>CM043323.1:28264095-30766595 GCA_023736055.1 Quercus glauca | reverse complement strand
CTGTATTTTCTTTTTTCAATCAATGTTTTTCATATTCATGGTGATGGGGTTGGTCTGTCTTCACAAAGATACTGATTTTTTGTGATTAAGTGAAAAGAATTCTGGGTGTTCTAAATAATTGTGATAAATTGTTTAGTGCTTGAGTTTGAAAATTTTTGTGTTTATTTTGCTTCTATTCGTAATCATTTGATGCCAAAATCTGTTTTGTATTTTGTTTGTTTGTCAAACAAAAATCAAAAGTTTTGATATCAATTACCATACTTTAGCATTCAAGGTTGACTTTACGTATTGATCAGGGTGTTCACATGAACTGAACACCCTGACTTGGAGGAAAAAAAATTATATACTCTAAAAAAATAAAAATTTTAGGTTAATATGGATTGTTGACAACCCTAAATAAATATTTGAACTCACGAGATTTTGTTCACCGTTGGTATGGTTTGTATGTGAGAGAACTTTTTAAACAAAATTCAAGAGTTGACATGGTACAAAACTATGTGCACGTGTTACACTACTATTGCTCTCTATACACACATACACGAAAACTAGCACAGAGAGTCATTGCCACCCACTTTAATAGTGGCATCAAGTCATGTGGGTTAGTTTCTTTATGTGTGTATGTATATATATATAGATATATATATATTTAAAGAATTTTGTTAATGACTAACACCATGGTTAAGATATAATAAAATAATGGTTTTATACATTTTAAAAAAATAAAATTCAAATTACACTTATATCTAATAATCATATACAACCACAATAAATTTGTGTGTGTAAGAACTAATTTATTATTAACATGTGTATTTTATTTTATTAATCTTTAGCATGTGCCCTTATGGGCACTTGTTAATAGGACTATTTTTAAAAAAATTAAGTCAAATTGTATGTGTAGGGTGCAAATTTGATGGGCTAGGCACAAACTTTGCGCACTGTGAGCCCTGCGCACTGTGAGCCCAACGAACCCCCAACAATAAATTTGTAAAGAATGGGTTAAACAGCTGGGCTTGTTATGGATTTAGCAATGGCTCGTACATGCAAGTAAGGATAAAACGGTGTTCAGACTAGTATTCAATAAAAATTCTCTTTGGTCCGAAGAGACTTAGTATTTATCAACTTAATGAATACAATTTTTCTCCCCCCCCCCCCCTTTCTTCAGAAACCTATTCCCTTTATATATCCTCCTTCTTCCTCATCTTCACCGTACACTTGTTCTTCATCCAAGCATCCACTTGAGTACATGTCACATCAGACATTTGCTTTAGTCTGCCGTGAGTGGTGGTAGCTGAGGCTGAATTGTTCAGGTGTCTTCTCCACATAAATGCGGCCAGGAAAGTTGCTGCAGTGCATTAAATGCGGTGGTAGCAGCTTTTCCTTTAAGATATTTTTATGCTCTCCTCATCCCTAGGCACGCCCAGGATTTGCTCTCCTCCGTGGAATCAATTGGGAATGTCGCTCTTGCCTCCAGTATATTTGCTTGATCAAGCACCCTAATGATCCGATGATGGGACTTCTTCGGACAAACAGGATAGTCTTCGGACGTATCCAATCATTCCTTTTCGAGCGCATTTCCACCAAACGGGCCTAGCCCTGATCCCTTTTACCTCTTCGGACAAACAAGGGTATACAGATTAGGCCCTGGGCCCAATTCGTAGCGTTGGGCTCATCCCCACAGCATGCATATATACAAAAAAAGTACACATTACTTTATGAATGTAAGCCAATGTATCATTAACAAGTGTATTTTAAAAAACATATATATATATATATATATATCTATTACACTCATAATAGCATTTTTATTATTTTAACATATGTTCTTAAAGCACTTGTCTACAATATCTTATTGTAAAATTCTTTGTATTTGTGCATTTTTTTTTTTTTGGTAATGTCAACATACTTAATTTAATTTTTATTAATTTTTTAAAATTTAAGTTTCTTAATGACTATTCTAGAAAAAAATTCTGGAACCACCACTGTTTGACATTGAATCTACCTTTCCGTTTAAAAGTGAGTCCCTCTCCCTCAAATTCTTCACATTCATTCATATGAGGGCTAAGGATTTGCAATTTTTTTGTTGAGATCAAGGAAACCATGTTTCCTTGTTGAAAGTTATTTTATATATTCACTTCTTTATGAATCGATATCGATGATATCTTAATGAGAAATTGTCTCCCAATCATTATTTATGTAAAGTAGCTAAATGATATTACCAAAAAAAAATTTCAATATTAATTTTTCCCATTTTTCTTAAATCAATGATTTTGTTCTAATACTTAGCTAGATTAAAATTAGATGTTACGTACATATATGATCTATTAAAGTGCATACCTTACATATTTGCTCGAAATTCTATTCTCATGGCCTTTTTGACTTGTTACTAACTTCATGTAATATCTGATATTTGCCCGGTGAATCGTGAGAAGAACTTTGGTGAGTAATAGATGTTAGGTTTGGGCCACGACCACATGAGCTAAACCACCTGGATTGCCTCAAAATTGTACATGTCCTAATAAATGAACTTTACACATTGTAGAAATAGACGGTATGGAAAATGAAAAATATCATTATGCACTCTAATTACAATAGAGATATTTACCATGGTTTTGAAAACCTAATTGGGGGGCAAAACCGGATTTGTCTTCAGTTCTTGGTCTAACCTAGTTTTTGATCGGTTATTGGAGTTTTTTCGGACCGAACTGGTGGTTGGTTCCCAGTTCAACCGGTCGGATCAGCTGGTCCAAATCAATTTTTAAAACCATGATATATACCATTGCAATAAACTTGACCTATATTTGGGTTGCATTTGATTTCACATGGGTTTCACTCATTTTTTGTTGTGAAACAAATTTTCTATTAATAAAGCAATCTAATTTGGTAAATTAATGCTCTGCTTATATTCTTTTTGGAAATTAATATATACATACTTCTGGGTGATATTTAGATTTGCATAAGATTTATTTTTTATTTTTTATTTTTTATACAAAATAAAAATTCTACTTTAGCCTAATCTAAGTATATATATGTGTGAATCTTCCTTTTGGAGACTTAAACTCCGGTCTTTGTTCCTTACACCTCACAATAACAATTATATTTATAGAGTGATTATCGCGCCAAGGGTGTGCAGTGGTATAAAAATCTTAATTCATGGGGACTATTGTGGTTGGCTATGTTGAAACACTAAGATTGTTTGGGTTCAATAATAATAGTTAGGGAACGTTGCGAAAATAAGTTCATAAAGTGTCGTATTGTAGGACTGCAGTAGCATTCACACAAAAGTAATTTGACACTAGGTCAGAACATGCCACCAATTTAACGTGAAATTACTCATACGTACGTAGGGCCCTACACTCAACTTCCTAAATCCCTCATGCATCAATAAAACTATGACCAAAAGGATTTTACTACGTAATCCAAGTAAACAACCCAATAATTTAATTCACTAAATTAGAAGAATAATATCACTTTTTTCACCTTATATTTATTGAAAGCTAATACAATATATGATGTTTAAAATAATTGTGAAAAAACAAATACACGTATATTGTTACTAAAATAAATGTATAAGCTATTACTATTAGTTAAGTTTTCCCCTACAATTAGGCATGATTGTTCAATTTTTACACTGAACTAACTAATTTGGTTCAAAATTTTTAAAATTTTAATTAGATGGGACACATGACACAAAATTAGATTCTAATTGAATTTTCTCTGAGCTTTACTTATTAATATATAAATATATGCGCACTAATTATTACCCTAATATCAATCAATATGTTAGTGCATGTATTTTTCTTTCTAGTATTATTGGGTGAAGAAAAAGAAAAAGGGGAAAGGCAACGAGGAAAAAAGAAGACGGATATAGAAGTGGCTGAGTGTCGTACGTCTCTTCTTCTTTTTTCCTTGGTTGAGAAAATATATTCTATGTCCAATATGACAACATGAGTACACGACTTGGTGTGATTGTAAAATGAATAAAATTTTGGATAACTACATTTTGATGCATGGCTCTAAGAGAAACAAATCTTTTTTCCCATGGAAAATCTTATTGGTCAAATTAAAATAAAATTACAATCAAATTTGGCATGGAATTAAAGCCAACAAAAAATAGTTGTAAATCACAACTTTACAGTGAACTTAAGCAATCAACTCTCTCTCTCTCTCTCTCTCTCTCTCTCTCTCTCTCTCTCTCTCTCTCTCTCTCTCTCTCTCTCTCTCTCTCTCTCTCTCTCTCTCTCTCAAGTTCTATTTTTATATGGTATAAGAGCTTCTATAGTGGCTAGGTTACATGCTTAAGGAAAGGGGGAAAAAAGGGTAGTTTGGTTTATATATATATATATATATATATATATATATATGTATATATAGTACTCATGCCAAACTCAAGTGGGAGACAGTTTAGACTTCTTAGCACTAGAATCAAACTTAGCTAAATTACCAAACACTTTGTAGCCACAAGTTGCGCCTCAATGCCTTCAAATGCTCCTTTGGCGTAGGATCAAGCAAATTTCTAGGCTACATGGTAACCCACAGGGGAATCGAAGTTAATCCTGACCAGATTAAAGCTATCAACAGCCTGCAGCCACCTCGGAACCCTAAGGAAGTCTAGAAGCTGACAAGAATGACTGCTGCCTTGAATCGATTTATCTCTCGGTCAGCAGATAGGTGCCGACCCTTCTTCCTACTGATGAACAAATGGAAGGGATTTGAATGGACTGAGAAGTGTGCCTCGGCCTTCCAACAGCTTAAAGATTATCTTTCTCAGCCCCCTATCATGTCCAGCCCTGAGGTTGACGAAGTCCTATTCACTTACATTGCTGTGGCAAATCATGCTGTAAGCTTGGTCCTGATACGTTTTGACAACGACACGCAAAGGCCTGTTTATTATGTGAGCAGGTCACTACATGAGGCTGAAATCCGTTATCTGTCGCTGGAGAAAGCTATTTTGGCAGTAGTACACGCCACACGTAAGCTCCCTCACTATTTTCAAGCACACACGGTCATCATCCTAACTCAACTTCCGCTCAGCGCCTTGCTCCGAAGCGCTGATTATACGGGGAAGATCGCTAAATGGGCCACAATCCTGGGGGCTTTTGACATTAAATACATGCCTTACACTTCCATCAAAGGCCAAGTCCTGGCAGATCTAGTGGCTGAGTTTGCCGAATCTCCATTAGAAGAAGAAACGAAAGCACAGCACATGGATGGAAAATCAGTTGGCATGATCACCCAGTAGGGCCCCCTATCATGGAAAGTGCATGTTGACGACGCAATAAACTAAAAGGGGTTTGGAGTGGGGTTAGTGCTAATGTCCTCCGAAGGGATTATTATTAAGAAATCACTTAGATTAGGGTTCTCGGCCACCAACAACGAAACTGAATATGAGGCTCTACTAGAGGGAACGACCATGGTTCGAAAAATGGGCAGAAAGGCAATAGAGGTGTTCTCTGACTCGAGATTAGTCATCGGCTAAGTCAAAGGAAAGTTTGAGGCGAGGGATGATAGAATGCAGGAGTACTTGGGCCAGGTTAGGTGCCTACAGTCAGAATTCGAGTCTTTCAGCCTGTTGCACATCCCCAGAAGCGGAAACACCCATACCGACTCCTTGGCCACACTCGCAACGTCCTCGGCGTATAGCTTACCTCGGGTCATCCTCGTGGAGGACCTATGCAAGCTGACCGAGATGAACGGAAGGACGATTCATGTTTATCAAGTCAGGGTGGGACCTAGCTGGATGGACCCCATAGCATTATTCCTAAAGGAAGACACCATTCCTGAGGAAAAATTAGAAGCAGACAAAATACGTAGAAAGGCTCCTCGGTTCTGGCTGTTCGAGGACTAGAAGTTGTACAAGTGCTCCTTTTTAGGGCCATACCTGCTATACGTGCACCCCGAGGCAACATAGTTGCTCCTAGAGGAGTTACATGAAGGGATTTGCGAGAGCCACATCGGAGACAGGTCTTTGGTGCACAGGGCCATCACTCAAGGCTACTGGTAGCTCGGTATGCAAAAGGAAGCACAAGAATACGTAAAGAAATGCGACCATTGTCAAAGATTCGCACTTAACATACACCAATTAGGGGGAACCCTTAATCCGGTGTCCAGTCCCTAGCCCTTTGCTTAATGGGGCTTAGACATTGTGGGCCATTTCCCCAAGGCAGCCGGAAATAAGAGATACCTGCTGGTTGACATGGACTTTTTCACTAAGTGGGTCGAGGCCGAGCCTTTGGCGAACATTAGGGACATGGATGCCAAGAAGTTCGTATGGAAGAACATTGACACGTGATTCGGGGTCCCTCGCATTCTCATCTCAGACAGTGGCCTCTAATTCGATAGCAAATCCTTCAGAAGGTACTGTTGTGACTTGAAAATCATGAATAGGTATTCCACCCCAGCCTACCCCTAGGGGAATGGGCAAGCTGAGGTTGTAAACAAAACCATCGTAACCGGGCTCAAGAAGAGGTTGGACGACGTGAAGGGAAAATAGGTGGATGAGCTGCCACATGTCTTGTGGATATACCAGACTACGCCCCGCAGGTCAACAGGAGAGACCTTTTTTTCGATGACGTATGGGGCCGAAGTTGTTATCCCTTTGGAGACTGGTTTCCCAACATTAAGGACCAGCTCATTCAATCCGACTGCTAACAACGAGCTATTGGAAAAAAGCCTAGACCTAATCGAGGAAAGAAGGGAAAATGCAATGGTTCAATTGGCATACTACCAGCACAAGCTCAAGCAAGGTTATAATGCTAACGTGAAGATGAGACCATTGGCACCTGGTGATCTGGTGTTGAGAAAGGTCCTAGGTATTACAAAGAACCCAGCATAGGGAAAGTTAGGACCTAATTGGGAGGGACCATACCGCATCACCTCGGTGGCTGGTGTAGGGGCATATTTTCTGGAAGATTTAGACAAACATGTAATATCACGCCCGCGAAATGTAAACAATCTGAAAAGGTATTATTACCAGTTAATGAAAGTTTCCTTTGTCAAAAATGTTCATTTGTTGTGTAGGGCATTGCATTTTCAGTTTTCCTTCTTTTATAAGTGTTTAAACCAAAATTCAATCATGTCTGTAGTCCTCAGACTAGATGATGTGGGAAAGTTAACACTAAGTCTCAAATTTTTATAAGTGTTTAAACTAAAACTCAATCATGCTTGTAGTTCTCGGACCAGATGATGTGGGATGTTAACACTCTGTTTCAAATTTTTATAAGTGTTTAAACTAAAACTCAGTCATGCTTGAAGTCCTCAGACCAGATGATATGGGAAGGTTAACACTAAGTCTCAAATTTTTATAAGTGTTTAAACTAAAACTTAGCTATGCCTGAAATCCTCGGACCAGATGATGTGGGAAGGTTAACACTAAGTCTCAAATTTTTATAAGTGTTTAAACTAAAACTCAATCATGCATGTAGTCCTTGGACCAGATGACGTGGGAATGTTAACACTATGTTTCAAATTCTTATAAGTGTTTAAACTAAAACTCAATTATGCCTGAAATTCTCGGACCAGATGATGTGGGAAGGTTAACACTAAGTCTCAAATTTTTATAAGTTTTTAAACTAAAACTCAATCATGCCTGTAGTCCTTAGACCAGATGATGTAGGAATGTTAACACTCTTTTCAAATTTTTATAAGTGTTTAAACTGAAACTCAGCCATGCCTGAAGTCCTCAGACCAGATGATGTGGGAAGGTTAACACTAAGTCTCAAATTTTTATAAGTGTTTAAACTAAAACTCAATCATGCATGTAGTCCTTAGACCAGATGACGTGGGAATGTTAACACTATGTTTCAAATTTTTATAAGTGTTTAAAGTAAAACTCAATTATGCCTGAAATTCTCGGACCAGATGATGTGGGAAGGTTAACACTAAGTCTCAAATTTTTATAAGTGTTTAAACTAAAACTTAGCTATGTCTGAAATCCTCGGACCATATGATGTGGGAAGGTTAACACTAAGTCTCAAATTTTTATAAGTGTTTAAACTAAAACTCAATCATGCATGTAGTCCTTGGACTAGATGACGTGGGAATGTTAACACTATGTTTCAAATTTTTATAAGTGTTTAAACTAAAACTCAATTATGCCTGAAATTCTCGGACCAGATGATGTGGGAAGGTTAACACTAAGTTTCAAATTTTTATAAGTTTTTAAACTAAAACTCAATCATGCATGTAGTCCTTGGACCAGATGATGTAGAAATGTTAACACTTTGTTTCAAATTTTTATAAGTGTTTAAACTAAAACTCAGTCATGCCTGAAGTCCTCAGACTAGATGATATAGGAAGGTTAACACTAAGTCTCAAATTTTTATAAGTGTTTAAACTAAAACTTAGTTATGCCTGAAATCCTAGGACCAGATGATGTGGGAAGGTTAACACTAAGTCTCAAATTTTTATAAGTGTTTAAACTAAAACTCAATCATGCATGTAGTCCTTGGACCAGATGACGTGGGAATGTTAACACTATGTTTCAAATTTTTATAAGTGTTTAAACTAAAACTCAATTATGCCTGAAATTCTCGGACCAGATGATGTGGGAAGGTTAACACTAAGTCTCAAATTTTTATAAGTGTTTAAACTAAAACTTAGCTATGTCTGAAATCCTCGGACCATATGATGTGGGAAGGTTAACACTAAGTCTCAAATTTTTATAAGTGTTTAAACTAAAACTCAATCATGCATGTAGTCCTTGGACTAGATGACGTGGGAATGTTAACACTATGTTTCAAATTTTTATAAGTGTTTAAACTAAAACTCAATTATGCCTGAAATTCTCGGACCAGATGATGTGGGAAGGTTAACACTAAGTTTCAAATTTTTATAAGTTTTTAAACTAAAACTCAATCATGCATGTAGTCCTTGGACCAGATGATGTAGAAATGTTAACACTTTGTTTCAAATTTTTATAAGTGTTTAAACTAAAACTCAGTCATGCCTGAAGTCCTCAGACTAGATGATATAGGAAGGTTAACACTAAGTCTCAAATTTTTATAAGTGTTTAAACTAAAACTTAGTTATGCCTGAAATCCTAGGACCAGATGATGTGGGAAGGTTAACACTAAGTCTCAAATTTTTATAAGTGTTTAAACTAAAACTCAATCATGCATGTAGTCCTTGGACCAGATGACGTGGGAATGTTAACACTATGTTTCAAATTTTTATAAGTGTTTAAACTAAAACTCAATTATGCCTGAAATTCTCGGACCAGATGATGTGGGAAGGTTAACACTAAGTCTCAAATTTTTATAAGTGTTTAAACTAAAACTTAGCTATGTCTGAAATCCTCGGACCATATGATGTGGGAAGGTTAACACTAAGTCTCAAATTTTTATAAGTGTTTAAACTAAAACTCAATCATGCATGTAGTCCTTGGACTAGATGACGTGGGAATGTTAACACTATGTTTCAAATTTTTATAAGTGTTTAAACTAAAACTCAATTATGCCTGAAATTCTCGGACCAGATGATGTGGGAAGGTTAACACTAAGTTTCAAATTTTTATAAGTTTTTAAACTAAAACTCAATCATGCATGTAGTCCTTGGACCAGATGATGTAGAAATGTTAACACTTTGTTTCAAATTTTTATAAGTGTTTAAACTAAAACTCAGTCATGCCTGAAGTCCTCAGACTAGATGATATAGGAAGGTTAACACTAAGTCTCAAATTTTTATAAGTGTTTAAACTAAAACTTAGTTATGCCTGAAATCCTAGGACCAGATGATGTGGGAAGGTTAACACTAAGTCTCAAATTTTTATAAGTGTTTAAACTAAAACTCAATCATGCATGTAGTCCTTGGACCAGATGACGTGGGAATGTTAACACTATGTTTCAAATTTTTATAAGTGTTTAAACTAAAACTCAATTATGCCTGAAATTCTCGGACCAGATGATGTGGGAAGGTTAACACTAAGTCTCAAATTTTTATAAGTTTTTAAACTAAAACTCAATCATGCCTGTAGTCCTTGGACCAGATGATGTAGGAATGTTAACACTCTGTTTCAATTTTTTATAAGTGTTTAAACTAAAACTCAATCATGCATGTAGTCCTCGGACCAAATGATGTGAGAATGTTAACACTCTGTTTCAAATTTTTATAAGTGTTTAAACTAAAACTCAGTCATGCCTGAAGTCCTCGGATCAGATGATGCGGGAAGGTTAACAATAAGTCTCAAATTTTTATAAGTGTTTAAACTAAAATTCAGTCATGCCTGAAGTACTCGGACCAGAAATGTGGGAAGGTTAACACTAAGTCTCAAATTTTTATAAGTGCTTAAATTAAAACTCAGTCATGCCCGAAGTCCTCAGACCAGATGATGTGGGAAAGTTAACACTAAGTCTCAAATTTTTAAAAGTATTTAAACTAAAACTCAATCATGCTTGTAATCCTTGGACCAGATGATGTAGGAATATTAACACTCTGTTTCAAATTTTTATAAGTGCTTAAACTAAAACTCAATCATGCCTGAAGTCCTCGGATCAGATGATGTGGGAAGGTTAACACTAAGTCTCAAATTTTTATAAGTGTTTAAACTAAAACTCAATCATGCATGTAGTCCTCGGATCAGATGATATGGGAATGTTAACACTCTGTTTCAAATTTTTATAAGTGTTTAAACTAAAACTCAGTCATGCCTGAAGTCCTCGGATCAGATGATGTGGGAAGGTTAACAGTAAGTCTCAAATTTTTATAAATGTTTAAACTAAAATTCAGTCATGCCTGAAGTACTCGGACCAGATGATGTGGGAAGATTAACACTAAGTCTCAAATTTTTATAAGTGTTTAAACTAAAACTCAATCATGCCTGTAGTCCTCGGACTAGATAATGTGAGAATGTCAACACTCTGTTACAAATTTTTGTAAGTGTTTAAACTAAAACTCCGTCATGCCTGTAGTCCTCGGATCAAATGATGTGGGAAGGTTAACACTCACTGTCAAATTTTTATAAGTGTTTGAACAGAACTTTAATCGTGCTTGAAGTCCTCGGACCAGGTGTTGATGAGAAATTAATAAACCAAGACATCATTTTTTAATGATCTTCACTAAGTGTCAAAACAGGTTTCAAGTTATGGATGGTTAAAGTCTTTGATTATTTATCTGATTCATGGTACAAGTGTATGTTAAGCCTCTCTATTGCTGGGACTTAACCAAATTATTTAGGTTGTTGACAGATCAATACCATTGGCAGTAGTTATAAGCTTTCAAGTGTGCTAGTTGAAAACACAGAAAAATGAAAGGAAGAAGAGACTTTCTCATTAAACAAAGAGAAAAAGTACACCATGGCTGATGACAGATTGTCATTACAAAAGATATACGTCTATATAAAAATAAAAATAAAAAAGGGATATTGTCGTTACAAAAAAAAAATGTCATTACAAGAATCCTACATTTAGGCATTAGCCTGGGAAGGGTCTTTCTGTAGATCAGCAGCCTTGGAAGGAACGCCATCAGCCTTAGATTTCGCTTCTGCGTCCTTGGCTTGAGAGACTACCTCCCTGATTGAGAGGGCATCGTCAGAGGACTTGACCTCCAGAGGTGGCTGAGCCTCCTTACTCGCTCTAGCCCCTTCAAGAACTTCAGCTCCAAGAGGGAGGGCTTGAGTGGTAGGGAGCTACTCAAAAGGAAGTTCTCGAATGTCTTCTAGGAAGAAAACATTCTCAACCTTCCCCAGCTCGAAGTCCGCAGGGACCCTCGCCTGGTCCATTGCAACACCCCAAGACTTGGTGCAGTAGTCCCTGCACACTACAGCCACCTCCTCTGCCAGCCGAGTCTTCGTGTCTTTCACTCCTCGCTCATAGGATGCCTTCACTATGGCCTCAGCAGCTTCCCTGGCCACCTTAGCAGCATCCTGGACTTTCTTCAGCTCGGCCTTGAGATCCAAGACTGATTGCTTCTCCATGGCCAAGTTTATCTCAGTGACATGCAGCTGCTAGCACTGGTCCTTGGCCAGCTTCTCGACTGTCTTCAACCCCATCAAGGCACTGTTGTGGGCCTTGATAGCCTCCTTTAACTCCTTGGACAGCTGGGCCTGCTCCTATCTAAGGGCCCCCAGCTACTTTTCAACCTCCAGCCGGGAGTGGACTTCAGCCTTTGGCTCATCCTGGGCGTTCTTGACCCACTTCTCAGCAACGTATACCTGCTGGGTAAGCTGCATGGAAGTAGCAAAAGAGTTATGGAGAGTACACACACGAAAACGGGCCTACAACCTTGTGTTTAACAAAAATAAATAAATAAACATAACAAAAATACTGATTGGTTTACCATCACAAGGTCCCTCTTCAATGACATGAAGAGATCAGGCTGCCTAGTGCGTCTGAGACCCTCTATGTCCTTAGGAAGGAGGAGTGGCTGCTCTAGGGCCTCGGCCAGGATGTCGGCATACCCCTTATGGGACTCCCATATGGTGGCGTCCCAAGAGATGGGAACACCCTCCACCTCTAGCCGAAGGTCCCATGAGCGCAGCCCTCGACGCACCTCAACCTCTCCCCGGCTTTCTACAAATTGGACCCTTTTGTCTCGAGGGTCCTTGGCCTTCTTCTGCAGCTTAGTGCCTTTCTATTGCTACGCCACTTCACCCTCCTCCAAATCCTTCGCAGTCCTTTTCTTCTTGAGGTTTGGGATAGCTTTCAGCCTGGGGTCAATAGGGAGCTGAGGAGGAGGAGGGAGGAGATTGGGAGTAACCTGTGTCTTGGGAGCCTCTTTGGAAGTGGACCCCCCTTTGTTTCTATTTGCCATCAGGCCTTTCAAGCCGGTCTTCTGCCTCAAATCCATGCCTTCGCTCTCTTTGGAACTAGTGTCCGGCCGAGTAAGTATTAACCTTAGTTGATGGACGACGGAAAGCCTTTCAGACTCAGTCTCAGAGTCTGACAACTCCACAGGCCTCTCTGGGGCCCTTTCCTCTTCTGCAAAGCGGAACTGGTCGATTTCTACGTCCAAAGAGTGGTGGGATGAGGCAGACTCCTCTCTCAGAACAGCTAATGGTTGAGGAACAGGTTGGAGTGGCCATACAACCGGAGGAAGATCTCTCTAAGTCAAGAACTCGGGTTTAGAAACGTCTATTCGAGCAAGTTTTGGGCTACCCTTTCTGATTGCCTGGCCCACGTCCTAGAATATGCGTGATATGGGCTCGTAATCCAATATTAGATGAACAACCTGTAATTGTCTGTCTTCGCTCGGGAATATCTCCGACCTTAGCAAGTAATTGAGCGCTAGAACGTTGACGAGACTGAGCTTTGGCGAAACGTGATTTTTATCTGCAAAACATCCAAAAAGGAAATTATGGTCAGATTAGTCATAACTGATGTCCGAAGAGACAAACGGCTTAGAATAAACCTACGAAAAGTTAAGAAAACTAAGACCTAATCCTAGGATGCCCCACCTGGTGCTCCTGCTCTAACTGGGCAATGAAGACCATCGTGCCACTCCCCGGAGACAACCAAGTAGTCGTCTTTCAAGCCTTTGTTGGACTTGGGGAGATAGGACACCAACCTCACCTCTTCAGATCGAGATTTGAGGTAATACCCTCCGGAGAGAGAATGACACTCGTACATATAAGCGACATCATGCCATGTAAGCTCGAGATTCGTCTGATAATTTAGGGCGTCTACACTCCCTAAGACTCCGAACACATTGGGAGCACACTGGTGGGGACATAACCTATGGTTAAGCAAATAATTCCTGGTTATCCTCCCCATGGGAAGTGTCATTCCCCCTTCTATAAAAGCGATCATGGGAATGACAACTTCTCCCACCTCTCTATCGGTTAATACTCCTTCCGGTGGGCAATATTGTAAACCCACTCCTTGTGGGATGTGGTATTTAGCCCTAAAGCCCTCCATCCCGGACGGAGAATCCACTAGGTACTTAAATCTTCCCATCTAAGTAAACGTGGATGGTTAGGGGAAAATTCTCTAAGAAAGGGGAGGAAACTAGGAACTCAGCCGAGGAGAAAAAGAAATTTCGAAGACAGAGATACTTACGAAAATAAGTGAATGTGACAAGTACCGAACCTCTAGATAAGTCTTTGAAAATTTCTTAGGAAAGGAGTTACGAAGGCTTAGGAGTTCAGGATGATTTGTGAATGCGAGCATTGAGGTTCTCTAGAGCACTTAAAAATTTGCAAAGCAAGGGAGAAAAAGAGTTCCCTCAAGGCTTTATATAGAGGGAGAAAATGAGTGGGAGTAATCCCGCTCAAAATTATAGGAGAAATGTCCACCATTGGATAAGCGCTCCACCGTTGATGTAAGGGAACAAAGCGCCGCCTAGAACCATAAATGACGATTCACGGACCCCAAAGCATCAAAAGCAATAATGAAGTGTTTTAAATGGCATTACCACACGTGTAAGCTAGAAAAATGATTGGTAGAGTTCCATAAAAATCAAAACCCCACTTTTTCTCCTCAGATGAAAGGGGAAAATCGGAGTTTTGAGGAGCTATTATAGGGATAAAGGCCCAGAGTCACATAATGGGCCTTGGGCTCAATCCGAGGACATAAACTGGGCCAAGAGGGAACGAGTAATAGTTGGGAAACTCCCACTTCAAAACTCCACAGGTAAAAGAAGGATGGAAGGTGGTCCGAGGAGGAACTCCTCCTCGGGTATGACGAACTCAGCCCACATCTATGTTCCAATGGTCAAGGTGAGCTTTCAGAAAAGCTCAAACAAGAAGGATAGCTGTCACCTTCGCATTAATTGCACTATAACTACTTTTCTAGCCACATTTATGTGGAGAGGACCTCTGAACAGTGTCTCCTTGGCCACCGCAACTCACAGAGGGTCAGAAGAGGTGTCTGATGAGACAGGTATTCAAGTGGTGGTTTGGATGCTCAACAAGTGGAAGGCCAAGATCACTAGAAGGGACCTATATAATGTGGGAGACCCTCCATGAAGAGGGGGTCGGAAAACTAAGAAAGAACACTGTATTAGGAAGAATAGCACTTGTAATTCGTCCTCTCAATCTATAAGGACATTGGCCTCCTCAGACAACACAAAAACTGAACTTTGTATGCACTTTTCTTGTGTGACCCTCTTACAAATCCATCTTAGCCGTTATAATACTGACTAGAGCCCAACTCTTTAACCCACTCTCTACAAATTCATTGTATTGGGCTCACTAACCTACAACCCCATACTCGTTGGGCTTGAGCCACCAAAATGTGACCCTACAATAATTATCTACTATCTTCCATTCAATTAATTTTGAAATTATATATGATTTTTTTTTAATAGAAAAACTTTACTTTAGTTTTATTATCTATTTTAATTAAATTTTTATTAAATTAATAAAATATTTTCTTTAGTATACGCATGATTCTTAATTAAGTCGTGCATCACACGGGCATAATACTAGCATATACAAAAGAAGAGTACGAAAGTTCCCTTAAACGTAAGGCAGAAAACAGGTTGTTACGAGAGAGAACAGGGTCATGCAGAAAACAAACATCAAAGTAAGGGGAAAAAACTCCATTTTGACATGGCCTTTTGTTTCTATAGATTCACTAGGATTCAATCTCTCTGTATTTTCTTTTTTCAATCAATGTTTTTCATATTCATCGTGATGGGGTTGATCTCTCTTCACAAAGATGCTGATTTTTTGTGATTAAGTGAAAAGAATTTTGGGTGTTCTAAATAATTGTGATCAATTGTTTTGACTTTAGTGCTTGAGTTTGAAAATTTTTGTGTTTATTTTGCTTCTATTCGTAATCATTTGATGCCAAAATCTGTTTTGTATTTTGTTTGTTTGTCAAAAAAAAAAAAAATCAAAAGTTTTGATATCAATTATTATGCTTTAGCATTCAGGGAACTTTACGTATTGATCAGGGTGTTCATGAGTTGGAGGAAAAAAAATTATATACTCTAAAAAAATAAAAATTTTAAGCTACGTTTTTCTCACAGGATCTTATATGTAGACTTTAATATACTACGTATCCTACTAGGATATCTATTATCTATATAATCCTTTATATATATATATATAAAAGAAGAGTATGAAAGTTTCCTTAAACGTAAGGTAGAAACAGGTTATTACGAGAGAGAACAGGGTCACGCAGAAAACAAACATCAAGGTAAGGGGAAAAAACTCCATTTTGACGTGCCCTTTTGTTTCTATAGATTCACTAGGATTCAATCTCTCTGTATTTTCTTTTTTCAATCAATGTTTTTCATATTCATGGTGATGGGGTTGGTCTCTCTTCACAAAGATACTGTTTTTTTGTGATTAAGTGAAAAGAATTTTGGGTGTTCTAAATAATTGTGATCAATTGTTTAGTGCTTGAGTTTGAAAATTTTTGTGTTTATTTTGCTTCTATTCGTAATCATTTGACGCCAAAATCTGTTTTGTATTTTGTTTGTTTGTCAAAAAAAAAAAAAAAAAAAATCAAAAGCTTTGATATCAATTATTATACTTTAGCATTCAGTGGCGGCTTTACGTATTGATCAGGGTGTTCACATGAACACCCTGAGTTGGAGGGAAAAAAATTATATACCTTAAAAAAATAAAAATTTTAAATTAATATAGGTTATTGACCACCCCAAATTAAAATTTGAACTCACGAAATTTTGCTCACCATGGGCATAGTTTGTATTTGAGAGAGCCTTTTAAACAAAATTCAAGAGTCATGTAAAAACTGGAACAGAGAGCCATTGCCACACACTTTAATAGTAGCATCAAGTCATGTGGGTTAGTTTCTTTATTTATTTATTTATTTACTTTTGTTAAGGAAAATGTGTTAATAAATAATATTTTTAAAGAATTTTGTTAATGACTAAGACCGTGGTTAAGATATAATTAAATAATGTTTTTGTACATTTAAAAAAAAAAGTCAAATTACAGTTATATCTAAAAATTATATACAACCACAATAAATTTGTGTGCGTAAGCCAATGAATTATTAACGTATATTTTATTTTATTAATTTTTAGCATGTGTCCCTAAGGCACTTGTTAACAGAAGTATCTTTTAAAAAATTAAGTTAAATTGTGTGCATATATACAAAAAAGTACACATTACTTTATGAATGTAAGCCAATAAATCATTAACATGTGTATTTTTTTTAAATAAAAAAAAATCTATTACACTCATAATAGCATTTTTATTAATTTTTAACATGTGTACTTGAGGCACTTGTTTACAATATCTTATTGTAAAATTTCATATATATATATTGTAATGTCAATATATTTAATTTAATTTTTATTAATTTTTTAAATTTAAGTTCTTTAATGACCATCCTAAAAAAAGTTCTGGAACCACCACAGTTGACATTGAATCTACCTTTCCATTTAAACATGAGTCCCTCTCCCTCAAATTCTTCACATTCATTCATATGAGGGCTAAGGATTTGTTATTTTTTGTTGAGATCAAGGAAACCATGTTTCCTTACTGAAAGTTATTTTATATATTCACTCCTATATGAATCGATATCGATGATATCTTAATGAGAAATTGTGTCCCAAGCATTGTTTATGTAAAGTAGCAAACTGGTATTACCAAAAAACAATTTCAATATTAATTTTTTCCCCTTTTTCTTAAATCAATGATTTTGTTCTAATGCTTAGCTAGATTAAAATTTTATGTTACATATTTGATCTATTAAGTGCATACCTTGCATATTTGCTTGAAATTCTATTCTCATGGCCTTTTTGATTTGTTACTAACTACATGTAATAGTTGATATTTGCTCGGTGAATCGTGAGAAGAAGTTTGGTGAGTAATAGATGTTAGGTTTGGGTTGCTGGTCCATGACTGTTGGGAAAAATTCTATATAATTGTGAATAAATTTTAGGAAGCACAGTGGAAGCATAACTACATAAGAACACAATGATTTATGTGGAAACACTTTCTCTTTAAAGGGAAAAACTACGGAACAAATTTCAAATAATTTCACTATATTAAATAGAGATACAACTTGAGCAAAGAAAAACTATATTTTTCTTTTCACTCACTGTACGTGTATCTCTCACAATTTTCTCTTACTCTCTATATTTTTCTCTTTTCTTTTGCTTGCTTTCACTCATGTAGTTCTTCAAGACTGCACCGGTCCTTGCACTCTGGGACTTCTCTTCATTCCTTTTTCCCTCCTACACCAAATGACTGAGTGGCCTTACTTTATATTTCTTCGCCCTTTTCTTCTTTTCTTCCTTCAACGTGTCTCACAAGCTTAACATCACATCTTCATTCATGTCGCTTGACTTTTGCACATCCCTTCATAATTGTTGCTAGACTTTTTTGTACATAATTATAGAGATAAAAAGATCACTTCAATTCTTCTTTATGGAAAGCTTCTCCAACAAGCTCAATCAACTTTGCTGACTTCTTGGAAATTTTTTGAACAAGCTCATTTAATGAGCTAGTCAAAAGAGTGGGCTAGACCCACGTGGTGCAATGCACCTAAAAATCTCCCCTCTAGCCCACTTAGGGAGGAGATCTTCAACTCAACTCTTCAGTTAAAATTTATGCTGGTCAAGCCTACACTAGGCTCAACCTTTTTCATTATCTTCACTAACACTGAGAAGCACCTTTCATTCTCAAATAATTTATTTCACCTTGGATATCCCTAATCCAATTTATTGGCTCCCCCTCACTAGAAGCCCAAATATTCTCAAAACTAACTACTCGATGTTCTTTAGTACATCTCTTTTCAAGAGGTTCAACAATCTCTAGTAGATGATATTGCTCCCCCTGCTAAAGACCTTCACGATCTTTCACTTCATCATTCTTCCTAGCATCATAATATTTTTCATCAAATATCATTTCCTTATTTGAAGCACTGTCAGGTAAAGAGAATTTTACTCTCTTTGTTGCAACACCATTAATATCACCTCTCAACTGTGGAGTTCTCTCGAAAACTTTGTCTACATTGAACTTCTTTTTACAGGCCTTCACATGAGTCCTGTACATACCACAACAAGCATGCCCTCTTGCAACAACCAATGATCCTTTAGACAGTTTCCATCTTCCATTGCCAAGATGGTTACAATAACCTGCTCGATCTATAGCCAATGTAGAAAACACATTCATCCTTAAATCTGGAACATGTCGCACATCCTTTACATCAACATGCAACCAACATTGGTCTTAATGCACAAATCATCAATTCTCACAATTTTTGAATAAATGGAGTTACTCATCTTCACAACACCAAAGTCACTTGCTTTATATGTGGTGAACAACCCTTTTGTAGGGATATGGTGGGAGGTTGCTGAATCAACAACCCACTCAACATCACTCATAGCAATATGCTCACACTTTTGCTCTTCAAGAAAGAGCATTTGAACATCCTCATCAAGCACATAGCTGCAGTATTCTTCTCATTATCATTCTTTTCATTTTTGTCTCCAATTTGTTATTTACTCCAATGCTAACAGTTTCTTTTTATGTGACCCTTTTTCCCACAATGGAAGCATTCTCTCATCTCTTTAAACTGAGATCTACCTTTTGATTGTGACCTATCATTAAATTTAGCCTGATCATCAAGCCCTTTGCTTCTATTTCTACCTCTATTCTCCATGAAGAAAGATTAATCTTATGCATTGTTTATACAAGCATCTCTTTTGCAAACCTCTTCACTTAGAATCAAATCTTGAATATCATCATATTTAAGTTTTCTCTTCCCTGCAAAATTGCTCACTACCATTCTCATAGCCTCCCACCTAGCTTGCTTCAAAATTGTATATGTCTAGTGTGGTGCTGAATTACAAGTAATTTAGCAGTATTAAATAAATACGTATGAGTAAAGTCCTATGTTGAATAAGAATGACAAGAGATAATTGTTAATGTAATATAGCTAGATCCGAACTTATAGACTAAGTCTTTTGCACATGGAATTAAGCAACACAAAAACAGGACTTAACAGTTTTAATGATCCATTTGGAGTTGCAACATTGATTAGTGAAGTAAATAACAATATAATACATTTTAGAATGGAGACTTCTCTAGGTGGACCTAGATTAATTAGATATTACTATTGGTGAGGGGCCACGTGCTAAGTGCATCAAAATTGTTGATTAACACTTCTATCTTTGGTTGCTTGCATGGATCCCTATGCATTTGCCACTAGCTAGCTATATTAATTTTAGGCAAACAAACTACCTTAAAAAAATGAGATTTTTTTATAATTATTTTTGGCGAGGTTAGGATATAATGTTTACATTCCAAACAAACGAAAGTAAAAGTTCCCGTTTTACCTTTAATCAACGTGGTCATAAAGTTTGCCTAAATTCTAAAATGGCTTTATTTTCTATTTCTCAATCTAAGCTGCGTCTACTAAGTCCAGAATTAACTACAGGTACTGATGTGGTTTTTTCTATAGTTTTGTACTCAGTTATTCTGCATATTGAATTGAAATCCAAGCATTGAAAAAAAAAAAAAAAAAAACCCTACATGTGTTAACATCAAGATCAAGAAGTCTTAGTAAGAATGTCGCCATGCACGATGCTAAGTAATAGGTTTATTATTATATCTTTAAGTGTTTCTTAAGCTTCTAAGATGTTTCTTCGATATACCGGTCCTGGTATATCCTAGCTGTTTTAATAATTATAGTTATTTATACATTCGAGAGATCTAAGAATCTCTAAATGGGAATAGTATTTTTGGAACTATTCCCACTTCCACTAGTGGAATGTAACAACCATACTATAAAAAGAGTGAAGGAGCTTTGTATAGTAAGTAATCCAGACATATAGGACATACTGCTTTGGGTAAGATTCCTTTCCTCTTTCTCCTTCATCTTCCTCCTCTTCTTCTTCTTCTTCTTCTTCTTCTTTTTATTTTTTATTATTTATTTTTTAACTTTTTACACTTCCCACCTCAAATGATGACTATGGATGTTCTCTTGCTTAAAATCATTCTTTTACAAACATAGCATTGGTTGAGGTTGCTCTTAAGATACTTTTTCTGTTCAATATGCTTAGTTTAGAGTAAGTAGGCGTTTGGATTGGGATGAAAAATTAAAATTATTTTACTATTCAGTTTATTTTTGCTATTATTTATAGGTTTCACTGCACTTTTTGGTACTATTTATAGGCCTTACTGTACTATTTCAATTAACTTTTACCTTTATCTATAGTACTTTCAGCAATAAGTTTTCAGTTTCAACCAAATAAACAGTATTTAAACACACCCTAAATTACACTTTTTATCCTCTTTCTTTACAAAATTTTCTCCATTTAGAATAGTTAAATGCACTCTGCATAAATATAAGCTTTATGTTTGATGCCTTGTCTTAAACTTTATTTTTCTGCTTTTTATCAACTTGAGGTGGGCCTTTGAACCTTCAATGGATCCTCTCTTTGATTTTTGCAGTTACTATCTTAAAACTAGATGAACAACTTGTATATTTGTCTAGTCTTTCAATTTAAAGACGTCTATTAACTTGAAAATCTTATTATTGTTTGGCTCTAATGTTAAGAAATCAAGTTCCCAAAAACGAAATTTAATTAGGAAATTTTAGCTTCGCTAATGATTCATAATTGAAAATAAAAGAAAAGGGTTCCTTAAAAATATTACAAATGGCTTAATATTATTCTTTTCTTGCACTGGTAGGTGGTAGCATATACATATAGAAGTTGAGTTACATGGATTCACGAGGAGCACTTAGACCAAAAAGAGTCTCCTTTGGAAATGAGCACCAATCACCATCTTACGCAGTGAGTCAAGCACAAATTTATTTGCATTAGAGTAATATATATATATATATATATATATATATATATATGTTTGCTGAAGTGGAAGCAAAATATTAACAATTTTTTTTTTCTCTGTATAATGTTTTCCTGTTGTCTATTGAAACATGGTTAGAAAGGGAAGTTGGAACCTTGGACAAGAGCACAAAAATGCTTAGTGACTAATGAAAAGCCATATTGGTCTTCTTTCGGCCATTCTTTGGAGATTCCACATAACCCTATCCCTCCCATGGAGTTCCTTTGTCGCTCATGGAGCCCATCCTCCTCTAACTTCCTGCAGATATTTTCATCAAGTGTGAGAAATCACGTCCATATGCTATCTACTTTTTAATCTTTTGTTAAGAGGCTTGCAACTCAAATGACACCTCATGGTATTTTCAACCGAGATAGTTATGATTCAAATTCTTTTGTCTGTAATTATCAACGTATAAGAAAAAATAGTCTTTTATGCTTTGAAAGTACGTTGAAATTATGTTGTGAAAAATATATTTTACTTACTTTATGATAAGGAAGAAAAGGAAACAGTAAGCACCTGGCCAGACGTGGCCGTGGGTTGAACATGCTATTATACTATATTACACACACGCATACATATATGTGTGTGTGTGTGTGTGTGTGTGTGTACAGAGAGGGAGAGAGAGAGATGCTTGCTCTATTAAGGGGTTATATATATTTTTTGTTCTGCAGAATCTGTTAATGCATTCACGCGAGAACTGTAGTTTAGGGGAGCATGGGGTGAAGCTACATGATAATATTACCTCAGGTGAGCACGGAGAAGAAAAGATGGAGGAAACCAAAGGGCATGCAACCCTAAGCAATAGAAGTACTAGTTCCAGCAAGGTGGATAACATCTGGGTAAGAAAAAGTGAATGTGATTGGAGCCACAGTAAGAAATAAAATTTTAAATTACTTTTTTATTTTGTGTTTGAATGCTTACACATCATAATTAATAGGCATATGGTTCTACCTATTTCTTCAGAACTAGCATTCAAGTCTGTTACCTATAAAAAAAAAAAACATTGAAGTCTGTTAATCTTTGCCATCTCTTATGTCATGCACAAGTTCATTAGATTTATAAGAGTTTAACAACGATTGAACCTCCAGAGCTAGGTAATTAGTTTATATTATGAGCTTGCTGACTGAATGTCTTTTTTTCTTTTTTTTAACAATAGTAATTTGGTTGGTTTTAGGGGTTATGGACCATGTGTCAACTTGTTCCAATCCATGTTTATCACGTGGTGTTTTGTATCATAGGGATATGCAACACCCCACTCATAATTAAAGGAGGAGTGTTCCTCACTTGTGAGGTCTATCTTTATGTATTGTATATTCCCGTGAATCCGTGATGCAAAATAAAAATTTGGAGGCAACAGTAGCCATGAAACCTAGAGATGTCAAGAACAAAGACAAGCTGTAATAAGCATGGTTATAATTATACATCAACCTAGACTAAGAGTCTCTCAACATATTTGTATGATTGTATCTTTGTGTGGTAGAAGTGTGTGGCTCAAAACTAACACAATCATGAGTTGATGGCCTGGACCCGAGTAGAACTTTACTGTTTTGTCCACTTAAGCCTGCAATGCCTTTTGGCGAACATTTATACTTACAAAAGACCTTGTAACATTTCTTGAACCTCTCTTTTAACAGAAATGGCTTACACTTGACAAGTCTGTTCAACCTGTTGTTCAAACTCGCAAGTCCTTTATTACTAGCTTATTTAGACGTAGAGTAAAGACCAAAGAGGAAGATAGACTTCGTACCGCCAATGTTCATGCTGCTCTTTCTGTGACACGCTTGGCTGCTGCAATTGCTGGCTTTGCTGCCAACAGCACCAAAGACAAAGAAGAAGCAAATAAAGATGTCAAGCATATTACTAGTGAAGGCAAAGTAGATTGGGATCAGAATATGAGCAACATTGTTGCTTCAGCTGCTGCTCTAATAGCCACAATATGTGCTGAATCTGCAGAGTCAATAGGTGCAAACAGAGCTCACGTGGCTTCTGCCGTTAACTCAGGCCTTGCCACTCAAACCCCAGCTGACATGATGACACTAACAGCCACTGCTGCAACATGTGATGTATACTTACCCTAGTTTCATAATATCGTTCTGATTATACAAAACAAAAACAATAAGTTTAACAACACAATATTTTTTATAATTTTTGGCATAATCTAATTGTGATTAATGCTTAATAAAATTGGTGTCAATAGTAGACCTAACTGAAAGTGTTGTTGCTTGAATCACAACAATCCAGTCAGCATTTGTGAAAGAAAGAAAAAAAAAAGGCGTGTCCTTAATATTACTTATTACTTGCCAAAGCATATACAGGATTAATAAGCTGATGAGTTGAAAATTTTTGTCCCAGGCATGAGAGGAGCTGCAATGCTCAAGTCAAGAGCTATGGAATATGACAATTTAGCAAGGAAACTACTTGAAGTCCAGGCTCAGCTGCCAGTAGTCACACCTTCTGGTAAATTTACAGGCCCATGACTTCCATAATTTGTTCTTCAAGTATATGAACATTTATATATGTGACAGTAACACCTACACTCCTGTAGTTACAAAATGTTGAAAAACAATTTTTATGCATGCAACCAGGGCATAAAAGACACAGGCGGATCTCCATCTATTCAAAGCATAAACAGCTTATTTTGAACCTTGAAAAGAAGTATCTGGGAGTTCTAACAACATCAAAGAAGTGTAAGATATATTCTTCTTTTCTAAACAGCTTACATGCTGTTTTTTTATTTATTAACACTCTGCAGGAATTGAAAGTATCATTTAACATATTCCAGACAAGATTATTCATGTGGAGGAGGAGGAAGCTCATGGAAACTTCTCCATCAGCCTGAAAAGTAACTGTGGTGATATCAAGCTCTGGTTTGAGGACAAAAATCAATCATTACTCTGGATATCAGTGATTTCTAATCTCTTACAGATGCACAACTCTTGTTGAGATATGTAAATTACTTAAGTTTTAACAATCAAATTCATCAGGTCATCTGCTAGTTTATCTAAATAATGATCTGCTTGATATTGACTGATAGAAAAAGTGTACAATTTGGCTGAAAGCTCTTTGACATTTGATGCAAACGACAAGGTTATGGGGGTTCTGTAAAGAAATGACTAATGATAAATATGTAAGTCACTAAGTTCTTCTATAAAGTCTCCATTAACTGATATCAGCTTTTTGGTTATTTTTTAGCTACCCAGTATAATAGGGAGAATGGTAATTATACATTTGTATTAATTAACAATGAAAATCTTGCATTATTGTAAACTAAATAAAAACGTACAATATTGTACATATTTGTTTGGTCTACAAGTAAATTTTACTTTACTAGTAAACTAAAAGTTCCCTTACGGAAAAAGTTCATATACTCAAAATTTGATAAATAATTTCATACTTAAGTGATGTGATAGATTGTTTATAATAAGCAAAAATAATAATATTAGTGTTGAGTTCAAATTAAAATCGATAAAAATTTATTAACTTAACTATTATGAAAAGTATTGTGAAATATTTTATATCCATAACATTGTATAATAACGGATGGGTTCTAGGATTTGTGACTCATTAGCTCATTAGCTAGTTAAGAGTTGACTGAGGATGACAACACAAGCATGACTGCAACAGGGCTTGCCTTCGAGTTCCCCAAGATACATGCCTGGGATGGCCGGATCTGTTAACGTGTGTCCCCCGCTAATGTATACCTAACCACCATTTGTCCACTTGGGTTGCCATTCAAATCTCAATTTTGCCTCGAAAGTTATGACTTTGACAATGGCTGTTTACAGTAAGTCTAATTGCCGGTGACAGATTTCACAATAAAAAGTGATATGCTTTCCTTTGAAAGTGACATTATTTTAATCATAACATACCCATTTCTAGGATAATAAAATTTGTTGCGTAATCATCCCTAAAGCAATAGAAGTCAACCTAGGACGACGAACCAAATTCAGAGAAGAAGTGAGAAAATATGATAATGTGAACTTAGGAAACTGCGTAGAAATCTGCTAGAATAAAGAGTTGCGACTTACAAGGCTGCCGAGATAACTAGCTAAATGAATAAAAGACTATTTAGAAATGGCGTCTTAACGATTCTAACTTCACTCCTGGACAACTGATAGGGAAAACTTCAGGCCCAAGGAGTCTGTTCAAACAGCTCCAAGCCTAACCTGCAAGGGAAGGATCAGCCTCGGTGGAACCTTTTGCCTTTTGGTACAAATGGTTCCTTACTTGCCTCTCAAGAAATAAATTAACCCTTTTTTAGGGTTCAAGTGATAGGCAAGTGATAATTATATCATTTTTGGTGTTTCATGTCTACGATTCAAATCCCACTACTTTTTTTTCCATTGTTTATCTATCTAAGAAAAATGTTTTTGCAAAGAAATTTTAATGTCATATTGACAAAAATCTTGTAATGAGAGCAAGATTTTATTGATAGAGCAACCAAAATTTATAATTAGAAACTTCACCTACTCTAAAATGATTCCTTTGTTGGGTTTGGAACAGAGGGACATAATGATTTTGATGAGTTTATGTAACATTTTGCTATTAAAAATCAATTTTTTCTAAGGGGACAACAACTATTTTTCAAAATGATGGAGAGAGAAAGGGGCAATAACTTGCTTCTTCTCCTCCTTTCACTATTCAAGTGATTCTAGACTTCTCCAATTGCATTAATATCTTTTTCAAACATAAGTGACAGTTCTTATACTTTTCAATCATACACTAAACTAGATACATGCAAGAAAATGACTATAAATGACACAAGTTTAAAATACATAGAAAACTACTATGTGCATAGAAAATACCAAAACTATAAACTTTTAACACTCCCCCTTAATGCTTTGTTATGTAACATCCAACAATTCTCTAAGCTAATGAAACTTATCTTTTGGAAGAGCTTTGGTGAAGATGTTCACTACTTGATCTTTGGTCTTGCAATATTTGAGTTGAATGTCATCATCTTCCAAAGCCTCTCTAATAAAGTGATGCTTGATGGCAATATGTTTTGTACGAATATGGTAGACAAGAGTTTTTGTCATAGCAATGGTAGATTTCACACAAAATTGGAGTAGCTTCTTCTTACTTCTCTTTCTTCTTGGAGGTAAACTTTGAGGTGAGAGATGTTAACTTGATGAAAAAGTTGGAGATGATTGTAAAGTATCAAAAGGAGACATTTTTGTGGAGCTTCAATAACATCTTCATCTTCATTTTCTCCATTCTCAAATTCTTCATTAGATGTAGTGTTGGAGCATTTTAATTTTAAATAAATAAAAATGAATAAATGTAATAACATAAATGAAAAGATATGGGAGTAAATATGGGAGATGAGGAGTTAGTGAAAATGTTTAATCCCACATTGAAAAGGAGAGAGACTTTTTTATTCTTTTTAATTGTGGTGATTAATGGGCTAAAATGTATTGACTCAGATATTGGGCTAGATACGTGCGCAAGGGGGAGGTGAAGAGTGGAGGTATCAAAATTGGAAATGAATCAGAATAATGGACCTAATTAATCAGAATCAATTGGGTAATAATTTTGTGAGGCCCATTGAGCCTATAAATAGACTCATTCAGACTCAATCCAAGCTACTACAATACTCACAAAAAAAATTACTCTAAAAAATAGAGAGGTTCTTGGTAAGGAAAGGTGTTCTTTCTGGTGGAGTTTTGGGCTTGAACACTTTGTGCAGAGGTTGTTCTAGCCATACGACACTTGTTGGGCTGTTGTATCCTGGGGGAGACAAGTCAGAGAAGATCTGCACCGGTTACAAAGTTTAGCCAACCAAGGGCTTGAATCTCCTTAAAGAGAGCGAGTGCCGCGCCTCAGTCCAAATAGTGTTGTGTAAATTCTCTCTTTAAAGTAATAAAATTCAATAGTATTATTCAGTTTCTCTTTGTGTTATTTCCATTATTATTGTAATTGCACCAACATGTAGTGACTTGAGCTTCATCTTCATTTTCTTAATTACTTTATTATTCTTCAAGTTAAAATGTCTATAACCCTTTCATTTTGAGTTATAACCCACAAAGATGCATTTTTCACTAAGTTCATCAAGCTTATGCCTTACTTATTTTGGAAAATGAGCAAAGCAAATACAAACAAACACCTTCAAGTGATTCATTGATAGCTTGTTTCCAATCCAAGATTCAATTGGAGTTGATATAAATAAGTATGATAATTCTCTCTAATAATTACCTGATGTTCAATATGCAGATTCACTTTAATACTCTCTCTTTCTCTCTCCCTCATCCGCTCTGGTTGGTTTCTTTGGCTCTGGTAAGTTTCTGCTCATCCCTACCCCAAACTCGATAGTTATCAATTTTTATTTTTATTTTTTGAAATGATAGTTATTGAAATTCAAATAAACACAAATTTCTCTCTTTAATTATACATACAATGTCGCCATATTGGAAATAATTTTCAAGCCCATTTGGATATTCCAAATTCCACTTTATATATTTATTTACAAGTCTAGATGTCCAAAATTTGGATTCACTTTAACTCCCTGTCTCTTTCCTTTTACATGTCCTCTCCAATTGCATGAATATCTCCTACCCTAAAAAGCTTATATGGTTGTGGTTTAATCCTAAATTTTTCACTTTAGAAAGTTATAAATTTCACATGACTATAAAAGTGACGTGTTTTTTATGTTACTTTATAAGGAAAAGAATATGTAGTAACTTGTGCAAAAAATTTCCACATAATCAAGTTAAGAGAATTGGATTACGTAAAATTTTGTGCAAGAGAAATATTCAATTATCAACCAATAATTCTATCAAAATGTGATTTTTTTTTTTTTTATAAATACAATAAAATTTCAATCTATGATATTTGCTCTATAATAATCAAAAATTAGATGTCTAACTTAAAGATAAACCCTACGAGACAAAGAAAGTATCGAAACACGTGTGGTGTTGACTGCTAAAGCTCAAATGCTTAAGCTAGAAAATTGGAGTTTTCTTATATAAGAAGATAGTTTATTTTATTGGTTGTTGTCACTTGTTACTTACCACCTTTCTAGAATTTTGTCCCATTTTAAGGTTGTTTACAACGATTTGTTACTTGAAATCTCGTGGTTGTTATAAATGGAAATTAATTGTTTGTAATTGTCAACATTTGAGTTGAAACAACAGTCTTTTTCATTTTTTATGATGTCATCATGTCGACTCCAAATTAACGTCTTTGTATCGTATCGAATAAACATTATATGTCCCACTTTTAGAATTTTACTTTATATTCTACCAACTATAATTTGTCTTGAGTTAGATTTTTTTTTTTTTTTTTTTCATTTTAAACTTTAATTATTTTATAATTAAAAAAATGATATATGGCAAACTTGGTATAACAAATACAAAATGAGACAGGATATTTATTTGTATTTGGATGTTATGATACAAAAGTGAATGGCCAGTGAACATTATGTAACAAAAATTAATATTCGTACAAGCATGCTTGTTACAAAAGTTAATGGCCAGTGAACATTTAAATCTTTCTAGAAGTATGAAGTGTTTTTTCAAAAATTTATTTTATAAAGTTTTACCTATAATTGTTTTTAACAAGTGACACTAGTAGGACTCTTTTTCTTTTTTCTTTTTAAATTTTTAATAACAACAAATTAAAGGATGGTCGTCTTTACTTTCACATTCTTATTTCATGGATTGAATAAGAGACCTTGAAATTTAAAATGGACTTAATTAATTTTATTGTGTGGTTGTGATTGATCATTTATGCTATATTTTTCCAATAATTAGTGATAGTTATTGAAGATTTATTGTCAATTGGAAAGTAAATGAATGAGGAAAACTAAAATTACAACAAATAAAGTACAAGCCAGCTTCATTTTATAACCAAATTAAAGCTCCAAGGGAATCTGACTGGAACTTACTGTTCAAAAATAACCATGGATCATGTTCCCAAAGTTAGTCAATATTGAATTGATTGTATATATTTGACTCAGGGTTCTTCAAAAAAGAAAGAAAAAAAAAATTGTTAAATATCTGAGTCTCGTGAACTAACATGAAATTTTGCCTTTTATTCTTTAGAATATTCAAGAAAGAACATCTGCTTTAATAAATTATTATCTTGACTTATACCAACTCATGATCATCACCACAACAATTCAAACAAACAGACTATTAAAATTCAACCATTAAAACATGTAGAATAAAACAAAAATTGAGATCATTAACAAATTAAATTTTGCCCAATATTTCTCATTAAAAAAATAACCATGAGTTGGACAAAGAACAAGTATTTACAACCACAAAAGTCCAAGATTTTTCTTCATGGCAGCCCAAAAAAAAAAAAAAAAAAACCTGAAATTCTACAAAGCTCATGAGCACTGCATTCTTTGCATGCGGTCCTTGAGAAGTCCATCGTACAAAGCAATCCGATTCTCTGGCATTCCATTAACTGTTGGGATTTTGTTTTTGCAACTCACTTCATCTTTGCTCAACTTTATGCACTCTTTCCTGTATTCCTCACCATTCCCACTTGGTTCCTTCACATCCTCAGCAAACTTAACTTTCTTCTTCTTTCTCTCTTTCTTTTCCTCTACAATAGCAACAAAAAAAGACACAAAAATTTAGTACCATTATAAACTAGAAAAAAGGAGCAAAGAAGAACAAAAGAGAAGGAACCCATGTACCAGAAAGTAAGCAAGAACGTAGAATTTTCTTTTCAGGCTGTTGGGAATTTTGATTCTTGGAAAGTCGAGGTAGTGGGAAAGACTTGTGCCTAAAATAAGCTAGAAAGAGTAGGGTGCTAGAGACAGCCATGGCTGTGGCGAAGACTAAACCTTGAGATATGGAAGGCATGGTGGGACAAAACCTCAAAGAACACCAAAAGGAAGACGACTGAGAGAGTCAATGGAGTTTATGATTATTGCATGAAGATACGTGTAAGCGAATATTTAAGCCTACAATATATGTAGAAAGAGAGAGAGAGAGAGAGAGAGAGAAGGTGTTTGTTCTTCATTAGGAGTGCGAGCGAAAATTTCTAAGATACAAGAAAAATAATTGGTGTGTGCGGACGGTTAAAGAAAAGGCGTGAGCATCTGGATATCTCTTTTGCTTGATGGCATAGAACTAGGAGAGAAGGAAAAGGATTGGGGAGATCGAGTTGGTGTTAGTGTTACTGTTTGCGTTGGCTTCTTTTTCACAATTTTTTTTTTTTTTTTTAAATTTATGTAGAAAAAAAAATACTCAATTTAGTTTATGATATTTTCAACTTACAATTAATTTTGTCTTTACCAAGCTTTTCTTGTATTTTTTTTGGCAATCAGACATGAAAACATAAACTAAATTTACCTATCTCCAATTCCAGTAAACGCACATATCAACTTAACAACTAAAGCAAACCCAGATTTAGACCTAGAATTATTACAAATTGAAAATAACATGGACCAATTACAATGCTACCAAAATATAATGATCAAATTGATTGCAAGTTGAAATTAATAACATGGACCAAAATGGTATTTTTGATACATATGGATTATAGTTATGTACCAAATTACCAATCACAAATGTGAAAAAAAATTATGAGATTACTTGTGGTTTCTTTAATGCTATTTGCAAAAAAAATTTGGAGGGGGGAGTTGGCAAGTTTTAATTAATGAAAAAAATTTTAGTTCGGTTTGGCGTTATTTTCTTCTAACCCATTATGTAGTGATAGTTATAGTTTTAGTCACATGACTTTATAAAAAAACAATGCTACAGACACAACAAATTTCATAACTTTTTTTTTCACTATTTGTTGAGTTGGCGTAATATAATCGGTGGCAACATCATTCTCAACTAGGACAATCACTAATGCCACTTGGTGGTACACCAATGACAAATTGCCACATCAATAGGTGTTAAAATTGTTGTCAAATTCTTTGTGTACTTAGGCTTATTGTTTTTTTAATAAGTTGTGTGATTTGTTTAAATAATATACGTGGATAGTCATATAACTAGTCACACAGTGGGTTGAAGAAGATTCATCTAAAATGGTTTGGAGCTAAACATTGTCCTTAACATACGAGTCCACCATTAATAACTTGCTACTTTAACGGTTCTAATTTTTTTTATAGAAACAATTGTGACTCTAGAGTTATTCTTTGGCCAAGGTAAGCAGTCAACTTTGGGGGGACTTGTAGAGGATGGGATTTCCAAGTATATAACGCCCACTTCCATAGGAATGAGACTATGAAATGACTTTGCAAAGCAAATTTGGAGGGGAGTTGGCAAATTTTAATAAATTGTTCTCATTTGAGTTTATTACTAACATTACTTTTATAAAATTTGTTGTGACGCTATAACTATTCTCTATATGAGGTAAGAAGTCAATTTAAAGAGATTGTTAAAGGATGAGATGGGTAAGTACATAATGCTCCTTCACATAGGAACGAGTTTCATACTTATGGGGTCCAGCCAATATAATAGGCCCATTACAACTCAGACCTTAAAGAATGTGATGGCCAAATACATAATGCTCCCTCACATAAGAATGATTCTTATACTTATGGAGTCTACCCAATGTAACGGGCCCTTTACATCTCAAATCTCATAATATTTGCAAGTTTGGGGTTTGCGTAAGTTTTGTAGGAACCACTATGCAAAGCTAAGGAATTTATTTTGGGAGGCCACATTGCAATTAAACCTTATTTTATTTATTTTTTGATAGATACGATAGTAAATCTCAAATACAATGCAATATCATTTAATTTGTTAATTTTTAAAACCTTAGGTGTTTTTTTTTTTTTTTTTTTAGAAACAATTTTAGGATTTAATTTGTTATGATTTCAAGAGTACTTAATTTTCAAAATTATACTAATTACTAAGGCAATAAGGTTCATTTTATTCCTCTCATAATTATTGGGGTTTAAGATGTAATAATTAGAGAATCGAAAAAGTGCATTTTAATAAGCCAAATAAAACAATATATCAAGGTAAGGATAAGACCCTAATTTCCTACCATATATCAAGGTGAGGGTAGGACCCTTTCCTATGGGATAATAATGATTATGCGAATCCATCCAATTGAAAGATTTGCCTAATGGGCAAAATAAGTCTATATTAGCTAAACACATATACCAAGGTGAACAAAATGGTCCCATATTTACAATATGTTTTGATCACCAAAGTAGACCTAACAAATTGATCAACCAAATACACTTCAACTAATTCAGTTATTTGGAAAAATTTTGAAAAAAAAAATCAAATCAAATACAAAAATGAACATACTAGCCAACCAATGTGAGAATTGCTAACATACAAATGGTCAAGACAAACAATCTCAGGAGGCCCAGAAATTTGCCAAAATTTTCCTATATCTCTAACATGTTAGATTTGTTTTGAGTTTTTTTTTTTCCGGTAGCACATTAGAAAATGTGATTGTCATTGTTTCAAAAGGCTGCCTATCATCAATATAAAGATTTTCTGTCAGGACAAGAGGTTGTGGTATTCCTTGTAAGAAGGGTATACAAACTGACATATAAGCACTTCAAAATTACAGGACACAGAATTAACACAAACATGAAAAAAAGAAAAGAAAAGAAACGAAAAGAAAAAATAATATTAATAATGAGACAAAACATCAGAACTAATGAACAGTAGGAATGTTCTCTTTGCTCTCTGTATTAATGCCCATATTGGGTGAAATCACCATGGCACCATCACTTGGGCATCCCTTCATTTCTCCTCAAACTCAACATCAATAATATCAGGGTCTGACTTTGATTTTGAAGAAGAGGTGCCTTTACCATCTCTTGAAAAGAAGTCCCCTTTCGGCTGCCACACGATGTTTCCACAGCTTGTACAACGAATTATTTGGTTCTTGTAACCAACAAACTGCCTCTTACAAGCGGGACAAGCACCCTGTCCAAGTTTAGGGGAAATTGACACATTATTTTGATTCATTAGTTAATCATAAATTCCAATCTATAGATAAACCAAATGGGTTTTAATAATAAATTCATCGTACTTGAATTGTTTGACCCCATGTACACTCTCTGTGTACTAGGGTGTTCCATTTTTTATATCAATAAAACTTATTACTTATCAAAAAAATAATAATAACGAATAAATTCGTCTGCTAAATAGAATATGTGAAACATCAAGAAAGGCTACCAACCAAACAGTTATGGCGCAGGACAAACCATTTGGTGCAACACAATTGGCCATGCTAGCACTTCCAACAGATCAAGAAGAACATCTAGATTGCCTACTTCTGTCTCATTTAAATTACATTCATTTTTGTAGTGATAACCACTGAGTTTGATGCCAAGGAAGTAGGATTATGTTTGACTATATTTGATACATATATGAACAAGCTATACATTGCAAAATTGATCAAATACAATCATTGAACCAAATTAGTTTACATAATTAAGTGGGATGAAAATATATAAATTCCTAGACAAAATAAATGATGAAGATATCCTCCTAAACGACGTGACACAAAATTAGTTGAAATCATTTCCACCTTTTAGCTTCATTTAAAAACATATTGATTTGTTAAAAAAAAAAACTAAAAATAAATTCTTTCATTGAAAAAAAAGTCTTTATGAAAGTATTCGACTAGAAGTAGCTCTATTGAAAGAAGGGGAATTGGAGTTGGATAATAATAAAAGAAGAATTTAAATCTTTGAATCAAAACAATAAGAGTCTTATAACAAAACACACATCAATTAAAATTGATCATGACATAGGAGGTGCAAATGGCACAGGAAGAAAAAATATATTAAGGGCCTCCCTTTTGATTGGACCATATCAAGAATGAAAGTCATACATGTGAATTATCACAATTTCTGTAGAAAGCTACCAATAGCTTGAAAGTTCATACACAAAGATAATCACTCGGTTATCTGATCATGGTGACTTTTGCCCTAAAATTTATTCAAAGATATATTCTGACCATGTATGAGGCTTAAAAAGAGACTGCCAAACAGTTCATAGCTAATTGCATCATATTGACAATAATATATGGTGCAACAAGTCCAATTGCGCCCTAAAAGAATTGCAACTAAAATAACTATAAAATATTACAAGCACACCTGCATAGACAAAAGCAAAGTAACATGAACCATACCTTTATAACTAGGTTATTGGCAATAGTCCCAATAAGAAGTGGACCGGCAAATGGCAGTATCCATGTTGCAAATATCAAGACCCGAAAAAGCCATCCAGACAACGCAAACCAGAGGAAGAAAATTGTCTACAAAAAGAAGACAAGAAAGTTCAAAACCAAGATTAAGTTACCAAATAAAGTGTTTGCATAACCAACATTCAGAATACATACAGAGAAATTTTATTAGTACGTATTCAAGTGCTATTTTTCCTGAATATAGTTCTCAATGCAATGTCTCTGCCAGTTGGCAGGTGGTGAAGAGAAAGAAAGATATGTCTAAAAATTCTTACAACAAAATACCAAGTATTCAAAGTTTAAAGCATAATTCTATCCATTTCATCTTGAGATTTTCTACATCGCTAAGACATAGAACCCCCCAAGTTTAGCAAGCAATAAATGGAAAATGGTAACCATGACTTGTTTTAGTCTGTGGCTTGACTTATAGTTTTACTCTGAATTACATTCAATATGCAAAAGAAAACAACTTAATTTTGAGTTGACCATACTAAATAATGAATAACAAAACTGATGCAAGACAAGTCTCAAGGGGAACTTGTCTTGAGACTTGTGCTTGGGAAATAAAAAGAGAACAAAACAAAATGGATAGGACCTAGAATAAGCACACCGAGTTTGCATAGAGTCAGCACCAAGAAATCAAAAGAAAAAATAAAATAAAACCTACGAATCAACAACCAGGGTTGCTTGGAATTAGCACCAAGCATGGGAAAAGGATAGGAACCCAAGATTCAGACCCTGGACTTGCTTGGAATCAACACCAGGCATTGGAAGAAAACTTCCAACCCAAATTTTAAAAGCCCATGATCAACTAATCTACAACCGTGAATTTTGGCCTCTTTAAATAGGGTCCCCAGAAATTATAAATAAAAAGGTCCCCAGATCATGACAAACATGGAAAGAAAATAAACTCATAATGAGATTACCTCATATATGAAAATAAAAATAAAATCTCTCTAATAGCATCAATCAGTAGTAATCAATATCAATTGCAGCCAATAAACATTAATAGGTCAAATTTGGTGTCCAAACCTACTAAACTGAAACAAGCCAATGAACTATCAAAACGGGAACATGTGTTTGGGGGGGAAAAAAGATAGGACCTAGGAATCAACACCTAGGATTTGCTTGGAGTCGGCACCAAACAATAAAAAAAGGAAAATAGAACCTAACAATCAACACCTTGCATTGCTTGGATTTTGGAATCAGCATAAAAAATGAGATAAGGGCAATAACCCAGGAATTAGCATGTGGGCTTGCTTGGAATCAGAACAAGCACTGGAAGAATATTTTTGTGACAATATGCGTCCGGATTAGTTTTTTGTTAAAATGCTTATTCGCTTAAAGTTGGTAAAAGTACAATTGTACCTAGAAAAAACTAGACTTTAAAAAACTGTTACATTAGAAAAGGTCAGACTTTAAAAACCTGTACATAAGCAAATAAGGTAATGGAAATAAGTTAATCCAAATGCACATAGCTCACAGGTGGACAAAGTTATGAAGTATCTGTCATACTAAAGCCATTACCTTTAAATAATTTCACCCATTCATTCAAAATGATAATCAGTTATACAGCAGCCCTAGCATGTTTAGAGAAGAACTATCCTATGCCCAAGACTAAGGCTTTGGGCCTTATGTCAATTAAGAGGCCCATGCCAATTAAAAACACCCTTTGGCTGGCATTAAGCGCTAAAGGTAGCTTTTTGGGCCTTATTAGTTTTCAGTTTTCTTTTATTATTATAGTTAAAATTTTATATGGATGATTAGTATTCATCTGATCTAAGGGTTAGGATTAGTTTGCATTTGGGTTTCCTTATTATAAAGAGGTAATTTTCTATTATGGAGTCAGTGCTTACTGAAAAGAAATTTAGAACTTGCATTTTTAATTTCTGACAGTATGCTTCATCTCTTTATTATTTCTTCTTTCTCCTTCTATCACCTTAATCATCCTTTCAAATCTATAACCAGCCCCAATACCATTTACATAACTTTTCACACAGCTTAGACATCCACCAACTTCTTCTCTGTTATCCTCCTATTTACAGCCCCAAATCACACCCTTCTCTCATCTTTTGAAACCCTTAAACCCTAGATTTCACTAAACCTTCTGACACCAACTAATCCTTCCAAACCTACCTTATGAACACTAATTTTCTAATGAGAGTAAAATTTGCATCAGTTTTATCTAAAAATATAGCCCAGTACCTATTATAACAAACTAAATATTAAAAAGGCCCTCCTATATTAATTAAGATCATCTGTAATATCATATAATTGCACTTATAAAATAGTCCTCATAGAAAAATCTGTTCACACTTTACATAAATAACATGCAGCATTATTTTAAGGGATACATACCGCAAAACTTCTTCCTAATGGAGTGTCCAAAAAATCATTGAGCTGTTTCCTGTACTGCATGGATGGCAAAGAACAGAATTATTAGCGATCACCCTAACATCAAAAGCATAAGAGCCAATAAGGCAATAACAATATTCAAAGACCAAATGGAAGTATAAATTTCAATAGTGAAGGAAACTTGTCTTTCTGTGACCTTTTATGATCAATTTTTAGCTAGTTCCATTGTTCTTTTAGGTGTACTAAGTTAAATGCTACTAGTTTCGTTTTTTTGTCTTTATCTGTTTACTGACGATCTATGACAAAGTAAATTTCTATACTTCAGATTTGCTAGAATTTTTCTTTTTGATTGTAAGTTACACATGCACCCAGTGAGTCTTGAACCCACGACCTCAACCTCCACCTCGTACTTACAAAGGGAGGAGGTGTCAGCTAAGCTAGAGTTCATTGGCTCCAGATTTGCTAGAATTGGCCATGCTTTGCGGCTCATGTATAATATAGGATTCAATGGTGGGTTTATTTAGTTCTTGTAAGTTCCCAGCTTAGTATACCAGCCAAACTTTCTAAAGACCTATACTTTAAATTAAAATGCGTAGTCCTAGTAGGAAACAGTCGTGCCGGCAGCTCTATAAAGCCTATGAGCATATGTAATCTGCAACTAAGCTAGACTCGAAGTATAAAACAGAGAGATCTTCAAGCAACTATAACAGCTCATGTAGGGTGTGTTTCCTTTCCTACGCAAGTTGTCTTCTTTGCCTAAGCTGCTCTGTATTTATCATTTCTCTTACTTTAATGATTTAGATTTCGACAAACCAGAATTGAATTTCATGAATTAAACCTATAAAATCTGAAACACCATTCCTAAATTCCAATTATGTACCTACCTATGATTGCTTGTTCTGAACAAGTTCTCAACATAAATCAAAACTTGAATCATTGAATTAAACCAATAAAACCTATAATTAACACCATTCTTAAGCTCCTACACTACCTTGTGACACAAATTTAGAGAGTGCACTGTACTAACTCAGGTGTGAAGTAAGAGCAAAGAGTTTGTTTCTACTATTTCCAAACAAACCCTAACAAAAGCCAGAGAGATGAGGGAGAGAGAGAGAACAAACCCCCGGCAAGTTTCTGCTGAAGTCGAGCGAGAAAGTGCGCCAGCGCATTCCGATCTCGAACTCCCTATCGATTTCGCGGGCGCGGTCGGAGGCGGAACGAGCGACGGAGCTGAGGCGGCGAGAGACGGAGTAGCGGCGGTCGAGTTGCTCGGCGGCCTTCTTGGCTTCGTAAAGAAACTGCTCGAAGCCGTCGTTGGCGCTGCGCCACGCGTCCTTCAAAGCCTCGCCGGAGACCATGCGCTTAGCGAAGCCGTCGATGTCGCTGCGCTGGAAGGCTCTGATGGGCGCCACGTGGCGGGAGGGGAAGACTGTCGTCGTCGTCGTCGTCGGAAGCCTTAGGTGACAGTAGCGTGGCTTTAGCTTTAGCTTTAACGGAAGTGAAGGTTGCCATGGCAGCGTTGTTGTGGCCATGTGGCCCATTTCTACGGAAGCTTTGTATTTGTGATTTTTATTTTATTTTATATATATATTTTCTCTTTCGCGGTGGAGGGGTTTGTGGTTCGGTCCTGGTTCGGTGCTACACTCTACAGTTGCCTAATGGCTAATACTTTGCAACCAGGCAACTGATCCCACGGTAGACTTTCAGCCACGTCTTCCATTTTGACTTCAATAATGTTCAAAGTTAGGCTCGCAATAAAAACAAAATGTTCAAGTTTCTCGAATCCCCCTCCCCCAAAAAAAAAATCTCAAAATGAATTTTGCTACAATATTCGAGTTCGATATCACAAAAAATCCAAAAGTTTGAACTTGGTTTGACTTATTAGTCAAGTTGAGGTTGAGCTAAATATCAAACTCTTGAGGTCTGTTTGAATATAATTTATTGTTGCTGAAAACTGAAAATACAATAACAAAATAATTTTTAAATATATGAATAGTACCGTGAGACTCATTTTTAATATTTTTTAATGCGTGAACAGTGCATAAACAGTGCACGCATTGTTCATAAACATTACTTTTTGTCTCTAAAAAGTCAAGAACTCCAGCAAAAAAAAAAAAAAAAAAACTGAAAATGTAACTGAGAAAACGCACCACAACAAAACCGTGTATCCAAACCCTCACTTAATCTTAAGACTCAAACTCATTTAGTTTGGAAGTGTGGCGCAAACTCCAAATTAATTAAAGATTTAGTAAGATGTTAGTTTATTTTTAAAGCTCATGTCAAGCTTATTATCAAGCCCATAATTGAGCTTAGACTAAACTTGTTTTTTATAAAGCCTATCATCGAGTTTAAGCTAGACTTGTTTTTTTTTTTAGTCCTATTGTTATGAGTTTATTCATGAATATTTTTTTTTCTTTCTCAACTCATTTATCAAACAAGTTTAGAGTGAAGATTTAAACTTGGCTTGTTTATTAACAAACAAACATGTATAGATTTTTTACTGAGTCAAGAGCTATTTTATGAATGACATGGTTTATTTACTACTCTAATTAAAAGTATAAGATTGTTCATTTAATTTTACTTCAAACAACTTTAGTTCATATTTATTTTTATAGATAAATACTATGTCCACAATATTTTCATAATATTCTCGCAACAAACCATAGAGATAAATTATTATTGGTGGGCAAAATAATAATTTATTAATAAATTTAAATTAGAATTACTAACAACTTATCACATTTCTTCTAAAAAAGTAGATTTCAGTTGCCTCAACTGGTAAAGTTTCTGATTGTAGAATAAAAAATCTGTCTCTGTTTATACCAAAAACTAATTAGTATCTTGATTTGATAATAAATAAGTATCATTAAGAACGAATGCTGTAAGTTGAAACTCTCTTTAAAAAAAAAAAAAAATGATCACCTATTGTGAAATTATTCCTCCTGAAACACAAAAATCCTAACAAATCAAGCCCAAATGAGAAATCTCTTCATAAATGGGCTTTAGGAGTGAGTAGGCTCTCGAAGGCCATTTTAAAAACACGACACTTTCCTCCTTCTTCGTTTCGATCCGACCCCATCGAAAAAAAACCGCAGACCTGTGTGTGTGTGTGTGTGTGTGTGTTTAACAGAGAAGAGAAAAGAAGCCCTAGACGGGAACTGAACACAACAAAGTTCATACATTTTTGAAATTGGATAGTTCGCTCTAGTAGATTGATTCTCCGTGTCACACTGTCTTGGCCTGTGATGGAGACCTCTAAAGAACAAGAAGAAGAAGAAGCACAAGCATTCCTCGATCGCACCTCTCGACCAACGAGAGGGAAGAGAATGAATAAGCTGCTCGACGAGGAACTTGAAGAAGACGAGCTTTTCTGGAATCAAGAGGCTCTTAAAGATGTAATTCTCTCTCTCTCTCTCTCTCTCTCTCTCTCAATTTTGTTTCTCATATTTTTAACTTGGAAATTAACTATGTTATATATGTGATTTTCAGGAAGAGAATGATGTTAATTATGAAGAAGAGCAAGAGGTTGCTGATGAGTTTGATAGTGACTTCGATGAAGATGTGAGAGCTTCCTTATACTTTCTTAACAAATTTACTTTTTTTCTTTAATGCTAAATTAAGCTGTACATAACCCCAATTTTAAGCTAATTAAACCAAAAATGAGCTTAGTTTAGTTTAACAGACTAGAATATAGCTTCTGGGCATGAGCATACATTACTTAACTTGCGAAGGGTGAATGCCCCTAGATTACCCGACAACTTGTTCTGGCAGTTGGGGTCAGTTTCTTGTAGGTTTTACTAGCTAGAGGCAGAGTCTAAAGGGCTCTTGTTTAGAAATTGAACAGTCTAAAATGTAGTCATCCTGCTAAAGATTTTTTTTGTTTTTTGTTTTTTTTGTTATCATGTTATTTAGGAGCCCGAGCCAGATGAAGAAGTAGAAAACGATGCTGAGGACAGGTTTAGTTTCTATTGGCTAATGCAAATGATTGTTTTAAGATACTATCAATTTGGGCGTGTTTCTAAATGTTGGGTTTTCTTATAGGACGCGACCAAAGAAGAGACTAATATTCCCCGGAAAGACTCTAGCGAAGAGAAAAACGAAAAAGAAAGACCTCTCGAAGTTAGAAGCCGATCCCAATGATGAAAAACCAGCTCAAAAGTCTGGTTCCCGTGAACACCATGATGGCCCTGATGACAATGAAGGAGAGAGGACGATCAGGAAATCTACTAGAACTTCCGTCATTGTTAGGCAAGCTGAGAGAGATGCAATACGCGCAGCTCTGCAAGCAACAATGAAGGTCAGTTGTCTGTCCTATTATAGCATTTCTTGCTGGACATACTTCCGGTTATGATTAAAGACTTGCTTGTTGTTTAAATGGAATGATGGTCCTGATGAATAAGAAGTTCACTTTAATTTTGAAGAAGTAAAAGGCTGTTTGCGGAGACTTAAACTTATACTATCACCGGTGGCATCTCATATTGATAAAATGAATTAAAAATTTATGATATAATGTATCTTGGGGATATCCTTTTTGAAGTTGGGCAAATTCAACTATTTAACTATCTCAAATGCATGTCTGAGAAAGAATTTTTTATTTATTTTTCCATTCTCACTTTGCAAAAACCCTAATTGATTTTTAGTACTCGAATAGGTTTATTTTAAGATTCTCATGGATGAGCTGGGTCATATTCTTGAATATGTTATTCTAATCCTTAGTGGCATTGCTTACTGCTTCCTTAGTTCATTTGATTTGTTAAGACTTTGCTACTTGTAAAATTTGCATGAGTAGCATTTTCAAATCTAAAGACATGCAATCATTCAAGTTGGAATGAATTTTCAGCCAATAAAAAGGAAAAAGGAAGGAGAGGAGAAGAAGATGACCCAAGAAGAGATGCTCTTGGAAGCAGCTCAAACAGGTTTTTACTCTTAATACTCAGTTTTAGGAGATGATTTGAGGATTGCTGGAAACTTTTTATTTATATGTTATGAATTTGTGAAGCTTTTACTTTCTGTATGATCTATACTTGAATGGCATTGGTTATAATTTTGCAGAAATCATGAACTTGAGGAACTTGGAGCGTGTTTTAGCAAGGGAGGAAGAAGTTAAGAAAAGAGCAATTGTGCATAAAGCTGTCTACAGTGGCCCGCAGATACGATTTTTTTCAAAGGATGGTAAGCTTTCCTTCATAATCTAATTTACGTATTGGTTTTAGACAACAGAGTGCACAAAGTTTTATTTTGCTGCAAAATTAATTCAAGTTGGATTAAATTAATGTTGATCTATAAATTCTGTACAGGTTCTTCATATTTAGAATTCAGTAAAGGATCGTCATTTCTGTCAGAGATTTCTACAACACCTGTTCCTTGTAAGTTAACTTTATGTGCTTGTCTTCATTTTAATATCATGGTGAAAACGCTTTCTTTTTATAAATATATTTATGCAAATGATTTTATACGCTCTCTTCCTTTTAGAGCCTATTTTTTTCTCATTGTATTCTTTAGTTAAGTTTGTGTATGCATCTTGTGTTCACGACCCTTCCTTTTTTCAATAATACTGGTACCTCATTATTATTATTATTTTAAAAAGAGTATCTTTATGCAAAATTTGATTGTATACAAATCATTCCTATACAAGATTGCCAATGGTTGACGGTGCTGTTTTCTTATGGATGATTTTGCTTCTTCTTTTTTTTTTTTCCTCAAATATTAAGCCATACAGTCACTGATATTTTTATGCATGTTAAGCTTTGTCCCTGCCACTAGCAATATATTACCTCCTTGCGTCAGTCGCCTCCCTAAGCCAGGAATTGAAGATAAACCTTTAGACCCCTGTGCCATGATCTTAAAAGTGGATCTATTGTCCTGCTAAATTGCATAGTTAATCTTTAGACACCCTGCTCCTCATAATGATCCACAAGGGTGCACTTGCCAGTTTCAGCTGTAGATCAGTCTTGTTTTTATGGAAATGATGCTAGCTGAAGTTTCTATCATCATTTGAGATACTGCTGCTATATTTCTGCCCAGCTTTGTATTAGTACTACAAACGAAGTTTAGAACTTTTAAAGCTCTTTGATATGATTCACATATACCTTTGACTTTGCACCTGCTTTTTATTAAAGAAACAAAGCTGCATAGCTTACTGTAGTCGAAGTGAGTTGTCTATTAGGATGAAGATCACAAAGATTCAGTTCACAATGGCTCTTTAAGAGTTTTAATATTAATATGTTATCTATAAACCTGGAGTTTTAGAAAAGCCTTTGTTTAATGTCGTGCATATGGAGATAAAGGAATGTGTGTTGTTTTGAGGGAAGGAGTTACCTTTATCAAAGTTGAAGTTCTCTTTTTTGAAGGCTTTATACAGATGGACTTTAGCAAAATTTCATTCTCCTCGAACTTGTTACAGTTCCTGGATAACAACAATTTTAGATAATTTTTTCGGTTTTTTCTTCTTCATCATCTTTTTCATTCGTCACTTCGTTTGTATACTTCCTGTGTTCAGGGGTATGCTCTTTCTTGCTCTTTTTTTGGCAAAACTCTGGCTTCTTATGATGCAGATACTTTGAAGGTGAACATTTACCCTGATTTATCCAAAAAAAGAAAGATAAACATTTACCCTGTTTTATGGTAACCTTACTTTATTAAAGGTTTCAACTTTTCATCCTCCTTTTTTTTGTCCTTACTTTCTCTCTCTTTCCTTCGCTCCCCCCCCCCCCCCCCTTTCTTTTTTGCCTCATTTTCTTCTTCGTAAAAAAGTATTAATCCTCAAGCTTAAGTTTAATAAGGTGAAACGAAAAATAACTTCTGTCTTTGCTCTTAAAAGCACCCTTAGATGTATTTCACATTCTTTGGTGGCAGTTAGGGACTTCTTGATCATATTCTATGGCTATGCTTTTGATTTATGTATTCTAATTAAATTTCTTTCCAGATCCGGAGAAGGCTGTATGTGCAGTTACTGGTTTGCCTGCCAGGTAAGAGCTGAATTTCTGATTTGGTGGTCAGTGATTTCCCTAAAGATATTTCTGTTGGAAAAAACATTCAAATGCAAAGTCTAAAAATGTTGTTGATTTCTTTACAAGTACAACTGGAGAACATATGGTTTATAATGATGCTCTATCGTACATGGTTAACCCTTGATTTATTAATATAGTTTTTACAAGAAAAAAATCATTAATAAAATGACTTGATAAGGGAGATTGTTAATTTTTGTCATTGGCAATTGACTTTCTGTTTTTCTCTGAAATTATTTTGCTAAATGACATGAACCTGCAGCTTTGATTGTCCATGGATTAAATGGTAAAAAATTAATGAGGTTAGGACTAGATCAAAAGGAAATACTTTTGGGTTGTAGAGTTCATTTGAGTATAGTGGAGAGGGATAGATTACAAAGCTGGGTGATAGCTTTGAAGTTGTGGATGATAAAGGTTGCTCAACGACATCAATTGTGAGGCATAGACATGGCTTAGGTTTGTGGAAGACTGTTTGAAGTGGGTGGCACGCTCTCATAATTTCATTAATAGAAAGTCATTTGAGGTTGGGGATGTTAGTAAGGTTTTTCTTTGGAATGATGTATGGTGTCTCATGCTTTGGGGCTGATAAGTATGGTGTCACACTGGAACTAGAGGTTCTTTCTGATTGGTTCAGAAGTGGGAAGTAGAATTAGTAGATGCTCTTATTCAACCTGTAAATGAGCAAGTGAACAGAGTTAATATATATGTTAACTTGATGATGCCCTATTAAATTGATTACTTTCATTGATTTTGACCTTTGATATGGAAGTTGTTTGACAATGGTTCCTTGGTATACTCTGCCACCATACTTCTTAATGAATTGTCATTTTATGCTGTAGGTATCGTGATCCAAAGACAGGGCTGCCTTATGCTACAAAAGAAGCATTCAAAATCATTCGTGAACGGTATGGCTTCCATTGCCTCCTTTAGTAGCCTTTGTTTACATTTTATTTAAGAAATTTGTCATACAGTTTCGGCCAAAAAGCTTGCACCTATGTGTTATTTATAATTTTTATTTCCCTCCATGTCTATCATCATATTACGTACTAATATATCTTAAATAGTAACAGCAGCTGCAGGGCCACCTTAGTATTCAATATTTTTTCACTAATATTTTGATAAGTAATGAATAGTACTTTCAAAGCACCCAATTAGTTGAGTTGGGTTGAGTTAAGCTTAAGCCAAGAATGAATAGCACTTCCAAAATGTAAATGGGAGAAAGGAGGCAGCTGATCAACCGTTATGTCCTTTCCTATCAAGATGTGGTTAAAACTACACTGTTATTTCATGAATGTATATTTATGTACTGCACGTTTTCCCAGACAATTTGAAATATGACTAATGCATGTTATGGTGTTTGTAGAGTATTTTTCAGTAGGGAAAGTTAATGGATGCACTAAGGGCATTGGTTTAGAAAATATTATTAAAAACTTTTTATAGGAAAAGAAAAAAGTAATTAACTTTTTTGTCAGTTTTTTATATTTCTCATAAAAGTGATATTAAAACTTTTCTAAAATGGTCCATTCACAGATACACTAAGGGCATCCGTTAACTAGACCCTTTTTAATATTGACTTTGAACATCCCTCCCCACTTCCCTCCCAAAAATAAAAAAATAAAATAAAATAAAAAAACCCAAAAAAAGTGTTGCTTTTATTATATGCATTTTTCTTTTCTTTTTCTTGTCTTAATAAAAAAATGATTTTCCTGTCTTTTTTCATTGAATTCTTACCTGATTGATACTTATTTTTTCTTGACTTCTTCAATGGGTGATTCTGTAGCTATGCTGATGAGAATAGTGGGGTCCAAAAGGAAATGGACATGGGAGATTTATTTGATTCACTTTCCGGGACAGGGTTTTCTGCTAAGCGTAAGAGATCAGTGACACCAAATAAAAGTGAAGTATCATATCTGCGATACTTGGCTCGTTTCCGCAGAATTCCTGCCATTGAAAGTGAAGAAGATTCAGAATAGTTACTGTGGTAATTTAAAATGTTTCTTTTCTTATTTAATATCTTCATGTTCATTACGGAAGTATTACTCCACATGGTATGTAATTTTGTGAAAATAACTCCTGCAAGCTATAAGCTATTATAGAAGTACAACCCTTGAGGTTAAATTAATCTTTCACTTAGCTAGATGCAAATTGTTTTGGTATGCAAAATGGCCATGGAAAAATGTTATGTTGCTTACAAGATAAAAAAGTAGGTTTCCTAACCTTGTGTTTAGTAGGAGGTAAAGGTGAAGACATTTTTTTACCCTTGTTTGTTTGTTGAAATTGATTGCTGTGGGGGCACCCCTCTTAACAGGTTTCTTCCCCCAATCCACCCACTTTTAGGCTGGCAGACAATGGTGGGCCTTGATACATTATCCTCTTGCTAATCCTACTTACAAAACCGTAGCATAAAAATATGCACATGGTATCTATAGCTGCTAGCATTTATAGAAGTTTCTTAGATATGTCATGTGAATCTTGAGAGGCTTGGAGTGAGTGCAGAGTTACCCTAAAAGTGTTACACGGTTATTGAGTTTACCTATATTGGAAGGAGATCCCATAGAGCTCTCTTGCTTATAGTTGATAATTAATAGGTTCTAAGCTCTCCCAGTTTGATCTTGTTTATATAGTTCTTTAATTTTTGTTTTATGCACATTGTCCCCAAATACAAAAGAGAGGAAAACTGAATCACTTGCTTGTGATGCTATCATTTCTGTAGACTGAGGCATAATTGATATGGTACCTTGATAATTCGTGCCATCTGCAAGATCATGGTAGAGCTCTACAACAGAGTATGCCAAACTTCCCAATGAGTATCAGTTGTAAGTATACTATTTTTTATTCAAAGTAAATGTGATTTATATCATACAGGAAGCTCGTAGTATGTAGTAATATACTGATATGCCCTTTCCCCGAACAGCTTTCTCTGCAGGAAGTTTGGCATTTATGGTGCTGTGCCACAAGTTTTTGATCAGATGAAATGAAGTCGTCACAGCAGGGAGAATTCTGCAGCAGAATTGCAGTCACCTACAACAGGATTCACTTAATGTATAAGCTTTGGATATGACATCTTCCAAAGGACTCCGTTTCTTGAAATGCAGTGTTCAGACACACCTGGATGAGTCTTGGCTTCACTTCCTTTTACCATGGTCTTTGAATCTTAGATATATTGGTTTTGTCAACAAATGGATATTGCTAAATGGTTCCCTGAGGGCCTGATTATGATAACTTGCACTAGGTGTGAAGCCAAGACTAAAACTCAGTACATTCCAAAATATACTAAAATTCTGTACTTTATGATCTCTTCTTCTTCTTTCCTCTCTCCTCTCCCCCATTTCCTTTCATCCAAACTTAGGGTAAGGGAATGGTTTAAAATGTCTTTCCTCCAATGTAATATCTAGTTGCAGGCTTTGCCCAGTTAGCAAGAAAACAGAACTATTCTTCATGGTCCATACTAATGGCTGAGTAATATAAAAATGACAATGGGCCATGTGCATAACATTTCCTATAGTCAAATCCTCTATATAGAGCAAAATGGCTTCACGCGTCCTAGTCAAGGCTAACATGAATGCTGTAATATAAAGTATCTCATGACAGTACTTTCCCATGCTGTAAGACTAGCCTGACTAGGCACGCAATTCCTATGAGAAAGCTGGCTGGTTTCTGTCTCCAGATCCAAATGGTCAGTTCTCAACATAATCAACTACAGGGCTGATCGAGTGGTTCTCTTCAATAATCCCTTTTATCAACAGCTATTTGGGCTTTGGAGGATATGGAAATCCAGAATTGAAGGAAGGTTTAAAAATATCTCCGATGAAAAATAGCCTGGAATTCTCTCCCTACCGGGTCAGTGATCAATCAAAGATTCACCATAGAAGACATAAGCTTCCCCTTACGTCAAAAAGATATAGAAACAACACTGCATCTTTTCAACTCATGCCCAATTGCACAAATACTATGGTCCCAATTGCAATGGCTCGTAATATTACTACATCTAGAAGGTCAATCTTCAAATTTTTGGGCCAGTTTCAGCCTCAGCTTCACAAAAAAAGCTTTCAATGTTTCCATGGAGGAAGCTTAATTCTTTATCATCTTTGCCTATATTAGTGATATGAAATTAAAGAAAAAAGAAAAAGAAGAGTATAGGCTAAGGAAGCCAAAATGGAAAAATGAAAAAAAAAAAATGTGGCATTTATTACTAACACACTCAAAATGCACAAAAATAAGTTTATTGTGATTTCAACTCACGATTTGCATTTTGAGTGTTTTATGTGATAGTGTTTTTTGCAACTTTAAGTCATGATTTGCATTTTGTGCGTGTGTGGGAGTGTATATAATAATGTGAGTGAAATACAAAAAATGCTAAAGCTTAAATGTACTGCAAATTTTATTACATAAAACTTATAAATTGATGTGATAATGATTTTTTGTGATTGGTGACACATTAATTTATACTTATAGAGATTAAATTCTATAAAAATGTGGTGTAAAATCTAAGTTTTATACGCTTTAATCCCAACAATATGCTACATTATCATATCACATATTAAAAAATAGTCCCAACCAAATCCAATCAATTTTAATTCCCATCTAAAAATCCAACTAAATTGAGAGTTTATTAAGATACTATTAGGTGCGGTAAAATATATTAAGTTTTAAGTAAAAAATTAATATGATAATCTCTTATTGGATTCTGTAAAACATGAATTTTTCACCTAATTTAAGCGAATTTGGACTCTAAATTATAACCTTAATCTTAATTCAGTAAAAGTTGTAGAATTAAAAATGTGGGGATAAAAACCCAAATTCGTATATTGGGCCTTGGATCCTATTTGAAGATGTGGGTACGTCCGAGGAGGAGTAAAGGATTGGGAAAGGCCCCATAGTGGAGAATCACGTAGGAAAAGGATAAAAGAATCTAGTCCGAGGAGTGTATCCTCCTCAGATTTGAAGAATATCAGTCAAGCCAATACCTGGGTAGTTTAGGTGAACTTCCAGGAAGTTCCAATGATAAGGATGAACTTCATGCACGTATAAAGATGATAAGAATAGAGAAATATCTAAAGCAAAAGCTGCTACTACCGCATTTAATACCCTGTAGCAACTTTTCTGGCCGCATTTATAGGGAGAAGATTTTTGAACAATACAATTTTCAGCTGTCGTCACTCACAGGTAACAAAAGAAGATGCTTGATGGGATATGTACTCAAGTGAGGGTTTAGATGAGTAACAAGTGTATGATCATGATGGCCTGAAATGACCTATATAATGTAAGAGATCCCCCATGAGTGGGGGATCGGAAAAATAGAAAAAGACAAGAGGAAGAAAGAATTATTGTAACATTATGAGTTGTACTGACTTCCATATCTATTATATTGATACATAAATTATCTCCTCGGACAACCATTTCTTCATGCTTTACATGTAGTTCACCCTTGTTTATTGTTGAAATATTTGTTAACCGTTATTGTAACCCACCAGAACCTAACTCTTTGGCTCACTCTCTATAAATTTATTGTATTGGGCTCACCAAATTATCGTTCAACAATTTGTGACCCTACAAAAAATATTAGGGTAATTCTTAAGTACTTTCGAACACGGTGAATAATGCTCTCTCTTCTTATATTAAGATTTTTTTTTTGACGAAATATATTATATAACCAGAGTACCACTGCAAAATGACCTAATTTTTATAGTAGTAACCTGGGGTTATAAGAATTGAAACTCTACCACTACAATTAATGTGGGATAAACATTTTTTTTTCTTGGTATTAACATGAATGTGAGATGATGAACACAATTTCAATATACTCTAAAACTATGGCATTTTTCAAAATATTGTAAAGAACTTTATGTCCATAATAACAGAGGACATGACCCATTGACACGTGAGCATTGAAGGGGCAAACCAGAAACCGGAAAACTCTAAAACCCTAACAATAACCCCTGCCGCATTAAACAACAACAACAACAACAACAACAACACAGTTCTCTCTCTCACTCTCTCAAAAAATGGGAATACCTTCATTTTACAGATGGCTTTTGGACAGGTACCCGCGGACGGTGGTGGACGCCATCGAAGAAGAACCGCCGGACGCCACCAAGCGGAACCCAAACGGCAAGGAATTCGACAACCTCTACCTCGACATGAACGGCATCGTCCATCCCTGCTTCCACCCCGAAGGCCTGCCGCCTCCAAAAAGCTACGACGACGTTTTCGCCGCCGTCTTCAGCTACATCGACCGCGTCTTCTCCATCGTCAGGCCCCGCAAACTCCTCTTCCTAGCAATCGGTCACCACTCACAACTCAACCCCCTAATATAACTGATTTAATAACTGAATTTGGGTAGTTAGTTAGTTTAGTATTGCAGCATGAAAACACAATTTTGTAGCAGTTTCAATAAAGACTCAATGGGCTGCCATTTCAAAAAAAAAAAAAAAAAAAAAAGGCAAAGTCGAATGTTTAAAATCGTTCTTTTTCTCCATGAAATCGGGTTGCCAGATGGATTTTTTTTTTTTTTTAATATTATTTATAATTCGATAGTTGGGGGTGGGGTGATTTACATAACTTGTGTGATTGTTATATGCAGATGGTGTAGCGCCGCGAGCTAAGATGAATCAGCAACGTTCGAGGCGTTTTCGGGCAGCTAAGGATGCAGCTGCTGAAGTGAGTTTCTTCATAATTAAGATAATTAATTTTTACACTTCTTAAGAGTTTTGTTGCCATTTTTTTTTTTTTTTTTTGTTAGTTAGTTTCTTTATTTAATGGGCAGAAGTTAGTTATAGTTCCCTAATTAAATTCATATACATTGTTGCATTGATCAAAGAAGCACAAACAATGTTTTTTTTTTTCCCCAAGCAGAATTAAATTCAATAAAGCTATAGATTTTAACCTTTTTATACTATTTTATACCTATGAAATTTCATTTAAAAAAAAAAAAAAACTATTAGGCTGCTTCAAGAGAGAAGATATTTGAATCAGAAGAAGAAAAGGCAGCGTATTTGGAGCAGTGTAAGAAGATGGACTCAAATTTGATCACACCTGGAACTGAATTCATGGCATTGTTGTCATCGGCTCTTCGTTATTATATACATTTGCGGATGAATAAAGATCCCGGGTGGCGGGGAGTTAAGGTAAATGGGGGGGGGGGGAGTGTATTGGAATGGTCTTTTACTCTTTTTGTTTCTCTTTCTGTTTCTGTACTAACTTGTGCGTACATGAGTATTTATAGGTCATTCTTTCTGATGCCAATGTTCCTGGTGAAGGGGAGCATAAGATAATGTCTTACATTCGCTTACAAAGAAATCTTCCGGGATATGATGTAAACACCAGGCATTGTCTGTATGGATTGGTAAAGCTGTTGCTTATTAATGTCCATATGTATTTGAGTTTTAATGTAGATGGCATGCGGGTCTTGTAATATGCGACTAATGTTATGTTTTGTTTTTAGGATGCGGATCTTATCATGCTTGCACTAGCTACTCACGAATTGCATTTCTTTATTCTGAGAGAGGTTTGTGTTTTCAGGGATTTGTTCTGGGCTTGTTTGCTGAGAATCTATTTGCTCTTTTCAGTCAGCTTATAAGAAAACTATGGTCTGCATCTTATTTTTAGTTTTGTGACATAGGATGTACGTGGAGCAAGATCAAATGATAAACATCAGCAAGAAAATATGAAAAAGTCAAAGAAAATGGAAGTGGAGGGCGAAAATCTAGAAGGTTTTATCTCAAGGCAGAAATTTCAGGTTTTTTTTTCTCGGTCTCTTCATGTTATGTCATTCCTTCTTGTTTTTTCATGGTTTCCCTTGTTCACATGCTTGTTTGTTGTTTGAACAATAAACCTGATGCATTCCTGTTCCACTGTGTGTGTATTACGCCCTTGCTTGCCTCTCAATATTTATTTATTTTATATTGTTTGTGGAAATTCATGGCCATGAGAATGTGTGAATTCTAGTTGATTCATACACCATGAATTTTTGATATCTACTTTTGTTTGGGTAAAACTTAATTGGATGTGCATGTGTCATATACAAATATACAGGTTGATATTTAAAATGTGACAGTTGAGGTTGTTCCATCCACATCAAGATCATCATTTTGAGGTTGAATGGCCAGTTATTGCCACTGCATTATGTTGATGATCAATGTTGTGCTTTGATTTTAAAATTTTAAAATGTTTATATTTAACATTTTCTTCTCTGGTATTTTGTTACAGTTTCTCAACATATTGATTCTCAGGGAGTATTTACAACTTGACATGACCATCCGGGCAAAAAAGAAGTCCTCAAAAAAGAAGTCCATTTTTACCAAAAAGAAGAAGAAGAAGAAGTTGAAATTAGAACGCCTGATTGATGATTTTGTCTTCATGTGCTTGTTTGTTGGAAATGACTTTCTTCCCCACATTCCTTCATTGGAAATATCTGAGGTTGGACACTTGAGATTCTTATACTTTTATATTAATAAATTGTTGGACGTACTAGTTGAGTTCTTAATATTTGTTTCTCCAGTTGTGTCCTGATATGCAGATATTTTTATTCTCCCGTAAGTGACTGGTTTCTTAAGATGCTTATCTACAAGATATTATCTACCTATATATAACATATAGTTTATCTGTTTCTGTTTGCTTTTGTTTGCTTTTGAGGATATGGTCTTTTCAGAGGTGGACCATGCCTGTGATCAGAAGTACTAGCAAGCTAGATTTTTTATTTATTTATTTATTTTTTATAAGTAATAAAGATATATATTCAAGAAACTACCTTCTGCAAAAAAAACATAAGGCAAAGAAAAAAGTACAACGGGAAAGAGAGAGAAAAAAGAAAAAAAAAGAAAGGAAAGGATACTAATTACACAAGAGAGAGTTAAGGAACAAAGGGAGAGAATAACTAGAGGTGAGTCCCCAAGCCTAGACCAGTCAAATAGAGAGCCACTGAAAGAGGCCAATAATTGGTCATCCGAGCTTTCCATGTCCTCAAACGTCCTCCTATTTCGCTCCCTCCAAAGACATCACATCAAGCATAATGGAGCTAAGTTCCAAATGCTAGACACATGCTTTCCAGGCCAATTCCACCAACCAAATAGAGTATTCGCAACCGATCTTGGCAAGACCCAAGAAATCCCAAAAGATCTAAACACCAAACTCCACAACCGATGAGCCTTACTACAATGAAGTAACAAATGATCCACTGTCTCCCTGTTACAACGGCACATGATACACCAGTCAACAAAAACCATCCTTCTACCCCTCAAATTGTCACCTGTAAGGATCCTATCCCATACAGCAATCCACACAAAGAAAGAAACATGCCGAGGAGCCTTAACCTTCCAAACACGCAAGCTAGATTATTTTTCCTGTTGGCTATCTAGAGTTCTTTCACCTACTGATAATAACAAGAAAAAAAGAGTTCTTTCACCTACTCCAACTTAGATAAAGATTAAATCTATGGATTTAGTAGAGAAATCCGCATGTACAGATGATTTGTGATGATTATTTTGTTGGAAACCTTTCTCTTTCCCCTCTTATTTTGGTAATTTTGTTTGACACTTTTTACTTTTTTTTTTTATAGGTAAGAAAGATGTATATTAAAAAAATTGCTAAATGCAAAGTAGCACCAGCATATCAAAAGTACAAGAAAAGATGGAAAAGCAAAAACATAAAAAAACACCAATTACAAAGAAGAAGAGAGCTAAGGACTTTTTACTTTTATGTCATGTCAGAAAGTGAAACTTGTGCTTAAGTCTACTTTGTGGGGTAACTATAGTTTGTTGGACACCTTGGTGTATCAAGATTCCAAAAAAGGAGACAGTCTGTGTGTGGACAGCAACATGGGAAAATTATTGACGTGATGATTTTATTAGGAGGCATGTTATTGGTGGACTGGTGTTGCATTTGCAAATACATCTGCAAAACTGTGGATCACTTGCTTGTACATTATGCCAATTGGGAAATATGGATTTTATATATTTATTGTTTGGTGGTGTATTGAGTGATGCCAGAAGAAGTGGTGGAGGTGCTATTTGGTTGGAATAATCGGTTTGGCAAACATTGTAGTTCTTTGGTATGGGCTATGGTTCCCCTATGCCTAATGTGGGTAACATGAAGGGAGAGGAACCATTGCACATTCAATGGTGTGGAGGTCTCATTTAATGAGTTAAAATCCTTTTTCTTTAGAAATTCATTCAGTGGTCTTGCACTCTTGGGTGTAGAAAATGAATTCATTTGTTGAGTTCTTAGGTGTAGTCTTTCCGAATGTAAATATTGTTGAGTATACATCCTGTGCGTACAAACCTTCTTCCTTTTCAAACTATTAAGAGTGTTATTCATAATGCGACTAGTCATATATTTGTACTTGACCTAGATCTACTTTGCATAATTCTGCTTGTTGGTTGTAACTGATTCTTACATGTTTTGTATTGTTTTTGCAGGGGGCTATCGATCTTCTCATGATGGTTTACAAAAAGGAATTTCGCAAAATGGGAGGTTACCTCACGGATTCTTTTAAGGTGAATAACGATATTTTTTTCTTACTTTATGTCATATGTCCAGTATCTGATAACCCCAGAACTTGACATGTTCATGCTTTAGCATTCACCCTTTGAAATCCTGCCCCTTTTATTTATTTATTTTTTATATATTCCACTTAAAATTTCAGTTTTTTGTTAAGCCTTTTTGGTATATTTTATGTCCTCATTGTGTTAGAAACCTCCAAGATTGAAGTGTTAGTATTATGATCCTTCTCTCCAGTAAGTTGACAATGCTTTCATTTTCTCAATCAATCATCATACTACGTGTCGCAGGTAGAATTGCACTCAAAATTTCTGCCTTGTCATGGCACTAAGTCCATCCTAATTAATCTCTGCCAAAATTTCAACTCACAAGAAAACTTTGAAACAATTTGTGTGAATCAAACGTGCACACCGTAGACAGAAATTACAGGAGACTTCTCCCAAGATTTATTACTTTATTATAAATAAAGTACAGAGGACACTAAGGTTTCCTTTGTACAAGACACTCACTTGGGGTATGCCTTAGTCAAATTCAACCATTGAGACTTACAAAAATATACAAATACACAGAATACACTGTTTTGCCCATTCTTCTCACACATGCTTTTGACAACCCCAACAATTTTTAGAACTATGTAGGAAATAAGCGTCAATGGCAGATGAAAAGTAGACACTAGTTGTAAACCTCAGAAACTTCTTGACCCTTGGAATTGAGGAGATCACCACAATGGGTAAGGTATGACAAGCATGGGGTGTCTTACATGGATCAACTTATAGGGAGGAAGTCAACAATAGCTATTTGGATGGCGTAAATCCTATGCGTCCAGTAGTAAAAAATTTGCTAAGAGAGTGGAAATGGGATGTAATTTGCTTATAGGAGATGAAGATAACTAATGTATCAAAAGAGATTGTAAAGAGTTCATTTATTTATTAATTTTTTTTTGACAAGTAAGATAAGGAGTGTATAGGTGGAACTTTTTATAAGATTGGATTGCCCCCAACTATCAAATTATCAAAAACAAGTTGTAGCTATGGATAGCTTTTGGACCTATTTAATGACCTTGAATTACTAGATTTTCCATTAAAAGGGGGCTTGTGTACATGGGATAATAATCTAGATAAACGTAGATTTCTCTCTCGATGTTGTGAGAGAAATGTTACCCAGATTTTATATAGAGTTTGTTGCTATGATCGATATCAGGTCATGTTGCTGGATTGTGGTGACTTGCAAAGAGGTAAATTTTATCCAAATTTGAAAATATGTGGCTCCAAGTACCAGGCTTTGTTGATAGGTGCAATATGGTGAAAAAAGCTATAGATTGATGAGCTCAACTAGTTTTGTCTTGGCCAGGAAACTTCACCAGCTGGTATGTGATCTGGAAATTTGGGAGGAGTTTTTTGGGATATTTAGGTAAAAAAAACAATGAAGATGCTAAGGGTCTGTTTGGTAGGAGATTTCAAGTATTGTTGTTCAAAATGATGTGAAAACTGTGGTTTAAAAAATGTTGTGAAAACACGTATTAAAGTATTCATAATGTAAAAAATGTGTTTGGTACTATGTTTCAAATAACATATTTTAAAATGTGAAAAAACATAATTGTGTGTTTGGTATATGTATGTGCTTTTTTTTTAAAGCTAACAAGTATGGTAAAAGTATTATTATTTTATTTGAAGAGAGAAAGTTCTCTCATGTGCTTTAATCAAGTGGGACCTACAATTTTTAACATATTTACAAAAGTGTCATTGAGCAATGTTATTTGAAAACTGAAAACTGGTAGAAGGAGTTCTCTAAATTTTGTGTTCAAAAACCCTAAAATGAGAAACGTAACTCAACACTCCTAAAAGAAATCCCCTACCAAACGTGTTGTTTTTTTTTTTTTTTGGGCCCACGGTTTTTAGTGTTTAAAAACTGAAAACTGTTGTTTGAACTACCTTACCAAGCAGGCCCTAAATCTTAAATTCTAAACTCAGAGTGAGACTACTTAGGTATCCTTGGGTGCTGTACCTTAAAAGTCCCTAATTAAATTCAACCATATGACCTTAGAAGTTGTAACTATAACCAATGAATTATATTGGCTTATGAGGCAATAACCAAAATGGTTGTGTTGCATTGACTTATAATAATTTACCTATATATAAAACAAAAGCATTGACTAATAAGATACATGGTTGAATTTAATTAAGGAACCTAAGGTACAACATCTAAGGAATTATATCTTAGTTTTGCCCCTGAACTTAAATGGTAAGGGAACTGCTTACAAGATTCTCTTTTTTAATGATATGTAACTTCTTACAAGATTCTTGAGAGGCTAATTATGTTATGCTCAAAGCAAGCCTATGAACCTAGCCTTTCCTTTTTACTGCAAATCTCATCAATTTTAGCACTTCAAGCTCACTAAAAGTCACTTTCTGTCTCTCATCTTATTAAAAGGATTTGGAACATATATATTATAAATAATCTGGAAGAAAACAAAATAAAGTGAATACAGAAATAAAACTATAGAAGGCTAACTAATGTTGATATCATATTCTTTGTTGGCTAGTAGGCTAGTTGAGCCTTGGTAGGTTTGTTGATGTTCTTGCACCACTTTATAAGGTGATAACTTATAATCTCCTTACAGCTGTTCAAACGTGCAGCAGAAGTGCAATAAATATTTAGTTATACAATCTGCCTTTGCTTCTGGCAGCATGTTCCTTTTATCTCTCTCTCTCTCTGAAAATTTGCATATAATTAGTGTTCCATCTCCACTTTCCAGCTTATTGATTTTTTTTTCATCCCATTTTTCATTAATAGGTAAACTTGAAACGTGTGGAGCACTTTGTCCAGGTTTTGGCATCTCATGAATGTGCAATTTTTAGAAGACGACGCCAGGTATCTGTTTGAGATGCTTCATATGATGAACATGTATTTATATATAATATTTTATGCTACCTTCCTTCATTGCAGTGACGTTTGATGAGCAATAAAATTTTTCTTGCAATCAAAATAACAGACCCAAGTACACAGGAAATGTACTATGGGTGCAATACAATTAAGATCCCAAAAAACAACGATCAAACAAAACAGGAAGAGAAGAAAAAGAAAAAAATTGTAAAGCTAAGCTCCACTCAAGCAGAGAAAGGAAGAAGAAAGACTTAATCTCTAGAATAGAATGTTTGCATCCCCCAAAACATCTAGCATTCCATTCCTGCCAATTACACCACATAATGCAATGTGGCACATAAACCCACAAAGCTATATTGCGATGTTGACTGAAATTTCCTTGCCAAGAAGCAAACAACTCAAAGACCTTTTGCGGCATAACCCAGTGAATACCAAACAAGCTAAACACCATTGTCCACAACTCATGCTATAGGACAATGAAGAAGAAGGTGATCCATGGATTCCCCACACCGTTTGCACATACAACATCAGTCTATCACAATAATTTTCCGCTTCCGAAGATTATCTATAGTTAAGATCTTACCCAAGGCAGCAGATCATGGAAAGAATGCCACCTAAGAAGGGACCTTCGCTTGCCACACCATTTTCCAAGGAAATGATATGGCATTAGCAGGGGATAGGGAATGATAATATCCACGAACCTCAAAACCTCTAGTCTTAGTGGGCTTCCAACAAATTTGGTCTAAACCATTGCCCCGCACAAACGTTGAATAAATTATGTCCATAAAAAAGGCTAAAGATTCTAATTCCCAATCTTGCATTGGACGAAAAATTGAACATCCCAGTGAAGCCTACCATTATAGAAAACCATAACATCCGCTACTGCGGACTCTTTAGACCGACTAATGCTGTAAAATTACAGAAAGGCCTCCTTGAGGGGACAGTCCCCACATGACTCATCTTGCTAGAGGTTTATTCGAGTACCATCTCCCACATCAAACCGAATGAATTTGGAAAAAGCCAATCAACCTCTCCTGATTAATTTCCAAAGAGAAACACCATAAGGGTTTGATAAATCTTTAGTACACCAACCCCCCCATTCACTCCTGTATTTTGCCTCAATAAACCTCCTCCAAAGAGCATCTCTTTCAGTCCCATATCCCTACAACCATTTACCAAGCAAGGCTTGGTTAAATCTTCTCACACACCAAAATCCTAACCCACCACTCTGCATTGGTTCACAAATCTGAGACCACTCCACTAAATGTGACTTAGATACATAACCAATGCCTCTCCAAAGAAAATCTCTTTGTTGCTTCTCAATACAATTGGCCACCTTCATTGGAATAGGAAGGAGAGAGAAAATAAGTAGGCAAACTAGAAAGAGTACTCTTAATAAGAGTTACCTTGATTCCCTTAGATGGTACATTCTCTTCCAACTTGCTAATCTCCGCTCCATCTTCTCTAGAATTGGGTTCCAACTTCCAACTCATCTTATCCTTCACTGCAGTGACTTATTCTAGAAGCCTGGAGAACTCAACTCATATACATTTCTTTCCTTACATTTGTTTATCCTGACAACTGCATATTATCCGATGCTTAGCCACTGTTCATGTGATTTTTGTACAAAAATCATTAATTGATTGTATTGAGAAAATGAAGTGGCTATGTGCTATGAAATTATTTGCTCAATTAATTAACAAAGGATTGTACCGTAAATCAGAAGTCATTGTTGTGGGTTTTTTTTTTTTTTTTTTTTTTTGAGAAGTAAGAAAAAACCTTTTTAAAAGAAAGTACTACTTCATTCAAAAAAGATGAAGTAGCCTGGAAAACATATGTGCAAGAAAACAGCAAAAATGAAATTATGTTCAAGATAGAGAGTCTATGAACAAAGGAACGGAGTCACTAGATGTGAATCCCTGAGCACAAGACCAATCATACAAAGTCCCTGCAAACAGTGCTATGAGCTGACCCCTGATCGTTCCAAATCCTCAAAAATACAATTCTTACCTCCCTTGTTTTCGGTCTTTCTTATGTTCTAGCTCAGTGGGAGGGTGGTTAGCTGGTTGGCTTTAGGCTGTTGTATTAGGGCAACTATGTTGGTCCAGTTTGGTTTTAGTTTTAGGGTATGTTTGGATGTGCCGAGAAGAAATAGCTGCTCACTCCCCATACAAACGTAGTAGGGGATTGGGAGTGTGTAAGCTAGGAAATTTTGATTAAGTCATGCCGGGCTATGGAGATATCTGGTAGAAATAAGTCATCTGTGGAGATCTGTTGTATCCTTCACATACAGGGGGGGACTGGAAGGATGGTCAACAAGGGAGGTAAGAAGTGCTCATTATTGTAGTTTATGGGGGTTAGGGTAAATTTTGCAAGGCATGTCTAGTATAAGGTAGGCAAGATGTATGGTGTGGAGATCAGCCCCGGAAATAATTGTATCTTGAATTATATGTCATTACAGCTAACAAGGATGCTTCTGTTAGATCTTTTGCCTGAAGGCTTCCCCTTGATTGGAGGGCATGGCCATGGAATGTAAAATTTTCTCTTGATGTTAGTGATTGGGAACTAGAGTCAGTTGACTCTCTGTTTAAGGATTATGTTCTAAATTTCCAGAGTAATGAGGGTCCCAATCGAATGAAGCAGAGGTTAACTAGTTATAGTCAGTTTGATGTTTGCTCCTACTACCAGGCTTTAAGAGGTGGAAGAACATTTCCTTGGAAAAGTATTTGGTGTATTGAGGCTCCAAAAAGGGTATTTTTTCTTTCTTTCTTTCTGTGGACAGCAACACCAGGTAAAGATTCCATCCGGTGATAATCTTATCAAGAGAGGGATTACGCTGGTAAATCATTGTTGCATGTGTAGTAGTAGTGATTAAATTGTAGATTATTTGGTCCTGCATTATGACATTGTCTATGACTTGTAAAATTTTTATCTATTATGCTTTTGGGTTCAATGGGTAATGTAATGTCAAATAGTGTTGTCAAGCTACTTTCGAGATGTAAGAATTGATATGGTAAATATTCTTCATTTTTTTGGAATTGATCTTCATTATGCCTTTTGTGAACTTTGTGGGGGGAGAAAAATCATTGTACTTTTGAAGGTGTAGATGCCTTTTTGATGATAGCTAGAATTGTCTTTGTTAGAACCTTGTTTGAAAGTTCTCATGTTTTGGGCCATAGTGACATATGTTCTATTATAGACTGCATTGGTTCTCTTTCTTTTAGATCGTAACTTTCATTTAATCTTTCTTGCTAGGACTGTGTAAATTAATATGTACATGATTTAGTTCCTTTCCTTCAAAAAAAATTTACAAGATAGAAATGAAGGCAAGCTGTGAAGCTGATAACAACAACTCTGGGACAAGCGTCACATAGATTAAGTTTAATTTGAAAATAATTATTTTTAGGTGATGAAATAAATGTCAGCCGACCCTTTAATAGATCCTTGAAGGCTTGAGTACAGGAAAGCATTTGGTTCTTTCTTGGTTTTGTGGATGTTCTTGGAGTTATCTTTTGGTCTGGATTTTTTAAAGTGTTTTATTCTGTGGATGTTGATAAATTTTTGCTTGTCCGCTCCTCCTAACTACTTGTTTGGCCTCAAGAATGGGATAGAAAAAATTGAGTATGAAAATAGATGGGTCGGACACCTTGCAGGATCTTAGATCGTCCTGTTTTTGGACAAAAGAAGACCTGATAATGTCCTGGTAATGGAAATTCTCAGTTTGCACCCTCCTATACTATGTTTTCTGAGATTTTCTGGAAATGTATTTGGAATAAGTGAGGAAAGCGTAAGTTGTAATCTATATTGTCTATATGTGAGAAGTGTGGAAGATTTTTGCTCATTGTCTGGTTAGATTCTTTAGTAATTCAAATCTACTGGTTAGGCGTAGGTATTTTTGCTCTTGTATTCTTATGGGTTTTTCCAAGCCTTTTGAATTCAATTCTGGCTGGTTGGTGGTGTGAAGACAGATTGATGTGGAAAACACAATTTTTTTTTGATAGGTAATCGGAAGAAATATTACTAATGAAATAAGTAGGAAAAATACAAGTTGTTCATTATGATGAAAAAAAAAAAAAAAAACCCAACTACAGCAAGAAAGGAATCATGAAAAAAAAAAAAATTTTAATTTAGTACTATTTATGTTTGCAAGTCAATTGTATATATATGTTTTAAGTCATAGTAGTTTATTAGGCAATTCGTATTTTAATATTTGGAAGTAAGGTTAGTAATAAGGCAATTATGCTTCCTATGCCAATTAGAATTAGGGTTTAGCAATTCTTTATAAGCAAACTATTGTAGTCTTTTCAAGGGGGATAATGGGATTACGATTTTGATGAATGAAAAAAATGGCCTTTTGGTTTCTTTGGTCTGGTGCAGACTATAGTTCCACCCTAGGTGCTGATTTCTAGTGAGTTTCCCCGCTTTATGTTGACTCCTAGGTCATATCCCTTTATTTTCCTGTCTTTTAAATTTACCATTCAATTGTTCTGGTTGTCTTGCGTCACTGATCTACCTGAAATGACCTCTGCAAGGTTTGGAATCTTTATATGGGCCTATGCATGCCTTAAGTAGTCTCAGGCTGCATACAACCCTCATTATTGTGCTTGGTACAGCATCCTGATTGAGCACCTTCATTTTTGTACTCAATTTGAGTGTTAAATCCACTTTTAATTGTTTTTAGTATGGTAGAAAGATTTTCAATTAATATTTGACAAGATTTTCTAGAACCTGAGTATATTGTAAAAGGTAAAAAACAGTTATTTTCAATGCAAAAATTTCAGAAAATTTCATATTTTTACAATCTGTGGACTGATAATGTCTATAAACAATGTCCATTATTCAGGTGCAGAAGGAAAGAGGACTCCGCCATCAACGATTTTCGAATAAGAAGAATACCCGTTCTTCAAGTAACCTTATAAGTCAAAATCACCGAAACGTGAGTGTACTATATAATCAAACTTTGAAATTATAAATTGAGTTTTTTACTTGTGAAAACTGAGAATTTATAAAGATTTTAATGTCTTTGAACCAGTCAAGTTCTGTTGAGACTCAAACACCAATCAACTTGTCGTCTGTTGGCACAAATGCAGTTGTGGATGAGGTTTACTGTTCATTTATACTTTTAAGATGCCTAGAAATTTCAATGTGAGTGGTCTCTTGTATTCATTTAAGCTCTTGTTGCTTTGACAGATTAAGCTGGGGGAAACCAAGGGTTGGAAGGAAAGATTTTACGCTGAAAAGTTTGAGGCTGAAACTAAAGATGTTTGTGAGAAAATTCAGAGACATGCGGTTAGAAAATCTACTATGAAATTTATCTTACTTGAATTCTATGTTTGAAGAATCTGTCCTGCCCTTGTTTTTCACTCTTTATTAGTATTTCAAAATTTTGAGCTCAATGCCTAGAAAAAAGTTATATCTGGAAATAAATTTTTGCTTTATCCCTGTTGGCCTGGTGTCACAAATGACGCATATGCATTATTAATTATCCATTTAGTGCAAGAGAAAATTATATTTACTGCACATAATTTTACTGTATTTAAGCTAGAAAGCACGGGTGCAGCTCTAGGGCCATCGCACCCGCACCGGACTCACGGCGACGCTCCTCCGATGCACCGATTCGGCCCTTTTTTTTTTTTTTTTTTCCCTCCGATTTGGTGCCGATTCCAGCTGATTCGCACTGAAACCGGCCGAAATTGGCTGAAACTGGCAGAAATCACGGCTGAAATACATGTTAAAAAAATAATAAAAATAAACTTGTGGGTTGTATTCTAATTTATGAATATTATGTTTTAGTTATTATCTACTATTATTCTTAAATTGGTATATATTTACAATTATATGAAAAAGTATGCTTAGCAATATATAGAAAATATAAATAAAAATATTTTAAATAATTTTTTAATTGCCGCACCCGCACCTTACTTTTTCAAAAATTGCCGAGTCCCGCACCTGCACCCGCACCCGAATCCGAATATGCACCCGTGCTTCATAGAATTTAAGTTATTTCTACTTTAATTTAAAACTGTGAATTTAGGAGTGGTTTGATATGAACATGATGTCCTTTTTATGAAATAAATCTTTGATTACCTATAAAAAAAAAAAAGAGGAGTGGTTTGATAAACATCCTCTGTATGTTAACCATATCCTCTTTTGAATAAATTTATTTTCATTTAAAAAAAATTAAACTGTGAATTTAGAAAAATTATAGCATTTTTTTTGCTTGATTTGTTTCTTTTTGTTGATTGAATTATTGGTTTTTATTTTTAATTGAAGTGATTGTGTTGAATTGTGCTTTTTATATAGTTTTTCAACTTATATATATATATATATATATATATAATATGTGAGTTCATTTATGCTGCACATTCACGGTGATGTGTTTTACTTTTGTTTACCTTCACCTCTGCTTTAATCTGCTGGGCTTCTCTAGGAGCCTTGACCATTGTTATTATCTTTTATAAAAAAAAAAAATATTGTTTTTATCATATACAACTTTCTGAAGTATTGCAATTGATGTAGGTTTCTAAATATATTGAAGGGATATGTTGGGTCATGCATTACTACTACGAAGGAGTATGCTCCTGGCAATGGTAAGTGGTGCTTTCTTATCTTCCATTTTAGAATTTTCTTTTGACTTCCTACTATGGTTGTCATATCACCATTCTTGGTTCTTTCTTCAACTTTTCTATGGCATTGCCTTAGCTGCTTGCAGAATCTCTCTCTCCTCCCTCCATTGAGAAACCTGACTTCGTCAATACCTTATCATTGTGCAATGCTCAATGTATATTATGCAATGCTTATTTTGAATGTAGCAGACAATTTCAGTTCTTGATGACTTGTTCTCATTTTGTAGAACATCCTAATTTCCTTGCCTAATTATTCTTAGTTCTTGATTTGCAGGTTTTATCCATATCATTATGCCCCGTTTGCTTCCGACTTTAGTGGTGTTGATCAATTAAAAATTGAATTCACATTAGGGAAACCTTTCAAGCCATTTGATCAGTTGTTGAGTGTATTGCCTGCTGCAAGGTTTTCAGTTTAATTGTTTATTTATTAGTATATTTATTTGTTTTTCCTAATTTATTTCTGTAATAAGATGTGACCAGATGGGTGCACATGCAGTGCACATGCTCTTCCTTTGTTTTACAGGAAGCTGATGACAGATACGTCATCACCTTTATCACATTTTTACCCTACTGGTAGGATTTCTGCTGGGTAGTTTATCATTTGCAGAGAAATTCTTATAAATTTTACTGCTTTTTAATATCTGATAATAATTTTTTTGGCAGATTTTGAGCTTGATATGAATGGGAAACACTTTTCTTGGCAGGTGATGGTTGATTCTATGTGTTAATATTCTGTCTAATAGTGTTGATCTAAGCTAATTGTGTCTCAGTTGGAAAAAATTTTGATTATTTTTTTCATAGGTAAACCAAGTCATGCATGTGGAGTTATTGATTACATTTCCTGGCTGTCAAAACTTATGTCATAGATCAGTGTAGTCAAAGGCAAAAGCTGCTCAGCCTAGTAAAGCAAGGCGCTGAATTCTAAATATAGTTATTAAATATATAATGAACTCAAAGCGTATCATACATATCTAATGCATTAGAATTTTATAATCAAGTCTCTTAATTGACATTTGGATTTTTTTCGTTATTTATCAAAAAAAAAAAAAAAAAAAAACTGGACAATTGGATTCTTAAGCTGTTTCAACAATTGCAACAACAAAGCATCAGTCTCAAATTTTTTGGGTCAGCTATGGATTTTCAACATATTAGTTTACAGATTAGTTAGGGTCAATCACATGTATTCTTATTCTCCATTCTATTCTAATTTGAAGTCATATTCTAAGTTACTTCCCTAATTGACATATCCTTTTATTTATTTATTTATTTTTATATAATTTCTACTAATGTTATTTTTGCTCTTCCTTTACCTTCTCTCATTCCCTCAACTTAGATCAGCTCACTCTTTCTTACCAGTGCATTCGCTCTACTTTGAACATGATCAAACCATCTTAAGCGACTTTTTTTCATCTTTTCATCAATAGTATATTGGACTCCTAATGTTTGGACTAAAAATGAAAATTTTAGGGTTCTTTCCAAGGACTGCTTTATAATTTGATTTTAATCTACACTATGGGAGGTCAAAATGTAGCAGCTGGAAATTTTTGTGACTAAATAGTGATAGGGCCAAACTACAAATGGGTTAATTCTAATTGAAAGTTTGTCCCAGAAACGCAAAATCTGTCAATTTGGATGGAATCCTAATGATTTTATTTTTTTTCAAACTTTAGGGAGTGACTGGAGTCACACGTGGAAACTGAAAATTTGGATGTAATGTAACCCTAAAGATTTTATTTTAATCCAAACTTTAGGGTGTCAACTGTGACAATTGGTGGTTTGTGGACTAAGTTGTGATAGGACCAAATGACTATCCTACCTCCGCCACCTCTTTCCCCAACTCCACTGCCTACATTACCACCTCAATTCCCAATACTAACACCTTTTAGCTATCCTACCGTTTTTCTTCCCACCACCTCCTTTTCTTTAGGGGCCTCAACCTAACCAGCATTATACCCCCACCCCACATGTCCAACAGTCAATTTCCTTTTTCCCAGTGCCACCCAAACCATCTCAACAACACACCAATTCTTTGAATTTAGATGACTAACCTAATTGACTAACCTTCATTTCTTGGCTTTTGTGAGTATGAATTTAGATGCCCTTTTTCTTAGCTTCTTTTAATTTTATTTTTGACAATCCAGAAAGTTTCATACATTTCTCTTCGGCCAATAATTTAATGTGCCTTGTTATTCTTTAGCTTTGCCAATGTTTGTAACTTTAATGACATTTTTGTGAGTGTTCATTATTTTCTTAATATTACTTTTGATGGGCAGGCTGTTTGTAAGTTACCATTTATTGATGAGTCACGCCTTCTTTCGGAGATTTCAAAAGTGGAGCATACATTGACGGTAATAAGTGAAATCTATGTTACTTGGAATTTGGTTTGAAAGTTTAGTATGGGGTGTAGGGTTTTGGTATCATATTGTATAATTCTTGAATTTCATGACACGAAAATATTGTTGAATAATTTGATCAACTGCACTATGCAAATTTAATTTAAGAGAAAATGCTATATACCTCCTGTAATGATGACGTTGTGCCTGACTTTTCAAATGTTACACTAAACCTTCCTGATTGGACCAGTATGACACCATCAAATTTTCTGACGGAATTTCACACTTTGGATGCACTACCTTTTTCTCCTTGGCTTCTCCATTTGGTTGACCCTCTCTCTCTCTCTCTCTCTACCTGTTCCAACTAACTGGAACGTGGCTCTTGAAGGTTTTTGATGGGTGGCCAGCGGCAGCTTCAAGAGAGGTTTTGGGTGGCCTTAGTTGGGTTTGGAGAAGGGGTGTGGCAATTTTTATAATGCTGTGGGTCTATGGAGTTTTGCAGCATGGTTTGATGGTGGGCGGTTTGGTGGTGGTCGGATGCCGTTTTGGTGGGGGGGGGGGGGGAGAGCAGTCTGAGTTGGCAGGGCTTGATGGAATTTCTAGGTGGTGTCAGGAAATTGTGTGGTGGTGGTCAGGCAATGGAAGATCATATTGTGATTTGTGGCCATGAGGGGTGGTTTTCAATTTTTATTGGATAAAGTTTCATTGATGTGTATTGGATGGCTGGATTTTGGGAGCATAGTTCTCTGGAGGTTTGGCAATGGTTTTGTGGCTTCTGGAATGGCAACGGGTCTCGGGTTTTTCCATACCCGGACCCGACCCGCGGGCCAAGACCTGTGGCCTGGACCTGGCCTGTTTACTGGCTTGTGGCTGGCAGTTAACGGGCTATGGTTGACAGTGTGTGGGAAATCTGACCAGAGTTTGGCAACATGTGTGAAACTTTGTGAATAGAAATTGAAAAATAATGGTGACAGCTTAGTCGAACATATGGAGGGTTTAGCATAACATTTGAAAGGTCAAGGGGGTAAAGTGATTTTGACTCTAATCAAGTGAGGTTATATGGTATTTTGCCCTTCAATTATTGATTTTTTTTAAGTCAGGAATTTGAGTAAGATCAGCTTGTTCCTATTTAATTTTCCACGATTTTCATCGATCATTTATAATTTAAATGTTGGTGCTATAAGAATGCTCAAAATCTCTGTTAATTTATAGTGACTAAAACATTGCTTCTACTTTCATTTCTGAACTTATACAACAAAATGGTTATGTCAGAAATAATCATACCCTTATTTTGACATGTCAAACAGAGGTACTTCACATACATACTTATGATTTGACATTTGAGAAACTTATTGTCTTATACTCTTAATTCTACTGTCATTTTCTCCTCATTTACGGTTTCTTATATAATATCTTTGTATAGGATGAAGAAAGATGCAGAAATAGTTTCAGTCTGGATGTACTGTTTGTTCATGCTTCACATCCTTTGACGGTGAAGATACTTGCTTTCTGTCAGAGAAAAGCGGTTCATCCAAAGTTTGCTGGCACTAAAGTTAAGCGAAAAATTAATCCAAAATTCAGGTGTGTAATTCACAATGTCACAGAATCTATATTGATTTCTTTTGCTACTGTGATTACTGGAGTGGCTGAAACTGCTGTTATTGTCTCACTTCCTTGAAAATGTGCTCGATGTTCTCATCTTTCAAGTATTAGAGAATCAAGTTATTTATAAGAGAAAATCTGACTCTATCAGGGTTTGTGTGGTAATGTGTTGGACAAGTATTATTCATTTCTAAATAAGTGGTTGTGATATCTGCTATTCTTTTGATGAATGAAATTTCTGCTATTCTACTTACTAGAGAATGGAACCTTTTAGGTTTTCAAAACATGCATGGCACTTGCTGGAATTTAAGATGTTCAGCTCTATAATTGGTCTCTGTACAAATAATGGAACTTGCACGGGGTTCAAGTTGGTTCAAGTTGTATTCTTTCTTGGGTTGGAGGGTTCCAATTGTAAACCAAAGACTGCCTGAATCTATATTTCACCTTTTTCTTTTAATATTAAAATTGAAAAATTGAGCTTGTATGTTTCTTTCATTTTCTTCATGGCTTGTTGCTTCATGAACTTTATAGTTTAGCTTTTCCTATCAATTTCATGGTTTATTGGATGTTAACCTTTGCATGCAATGATGGGGCTATAATGGGATGGAGGGTGAGGTCTAGGGAAGGCCTAGCTACCTTGAATTAGCTATAAACGAGGCCCGGCTACCTTAAATTAGCCATAAATTGTTTGGGTAAATTACAACTTACCCACTTGTGGTTTGATCAAAATTTAAGTTGCTTACCTGTGGTTTAAAATTTGACACTTTATCCACCTGAGGTTTGACCGAAATTTAAGTTGCCAACCTGTGGTTTGAAATCCCATGATGCAAGTGTTCCATTGGATTCTTTTGATCTTAATCGATCTTGTATTTTTATGTTTTTTGTGTTTTTGGAGGAGAGAGACATAAAAGTTGAGCAAAATTATATATTTAGCTATGTTTTTAACAGATGTGGGTTATGAAACTCTAACTGAGCTAACCTCAAGTGAATAAAGTGTCAAATTTCAAACCACAGTTAGACAACTTAAATTTCGGCAAAACCATAGGTGGGTAAGTTGTAATTTGCCCAAATTTCTTTTTAGATTTTCTTCTTGCTTTCTGTGTTCATCATTTGTTATTTCTGTCTTATTCATTATGGGAGCTTCCATTTTTTTCTTTGTTGAATAAAAAACTTTCGAGTTCTTGGTTGAATAAGGCGACACATATTATCTACTATGTATTATGAGAGGCCGAGATTCCTTAAGATCGGTATTCATGGGGAAAGAAAGTGCAAAGAGATTTTTGATCAATGTGGAAGAACTGATCTCTAAACAATCCCCTGATTGGTTTGTGAAATTGTTTTGAGAGGGAGACAGTTTTCATTCTTCAGTGACCCACTTCAACTAAGCAACTTGTCCATCATAATGTTCTCATTTCAGTTCTATGAACATTTTGCTTTTTAATAGCCCAACATTTTGTACCATAGAGCATAAATAGTCTTATACTAGTCAAATCAATGTCACATCTTTTTATTTTGAAAACCTAGGTTATGATACAGCTGACCTAAAGTGACTAGTCTACATGTACTAGTGTTAAAAAAAGGATAAGATCTCACTCCTTCATTTCACATAATGACAATATAATGTTAAATATCTAGGTTTGTTAAATGTCATATGCTAATCTCATGACTTACCAAAATAGGATGTAACAAATTAACAATAGCTAGTTTTTTCTTCCCTATCAAAAATAGAATATAAAATAAAGACAGGGCTTGTGCTAGCTAGTGGGCAAGATCCAAGTAATTACTAATTAGTTACCTGGTTTGCTTTGGATGGATTATTGGATCCTCCTACATCAATATGATGAATATTCAGGAGAGAGTTGACAACTTCTAGTGTTCAAATCCCCACTTAACCTATCACTTCAGGAATTCTTCCTTTTATTGAAGCATAAATAAATAAGGATACCTGTGCAACTGTTTCAAGCTAGACGAATTGTTCTGCTTTTTTTGATAAGATATTTTTATAAAAAAGAGATGAAACTCAAGCACATGGGATACACAAGAGAGTCCCCTTAAGAATTACAAGTGAAAATTTGTAAGATTTACTAAGTTGATAAAAGAACCAAAAAAAAAAAAATCCCTGCTAATTGAAGGAGACTAGTAAGATTTACATTTATAAGAATTTAAAAAATGTAAACTCAATTTTAGTGCTCATAATTTTTTACTTATATATTTACACATTAATGGATATGTTTTTTTAATTTATTAATTAACAATATAAAATTTTCAAAATTTTTCCTTATGTAAAATAAAAGCCATTCATTGTCCCTAATGGACTGCAAGTATCAATAATCTAATAAGATTTATTTTCACCTATTTTTTCTGATCAGTAAAGAGTAAATGTATTAGAATAAAAAATATGTAAAAGAAGTATTTATTTACTTGCTTTTTTGCAATATAAGTCTTTCAACTGAGGAGATAATAGGTGATTCTTTTTGTGCTTTTATGTGAATTTTTTGCTAATCAGAAGGCACTTTCTCTAATTTTGCAGTGATGGAATGAATGGGTACATGTACATTTCCGATAAGCCTGTGCAGCCTGTGGAAATATTTTCACCAATTGAGGACATGGAGATTATTTCTAATAATGAAGTATTGTATGTTCATGAATTTGCTTCACTTGTAGACTAATTCAACTGATGTGGTACCGTTTCTTTATAACTAATTGCAAATACTGTTCTGTCTTCTGCAGATCAGTCTTCTTCAAATGCCCACCATTCCATTCTCACATCACTAGTCTATCAAAAGGAGTAAAAGTGCCTCGCATGGTATGTTTTGGCTCTTTTACTTTGGTCCCATTAAATTAATGTATTCATTCTCTGAAACCTTGGGGACCTCAAATAGGGCCTAGATATGCTGCTAAGTTGTGTAATATATAGCTCAAATATAACTTCCTCCTCTTATAAAAAGCAAGGTGGAGGGTGAGGTCATAGCTTCAAGCTGCATTGGCTGCGAGTTTGACTTACCAAAAAATATTGCTGTGAGTAGCTAGCTGATTAGTATAATTTAAAATCCAATGGGTCAGGTGACTCAGGTAATTTGCTGCATTGGAATCTGAGTAACTTGTTAATATATTTTCAAAATCCCTTTTTGTCAAGTCATATGTTGGATGTCAAGCACACAAAAATTGAACCTATGTAATGTCTTGGACTTATAAAAGGGAATCTTTGGTGCAAGAAGATATTGTTTATGATGCCTTAAGAATGGACAGAATTTTTTTTACCTCTAAGTTGGTGAGATATCTTGTAAACTACATCTAGGTGTAAAGTTAAAGAAAAATAATTTGAGAAAAACATCTCAAAAATATATTCAGAAGGTAATAAATATTTATGCTATTTTAGGAAATTCTATATTGTATATTTTAGGAATGTGTATATTTTACGAAAATTTTGTTAATTTATTTTCTGCATCAAAATTTTTTTTCCATTGAATATAAGTCCTCATTAATGTTTTTGTCATGCTTTTTGCATTTCCCAGTCTGTCAGGAAGAAGGACATTTTACCTCCACCTGTTTTGTGGCATAAGAAGTCAGCTGTCCTTGGACGCATACATTCTGAAAGGTGAGTATTTCAACTGTTTCCCATTTTCCAGTGAAGACAATTATATGTCCAATTAAATATATTTCACTTAGTTTGTTTTGAACCATGCCTGAGCATAATGTAATTCACAAGATAAGCAGTAGTAAATATCTACCTATTTAATAAGCATGGTTGTATCAGATCAGGCTTTGCTTATTTAATGCTTCAGTATTATCTGGCATGAAAGAAAACTTGCAATTAAACTTTTAAAAAAAATTGTTAGATTGGAAAACTATCAATTAATCAATTGCTTCAAGGATACTATGGTAGTCATTAAAAAATCATTTGTGGCTGAGTTCACCCAATTCATAGTCCTACACACTTGTCCAGTTTTCATGTGGATTAGGTACAAATTCTATATGACCCTACGTTAGAATGGGCAAAGGTTTGGTGTTATGGTTATTTTCTTGATATTACTGGCTGTGTTTTCGTTCTATTTAATAACTGACTTGGATCAGTGCTTTGGTTTGAATACATATCGCTAATATGAGTTCAATCTTTTTCCAGGTCCATCCCGAAGTCAATCTCAGGTCATCTTCTAGCAAAATTAGCTCGTAAACTTCTATCTAAATGTTACCCTCCAAGAAAGAAGTGGGGGTCTATGGAACTGGGTGACAACATAGGTGCGGATGGATTCACATCCCATTTGACTTTGATTGATACTGTTCCACAGGGTGGGGCTGAATTTTATAAAAACTGCATTTATTGTGATAATGGAGCTCCAGATGAACAAGTTGGTGAGACTGGAGCAAATGTTTTGGAGTGTGGCAGAGTACCAATTGCAAATCACGTTAATCGCAAAACACTGATTCAAAGTTTTAAACCAAAACGGAGCAAAGCCATACGTGCAATGGATTTGGAGCCATCAATTTTTGAGTTAGCGGCTGAAGCTGAAAAAAATTGGGTTAATCATGAAGTCCCAGATACACATGTTGGTGAGACAGGCACAAATAGAGTGGAATGTGCACAGAATTTGGAGCCAACAATTTTTGAGTTAGTAGCTGCAACTGATAAAAATTGTGTTGATGGAGTCCCAGATAATCAAGTTGGAGCAAATGAGGCAAATAGATTGATATGTGCTAGTGGAGTTCCAGATAATTGTGTTGATGTCAAATCTAAAAAAAAGAAACAGAAACAGAGCAAAGCCGGAGGTGCACAGAATTTGGAGCCAACAAGTTGTGAGGTAGGGACGGGAGCTGAAAAAAATTGTGTTAATCATGAAGTCCCAGATACACATGTTGGTGAGACAGACACAAATAGAGTGGTATGTGCACAGAATTTGGAGCCAACAATTTTTGAGTTAGTGGCTGCAGCTGATAAAAATTGTGTTGATGGAGTCCCAGATAATCATGTTGGTGCGAATGAGGCAAATGGATTGGTATGTGCTAGTGGAGTTCTAGATAATTGTGTTGATGTCAAATCTAAGAAAAAGAAACGGAAACGGAGCAAAGCTGGAGGTGCACAGAATTTGGGGCCAACAAGTTGCGAGGTAGAGATGGGAGCTGAAAAAAATTGTGTTAATCATGAAGTCCCAGATACACATGTCGGCGAGACAGGCACAAATAGAGTGGTATGTGCACAGAATTTGGAGCCAACAATTTTTGAGTTCGCTGCTGCAGCTGATAAAAATTGTGTTGTTGGAGTCCCAGATAATCAAGTTGGTGCGAATGAGGCAAATGGATTGGTATGTGCTAGTGGAGTTCTAGATAATTGTGTTGATGTCAAATCTAAGAAAAAGAAACGGAAACGGAGCAAAGCTGGAGGTGCACAGAATTTGGGGCCAACAAGTTGCGAGGTAGAGATGGGAGCTGAAAAAAATTGTGTTAATCATGAAGTCCCAGATACACATGTCGGCGAGACAGGCACAAATAGAGTGGTATGTGCACAGAATTTGGAGCCAACAATTTTTGAGTTCGCTGCTGCAGCTGATAAAAATTGTGTTGTTGGAGTCCCAGATAATCAAGTTGGTGTGAATGAGGCAAATGGATTGATATGTGCTAGTGGAGTTCCAGATAATTGTGTTGATGTCAAATCTAAGAAAAAGAAACGGAAACGGAGCAAAGCTGGAGGTGCACAGAATTTGGGGCCAACAAGTTGTGAGGTGGGGACGGGAGCTGAAAAAAATTGTGTTAATCATGAAGTCCCAGATACACATGTTGGTGAGACATGCACAAATAGAGTGGTATGTGCACCAAATTTGGAGCTAACAATTTTTGAGTTAGTGGCTGCAGCTGATGAAAATTGTGTTGATGGAGTCCCAGATAGTCAAGTTGGTGCGAATGAGGCAAATGGATTGGTATGTGCTAGTGGAGTTCTAGATAATTGTGTTGATGTCAAACAGAGCAAAGCCGGAGGTGCACAGAATTTGGGGCCAACAATTTGCGAGGCAGGGACGGGGACTGAAAAAAATTGTGTTAATCATGAAGTCCCAGATACACATGTCGGTGAGACAGGCACAAATAGTGTGGTACGTGCACAGAATTTGGAGCCAACAAATTTTGAGGTAAGGACTGCAGCTGATGAAAATTGTGTTGATAACAGAGACCCAGATAAGCATGTTGGTGAGACTGGGGCAAATGGATTGGTACATGCTAGTGGAGTTCCAGATGAAAATTGTGTTAATGTTAAATCTAAGAAAAGGAAACCGAAAGGGAGCAAAGTGAGAGATGCACAGAATTTGGAGCTAACAATTTGTGAGGCAGGTACTGAAGCCAATTTAAATTGTGTTGATAACCGAGTCCAAGATAAGCATGTTGGTGATAGCGTATCAAATGGATTGATATGTGCTACTGGTGTTTTGGATAAAAATTGTTTTGATGGAAAATCTAAGAAAAAGAGACAGAAACGTTGCACAGTGTGGGGTGCAGAGAATTTGGAGCCAGCAATTTGCGAGTTAGAAACTGGAGCCAATGAAATTTTTGTTGATAATGGTCTCCAAGATCACCATGTTGGTGAGACTGGAGCAAAAGCATTGGAATATTCTAACGGAGTCCAAAATAACAATGTTAGTGAGAATGGAGCAAATGTATTGGCCTTCGGTTAAAAATTGGAAGAAGTTTGATGAGAGGTGTAGGAGAATTGAATTGGAAAAGGAGCTGAGATAATAGGGTCCCAGATAACCATTTAGGTGCAGTTAGATTGGCCTGCCATTCGAATATGGAATGGGACTTTGTGAATGGGATTGTTGGTGAAAAGAAAAGAAACTGCCGAGTTTGCTGATTGGAGACAAAGTGGGGTGGAAAATTAGTCAGAAACTGCCATGATAATGGAGTCCCAGATTGCCAAGGCAAGAGATAGTAGATAGGACTGAAGTTCGGAGAGAGAGAGAAGATTAAGTTCCAGATAATGTGTTTGTGGCACAGCTATTCGGGAGCCAAACTTGTATTACAACATTTTTCGTGTCCTGTGCAATTTTGCTGCAGGGAGTAATAAATCATAATGTTTTAAACATTATAATGTTGTGGACTTATGGGGGTCATGTACAATTTTGCACCTAGTTTAATTATAATTATTTGATAAACAAATACCCACAGCTTCCTGTTACCATTTCATGTACCGGTTTTTATTTTCATATATTGGCCAAAAATTGTATGCATATAAACTTCATATTTGTTGGCCGAATAGTATCATGCAAATAAATTCAATATTTGTTTTCTACATATAAAAACCGAAAGAGCATATTAAAACTGAGAGCCTTGATCTGAATGCAAGGGGCCAGATTTGGGCCGGCCTGAGGTAGAGTAAATGATTGCTAAAGTCATACTCCTGAGGTGTTGGCTAATATTAACCAAATTCAAAACTTTTCAAAACTAATTAATTTGGTCCCTGAAACCAATTTAGTCTCTAAAATAATTGAGAAAAAATAACTAATTGTTTGGGGACTGGTTGCTTTAGGGACCAAATTGGTTAGTTTGGAAAAGTCTTGAACCTTAGTGGAATTTACCCAAAAGATTAATTTTACCCAAAAGATTAACTATGTAATAAGGTTGGGCTTGGGTACAAAATTAGCCAATTGGTTGCCTACACTAGTGTTGCTGGAGCATCCTATATATATGCACTTTGCACAGTAAATTTCCCATCTGTTGCTCGAGCATGTGGTCTTCTAGGACTCGAAGGAATCCTCATAATAATGGCAGTTTCCTATGGAAGAACCAATCTATTCACAAGCTCCTCTTTCCATGTCATGGTGTTCTTATCTATTAGGTCTTAAACTATACCTGTGGGCAACTGATTTGAAGGAGATATCACCTTAGAAGTTGTAGGTGTAGGAAGCAAATGGGTCATTCCAAATATGAACTATACGTCCATTCCCAATTCTCCATCTCAACCCCATCTCCATTACTTCCCTAGCTTGCATAATACTTTTCATAGTATAAGAAACATTCGAGGTGAGTTCTGCTCGGATGAAAGGTAGTATTTTGATTTCAATATCCGATATAGCAAGGAGTCTTGACAAGTCTGAAGTTTCCATCATAGCCAATAGTGCTAAATTGAATTGGTGGTCTCTGAAACCAAGACCACCCCGTGACTTGTTTCGGTTTGCAAAGCTTTGTCCAACTCATCCAATGAATTTTTTTTCTCACTCCCCTGATTTCCCCACCAAACTTTACTCATCATGGCATTGAGTTCTTCACAAATCCATTTTTGATATAAGGAAACAACTCATAGCATATGTTGGGATGGCTAGAGCTCTACTGCCTTCAATAGAACTTTTCTTCCTGCTAGTGATAGTAATTGCTTCTTCCAGCCCTGCATCTTCTTTCCTATTCTCTCCTTCAATGCTGAAAAGGCCTTAGAACGTTTTTTTTTTTGCGTAATATCAGTAGTAATCACCACATGAAATTCTGTTACAATATAACTCATCCTTGAGCTCCCATCCTTCCCTTCCCAATGGAGATAATCAAGGTGAATATGATAGGTCGCTCTACATCACTTTTTTTTTTCAAGAGTAATTTGATTTCTAATTAAAAAAAGATAATATGTGATAAGCAAAAAGTAAACTTTAAGTTTTGTGTACGATAAGGGTCACGAGCTTATTCTAGGTGCAAATTAACACTGGTTGTATGTTGATGTTAAAAATATAGCATATTTCATTGTAGTTCAATATGTCTAATAGCAAATTAACACTGGTCGTGAGCTTCTTATTCTTCTTCAATTACTTCTGCTTGGCTGTGCCCCTTTCTGGTGCTTTAACAATAAAGCACTACATAGATCACAGCCAAGCATGTACCTTTCCCCTGGTGTGTTAGTGACTTATTGTGGTGGAGGCAGAGTTATTTTGACGTAAGTTGGGTTATGAACTAGAAATAAAGGATCATTAGGTGCCTGTGGAAGGAGAATGAAACTTCTTTTTATAGGCCATATTGTCTTTGAGAAGGAAACTTTTTGTGCTGACCTATTGTCTTTGAGAAGGTGTCTATGAGAATGGAATCTTTATGTAGAGTGCATTTGGAATTCTTGATGCAGTTCATTCGGAAGGAGAGATGCTAGGACAACAGGGACAACAGCAATTGTGATCTAATATGATCTAATATAATTCCATGTGATTTAACGTTTTAAACTTACCTCATGTGATCTAATATGATTCCACCATAACATTTTTGCTTTTACAATTGATAGATGCAACAAGTTCTCATGCGATTCTTTATTTATAGTTCCACAGTCCACTGTAACATTTTTTTTTTTCCTTTTAGAATTAATAGAGGCGACAAAGCTTTAGCATTAACAAGCGTGAGCAGGGACGGAACTAGGATTCGAAGTTGAGGGGGGCAAATATAATTTTCTGGAGAGGGGCAAATACAATTTTTCATGGACTTATTTTCTAAAATCTTAAATATATACATTTTATTTAATATTTTAAAAAAATTTGGGGGGGCCACAGCCCCCCTCTTCTTCTACATAGTTCTGTCCCTGAGCGTGAGGTGCTACTTCTAAATGTAGATTTCACCATGTTGCCACATTTAGCACTACACTTCAAAAAAGGCATGATTCTACAATTTCCATGGTTTCTTTGAGGCTGAATGGATCAAGCGAATCAAGTTCATCAGATTTAGCTTGTATTATTACTACAAGCATAAGAGAAGTCAAGCCCATCATTGCCACTAATCTCCACATATCATATTTTTTCATAGCTTCTTGCCTTTCGTTCAGCTTAACTGTTATGTCATTTGGAGGCTCTGCATATATATAGTACTATATATAGAAACATAAAATTGAAAGGTTGTAATTAAATACTTCATAATGCATAATAATTTAGATAAATTTCAAAATAATGATATTTTTAGTTTTAACAAAGAAAACCCTTTGTTATTTTTTATTTTATTTTTATTTTTTATAAAGCAAATTAGAATGCTTTTCACATATTTTGCTACAACTTAATGACATATGTGATTGTGATTGATAAACCATCACTTTTCATGGATGATTTTTGTTGTTATTATTATTATAATTTATGACTGGGTTAATGACCAATATTTGACTTAATAAATTGTCACATATGACATATTATTATTGAGTAGTAGGACCACTAGACATTGCTAATGTGGTCCTCCTGATGGAGCGAATAATTTCTCATTGTTTTCTTTTTCTTTCCACAAATCTCTTGTCTCACTTTTATTTTCCTCTTACTAGCCTTTCAGTTTTCCCAATTAATAGTGATTAATTAATATATAATTTTTTGAAAACCCTTTGATGCCTTCAACTATCCGGATAATTTTGGGTATTCCCGGAGTATTTAGTAATTTTCCCAACTATCCTCCCTCCTTCCCACATTCAGCTTCCTCCCTCCATGCAAATACAATCAATTCTTACATTTCAAGACATTATTTTATTCTTACTTTCTTTCATTTACTCTTTTGGTTCAAACGGCTTCTCATGTTCCCTAACTCTTCTCATCACATTCTCCTTACTCGGCCCAAAAATACAAATGATATAAATTTAATAGAGTAATGGGTTTCAAAACAATTCTAATGGCTGAAGATTTTTTTTTCCATACTTTATTTTTAGATTTGCATAAATTATCTCCCCATTTCTTTATTACCTTAATTAGTAGAGAACATGAGAAGCCGTTTGAACCAAAAGAGCAAATCAAAGAAAATACGAAAAAAATATACAGTAATGTCTTGAAATGTAAGAATTGAAAATACAAATGCTATAAATTTAATAGAGCAATGGGTTCCAAAACAATTCTAATGGCTGAATTTCTTTTTTTGTACTCTATTTTTAGATTTGCATAAATTCTCTTCCTATTTCTTTATTGCTTAGTTTTTTTTTAAAAAAAAAATTTCATGCCTCTTGGCTCAGATATTTCTTTCTTATTTTTTCATTGAGTATGGATACATAGCAACAGATGCGCCCTGACCAATTCTACTACAAGAAAACGTCTTTTTTTTTTTTTTTCACAATAATTTTCATGTTCAACATGAATAGAACTAGAATAAAGTTTATTAGGAAAAAAGGTCATGTTCACAATGACTTTGGATTTTGATGTGATTTTTTCTCTTGTTTTTGAATTGTGGTTTTATTGGGTTTTTTTTCCTATTTTTTTCTTTGATTATAATTTTTTTATACATTTTTTTTTAAAATTTTAAAGAGAGCAAGTTTGGGTTTAAAAAACATTTATTTCGGAGATTAATGGCCAATTTTTATCATACTTTGATGATGTACAAAATTTTGTAAGTAAATATTATTTAGGAATAGATGTTTTCCTTACCATACTTTTAGAGTAATTGAAAACATATGATCTTTTTTTTTTTTTTTTTGATAATAGAGAATTTTTTTTTAATTATAATTTTTTTTTATACAAGCTAGAAATTGTACTGTAGTTTAACCTAAGTATATATGTATGTGATGCTCCATCTTGAAGATTTGAACCATAGCCCTTACTCCCTACACTTCACAAACACTTATACTTGTGGAGTGACTACAGCACCACAGATGCGTAGTATAGTTTTTGTAATTATGCATATCTACAGAACAGGAAAGTGGGTCTTCTAAATTACCAAGTTTAATGTTGGTGCTTAATTCTCAAAAAAAAAAAAAAAAAAAAAAAAAAAAGAACAAAAAAGTTGGTGCTTAATTCATGGACATTGTAGTAATAGTTGTTCTCAAGGTTTTGAAACCTGAACCGGACCGTACGGTCCAATTAGAAAAACCATGAACCTCTTAGTTTTGCGATTTTTTTAGCTTCCAGAACCGCTCTTCAAGAACCATGGTCAACCGTATGGTTCTGAGAATCGTGACTGGTTTTTGAGGTTCGGACGGTTCCCTTTTTTTGGTAAAGTTTTGGCCAATATACTTTGGTTTTTTTCAGATCTAGAACCAAATGAAAGGGAGAAAAATAAAAATAAAAAAACAGAGAAGAAGAAGAAGAAGAAGCAGAGGAAGAAGAAGACAACGAAGAAGAAGGAAAAAAGCAAAAATGAAGAAATCAACCCTCACAGCAAGCAGCCTTCATCATGTGAACCCAAGCATGTGACTAACTTCCAGATGACTAACCCAAGCATCTTACTCTTCTTCTTTGTTTTGTACTCACCTTCAGATGCTAACTTCTCTTTTGCTTTTTTTTTTTTTTTTTTTTTTTTTGTGTTTTTTCGTGTGTGTTTTCTTTTGTACTTGTTATAAGTATTCAAGCCATTGAGATACTACAAGAGCCGGTGCTTTCTTTTGTACTAATTTTTAGTTTTATGAACCCAAGCATGTGACTACATTAGAAATGACAAAGGATAGTGGAAAATTGAATGGTGGGAGATGAGAGTATACATGTCATTTCTATTTTGAACCCCTCCCTAGTGCCCACGTGATATTGATATCTGTTGTCAACCAATTCTTGTTTTTTTTTTTTATTTTTTTTTTTAAGGTTCATATTATCATTATAATATTCTAAAAAATGTATTGAGAAGTAGGGATTTAGGTTTGATATTGATATATTAGTTGAATTATCTTAAAAAAACTTATATGGATTTTGACTAATAATATATAAAGAAATATATGTTTTAATATTTAATTGAATTATTTTAGTTAATTTTTCTATATGTTCTAATTTAATATATTTATTTATATTTTAAATTAATTATGATGTCATCATGGTTCGACCCCGATTTGACCTCGGTTCGACCTCAAAAATCTTGAACTTCTCTCTTTTACGGTTCATTGAACAGTCCGGGTTTGAAAACCTTGGCTCTCTGAAGCTTGAGTTCAAGCATGGTTTAAATCAAAGCTTGTGAGCTTGGGACAAAAATATTGGAGAAAGCGAATGCAGGTCATTAGCTTTAGCTAATCTCCACATATCATTTTTTTTTAATTGCTTCTTACCTTCGCTCCGCTTAATATATCTTTTATGTCATTTGGAGGCCGTTTGGAAATACTATGAGGTTTTACTAGTTGAGCTATACACCTCGATATTTAAATCTGTCTAAAAATTATATTGCTATAAATAATAGAATAATTTATTCTCGAAAAAAGAAAAAGAAAAAGAAAAATAAAACAAGAAGACCTTAATTATAAGAATAATATAAAGGAAAGTTTGAGGAGACTATGAACTGGGAAATTTTCTACTAAAGGATTTCTCTTTATTATATTCAAAAGATAATTGAAGTGGCTGTTCAAAATTTAGCATGCGCCTTTGAGATTGAAAGAAGTGGAAATAACACACACGCCAAGAAACTCGCTGTCATCAACTGATCTTCAGGTTTCTTTCCTAAAAGAGGCAGATGCAACTTCTTCCTATAGAGATAATCTTCTATCTGCATCCTCCAATACCCAAAGTCTATTCTATCAAACTTCTCAATCTTTGTGTTCATCTATTTTCTTTTAGGGAGGGTGTTAGAGATATATGCTTAATGCCAAGAATTAAGTTTGGCTTTGATACCATGTTAAATATATTAGCAGCGTGATGTGTTATACCATGTTGTATATGCTAGAGTGGATGCAAAAAGGGAAGTATAGAATAGGAATATTGAGAACACGAAGATTACGGGGTTCAACCTTGTTAACTTACGTCCACGGAAGAAATCCTTAAGGGCTACATCTTTATTATATAAGAGTGTAGTACAAAATCTATATTACAATGAACCATAACATGAGTATATATAGGCGACTAAACCCTAGATTACTAGTACAAGTAGGAGTGGGCTTGGACCTATTAAATTGTGCTAATATGTCTAATATATCTCTAACATAAGCATAAATAGTAGCAATCTACACAAGAGTGCAAGGCTGGTACTGTCATTTTTTTCTTTTTTTTTTTGGGTAAGCTGGTACGAACATATTAACTAATGATAGGGGTATTTTCGTCCACAAAGGACACCAGCACATTTTGACCCTTCAGTGTAGGCATCTCTCCCAATAGGACCTACAGGTTAGTGCCTGTTGGGATGAGTCCCCTATTCAAAGTTCTCAACATCCTGATGACTCGGTAGTCCACTCCTCTTTGAGACCCGTTGAGCAACTCGTGTATGCTCGACGAGTGCTTTATGCTTCCTTCCTTATTCACATACCAATGGATGGAAGAGGAGGTAGACCGACAGATGATAAGGCATACTGACGGTTGAGCTATTGGGTTCCCACAAGCCTTTACACATTCTCCACTCATGTGTCCCTACATGGAAATAACTTGCACACCATAGTCAAAGACCCCAGGGACGGACCCAGGTAGGGGGCTAAGGGGGCTTGGGCCCCCCCTAGGTCTAAATTTTTTTTTTTAATAGGTTAAATTTTTCAAAAAAAAAGAATATATAGGCTTGAGCCCTCTTTGGTTTTCAGCTCAGGCCTCCCTTCCTGAATTCCAAGCCCAGCCAGCCAGCCCAAGAGGCAAGAGCCCATGACCCATGTTAAAAAAAAAAAAAAAAAAACTCAGTAGTAAACCTAACGGAAAAACTGGAAGGAAGAAGGAAAAATAAAAAGAAAGGAAACAGAGATAGTGAGGTGAGACAGAGAGTGAGAGCGATAGAGAGGCGAGACTACCCACGCCATGCCGACGCTGACGCGAGACGGCGAGAGTCTATCTAGACCCAGTACGGACTGCCCCATGTCGACGCTGCCATCATCACGCTCAGCTGTCGCCGCTGCCCACGCGAGCCCCATCTTGTCGCCGCTGCCGGTTGCTGGAGCCTTCACGGGTATTTAATCTATGATCCTTTCCTAGTTTCCTCAAAACCTTAAAAATAAATAAAATGTTTGTGCTTGCTTGTGGAGTGTTTGTGTTTTTATTGAACTGATGATGAGCGATGAAGATGAACTGATTACTGATGTTGGTGATTGTGATTCTATGAATTGAGTATGTGCTGACTGTTGCAGCCTGTGGTGTGTTTTTTTTTTTTTTGGGCTTTTTGGTTTTGTGACTCTCTGTCACTCTGTGTGTGTTTGTGACTCTCTCTCTATAGATAAGAGAGATAGAGAGAGTAGAGTTTGTAGAGATTACTTTGACGGTTTGTTTGTGCTTTCATCTTTGTTGACTGGTTGTTGGGCCTAATAGGGTCAAGTGACACTGTAACTAGAAAAAAAAAAGTAAAGAAAAGAAAAGTTTTCGTTAGTAGTGCTGTGTGCAGAATAAATTTGTAGTGTCAGTGTGCCGCAGTGGGATTGGATGAGTGGGTCAATGTCAGAGACAAAGATAAATAAAGGCAGACCAAAAACAAAAAGAAAAAAAAAAATTATATAATATAGAAAATTGTCACACAAATTTAATATGTATGATTCTTATTTTATTTGTAGATCATGAAAAAATTAACTACAATGCATGATTTTTTCAAAAGAAAAGATTCAAATTCTTCCAAAGTCAACATGGGATTGCCAACAACTAATGTTACTATTCCAATTCTAGAAAATGTGGATGTTCCAATTCTGGAAAATGTCGTTGTTCCAGTCTCTCAAACACAATTTCAAAGAGTTAATCTTGATTCTTTGGATTATGATCCCGGAACATGCAAACAAATATGAGAATATCATGTTAATCAACGTGATAAAATTCGATGAACTCTTTGATGTTATTCATTGAAAATGATATAGTTTCGACATTTAGTTTGGATTCAATTATAGATGATTTTGAAGATTTGAAAGAGCGTCAAGTTTCTTTTTCATAGATAATTGTATTAAGAAATAATAGTGTTTCGTGTCTTTTGTTTTTGTTGGTAGATGATTGTATCTTAATATATTAAGAAATAATGATTTTTGGGTATTTGTCTTGGTTGATAGTTTATTAATACTATATAGATGCGTATTTGAAAAATTTTTTTCACTTATCTCCGGCCCCCCCCCCCCCCCCCCCCCCCAGCTTGAAATCCTGGGTCCATCCCCGAAAGACCCTACTACACGTTTATATCTTCCATATATAGGAAGATATTACCTAAGATCTCTGAGTCGTAACTCTAGATCTTCTCTACAAGGAAAACCCCTACACTCAAGGGATTGTGGTTAGCCCTATGCTGCTATATAAGCACCAAACCTCATCCTCTTTAAGGTACGTGAAATTTCCCAGCTCTCATACTACTAAGTACTTAGAGAGTCTTCTATCACTGACTTAACTTTTAAAGAGTTTTTGGCCGGCACCACACTAGTGCTCTCTGTTGGTTCTTTGATTTTTTGTCTTTCAGGTACCTTTATTGGCACGTGTGTGGACGATCAGCTCACTGACATTTTTTGTGCATTATCAACTAATATAGTAATATTATTACCAAAGAATAAAAATAATTAATTTTAAAAAAATGAATGTCGAGAGTTTTGTATTCAATTGGTTGGCATCTCTTTATATTTTCAATGCAAAGATTGAGTGAAAATGATAGTTCTTTTACTTTGAATGAAATTAGCTCCGCTCATCTCATAGCTATATATGGATGCGAGATCGCCCTACTTCCATTATTTTTACATTACAGGCACACCACTTTTATTTTAGAAGAAGAACAATAAAAAAAATTACATCACTTTTATTTTTCAGAATTTGTAGCAAATAGCCAAATACTAATGAGAAACAATAAGTAATGGTTCTTGTCACACAAATTTTGTTTTCTAATGGGAGTCACACTTTCTTGAAGGATTTACAGCCACCCTTTATTCGCGCCTGAGATATTAAAACATCTAATAAATGTAATAATCGAAAAGAATTTATATATAAAAGATAAGATTTCTGCCCTGTATTTTATAAGCATCATCTTTAACAACTACGTGCAAAGAGTCATATATATAGTTATATGTCATTGTTTGGTTTACTTTACAAAGATATCCAAGATTCAAAATTTTCCTCTCCATTTATTGTGACAATTAAAATAAAAATAATAATTACTGGCTAAATAGAAGGTCAGACGTTCCTTAGGATTGAAATCACGGTGCTTTATCTAAAACATGCATGCTTATTCATGGGTAAAAAAAAAATTATCCATTGTACATAAGAGATTGACAAGGAATATACATGCATGCATATCTAATTTATATCATTTATAATAATGAAAGTGTTGCATTTAATTTTGCAAAACTCTTATTGTGTCACAACTGTAGAGAAGGAAAATTCCCGACCTATCACAAGTTGACACATCATACTACCAAGTTCACAAAATACAGCTAATTACAAAGCGCCACGTACTGCTGCTAGGTTTTGCTATCACTACTCAAAAACCAACAAAATTTTGCCAAGTGTCGTTGAAATAGGGGCATAAAATGCATGCAAAAACCAATCACACATCAGCGGATGTAAGCGATAACATAAGTTGCCCAGCGCGTGTAAGCGATGATACAAGCAGTTCAATCGGGTGCTGACATGTGTTACCTTGAAAATCAAAACATTTCGGCCAATCAAAAGATGCCACGTGTCTTGGAGAAAAAGTCTTAAAGCCCCTCTAATTAGACTGTGACACATGTCACCAATCAAACTTCGCCACGTGTCGCTTACCCACCCCCAAACTCCTATAAATAGAAGTCTTCCTAAGGCATTTCTACTAACCAAGACATCCAGAGCACAAGTAGCATCAGAGAAGATTCAGAAAGTACAGAACCTCAGCCGGAATCAAGCCTCAAAGCCTTCAAGAACTTCAACCTCAAAATCGATGAACATTTGAAGCACAACCATCCAAACTATCTGCCTAGATCTTAAAGTTTGCTGGAATTAAGCTCAAAAGCCTCCAAAAACCTCAACAAGCCATAAATCAACGAAACTCTACAGATTCAAGCCTCCAAAGTATCGAAGAACTTCCATCACAAACCTTTGAAGACGAAGAACACGCGAAGAACACAAAGAACATACGAAGAACAAAGAATTTCTAACAAGCTCATAGCCATAGATTCATTGTAATTCTGTTTCAAAGGTCTTCGATCCATCCTTCAGCCAAATTGAAGGATATTTGGTGTTCGAGTCAAAATCACATTATTACAATTCAAATTAACAAGTCTATCAAGGAGATCGAATATGAGGATCACTCTTTTGTAATTTCAGAGAATTATACCACATATTCATCAATATAAATTCGTATTTGTGAAACTATTTTACTTGTTTGATTTATTTCAAACTAGAAATTTAGTTGTCTACAAATTCTAGCATGCTTGGTGGGACATCTTTGCCTCTCATCTCTTTCTCCTTCAAAAGAAAAGAAATTCGACATCATTTTTGCTATCAACTTCAATGGCCTCTAGCAAGAATGTCAGAAAACCAGCAATTGATGCTTCCATTGTTGATGATTATGCCAGCCCAGTCACTCGTAGTCAATCCAAAGCTCTTGATCGACTTCAATCCCAACCAACCAAAGAAAGCAAGACTATCATCTCTCTGGAGTTTCTTGCAAATAAGAAAGCTATCGCTAAGGATTCATCTGTCTCGAAAGATTTGGAGATCAATAATGAATCATCCACAACAAAGACCTTTTCTATCAACTCTTCACCCGTGATGAGAAACTTAAGGAATGAAATACCTTTGATTCATCCAGTTTCATCATTTTCTCCATCATGTCTAGAGGTCATGCTAGTAATGATGACTAACACCTCTACTATGGAAGAAAAGATGATAGAAATGGAACAAAAAGTCGCCTTTCTCACAAAGACACTTGAAGATAGGGATGTCAAAATTGCAACCTTGATGAACAAATTGGAGGTGCAAGATTCGAGTGAATCAAGCCTTAACCCTGAGCACCCAATCTCTAAAATGGCAACCCCACAATCTCCAAAATGAACAAACGAAAGAAAAAAAAAAAATCTTACATACCTCAACTAGAACTTGGATGTGTATTAGAGCATTCTCATCAAGAATGCTATAAAATATAGCATTTAGCATCTCAAAAAGTTACTTTATTCATTTTAACAACTCATTTTACAATAAACCAAATATCAAAGGTTCTATTATTTTACCACTTCATTTAAATATTCTTTTTTTATGTTTTCAATTAACTACCATGTACCTGTTAGTTATGAAGTTTTTTTTCCTTCAACTACCAAGTGCCCCCCAAATACTTGCACCAGCCTCAAAACATTCAAGCACCTTCTTGATTAAATCAATTGCACTATCAAGTTGTCCTGCTCGACCCAACATGTCAACCATGCACGAGTAATGCTCCAATCCAGGCTCAACCCTATGATCTTTAATCATTGAATTGAAAAAAACCAAGCCCTTCTTCAATTAACCCACCATGACTACAAGCAGATAACACTGAAATAGCTGTCACAGCATTTGGCTGCACTCCATGTTCCATTAAACAAATATATATATATATATATATATATATATATATATATATATATATATATATATATTAACATCTTGCTAGAGTGGGCTGCTAGACATAGCAGCCCACTGTAGCAAGATGTCAAAATTAATAGCATCTAGCACTTTTATATATATATATATATATATATATATTTTAACTTCTTGCTAGAGTGGGCTGCTAGACATAGCAGCCCATTGTAGCAAGATGTCAAAATTAATAGCATCTAGCACCTTTGATGTAGTGTGCTTTTTTAAAATGGAAAATGCCAACGAGTGCCCTTAAGGCATTAATTAATAATCCATTTAAAGAAAGTTTTTATGGGAAAAGAAAAAAAACAATTAATATTTTGGCAACTTTTTTCATTTTCCATAAAATTGGTGTCAAAACTTTCCTAAAATGGATTATTAACTAGTGCCCTAAGGGCACTTGTTAGCATAACCCTTTTAAAATTAGATGTTAAAAAATAGCATTTATTGCATTTGACACATTTGATGAGAATGCTCTTAGTGTGTATTTTGTGCTTGGTAATTGACCAACCCAAAGGAAGAATGACTTAATCATGGTGTTGGTTGATCAATTCCCAAGATGGCTCTATTTAATTTCTCATCTTGAGAAGACCGTGGATACCTCAAGTATTGTAATTTTTTTCAAGGAGGGCTACAAGTTACATGGACTATCTACTTCTATTTTTCCTAATAAATATGCCAAGTTCCTTGCTCATTTTTAGAGAACTTTACGGAGGAAAGTGGGGATTAAATTGAGTTTAGTGCTTTTATCCTCAAACTGATAGTCAAACCAAAATGGTAATAGAAGCTTGAGAAATTGTTGATATGTATAGTTGGTGAGAGTCTATAAATCTTCTCTCAATTAAAATTATCAATACTTCTCCTTTTAAGGTGGTATGTGGTTCTAAGCCTTCAAAAGTCATAATATTTTTATCCTTTATCACCTTTCTACGAAGGCAAACAACAAAGTTGTGGATATTGTAGATTTTTTTGAAGAATTTTCATGCTCAAGTGAAGTTCAAAAATGTAGAATCCAATGAAAATATAATTTAGCAGTTGATGTTCATCGAACCAAGCTTCTTATCAAGGAAGAAGTCCTTGTGTGGGTGATTTTGAGTAAAGAAAGGCAACTTGATGGGTCTTTTATGAAGCTGAAATGCTGAATGATAAAAAGTGCAGCTTCTGGTCCTATTAGGAATCTCATTCACGGTCCGCTGCCTCAATTTGGTCTCGACCTCAAGGTAAGAGATGTCATCACTCCCTATGGTTGTTAGGATTTGTCCATGATTCCATTTGAGCTGCCCCAAAATATTAAAGAAGAAATTCAAGGCACTCCTACTCCTATCATTGCGAGGGGAGGTGATAAACTGGTTTGGAAATTCTCCCTGAAAGGTGGTTTTGAGATGAGAAGTGCTTATCTGCTTACCACAAACTCCCTGGAAGCCCCCCTTTCTCGGGAAGCTAGATTTGGAAAGCCCATACTCTCCTAAGAATCCAAGCTTTTGTTTGGAAATGCATGTATGACAGCATTGGAGTTAAAAATTGTCTAGTTGGATGGGGAATGGTATTAGATACTACGTGCCCTTTATGCCAATCAGAGGTGGAAACAATTACTCATGCCCTGCGGGATTGCAATATGGTTAAAGTTGTCTGGCATCAATTGGGAGTCCGAGGTTCTATAAGTGCCTTCTTTACTCAAAACTTAAGAGATTGGCTCAATACCAACGGTAAATGTATGAAGAACCATTATCCCACTAGCCTACCATGGAATATTTGTTTACCTTTTTGCTGTCTGGGGGATTTGGAGACAACATAACAACCATGTGTTTAAGCGCAGTAGCAACAACCCGAATCTGGCAAGAGACATTGTAGCGCAAGCCTCGGAATTCTTCCTGTGTGTTGATCAAGCTAGGAGAATCAGTGGTAAAAGCATTAGGAAAATCAAGTGGGAAAAGCCGAAGGTAGGCTGGATGAAACTTAATACTGATGGGACATTAAATTCGTTGTTGGGCTTAGTTGGTGGAAGAGGCCTGATAAGGGATGAAACTGGTAAATGGGTTGTAGGATTTGCGAGAAAAATTGGGAAGGCTAATAGCTTCCTTGCGGAGCTCTAGGCTCTTCGAGATGGCCTTTTGCTGTGCCAACGGATGAATGTGACTGCTCTTGTTATAGAAGTAGATGCAAAAGCTCTAGTTGATGCTTTCACTAATCCAAGCTATTCAAATACTGTCGTTTCTGGTCTGTTTGATGACTGTAGGCTGTTGGTTAATCGTATTCCCCATTATCGGATCAAGCATGTCTTCCGCGAGGCCAACATGTGCACTGATTAACTTGCTAGATTAGGCTGCTTATTAGTTTCAGATTTCACCTTGTATTCCTGTCCGCCTGTGGACATCATGAAAACTTTTGAGGCTGATAGCCAAGGTCTGTATTCAAGCAGGCTATGTACTGATTCTTTTTAGTTTTAATGCAAGTTTCCCTTCTTACCAAAAAGAAAAAAGAAAAAAGAAAAAAGTGAAGCTTCCACCCTTGGCACGATGGTCACTCCACAAGTATTAATTAAGTAGGGTGTGAGGGGCAAATGCCGAGTTCAAATCTCCAAAAGAAAGCTCACACATGTGCATTTAGATTAAGCTAAAGTAGAATTTCTATTTTGTATATATATATATATATATATATATATAATGTCTAAATTCTTTAATGTGAAGCACTTATTGCCATATCATGTGTTTAAAAATGTATTTGCTACTAGTATATTTGGGGATGAGGATAACGACATGGTGTCGTGGGTGATAGGAGGCTCAGCAGCAACACAGATCTCCTCATCCTCAATCAGTGTCGGAAATGAGTACATTGGGTGGGGTTTGATGGTACCATGAAGTTTTTATTTAGAGTACTTGACAACGTTAGAGATGGGGAAGTGGTAGTGACAAAGGTCTTTGTTTTTATTATATATCTTTTATTTGAATGGTATTGTTAGTATTGTGACAAGGTCTCACTCAATAAGTTTGGATACATGGCATTATATTAGTGAGTCAAATGACCATTAGACATTTCTGACATATAATATGTACTAATGCTCTGTTTATTTTAGCGATGATATTTTTCAGAAAATGAGATTAAAAAAAAAACATTTTCTATAAAACTATCTCATTTTTCTATTTTTGGTAGCAATTTTAAATGAGTTAAAAAAAAAAAAATCTAACTTCCCTTATTTAGCTTGCTGTGAGATAGAGTTGTTTTTCCAAAAAAAAAAAAAAGTGGTAAAAAATTTGTATAAATAAGTCATATTTTTTATGTTGACTAAAACGAGTTTTCCTTTAACTTATTTTTTTTTTCCCTGATGCTACCAAACACTAGAAAATATATAAAAAAAAAAAAAAAATCTTTACACAATATTTTCCATCGAAACAAATAGAGTGTAAATAATTTCCCATGAATGTCAATACCCACTTTTAAAAATGGAATCAACATTTTCACATTTTGGATTTTCATAAAGGTATTTACAATTTACTTCTAAATTCTTTTAAGATTCTTAGGAATGTAAAAAATGTCTTAAAATATTATTTAAAGATGTCTCCAATAATCCAAGATCTTTTTTACATTTTTCACGTGCTATATAATTATGGTCAACTTCTTGTTGAAGAACCATTATATTTTTTACGCCATAGAGTAATTAGGAGACTTTGTTATCACCACCGTGGTTTTGATTCAAATTTTTCTGCACTTTGGCATGAGCATAAATTGCTTAACTTGTCGTGATTGAATGCTTCTAGATTATCTAGCAACTGGTTTTGACAAGTAGGGTTAGCTGCCCATAGGTTTTACTAACTAGAGACAAGTTTAAAGGGCTCTTCTATAGAATTATTTTTCATGTTTAAAAAAACATAAATAAATAAATAAAAATGTTAAAAGAATTAAAAATTAAAAAGGCTCAAGGTTTTATGGTTGGGTCAAGGTTTATTGGGAGGTTGAATTGTGATAACATTATAATTAATTTAACAATTAACTAAAATGTAGATAAATGAAACAAATTTTAAATATGAGGAATCTTGATTAAAAAAATATTTAGGGAAGAGGCTCAAGGTTGTAAGGCTGGGCTGAGGTTTAACTAGAGGTTGAATTGTGATGACATCATAATTATTTTAATAATTAATTTAAATAAAGATAAATGAAAAAAAAAAATAAAATGAGGAATCTTGAATAAAAAAAAATCTAGGGAAATTAAAATAATGTTTAAGCATATTTTACAACTTATATAAGAAATTTAGAAAATGGTAAAGCATAACAAAAAAAATATTAAAGTTAAAATTAATTCTTTAGGTATAAAACTATGAATATATATATATATATATATATATATTTTTTTTTTTTGAGGTGGCTAATTAAAATCAAACGGCATAAGAAATAATTATAAAGGGTAAACTACATATTTGGTCTCTATCCTTTACAACATATTTCAATTTGGTCCCACACTTTTCAATTATGTCAATTTGGTCTTTAACATTTCAATGTTATGTTAATTTAGTCTCTATTGTTATATTTTAGATGAAAATTGATGAGATGTCAAACGGCCAAAATAAAATTTTAGTGTATTGTCAAATAAATGAAAGCTAATTTTTTATTTTGGCCATTAGACACGTTATCGATTTTCATTTAAAAAATAACAGTAAAAATTAAAATGACAAGGTTTTGAAAGGTTAGGAAACAAATTTATATAATTGAAAGGTTAGGGACCAAATTAAAATATGGTGTATAGAATAGGGACCAAATATATAATTTACGCAATTATAAATATATAAATGAAAGTCTATTTATTTATTTTATTGATATGGCATGCTTTTCGAGGTCTAATATTTTCATTTCAATGTTTATTTTTTTTTTTAAATTTAAAACTAGCTTGGACCATGGTTTTGCTTTTTTTTTTTTTTTTTTTTTCAAATTAATAACTACATGTGGACCGTTTTCTAGTGAATCATCCGGTTCAATCGTGGTTCATAAAATCAATTTGAAAAACCAAATTTTGAAATAAAAATAAAAATAACTGACTCTCAGTTTGATTCCTGATTAACATGATTAAACCGAGCAGTCTGGTTTGGTTTTCCAAACATATAGATCACCGCGACTATTCATTCCATCAAATTTGGTGTTTACTAGATTCTCAAAAAAAAAGAAAAAAAAAGTGGTGTTTACTATTTTATCAAGTAACTTATTCAAAGCTTTCTTAGTATCTTGTTTGAGATTTAAGTCAACTACTTATTTGTTGTAGGTTATTACTCCTAAGTCCCACTGTCCCAATTTGTTTGGAATAATGCTAGAGATACAAACTATTTTATAAAAAAATTTATAAATTGTTGATGTGGTGAGATTATTGATAAATGAAAAAAATGATATCAATGGTGGATCTAGATAAAAACCAATAAGAGGTTGTTCACATGAACATTTTGCAAAAAATATTATAAAATAGTTTGTGGTTATAGCATTATTCGTTTGTTTGTCTTATTTCAAAAATCAAGCATTTTAAGGAAACACTATTTATTGTATTGTCTACCTTATAAAAAGGTATAAGTTTCTAAAACTACTATCATTAATTAAACTAAAAAATAATAATAGCATTGACTTTTTAAACAAAGTAATGTGTGAGATAAAAATTCTATTTATTAATTTTAGAAAGAGGATTTCATCTTGGGACATCCTATAATGGAATAGAAGGCCAACAAATTGAGACGGATGGAGTATTATCTATCTCTCAAATTTAACCTCTATAAAGAGAGATAATATGAACAAAGACTGTTACTCAAAATGGAACCTATTTTAATTTTTTTTCTCTTATTTTTTATGAACAAAAAAAAGGGATTGCAATGTGATCACTGCTCTCACACCACTTTATCCATCATATTGCGTCATGACGTGAGCACATTTGAGCACTAATATAGTTTGTCATTACTTGAACCTACAACTTCTATTAGATATATTGATACAACAAATATATAAATAAAAGTAATTCTTAGGTCTGTCAAAAAAAAGTAATTCTTTTTTTTAGAGAGTTTCAATTTATGACATCTAGTCTTAAAGATAGCTCTTTATTATCGAACTAAGATACCAATCAGTTTTGTTGTATAGCCGGGGTTGAACTCTAGATCTCTTATATAACAATTAGAGACTTTAACAGTTGAGTTAATTGAAACTCACAAAAAAATAATAATTCTTAAGTATTCTCAGAACACAAAAAATAAGAGATAATTGAACACAATCCCTCTCACACGGGCACACGGCAGCAGCAGCAGCAGCACTCCATTTAGATTTGGGCATTTGCGTCCAATCAAAAGATATGCAAAACCCGACTACCGTTACAATATAGTATTATTTATACCTGCTCTCGTTATTCATCTCCAGTCCACTTCTTCCAAACCCAAACCCTAAAATACAATACACACCTAGAGAGAGCAAGACAGAAAACCCTAAAGGGCCTCAATGCCTCGCAAAAAGCACGGTGATACAACAGCTCAATCATGCTTCAGCATAGGTGACGAGGTTGAGGTCACAAGTATCGACCACAACCTACGAGGCACGCTTTTCCCAGCAAAAATCATAGGCAGGGATTGGAACGCAGACAAGTTTGTGGTTGAATACAAACACTTAGAAGCCAACGATGAACCTTTGAGGGAAGAGGTTGATTTGGTGCTCTTAAGGCCCCTTCCGCCACCGCCTTCCGAACCCGGTTATCGTTTCGAGTTTGGAGACGAAGTGGATGCTTTTTTCAGTGGAGGGTGGTGGGAAGGAGTGATCACTGAAGTTGATGATGAAGGGTCATTGTTCTGGGTTTACTTTAGGTTTGCGAAGCAACAGTTTCAGTTTCTACCTTCAGAGCTTAGGGTTCACCAGGAGTGGGATAAGGGAGCTTGGCTTCCACCTAGGGTAACAGTTTCTTCTTTATTTGTTTTATGTTAATGGGTTTTCTTTCTCTTTTGTTATTTTTTGGTTTTTCTTCACCTTGTACCCCGATTGGCTTCTTTCAATATTCAGAAGGTATGCATTGTAAATGTTTGATGAAAAAACTGACAGAAACTTGTACGGAACTTAGGGAAATACATGTAGTATTTGTTGGAATGGAATTATGATAGACATTTTCTTTTTAAAAATAATTCAATTGTTACAGTAAGTGGCGAGGGAAAATCTCTCATAAGAGAGACCAAACAGTGTCATTGAGTTACAAGAATCTTGGATTCCATGACATACATTTAGTTATTAGAAAGAACACGATAATTAAAGCACTCATTGTTTGGCATTGATGAATTAAAATTTTATGGATATATATATATCTTTAAAACCTAAACAGTCATACACCTGATCTACAAGAATTTATTCATGCATAATCAAATCTCTTAGACAGAGTTGGGAAACACATTGCATTTTTTACTTTGGTATCCACTGTCACCCGGGGCCATCAATCATGTATTACAATTAAGTTTTAGGCTAAATCCTGCTCCTTTTTCGCGGTATTCATGGCATTATTTTGATGTTTTAACCAGTCTTATAGCAGAAACTGGCATCTGTTTTTGAAAATGACTAGTACAGGAAAAAAATAAGTTTTTCTTTATAGTTCTATGGGCATTAATTTTTCATATTCATAAAATATTATTTAACAAAATTTTGTCTTCCTTTAGTAGAAGAATAACGTTTGCACAATTATAATTGGACAAATGAAAGTCAGATATGCCTACTTAGGATGCTACTAGTGGAAAATTTGTCTAGATTGAGCCCAATAATCATCATTAAGATTGTACATCTCTACCTATCAAAGTCATTGGTACCTGAAAATCTTTATTTATAATCCATTCTGGGAAGAGTACTACTACCATACTCCTTTCAGAAATATCTTAGTCGAGTCTAGGGACAAAAGTGATTTTTGTCAATTAACATAAATTTGGAAATTTTTACTTTGTCATGTAAAGTAGTGAGAAGATAAGGAGAGCAAGCAAAATAAATAATAATGGAATGTGTAAAATAACTTTGAAACTTGTCTTCAAGATGGAATGTCTCTTTAGAAACTTTTTCTCTTTGCAAGAATGCAATAATTTTGTTCGATATTTAATTCTCTTTCAGGAAATACTGCATCTTGGAGTCCTTGTTTCTTCTTTCTCTTGTACTAGATAGTTTAAACTTGTGAATTGCTTTATCATTTGAAACTCCTTTTGATGCTTTCACTTGGTTGAGAAAGATAGTCTTTAAATAACTTCTTGAAGATCTTATATTCAGCTTGATAAAGGGCTTACAATGGAGAGTTGTCCTTGTGAGATACAGAAAATTACTTAAAGAACAATTTTCCAGTCACTGTAAATTGGGTTTTAATCCCCATTATTATATTCTATCATTTTGTTCTTAACTCAACCCTTGTTCTTTTTCCTTTTTTTCGTTCTCTTTTCTTCTAGGTGCTATATATCATTCAGAAATTAAATTCCAGTGTAAAATTTCTTGATTATGTTAAATCTAGGATTTGAGTTGAAATAATTAAATAAATCGCAAGAAGAACCAGCTGGTGGTTTACTCAATTATTAAACCATGCACAATAAAAATGATAATACACTTGCTTGCTTTTGTGCATGTATTCCTTCTCTCTTTTACTTCTATTCTTTAGCTTTCCTTATGTTAAAGCATTGACACAAGTTTACTTATAAATAAAAATTAATTATTTAAAAAAAATATTTATTTAAAAAAAATTTTATTTAAAATTTTTTTTCTTAAACTTGTTGTAGGCATGGACTTTTGATTCTAATGTACAAATGTGCCAAGTAAAATAAGGTCACAAACATTAATGAAATAAGTACCACTTTATAAGCTGTATCATGGAAAGAATATAGAGGTAGATAACTGTAAAAATATGTATATTGGATGCAGAGTCTGTACAATCTATTCAAACTAAATGTTTTGTAATAGTCATAGCAGATTCATGCTTTTGTACCGCTTTATGTTCTTGTTTTGTTTGTTCATCTTTCTTGTTTGGTTTACAAGATCAATCTTCCTAAAACTTTGGATGCAGGAAGTGTCAATGAGGATGGAACCAAGTTCAAGCAACTCAAGTATGAAGAATCTTAGCAAAGGAACGCAAATTGAGGTATGCAGTGATGAAGCTGGGTTTGAAGGTGCTTGGTTTTCTGCAAAAGTTGTCAATGCTATCGGACAGGACAAATACCTTGTTGAGTACAAGAGCCTGAGAACTGAGGATAACAAACAGTTTTTGAGAGAAGAGGTTGATATAAAGCACATGAGGCCTTGTCCTCCTGATGCTGTTGTGGTTGATAGTTTCAATCTGAATGAAGAAGTTGATGCTTATTACAATGATGGGTGGTGGGAGGGTGTGATTTCAAAGATCCTTAAGGGCTCAAAATACAAAATTTACTTCAAGAGAACAAAAGACGATGGGGAGTTTCGTCACTCTGACTTAAGACCACATCAAGATTGGATAGATGGAACTTGGGTCATGGCTTCTCAGGTTTGAATACCTTGTTTAAAAATTTACTGACGAATTTTATTTCTTTTCCTTTTGTAGTACTGTTATAGGAGTTGTTTGAGGGGGTGTAGAGAACTTGGTCTGTCAGTAGTAAGCGTCTTAGATTCCCTTTGAGTCACAAGAGGCTGGTCGAAACTTAGTTTAGATAATGTGTTTGAATTGAATTGAGAACAGGTGTGAAAAGTCTGTAAAAATTTTCTGAAACTTTTGGTTTCTGAAAAAATTTTAACCAGTTTTTGATTTACTGATATATAGAGGACATAGTAATAGAAAATTAATTTAATGGTTATGCATATCTTGTTCAATTCAGACTAGTTTTTTGTTGATTGATAAAAGAAGAATCTGCCTGGAAGTCATGAAGTTCAAGTGCATTGTCACAACTGTTTAAATTTTAAAGATCAAAGCTTTTGAAAATCATTTATTTCATGGCAATATGAATTTTACAGACTTACCAATATGTTGATCAAAAGTTAATCCATATATGCCTGAGGAAACAGAAGATTCTATAACATGGTATATTGAATTGTAAGCAACCGTTTACTTTTGAATTTCTGTTTATGCACTAATAACTATCACAACATCCCCTTTTTGATGTTTAAATATTGCATACTTATTACTAAAGATCCTTCTTATGATTTACTAACTGGGAATCTTTTTCAGGCATTAAAGTTCTGATTCATCAAAGAGGGATGCTGACTATGAAATGTTGGTGGGACATCTGGTTCATGCATCTTCAGATTCATTGCTGCTCACATACCATTCTGAGGGGTTGTGTAATGTGACAGTAAATCACCACTGTTTCCTTGAGCAAGTGACCAAAATGTACATGGTTGTTTGGCTAACAATTATAAATGCGAGGATTGCCTTATCCTGGCATTGACTTGTCTGTTAGATATTGGAGACTCTTACCAAAACCTCTAGCTAATCTAATACTTAAACTTAATCCTTCAGATCTTGGCATTTACATATATTATAATGGTTCCTTCCAGTATATATATCACAAAATTGCAAACATTGGTTCTTGGATTTACACTTAACTGACTTGTGTGCAACCTGTGGCTCAAAAATGGTTTACTTGGCCATTTGTATTCATTTGTAGAGGCATGTGCTTTGTTATTATTCAGCAGTATATTATTATTCAACCATGTTTGTTAATCTTTTGTGGTACCATGTCTCTGGTTCGAATCCCACTCACCCCTCCCCCACTATTTCCCACTCAAAGAAGTGAGGTATTGGCCCTTAGAAAAGGTCACTTCTCCTTTCTTGGAGAAAGTTTCAGTTTTGGACAACGTGGTATAGAATCAGCTTGCTAAACCAAAGATTCCCGAAAATAAGCAAGTCCTGACGAATTGTGTCTGCTGATGATGGCAAAAGGGATTATTAAATATTAACATTGACCTTGTTCGTTTTACTTCTTGCTTGATAGTTTTTAGACATTAAAATCTCCTAGAATTACACTAAATAAGACCACTGACAGAGCAATAGGCATCATATAGAATCATTAATAATTTGGCAGTATTAGATCAATTAATTGGAGCTAACAATCACATCCAAAAAAATTTTGGAGTTAGCAAGAGCGATGGATCTGAAGATTTAAGTTATTTTTCCTTATAATTTCGCTTGCCGTGCGTTGATACAAAAATCTGTGCTACAAAATTAATTATTTTTTTCCCCATAAATCAGGTATGCAAACGTGGAATAAGTTTTTGAGCTCATTGTCGAGCAAACTTTATCTGAGGTAACAATCCACATCACATATGCTCAAAAGACAATATTAACCAAATGGCCTTATCCTCTCTCCTTAAAAGATCAGGATATGGAAGCACCCTAAGAACAAGCACATGATTTGGGTTAGATCACAGTCACTGAAATGTAGAATACAAGCAAACTTTGGATCAATGGATTGCAGGACATTAGAATTTCAGGATTTTCATTGAGATGTTTAGAAATTTCAATGGCAAGTGATCTCTTGGACATGGCATGCTACCTAAGTAGCTCACTCAATTCAATGAGTGTGCTCATTCTTTGTATCCAAGAATGCTAGATGTGGCAAAACGGGCGGGGTTGGGTCAGGTCCAGGTCAGATTAATCGAGTTTACGAGTCAATTGGGTCGCAGGTCAAGTTGACCCATATTTTTCAAAGTTTTTTTTTTTTTTTTTTTTTTTAAATAGATGCAATTTTAATTGTGATTAGATTCTCACTGGTGATACTGTTATCACTTACCAATTACCACTAAGCACTTAATATCCAAATTTGGTGCAACTCTTATTCCAACTTTCTAGAAGCTAATCTTAGTATAATCCTCGATTTGTTTAAAGAAAGAAGAAAAAATAAAAGTGACAAGTAAAGAATGACAAATTATAATAGAGTACATAACATATTAAGTAAAGAAGAATAAGTAAATATTTTATAAGAATTACACCTCAAACTCAATCTACTTAACGTTGATAGACGTGGCAAAACGGGCAAGTCGGGTTAATCGGATCGCAAGCTAAAACATGTCATTTTTAAACGGGCCAATTAGATTTGGTCAGAAAATTTTAACCCGTTTTGCCATGTCTACCTCAGGTAGAATGCTGAGTCGCATAGAGCAAGACCAGCAACACAAATTCCCATATGAACATACCATCAACTTTTTGAGACAGGAAAAGGTCACACTACAAGATGGGTGAGATGGAAACATAAAATATTTTACCCTAAAGAAATTTTCGGAGAGACCAAGTTCATAGATCGTAGCGTTTACATCAGTAGGAACAATTTCAACAACTGACACTACACTATATTCTTGAGAAAAAACTCAATTTGGCATACCAAGGACCAGAATGGTCAGCCTCCATAGTTCAGCCCACTTCTTCCTACCAAAAAGCTCAAGAAATTGCCGAGTTACAACAATGTAAAAAACTAAAAATAGATCCATAGATTCTGCGAAAAAAACTATAGGTCCATAGTTCTATATAGGACAGCAGATAACCAAAATGTATTCATTCTAACGAAGGTACCAAAACCATTACTGAATAAAGGTCAACATATCCATGCAATCCACAAATTCATAAACTCAAAACAAAGCTAAGTTGTAGCCGAGTCCAGAAGATAAATGGCTCAAACCAAAATTGCAAAAGACGGTTCAACATTAAAAAATATTTAGACTGCCTGATGTTATTATTAAACCAACTATTTCTTGTCTTCCTTCTCAGCTTCTGCTGCTTTCTTCTGCCTGGCACCAACATGACGGACGTTCATCCGCTCAAGACGGAGTTTGTCATAGGCCTTAAATGATTTCATCTCTTCAGTAACCTTCACAAGCTCCACAGATGGCTTCTCACGTACAATGGGCAAGTATGGGCCTTGGACCTGGGTGGCAGATGCAAGTTCCTCAGGTGCAGAATCACCAGCCTGCAAGAAATGTGAGAAAGTGAGAAATCAGGGAACACAAGCAAGCATCCATTTGTACAATAAAAGCACTTCAGACATTAAAACAAACCTTAAATTTGCCGACACGCCTTGGGAAGACGACCAATTTGGCCTTAAATGTCTTCAGCCTCTGAACATTAGCCTGAAGACCCTCCAGGGAACGATTCCTTCTGCGATGATCAACTGCAATCCCAATGGACTGTGCATACTTCTTGGGAATACCTGCAGCCTGTTTATAAAAGAATAATGGGGGATTTAACTTGTTAAACCATAACACAAAAAGGGAGATGATAGACAGGCAATAATTGCAAGCATAGAATTGCTAAAATATTGCTTACACAATATAAACAATGATATTGCCCACTTCATATTTTTTTTTTTTTTTTGAAGTTTTACAAAATGATGTGTCAACTTTTGAATACATATAAAAAATGTAAGAAACTTTTTTATTGTTGTTGTTAATGTGGCACCAATTACATAAGTTGCCATGTCAGTTTAGTAGCCTTTTGTATAGGTGGTACTACCAAGTAGGACAGAAGGAAGACAAGGAATCAGTCTTCTGCCCAATTCTGATTGAAAAACCACTTATCCTTCAAGAATATTTTTAAAGTAACCATTTTCAAGAAATAATTATCTAATTTCAGAACAAACACAGCAGTTACAAGTCATCATACTGGAAGCAGAAGTTTAACAGACAATAACAAAAACACCCCACCTTCAATTCTTCCAGAGAAAAGCCCCTTCCAGATCTCACTTTCATGTTATACTTCAGTGTCTGTCCATGTACAATAGGACGGAGTTTTCCAGTAGTAGGGCGGGGGAAGATTTTGACAGCCTTCTTCTGGCGAGCTGGTAATAATTTAACATATGAGTCAGTCAAATATCACTCAACAATATTATTTTGCACTAAAATTGGAGGGTGGGTTGTGTTTACGTGTATGAACAATCAAAGTGTAACAATTCAGGACCAAAACAGGGCAAACCCAGATGCAAGAAAATAATATACCCACCAATTCTTCTTCTCTCCTTGCGAGCTGGTTGATTGAACCATGTCTTCACATAGTTCTGCCAGTGCTTTTTAAAATGCCCATTAGGGATAACATTGTTGTGCTTCACCATTTCTTACCTGTAAGTAAATTCAAAGAATGATATTACAAAAATGGAGCAAGGAAAATCTTAGACACAATGAAATTCACAAAATGAATGCACCAAAAAAGAATATACATGGGTCCAAGGGGCACACCTTTTAAACTCGCACACAAACAAAGATCTCTTTCTATCACTGCTTAATCTAAACATGCTTTTGACATTCACTAAACTCTAATAAACCATGTTCTTGTTATTAGCTACCTTTTTCTTTTCTATTCTCCTAAATTACAATAAAAAAGCAGACCCATTTTTCATCAAAAAATAAACGAGTTACTTCAAGAAAAACAGGGTTATAGCAAACAAAAATAAATAAATAGAAAAAGAATGCTTTTGTATGAACATATACAACAAAACCTTCATCTTCAACATAAAATCCTTCGTTTCTTTCAATTTCCTCACAGCCCCATCTTTTTTGTTTCTCAGCAACCAAACAGGGTCAAATCGAAACAGACAGAACAAAATGAATAGCAAAGAATTCATTACAGAATAAACAGAACAAGAATGGCGTTGAGAGAGCAATAAACCCCAGAGATCTAAAACAAACGCAAACCCATGTGTAGTTGTACCCTAAGATTTGCAGTAAAACAAAAGTATAGTACTACTAGTCCTTAAAATTTTCTTACCTAAAGACAGCTTTTTTTCTCAGCAACCAAACAGAGATAAGAGAAGGTAATAGAAATGCAATAATGAAACGAACCAAGGCAAGAAAGTGAAAGAGAAAGTAGATATGAATTTACAGACCTGAGTAATGAAGAAGCTAATCTCTCTCTCGCTGTGTGTCTCTCTAGCTCGCTATAGCTCGGCCGCAAGGGAGGATTGTGTTAGGGTTTCTTAGAGTTTTATATAAAGAGGAAATGGTTGCGAAAACGTGAAAACCCTAAATAGGGTTTCGGCTGAACTGGGCCGCTACTTGGGCCTTTTTTGGGGTTTTGTCAGACATCCATAATTGGATGGTAATGGGTCGGATTCGAACCCAACGGTTCATGGGCCTGACATTATGAGTAGTATTTTTTTCGAAGAGAGAGAGAGAGAGAAAAAAAAAGGAATATTAGGCTAAAATGCAAACTTTATTCTTATCATTTTATTCTATGAAGTTGAGTTCACATGTTTTTAATCACCATCAATCCATGCGCCTAAAAAAGTGTAGTGAATTATTAAATTTTTTAAAAAAAATACTAAAAAGTTTTAAATTTTCTTTTAAATATAATTAAAACCTTAAATTTAAATGAAAAAAAAAATATCACACTCAAAAAATAAAACATGGTTTCCCATTTGGAGTTTGTTTTATGAGTGAATGTTTTTATTTCTTTGTCTTGGATAGCATTCTGAAAACTTCATATGAACCATTTTCAGATATGATATTTTATGATAAGATGATCTTAGTGATTTCAATTACATCTAATGAGTACATGCATCTTTCTTTTGCACTAAGTTTTTGTCTTTCTTGTGATCAATGCATCCTTGACCATCTTGATTGAGTATTATGAATCATGCTAATCGGTAGCCTACTCTATCAAATAACATATCTTTATCATTTTCAATCTATGTTTCTCAAACCACGCCCAATTAGAACATGTATTAGATTTATCTTTTATCATGCACCTCTATCATATTTAGACAATATTTTTCAAACTATGCGTCTAATAAGTGGCCTTCACATATAGATCTATACTCTTCATTCATGTATCAGTAAAAAAAAAAATTGAAATTGGCTTTCTATTTCATTATCAAATATGTATGCCTTTTATGACTTTCATTAATATTACTTTTTGATTTGCTAAAATAAATGTGGTTGAAATTGTTAAAGATATTAGTGTATTATGTAATGGCCCAGAAACTCAATTTAGTATAAAGCTCATCTAGGGATAACCGTAATTTTTGCTCTCTCTATATATCCTATATAAGGTTTATTGTAAACGTGAATTAAGCATACAAGAAGGTGTAGCTGTTAAGGGCTTATCCCATTGACATAGGTTATCAAGCCAAGCCACATAATTCTTTGTGTTCTCTCTTTACAAACTCTACAATATTTTCTCCTTTAATTTCATAGTAGTATCAGAATCACATTCATGTGGCCTTCAATTGCTCACCAAATTTGCTACCTTTCCCACATCTCCATCATAAAACTTCAACAACAAGGCAATGCCACTACCGTGATCAACCATCTCAGTCCACTTCAAAGCTTCTTCCAAAACTCACTATGCCAACCAATTCTCATTTCACTAAGCACACCAACTTCTCAGGCCAAACAGATTTCCCTCGTTAACCTATTGTCGCAGTCACTTGCCGCTGGTCTCGCCTTTTAAGTACAATAACTACAATTAAAACCTTAATTGTACCTCATGCAAAATTCATAGGATTTTTTTATTTTTTATTTTATCTTGAAAAACTTTTTTACAAATTATTGATGTAGTGAGTAATTATTAATAAGTAAAAAAGTAATGTTAGTAGTAGACTATATGAGAACTAGTAAGAATTTGCCACATTAATAGTTTGTACTTTGTAGTTGTAGTATTACTTTTCTTTAATTATGGGGTCAAACTTAGGTCCAGTGTCTAGTAGTACTGGACCCGTTGAGATGATGACATGTGTCTACTTTTAGACATGTGTCATCATCTGACTGGGTCCAGTGCACTGGACCTAAACCAAGTCCTTAATTATGCATATGTGAGATTCACGACTAGAAAGAATGGAGATTCTTAATTAATATCTTGATAGAGAATCTCAAATTAGAGATTCAACTATAAAAATTACATGGATTTGCCTCTTAATTTAATATATGAAGAAAAATTAAGAAATATCAAAAAAGAAATTTAATTAATAAATGAAATAGCTTATAAAATGTTTGAAAATACATATTACGTGCCTTTGGGCCTTAGGTGCAACATAGTTTCACTAATTTCAAATGATCATCTCTCATTAATTTCAAACCCAAATTGGTGACTGTCTCAAAATCTTTTCTATTTATCATTGAAATAAGAGATTCAACTATAAAAATTACATGGATTTAGCAATTAATTTAATATACTGAAGAAAAATTAAGAAAAAAAAATTATCTCTTAAATAAGTTTTACTCAAAATTTAAGGAAAATTATACTTTACCATCCTTAACTATACCCTAAATTACACTTTGCACCTAAACTTTTCGAATACACATCTTGCACCCTAAACTATGACTCTTGTTACACTTTGCATCCCTATGTGAAGTTTGCCATTAACTTGAATGGAAATCTAAAGTTTAGGTTGTAAAGTGTAATCAAGAGTATATTTTAGGTTGGTAAAGTGTAATTTTTTTTTTTTTAAGGGATTGAGAAGAGAGCAATTGGATCTTTTCACATGATGTCATACTTTTCCATCCAAGTTTACGACAAACTTAACGTCGAGGTGCAAAGTGTAACAAGTGTCATAATTTAGAGGTGCAAAATGTGCATTCGAAAAGTTTAGGGTGCAAAGTGTAATATGGAGTATAGGTTAGAGTAGTAAAATGTAATTTTCCCGAAAATTCATTAGGGTGCAAAAGACAGGCAAAATATCATCAACTCACCTTCTTTCTGCAAATAATAAAACCATCATCTTTAATCAGCTTCTAAACCATACTGTTTTTATTTACAAAGTACTATAATGAGAGCTAAATTAATGTTTTGGAAATAATAGGGCCAACAGTTTTAGTTTATATATACATACACAACATACGAACGTCATTATGTTTAAATTGAGGTACAATTTCTTTTATAATCCTTAAGGACAATGAATTTCCTAATTAAATTCAATTATATCATTTATTGGCCAATACAGCATAATATTTGACTTAATGACCAATGAATTTTCTTTTATATATATATATATATATATATATATAGTTATGGGAAATGTTAACGGATGTTCTAAGGACATTTGTTTAAAAAAAAATATTTGTAGAAATCTTTTATGGGAAGAGGGGGGGGGGGGGGGGGGAAGCAATGAATTGTTCTGATGGTTTTTTATATTTCCCATAAAAATAGTATTAAAACTTTCCTAAAATAGTTTATTAACAAATAACCTAAGGGACTCTATAATTGTAACTTCTAGGATCACATGATTGAATTTAATTTTCACAATTAAATTCAACCACATGATTGCATTGATCAATATAGTATAGACCGTGTTATCTTTTCCCAAGGACAACTATATTCAATTATATGGTTTATTGGCCAATATAACCATATGGTTGGATTTTATTGGAGAACCTAAGGTACAACACTTGAAGAACTGCGGTTAAGTTTTGCTCTTCTAATATTGTGCTATAACCTCTGCATCTAGAAATTTATGTTGGTATATAGTTTTGTAATTTTCAACCTCTATTGATTTTTCCATTTAAATTTTTTTCCCCTTGTTTCAACTTTCCTTTTGTATAATAGCATCCAGTTTATTTGAGAAATGTTATAATCAGAGAAGGAAATGTGGTCAGAGCATTGTTGCAAGCAATGCCAAAAAAGAGAGCAGGCATCTTGGGGAGAATGTAAAAACTTCAAATGTTACCATTGCAATTGATAGCAAAAATTATATATTACTTTCTTTGTAATTACATTGTGTTATGGCCCTAGCAACCGCATGAGATGAAGACAGTAACAAGTGGGATGTGATCCATTAGAAGTTATTATATGTTATTAGGACTCTTTGAATAATTGTCCTTTGTTTTTGGTACTGTAAGAAAAAAGCACTTGTTACTTAGGATAGGTGTTATCTTATCACAAGTTTTAGCTCATCTTTTTCTCTAATCTCATTGTTCGATTTGAATTCCAAGCATGTAAGGTCCTGTATAAGAACCACAGTTAATAATAGAAGGGATCATTATTACTGTGTAAAGAATGAATATGTATACAATAATAATAATTGGAAAACGCGTTACTGATTTTCATTTCTAAGAAGCACAATTAACATAGCCCACCATTGGCAAGCAAGACAACAAAATAGGTTGAACACAGATTAATTGATTTTTTGGGACTTCCCCAGACCATAAACTATAGACATTATGACAGTGTATTTTAGATTAAACCTGGTATAAATCATCTTTCAATGTTTGACATCATAGCTCTCCGAAAATATTTCCCATTTCTAAGCTTCTTGGTCTTCCCCTTTCTACCAAGTACAAACTTTCTCTTCATTTTTTCCAGCTTCGCTTTCCCCCCTTCTATGTCAGCTCGAATAGCTTTATCTCTTCTGTCATCAGATAGCAAAGCTAATCTGGCAAACTTCTTGGGCCTCACAAGTCCAAGTCTCTCAGTTATGTCCTTGAATGCAGGAACAAGGCCACGTCTAATGAAGCATCCTTCAATGAGCTGCATGGAGTTTGATTCAGGGAGAGATGCGGCATCTTTCAACTCAAGGTCCAAACAAAATGGGGAGTCCTTTAACCACATCCTAAGGGAGTGTGCCTTAGCTACGAGGAGCCCGCTTCGTGTTTTACAAGGCAGAAAAGGGGACCCCATCTCCCAAAGGCAAGCCATCAATGTGCTATTGAGGGAAACCATGTTATACTCTGCCGTCCCTGTTATCAGAACAACTGATTTTGGAGACTCTGGACAACCCTGCAATGATGCATCCTGCCAAGTATAGAAAACCATATGTTAGGCACAAAAATGATTGTCAAAGTCCTCGTGAAAGTTCAGTGATACTGGCAGTTCCTATGGCAGACCCCAGTAATTAGGATTAAAGTTCGTCCTCTCTTTCTCAGCTTTTTAAAAGAATGAAAATCACCAAGCACGCATATGAATTCAGATTTACATCATGTTTGTGTTTGTGTGCTCATGTTCATGTCTGTGGATGAATTTGCAATCATGCAGGTATGCTTGAATGCATGCAGGTACCTAGATGCAGAGAGACTAGAATAAGGCAAGATCTTTTACATACATACCGAAATTAGTTGAAATCTTATTTCCCAAAGATGCAGAGACAATGTTTTATGCTTTTTGTGATCTAAAAAATGCCTTTCATGTAATTGCTTGTATAAGGCCAGGGTCCTAACTTTATTCTTTTTCTCCTTTTTTTTTTTTTTTTTTGGGTACTTAATGAAGATGCTACTTTAGTAGAACTATGGTTTTTTTTATTTTAATTTTGTTTTAAATTCAAAGAAATGCAAGAATGAAGTATCTCCGGTATGGTTCTTTCTATAGAAAAATCTTTATTTTTTTGGGAAGGGGACGCGAGGCGAGGGGGTAGATGTGCAATTACTGGCTCATTCTTAGTCTTTCTATTTTGATTCCAATAAGCTTCCACATTGATATTCATCCCAAGTTGGTGAAAGAACAAGAGTTTGCTCCTATTTAGTTGGCTAGTAAGTCCCGCAAAAGGTTCACATCTCACCATGTCAATATTAACTAGGAAATATAAAATTTGAAAAAAAGTATCATCAAAGGATAACATTCAGTTTGATTATATACTTTCAAATCATCTATTATAGATGCTTTTAGTAGACAATCCATTTCTTTTCCAAATTTCATAGAGTTGACTAAATCTTATAGGAGGCAATCATCACAATCAAGATGATGTCTGACTTGTGGTAGACTTGATCTACTTTTCCATCCTGTCTCAAGCTTTAATAGCTAACTTGAAAGGTAGCTTAATTAGATCAAGAGCATTCAATGAAGGAAATCAAATGCATGCCCAAGCTACTAAACATGTGATTTTTCTTATTCATACTTAGAAAACAGGTCAATATAACACCCAAAAAACTCCCAATTCACCAAAAAATCAAATAACAACAACAATTGCAGTTACTTGTTGGTAACAAGTTAGTAATAGACTAAATTTATTACTATTCAAACACCAACAGTGACCAACCAGTCTTGTCTTTGACTCTGCATACTTGCATGATCGTTATAACCAAACCTCTTTTTCCCTAAAAAAAAAACAGTACATGGGCAATATGAACACAAATTGAATAGCTGTCTAGAGTATTATACATTTTTTTTTTTTTAAAATTCTTTCTTCTGGAATTTCAGCAACTTATTTACATCAACCCATACCTGGTTTCCTAGTATGCCCACATTCACTTTATAAACCCTACATCAGACCTTTTCTTTTTCTTTTTTGAGAAGTTATAAACCTCATACCAAATCTTAGAATCTACAAACCCCAAGACCACAATCTTTACTGAACTTTTGCTGACTAATTAAGTGCTTGTACACATGAACAACAACAAAAAGTGCAAGGAATATGGGAATAGTCCCAAAAAGATTTCTTTACTGCAAAAATGGCTGGTTGAGTCAAAATATTGGCTTCCCAGTAAATTTACGTAGGAACCAAGATACACAATACATCCACGAACCTTTCCACTCATAATCCAATTTACCACCTTGACTAACATATTTGACAAGAGTATTGAAAATGGTCAACCTTTAGCACAAATGTTATGATGTTCTGAGAGAGAGAGAGAGAGAGAGTACTTTAAACTGATGAGTTGCAAGGCTTTGAAGAAAGAAAATTTAGAGATGAGCTCATAGCTTTTTACTTTGGAGCAACACTCATAGATGATAAAATACAAAATCCATTTAAGGAGTATCATTGTGGTGTGCACAACAACCTTCAGCAGCAATAGTAAGAATGAGTGCTGCAGAAATGGTGGAAGGTTCAATAAACACACACAACCACAACCAAAAACATAGACAAAAGTAGTGACAGGAGCAGAAATGTAAAAAACAAGCCTAATCCTGGCAGGTTCTCAGTTGTGCAAATAAGCCAATCCCCAGGAACCCCATATTAGTTAAATCATAACTACCTTGGCAAAATAATTTCGAACTTGACAGCTTCCATAGTGACCAAGCATTTTATGAATTCTTTGACAATTCAGCATCTTTCCATAGCATGAACAATGACTTCAGTGAATCATGAGATGTTCATTTGGAATAAAATCATGCTCACTGCTTCAAACACATTTAGGTTTATGTACAGTACATGAACTAATGGGCCATCTAGGTCAAGTGGCCAATATGTTCAATTGGGAGTTCTCAGATTTTAAACTATGTGAATGACTCCAAAAAAAAATAAATAGCATTCTATTTTAACAAATGAAAAACTAACGTTTTGAGATTGACTGATGTGACACCTATATATATATATAATTTTTTTTTTAAAAGAAAAATATTCCAATAACATGCTACAGGTAGCAGACATGTGATGGACTGGCAGAAAAGAATATATGTGGCTGAACTGTTACTTGTTAACAATTCATAAGCTCGTCCCAATTTCATTGGGATTAAGACTTTAGTTGAGATGAGTTGATTTCAGTGACATGCTAATAGTAATAATGACTAACAGCATCCTTAGTAACAGCCATAGAGATTTATTCTAAACTTCTGACAATGGCAGCCTTAAGAGTGCTATTAATAGAAATGAAAAGGACGAGAACTTGCCTGCATATGGTCAAGCCATAAAGTAAGACCAACAAGAGCTGAACCAGCAGACAACTTTCTAAAATCAGCCTTCCAGTCCTTTTCAGCTACTCTGCATTTAATGGACCGTGAGTTATAAGCAAACTAATGGAAACTAATACATAACACATACATATCCTACTCAAGCTTTTCTTGGCAAAACAGAGTTCTAACCTAGATAAACAAATAACACGAATTGATAGTTCAAAACTGCATTTCCTAGCACCTACCTGAACACGTCATGGTGATAGATGCTCCTCTTGATTGCCAATTGGAAAACCCATGAAGCTGTAGCCCGGAGTTCAAATGCCCACAATAGGTTCTCCAAAGCATTGACAAAATTAAAGGCTGCATTGTCTTCCATGGGTTCTAGTTTCTCTAGACAATAGTCTACCTCTGAAACAAGTGACTCAGATCTTTCTGTCAGAAGCCTACAACACAAGATTCTCTTAGAAACAAATTCACAGGAGAAGTTTAGAAGAAACTAAAAAGTCCATTGGCAACACCTTATCTTCATTCTAAAATTTGAAAAACTAATAAATACCTGATGGGAAGATCAAACCCAGCATCCCGGAGTGCATTTAAGAGGATAAGCATCTCACTTGTCTGCTTGCACAAGCTTGCAGCCCTAATGAAGCATGTCCATACTCTATGGTCTGGCTCCAAACCACCTTCCTTCATCTCCATGAGCTTTTGTATTCCAGCATTATAATCACCATTCTTGAGATAAGCATCAATGACTGAACTGTACGGTAGTGTATCAAGATTTAAGCCAGTTACTTTCAAATTGTTAAGCACTTTTTCAGCTTCCTGAGGCTGTCCAGAGCTGCCATAAGAAACCATAAGCAGATGCATTGTGGCAATGGTGGGTTCTATTCCTGCCTCTTTCATCATGACCAATAGCTTTTCTGCTTTGGAATGGTTTCCAGTATTTCTAAACATTTTCATCATTATATGATAAAAGGAACGATCCAATTTAGATCCATTTGACCTTAACTCTTCAAAAAGTTCCTCAGCTTGTTCCAACAGCTGCTGCTTACCAAATGCTGCAATCAGGCTTTTGTATGTGTCTAACTTAGGTTCCAGGCTCAGCGTTCTCATTTTTTGCATCAGTGACAAACCTTCTTCTGGTCTATGATCCCTACAGTACATTATAATCAAAGTATTGTAAGTATCCTCATCTGGATTAAGTCCAGCTTCTTGGATTCGCTGGTATACTTGAGCAGTCTTTTTGAAATCCTCAATTCCTGCATATAAATTAAGAATAGAATTCCATATTGAAAGATCAGGTTTAAATCCTGCCTCTTCCATTTCAGATACCATGGCTTCAACATCCCTCACTCGCTTTACCTTGCACAACAAACCAATCATAATCCTGTAAAGATGCATGGTGGGAAAATAACCAGCAGCCTTCATTCCATGATATATTTTCATCACCTCAAAAATGTCTCCAGCTTGAGTGAATGCTTCAAGCATCAAAAGAATAGAACTTTTGCTTATCTTAAAACCAATATCTTGCAACTCCTGGATTACCACATAAAGCTCTTTCAATCTCCCATCAACAACTAAAGCTTGCAATAGACCATTTATGGAATCTACAGTTGGGGAAGGGCCATCTCTCATCATTGTATTAAAAATAGCCCGGGCTCGCTCATAGCAACCACCTGCGGCATAAGCTTGAATCAAAGCATTCCAAACCTTCCTATCCACTGTTGTACATTTTTGCCTAAGATTTCCCACCAAGCTTTCTGATTTCTGCCATAGCTTCAATTTCCCATAGGCATCAATAACATCAACGTACATTGAGACATTTTCAAACAAAATACCTTTCATTTCAGCCTGATCAATTAAATGGTGGGCAGTCTCAGGGAAGCCCATTTTACAATATATGAGTACCATAATTTGGTAAAGATTTTCAGATGGTTCAACACCAAAGAATCTCATGTCAGAGAAAAGCTGAGAAGCTTCACCATAGAGTTCATTTTCTTCACAGCCTTGAATCAGGGTTTCATACAAGATAGAACTTCCACTAAATGAACCAAATCCCCTAGTATTAGTGTATTCCTTCAAGGCAGCATCCAATTGGTGAGCCTTGCTAAGTATGACAACCAATGCTTCAGTTAACAGTTGCTTTGAGCCAGGAGCATGTTCTCTCAAGAATTCAAGCAATTCACGTGCTTCTAAGTGCCTTCCGGACGAACTATATGAACTCAAGATAGATACCAAATTCTCACGTTCCAGTTCATAGCCATTGCTGATGGCCAATCTCAACATTTTAGCAGCATGGTCATAGCATCCCCCCTTAACAAGAATGGAAGAAATAACTTGTGGATTCAAACCACATAATTCTTCCATATCTCTCATCACTCTTTCAATACCTTCCATATTGTTTTCTCTCACAAATACTCGGAGCATGAACTCATAAAGGGCATGATCAGGTGTGAAGCCATCACACACCATTTCCCGATACAACACCATTGCCTTTTTTGTATCATTGAACCGCAGTAAGATATCCAACATAACTGAGTACGCTAGATGATCAGCCCTAATCCCAGACCTAAGCATGCAATCAAACGTCTCTTCAGCCTCTGCCCGCATCCCAACTTTTGCATACCCACAAATTAAAGCACTATAAGTCCGCAAAGTGGGTTTAACTCCTGCATCCAACATCTCTGACATCACATTTGCAGCCTCCATTATCTTACTCGCTTTCCCAAGTGAATCAATCAAAACAGTGTATGTAATCGCATCAGGATTTCGAACTGACAATTTCATGTCCTTGTAAAGCTGCAATGCTAAATCATGTCGGCCCTGCTTCCCATACATGTGGATTACAGTATTGAATGTCATCTCATCTTTACCAAACCCCATTTTTATCATTTCTTCCCAAACCTCCTTCACCTTCTCCACATTCCCTTCTCTTGCAAAAGCATATAACAAAGAATTATACGTCACCGCATCAGCCAAAAACCCTTTTGACTCCAAATCATTAAATAGCTGCATAGCTTTGCTAGACAGTCCACATCTCCCATACACTGAAATCATAGCATTATAAGTCCATAAATCAGGCTGGCAATTATGTTCCTCCATATCATTGTAAACCTTCACAGCCTCCTCCAAATTTGATTCACGTGAACAAGCACTAATAAGAGTATTGTAAGTTATTATATCCGGCCTAAGTCCTGACCTCCTTACCTCATTCAAAAGATCAATAGCCAAGTTAGGCACCATAGCACCCGACTTCAAACGGGCATTAATCAAAGTATTGAAACTCACAAGGTCTGGCTCGCACCCTCTTTCGCGCATTAAATCAAGCAGTTCTTGAACCTTATTGAACCTACCATTCCTCGCATACACACCCATCATGGCATTGTACACTTGGACGGTATCACCCACCGCAGACTCTGTCCTGGCAAAAATCTCCACAGCCAAGGCTTCTTGATTAGCCTTTCCAAGAATCGACAAGATGGTGGCAAGCATCCTTGCATTCGGGGAGAACCAATGTCGCAAATTCAACCACTCGTACACCTCCAATGCACGTTGCCAGTTCGACCGGCCCACCCATTTCACCACAAAGCAAAAATCAGTGGGAGTCATCTGAACCTTCCGGTCATCCAACACATCAGCCACAAACTCCTCAGATTTCAATCCTAAAATCCTATCAGTCAAGAATTGCACTCTCTCCCTCCAATCTTTAGCTCTCTTAAGGGCCAATTTAGTCATTTTCTTAAACTTAGTCTTGCTAGGCCTCCCCAACACTTGTTGGGTTTCATCATTCATATTCAAAGATTCTGATTCTACACCATAATTCCCATTCTGGGTTTTCTCTTTTGACCCAGAATCCGAGTTTTTTACAGACAAACCAGCATCCTCGACAACATGGGTCAGAGGAGGAGATGGAAATGTGAATTGGGTCTGAGAAGATTGGTAAGTTTCAGTGAGTTTCAAGTGGGGCCATCTCACTGACGGAGAGGCTCTGCTATAGCTAAATTTCTGAGTGTTACTGTTACCATTACTCCTATTGTCGTTATTAATAGTCACTGGGTCAGAACCAGTGCTTGTAGTATCAGTAGTAGTAGTAGTAGAAGTAGCAGAATTTGAAGAACAAGAAATAAAGAAGGTTTTGCATTTGCATACCTTAGTAGATGGGTCTGGTGAGTGTAGTATTAAGGTTGATGAGGTAAAGGCCAGTGTTGGTGAGGAAACCATAGCCTCAGTCGGCTCAGTTGGTTTGGTTCAAGTTTGGGGGAGATATATATATTGCTAACAGATATTTCGTTTTGGCTTGGCGCGGAGAGAGAGAGAACTGCTGGTGGATTTCAATCAATCCAAACGGACCGTAAATTTAGTGGATTTCAGGTCAAATTTTTTAAGTGGGCTGTATTGGGCTCTGAACAGCTGCTCTTTTTTTTTTTTTTTTAATAAATTTTTAAATTTTTAAAAAAAAAAAAAAAATCAAGAATTCATTTGTATAAGTAATGTTGGTGCCACGTAAAATGATACAATTTGTGTCACAACTCATTTACGTTGTGAGTTGTGAGTAGTAGAGATGTGTCCCTACATAGACCCACCATCTTACATTTATCATTCACAACTCGCCACGTGGGCGAGTTTGAGCATAAGTTGTGCCATTTTATGTGGTACTAGCATTACTCATTTTGTATAGAAGGGTGTCTAGCAAATTAAATAATGGGACATAGGTTTTCAGTTAACTCAGCTAGTAAAATCTTTTATCATCAAATAAGGGATTTAGATTTTGAATTCCGCTTACACAAAAAATCTATTGATCTCTTGGCATGATGATAATAAGTATTTATTATGGAGCGGATATCGTAAGTTAAAATTTTATCATATCAATAAAAATATAGTAACAATAATAATTGGAACGGTTGTCAATAACAATTTTTTTTGTACTAATGTAGGTGTCTAGAACTCTTACAATATTTGACTATTCCACTGAGTATATGTAGTCCACATATCTTACACACAAGATAATTATAGATAAGGTAAATTAAGAAGAGAACAATGAAAGGAACAAGAAAGAACAGAATAATAAAGGGCTTAGAAACACAAATTGAAGTTTTCCTTAAACAATATTTGCCCACACTCAAGTGTTGCTAAATGGTTTCTACAAATTTGTTCCTATGATACAACTAAGTCAAGAATTCTACAAGAAGCAAACTTAGGAAATTCTTATAAATTTTTAAAAATAGTGTGTTAGAATAAAATCTAGGGTCCGTTTGGATAGAACTTATTTTGTTGAAACTGAAAACTGAAAACACTGTAGTAAAATAATTTTTAAATGTGTAAATAGTACCGTGAGACTTATTTTTAATGAAAAAGTTGCTGAAAAGTGAGATTTTGAAGTCCCGTGAACAGTGCACGGGTGCACTGTTCACAGAAAATAGTCAAAAGTTGCGGCTGCTATTTATGAATAGTTACTGTTTATGAACAATGCATGAACAGTAGCTGTAACAGACATCTTTGCTCCCGAAACGCGTGCCAAAAAAAGAAAAAAGAAAAAAAAAGAAGGAAACGTGAAATGACTAAACGCAGACGCAGGATAAGTTGAATCCAAACACATAACTAGTATAGGATCATAATTTAACATCAGGGGTTATGACCCTTCAAAATGTATCTTAGGAGAGTCACGGTGGTACACTGTTCAAGTTAGAACCAAAACATAGCCATTAGAGACAAGAAAACTACACAAATTTTGTGCATAATTGAAATTTTTAGGGCGCGAGTGCTTATCGGCACTTACTCGTAGAACCACAAGTGGCAAGTGACACTTGTGTGTGCACTCTAAATATGCTTTAGACATAGCTGCTGATCGGCACCCAGTCGCAAAGACATGGGTGCTCTCTAAATATGCTTTAGAGATAGGTGCCGATGGCAGCCAGTCAAAAAGAAAGGATCGGCACCTCTGTGTACATTCTTGGTTTTCTCTTGTTTATTTATTTTTATTTTTATTTTTATTTTCTTCACTTCCTATGCTGTTGTAAGCATCTTTAGAGCATCCGCATCAGATGTGGCAAAAATTATGCCATTTTGCCACATTAAAACCCTACTTTATTATTTTACCACATTATTTTACAACATTCCATTTATCAGATGTTTTATACTACAATTCTACACATTAAAATAATATTTTCTACACATTAAAATAATATAAACAACACAATAAAATAATATATCTGACACAATAAATAACAACCACAACAACCTCAACACTGCTGCCGCTGTCGCCGCCACCACCACCGTGGCAGCCACAATCCATTGGAACAAATCAGAACAACAACAACAAACCAGAAACCCATCGGAACTCCCTGATCAACCAAATAGAACAACAACTGCATCGGAACAAACAACAAATCGGAACAGCCACAATCCATCCACCATCCAAACTCCCTGATCAACCAAATAGAACAACAACAAACTCATCGGAACGAATCAAAACAACTGCATCACCACAACCAAATCAGAACAAACACATACCTATACCCAAATTTTGGAACAAATCAAAACAAACACATACCCATACTGAAAATCTGAAGAACACCACCTCAAACCTCAAACTCCGATCATCGTTGCAGTAGGAACACCACCATCAGACCTCAAACTCCGATCATCGTTGCAGTTGGAACACCAAGCACGGGCCAAAGAGCAACGCCTGACCCATGATTCGACGTTTGACCCATCGTCAAATGCCTGACCCATCGTCGCTGTAGCTGCTGCTGCTTCGCCGATCTCCGAAGATACCCATGATTCGACCCAAAGGACTGGTAAGAGAGAACAGAGGTGAGAGGGAATCGGTGAGAGAGAACAGAGGTGAGAGAGAAGAGAAAAGAATAAATTGAAGAGAAAGGAGAGAGAAAAGAGAATAGAAAAATATTTTCAATTATACCATTTCCGTCCGTACCGTGGCATATTTGCCACGGTACTGTTCATATGTGGCAAAATTTATGGCATTTGGAACATCTGATAAAAGGAGGTTTTGGGTATTTGGTGTGCTAAATGTGCCAAATATTTGGCGTTTGGCACATTTAGCACAACTGATAAAGATGCTCTTACTCTCCTATGTTACCTCCATTGTATATACCTATATATAACTGGGCGTTTGTCACATTTTGAAAATATTGAACTGGTGCTTAATGCTAAGAGCATAGCATATTTTTTTTGTATTGGATTTTTGTTACGTTTTTTTCATAACATGCAAACTTCTAACCCATGTACAAACACAAACACATGTATGATTACAATTTTTTTTATTTTTTATTTTTTGGGATAAGAAGTTATTATTAAGGCAAAATGGGGAGAACCGGCCCATCAACTTCCTTATAAAAGACCCATTGAGGGATGGAAGAAATGGGTTGGGGTCCTCAAGTTGAAGAAAAAGAAGCCAATGAGCTAGCATATGGGAGAGTTTATTACAAGAACAATAACAAAAGGAAAAATTTACAACAGAGAAGCAAAGGATTAAGCTGCGAATATCAGTGATGATGGACAAAATTTCCCAAGGGGGATCAGCTGATGAACAAGTAATAGAATCAATGACAATCTTTGCATTTCCTTTATAAATCACAAACTTACAGCCTAGGTTTAAGGTAGTGGAAATGGCCAGGAGGATAGCTTTGGCTTCACCCCAAGCAGGGGAATGAAGAGGATCTTTGTTGTAGTGATAACCTGAAATAATTTGAACATTAGGATCACGACCAACAGCAGAGATGAAGGAGGCATGTGGGGTAATGATAGCATCAAAATTGAACTTGATCCAACCATGTGGAGGGGAGACCACTGAGCAGAGGACGTAGGAGACTTAGACAACCAGGCATTGGAATGACATTTATAGGCTCGGTTAATTTCATCAGCAAGTTGATTAGAAGGAGAGGAAATATCTTCGAAAACCAGTTTATTTTGAATCCACCAAAGGCGATCACAGGCTATTGCAACTAGAAGGGGAAAGGATGGGCCAAAAAATGGGCAAAGACCAAGAAGATTTATTGGGTTAAGGATAGATTTGACCCACTCAGATGCTGTTTTTGGGGGACGGATAAAAGGTTGATGGGGATGCTTGTGTGTTGCTAGACTATAATGGCAAAAAGGCATTCAAATAGGCTGTGGACCATCGACACTGTATGATGCATGTATGATTACAAACACAAACATATGTATGATTACAATTAGACAATGTACGTGGTAGAAATGCGTACAAACACAAACACATGTATGGTTACAATTAGACACTGTACGTGGTAGAAAGGTTAAAAAAGGATAAGGTTAATTATTAATTGTTGCACACAATTAATTACATAGCCGTATATACAGACTATGATATTGTGTTTTCAAAATATAATTTTACCATTTTAATTGAAATAGTGATTCAAAACATGATTTTAGTCTATGTACGTACATACTGTGTCATGTGTGATGATCACTACTTAAAGGATAATACACTTTCTTTTTATCTTCTTCTTCTTCTTTTATTATTATTATTATTATTATTATTATTATTATTATTATTATTATTATTAAGATATAAATTTTACTTTAGTCTAGATTTAAGTGTATGTGTGTGAAGTTGCCTTCTAAATACTTAAATTCCGGCCCCCCACTTTATAAGAACTTGTACTTGTAAAGTGATCATCATGCCAATGGTGTGCGATGGTAAAGATAGTACATTTAAAATGCTATCAATCATCTCCCAAGGAGGCAAGGAGTGCTTGAGTGAAGTTTAAAAGATGAATAGAGTGACACAGAAAAAGTGTAAAAAAAAGATAAGCAAGGAGCTAGTACATAATATGAGTTCATTCTTTATTTAAATTAAGGACTACATGATTATTAAAAAAAGAAAAAGAAATTAAGGAGTGCATAATATGATGAGCTTATTTCTTTATTTTGCACCAGAAAATGCATCATGCAAATTTGCAGATGCTGCTCATTCTGACGGATTCCAATTATTGCATTCGACGTACTTATCACCCGCAGAGCAATTAGGTTGAGTTTTTAGCAACTTGCAAGGGCCATTGTCTTTGATACTCCAAAAACAATCTGTGCAAGCTATGTCTTTTTGGGCTTTGTAAATATCAAACCAATGTAATTTCTGATCTCCTTGCCAATACATGCTATAGTAGAATCGTGTTTGATCCCAAAACGCCAGGATGGAAAGAGAAATGATATGAGTTGGTAGGGATGAGTTCGTTTTACCCAAGATCATCATTCTTCGATTTACAATGAAGGTTAAGCCATTGTTTGTTACTCAAACAATTAGTGATATGAACTATTGTTGGAGGTTGACATTCACAGAGAGACATTAGCAACATAAGGGTTGTCAGCAACAATACAACTCTTTCGAGTGGACCCATGATGTTTGTAATTCATTTTTGGTACTTTGATAAGATTATTGATTATTTGCTTATTTATAGGGTCAGATAGAAACCAGATATAATGGAATCCCATTTGGAACATCCTCATGTCATTAAATGGGATTGGTTCAATATTCTAATATGGGAAAAATGTAATTGCTTAGTACAAACTGTCCATTTATGTAAGATGCTAAAATCATAGAGCTCTTTCAAGCAAGTGAATCAATTTTGTAATGGAAACTGTTTTGATATGACTACATAAACAAAATATTTTGATTTTGGTTAATACTGGTGTATTGTTTCAGAGTTACAGCAATATATATGTGTGTATTTTATATTTTTATAAATATATAATTTAAAATTCACATTTTTTAAGCCAATATATTAGTTTAAGTACATTAACCTAATATATTAACTTTTTTTTTTTAAGGAAAAACCTAATATATTAACTTAAGTAATATGTTTTATAATATATTTTAGAGTTATTCTTTATTGTAAGGTCTAAAACATTAATATAGGCAGAATAACCCAAAAAATCTTTGGCACATTCTATATAATATTTAATTCAATACTACTATAATGAAGGGGAGCCTACTCTACTTATTGGGCTTTCAAAAGCCCAAAATAATTCATTATCTTGGACTGCCTACTATAATGAAGGGGAGCCATCTAGCATGACCCATGTAAGCCCATCTAGCAATAAGCCCAGTGCTAAAAGAAAACTGGAGGAAGATGAGGGCCTAGCAAATAATAGGGCCATTAAGCTTACTAAAGTGGGTTTGTGACTGCTTAAAGTTGTCCATTAACCCATAAATTATATTGAAAATGCCCAATAGAAGACTTCCAATAGAAATGTTCCTAGCGGAAGGAAGAAGATGAAAGATTTGGCTAGAGAGTTACCTTGTCCTCAAGCTCATAGCGACCCTCATGAGGTAAACTCTGAACCTTCTTCAATTTCTCATATTGTCTCTTCCCTTATATCCAAAATGGCTGAGGAGGCGGGCCTAAACATGCCCCCACCCCAGCCATGATTCTATTATCTTGGAATTGCCGTGGCTTGGCTCGGGCCTAGGCAAAAAGAACTCTGCGAGCCTTGATAAAGGATTTTGGTCTGGATATAATTTTCTTGTCAGAAACCAAGGTTCCGATTGACAGAATAAAGAAATATTTGAATTCCCTGAGTTTCTACTATTTGGAATCTGTGAATCCTAGAGGAAAGAAAGGAGGGCTTGTCGTTGGGTGGAAGATTGGGGTTGACTTGGAGATTACTTCAAAAGGGGTTAATATAATTAATGGCCTGATTTTTTCTGATTCTGTTAATGAACCATGGTTGGTGTCTTTTATATATGGTCCTCTTAGTAGAAATAATAGAGGGCCTTTTTGGGAAGTAGTGGAGAAAGTAGGAGAAGCCTTTAGTGGATGTTGGCTTTGTGTTGGTGATTTCAACCATGTCTTTTCCCAAGTAGATAAAAAAGGTGGAAGACCAGTTACTGGGTCATCTAGTGGGGGTCTTGATGCTGTAATTGATAAGAATGGCCTCATAGACCTTAATTTTTTTGGAAATCCCTATACATGGTTTAATAGGAGGGAGGGATTAGCAAATATTAAAGAAAGACTTGATAGAGCCTTTGCAAATGAGAGATGGAGATTTATGTTCCCTAGAGCAGTGGTCCAACATGTTCCTACCTCATCTTCAGATCATTCCCTGATAATTCTTTACACTGAAGGAGAACAGAGGCAGATTAAAAGGCCCTTTAAATTTAAAGAAGCTTGGACAAGAGATGAAACTAGTTTTTTTTGTTGTGGAGAAGGCATGGAAAAAAAGTTTAAATGGGACTCCCATGTTCAAAGTCTATAAGAAGATCAAGGAAACAAAAGATGAATTTCATAGATGGAACAGAGAATGGTTTGGGAATATTCAGACAAAAATTAGGGAGAAATGGGATCAACTAGAGCAAATCCAGAAGGAAGAACCTACCCAGGAGAATTTGGAAAAGGAAGCTTGTATAAATTTGGAGCTCCATGAATGGTTGATTAGAGAAGAAACTTTATGGAGACAAAAATCTAGAACTAAATGGCTTCCTGCAGCAAAGTTGAATACTAAATTCTTTATCTTTCGACAATTGTTAGGAGGAGGAGGAATGCTATTGATTTTTTGAAGAATCAACAAGGGAATTGGGTCTCAGGTAGGGAAGCGATCGAAATGTGCTTTGAGGAGTTCTTCACTACTCTCTTCACCTCATCCAATCCCTTAATCCCAAACAACTTGGATGACTTAATCTTGCCTAGCCTGTCTCAAGAAGGTAAAGAGATGTTATCAAGGCTGCCTTCAGTGGATGAGATTAAAAATGTGGTTTTTAGTTTGGGTTCCAATAAGGCTCCTGGACCAGATGGAATGTCGGCCCATTTTTTCAAGTTCTATTGGAATATCATAGGAGGAGAGGTCACTGAAGCAATTACAAGTTTTTTTAGAAGGGGATACATGTTAAAAGAAATCAATCACTCTTTTATTGCTCTCATTCCTAAGGGCAACAATGCAACTTCAGTAAACCAACTTAGGCCGATTAGCCAATGTGCTTTATAAAATCATCTCTAAACTCCTTGCAAATAGGCTCAAGCAAGTCCTTAACAAGTTAATTTCTCCATGGCAGACATCCTTCATTCCTAGTCATAAAATCCAAGAAAATACCTTCTTGGCTCAAGAAATTCTCCATGCAATGAAAAAGAAGAAGGGTAAAACATGTTGGATAGCTTTAAAAATAGATATGAAAAGGCGTATGACTGCCTAGAATGGGGCTTTATTGAGAAAGTCCTACGCTATTTTGGGTTCCCTGATACTTAGATACAATGGGTTATGCAATGTGTTTCTACAACATCTTTCTCCATCCTTATAAATGGAAGTCCATTTAGGTTTATTAGACCTCAAAAGGGGTGAGGCAGGGTGATCCTCTTTCTCCCTTCCTTTTTGTTTTAGCAAGGGAGATTTTGGCTCGATTGATTGAGAGGGAAGCCTTGTGTAATGGGATAAAGGGTTTTAAGCTGGCTAGAGATCTAACTCCTAGTACTCATTTGCAATTTGCGGATGATCTTTTTATTTTTGCTCAAGTTAATGAGGAAAATTTAGAAATGATGAAATTTTGCCGGGATGTTTTTTCAAGCTGGTCAGCGCAGAAGATAAACTTCTTTAAATTTGTTATAATTTATAGCAGAAATATTCCTCATTGTCTGAAATCTCGGCTAGCAAACTCTATTGGAATTAATGCATTAAATAAGAAGGAGAAATATCTTGGTATTCCAATAGCTTCTAGTAGAGACAAAAAAGTAGCAGCTGAAGAGATTATTGAGAAGGTTAAGCAAAGGCTGCAAGGGTGGAAAATGAAAACACTCTCTGAAGCTGGTCGAGCGACACTCATCTCATCTGTGGCTTCTTCCATTCCATCTTACCAAGCTTCTTCCCTAATCCTTCCAAATGAAGTTTGTTCAAAACTTGATTCCCTTAACTGAAGATTTTGGTGGGGGTACAATGGATGACAGTAAGAAAGGTTGCTGTCTCAAAAGCTAGGACTCAATATGCACTCCTAAAAATGTTGGAGGACTTGGCATTAAAAAAAAAGCAGACATGAATAAAGCTTTGGTGGCCAAAACGACTTGGGATGTGGTCAATAACAGTGATAAATTTAGGTGTTGGCTTTCAAGAAGAAACATGTTCAGAATAGAAACTTCATGAAAATGCCCATTCCAAAGGGTGCTTCTTGGGCATCTCAAAGTATCTTTGAGTGCAGGAAGGTTATTAGTAAGGGGTTGTGCCATAGAACTAGCAATGGCCTTAACACTTGGATCTTTGAAGATCCATGGGTCCCTAACGAGCCAGGGTTCATCCTACAAACAAGAAGCGGAATTTCTATTGATGATCACTTGGTAGTAGATCTGATTAATCAAGATACTAGACAATGGGATAGAGGTAAAATTTCAATATTATTTGAACCTCCCATAGTAAGTAAAATCCTAAACATCCATCTATCTCATCAAACCGTGAATTACAAAGTATTCTGGTGTCTTACTCCTTCAGGCGAGTTTTCAGTGAAATCTGCTTATAATGCTATTAGAGGGCTGAATCCTCCAAGCCACTCTCACATGCTTAGTAAAGATCGGAAGGATTTATGGAAGCTAAAAGTTAATGCCAGACTTAAAAACCTTTTGTGGAAAATGTGCTGGAACATTCTTCCAACCTGTTCTGTTCTTAACAGTCGATTTATCATTTCTTCTTTGAATTTCTTTTTGTGTAATAATGCCCCTGAATCTATTGAGCATTTGTTTTTGCAGTGTGATTGGGCTGTGCAGCTTTGGTTACTAGCCCCATGGCCTATATATATGAGTAAGTTATCCTCTCTATCTATCTTGGATTGGATTAAGGTTATTTTAATTCCAAAATCCATGTTGGGGTTGAATGAAGAATCTGTCAAAGACTTCTAGCTTTATGCTACCATACTCTGTGATCATTTATGGATGGCTAGAAATAAAGCTAGATTAGAGGGTTCCAAAAGTGATCCAACTTATCTTTCCAGGCAAATTTTTAGAGTCTTCATGGAGCTTAAAGAAGTTTGGAAGGAGCAAAATGAGAGAACATCCAAAGATGTGGTCTAGTCTCCCCCTTCAAAGAGCTAGATCAAGATAAATTTTGATGCTGCAATCTGTGAAGAGAAAACCACATTTGCAGTTGTGGGAAGAGATATAGTAGGCAACCTTTTGTTGGCATGGTCAGAGCAATTTGAGAGTGGGAATTCCCTGCTAGGGGGAGCGAAAGCAGCCTGGTATGCCATGAGGTGAGCTGTGAATGAAGGATTTCAGAATATAATCTTGGAGGGTGATGCCTGGAATGTCATTGAGCCGCTGAAAAAGTCAGATATAACCCCGCATTGGAGTATTAGGTCTATTTTAGAAGATATTTTGTTATTTGCTAATTGTTTTCCAAATGTTGAATTTTCTTTTGTTCATAGAAAGGGTAATGTATCTGCACATTTGCTCGCCCAATGGGTAACTCTTGTAAACTGGTTTGGGCCGGTTCCCATCTCCAATCTGCCTTCTCATGTATCTTAGGGCTTTGTTAGAGATGGTTCCAAGCCTGATCTTTTTGTTTCTCCCTTGTTTCAGGTTGAGTTTTTTGAGCAATAAAGTATTTATTCAGCAAAATATATATATATATATATTCAATACAATTTAGAGGAGTACTAGTACCTATTTTTCTCAAAATAAAAAAATAAAAAATGAATACTAGTACCGATTTAATAGACAATACAGTTATGTTGGCAGTACAATCGATAGTAGTCTGGTATTGATTATCTTGGTTTAAAGGTTGGCTTATATAGTAATAATGGTATAAACTATAGAGTAATTATTTTTATAATTTAATTATTACAACAAATGGGAAGGGGATTCAATCCATGATTCTACCCGTAAATGAGATTCATGTACAATGCTTTTAAATACAAAGAATTTTACAAAACTAGCCGGAGGTGATAGGGCAAAAATGTATGTTGTATAAAAATATATAATAAAAAAATATAATGTAGTATCTCCTATCAAAATTATGCTTGATGATGATGTCTCATATAATAAAATTAATCTTTTATCATCTCCATAATGAAATTTTGAAGATTTTAATTTTTAATGGAACCATTGAAGTCTTCAAGTTCAAGAATAATGCAAGACTTTAACGCATACTAAAGCATAATTTACACCAAAAAAATGTATCTTGTTTCTATAACTACTTGACCAATTGGTCTTTTTACTTTTGAAAATTTTATTTTAAGTGTGTAACAATTTAAACCCTATATCTTTATAATTAACAAATTTAAACTTTATATATAGTTGCTGTGGGGGTAAAAGCCCAACATCGCGTGTTGGGCCTAAAGCCCCATTTCGAATATCGCTATATCCGAAGAGAAGAAAATGGTCAGGAAGGAGTCCAAGTAGAAGAAATATACCTGGATACGAACAAGGAAGATAGTCTAAGGAGAACCCTAGTGATTCGAAGAGGTCATTCTCCTCGGACACGAAGGGGACTAGATCAAGCCAGTCTACGGAAAGTTTGAATGATCTTTCCAACAACTTCAATGACAAGGACAAGCTTTGGGCATGCCTGGAGATGATAAGAACGTAAAAATATCTAAAAGGAAAAGCTGCTACCACCGTATTTAATGCACTGCAGCAACTTTCCTAGCCGCATTTATGTGGAGAAGACCCCTGAACAGTGCAATCTCAGCTACCACCACTTACAGAGAACTAAAGCAGATATCTGATATGACATGTACTCAAGTGAAGGCTTAGATGAAGAGCAGGTGGACGGAGAAGATGGAGGGGAAAAAGAATATATAAATGTAATAGGCCTCTGAAGAAGGGGAGAGAGAAAAAATCTGGGAGAGAACTCTAAGAATTGTATTCACCTTTCAATCAATAACAAGCCTCTTCGGACTTGAGTTTATTTAGCCTTCAAGCGTGTTTTTATGTCATTTGATCGTTGCTAGATTCACAACCAGCCTAGATTTTTCACCTACTCTCTACAAATTCATTGTTCTGGGTTTGTTGGACTCATAATCTTGATCTTTTGGGCTTGGGCCACGAAATTTGGACCCTACAATTGGCGCCGTCTGTGGGAAAAGCTTGAGCGAGAGTGGAGGCAACACCCCATAATGGCTGAACCAAGGCAACGACCGGCAGAGTCCAGGGCATCTCAGCATGTTGATCCTTTCTTCAATTTGGAACGGAGACAGGATCGTGAAGGCAGTGTACATATCGCACATGATGATAGAAGTCAGTCGCATGGAGGAAGTCGCATGTCTCATGCAGAGAAAAACCAGAACATGTAACTAGAAATTGAAAGACTAAAAAAGGAGCTGCGCCATGCAAAAAGGAAACGTATTTCTTCATACTCCGATGAAGACTCTGATGATGAACAGGATGTCACTTACAAGCAGAAATCTCGAACGCCGGTCAGTGAGTCTTTTTCTTATGAAGAAGCGCACCGTCGTGAGAGGCAGCCTCGAAGCCCATTACATGGAGGCGTAAGGAACGACGCCATGAGCAAGGCTTTGAATCAAATTTTCAGATCCCCTTTTACACGTAACATCGAAAACGCAAGACTCCCTCGACGTTTTCACCAGCCAACGTTTACCACTTATAACGGCCAGACAGACCCTGTGGAACACGTGAGTCATTTCAACCGGAGGATGGCCGTTCATTCCAGAAATGAAGCCCTAATGTACAAGGTTTTCCTGTCCAGTTTGGGACCGATCGCTATGAGGTGGTTTGATAGCCTGAAAGGGGACTCTATAAGCTCTTTTCAGGAGCTCACTCAGGCATTTGGATCCCGTTTTGTCACATGTCGCAGGGTTTCGCAGTCTTTGGCCTCCTTATTGTCCGTAAGCATGCGAGAGGGCGAGACTTTGAAGTCGTATTCGGACAGATTCTAGGAAATGTACAACGAGATGGAGGACGATTGCGACCTGGTGGCCATCAGCTCTTTCAAACTCGGACTCCCCACTGAACACGACTTGAGGAAGTCTCTAACAGGCAAGCCAGTTACTAGTGTACGCCAACTGATGGACAGGATTGACAAGTATAAAATAGTCGAAGAAGACCAGCAGCAGGGCAAAGGAAAAGATAAGGTTATCCCTCAGGAGAGGAGGGATTTCAGGTCGGATAGGCAAGGCCACAACAGGTTGCGGAGAGACTGGGGCGGACAACAAGGTTCAACAAACCTTCAGACAGTTAATACTGTGTTCCGAAAGTCAGTGCACCAAGTCCTGAAAAGGATCAAGAATGAGCCTTTCTTTAAGAGACCGAACAAGATGGTTGGAAACCCTGAAAGGTGCAACCATAACCTCTACTGCCAATATCACCAGGATCATGGACACACTACGGAGGATTGTAGGAGTCTGTGGGACTATCTCGACCAACTCGTCAGCGAAGGCAAGTTAAAATAGCTCCTACACTATACCTCTAGTCAAGGTAACCAGGCAAACGCAGGATCTCGAAGGGACGACTCCTCAAAACCCCCTTGGTACAATAAATGTTATCTTTGCTGCACCAGGAAAAACAGGATCTTGTCCATCCAGAGTACTATCAGTTGCTCGGCTGCCCTCGGAAAATGTTAACAGGGAGCAGAAGAGGGCTAGGATGGAGATTCAGCCGGTTCTGGGATTCTCGGACGCAGACAAGATCAGAACTATCCAATCTCATGATAATGCTTTGGTGGTCACTCTCAGGATAGGGGGGTACGATGTGAAGAGAGTGATGGTGGATCAGGGTAGCGGCGCATAAATAATGTACCCAGACCTTTATAAGGGGCTGAACTTGACGCCAGAAGACCTAATGCCCTATAGTTCCCCCTTGGTGAGTTTCGATGGGAAAGTGGTCATACCGAGAGGCCAAATCAGGCTACCCGTGCAAACTGGCTCTGAAACAGTGGAAGTAGATTTTATAGTGGTAGACGCTTACTCACCCTACACTGCGATCATAGCCAGGCCTTGGCTCCATACACTGGGGGCTGTATCCTCTACCCTTCATCAGAAGATCAAATACCCATTCGAGGGACAGGTTAGGGAGATCTTAGGAGATCAATCTACGGCTAGACAATGTCTGGTGGCAACGATCCAGCATAAACTTGAAGCTGAGTCCTCAGCCCATAAAGAGGGGGACTTATAGCAGTTAAAATCCCCGGTGTTGGACACCGAAGCCTCAGCTGAGGGGGCGGAGTACGAAAGCCTGATGAAGGTAGTCATCGATGATGATCCAGAGAAGTTCTTTCAAGTTGGATCTATGCTCCCCCCTCAAGAGAAGGGCGAACTGATAGGGTTTCTCAGGACCAATATTGACGTATTTGCATGGGACTCCACAGAGGCCCCAGGAGTAAACCCAGAGTTCATTTGTCATCATCTGAACATTAACCCAGCCATCATCCCTAAAAAACAATCGCTCTGATGTCTATCAAGAGAACACGCAGATGCTGTCAGGGAAGAGGTGATAAAACTTAAACAGGCTGGAGCGATTAAGGAAATATTTTATCCTAAATGGTTGGCTAACACAGTAGTGGTGAAGAAGAAAAGCGAAAAATGGCGAGTATGTGTGGATTTCACAGACCTAAATCGAGCTTGCCCAAAGGATCCGTTCCCCATGCCAAAGATCGATCAACTGGTTGATGCTACTGTTGGCCATCCTCGGATGAGTTTCCTGGACGTTTTTCAAGGGTATCATCAGATACCATTGGCTTTGGATGATCAGGATAAGACAGTTTTTGTCACCCCTACTGGGAACTACCACTACAAGGTAATGTCGTTCGGCCTGAAGAATGTAGGAGCCCCCTATCAAAGGATGATGACTAGAATGTTTGAACCACAGTTGGGTAAAAATATGGAAGTTTATATCGACAACATGGTGGTGAAAAGCAAGATCATAGCGGGCACATTGGGGATCTCAGGGAAATTTTCGAAATCATCAGGAAACACAAATTGTGTTTAAACGCATCCAAGTGTTCATTTGGTGTGAGGTCAGGCAAGTTTTTGGGGTACATAGTGACTCACTGGGGAATTGAAGTTAACCTCGATCAGAAAAAAGCTATCAGCAACTTACGGGCTCCTCAGAACCCCAAGGAGGTTCAGAAACTGACTGGAATGACTGCTGTCCTGAACAGGTTCATTTCCCGATCAGTAGATAGGTGTAGACCTTTCTTCTCATTGATCAACAAGTGGAAAGGATTTGAGTGGACTGAGGAATGTACTGTGGCTTTTCAGCAACTTAAGGACTACCTAGCTCGGCCTCCTATCATGTCCAATCCTGAGCCAGATGAAGTCTTGTTTGCTTACATTGCTATAGCTCCTAATGCTGTGAGCTTGGTGTTAATACGAGCAGATTGTGGCATGCAAAGGCCAGTTTATTATGTAAGTAAGTCGCTACATGAAGCCGAGATCCGCTATTTGCCATTGGAGAAGGCTATTCTGGCTGTGGTGCTTGGTACATGGAAGCTGTCTCACTATTTCCAAGCCCGTACAGTTATTGTTCTCACCCAGCTCCCACTCAAGGCTATACTCCGAAGCACTGACTACGTTGGAAGAATTGTTAAATGGGGCACGATCTTAGGGGCCTTTGATATCAAATATATGCCTCGCACATCAGTTAAGGGCCAGATCCTTGCAGATTTGGTGGCCGAGTTCACGGAGCCCCAGTTAGAAGAAGTAACACCAACGTCCAACATGGATGAGAAATCGGTTGGCATGATTTCCCAACAAGGCCCCTTACATTGGGAAGTGTAAGTGGACGGCGCATCGAACCGGAAAGGTTCCAAAGTGGGGCTAGTGCTGATATCTCCTGAGAAAATCATCATTGAAAAATCGTTAAGGCTGGACTTTTCGGCAACAAATAATGAGGCGGAGTATGAAGCTCTACTGATGGGAATGACTATGGTTCGAAGAATGCGAGGAAAGGCAGTAGAAGTGTTCTCGGACTCAAGATTAGTCGTGGGTCAAGTGCAGGGTGAGTATGAGGTGAAAGATGAAAGAATGCCGGGGTACTTGAGTCAAATTAAGACTTTGCAGTCAGAGTTTGAGTCTTTTAATTTGCTGCACGTCCCCAGAAGTAGTAATACACATGCTGACTCCTTGACCACGCTCGCTATCTCTTCAGCGCAAGATTTACCAAGAGTCATCCTCGTCGAGGACCTGCATAGGCCTACAGAGGCAAGAAGAGAAATACTCCAAGTTCATCAAATCAGAGCCGAACTCAGTTGGTTGGATCCTACAGTTAAATTCTTGAAGGACGATATCTTACCTGAAGGAAAGGGGGAAGCTGATAAAGTTCGGAGGAAGGCAACTAGATTCTGGCTGTCCGAGGACCAGAAATTGTATAAACGCTCCTATTTAGGGCCATACTTATTATGTTTGCACCCTGAAACAACTGAGTTACTACTAGAAGGGCTACATGAAGGAATCTGTAGGAGCCATACTGGAGGTAGATCTTTAGCTCACTGAGCCATTACTCAAGGTTATTGGTAGCTGAATATGCAGAAAGAAGCCCATAAGTATGTTAGAAAGTACGACCAGTGCCAACGATTTGCGCCAAACATACACCAACCAGGTGGAACCCTTAATCCACTATCTAGTCCATGGCCTTTCGCTCAGTGGGGATTGGATATCGTGGGCCTATTCCCTAAGGCTGCAAGAAACAGGAAGTATCTTCTGGTCGACACAGACTATTTCACCAAATGGGTTGAAGCTGAACCCCTAGCTAATATCAGGGATGTGGATGTAAAGAAATTTGTTTGGAAAAGTATCATCACTCGGTTTGGGATCCCTCACACCCTCATCTCGGACAATGGCCTTCAGTTTGATAGCAAAGCATTCAGGAACTATTGTAGCGAGCTGGGAATCACAAATAGGTACTCCACCACTGCTTATCCCCAGGGAAATGAGCAAGCAGAAGCTGTTAACAAAGTCATAGTTAATGGATTAAAGAAAAGGCTAGACGACGCGAAGGGTAGATGGGTGGAAGAGTTACCACATGTACTTTGGGCGTACAGAACTACACCTCGTCGATCTACCGGAGAAACCCCATTTTCAATGACCTATGGGGCTGAAGCTGTCATACCATTGGAGATTGGGTTCCCAACATTGAGAACTAGTTCGTTTTGTCCGACCGGCAACAATGAGCAGCTAGAGAAGAGTTTGGACTTGATTGAGGAAAGACGGGAAAATGCAATTGTCCAATTGGCACATTACCAGCAAAAGCTCAAACAGGGCTACGATGCCAACGTAAGGCTAAGGCCTCTAGAGCCTGGCGATTTGGTGTTAAGGAAAGTTGTGGGCAATGCAAAGAACCCAGCTTGGGGAAAACTAGGACCAAATTGGGAAGGACCATACTGAATTACTTTAGGGGCTGGTATTGGGGCATATTTCTAAGAAGACTTAGATAATCATGTAATACCACGGCCTTGGAATGTAAACAACCTCAAAATGTACTATTATTAAACGAGTCTGTTTCAATCAACATACCATTTTGCTATATTAAGAATTCTCCTAAGTGTTTAAACTTAAATCCAATCATGCATGTAGTCCTCGGACCAGATGATTTAGGTTAGTTAACACTCGTTTACAATTCTTCTAAGTGTTTAAACTTAAATCCAATCATGCCTGTAATCCTCAGACCAGATGATTTGGGTTAATTAACACTCGTTTACAATTCTCCTAAGTGTTTAAACTTAAATCCAATCAAGGTTGTAGTCCTCGGACCAGATGATTTGGGTTAGTTAACACTCGTTTGCAATTCTCCTAAGTGTTTAAACTTAAATCCAATCATGCCTGTAGTCCTCAAACTAGATGATTTGGGTTAGTTAACATTCTTTTACAATTCTCCTAAGTGTTTAAACTTAAAACCAATCATGCCTGTAGTCCTCAGACCAGATAATTTTGGTTAGTTAACACTCGTTTACAATTCTCCTAAGTGTTTAAACTTAAATCCAATCATGCTTGTAGTCCTCGGACCAGATGATTTGGGTTAGTTAACACTCGTTTATAATTCTACTAAGTGTTTAAACTTAAATCCAATCATGCCTGCAGTCCTCGGACCAGATGATTTGGGTTAGTTAACACTTGTTTACAAATCCCCTAAGTGTTCGAACTTAAATTCAATCATGTGAGACTTCCATATCACTCGTTGCTGTTATTGCGTACCAGCAATCTTTATACAAGCTGCTTTTTTCAATAACAATTCTGGTTATTTACCATCACGATATAGCGGTTAAGTCTACTAGTTATTGATATTTGCAGTGATGATGAATTATGATATGTGTCACGAAGACATTAAAAAGGAAAGAGAAGAAATTTCATTAATCAAAAGAAAATGGTTTACAATCCCTTAAAAAAATATTACAAGTAAAAAGAAAATGGAAACCCCTAAATATCTAGTCTTTCTTCTGGGTAGCCGAGGAGTCAACTGTTTGGCCAGGCTGAGCGGCTGCAGTGTCTGAGCTCTGAACATTCGCGGATGGCTTGCCTATAACACCAGCCTGACCGAGCTCTTGAGTTGCATCAATAGGGGCAGGAGGAGCTTGACCGACTGGGGCCTGTTCCGAAACTACTGGGAGTTCACAAATGTCTGGATGGTAGTAAACACTCCCAGGCTGCCTCAGGGCAGATTCTGGAAGGACCCTAGCGGCGTCGAGGCCTTTATCCCATGTCATACTACAGTACTCTCTGCAGACCTGTGCAAACTCCTCAGTAAGCCTGGCTTGGGTCTCTGTCACCCCTAGTGTGTAGGCCGCCAGTTTTTCAGCCTCAAGTGCCTCCTTGGCCAATTGAGCGTCATTTTCGGCCAACTTGGCAGACTCTCTAACTTTCTGAAGCTCAGCCAGAAAACCCTTCACTAGCTCTCTCTTTGTTGCCAAGTTAATCTCGATTGTGTATAGCTGCTGGCGTTGGTCTTTGGCCTGCTTCTCGGCATTTTTGAGGCCCGCCTCCAAACTGTTCCTCTCTTTGGTCACCTCTTTAATTTGCTCGGATAGGCGGGTGTTCTCTTCCTTCAGACTGCCTAGTGATTTTTCTGCCTCAGACCGTGAGTAGGCCGCCGCTTAGGCTTTAGTGTGAGTCTTTTTGTTTCACTCCTCGGCCACGTACACTCGCTGAGTAATCTGCATGAAAGAATGAAAAATTTCAATATAAAGCGAGGAAGAAAGGCGAATAGAAAAGACCAACATCTTAAAGTTAAGGAATCATATCAATCTACTTACCATAGCTAAATCCCATTTAAGGGATAAGAAGAGTTTATACTGGCTGAAGCACCTATATGCCTCCATGTCTTTTGGGAGGAGCAGTGGTTGCTCCAGCGCCTTGACAGTGAGACCTGCTTTCCCCCCTCCATAACTTCTGAGAGAGGCCTCCCACGGGATGGGAGCACCATCTACCGTCAGCTTAGGAGACCAAATACGAGCTCCTCGGCGTACATCCGCTGCATGAGCCTTGTCTCGGCTCTCTGTAGACGAAGCCCTCTTGCTCCGAAGGTCTTTGACCACTTTTTGTTGCTTAGGTCCCTTCGGAGGCGCTTCCTCTTTTTCTTCCTTTTCAATTAGAGGCCTTTTCTTCTTCAGATTTGGCAATGGCTTTAAGCCGAGATCCGAGGGAACCTGAGGTGGTGGTGGAGGAAGAGTGGGTGTTGGTTGAGATGTTTCAGTCTCTTTGGGCCCAGTCTTTCTGCCTCTATTCTTCATCAAGTCCTTCAAGCTTTCCATGTCTTCTTCTGAAGAATCGTTTGGTATGTCTATTCTCTCTAGAAAAACATTGGATTGCTTGTCAATCTCGTCCTTGGCGTCTACAACTTGAATCCCTTCTGAAACTTCTCCTTCGAACTTGAACCTATCAATCTGCTCGTCGAGTGAAGGAGTTGAAGAGGCAACTCTTTCGCCTACTACTGGTTCTAGGGGAGCTTGTTGAATGGGTTGGACGAGCAAGGGTATGCCCTGCAAATTTAGATGCGGCATGGGGGCAAGATCAAACGGCGCTAGAAAGTCTTTCCGAGCAACGTCTATACGGTTGATGCGACGATCTCCCTGTATTATTGCGTTGCCAATCGGCTGAAAATTAGTTGATTTCGGCGTATAACTGATAATAAGATGCACAACACGGAGTTGCCTGTCTCCACTTACAAAAATTTGTGATCGGAGGAGGTACTTGAGCGCGGCGACGTTTGTAAGGTTGAGCCAAGGAGAAACATGTACTTTATCTGCGGACATTACAATAAAACTTAGTCAAAAACTTGAAAATAATGATACAAAGAGAAGGCCGAATTATTAAAAAACAGAGATCCTAAATCTACTATTAGGAAAACCTAAATCTAGTATGTCCCACTTGGCTTTCCTGGTTGGGTTGGGCAATGAAGTCCGTCATGGCACGCGCCCGAGACGATCAGATAGTCGTCTTTCATCATTTTGTTAGATTTGGGAAGACAGGAGACGAGCCTAATGACTTCAGATCAGGATCTGAGATAGTATCCCGCTCCTTTCTAGTTACGACATTCGTACATATGTACCACATCGAGCCAGGTGAGTCCTAATCCTAGATGATAGTTTAAATCATCAACTGCTCCTAAAATCCTAAACACGTTAGGCGCACACTGATCAGGGCTAAGCCTATGGTTTTGGAGATAATCTCTGGTAACGGTGCCCATAGGGATGGTCATTCCCCCTTCTAGGAAGGCAATGATGGGAATTATAACCTCGCCCACCTTACGATCTGTTAGTAGCTCTTCTGGCAGACAATATCTCAAACCCACATCCTGAGGTATGCAGTATGTTGCCCTAAATGTCTCCATTTGGGCGGGGCTATCCACCAAATACCGAAATCTACCCATCTCAGTTAGAACAAAAGAGGGGAAGCGCTAAACGCAATGGGTGGGGATTGATTACACGGAGGCCGAAGAGGCTAGCCGAAGAGAAGATGAAAGGCTTGAGTGGAGAACTTACGCAATCTAAACAGTAAAATGATTTTCAAACTTGCAGAGAGATTCTCACGGACCCTGGGGAGAGTTAGAACTGATGACTGGAAGAGCGTGGTGGTCGCGAATACTTGAGTTCGTTGAAAGTTTGAAGATCTGTAAAGTAAAGAAGAAATAACCCCTTCTAAGGCTTTATATAGGGACAGATGAAAGGGTGGGACTTATCCTGCCCAAATTTGGAGGAAAAATCACAATCGTTGGATCAATAGCCCACCGTTGGATGCTAAAGACAAGGCGCTGCCTAGAGTAATTAATGGTGCCTTGGAAATATGGAAACGGCAGTAGCAATGATGAAGCGCCCAGACCGATGCTCGTACACGTGTAAACTTAGATATTTCCGGTTTTTAAATTTTTTATTTCACAGTAAATCAAAATCCTCTTTTTTCTCCTCGGATGCGAGGGAAAAATCAAAAATTTGAGGGGCTATTGTGGGGGTAAAAGCCGAACATCGCGTGTTGGGCCTAAAGCCCCATTTCAAATATCACTATATCCGAAGAGAAGAAAATGGTCAGGAAGGAGTCCAAGTGGAAGAAATATACCTGGATACGAACAAGGAAGATAGTCCGAGGAGAACCCTAGTGATCCGAAGAGGTCATTCTCCTCGGACACGAAGGGGACTAGATCAAGCCAGTCTACAGAAAGTTTGAATGATCTTTCCAACAACTTCAATGACAAGGACAAACTTTGGGCATGCCTGGAGATGATAAGAACGGAAAAATATCTAAAAGGAAAAGCTGCTACCACTATATTTAATGCACTGCAGCAACTTTCCTGGCCGCATTTATGTGGAGAAGACCCCTGAATAGTGCAATCTTAGCTACCACCACTAACGGAGAACTAAAGCAGATATCTGATATGACATGTATTCAAGTAAAGGCTTAGATGAAGAACAGGTGGACGGTGAAGATAGAGGGGAAGAAGAATATATAAATGTAATAGGCCTCTGAAGAAGGGGAGAGAGAAAAAATCTGGGAGAGAACTCTAAGAATTATATTCACCTTTCAATCAATAACAAGCCTCTTCGGATTTGAGTTTATTTAGCCTTTAAGCGTGTTTTTATGCCATTTGACCGTTGCTAGATTCACAACCAGCCTAGCTTTTTCACCCACTCTCTACAAATTCATTGTTCTGGGTTCATTGGGCTCATAATCCTGATCTTTTGGGCTTGGGCCATGAAATTTGGACCCTACAGTTGCAAATGTAATAAATTAAATTCTTAGGTTTCAAAAAGCAATTAATTGAACCCTAAACTTATATTAAATCTCAAACACAATAGATTGAATTTTAATTTCGTACTTTATGAAAGATCATACATTTGTTACTTTTCAAAACATCAAAGTTAAATTTGTTATTTTCAAACTGCATGGTTTAATTATTAAACCACTTAAATTATATGCTTTTAAATATAGTCTATCTTTCTTTTAAGAGCACCACTAAAATGACTCAAAATTTGGAGGGGCTAACTTCAATTTTTGCAAACTACATTTTAAAAAAATGTTTATAATATTCATTCTATAAACATTGATTGTTGCACACAACTAATTATATATATATATATATAGCCGTACATACAAACTGTGAAATTGTGTTTTTAGAACATGATTTTACCATTTTAATTGAAATTGTGATTCAAAACATGATTTTAGCCTGTGTGTACGTACAAACTGTGTGTGATAATAATTACTTAAAGGATTTTTTTTATTTATATTTTTTATTATTTGAGATAGAAATAGTACTCCATCCTAATCTAAGCGAATGTGTATGAAGGTTCCTCCTAGATATATATACTTAAACTCCGGCTCATGTCTCCCTCACCTTACAAGTACATGTTCTTGTAAAGTGATCATCATGCTAAGGGTGAGTATGGGTAAGGATAATACGCTTAAAATGCTATCAATCAACTTCGAAGGAGGCAAGGAGTGAGTGAGTTAAGCTTAGAAGAAGAGTAGAGTGGCACAGAAAAAGGGTAAAAAAAGATAAGCAGGGAGAACATAATATGAGTTCATTCTTAATTTAAATTAAGGACTACATGATTCTTGAGAAGAAAAAAGAAATTGAGGAGTACAAACATCATATGATGAGCTTATTCTTTATTTTGCACCAGAAAAAGCATCTTGCAAATTTGCAAGATTATGGATGCAACTCATTCTGACGGATTCCAGTTATAGCATTTAACGTACTTATTGTTGGAATAAAAGATGAACGCAGCTTAAAGTAAGCTTTGTAACGGATCTACTTCATTCGATATTGATAACATGCATAAAGTAAATTTCAAAATTTGAGAACAAGAGATCGTACCTTGAAGCGGTGAATTCCAAAACCGAAGATTGAAGCACTTGGGAATATTTTTAATCTTCACTCCAATACCACTAACGCCCAAGATGTGTGGTCTCTCAATTGGTAACAAAGGGATTATTAGAGAATGACTTTCACTCACTTCCACACCATTACAATAATGTTTTTCTTACCAATACAATTTTGTACGTTTTTTTCCTCTGTATCTAACCAATATATCTAATTAGGCTGGCCTTTTGGGCCTTACTAATTGGGCTTAAGTGTGTGGCTTGGAGTGGGACCAAAAGGGACCAATAAGACACTAGCTCCAATGGGCCTTGGGCTTTTCTGTCAACTCTTGACAAATCCAAAGTTACCATTAACTATATTTAATACCACTATATAAATATAGTTGCACTCTAGGTCTTATCTATATATATTATATCCCAAGACTTTATTATACATGTAACCCCTTCATAAAATATTCGTAGTAATACAAAGTTAATAATGTAGACTGTCACTTTGTAAATTACTACATCTTGATCCTTGAGTACCCGGTTTAATCCTTTAAGTTATTCATCATATATTTATGAAAGCTAATTTCATAAATATATACTTTAGTAACTACTTACTAAAGTGGTTAGGCCTAACTCTCTGAATAACAAACCCATTAAACTTATCTCAAGGGAATATTTTATATCTCCGTTAAGAGACTATGAATTCCATCTTGAGAATACATGTTCCATCAACACTTAATGTGGCTGCCCAACATACTGAGGTTTTGACCATTACTATAGATCTCACTCCTGATATATCAAAGCAACCTACACCTCATGATTAGGTTCATTATTCTCTCAGGATTAAGAGTTCATGCAAATACAAGTCGTGAGATTTATTATTTATTTGACAGTCCTTAGGCAAATAATAAATCTCACAGTGGTCCAGTTCAATATGTCTTAACTCTTAAAACATATTAACACATCAACTAGAAGTCTCCACTTCCATGATCAAGACAAATCATCGTAGTTGATATGTTATAGTCTTCGCAGATGAAATGCCCAATTTCATCACCGACTACGAACTATAATTCTGAGTTTACAAAGAACTTGTGATTTATATTTTCTGTGACTCTTCACATAAATCACATACTATTGCATCTTATGAACTATATGATAATGTCCGAATATTCAAGTTACCACTAATTCAGATAATAATAAAACAAATTTATTAAACACAATATTAAGTCATACATAATGTCATACACAATGTCAAACTTAATATCATACATAGCATCATTCAATAGGATTTAAGGGCACTAATCCTAACATTCTCCCACTTACCCTAAAGACTATTGTGCATTAATCTAACTCCCATTCCCTCCAAATGTGACTCGAAAGTCCTTTGAGGCAAGGTTTTGGTAAATGGATCTGCTAGATTGTTTGCACTTTCAATCTTTGCTACCACCACATCTCCACGAGCAACAATATCTCGAATGATATGGTACTTCCTCTCAATGTGCTTTCCTTTCTTGTGATTCCTTGGATCTTTAGATTGTGCAACTACTCCACTATTATCACAAAACAATGTGATTGGAACTTGCTCCATTCTTATTACACCAAGGTCAGAAAGGAATTTCTTGAGCCATACAGCTTCCTTTGCTGCTTCACAAGCAGCAACATATTCTGCCTCCATGGTGGAGTCTGCAATACAAGATTGCTTAATACTCCGCCAACTAATGGCTCCACCTCCCAAGGTGAAAACACATCCTGAAGTGGATTTTCTGAAATCTAGATCCGATTGAAAATCTGAATCTGTATAGCTAATGGGAATCAAATCCTCACAATGGTAAACAAGCATATAATCTCTCGTTCTCTGTAGATACTTGAGAATATGCTTTACAGCTTGCCAATGTTTTGGTCCTGGATTTGATTGATATCGGCTGACCATGCCAACTGAATAACAGATATCTGGTCTAGTACAAAGCACGGCATACATGAGACTTCCTACTGCAGAAGCATAAGGAACTTGTCTCATCATATCTACTTCCTCTTGAGTCTTAGGCCTTGGTCATCAGACAGAGGAACTCCATGTCTGAAAGGAAGCAATCCTTTCTTGGAGTTTTGCATGCTAAACCGTTCTAGAACCTTATCTATATATCCAGCTTGTGATAAGCCTAACATCTTATTCTTGCGATCTCGCCAAAGCTTGATCCCTAGAATAAAGTTAGCCTCACCCAAGTCTTTCATATCAAATTGGCTTGACAACCAAACCTTTATAGATGACATTACCCTTACATCATTTCCAATGAGTAGAATATCATCAACATAAAGTACTAGGAACATTACTACTTTATCTTGATGTCTTTTGTACACACATGGTTCATCAAGATTTTGTTCAAAACCAAATGTCTTGATTGCTTGATCAAATCTGATGTTCCATGACCTAGATGCTTGCTTAAGTCCATAAATGGACCTTTGCAACTTGCATACCATATGCTCTTGGTTCTTTGCTATGAAACCTTCTGGTTGCATCATATAGATTTCCTCTTCAAGATTGCCATTAAGAAATGCAGTCTTGACATCCATTTGCCAAATCTCATAATCAAAATGAGCTGCAATGGATAAGAGAATTCTGATAGATTTAAGCATTGCTACTGGAGAAAAGGTTTAATCATAATCAATACCTTCTTTTTGAGTATACCCTTTCGTCACTAGCCTTGCTTTAAAGGTTTCAACCTTTCCATCTATCCCTCTCTTCCTCTTGTAAACCCATTTGCAACCAACAGGTTTAATGCCGTTAGGCGCCTTTACAAGATCCCAAACATGATTGGAATACATGGAATCTAATTCAGATTTCATAGCTTGGACCCAATGATGTGCATCTATATCATTTATTGCTTCATCATATGTGTAGGGATCCAATTCAACCTCTTCTGAGATAACTTCATAAGTTTCTCCCAAACCTATGAATCTTATAGGAGGCCGAACAATTCTCCCACTACGACGAGGCACCTGAGTACTAGACATGTCATGAGTAGTATCTTGTGGTGTATCTAATACAGCCACACCATCCCTAGTTTCATCTATTGGTTGTTCATTTACAGATTCATTTATTTCAGCCAAAACAACTCTACTTTTAGGAGTATAATCATTCATATAGTCATTTTCCAAGAATTTGGCATTTGTGCTAACAAACACTTTATTATCTTTATGACTATAGAATAAACCTCCAACAGTTCCTTTTGGATACCCAACAAAGAAAATCACTTCTGTTTTAGACTGTAACTTCTCAGACTTTCCTTTTAACACACGTGCTGGACAACCCCAAATATGGAGATGTCTCATACTAGGTTTACGCCCATTCCACAATTCCACAGGTGTTTTAGGAACAGACTTCGAAGGTACTAAATTCAGAAGATACATTGTTGTGTTTAAGGCATATCCCCAAAAAGAAATAGGTAGAGTTGAATAACTCATTATGGACCTAACCATATCTAAAAGAGTCCTATTCCTTCTTTCTGCTACACCATTTTGTTGTGGAGTTCCAGGTGCAGTCAATTGGGATACAATCCCATTCTTAGTTAAGTAATCCTTGAAATCCCCAAGAAGGTATTCACCACCTCGATCAGATCGAATGTCTTTTATGTGTTTACCTAATTGATTCTCAACTTCAGCCCTAAACTCTTTGAACTTTTCAAAGGCTTCAGACTTCCGTCTCATTAGGTACACATAACCATATCTTGAGTAATCATCGGTAAAAGTGATGAAATACTCATAGCCACCTCTTGCCTGGATTGATATAGGACCACAAACATCAGAATGCACTAGCTCTAGCAAATCTTGGGCTCTTCTACCTTTTGCATTAAAAGGTCGTTTGGTCATTTTACCTTCCAAACAAGATTCACAAACTGGAAATTCATCAAAGTCCATGGGCCCTAAGAGTCCATCTTTGATCAGTCTTTTAATTCTGTTTGAATTAATATGACCTAAACGCAAGTGCCAAAGATATGCATCATTAGTAGAAGGAAACTTTCTCTTTAATGATTTTACATGAGAGTTAGCATCTAATTCAGAATTATATAATTCATGCTTATCAGGAGTTAAAATATAAAGACCATCCACAATATTGCCATAACAGATAAACACTTTATCCTTCTTTATTACAACATTGTCTTTTAGGATAACACAATATCCTTGTTTACCTAAGTAAGTAGCAGAAATTAAATTCTTACGAACATTAGGTACATACAAACAGTCTTCTAATATTAGAACTCTAGATTTAAAGCATAAATTATAAACACCAACAGCTACAACTGGAATCCTGCTCCCATCAGCCAAAGTAAGAAACAACTCCCTTTCTTTAAGTTTTCTGGTCTCCTGAAACCCCTGCAAAGAATTGCAGATATGATTAGTACAACCTGAATCCACACACTAGGAATCCGTGGGATTCTATACCAAACATATTTCTAGAAGGAATGTATTATTCATACCTTTATTCTTGGCAGCCTTGAATACTGGACAATTCCTCTTCCAATGTCCTTTCTCACCACAATGGAAACACTTTCCTTTGATCTTCTTTCCTTTATCAGCAACACCTAAGGCAATTTGTTTACCCTCTTGTTTTGTGAAGTCCTTCTTCTTCTTCTTCTTACCCTTGCCTTTCGACTTAGGTTGAGAAGTAGAAGCTTCACCAACATTGGCTTCAACATTGGAAGTACCAAGAATGCCTTCTGCCACTACCAATTCATTTATTAATTCAGACAAGGTATAAATCTTTTTGTTCATATTATAGTTCAGTTTGAATTCCTTGAATGATTCTGGTAGCGACTGGAGTATCATATCCACTTGGGATTCTCCATCTATATCAGCACCTAAAACTTCCAATGTATTCAGATTAGAGATCATTGTAAGACAATGCTCTCTAACTGAACTTCCTTCAGCCATTCTGGTGTTATAAATTTGACTCATGGTCTCTTGCCTTGCAGAACGGCCTTGCTCACCAAACATCTCCTTCAGACTTTGCATGATGTCTGAAGCTAGTTCTACATCCTGCATTTGATGCTGTAGAACATTTGAGATAGATGCTAGAATGTAGCACTTGGCCATCTCATTAGATTTCTGCCAACGATCATATCGTTGTTTTTCCTCAAGAGGAGCATCTAATGAAGGAAAGCTAGGATATGGTTTAGTAAGAACATACTTATGCTCTTCAGCAGGAAGAACAATGTCCAGATTTCTTTTCCAGTCAACATAGTTGGATCCAGTCAGTTTGTTTTGATTAAGAATAGTTACAAGTGGACTAAATGATGCCATGTTCTAAATCTGAAAACAATAAACATGAATATAATCAATAAACTGGACATTATCAATTTAGCATATAAACATATAGTATGGAACCTTAATAAAACCATAATATAATATATGCAACAACAACCCAATCCCATATTCAATATCCCTCAGCATAGAGTGAATATAAAATACTATGATTGATTGAGAACTATTCTCATCATTAGTGCTATCATGATAACTCTTATCAAACACTAATAATATGTCGTTATACATTTGGCCTCTAAATAATTATAGTAAGAACTCAGCATAGAGGATACTATAATATTTAGTCTAGTGTATACCACTGTCTAGAATCATGTGTAGCCACATTTCATCCCCTTAACAAGTTTATTTTGTAGTACCATGATACAAAACACCCTCCGCATGGAATGCAAAGCTCGAGGCTAAGACAAGGTGTTTGATCAAACCACTATATACCAAGAAATTCAATCTTGTAGGACCATGAAATAAATACTCTCCGCATGGAATGCTAAACTCAAGGCAAAGACAAAGTATTTATTCCATACTACTATGAATCAACAATGGAGGCCGTGAGATCCAACCCTTGTATCTCTTTCCTACTAGATGTTTTAAAAGAAAGGTTTTTAGTTTTAAAATATGCATAATTTAATTACACATTGTCTTACTTTTTTAACATGTGAAAACACTTAGAAAAATTTCTGATTTTCTTTCTTTCGATCGATCGAAAGTGCCCCTCGATCGATCAAAAAAATTAAGAAATTCGAGCTTGATCATCTGACTCTTTCGATTGATACTCGATTGCCTCTCGATCGATCGAAAAACAGATTCGATCGATCGACTAGCAATCGAAAATCAATTGATCTAAAAAATCTGATCACTGTCTCATTCGATCGATTGAAAGTGATTTTCGATCGATCGAAAATCGTGAATTTCAAATTTCCAGAATTTTTTCTAAGGCAGTTTTCTCCGTTTTTCATGAACGAACATTCAACATATGAACATTACAGACAGAGTTTGATGTCAAAATTGAAATTCATTGATGCTAATGCCTTAAGATTCAATTTAACATACTTAAATTTAAATTTAAACAATATCATAACATCAATTTCAGTCTTCATCAAAACATAGTTTCAACAACATGCAGAAAATTAAGAAACATAATCTTCTAACAATGTGAAACTATCATCACTATCATCTCTAATTCTAAAACTCACAAAACATGTTATACAATACGAAATTGAAGACCGCTCTGATACCATTTGATGGAATAAAAGATGAACGCAGCGGAAAAGTAAGTTTTGTAACGGATCTACTTCATTCGATATTGATAACATGCATAAAGTAAATTTCAAAATTTGAGAACAAGAGATCGTACCTTGAAGCGGTGAATTCCAAAACCGAAGATTGAAGCACTTGAGAATACTTTTAATCTTCACTTCAATTCCACTAACGCCCAAGATGTGTAGTCTCTCAATTGGTAACAAAGGGATTATTAGAGAGTGACTTTCATTCACTTCCACACCATTACAATGATGTTTTTCTTACCAATACAATTCTGTACGTTTTTCCCTTTGTATCTAACCAATATATCTAATTGGGCTGGCCTTTTGGGCCTTACCAATTGGGCTTAAGTGTGTGGCTTGGAGTGGGACCAAAAGGGACCAATAAGACACTAGCTCCAATGGGCCTTGGGCTTTTCTGTCAACTCTTGACAAGTCCAAAGTTACCATTAACTATATTTAATACCACTATATAAATATAGTTGCACTCTAGGTCTTATCTATATATATTATATCCCAAGACTTTATTATACATGCAACCCCTTCATAAAATATTCGTAGTAATACAAAATTAATAATGTAGACTGTCACTTTGTAAATTGCTACATCTTGATCCTTGAGTACCCGGTTTAATCCTTTAAGTTATTCATCATATATTTATGAAAGCTAATTTCATAAATATATACTTTAGTAACTACTTACTAAAGTGGTTAGGCCTAACTCTCTGAATAACAAACTCATTAAACTTATCTCAAGGGAATATTTTATATCTCCGTTAAGAGACTATGAATTCCATCTTGAGAATACATGTTCCATCAACACTTAATGTGGCTGCCCAACATACTGAGGTTTTGACCATTACTATAGATCTCACTCCTGATATATCAAAACAACCTACACCTCATGATCAAGTTCATTATTCTCTCAAGATTAAGAGTTCATGCAAATACAAGTCATGAGATTTATTATTTATTTGACAGTCCTTAGGCAAATAATAAATCTCACAGCGGTCCAGTTCAATATGTCTTAACTCTTAAAACATATTAACACATCAACTAGAAGTCTCCACTTCCATGATCAAGACAAATCATCGTAGTTGATATGTTATAGTCTTCGCAGATGAAATGCCCAATTTCATCACCGATTACGAACTATAATTCTGAGTTTACAAAGAACTTGTGATTTATATCTTCTGTGACTCTTCACATAAATCACATACTATTGCATTTCATGGACTATATGATAATGTCCGAATGTTCAAGTTACCACTAATTCAGATAATAATAAAACAAATTTATTAAACACAATATTAAGTCATACATAATGTCATACACAATGTCAAACTTAATATCATACATAGCATCATTCAATAGGATTTAAGGGCACTAATCCTAACACTTATCACCTGCAGAGCAATTAGGTTGAGTTAGAGACCTGCAAGGGCCAGTGTCTTTGACACTCCAAAAACAATTTGTGCAACTTATGTCTCTTTGGTCTTCGAAAATATTAAACCAATGTAATCTCTTATCACCTTGCCAACACATGCTACAATAGAATAGTGTAGTATCCTAAACGTTAGGATGGAAAGAGAATTTGTATGAGTTGGTAGGGGCGAGTACTCTTGACCCAAGATCATCATTCTTTGATTTACAATGAAAGTTAAGCCATTGGAGGATCACATTCACAGAGAGATATTAGCAACATAGGGGTTGTCAGCAGTAATACAACTCTTCTGAGTGGACTCATGATGTTTTTAATTCCTTTTTGGTACTTAGAGAAAATTATTGATTATTTTCTTATTTATATGGTCAAATAGAGACCAAATATAATGGAAGAGTAAACATTAGGTCAAGTTGTGGTGTAAAACCAGTGTTTTATACTAGCCAACAAGAAGCTGCCACGTCATCAATTGAAATATCTTTTCTTTTTCTCTCTTACTCTCGCTCTTGTCTTCTCCATTTCACAGGTCTTTCTTCTCTCTCTCTTTTTTTTTTTTTTTTTCTTTCTCACTTGTTCTCTTCCTCTCTCCAGAACAGCCCCCACCTCCATAGCCCGCCACCACCACTTGGAATCCATCACCACCATCAAGAACCACCAAAATCACATATCCATACCCACAAACCCCCCCTAAAAAAAAGGAAAAAAGCCTAAACCCAAACCCAAATTGGAACCGCTAACTACCCCCCACCACCACCGCCGCAACTCACCATCACCATCCATCACCAACATCAACAACCACTGAAATCACATATCCACACCCACAAACCCAAAACAAAAACAAAAACCAAATGAGAAACAAATCTAAATCAGTGAAAAGATTTTAGGCGTTGTGCTTGTTGTGGTGTTGATAATGGAGGGGTTGAATAGGTTATTGGAGAGGAAATTTGGATATGCATGCAGATTTGATCGAAGAAAAGAAACGAATTTGACGGAGCACCCAACAACAGCCACCTGTCCTTCGAATCTGAATCCCTAGTAGCAACCACCTCTCCTCCGGTCATCCAAATTCGATGTAGTGACAAAACGAAACAAATAGAGAGAGCTAGAGAGAGGGGACGAGACAGTGAGAGAAGAGAGAGGGAGAGTCTGAGAGTGAGGGAGATTTTTTTTTTTTTTTTTTTTTGGAGAATCAGTGAGGGAGATTAAAGTAAGTGTGAGAAATAAAATATTAATATTTCTGTTTAGAACCTATGAACAGTCAGGTTGTATATACACAACCTGATTGTTCATAGAGGGAGAAGGGAAAGGCTGATGGCCTTGAAGCTTTTAATTGGATTTGATTTTAGATGGAGAAGAAAGTTATGGGTGAGAGGGTTGGAGAGAGGAAGAGAACAAGTGAGAAAGAAAGTAAAAAAGAGAGAGAAGAGAGAGACATGTGAAACGGAGAAGACAAGAGAGAGAGAGTAAGAGAGAAAGAGAAAAGATACTCCTATTGATGACATGGCAGCTTGACGTGGCAGCCTTCTATTGGCTGGCATAAATCACTGGTTTTACGCCACAGCCTGACTCAATATTTACTCATAATGGAATCCCATTTGGAATAGCCTCATGTCATAAAATGAGATTGGTTCAATCTTCTAATATGGGAAAACTATAATGGATTCAAATCTTTTAGATTTCTTAGGGTACTCTACTAATAGATTTCATTAAATCCTAACCACTCTTTAATGATTTAATGGTCTAAATTCTGTCATGTCAGTATTTCACTAATAATATTCTTAAAATAATAAAATAATGTTGCAAATAAAACAATTAAGATTATTGTTAGTGGAATGTTGACGTGGCTAAATCTAAACCATTAAATTATTAAAGAATGGTTAAGATTTAAGGAAATCTATTTGGTAGAGTTCCCTAGGAAATCTAGAGGATCTGAATTCATTTTGTAACGAAAAATGTTTCGATATGACCATAGAAATAATGAAATATATTGATTTTAGTTAATACTGGTGTAACATTCCAGAGTTATAGCAATATATATGTGTGTATTTATTTATATTTTTATAAATATAATTTAAAATTCACATATTTTTTTTATGCCCAAATATTAGTTTAAGTACATTAACCCAATATATTAACTTTTTTTTTTTTTTATCAGCGAAATATATTAACTTAAATAATATGTTTTATAATATATTTTAGAATGATTTTTATTGTAATATGGTCCAAAACATTAATATAGGCCGAATGACCCAAAAAATCTTTGGCACTTTCTGATATTTAATTCCGTACAGTTTAGAGAAATATTGGTACTGATTTAATGGCCAATACAATTGTTTTGGCAATACTTCCTTGATTTAAAGGTTGGCTTATGTTGTAATAATGGTATAGACTATATAGTAATTATTTTTATAATTTAATTATTATAACAAATGGGAGGGGATTCAAACCATGATTCTACACTTAAATGAGGTTCATGTACAATGCTTTTAGATATAAACAATTTTACAAAACTAGTCGGATGTATATGATAAAAATTTGACATGAATGTTTGACATATAGGTATTCTATGCCAATGCAGTAAATGGACACATCAAAAGCTCTATGTGAGAGAGATAAATGTGAAGAATTTTAACAAATATATTAAAAGGTTACATGAGTTTGATTCTATTTTTTTAAAAAAGAAATACATGTAACGAACTCTCTATTCGTGGTAGTTCTTTGAAAATATACCTCTGGGAAAAAAAATAACGATTTTTAAGAATTGCATTAAAAAAAAAAATGTATTTATTAAAACATATTTAAGCAATTGGTAAAATCTATCTGAAGTATTATTGTTGGAAGAAACTCAATGTGAAAACGTGTATTATATTTTTTGCGAATTGAAAAAAGTACTCAATAAATTGTGATTTGATAATGTACCTTATTCTTGGTTCTAAAGATGCATTTTCTTTTCGATATTTTAACATGGATTCGCCAGATAATTATTAATACTTAACTTTTTAACCTATGACTTCTATTTCAAAATTAATATTTATCATCAGGTTGTATGAAGGGAGTTTGAAGCCAAAATATTTTATTTGACGAAAAGACTTTACCAGTTAAACTAATTGAAAACGCAATTTTATTTTTTAATTGAGGGTCACATTCTTAACTTTTATCAATCTAGTCCAGAGCAAAGACACACTCAAAACCACACTCAACAACATCTTGGGGCATCTACTTATAATTGGATTACAACACTTACACATCAGCTGTCCTAAATGTAAATTTTTAGCATTCAGCACATCATACACCAATAACTCAGCCACATCAGATATTTTGAATGTCAAAAAATTTGGGTTGAAATTAAAGTTGAGTTTGAACCTAAAATCTTTTATTTGATGACAAGACTATACCAGCTAAACTAATTGAAAACGCAATTTTATTTTTTAATTGAGGGTCACAAATACTTAACTTATTATCAATCTAGTCCGGAGTACAAACACACTCAAAACCACACTCTACAACATGGTGGGGCGTCTACTTATAATTAGATTACAACACTTACACATCAGGTGTCCTAAATGCTAAATTTTTAGTATTCAGCACATCATACACCATTAACTCAACCACATCAGATATTTCAAACGTCAAAAAATTTAGGTTAAAACTAAAGTTTGTGGATTTCAGGTCAAGTTTGATAAGTGGGCTGTATTGCGCGCTCTTCACATCTGCTCTCTCTCTCTCTCTCAAAAATAAGGAATCCATTTTATATGTATAAGAGGATGTTTGGAAAATTAAATAATTGGAAATAGGTTTCAGTTAACTCAGCCAGTAAAATTTCTTATTATCGAATAAGGATTTGAGTTTTGAACCTTGGTTACTTCAAAAATCGATTGATGTCTTTACATGATGATAAAGAGTATTTATCATGAAGTGGATGCCATAAGTTAAAATTTTATAATATCAATTAAAAAAAAAACAAAAAAATAAAAATAATCAGACTAGTTGTTAATAAAATTCTTTTTTTGTACTGATGTGGGTGTCCAGAAGTCTTATGATATTTTAGTATTCCTTTGAGTATGCGTAATCCTCATATCTCACACATGAGATAATTATAGGTAAGGTAGATTATAACGAGAACAATGAAAAGAACAAGAAAGAATAGAATAATAAAGAGTTTAGAAACACAAAATGACATTTTCCTTACACAATATTTGCCCACACTCAAGTGCTGCTAAATGGTTTCTGCAAATTTGTTCGCATAACACAACTAAGTCAAGAATTCTACGAGAAGTAAATATAGAAAATTCTTGTAAATTTTTAAAAATGGTGTTGTGTTAGCATAAAATTTGAAGATGAAATCACTATTTATCGTCAAATGGCTTATGACCCTCCAAAAGGCATCTGAGGAGATTCAAGGTGATACAATATTCAAGTTAGAACCAAAACATAGCCATTATAGACAAGAAAATCACACAAATTTTGAGCATAATTGAAATATTTTTGAACACTGAGTGCTTATCGGCGCTTAGTCCTAGAAACACAAGTGGCAATTTGACACGTATGTACATTCCTGGTTTTCGCCTTTTTTATTTTTTATTTTAGTTTTCTTCACTTCCTATGCATTTCTAAGTATCTTTACTCTCCTATATTACCTCCATTTTATATACCTATATACAAACAAGTGTTTGTCACATTTTGAACTGGTGCTTAATGCTAATAGCCGAACATATTTTCTTTTCTGGGATTTTTATCACTTTTTTTCAGTACTTGTTTCCCAAATATATGCAAACCACGTTCTAACCCAAGAAGATGCATTCAAGGCCAAGAAGATGTGATGGGATTATTTGAGGACTTGCTGAGGCGACTGTCCACAGTTAAGTTTGAATTACTTTTTATCCAAGCGTGGATTATTTTGAACCAGAGGAATACAATTATACATGGAGGGAAATTGTAGGGACTGGGTTGGCTAAATAAAAGATCAAGGGATTATTTGGAAGAATTTCACCAAGCACAAAACTAGCTGATCATTCCAGATATACGAATATGAGTGTAGTTGCATGGCATCCTCCTCCTGCATCAATCTTCAAATTGAACTTTGATGTTGCAATTTTCTCGGACTTGAACAACTCAAGATTTGGTGCAATGATCCTGAATGAGAAGGGAGAGGTGATGGCGGCTATGTTAGCTACGGGTACACCCGTGGGAGATAGCAAAGAGGCTGTAATTCTACGATTTTAAATATAATTTTTCTTTCTTTTAATAGCACCATTGAAATGACTCAAAATTTGGAAGGGCCAACTTCAAATTTTGAAACTACTTTTTTTTAAATCGAAATAATATACATAATATAAATAAATTTCTTAAAATTTGGGGGAGGGAGAGAGGGGGGGGGGGGGTCATGCTTGAGTGTGGCTCTACCACTAATTGTTGCACACAACTAATTAATATAGCCGTACATATAGACTGTGAAATTGAATTTTCAAAACATGATTTACCATTTTAATTGAAATAGTGATTCAAAACATGATTTTTGCATGTGTGTATGCAAATACTATGTGTGATAATTACTACTTAAAAGGATGTTCTTGTAGACTGATAATAACGCTAAGGGTGAGTACTAGTAAGGATAATACACTTAAAATCCAATCAATCAACTCCAAAGGAGGCAAGGAGTAAGAGAGTTAAGGTTAAAAAAGCGTAGAGTGGCACATAAAATGGGTAAAAAAAGATAAGCAAGGAGTACATAATATGAGTTCATTCTTGATTTAAATTAAGGACTACATGATTCTTGAAAAGAAAAAAGAAATTAAGGAGTACATGCATGATATGATGAGCTTATTCTTTATTTTGCACCAGAAAAGGCATCATGCAAATTTGCAAGATTATGGATGCTGCTCATTCTGACGGATTCCAGTTATAGCATTTAACGTACTTTTCACCCGCAGAGCAATTAGGTTGAGTTAGAGACTTGCAAGGGCCAGTGTCTTTGATACTCCAAAAACAATCTGTGCAAGTTATGTCTCTTTGGGCTTCGAAAATATTAAACCAATGTAATTTCTTATCACCTTGCCAATACATGCTACAGTAGAATAGTGTAGTAGCCCAAACGTCAGGATGGAAAGAGAACTTGTATGAGTTGGTAGGGGCGAGTACTCTTGACCCAAGATCATCATTCTTCGATTTACAATGAAAGTTAAGCCATTGTTTGTTGCTCAAACAATCAGTGATATGAACTGTTGTTGGAGGATCACATTCATAGAGAGACATTAGCAACATAAGGGTTGTCAGCAGTAATACAACTCTTCCGAGTGGACTCATGATGTTTGTAATTCCTTTTTGCTACTTTGAGAAAATTATTGATTATTTGTTTATTTCTAGGGTCAGGTAGAGACCAAATATACTGGAATCCCATTTGGAATATCCTCATGTCATAAAATGAGATTGGTTCAATCTTCTAATATGGGAAAAATGTAATTGCTTAGAGCAAACCTTCCATATATGTAAGATGCTAAAATCAATTTTGTAACGGAAACTGTTTTGATATTATTGATTATTTGTTTATTTCTAGGGTCAGGTAGAGACCAAATATACTGGAATCCCATTTGGAATATCCTCATGTCATAAAATGAGATTGGTTCAATCTTCTAATATGGGAAAAATGTAATTGCTTAGTGCAAACCTTCCATATATGTAAGATGCTAAAATCAATTTTGTAACGGAAACTGTTTTGATATTATTGATTATTTGTTTATTTCTAGGGTCAGGTAGAGACCAAATATACTGGAATCCCATTTGGAATATCCTCATGTCATAAAATGAGATTGGTTCAATCTTCTAATATGGGAAAAATGTAATTGCTTAGTGCAAACCTTCCATATATGTAAGATGCTAAAATCAATTTTGTAACGGAAACTGTTTTGATATGATCACTAAAAAGAAATATTTTGATTTTGATTTATAACGGTGTATAGTTTCAGAGTTACGGTAAAATATATGTGTGTATTTATTTATAAATATATATATATATATATATATATATATATATATATATATATATATATTTTGAAATTCACATATTTTTTAATCGCAAATATTAGTTTTAGTACATTGACTAAATAATATATTTTAGAATTATTTTTTATTGTAAGGTCCAAAACGTTAATATAGGCTGAATAACCCAAAATATCTTTGGCACATTCCAATATTTAATTTGGTATGGTTTAGTGGAGTACTGGTACTGATTGAAAGGTTATTATTGGGTACTTCAGAAGTATATTCCCTCATTCTCACGTAGAGGTGAGTCCCACCCACCATGGGGCTTACACCCATATGAGAGAGAAGGAGTGTACTTCTGGAGTATCTAATAAATTTCCTTGATTGAATATCTTGATTTAAAGGTTGGCTTATATAGTAATAATGGTATAGACTACATCGTAATTATCTTTATAATTTAATTATTACAACAAATGGGAGGGGGATTCAAACCATGATTCTACACGTAATTGAGATTCATGTACAGTTCTTTTAAATACAAATAATTTTACAAAACTAGTCCGCTGTATGATAAAAATTTGACATTAAAGTTTGATATATAGGTATTCTATGCCATTGCAGTAAATGGATTCATCAGAAGCTCTATGTGTGAGAGGTAGATGTGAAGAATTTTACGTAATAAATATATTAAAAGGTTACATTAGTTTGATTCTATTTTTTTTAGGAAAAAAAAATACATGTAACGAACTCTTTATTTGTGCTAGTTATTTGAAAATATACCTTTTGGAAAAAAACATAATTATTTTTAAGAATTGCATTTAAAAATGTATTTATTAAAACATAATCAAGCCATTTGGAAAAATCTATCTAAAGTATTATTGTTTGGAAGAAACTCAATGTGAAAATGTGTATATATATATTTTTTTGCGATATGTAAAAAGTACTCATCAATAAATTGTGATTTGATAATGTACATTATTCTTGGTTCTAAAGATGTATTTTCTCTTTGATTTTATAACATGGGTTCGCCAGATAATTACTAATACTTAACTTTTTAACCTATGACATCTATTTTAAAATTGATATTTATCATCAAGTTGTATGAAGGGAGTTTGAACCCAAAATATTTTATTTGACGACAAGACTTTATCAGTTAAGCTAATCGAAAATGCAATTTTTTTTTTTTTTTTTTTTGAGGATCACAAATACTTAACTTATTATCAATCTAGTTTGGCATACAGACACACTCAAATCCACACTGAACAATATGTTGGGGCATCTACTTATAATTGGATTACAACACTTACACATCAAGTGTCATAAATGCTAAATTTTTAGCATTCAAAACATCATACACCAAAAACTCAGCCACATCAGATATTTTAAATGTCAAAAAATTTGGGTTGAAACTAAAGTTGGTGGATTTCAAGTCAAGTTTGATAAGTGGGCTGTATTGGGCACTCTTCACAGTTGCTCTCTCTCTCTCTCTCTCTCTCTCTCTCTTAATAAATAAGGAATCCATTTTATTCCATATAAGAGGGTGTTTTACAAATTAAATAATCAAACATAGGTTCCAGTTAACTCAGTCAGTAAAATTTCTTATAATCGAATAGGAGATTTGGTTTTTGAACCTTATTTACACAAAAAACCGATTGATGTCTTGGTATGATGATAACGAGTATTTATCATGGAGCGGATTTCATAAGTTAAAATTTTATCATATCAATCAAAAATAAAAAACAAAAAAAATATTCAGACCGGTTGTTAGTAATATTCTTTTTTTGTATTGATGTGGGTGTACTCTTACAGTATTTGACTATTCTTCTGAGTATGCGTAGTCCTCATATCTCACACATGAGATAATTATAGATTAGGTAAATTATAAAAAGAACAATGAAAAGAACAAGAAATAATAGAATAAGGGTTTAGAAACACAAATTGACATTTTCTTACACAATATTTGCCCCTACTCAAGTGTTGCTAAATGGTTTCTGCAAAGTTGTTCCCATTATACAACTAAGTTAAGAATTCTACGAGAAGTAAATATGGAAATTCTTGTAAATTTCTAAAAATGGTGTATTGTTAGTATAAAATTTGAATATAAAATCACTATTTATCGTCAATGGCTTATGTCCCTTCAAAAAACATCTTAGAGCATCCCCATCAACTCGTGCATAAATTTTTCCATTTTACATGTCTAAAACCTACTTTTTCTATTTTACACACTTATTTTTACAAAACACCCACATCAATTTGTCTATTATACACATTTATTCAAATAAAATATTCATTTCTTTGCCACACAGCCATCGACCCACACCCACATTCCACACCGGTATCACACCAGAATCCACAAAACCACCGGCAGAAAACCAGGAAAACAAACCTAGCAAAATGGATCAAAACCCACTTATCAAGATCGATGCCTCGCCTTGAGCAACAAGATCAACGCCTCCAATGGTGATGGCGAGAACGAGAAACAAGATCGACGCCTCCAAAGGCAAGCGGTGGTGATGGCGATGGCGAGAGACATTCAACCCCATTCAACCCGAAACCCGCTGATCAAGCCCATTCAACCCAAAAACAACGAGAAACAAAGGAATAAAGAGCGATCGGCGGAAGCTAGATGAAGAAAGATTGATGAGAGGAAGAAAGATGAATGAGATGAGAGAAAGGGAGAGTTGTGCACCTAAGAGAGAGAGGAAGCTGAGAGTCAGGTACACAGAGGAGAGAGAAAAAATTGTTAAAAAATTATATACACATGCTACAGTGCCCGTGCAAATATGCACAGGTACTGTAGCAACTTGCAAATATGCACAAGTTTACACCCACTGATGTGGGTGTTTTTTTTGCTCAGATTGTGTAAAATTGGTAACTTTTTCCATTTTGCACATTTATACACATTTATACAAAGACTGATGAGGATGCTCTAAGGAGAGTCACGGTGGTACACTATCCAAGTTAGAACCAAAACATAGCCATTATAGCTAGACAAGAAAATCACACAAATTTTAAGCATAATTGAAATTATTTTGAACATGAGTGCTTGTCGGCACTTAGTCATAGAGACACAAGTGGCAATTTGACAATTGTGTACATTCTTGGTTTTCGCCTTTTTTATTTTTATTTTTATTTTCTTCACTTCCTATGCTTTTCTAAGTATCTTTACTCTCCTAGATTACCTCCATTTTATATGCCTATATACAACCAGGTGTTTGTCGCATTTTGAAAATATTGAACTGGTGCTTAATGCTAATAGCATAACATATTTTCTTTTCTTGGATTTTTATCATTTTTTTTTCATAACATGTTTCCCAAAATACAGTTATACATGGAGGGAAATTATAGGAACCGGATTGGCTAAATAAAAGATCAAGGGATTATTTGGAAGAATTTCACCAAGCACAAGACTCGCTGATCATTCCAGATATGAATATGAGTGTAACTGCATGGCATCCTCCTCCTAAATTGGTCTTCAAATCGAACTTTGATGCTGCAATTTTCTCGAACTTGAACAGCTCAAGATTTGGTGCAATGATCCTGGATGAGAAGGGAGAGGTGGTGGTGGTTATGTCAGCTAAGGGTCCACCCGTTTTTTTGGGGGGGGGGGGGGGGGGTTCTAATTCTTGTGTGTGGCTCTACCACTAATTGTTGCACACAACTAATTACATATAGCTATACATACGGACTATGAAATTGTGTTTTCAAAACATGATTTTACCATTTAAATTGAAACAGTGATTCAAAACATGATTTTTGCATGTGTATGTACGTACTATGTGTGATAATCACTATTTAAAAGATAATACACTTTTTTTTAAACCTAAGATAGAAATAATACTCTAGCTTAATCTAAGCATATGTGTGTGAAGTTTCTTCTTAAATACTTAATGTCTTAAACTCGGGCCTTTGTCTCCCCCACCTTACAAGTACATGTTCTTGTAAAGTGATTATCACGCTAAGGTGAGTACTGGTAAGTATAATACACTTAAAATGTGCTAGGGTACATTTTTTTTACACCTAAGATTATTTAACACCTTTTTATTTTTCAAACGTCACAAACAAATTATTGGGCATACCTAAATATTTTTTACTATTACTATGCTAGCCCACAACCATTCTTCTATCCATCACAAAATTGGGCTACAAATGTAAAACACTATAAGATCCAATATTTTTGTAAAGCCTAAATTATTTATTAAGCAAGTTAAAATCTCATTCTTTCTAAAGCCCAAGAAATTTTATGCTTAGCAATATTTGGAAAAAGCCCTCGATTCAAATACATGGCAAAACAATTTTATCAATAGAATTCAAGTCCATAATTAAAGCCCATGATTCAAATTCATGGCAATACTATTTTATCAATGAGATTCAACCCCATTACAAAGCCCATGATTCAAACCCATGATAAATTATTTATCAAAACCCCAATTTTCATTGGCAATATCAAAACCCCAATTCTCATGGGCAACATCAAAAGCCCAGTTCTCGCTGGCAACATCAAAAAGCCCAGTTCTCACTGACAATATCAAAATGCCCAATTTTCAGTGGCAACATAAAAAAGCCCAGTTCTCACTGGCAATATCAAAAGTCCAATTTATGTTGACACTATTTTATTAAAAGCCTAAGATTATTGACGCTTGGCAAAAATATTATGTTATAATTATTTCATTTAAAAGATGAACAATTTTTCTTAAACATTACTATGGCAATCATCTCAAAATCCAGGGCAATCATTTTATAAAAGCTCATGGAAAGTTATTTTGAAGATCATGATATTCATCTCATAACATGTTATAAACCCATGAAACGTGTGGTCATCATTTACATCACAATATCCGTAATATTTATCTTCAAAGCCCATGGTAACTATTCAATCCCACAAGCTCTCCATTTAAATTATGACGTGACTATTAGAAATCACGAACATTACTTATGATATGGAATTCATCATTTTCAAAAATAGTAAATGTTATTTACAAAGGCATTTTGAAGCTTATCCTATTATTTCAAATATTACAACTCATTGCCCAAAGACCCATTACAAATATCTATGAAAACCCAAAATATTTACTAATAATAAGAGTCCATGAGGGATGAAAACCCATGGCAACATGTGTTGTTGATGTCCATTTTATAGGATGAACACAGCCCAGCCCAAAGGGACCAGCCCACAAGAGAAAGTCAATCCAAAGAACACTAGCAAGAGGCAAAGGACTAAAAATAGACAACCAGCTCTTGTTCATCATTGACCAAGGTACAGCTGGAGGCCTCTACAAGAGATCCAAGTATTTGAGAATGAACTATAGGCTGTCCCATCAACTTTCTATCACCCTCTACTTGATGTGAACAGTGCCTAGAGATTGTGATATCAGCTGAAGTCTAATGAGTGATGGAGCTTCATCATTTTCTTTAAGACTATATCTCCAACGGAAGGGGAGCTGAAACCAAGTTATCTAAATCTCAACAAATCAATGCCATAAATGTCAAAAACGTTCAAGACATGGTTCATGTGCCAAGCCCATGAATCCTAAAGGGGAAAATTTAGGAACATGTGGTTTGGAGGGCATAAAGGGATCTCCAGCAGAACCCTTTGAAGTGGGCTTAAACTTTGACACCTGGCTTGGGGTGTTGAATCCTAATTCTTAGGGTCCAAATCTCAGTTGCAGCATTAGAATTCCTCCTTGATACCTGCCTTAATCCTATTGCTTAAACTTAGCTTCAGAAATCTTGACATTTAATGCAAAAATACCACAAAAATCCACCATGTGTCATATTACCCAAAGAAAAAGCAATTCTCCTATTTATGGCCAAATACTAGGATAATTTAGCCTGATACTCTGCCCCCTGATCAGTCATACATTTTTGGACTTTTGCTAATTAATACGCCCTAAACACCACTATAAAAAGGTAAGCACACTAGCCCACAAGACACACACCAACCCCTCTGAAGTTTCTGATTTTCTTGCCACCTTGCTTGTGGTTTAGCTCTCCCCAAGCTCATAAATCATCCCCTTAGCCCACACTCACTTAACCTCAGACATTCCCTTTCCTTTTCTGCATATTAACAGCCCATAAATGCTTCCTAACTAGTCACAAACAACCCTTTACTCACTAAAGCCTTAACCTCAGCATTAACTCCATCACACCACCACAAGCTTAAATATCCACTCACTAAAAATAGCCCACACTACCCCATTCATGCCTTATGTATATATATTCCCCAAAATCTTATTTCAACATTTGCTTTACTGAGCTGGAACCCCTTTCTTCTTCCCATGGAACTTTTAATTTTTACTTTTTATTTTACTATTAAAGGATATAATGTATTTGTAACAATGGAATTCTTCCCTCATATTGATGTAATGATGGCTGAAAGTACAATAAATTCTCCTAACCGAGACACACAAGGACCCCCAGAAGTGAACACTTTCCTAAATTTATTTAATAATTGACTGCTGGATTCTAAGTGTAATTTCACCCTACCGCTAGAGTATTTATTTTTCTTGTATTATCAAAACAAGGCCATTAACATACTGATTAACTATTTTGAAGTGTTTTTGTGCTTTTGTTGTTGTTTTGTCAAAGTGCAGCTTTTATTTCTTGCTTGGATAGGCTAATAACTACACCGAAAGCCTTTGGGCATTATTTCAAGAGCCCATCGTTGAGTTTTGGCTTGACTTCCCTCATTTTATTCAGAGGACTACATGATTCTTGAAAAGAAAAAAGAAATTAAGGAGTACATGCATGATATGATGAGCTTATTCTTTATTTTGCACCAGAAAAGGCATCATGCAAATTTGCTAGATTATGGATGCTGCTCATTCTGACGGATTCCAGTTATAGCATTTAACATACTTATCACCCGCGGAGCAATTAGGTTGAGTTAGAGACTTGCAAGGGCCAGTGTCTTTGATACTCCAAAAACAATCTGTGCAAGTTATGTCTCTTTGGGCTTCAAAAATATTAAACCAATGTAATTTCTTATCACCTTGCCAATACATGCTACAGTAGAATAGTGTAGTAGCCCAAACGTTGGGATGAAAAGAGAATCTGTATGAGTTGGTAGGGGTGAGTACTCTTGACCCAAGATCATCATTCTTCGATTTACAATGAAAGTTAAGCCATTGTTTGTTACTCAAACAATCAGTGATATGAACTGTTGTTTGGAGGATCACATTCACAGAGAGACATTAGCAACAAAAGGGTTGTCAGCAGTAATACAACTCTTCTGAGTGGACTCATGATGTTTGTAATTCCTTTTTGGTACTTTGAGAAAATTATTGATTATTTGCTTATTTCTAGGGTCAGATAGAGACCAAATATACTGGAATCCCATTTGGAATATCTTCACGTCATAAAATGAGATTGTTTCAATCTTCTAATATGGGAAAAATGTAATTGTTTAGTGCAAACCTTCCATATATGTAAGATGCTAAAATAAAAGAGCTCTTTAAAGCAAGTGAGTCAATTTTGTAATGGAAACTCTTTCAATATGACCATGAAAATGAAATATATTGATTTTGATTAATACGGTGTATCATTTTAGTGTTACAACAATATATATATATGTGTGTATTTATTTATATTTTTATAAATATAATTTAAAATTTGCATATTTTTTATGCCCAAATATTAGTTTAAGTTCATTAACTTAAATAATATATTTTAGAATTATTTTTTTATTGTAATGTCCAAAATCTTCAGCAGATTCTAATATTTTTAAAATTTAATTATTATAACAAATGGGAGGGGGATTCAAAACATGATTCTATGCGTAAATGAGTGGGGTGGCAGTGTTGGTTTCGATTTTGTGGGTCGCCCATGGTTGTGGCCATGGGTTTTATGGTTTGTTAGATGGAGACTTAATAGTATTGGTGGTGGGTCATGTGTTGAAAATTAAAATAAACTAGTCGCAAACCTGCACGTTGGGTGTGATAATTTTTAGGTAAAATACTATTTTAGTCCTTAAACTTTGTAAAGAATTAAAAAAAAAAATTGTTTTATCATTTTTTTTATAATGTTGTTTATAACGTTTCTTATCATTATCATACATTTATTGGTTGATGATTTGCATAACATATATATTAAATAAGAGGTTGAATTGTTCATTAGATTTTTTAAGTCATGTTATATATATATATATATATATAAAAATAAGGTTAAATAAATTGTCAAAAAACGAGATTATAAAATTTTCTAACTTTATTTCTAATGTAATTTCTAAATTAGTGAAGAACATCTCATTTTTAGTTATGATAGGAAATATAATTTCCCTAGTTAGAGTTTGATTAGTTTTTTTAAGTTTAAATTTTTTATTATTATATTTAATTGTTGATTATTGATTTAATTAAGTTAATGTAATAGTTGATTTTATTGTACTATAAAGTTTTCAATGTCCTTTGTATAATCATTTCTATTTTATTTCTTACTCCTCTTGATATCATGGATGACTTAAATAGTTATAAATGTAGTTACGTTAATGGTATATCAAAGGTTTTTTTTTTTTTTTTTCCTGAATTTTCAAGGAAATATGAAAAACATTTCTCTAATTTGGTCTCAATTAGTTAAGACATCTATAATATCTTAACGAAAGTCATAATGAGCATTAAATTTTTTTAATGTATGAAGCGTTTAGGTTAGTGGTATGTCAAAGTTAAAAAAAAAATTTTAAAATTCCAAGGAAACGTAAAAGGCCTTTTTTTTTAAAAAAAGAAATAGGAACTTTTTGAATTGTATAGATATAAGGACCAGATTTGAGTCCTAAGCCCAAAAGTTATGAGGATCTAGGCCCAAAGAGCCTAACGAGTTGGGTTGCAATAATAATAGATCTAGATCACAATAAAGTAAAAGAAGACTGATTTTATCTAAAGAAAATCGTCATCAGCACAATCCGAGGAGATCAGTTATTGTGTATATTACTTGAAGTTGGTTACAAATATAGTTCTTATGGCTACAGTGTTTCTTTTTTAATTCTCCAATCCCTTCTCTTCAGAGTCTTCTTTTCATTTTATACTACATTCCTTCTTTCATCCCTACCCTCCACATGTAGGGTAGATCGCTGGTGTTGATCCTTGTCCCATCAACACCTTCTTGAAGTCCTTTATAGTAGCTGTAAGGCTGAAAATTACTTTTCAGGTATCACCTCCACATAAATGCGGATAGTTGGTTAGGTGCAGAGCATTCAATACGGTGGTAGCAGCTTTCTTTTTAGATATTTTAGGACTTGCCTCTATCTTGTGCTTCTGTGGTGCTTATCTGTATCAATAGAATCTCCTGGAACATTGCCCCGAGTAGCAAACTACCCTTTAGGACCTCGGTTTTGATCAGCCGAGGAGACATTCCTCCTCGGACCATCCTCATGGACCCTTATAATCAAAACTAACCTCTTCACTTACTAACACAGACTCCCCTGATAATTTTCACATCTTCTGGGATTACTTCATGTCCTCGGATTGGGCCCCCGACCTAATATATACACAGATGCAATTTGCTGGGCCCAATGCCCCTACAATAGCCTCTCAAAATTCTCCTCTCTGGCTCCTCGGGAAGAAAGGAAGATTTGGATGTCAATACAGTGACCCCGTACCTTGTCATCACTCATCCCTGTTTGCGCAGGCATCTTTTTAACTGTCCAATGCACGCTCCTGATGCTTCGGCATCCGAGACGCACCTTAATTAAATTCTTGTGGCTCCATGTTCCCCACGTTCTATGGTGCGATGCGGATCCAACAGCTGAGGATTTTATTGGGACTCTGGCAGGAGTTTTCGCACTTGTCACTCTCTCTTTGATATAAATACTACCCCAAACACCTTATTCACCTTACTTTAGCAGTTACAAATCGAACTTGCACACTTACATAATCTACTTGTGCCCTCATAAACTTAAAGAGCCTATCCAAGGAGACTTTTCTTCTTTTCGTAAGTCTTTACAAACCTTTCCATTTATTTTACCTTCTACTGTTCTTTTCTCCATATCTATTCCTCCTCGGCCTTCTTAGTTTCTCCTTCACTATCTTCCAACCCTTCTCTAAATATGGGTAGATTTGCTTACCTGGTAGACTCCACGGAGAATATAGAGAATTTTAGAGCTCAGTATAGGATTCCACTAGGAGTGTCAATTAGGTATTGTAAGGAAGGGGAATGGCACGAGAAAAGGCAAAAGGGAGAGGTGGTAATCCCGATGATTGCCTTTATAGAGGGAGGGATGAAAATCCCTATGGGCATCGTCATTAGGGATTACCTTAGGGCTCACAGATTAGCTCCCACCCAATGTGCCCCAAACATATTTAGGATTCTAGGGAGTGTAGATGTCTTTAATGAGAAAATGGGCTTAGTGCTTCCCCACCATGATGTCAACTAGGTTTACAACCTCTACCACCTAAAGGGGCAGGGGTATTACCTAAAGTCTAGGTACCCTGAGGTTAGGCTTATCCAATACCTCCCTGATTCCAACAAAGGCCTAAACAAGGACTTCTTAATCGTTTCAGGGGAGTGGCACAATTGTCTTCCCGGCCTGATGAGAGAGGGGAAACTAGGTGGGGTTTTAGGTCTAGGTTGATTATTTCAAAGTCACCCCTTTTCCCCCTTCTTTTGTTTGTGTTTGTGTATGAGTTTTCCTTTGATTCGCACTGTTTTTTGTTGACAATGTTTTTTTGTTTTTCCTAATGGTTTTGTAGATAAGAACGCTGTTGTTCCAAACTTCAGTCTTGTCAACCAGCCAAGCCTAGACAAGATATTGAAGGTCGAGGTGTTCATCCATAGTGATGGTTAGTTAAGAGCAGCACATTTAATCCTCGGTTACACCCTCATCTCTAAAAGCTAACAGGTGCCGAAGTGCGACCCTCACTTGCATCGGATCAACGTTGCCGTGCCGGGCTTCCTTAATCCAGGCCCAAGACCACAAGGGGTGTTGAAGGTATAGCCAACCCTTCAGTTCAAGGCTGAGGACGAAGCCACCCCCTCACAGCCAGCCGTAGAAAAGGAAGAAGAAGAAGTGGTTGAGGTCCTTGACTCCGAGGATGATTTTGAGGTTTTTAACCAACCTGAATCTTTGGAGGTCCCTTCTTGGGCTCCTACCCTAATATTGGATGGAGACCCTTTGCCTATTGACGCCTCGATCTGAGACTTCTGGTAAGGGAAGGCCGGGTACGTGGATGATGCCGTGGAGCAGGCCTTGTTGTTGCTCGAAGACATGGCCGACTTAAGGTCAATGAGGAAGCACGAGGTCTTCCTAAGTCTAAAAAGGGATCTCGCCCTGGTAAGTTCACTAATTACTTTTTTTTTATTTTTTATTCATGCTTATTTTCACTTTTTCTAACTTTCACACCTCTTTTCATGTCTCTGAAAGGCTGTCCAATCCACCCACAGGGCCGAGGAGATAGTTGATGCCTTCCACATGATGATGAAGGACAAGAAGGCTAGGCGGATCACGACTGTGGAGGTTTTAGAGTGCCTGACAAGAAATCCCAAGAGCTAACCGCCAAGCTGACTGAGTCCGAAAGGGACAGAAAAAGTGTTGTGGTAGCCTTGGATGGGGTAGAGAAACAAGCTGAGGCCCAGTGCAAACAACTTGGCCAAACTGAGGCCGACCTTGCTGCCGCCAAAGATCAAGTGAAAATTCTGTCAAAGAAACTGGAAGAGGTCGAAAAGGCCAAAGATTAGGTGGAGCAAGAAAGGTATGATGTGGGAGTGGCAGAAACCGAAGAATCCCTTAGGACTGAGGTCTCGGAGGTGTAGGCACTACTGCCTCCAAGTGTGGAATGAGACCCTTACCAAGTTAGGGTTGAGGCCTCCTCTGCCTTCAGGAGAGCAGAAAGTGTGTACTTCCCTCCTACCATTTGCACTTCAAGCTCCTCGGGCCCAAGGCTAATGCGGCCTCCAAAGAAGTAGATGCTGAGAAGGAGAGCCTAGCCAAAGCTCTCCCTTTAGTTCAAAGCCTACCCAAGGAGGCAGATCTCCCAAAGGTTGCTAAGAAGCCAGCCGAGGTGACCAAGGAAGTAGCCTATGATGCCCCTTAACCCCCAACTGACCCTAAGGACCCATCCAAGGAAAGGGAGGCCCCGTTATTCTAACAACTCTCCCCATACTTATCAAGGAGGACCCCAAGGGTAAGGGCCTAGCACCTTCCACGGCAGCCATTACCTAGCCAGGCAAGATTCCCAAGAACAAGCTTGTGATAAAAATGAAGCCCTCAACTATCCTGTCTTCTTCGTTTCCCCTCTTTTTATTATTATTTACAAGACTTGTAATTCAGTTCCATCTTTTGTAGGCAACTTTGCCTTTTTCCAAGGCCCAGATCAATGAAAATATAAGTTCTTTTCTTTCATATTTGTAATGCCTATACTAATCCTAACACAGTGTCTATTATACTTAAAACATAATTAACATGATAGTGAGATATAACTTCACTTGGTTATATGCATGAGTGGTGGCACAGTTTCCGCATCCCATGTGATTAACCACAAAACAGGGTAAACCCACTAAGTCCACAATCTCAGTAAAGTGTAATGTTTAGTCTTAAACACTTACATAAATGGCAAAGCACCCATTCAGGTCAGGATCCATCTAAATTTCCTTCCATTAGTAGGTTTAAGGAACTGGATACGATAATTAGCTCATAAACAGATCATGGATCTTTTTTCAAATGCTTTAAGTGATGCTCGTGAGCATGCGTTCAATCATGTCACTTGAAAGAAAATCTATGTCATTCAGCATGGCTGATCTTATTAGACACTTCAATAATCAATAGAAAGTATTAATTTACCTAAGGTATATGGTCCGAGGAACCAGACATAATTAAGGTTCTGTTTAACACTTAGAAAAATGATTGCAAATATCAATTTACCCAAGGTATGTGGTCCGAGGAGTTAGGCATGACCAAGGTTCTATTTGATACTTAGAAAAAATTGTATGAAGTATTAATTTGCCTAAAGTATGTGGTCTGAGGAGCCAAAAATAACTAAGGTTCTGTTTAACATTTAGAAAAATGATATGAAGTATTAATTTACCCAAAGTATGTGATCAAAGGAGCCAGGCATAACTAAGATTCTGTTTAACACTTAGAAAAATGATATGAAGTATTAATTTACTCAAAGTATGTGGTCCGAGAAGCTAGGCATAACTAAGGTTCTGTTTAACATTTAGAAAAATGATATGAAATATTAATTTACCTAAAGTATGTGGTCTGAGGAGCCAGGCATAACTAAGGTTCTGTTTAACACTTAAAAAATAATATGAAGTATTAATTTACCTAAAATATGTGGTTCGAGGATCCAAGCATAGCTAAGGTTTTGTTTAATATTCAAATAAATAGTAAGATGCATAACGCTTAGTATAATAAACCAAAACATGGCAAAGGAAACTTTCATTAATAATAATACATTTTCAGGTTGTTTACATTCCAGGAGCGTGGTACAACTTTTTCATCTAGATCTTCAAGATAATACGCGCCTATTCCGACTACCGAGGTGATGCGATATGGCCTTTCCCAATTGGGCCCTGACCTTCCTCATGCTGGGTTCTTTGCAATACCAAATACCTTTCTTAATACCAGGTCTCCAAGCGCTAATGGCCTTAACTTTACGTTGGCATTATGCCCTTACTTGAGCTTATGCTAATAATACGCTATTTGGACCATGACATTTTCTCTTCGGTCTTCAATTAAGTCTAAGCTCTTTCCTAATAGCCCATCATTTTTGCTCGGAGTGAAAAAACTCGTTCTCAGTGTTGAGAAGCCAGTCTCTAGAGGAATAATAACCTTGGCTCCATAAGTCATCGAAAAGGGTGTCGCCCTTGTTGATCTACGAGGTGTGGTCCAATATGTCCAAAGGACGTGCGACAGCTCTTCCACCCATTTTCCCTTTGCGTCATCCAATCTCTTCTTGAGTCCACCCACTATGACCTTATTAACAACCTTGGCCTGTCTTTTCCCCTAAGGATAAGCCAGAGTGGAATACATATTCGTAATTCCCAGGTCGCAACAGTATCTCTTAAATGTTTTGCTATTAAACTGAAGACCATTATTAGAGATGAGGGTGTGGAGGATCCTAAACCAAGAGACAATATTTTTCCAAACAAATCTTTTAGCATCCATGTCCCTGATACTTACCAATGGTTCAGTTTCAACTCACTTGGTGAAATAATCCGTGCCAACCAGCAACCATCTCTTATTCCTTATTACCTTAGGGAAAGGTCTAACAATATCCAAACTCCATTGAGCAAAAGGCCAAAGGCTGGACAGAGGATTAAGGACTCCCCTTGGTTGATGAATGTTTGAGGCAAATCTTTGGCACTGGTCACACTTCTTCACATATTCTTGTGCTTCCTTCTGCATGTTCGGCCACTAATATCCTTGTGTAAGGGCTCTATGAGACAAGGATTTGCCTCATATGTGGCTTCCACAAATCCCTTCATATAACTCCTTTAGAAGCAGCTTTGATGCCTCGAGGTGTATACACAGCAAGTATGGCCCAGAAAAAGACCGCTTATACAACTTTTGGTCATCAAACAGCCAAAACCGAGGAGTCTTTCTTCGTACCTTGTCAGCCTCTAACTTCTCTTCGGGCATAATATCCCCTTTAAGGACTAGTACTATGGAGTCCATCTAGCTAGGGCCCACCCTAATTTGATGTATATGGACCACCTCACTCTTCATTTCAGTAGGTTTGCACAAGTCTTTAACAAGGATAACCCGAGGCAAGCTCTGGGCTGAGGAGGTTGCAAGCATGGCCAAAGAATCAAACCCTGACTGTAAGTTAAAAGACTCAAACCCTAACTGTAAATGCTTAACCTGACTTAAATATTCTTGCATTCTTACATCCCTAGCTTCTAACTCTTCTTTTATTTGGCCCAACACCAACCTTGAATTCGAGAAGACCTCCACTGCCTTTCCTCCCATTTTCTGAACCATAGTCATCCCTACCAATAGAGCTTCAGACTCAGCTCCATTGTTTGTGGCCGAGAAGCCCAATCTCAAGGATTTCTCAATTATGATCCTCTCGAGAGATATCAGAACTAGCCCCACTCCAGATCCTCTGTGATTCGCTACACCATCAACGTATACCTTCCAGGACAAAGGTTCATGTAAGGAGACTACCCCAATCAATTTTCCATCTATGTCCTGCTTCTCCATTCTTTCTTCTAATGGGGGTTCAGCAAACTCGGCCACAAAATCAGCAAGGACCTAACCCTTGACAGCGGTGCGAGGCATGTACTTGATATCAAAAACCTCTAGGATTGTACCCCACTTGGCAATTCTCCCTGTGTAATTAGCACTTCGGAGTAGAGATCTAAGTGGAAGTTGGGTTAGGACAACAACTGTGTGTGATTGGAAGTAGTGGGAGAGCTTACGCGTAGCATGCACCACTGCCAAAATGGCCTTCTCCAATGGTAGGTAACGGACCTCGGCCTTATGTAGTGACTTGCTCACATAATAAACTGGCCTCTGCACACCACTATCAACTTGTACCAATACCAAGCTCATCGCATGGGATGCCACTGCGATGTAAGCAAATAAAACCTCATCCACCTTAGGCCTGTACATAATGGGTGGCCGATATAGATATTTCTTTAATTGCTGGAAGGCTAGGACACACTCTTCGGTCCATTCAAATCCCTTCCACTTGTTCAGCAACTGGAAGAAAGGCTTACACCTGTCTACTGACCAAGAAATGAATCGGTTTAGAGCAGCAATCATCCCTGTCAACTTCTGGACCTCTTTAGGATTCTGAGGTGGCTGTAAACTGTTAATTGCTTTAATTTGGTCAGGGTTGACTTCAATCCCGCGGTGAGTGACCATATACCCTAAGAACTTTCCTGAACCAACACCAAAAGAACATTTAGAAGCATTAAGGAGTAGCTTGTGTTTCTTTAATATCCCAAAGATATTCCCGAGGTCATTGACATGCTTGGATTCCACCTTACTCTTTACCACCATGTCATCTATATAAACCTTAATGTTTTTTCCTAACTGTGACTCAAACATCCTGGTTATCATCTTCTGGTGAGTAGCCCCCGCATTCTTTAAACCAAAAGGCATCACTTTGTAGTGGTAATTTCCAGTGGGAGTGACAAAAGTTATCTTCTCTTGATCACTTAAAGCTAGTGGTATTTGGTGGTACCCCTAGAAGGCATCCAAAAAGCTCATCCGAGGATGACCTACAGTTGCATCCACTAGCTAATCAATCCGAGGCATGGGAAGGGGTCTTTTGGACAGGCTTTATTCAAGTCTGGGAAGTTTACACATACCTGCTACTTCCCATTCTTCTTCTTCTTCATTACCACTGTATTAGCCAACCACTCAGGGTAGAATACTTCCTTAATAGCCCTAACTTGCTTAAGTTTGTTCACCTTCTCCTTGACAGCATCAGAATGCTCTTTAGATGAGCGTTGAGGTGGTTGCTTCCTAGGGAGGACAACTGGGTTTACCAGATGATGACAAATGAAGTTTGGATCCACCCAAAGGGCCTCATAAGCATTTCATGCGAACACATCAATATTCCTCCTTAAAAATGCTAATAGCTCTTCCTTCTCTCGAGGAGGTAGCTGGGCTCCGATCTGAAAAAACTTCTCCGGATCACCATCTATAACAATTTCCTCCAACCTCTCACACTTTACTTCTTCCGACATCGCATCCGTAGATAGGACCAGAATCTTTGATTGCTATGAGCCCCCCTCAAGTTCAGGCCGAGGACTCAGCTTCAGGCCAAGGACTTAGCTTCAGGCTAGTGCATAATAGCAGCTACCAAGCACTACCTAGTCATGGATTGACTCCCAATAAGCTCTTCAATCTGGTCCTCGGATGGATATTTTATCTTCAAATGCAGGGTGGAAGAAACAGCCCCAGGGCATGGAGTCAGGGTCTTACCACAATGGCCTTGTAGGGAGAATAAGCATCCACCACAATAAAGTCTACCTCCACCACTTCAGACCCTGCTTGTACCGACAATCTAATCTGGCCTCTCAGAATGACTACTTTCCCATCAAAGCTTACCAAAGGTGAATCATAGGCTGTCAAGTCTTTAGACTTCAATCCTAGCCCCTTATATAAATCAGGGTATATGATTTCTGCACCGTTGCCCTAGTCTACCAACACCCTCTTTACATCATACCCTCTTATCCTAAGGGTGACCACTAAAACATCATCGTGTGACTGTATGGTCCCAACTTTGTCTTCATCTGAAAAACTCAACGCCAATCGAATCTCCACTTTAGCCCTCTTCGGCTCAAAATTAGAGTTCTTGGTGGGTGGCCGAGCTACGGACATCACCCAGGAAGGATAAGAACTAGTTCTCCCCGGAGCAGCAAAGATGACATTGATTGTGCCTAAAGGGGCTTTGGAAAAAGCATTCCTTTAAAGTCCAGATCTTTCCTAACCTCCTGGTCCATTGGGCTGATGTAGAAATTGTTTTAGCCTCCCCTTTCTGACCAGTTGCTCTAGATGACCCCTCAAAGTCCTACAGTCTTCTACGGTGTAACCTCGGTCCTGATGGTATTGGCAATAACAACTTTGGTTGCGTCTCATGGGGTTTTCTCCCATCTTTTTTGGCCATTTGAAGTATGGCTCATTCTTGATCTTTTTCAAGAATTGATGTACTGGTTTTCGGAACACTATGTTAACCACCTGAGGAGCCGTAGACCTAGATTGCCTAGCAAAATCCCTTCGAGGTCTGTTGTTATTGTAGCAGTACGACCTAAAATCCCTCCTTTCCTGAGGGATAACCTTAGCCTTTCTCTTGCCTTGTTGTTGGTTTTCCTCTACTTGCTTATACTGATCAATTCGGTCAATGAGTTGACGTACATTGCTAGCAGGTTTCCTAGTCAATGACTTTCTCAAACCATGCTTGGCAGGTAGACCGACCTTGAAAATTCTTATGGTCACATCATCAAAATCACCATCTATCTCATTGATCATCTCCTGGTATCTGTTCGAGTATGTTTACAGGGTTTCTCCTTCTCTCATGGATATGGACATAGACAACAAGGAATCTAAGGGCCGAGGAACCCTATTGCACGTAATAAAGCGAGACCTAAATGCCCGAGTGAGTTCTTTGAAGGAATTAATGGAATTTGCTTCTAAGCTATCAAACCACCTTATGGCCACGGGCCCTAAACTGGAGGGGAACACCTTACACATCAATGCCTCATTCTTGGAGTGTACAGCCATTCTCTAGTTGAAATGGCTTACATGTTCCACATGGTTTGTTTGACCATTGTACATGGTGAACGTGGGCTGAGTGAACCGCCGAAGGAGTCTCCCTTCCTCAATTCTGCGTGTGAAAGGTGATCTGGAAATTTGGTTGAGCTCTCTGCTCATCCCATCATTGTCCAAGCCTTTGGAAGATGAGCTCCTGTTTCTGCGCTCATGGTGGTAGTCCTTATCATATGTGAAAGACTCACTAGGAGGAGTCATTGACCTAGGTCTATAACTACCATCCTCCTTATCGTTAGAAGAAAAGTTAGAATTTGAGAGAGTTTGCCTTCGCCATTCATGGCACAACTTTCTCTTCAAATGATCAATCTCCAGTTGCAAGGCTCTGGTATCCTCCTCAAGAGAAAGGTGGCTCCCGTTTCAAGACTAGTTCTTGCTAGTATGGGTGGTATGCACACTAACCTCTCGGTCCCTTCTTCGCTCAAGGTTTACAAAATGATCTTCACGTTGGGACCCTATAGATTCCTCTAGATTCGGACCTGAACCTACCATAGTTGGACGTCAAACTCACTAAAATATAAGAGTTTCCCATAGATTGTGCCATTTGTAAGGACTAGATTTGAGTCCTAAGCCCAAAAGTTATGAGGATTTAGGCTCAAAGAGCCTAATACAATGAATTTGTAGAGAGTGTGTTGAAAAACTAGGTTCTAACGAGTTGGGTTGCAATAATAATAGATCCAGATGACAATAAGGTAAAAGAAGACTGGTTTTATCTAAAGAAAATCGTCCTCGGCACAATCCGAGGAGATCAGTTATTGTGTATATTACTTGAAGTTGGTTACAAATACAGTTCTTATGGCTACAATGTTTCTTTTTTAATTCTCTGATCCCTTCTCTTCAGGGTCTTCTTTCTGTTTTATACTACCTTCCTTCTTTCATCCCTACCCTCCACGTGTAAGGTAGATTGCTGGTGTTGATCCTTGTCCCATCAGCACCTTCTTGAAGTCCCTGGTAGTAGCTGTAAGGCTGAAGATTACTGTTCAGGTATCACCTCCACATAAATGCAGCCAGTTGGTTAGGTGCAGAGCATTCAATGCAGTGGTAGCAACTTTCTCTTTAGATATTTTAGGACTTCCCTCTATCCTATGCTTCTGTGATGCTTATCCGTATCAATAGAATCCTAGAACATTGCCCCTGGTGGCAGACTACCCCTTAGGACCTCAGCTTTAATTAGCCAAGGAGGCATTAGTCCTCGGACCATCCTTATGGACCCTTATAATCAAAACTAACCTCTTCACTTACTAACACGGACTCCCCTGATAATGTTTACCCCTTCTCGGATTGGGCCCCCGGCCTAATATATACATAGATGCAATTTGCTGGGCCTAACGCCCCTACAGTAGAAATATGATTGTTTTAATTACCTTGTTTATAGACTTCATTATTAAGTTATAATCATCTAAATTATAGTAGACCACACAAGATAAAATATGTATAGATAATTTTTTTATTGATTTATTGTTTACTTATAAATAGCTTAATTAAAGTTTTTTTTTTTTTCTAAATTAAAATAGATGAATATATAGAGGTAAAATTATATGAAAAGTTAACCCAAAATAAACGTTTAATCACTAGTAGATATGTGTTTTTTGAAGACTAAAAGTTTACTTGATTGCTTTACTTGAAACTATATAACTATGCAAATATTGTTGTGAATGGTTCCATCATTTGCAAATTATCAAGTTTGATGGCCTTACATGAACTCATGTTTTGTGACAATTTAATTTATTTATTTATTTATTTTTTGCTTTTTGCCGAAACAACTTAAGAATATTAAAACTTAAGTTATCACATGTAGTAACTGTAAAACACACTAGTGATATGAAAAATTGAAAGGTTTAAATTTTTAAAAAGCATTTTTAGTAGACTATAATATAAAACATTTTTTTCTCAATATTTTATGTAACTTTTCCCATAAGATCAATATTGTTAGCATCCTTTAAAGATGATACAGAATATTTTGAGAAGAAGAAGAAGAAGCAGACACGATGCTAACACGTAATATAAAATGATTAAGTTTGCGTGATTTAAATTTGTGGCAAAAAAATTAATATATCTATGATAAAGGTTTTTATCTAAATGATATATAATAGTCATATTTTTTTAGTCTTGATTCAAAAAGTCCATTCTCAATAGCCTTATAAGACTATATATTGCTCAATCTATAGGCTAGACACATTCAAAGAGTGCTATCTAAATTATAAATTATATAACCCTTTATCACACAAATATTTTGATTCTCCTAATGTATGGTAAAGGAAGGCAAGTGTGTCTCTAGCCATTTTATTGATTTGTGCTGCATAAGTATGGAGGATGTAACTGAATTTTAATGTTGAATAAAGTAAGAGAAGAAGAAAAAAGAGTAAAAATAAAATATATAATAATAAATATCAAATTATTCAAGTTATTCTATATAATATAATAACTTTATACTATTATATACTATATGTATAATGCAGTAGGATAATATTTAATAATCAAAGAGAATAGAAAAGATAACAACTTAAAGCACAAAACTAAATTGCATCAACTCAAAGTAGAATTCTAATTAACACAAAAATTCATCAACCTAAGTATGGAAGCAATAAAAAAAAATTGAGAGAGAGAGAGAGAGAGAAGTTACATTTTTTGTGTAAGAAAACTATGCATAGAATGAAAGAAAATATGTCAAATTTATAGTAATATGTTAAGAATAAGAAGAGTCAAAATAAAGGAAGATAAAATGGTAGAGAATGAATGATATTAAGGTAGAAAGTAGTGGGGAGATGAAGAGGTAAAAGGGAGGGAGAGTTTTGGAAAATTAATAATAAAAATAATTTTTTTATAGGTAAATTAATAATAAAAATAATGGTTAAAGGATATTTTAACTTCTAAATAATGGAGTTTTTAAATCACCTTATTAAATAAGAAAATGTTTTAAAAAAAATATAAGAAAAATTAGAAACAAAATAGGAGAATGACTTGGCTACTGCTGTGTTTTAGCTTTTTGATATATATATATAGATATAGATATAAATAAAGTAATATTTTAGTGTAAGAAAGTAGCATTTTTTAGTACAACTGATAAAAAAGTGAATTTAAAGTGCCCAAAAAATAGCGTGGAGACTTAAAAGAATGTTGCGGATTTGGGTATATATTTTTGGATAAAATTTAAGTACAGTATTAGAAATAATACCTCTCTTTTAAGATTCAACCATTCGATTATTTACCTAAAAAAATAAAAAACGTACTTTTATCTTGAGAAAAAAATCACGTAGAAAAATCTTAAGAGGAAATCTAAGAGTAACACCCAATATACTGTAACTAAGTCTCGCCCTCTTTTCGTGCCCTCCTTTTCCCTTATTCATCATAACTTCACGTTTTCAGTTATAAAACACAGATGTCTTTTGCTTTTGTTTTTGTTTTGTTTTGTTTTTTTAATTTATGAAACACAGGTGTGTTTTGTAAAACAGACGCAACCAAGTTTTTAGTATTTGCTTGGTTTTGTCTAGTGATGGTAGGGACAAGGGACTATTTTTCTCATCTATAATAGCAGCTTAGCACTTTATGACGCTGTTGCTCTTTCTCCAAACCTGTAAGTTTGTTTTACCTTTCAGGTATTTCGTGTTTAAGACTTGCATGTTTCACCAATTGGAGCACTGACCCAATAAACATTCATTAAGCCTTTTAAGTTTTAACCTATATAATCTTTGTTCATATCATGATTTTCTTCTTTCCAGTACATCATTTAGATTCATGCCCTGTCTTTACTTCCTTATTCATACCAAGTACACGCTCTTTCATCCCAGTTAGCCTCTTTCTGAACTCAGTTTTTTTGGTTTTCCTTATTCTTTAATCTTTTAAGCTTAAGCCCAAAATTACAATTGCTATGGTATAATATTTATGATAACTGTTTGAATTGACGAGGACCCATTTGCTGAAATTGTTGGATTTTGCAATATTGAGCCGCAATTCAGGGTTTAATTAGTAATTGTTGAATTTTTTTTTTTTTTTTTTTTACACATTAAAGTGAAATTGAGAAAACCCACCTGGTAAATTTTCTCTATGATGATATATAGTGTTGCAATTAGGAGTGCATTTATTGTTAAGAGTTGAAATCTTGATTTGAAACCTTTAAAAAAAAGTTGAAATTTGGGTGTTTGTAAGGTAGACTTTTTTATTGTTTTGTGGTATTTTGTTTTCACATGATTGTGTGAAATTGTTTTTTTTTTTTTTTGCTAATCTTGTGTGACATTGCTGCTACAGTGCTCTAATGGGTATAATAGCTTAGGTTCTCTGCATTTATTTGTTTTTTAAAATATATTTGTGGTCCTTGTGGAGTAATCTTGTACAAGTGTTATTTGAACTGACTTTATCATTGGCACTTGGACCTACTGTTTGGCCCTTGCTGTTATGATTGATTCAAAGGAATATCTAATCTTTTGTTAAATTTTGCTTTGTATAGATGATTTTTAAGAGAAAAAAAGAAAAAGAAAAAGAAAAACGTGCTTCTAGATTTAGCAAATAAATATGCACTTGTCATATATATGATTTTCACTCCTACTAATATAAATCTCCTGGTTCATATCTCTTGTTTGAATTCTTATCTCAAGTTATTTTTCCCCATGTTGCAGAAATAGAAGATATATGATATGTTCATGGTGATGGTGATGGTGTTGTTTTCACTATCATCCACCCGTGGTGTTACTTCTTTCTTCTTGTTTAGTTCCTCTAATCTTTCCATGCTGAACAAGTGTGTGAAAGAAGTAAGTTTAAGAGCATTTGACAAAAAGAACTTGGATACGAAGTCCCTAGAAAGCCTTGTAAAAGGAAAGGAACTTTCTTGGGAGCTATATAACCACACAATATGCGATTGTTGCAAAGTGGGAGATATTGACAGGGCTATGACTCTTCTCGCTCAGATGGAGGCTTCGGGGCTTCATCCCAACTTGATATCCTACACCCATTTGATTGAAGCTCTTGGAAGTATAGGAAGGACTTTGGAAGCTGAAGCAGTTTTCCAAGAAATGATATGTTCTGGGTTTAAGCCTAGAGTGAACTTGTACAATGTTTTGCTTAGAGTTTTCTTAAAGAAAGGGCTCCTAGGAGGTGCAGTTAAGGTATTAGATGTAATGGACGATTTGGGTATTTGCAGGAATCAAGAAACATATGAGGTTCTTCTGGATTATTATGTGAATGCTGGGCGTTTGGAAGATACTTGGGGAATAATCAATGAAATGAGGCGCAAGAGGTTTCAACTGAACTCATTTGTTTATAGTAAGGTTATTGGTCTTTACAGGGATAATGGGATGTGGAAGAAAGCAATGGGCGTTGTAGAAGAGATTAGGGAGATGGGGATGTCACTAGACAAGCAGATTTATAACAGCATTATAGATACGTTTGGGAAATATGGTGATTTGGATGAAGCCTTGGAAGTGTTTGAGAAAATGCAACAAGAAGGTATAAGGCCTGATATAACAACATGGAATTCTTTGATCAGGTGGCATTGTAAGGTTGGGAATTTATCTAAGGCCCTTGAGTTGTTCACCCAAATGCTAGAACAAGGGTTATATCCTGATCCAAAGATCTTCATTACCATTATTAGCCGTTTGGGAGAGCAGGGAAAGTGGGATGTGATAAAGAAGAATTTTGAGACTATGAAATACAGAGGATATAAAAAAAGTGGCGCCATTTATGCAGTTTTGGTTGATATTTATGGGCAATATGGGAGATTTGCTGATGCTGAGGAGTGCATATCTGCTCTAAAGTCAGAAGGTGTTCAAATTTCAGCTAGCATTTTTTGTGTCTTAGCAAATGCTTATGCTCAGCAGGTCTGCTGTTCCACACCCCCATTGTTTCCTGCTTCCTTTCTCTTTATTATCTCCTTGTATAATTGTTATTTATTTGTTGGCTTTTTTTTCTTCTTCTTCTTCTTTTTTTTTTTTTTTTTTTTTTTGGGGTGGGGGGGGGGGGGGGGGGTGTGTGTGTTTACATTTCAAGTCCAACTTTCTAATGGTTTTAGAAAGATACTTCATTCTTTTTATAATATCTGGGCTCACCAGATGTCACAACATAAATCATGATAGTGTATGGCATCAGGCCTAGCAGCTTCTGCAATCTGTGTTTCATTATTATATATGTCATCATTTCTCCTTTAATATATCAATATATGTTAGAGCTTTGAAGCCTCCCCCCAGATGGCCACCATTGTCAGAACATTTCAACCTACCACTTTAACTGCTAAACTTTTGCTTTTGTGGCTGCTTTAATTTGCTATATTCAGCTCACTATTCTCAGGCGTTTGTGCTGCTGCACAAGTGGTGCTGACCTCCTAATGATAAATACTCTGATAATTGCCCCATCTGAAATATTTAAGGCCTTTGCTTCTAAATTCCTAGGTTGAAATTTTTTAAGCATACCGGGATAATGTCTAGTAAATACTTTGGAATCTATCAAACTGAGAAGATGATGAAAACCAAATGGTAGTTTTGGCTCTAGCAAAGCATTATTTCAGGAGAGCGGAAATGACTTACCTGCAACAACTTTTGCTACCAGTTACAGTGGAAGATCCTTAAAGTTTGTCTCCATTTACACAATTGCCCTTGTTATTTCTCAAAGCATGTCAGTTTTTTTTGGAGCACTTACTCATATACTAGTAGAATAGTATCTGTATTCCTCAATGTTATTGGCTTGTTTTTAATTGTTAGGAGTGTCGTACATTTAAGTCTCTAGGAGGGTAGATTTCCTGTGAAAAGCCAAGTCAATTATAGCCAGTGTTTTATGCCAGGAGGGGGCAAAAAAAAAAAAAGGAAAAAAAAGACAACAGTAGGCATGTACTTCTAATTCATATAATCATATTTATTTAAAGATGACAAAGTAAACAATAACAACTCAAGACTGATATGTAAACTACAAATAAGTTTTGCTACTTTCTCAAGATCATTTGGTGATACGCTTTGTTTTTTCTTTTTCTTTTTTTTTTTTAAAAAAAATCATGGATAAACACATGATATTCAGAAGTGAAAAATTTGTTTGCTGAGTTATATCTTTTGTTTTTGGCAGGGATTATGTGAGCAGACACTTAAGGTACTTCAGCTCATGGAAGCAGAGGGGATTGAGCCAAATATTATAATGCTGAATGTGTTGATCAATGCATTTGGTATTGCTGGGAGACATATGGAGGCATTATCAATTTATGATCAGATGAAAGAAAGTGTAAGCCATCTTCTTTTCATTACATGTATATGGTTAGACACGAGACTTTTTTACTTTATAGACTCTTGCATTTTCCTTTTCCACTTCATTCTTCAAGCTATTTTTTGTTTTTACACTGTTTCTAATGATAATTTTATTCTTTCATATTTATTTAATATCTTCTGAAGGGTATTAGTCCTGATGTGGTTACCTATAGTACGCTTATGAAGGCATATATTAGGGCAAGGAAATTTGATAAGGTAGGTAGTTACATGTTTACAAGGTTACATGTGTTCTACTGTATCTCTTGGCCTAATTCATGTAATGGTGTGTTGGCCAGGTCCCTGAAATATACAAGCAAATGGAATATGCTGGATGTACTCCAGATAGGAAGGCAAGAGAGATGTTACAAGCTGCATTAATGGTCCTTGAACAGAGACCATATAAGTACTAGATTGGCCTGCAGTCTTGTGTGGTCAGTGTGCTCATGTTTGGTAGGTGTGGAAATTATCATATTCCGGATGACACGTGATACACCTTTAAATTACAGTCCTTTTGCAACATGGAATGAATGTTTGCTTGAGCTGAGGTGAGCTCCTCTTTTCCTTTTATTGTAGGATGTCACAGATATGCTTTTGGCTCATGATTGTTCATGTTTCCTATAAGCGTTTAACTTCCTGTTATAATGACTTTATACCCTAATGGCCTTGGTTTTGCATTTGAATCTTGCTGACTGTTGTCCTTACATGGCTGTTATATAAATTTTCAGACTGAGTGGGGAGTTTGACACTTGGTGTGATAACTTAAAATATTTGCTCTGGGACTGCGAAACCTTGTTCACAAATGAACTTAAGAGCATTCAAATGTTGCTTACTAGTGGAAATAACAAGTGAAGGATGCTCCAGGCATCAGGAATTATTTAGGCGGAGGATCTTCTGACAAATTGTTCCCATCTCTGGTGTATCAGTTTTTATTTGACTGACAACATACTAAGGTTTCCGTGACTGGCTCTCAACCATCCATATATTGCCTATACATTTTTTAGCCGGAAACTTGGGGGCTTAAGTCAATCCTTCCCTTCTCTTGGCCCTGGAGAATTAATACAAGCAAGTCCTTATACTGCAAGAAGCAATGGTCACCCATGTTTGTCTGTCACAGATGCGGGCCTTTATTATGCATTGGTTACTTCAACTGGATTTTTCAGCTCCAAAAAAATATTAAAAAAAAAAACAAAAAAACAAAAAAAGAGAGAAAGGAAATGAGATTGTCCAAGAGCTGAACGTTGAAGATTCTTAGATTGTTGCAGATTGATGGATGTGGTGGCAAAAGTCTTTTCTCTTACATTTGGAGTGGCAACCAAGGGGAGGGAAGATGTATATATTGGATTGGGCTGACATATATAATGGGTGATGTTGGGTTGGGGTCTGTTAAGCCAAGAGGTCACTTATCTTTTTGAGAAATAAAGAGTACCAGTTATTTACCAAAAAAAGAAGGGTGTGAGTTACTATGTTATCTTGAGAGTATTCACTCTCTACTTTGATGACTGAATTTTTGTTGGCTTGCCTTGCTTTAGAGGTAGAAGCAGTAGATGAAGCATTTCTTTTTTATGGCGTAGGAAATTTTTTGGTGGGTAAAGATCAGATTAAGGAGGTGAGGAATAGACTAGCATGTGCTTAGGTAAATCTACACTACCAAGATTTGGTATGTGAACATTAAAGGCTTTTGGAATGACTGCATGAACTTTTGATGTAGTGTTGGCCCGAGGCATGCATTGGTGGTTGGAGATGGAAATACAACTGATTTGATAGGAGTAAAGATTATTTTCTTTAGAGAGATCCTGCGGATTAATTTAATAATAATGCTATGTGCTGTCGACCATTGGTCTTTCTATGAAGCAGCAGATTGAACAAAAACAGCATGGCTCAGGAGCTTTCAGATGAGATCAATCCACCTTCTCAAAAAAAAAAAAAAGAAAAAAAAAAAGGAAAAAAAAAGAAAAAGAGATCCACAACTCTGACTGCGCTACAGCGAATGGAGCAAAGTTAGCAGCATTTGAATGTGGTTCCTTCCAATCTCCTAGACCAATTGCCATGCCATATATTTAACATTATTGTTAATTTAGGCTATATTTTTGAGGAACCCAACTAAATCATTTGAATGTCAAAGAGTTGTAGATATCATCCCTTATTATGCTGTCCTATCAGTCAAGTTAGAATATGCTTTTGTTTTGGGTGAGTTTAAATGATTTGATACTTACAGGTTACTAACCCATTTAACTTCCAAAATACATATAAATGTGTCCGAACTCTTTTACTCCATACAAATGGTTTTCACTCCTCAATCGAATTGTGATATGATATTCTGTTATGGGAATTCTCTTTGTTTCATGCACAGTTTTGTTCTGAAAAGTGGTAGTATAGAGTACAGTTTGGAAATGAAAGAAGAGAGAGAAGGGTGGAAAATAAAGGAATATAAAATTTTGGGAAATGTTAACAGGCACAGGAGTCTGTTAAGGATGATTAATTGTGAAGTTCACCTAATAAAAAATTGGTATCAATTGAGGAAGAGACTGAAAATAGTACTGAAGTAACAAGTAGAACTCAAAATGTTGGCTTTATTGGCTCTCCACTTTATAAAATTGGTCAAAAATATGACAAAAAGTTAACTTTATTGACTACCTTAAAATTTTTAACGTTGAAATTTACCTTTTATGTACAGAAAAGAAAATGTACCTTTATAGTAAGCTAATATCTATGAATAAAGTACAATTTCGTGCAGTTTCACTTCTATATGGCAGCAAAATTTGGGGCTAAATTTTGTACATACTATGCAGATATGTACAAAGAAAATGTACCTTCATATGGCCATAATCTATATATATATATATATATATAGCGAAGTTGATAAGCAATTAAACATAACCAAGCCTTTTATAGCAACAAAGTACTGTGAAAACATAAGCCACAGCAATAAGTACATATCAAGGTCCATAATAACAGGATAGGTAAGTCTCAAATATAATATAAGGTTTCACTCCCAGCTCTCTAGTTCTTGCTATATTATGAACATAACCAGTGTTTGCTTGTACCAAGTACTGTATAGGCTACTTAGGCTGATGCCTATACTTTTATTTATGTATAGTAGTTAACCGTCAATAATATTATGGAGACGGTCTTAGCTTAGTACTTTTCGTAATTTCTATGTGCGCTCAGAGAGCGTGAGGCTTCTCCAAGTCCTCCAGACCAGAGGGACGGAACCAGGCCTTCTGCTCAAGCACAGAGTCCTCACCACCATTCGCAGTGCGGTTGCCGCCTGCGGTTGAGGCTTGCCCAGCAGGCGGTCCAAAGACCCCAGTTTGAGGGTGCGGTTCCCAGTACTTGTCGGAGTGGGGAGGTATCACATTGTCTGGGACTACGTTCAGGGGGGTGTGGTCTTCCGGGTTCTTGTCATACGCTGAGGTGTGTGCAGCCCTCCTGAACTCATTATTAGTAGTTACACAATAATCAGTACTTTATAAGATATTGTAATACACTATGAAATTTAATGATGCTAACAAAGAAGCTGAGATTAATCAGTGTAGAGAACATAATGCTCACAACGTGAGGGAGTGTGATGCTACATACAACTGAAATATTAGATGTTTTTTTAGTAAGGAGCACAATCATCATATAATCTCTAAGATCTTATGCGACTGGTGACATATGCTAAGCTCACATGCGATAACCTTGCAAAAAAAATAAGAAAAAAAAGCTTCCAAAAAAAAAAAAAAAAAATCAATAGAATCCATTGTAAATCTGAGATGGAAGATGAAGGTTGGAGGAGCGAAAAGAATGTATATCATACTGCAAGTGTTTGCATCTAGTTTCTCACAGCATGTGAGTCTTACACATATAAAACTTACATGTAGAATCCTTATTTAATACATGAATCTATTCTCTCACATGGAGGCGAGTTCCACACTTGTGAAACTGACTCCATGAGAGAGGGTGAAAACATGTATCGAATATACTATAAATTTTTATTCATTTTATTTATTTATTTTTCGATAGGAGAAGATTAGGCTTGTTGACATGACATCATATCCTCTAATAGGTGGCACCAGGTACTAGAGGGGTATATATGGGTTTTACACAAAAAAAAGGGAAAGTCTATTCCAAAGAATAGACATAATTTCCATAATACCCTTGTCCTTATCATATATGTGGGTGTAAAAGATAAGGGATAAACGTAGGTGCAAACAATAAAAGACAAAAGATAACTTGCCCCACTCTCCACGAGTTATTATGCTTCCTTCTAGGTTTCTATTTCTATATTTGCTCCACTTGGCACTCCGACACAATGTTTATCTAAGTTTAGATATATCATCAATTATCTAACTCCAAAGTGACGAGTGTGGTTAGGTGTGTGACCCAATACCCACGTGGCATTTGTCTGTGTTAGGTGTAAAATAAGGATTACCCATCACCTTTCATCAAACACATTCAAAGCTATATTATCAAAACAAAAGAAGATATTCAAAGTGAAGAATGAGGATGGTAGTCACGTGATCAGCATATGACCCGTTAATCCCAATGAGAAAACGACTTGGCAACCAAAACCGCCCCAACCATTTTTTTTTTCTTATTTAATTTTTGGTTTTACGCGTTTTCTGCGCTTGTTTGACTAGACAAAGTAAAGTGTGATGTGAATTGTGAAGTGAAATCAGGCAAAGTGAGAGGTTGAGAGATTTTCTAGCCACTCGATCTGCTGTGACCATATTTTGTTGTCTCACAGAAGCATCTCGGCCCTTTAGACTTTTAGTGTCACAAAAATGATAAGGTACCTCACGTCTCATGCGATACATTTAAAAATGCATATATCTCATACGATGTATTTAAGAATGCATATAAAAAAACTAAGAATTGTATACTTTTTTAGTTCACTATGGCCACTTTTCCTGCCCTTAGGAGGGCATTTGTTAATAAAAGTTATCAACAATAATAAATTACATCAACATTTCCTGAAAAAATTTGGTGTCCCTTAAATTTCTAAATTTACTGATTTGTTTATCATAAAGAATATTAGACCAATTGATCATAATATTATCAAAATCAACTAGTTTTTGTTTTGATTCTTTTCCCATTTTAATTCTGTGTTCTTTTTCTTTCTTGGTCTTAATTATTGTATTACATTCCAAGGTCCAAGGTAGAAGTCCTTACCATACACGGTACGACGGTAGGTAAACTCAGTTACTATCCAAATATTATAAAGTTGAAAAGAAACTCAAGGAACATGCAAAAGGAAAATAATGGTTTCAATTGTTAAGCCATCTCATCATATGATTAAATTGTTGTAATATATAATAGATATTGCCTCAAACGAAACTAAAAAATATATATATGTGATGTCAACTGTGAGGTCACATGATCACAAGCAAGACCTAGCCCATAAAAATAATTCACAAGCAAGTGGTCCACGATTAAATAAAAATGAGGATTAATGAATGTCATGTGGTGAAGGCTTTAAAGATGCTATCTTTAGAAGTGAATATATAATGGCATTGCCATGTCAATTTCTATCATGGTGCTATAATTCGCTTTCATGCCCATCTTAAGAAGTGAATATAATTGCATAAACAAATATTTCCATTGAATTCCTATCATGATGCTATTATTCGCTCATCTAATCTAAAAGCCTAAATTATAATTTAAAAAATATTCTGATTGTTACACCTAAAAACTTTGGCAAAAAAAAAGCATAGAGAAACACTATCATTATGAGATAAAAATTTAGGGGAAATTAAAGGACAACAAGATTACACGAAAGATGATAAATGGCTCTTTATTTTGGAGAATGGCCTCCACAATTACATGTGGTACCTTTAGGCTTTATCACCAACAAGGAACATGAGTATAGGTTGTGACATGGATACACATACACTTGACATAAAGCCTGCCTCAGGGACCAACCTCTCCATAATCAATTTTGGAGACAAAATTGCCATGTAGGGAATAGAGTATAGACAGGAGTATCTTAATTATAATAATTGTTAGCGCAGACAATGCAATGAGGTGACCACACTACTTGGTATTGAAATTTAAGTCTCAAAACGTGATAAATATGCTGAGTTTGGATCCATTCGAGCTTCCAAATTAAATTTTCAGACTGAAAATTTTCTAGATATATATTATAATGGAAAAGGCCACAACAAGAGTCACGAGTTGCATAATAATTTCATTGATTTTGTTAGAAGTTCACCTAAACTCTTAATAAAAAATTTTAAAAAAATCTCAGCCAAATAAGATATATAGTTCTAACAATTTGATTATATTATATTGTTCATCCTTTTTCTTCTTTCGTTTTGCAAGGTTTTATCTCAATAATCGATATAAAATATTGTAAAATCAGCTAATCAGGTTGCATATGAAATGGTAATGTGCACGCCTAAATTATTATTATTATTATTATTTTGATGTGTCATAAATTATCATTAATTCATTTAGACATGCAGAAGCACAAGTCAACCTAACAAAATGTAATATCTATGATGGGCACCATTCAGCAATGTTGACAAAATTTCAACCATTTTTGTATGTATTTGAAAGATAATTTATAAACCAAAATCATTCAAAAAAATCTTTGAACATAATAGTGAAGCCAAATGATTTATTCTTTTACAAGAATTTGAATATTGGATAACATATTATATATACCAATCAAATTAGAACACTTGCTTTTGTGTACAAAATATCTTTTGAAATATTTTGGTATCTCTTTTGAAAAAATTCTAAACCCATTAAATAGATACTAAATTGTTATAAAATTTCACGAATATAAGTGAAAATGGGTAAGACCCACTATCTTGGATCTTGTCCTCATAGTATTTTCCTCAAAAAGAAAAGTTTTTTTTTTTTTAATATTTAATAATCTACAAATAGCAAATAAACTCTTTTGCTTTCACTGACAAACCTTGAGTCTTATTCTTGGGGTTGGAAAACTCTGAAACCAACAACCAAGACAACAAAGAAGGGTGATATTCAATGAACCGAATGCAAAGAGTAATTAGTTGAATAAAAAAAAGTCAGATATCTAGAACTCAACGCTAGATCGAGTATTGACTTATTCTTTATTTATTACATAAAGGAAAATTTTGCAGAGTCATTAATAAAGTCTACCCCAGATCAAAGATGCCTATTGTCCACCTATCACCCATGGCCACGATGGGTATTAGTTATAAAATATAGAAAGAACATCCTTAGCAACTATAAGACTTTTGACTTGAATTTTTCTAAACTTCTTTTTTGAGTGATTGAAATTTTTTTTTTTAACTTGCAAAATAGGTGGTTTTATGAATTAAAAGAATCATTAACTTAATGACATGGTCGTACATCTAATTTATGTTGTCAAAAAAAAAAAAAATTATCAAATGATAAAAATAGTCATGCTGATAAGTTAAGACCCACTCGGAGGGCATCATTTTGCTAATTTAAGAAAATTTAATAAATAAAATTATTGTTTCGAAATTAAAAAAACATTAATAATAATAAAAAAAAACCCCAAACCCCCCTAAACTCTGCAATAATGTCGAAGTGCCTAATTTTGACCGCCCCAAGCTAGTTGAAGGCCAAAAACGACTAGTCCACTCAAAACCATGGGCAAATCTCATGATTTTCTGTTTTATTGAAGAATCTAGAGGAGAAAATACACTATCTATGAAACAATAAACAATCACCCGATGCATGGTATACTACCTCCATGTAAGAGAGGAGGTATATATGCACCGAATGCATGATATACCACCTTAGTTTGAAGCTAGAGCACATGGTTATTGATGCTTAAGACTTGGTCTGTCTCCTCTAGCAACATGCAACTAAAACCCACTAATTGTTTCTCTAGTAAGCCTAGTTCCCAATTTCAGGGTTTTTTTTTTTATAACTTTGTTTTAAAAGTTTTGAAATAATAATTCAATTTATTAAATATTCTGAAATTATCAAAACAACGTTGTTTTGGGTGTGTCTAACGTATCAGTTTAACAACTAATAGGAGATCTTGATTGAACAATTTTAAAATTTAGAAGCCTCATTGAACAAAAGCAAAATTAGAGACTCAAAATCAATTCTAATGAAGTTTATAGGATGAATTTTGTGTTTTTACCATTTTTTAAATATTTTTTTTAAAAGTAAAATAGTAGTCATGCAATAAGAACAAAAAAGACGGAACAAAATTTCAGACAAAACAAAAACCATTGTAAAGTAGGAGTCCTAAGCTGATTTCCACACCAAAAAAAAAAAATTTGTGGAAATAAATTGTAGAATTACTCAAAAGACCTTTCCATGTACTGTTACTATTAGAATCAAAACATAAAAAAAGGTATGGACGACGTTGGGGGGGTTGTCCTTATCTACACCCGCCACCGATTGGACCGCCCCAAAACATACATTAAAATAAAACATAAACTATTTATGTTTTCATCGTTTCCCATAACAAAATAATATATATATATATATATATATATAAAATATCATATAAAAAATATATGTGTATATATTTTTATATAACAGTAAGATAAAGTCTGTCTTATGGATTTGGGAAAAAATTAATTAAAAAAATCGAAGTTCCCTATCAAAGATCAGATGGCAGATGGCAGATGGCAGAAGAGGAAGATGGAAAAGTAGATATATAGAGAAAACAATCAAGCTGAACAAAAACAAAACTCACCCACCAGTCAGAATATTAGGAAACAAACAAATATAATCCAAAAACCGATAATAATAAGTGAAATAATTCCTTAATTTCTTGAAATATAAAACAACACCTGAGATCAAAAATTCCCAAAATTATTGACTACCCAGATATCTCATGCACAAAAATTCTAAATGGGCTTTTTTTTTTTTCCTTATAATTATTATTAGTATTATTGTTTTTAACTTCAAAACAACTGTAGCAAGAAAGTAATTAGGAAATGGCAGCATAATATTAGAAGATTAACTCTATGACAGTTAATAATATGTTACCTCTTAATCTCTAATGATCAAAAACAGTTGAGAAACAAAAATTTCCTAACTTTCCAGACACTGATGCACAGATATAACATATATACCAAAAAAAAAAATCAAAGCAAATAAGTCAGTGGAAAAACTGACCTGAGAGTAGTAAAAGGTGGGTCGCGAGAGTTAGAGTTGGAAGTTCGGATCCGATTGACGACACGCTTGCCCAGGCTTAGAGCGACCCCTCGGCTATTCGAATTGGCTGCCATACAATGATGCACTGACAAAGGCAAAAAGCAGTACTGATATTCTGTGAGAGAGAGAGAGAGAGAGAAAAAGAGAGAGAGAGGAAGTGTGTGTGTTTCGTGATTGGGAATGGAAAGGCCAAAGCTGTTTTTATAGGCAGAAATGTATTATTATATGTATAATGTTAAAGTTAATAGGTGTTTTTGTGTTGTGTACAGGGAATTTGGGTGCGTTGTTAACTGCTCCCCAACAGTCACTCTTTTTTTTTTTCTTTTTTTTTTTTTTCTTTCCTTCCTTGGTGACCACCTACCCCGTACGCTAAGTAGTACCAAACGGTACTCGGCCTTCTTTTTTTCTTTTTCTTTATCGTTACTTTACGGAATATTTGTTCTTTACTTCCAATATTCCGTTTCCGTTACTCTCACAGTATCCATTTTACCCTTTCAATAGTTGAAAAAAAATATTTATATATTCAAGTGCAAAAGACAAAACTCAAAGTATTTTTTTTTTTTTTTATTTCGGCGCATATAAAGAGTTGTAAAAATAATCCAGAAAAAAGAATTGAAATATTCTCTAATACAACATTAGAGATAAGAATAAGTTAAATATTAATTTTTTTTTATTTGGTTCAATATTTTAAGATTTTTTAAATTAAAAAAATAAACTTTTTTTGATTCGTTTGGTTTAATGTTTCAAGACTTTTTACATTTTAATTCACAATTTTCATTTTTTGCACTTTTACTTATTTATATGCGGCTACCAATACCATAGTTCTTTATTTATTCTCATGTTAAATACACAAAGATAAAAAACGGTATCATTTACTTTCAATTTTTTGATGACACCTACCTAAATTTCAACATTGTTGTCCCATCTAATCTTAACACATGTGAGTTGGATACAACAAGAAAAGGAGGCTACTAAGGCTAGTATTTTATATTGAGTAACAATGGCAAATAACATTGTGGACTTATGAGTTTTGTAAAGGCTGTGGTTAACCGTGGGTGTTTGGAATGTTGATATGGGAAAGCCATAAGTGTATTTTGTTTTAGAATTAAAGAGAAAGAAAAAGACACATTTTATATCAACTTTTATTCTATAATATTCCTCCAAAGATTTTTTTTTCATCATAATTACTTGAACTGAATAATTATTATGGATATGTGCGTGCAATTTATAATTACTGCTTCTTATGAAGAACTCATCGCTAACAAAGTTCTTTGAAAATTATGCTATAATATATATACAAAATTCCTCAAAACCATCTTACATAATACATTATAGCATTATCAGTGCATAGCACAAATGACTTACTAGTTTTTAAAAATGTTTTTTAAACTAATGCCCTTAGAACATACCTCAACTTTTTTTTTTTTTTTGGTGTGGTCAAAATGCAAAAGCACCCTTTTATTTTTTATTTATTTATTTTTTTTTTGGAGTCAAAATGCAAAAGCACCCTTTTCAGAATTGGATTAGTTGCAAATATACATTTTGGGGGATTTAATTCTTCTTTACATTTTTATGAGATTTTCATATCTATCAAATTGCCTAATTTCCGTTAGCTCTTATCGACCGAAAAAATCATGTTCCACATAAAGAACACTTATCAACTGATTTGTGGCACTGGTAACATGATGATCATATGATTTTTCTGTCTATAAAAGTTAATGGGAGTTAATTTTAGGAGTTACTTTGGTGGATATGAAAATGTAAGGAAGTTATAAGGAATAATTGAAAGTATTTATACATTATTTGCGCGCGTGTATAGCCATTGTTTCGTTTATAAAAAGATGGAAAGATTCTACTGTTACTGTAATCTGAGTGCATCCCTATAGCTATTAGCCAGTTAAAGGAGGAAAAAATCTTCTTAATCCACACCATACAATGATTAAAAGATTCAATGATTACAAGATTTACAACACTATTGAAAAAAAAAAAAAAAAACACTATCAAACTTCAAAACAACATATCTAATATTAACAAAAAATTCAATAATATGACCCACTCAGGACAACTTCTGTTAGACTTTTTAGTGTCGGTAAATTCCATGACAAATTTATTTCTATGTATCTTGAGTTTGTACTAAATTTGGTTAATGAAGGCTACAGTTAAAGTTGGAAAATAAGTTTTGGTCAAGCCAATTCAATTAAACAAAGCTAGAACTCAATTAAGCCAAATTCAAGAACTTGATCAAGTGAGCCCCATTTGCAGTTGAGCGAAAGTCAGGCAGAAACTTTCGTAATACTATTGCCAGATGCTATCTCGAACAAAATCCAATTAAAAGGAATTTTCTTGTTTTTCTTCCAAAGTCAATTTTGTGCTAATCTTCAGTCCAAATCTTATTTGTATTTAAATCCTACCTTAACCTTAATCTTCAGAGAAGGAAAAAGATGGCCATCAGAACCAACAAAAATATCGCTTAATCCAATTGTGTCTTTTAGTTTCAACGCTCTCCACACTGTAAAATCCATTAAAATGAGATTCAAACCACCTAAAACACAATATTATCATTTGTGTTGTTGGAGTGATCAAAGACTGGAACCACATAAACTACTGCAAATCTTCAAGTAGACTTGAAGTAACTAAGAGATCTATTTGTTGGTCGATGTCCCAACTTATGGTGGCAAATCACTTTGAAAACAAAAGCTTGAGCAAATGGTTGCAGTAAGAAGCTGGGAACCTAGATACAATCATACAACTTAGTTTCCATGTACCGGAGGTCCTGTAAGTCTTTATTATATGATTATATCGAAACCTATTCATAGTGGGTTTGATGAGACTAGGCTAAGTCACAAGTAAATTTTTTTTTGGAGTATAATACTATTTTGGTCCATAAACTTTACTAAAAGTTTGTTTTTCATCTCTATACTTTAAAAAGTTTGTTTTTCGTCCCTAAACTATTGAAAAGTTCATCTTTCATTCATAAACTATTGAAAATGTTTTATTTATATCCCTAAATTTTTCTAAAAGTTTGTTTTTCATCCTTAATCTATTGAAAAATATTCTTTTTTCATCCTTATTTTTGTCTCTAAACTATTGAAAAAACTCTTTACAAAGTTTAGGGATAAAAAAAGAATTTTTTAAAGTTTAGGGACGAAAAACAAACTTTTGTTAAAGTTTAGGGACCAAAATAGTATTTTACCCTTTTTTTTTAAACTAGTCACAAAGTAATTTTAAAATAAATAAATTTAATTAATTTTTTTTTGAAGCATTGGGTAATTAATTTTATTTAAGGTAACATTCTGAATTTCTAAAAATTAACTATTATAACAATTAATAAGTCACTTGATATTTTAATAATATTTCATTTAAAGTAATTAATATTAGAAAAAAAATGGATTTAGCAAGTGTTTGGTTTGCTATTTTTAGCCAAAATTAAAGTGTGACTCACATATCCTTTGAGACAGGTCCAAATTGGCGTGTTCTTCACCATGAGGGCAGTAATATCATATTTCACTTGCCAAAAATCATTTAAGAAGTGTATGAAAAATTGACTTCTAAAATGTCAAATTGAAAATGGTTCAAATTGGTAGAATCCGTAAGTCCTATATAGGATGAAATTGAACTTTTATAAATATACTAGTTAAAGGCCCATACTTTGCACGGTTTTATGTTAAAATTTATAGAATATATATAATTATTATACCAAATAAGTAATTAAAAAACGAAATGAATAAACTGCATTGGTACATCAAATATAAATGATAGCACCAAACAAGCCAATTGTGCTATAATATCATTTGCAGTTACATGTATCAAACTATTTGCATATGAATTTTATATCTAATGAATCTACAATATAAGTGATATGCAGTATTGTTAACAATAATATTAATAATTAAAATCTTTAGACAAAGTAACATAAAATTTGCCAGTTTTAAAAGATAGAATTATTCGAGAAATAAAATCTTTGTTCTAATTTTTTTCATGCAACGCACAGTTTTATACATAAACTTAGTGTAAACGAAAAAAAAAAAAATTGCAAAGTTCTACGTCTAGATTACAAACTTGACCTTCATAGTTAGATACTTAGCTAATAGAAATGGAAGCTCAAAGCAGCACAGAAGAAATATGGCTATAGAATTGACATAGAATTGTCTTCACTGGTTATGAAACCAAATGACAACAAATAAATAAAACATATTTAAATAACATGAAGAAGTATTTTTTTTTTTTTATTGAGATAAACTACTTAATGATAAGAATGAATTAGAGTCATGGTAGTATACCCTCACTTTTATATTAAATAATTTTAAGCTGTGAAGAAGTTAATAACTTGATATGAATAAAAAGAAAAATGAGTTTACCTAATCAAGAAGTTTAGGTATATTTTATCCCAAAAAAATAGTTAACATTATTAGTTAGATTGTTATTAGATTTTTTTTTTTGTTGTTTTTTTTTGTTTATGTTTAAGTTAATACAACCCCCACCCCCCACAAATATAAACTACTTAACGATAGTTACGCGAAACAAGTGATAAGTTTTTTTTTTTTTTTTTTTTTTTTTTTTTTTTTTTGGAGATAAACTAACGTGAAGTAGTTTTTTTTTTTTTTTTTTTTTTTTTTTTTTTTTTTTTTTTTTTTTTTTTTTTTTATAGATAAACTACTTAATGATAGTTTTTGTTTACGTTAAAGTTAACGTGAAGAAGTATTTTTTTTTTCCAGTAATTTTTTTTTTTTTTTAGATAAACTACTTAATGATAAGAATGAATTAGAGTCATGGTAGTAGTATACCCACACTTTTATATTAGATAATTTTAAGTTGTGAAGAAGTTGATAACTTAATATGAAAAAAAAAACGGAACTTACCTAATCAAGAAGTTTAGATATATTTTATCCCAAAAAAATAGTTATCCGTTATTAGCTAGATTGTTATTAGATTTTTTTTTTTTTTAAAAATTTTGTTTACGTTTAAGTTAATACAAAAAAGAAGAAGTAGTTTTTTTTTTTTTTTTTTTCTCCTTAGATAAACTACTTAACGATAGCTACGTGAAGTAGGTGATATTTTTTTTTTTAGATAAATTACTTAATGATAAGAATGAATTAGTCCTGCTAGTACACTATTCATTTTTAGTTCTTTAAAACTCTAAAAATTTTAAAATTTTTTTTGCAATTTGGTGAAATCACGTGGCGCAATTACAGCGTCTAAGCTCAACTTTTATTATATATAATATGATATAATATGATATGATATGATATAGTGGCCTGGGTCCATGTGGGTTATCCAATATTAAATAATTAATTTATTATTATTATTATTATTAAGAAAAATATTATTATTTAACAGTGTGATGCATACCCAAAAAAAATAGCGTGATGCATAAGTTGTCAAGATTCATGGGGTAAGAGGTTTCTCCCAAAAAAAAAAAAAAAAAACCATGGGTAATATTTTGAGTTTTGATTTAGAGTCCGTCAGGAACCCACTAAACATATTATGAAAATTATAATTTAAATGATGTGCCCTACATCATGGTGAAGTTGTCACCGGGCTGGGTGCTAGTTGCATTATAATTTTAATAAATAAAAAAGTGCTTAGGAATATTCATCTATAAATAACTGATAATAACTAATCAATATCAACACAAAAAGAAAAAGATCACGTAACTCAAATTTGTTCTTTACTTGTAATTTAAGTCAAGTTGAATGGTTGAAGATCACATATTGTGTTGATTATAAATCTGCATATTCACATGAAAAGTAATATGTTCAAAACATGAAAAAGTCAATCACAAAATTAAAATTATCACAGCCAAGTCCACGTTTCAAGTAAAAGAAAGAGTTTGAGAGTTGAGAAGAAGCAATCTATTTCTAAACAAAATTTTGAAATGGTTAAAAAATATTAAGACTTGCAACAAGTTATTGAATTGAAGGTTAAAGATACCACTTGTCAAAAGTTTGATGAAAATGTCAAAGAAAAGAAGGTTGAGTTGATTGTAGATAATGATAGAAATCAAGAGATGGTAATTATTTAGAATATTGTGGAAGCTCCAATTGAGGTTAAATATAAGGATGAGTCCATCACCCACAATTACCAGGTTCTGGTTGAATTGTTGAAAATGACTACACAATATGTTGATTGTCTTGGAGTAGAAAATTTTAATTTTATTATCAATCATTTGTTGATTGATGTTGCAAATAAATTGAAGGTAGATGAGAAGAAATTTTATGCTACACTTTATGAAGAATTCAAGTTTCAAAACCAGATCAAGTTATTAAAGCATTCAAAGCATTTGTTTATTTGGAGCGGAAGATTTTGGATTTCGACCATCAACTCAAGGACGAGTTTGTTTTAAGTGGAGGGGTCTGATGTAGGACATGGTTTAATATTTAATATTTGTAATTATTTAATTTTAGTATTTTTTTGGTACTTTTTGTTATTTTAGGTTTAGGTTATTTATTTCCTTCCTCTTAGGTGCTTTTAATGTTTTTTTTAGTCAAATTAGGATTTTATATGCTTTTGTAGCCACCTTAGGGTTTCTAGTTGCCCTAAGTTTTGTTTTTACCATTTAAACCCATTGTAGCCGCCAAAGGCAATTCAGTTTATAGATTATTATTAATAAAATACAGGCTTTTGTAGAATACTTTCTCTGGTGGATTCTAGTTTATCTTCTTGTAGATTTAAGGAACTCCTTGTGGATTTAAGGTTTACTAGCTAGAGGCTAACAATTTAGTTTTTATCCATCAAAGAGAGCATTGTGTTTGTTTTCTTCAGACTTCCGTGACATCACGTGTAAACACATTGAAACAACCGCGGTTGATAGTGAACCCAATGCATGAAAAACTATTTTAACAGTGTGATGCATATCCAAAAAAAACAGCATGATGCATAAGTTGTCAAGATTCATGGGGTAAGAGGGTTCTCCCAAAAAGAATATATATATATATATATATATATTTTTTTTTGAGAGAGTTTTAACTTATGGCGTTCGTTCTTGATGATAACTTTTTATCATCAAACTAAGACACCAATCAGTTTTTGGTGTATGCGGGGATTGAACCCCAAATCTCTTATACAACCATCAGAGTCCGTCATGAACCCACTAAACATATTATGAAAATTATAATTTAAATGATGTGCCCTACCTCATGGTGAAGTTGTCACCCAGCTGGGTGCTAGTTGCATTATCATTATTTTAATAAATAAAAAATTGCTTAGGAATATTCATCCATAAATAAAACTAATAATAACTAATCAAATACCAAAAAAAAAAAAAAAAATGATCATGTAACTCAAATTTGTTTTTTTCTTGTAATTTAAATCGGTTAATAAAGTTGTTCTTATCAGTAAAGTGTGTGTATATCAAGGGAGTTAATTTCGTACTAGAAGCTATACTGGTTTGACTAGTGAAACGATATATTTCGATACCGGTCAATACCGGTGTGCCGTTTCGGGTTTACCGCTATTTTTTTATATTTATAAATATAAATACCGCCAATACCGCCAATATTGATAACTATGGCGTCAATACCGCCAACTTGATTGAAAATAAAAGTAACTTACAAACACAATATCGGCCAACTTGGCTCTGATATCAAAAGGGGGTAAGCTACTACTGGGGAAGGTAACAGGCTACTGGGGCTCTGATACCAAAAGGGGTACGGAAGCATAAGTAGGTTACAGTTGAATGGGCCATGACTATGGCTTTACAAGTGTAAACTAGGGAAAAGAAAAAAACCATCTGTTACAATCTTTGTAAGAGAGGGAGGTATTTCTGAAATCTTCAAAAATTAGACCTGCTTCAGACTGGAGAGGAGGCTGCCTTTTATAGGAGAAGGGAGCTTGCAATCTGCTGAAGGAGAGCTTTGGATGCTGCTGGAATCACGGAAGGTAAAGTACTTTAACTCGGGTGAAAACTCTTTTCAGCCGAAAGTAAACAGTAACTTCGTGATAATTTGTTGGGCACTGTTGGTGAACAGTAACTGTTACTGTTCATGAATAGTGACTTGTCCCTTGTCTGGTCTGGCGTACTGTTCAATCAGAGTGACTTTCACTGTGGATGAATAGTAGGCTGTCTGGAATCTTTTGGGTGCGGGTACTGTGCATGTACAGTGATCTGGCTGTAGATGAATAGTAACCGGTGCTGAAAACTGGAACTGTTTCTACATAGTGGTCTGAATAGTTGGTCTGGACTATCCGGAACACTTAGTCTTCGTCCAGGTTGAAGCCATCATAGGGATCTTGAGAATCCTGGAATGGGTCAAGCTGGCACTTGTTGACTGAAGCTTCAGATGAGGTAGGAGAGATCTTTTCTACTGACTCTAACTTCTCTGCTTGAATTTGCAATTGCTTGGCAAGGTCTTTTAATTCTTTGCTAGATTTTCCGGTGATCTGAACGGAGTCTAGGCTAGATTGAGACCTTGTATTGTAAGGAATTGCTCTTTGGATTGGCTGGGGGAAGTCATTGTTAAGCTGGGAGAGGACAGTTTGAATTCTGAAAGTGTCCCACCATTTAACTGAAAATTCCCTGTCCAAAAGATTGGAGTTTATCTGATAGTTCCACATACTTATCCAATGAATCCTATACATGACTGTCATGTGAAGGATGGCTGGAAACTGGGAACCATGTGTTGAAGGTTGATATCTGGAGCTGAAATACCTGAGGGCATCTTGTAGAGGTTCTGGGAAGATCTGTGGAATTGAGCCAAACATTTCCCACCACTTAAGGAACCATGTAGGTATTGGTCCACGAAACTTTTTATCGAACATGATAAACCATGAATGATCAAAGTTCTTGTTCTGGTAAAATAAGACTTTCTCAAAAGCGTCCATGTAGTCATAATAACTATAGTGGAAGCCTGCATCTTTGTGGAATTTGAGCAAAGAGGGATGCTGTCCCCAATCTTTGCAGCTGACGAAACCTGTGATGATGAACTTATGATAAAGAACTTCAGAAGGGTTCGCTTTGTTCACAATATTTTCTATTCGAGCAGAGTCCTCTTGAATGAGTATGCTCTTGTAGAATTTGATATTCTTTGCAGGATGCTTTGGGAGGAAGTGCCAACCTAATGGCAAAACTTCTATTGCTAGGGCTAAGGGATCTGTTATATGAACTAAATGAGGTTCAATATAAGAGATGTGCTGGACAAAAGGTTTCCTATGGTAAGAAGAGGTGTTTCTTCTACTGGAGGAAAGCTTTTGGGGAACAATTGGGCCGAAAGGTTCATCAACCATGTAAGGGGTGATTGCCTTAGGAGGGGGAGCTGCTAAGGCTGAACTATAGCTTGGTTGGCCATGTGATGGTCTCTGGTAATTTGGTTTCGGGATTGTGGAAACCACATACCTATTGGCTAGGGTAGAGGGAGAAACAGGAACTAACTGGTGACCAGGAGGGTTCTTTGCCTGACTGGTACTAGAGGTAGTTTGCTATTTAGGTAATTTTAGGGGTTGGGGTTGGACTGGCCTTTTCCCCGACATCTTGGTTTGGACTTTGCAAAAATTCACGTGTTAGGAAATCAGGGATACTGTTTTGAGTTCCATGTATGAATTCAATGTCAAAGTCAAAAACTGAAAGAATAGCTTGCCATCTAGCAAAAATTTGTTTTGATGCAATGTTTTGAACATCTTTTTCTAAAACATGTTTTGTAGATTTGCAATCAATTCTTAATAAAAACTTTTGATTCAAAAGATCACTTTGAAATTTTGAAATGCATAGTACTATAAATAGTATCTCTTTCTTTATAGTACTATAATTTATCTGAGTGGGAGTCCAAATTCCTGAATGGTAGCAAACAATTTATTCTGAGGAAGTGGGACTAACACGCTGAAGGAGTATGCCGCCATAACCTATGTTAGAGGCATCAGTCTGGACAATCTTGAAGGAATCTATTGAGGGGATTCCTAAACAGGGGAGTGTCTTGACATATTTTTTGATTTCTTGGACGATAGCAGAATGGGTAGGAGTCCAAGAGGAGGGATTAGTGCGAAGTCTATCAAAAAGGGGTTTGCATTTTTTCCTGAGATTTTGATAGAAATCAGCAATGTAATTGAGGGATCCTAGAAACCTTTGGAGTTGGGTTCTATCAAGGATTTCATCTGGGAATTTATCTGCAAACTGGATGGCTCTATCTATGGGTTTGATAACTCCATGATGGATATCAAAGCCTAAGAATCGAACTTTGGTTTGAAACAGTTTGATTTTTGGGGCTGAAACAACAAGACCGTTGAGCATAATGGTGAAGAGGAATGCTCTTAGGTGCTTCCAATGTTGGTTCACTGATTCTGAGAAAATGAGCACATCATCAATGTATACAATGATATGGTCAGAGAATGGATTAAAAATCTCATTCATGATGTTTTGGAATTCAGAAGGTGCATTCTTGAGACCAAAGGGCATTACATTCCATTCATAATGACCAAAGGGTGTGGTAAAGGCTGTTTTATACCTATCAGACTCTCTGATTTGTATCTGCCAAAATCCACTCTTCATGTCAAACTTACTGAAAACCACTGCTTTACTAAGCCTATTGACTAAGTCTTTTTTGTTGGGAATTGGATATCTTATCCATTCTAAGACTTTGTTAAGGGGCTTGTAATTAATGACAAGTCGTGGAACACCTCTTTCTATCTCAGCGTTTTTCTGGACATAAAAGGCTGGACAAGACCATGGTGATCTAGACTTTCTGATGATCTTTTTCTTAAGGAGGTCCTCTATTTCTGCTCTGCAAGTATCCATGAGTTCTTGGTTCATTTGGATAGGTCGAGCTTTGGTAGGGATGTCCTTTTCTTGGAAATTTCTGACATAAGGAAGAGCAACTTCATGCCTCTTTCTATGCCAAAAGGCTGTGGGTAGATCAGAGCATACTTCATGCTTAAGTTTTTCTTCAAACTTGCTGATCTCATTTTGGGTGGTTTTGCAAGTTAGTTGTTCCTCAACTCTCTTGTGTTTAACATCAGCTTGGAGGTACCTAAGGTGATGATCCTTGGCTTGGATAAGGTTAAGGGCCTTGGAGACAGCAATATCCTGGAGAGTTCTAATGTCTCGAGGTTCAGGGCTCTGAAGAAACTTATACTTAACCGGTTGACCAAAGGGATGGGTAGTGATTCCTTCACTATCCGTGGTGAATGGATATAACAGACACATGAAAGGGTTTCCTAGGATAACCTTATCTGTCATATTTTTGACAAGAACAAATGTGGTTTTAAAGCACGTATTGTCTTGGCAAACATGAGCTTTGGGTATTTTGAATTCAATCTGCATTTTACCTCCACTTGCAGAAGTTAACCTTTCTTTGGTTTTTCTGAAGTACTTAGAGGGAATGATTCCTTCTTGAATGCAGTTGAGATCTGCGCCTGAATCTATTAAGGCAACAACCTCAAATTCAAAATCCTTGTTGATGACAATCCTGACTTTGGAGTGCCATTTCTGGAAATTAATCCTGCTGATGGTAACTAAGAACTTGTCATTAGACTGCTGTCCTTCTGGAACCATATCTGCAGTAGGATTAACTGATTCATCAATTTCAACTTCTTCATCAGAAGGGTTCTGTAATGAGGTTTCTTCCTCATTGCCTTGATGAGAAGTACTTTCCAGATTTCTAACTCTTTGATCAAGGAGGTTCTGATCAACTCTAAGAATAGTCAACTCACTCTTGAGGGTCCTAATCTCAGACTTGGTTTCCTTGATTTCTTTCTGAAGGTCGCTAACTGTAACTTCCTTCTTGGATTTGGTAAACCTATCGTAGATTTTCTCCAAATCAACTTTGGGTTCTTGAAACTTAGGTTTGGGATCACTGGTATCCTTAACTAAGGTTCTTTTCCACTCTGTAAGCTTCTGAGCTTTAACTACTGGGTCTTCGATCTGTTCTATGAGATCTAAGAGCATCTCTTCTTGCTTAGAGAGAACATTGAGAGTCTTATTCCTACAACAACTGTCAATGCATGGAATGGGTTCATCTGGGCCACTAGAGGAACTAGAGGAGGTCCTATAGGGTTCCGAGGATGACTGGTAAATCTGACGAATCTCACTGCTAGAAGATTCACTATCTGAGTGATTCAATTCTAGGAGCTTAAAGATTTCATCTTTACTGGATTGGTCACTAATGAGGGTATTGATAAGGGATTTGGCCTTAGCTCTACACTCTTTACTGAAATGACCTTTCTTTCCACATTTATAACATTTTCCAGATTGTTTGGAAATTGGTTTTCCTGTGGATTTGGATTTTCCTTTCTTATAGAAATTGTCCTTACTGAACTTCTGTTTTCTATAATACTTGGATGCTGTTTTCTTCATATGGTAATCCTTAGAGGTTTCCTTGCCTCTGTACTTGGACTTTCTTTTGGGAAGAACAGAAGGTAAGCCATATTGTGTACAGAAGTCTCCTACTTCGTACTTGGCTTTGCCTTTGTTGGCTCTGCTATGGATCTTGAGATCTATGCACATTTTCATTCCTTCACTTCGGATGGTGCTAGAGATGTCTCCATAGGTTAGGTTATCATAATCTATGACACCTAAGGGGTTACACAGGGTTTCTTTAACCTTTTGTCCAAAAAGGGTAGGTAAACCATTGATGAACTTCTCCTTCCAATATGGAGAGTTACAATCACTTCTGTGCATGACTCTGGTAGTAAACACATCTTCGTACCACCTAAAGTCTCCAAGGGTTTTGCATCTAAGATTACTCAACTGGTCGTAAATCCTAGATGTGATGTTGCTAGGTTTTCCTACGAAGTGGGTTATGATCGTATAGATCAAGGTATTAACTCCGTCGGGAATTCCTCTTCCTAGAATTGTGTCAAAAATGGGGAGTCCTTCCTCATCTTTCTGGACAGCATTCTTGATGTCTTCTTTAGATTCTTCTGTAAGGCAGTTATTCCACCACTGCAGAAGTTTTCCTGTAAATCCTAAGGATATGAGCTCTACAACCTCTGTATGGGGATGTCCTTCACTGATGTAGTTATTGGCTACCATGGTTATATGCTGTACCTTGTTTAGGATTTCCTGTTCCGACAAACCATCTATGTTCCACTCATAGAGTTTACCGGATGTGACTGAGAACTGGTTGCTAACATTCCTTTCTTCATACTGAAGGTCAAGAGGGGTAGGTTTGGAGTACCAATTCTTGGTCAGACTGGTTGGGGTTACCTTGGGGTGAATCATCTTGTTCACTTGTAAACCCTTAAACTGGTTTTCTAGATGTTCTATCTCCTTTTCAACTTCTGAGGAGGTTCTGCTAGAACTGCTAGATGCTGTGTGGATGTCTAAGATACTAAGCTTGGGGTTTTTCTTAGGAGAAGGGGAGATGACTGGTCTCTGCTTCTTGCTAAGTTCCTTGGGCTTGGTTAAAGCTTTCTTAGGCGAAGGGGGAATCTGTTCCTGCTTCGTGCTAAGGTCCTTAAGCTTTTTGTTCAATAATGTCTAAGGCCGTTGGGTCCTTAGGTTTGTCTAAGACAACTAGACGGGGGTCAACTGTTGGGGTTGAAGTATTAACTGGTGAAGAGGTGACTGATTCCTTTTTCACGAGTTCTTCAAGCTTTTGGTTGACTGCTTCTAAGGCTGTTATGTCCTTAGGTCTAAGGCTTGGTTGCCTGTTTGTGGGAAGCTTGACTAGAGGTCTCTCTAGGGTTTTGACAGGTCTGCTAGGGCTTCCTGGTTGGAGGATGACCTTGTTATCTATCCTGTCTTCTATCCTATCAAGCTGTTTTCCTATAACTCCTAAACACTGGTTGGTGTAGTTGTTCTGCTCTAGAATCTTCTTGACTACCTATTCTTCAGGACTAGTTTGGATCTTGAAGGGTGAGGCAACTAGACTTGTACCACGGTGTTCAAAAGTAATAGCTTCCTGGGGTGGATGGCTGGATCTAACAATTTCTTGTTTGCTAGAACTTGAGGCATCCTTGTCTGGAACTTTGGTCCAATTTGTTTTGGTAATGACACAAGACTTTTTATGCCATTCAAAGTGGTTCTCAAAGTATTCAAAGAAAGGGACATTACTGGATATCTCTCTCATGAATTCTTTCCAACTTTCCAAAACTTCTTTCTTTTGTTCCAGAGTATGGTTGGCTCTATAGGCTTCTCTTTTGAGTCTGTTTTCTTCAGATTCAAACTCATCGCCTAAGGCAACTAGATCTGGGGTGAACTCTTTCCTAATGGTCATGAGCTGGTGATCTATTTCAGGTTCTTGCTGAAAAGGATCCTGTAGGTCATGAGGGTAAGGGTTCAGCATGTCCGTTCCTGTCGGGGAAGGGATCTTCTGCTCATTGTTGTCATCTTGATCAACAACTGAGTCTTGCTTGGCTGTGTAGCAGGGTGTGCTAACCTGGGATTTGGTCTGGACACCTTGGATGTCTAATCCTAAATCTCTCCTGGATCTGGGAAAAGGTGCAAGGGGTCTTGATGAGCTACACTGGGATGCAGGTCTATCTCTAATGGGGATAGGTGGCTGCCTAAAGGGTTGGTGTAGATCAAATGGTGATCTAAACCTAGATTCATATGCTGGTGAATCTAATGGTGGTCTAAACCTAGACTGGTCAAAACTCATCCTAACCGTACCATCGGCTAGTTGTTGGACAAAGTCTAAGTCTGGGTTGAAAGCTGGGTTTTGGTTCTGCAAATGATGATTCTCATTTTCCAAAAGCTAGTTATCTGGGAAAGTGACATCAGTCCACTTTAGGGTCTTTGGAACCCTGATTTTGGAACTGGGGTCAATTGTCTGGATAAGAGTGGTTTCTCCTATCTTCCTGTGGTTAAGTGCTTGTACATTCAGGTTCGTTCTGATGCACTTATAGTAGATCCTGTAGATCAAGGCTATTTGGTAAACTCCTTTCACTAAGAGGGTACCATGGGTCTTGATGTTGAAGGTGAGTGCCTTCATGATATGCGGGTCATGTAAGCAAACTGTGAAGTTGGGGAAACAATCGAAATGAACTGGTCCACCACTGAGACTGGATTGGATGGTGCCTAGGAGACTATCATTGAATCTGATATGTCTGGTGTCTCTAAGGGCTATGAGAATGGAACAATTCAGTCCTTCTCTGATCAAAGGTTTGACTCCAATCTGGACTAAACCTATGTGCAGGTAGTTATGTCCTGCTTTCTTATGGGCTTTCAGTTTCTGGGAGGAAACCAAATAGCACGTCTCGTACTCTTTGTTTATTCCGTAAACTTGTTCTATGGTTCTAACATGGTAATCTGTCCTAAACATTTTGGTTAGGGACCATGAAGACTTATAGATCTTACTGGTTGGAAACTCAGGGATATTCTAATCTCCTAGTTTCAAATCTAGATCTGATAACTCTAACTCTTCTGAGTTGAGAACTCCATCTTCTTGAGGTATCTCAGGGAGGGATGATCTATGGCTGGTGGTAGAGTTACTCCTGAACAACCTATTCATCATCTTGTATTAAAAGCCTAGTTCAACAACTATAACCTTAATACTTTTAACTTCTAACTTCTGGATCTATCCGTAGATCTAGAACAGAGTGCTACAATGAGAAATTGCCTGATCTGAAACACTATAACCTCTTAATGCCTTCTTCCTTTTTTCCACAGTGGGACCACCCTAAAACGCCTTCCACATGGCTAACACGGGCTGACCAACACTCACAGGAACTCGGATATCTGGTCTTACTGGGCTATAAACAGCACAGATCATGGTCTTATAACTCTCAACAGTACACATCTGCAACAGATTTTCTGGGTAAACACAGAAACAAGAAGAAGCAAGTATCTGGGAAACAATTGAACAACAGGGACAATCAAACACAGAATGATAAACAGAGAGTTAGAAGGAGGCTCAGCCTACCATAAACAGATAATCACTGGTGAGAAGAATAAAGAATGGATGAATGATAATGTTATCAGAAAATAGATGCTAAACATAATAAAAATAATCAAAATAATTTGATAATGCTCAAAGTAATTTGATAACTATGGCGTCAATACCGCCAACTTGATTGAAAATAAAAGTAACTTACAAACACAATATCGGCCAACTTGGCTCTGATACCAAAAGGGGGTAAGCTACTACTGGGGAAGGTAACAGGCTACTGGGGCTCTGATCCCAAAAGGGTGTATACAGTGACTTACCATTTTCCATTAAATTCATACTTGATAATTTCCAAGCAGCCTGGACCCTATACAAAAAAGGCCTTTTCCAAAGAACCCTCAAAGCCCTAGAAATCTATCTAGTTAACCTTGAGGCAAGAAATGATGCCATTACTAGTCAACTCTTTGGCAAAGAGGAAATCCATTCAATGGATAAAACGACTATCATGAGCACTGATTATGAAAAGTTTAGCCTTAAGGCCCAAACTATCTTAAGAAGTGCTATTGCCAACTTGCCCCCAGAAATACGGACTAATATTTTTGGTTGCAAGGCTATGTTCGAATCATTTGATCAATGGTGCGAACACTTCAAGATTCTTGTCACCATCCACTTCCCCGTTCTTGGTGAAGCAAATACAGATGCTGACAGAGTTCTTACACAGTCTATTTGGGAACAATACTTCGGAAGCAGCCACAGAGTTTATGAGAACCGACATCCTTTCCCTGGACTCATCATCAATTATGAAGATGGTTTAGACGATGGAACTGATGAAGGTGTTAGAACCTCAAGTTGGCTTTCCAGAATGTTTGAATACGGGTTTGTTAGATTAATCAAACTAACACACCATGACCAAATTAGCCAGTTCCCACACCTAAGTTTCAAGAACCCAAAGTTGATTTGGAGAAAATCTACGATAGGTTTACCAAATCCAAGAAGGAAGTTACAGTTAGCGACCTTCAGAAAGAAATCAAGGAAACCAAGTCTGAGATTAGGACCCTCAAGAGTGAGTTGACTATTCTTAGAGTTGATCAGAACCTCCTTGATCAAAGAGTTAGAAATCTGGAAAGTACTTCTCATCAAGGCAATGAGGAAGGAACCTCATTACAGAACCCTTTTGATGAAGAAGTTGAAATTAATGAATCAGTTAATCCTACTGCAGATATGGTTCCAGAAGGACAGCAGTCTAACGACAAGTTCTTAGTTACCATCAGCAGGATTAATTTCCAGAAATGGCACTCCAAAGTCAGGATTGTCATCAACAAGGATTTTGAATTTGAGGTTGTTGCCTTAATAGATTCAGGCGCAGATCTCAACTGCATTCAAGAAGGAATCATTCCCTCTAAATACTTCAGAAAAACCAAAGAAAGGTTAACTTCTGCAAGTGGAGGTAAAATGCAGATTGAATTCAAAATACCCAAAGCTCATGTTTGCCAAGACAATACGTGCTTTAAAACCACATTTGTTCTTGTCAAAAATATGACAGATAAGGTTATCCTAGGAAACCCTTTCATGTGTCTGTTATATCCATTCACCACGGATAGTGAAGGAATCACTACCCATCCCTTTGGTCAACCGGTTAAGTTTAAGTTTCTTCGGAGCCTTGAACCTCGAGACATTAGTACTCTCCAAGAAATAGCTGTCTCCGCACTAATCCCTCCTCTTGGACTCCTACCCATTCTGCTATCGTCCAAGAAATCAAAAAATATGTCAAGACACTCCCCTGTTTAGGAATCCCCTCAATAGATTCCTTCAAGATTGTCCAGACTGATGCCTCTAACATAGGTTATGGCGGCATAGGTTATGGCCTCTAACATAGGTTATAAAACATTACCTCAATCCAGAACAAATTATTCATAATTTTAGACTTTAGCATCAATTAAAAGAAAAAAAAACACAATAAAAAAAAGTTTAATTGTTTATTGCATATTAAGAAAAAAAATAATACTGATAAGTTAATACAAATAAGTTATCATTTTGCTCTTACAAAAATTCAAAAATTACAGAACTAAAAAAAAAAAAAAAAGCTTTTTTCGGTACTGGCCGGTATTACCCGAAATTGATCGGTATGGTTGGTGCATGGCTGGTATAGCTGGTATTTAAACCGGTATGAAACGTTAGTGTTTTGATACCAGTATACATACCAATACGGTATCGACTACCTTGGTGTGTGTGTGTGTGTTGCATTAAGAGGACAATTCTAATTTTATCTATATTACTTTCTCAAAAAAAAAAAAAAAAAAAATATATATATATATATATATCTATACTATTAATAACAAGATTTTCTGTTTGGGTTTCATTATTTTGCACATTAAAACAAAAGTTTTTTAACTCTCTAAAATACTCCTATCTTTTAGTTGAATAATTTTAAATTTAAAAGCATAAACTGTTTAAAAGAGTAATTTACTATTTTTAAAAGAGTTCTTAAGTTTTAGGCTTTTAAACTTTTATCAAGATTCTAAAACTTAAAATACCATCTCTATCTCACTTTTAAATACAATTTCACTAAACTCAAAATAAAAAATAAATTAAATTCTTATTACACATGTAAAGTACTTGTGATGAGTCTAGTATAGTAATAATATCTTTATGATTTTTTAAAATTAAGATATCTTAATCACATCAAGATTCTCTAAAATTCTTTAGGTACTCTATATTAGTATATTATAATTTTTTTTTAAGTCCTCACAATTTATTTAAATTAAATGGCTAATATTATGTCATCTTAGCAATCCAATAACAAAAACATAAAACAATTCATTCCCTCAAAAAAAAAAAAAGATCAAACTCATTCACAGGCTCTTAAACTTCTCTCTTCATCCTGTACAGCACAGAGACCTGGAACAAATCCATTACCGTCAACCATGCCCATCAAGCCTAGATTTGTTGGTAATTTTCTCATATTGAACCATACATAACTTCACAAAGTTCTAACCCTTTTTAAAATTTATTTATTTATTTTACATATGTTGAACTATGATAGCTTTCATAATTCAACATACGTAAAATAAATGGCATCTTTTATGATGTTCCATGTCAAGGATTCGAATCTTACCTCTTTATGTAATATATTATAAACCCGGTTTAAAATACTAGTATTACTATTTTAGTGTGTGTTCTAATAAGTATTACTGTTTACTCAAAAAAAGAAAAATGAATGTTTATCTCAGATTGGTTGTGTATGTCTAGTGTCCAATGTTTATAACTTCAGTCTACAACTACAGAGGTTAGATCATTTTGTAGTTGTATTATGATTATGTAATGTATTATAAATCCGGTTTAAAACACTAGCATTATTATTTTCGTGTGTGTTCTAATAATTATTATTGTTTACTAAAAAAAAAAAAATCCCACCTCTTTCTAAATTCTACCCCACTATCTACCTATTTTTTTTAAAAAAAAAATCCAAATTCTCCTAAAATTACAAAGCTTACATCAATGAAAATTTATTGATAATAGCATGTTACTTAGAACTAGTTGTCCATTTTCGTAACAACCAAATTTTAATAAATTACAACAAACATAAATTACTTTTGAAAAATAAAACCATGAGCATATAAATATGCCAACAAATTATTTTTTATTAAGGTAGAGCACAACATAGTGATTAAATTTACGTACTGTATGCCATGAACTTTATAATTCAATTGGCACTTGTTGTTTATGTTAGAGATGTTTAAAGTTTAAATTTTCCTCTACCAACTATCAAATTATATATATATATATATATATATATGAGTTGGGTTTAAGTTACACCTGGTGTAACTCTAACCAATGTTACACTACTCAATATTTTTAAATTAGATGCGAATATTGACAAATTCACCGTTAGATTACATTATCTTCGTATATTCTTCATGCATGCAAAATTTCGAGGTGATCAAAGATTAATAGCCATGTCATCAATTAATTGTTAAAATTCAAATTTTTATAGTATAAAATAATGCATAAAAGATGAATTTATAGATTAAATGGTAAATAGCATCCGATTGATATGAAAATTGGCATGCATGTTAAGAACATATAGAACATATAATTCAACGGTTGGATTTTCAAAATATTAATTTAATAACAAGTTATTGGATAGTGTAATAATGCTTAGATTTACACCAGGTGTAATTTGAACCCAACCATATATATATATATATATATATATATATATATTAATATATATTGGAGTTAAAATAGCCACGGCAGAAAACTTTATGAAATTCAAAAATCACCGTATTTTTCTTTTTACACACCAGTTTAAATTCACAAATGCATAGCAAACAAACTAAACCAAACCGTCCAGCAACGTAACAGAGTTCTTATTTTCTTTTGAGGTTGTAATTTTAATCCTTGTCAGTTTCGTTTTTGGTTTGGATAAGCGTGAGAGATATTGTGTATATCTCTTTTTAACGAACAAGTTTGTGGATGGGTGGGAACAAAAAATAGATAAGATCAAGATTATTATTATTATTTTTTGAATATTAATTCCAGATACGAATTTTATAGTTGATGATCAATTTGAATTTCAAATTGAATAATTAGGTTTCAATTTTAGAGTTATTGCATGTGTTGCAAATCTATATTTAAAGTGAAAAAATTTTACATAGAAAGATTTATTTATTTATTTATTTTTATATAAACTAAATTGATGAGCGTAGATGAATTTTCTTTCGATGTAATTTTCAATATCATGTTTGCATGTTGGTGGAGGAAAATTGTTCTATTAAAGGCTACAAACTCTTATGAACTACGTTAACAAAGACTTTGTTAACCAGCAATGTTATAGACTTATAGCCATAGGTTCTTATTTACCTAAATTATTTTATTATTAAAATTAATATGGGATTCTTTATATATATGTTGATGGTTAAATACAAGTATATATATTGCATGTGTTACAAATCTATATTGAAAGTGAGAAAATTTGAAATAGAAAGATTTTTAGAATGATGATTAATTTTCTGTGGTTAAAATGAATTTTTGTATATAGAAGTCTGATAAATTCTTTTGTTTTAATGGCTACAGAAAATGATTTAATTGATATGTCACGTCATTGACCATGGCTACAAGTACAAACATATACAAAAGAAAAAAAAGAAAGAAAAAAACTCCTGCTTACAAACATATAAGAAACATATGAAAATGAGGCTCGCGGTAGATATGCTCTCCATCAATTAGGAAGCAAAACCATCATATGAAAACTCATGTTTACCATAAAAACTTTCAACCTAGCTTGCTAATTGTTGCTCCAATTCCTACCCAAAGTCTTAAATACCGAGAATGAAATATTATCTATGCATTTAAGATATAAGATATAGATTCCATTTCTATACTCTACTGGTAGGATATAGGGTACTCTACCAGTAGAGTTTTTTAAATCTCTACCATTCTTGTAAAAATAAATGGCTAAGATGTCACCACATCATTAATCCATTAATAAATCCCTAAATTTATCTTTCAAAAAGAAAAAAAAAAGAAAAGAAAGAAAAACTCCTATTAACGTTAAACTACCAAGCCGCAAAAACTCAATATTCATCAACGCCTAAGCACTCCTATTTGAATCCAGATTCATCAAAATTTATCTCTTCAAAATTAAATCGTACATGGATAGTTGTTAAGCAGTTGTTGCTTTGATCAACTTGGCTCTCAAGAATCCACCTTTAAAAAAAAAAAAAAAAAAAAAAATTTATGGTTACAGTTCTATCTGTTGATTTCAAGTGAAGGGAAAATGAATCAAAAGCCCCCACATATGGGTTTCTTTGCTCTTTTGACAAACAACCATGGATGATTTGATTTTACTTATATGGTTTATTTGCTCTTCCAATAAACATACATGGATGATTTGATTTTGGCTTTGATTCAGGTAGGACTGTAGGAGAGCTTTTTTTGTGTTTGATGATTTAAATAAAATGAAATTAAAAAAAGAAAAAGAAAAAGAAAAAAAAGAAGGAGATTTGATTAGACTCGTTTAGTAATCCTACATGGAGAGTAGTAATTTTTTTTTCTTTTTTTCTTTTTTGTCTTTTGAAAGACAAATTTAAGAATGTATTAATGGATTGATGATATGGTATAATCTCAACCATTTATTTTTAAAAGAATGGTAGAGATTTAAAAAAAATCTACCTGGTAGAGTATCTTAAGAACTTTAAAAGATCTAAATCCTTTCCGATTACATTACTACACAAATTTCCAACCTGACTCTTTATTTACAAGGCAAGCAAAAAGTTGGAACAAGCAGTTATAAAAATGCAAAAATAATAGAGTAAATAAATGCTGACAAAGAGTTATAAAACATAAATGGCAAAAATGCAAAACTGACTTTCTAATTTTTACATTTTTTTATTTCAGTCTTCTAACTTTTAGTTTTGTCAACTCAGTCCTCTAACTTTCAATTTTTGTCAATTCAAGGCTCCCTTACTACTTCTGTTACTGTTGCCATTAAACCCATTAAACGATGCCGTTTTGCATGTGGTGTTTTTATTTATTTATTTATTTTATTTTTATAATTCAGAATTAAAAGAAAATTTTGGAAAAAAAAGAAAAAAGAAAACATTAAGAGGAACGACGTCGTTCCCCTTCCCAAATTCATTTCAGTCTCTTTGAAGCTCTCTCCTCCTCCCCAGTTTAACTTTTTTCTTATCAAAACCCAATAGTTCAAGCACAAATCAAATATCAAACACAAACCAAACATCAAATCCAAATTAACCAAACCAAATCTAGTAGCAAACCAAGTTACAGGTGAGGAGGAGCTACGATAAGGCAAGGCAGAGCACACCCATCACCGATTCAGTCAAGGCAGAACAGCGAGGGTGCTGGTGGTTTACACGGCGAGCAGGGGCGGCAAGGTTTACATGGCGAGCAGGGGCGGCGAGGTTCACACGCCTGGACCAAAGACCTCAAAGGTGTTGAAGGCGAACCCACCTTTAGTCGATGTTCCATGTTCTCCTTCCCTTTTCCGTGCTTCTACTCTTTACGGAAGGCAGAGTGGAGTGGTGCGTCCTTTTCTTCGGCGAGCAGGGGCGAACTCAATCTCTCTCTCTCTCTCAAACCAGCTCACTCTCTCTCTCAAAGTTAGGGATTTGAATTAAACCCACTTTGTTTTGTTTTGATTCAGGGGGAAGGGGAACGACGACGTCATTCCTCTTAATGTTTTCTTTTTTCTTTTCTTTTTTTTTTTTCAGATTTTTCTTTTAATTCCTAATTAAATAATAATAAAAAATTTAAAAAAAAAACCACATGCAAAATGGGGTCGTTTAGTGGGTTTAACGGCAACAGTAACAGAAGCAGTAAGAGAGCCTTGAATTGACAAAAATTGAAAGTTAGAGGACCGAATTGACAAAACTGAAAGTTAGAGGACTGAAATGAAAAAAATGTGAAAGTTAGAGGGTCAGTTTTGCATTTTTGCCAACATAAATCTATAAAAGTAATTTTTTTAAAAAAATTTTACTTGATTGGGTTGGCTGGCGTAGACACAAACAAATTGAGAGATTTTAAATTCTAGAAAAATGGGTGATTAATATTAATTGAAAAAAAAAATCTTCATCTTACTATATTATTTTCACCTTACTATTATTATTTATGAATGCAAATAAATCCCGTTGGCACTACTGTAGGTGAGATTATATATATATATATATATATATATTTTTTTTTTTGAATCCATATATATATATATATATATATTTCATTGCACTTGTATTATACCAAGTGCATAATTAATAAATTTGAAGCATGATGCTTAAGATTTATTTATTGATAAAATATTCTATTTTATGGTTATGTTAGTGTAATAAACTTTCATGTAGGGATGGCAATGGGGCGGGGCGGGGCTGAAGGATGGGATCTTCGTCCCCGCCCTGCATGACTTTGTCTTTCCCCATCCCCGCCCCGCCCCGCATGACGGGGAAAACTTTCTCACCCTATCCCCGCCCCTTGGGGCCCCACGAAGCCCCGCCCCACCCCGTAAAACTCTACTTTTTGTTAATTTGCCTTACAATTAGTACAAATTTTTTTTAATGAAACCTATTTCATTAATAAAAATACACTTGAAATTATAACTTAATTTATCTCGTCAAATCAAATCAATTTTTAGAAAAATTTGAATAGTATATCCAAACGTTTAACAAGACAATCATAAAGAAAAACAAAACTCATAATATAACACATAACAAAATAAAGGTAGATAACCACATTGGGGAGAATAAAATAAGTTAATATTGATATGTTATTTAAATAGTAAGGTTTTAGGGTATAAAAATTTACAATTATAATCCTTAGCAATGCGGACGGGGCGGGGACGGGGAGGGGCGGGGCGGGGTGGGTCTAAAAAGTCTAAACCCATCCCCGCCCCATCACCTTTGCGGGGCGGGGAAAACCCGTGCGGGGCGAAGCGGGGGAGGGGCGGGTTAAGCGGGGCAGGGCAAAATTGCCATCCCTACTTTCATGCACTATAAAATGATAATGCAAACATGAAACCATTTCTTATACGGTAAGGTTATTTATTTATTTATTTTGATACCTTGGTGAGAGGTGTACTCAGAAATGAAGTGACTCTCACACGCGCAAAAATAAGTGAGTATCTCACGGTGCGGCGCCCTGCCCGGGGGTTTAATACAACCATAAACGCTCCCATTTTTATTTACCAAAAAAAAAAAAAAAAAAACAGTCAGGTTACAAAAGCTGTCTGATTGACCATGCAGCTTTGAATTGGCATTATATAAGCCAATTTTGCTAGGTTATTCACAGAACTATTAACAAGCTTGGGAACAAACAGTGCGTGATAGCAGGTGTCATTTTGGGCCAGATAAGCCCAATCAGCCATCAAAATTCTTTCCTGCCAGTTGGGAACCTGTACAGGTCTTTGCCTACCACAAAGGAACAAAATTTGCTTGAAACCCAAATTCCTAGCCTTGATATATAGCTGCCTCAATCATTGCTACCTGAATGGTAATAGGAAATGGTTTGGCTTTGGCAGTGCAACTAGCTAATAGCTATCCCCTGCATGACGATATCTCCAAGTCTATTTCTTGCTTCATAGGCGAATCCAGCCCTGTTGAATTTCTTATTCGGTAAGGTTATTATGATAGTAAATTTACTCAATTGCAATTTCTTTCTTCTTAATTTTTATTTTAATTAAAAAAAATTTATACTTATTTTTCATGATCCAATATTATCATCAATTCTATTAAACAAAAACTAATATCTTATCCCTTCTTCACTTTTCTATTTTCCTACTTTTTTTTAAAAAAAATTTTTAATTTTTTTTAACCCTCCTTATTAACACGTGAAGCCTCCAAGTTTTTGAAACTTAAAAAAATTATTTGAAAACTCCAAAATTACTTGGAAGAATCTATACATGCTAGATAAATGAGCGTGGAATCAACAATCATTGGTGCAAAAATAAAGATTCTCATTCAAAGTTCATCAATTATTTGGTATCAATTTGATTGAAAACTCCAAAGTTACTTTGAAGAACATTGATGATGAATAGACCGCGTTGATAGGAGAATATATTAGACCTTTGAAAAACCTTGAATATGGTACAACTTTGTAAGTATTAGCTAACTGAGATTTGCGATGCTCATTTGATTAGGAAGCACATTATATATTCAGCTGCTTATAGAACATTACGTAGGAATAGAATCTGATGTTGGAGTTGAATGCCTTTTAAAAGTTAAATGTTCTTTTGTTTATAGTGTCTTTAATGAACCATTTTAGAAAAATTTTAATACTATTTTTATGAAAAATATAAGAAAATATAAAAATAAAAATCATTTTTTTTTTTACCAAAAGTTTGTAAAAGTATTTTCTAAATGAATACCATTTTGGTGCATTTGGATGCCATGATTTGGGTATTTGAATTTGAATTTAGGTGATTAAATTTTTTGATACGAGATATAAATTATACTTTATTCTAATTTAAGTGTATATTTGTGTGAAGCTCCCTTTTGAAAACTTGAATCCCAGTCCTTGCCTCTCACATTCCACAAGTGGCACTTATACTTGTAGAATGACCATTAAAATTCACATATCTTGTTTCAAATTTTATATAGTTCAATAAAAGTCAAGAATTTGAATTTGACAAATCTACCAAGTATTTTACACCTTTAAAATGCTTGAATTTGAAATAACTCTTAAGATCACTGGATTTAAAATCAAGATATTTCAAATATATTAATTTAAAATTCAAATCCTTCTAAATCCAAGTTTTGCGTCTGGAAACTTGGATTTGGAATTGGATTTGGATTTTAAATTATCCGAGCATTTTAAAGGTTTTAAATTCTTTATGGATTTGTTAAATCTAAATCCTTAACATTTTTTAAACTATCCAAACAATATATTTGAATTTTAATCACCCAAATCTAAATGTCTAAATCATGTCATCTAAACACAACATTAGAGCATTTGGTAACAAAATCCATATATATAAATGCATGCCAACAAAATGGGCGTGTCATAAAAATAAAAAACATGCCGCCAGGCACAAGAAAGAAAGAAAGAAAAAAAAGTCCCATAGAAAAAAAAAAAAAAGCACATAATAATATTATAGGTTGGCAAGAAGCATACCACTTGAATTTGTTTTAATAAGCTGGTATAATATTATTACTTTATGCTAGGAGTGGTAGTTATTAAAGCACGCTCCTTCTTTTAAAAGGGTGAATCTTACTATAAATTCCACTATTTAAAAAAGAATGAACGGGAAGAAACCTATCATAATATTAAAAAGAATAAATTGTTGTCTTGATTTTGATCTATTGCTCAAGGCATATACCTTACTAGTTTTTACATTCTTTATTGTTATCTTTTCCTTAATTATATTATTGATACTACTAGTCAATAATCCGTGTACTGCATGTGAAAGTTTAATATTTTTTTTTCTTTTATTTTTTGTCTAATATAAAATTTAATAATTATGATAATAATTATTATGATTTTATTTTTTTTATAAAAACATTTTACTATTTTAAAGAAAATATGATTTAGTAAATTCTAATTAATTTAAACAAACATAGTTTAACATAATTTAAAAATTTTTAAATCAAATTAAAAATATATATATGATCTAGGAAAATATGAGCTTTCAAAAACTTATGCGGAAACATTACAAAAAATCAAGAAAAAAAAATCAATATCTTTCATTTTATACATTATATATGTTATTATTGGTATTTATAATGAAATAATGATAAAATCAAGAATTGTATGCTCTTACTGTTTTTCACTAAAAGAAAGATGCTTATAACTCTATCTATTCTTTTAAACAAATTATTTTAAATGGTTTAGATGGAGGATAAAATGTAAAGAAGTGTTAAGCTACAATCAATTTTGTAGCTAAACTTTCTACTATTTTTAATTTAAAAATCAATTTTTTTATGCAATTTAAAAAAATAACTTGATACATGTGAAGATTTATATTTTTATGACTAATAGTATAATAAAAATGGAGTCTTAGAAATTGTAGTTACACCAAGTAGTTACACCGTCTTTGTGCAGAATGGCTAAAATTCATTAAAACAACGTTGATAACTTACATAATTTTCTCATAATTTGCCATGGTTTCAAATTTAAAAAAGTATAATGTATATAAAATGGAAGAAATTCAATTTTGATTAATTTTATAATATTTTGTCACATTAGTTTTTGAGGCCTCAAAATTTTACACTTCGTTATTCTATTATAGGCCAAAATGGGCTTTTACCGGCCCCTTTTTCACAAATTTTCCAGTAAAATGCTCAATCTCTGAAACTAATTAAGGAAATGTTTTTGTTTTGAAACTTGATTTTCTAAAAATCAAATTCCAAATAGCGAATGTGGACTTAGGAAAATTTTTTTTTTTGGAACTCAAGTTCCATGAACTCAAGTACCATGTAAAGTACTTGAGTTCCACTTGAATTTTTTCAAGGAACTCAAGTTCCATGAACTCGAGTACTTCACATGGAACTCGAGTTCCAGAATTTATTTTTATTTTTATTTTTATTTTAAAATTTTTCAGTTTGCTATAACTCGATTGTCCAAAAATCGAGTTTCAAAACAGGAGCATTTCCCTAAATAGTTTTAGATACGAGGCATTTTGTTGAAAAGTTTTGGTGAAAGGGATAAATGCCCATTTTCTCATTCTATTATATATATATATATATATATATATATGTATATGTATATGTATGTATGTATGTATATGTGTATATATATATATATATATGTATGTATGTATGTGTGTGTGTGTGTGGGGGGGGGGGGTAAATATATGATAGATATAATAGAATTTTAACCCATGACGTACACTTTATAATAATTATTTTTTTATCATTAAGCTAAGACATAAATTGTTTTTTTGGGGTCTCTTAATGGTTTGTCCTATCACTTTATAATAATTGTTCATTATTACCATATCAAAATCACAATTTACTTTAAGATGGTTGAATTTTTTTGTAAACAAGATCTAGGATTGGTCTTTCTGGAGACTTTTATTGATCCTGCAAAAAGAAATATTTTGAACTGATCGCTCCTCTTTTGTTGTTCAAAAAATATAAAGTAAGCTTTACATGTTCTTTTCTTATTCATTTGTTTTGGATTGGACCTAGGGAACTCTTATTTATTGATTTATTTTTCTTTCCCTCTCCCTATGGAAGACTTATTGCATGATCATCAAAGAAAGTCGTCACTGAAGTTTTAGAAAAAGTTTAATTCAAATCATGTTTTCTCTCTTCTCTTCTCAAAAAAAAAAAAAAAAATCATGTTTTGTGAATGACTCTAGGTTAATTACGTTGCAATTGTGCTCTTTATGGTGGTTTAGGTACATTTGTCTTCGCCTAAAAAAGAAATTCATTTTTTTTTATTAATAATTAGGGGGAGAGAGAGAGAGAGATTCATGTTTAGTTATCAAAGAAGGCGAGGCTAGTGTGATTTCTTACGTGATTTGTATATCTTGAATTCTTTAATTTTGCACAATAAATCATTGACCTTGGACTAGGGAGTTTTGGATTACTATGGTTTGTCCTCTTCTTCAATAAGATATTTCACTTTCTTACTTCCTAAAATGTACCTAACTTCAGCCCCTTAATTAGGTTGTATATATATTTTCTCTCTCTCATACTCATAGCATGTTTGTCCCTTTAATTATACGGTTTATAACTTTATATATTGTGAAGAGGTGATACATATATTTGATCGATAAGATAATATTATTTTGATTAGTATAAACTATGAGAATGATAATTTATTTTTTGTGATAATCATGAGAATGATAATTTATATTTATTATATGGACACTTCCTTTGATTTTTCCTTAACTTAAATTTGTATATATATGTTAGAATTTAGATAGAGCATTCCCACCCACCCAGAATGCAAAGAAGTGATCAAAGAAGCCTGAAAAGCTAACAGGCTCATGGGTTGGGTTGGGTCCGGTGAAATTGGGTATATATAGGTAAAAAATTAATTAATTAGATTAAAGTGGGTTGCTATTATTATTACTCACACCCTAATTTTTGGTTTGAATTCGAATGGTTTAACAAGTTTAGGCCCAAATTTACGAGATCTAATCATATGAACCAAATTATCTTCTTTTCTCATTTTGTATCAGCTTCGTTGAATAGGGTGTCATAGAGTAATGCTATAGACACAAACTATTTTACAACAATTTTACAAATTATTGATGTGACAAATTCTTACTAGTTCTAATCTGGGCCATCATTAATATCACATTTTTATTTACCAATAATTATCTGGTAAATGCTAAGCCACATCAACAGTTTGTAAAAATGTTGTAAAATAGTTTGTCTGTGGCATTACTCGGGTGTCATATTTGGTGGTTCTCCATTCTTGTCTAATTTCTCTTTTTACCAATGAAAATGATATACATTCAATAGCTTGACGACAACCCTTTTTAAGATAATGGTTGGGATTTATTTAATTAAATCTAAATTTTTTAGAACGTAATTATAAATCAATACTTAGATTGGTTTAGTACTAGATAGCAAAACATTATAATGCTTATTTAGGTACAAGTAGGTCATGCTATGTGTAAATGTGCTTTTCATTATTGAGCTTGCTTTGTTATTTTTTAATTTCCTTTTCTCTTTTTTAATCTTTGGGTTGGGTATTGGAATTGTGTTCTCATTACATGAAAATAACGTGGATACAATATGATTTGAATCTATCGTATTTACTTTGATAATTATCTCTATTATCATAACAAAACTCCAAATAATTTTTTTTGGGTGTGTGTGCAAAATTAAATCCTCAATTATTGTCTTCATTTTTTTTTTAGTAAACTGTAATACTTATTAGAATACACATGAAAATAGTAATATTAGTATTTTAAATTGGGTTTATAATACATTATATAACCAGAATACAACTACAAAAGGGCCTAACATTTGAAGTTGTCTTCATGGATCGAATTAACTGGAACCTACAAATAACAAGGATTTAAGATAAACTAAGATAACATATCATATCCCATTCGAACGACCAGGACACTATGTTCCTATATGAATGCATAGAAAGATAACTTTGCTTGATTAAATCTATATACAAAACTCCAAATATTCTTTTTTGGGTGTGTGTATGCAAAATTAAATCCTCAATTATTGTCTTCATTGATTGAATTAACTAGAATCTACAAATAACAAGGATTTAAGAAAAACTAAGATAACATAGCATATCCCATTCGAACGACCACGACTAGACACGGCAAAATGGGTCAGAATTTTCTGACCTGACCCGACCTAACCCCAAAAATACCTGACCCGAACCCCGTTTTTTTGACCCGAAGTAAAAACAGGTTGACCCGTGACCCGACCTGTGTTTTGTGCGGGTCAATCGACCTGACCCGCGACTTGACCCAAACCTGAACCATTTTTTTTAAACTTTTTTTTTTGGTAAAAAAAATAATGAAATTAAAACAATATTGATTTAATTGTTTATTGTGAGCTTTAAGGAAACAATTGATACATTTACATAATTGCATGCAAATTAATTGAAAGATAAATGGTTGAGTATTCTGTAATAAGTAAAGATTTTTAGATATTAAATAACAAAGTTCATGCCAAGATAATTTGGTTACAGTAGAGTTAAAAACAGATTTAAAATTGTAGACATATGTGAGACATATTCACAAGTGTGAAAATAGTATAGCCAAAGTATCAAATTAGCATAAATTATGAATACTCAGGCCTATTTTTTACCAATTTATGTTAAAAAAAATGGCTTTTCAAGATAAATTATGATATTTCATAACGTGTATACTGCTTAACAACGATATGATCTTTATAAAAGAGATCATGTATAAATAAGTAAGCAATCAAACTTTAATGTATATCTCAAATTGAAATAATAGAGTGCTAACCACAATTGATAATAGATTATAAAATTAATTTTCAAGACTGTAACTTTCTTATATGTTTTTATTCTTTATCAAATGAGTTATTCAATAAGTCATTTGCAATTTTGTTTTATATTTTGGAATGTTGATATTGTGTAGAAATAAAACTTGTGTATTTGTTTTACTTATCTTTGTGTTATTTTGTTTTAGATAACAATGTTTGGATTTGTATAATTTTAAAATTATTGAATAAGTATTAATAAGTTTAACTGAGTTCATTTTTGATATAAGTGGTGAATTCAAAATAATGCATTTTACATCAAGTAATATGTTGCATAACTTTCCAAATGGCAAATACATATTGTTTTTTTTATAAAAATAAAAAATAAAAAATTTCATGTGAAAAATATGGGTCAACCCGACCCAACCAGACCAGACCAGACCTGACCTGCAACCCGATTGACCCGAACCAGTTTTTAACCCGCTTAAAATGACCTGTATTTGAATCGTGACCCGTTTGACCCGCAACCCGATTGACCCAACCAGAACCCGACCCGACCCACCCGTTTTGCCATGTCTAACCACGACACTATGTTTCTATATGAATGCATAGAAAGATAACTTTACTTGATTAAATCTATATATAGTTTAGATTTGGATGATGTAGAAGAGGAGAGGAGACCAACCTACCTAGCATGCTTAACGTACTTTGATTTGTCTCAAATCGCTTTAACACTAGTGTAATAACAAAAATTATCAGTGAGAAAGATATTGCTCGTTCAATGGATGAATTAATCTTTACTGATTACTATCGCAATCTATCTTTTTCCTTGCATGCATTTGCTTCATTTCAACACTTTTTGAATTTTGGTTTCCCTGTCATTGTCATGCTAGGACTACACGTTTGAATATTTAAGTTGGCCAAGCTGTTCACTAATGCAAATTAGTTTGAGGTTTGTGGAGTTTTTCTGAAAATGGTGTATAATCCTATAGCAAGATAATGTTTTGTTAAAGTATAGTCTTTCTTCATACATAGAAGTCCTTTGAGTTGTCCTTTGTTACACGGTGATTCCTATTACTATTAGCAATGAGCAGCATTCGATTTTGCTTTGTTAGAAAGATTTGCAAAATCAGACAAAGTCATCATTCATTGGATCCCATGAACACTTGTTGCCAATAGCTGAAGGGTACTGGTTCACTGAAGTTAGATGGTATTATTATAGAAAATTGACAAAATCAGTCAAAGTTAGATGGTATTTTTCAAACAAAAATTTTTTTCTCCATAGAGTGGATGGAAGGTGAGATTTTAAAATTTGAATCACAAGCTTTGCAAAACGTGTAAAACACAGTTTAGCAAATGCAGTTATGACCAATTTTACTTTATTATACAATTAAGTCCAATTGTTAAAATAAGAGCAAAACTTAGATACGGTAGATAGGTATTGCTTCTTAAATTTTCCATTTAAATTTTTGACATCCGTTAATTTTAAGTTGTAATAGCTCAGCAAAATGGGAAATAACGCTTCATGTGTTCTCAGGTGAAGGTTTCTTTAAAGGAAATAGTGCTTCTTGCATTTTCAGGTGAATGTTTTTTTTTTTTTTTTTTTTAATTATACTTAGGGGGGGTGGGGGAGTATAATTTTATTGGGCAAAATTGCTAGAATTAGTTGCGCATGAGCGCGCACACACACGGCCCCCAAGGCATAAAAATGACGTTATCCCGATTAAATTATCGGTCATCCCAAACACTTAAATTTTATTCCTGTTGAATTATTGCCTACGATTTTTTGAAAAGGTAAAGCCACACTTGCACTTGCCTACCTGACTAGCCCGGAAATCAATTCTCTCTTTGACCTTCCTCTAACCTAAAATAGTCATACTGCTCTCTTGAAAGAGACAAATTTATTAATTCCCTAAGCTTACTAAATACCGTATAAAATGATAGGCCACAAACAAATTGACCCCTTGTGATTAATTAACTAATTAATTTAACCAAGTTGATTAATTAAGTTAATTAACATGCAAACACGTGGCAGTACAAACAAATCACCAATAAACTAATAATGCAGCGGAAAATAAATAATACGGTGATTTGTTTACGAATGGGGAAAACCTCGAGGCAAAAACCCCACAAGGTGATTTTCAGGTCACCACTCCCGAAACTCCACTATTATCACAACAAGCGGTTACAAGTAAAGGAATCCCAAGTACCTTACCAACCTACAGTTGAACCCTTACCCCAATACCCAATTGGACTTGTTTTGTAGTGATAGTTTTTCTTTTTGATGCACGACTCCCAAGTATGTGACTAACCAATTTGCGCGGATTCCAGTATGCGACTTCAATCACCAACTAGAAAGAAAGGTTGGCTGCAAAGTTCTTCAGTTCATACACATGATGAAGATCAAGAAAATGCTTGGTCATAAAACCCTTGGTGCAAATACACAACAACTTCTTCAGAAGAGATGAACTAGGTTAAGAACTTCGTTTCCGGTCACAATTTGCTTGAACAGATTTTGCTCAATGCTTGTGCAACTTGTAAACTCTTAGACGGCCCTTAAAACAATCCTTTTATATGTCTAGGGTTAGGAGAAAAGAAGGCCCAAAGACACATTTACAGATCCCAAGAAATTAGGTCAGAAATTCTGATTTTATAAATCTCAACAGATAGAAGCTATCGAGAAGCTGTCGAGCAGGTGTAGAGCTTACGGACTTGAATAGCTTACTGAAGCTCGATAGATGCAGCTGTCGAGCTTTAATGAATTTGCACTTTCAGCTTGTTTTCTTGAACGGACTTGAAGCCTTCAATACTTGATCTTGAAACATGGTTTCTTGAAGTATTTCAACACATCCTAAATCTACCCAAATACAAGTAAAGTGCGTTTTGTCAAAAGATTAGCCAATTACATAAAAGTATGACATATGTTCTTAACATGTAAACCACATATGTCCTAACAATCTCCCCCTTTGGCAATCCGTGACAAAACCACAACTAACAAATGATCATATGAGAGAAGTCATAAATCACTCAACTTATATTCACTTGTTTAATACAATAAAATCTATCCTAACACAAACTTTTGAAAAACTTTGCAATAAGAGAGTTTATGGCAAGTAGACTTTGACAACATGTATTTTTGAAACACTTTAAACAAAACTCATCAAGGCATCTTTGTGTGAAACAGAAATAATAGATTGCATACAAGTAAAGAAACATGTGTATAAAGAGAGAAAAGAAATAACACATGTAAGAGGTAGGTAAAAGAAACAACACATGTAAGAGGTAGGTAAAAGAAACAACATATATCCACATATAGAAAGAAATAAGTACAATGTATGTCAAAATAATCACAAGACCAAATATACAAGAACAATTTATCTATATAAGAAAGAAAAGAAAAGATACATCATATCCTCACTACATCCCTCAAGTATCAACACTCCCCCTATAAAAAATGTCCTATACTAACTCTCCCCCTAAGATGACTACTCTCATATCCCAAAATTACTTCCTCTTTTTATCACGAGTGACAAAGGGTAGAGTGTCAAGTAGACGTCTCATCAGTAGAGCTAGCATCTCCATCATCATCATTCGAAGCGTCATCATCATCATCCTCAGCATCAGAATTAAAAGCCACTAGAGGAAGTGGTGAAGGAGTAGCCTCAGGAGCAAAACCACCCATGGTCTCCTGACGTCGTGCAATACGACCAACACGAATTTTCACCTGATACAACTCGGTAGAGAGCGTATCAAGGCGAGCATCCATACGCTGCAGCTGTGCCATAATGTCTCTAAGAGATACATCGCCCAAAGAAGAGGAGGGAGCAGATGTAAATGGAGCAAAGCGAGAGGGTGCCGAACGAGATGGAGTCAAACCAAAGGGAGGAGCTGCCGACTCCTGTCGTGACCTAAACTGAGCCTCACTACGTTTTACGATAGCGGTATCTATGGCACACATGACAAAGAAGTGATCAGAGGAGGGAAAAGGAACAGAAAAATGACATAGGATCCTCGTGATAGCAGAAGGAAAGATGAGCTTATCACGGGTAGCCGTATCCCTAAACACATCTATGATGGAAAGTATGAAATGTGAAGAAAAATTTATAGTGAGGTGCTCCAACAAAGAAAGCAAAAATCGAGCACAAGGCTCTGTGATAGAGTTATAGTGAGAGAATGGGTGCAACACAAAAGTCATTACCATGTTCATGAATCTAGGACCTTTAGCAAAAGGTCGACATGGTGTAAACTGACGCTCACCCCAAACAGATGGGTGCTCACAGAAAGCAGACATCATTTCGTCTTTGGACACAGTCCTCAGACGCTCACAACCGGGGTAATCAGGATGCTCTACCCTCGGAACATGTAGCACATTCGCAACAAGTTGCGGTGTGACAGCAAAGCGCGTACCTTGAATGCGAGTGTGAAAGAGAGGTACTGAAGAATCAATCCCGTGCATGTTGGAGTAAAACTCCTGAATAAGCATGAGAGGACAAGTGACCGGGACGCCACACAGTAACTCCCATCCCCGACTGTGAATGACATCGGGAAGGTCAGTGTCGGCGAAGTCCGCCAAAATGACTCAGCGTTCCGAATGAACACCTCGTCTAAAGAAGTTCTCCAAGAATGCTTTACGGGAATCCTCATCACGGAACATAAGGGGTAGGATCATAAGAATATGATGCCCTGGAACGAAGAGGGTTTCGAGACGGAGCAGACTTACGTTTAGGTGCCATAGACATTACTATCGTAAACAGAATGAGAGAGGGGGAGAAAGAGACAATCAGAAAAGTCCTAAAGCATTTCAAATATATCAAAATATATTGAAAAGCGAGTACGTATGCATGGGAAATGCATAAACATGTGACATGCAAAAGAAATTTCATCATGGGCTCAGCCTAATCCAATCCTACCAACACACAAATATATTGCACACATCTAAATGCATGAGATTTTGAACACATTTAAATGAAAACCCATCCCAAAATTACAAGAAAAACTCATCAATTTTGAAAAATTACAAAATTTTTCAAAAACCCCAAAACCTAAGATTCAAAAACATGAAATGCATGAAATATGAAAAGAAAAGAGATCATACCAAGTGATTTGAAGTAAGGAAGGGCCGAAAATCACGTGGGTTGAAGGTTTGGAGTGAGAAAAGTGAGTTTGGGAGGTGAACAGGTGCGGACAGATCGAGAGAGATCGAGAAAAATGAGAACCGGATTGCACGAGGGTATAAATAGATCCTCAGTAAATCTCGACAGATACAGGTATCGAAAGGTGTTGAGACATCTATCGAGGTAGGTGTCGAGAAGAATGTTCTTCAACAGATACAGGTGTCGAGGAGGTATTGAGGAATAAACACCAGAACCCAGAACAGAAGCTCGATCGATTGGCTAGGTATCGGAAGCAATCGAGGAGACAGGAGATTTCTCTATCGATCCACCAGGTGTCGAGGATGTGTCGAGATTGCGATAAGAAAAAACTTGAGAAGCTCGACAAATAGACAGGTGTCGAGGAGGTGTCAAGCTTGTTTTTAAAAACATTTTTTCGAGAAGTGAAAAACATAGACATGAATGCAATCCAACATGCAACTCAACAATGATTCAATCAACAAAATAGGCTCTCAAAATTAATGAAAATTTTAAGCACATGGATCTTCAAAAACACACACACACACACTAAACAAGTCTAACCAATTTTATATTTCAATAACAAGTCATGATAGTTTAGTAAGCATACATAAGCACATGTAAAACCTTGTGATGGCCAAATCACATTGTACCTGCACATGTATCAAGAGTAGTAAAGAATATTGCGTGTCGTGTGTGAAAAACATCGCAAGATTGCATAAGTGTACACATGTTATGATGATTTGAGATATGAGAAAATCATTTTAACTCACACACAATCATAACTGTTTGATGGGGACTATCACCTTCAAAGTACATCCTATAACTCCCACATCTCTTAGAATACACGCTTGCAATCATATTTAAAGCATTTTTAATCTTTTTGCTTTTTATTTTCTTTGCATATTTTTCATTTTAAGCATATCATGCATGGTATGTAAGAGAGAGAAAAGAAATACCCATTTATATTTGACATTCCAATTTTGCTATGCCGAAGCACACACATATCATTGACACTTCACTTTTGCTATGCCGAAGCATACATGTGTCATTCATGATTGGTGGGCAACAGTGGTGAGATGGTTATTTATGCCTTTCTCTTAAAATTTTCTAGTCCTACCCGATATGAGTGTTAAGTTTAAGAGATAACTTAATCGTACTCATCACAAATATGAGCCACAAAGCTCACTTGTTTAGTTGTGTATAAAGATGCTCATCTAAGTTACAAATGATACAAAGTTTAGAAAACTTTGTTTCAATGGCCATCCAAGGTACACAAGTACCAATGTACACATAACACACACTGTTTTTGTGTTTTTCTGATTTTTCAAATTTTTTATTTTTATTTTTATCAAAAACTGAAAATAAACAAACAAAAACATGTTATCAAAGCAAAGTATAAAACTAGACTGACTTAAAATAAAAGCAAAACACACAAGTAATGCAACAAACAAAAACAAGAAGATAGAAGAAAGTGATTTAATCACTTAGAGTTCTTTTTCTTCCACACCTTAGAAGAACCTTTCCTTTGATTGAATCCTTGAACCAGTGGTGAAGGGGAAGAATTGAACCCGTTCAAGTTCGAAAGGAACATGAGGGCTTTTAGAAGATTTCTAAGAGGAGCAAGAGAGGATTGAAGCTGATTTGGCTTCCAGATGCTATCATGTTGTTGCTCTGTTGAGTGGCTAACCACTTATAGCAATTTGGTCGAGTATGACTGGCAACACCACAATGATGACAGAGATGCTGCTTCTTCTGTTTGGGCTTTTGAGAGTTAGCCTTCTTAGCCCTAGGGTTTTTACCATCTTTCTTATCTAGCTTAGGGGGTGCTCCTAGGATAGATTTACCCTTGTTTAAGTTCTCACTAGCTAATTCAGTTTTAACATCATTGTTCTCAATTTTAACAATATTAGCAGGAGGAACAAAAACAGTAACACTAGTAGAAGCAATATTAGAGGAAGAAAGATCATACCCTAAACCTGTTTGATCTGAAGCATATTTCTGAATGTTGAGCATCTCATCAAACTTTGCACTCGAGGTCCTCTCCAACTAAGCTCTAACCTGAAATAGCTCCGCCTCAAGCTTCTTGGTATTCTCAGCCAAGAAATTGTTCTCGAACCTCAGCGCTCCAATAGTCTGATTTGTCTAATCAAATTTTGTGGACAACTCTTCACGGTCAAGTTCCACATCACTGAGTTTCTTGGTGGTCAGCCTATAGAGTTTCTCGTGTTTCTCAAACAGCTTGTATAGTTCCTTATAGGCTGAATGGATATGATCTTGATCATCCATCTTCTCACACTTAGAATCCATCAATTCTTCTTCTTCTTCCACTTCATCAACAATCCTTTCAGTAGGATTGACTGTGGCAGTGAAGACATTTAAGATTCCGTCATCCTCACTATCGGAATCATCTTCAGGCTCAGTGTCACTCAAGGTTGCAGTAAGTGCCTTGCTTTTCCCAATGCTCTTGAGATATGTAGGACACTCATTTTTCATGTGTCTGAACCTATGACACCCAAAACACTTAGGTCCTGCGGGAACAGTGTACTGACCATCTTCCTTTGCATCATTCTTCCCTTTGTCTTGGCTCTTAAACTGAGAAGAACTGGATTGCCTGCGGTCCTTCTTAAAGCCCTTTCCATTGGCATTCTTTATAAATTTCTTGAATTGCCCGATGATGTAGGACTTCATCTTGGAATCTTCATCATCTGAAGACTCATTTGTCTCACTGCTCTTTGCCTTTAGTGCCATGCTCTTTCCTTTACCCATCTTGCCAATTCTTGTCAACCCTAGCTCATAGGTCTGCAAGTTTCCAACCAACTTAGTCAAAGGAATCTTGTCAATGTCCTTTGATTCCTCTATTGCCGTAACCTTAGTATGGAATCTCTCAGGTAAAGATCTGAGCACTTTCCTCACAATCTTGGGTTCCGGGATGAGTTCCCCAAGATTGAAAGCTGAGTTCACTATGTCCTTGAGCTTGGCATAGAACTTATCAAACGACTCATCCTCCTCCATCTTTACTTCTTCAAAGCTTGTAGTGAGCCTCTGAAGTTTTGAATATTTGACAGCCTTGGTTCCCTCATAGGTTGTTTGGAGAATGGTCCAAGCCTCTTTAGCAGTTTCAGTTGAGGATATCTTCTTAAACTCCTCATTGGTGACTGCACTGAACAACGCATTCAATGCCCTACTGTTGAAGTTAGCCGCCTTGATCTTTGCATCATCCTAATCAACCGGCGCTTCCTTTGGCTTAGTCTAGCCAATCTCTATAGCTTGCCACACCTTTTCATCTAAAGACTGCAAAAAGGCTCTCATGCGTATTTTCCAGTATGCATAGTTAGTCCCATCAAATAAAGGAGGTATAATTAACGACTGTCCTCTATCCATGACAAACAGGGGTCAATGGATCAAACACAGCAAAGATTAAATCTTAATCGGAGTGTGCCTGCTCTGATACCACTTGATAGGCCACAAACGAATTGACCCTTTATGATTAATTAACCAATTAATTTAACCAAGTTGATTAATTAAGTTAACTAACATGCAAACGCGTGGCAACACAAACAAATTACAAATAAACTAATAATGCAGCGAAAATAAATAATATGGTGATTTGTTTACGAATGAGGAAAACCTCGCGGCAAAAACCCTACTGGGTGATTTTTAGGTCACCACTCCCGAAACTCTACTATTATCACAACAAGCGGTTACAAGTAAAGGAATTCCAAGTACCTTACCAACCTACAGTTGAACCCTTACCCCAATACCCAATTGGACTTGTTCTGTAGTGACAATTTCCCCTTTTGATGCGTGGCTCCCAAGTACGTGACTAACCAGTTTGTGTGGATTCTAGTACGTGACTTCAATCACCAACTAGAAAGAAAGATTGGCTGCAAAGTTCTTCAGTTCATACACATGATGAAGATCAAGAAGATGCTTTGTCACAAAACCCTTGGTGCAAATACACAGCAACTTCTTCAGAAGAGATGAACTAGGTTAAGAACTTCGTCTCCGGTCACAATTTGCTTGAACAAATTTTGCTCAATGCTTGTGCAACTTGTGAACTCTTAGACGGCCCTTAAAACAATCATTTTATATGTCTAGGATTAGGAGAAAAGAAGGACCAAAGACACATTCACGGATCCCAAGAAATCAGATCAAAAATTCTGATTTTATAAACCTTGACAGATAGAAGCTATCGAGAAGTTGTCGAGCAGGTGTCGAGTTTACGGATTTAAACAGCTTACTGAAACTCGATAGATGCAGCTGTCGAGCTTTAATGAATTTGCACTTTCAGCTTGTTTTCTTGAACAGACTTGAAGACTTCAATACTTGATCTTGAAACATGGTTTCTTGAAGTATTTCAATACATCCTAAATCTACCAAAATACAAGTAAAGTGCGTTTTGTCAAAGGATTAGCCAATTACATAAAAGTATGACATATGTTCTTAACATGTAAACCACATATGTCCTAACATAAACGTTTGTTATTAAATTTAAACAATTAATCATTCAAAGTTTTAAACTATCTCAACTTTATTTAAAGAAAAAGATACTAACAAACAAGCATAGTTGTCAAAATCGGGATCCTACGTAAGATCGTTGGAGGTAGGTGGGATCGTGGATCGTAGGATTGGATTGTGAATCGTAAGATCCTACATTATTTGAGAAAAAAAAAATTGGTATGTTAAATAATCACATAAATTATACATTCACAAAAAATAAAAAATTTGCATCTATTTGATGTAATTATCATGCATCATTACATCCATTTGTAAGCATCATTTAAGATGTTAAAAATCTTAAAACGTAACACTCTATTGGGATGTTATTATTTTTTTTTTTAACTAACACTCTATCTCGCTACATTAGAATAACAAAACTTGATTTATTGGAATATTATTTTTCATTTGGGTCCAACTGAACCTTCTGTTAAGTTAAAAAAGTTTACAAGAAACCAAAATCGTTTGGAATCATCAAAATCGTACGATTCTGAACGATCGCTAAAATTCTTGAAAGATTTAGATCGTTTTAGGCAGGTGAGATCGTAAAATCGTAGAATTGTAAGATCCAGATCGGGATTTTGACAACCATGCAAACAAGTATTAATAGATGAGCAAAAGTGTATAATTACTAATTATTTGTCTATTTTGTATCATTTGTCACTAAAAACCATTTTAAAAACATGAAAATAAAAAATGAAGAAGACACCTAGCAAATGGGTCTGAAAACATAGTAACAGAAAACATAGTATAGCCTCATCACTTAGCAAATAAAAGAGTTTTGTTTTTTTTGGAAAAGATTTAAAAGAGAAATGTAAAATAACATTCACTTTTATAGAATTCGTATATACATATCTTTACCAACCCCAACTAAAACCCCCCCCCCCCCCCCCCCCACAACAAAAAAAAAGAGAAAAAAAAGAAGCCTACTCATTACTCATATTCACCTAGTACATGATCACATGGGTGATTACTAATTGCGTCATTTATTTAAATAAATAAATAAAAAGAGACCTAGTCTATGGGTCCAAACACATAAGACGAGAAAATATTTCACTTAAAAAAAAAAAAAGGGAATGTTAAAGATAGTCTTTATTAAAGAGAGAATAATAGGAAGAGAGGCTTTGTCTCTGCTTAAATGATACACGTACACACACCATGTTGCTCTGCTTAGATTTGATGGTTGGTGCCTAAAGTGGTGTCGTATTGGCTGCCTCTGTTATGTCTCATGCCTCGCTACCTTCGTTGGTCTGCCCTTCTCAAAGGCAGCAAATGTCTTTGTTCAATTTCTTATTTATGTGTTTTTTTTTTTTTTTTTAATTTATAATTATTTATTTTGATGGAATGTTTTTGGGAATTTGGTGTGTAAGATCAGACTAGTTTTTGGGAATTGCAAAGCCAAACAAAATTTTTTGTCTATTTTCATAAAATAAAAAAGGCGGATTTTTCATGCTGAACCGAGGGTCCTAAGTAACTAAATTTATTCTTAAATAAGGTTTTTTTTTTTTTTTTTTTTTTTTTTTTTTTTTTTTTTTTTTTTTTTTTTTTTTACTTTGGAAGAATTAAATAAGGATTGATGACCTATTTTTCCGAAAAACAAGAGATATGTTATGATATTATTACACTCTTTTTTGTTATTTGTTTTAAATTTTGTTAAAAAGATGCAAATTTGGGTGGATATGAAATTTTCCGGTAACTGTTAAAGGTAAAAAAAAAGGGTAATTGTTACAGGTTTGGTTTAATCGTATGGGTAAATAAAAGGCTTTGGTGGCCATTATTGTATCATTCTGTGACTCTCTCCTAAAGCCTGAAAATCAATGGCAAGCAGTGTCAGATTTCATCCATGCTTCCTTGTTGCCTCTATTCTCTTATATTATGTTATAGGCCTTTTGGCTACAGCTCATAATGTCCCCCAAGCACAATTAATTCCAGCCAAAGATCAAAATCTCATGAAGGTCTCAATTGGCACTCCACCAGTTGACATCTATGGCACAGCAGATACAGGCAGTAACCTTGTGTGGACACAATGTCTACCTTGTGATGCCTGCTTCAAACAGGTTCATCCCATGTTCGATTCTAAAAAGTCCTCCACTTACCACGAAATTTCTTGTCAATCAGAAGAATGTCGTATACTATTGGATGAAGCCACTTGTTTTCCTCAAAATATTTGCAATTACAAGACTGGATATGCTACTGGTTTGTCCAAAGGTGTTTGGGCCAAAGAAAAAGTTACCATTAATTCTACCTCAGGCAAGCGGTTTCCTTTGAAATTGCTTTTGGATGTGCACACAACACAGGCGGCTTCCATTACGAAGGCCATGCGACGGGAATCATTGGGTTAGGAGCAGGGCCTTCGTCCTTTGTTTCACAAATTGGTAGCAAGAAGTTTTCTTATTGCTTGGTACCATATGGTACTGATCCTAGTATTACAGGCAAGATAAGTTTCGGCAATGGCAGTGAAGTTGTGGGTGATGGTGTGGTTTCAACACCATATGTAGGTGGAGATCAATATTATTTGACATTGGAAGGAATTAGTGTTGGAGACACATATGTACCCTTTAACTCTTCAGGTAGGGTTTCTAAGGGCAACATTTGTATGGATTCAGGATCACCACCATTGACTTTGCCACCAGATTTTTATGATCGCTTAGTGGTGGAAGTGAAGAAGCATATTTCAATTGATCCCATTAAAAATGACACTCTTTTGGGGACACGGCTTTGCTATAGAATTGAAATTACTAATGAAAATGGACCAATATTGACTGTCCATTTTGAAGGAGCAGATGTGGAGTTAAAGCCCATACAAACTTTCAATTGACCAGTTAAAGAATATGAATATTACTGCTTTGCAATTACAAATATTGCAAATACTGAGTTGGATTTTAAGGATGGCGCAGGATTATATGGCAGCAATGTTCAAGCAAATTTTTTGATTGGGTATGACTTGGAAACAAAGATGGTCTCCTTCAAGCCAACTGATTGCACCAAACTGTAGAGTTTGCCACTTTCATGGAACCTATACGATCAATGGAATTAAGATATATACCTACTTATACTACTTCATAAATATAGCTTAATTATCCCTTTTTTTTTCTTTTTTTTTTAAGTTAAAAAAAAAGGCTTTATTTTCGTTGCGATCTAATCACATTTCCAGCAATTTAAAGAAATGTTTATACTGATCGCTCCTCTTTTGCTGTTCAAAAAATATAAAGTAAGCTTTACACGTTCTTTTCTTATTCATTAATGGTTTTGGATTGGACCTTGGGAACTCTAATATTAATTTTCCCTCTCTCTATGGACGACTTATTGGATTGTCATCAAAGAATGCCGTCGCCGAAGTTTTAGAAAAAGTTTAATTCAAATCATGTTTTGTCTCTTCTTAAAAAAAAAAAAATCATGTTTTTTGAATGACTTTAGGTTACGTGGCAATCCTGCTCTTTATGGTGGTTTAGGTACCTTTGTCTTCACCTAAAAATGAAATTCATGGTTTTATTATTTTTTTTTTAAATAAAAAAAATTAGAGAGAGAGAGAGAGAGATATTCATGTCTAGTTATCAAAGAAGGCGCGGCTAGTTTGATTTCTTACGTCATTTGTATATCTTGAATTCTTTAATTTTGCACAAATACATCATTGACCTTGGACTAGGGAGTTTTGGATCACTATGGTTTGTTCTCTTCTTCAATGTACCTAACTTCAGCTCCTTAATTAGGTTGTTTATATAATTAGGTTTGTATATATATATATATATATATTCTCTCTCGTACTCATAGCATGTTTGTCCCTTTACTTATACGGTTTATATATATATATCTATGAAAAGGTGATACATATATGTGATCGATAAGATAATATTATTTTGATAAGTATAAAGTATGAGAATGATAATTTATATTTATTATAGGGACACTTCCTTTAATTTTTTCTAGCTTAACTGAAATTTTTGTGTGTATATATATATATATACACACACACGTATGAAGGAACTGGGCCACTCAGTGGAGTATAGATCGGAAATGATATATATATATATATATATATATATTTTTTTTTTTTTTCGTTTAAAAAATTGTTACTGGTTAGCTTATGTAAATGGCTTTGGACTTTGGGGGCTGCCTAGAGTAGCGTAGCTGACAGCTTCCATGGGATGAGATGTCTCTAAGTTTAAGATCCTATTCCTACCCACATCTTGGGTGTGTATGCAAAATTAAATCCTCAATTCATTGTTTTCATTGATTGAATTAATTGGAACCCACAAATAACAAGAATTTAAGATAAACTAAGATACCCCATATCATATCCCATTGGAACAACCACAACAGTATGTTCTTATATGAATGCATAGAAAGATAACTTTGCTTGATTAAATCTATATATAGTTTAGATTTGGATGATGTAGAAGAGGAGAGGAGACCAACCTACCTAGCATGTTTAACGTACTTTGATTTGTCTCATATTGCTTAACACTAGTGTAACAACAAAAATTATCAGTGAGAACGAAAGCTATTGCTCGTTCAATGGATGAATTAATCTTTACTATCACAATCTATCTTTTTCTTTGCGTGCATTTGCTTCATTTCAACACTTTTTGAATTTTGGTTTCCCTGTCATTGTCATGCACTCATGCTAGGACTACACGTTTGAATATGTAAGTGGGCCAATCTGTTCACTAATGCAAATTAGTATGAGGTTTGTGGAGTTCTTCTGAAAATGGAGTATAATCCCGTAGCAAGATAACGTTTTGTTAAGGTATAATCTTTCTTCATACATAGAAGTCCTTTGAGTTGTCATTAGTTACAACTTACACGGTGATTCCTATTACTATTAGAAATGAGCAGCATTCGATTTTGCTTTCTTAGAAAGATTTGCAAAATCAGACCAAGTCATCATTCATTGGATCCCATGAACACTTGTTGCCAATAGCTGAAGGGTAGTGGTACACTGAACTTAGATGGTATTATTATAGAAAATTGACAAAATCAGTCAAAGTTAGATGGTATTTTTCAAACGACAATTTTGTTCTGCATAAAGTGGATGGAAGGTGAGATTTTGAAATTTGAATCACAAGCTTTGCAAAACGTGTAAAACACAGTTTAGCAAATGCAGCTTATGACCAATTTTACTTTATTACACAATTAAGCCCAATTGTTAAAATAAGGGCAAAATCTTAATTGTTAAAATAAGGGCAAAATTTAGATACGGTAAGTAGGTGCTGACATGCTGTTTCTTAGATTTCTCTTCTAAATTTTTGACATTAGTCTATTTTAAGTTTTAATAGCTCAGCAAAATGGGAAATAATGCTTCTTGCGTTCTTAGGTGAAGGTTTCTTTAAAGGTTCATAATCAATTTTGATATTGTGGGTATTGTGTACAGGTGAGTGGGGAGGAATCCTCAATCTTCTTTTTGTATTTTGTGTCGTTTTATTGAAATCTCTTTGTATTTCATTCATTCACTCCGGTTCTGTCTCACTTCTCTGTTATTTATGTTTTTGTTGTTTGGGTGTGTGGGTTCAATTTCAGTAGGATTCCATGGGTTCTTTCATCTTTGGGTGTTTTCTTAGCCGGGTTTTATGGCTGTGAATATTAGAGGGTTTTTAGTGTGTCTTTGGGTATGTGATTTTTCTGTTGTGAAAAATCTATAGCCATACCATTCAATTGTTTTGTTTTGGTGGGTTAATTTTGTAACTATTTTAAAGGACTGAACTGAATATCTTGATAAAAATCTACCCCTTTTATCAGTTACTAAGAACCTACCCTTCTATTCCAGGGTGTGTAACCAAAGACAAATCCTTTATGAATGGGTTTATTAAATAATTAAAATTCATTGCGTATTCTGTTCTATGTATTACTTCTGTAAATGAGTCCAAGCACTTATAACATATTCTTTTAAAAGTAATTATTAATTTTAATTACTTAGCTTATCAGTATGAATAATTTCCCCTTTGTTCCCTTTTCAGTGTCATCTTTTGTTAAGATTGATTTCTTAGATCATTAAAGTAAAAATTATACGCATAATTTAATTTTTCCAAATGAAGAAGTCTAAATTTGTAATGTTATATGGACAGAAAAGTGAACTATGGTTATCCCTCACGACTCATACCTCACTACCTTTGTCGGTCAGCCTTCCTCACAAGTAGCAAGTGCCTTTAATTAGACTCTTATTTATGTGTTTTTATAATTTTTTTTTATAATTATTTATTTTGATGGAATAGATTTTGGAATTTGCCGTGTATGATCAGACTAGTTTTGGTTAAATTTTTTAAGGGCATGGTCTAATCTATATATCTATATATATAATAATAGGTGAAGCAGAGAGAGTGTGAAATTGAATTCCAAATTAGAATTCTAATTGTGTGCCACGTGTACACACCAAATTAGAATTCCTAATTTTGTGCCATGTGTCTAGAATCTGAAATTGAAGTTGAATTTTGCATCATGTGGCTAAATGTATGTTGACTCATTCTCATTAAAACTACTTCTATGTATCGGGTCAAGTGAGTTATTGTGCTAATTAAGTTTTTTCTTGATTTTGCAGTTAAACGTGAAAACCAAAGAGATTAATATCGGTGAAATTGAAGTTGAATTTTGCATCATGTGGCTAAATGTACGTGGACTCATTCTCATTAAAACCACTTCTATATATCGAGTCAAGTGAGTTAATGTACTAATTAAGTTTTTTCTTGATTTTGCAGTCAAACGTGAAAACCAAAGAGATTAATATCGGTGTCATGCTCAGACCCTGAAACAGACTTCCCTAACTTTTTCCGTGCTATTAAGATCAAAATGGTATGTGGGCATTTGTCTATTTATTTATTGATGCTTTTTCAATGTAGGAACAAATATTATTTCTGTGTCTAATTTATGATTCAGGGCTGGGGTTTCAATGGGTTTTAGGATTTTTATTCTATTTTGTTTTAGTTTTTGCTTATTCAATGTAGGAACAAATATTATTTTTATCTTTAACTTATCACTTATGATTAGTGGCAAGAGTTTTAATGGATTTTAGGATTATTTATTTATCTATGCTTATTCAATGTACGTGAGAACAAATATTATCTTTGTGTGTGTGTGTGTGTGTTTTTTTTTTTTTTTTTTTTGGTCTTTCTAAAGAAAAAAAGTTTATTTTTTATGTCCAATTGTTGAATTTCAACTGCAAATGTTGGTTCCTTGCAGTTTAATGTTGAATTTTTTTTTTTTTTTTTGGGTACAGAAACGCTTTCAAAATGATGAACATGTTTATAAAGCATTCCAAGACATTATGAATCTGTGCCAGAAGGAGCACAAGGGCATAACAATTAAGGCCTACAATGAGGTTAGCGTGTCATGGCTCTTTTTTTTTTTTTTTTTTTTTTTTTTTTAATTCTAAAGTTTTCTTATTCATGTAACTTTCAGTAGTCTTAGTGGGCTGGATTTTAATATTCTTAGTGGTTTTTGTTTTACAATTTTCAGGTTGCAACTCTTTTTTTATGATCATCCAGATTTGCTTGATGATTTTTCAAGATTTTGGGTTGATTTTTATTAAATCTATATATCTATATCTATATATATATAATAATATGTGAAGTAGAGAAAGTGTGAAATTAAATTCCAAATTAGAACTCTAATTGTGTGCCACATGTACACACCAAATTAGAATTTTTAATTTTATGCCATGTGTCTAAAATCTGAAATTGAAGTTGAATTTTGCATCATGTGGCTAAATGTATGTGGCCTCATTTTCATTAAAATCACTTCTATATATCGGGTCAAGTGAGTTATTGTGCTAATTAAATTTTTTCTTGATTTTGCAGTTAAACGTGAAAACCAAAGAGATTAATATCGGTGAAATTGAAGTTGAATTTTGCATCATGTGGATAAATGTATGTGGGCTCATTCTCATTAAAACCACTTCTATGTATCGAGTCAAGTGAGTTACTATGCTAATTAAGTTTTTTCTTGATTTTGCAGTCAAACGTGAAAACCAAAGATATTAATATCGGTGTCATGCTTAGACCCTGCAACAGACTTCCCCAACTTTTTCCGTGCTATTAAGATCAAAACGGTATGTGGGCATTTGTCTATTTATTTATTGATGCTTTTTCAATGTAGGAACAAATATTATTTCTGTGTCTAATTTATGATTCAGGGCTGGGGTTTCAATGGGTTTTAGGATTTTTATTCTATTTTGTTTTATTTTTTGCTTATTCAATGTAGGAACAAATATTATTTTTATCTTTAACTTATCACTTATGATTAGTGGCAAGAGTTTTATTGGATTTTAGGATTATTTATTTATCTATGCTGAAATTTTTTTTTGTACAGAAACGCTTTCAAAATGATGAACATGTTTATAAAGCATTCCAAGACATTATGAATGTGTGCCAGAAGGAGCACAAGGGCATAACAATTAAGGCCTACAATGAGGTTAGCGTGTCATGGCTGCTTTTTTTTTTTTTTTTTCTAAAGTTTTCTTATTCATGTAACTTTCAGTAGTCTTAGTGGGCTGGATTTTAATATTCTTAGTGGTTTTTGTTTTACAATTTTCAGGTTGCAACTATTTTTTATGATCATCCAGATTTGCTTGATGATTTTTCAAGATTTTGGGTTGATTTTTATTAAATCTATATATATATATATATATATAATAATAATAATAATAATAATAATAATAATAATAATAATAATAATAATAATAGGTGAAGCAGAGAGAGTGTGAAATTGAATTCCAAATTAGAACTCTAATTGTGTGCCACGTGTACACACCAAATTAAAATTCCTAATTTTGTGCCATGTGTCTAGAATCTGAAATTGAAGTTGAATTTTGCATCATGTGGCTAAATGTATGTGGGCTCATTCTCATTAAAACCACTTCTGTATCGGGTCAAGTGAGTTGCTGTGCTAATTAAATTTTTTCTTGATTTTGCAATCAAACGTGAAAACCAAAGATATTAATATCAGTGATAAAAACTTGGTTTGGGTACATTGCATAATTTCCAAAAAGATAGCAAAGCCAGAGTTTGCATCTTTGTTATAAATTGCTTACAAAGTTTACATCTTTGTTATAAATTGCTTACAAAGTTTGCATCTTTACATTTGCACTGAGTTTCGGATTAAAGTGCTTTCTTCTTGGTTCTGACACTGAGTTTTGTTTACTATTCACTTACAAAGTTTGCATCTTTACATTTGTTATAAATTGCTAATATGTGATTAGATGCATATTATGCCTAAAATTCACTATCTTTATATTTGGCTTTTTGTTCAGGTTTGGCACCTATAACAATGAAGAAAGCACTGCTGTGGATCGATGGATTATACTTTTTGCAGGCTGCAAAGGAACTTAGTGATCAATGGAATCTCATGCGAATTGGAGTGGACCCGGCTGTAGATGTCTGGATGGCAGATGTGAGTCACTATGTTTTTAAAATTTTCAGTGAAGGTAAAGGTTATGAACAAAGTAAATTTTTTGGAGAGAGATTTATTATTCTATATTTACGCAAGTTTGGTCGCCTTCTTGGAGTGGATCACTCCACCTTGTCTTTTTATTGGAATTTTTTATTCAGATTGTTACAATTTAATCTAAAATTTTATTTGAATTTTTCTATTGTTGCTACTATCATATATTATCATTCCAATTGTTCAATTAGAATCTGAAATTGGAGTCCAATTTTACTATACACGTGTACAATCTAATTATTTTTAATTTTGCTGTCATGTGTAGAAGACAATGAAATGAAATTAATAACACATTAAATACTCATGCTTTGGGAATCAGTAGAACCAATCTAAATCCATTGGACCTGCTTCATAATAATACAACTATGAAGGATGTATAAAAACACGCACAAACCCATCTCTCTATAAAAAGAGATTGGAGAGAATTTCTTTTACAAAATGACCCATCGTAAAACTACAAAATGAGTACAACTTTGAGGTTTTTTTTTTTTTTTTTTTTTTTTTTTTTTTTTTAATTTTAAATTTTTTAAGCTACGAAAATTTCAATCACCAATAGAGATTGAAGATTCAAAAGCATGAATGGATCTTTTGGATAAACATTGTCACCAAGGTTCATCTTTCTGTGTAAAATATATATACTGCTAAGTTTTGTTAATGAAATTTTCTGGTTACTCATGCTTTGGGAATTAGTAGTACCAATCTAAATCCATTGGACCTGCTTCGTGATAATACAACTATGAAGGATGTATAAAAACACGCACAAACCCATCTCTCTATAAAAAGAGATTGGAGAGAATTTATTTTATTAGCCATGGAACTTCAGAGGTTTTTTCTTCACACAAATGCCCATTATGTTACAAAATGACCCATCGTAAAACTACAAAATGAGTACAACTTTGAGGTTTTTTTTTTTTTTTTTTTTTTTTTAATTTTAAATTTTTTAAGCTACGAAAATTTCAATCACCAATAGAAATTGAAGATTCAAAAGCATGAATGGAACTTTTGGATAAACATTGTCACCAAGGTTCATCTTTTTGTGTAAAATATATATACTGCTAAGTTTTGTTAATGAAATTTTCTGGTTAATGATATGAATTTAGACTTAACTGAGCCTTTTAAACATGAATAAACTTATGATTAATAATATATCCATTCCCGTGTGATAGCATGGTGCTACATACTAGTTGGTTGAATGATTGGGCTAGATTTTCTTTAGCTTTACTCTTGGTGATTATGTGATTGGGCTAATTTTTTTTGGGCTTGTTATTTATTTATTTATTTATTTGAGATTTCATATTAGTAATTTTTTATATGGCCATTTTGCTTTTGTTTTAGATGCTCTGGATGTTGTTAGGGGGGGGGGGGGGGGGCGGGGGGCGCAAACTTGCTAAAATTAATTACCTATTATATATTAGTATTTATTTTTTCATATTTTTTAGGGAGGGGGCAGGAGGAGGGGAAGGGCCCCCCCTAAGATCAAAGAATGGCTTTGTCCCTGACTCTAGGCTCCTGTCTCATATCTGAGTCGAGAGGCACAATATTTCTCCCTCTAATATAATGAGATTAAGAAATAAACCTTTTAGATTTAAGTGAAGTTGAGCAAGAAATATGACTCATTAAGCCTTATATGTACTTTTCCTATTCAATTATTATTGTTTAGCACCAAAGAACTATTATTTATTTATTTATTTTCCTCTCTATGGTAGCTAGAGTAATTGGATGAGCATTAAGAAAGCAGTCACAAAAGCTTTGATAAAAGTTTAAATTCATATCATGCCTTGGGAATGCCTTTAGGCTAAGTTGCATCCTACTATATAGAAAATCTTGTCTTCGTCTTAAAAGAAAAGCAGTTCCTTTTAAATCGCAAAGCCAAGCAAAAAAAAAATTCCAATTTTCATTAAAAAAAAAAATATGCGCATTTGTCATGCAAAACCGAGGGGCCTAGATAACCAAATTTATTCTTAAATAAGGTTTTTTGTTTGGGAAAATTAAATAAGGATTGATGACCTATTCTTCAGTGAAACAAGAGATTTGTTATGATATATTGGTATTATTGCATTCGTTACAATCTCTGTTTTAAATATTGTTAAAAAGAAGCAAATTTTGGTGCTTATTAAAATTTCCAGTTTATAGTAGTACATTTGATGCCATTCACGAAAGGAAAATTCTCTTCTTTCTGTTTTTTTGTTAGGTTAACTTAATGGTGCAATCAAGTAATCGTTAGGCCAAACATGGAAAGTTCGGTTTAATCGTGTATATAAAAGCCTTTAGTATAGCTAGTACTGTTTCATCTCTCCAAATTCAATGGCAAGCGGTGTCATATTTCATCCATGCTTCCTTCTCTCATATTATCTTATAAGCCTTTTGGTTACAGCTCATAATGTCCCCCAAGCACAATTAATACCATACCACGGTCAGCATCTCATGAAGGCCTCAATTGGCACTCCACCAGTAGACATCTATGGCGTTGCTGATACAGGTAGTAACCTTGTGTGGACACAATGTGTACCTTGTGATAACTGCTTCAATCAGACTTATCCCAAGTTCGATCCTAAAAAGTCCTGCACATACAGTGAAATTTCTTGTCATTCAGAAAAATGTCACGAATGGGACCAAGTCCATTGTTCTCTTCAAAATAGTTGCAATTACGTTAGTGGATATGTAACTGGTGGATCCCAAGGTGTTCTGGCCAAAGAAAAAGCCACCATCACTTCTACCTTCGGGCAAGCAGTTTCTTTTGACATTGCCTTTGGATGTTCACACAACAGTAACCTCATTTACGATGGCCATGAAACGGGAATCATTGGGTTAGGATCAGGGCCTTTGTCCTTTGTTTCACAAATCGGTAGCAAGAGGTTTTCTTATTGCTTGTTGCCATTTGGTACTGAATCAACTGATCCTAGTATTACAAGCAAGATAAGTTTTGGCAATGGCAGTGAAGTTGTGGGTGATGGTGTGGTTTCAACACCAATTGTAGATCGAGAATCTAGACATGAATATTATGTGACACTAGAAGGAATTAGTGTTGGAGACACATATGTGCCCTTTAACTCTTCAGGTAAGGTTTCTAAGGGCAACATGTTAATCGATTCAGGATCACCAGCATTGTCTTTGCCACCAGATTTTTACAATCGCTTAGAGGTGGAAGTGAAGAAGCAGATTTCAATTGATCCCATTAAGAATGACACTTTATTGGGGACACGGCTTTGCTATAGAACTAAAATTACTAATGAAAATGGACCAATATTGACTGTCCATTTTGAAGGTGCAGATGTGGAGTTGAAACCTATACAAACATTCAATCGACCGATTAAAAGATTTGAATACTATTGCTTTGGAATTACAAATATTGGAAGTACATATAATGACTTTTCGGATGGCACAGGAGTATATGGCAACTATGTTCAAGCAAATTTTTTGATTGGGTATGACTTGGAAACAAGGATTGTGTCCTTCAAGCCGACTGATTGCACCAAACTGTAGAGTTTGCGGCCACTTTCATGTAACCTATACGATCAATATACTCCTACCAAATTATACTTAATAAAATATAGCTTAATTATCTTCTTCTTCTTCTTCTCCTTTTTTATTTTTATTTTTATTTTTTTTAATTTAAAAAAAAAGGTTTTATTTTCATTGCGATCTAATCATATCTCCAGCAATTTAAAGAAATGTTTTTACTTTCATGGTTTGTCTTTCGCAACTGCTAAAAAAGTGTAGAAATTTATTTAGTTGTGCCCACATGTCTCTCTTCTTGATCATCCTTGATCCTTCGATGAAAGGAAGGAATGTATTTAGGAATACCAGACCGGTTTAATGACCACTGAAAATAAAAGGGGGATCTCTTTTACAAATAAATGTCTTCATTTATTTATTTGTTTTTTAGAAACTGTCAAGACTTTGTATTAATCAAATGAAGAATAAAACAAAATACAAGGAACACTAACTGATCTCAAACAGAAACATCAGGAAGAATACTATCCAACCAAATAACAATATCTGCTATTTCTTTTGCTTTGCAAGCTTGGAGATGAGTTGTGGTGTAACCATTTCCACGGATAAGAGAAAGTTTGTATCGTTGGAAAGATGTGTCTTAAACTTGGGTATCATGAATAAGATTTTCCAAAAGGAGCTAGCAAATATTTATTATTCATTCTAGAGAGCTATCATCACTCATGTCTATAGATGGAAACAGGACTTAAGGTTCAGGGGGATGAAGTATAAACAAACAAAAACCAAAATAAAAATCTATTTTTTTTTATCATAGATTTAATAATTAAAAGTATATTTATATTTTTACAGAAAAATTAATACCGTTCTTTTCTTTTAGTAATAAATCATTATTTTTATTTGAGATGGTAAAAATTAATAAATCATTTCTTTTATTTATTATATATATAGAATATGTTAGAAATACTGAAATCTGTAGTATTGTATTTCATAATCAAAGAATATACATGGGTGCCTTTATATAAGAGGCATATGTGTGCAGTACAAGTAAATATGTGTGCAGTACAAGTAAGAGTGTAGTACAAGAATATGTGCTATACAAATAATCTAACTAGGCCTAAAGCTCGCAATATTATACACGTTAACAGCCCCCCTCAAACTCAAGGTGGATGTGAGACAAACTTGAGGTTGTCAACCAAATCACGAAGGCGTTCCTTAGGATGTGACTTGGTGAAGTTATCGGCAAGTTAATCTTTGGAGGAGACTGAGAAGAGCTTGAGAGCACCATGGACAAGATGATAACGAATAAAATGACAATCAATCTCGATATGTTTAATCCGTTCATGGAAGACATTATTGTGAGCAATATGAATGGCACTCTAGTTGTCACAATAAAGAAGAGTAGCAGAGGATATGGACACACCTAAATCCTTAAGGGCACGATAACCCGTGGTATCAGCAAGGGCATGATATTCTGCTTCAGTACTGGAGTGGGCCACAAAAGTTTGTTTCTTACTTCGCCAAGAGATCAAAGAAGAACCAAGGAGAAAGCAATAACCCGTAGTGGACCTGCGATCAGTGGGATCTCTTGCCTAATCAGCATCAGAGAATGCAAGGAGCACAAGAGGAAACTGAGTTGAGTAAAAAAGGTCATGGAAGAGAGTGCCTTTCAAGTATCGAAGAATGCGCAGAATAGCAGCATAGTGAGTCGATCGTGGAGCAGACAGATACTGGTTGACCTGATGAACAGCATAGGAAATGTCTGGACGAGTAACAGTGAGATAAATTAAGTTGCTAACCAATCGTATATAAAGAGAGGGATTAGACAATGGTTTCCCCCCCGAGGGTGTCAGATGCGCATTAAGTTCAACTGGAGTATCAACGGTCTTGCTGTCAGTGAGTCTAGCTCGAGACAAAAGATTAGAAACATACTTGGCTTGAGTAATATAAAGTCCATTTGTGGAACGAGTGATTTCAAGACCCAAGAAATAGCTGAGATGTCCAAGATCTTTCATATCAAACTACCAACTGAGAAAATCCTTGAGTTCTTGAATGCCACTAAGGTCATCACAAGTTATGATCATATCATCCACATATAGGAGAAGCAAACTGGTGCCTTTATCATTGCGACGAAGAAATAAGGTAGAATTATAAGGACAGGCAGTGTAACCCAAGCGAAAGATGGTGGAGCTGAACTTGGCAAACCAAGCTCGTGGGGCTTGTTTAAGGCCATAAAGTGTACGCCAAAGGTGACAAACCTTATTTGATTCAACAGTTATGATCATATCATTCACATATAGGAGAAGCAAACTGGTGCGTTTATCATTGCGACGAAGAAATAAGGCAGAATTATAAGGACTGGCAGTGTAACCCAAGCGAAAGATGGTAAAGCTGAACTTGGCAAATCAAGCTCGTGGAGCTTGTTTAAGGCCATAAAGTGTACGCCAAAGGTGACAAACCTTATTTGATTCAACAGTTATGATCATATCATCCACATATAGGAGAAGCAAACTGGTGCCTTTATCATTGCAACGAAGAGATAAGGCAAAATTATAAGGACTGGCAGTGTAACCCAAGCGAAAGATGGTGGAGCTGAACTTGGTAAACCAAGCTCGTAGAGCTTGTTTAAGGCCATAAAGTGCACGCCAAAGGTGAAAAACCTTATTTGATTCAATAGATAGACCAGGAGGAGGTTGCATATAGACTTCTTCACTCAGATCCCCATTAAGGAATGCATTTTTAACATCCATTTGAAAAAGGTCCCATTTACTAGCAGCGGTAATAGCTAAGAGGGTACGAACAGATGAGATACGAGCAATTGGAGCAAAAGTATCTTCATAATCAATTCCATACTCCTGTGTAAAACCTTTTATAACAAGATGAGCCTTGTAGCGCTCAATGGACCCATCGGAATGAATCTTGATCTTATAAATCTACTTACAACCAACCATAGACTGTCCAAGAAGGAGAGTAACCAGATCCCAAGTATGGTTTTTGGTTAATGCATCAAGTTCCTTTTTCATTGCAATCTGCCATAAAGGGACAGTGGAGGCCTCACGAAAGGTTTGAGGCTCGTGGTGTGTAGTAAGGGTAGTGTAACAATGATAGTCAAGTAACTGTGCAGGAATGGATCTTACCCGGGTTAAGTGGCGAGGTGGAATGTCTTGTAGAGGATCTTCAGGCAGAGCAAGAGAAGAGGACCCAAGCTCAATGTGGGGTAGCTCGTCATTAACTTGTTCATCTTCAACCTGTCTAGGAGAAGCATCAAAAATATCATAAGGTTGGATAGAGAAGTCCAAAGAAGGATTAAGAGTATTTGTAGAAGGAACATGAGACTCATCTAGAAATATTTCTAAAACAGAGGAATTAGTCAGGGAAGAACGAAAATGAGAGAGTTCAACAAATAAGCGGTGTTCCCAAAAGACAACATTACAAGAAACACGAAGACAATGAGAGACAGGATCATAACACCGATACCCTTTTTGAGTTTCGCCATAACCAAGGAAACAACAAAGTCTAGATCGAGGTTCAAGTTTGTTGTGCTCATGAGGCTGAAGAAGAACGAAACAAGCAGATCTGAAGGAGCGAAGGTAATGATAGTTAGGGTGTAACCCAAAAAGACGCTCATACGGAGTCTGATTATGGATGACAGCGTTTGGAATGCGATTAATAGCATGAACAGTATGAAGAGCAGCTTCACCCTAAAATGGGGCAGGAACTTTGGCAGAAAGAAGAAGAGCACGAACAGTGTCAAGAATATGACGAAGTTTTCTTTCAACTCAACCATTTTGTTGAGAGGTACTCGGACAAGTTAGATGATGTACAGTGTCATAGGAATGTAACAAAGCTTGAAAAGCATATTGAGTATATTCAAGAGCATTATCAGATCGAAAAGTTTTGATACGTTTGGAAAATTATGTTTCAAACATTTTTGCAAAGTCACTGTATATTGGTAAGATTTCAAAACGAGATTTCATAGGAAAAATCCAACTATAACGAGAATAATAATCAATAAAAACAACAAAATATCGAGATCCACCAATACTAGTAACAGGAGAAGGTCCCTAAACATCAGAATGAATTAACTCAAAAATACTATTAGAGATAGAGTCATTATTATTGAAAGGTAAAGCTGGCTGTTTTCCTAACTGGCAAGAAGTACAATCAAAATTGTCTTTGAACGCAGAACCCAACAGATCCTTAGAAGCTAATTATTGTACCCGAGAAGATGGAGCATGACCAAGACGAGAATGCCAAAGTGCGAGAGAAGGTAAGGAAGAAATCGCAGCAGCTGCAGCAGCAACAGAAATAGGAGCAACAGGTGGAACATGAAGATTGTCCACAGTAAACATACGCCCAACTCTAAGACCGGTCCCAAGCTCTTGCCCCGTCCTCAGATCCTGCACAATACACCCAGAATAGAAAAAATAAGGTGATATCCTAGTTCAGCTAATTGTCCCACATAGCACAAATTATAGGATAGGTCAGGTACATGGAAGACCCTAGGAACAGAGAGGCTGGAGGTCAAAACAAAACCTAGACTATTCCCATGCATGGTGGAACCATTAGCTATATGAATATTAAGAGGATGTGGTGCAGGGACAAGTTTGGAGAATAAAGACGAGTGAGGTGTCATGTGATTGCAACAGGCAGAATCAAAAAGCCAAGTTTGAGACTTACTAGGTAGAACTGAGAAAGCAGTGGAAAGAGATGCATTACCAGCCATGCGAACAGCCTGAGCTATGATATCCTATAAGTCAGTGGGGGAGAGGTTGATAGTGGATCCAGAAGACTGGGACTCAGCTGAAATGGAAGGCATCGGTAGAGTAGGCTCAGTATTAGCAACAACAACAGTAGATTTGTTGTAACGATAACAAGTCTCAATGGTGTGGCCAGGATGCTTACAATAGTTGCAAAACTTTTTGTTGGTTTGCTTGTGACGATTGCTAGAGCCAGAAGAATCACCTAATTACTGAGATTGCTCTATAGGAGGAGCAGAAGGAGTAAAAGCCAGAACATTCAGCTTATTATGAGCTTGAAGGGTTGCAAGACGAGTTTCTTCTCTAATCAACTCGTTTACAGCAGTATCAAGAGAGGGAGGAGGACTGTGATTAAGTAGCCGACCTCGGATGGGCTCAAAGTCCTTGTCCAGTGACATCAGGAATTCGTAGAGATGAAATTCATCTCTAATGGTTGCATATTGCTGAGCATCCTTTAAGCATGCCCAAGTTGGATCAGAAAGGTCAATTTGGTCCTAAATAAAGCGAAGCTGATCATAGTAGTCATTGATGGATTGCCCTGGTTCTTGCCTAAGTTGATGCAATTCAACCACTAATTGATATTTCATGGATCCGTGAGTAGTGGAATACCTTTTGGCCAACATATCCCATGCTAATTTTGCATCATCAAAGCTGCCCAACAGATTAGTGATGGAGGGAATGGAAGTGTTCCAAATCCATGTGAGGATCATGTGATTGTGACTATCCCATTCAATCACGCGATTGAGGAAGGCAGCATCTTCTTCACTTGCCCCCTTGACAGGAATAGTGATTGCACAAGTACAATAAAGCCAGAACATGTGACCCTTAAGAAAACTGCGCATAGCTTAAGACCAAGATAACCAATTTTTATTCCCCTCCAATATAGTATTGATGGGGCAAGGAAGAAAAATATCCTTTTTATCCTTTTAGAGACACAATATGCAAAAACAGATTGCAAAAATGAAATCTACGTGAAAACTAGGTAAGGAGAACCTGAACTGCAAAAAGTCAACCCAGGAGAAAAGTCAATGATCAAAATCAATGGCCTAGTCAAAGTCAACTACTGGTCAAAGTCAACGGCCAGTGGAGATGACGTTAGTAAGATGACGTGGCACTGGCGTTAGCAGATGACTGGATGCTGACGTAAGTTAGGGCTGATGTGGCATTGATGACATCACAAGTGACATCAGCCTGGAGCTAACGCTGGCGCATGGGGCGTGTGAACTTTGAAGCAGATACTTTGGGCGGCGTGTAAGGGTGCGTGCAGTCTCCGATGGCTGTAAGGCTTCCACCAACGTGTAGATCTGCGTAGGATGATCTCAGTGATACTTGCAAAAATGAAATCGGAGCAATATTGACGATGGTGATGACATATGTAGTGGTCTGTGCAGTGTGGAACTCCTCAACGACAACGGCTGCAGGTTCGGAACCCAAAGACAATGGCTGGAAGACGTCGAAGGTTCATCGGCAAGAGGCTGCAATGACTGTTGTGACAGCAGAAGCGATATTGAGAATGTAGTAACACCAATAAAGACAAGATTGCTAAAAAGGTTAGAGCAGTGGCTCTGATACTATGTTAGAAATACTGAAATCTGTAGTATTGTATTTCATAATCAAAGAATATACATGGGTGTCTTTATATAGGAGGCATATGTGTGCAGTACAAGTAAATATATGTGTAGTATAAGTAAATATATGTGCAGTACAAGTAAGAGTGAAGTACAAGAATGTGTGCTATACAAGTAATCTAACTGGACCTAAAGCCCACAATATTATACACGTTAACAGAATAAAAATTCAAACTGATTTTAATATCTCCACAAAAAAAAAATAAATAAATAAATAAAGAGAAAAATGTGCTCATAGAAGTAGACAAAAAAATTGTTTTGACGGGGAGGGAAATGGAACAAAGGTCAATTGGTTTCATTAAAAAAAAAAATATTAACTTCTTGTGAACATTTTAAAAGTGGCACTCTTTTTGTGGAATAGATTGACAAAATTTGTATTAATTGCTATCTCAATGGGTGCAATATGCAATTGTTAAAGGAAAAAGTCGTCAGATAAAATAAAAGTTGTATTTAACTATTTATCATCTTATTTTATATTTAATAATCATCTATAAAAGATACTAATTATTTTTGTTAAAAATAGAAATATGCACACAACACTACACTACAAATCTATAATCAACTATATAAAATCTCAAGAATTAACCATTCAAAGTTTCAAGGGTAAAATATGTATTTGATCCCTAACGTTTAGAATATGTGTTAATTTGGTCCCAACATTTATATGTGTTAGTTTAGTCCTTAGAATTTTGTTATTGTGGCAAAATAATCTCCATCTATAAGTGATAGATGGAAACTGATTATGTGACTAACTATGAAAATAAAAAAATATCTCTCTCTCTCTCTCTCTCTCTCTCATATCCTTTGTTTTCTTGGCAACAAAGTGGCCCCACCACAAAACAAAATTTCCCTGAAGAAAAAAAGAGCCCATTCTCATCATAAAACGCCTAAAATTTTATAAATGATTGAGCACTTTTTTCCCTTAACAAGAGATGCCAAGAGTATCCTAAATTTTAACATAGACTTACAAGCTGACATGTTACCAATTATAATAAAAGTAATTCAAATATTCATTAATTAGGTTGTTAAAGTTTATCAATCACAGTCATTATTACATCATATTGTGAATATTTTGTTATACCTTTATTATTTTTCTTTTTCTTTTCGAACATGGCTTAGAAAATAGGAGACTTATAGAAATTTAACCCAATTGAAAATTTGAAACCCCCTAAAATATTTCAAAACAAAAGAATGTTGCAAATGTGTTAGATCATCAATGAAAAAAAAAATTAATTTATTTTCCTGGCAACCAAACAAATCAAAATCAGTCACTATAGAATAGACATCAACCACGTTGGGGTTGCTGGATTGGAGTTGATCTCTAGATTTCAGGAATGCTTGAACCCGTGGAACATTAAGGTGGACACGTTTTGTACTGGAAGGGCGTCACATTAAGGTGGACACGTTTTGTACTGGAAGGGCGGAGTTGGACGTCAAATCTTTGCCTACCACAGCTCTTTTTTGTTTTGGTTGAATTTAAAATTTTTCGTTGGTGGCTTTTTTTCAAGGAAACGGTGATGTGAGGGGAGAGGCCCTTTTGCCTTGTTTTTCATTTTCGATGGCTTCTCCAATATCAATGGTTGATATGTGGTTCACAGTTTAACTGGTGTTTCCTTTTTTTTTTTTTTTTTTTTTTTTTTTTTTTTTTTTTTTGTCAAATGAAATAGTCTGGTGAAAGTTTTTCATGTTGGAATGGTGCAATCATGTTTCTGAGGTCAGTTTTTATTTAATTGCAAATTTTATGATATTTGGAAGTGTTTGATAGAAAATGTAAAGTTGTGATTTACAACTATGTTTTAGTGTTGGCTTTATTCAAGGACAAAAAGCGTTGTAATTGCTTTATTTTTATTCCTTGTATTTTGTGAGATTTTATTGTATTGGGTTTAGTATTAAGTTGGTGAAGACTCAAACTTAATTGAAGATCAAGTGGATTTCGCGAAAAGCTCGGGAGAAGCTAACCCGCGAAAGTGCCACATGAGGAGCACATGATTGGAAGCTAAAGAGTCGTACTAGACTATCAGTTTTGCGAGTGTCTTGCGGGTAAGGTCTTCCCGCGAGGTAGTCGCAAAACATTTTGTTTGGAGAATTTTTAAGTGTGACTCTCTTACCTTTCACTTATACTATATATACCCTCATTACCCCTAAATGTAAAGGAGACCATTCAGAGAGAAAAACCTTAGATAGGTATTTTACAACACACACCCATCTTTTAGAATAGAGAGCTACTCATCCTTAGTGAGAAATCATTCTAGCCTCTTCTCCTTTCCTCTCCCATTGTCATACCTTGAGAGGAGATTTGTACCCAAATACAACTCACACCTATTCAAAGTATAGAGAGTGTTTTGGAGTTTGGGAAGTTTTGGGGATTTGCCAAAAGAAGCTGGTAAGGCTTGGCGGATGCAATCGGGTGTATTGCAGGATCCGGAAAGTTAGACAAGACACGGTTTCGAGAAGCCTTGTTGGAGTAGGAGTTTGGAGGGCTTAGGTGCATTGGGTAGATTAGGCTTGGAGGGTCTCTTGCTATTCGTGTATTCCAACTTATTATCTAGTGGATCGATTTACCGCTTGGAGGGTGGCGGAGTGGTTTTTTGCCAAGTTCTTCGGTTTCCTTTTTGATAACACATTGCTGTGTTATCTTGTGTTTGCATCTCTCTTCCCTTTCTCTTGTGCTTTAATTTTATTGTTTGTTATTCATGTTTATGCACTAGAGTAGTATTGGTTGATTGCATTTCATTTACTTTTGTTTTCGCACTTAGATAAGTTAGAGTAAAATCTATCGAGCTGTAATATTTTAATTGGGGGTCTAAATAGCTCTTGTGTTTTAACATAAATTCAAGTTTTCAGAAAAGAAAAGAAAGGAAAATGAGGGAAAGTGATTTTTTGAAAATAAAAAATATTCAACAAACGTGGGAACCTTTTTCTAATTTTGATTTCATGTGGTAGTGGACGTGTAATTTGATTTGAAGTGGTATAAAAATAATTTTTATATTTGATAGTCAACCAAATAAGCATTTTTCATTCACCACTTAATTAATGACAAATACCATTTTGATTCAATAAATTGACACATTTAAAAGGTTAGGTACCAAATTGACATAAAATGTAAAAGATTAAAAACCATATACGTAATTTACTCAAGTTTCAAAACATCTCAACATTAGTTTTAAAAAAGTCACTAGTGAACAAGCACAAGTGCAGAACTACTAATTATTTGTCTATTTTGTATCATGTCGGTAAGAAGCGTTCACCTTTATAGAATTCATATATACATATGTTATAAAAAACACCCGCTCATTACTCACATTCACCTAGCATTTATTAAGAGAAAAGGGAGTATCATCTCATCATTTAGCAAATAGAAGAGTTAAAATAGAGAAAGATTTAAGAGGGCCTTACAGAGAGAATAATAGAAAGAGAGGTCGTGCCTCCACGTGTGCACACATACACAAAGAGAGAGAGAGAGAGAGAGAGAGAGAGAGAGAAAGAGAGAGAGAGAGTGAGCTTGTTGCTCTACTCAAATCTGGTGACTAGAGCCTAGAACGATATTGTGCAACTTGCCTCTAATGGGTCTTATTGCCTAAGTTGGTTATTCGGTCCTCCTCGTAGGCTGCAACAAGAAGAAGGTGACCAGTGGAAACTAAACCAAGAGGCCATTAAATTGACTTAATCTAATGCATTAGTGCAACATTTTGTTAAACACATTGTGTACATTACAAGGAGTTAATTTTGTACTGGAGAGTAGGGAAGGATATATTTCGATACCAATCAATATTGGTGTATCATTTCGGAATTACCACTATATATAAACTAAACTAAATGTTTTGAAAAATGCTAAAGATACTATAAATTTTATAAAATAACACATTATAAATTGATATGATAATAATTGTGATTGGTAAATGGCGCGCAATAACATAATAAATAATAAACAAATATAAATAAAGAAAAGTTTTACTGGTGACATTAGTTTCTAAAGGTTAGATTAAGTGGTGAAATTTGTCGTTATCTTTAGATCATTTATATATTTTTTGCTCTAACTATCCTAATATTAATACCAACATTTTTTTAACATTATTTTATTCTCATCCACTTATTCTCTCTACCTTTTATGTTTTATTTTTTTTAATTTTTCCTTCTTTTAAACTCCCCCACATGTTCCACTTTAAATCTTGTCTCATGTTGTTTTTGTGTCATCACGTGCAACCAATATTGAAAAAACAAAGAAATAAAGCGATGCGATCACATAGAGAGAAACAGATCTGAGACAGAGAAGAAATGAAGAAATAGAAGATGGGGGGAGCAAACAAAGAAAAAAAAAAGCAATGTGAAGCAAAGAAAACACAAAAGAATAGGAAAATACTTATTCCAATACATTTTCATCTATTATTAGAGATGGGTCAGTAATTTTTTGCCAACCGCGGACTAGGATTGTTTCTGCAACTTGAGGGGTCAAAGGAAGTTGAGTAGTTGGAGTGAGTGAGGTTAGACCAAGTTTGAGAGAAAGAGGAGAGATTGTATTGCACTGAGGATATATAAGTTGCGACAGAAAGTGAGAAAGGGGAGGCTTCCAGTTTTGAACAGAGACAATAAGATTTGAGAGAGGAAGAAAAAGTGTCGTGGAACATCTAAAAATAAGCATTAATTGGTATGATTGAAAATTTTGATATACAATCGGTTTTTGGTGAACACGGCGATTGAACCTCAAATTTCTTATTCAACCATCAAAGACTTTATCATTTAAGCTAATTGGAATCCACAACATTAAAGAAAGTTGTAATAGAAGCTTTAGTAAAAGTTTAAATTCAAATAATGTTTTGGGAATGCCTATAGATTAAGTTGCATCCCTACCCTTCTCAAAAAAAAAAAAAAAAAAAAGTTGCATCCCTACTACATATTTAGAAAATCTTTTCTTCCTCTTAAAAAGAAATGCAGTTCCTTATAAATCGCAAAGCCAAACAAAAATTAATTCCTATTTTCATTATAAAAAAAAGGCATATTTGCCATGCAACACCGTGGGGCCTAGCTAACCAAATTTATTCTTAAAAAAGGTTTTTTGGTTAGAAAAATTAAATAAGGATTGATGACCTGTTCTTCAAAGAAACAAGAGATATGTTACGATATTATTACACTCTTTACGTTATTTGTTTTAATTTTTGTTAAAAGGAGAAAATTTTGGTGGATATGAAATTTTATAGTAATTATTATTGTTGGAAAAAAGAAGTAATCGTTATAGGTTTGGTTATATCGTGTTATAAAAGCCTTTGGTAACCATTATTGTGTCAAACTGTGAATCCCTCCCAAAGCCTGAAACTCAATGGCAAGCAATGTACGATTTGATCCATGCTTCCTTGTTGCCTCTATTCTCTTATATTATGTTATAGGCCTTTTGGCAACAGCTCATAATGTCCCCCAAGCACAATTAACACCATACAAAGGTCAGCATCTCATGAAGGTCTCAATTGGCACTCCACCAGTAGACATCTATGGCCTTACCGATACAGGTAGTAGTCTTGTGTGGACACGATGTCCTTGTGATGTCTGCTACAATCAAATTCATCCCAAGTTCGATCCTAAAAAGTCCTGCACATACAGTGAAATTTCTTGTCAATCAGAACAATGTCATCTACTATTGGACGAAGCCGCTTGTTCTCCTCAAAATATTTGCAATTTCAATTCTGGATATGCAAGTGGTTTATCCAAAGGTGTTCTGGCCAAAGAAAAAGTTACCATCACTTCTACCTCAGGGCAAGCGGTTTCCTTTGATATTGCTTTTGGATGTGCACACAACGATACCTTCTATTTCGATGCAATGGGAATCATTGGGTTAGGACCAGGGCCTACGTCCTTTGTTTCACAAATTGGTAGCAAGAGGTTTTCTTACTGCTTGTTACCATATGGTACTGATCCTAGTATTACAAGCAAGATAAGTTTTGGGAATGGCAGTGAGGTTGTGGGTGACGGTGTGGTTTCAACACCTTTAATAGTCACAAAAGATTTACCTTCCTATTATTATGTGACACTTGAAGGAATTAGTGTTGGAGACACGTATGTGCCCTTTAACTCTTCAGGTAAGGTTTTTAAGGGCAACACGTTTATCGACTCAGGAACACCACAATTTGGTTTGCCACCAGATTTTTATGATCGCTTAGTGGTGGAAGTGAAGAAGCAGATTTCAATTGATCCCATTAAGGATGACTCTCTTTTGGGAACACGGCTTTGCTATAGAACTGAAATTACTAATGAAAATGGACCAATATTGACTGTCCATTTTGAAGGTGCAGATGTGGAGTTAAAGCCTATACAAACTTTCAATCGACCACTTAAAGAATATGAATATTATTGCTTTGGAATTACAAGTACTGCAAATTCTGATTTGGCAAGTTGGGATGGCTTAGGAATATATGGAAACTATTTTCAAGCAAATTTGTTGATTGGGTATGACTTGGAAACAATGATGGTCTCCTTCAAGCAGACTGATTGCACCAAACAGTAGAGTTTGACACTTTCATGTAACTGGAAAATTATTGTGTACTCCCAGAATACCATAAATGCGTACTCCCTCCTCTCACATGAATGATGGGTCTCACTTTTAAATTCATGGTAGGACCCACCATTAATGTGAGAGGGGAGAATACGCATTGGGATCTAATCACATTTCCAACGGCTTAAAGAAATGTTTTTACTTTCTCACTTTGTCTTACGCAACCACCTCGCTTCATTTATTTATTGAGAAATTAGCAAAACTTTGTATTAATCAAATAAAAAAGGAAATGGATTATAAATTACAACTGATCTGAAAAAGTAAATTCAGGAAGAAAACTACCAAGCTAAATAACAATAATATTGGCTATTTCTTTAGTTTTTTGAGCTAAGAGTGCTGTGGTGTTACCCTTTTAGCGGACATGAGAAAGTTTGTATCGCTGGAAACATACGTCTTAATTCTTATGCTTGCAAATGAGGCCTAAGAATTTGTTCTAAGGAATTGTTCTGACTTAAATGAGTTAGCTTAATAAGGTATTATTATTTTATCAAATAATTAGAACCACTTGATAAGTTAGGCCAGTGTAATTAGAAATAACCAAGTGAGGCCTTTCCTTCTTTCGTTAGTTCCTATGATTTCTTTCATAAACAGTCAAGTCAGATAGACACAACATTATTCAATTTAGCTGAAACTAATTTACTAAACTAAACAAAATTCGAAATTCGAACCAATACACAGTAGAATACCACATACACAAAATTAAGCTGTCGAACAATTTGTTCTAGATCTGCGCATGCAATCCATTGGCTTCAAGCATCCCTCTGAAGCTTATCGTGTAATTTTATTTTATTTTTTTTCAATTTCCATCTTCTTCTTTTATTTATTATTATTATTTTTTTTTAAACTTTTGGTTGGGAGATTTTTTTTCTTTTTGGAAAACAGATAAAATTATATTTCTCTACCTGTTCCCTCTCTTAGTTTCTTGTGAGTTTGTGTGAGTGTTTGTTTCTCAGCAAGAAAAAAAATTGATGTTAAATTAATCATAATTTTAAATCATTTTATTGTCATTTTCATATAATCTTATAAATTACTTTTGTCTGTGTTAATTTCTAGTATTTGTTTTTGCTCTTTTACTTTTTTGAAAGTGTTGCGTCAAAATTAATTAATTCAAGAATTAAAGCATAAAATTTTTTATAATTTACTTTTTACCAATTAATCGATTGCTTTGATTTCATTTATTTTAGCCTTAAAAAAAGCTATAGTATTTTTCTAAGAAACTTAATTTTGAAAAACTCTATGACATCCATATTATAATTAATGTAATTATTATAATATATATCAAGTTACACCTAATATCCCTCTCAAAAAAAAAAAAAGTTACACCTAATATAAGTTTAAACAATATTACACTACTTAATAGCTTTTTATTAAATTAATATTTTGAATGTTCCACAATTGGATTTTGTGTTCTTAATACAAATGCAAAAATTTGTGTCAATCGAATGTTATTTACTATTTAATTTAGAAACTCATATTTTATGTACATTTTTATTAAAACATAAAAACTTGAAATTGATCATTTTGTAAATAAGAGGAAAAAGAAAGAAATATTAAATTTTAATCATTTTGTGGTCAACAAAACGAGAGAGAGAGAGAGAGCCCTTAGCCTATCCAGTATTTTTCGGTAGGATGGAGTATATATCTCAAGGTATTGTTGATCCCTGGACAAGCTAGCAACATTTTTTGAAGTAGTTAACACCTTAAATACATTGGTACCAAGTAAGTGTACTTATTATTTAAAAAAAGTATACATTTTCTTTTTATATAAGATAGAATTTCTACTCTATTCCAATCTAAGTATATATGTGTGTGAAACTTCCTCTTGGAAACTTGAATCTCGGCCCTTATCCCCTACACCTCACAAGCTTTTATACTTATAGAGTGACTACCGCATCAAGGGTATGCGGTGGTAAAGTATTCATTTTTTTAAATGGGAGCATATTGGTTATTTTATTTTTGAAGTCTTCTTAAGCTAACTTAATATTTGTCAGATGGATAAAAATACCAATGACATTTTGGATGGCCTAATATGTCTAAATGCACATGAGAGAGAGAGAGAGAGAGAGAGAGAGAGAGAGAGAGAGAGAGAGAGAGAGAGAGAGAGAGAGAGAGAGAGAGAGAGAGAACGTGACTAGTGGAAACTAAACCAAGAGGCACAAAACATGAAGTTGACTTAATCTAATGCATAAATGAGACATTTTGTCTAACACGTACGTTTTGTACATTACAAGGAGTTAATTTTGTATGAGAGAGTAGGGAACTATATATTTAGAAACCAATCAATGCCAGTGTTCCCATAGTAATACTATAACTAAATGTTTTGCGAAATGCTAAAGATACTATAACTATCCTAATAGAAATACCAACGTTTTTTTTTATCCTTATCTTATTCTCATCCACTTATTCTCTTTTTTTTTTTTTTTTTTTTGGTTAAGAAAAATAGGGGCATTTATGGTTGTATTAAACCTCCGGGCAGGGCACCGTGCCGTGAGAAACTCACTTATTGTTACATGTGTGAGAGTCACCTCATTTCTGAGAACACCCCTCACAAAGGATGCCCACCAACAGAAAGCCGTTGGTAGGACTCGAACTCAAACCTGACAAGTAGGGAACGAAAGTCCTAACCAACTCAGCCAACCCCCCGTTGGCTCATCCACTTATTCTCTCAACCTTTTTACATTTTCTATCTTTTTCCCTTTTTCTTTTTTTTTTTCCCCCTTTTTTTGAACTCCTCCAAATGTTCCCACTTTAAATCTTGTCTCGTATTGTTGTGCTTGTGTCATCACGTGCAACCAATACTGAAAAAACAAAGAAATAGAGAAAAGCGGTCACAGAGAGAGAAACAAATCTAAGACTGAGAAGAAACGAAGAAATAGAAGACAGAAAAGCAGACAGAGAAATGAGGAAAAAGAAGCAACGCGAAGCAGAGAAAACACAAAAGAATAAGAAGAGAAGAGTCGAAGGGACCGAGATAGGAGAATACTTCTTCCAATAGATCATCATCTATTATTAGAGATGAGTCAGTAATTTTTTGCCAACTGAGGACTCTGGATTGGTATTATTTCTACGACTTGAGGGATTGAAGGAGGCTGTGTATTTAGAGTGAGTGAGGTTAGACCAGGTTTGAGAGAGAGAGGAGAGATTTAGGCCCTGTTTGGTTTATTTTTTTTGTTCACTCATCACTCATCACTCAATTTTTATCACTCATCACTCATCACTGATAACTCATCACTCTTCACTCAAAAATACTCAAATTTCTATAACTCAGTTTGTGGGCTGTTTGGGTGAAACATTTCAGTGAATTTTTCAATTCAATTACTCACCTTTATGTCATTCACTGGTCCCACAAAAATCACTTCCCAACACAGGTGCACAGAACGGTCACAAGCCCATCCCGCGTTGGCTCTCTCTTTCCTCTCTTCACGACCTTTTCACAACAAAAGGAACATGGAAAGTAGACATTGTTCACAAGCCCATCCATAACACTTGGTCCAATTTTTTTTTTTTTTCCCAAGCCAGAGGTAGAGCAAAGTAGACATTTTTCACTCACCATGGCTGTAACAAAGGAACAAACCCAGAAACTTCTAACATAAAAAAAAAAAAATAATAATAAATAAATAAATAAATAAATAAAAACATAAAAAGAGGCATAAAAGCTATACTTAACTAGAGAGTAAAAAAAGAGGCATAAATAAATTCCTAGCCATTCCTCAAGGTCTCAGTAAACACAACACAAACAATAGAGGAACATGGAAAAAACAAAAAATATCAAGATAAAACCCAGTAGATGGAGGGGCTGAATATTCTCACTGGAAAAAAAAAAAAAGCAGTTCACGGATCAGAGATGCGCTTTAGAGATGCGCACTGATCGGCTGTGGCGCTTCAGACTTGTTGCTGTGCTGTGGATTTGGGAGAAAGAAAATAGAAAGTGATGAAAAGTAGTGTAGTGAGGCTGGGCTGAAGGTAGTTAGAAAAAATTAAACAAAAGTGCCGTTGGAACCAAACAATGGGTCTACTGTGATTTGACTAAACATTGCTGTGGGACCCAAAAGCATTCCAACAATTACACAAACTGCCATTGAGTGAACAAAACTCAAAACTCAAAAAAATAAAAACAGCCCGCTTGAGTTTCCAAAACTGATAACTCATATCCCACAAATTTGAAATATGTTAACTGAGTTCACATCCGGAAAAAAGCCAAACAAAGTTTGTGCATGTGGGGCCCACGGATTTTGAGATATGAGTTAACAAAACTCAGTTTTTGTGAGATATGAGATATGAGTTTGGCAAAATCCAAACAACACCTTAGATTTTTTTTTTTTTTTTTACAGAAACTGACAAGACTTTGTATTAATCAAATGAAAAAGGAAATGGATTACAAGTTACAACTGATCTAAAACAAAAGTATTGAGGAAGAAAACTACCAAACCAAATAACAATATCAGCTATTTCCATAGCTTTGCACGCGAGCTAGGAGATGAGGAGCTGTGGCTTGGGTATCTTGAATAGGATTTCCAAAAGGAGCTGTCATCATTGTTAAGAATCTCCCTCAAAGTGAACAGTTCATATAACCCATGTTTTTGGCAAAAGGAGCTTCTCTTCTAGTAGCTAAAGCTTCCAATTCCATTACTGATGCAGGCAATGGTACCCGATGGGATAAAGGCATAAAGCAACTATTACTTGATCTTAACTATTTCTAGCAATGACACCTCAGGCTGTTAAGGCTTTTTCTATCAAATTTTGTTAAATGTTACGGTTGATTGTCTAAAATTTAAAATTTTTTTCTTTAAATATTTTAAATTATTAAAATCTAATTAATGATTGAAAATATTTCCTAGAATTTTTTTTTATTATAAAAAAAATAGTGGAAGTTGACGAAACCTTAATTAAATAAACTTGAAACTTTAAAAAATAAAATGAATTAAAAAGAAATTTAGAGGGTGTATTTTGCATTTTTAGCCGCACAAAATTAAAAAAAAAAAAAATACAAATTGTACCCTTAAGTGAGTGTTTGGATTGCACTGAAATTTCAGCACGTTTACGTTTGTGCGTTTTGCTGAAAAAATGTAGGTTCTACGATACTATTCACGAACCCACAAAAGTAATCTAAATATAGATTTTAATATAAATTTGGGTCTCATAACACTATTTATACATTTAAAATTTATTTTGTTATAGTGTTTTCAATTTTCAATTTTCAGTAATAAACGGTATCCAAACAAATCCTAAGTTTGACAAAAAATTCATTTAAGGCCTCTAACCTTATTTTCGTTCCATTGAGTTCTCTAAATTTTAAGTTTATTTAATTAAGATTTTTCGGATAACTTTCATTAAATATTGCAGTTAAGTATGAAATTTTAAACTCTCTTTTGTAAATAAGAAGGAAAAAATAATATATTTCCAATACTAAATTTTGATCATTTTGTAGTTAAGAAAAAAAAATCAATAATGAAATTGATGCTTTTTTTTTTTTTTAGTAGATGGTTTCTTTTCTTAACTTTGGTGAGGTAGGATTGGTTGGCCTCGTAATAACACATCATCAATGAAAAAATGATAAAGCAGTCCTTGATAAGAATAAATAATTTTCTTTTATTTAAAAGTTTATTGCAATTTTGTTTTGCCACTTGACAAAATCACAACTTTAAGCCCAACTTCTCAATTTGGTGCAACTACAACATGATAAAACAATCATTGATAAGAAAAAATAAGTTGTTTTTATCTAAAAATTTGTTGCAATTTGGTGTTGCCATGTGGCACCACCATAACTTCTAAGCTTAAATTTGCAATTTGGTGTAGTACCACAACCACGACATCTAATCTCAACTTTTATTATATAGCATATGATATGATATATGATTTTTTTTTTTTTTTTTTTTTGGTTTGGCCCTAGGGAACTATTTTTCCTCATGTCTGTGGAAGAGTTATTGGATTATCATCAAAGAAATCAATTAAGGAAGTTTGAGTAATTTTAGTACCACATAAAAATGCACAATATATTATTTTACATAACAAATTATGATTGACTGTTTGTCATTGTTACATATATCTACTACTTTTTTTCCACCATAATTGTGGCAAAAGTTATGGTCATGTTTTGTGAATGCCTTTAGGTGAAGTAAGTCAGTAACAATAGGCCAATAGTGCTCTTTAAAAAAAAAAAAAAAAAATTTGTCTTCGCCAAAAAAAAGAAATGTAGTTCCTTATAAACAGCAAAGTCAACAAATATTTATTTGCTTGCCCCTGCGAAATTGCGGGGCCTAAACAAATTTATTCTTAGATAATAAGGCTCTATGACCCATTCAACTGTTCAACAAAATAAGAGATATGTTCTAATATTATTGCATTCTTTATGCTCTTTTCTTTCAATAACTATTACTAAAGCAAATCTTGATAGATACGAAAATTGTCAAGTTTTTATTTAGTAGGTCATTTGATGCCATTCACGGAATCACGGACGGAGAAATCGCATTTTTCTTTTTCTTTTTTAACGATAGGTCAATTGATGCCATCAAGTAATCGTTATAGGTGACTAATATATTTCCTTTTTTTCTGGTTATTTACGTTCTCACGTAACTTTTCCAGGTCGGACATGATAGTTTGGTTTAATACCTAGATTTGGCAACCAATGTAAACCTACCTACACCTTCTACGCAAATCTTCCTGTGCCCATGTATATTTGTAATATATTTTAGATTTTTTTTTGGGTGGTTGTTTCCAAATTGTTATCTTTATCAAAGAGCAACGAATTAGTATTACCTTATTCCAAAAATGGTGTTATCATCAAAAATAGTAATATAATATTCAAATCATTAAATGAAAATTCCTTGAAAGTACTGCTATTGAAGGAGTAGAGAAAGTGTATATAATAGAACTTTTCATTGTGTGACTGTGTCCTCAGGCCTCAAATTCAATGGTCGGCATTATCATGTTTCATCCACGGTTCCTTTTTGCCTTTATTCTCTCAAATTATCTTGTATGCCTTTTGGCAACGGCCGCTCGCAATGGTGGCTTTACCTTTGAGCTAATCCGCCAAGACTCTCTCAACACTCCTTTCTACAATGCTAACAAATACTATCCAAATGTCCTCCAGTCACAAATATCTGCATACAAAGGCCATCATCTCATGAAGGTCTCAATCGGAACACCACCGGTAGACATCTATGGCATTGCCGATACAGGTAGTGACCTTGTGTGGACACAATGTGTACCATGTGATGGCTGCTACAATCAGACTAATCCCATGTTCGATCCTCAAAAGTCCTCCACATACAGTGACATTTCTTGTCAATCAGAACAATGTCATCTAATAGACACTGGCACTTGTTCTCCTCAAAATCTTTGCAGTTACACTTATGGATATGGAAGTGGTTCCATAACCCAAGGTGTTATGGCCAAAGAAAAAGTCACCATTACTTCCACATCAGGGAAAACTCTTTCCTTTGACCTTGCTTTTGGTTGTGGACACAACAATACCGGGACTTTCAATGACCAAGAAATGGGAATCATTGGGCTAGGAGGTGGGTCTGTTTCCCTTGTTTCACAATTAGGTTCCACCTTTGGTAGCAAGAGGTTTTCACAATGCTTGTTGCCATTTGGTACAGATCCTAATATTGCAAGCAAGGTAAGTTTTGGCAATGGCAGTGAAGTTGTAGGTAGCGGTGTGGTTTCGACACCTTTAGTAGCCAAAGAAGATAAAACTCCCTATTTTGTGACATTAGAAGGAATTAGTGTTGGACAAACATATGTGCCTTTTAACTTTTCAGGTAAGGTTTCTAAGGGCAATATGTTTTTGGATTCAGGAACGCCACCTACGCTTTTGCCACAAAATTTTTATGATCGCTTGGTGGCAGAAGTGCAGAAGCAGATTCCAATGGATCCCATTAAGGATGACCCTGATTTGGGGACACAGCTTTGCTATAGAACTGAAATTAATCTTCATGATAATGCACCAATATTGACTGTCCATTTTGAGGGTGCTGATGTGCTATTAACGCCTATACATACCTTCATTCCACCTAAAGATGGGGTTTACTGCTTTGGAATGCAAAGTTTTGGCAATATAGATATTGGAATATATGGAAACTTTGCTCAAGCAAATTACTTGATTGGGTTTGACAGGGAAACAATGAGGGTCTCCTTTAAGTTGACTGATTGCAGCAAACAATAGAGTTCGCCTCTATCATGTAAAATAGTCGATCAATAAAAGAAATACAACCCTTCTTTTTTCTTTTTCTTTTTTTAATTGTATATCTTAATTTTGAATAAAAAAATTAAAATAAAAAAACCAAAAGACTTAATTTTCTACCACACCTGCCTAGTTAGGGGGCAAAAGTCTCGCATGCACCAGCTGCATGAGATACATTCTCGGCTAGGTGATATCTAAGAAGTAGATGAGTATTAAATCTCAATTGAAACTTGATGTCCAGGTTCAAATCTCTCATTTCTTAACAATCAAATTATAAATAAATAAATCTTCTCTTTTATATAAAAAAATATATGATAATAAATTAATAACAATATCAAATATTTCATTAATGAGCAACAATCAAACAAGACGCAGAAAGCAAGAATAAAAGAGCAATAAATCTGGATATCATTCATTTTTAGACAAATCACGACAAATCACGTGATTTGTCTAAAAATGAATGATATCCAGATATGGCTATCATTACTCAAGATTAGTATTCTTCAATTATTAGGCTCCAAGAGAAATTCATTCTACTCCTAATTACACGCTGTGCACAATTTTATATATATATATATATATATATACACACACACACACACACATATATATATAATTTCCACAATATCAAAATGGAAAACAAAAAAAGAAAATTCATTTTCATTCAAGAATTCAGAAAATAAGTTAGAGATAATTTCTATTCCTATTATTTAGGGTAAGGATAAAGTTTAGTTACAAAATTGATTGTAACCTAAGGTTATAATTTTACTCAATATCTTTTTATTAAATGTGAATTTTGACAAATCAGTTATTGGATTACATTTTCTTTTTGAGATTAAATTTTATAAGAACTTGGTGTAAAACTCATGTTTTACCCCTCTAATCACAGCATACCAAATCATCTTATCACATATTTAAGAATAAATATAATCCTACTCAATCAATTCTAGTATCCATATATAAATCCAACCAAATTGGAAATTTATCAAGATGTTATTAGGTGTGATAAGATGTATTGAATTTTAAATAAAATGTAAATGTGGCAATCACTTATTGAATGGTGTAAAACATGGGTTTTACACCCCATCTTTATAGAATTTAATCTCTTTCTTTTTATATCCTCCTTGCTTGCAAAATTTTAAAAAAATTAAAAACCAATAACTAGGTCATCAATAAATTGTTTAAATTGCAATTTTTTGTAGTTTAAAATTATACATGAAATATAAACTTATAAATTATATAACAAATAATATGTTATTGGCATAAAATTTGACATATTTATTAAAAGCTTAAAAAAAATGCAATTCAATCTTTAGAATTTCAAAAAGATAAAGTTTAGCTACAAAATTAATTGTAGCCTAAGTCTACAACTTTACTCAATATTTTTAACATTAATACATATTTTGAAAATCTAACTATTGGATTGCATGTTTTTTATGCTCTTAATACATATGTCAAATTTTGTGACAATCAGATATTATTTACTATATGATCTATATAATTATATTTTATGCGCAATTTTAAACTACAAAAACTTGCAATTCAAACAATTTATTGATGACATAACTATTGATATTTAATTTTCTAGAAATTTTGTAAGCATGGATGATATAAGAAGAAGATGTAATCTAATGGTGGATTTGTCAAATTCACCTCTAATAAAAAGATATTAAGTATGGTTGTTACAACTAATTTTGTAACTACACTTTGTTCTTTCCAAAATATGTAATAATGTTAATTTTTTTTAAAGAAAGCTGTTGTCTTAGGCTGCAATCAATTTTGTAGTTAAATTTTTTCCTTAGGGTAAATTACGTATTTAGTTCCCATCTTTTACACTATATTTTTATTTGGTCTTTAACTTTTCAATTGTGCCAATTTGATCCCTAACATTTCAGTACTATGTCAATTTAGTCGCTACCATTATTTCTTGGATAAAAAATTGCTAACGTGGCGAACAACCAAAAAAACAAAAAGTTTCCATTGATGTGACAATAAACTAATTTTTTATTTTGGCCATCTAACTTTTCAATTGTGTCAATTTAGTCTCTAACATTTTAGTACTATGTCAATTTAGTCACTACGATTATTTCTTGGATGAAAATTACTAACATGGCAAACGACCAAAATAAAAAAATTAGTTTCCGTTGATATAACAATAAACTAATTTTTTTATGTCACGTCAGCAATTTTTATCTAGGAGATAACGAAAGGGATTAAATTGACGTGACACTGAAAGGTTAGGGACCGAATTAACACAATTGAAAGGTTAAAGACCAAATTGAAATATTTTGTTTTTGATAATGAGACCAAAATGAAATATGATGTAAAGGATATGGGCCAAATATGTAATTAACCCTAACATTTATTTATAACATTTTGACCATCATTAAAATATGTTAGAAGTTGACAATTATTGTCCCAAAAAAACTTTCTCAAAACCCAATTTTTTCTCCTTAATATAAATTATATAAAATTAATAAATCGAACAAAAGAAAAAATAAATGATAAACAAACATTTTCAAGACCTAAAGTCCATCGAAAGTGTAAATATTAAAAAAAAAATGAGATAATTTAAAAAAAAAAAATGCTTTTTGGAAATGGAAAATGATTCATTTCTCAAAAAATGATAATTTAAATAAAAAAAAAGAGTAAAATCCAATCTTTCTCTCCCTAATATCCAAAAGGACATGGCTTTGCTACAAACTTGGTTGCAACCAATTACTATAACTTTACTGAACCATTGGACAATATTTTCTTCTTATATCCTACATTTTTTAAAAATTTTCAGAAGATCACAAATCAATAACTATGTCATCAATCAAATGTTTAAATTTTAAATTTTTGTAGCCTAAAATTATGCATGAAAACAAGTTTAAAAATTGAGTGGAAAATAACATCTAATTGACAAGAAATTCGACATGCATATTAAGAGCAGAAAGACCATACAATCAAATAGTTGGATTTTTAAAATATGTAATTATGTTAAATTTCTTTTAATGAAAGTAGTAGCCATTGGCTACAACTAAATTTGCAACCAAATTTTGTCCCATCCAAAATATAAAAAACTATCTAGTCAATTTAAAATTCAAAGAAAAAATGAAATAAATAATTTCAAAACCCGTCCCTAATAAAACCATGATTCAAATACAAAAAGAAAATTAAAAATAAGGCGAAATATATTCCAAAACTTTCTCACCCAAATATCAAAAACACAAAATGTATTTGTACACTAAAGAAATACACAAAATATAAGAGTTCAATTGAGTTGGAGCTGCATGTGACTAAAGCCGTAAGTCAAAACTATAGCCCATAGGCTATTGGTAACAATATTAGGATTAGGTTATATATCCTTGTATTGTATAATTTCATTCTTCTACAATTAATTCTTTAGCTAATAATTTGGCTTGATATTAAACAATCCGGATCTAAAATTTTCAAGTGGGTTCCAGTTACCTCAACTAGTAAAGTTTTTAATGGTTGAATAAGAGATTTTGGGTTCAATCTCCACCTACACCAATAACTGATTAGTGTCTTGGTGTCTTAGTCTGATGATAAAACTCTCTCTCTCTCTCTCTCTCTCTCTCTCTCTCTCTCTCTCTCTATATATATATATATATATATATATAATTTTAAAAAAAATCTAAATTTTCAAACCTATATATAATGAAAGAGTTTGTCTGAATTTGAAGCAAAACAAAAGTTGACTGAATTCATTGAATTCCGTCAGAGTTGTTGATCAAAAACAAGCCACTATAATAGGAAGCAATTTTCCAATTTGTTCCCCTTTTTCTTTCTTCTTATATATACATATATACATATATATATATATATATATGAGATAGATTCAAGTTACACCTGGTGTAACTCCATAAGACTTACACCTTTTTTAAGCCGTAGATTTCTAGAAGATCAAACGGTTAAAAAAAAATACTATTATTCATCATTATATCATTAAATACTTACCAAATTAATAGCATCCTCATTATCTCTTTCCTTATTAATTGCTAATTGTGTTTCTTTTTTTTCCTCTCTCTTTAGTCTTTATTAAGTCCTTTCATTGTAATCTTTTTTTTTCTTCTCCTGCAATTCATCAAACGTTTCTACCCTCATCTTTCTAACCTTTCCTTACTTCAGTCAATTTTTTACTCCCTTAAATAAAACCTCTATCACTTTCCTCATCTTTTTAACAAAATGTTTAAGACCACGAATTCTTGAAAATAACTTCTAATTATTTTTAGTTTAGGTTCTTTGTATCTTGTGTTCCAATTTTATTTACTTGATTTTTTAAAATCTTTTTTAAATGTTTGTTGATTTGCAAACAACCTTGTCACCGAATATACAATCTGATTATTTTATCATTAAGGATAGACTTGTATATGGTGTGGTTGCCGGATATACTTTATCACTAAGGATAGATTTCTAATCCAAACTAATGTACCTCTAAAATTGACACAACCACGTTAGAGTGAGGGTTCAATGGGTAATACTAATCCACAAGAAACTTCCTAATCCTAATTTTATATCACTCAGGTGCCACAATGTACCACTTAATTACATTGATGGCAAATCAACCATATTGTTACTACAGATCCTTGAAACTCCAGTGCATCCAACTAATTAATTTTGTAGAAGAATATCAATGAGTTCGATAAAAGCATCCGATTCTCTCACACATTTTTGAAACTTTACTCCAAAGAGGTCTAAACTCCATTCGTTGTTGCACAAGATCACAAGACATGAATCACAGTTTGATTTTGCAGGAAGAAATTTTCGAAGTTTGTGGTTGGATATCGAATTAATATAGGCTTCTATTTTTATGATTAAATCATTTTTTATGTTTTATTGTAATTTTTGTAATTCTAGGAGTTAGGGTAGAAAGATGAGGGTAGAAACGTTTGATGAATTGTAGGAGAAGGAAAAAAAAAAGATTACAGCGAAAGGACAAACAAAGAATAAAGAGAGAGGAAAAAAAAAAAAAACACAATTAGCAATTAATAAGGAAAGAGACAATGAGGATGCTATTAATTTGATAAGTATTTAATGATACAATGATGAATAATAGCTTTTTTTTTAACCGTTTGATCTTCTAGAAATTTATGGCTTAAAAAAGGTGTAACTCTTATAGAGTTACACCAGGTGTAACTTGAACCTATCTTTATATATATATATATATATATATATAAACCCGGATAAGATTTGTATTGTCCTACTCTTTTTTTTTTTTTTCTTTAGTTGAGAAAGGTATTGGGCTACTTAATTTGGAGAAAAAAATAACTCTATCTTTATATTATAAAAAATAGCAAATCTTGGTAGATATAAATTTCAGTATTTTAGGTCATTTGATACTTGGGGAAATGCGTTGTATTTATGATGGTATCATCAAATTTATTAGGTATAAATATAATACATTGTATTTGTCAATTAAGAATTTAAAGATAATAATAAAATATAATATTGAAACAATTAAATCGAAATGTTGGAGGGTTGAGAAAGTGTATATAAAACTTTCCAATGTGTGATTCTCTCCCAAAACCTTGAATTCAGTGGCAAGCAGTGTCATGTTTCATCCATACTTCCTTGTTGCCTCTATTCTTTCAAATTATTTTATAGGCCTTTTGGCAACAACTGCTAGCAATAATGGTGGGTTTACGGTTGAGCTAATCCACCCGGACTCTCCCAAATCTCCCTTCTACAATGCTAACAAAACTTTTACCGGCCGTCTAAACAAATACCATCCAAATGCCCTTCAATCGCAAGTAACAGCTCTCAACGCTCAGCATCTTATGAAGGTCTCAATTGGAACTCCACCGGTAGACATCTATGGCATTGTCGATACAGGTAGCGACATTGTGTGGACACAATGTGTACCATGTGATGGCTGCTACAAACAGATTAATCCCATGTTCGATCCTCAAAAGTCCTCCACATATAGTGATATTTCTTGTCAGTCAGAACAATGTCGTCTTATAGACTCTGCCACTTGTTCTCCTCAAAATCTTTGCAGTTACACATATTTATATGCAGATGCTTCCATAGCCCAAGGTGTTTTGGCCAAAGAAAAATTCACCATGATTTCAACCTCCGGGCAAACAGTTTCCCTAGACATTGCTTTTGGGTGTGGACACAACGATACCGGGACTTTCAATGACCATGAAATGGGACTCATTGGATTAGGAGGAGGGTCTGTGTCCTTTGTTTCACAAATAGGTTCCATCTTAGGTAGCAACAGATTTTCTCAATGCCTGTTGCCATATGATACTGATCCTAGTATTGCAAGCAAGATAAGCTTTGGCAATGGCAGTGAAGTTGTGGGTGATGGTGTGGTTTCAACACCTTTAGTAGCCAAAGAAGATAAGACCCCCTATTTTGTCACACTAGAAGGAATTAGTGTTGGGGACACATATGTGCCATTTAACTCTTCACGTAAGCTTTCTAAGGGCAACGTGTTACTGGATTCAGGAACACCACAGACGATTATGCCATTCGATTTTTATGACCCATTGGCAACGGAAGTGCAGAGGCAAATTGCAATGGATCCCATTAAGGATGATCCTGATGTGGGGACACAGCTTTGCTATAGAACTAAAACTAATCTTGACGGACCAATTTTGACTGTCCATTTTGAGGGTGCGAATGTGCAGTTAATGCCTATACATACCTTCGTTCCACTTAAAGATGGGGTTTACTGCTTTGCCATGCAAGAATCTGACGGTGATGTTGGCATATATGGCAACTATGCTCAAGCAAATTTCTTGATTGGGTTTGACAGAGAAACAATGAAGGTCTCCTTCAAGCCGACTGATTGTACCAAACAGTAGAATTTTCCAGTTTCATGTAATAGCATGTCAATTAAGAAGTATGACCTCGTTATTCTTCTTTATACTTTATATATCTTAATCTTAACTAGTGGTGCAATTCATGGGAAAGTTTCCATATAATAAAATTTTCAAACTTTGTATTTTCTTTGGTATTTCGATTAATTGAAATTCTGAATTAATGTGTGTGTATATATATATATATATATAATTCTCTCTTTTTTATGTTCGATATTTTTATAAAAATATTATATTTTATTTTAGTACTCATTTATATGAATTGAGAAAATCAATTTTATCCCTTAATGACAAACACATTCTTTACGAAATTTGAAATTCAAATATAAATTAGAATTTGAATAGCTGCTATCAATGGTTTTAGTTAGGAAAATTTTTTAACATTAACGTGATGTTTAATACCAATGTTATTAATTCTGTTTCGGACCTAATTTCGGTTTGTCTACTGAAACGAAATATTTCAGTACCGGTCTATTTCGGTGTACCGTTTTAGAATGTTTTGGGATGAAAGTGTCAATTAAAGAAGTGTTACTATTATATAAAATAGTGAATTTGATTTAATTTGTCTAATAAAAAAATTAAATAGAGTGGGAGTAAAAAAAAACATTTATTATAATTTTTCTACAAATAAAATTCATATTTTGGATAATTGTAAAAAATACAATAAATGTGAAAGTTGAAGCACTTATTACATGGACAAAAGTTATTAATATTTTAATTAATATATTATTATTTCCACAATATTTTCACAATACTTTAATAATAAATACTACATGACAGGTTATTACGGGCTGTTATAGGTGGGCAAAAAATAATTTTAGTAGTAGGTTCAAATTAAAACTAATAACAACTTTCAACCTATAATTTGATGTAAAAGTGTTGTGAAAATATTGTAAACATAACATTTTTCTTAATAATAATACATCTTTTTTAAAGTATAAAATTATAAATAAACATTAATATATATTAATAATATTAGATTCTCAAAATAATAATAATAATAATAATAATAATATATTATTATTATTATTATTATTATTATTATTATACATAGACAACACCTAGTCTGAATTCGGCCGAAATGGGTCGAAACTTGACTGAATGACCAGAACTTCCCAAAATTGGTCGGAATTTGATCCAAGGTGGAACGGGTGGTATTACCATACTTGATTGCATGCCGGTATGAGATATACCAGGCAGAATGGCCGGAACGAAACGAAATTAATAACATTGTTTAATACCATCATTGCCAGCAATTTCATTTTATTGCTATATATATACTTTCCATTATAATTGTTTAGGTAAATTGCAAATTACACCTCTAAAATTTAGGGGTGTTTGGATTTTACACCTTGAAGTTTTAGAATTTGTATTTTACCCCTGAAATTTGAGGTGTTTGGATTTTACACCCTAACGTTTTAAGATTTTTCTCCCTAAAGTTTGGGAATGTTTGAATTTTATACCCTAAAGTTTCAGAATTTAGGAGTGTAAAATCCAAACACCCCTAAACTTTAAAGGGTAAAATCTAAATTCTGAAACATTAGGGTGTAAAGTCCAAACATCCCAAACTTCAAGGGGTAAAATTCAATTCTGAAACTTTAAGGTGTAAAATCCAAATACACTCAAATTTTAGAGGTGTAATTTGCAATTTACCCTAAATGTTTTACTTTCAAACGTTCTTATATGAATATTTAATATGGTAACGTTAATAAATGGAAAGTTTTCAGCAACTTAAGTGTACAGCTATTTTCTAAATTACTTATATAAATTTCACAAACCTACCCTGAGGTTTGTGATAATACCAACTAGGTCCAAAACATTTTAAAACCCACCAATTTGGTCCTTAAAAGACAACTTTGTCCCTATCTTTTTATTCTCTCTTCTTTCTCTCTCTTCTCTTCTATCTCGTTCCCTTCTCTCAAAACTTTCCCTAACCGGCAAAACTCATGAGCTTGGTCACCAACATCAGCATTTGGCAACACTTGGATTCGTAGCCACCTAAGATCATTTGCTTCACTATTTTGCTCATACTGAAAATGACGTCATCGGAGTAGCCTAGGAAATCCTTTTATTCGGTTGATTCAGACTCAAACTCGGTGTAGGTGGGTTTTTTGTGTGTTATGCTGGGCTGCCTCTTGCAGTACTATTGTTATACTGGGCTGGGCTGCCTTTTACTGTGCTAAGCCCGAATGTTCTGAGTAAGGGAGCTGAGACCGGCCAAACTGTAACTCAACTTGATCCAGCTTGTGTGCAAAACTATGCCTCGTCTGCCAGAAACATGCTTACGGTAGGCAGAGCCATTCAGGTGAATTGTGGCAGACAGACATGATAATAATAAGACAAAAGAGAGTACTTCTGTTTCTTGATTAATATAATCAATTAGTCCTTAATTAAGCGAAATAATCACAATAACAGCAATTACTTTTGTAAATAAAGTAAGAGAATAAATAGTCAGCATATGGATCAATCAAAAGAGGAAAAGAAATTAGAGTGAGTTCAGCCCGCATGACTGAAAACCAGAGAGGGAAGAACGCTCCTTCTCAATGCAACTAATCTCTTAGGGAAAATCCTGTCGTGGAAATTAATCACCTTAAGGGGAGCGGGCCTGAACGGTTGGTACCACGAAGGAATCATTTTGCTTTTGGTAGAGAGTAGGATTTTGAGAGGGAGAGAGAAAAACAACCTATTGGTGCATGCTTGCCGAACTAACTCTCTGTTTTCTTCTTTCTTTCTTTCTTCGTTTTGGTTTTCCTCTTATCTTTTCTTCCTTTTCTTATTCTTTTCATTTTCTATTTTGTGATTTCTCTCTGTTTCTACAATGATTTCCCCCGTGTTGTTCCTGCCTTTTGCGCATGGCAAGGATCTCTATTTATAGCGCCTGTCGTGGCCGAATTTTACTGTTTTAGCCCTTAACCACCTTTGTCTGGTTTGGGTGTACTTGCCGACCACCACTGAACTGTCTGTGTGCCATTTCCTACCACCAAACAAAGAGGACTATTTTGTTTGTTAGTCTACCGTGGCATTCTTTCCTGCCACGGTGTGGGTACTCTCTCTCTCTACTCCCTCATGGCATGCACCTAGTGGTTCCCACTTAGTCTTACTTCTTTTGGGAGGTATGTCATCTCAATAGGACGTATCTCCCAAAAGAGCTTTGAGCAGGAACCCCAAAATAGGTTTTCCCCTCTCCTCACCGCCAAACCATGCCCTCTTACCTCTGACCCATGACCTCACCATGTCCCGTATTGGCTGGGTACAGGCTGGTGGTGTCTAGGCTTTGCACGTGCCTTCTTTCCATATGTGTCCAAAACCTGCCTGCTGCTCATGTATCCGCCGTGGTCTAGAGGCTTTGTCCGTACAGTCTGCCGCCCGTTCTTGATCTTTCATGTGAGCTGCTTTTCGATTTCTTGCGCCCTTAAGAACTGGGTTTTATCTGATACTAGGCTTTGCATTTCTTTCAGCCCATTCCTTGATTGCTCTGATTTCCTACCACATCACTTGTCATTCCTACTGTAATGACTTACTCTTGTTGGGCCTCTTTAAGTCTGCCGTTTACTCTTTCCCCTAATGGCTTAGCATGGCCACTAGTGTTTCTACTTATGGGCTCCTGTGTCCCTTTTGTTTTCTCTTGGGCATCTTTGGCTCATTTGCTTTTCTTTAGGCTTCCTTGGCCCTTTTACTAACTCTGCATTTCCATGGGTTTTTACTAACTTCATTGGGCTTCCTTGGCCCAATTACCTTATTCTCATCCTTGGGGTTCATGGGCTTGCCATTAACCCCTTATTTTCTTTGTTTGTATTACTTTGGGCCTGCAGTGACCCATTCTCACTTTTCTATACCATATATTGCCCATGGATATGCTTTTTCTCTCTTTCCGGGCTTATTTAAGCCCATTTGCCTCCTCAAGACCCATTTGTTTGTTTCATGGACCTGTGATCCATTATTCCTGCCGCTTGGGCCTAATGGTCTTGCCATCTATTTGCTAATCCTTTGTTACCCTTATTGCTGGGCTTTCTTCTTGTTGCTGAGCTTTCTTCTTTCTGCTTGGATTCTCAAAAATGACCCTCAACACTTGGCAGTTTTGGGTTTGTAAAGAAGAATTTGAAATTCCTCTTCCAAATACGACATTGCTTGCCGTTGAATCCCTCTGGTGCGATTGATTAGAACCACTAGACTCTGATTTCTCTCCCTTCAATTTCGATTCTTGAAGCGATTTCGTCAGCTTAGAAACCCAATCTAAAGACTCGAGAAAAGCCGAGTCCTCATCAGGAACTTGGCACCACTTGGCTCTTCCTTTGCCGAAAACTTTCTGCTCCTCAAGATCCAAGTATTTCTCCACCAACTCAGGAATCTCCACCTAAACGTCATTGTTGTTCGTCGAAGACAAGAGGAACTTGTCGATATCCTTAAAACCAGCACTCCCGAGGAGGCGGCAGACTCTCCTAAGGCAAGTAAGAAGAAGACAAAGAAAATGGATTTTTGAAATGGGTATTTTCTTATTTGGGTTTAGAAAGAGAGAGAGAGTTGTGAGAAAGAAACTCAGATCAGAGAAGATGAAAGGAACAAGACAGATGAGTGAGAAAGAAGAGAAAATAAAGTTAGAGACAAAGTTTTCTTTTAAGGACCAAATTAGTGAGTTTTAAAATGTTTTGGACTTAGTTGGTATTATCACAAATCTCAGAGTAGATTTGTAAAATTTATCTAGTAAGTTACCATATATACAAGTATTTACTATTTGGTTTAATGGAAAGTCAAAATAGTTGTCAATATTTTAAATGTATATTCTAAAGCCTTCTAAACAGGTTTGTAATCAAGATTTGCCACATTATGTTTGGTGCGGTGGTCGGGTGTGGGGGGAAAGGGTCAAGGTTCAAGTCTCCAGGAGGGAGCTTCACACACATATACACTTAGATTAAGCTAGAGTAGAAATTCTATCTTATATCCAAAAAAAAAAAGATTTGCCACATTATGGGCTATTGATTGTCTATTGATTTCAATAACTTTATGACCCATTTAAATGTTTTCTTAAGTATTGATTATTTGGCCCGAGACAAGATGCTGACGCTTGTCTGGCTATTATATAGATAGAAAGAAATAAAGTTTTGGCAATCACAATTTTTTGGTCCCTCAAGCTATAGACTTTCAAAAATAATTTTGTTATTGTTCTAAACACTCATTGCCTGCTTCTTCTTACTCTTAACAAAATATTTTATTTTCTACTCTATTTTCTAGGAAAAGAAAGTGCTACAAAAAGCCTATATCCTACAAGTAGTGTAGGCTCACAAGGATAGTCACCAAGGTGGCTGGGTTGTTGTATCGCAAGGATAATGACCATGAAAATCAACTAATATGTATGTTTAGCTCACATATTGCATACCATGGAATGAAACTATACTCAGCTCTCTCACTGCCTTCCACTCATCAATAGTGCAACATTAAGATATGGTGTGAGCAAGTGTATATGCATGTGTCTTATAGATGATTTAAAACCATGGTAAGAAAAAACAAAATACCCGTAGGAGTTTTGGCGACTTGATGGTGGTGGGAGACCAATATGACGGAGGTGGTGGTCCCTCAAATTCCACTTTCTCTCTCTTACAAATGCTTTGACAATCTCGGGTCTTTTATTTTGGTAATAGTGAAATAATGTGTTTCATTTAATAGTCCACAAAATTTTTGTGTCTCTCTATCTCTCCCTAGGGTTTTATCTAATTAATTATTACTATTAGTCCTAAATTACTATGTTTCTTTTGTTTTTAATACTAAAATAGTGGATATGCTAAAAGACATGAAGAAGAATGAAATGTGTAGTGTAAGTTCGGACAATTAATAAGAGATTAATGATTGAGATAACAGTAAAAATAAGTTAATGTGAACTTTTGGGTAAAAGTAAAAAATACTTAATGAAAAGAGGTAAAAAAATGCTAAACGTAAAATTTGAGCTCCATATGATAGAACCTCATGTACTCCGACAGTCTCTGCTTTTATATATATACTAGTCACAACCCTGTACGATGCACGAAAATATCTAATTATTCTGTAATGAAATTTAATATATAATTTATTTTCTAAAATATTCATAAAATTATAAATTATGACTAATCATTTCTAACAAAGCGTTTTCCTCATGAGGAATTTTATTTTAGATGTATTAAACTATTAATTAAGAAAAAAAATTTTATATAACTGTTTACGAAACCAATAGAAAGGGTTTGGTAAACAAAGGGCAAGGATCTTTTTTCCCCCCTAAAATAAACAATGTTATATTACTTTATTAATATTTTTTAAGTAATGATTTTTGTGTTCTCTATAAATAAAAAATTATATATATATATATATATATATTGCTTTCTTTTAATATTAAAATTTTCATCTACTCATACTATAAGCTAATTCGCTAGTGATAAAGTATAGTGTGGATTAAGTTTTTCCAATCATGATAGTTAGAAAAGAATGAGAAAAATAGTTTTCCCACTGTTCAAAATTTCAACCTATAGCCTTCTATTTTAATGTTATCCTTAATCCTAAATCAGTCTATCTCTCTTGAAGTATACAACGTATGAGCATGATCTCTCTTCTTGAATACAATGCTTATCTCAATACATCCATAAAAATATACCAAATCAACATATCCATATGAAGATACTTTGCAAACAAACAAAATGTCATATCAAATAAACAACTATTAGCAAAATCTCATACTTAAGTTTCTATATGCATCATTATATTATAATAATAATAATAATAATAATAATAATAATAATAATATTATTATTATTATTATTATTATTATTATTATTATTATTATTATTATTTTCATTTGACTAACCTTTGCTCTTATCTAACTTCTAATAAAACTATTAAGAATACATTCTCTACAAAAACTACAATTTTGCCTACCCAAAAAGATAAATAAATAAATAAACGAACCTTAATAAAGTCTCATAGTTTAACATCCAAATGGATTACTAAAAAAATATCAAATTCTAACTTGCAAAACAACTAATTATTAACCTAAATCAATTCAAATCAATAAGATAAAGTCTAAAATGTGATCGGGAATTGGAATAACAAAATAATTAAATATGCATAAAAGTCAATACAAATTTTCCAAAAAGAGAAACAAATGTGATGTGACAATTTAATCAACAATAACAAAAATAACCATGCATTAACCAAAAAAAAAAAAAAAAGTAGTAGTTGAAAAAAAAAAAAAAAAAAAACTCACCAAAAAAGAAACAAAATTGGAGAGAGAGAGTATTGGCCTTTTTGCCGTGAGTAACTTAGAAGGAATATGGGTTAGAGGTAGAAATGAAGTAAAAAGAAATTTATAAGAAAATTAAGATGAAAGAGTTAGGATAAAAGAATATGAAAGGTTGAAAAAAGTGAAACGGTAGAATTTAAAAAGTTAAAAAGGAGAAATTTAAAAATATATAAAGGAAATCAAATAAAAACTTTAAGAAGACAATGATTGGAGGAGATGAAAATTGTACTAAAAAGACAATGGTTGAAGAAGATGAAAGGTTGAACAAAGTAAAAATTGGAGAAACTAGAAAATAAGAAAGGATGCTAATGACGTGGCAAAAAAAATCTTTATATATATATATATATATATACTAGTCGCTAACCCATGCGATGCATGGGAATAGCTACTGGATGATTTTCAAGATGGGAACAAAAAAGTAGTGTTGTTTTATTTATTAGTTTTTTTGTGGGAAAGAATAAGAGACATAATGTTGGACCTCTAATTTAGTTTGTGTTGTATATATAAGTATATACAAGATAAGTTGTAATATATATACCAAAAATGCTTATTGAAAGGTCATAATTATTCAAATTGGATATACCAAAAGGTACCATAAAATGTCATAACCCTTCATATTGGATATATATTAAAGGTGCCTATTGAACAATAAGATGCCTCTTGACTGAAAATGTGCATATTGAATGAAAAGGTTGAACGAAAAGGTGCCTATTGAATGAAAATATGTCTATTGACTAAAAATGTGCATATTGAATGAAAAGGTACTTGTTGAAGGGTTATAATCATTTAGGTATAAATAGTGGTTCATGTTCATTTGGTAACTTATTCTCAACTTCTTTTCTTTCATCTTTCTTAAAAATACAGGAAACCTATGAGTCTTCTCCAAAATTTCTATTTGTAAGTCAATTTTTTTTTTTTTGGTTAAATAGTGAAAAGGTCTAGAAATCAAGCCACACCAACGGTAGCAACAATAATACTAAATGATTTCTTCATTTGGTAACTTCTTCTCTTTTATCTTTCTTAAAAATACAAGAAACCTATGGGTTTTTTCCAAAATTTCTCTTAATGCATAACAAATGCATAAAATGCTTAGAAATAGGAGATGATATTAATAATATACCATATGTTGCATGTCAATTTAAGAGTCTCCTATGAAAAAATTGAAATTAAAATGAATTAAAATCTAAAACAACGTAGAACAAAGTGAATGAAACATATATTTTATTAATAGTATGAGATCTGATTCCGTAAAGATGAACAACACTATTTTAAAGCACTAACAATTATAGCTTTCATTCCTTTTAGGGGAAAAAAATGATATAAGAGTCACTAACCTCTATTTTTGATAGATAAATTTTTAATAAGGTCAATATGTTAATCAAGAAAAATGGTGAATATAATTTTTTTTTCATAACAATAGAAGTTGTTTTAAATGTGGGACTACAATTTTTCTTAGAAAGTTTAAAAAATTGTTAAGTGGCTTTACTTGTGAAATGATGACAAATTGCACCATTTCATCTTAATATCACAAATTGCCCTTCAAAAACCCATGCAATGCTTTACATGACACACCCACATTTGCTTCGGGTCAAACTCAAGATGGAATTGATTTTTTTTTTTTTTTTTTTTTTTTATACAAGATAGAATTCTACTCTAACCTAATCTAAGTGTATATGTGTGTGAATCTCCCTCTTGAAGACTTGAATCCCGGCCTTTGCCCCCCACACCCCACAAGTACTTATACATGTGGAGTGACCATCGCACCAAGGGTATGCGGTGGTAAACTCAAGATGGAATTGATGAAACCTAACTTATATTGATTATTGCCAATGCAACTAGTGCTGTATATAAGCATAACTGATATAGTGAAATTATAAGACAAATTAACTTAACATCAGAATCACTACAAAGTAATTGTAATCATCTTTAACATTCAATCTCTCTAATGAGAACCCATATCCAAAAAAATAAAATAAAATGATTAAACAAAAAAGCAGAGCAGAGTAAGAGGAGCAAAATCCAACACACCGTATTGTCTCCCACTAAGTGAAAAAGTTCCAATTTCCGTTTTTGCAGCCTGCCGAACATAGAGAACATGACCAATACCAATAAGTTGAAAACACCATGATTGGAAATGGAAATGGAAAAAGGAAAAAGGTGGTGGTGGAGACATTAGGATGCAAAGGAGGGAATTGAGTAGGGAACGTGAAAGGTTATAATGTTAGATTTAAGAGAGAGAGAGAGAGAGAGTTCGTGTCTATTTAAAATAATGAAGGGATATGAACGATTTTTATATGTTATTATATTTATCTAGAACGTTGCTATTTTGTACCTACTACCCAAGAGAGAGAACATTGTGTCTCTAATTTACTATAGGCCACTAAACACATTGGTATTGAAAAGTGAAACTATCACTGAAACGTTTATCTTATTCCTTTAAATCAAAAAGCACAATGTTTCGATGTTTTTAAATGTAAATGTGGCATTAATTTATGTAGGCACGTGGCGCAATGAGGAGCAAGGTTTTTCAGACTCGGATCATTCATTGAACTGTAAAAAGGAGAGGTTCAAGGTTTTTGAGGTCGAACCGTGATGACATTATAATTAATTTAATAATTATTTAAAATATGAATTAATATATTAAATTAATATAAGTAGAAAAATGAACTAAAATAGTCTAAATAAATATAAAGATCTAATTTTCAAATGTCTTTTTTATATCACAACTTTCATAAGGCAAATAAAAAATATGAAATCATAAGCAAACATAAATATTGTTTGATAAAACTCAATATTTTACTTTTTTTAATCTTTTTAGAAGAGTTTACGTCTAAATTATCTCAAGTTATGCTCAAGCCCATTAGACCATCCAATCAATTGTTTTATGCCAAAGCCCATTTGAATATTCAACCCTTTATGAAAATTTTTAAAAGCATGTGAAAGCATGTGCACGTTGATTTATATCCATTGGACTCACAAGGCAATTACCAAATTACCCTTCAATAAACTTTGCCCTTTTCTCTTCTCCCTCATATTCTTGCTCCTTTATTACAGACCAACACCGGTCAAGAAAGTATCAACCAAATACAAACACAACACCACCCAACTATCACCGGTCTACCACCACAACCCATTTCATCATTTGATAATCCAAACACAAAATCAACAAAATCAAACCAAAAATAACTCAAAATCAACACAAAACAACTTAAAATCAACTCAAACCCTATTGGAAAACCCATCCCAAACCCAACTCAAAATCAACCCAAAATCCACAGAAAATCAATTCAAAATTAAACCATTAACTAAAAACCCATAACCCAAACCCAAAATCAAAATCAAATACAAACCCAATGTTTCAATCGTCTTCATCTTCTTCATCATCATCATCATCATCATCTTCTCTCTTCCTTGTAGCTTTCGAATTGTCAACAAAAAAAAAAAAAAAAAAAAAAAAAACTCTGCTATGGAACGTTCTAGAGGAAGTTGAAGGGAAAAAGGGGAAAGAAGGAACAAAAAAAAAATAATGTGGAATGTTCAAGAGGAAGTGGTAGGGAAAAAAAAAAGAGAGAAGGGTACGTGTGTGGAGGAGAAAAAAAAAGGGGGGGAAAAAAGAAAAAAAATAGAAGGAAATACGAATGAAAAAAAAAAGTAAAGAAATAAAGGAAAAATAAAATAAAAATTAAGAAATTAAAATTGAGAAATGATACCACAATATTTTCACAATATTTTTACAATATTTTCATAATTAAAATTAAAATTGAGGAATTTAGTTAATATTGATGAGAAAAAAATAATTTTTTTAGAAACTTTGAAAGTTCTTTTTAGAATAAATTTTTAGAAAGTATTTTCACAATACTTTATATATACATTGTCCTTTTTGATAATTTAACATTCAAACTGCCACTTTTATAAGTGCTAGCCAAACACTCGGTTTTTAGAAAATATTTTCACAATACTTTATATATACATTGTCTTTTTTGATAATTTAACATTCAAGCTGCTACTTTTATAAGTGCTAGCCAAACACTCGGTTTTTTCAAAAAGAACTTTTTAACAGTTTTTACCAAACATTTAACTTTTTGAAAAAACACTTTTTCATTATGCACTTTTTGAAAATTCTACTTTTTAAAAAATCTAGTTTCAAAAAGCTAAACCAAACTCACCCTAAATAAGGAGCCCGATGAAATTTTAAAAATAGTGGTTGACAGAAAGCAAGCTATCAATCATCTTCAAAGCCTATTCAAGCCTACATACTTTACTTGACTATATTTATGGTATGTGGTTGTAAAGAATAGATGGATGCATTGTATCAAAAGTGAAGAAACACTTGTACTCCAGCAAACATATATTGGATGACTACTTATCAAACCAACTAGCAATCTTATCACCACAGTAAAATTCAGCCCAAACTTATCTTAACTTTCAACAATATTAATATTCACGTTGGGGAGGGGCAATGAGTCAGAAACTTTCAAATTCATTTTTGTCATTTCCAAGGCTTTGTCATGTCACACGTGCTAGGCTCACCAAACTAAAAAGCAAAAATAATGTTGAAAGAAGTCATCTACTTAAACAGAAGGCAGGAGACCATAGAACGAAAGAAGAAGCAGTTAAGAAACAAAGAAGAAGGAGCTGCGTCGTCTACAATGGGTTAGGTGTTTTTTTTTTTTTTTTTAAGAGCTTACCCTGAGCCGTAAGACCTGCTCTCTGTTTTCTTTTTCTCTCTAGCAATTTGTTTTTGTATTTTTTATATACAAATTCTTTATGGACTGAGATCAGTTTTCTGGCCAAATATAGTAAAAAAATGGAACCGTGAGAACCTCTAAAACTAGCCATGGTTCTTAGAACTGTATGGTTTGACTGCGATTCGAGCAGTTTCATGCATTTTTCACATAGAGAGGTTCTTAGAGTTAAAAGAACCGGAATGATGAGGGGTTCACGGTTAACCGGGTCAGACCATATGGTCCGGTCCGAGTCTGAGAACCTTGATGAGGAGTGGTCAACAAAAAGTCAAACATTTCAAATTGCAAAGTTGAATTTATTCAACCATGTGTTGGCTTTATTCCATGACAAATTTGCTTGTATTTCAGCAATTAGATACCCTGTATTTAGATGGGAATCATGTAAGAGTTGTGTGTGAGAGAGTGTGAGGAATTCAAGTGTATGTGCATTCAAGAGGATTCTCACAACTGGATCTCATGAGTGACTCGCAGCTGTTGACTCGCCAAAATGCCACACGTGTGAAGCATGCAGGAAGCTGAAGGATCACGACAGCTGGAGCATTACAGGACAAAAATGACAGTCTAGCCTGGTAGTTATTTCATGACTCAAACTCGCAACTCATCCCAGTAGCAAGTGAGTCGCCAGAACACCCTAATTTGCAGAAAAATGACTTTTCACATTCCTCACGTACCCTGCTATAAATACCTTTATACCCACAAAATGTTGAGAGTTTCCAGAGAGAATTTTGAGAGAGAAACCCTAGAGAACAATAAGATTGACTCATCCACAATCTTATATCTTTGATTCTCAAATTCATCTACTCTCACCCTCTCCATTGACATACCCTTGAGAGGTTCATTATCTAAATCCTTATCTCACCATACTCATATCTGTGAGGAGGTTATTTAGTGTTTGGGAAGCAGTTTAGAGATGACCAATTCATTTGGTTGATGCAATGGGCTTATTGTGGGATTCGAAAAGCTAAAGAAGACATAGTTAGGCTTAACCTTGTTGGAGCAAGAAACTTGGAGGGCTTAGATACATTAGGTAGATTAGGCTTGGAGGGTCTATTGCTATTCATGTATCCCAACTTTATTCTTTAGTGGATCATTTTACCACTTGAAGGGCGGCGGAGAGGTTTTTCGTTGAGTTCTTCTGTTTCCTCTTCGATAACACGTGACAGTGTTATCTTTGTGTTTGCATCTCTTTAACCCTTTCTCTTTACCTTTAATTGCTGTTGTGTTGTGATTAATTATGATTTAGAGTAGTTTGTTTGTTTGTTTGGGTATTACTTGTACTTATCATTCCACACATATATTGTTTGAGATAAGCTTGTGTTGGTTATTTTGAAATTGGGGGTCTAAACATTTACTAGTGTTTTATATACCAAGTGAACTTTCACGACTATTATTATTATTATTATTATTATTATTATTTGATGAACGTGAAAGGGGGGCGGGGGCGACCATTGTGACTCAACCCCCTAGGCCACCTTAAATTTTTTTTATGCCAATAAAATTAAATTTTGGTCCATAATTTGAGCAACTTAACAATATATTGGGATCTTTCAAGCAAAAAGGAAAAACTCAAAAAAAAATTGAACTAAAATCTATAATATATATATATATATATATATTATAATAAAACTACTACAGGCTAGGCAATGGCTTGATTCCTTCGACTAAGCACACTGCCCAATACAACACAATTTTCAACATTTTATTATTTTTTATTACAAGTATTATTTTTCCTCACCAGACATATATTACTTACTTTTCATTTTTAATTATTTTTTCTTGTTTATTCTTAACCACAAACGTCTTTTGTCTCCTCAATTTTTACACTTCATAGTTTTAAATTTTATCACATCTTCATCTACACTATTACATCTACGTTTTGCCTTCCTCCTTGTTCGTAACGTTTGTGTCTTCTACCAAAACAGTGCGGCAGTGCCTCTTCTCAAGTTTTGAGTCTCAAATTTCTCAATACGATTTTTTTTAGTTGTACAAGTACCTTTGTTCATTTCTTTTCTTTTCATTTTTTTTTTTCCTTTTGAGGTTTTTTGGTTTACAGAATGCAAATTTGTTTTGTTTTTAAGAATTTTTTTTTTTTTAAGCAAAAACTTCATGCCGGCCGAATCTTGAATTTCGGTTAGTATTTACTGAAACACTCAAAATAGATCGGAATGACCCGAAATTTTTTCCGATGTGGAATAGGGTGGGTTACTGTTCCGGTTTGTTTACCAGCTCGGTATTTTCCGGTCATTACAGCCAGAACGGATTGGAATTAATAACATTGAATCAAACCTAATTACCTAAAGGCTAAAAAGAAATAAGATTGTGTAATTTATACTTCCTAAGGAACATCCTGAACAAAATTCCTGGAGTAGCTACTGGGTGTGGACATAACAATACTAGGGTTTTCAATGAATGTGAAATGGGAATCATTGGGTTAGGAGGAGGGCCTGTATCCCTTGTTTCACAAATAGGTTCCACCTTTGGTAGCAAGAGGTTTTCTCATTGCTTGTTGCCATTTGGTACTGACGTAACTGATCCTAGTATTGCAAGCAAGATAAGTTTGGCAATGGTAGTGAAGTAGTGGGTGATGGTGTGGTTTCAACACCTTTAGTAGCCAAAGATTTTAAGACCCCCTATTTTGTCACACTAGAAGCAATTAGTGTCGGAGACGTAAATGTGCCATTTAATCCTTCAGGTATTTCTAAGGGCAACATGTTTCTGGATTCAGGAACACCACCAGCAGTTTTGCCAAAAGATTTGTATGACCGATTGCAGCGGAAGTGCAGAAACAAATTGCAATGGATCCCATTAAGGATGACCCTGATTTGGGGACACAGCTTTGCTATAGAACTAAAACTAATCTTGATGGACCAAAATTGACTGTCCATTTTGAAAATGCGAACGTGCAGTTAAAGCCTATGCATACCTTCGTTCCACCTAAAGATGGGGTTTACTGCTTTGCAATGCAAGGTTCTAATGGTGGTGGTATATATGGCAAATTTGCTCAAGCTAATTTCTTGATTGGGTTCGACATGGAAACAATGATGCTCTCCTTCAAGCCACTGATTGCACCAAATAGTAGAGTTTGCCACTTCCACGTAACATTACCACGTCAATAAGCAGGGACGGAACCAGGATTTGAACCTGGGGGGGGCCAAAGCTTAAAGCAATTTTTTTTTTAATGAAAATAAAAACTAACACCTATTTCACATTCAACAAAAATACTACATATAAAATAAGTGTTTCTTAAATATTTGATATTATAAAAATGTCGACAAAGTATAACATACAAAATAAGTGTTTTTTAAACATTTCAACACATTTATCAAAATGGAACTCGACGCTCTTTTAAGTCTCGAAAGTCGTCTATGATTGATTCTGTACCAAATTTTGCAGCAATCTCCTTCTCAATGTACAAAATCATAGAGTCCATTAGAAAATCATCTTCCATCTTGTTGCGAAGCCTATTCTTGATAATATTCATGGCTGAAAATGCCCGCTCTGTAGTTGCAGTAGAAACTGGAAGAGTAAGCACAAGTGTAATCAATCTATAAATATATGGGTAAAATAATGATTTTCGGGTTTTTACCAACCATTGGCACAACTCAGAAATACTTGACAGCTTCTTGAAGTCCGGATGCCGAACTACATTGTGCTCATAATGATCAACTTCTGCCTTTAAAAGTGTCATTTCTTGATTTGTGAAGTCTTTCGGATAAAACTTGCTTACTAACAACAAAATGTCTATACTTCTAAAAGACTCACGTGCCTCTTTAGGATCAAGAGCTGAACTAAGATTAAGCAATTCCACCGCATGCTTACTAAATCGATGATTTAATTCTTGTAATATAGAATCTATTGCAGCATAAAAAATATCTACCCGATAATGATGCTCAATTGTGAAGTCATCTTGTTGATAACGAGCTAGACCTCCTCTTTCAACATAACGAGCATTCATATCTGGGACATCTATGTCACGTGCCTCACAAAATGATTTCACAGTGGTAAGTAAATTATCCCACTCTTCATCTCTGAATTTTTGAATAAGTGCTTTAGTGGATGAAACAAAATTCATCGCATTCAAAATGTCTTGAGACTGACACTGCAAAGCTTGACAAAGTGCATCAGTGATCTTCATAATTTCTTTCATAAGATGCAAAATGAACACAAATTCAAAAGAAATCATAGCATGATAACATGAGTATGCTGCTTCTCGTTGAGAAGTAGTATTTCCTTCCTTGATGATCTTAAGTAAAATTTCACATGTTGGACTAAATATATTTACCAAGCTAGAAATCGATCTCAAGTGAGAACCCCAACGAGTATCTCCAGCTCGTTGTAATGTGCTAATCTGATTAAGTCCTCTTCCAGTTTCAAGCTCACCAATTTCAACAAAATATGCAATTTGATCAGCATAAGCTTTTTTTAGTTGCTCAGTACGCTTGCATGAAGCACCAACAACATTGACAATAGATGATAATCTATTAAAAAAACTTTGAACAAGAATAACTTCTTTTGATGCTGCCACTAATGCTAATTGCAAGCGATGTGCAAAACAATGAATGTAGTAAGCATATGGACAATCATTTGAAACCAAAGCTTTTAATCCATTCCACTCACCTCGCATATTGCTTGCACCATCATATCCTTGCCCTCGAATATCCTGAATATCCAGACTATGATGTGACAAGATAGAATATATTTCATCTTTTAGGGTTAATGCCGTAGTATCAGGGACATGAACTACCCCAAAAAAACGTTCTCGAACAAAACCATCTTTGTCTACAAATCTTATAACAATAGCCATTTGCTCCTTCATTGACTCATCACGAGCTTCATCAACAATTAGGCAAAACTTTGCATCACCAATTTCTTCACGAATTGCCTTTTTCACCTTGTTTGAAAATACATGTAAGATTTCCTTTTGGATTTTTGGTGATTTGTAAGAGGCATTTTTGGGAGCTTTCTCTATCGCTTCTGCAACATATTCATTATATGATACCACCAAATCCAATATTTCAAGAAAATTCCCACGATTAATTGAATCAGAACTTTCATCTCGTCCTCTAAAAGCAAGTCCTTGAAATGCAAGCTTTTTGACAACATCAATTGAGGCTTTTAACCGCAATCGATTGCTTGCAATTTGATCAGAATTGAAATTTTCAAGTACCTTTTGTATGTGTTGAGACTGGTTCATCAAATCTGTCATGGCTTGCTCGGAAGCTCTATGAAAAGAGTTAGGTTCTTTCCCCATATGATTCAAAAAGGAACAATTATTTCCATCATTAACTTTCTTCCAATTCCGAAATCCATCTTTAGTGAATACATGACTCCCAGAATTTCCAGTTGGCTTGTCAAAGAGAAAGCATGGTAGACAAAAAGCAGCATCTTTACTAGGTGAATATTCAAGCCATGGACTAAACTCCTCAATTGCAAACCATGAATGTTTAAATTTACGAGAATGTCTTCCAAATTTAGTTTTCTTGTACTCATCTAGTTCAGGTTGGTATGGACCAAGCTTAATGTAAGCTCTTCGAATTTCATCTCGTTCATTAGCATCATATTCCCATATTTGCTTACGCATTCCAGGATCACGCACAAAACCTGTACTTTCGTCAATGGTGACATTTGGAACTTCTGTTTGGAGATTTTCAGAAACTGGGACATCAACGCTAGGGGTTGGCAATCTTGCATCATCAGTTATGACTTCAGAATTATTAAGATTTTTTCTTTTGAAAAAATTTAATATTGTAGTGGACTTACTCATGATCTACAAATTAAAAAAAAAAAAGTTTCATTATTTCCATATTTCATAGTTCTATATACCAACTAAAAAAAAAAAAAAATCTAAAACCAAAATAATCACAAACAAACAAGCACAAATTTATATATATTACTAATATTAGTCACATCACACAAAGTGACAAAAACAAAATTCACAAGTTCATATATATATATATATATATATTTATATATAATATTAGACACATCACACAAGATAATAAAGACAAAATTTTTGATAAAACCAAAACAATCTAACCAAAGACTTGGTCAATTGGTCTTAAAAAAAAAAAGCCACTAATGACTTACCAAATACCACTTTCACAGATAACAACTTCACTATCACACACTCACATCTTACTGTCCTGCTCTCACTTTATTTCTTTATGGTTAAAACTAAAAGCAAAAAAAAAAAAAGAGTTACAGAGACAAGTCTAAAACCGGTCTACTCAACACAATCAGAAAAAGCAAAAAAGCACAAGCAATTATACAATAGTCACTACTCAAGTCTCAGTACAAACCCACAAACTCAAACTTAAGTCTACGGTCCACCCACTCTTGACATGACACAGCACTTACACAGTAAACACACCAGTCCAATAAAAGCCAATAACCCACAACTCACAATCACAAATACAGTCACCACAGTTCATCAAAAAATGCAGAGGGTAGAGCTAACCGGCTAAGACACTAGGCAGAGCAATATAGCAATTAGCAGAGCAATATAGCAATTACCGTGTGTGACTATGATCAAGCATCTGAGGAGGAGCAGCAGCAGCCAGCAGCAGCAGCGGTCTGGATCTGATCTGAGGAAAACTGGAAAAGAACAGGCAAACAGCAACAGCACTCAGCAGCAGTGATGGAGGAGGCGTTGATGCTAGCTAGGTTTGAGAATTGTAATTTAGGTTTTCAAATTTTAGTCCATATTTATTTTTTTTTGTCGGTTATTTTATTTTTATTTTTTTGTATGAGAGATTTTCGGCGGTGATTCAGTGATTTTTTCAGATTGATTCGTATACTAATTTTTTTTTTTTTTTTTTAATTTGGGGGGAGGGGGGGGGGGGGCTATTAGGATGAAAATTTAATTTACTAGCTGTTTTTTTTTTTTTTTTGGGGGGGGGTACTAGCTTTTTTTTTTTTTTTTGGGGGGGGCAATGGCCCCCCCCTGCCCTGCTGTAGGTCCGTCCCTGTCAATAAGAGATATAACGTAGTTATTCTTCTTTTTCATACCTTTATCTTAACGGCTTTTTTTTAAAAGATTCTTATAACGTAGTCAATCTCCTTCAAATCTTGTAATTATTTTGGTGTTTTGATTAAATGAAATTCTGAATTATAAAAAACTCTCTCTCTCTCTCTCTCTCTCTCTCTCCTACAAATACAATCTGATAATTATGATAGTTACTAATGACATTAATTATGATTGTGTTTATATATGGAACTTAAGGTGTGTATCAAACCCACCAACCCAATCCAGCCCGATGTCTTGCATGGATTGGATTTCATGGGTTGGGTTGGAATGAAATTTTATTTTGAAAATGGGACAAGTTGATAGTTTTTTTAGTAATGCTAGAGATACAATTTTTTTTTTTTTTTTTTTACAAAACGTTGATATGGTGAGTGGTTATTGGTAAATGATAAAGTGATGTTAACGGTAGGTCTAAAAGAAATCCAATTAGAACCTGGCAACATCAATAATTTGTAAAATAATTTGAGACTGTTGCATTACTCTAGTTTTTTTTGCAACCCATTTCATGTAAATAACTTATGAAAGCTCAATTTTTTACAAGGTATAAAGCATGTATGCACAACCCATCGACTAAACCCAACCCAACCTAATTTTCGACACGTGATGGATTGGGTTGGATTAAAAAATTCCCAACCCGACCATGTTGAGAGAGAGAGAGACTGAATTTTTTTATATTATTTGTTGGTATAGTTTACATTATTTTAATGAGTTGTATGTAAAAATAAAAACTGGGATGTTTGGTGAGTTGTAAAATGAGATGGTAATATAAATAAAATTGTGTTTGAGGATGTAAAATATGTGTTTTTTTACATCCCCATTGCTAGTTTTCTAAGTAGTAATTGCTTAATTTAATTTCTTTTAGTATTTAATTATTCCTCATGTTAGACAATGATATGTCATAGAAGAATGTTTCTCTGTCGTATTTGATGGTACATTTTGCCGCATCGCGTGATTATTTTTCTTCTTTTTTTTTTTTTTTTTTTTTTTTTTCTCTTTTTAAATTTCACTATGGAAAGTAGTAAAATGTCATAAATGACTATAACTTTGTCACATCTAATAGTAATCCATGTTGCACATAATAATAATTTTAGGGTTTTCTGATCTTGCATCGAAAGTGACTCAATTAGATCGTGAGGCTTGAGCAATGCCACCATAGGTAGAGATGAATGTATGATTGGGTTTGAAGGTGGTTTCTAGGTCCATTAAAAAAATGACATCTTTCCTCCATTTGTTTTTATTTTTATTTTTTATATTTCCTTACCTAAAATGATGTCGTGTACAATATTTATTTTTATATATAACAATCCAGTGTGTCTTTTTTAAATTTTCAAAAAATATAACCAAGGTCGAACCACACACCTTCAATATCAAAAATTTTCTCCAACTATTAAGGTCAACAACTGTGAATTTTCCCAAAGAGTAATGCTATAGCCATAAACTATTTTACAACATTTTTATAAACTGTTGATATATCCAACCTGTTATTGGTTTTCATTTAGACTCATCATTAACATCACTTTTTCATTTACCAATAACCACTCACCTCATTGGCAGTTTGTAAAAAAAACTGTAAAAAAATTTGTATCTCTAACATATATTACTCTTCTCCCAAAAGTATGGTGGACCTATTAGCATTCATTATCGTTCTTTAATAGATGAAGTGGTGTTTCGAATGAGACAACATTGCCCAGTTATTGCAAAAAAGTGGTTGAATAAACCATATGAGCAGAAAAATGCCATGAAAGATAAAGTTTTGGCATGTATAGACTCTACACATTAACAAGTCTTTTAATACATATTTTTAATTTGTATAAGGGTTATGCACATAATATAATTCAAATGTTGTTAGAATCGATGGAGACTAGATGATAATACTTTTACACTGGAGAAGATTTATAAAATTGCCCTAGAGAGGTATAGGAGTTGGCGGGCTACTCTTTCAGAAACATATAAAGCATATGCATAGGACGACAATGATTAATTACTTCGAAATAAGCCCAATGAGGTTAGCATTGTTGATTGGGAAGAAATGTGTGAATATTTTGGAATAGATGATTTTGTGGCAAAAGAATAATAATTTTGTCTAATTATCAAATAAATATGTTTTAAACTATTTTGCTAATCTATGTTGTATTATTTTTATTTTAGAAAATAATTGATAAATATTCAGCAAAAAATGGGGGTAAGCGAGCTAGCAATCATCGTGTTAGGAGTAAATCCTTTGGACAAGTTAGTTATGAAAATGTCAGTTTTTTAGATGGTTAGAAAGAAAATGTAAAATTTGATAGTATGGAGTAACCATAATCTAATAATATGGTTGTGTTTCTTTTATATTTTAGCACAATTTAGAAACTCAAGAGGAGCCTGGGGATCTTGAATTGTTGGTGATGACATATGGTCCCAAAGGTGAATGGACTGATACTAAGTCAAAGGGAATTTATGTTAGTATTTTTTTTTTTTTTTTTTTTAATGCATGTAGTTAAGCAAAGCATTGTTGAAATGATGATATTATTCAAAGCATGTATTAATTTTAACAAAATAAGGATGAAGTTAAAGAGAAGATTGCTTAGGTAAAAGTTGAAGAAGGACGGCTTTTGTCTGGCAATGAGTGTGATGAAATATGCCAATCCATTGTGGGTCTTAAGCCAAACTATGTTAGTGGGCGAGGATACATGGCAAAACCTCCAACTGTTGTTCAACGTGTACATGATGAATTAAATGGCGAAATGGAAAATCTAAAAAGGCAAATAGAAGCAATAGATAATCAAGTAGCTAATTTGCTCTAAAAGTGCTGAGAGGGAGGCAAGAATTGCAATTGAAAGTTTTGAGAGGCAAACACGAATGGAGGTGTTGGAAAATCTGAAAGATAACATGGATCTACTTCAATCATGAAAGATAACATGTAACCTTGAATTCTAGAACAAAGAATAGAAAGCATACCTTGATATAGTGAAATTCAAAACCATGACTTAAGAATACCTTTAACTTTCATCTCAATTCCACATGGTGCCCAAGATGTGTGGTCTCTCAATCAGTCTTTTGTATATAGACTCTCAAAGAAAAAACCTTATTTTTCTCCTTGTGGAGAAAAACTGATTTCTTCTCTTTTCATCATACGTACGTTAAAACTATTCTTTGGTCGTTTCTTTATTTAATAATTATTATTAAATAATGACTGATTATCTAATTGGGTTAGCCTTTTGGGTCTACCCAATTGGGCTTAAGTTTGTGGCTTGAGATGGAACCAAAAGGAACAAATAAGACTCTAGCTTCAATGGGCCTTGGACTTTTCTGTTAACTCTTGATAAATCTAAAGTTACCATTAATTATATTCAATACCACTCTAATAATATAATTGCACTCTACGACTTATTAATAAATTATATTCCAAGACTCTATTATACATGCGACCCCTTCATAAAATATTCGTAGTAATACAAAGTCATGAATATAGACTGCCACTTTGAAGATTACTACATCTTAATCCTTGAGTACCCGGTTTAATCTTTTATGTTATTCATCATATATTTATGAAATGCAATTCCATAAATATATACTTTAGTAACTCCTTACTAAAGTGGTTGGGCCCAAACCCATTAAACTTATCTCAAGGGAGTATTTTATATCTCCGTTAAGAAATTATGAATTCCATCTTAAAAATATATGTTCTATTAACATTAAATGCGGTTACCCAACATACTGAGATTTTGACCGTAACTTATAGATCTCACTCTTGATATATCAAAGTAACCTATATCTCATGATCAGGTTCATTATTCTCTCAGGATTTAGAGTTTATGTAAATAGAAGTCGTGAGATTTATTATTCATTTGACAGTTATTAAGAGAATAATAAATCTCACGGCAGTCCAATTCAATATGTCTTAACTCTTAAAACATATCAACTAGAAGTCTCCACTTCCATGATCAAGACAAATCTCTTAGTTAATATGTTATAGTCTTCGCAGATGAAATGCCCAATTTCATCACCGACTACAAACTAAAATTCTTAGTTTACAAAAAACTTGTGATTTATATCTTTTGTGACTTTTCACATAAATTATATACTATGCATCTCATGGACTAAGATAATATCTCATTAGTTCATAAATAGTCTCATATAATTAAACAACTTAATTATTCATGACATGCCAATAAATTGAATTTTAGGGCACAAACCTTAACAGGAGGAACTTCAACAACACATGAGAGATGAGATAAGAAAGGAGATGAGAAAGGAGATGATGGCACTATTGTCCAATCAATCTCAGGTATACACCAATTATTATATTTAAATCTCTCTTTTGCTCTATTGTTAATCCTTGGTTATGTTTTGGGTTTGATTTTGGGAGGATTAAAATGGTTGTGGTTTTGGCTGAGTGTTGGGTATGATTTTGTTGTGATGGTATTGGTTGAGTGTTGGGTATTTTCTTGTGAATATGATATTGTTGTGATGGTGTTGACTAGAGTGTTGGGTATGTGTTTGTGGGCATGACTTTGTTGTGACGGTTGCTTAATTTGCTGATGCAGAACCCATGTCAAACTTTGGCTTATACTTTATTAAGTCTATTTGACCAATAAGGTGATTATTTGGTAAATTATTCTATGCTATGTGAATAATTTTGGGTTGACTATCAATGAGATATGACTATAAATGTATCTTTCAAATTTTGGTTGCTACTATAGCTATAGGGTTCTATCTTGCAACGTTATCACTTAATTTTATTAAGGTCTTTAATTTGATTTACCATTCATATGGATAAAAAATTGTGTGATGATTATAGCATGATTTTCTTACAAATTTTTATTGTTTTTAGGGTGGAAATCATTTAAGTGATTTGTGATTTAAGGCATGGATAGCACTTTTTTGGAGGTTGAACAAGTGGTTTGTAAAAGACATGGATAGTCCTTTTTTGGAGGTTGAATAAGTATGCTTAAAGCATACATGGAGAATAAAACTTAATTCAGCTAGTTTTATATTTGATGATTTGTGATAATGAATTTATGTGGTTGAATATGAATTCAACAAGTTGAATATATATTCAGTATGGATGAAGTATTGATGGTTTGCATCTTTTGTAGATTTTTTTTTTTTTTTTTTTTTTTTTTGTGAAGATATGTTTATATTGTTAACAAGTTAATATGATGTGTTTAGTGGAGAAAAAAAAAAAAATATATATATATATATATATATATATGTATAATTTATTGCAACAAAAATTATTGTTTCAGTAACCTATCGCAACAAAAAGTTTTGTTGTAATAAGTTTCATAGGTACTTTATTGACCTATCACAACAAAAAGATTTGTTGCAATAAGTTTTCAAAGGTAGTTTACTGCAACAAAAATTACCGTTGCGGTAACCTATCGCACAAAAAATTTATTGCAATAAATTATAGCTGTACGCACCCAGGATGTGGCGAATGGGCTGGACTACTGTTGGGCTTACAATCTATTTATATTATGGATTTGAAGTTCTCCTACTATGGGTAGTTCAAAGTCCTGAAACTGTGTGTGCACTCTATCACTCTTTTTCTCTCTTTTCTCTGTCTTTTCTTCCAATCTTCCAACCCCTTTTCCTTCTGTTGTTCTCGTATTTATAGCTTCTCCATAATGGGGTGGTCATCATCACATTGTGGTAAGTGCGGTGAGAGGTCCAATGTGATCAAAGGTAAGTGGGTGGTTTGGTGATGGTGGCCTTGGAACTTGGTTCTTCCCTGAACGAACGACACAGCAGCTTCGATCCTCGGGGAATTGCCGAGCAAGTGAAACCCATAGCCTCTGCTCATCCCAAATTTCATAATGCACGGGACAAATGCTCGGCACGACCCTCATTGGGATACCTGGACTAACGATACGCATGATCATGGGCCGGACCCTTCGGACTATTTGGGCCAGAGCCCAAATGTTGCTCCCAGACACAGGGGCCCAAATAAGTACGCATGGGAGTTGGGTGCCGTACAATAGCTATAATCTTTTTTGTTGCAAAAATGTATTTTTAATAATAATAAAAATATGTTGTAAGGACCAGATTTGAACTCCCAGCCCACTACGTGGATGGACTCAAGCCCAAAAAACCCAAAACAATGAATTTGTAAAAAGTGGGTTGGAAAACTGGACTTTAATGAATCAGATAACAAGTAAAATGGATTCAAATGATAAGAGAATGAAAAGAAAAAGGGTTGTATTGAAGAAATATCATCCCCGGCAAAGTCCGAGGAGGTCTATTCTTATATATTATTCTCAAGTCCGTTTACAAGTTTGGTTCTGAAATGCTACAGTGTTTCTTTCTTCAATTCTCGATCCCTTTATCTCGTTCCCTCCACCTTCTTTTATATTGTCTTTCATTTTCATTCCTACCTTCCACGTGCATACCAGATGGTTTGCTGTTGATACTTGTCCCATCGGCACTTCCTATAAGTCTTCATGTAGAAGCTGTAAAGTTGAAATACACTGTTCAAGTATCACCTCCACATTAATGAGACTAGAGAGTTAGCTGCAATGTATTTAATGCGGAGGTAGCAGCTTTTTCTTTAAATATTTTAGGGCACTTCCCCGTCTAATGTCTTTACAATGCTTATCTGCACTAACAGAATAACCTGGAATGTTACCTTAGGTGACAGACTACCTCTTCGGACCTCAGCCTTGGTTCGCCAAGGATACATTTATCCTCAGCTCATCCTGTTGAGCCATTATGGCCAAAACTAACTTCTTTGTTTACTAACACAGTCTCTTCCGACAAAGATTCCTCATCCTCGGACAAAACCTCGTCTTCGGCTTGGGCCATAGGGCCAATGTACAAATGAATTATAAACTTCTGGGCCCAATATCCCTACATATGTTATTGTAACAAATTTATTACAAGAAAACTCTATTGCAATAGTCTACCGCCACAGACTTTTTTTTGTTACAATAGAGGTTTATTGCAACAATTTGAAGTTTATTACAGCAAAAATTTTCGTTGCAATAAAGTTTTTTTCTTGTAGTGATTAAAGATAAGTTATGCTTGACTTTCATTCAAGAATATTGAATGTGTGTGTGTGTGTGTGTGTGTGTGTGTGTGTGTGTGTGTGTGTGTGTGTGTGTGTGTGTGTGTCCACTTAAATAATTAACAAAATGACACTCATCTTTTTTAAAAGACAATACAACCCTACAAGTTGTTCAAAAACTACCACTTGTTAGGGTCATTTTTTTCTATATAATTGGCTAGTCATTTGACAAAATGCAGTTTACTTATAATTTGGTAGATATAAGTTGGGTTTAATGTATCAAGAAACAGGGATGGACGCAGGATTTTAAGTTGGGGGTGGGGGGGTTGGAGATAAGCGAAAATAAAAATTTCAAATACACATCCATATAGTATTAATAAACTATCAACCAAGACAAATACCCAAAAATCATTGTTTCTTAATATATTAAGATACAATCATCTACTAACAAAAACAAAATACACGAAACACTATTGTTTCTTTATACAATCATCTATGAAAAGGGAACTCGACGCTCTTTCAAATCTTCAAAATCATCTACAATTGAATCCAAACTAAATGTCGAAGCTATATCCTTTTCAATGTATAACATCAAAGAGTCCGTCAAAAAATCATTTTCCATTTTGTTTCGAAGGTTAGTTTTGACAACTTTCATAGCTAAAAATGCTCGCTCTATAGTAGTAATAGAAATTGGAAGAGTAAACACAAGTCTCACCATTATATAAACAAGTTTGTAATATCCTGAATTTTCAGTTCTCACTAACCATTGAGACAACTCAGATAAACTTTTCAATTTTTTGAACTCTAGATCCTGGACTACATTATGCTCAAAATGATAAAGCTCCTTCTCCAACACTTGTTTGTCATAATCTATAAAATCTTGTTGATAGAAATTCTTTACCAACAAACAAATATCACTACTTCTGAAAGATTTTAATGCCTCTCGAGGTTCTAAAGCTGAGCTAAGCCTAAGTAACTCCATTGCATCTTCATTAAACCGATAATTTAGTTCCTGTAGTTAAGAATCTATTGTAGCATAAAAAATATTTACTCGATAATGATGCTCATTTGTAACGTTATCTTGTTGATTACGAGCTCGACCTCGCCTCGCAACATAACGAGCATTCATATCCAGGACATCAATGCAATGCTTTTCACAAAATGATATCACAATGGTGAGTAAGTCATCACATCCATCATCTCTAAATTTTTGGATAAGTGCTTTAATAGATGAAACTAAATGCATAGCATTTAAAATGTCTTGAGATTGGCTTTGCAAAGCTTGACAAAGTTTATCAGTGATCTCCATATTTTCCTTCTTAAGATGCAAGATGAAGACAAATTCAAATGAAGTTAAACCATCATAAGCTGACTCTGCTTCTGCCCGATGTTCTCCATCAATTGCATCTTCAATTATATTTTGCAAAACTTCAACAGTTGAAGTAAACATCCTTAATAAGCTAGAAACTGATCGAAAATGTGAACTCCAACGTGTTTCTACAGGTCGTTGTAAAGTGCCAATTTGATTAAGTCCACTTCCAGTCTCAAGCTCTTTAAGATCAATTAAACGTGCTATTTCATTAGCATTGGCAACTTTCAATTGCTCATTGCACTTGCATGAAGCATTAACAATTCTGATAAGAAAAAGCAATGTAAGAAAAAAATGACTAATAGGAACAACTTGTTTTAATGCTTTTACTAATGCCAATTGTAAGCGATGTGCAAAACAATGGATGTAGTAAGCATATGGGCAATCATTCAAAATCAAAGCTTGTAATCCACTCCACATACCTCGCATGTTGCTTGCTCCATCATATCCTTGCACTCAAATATTTTGTATATCGAAGCAATGTTGAGATAACAAAAAATATATCCCCTTCTTTAGAGTTAAAGCCGTAGTGTCAACAACATGAATAAGCCCAAAAAAACGTTCTTTCACAAAGCCTTTTGCATCAACATATCTAAAGACCACAACCATTTGCTTTTTCATGGACTCATTACGAGTTTCATCAACTATTATGCAAAACTTTGCATCACCAATTTCTTCCCGAATGGCCTTCTTCACTTTGGCTGAGAAAACATGTAAAATTTCCTTTTGAATCCTAAGTGATGTGTAGGTTGCTTTTTTGGGAGCTTTTTCCATTATTTCAGCAATCTTCTCATTAAAAAAAGTCACAATACCCAATGATTCAAAAAAGTTCCCATGGTTTAATGAACTAAAACTTTCATTATTACCTCTAAAAGCTATAGCTTGAAAGGCAAGATACCGGACAATAAAAATTGAGGCCTTCAGTTGCAACCAATTATTTGCAATTTGTTCAGTAGTGAAATGATCAACTACCCTTTGCAAATGCTGCGATTGGTTCATCAAATCCTTACACATTTGCTCGGCAACTCTATGAGCTGAGTTAGGATCTTTTCCTATATGACCTTGAAAATAACAATCTTTGCCCCCAACCTTTTTCCAAGATCTAAATCCACCAACAATGAATGCATTTTGTTGTCCCACAACCCCATTTGGATTATGAAAGACAAAGTAAGGTAGACAATAAGCTGCATCTGTTATAGGAGAATATTCAAGCCATTTTGAATTATTTCTAAACCAAGAAGCTTGAAAGCTACGATTGCGTTTTCCACTTTTTTTGAATGTCCCTAAAGGAGGTTGGTGCGGACCTTTTTTAATGTAAGCCCGTCGAATTTCATCACGTTGATTAACATGATATTCCCATATTTGTTTGCGTGTTCTGGGATCATAATCCAAAGAATCAAGGTCAATTCTTTGAAATTGTGTTTGAGAGATTGGAACATCGACATTTTCCGGAATTAGAACATCCACATTATCTAGAATTGGAATAGCAACATTAGTTGTTGGCAATTCCACATTGACTTCAGAAGAATTTGAAGTTGAACATTTTCTTTTGAAAAAGTCAAGCATTGTAGTTGATTTTTTCATGATCTACAAATAAAATAAGAATCACCATTATTTTCTTAAATTTGTGTGACAATTTTCTATAATATATGATTTGTTTTTTTCTTTTTTTCTGTGGTCTGCCTTTATTTATGCCTTTGTGTTTGTCTGCTTTTATTTATTTCTTTGTGTTGTCTGATTGTCTCCCTCTTTCTAACACTGACCCACTAACCCAATGAATCCCACTGGCCACTACCGACACTAATTGACCTTACAGAAAAAAAAGGTAAAGTTAAATACTTTAACTTTACCTTTTGTCCCTTGCCCAACCCCTAACTCCACTTGTCCGGTTGTATTATGCCCAACTACCAGTCAACAAAGAAAAAAATAATCTCTACACCTACAAAGTACAAACTCTACTCTCTCTCTCTCTCTCTCTCTCTCTCTCTCTCTCTCTCTCTCTATCTCTCTTATCTATATAGAGAGTCACAAACACAGAGTCACAGAGACACAGCCAAAAAGCCAAAAAAAAAAAAAAACACCACAGGCAGCAGCCGCAGCACAAATTCAACATTTCAACTCATTAACTTAGTCAATCACCAACATCAGTTTAGTTCATCAGTAAAAACACAAACATGAAACAACATGAAAAGTACAGTTTCTGTGAATCTCAGATTCTCAGATCATATCACAAAGACACAAACATTTTATATTTATTAAGTTTTGAAGGAATACCTGTGAGCGGCGGCAGCAAGTGGGTTTGAAGTGGGCGGCGGCAAGTGGGTCTCGCCGGCATGGGTCTCTGGTAGCACCGTAGCAAGATCAACTATACATATGGGTCTTGCTCTCGCAAGCGTCACAGCAACACGGCGTGGGCGTCGGCAGCGTCACAGGGTGGGTCTCTCTCTCTGTCTCGCCTCTCTATCTCTGATCTCTCTGTCTCGCCTCTGATCTCTCAGTCTCACTTTCCTTTCTTTTCTTTTTTTGTTCTTTTTTGTTCTCGGCTTTCAATCTCTGTTTGGGTTGGTTTTAGACAGCTGAGTTTATTTGTTTGTTTGTTTTTTTTTTTTTTTTTTTTACATGGGTCATGGGCTGGCCAGAATTTGATGGGTCTCAAGTCTCTGTCTCACTTCCTTTCTTTTCTTTTTTGTTCTTTTTTTTCCTTCGTTTTTTTGCTTTCTCCGTTTGGGTTGGTTTTGGACTGCAGGTTTTTTTTTTTTTTTTTTTTTTTTTTTTTACATGGGTCATGGGCTGGCCGGAATCTGATGGGCAGCCAGGTAGGAGTTCATATTTTTGGGAGGGGGGCCCAAGCTCTTTTTTCCTTTTGTTTTAGAAAATTTTAGCTACTAAATTTTTTTTTTTTGGGCCCAGGGGGGGCCCGTGCCCCCTTTGCCCCCCTTCTGGGTCCGTCCCTGTCAAGAAGTATGTTGTTCAAGCATATCAAGTGATATCATTAAAGACATGAAGGTTAATCTAAGAAGTAAGTGAAGAAAAGCTTTTTCATTAAGTCTCGACACAAGCTCAACAGATACTGCTATCAAAGATTAATGAAGAAGCTCAACACAAGCTCGATCTATCGAGATCTACGATTTCAGATATTTCAGATCTGAAATTCATTCCATGATGACTTGGATAATTAGAGTTTCTCTTCTTACAACCTTAGTCATATATAAGGTTTATTTTAAGAGTCATATACAAAAATAGAGACATGTAACTCATACACTCTGTGAGAAGCTACTGCGTTTTGTACGCCTTAGGTTTTATAACCAAGTGCTTCTTGATATTCATCGTTTATGAAGTGAAGAACTTTGCAGCCAACAACAGTCAATCAAGTTGCTAGAGTTAGTCATGTGCTGGGATCCATGCAAATAAGTTAGTCACAAATTGGAGATTTTTGCAAAAAAGAAAAGAAAAAAGAAGGCTACTACAATATCAAGTTCAATTAGGTATTGAAGTAAAGGTTTAACTGTAGGTTGATATTTTGGAATAAGCCAAAGTAGTAGTAAGATTTCTCATACTTGTAACTGCTTGATTAATGATTAGTGGATTCTTGGGAGTGGTGACCTTAAAATCACCTTGTGGGGTTTTTTCCTTACAAGAAGTTTTCCCCATTTGTCAACAAATCACTGTGTCAATTTAATTTTCACTGCATTTAGTTTATTTGTTAATTTGTTGGTACTTCCACAATTTGCATGTAATTTAATTTAATTAATCAACTTAGGTAATTGAATTAATTAATCGAGGTCAATCTATTTTAACCCAACACCACTCACATTCAAATTTGTGTTGGGATTTGCATGAAATGATTGGCTCACCACTGAAATTTCTCAAATACATAATTTGGATAGTAGATGTATGTGCTTGACATTGCATTGCACACTCTACTTGTCAAGTTATGTTTTTCATTCGTTTGAATTTGGGAATTATATGTTTAGGGCTTAAACTAGTTTTGATTTGGGAAAAACCCAAATAAAAATGGATTTTGATGTGTAATTTTTTTAATCCATTAGTAAAAAAATACCATATCATTGTTTTATTAGACACATAGAAAAGAAAACTAAAGAAATTTGATAGAGGGATAATTGTGTTCATTTTTAGAGACTGTAACATTCAATTTAACTTAAGGGAGGAAAAATGTTCAGTAGGTAAATGCAACCAATAGAGTATTTTTTTTTCTTTTTTGCTAATTTACAAAAATATTTGTTTAAATACAACATATTAAATGCCTCTACATCATCAACCTGTATACATATTTTCAATTTTTTTAGTTCATACGAATTGTAATGGCTGGTTTTTGTGTAGCTTGTGGAGGAGTTTTTTTTTTTTTTTTTTTTTTTTTTTTTTTTTTTTTTTTTTTTTTTTTTTTTTTTTTTTTTAAATCTGATTATTGGAGCAAGAGGGATTTGAGCTTTAAAAATCTCCGTTGTATATACCAAAAAGTGCTATTTGAGCTACAAAGCTCTTAGTTGTGGGGTAGTGTTATGACTTACAAGTTAAACCGGATGATGTATATCATCTCATCATCACCTATTTTGGCATTAATTCTTATAAATATTGTTGTAATACCATATACACATGCACACACACGCGTGCGTGCGCACTCACACTAGTGAACAACTTGTGCAATGCAAAAGAAAGTTTAATAAAATACGATTTCATCTAAAAAAATGATTTTCTCTTTCTTTAATTTTGTATATAAATATGAAACTTGATAATTATAATAGTTATTGTGGGTGCCCGAGGACCGAGGATGAAGTTGAAGAGTTGCAACATTGGTGTGAGAATGCCACGGGCCGCAGGCCCGAGGAGGAAGGTCACCCGAGGAGAGGAAGGGATGAGTCAAAGTACTCTGAGGCATTTTAAGTGGGAACGAGAATCTGAAGAGAGAGAATCAATGATCATAAGGAAAGTTTCTAGTTTGGAATAGTCTATTACCTCCGCATTAAATGGTGGGCAACAGCTTTATCAGCTGCATTGATGAGGAAATGACTTGAACAGTGTAAGTCACAGCTAAGCAGACTCCTTCCACTACCTTCTTCAGATGTAAAAAGCAACAAGTGTCATGAGAGGAGGGATGTTAGGTGAGGATGGATGGTTGAAATATGATAAAGGGAGGAGTATATAAGGAAAGGAAGGTGCACAGAGAGACAGATTTGGACACAAGTATCAAGAGACAAAGAAAGAAACAAGGAGAACGCTTAGAGAGAAGAGAGTGAATAATAATCATTCCTTTGTAATTGTGGCCTCCTCGAACCAGCTTGGGAGGATAAATTGGTTCACCTATCCAATACGATTGACCTTTTCTTCCTTGTTCTTGTCCTCGGGCGAAGCCCCCCTTTGGTTTTCTATTTCCCTCTTTTATAAATTCTTTGTTTTGGGCCATGGTTGAACTGATCCAGCTACTATTCTAAGTAGGCCTAGGCCGCAAGATCTTTGGTCCTTACAGTTATTTACATACATTTATTTTGATTAATTATGCTTGTATATTAAATATAAAATTATGATAATTATGTTGTTTATTAATAGGTAATTATTATTATATTTCATATAGAACTATTAAATATATAATTATGAAAACTATTAATACATATTTATTATGATTTTTTTTAAAAGATTTTCAACCTATAACGTCTACTCTTAATGATAATTCTTTTATCATCAGACCAAGATACCAATAAGTTTTTGGTGTATATTTATTATGATTGTGTTTGTATATTGAACTAACTATTTCATCATTTAATTGAGGGTTGTAGAATGAATTAAAGTCGAATTAAAAAGTATATATTAAAATATTGACGTGTAAAATTATAAGGACATAAAAACTTATGTGACAAAATATTGTGAGGTTAACTAAAAATAAAAAAAAAATATTTGGTTATATGTGTGTGCGCGCGCGTGCACGCACCCAAAACACATTAAAAAATAAATTGGAAATTTTATATGCAATCATGAAATTAAAAAAAAAAAAATTATCAAAATAATAATGTAATTAACAAATGATTTTTAAATGCAAATGTACTTACTAACCCATATGAAATCATTACCTGGACATGCTCTCCATCATATTAAACCAAAAGACCCAAAGCAATTTATTTGTTGGGGTTAAAAAGAAAGAGAGCAATTTGTGGTGAAGGAAATGATCGAAATAGAAAGATGATAAGAAAAGAACGGAATAAAAGAACAGCTTGGGCCAATAAGGGCTTGAAACATGTGGCCCAAGCTTGGTCCAAGAATACCTGTCTATCCCGAAATATGTCCAAATTCTCCCAAATGACGATGGGCCTAATGGAGTGGCTTCAGGTAATTACAAAAGTGTTTTTATTTTTTAGATTTTTTTTTTTTTGGGTTGTAGAGACTAGAGAGTAATAATAAAAGTCACAACAGTTTTACAATAATTTTATAAGTCTAAATGATAAATTAAAAAAAATATTAATGATAAGCTTAGATGAAAATTTGAGGGGACAATATATTCTAAGGGTTAAATTGTTCACCAATTCACTTCCTTATATTGTCCATTTCATTTTGTGTTGGATTAGAAACTTATTAGTATACGAGATTTTATGAAAACACACAAAAACAAAGGCCCAATATGATATTATGGTGTTAGTTTAAACAAAAATTTCAATATTGTCCAATTTTGATCGCTAATAGATATCGAGGCTTTGCAATATTTGATTGATCACTTATATTTCATTTATTGAAATTCTCTTATACAAAAATAAATAAATAAATTACTATGCCTTCTTCAGATAAATCATATAGTCATGCAATTTTATTAACAAGTAAGATTAGTAAAGGAACTGTAATTACAATTGAAACGATCAAAAAGAATATATCTTTCTTTTTTTTCTTTTTCTTTTTTAAGAAAAGGAGGTTGAGGTTGATAATTGTGGATGTCTCATAATCCGTGGCTATCTAGTGAAGAGGGCGAGTGGTTCTCTTGGTCCCAAGTATCCATTCTTGTACTTCATATTTCCAATCCTCAACCACCACAACCATCTCTGCTTGTTAAACTCAAACTCGCTCACTCATACACACATTAAACTTACTGCTATCCAAATATGTCATCAGCTGTGGTTGCAGGTTCTTCCTCCTCTTGCACTGCCACCTTCACTAGGAACAGCTCCATCAAAACTTCTTCAACTACACCTGCAAAGCCATTCTTCATATCATCTAAATGCCAGGTATAACCTTTATATATAAAAACATGTAGTACCAACATATATAAACATTGCTACTTTCATCTATTCTCTATTCTCAAGAAACCCATTTGTAAGAAAGCCTTTACTCTCTTTCTTCTCTCCAGAAAACCGCCTTCCAAGGCCTCTCACTCCAAGAAGCCAAAAGGGGTGACTCGGATTCCTTCATAGCTGAGAATAGAAGCAGTTTCGCAAGTGTTATAAGAAGAGGGCTTGAGGTCACTGCAAGAACTACTGGGGCATCAAAGACCATTGAGGCTGAAGTTGACAAGCCACTAGGCCTCACTTTGGGTCAAAAGCCTGGGGGTCGTGTTATCATTAGTGTGAGTTCTGTTATTTCTACGTTTTCTATCTTCAATTCGCGAAATTTGTTATCCACCGAAAAATTAAAAAAAACAGTACAATGATCTTATTTTGTAAGAGTTAGAATAATAGTTAAATGATTAAATACATACAATTTGCTTAAGCGTTTTGGTACAAGTAGTATATCATGATATCCGATCAAGTAATCCTAGATTCAAACATGTTTGGAAGCCAGTGTCATTGCTCAAAGTTCAAATCCCCCCTCCCTTGATATTATAACTATCAAATTATTAGTAAAAATAAAAATAAAAAAATTTTAAACTTGTCTTTACTTTGCCTCTCATTTAAAATGTTAAACGTCACATTTTGAGTCTCATTTATTAAGACGAGTCTCGAACTCTCCATCTCCAAACATGAGCGAGGATTAGAATAATGAATAAATGATCAATATTTCTTAACAACTTTAAACTTTTGGGACAAGTAGTACAACATCAGTAAGTATACTATATGGATTAAGCTGATGTTTTTCATGGCAACTCATTCTGATTCAGGCTGTAGATGGGGGTGGGAATGCAGCAAAAGCAGGACTAAAGGCAGGTGACCAAGTTCTATACACTAGCAGTTTCTTTGGAGATGAGCTTTGGCCAGCTGATAAGCTGGGATTTACAAAAACTGCTATCCAAGCAAAGCCAGACTCTGTCTACTTCGTTGTTAGCAGGTTCACTTTTCTTAACTTTGTTTGTATCCTCTTACTTCTTCACTTCATGTTAATTGTGCACTGTTGGTCAAACATTCCATGGAAGATAGATAAAGGTTAAAACTAATTAAAGCATTAATCGTTATTGAGGCTTATTATTAGGCTTAGCAGTACAATTGACAATTTATCTGAAGCTGTATGAGGATCTTGTTAAAAAAGCTTTGGATTATTGAATTTTTTATGCCATTTTCTATTACCTGTAAACTCAGTAAACGATTGATAAATATTTTTCTAGAATATCTAATGGATTATCAGTGTGACAATAATTTCTACAAGTTCAAAAAATGTTCAATTTTTAAAGTTTGATATATGCTTTTGTAGACGTGCATTACAGCCCTTTTATAGGCTATCTCAGGTGGGGACTCAGCTTTTTGTCCAGAATTTCAGCTGATCAAATGTAATGAATTCTTTCGTTTGCTAGTCAATTAATGGATTTTTTGACAATATAGTAAGAATTTCCTATCATAATTGTCTTGGACACTTCATTTATCTGGACCTTGAAGTTATAACCTTCAAAGATTGTGAGCATGCCAGTAATTAGAGGCCCACTGTGTGGTAACTTCATCAAGAAGATTAGAGCTGAGTTTGAAATGGCTCTGTAGAAGTGGAAATTTTGCAACTAATTACAGAATGCCTCGTGCTATTTAGTGGGTTCCACTGTCGTTATTTAGAAACCAATGAAAATATTCCAAGTATTCTAAATAAAAATTTCAAAGAATACCTAAGGGTCAATCACAAAGATGAAAATGCCACAGGAAACAGAACCTAACATATACAATTCATTATATAATACTATATTTTGGATCATTATACATAAGGGGTCAAGCTGCAATATCAATGGAATCCAATTGTAAGATCTCCATTAATACTTGAAATCTTGGTTTCCCATCCACTATTACGTTGCTTGTGGAAATTTGTTTAGTGATTTTACTCTGTTTTGGATCTTCATCTTTCCTTGAAGTCCAAAGGAACTTTTAGTATTCTAAACATGATGGCCTTTCTCATTCCCTTTTTTGCAATTTGGAAGAATCAAATCTGAGAATACTTGATGTTAAGGAGAAAGAGGAGCCGGGGGAATTGTTAACCACTAGTGGTAATCTATTTTTAGGGTCCAAATATCTGGTTTGTAATAGTATATTTTCTTTGTTCTTTTTAGACAGAACCTTTTGTCATTGCGTCATTGAAGTTTGAAATTATTTGGGATATGCGTATCTTGTCGTGCATTTACTTTATCTATATTAGATACTAACCAACATAATTTAAGAAAAAAAAAAAAAAAAAAAAAAGGAATTTCTTCAAAATAAATTGACGATACTTGTCTAATTTTTTTTTTTTAATTAATTTTTATACTTAAGTAGTAGAATTGGTATCAGTTACTTATACTATAATGTTGTCACGTTTGTCATTTTAGGTTCCTTCAGTCAATTACTTACTGTACACATAATGTATTCCATGTAAAAATCAGTACTTAAAGGAACAAAGTAAACTATAATAACAAGTAAAAATCTGCAAGTGAGCTGATGATGTTAAATTTTTCCTAGTATTCTGTTTTATTTTTTCTATGCCTAATGGTCCATTTATCTATCTGCAATGCAGAGGCGCTGAAGTAGATGTTAAGAAACTACAAAAGCGTCCAGCTCCTCCCCGCTTTGGAAGAAAATTAACTGATGCTCAGAAGGCAATTATAATTTTGGCATAATAAGCTTCAATTTACTACAAATTGTTTACTTATCTTTTGGGTTCAATATAATATCTTAATGTAATTTTAACACCTAATAATTAAATGGGAACCCATCTTGCAGGCTAGAGCTACTCACATATGCCTTGATTGTGGATATGTATACACTGTACAGAAACCTTTTGACGAGCAGGTAAGCTTAGCTTCTGAAATTTGTCATACTCCATAATTCCCCTTAAGACCAGAGAAGGAACAGATTCCAGCTGAAGCACTTCTCAACATCAGAGTAAATATAGTGAACCCTCCCCCTTTTAAGAAAGAAGAAGATTCTATAAAACAGCAGCAAAAGTAGAACCACATTGCTTCTTCATCTTTTCTTTTCTTTATTTTTTTCTCCATTTCTGTTTTCTGTCTATAGCAGAGAGTTTAAGTCAAGACTCCTCTACCCCTTGATTCCCTCAATGCTGTGCTATCACAGCATTGATATCTTCTAGTTGCCATGCTAATTTAGTCACAGTTCACCATGAGTTCACTCATTTTAGTCAATTATTGATATCTTCTTAGTAGGTGATAATTTATCAAGATATTCGGATTTTATTTTTCTGCAGCTGGATGCATATGTATGCCCTCAATGTAGAGCACCAAAGAAGAGGTTTGCACGGTATGATGTAAACACTGGAAAACCAATTGGAGGTGGGTTGCCCCCAGTTGGGGTCATCATTGGGCTGGTGGCTGGTATTGGTGGAGTTGGAGCATTGCTTGTTTATGGTCTTCAATGATTCTTTTTTACTATTGCCTTCCGATTACAAACCCATTGTTCTCCTCTCCAAATCAATCAGCCTGGTTGATATAATGTTAAATTCTGAAGTTTCTTTGGTATTCAGTATGCCAAGATTTCACTCTTTGGAGCCTTTGTATGTGTCTTAAAATGAACTGTAAATCTAAAGGATGTGCTTGAAATTAGAAGAAACTCCAGGAGCAACATTTGTGACCGTTGCATTGATCGCAATCTCTGAAGTGCATATCATCTCCCCCCCCCCCCCCACAAAAAAAAAAAAAAAAGTGCGAGTTCAGGATCTATATGTTGCTATTTTAGTCATGTCTAGCATCAGCTTTCCACACATCATATGTTTCTAACTTGGCTCACACATAGCCCCCACCCTCCTTTCTCTCTTTCTCGCACACAGGAGGTTTTGCACTCAAGGATTGGTGGCATGGTGTCACGGGAGGCAATTTGCAATGCTTTTCAATGATGGGAGGTGTTGATGGTGGCTAGGTTTCATCGATTCGTGACAATTAGGTGCCAATGGTGGCTAAATTGTATAGATCAAGTTGTTTTGTAGGTGGATTCCGTCAAATTTGAGTTGATATGGTTATTTTTTGGATAGATCTAGTCAAATTTGCACCAATTCGTTGAGTTGTGCATGGTGGTGGGTCGAATTGTGAGATAACAAAATGTTTTTCAAAGCATTTGCAAAAATGCAATCAAACACTAAAAAATTAAACATTTTTAATTGAACATATTTTACATCAAAAAATATTTTACAACAAAAGAAAAGTAGTCTCAAAGTACACTTTTAGCCCTTAAAGTTTGGGGTTAGTTTCATTTTGATCTTCTAAGTTTTAAAATTTTCATTTTAATCTTTCATGTCGGATACAAAATCAATATTCCTGCATTACACAATATTTTATAACTACTATTTCATATATAGTTAAACATGAATAGAACTTCATATCACAAACTAAATGGCTGGCAGGGCTAATATGAAAATGAAATCAAACTTTAAGGGCCAAAAGTGTATTTTAGACTTCAAGAGAGTCAATCTCGTACCGAAGGCTGTACCGGTTTGGCTAGTAAAACTATTGAAAGCTCGAAAATGTGTTGAAAACACACGAGCGGTTTAGACCCCCAAATTTAAATTACGGCTTTGTTGATTTTACACTGACTTAAAGATAAGTGCGGAATAGTGTAAACACAAGCGTATAAGCAATACAACTACTCTAATCTAAATTTAAAGCAACACAGCAGTAAAAATGAAATGAACAAGAGTAGGGAAGAAGGATGCAAACACAGATAACACCGAGACGTGTTATCTTAGAAGAAACCGAAGAACTCGGCGAAAAACCTCTTCGCCGCCCTCCAAGCGGAAATCGATCCACTAGACAATCAGTTGGGATACATGGGTTAGCAAAAGACCCTCCAAGCCTAGTCTACCCGATGTACCTAAGCCCTCAAAACTCCTACTCCAACAAGGCTTCTCGGAACCGTGTCTTGTCTTAGTTATCCGGATCCCGCAACAAGCTCCATGTTGCATCTGCCATTCAAGGCTTCTTCCAATGCTTCCCAGCAACACCAAAACGTCACTCAGCACTCTCAAAGGTGTGGTAAGTGTTTGGGCTATCAACCTCTCAAAGATATGGATAATGAAGAGGGAAGGGTTGAGGAGATACCAGAAGCAATTGAATAGAGAATGGTGGGGAAGACAATCTCTAATTCTCAATGTGTTTGGCTAAGGTTTTCTCTCTGAAGCATTCCTCAACATTTGTGGGTAATGATGGTATATATAGGATAGGTGTAAAAAGTGTGACTCAATAAGTACAAACTGGCAGAACAGATTGCCTCGCGGGTGTCTCGCGGGAAGGCCTTACCCGCGAGATACTCGCGAGACACAGCTGTCTCCACCTGGCCTGACTCTTCGCATTCCAGCATGTGCCTGGCACATGATTCACTTCGCGGGATGCTAGGTCTCGAGACACCCGCGAGAATCCTTCAATCTTCAAATGCTTGAGTCTTTATACACTCTCTCTATCACACAACCCTTACAACAAATCCCACAACAAATACAGGGTTTAAACGATTGAAAATAGTTACAATCAAATTTGGCATGGAATACAAGCCAACAAAAACCTAGTTGTAAATTACAACTTTACAACTATATATTTCGGTACCGCTTAATACTGGTATACCGTTTCGAGTTTACCGCTAATTATATATATTATACAAGTATTTATCTACTTATATGTTTATTAGTTAATGTAAGTACATTCATTATGAATAAGCTAATGGTTTTTATTCTTTAGTTTTTTTTTTTTTTTTTAAGTTAAAATAATATCTGATTGTTATTTTTTATGATAAAACTAAGGCTGTGTTTGGTTCCCGTAAAATATTTTTCAGAAAATAGCCTATTTTCCAAAAATGCTATTTTCTAGAAAGGAAAATTTTTTCAAGTATTTGGTTGCATTAAAAAAATTGTTGTAAAAAATATTTTCATGTGTTTGGTTCTATTCTGAAAATACTATTTTCCTACAAATTTTTCACATTTTCTCAGCTATTTTCTCAGCATCCAAACAAATTTTATTACAAAAATTTCAAAATCGTAGCCAATTCAACAACAAATTTCGGCAGCAAATTCCGACAATCAAAAGCCACAACTACCAAAACATCACCACCATACCACCACAACAACAACAAAAATCAAACTTAAAAAAACAAAACTGAGAGATCGAGGAAGAGAGAGCGAGGAAGAGAGAGTGATCAAGCGGCGAGATCGAGGAAGAGAGATCGAGCTCAAGAGGGCGATGAGATCGTGGGTTCGTGGGTCGAAGGTCACCGGCGGTTGCTTGTGCGGTTGCTCTGGGCTTGGAGCGGCGGTTCGAGCTCACGGCTCGTGCTCTATCTCTCTCTCTCTCTCTTTCTCTCTCTCTCTCTTCGTGCTCTCTCTCTATGTTTTCCGAAAAATGATATTTGAAGGAAAAATAAAAACGGAAAAGAATTTCACCTTTGACTCACGGTCAACTGAAAAGAATTTCTAAAAAATTTATTTTCCATGCGCAACCAAACACCCGCATTTACAGAAAAGCATTTTCAAAAGTAATTTTCACCCAAAACAAACACAGCTTAAAATATCAATGTTAGTTGTTGATAATAGAGAACTCATATAATAATAATAATAAGGGTAAATTCCAGAAAACTACCCTGAGGTTTGGGATAATGCCAATAAGGTCCATGAGATTTCAAAATTGAACACTTTAGTCCCCAAAGACAATTTTGTCCCTAAACACCGTTAGCCTCTGTTAGCTTCTCTCTTCTCTCTCTTCACGGTAGCCTCTGTTAGCTCATCTCTCTCTCTCTCTCTCTCTCTCTCTCTCTGTGAAAATGCAAACTGAGCAAAGACAAAACCAAAATCCAAAAAACCTAGCAAACCCTCAAAATTTTTTTGTTCAGAGCAGAGGCCCTTCAATGTCCAATGCCTCCATATCCTTACCCTCTCAAGCCTCACCACGTATCAACCCCGTCCAATCATCGTCATCCTCTGCCATCCACCACCTCAGCCAACCACAACCACCACCTCAGCAACAAAATCCAAATCCAAAAAAACCCAACAAAACCCACCATGGCACCACCATATCTTAACCCACAACCACCATTGGCCACAAAACTCAGCCAAATCCACAACAACAAAACCCAAATCCTCACAGACCTGCTCTCCCATACCGGAAACCTTCACCACCACTGAAAACCACCGCCGGCCACAAAACCAAAAGGAAAAAAAAAACCCAAAAACCCAAAACAAACCACCCAAACATCAGATCCCACCACCACCGTCGGCCACAAGACCCAAAGAAAAAAAAAAAAAAAACCCAAAAACCCAAAACAAACCACACAAACATCAGATCCCACCACCACCGCCGGCCACAAGACTCAAAGAAGAAAAAAAAAATTCACAAACCCAAAACAAACCAACCACATCAGAGCCCACCACCACTGAAAACCACCGCCGGCTACAAAACCCAAAGAAAAAAAAAAACCCCAAAACAAACCAACCATACATCATAGCCCACCACCACCACAGAAAACCATCGCCGACCACAAAACCCAAAGAAAAAAAAACCCAAAAACCCAAAACCATCCAACCACATATCAGAGCCCACCAAAAAAATCATCAACAAACAACTCACAGCCACCAAACCCACGCACCACTATGAAGAAAAGAGGCATGGACGAGAGAAACAGAGGCTTAAGAGGGAGGAGAGTGGATCGGCTTGGAGAGAGAGAGAGAGGATGAGAGGGAGAAGGAGAGGCATGAGGAAGAAGAGAGGAACCAGAGAGGAACCAGAGAGACAGACATGATTGAGAAAAAAAAAAGTAACAGAGGAAATAAAAATGTAATAACAGTGTAAGGGTTTTTTTGTCTCTTAAGACCAAATGGGTCATTTTTGAAATCTAATGGACCTTATTGGCATTATCTCAAATCTCAGGGTAGTTTTCTGGAATTTACCCTAATAATAATAATAATAAGTACACAAAAGCCTTTAACACTTTTTTTTTTTTTTTTTGAAGGTAAAAGTCTTTAACACTTTAATTCTTGATAGATGTGGCAGGAATGAAAACTGGAAATGCTCACGTGTTTGGCCAGAGAAAGGCACACAAAACAAAATAAAGGCATTTAACAAAAGCTAAAAAGAAATTGAACAGAAGGCAAACTAGTTTGGGGCTCTGGCGAAAGATATAAGGAAGAAGAAGATGAAGAAGCAATGAAGAAGAAGAATGGTGGATCATCAACATGGGTTTAAGGCGGGTGAAATTGTGGTAGCAACAGCGGCTATCTGGTATCAACTTCCGCTGCTATTTTCGTTTTAAGTGTTTTTTTTTCTCCTTACCGGCCGATTTTTTTTTCCGGCCGAAATACTCCGATATTCGCCGGTATGACCGATACACAGCCGGTACGGCCGGTATTTAAATCAGCACAAAATACTAGTGTATCTGTACCGGTTGAGGTTCGGTGCAACATATGCCGGCCGGTACGGTACAATATTAGTACAATTTTTTATTGAAATATAAGTTATATTTACTAATCATAAATTAAAAAAAAAAAAGAAAAAGAAAAAGGGGATGATTGAATTAATAAACCTGTTTTTATAAATGCCTTCAAAGTTCAAACCTATCATCTTGAAACTTTGTAAAATTTATTATGCTTGGTTTTTCACAAAACCTTAAATCTTTACAATGTTTATTATCATTGCTTGTTAAAAATTTCAAGTTTTTGAATTAAGTTCTTGGAAGAACTACACGCTTTAGACTTTTGTCAAACCTAATGTGGGGAAAATTCTTTTGCCGGGACTTGAAATGGTGAAGACTATTAATAAATATTTAGTATCAAAAGTCAAAAAATCACACACTTGATGGAATGAACTCGAATTCAAATTCACCCTTCCCTCTTAGATGATTTTAATTTTATATAAGCAATAATGCATTTCTATTAAATAATTTTTTTTTTTTAAAAGATCAGTAAACTAATAAACTTGTTTTATAAATGTCTTCGAAGTTCAAACCTGATCATCTTGAAATTTTACTATATTAATTGTGTTTGGTCTCCCACAAAATATTAAACTTCACGATGTTTATTTTCTGTCATTTTCAAGGACACTAGTCAAAATGCTCTTTCCATAATCCATGACTACTAACAAGTAGTAATAGCACATGGTAAAGCCATCAAACTGAACCGTCAAACAATCACATTTCAATGTGATGACTATAGACCTTAGAGCAACACTTCGCTCTCAGAGTCTTATAAATCAACCCTAAGGACCAAAACATGCAAACTGATCCACTGATAATCGTAGCCAAATCCCAAAGCAAGCAGAGTTTTGTCAAAGAAATTTACCACCGTTGGACTAACCATCTTGGTCATACTCTTTTATAATGACAAAGACTCGCAAGAGTAGAGTAGTGCACAACTGGAATTGTGATCAACTGCCATCAAGTTCTATGGCTGGAAGGGCCAGGACACACTCTAACTTCTTCAAGATCATACTCCCCTCCACCATTCAAGACATGAAACTGGTAACTTAACCTCTACTAGCTTTACCTTATAAATTTATTGCAATGGCTTTCCTTGTGTGGTTTTTACTTGAAGTTCAATTGAAGTTTTTGGCTTGTACATGGCAGACTAATTTTACAATTGTGACAATAAGAAGTCACAATTCTACATCTTGGAATCACATGTTTCGTTGATTCCATTTTACTTTGCAAACTAAGACAATATAATTTATTTTGGTGTCTGCAGAGGATCCCTGAAAAATTTGTGAAAGAATATGGGGATGAGCTGTCCACTGTTGCTACACTCACTGTTCCCAATGGTGATATTTGGCAAGTGGGGTTGGAGAAATCTGACATGAACATTTTGTTTTGTGATGGTTGGAGGGACCTTGTTGAATATTATTCTATTTGTTATTGGTACTTTTTAGTCTTCAGATATGAAGGAAATTCTAATTTCTATGTTCATATATTTGATAAGACTGCCACTGAGATTCAATATCCACCAAGCAAGAATGGTAAATTGCTGGAAGACCAGGTTGACATAATTGATTTAGATGATACAAACACATCAAGCCATGACATGTTGAATGAAAATGAAATGTCCAACTCAGTTGAGTTGCCCACAAAACATAAAGAAGTGAGAGAAAAGCTTATAGGGAAAAAAATTTCTGGCATGTCTTCAAAAGGGAAACTCATGATGTCCAGAGGAAAAGAGAGAGCAATCAAAGCAGCCAGAATGTTAAAGCCTAAAAATGCTTCTTTCGTGGGCATCATGCTACCTTCTTATTATATGGTGAGCCTTATACATGATGCGATCTCTCTCTCTCTCTCTCTCTCTCTCTCTCTCTAAAGACACAAGGATATATATATATATATATATATATATATATTATGACCATGCACTTTTTTTAAATATCACCTTTTGAATCCTTAGTTGCAATCCTTCTTCCTTGTGCAGTATCTGCCTGGTGAATTTTCTATGAATATTGGTCAGAATCAAATTGTCACACTTCAGACTCCAGATGGAAAACAATGGTGTGTGTGGTGCTATCATTACAATCCTCCATATTTAACAATGAGAATGGGGAAGGGATGGACTGCATTTTCCAGGGACAATAATTTAGAAGAAGGGGATGTCTGTGTCTTTGAGGTGATAAAGAGGAAGCCTGTTGTGATTAGTGTCACAATATTTCATGTTGTTGACCATCAAAGTTCAGACTAGGATAACTTGTTTAATTACCATCACAATATCATGCAATCCTTCATCACTGGTATGGTCCAATGGTATATATGGTGACCATGGTTCGTTTCTGATGGATATTGCTTTAAGACTTTTCTTTGACCTGTTTAGTAGGGAGTTATTACAGGAATACAACATTTCCAACCCTCGTTCACAATTATCTAATGTGGGAGTCTATCTGTTACTTTCACATAAACTCACACCACTCACAATCAGTCCCATAGAATAATTGTAGCAAAATTTGTGATTATTGAATTTTTGGTTTAGAAGGTCTTATTGAAGTACTTCATGGTACGTACATAACAAATCTCGGATTTGGTCTTTTATTTATTTATTTTTATTCTTTTTTGTTTCGAAGTGTATTAAAGTCTTTTTAGATCACCATTAATTGTTTAGGACTAGACCAGAACAAATCACCAATGCTTAGTAGAAATTTGAAGCCAAATAAATATAAAAACACGTCAACTTCACAATATTTTTTGGTGATATGTCGTAATTGATATACAATAAAAATGATATTATTAGTAGTTCAATTGAAAAACAATTGTGGCACTAATCACAATTTATTTCTTTAATAAGTTATAATTTTGAAAAAAAAATGATGAAATTTGTTATGTCTGTGTTAATTAGTACGTGTGGGAGTGGGTTTATATGACACGAGGAGAGGGTTAAGTGGATTTGAGGGTAGGGATCATCCAAGTTGGTTTGGAATTCAATCACATCTACATTTAGGGCATCATCAAACCTTACAAAGGCAGTCATGGATGAAATCATCTAATTAAGGGATGAGGTGGTTGAGTTTAATATTGAGGTTCGGGTACCTAGTCGGAATGTGAAGGCCAGGATACATTGCCGACGTTGTCTAAGAAGGCATGGTTGGCCTATAATTTACTAAAATGGAAGGTACGTAGTAAGCTAGAGGACAAAATGTGAGCTCACAAACTCAAAGCAAGGGCAATGTGAAAAGTCTAAGTTGAAGAACTTAAGGCCTTATTTGGTAACAGTGTTTAAACAACGAAAAATGTTATTTAAACACCGTAACACGTATTTTCACACATTTTGTCACAAAACTTTATCAACATTACTAAAAATCTCTTATCAAACGGACCCTAAAAAACCGACGTGGAGAGGTTGAAGGTGACCCAGTTTCTGAAAATTAACTTTGAGAGCTTAAAAAGGAAAGAAAATAAAACAAGTGGGAAATGATTGCTCTAGAAAATTAAAGAGACGATATATAGTTCACATATTGAGGACAATGGATTCCAATAAATATGCCATGAGTAATAAGTTGATATTGATGCCTGTCAGCCGGTGGCTTGGTTTTGCAAGCCTAAGTTGACAAGAGATGCATGGCATTAAATGCATGTGTGCTGTTTGCATGCATTGTCAATCTAGGCACATAAGCGTGGCTGTAGGAGCATGCCCATGATCAAATTTGTCTCTTGAAAATTGTGATTTTGTCAAGCAAGCGTGACTTTGTTATCACATGCATCTAGTAAAGTAAATGCAATAGCATGACTTTTGTTAGGTTCTAAAGATTTAAATTTAAATATTTAGGATCATTTTTCGAGTTTACTGCTAATTATATATATTATATAATTATTTATCTATTTATATGTTTATTAGTTAAAGTAAGTATATTCATTATGAATAGTTAAAATTATAAGCTAATGGTTTTTATTCTTTAGTGTTTTTTTTTTTTTTTTTTAAGTTAAAATAATATCTGATTGTTATTTTTTATGATAAAACTAATAGAGCAAGACTTAGGTACAGTACTTAGGTGCTGTTTCTTAGATTTAATATTCTGTCATGTGGATTTTTTCTCATGGAAAAGAAATATATTTTTTAGTTAAATAGCCACATAGTTGAATTTTAAGAGAAGAATCTAAGAAACAGCATCTAAGTTGTTGTACCTAAATTTTGTCCAAAACTAATATATCAATGATAGTTGTTAGTAATAGAAAACTCATATAATAATTGTGGGGGTGAGAGCCCAACACCACGAATTAGGCCTAGGGCCCAATTTGAATACCCTTGTTTGTCCGAAGAGGGATCAGGGCTGGGCCCGTTTGGTGAAAATGCACTTGAAAAGGAATGATGGGATACGTCCAAAGACTATCCTCTTTATCCGAAGAAGTCCCATCATCGGATCATTAGGGAGCTTGATCAGGCAAATATATCGAAGGCTAGAGCGACCTTCCCAACTGATTCAACGATGGAGAGCGAATTCTGGGCATACCTAGATATGAGGAGCATAAAAATATCTCATAAGGAAAAGCTGCTACCACCGCATTTAATGCACTGCAGCAACTTTCCTGGCCGCATTTATGTGGAGAAGACACCTGAACAGTTTAGCCTTAACTACTACCACTCACGGCAGACTAAAGCAAATGTCTGATGTAACATGTACTCAAGTGAATGCTTGGATGAAGAACAAGTGTACGGTGAAGATGAGGAAGAATGAGGATATATAAAGGGAATAGGTCTCTGAAGTTGGGGGGAGGAAAAATTTGTATTCATTAAGTTGATAAATACTAAGTCTCTTCAGACCCAAGAGAAGTTTTACTAAGTACTAGTCTGAACATCTTCTTATCCTTACTTGCATGCACGAACCGTTGCTAAATCCATAACCAGTCCAGCTGTTTAACCCATTCTTTACAAATTTATTGTTGGGGATTCGTTGGGCTCACAGTCCGCAAAGTTTGTGTCCAGCCCATCAAAATTTCACCCTACAATAATAATATAATAATAATAATAATAATAATAAATAATAGTAGTAAATACACCAAAGTCTTTGACACTTTAATTCTTGATAGATGTGGCAGGTGTTAAAATTTGAAATGCTCGCGTGTTTGGTCAGAGAAGGACACATAAAACAAAATAAACGCATTTAACAAAAGTTAAAAAGAAACAGAACAGAAGGCAAACTAGTTTGGGGCTCTGGCGAAAAATATAAGGAAGAAGAAGATGAAGAAGCGATGAAGAAGAAGAGGAAGAATGGTGGATCATCAACCTGGGATTAAGGCCGGTGAAATTGTGGCAGCAACGGCGGCTATCTAGTATCAACTTCCGCTGCTATTTTCATTTTAAGTGTTTTTTTTTTTCCTTATTGGCCGATTTTCTTTTTTCGGCTGAAACACTCCGATATTCACTGGTGTGACCGATACACAGCCGGTACGGCTGGTATTTAAACTGGTATGAAATACCAGTGTATCTGTACCGGTCTAAGGTCCAGTGCGACATATACCAGCCGGTACGGTACGGTATTTATTACATTTTTTAGTGAAATATAAGTTATATTTACTAATCATAAATTAAAAAAATTAAAAAAAATAAAATAAAATAAAAAAGAAAAAAAAAAGAAAAAAGAAAAGAAAGGATGATTGAATTAATAAACTTGTTTATATAAATGCCTTCAAAGTTCAAACCTATCATCTTGAAACTTTGTAAATTGATTATGCTTGGTTTTTCACAAAACCTTATTATCTTTACAATGCTTATTATCATTGGTCAAAAGTTCTTCCCATAATCAAAGGCCTCAATCTCAGCTGTCAAAATAATCACTCCATTATCCAAGGTCATTACTGTATAGTACACCTCAAAAGCATCATTTTGCTCAAAACCATCACTCTTACCAATTAAGCAGCCCCACAGTCTGAAACACTCAAATTCCTCTTGTAATAGTAGCCTATTATTGATACGGTGCAGATTTTGTATACATATTTAGGACTGTTGTATCAACCATCGTGGTCATACTTTTGATTATGGCAGCTACATCAAAGACTCGCCAGACTGAAGTAAAGCCCAACTAGAATTATGATCATTACCGAGCTGCAAGTTCTATGGCTGGCAGGGTCAGGAGACCCTTTCAATTCTTTAAGATTAATTATACTCCCCTCTGCTATGCAACACATGAAACTGGTAATGTATCCTCCACTGGTTATATAGTACCATACCATTTTACGGCACAATTACAACAATGTAACTTTATTTGGTGGTTGCAAAGGATCCTTGAAAAATTTGTGATCGAATTTGGAGATGAGCTATCCACCGTAGCTACACTCACTGCCCCCTATGGTGGTATTTGGCAAGTAGAATTGAAGAAAGCTGACAACAACATTTGGTTTTGTAATGGTTGGTAGGATTTCATTTGAATACCATTCTATCTGTTACGGTTATTTTTTAGTCTTCAGATATGAAGGAAATTCAAGCTTCCATGTTCTTATATTTGATAAGACTACCACTGAGATTCAATATCCACCTAGCAAGAATTGTAAATTGGAAGATCATCAGGTAGAAATAATAGACTTAGATAAAGATGATACAAACATATCTCCCTCAGATGATTTGCCCACAAAACATGAAGTCAGAGAAAAGTTTGTAAGGAAAAAATTTTCTAGCATGTCCAGAGGAAGAGAGAGAGCAATCCAAGCAGTCGAAAAGTTCAAGCCTAAAAATCCTTCTTGCATGGGTATCTCGCGGCACCATAATATGGTGAGCCTTTATACATAATGTGACCATGATATTCTTTTAAATGTGGCCTTGAAACATATATGCTTTAATGCTTAGTTGTTTCTCCTTCTTGTGCAGTATGTACCTGCTAATTTTCTACCAAGTATATTATTGGGAAGCAATTTGTGACACTTCAAACTACTGATGGAAAACAATGGCAAGTATGGTGTTATTACAACCAAAATCTTAAGTCTTCAACAATGAGAATGGGGAAGGGATGGGTTGCATTTTCGAAAGACAATAATTTAGAAGAATAAGATGTCTGTGTCTTTGAGTTGATCGAGAGGAAGCCTATTGTGTTTAGTGTCTCAATATTTCATGTGGTTGACCATCAGAGTTCATACTAGAATAATCTGTTTAAACGTAAAATCAGGGTCGATGATGCCTTTTTTTTTTTTTTTATATATATATTTAGAGATTTTGTTGAATGGTATGGTTTTATTTTCTGATTGATAGTTTTTAAGACTTCTCTCTATCCAGTATAGTAGGTTTTGTTCATTCAAGTAATTTATAGTACAAACCATATCTGGTTTTATTTATTTATTATAATTTCTTCCTTATTTCAAAGTGTAATTCTAAAACTTTTAAGATCACCATAGTATGGGACTAGAATAGAACAGTTTAGTCTAATTCATATCGTTGATTAGTTGAAATTGGAAGCCAAATAAGTACAAGGACCAATTGCTTAATTTAACAACAATACATATAATCAAGGGCCTTGTAGCTTAATTGGTATATTTCCATGTACAAAATATTTGGAGGGTCAAGACTCTAGAGGATGGAAAGGGTTCGAGTTGTGAGATCAGTAACACGTACATTAATATAACTATCTAAAAAAAAAATACAACAATACATACATAGATACATACATACATACATACACACACACACACACACACATATATATATATATATATGAAACACATAATTTAATAAAAAGATTTAAATTACATAATTATAAATTTTTTTAGAAACTATTCAGCGTAGTTTTATTCAATAGCTGGTAAATTAGTTGCCACAAATTTATCAATTGTTTTATATAAATGGAGAAAATGTTTTTAATATCACTTTTTTAAGATATACCATTATCAGTTGTGTAATTTGAACATATCCAAGCATATTAAAAAAAATAAAAACGTACGACCTCGTTCTATGGAACACGTGTAACATCTTACATTAAGTTTAAATTATTATCTAAGTTTAGAATTGTAACTTTTTTTTCTTTCCAAATATAAGTATATTACCTATATTATTGAAACTTTAATTTTATGATATATTTTTTTAATATTTATCATTTTTATTAATTTTTTAGGGCCAGTATTTCTAATTTCTAATGCCTATTTTTTTTTTTAGCCTAAAACTAAATAGTTTAGCCCAAATTTAATAAAATTTTATTCCTTTCAACCCAAAAATTAAGGAAAAAAATGAATTTTTGAGTCTAAACAATTTAAGGCTACGATTAAAGAGGAAACTACAAAAAGAATCAATTTAAGGTCTAATTAGTCCAAAATGGGTGGAAGTGGATTGAAATAGACTGAACTGGACCGAATTAACAGAAGTGGACCGAATAAGACCGACATGGACGAAATGGAATATATGTGGACCAAATAGGACCGAATTGGACTGACATGGACCAAATGTGTATAGATTCCAAAACTTGACCCAGAGGTAGCTAGCTATCTCCTCTTTTTCTCTTTCATGATCAATGAAGAACCAATTTCAATTACAGTCCTTATTTGATCAACAATCGCGAGAGGCAATTCTGAAAATTCCATCACCAATATCTCCGTAGTCACATAAATTAGTATTGCTTGGAAACTCAAAAGGGAGCTTTGTCTCTAAAGCCAGCCCGTGGTTTAAGTCAAAGACATAAATTCAACACTGAAGGACGAAGTCCGGCTCCTGCATCATTGCATTTCTTAAGGATTATGTGGTGGAAATATCTGCTTGGTTTTGATCACCAGTTTCAAACTACTGATGGAAAACAATGGCAAGCCTTGTGCTATTACAACCATTATACATATTCAGCAATGAGAATGGGGAAAGGATGGATTGCATTTTCGAAAGACAATAATCCAACCCTCTTTTCCACAATTATCCAATGTAGGAGTCTATCCGTAACTTTCAAATGGACTTACCACTCACAATCAGTCTCATAAAATAGTTGTAACAAAATTTGTGTTTGTTGAACTTTTGTTTTAGAAGGTCTTGTTGAAGTACTACATAACAAATCGAATTTGGTCTTTTTATTTATTTATTTTTATTCAAAGTGTATTAAAGTCTTTTTAGGTCACCATTGTTTGGGACTAGACGGGAACAAATTACCATTACTTAGTAGAAATTTGAAGCCAAATAAATATAAAAACACGTCAATTTCACAATATTTTCTGGTGATATATTATGATTGGTGTACAATAAAAATGATATTAGTAGTAGTTCAATTGAAAAATGATTGTGGCACTAATCACAATTTATCTCATTAATAAGTTATAAAAAAAATTATGACACTTGTTATGTCTGTGTTAGTACGTGTGGGACTGGGTTTACATGACATGAGGAAAGGATTAAGTGGATTTGAGGGTAGGGACCATCCAAATTGGTTTGGAATTCAATCACATCTACATTTAGGGCATCATCAAACCTTACAGAGGCAGTCATGGATGAAATGACCTAATTAAGGGATGAGGCGGTTGAGTTTAATTAATATTGAGGTTCAGGTACCTAGTCGGAACGTGAAGGCCAGGATACATGGCCGACATTGTCTAAGGCATGGTTGGCCTAAAATTTACTAAAATGGAAGGTACGTAGTAAGCGAGAGGACAAAATTGGAGCTCACCAACTCAAAGCAAGAGCAATGTGAAGAGCCTAAGTTGAAGAACTTAACAAACTGATGTGGAGAGGTTGAAGGTGACCCAGTTTGTGATTAACTTTGAGAGCTTAAAAAGGAAAGAAAATGAAACAAGTGGGAAATGATTGCTCTAGAAAATCAAAGAGACGATGTGTAGTTCACATATTAAGGACAATGGATTCCAATAAATATGCCATGAGTGATAAGTTGATATTGATGCCTGTCAGCCGGTGGCTTGGTTTTGCAAGCCTAAGTTGACAAGAGATGCATGGCATTAAATGCATGTGTGCTGTTTGCATGCATTGTCAATCTAGGCACATAAGCGTGGCTGTAGGAGCATGCCCAAGATCAAATTTGTCTCTTGAAAATTGTGATTCTGTCAATCAAGCGTGGCTTTGTTATCACATCTAGTAAAGTAAATGCAATAGCATGACTTTCTTGCATGGACGGATTATTGCCTTGCCTACACCTTGGTTTTTGCGCTACAGATATGCCTTTGTGTGGCAGATTGTGTGTGTAAGAGAAGAGGGCAAGAGAAGAAACAGAGTGGTGCAGCAATTACACAGAAGAAAGAAAAAAAGTTCTCTTTTTTATTTGTGAGAAATTGTAGGATTGGGTGTAGTGGGGTTTGGCCCGTTTGGGCTTAGGGTGAGTCTCGTTACAGCATTTGCATTCTTCAGATTTGTTAGTGAAATTTCTCCTAGTTCTAGTATGTAAATGTAAGTCAAAGGTCGAATTACGCAAATCCTTAGTATTCTTTCTTGTTAAACTTAATTTCTTCATTCCAATTAATTATTTGGTGAGATCTTTCTAAGTGCTATACAAAGGCATTTTCCTACAACAATTTGTTATCTTGTTTGGTCTTCCACAAAACCTTAAACTTTCGTTATGTTTATTATTTGAATAAGCGCCCAGTTAATGAGGTGCCCTTAAGGCATTTTTTAATTGACCATCTTAGAAAATACTTAATATCACTTTTAAGGAAAATGACAAAGTTTGACAACAAATTTGGTTGTACCTCAATGGTGTGTTTGGTAGAGAGGATTTAAAAAAAAAATAAAGAGAGAGAGAGAGAGAGAGAGAGAGAGAGAGAGAGAGAGAGAGAGAGAGAGAGAGAGAGAGAGAATGAGGAATGAAAACTTTTTGAAAAGTGTTTGGTTGGGAGGGAGAGAGGAACGAAATGTGATGGACTTCGGGTGTTTTCTCCCCAAGTCCACCAAAATGTTTTCTTCTTAAAATGGGGAGAAAATTGAGGGAGAGAGTGTGATTTGTTAAATGGACAAAAATGCCCCCAATTGCTTTCCTGAGCAATGTTGGCTTTTTTTTTTTTGGACACTTTGCCTCTTCCTTTTTTTTTTTCTTATGAGTGCGTGGAGTGATAGTGATTTCTTTTGTTTGTTTGTTTGTTTTTTTTTTTTTTTTTTTTTTTAAATAGACTTGATTTTTTTTTTTCTTGACATGATTTTAAAAAAAAAATAAATTTGGGTGATTGATTTTTTTTTTTTTTTTTTTTTGCTTGTTTATCACTTTTTTGTTTTAATTAGGCATCATTTTTAAACAAAGGTATGTAAGTAAATTTATATAAACTCATTTTTTCCATCCCTCTACTTTTCCACTCCAAACCAAGCAAATTAAAATGAGGAAAATTAAAATTTTTTCTATCCTCCCACTTTTTTACTCCTCCAACCAAACGGGCTCTAAGGCTACAACTCCACTCAATATCATTTTATTAGATGTGAATTTTGACAAATCCTCCATTGGATTATATTCTCTTATTATATCTTTCATGCTTGAAAATTTTCCTAAAAAACAAAGATCAATAACTAGGTCATTAATCAAATATTTAAATTTTAAGTTTTTGTAATCAAAAATTATATATAAAAAATAAGTTAACAAATTGAATAGTAAATTACCTCTGATTAACATGAAATTTGACTTGTGTATGCAACGGTTAGATTTTAAAATTTTGTGACTATGTTAATTATTTTAAAACGAGTTATAATTTTACACTACAACCAAACTTGTAATCAAATTATGTTCTATGGAAAATATAAAAAGCCAGCAAAATAATTCTAAGTCCACAATCTTTAGCACATCATTTTTCACAACTATTTTATGTGGCTAAACTGTGAATAATAGAAAAAAAGTTGTAGGTTTATATATAAGTGATGAACAATCCGTCATAGTCTACCATATAAGATAGTTGTAAAAAGAGAAATGTTATATGCATAATATTTTCACAACAAATCATAACTAAAGGTTTTTTTAAGACTATTATTAATAGATTAAAAAAATAATATTAACAATAAATTCAAATTTAAACCAACTAGAATTTACCACCTAATATTTTGGACGCATCAATTCTACGATTAAAAGTGGAGGTTCATAGAATATTTCAATTTTTCATCAATTTCAAAGATGTTAGTCAAAACGATCTTCCCGTGATCTGTGACTAGTGACTACCAGTAATTACTGTAGCTGTTCACTTTAAAAGCAGACTCCACTAGCACTAGTAATGGTAGCCAAACGACCCCTTAAAACCATCCCTTGGATGGCTCTATCACTCTCATGAATCAGCCCCAATCCCTGAAACACGCAAACTCCACTGGTGTCTGGTAATGGTAACCAAATCCCAAAGGAAGGCAGAGTTTGGTCACAATATACCATCTTGGTCTCATACTTTCAATAATGGCCTCAAGTTCTATGGGTGGCAGGGGCAGGACACCCATTCATTTCTTCAAGATTATACTCCCCTCCACTTTGCAAGACATGAAACTGGTAACATACCCTCCACTAGTCACTAGCTATAGCTTAATTTATTCAATGGCTTGCTTTTTTTTTTTTTTTTTTTTTTTTTTTTTTTGGTATATAAGTTTTGGTTGTAACAGCATCACTTTCACATAAATATATTAGTGATATAAATTTTGTTATGCATCATTAATCATAACACACCACGCTATGAAAAAAATGTTATGTCTCAAAACTCTTTGATTTTAAAAAACTTATTGTTGTACTATTAGTTTATCTTTCACTTTATTTTTTTTACTTAACAAATTTATGTAGTGGTATATAAGTTTTGATACTAAATTTATTGATAGTCTTCACCATTTCAAGTCCCAGCAAAAGAATGGGAAACCCACATCAGCTATTACAAAAGTCAATAGCTTGTAGTTCATCCAAGAATATAATTCAAAAACTTGAAATTTTCTACAGGCTACATATCTTGGAAATTTGGAATGATATTTGATAATTTTCTCCATTGAATATGGAGGTTTATATTATTACTTACTTATAGGAACAGGAAGCTTACATAAAAATTTTAAGAGTTTAGTTGGAAGTTATTGGCTTGTGTAGCACTTCTCCAAGGAAGGCTAATTGTACAAATGTAATAATAATAAATCATATTTGTAAATCTTGGAATCACATGTTTCGCTGATTCAATTTTACATTGCGACTAAGGTAAGTATAACTTATTTTGATGGCTGCAGAGAATTCCCGAAAAGTTTGTGAAAAAAATTTGAGGATGAGCTCTCCACTGTTGCTACACTCATTGTTCCCAATGGTGGTATTTGGCAAGTGGGATTGGAGAAATCTGGCAAGAAAATTTGGTTTTGTGATGGTTGGCCTGATTTTGTGGAATACCATTCTATTTGTTATGAGTACTTTTTAGTCTTCAGATATGAAGGAAATTCAAATTTCCATGTTCATATATTTGATAAGACTGCCACTGAGATTCAATACCCATCAAGCAAGAATTGTAGATTGGAAGATCAAGTGGACATAATAGACTTAGATGATAGTCATGATACAGACATATCAGGGCATGACAAGTTGAATGATAATGAAATGTCTAACTCAGATGAGTTGCCCACAAAACATGAAGTGAGAGAAAAGTTTGTAAGGAAAACATTTTCTGGCATGTCTTCAAAAGGGAAACTCATGATGTCAAGAGGAAGAGAGAGAGCAATCCAAGCGGCCAGAAAGTTCAAACCTAAAAATGCATCTTTCGTGGGTATCTTGCAGCCCTATAATATACGCTTTAATTATATGGTGAGCCCTTATACATGATGCGATCATGAAGTATTTACACATTTGGTCTTCAAATATATATATGCTTAGTTCCAATCCTTCTTTTATATGCAGTATGTGCCTACTGAATTTTCTATCAAGTATATTAGTCAGAATCATAACGTCACACTTCAGACTTCTAACGGAAAACAATGGCATGTCCGGTGCCATTACCACCAATATTCTGCCTCTTCAGCAATGAAAATGAGTAAGGGATGTGCTGCATTTTATAAGGACAATAATTTAAAAGAAGGAGATGTCTGTGTCTTCGAGGTGATTGAGAGGAAGCCTGTTGTGCTTAGTGTCTCAATATTTCACGTGGTTGACCACCAGAGTTCAAACTAGGATAACCTGTTTAAACTTTAAACTAGTGATGTTTATGCCTATATTTAATTAGGGACTTTGATCACTGGTATGGTTTATATCTGATGGATGTGGTTTTAAGACTTTTCTCTGACCAGTTTGGTTCTTGTTGCAATAGTCTGTAGTCCAAATCCGGCTGATCTGGTCTTTTAATATATTTATTGTTTTTTTTTCTTGTTTCGAAGGGTAATAATTCTAATGAATTTTTTAGATCACCATTGTATGGGCCTAAATTTGTACTGTTTAGTCTAATTCATATTGTTGATATAGTAATAATTTGAAGCCAAATAAATACAAAAACACATCATTTTCACAATATTTTTCATAACTATTGAGGTAATAAGTTGTGATTGGTGTATAATAAAAGCAATGTCAATAGTAATTCGAGTGAAAAATAATGTGGCATGAATCACATTCTGCCACCTCAATAAGTTATGAAATTTGTTATGTTGTGATACCATATGAGGAGGTGGTGTGGGTGCATATGACGTGATGAAAGGATGAAGTGGATTCTACATTCTAGGGTAGGGAATCAAGTTGGTTTGGAATTCAAGTCATATACACATTCAGGGCATTATCAAACCTCAAAGAGGCAGTGTCAAAATCACCTAAGAGGCAAGGCAGTTGAGGTTGGAGAGGCATTGAGCCTCAAATGGCGCTATTGGTACCCTCCGTTGTTGGACCTCGATGCCTAGAATGATTCTTAATTCCTTTTCTTTGAGCTTCCAATCGAGGTCCAGACCTCGCTGAAACCTGACTGAGGCATGGTCGGCTGTGAGTCCAAGGCGTGGCCAGTCGAAAAGCAATTGATATGGAAGGCACCAAGCAAGAGGGCGAAATGTGAACTTGCCAACTCTAAGCGAAAGTAATGTGAAGAGCTCGAGTCGAAGAAGAACTTAGAACTTCTTAATAAATCAATACATAGAGGTTGCAGGCGACCCAATCCAATTGTGGAATCTAAGTCTGAGAGATGAAATAAAAGAGAGCAAAGAAGCACAGTGCAGAAAGCGGAGAAGGGAAAGAAACAGAGAACTGATTTTTTTGAAAAATGTTTATATTTGCAGTAAAAGTGGAATTAAAAGTATTTTAAAATGTTCCATTAACAAATATTCTAAAGGTACCCATTAATTAGACTTATCCAAAAAAGTATACATAATTGCAAGGAATTTGTGTGTAAGCTAATAAATCATTAATATGTGTATTTTTTTTTAAGTGTGCATTACAGCTCATAATTGAGCATTTATTAATCTGTAAAATAATAAATACTTATGTTAACGATTCATTGGCTTACATATACAAATTCATGGTGGTTGTATGTGCTTTTTAGGATATATGTTTACAATTTGACTTTATTTCTGAAATGATCCAGTTAATGAGTGTCCTAAGGGTATTAGTAAATGATCATTTTAGGAAAATTTTAATAATAATTTCATGAAAAATATAAAAAAACTATAAAAAAGTTATTTTTTTTCCAAGAAATAAAAAGTTTTAAAAAATATTTTTTATATTAATGCTCGTAGTGCATCCGTTAAATTTTTCTCTTTTTGAAAAGTGTATAAAAATATTATCTAATAAAAAATTCAAAAAAAAATTGAAATTAATGCCCGGAGTGCATCTATTAATATTTCTCTTTTTGAAAACTGTATAAAAATATTATTTAATAAAAAAATAAATGTATTTTAACAACGGTTGAAGGTCTTTATTAACAAAAGAGTGGTTCTAGGATCACAAATTATTTCACAATTTTTTACTACAATTTTGATGTGACAAATTGTTATGAGTAATTGTCTATCACTTATACACGTATCTACATTTTTTTTTTTCTTCACAGATCACATTCTAACGTATCACACCTGTGGGGAAGAAGTTGTGTAATAATGTATTAGTGTGTTACTAGATTTTTTTTCTTAACAAAATCCATTACTATTATAATAGCCTTTTATTTTGGTAAATCCTTTTGAAGCCTCGATGTGAGCTGTCAAACATGGATGCACTATATCCATTGCCCAATGTCATTACCTTAAAAGCATCAATTTGATGTCGGAATTGTCTCCACTATTGCCTATAGCTCTAGTCCATCAGCCCCAAAAGTCTCAAGCTCACACTGATAATTGTAGCCATATCTAAAGGAAGCAGAGAGTTTCGTCAAGATATTTACAAAGGGTTGGATCGATCAACCATCGTGATCATATTATGGCAGCTAAACCAAAGACTGGTCGGACTAGAGTGGTACCCAACTGGAAAAATGATCATCATCACCATTGGCCTTCAAGTTCTATGTCTATGGCACCCTCTCACTTCTTCAAGATAATCCTTCCCTCCACCATGCAAGAAATGAAACTGGTAATTACTTAATGTACCCTCCACTCTATATACCTTAATTTACACCAAGTAATTAATACCCTGGTTTCTTTGAAAATTTTAACCTTCTGTTTGGTTTATCAGTACCAGTACTATATTTGCAAAGGCTTGCATGTTTGGTTTTGAATATTCTCGTGCTCTTGTTTTACTGTTTATTTCGTAATTTATAAACAAGAGGAAACGGTACCTAGCCAGTTCTTGGTTTAGTGTTTATCGATTGGCTACTCGAAATGGGATGAAGAGAGATAATTTAGTATATGTAGTTATAAGGGAGGGATATATTGAGTGCAAATTTTTTTTTTTTTTTTTTAATTGAAATATAGTACGAGTTTGAAATTTGAATATGGTATGATTTTTTTTTTTTTTTTGAAGGAAGAATACTGTATGAGTTTGAATATAGTATTTTATATATGTATATATACAAGATAGAAATTCTACTCGTGTATATATGTGTGAAACTCCCTTCTGAAGACTTGAACTTCGACCCTTACTCCCCACACCTCACAAGCACTTATACTTGTGGAGTGACCGTCCCGTAGCACCAAGCGTGTGCGGTACTGGTGAGTTTGAATATAATATTAACATTAAAATACTGCAGCAAAACTATTAGAGAAATGCTAAAGATACAAATTTAAAATAAAAAAAAATTACAAACTACTTATATAATGAGTGGTTATTGGTAAATAAAAAAATGATGTTAATGTTGAGTTTAGATGAAAACTAATAAGAAGTTGGACATGTCAACAGTTTGAAAAAATATTGTAAAATAGTTTGTGTCTATAACATTACTCAAAATATTATAGCATACAAATAATGGTATAAGACCCAATGTTTATAGTGTTTTAATGAAGTTTAGCTAATTTATTTTTAAAAAATATATGGTATGTTTCATTATAAGGCTACCAATAATTGAAAAATAACAAACAAAATAGAGAAAAGGGGGGAAAATCCTTCCCTGTAAATAGTTTTTTTTTTTTTTTTTTTTTAAATCTTAACATTAAGTGCAACTTTTGGAAAAGTATGGATTCACTTTCCATGCGGTTCGGCAACACTTTTCTCTCATGTCTTCTCTCTTCCCTTTTCTCTTCACTCTATCACGAATTTCAAAACAGTTCTAATTAACAGTTTTACATTTGTTTATGTCTAGAGTTAATAGTTTAACAAAATCCACAAGCATTACCACTATAAAAATCACCACAATCCAAAACAATAAAAAGAACACACTCATTTTGGTGACAAACTGAAAAACTTTTGAAGAACGTACCAAACAAAACACACCCCCACTTAGGGGGTAATAGAATCTTGGGAAAATTCATCTTTATTCATAAACTAAAAGTTGTTACACCAAAGTATTCCCTAAAAGATTTCTACCAATTTCACTAGTAGAAATTTTAGAATCTTTGTGGTTTGAAAGGACAATTGACTGTATGAAAACTCTAAAGGTGAAATTCAAGAATAAGCTCATGAAGAGAAAATAGAAAATAAACTCCCAAGGAGAGGGTTTCTGAATGTTTCGTCTCAAGAAATTAATGCTCTTCCTATGTTATCGAAACAACAGCCTCGCCCTTTGAAAAAAGTTCATAGTGAGGCATTTTATAGGTAGGTAAAGGCCCTAAATCAATCATAAAATAAATAAGTAGGGAAAACTATAATAATTTCACTTAAGAGTCAAGCAAATTCTCAGAGACAGTATAGTTGTGCAACTTTAAATTGTCATATTTACTCATTTCAGATCAAATTGGTTCAAATTTGTGTTTGTCTTGAACACTGGATGCTACTTTCCAATGAAATAGACTTTAATCAAAGATTTCTTATGTTGTAAAAGAAAGGGTCAAAAGATAATCAAATCATCACTTTAAAGCTAATTTTGTTGTCTTTGAAAAACTTTTGAACCAAACTCAGCCCTAACATTATTCCCTTTATATAACCTAAATTTAATATGTTTTGTGACTCAACCCTAACATATTTTTCTTTATATAGCCTAAAGTTCATATGTTTTGACATTAGGATTTGCCAACACATCTATGGACTAGGAACCTTACTGTCTCTCACTATTCAAGTTTGTTTAAAATTAATAAGAAGATGTACATAGCTAATACTTATTGGAGAAATTTTTTTATCCCTTTTGGTTTTTTTTTTTTTTTTTTACTAGAGAAAAAGGTAGGAAGTCATTTGTCTGCAAAATCATCAATAATATAGCTAACTAAATTGCAAAAATTTCCACCCAAGCCAAAGTTGCAAAGGTTAAATGTAATGAATTTTTAGCCCATGAAAATTCCTATGCATCACATGGTTTACATATCATTGCTTCATTATTGTTTAGAGAAAATATCAATCTGAGCTCTTGAATTATTTTCTCTTATTTCATTTCATTAGAATTACCTGCCTATAGATATGTTCATATAAATTTAAATAGTTTGAAAGAGTACTGGTGATTCTAAAAAATTCTACAAAATTGGAGAAACAAAAAACTTGATCAAATTTTAAAAAGATCGATCGAATTGATTAGTTTGTGTCACCAAGGCTACTAATGACTAATTTTAATTGTAATCGTAATTATTGGAATCAATATTTCTACATCTTGGGGTTACATGTTTCATTGATTACATTTCACATTGTAATTCAAGACAATATAACTTAATTTGGTGGTGGCTGCAGAGTATCCCTGAAAAATTTGTGAGGGAATTTGGGAATGAACTATCCTCTATTGCAAAACTCACTGTACCCTATGGTCGTATTTGGCATGTGGGATTGGAGAAATCTGACAAGAACATTTGGTTTGGTGATGGTTGGCAGGATTTTGTAGAATACCATTTTATTTGTTATGGTTACTTTCTAGTTTTTAGATATGAAGGAAATTCAAATTTCCATGTTCTTGTATTTGATAAGACTGCCACAGAGATTCAGTATCCATCGAGCAAGAATTGTAAATTGGAAGATCAAGTGGACATTATGAAATTAGGTGATGCAAATATATCAATGCATGACAAGTTGGATGAAAATGAAATGTCTAACTCAGATGAGTTGCCTACAAAACACGAAGTGAGAGAAAAGTTTTTAAAGAAAAGATTTTCTGGCACATCTTCAAAAAGGAAAGTTAAGATGTCCAGAGGAAGAGAGAGAGCAATCCAAGCAGCCAGAATGTTGAAGCCTAAAAATCCTTCTTTCATAGGTGTCTTGCGGCCAAATTATATGCGAAGATATATTATGGTGAGCCTTTTATACATGATGTGATTATGAAGTATTCAAATATAATATGCTTATTTGCAATCTTTCCTTCTTGTGTAGTATGTGCCTGTCCAATTTGCTGTCAAGTATCTTAGTCAGCCTAAAATTGTCAAACTTCAGACTTCTAACGGAAAGCAATGGCCTGCCAAATGCATTCTCAGAGATCGTGCAAGTTCAGCAATGAATATAGGGCGGGGATGGACAGTATTTTCGAGGGACAATAATTTGGAAGAAGGAGATGTTTGTGTCTTTGAGCTGATCAAGAAGCAGCCAGTTGTGCTTAAGGTATCAATATTTCGCTTAGTTGACTATGCAGTGTAATTGGCTTCAGACTAGTGTCAAAACTAACAATGGTCAGAGATTTTTGAGATGCTGAAGCTCACGCGGTACGTCAATGGACTTTGTCTACTGGTTTGGTTATTTCGGATGGGTTGATGCTACAACTTTTTGTTTAAGCTTGTACATACAGCTTAGTGGATCTTCTTGAAGGTTTTTGTAACAAATACTGTGTCATTTTACTCTCTTTCCTAATATGTATTTGGATTTGGTCTTTTTCTTCCCCCAAAGACGATTGTATTGTGCTTCAATCTGTTGACTGGTGGGATTTTTGTGACTTGTGACTCCATGTTGAGACTTGCTGGTTGCTGCTGTGAAAGGCACAGAAACTGACAGTACTATTCCATTGAGGAAATGCGTTTTTGAAAGAACCTGCTCTAAACGTGATATGACTTAGGCTAGGCGAATAAAAAATAATCGATGTTACAGGCTCTTATTTTGGTCCACCACCGACCTCACTTTCCTATTCACCAATAACAACTTATTATTTAGTCTACTGTTATAAAAATGTTTTGAAAGTGTTGCAAAGTAACATTACTCAAAATAAAAAGAGTCTTTCAAAGCATAGACTTTTAAAGCACTAGAACGTTCTCGATTATGGGCTTGTCAAATGGGTTGTGTATTATTTAGTCCGGTTATGTCGGTTATTCCGATATTCATTGTTTGAAATAAAATAATTGGTCCATGACTCCATAGTTAGGCCCAAATACTCATTCTTATTTTGAATCACATGCTCTTTCGCTAGCTTAGATAACCTTTTGTGACAATGATTAAGCCCAAATAATAGTTCCAATAACTTTCTTTTGAAATAAAATTCTAAAATAAACCTAAGTCCAAATGATAATTCAATATTTAGACAAGCGTCGTGAAGTAAGATTTATTTTGTTAAATTACTTGTACATTTTAATTTTATTACTGCATTATTCTTGTTAACGCTTGTCTTGTCTCATGGTTTAGTTTTACGCCACCATGCCATAAAATTTAAATTTACTGCTTGCTTGGGTTGATGAAATAAATTTGAAAAACAAAGTGTATCAAATAGTTTAATAAGTATTGAATAGCACTTATTCAATGGTGTTGCAGTGCAGTTGGAAGGTGTTTTAGAAAAGAGGCAAAACAAATGAAGAGAGATCTAACTAGCATGGTAATTAAATTGGGAAAAAGACTTGTTACACAAAATTGTTGAAACAACTCTTTTACTAACCTAACAAGAGAAAGCAACACTACTAGAATAGTAGTATACTACTATTTCAATTGGCACATGCACTGAAATTCATATTATTGACTAACTATGGTTATCTTTTATGTTGATTAGCTAAACTGATATATATGATTTGTCTGTTTCATATTTGCATTCTACTTGTAAAAATCATGAGATCAAGATTTCACAGAATTGTTGAAACAACTTTATTAACCTAACAAGAGAACTCAACACTATAATTTTTCAAATACAACTTCAAATAAAATCTCAAATGAAAATCCATGGTCTATCTGGACACAACATAAATGTTCAAAGAAAGAAAGAGTGCATCTCCAAATATTACAAGCTAATCATCTACTAAAAAAACTCCATAACCCAAATATCAGATACACAACAGCCAAATCTGATGCCACTAAATCCAGCCCTAGTTGCCAAGGCCATAAATTCTTGCTGGGTCCTTTCCCTTCCTCCAGGGTTTTGGGTCATCATAATCAAATCAAGATGAGTGGTGCTCTTCATAGAACTGCTATTCTCAGGCAAAGTTGGAAGAACTGCCTCCACAGCAATTACCTTTCCATCATTTGGGATAGCATTGTAGCAATTTTTCAACAGCTTCAAGCAGTATTCATCACTCCAATCATGAAGTATCCACTAAAACATCATCCAATTATAGTATCATTTGTCTTGAATTGATTTTTTTTTTTTTTTTTTTCTTTTGCAGCAAAACATTTTTATTGAAAAAGCATTTTTGTAAATAATTAAAAAAAAAAAAAAAATGTATGCGGTGCTTATAAAGCGAGACCATCCTAACTCCATTGTTATCAATTGATGTGGCTATTTAGCTTATACTTTTTTTATGGGTAGACAGTGGTGGAGGAGGAGGAGATATGCTATCAATTGACATTCCTCAGACTTGTTTCTAATAGAAAATTATTGTCAATAGGTCCCACTTCTTATAATTTAGTGAGGTTGCCAAATTAATTAAATGGCAACTACTTGAGATAATATAATGGGAAGAAAACCATTTCCTATCATACACAAATCAATTAATAATGTATTTGGGTTTAAGTCAAGGGTACAAGTAAATCAAAACAGATAACAATAATAATTAAGTTTTAATCCCAAAATTTTGGACTAATTATAAATTCACTATTTATAGTTAAGATTGGTCATATGTATAAATCAATCAATACAAATATGCCTTCAAAATATGAAACTCACCTTCATAAAAATAGCATGCCATTTAGGAACGCTCTCGAACATATCCCCTCCTATATGTTCCACACCTATAACACAAATTAATACCTCTCTTTATTTGCAAAAATTGTGTATAAATACATTGAAGGGCTATCCAGGTTTACAAACTTGTGATCTAGAATTATTATTACACAAACCATAAAAATATTGATCAAATTTTAAATTGGTGAAACAAGACAAACCTTGAAAAATGGAGATTGTGAATTAAAATAATACCTGGATAAGCTGGGGCATGTTGTATAACATGTTGTAAATAAAAATTAATGCATTTGATATTGGAGTATCTGGAAATGATCAAGTTAAGACTTAAGAGTAACTCCTAGACCTCCACCAATAACTAGTTGTGTGAGTTGCTCAAAGCCTTTGTAAGACTGAAGAATCTTCTTCATAACAATAGTAGTGTGGTTGACCATTGCTTAGTTAAAAACTTCATTGAACCTAGGGTCCAAGTCTGGATCCTCGAAGGCATGCATGCCATATACCCTGTTGAATGGAATTCCTCCCTCAAGAATTGCACCTTTCAATTGGGACCTATAAAGAGCTCCAATTAGATATATACCATATTTCATTCATCAATGTCACTACCTAATTTATTAGTGTGTGAATTAGTTTATGGAATTCAACCTGGGACTAGGGAACGAGGCATAATGTATATGCCTTTTAGGTGGTACAAGACCACTAGCTACTCTAATTAATACTCAAGAAGAGAGGGGGGGTGGGGGTGGGGCTGTTGGTGTTAATGCTAAGGGTACAATTAATCATTTTCATATTCTATTCATAAATGACTCATTGTTTATTTTGATTGATGTAACATCATGTTGACTAGATCCACCACTTTAATTGCGTCCTTAAATTAACTAAAAAATGTAATTAACTTCAAAGAAAAATCAAATTTGTCAAAACATTACCAGGCTTACCCAAATTAACATGTAAACATTTGGTTTGCCCCAACAATTATTTGACCCAAATTAAGATTGAAAAGCAGTTTTATAAAATGGCATAAAACCTATCATAACAAAAAAATAATAAAATATAGGTGTAAGGGCATAATTTGTAATGGACCCTTAACAATAAAACTTGTAGAGATGTGGGTATATGGGCTAGGCACTACCGATACGAACAACGAATGATGCAAGACCAACATGGGTACTAACAGAATGGTTTTACTGAGTAGTTTTTATGAGGATAAAGGCCATCAATCTGGTTAGGTATTGGTCAGAGACTTTATAATGATTTTTGATCAATCTTTGTGGGGATTTCTCTCATTTAGGTTAAGTGTTTGTGAAATATATTTGTCCTCGGCTTCCTCCGAGGATTTCCTTTTTTCCCCCCCCTCACATGTTGGGAAATCTCTTGGTTATATAGTCTCCTTTCTTTTTTTAGTCTTCGCCGTCCACTTGTCAATTAGCGGAGCCTCTATGTACAGGGGATTGTCCAATCATCTGTATTTGCAGGCTTTACGTTATTTCCCAGCCGCCTTTGCAGGCTTTATAATAGTTGAAGTGACTGATACTTTAGGGTTTTCAGGTCACCTCACCATTAAAGCGGTTAGAATGTTGGTGAGATATATTCAACGAATGAGGGATATTTTCCCTTTAGTGAAGTCGGTGTGCCGAGGATGTGTCATCCTCGGCGAGGCCTTTGGATGACCTGGGCTCTTTCCCATTGTCCTCGGCCTTTATGTTATCCTCGGCGCGGGCCTTGGGCCGTATGTAGTGGGCCAGCATGGTTAATGCAATAGGGCCCCACAATAGCCCCTCAAAATTCTGCTGCACGTCCCCTTGGGCGGGGAGGAGGATTTTGACTTCCTCGGCGTTTTTTCACGCCCTGTTGAGCTTTGCGTTTTTGTTAGTTTTATCGTTACTTCGACCGCTCTTGTAATTTCTTTTTGGCGCTAAAGGGCCGTCTGAAGAATCTTTATGAACTGTAGGTTTGAGTCGCTTGTGCTTAAGCACCCAATTTCTCGTGATTTTCGTCCTTAGTAGGACTCATTACTCAGCGCCTGAGGGGGGTTGGCTTTGCCGCAGATTTGGACACGTGATTCATACTAAGACCCTGGTTTTTCTTAACACTTAATGTTTCTTGAGGGAGCGGTCTCCTTATTGGTTGGAGTCCTCGGACTACGTAGTGCCTGAGTTCGTCCAACACTTGGTTTTTATTCTGAAGCATCTGGCTTTCCCATGAGGCTTGGGTTTGAGGACCATGCAATGCCCTGGTTCTGTCCAGTACCTAGTTTTCTCATTTTATCATCTGAAGTATCTGGTTTCCCCATGAGGCTTGGGTCCGAGGACCATGCAATGCCTTGGTTCTGTCCAGTACCTAGTTTTCTCATTTTATTCATCTGAAGTATCTGGTTTCCCCATGAGGCTTGGGTCCGAGGACCATGCAATGCCTTGGTTCTGTCCAGTACCTAGTTTTCTCATTTTATCATCTGAAGTATCTGGTTTCCCCATGAGGCTTGGGTCCGAGGACCATGCAATGCCTTGGTTCTGTCCAGTACCTAGTTTTCTCATTTTATCATCTGAAGTATCTGGTTTCCCCATGAGGCTTGGGTCTGAGGACCATGCAATGCCTTGGTTCTGTCCAGTATCTAATTTTCTCATTTTATCATCTGAAGTATCTGGTTTCCCTATGAGGCTTGGGTCCGAGAACCATGCAATGCCTTGGTTCTGTCCAGTACCTAGTTTTCTCATTTTATCATCTGAAGTATCTGGTTTCCCCATGAGGCTTGGGTCCGAGGACCATGTAATGCCTTGGTTCTGTCCAGTACCTAGTTTTCTCATTTTATTCATCTGAAGTATCTGGTTTCCCCATGAGGCTTGGGTCCGAGGACCATGCAATGCCTTGGTTCTGTCCAGTACCTAGTTTTCTCATTTTATTCATCTGAAGTATCTGGTTTCCCCATGAGGCTTGGGTCCGAGGACCATGCAATGCCTTGGTTCTGTCCAGTACCTAGTTTTCTCATTTTATCATCTGAAGTATCTGGTTTCCCCACGAGACTTGGGTCCGAGGACTATGCAATGCCTTGGTTCTGTCCAGTACCTAGTTTTCTCATTGTATCATCTGAAGTATCTGGTTTCCCCATGAGGCTTGGGTCCGAGGACCATGCAATGCCTTGGTTCTGTCCAGTACCTAGTTTTCTCATTTTATCATCTGAAGTATCTGGTTTCCCTATGAGGCTTGGGTCCGAGGACCATGCAATGCCTTGGTTCTGTCCAGTACCTAGTTTTCTCATTTTATTCATCTGAAGTATCTGGTTTCCCCATGAGGCTTGGGTCCGAGGACCATGCAATGCCTTGGTTCTGTCCAGTACCTAGTTTTCTCATTTTATCTATTTATCTGTAGCCGTTTAATTCTACATTGCTATAATTTACAATAAGCATTAAATAATTACACTTCTCAAGCAGAATAATAATAATAATAAATGCAGGCTGGAGTTGGTGGAGGATAAGACCTTGCCGTGTTTTGCCTCTTCGTTTGATGGGACTCTTCTGGTTACGAGGCGTCTCTTGGGTTGTCCGGATAACGTGTTCTGACGCTTCGGTGTCTTCTCGTTTAATGAGGCGCCTCCTCATTAATGCTGGCCGTGGATCTACGAGGATCTAACGGTTGATAGGCCCCTTGGAACTTGGGGCGGAATTATTGCCTCCGGAAATCTCTCCCGGGGATTTATTGTGGATTGACCCTCATCAATATTCCGCCTTCTATAAAAGGCGTTTCTAGGGCGACCTTCTCCTTCACACTTTGACAAACATCCATCTTAAACTTCTCCAAAAATATCACCCAAAAAAGGTTCCACCAAATATAGCCATTTGAGCCCCTTCGAATGAGTTGGCCCTTGGAAAGGGCGATCTCGGGGATGCACAGCCCCCACCAGGAGCCGAGGATGGCACTCCGACCCTGTATGTCACATTGGGGTTGGAGTGGGGGAAACCCAAAAGTTCTCCTTCTTTTCAACATAACCAGACGAGGAGCCCTCCTTGCCGTCTAGAGGAGGATCCAGGAAGAACGTAACCACCTTCCCTTGGGTATGGGTCATTGACCCTCCAAGCCGGCTGCATTGGGGGTGGGAGGGAAACCGGGCGGAACCCAGAAGTGGAGCCGCCCTGTGCCACGACCTCTTCCACCTCTTATGTAGCTCTTCTTCCTTCTTTTCTCTTTTTCCTCTTTTTCTTTTACTCCTCAACGAGCCTTCCTCTTTTCTTTTCCTCTTCTCTTGCTTCTCATCCAGCCTTCTTTTCTATCTTCTGTTCCTCTGCCAACTTTCTTTGTTTCTTTTCCTCCTCTCCTCCTTCACTTCTTTTCTATCTTTTGTTCTTCTGCCAGCTTTACTTTCTACCTTTTGTTCTTCATCTCTTCTTTCACTTCTTTTCAATCTTTTGTTCTTCTGCCAGCTTTGCTTTCTACCCTTTGTTCCTCTGCCGGCTTTGTCAAGCATCTGCCTTTGTAGTTAGTTTTAGAACAAGCCCCACGGGCTTCACTTGTAAAAGATGTAATTTTTCTTCATGTATGAATAAAAGAAGTAGACTTGTTTTATGCGTTGTCTCTTTTCTTTTTCGTGTACGCTTATTTCTTGTTGTTGTAGACTTCTGGATGAATATTGTCGCTGGAAACTGTATAGATCTGCCTTTGCTCTTGATTGATTTGATTTTTTTTTATACGCCAGCCGTCGTACCGCTAATACACAAGTCGGCCCCACGGTGGGCGCCAATTGTAAGGGCATAATTTGTAATGGACCCTTAACAATAAAACTTGTAGAGATATGGGTATATGGGCTAGGCACTAACGATACGAACAACGAATGATGCGAGACCAACATGGGTACTAACAGAATGGTTTTACCGAGTAGTTTTTATGAGGATAAAGGCCATCAATCTGGTTAGGTATTGGTCAGAGACTTTATAATGATTTTTTATCAATCTTTGTGGGGATTTCTCTTATTTAGGTTAAGTGTTTGTGAAATATATTTGTCCTCGGCTTCCTCCGAGGATTTCCTTTTTTTCCCCCCCTCACATGTTGGGAAATCTCTTGGTTATATAGTCTCCTTTCTTTTTTTAGTCTTCGCCGTCCACTTGTCAATTAGCAGAGCCTCTATGTACAGGGGATTGTCCAATCATCTGTATTTGCAGGCTTTACGTTATTTCCCAGCTGCCTTTGCAGGCTTTATAATAGTTGAAGTGACTGATGCTTTAGGGTTTTCAAATCACCTCACCATTAAAGCGGTCAGAATGTTGGTGAGATATATTCAACGAATGAGAGATATTTTCCCTTTAGTGAAGTCAGTGTGCCGAGGATGTGTCATCCTCGGCGAGGCCTTTGGATGACCTGGACTCTTTCCCATTGTCCTCGGTCTTTACGTTATCCTCGGCGTAGGCCTTGGGCCGTATATAGTGGGCCAGCGTGGTTAATGCAATAGGGCCCCACAATAGGTATAATTACATTTAAATAGTAGAGTTTGACCTTAAGTTCTAATTTAATTTGATGATTGACTATATCTTATAATTAAGGACCATTTTACAGTTTAAATGTGACAACTGATCTATTAACAAAACCCACGTAAATTATACTTAAAACTTAAAAGATCTACCGAAATATTGTCTTATAATTCTGTGGTTTTGTTTAGTCTCCCTTTTGACTATTAGATTTAAATTCACTCTCTCCTACTTGTCGTAACGAGCAAATTTTGAAGAAAAAAAAACTAAATAATAAAATCCTTTCATGTGCATTATCAACATTCAACGGGGTAATGAGTAAAATAATAATAATAATATATAAATCAAGAACAAACAAATAAAAATATTAACAAATGCTTTAAAGGCATTTGTTTAAAAACTATTTATGGAAAAAATTTTACAGATTTTTATTTTTATCATGACAGTGATATTAAAAAAAAATTTAAATTGTCTATTAACAAATTCTTTAAGCCACTGTTAACTAGATAGAATATAAAAAGGATAAACTCTTTTAAACACACTATGTTTTTATAAACTGAAAACGAGGCGAGAAACGTGTGAGTTTAAAAAAAAATGCACGTTTTTTTTTTTTTTTTGAGATCATAAAAAAAAAAAAAAAAAATGCACGTTATGTGTAAAAGAAACACCTTCCAAATACGAAAGAGGAAGGAAAAAAATTACAAATCAAACCAGCTTTTTATGAAGACCTCGTCTTGAGATAGGGCCAATAAGTGACCCAATTAATGACACACCATCTTCGTTACGCACAAAGTGTTTAGACACAGGAGAAAGACCGTAGAGCCTTTGGAAAGACCCAAAATCATCAGCAACCACAGAGCAACCGAGCACAGTGGCATGCCAGCATCCTAAGGATGCCGTCCAGCATTATGGCTGCGTCGGGGTTCTTGGTGGGGAGATGAGCTACAATCTGTGAGGGAGAGAGCTTGGCTTCTGGTCCAGCTTTGGCTAAGATATCAAAAACACCAAGGTCGTTAGCCGATTGCAAGGCCATAGGCAGCACAATGGAGGTCTGAGCTACATGGCACAGGAGAAACTCTCTTCTTCTTCTTCTTCTTCTTTTTTATCACCATCAAGATCAACAATTCTTGAGTGGGTTTCTATTGGAGAGCCCCATTATAGTGTTGGCTTTGAAATAGATGGAAACAATGACTTTTATGAGAGTTTCTTTGAGATTTTGCTCTCAAAGATTAGTCTTATATCCTAAGAGGTCTTTTCTGAACAAGGGAGGGAGATTGGGATGCAATTTTTCATCTTCATTTATTCAATTCTTTCTCTACTACGCCATGGTTTTTTCAATACATAAATGCCAGCACTTATACTTGTCTTTTGTGCTTACACTTAGGTCCATTTAGTTACGAAGATGGTAAAGTGAGAAGATAGAAAATAGAAAAATGATAGAAAAGTGAGAGAACAGAAAAAATTTTAGTTTCCATCACTTATGTTTAATTGGGAAGGTGGAAAAATAAATGAATGGAAAACTATTTTACTTTGTTGAAAATAAAATTTGTACAAATTAACTATCATGTCTCCATTAAATAAAATAAAAGATAATACATTATACTTTTTTTAAAAAAAATTTATGTATAGATAGAAACTAATTAAAGTATATAATAAAAAAAAAAGCATAACAAAATGTTTAAAAAAAAAACCAACTAAAATTAATAAGAAAATAAACATATGAGCAAAACACAAAAAAAAAAAAAGCTACACATCCAAAAAAGGTCAAAGAAAAGAAGCCACGTTCAGACAAAAGAAGAAAAGAAAATGAAAACCATCACGTCATTAACCAAAAAATTTAAAGGAAAAAAAAAAGTCAACACGTCAAAATTAAAGGAAGAAAAAATGAAAGCAAAAAATAAAAAGCCCATACATTGGAGAGTTGAGGTAAATTTTAAACGTATTTTTGAAAATTCATTTCATGAGTTTTTTACTCTTAGTTTTTTCTCTATTTTTGAAAGAAAACTTTTTGGTAGGTTAGGAGAGAAAACACTTGGACCCTACTGTTTATTTTCTTTCCTCTTCACCCAACAAAATACACTTCAAAAAAAATCTTCTTTCTATTTTTTCTCCAATATTTTTCATCCTCCCTATTTCACCTCCAAACAACACACCCTTGGGTCCAGTTGGTTGAAGGAGTGAAAAAGTGGGACGATGGAAAATTGTGAGAAGATAGAAAATATTTAGTTTTCCCTCTTGTGTGTTTGGTTGGAGGGGTGAAAAAGTAAGATGGTGGAAAACTCTTTTGTTTGGTTTGAGAGAAAAAGGGAATGATGGAAAATATAATTTATATAAATTGACTATTATACCCTTATTATATAATAAGTAAGAAATAGATTTATTTGTACTCATTAAATAATATAAAATTTACCACATTATATATATATATATATATATTTATGTTATTATTTTTATTATTATAATGTAAAAATTGTACCACTTGATCAGGTCACGTTAAAAAAAAGAGAGAGAAGAGAACTTGGACCACTGGACATTAAGAGGCAAAAGTGATAGGAGCAACTGCATCAATCTGTCTAAAAAATTTCGTCTATTTTACACACACAAAAAATTACTTTTTCTATTTTACACCATCATTTTTACAAAACACTCCCATCAATTTATCTATTATACACACTTTTTTTATTAAAATAATATTTCTCTTCCATTTTTCTATTATTTCCCACCTACCCCCCATCTAAGAGCATCTCCAGCAAGCTTTTTAAATTTTTGTACTGTTTAGAGCGTGAACAGTTTATTTTACCTTTTGCTTACTTAATTTTTCAAATACATTTTTCAACTGACTCTCTATCATTTTTTCCATCCCATTTAAATATTATTTCTTCATTCTTTCTTTAATATTTCTTTTTCAATCTTTTTTCATTCATCTAATTTTAATGAGAAGTGTTGCATCCTTAACATTTTACAATATTTTCACAATAAATCATATGTGGTAAGTTATTACTAATTTTAATTTGAACACATCACTTAAATATTTTTTTATAATCAGTATTAGTTAGTAACAACCCATTACTTAAGATTTATTGTGAAAATATTGTAGTAGCATTTCTCAATTTTAATTTCTTCTTCTTTATTTTATTTTTCCCTTATCTTTTTTTTTTTTATCCACACGTTTCTTTTCTTTCTTTCTTTTTTTTTTTTTCCTCTTTTTTTCTCCTCCACACCTTCCCTTATCTCTATCTTCACTTTTCTTTTTTCTTTTGTTCTCTGGCACTTGGTCTGGGCTCTCTTCACTTTACCTTTTGTGAGCATGCTTTTTTCTTCAGCACATGGGCCCAAGGATCCTAGGCCAAATAATTGTGGTTTGGCGGACTGGGCTTGGTTCACCGCAACTAAGGGGCTGTTTAAGAACCAAGTGGTGCACAGGGCAAGTTTCCTACAACACAAATAAACTAACAAGCGAGAATATCTGTATTGAATGACAACGAAAATAGCAAAGAAATGCAAAGTAATTAAGAAATACACAAAAACAGTAGTTAAGGATCCTCGGATTAATGAGAGGCACTTTATTAATTTTCTTTGATTATGGTTACAGTGTGCTCACTAAGACATGATACAAGGTTCAAATAAACTCAAAAATTACAAACTTTGATGGTTATCCAAGCCTCTAAGACTTGCAAAGTTTGAATCCTTTTTGAATCCAAGTATGTGCTATAGTGGTTATTTCTGGAATACCGGGAGATGTTTCTCTATTTTCCTTGAATTTAACAGAGTACTCTCAATGATTCTGTTGTGATATTCTTACTGCCTCCTCCTTAATGTTGGTTGCTTCTTCCTTTTATAGTGTGACTCTAGGGCTCCAGGGTACTAGTGATTTCTCTCTTTTGCCCCTCCCTGAGTACCAAAGTTCATGTTGTGTCAGTTACCCAGAGAGCTGATCCTTTCCTTCTTCCTCATAACTTTCTCTTTTTGGTGCTGCCAAGCTAAAAGCCTCTTACTGACTTTCTATTCCGAGATCTCCTCAGGCTGCCGACCTTAGCTGTTGGCCTTTTTTCACCTTTTCAGCTTTTGGCTGCCCTCTTCTCTTGTCATTTTTCCCAAATAGTTGGAATCTTTTACTGCTGGGTTGAAAGTTTCCTTCCAACCACTTCCACTTATAGTTTCTCATTTTGGGTTCCTTGGGGTACTGCTCCTTTATTCATGAATGGTTACTTTATACCTTCTGATTCCTTACTGTATTACTGGGCGCTTAAAGGGACCCATCTGCCCTTCGTTCTTTGTGCTCTTTGGTACTTTCCTTTGAGCCGTTTCAATCCTATTTAGGCTGTGTTATGTGTCCCAGGGACCCCGGGCCCCATGCAGTCTCTAGGATCCCGGCCTAGTTCTTCCTATTGGGCCTCTTTTGGCTTACTGATCTTGGTCGGCTAGGTCTTTCCTTTACTTCATGGGGTTTTAAAGCCTATTCCTTCATGGGTCTTTGGATCCCAACTCTTTTATTTCTCTAGTTTTATTTCTCATGGGGTTAGCCCAATGTGTAATTTCTTTGGGCCTTGGGCTGTGATTTTTTGAACCTCAACACCTTTTTTCTTTTCTTCTCTTCGTCTACTCCACTTTTGCTCTCTTCACTTTTCTTTTTTCTTTTCTTCTCTTTGTCTACTCCACTGGTGCTCTCTTCACTTTTCTTTTTTCTTTTTTCTTTTCTTCTCTTCGTCTACTCCAGAGCATTCAAGAAGCTCTCTCTTCCTTTCTCTCTCTCACACAAACAAATTCTCTCTCATACACACATAGATCACCGACAGAGAAGTGGAGATCTGCGTTCTACACAAATCGGTGTTCTACATGTTTTTTTTTTTTTTGTTCTGGTTTGATTAGTTTTATTTTATTGTTCAGATTTCATTAGACTTATGACAAAGATTTTTTTTGTGTTTCAAATCTTTTGATTGGGTTTTGTGTTTTTGTTTTGATTGTGGTATGTTTTAGTTTTCTGTGCTACGTTACAGTGTTTGGTGGTGGTGCTGGGTTTGGTGGTTGGGTGGTTATTTTACCGCGCTGGGTTGTTGTAGACGTTAGGAGAGGGTATTTGGGTAAAAGTGCTTTCACAACACTTTTCTGTCATGGCTTTTCCTTCCGATTTGGGAGGAAAAAATTTGTGGGCCCAGGAGAGAAAATTTTCTCCTGGGTTTTCCACTCTTCCTATTTTCTTTCTATTCCCAAACAGTGGAAAACTCACTTTTCTACCCTATTTTCCTTCCTATGTTTTCCATCCTTCCTAAATTTACCCCAACCAAACACAGTGTTAATTACATGCAAGCAATGGAAACACATAGTTACATGCAAGTAAATGACCATAAAGGGCACAAGATTAAAATATATAGAAAACTACAAACATTAAGGATAAATAGAAAAAAGTTAATGAATGTTCTAAGAGTATTAATTGATGAAATATTTTTAAAAAAATTTTACAGAAAATGAAAAAATAAATGAGTTTTTTTTTTTTTTAAGTTGTATTAAATCTTCCTAAAATGATCGATTAACCTATGCTTTAAGGCATAGGCAGGGCTAGGGAGGTGCCAAGGAGGGCAATGGCCCCCTAACTTTTCAAATTTTCTATTAATTTCCTTTTATATCTGATAATAAATTTAAAATTACACAAAAATGTATTCACCGGCCCCCTTGAGAAAATTTCCTAGCTCTGCCACTGCTTTAAGGATACCTGTTAACCGGTACTCATAGTCAAATAATCTTACACAACCAATTACACACAAATCTATATGTAATTTTTTTTAAACTAAAATCATAATTTGAAGTCACGAGATATATATTAGTTTAAGACGGTGTATACACATGCGTAATGCGTGGGTAACAAGTAACAACACTACGTACGTCACTACCCAAGCATCAATAAAGAAGTTAAAGTGAACTTGACCTATCTATTTTGTTAAAGCGGTGTGCTGGTGTGTACACATGGGTAATGCTTGGGTAACAACACTACGTCACTACCCAAGCACTAATATAGGACTTAAAGTCAACATGACCTATATGTTTTGTTCACAAATTGATTATAAGTTCAAAAAATTGATTGGTGGATAAATGGTTATATAGGATTTGAAGGATTTAACCAACGCCTGAATTAAGGCTAATTCCTAATTACTACCCTTTTGGTTTGCGTGATGTTATATTATACCGTAATATTATATTATTGTAATCTTACATTAATATAATTTCAATACAAGAATATCTTTTCAAAAAAAAATCTCAATACAAGAATACAACATTACGTTTAGATTATGGTAATGTTAGAAAAAATCAAATAAACTAAAAACCTTAATGTCACATCATTATAATGTACATCACATCAAAGGCACATCACAATGAACTCAGCGCCCACTAATGTATGATAGATGCCGCTTACTACAAGTTCTATTGTGAGGCAAGGAATGGAAACCCGTATTGTAATAGTAAGTACAAAGAACTATCTTTAAGGAAGAGTAAGCACCAAGATATGGGACTAAACATTTACAAGTTTTAGATGATTGGATGAGAATACACTAAGGCTCTGTTTGGTTAAGATTATAGAAAAATGGTAGAATAGAAAATGTTGAGGATAAAAAATGTGTATTTTTCATTATGTGCATTTAGAAGAGAGAATAAAAAGTGGAAGGATAAATAATAAATTACTATTGATGAGTTTAGAAAAATCATTAGGTCGTCCATTAATATGGACAATCTTGCATCATTAGTAGGCCATCAAAGATAACCGCTCAACACATTCAGTAATGACCATCAAAGGTCTTAAACTCTCATCAAGACAAAGAACGTTACAATCAAGGTAATAATCACCCTAATTTATGTACAACAACTACCTAAGTCACATATAAAAGGGACAATCTGTCTCACTAGCAAAGGTACGTCAAAAGCTGCTACAAAACACTATCTAAATATGAAAAATATGGGTTGATACTAACTTAAGCATCGGAGGCTCCCCCACTGGGCACAACTCGGTGGTTTATTCGATCTATCTCTCCTTTATCTTGTAGGTCCTACAAGATCGTCTAATACTTTGGATTAGGCGAGTGACCCAAACTGACGATTTTGGCATCATCAATTTGGCGCCATTTGTGGGAAAGCGATTAGTCATCTAGCTCTTCCTGTAACAAAGGGTTCACTCGATTCAATCTAGAGTACCTCATGGGATGAGACTCAATGATCATCTCTTAACTCTGCCCATATCCAGTCATCTAAAATTGGGTCGAGATGGGAAAGATAAAGAGATATTACCAAGGCACCATCGTCTTTAAAACACGAATTGTCAGCCAAATGAATAGATGATGATAAGAGAGCCTAGATCCAAGGTCTCAAATCTGTTGGCCTCTAGCTTGAGGGTCTGGTGGAAAGACACCTCAAGTGATGCCGTTACCAATGAAAGTGTGACTCCAGCCACAAGACATGATTGGGTTGGTTGACGGTGACGTAAGAACTTCACAACCTGTGACCTTCTAGGCCTGACACAGTACACACGACAACCACAAAAATTGAGCGACTTTGGTAGACCTCGCAGGAATGGCCCAGCTCCTAGGACTTAAGGTAAGATGTGTTGTTTCTCATCTTGTTATATGGTCTTACATCATCTTGTTAAAAGATCTAGAATACTAGAAGTCTAAAAACGAAATGATAACCTCGTCTAAAACTTTAGAAATATAACAAAGGATTTTATTCTATTAGATATCCTTTTGTTAAAAAATAAAAAGAAGTGATTGTATGTGGTCATATAATTTTTAGCCACCCAAGTCAACTATGATGAAATTACTATAGGAGAACTTTCTTTTATTAGTTTCACCGGCTCCCCATTGTTTTTAGTTTGCGTGAAAGGCGGAACCAAACTTCAATAGAACATAATTACCTTACCAAAATTGTGATCTTAAATATAGGCATTAAAAAAAAAAAAAAAAAAAAAAAAAAAAAAAAAAGAGGAAAGGTAATGAATACCTTGACTGTTATAAACTACATCAGTCAAACCGGTCTCTTTGAGGTCCTTGCCATTAAAGCCAAATATAATTATATATTGTTAAGGATACAGCTGTAGTCATCAAGGATAGCAGCTAAGTCATTCGCAACTAGTGTTACTGATGTATCACAGTTGTAGTGTTCAAAATACAAATCTTGGATTGTGTTGAGATAGGATTAGGATTGATAGTTTTGCGGAAGCAATATAGAACAAAAATCTATATTTTCTTTTTAAAGATCGTTGTACCACACAACCATGGATTCTAAATAGAACAAACATTGCGTACCTCTCTTAGCAACCCAAGCGTGTTGCCTCCCAAGGTATTCACGTCTCCCTCTCTATTTCTTTTGAGTTTTCAGAAGACTGCAGTATCACACAGTAGTTCTGATGGCCAACAACCAAATATGATATTATAAAATCTTATTTTATAGTAGACTTCTAAAACCCTAGAGAGAGATTGGACGTGGGATCCTTAGGGATCCTAATCTTCAGCCGTAGGATTTTATCAATAACCTTTTTGAACGTTATTGACTTTTCTTGAAACTCTTTCCATAAATATTCCTTAATTTTCTCAATCATATCAAGAAAATATTTGAACTTCTACAAATTGCAATAATGTCCATCAACACATTGCAATTGACCCCTGAAGATTAGAGAATTACAAATGAGGTCCCATTACTTACAATTTTATATCTATGTCCTTCCACCATACTATATTCCCACAAGCTACTAGGACTGGATTAATATCACTGTCATGTCCCTAGCTTATGTAACCCTTAATTTCTTGATTTCATAATTTCTATTGGACTCCAAAATATCTTTAAAAACTCTTTAAATATATATATACAATATTATATATATGAAAAACATTTTTTGAAAAATGTCACCGGCCGGTTTTGTTTTGAGTCCAACTTCAATATGAAAATCAACTGAATATACTATCTTCTTTAGAGACTGGTGGATTCATTGTTGAGCATTTATATATTTTACTTATTACACACATAACCCAACGTGTCTGTATATAGCCTTTAAAAATCGGCATCACCAGTTGACATTGTCAAAGTTATGTGCATAATAAATAAATATACACAAATCCCTCATGTTTAAGGACAATAGAAAAAATTGTGATAAGACAAACCTTTTAATTAACAGTGATCGCTCCATAAGGTGTCCTTGATCGGATCCTATTCAGTGTATGTACTTGTTACATTACACCCACTTGTCTGCTTAAAGTCACTACCTCAATGATGGAGTAAATCATCCTATCATATAGCAGCACAACAAGTGTAGGCTTTAGTGGTAATATTCAATTAATATCCACAGCCTAGAACAATTTAATAATCTATGAAAAATCATTACTCCCTGTCTTTGGTTCCTTAACCATTAACATGATTTTTCTACAGATGTGACATCACATGCCACATTTAAACAATGAAATATACCTATAAAAATAATGAATGTGAAAATAAATTTTTATTATCAAATAAAAATGCATAATATTGTTTTTGAGGGCAAATAATTCTAACAAGGATAAGACAGAATTATATTTAATTTTGTATCTAAGTGATATGGGAGAAACATATCTAATTTGTATAGAATAGTCAAGGCCGAATTGCATGGAGAAGCATATCTGATTGTCTATAGATGTGGTAAGGCCGAATTGTATTTTAAATTTTGAATATGTTAGAAACTATGCTATATATGAAAATGCTTTGAACCGTGAATGGTAAGGCTAGGAAACAATTTCAATTAATTGTTTTTACATATATTATGGCGTAATTGATATCCTAATAATGGCTCCTGCTATAACTAAAACAAAAATAGAATGTTTGTGTCCCTTTATGGTATTAGATTAATGGTACACTAAAGAAGAAAAATAAATGGTACCATGATAATATCTTAGTTGATATTCACGGGTAATAAAGCCATAAAATAAGGCCATTGCCCAAACTTATATGTGTATTTATTGGTGGCGAAAGTATAGTAGAATATGCGTAACATGGTTAGAATGCTCTACAGTCGGTTATGCATGAGTTATTAGTCCATCAGTTGGTTAATGAAACTATGTTTTTCAAGGAACAATTCCGAACCAACTTAAAAAGAAACCTTTAGGAATAAAATGCATGGATGACGTATTCGGCCTTGCACACAGAATAATTTTCAAAGTGAATGCAAGGTGGGACTAAGGTTGAAAGACCCAAAGAATTATAAAATTCAGTCCTTACAAAATTACCGCAATAGTTAAGCATAAATCATTTTCAAAATATTATGAAATTTTGTATCTTAAAATGTTCCACAATAGAATGAACAAAATTTACTATTCAAATTTTTCCATGTATAAATATATGTTGCTTTGACTTTGAGAATGGAGAATTTAAATGGTTCCATCTATACCTAATCATGCTTCGAGCATTCAAAGGGAAAAATGTGGGACTCTTAAGGTGTCACAATCCACATGTATAATTCAATAAAAGTGGCTATACAAGTACAATGTTTTTTATTTTATGCTTGCACTAGTGACATCACCAGAGTAAGTACTTACTCACATATATGATATACGAGCAGAGCTTACTGTCTCTAAATACTAAATAGTATCAAATTATTTCCACGTGATTCTATTAAACAGAATGACATGTACTCTATATTAAGCTCATCATTTGAGAACAATCGAGATTATTAATTTGTTAGTATTTTTTGGAGCAAAATGAGCCTAGTAAAGCTTGACAAAATGGATCAACTAAAGGCTCGACATAAGAAAAATCATCTGGTAGAAAAAGGTCATGGCGTAGGCACAACTGTTGAGAATGTCGTAGAGGTTTTCTTACCAGCGAATGTACCTTTCATGCTTGAACGAGGGCAAACCCTCTGGATATATCTACATCTTTAAATAGCTTGAACAAAATACAGCAACGATGGTGCCCAGTTCATGGGCCTTAAGGTCAAATTTAAAATTTTCTTTTCCTTTTAGCTCTCTAAGTATTTGCAACAACATTTGAAGTCAAGTTTTAAGCATAATGACAAATATCATTATTGCCAAATAAAAACCAAGCTATAAATTTAAAATAAGATCATAATTGTTTACTATGATAAATATGATGATTGTTTATCATAATGGCAAATGTCATTAAACACACCGAATTCCAACACTCTTTAAAAAGTGTAAACACTTTGCCAAGTGTTATTTAGTTGCACGAGAATAGGGTAATAGTTATGAAAACAATTGTGGGAAAGGCAAATTGCTAAATTACAAGATTTGTACAAACATGTACAATTGACACAAAAGGCTAGATACTTTCTTGCTAAAGTTAAAAGGCTTGACTAGTAATATCTGCTCTAGCTAGTGTGACCTATTTTAGACTTTTGATCTGTAGCCGATCAAATGATCTTAAGTCCATCCATTTCTTTTATTATTCTACTATCGCCAAAACCAAGAAAAAGGTGGAAATGGCTAAATTGCCTATAAAGCATGTGCTTCATACATAAAATAAGACAATTCTATTCAATTGCATGGCACTAAGTGTGGATTTAATTCTCACTAAGTTTCTATACTCTTACATGAAATGATATTGTTTGGACGTAAGCTATATCAATTCACCCAAAATTTTGTATAATATGTAAACCTATAAGAGGTTTGTTAGATTACTAGCTTTAGATATGCAAAAAACAGATGTTCCAAATTTTCTAAGAGGATGTCATAATTTAACGAAGAGAAACTCTTAAAAAGAAAATGGAGATATAGCTAAAAGTTGTGAAATTTCATCTACATCACAAATGCCGAGTTTAAATCCTGTAAATTATGGGTTGTACAAATCCAGCAAAGAAGAGCTCTATAAGTAAGAGTTCAATGACGAAGAGTTCGTCAAGAAGATTACAACAATGAAAAGACCGAGGTATGTACAAAATAGTATTGAGATTTAAGTCTTCTATTGAGGTAACTCATTTCTTTCTTTCTTTTTTATCCATGAGATCATTTTATTGAAACTAAATAAATATCTAGCTTGCATGATTATTACAAATGTTTATGTAGAACATGTTGAAAATATTGCTATAAAATTGTTACAATTATCACAATCAATATGATTATATTTTTAGTAGCATATGTTTCATCGTCATGAATCTAAGAAGTTCGATTAAGTTTCCTACACTTAAAATGCTAGATGATCGTGTTCACAATATGCTCATGAATTTAAGTCTCAATAAATTTCCGCTATCTCCATCAACTCACCAAAATCTTCTTAAATTGCTTTAAAAATCATATACGGTGCAAGCACCTAACAAAGACCAGTTTAAAGAAGCATATAGTCAAATAGCTTCAATTCTTATACTTCTCTATAATTCATGTAGAATGCACTTCGTCTTGTATAGCATGCAATTGCACATTTGTACATTGTCATGTAGCTAGCACTATTGAAGTGACTTAAGTGTACAATTAAAGAAGAAGGAAAAGGAAATTATTATTACAAATGGTAATGACCATAGTCATCAAAGCATGCCAAAAAAAGAAGAAGAGAGGTTCCAATAGTGAAAGACCATTCCCCTAGTCGTCAACAAATGAGAATTGTACTTTTTACGTTTGAGTGGGGGCAAAAACGTGGCCTAGTTTTTACGCCTTCAAAAAATTGAAGCAAAAGAGATCTAGGCCTTAGACATGAAGTATCATGTTGAGCTAAAAAAAAAAAAAAAAAAATCTTGAAAAGGGAAGAACTCGTCATCTTAAAAAGGGAAGAGCTTGTCAAGAAGATCCCAGCAATAAAAAGATCAAGGTATGTGACAAAATAATATTGTCATTTAAGGTAACACATTTATCTCTGTCTCTTTTATATTCGTCTATAAAAATTTACACCTAGTAAGGTTTTATGCAAAAATGTACACATTACTAGATAGATCACAAAAGAGGTAAAACTCTAGGATTACCAAGGAAATAAGAAAAATGTCCACCTAGGCTATTGGTAACTCATTATTTATAAATTGTTCTAAAATTCTTGTTTAACAAAGTCTTGGCAAGTGCATGTGCTACTTAATGCAGATATCAACATGGCCTCAAAAAGGTCCAAAACGACATAGCGTCAAAGAATCTTTCTAGCAACAAGTGACAAGATTCCTTAAATGGATGTAAGTCACCAAAAAAATGGCTAAGTGATAAGATTCCACCAAGAATGATGTAAATCACTGACGAAGCCTAAGTGACAAGATTCCTTAAATGGATGTAAGTCACCAAAAATGGCTAAGTGATAAGATTCCGCCAAGACAGATGTAAATCACTGAAGAAGCCTAAGTGAAAAGATTCCTTAAATGGAAGTAAGTCATCAAAAAATGGCTAAGTGATAAGATTCTGCTAAGACGGATGTAAATCACTGAAGAAGCCTAAGTGACAAGATTCCTTAAATGGAAGTAAGTCACCAAAAAATGGCTAAGTGATAAGATTCCGCCAAGACAAATGTAAATCACTGACAAAGCCTAAATGACAAAATTCCTTAAATGGATGTAAGTCACAAAAAAAAAAAAAAAAAAAAGGGACAAGATTCCGCTAGACTGATGTAAATTGTTAACAAAGTCTAAATAACGAAGCTCCGTAACTGGATCTAAGTCACCTAAAAGTGGCTAAGTGACTAAATACCCTTAGACGAGTGTAAGCAGACAAGGATTCTCACACAAATGCAAGTCACACGCAAATCAAGAATATCAAACATGACAACCAAAAATTGAATGAAAGAAGAAGTATCGAAGTGATAAAAAATGGTCATCCAAAAAAAATCAACTCGCTCTTCAGTAGTGATAAAAAATGGTTGTCCAAAGAAATCACCTCCCTCCTTAGCAATGATAAAAAATGGTCGTCCAAAGAAATTACCTTACTGTTTAGTAGTGATAAAAATGTTCTCCTAAGAAATCAACTCACTTTCAAGCTATGATCCCTTGAATGTCCAAAAAGACCTTCAAAAGGCATATACTAAGAGGTCGTCATAGAAATACTAACATTCTTGAAGAAGAAAGTAGTTGATGATAAAGAAGCCTGAATCTGAACAAGTCAAGAACATCCCCTAAGCCTGATCAGCATAAAGCAAAATCAAACTTGGGAATGGGGGGGACAACTGATGAGTCCAGAAAAATCATTAGGTCGTCCATTAATATGGACAACCTTGCATCATTAGTAGGCCATCAAAGATAACCGCTCAACACATTCAATAACGACCATCAAAGGTCTTAAACTCTCATCAAGACAAAGAACGTTACAATCAAGGTAATAATCACCCTAATTTATGTACAACAACTACCTAAGTCACATATAAAATGGACAATTTGTCTCACTAGCAAAGGTACGTCAAAAGCTGCTAACAAACACTATCTAAATATGAAAAATATGGGTTGATACTAACTTAAGCATCAGAGGCTCCCCCACTGGGCACAACCCCGGTGGTCTATTCGATCTATCTCTCCTTTATCTTGCAAGTCTTACGAGATCGTCTAATACTTTGGATTGGGCGAGTGACCCAAACTAACGATTTTGGCATCATCAACTATTATACACTTACTATTAGAAGTAGGAAAAAAAAAGTTAGAGTAGTTTTGTATTTTTCTTCTCAATGTCATTTTCTCCCTAATTTGGAAAGGGGAAAACTCTATCCACCCCCACCCCACCCCACCCCCCCCCCCCTTTTTTTTGTCTTTCTTTTCAGTACTATAATCAAACAAAGGATAATCCTTCTTCTTCTTCTTTTGTCTCCCCATCTTTCGTATTTTCCCCCTTTACCCTAGCCAAACATAGTGTAAGAAAAAACTCATTAAGAGTCTACTTCTAACACACTCACCTCACTCTCCACAGAAAAAATAATAATAATAATAAATAAAATCACAGAAAAGTCAATCCTAGTAAAAGACTTAATTTATATATGGTAATAAATAAATTTCTAGAAAACATAAATTTAAATGAAAATAAATACATAGGTCATCTCAGTTTTCAATCTCTCCTCTAGGGTAGGAGGTCTCTCTCTCGTTAGGATACGAGTCTCTTTCTCCCTTAGTGTCATACTAAGGGTTTGACTTTCTTTCTTTATTTTAGCTGAAGCTTCTCTGGAGTTATGGCAGACGATGTGATACAGGGTTTGGAGGGTATGAAATTAACCACAGAAGAGGAGGAAGTTATATCTATCTCTGATGCAAGCAGGCAAGAAGAGATTGAGGGCTGCACGCAGAGCTTGATTGGTAAGTTTCTCACCTGCAAAACTTTTAATAAGAGGGCGGCTCATAGCACACTGAAGAGAGCATGGGGTTTGGAGAGTAAAGTCCAAATTGTGGAGGTAGGGGCTAATCTTTTTCAATTCAAGTTTCAGTCCGAATTTGATTTGGAGAGAGTGTTAAGAACTGGGCCATGGACATTTGATAATCAGGTCTTACTTTTGGTTAGATGGCAAGCTGGGATGACGGCACATAATGTCAGGTTTACTTCAACTTCTTGTTGGGTGCAAATCTGGGGGGCGCCGTTTGACATGGTTTCTCCAAAAGTGGCAGAGGAAATAAGAAGCCGATTGGGTGATGTGGAGGAAGTGGAGAAGAGGCAAAAACAGGATACTCCAAGTCTTTTTATGCGGGTTAAGGTTGCGCTACCTATATCCAAACCTCTTCGGAGAGGGGCTTTCTTAGAAGGTTCAAGTGGACAACGGACATGGGTATCATTTAGGTATGAAAGGTTGGCTCTGTTCTGCCATCATTGTGGTTTGCTTGGCCACAATCTCAAGCATTGTGTTCAGTACTATGAGTCCACTAAGGGGAATAGGGATACAGCTTGTCAATATGGAGAATGGATGAAGGCATCAGGGAGCCGTGTCCGTTCACCGCAACGGAGAGATCAAAACCGTGATGTGGATAACCATGGAATTGATGATAGGAGGACCAGGCAGCAACAACCAGTTGAGGTGGTTGGGACAGAATACAGTGGCGGTAGGGGTGAATCACAAATTCGGAGTGGAGGGGACAAGTGCATTAATGACGATACTGTAAACATTGGGAGTGCTCCAGAAATCTCGCTGGCAGATCCGGTGCATCAGGCAGAGCAAAGCATGGCTAAGGACGTGATGGAAAAAAGCACGTTGGATGAAGTGCTTGGGCCAAGTATAGATGGGTTGAAAGCATCGGATGGGCCTACAAATGAAAGTGGAAACAACAGGGCCCAAGGCATTGAAAAACAACGTAAGTGGACTCGACGTGCCCGCATGAATTATGGGCCTGTGGAGAAATGTAAGGAGGGTGTAATATCTGTGTTGGGCAAATGAATAAACCAAGCAGAGCAGCAGGTAGAATTAGCAAGTGTGGATGAGCAAGCAGGGAAGAGGGTTAAAACAGGGGCTACTGCCCACTCAACTGAAGCGGCGGGGGTGCCAGAGCACCCCTGCCAAGCACAATGAGGCTTCTAAGTTGGAACTGCCAAGGGCTTGGGAACCTTTAGACAGTTCGAAGCCTTCACGATATTGTGAGGGATCAAGCTCCCACTGTCTGTTTCCTAATGGAAACTAGACATGATAGAGAGGGTTTTATGCATCATTGTCGAGACTTGGCTTACCCGAATAAATTGATTGTTAAAAAGCCGGACTTTGGTGGCAGATTAGCATTGGTTTGGAAAGAGGAGGTTCGGCTGGAGGTGATCAATTACACAGATAATCATGTCCTGGCAAAAGTAATGGAGGATAATGGTTTTCAATGGTTCTTAACTGGGTTCTATGGCTGGCCTGAAGCGAATCAGAAACACAAATCCTGGGCTCTCTTAAGGTATCTTTCTTCTTTTGTTAATGGTCTGTGGTGTTGTGTTGAAGACTTTAATGCATTTTTACATGCCTCGGAAAAGCTTAGCATCCATCCACCATCAATTAAACAAATGGAGGATTTCGGGGCTGCATTGGAGGATTGTCACTTCATTGACTTGGGCTTTCGGGGAAATAAATTTACTTAGAACAACAAGCGGCTTGGTACAGCAAACACTAGAGAAAGGCTTGATCGGGCGGTCGCAAACAAGGAATGGATTGATATTTTTTCTACGAGCCAGGTATTTCATTTATTTTCACATGCTTCAGACCATATGCCAATACTCTTACAGACTGGGAAGGATTTTAGGTTCCAAGATAGAATGGCTCGGGGGTTTATATTTGAAGAACGGTGGTTATTAGAGGAGGATTGTGGGAATGTGGTTGAAGAAGCTTGGCTTCGGATGAGCGGTAATGTCTTGCCAATGGTCAACATTAGTACTAAAATAAATCATTGTGGGGCAGTTTTGTTTGCATGGGGTTCGTCCAGGACAAAGCCGGAAGTGGCTAAAATTAAGAGGTTGAAGAAACTGCTTGAAAGGTTACATGAAGGTGATCAAACTGAGGCAGCCAGGGCTGAGTTTGTGGCAGCTAGTAAACAACTAGATGATCTTATGCTTAAGCAAGAACTGTATTTGTGAGAGACCGCGCCCCCGGCCCGTTTTTTTATAGGAATGTTGGGCCAAACCCACGTGTAACGACCCCACCCCAACTGTGTAGATATTGTCCGCTTTGGGTCCCATACCCCTCACGGTTTTGTTCTTCCCCAGGTTGCGCTAGGGAAAAGGCCTCTACACATTGAAGGGAGGTTATTCCTTATAAACACATTCTCATGTGCTTCCCTAGGCGATGTGGGATTCCATGGAATGTAAGACCCCTCTTTTTGGGTCACTACAATCCACCCCCCTTACGAGCACACGCGTCCTCGCGTGTGGGACCCACACTTCCAGCTAGGGTATGGCTCTGATACCATCTGTAACAACCCCGCCCCAACTATGTAGATATTGTCCGCTTTGGGTCCTATACCCCTCACGGTTTTGTTCTTCCCCAGGTTGCGCTGGGGAAAAGGCCTCTGCACATTGAAGGGAGGTCATTCCTTATAAACACATTCTCATATGCTTCCCTAGGCGATGTGGGATTCCATGGAATGCAAGACCTCTCTTTTTGGGTCACTACAATCCACCCCCCTTACGAGCACACGCGCCCTCGCGTGTGGGACCCACACTTCCGGCTAGGGTATGGCTCTGATACCATTTGTAACGACCCCGCCCCAACTATGTAGATATTGTCCGCTTTGGGTCCCATACCCCTCACGGTTTTGTTCTTCCCCAGGTTGTGCTAGGGAAAAGGCCTCTGCACATTGAAGGGAGGTTATTCCTTATAAACACATTCTCATGTGCTTCCCTAGGCGATGTGGGATTCCATGGAATGTAAGACCCCTCTTTTTGGGTCACTACACCTCGTGAATGGGTGGAGTCGTGTTATTGCCTCTCAAAACGGAGGTTCGACTAGTTATATTTTCCCCTTTAGATTAAGGGTTTTACGATGGAGTCGTCACTTATTTAATTATTGGAAAAATAAGAAAACCATAATTAAAAAAAAAAATTCCTCATTTTATTAATTTGAAATTTACATTGATCACAGGAAAATTACATGGCTTTGGTTTTAGATACAATCTAAGATAAAGTATATGACTTTGTTTCCTAGTTACAATCTAAAACTCAAAAATTACATGGATAAGCACTTGATCTACTAACCCTTGATCTAAATTCGGAGGCTATGTTACAAAGTGGGAAGGTGTTAGGCACCCACCTTGCCCGGTGAAACCGGTCTTCTAGACTATGGTGGCCAACATTCATATCATATCATCCAATATGTCAATCAATTTGCATGTTGAATTTGATGTGTATGCATGTGATAAACCCTAATTCAATTTATTGAGTGTTACATTTGGATTGAAAAATAAATTTTAGTGAATGTGTGTGGATGGTGATATCCTAGATTCAAGAATTTGAAAGAATTATGAAACAAACATGTTTTTCATATTTTTTATGTGGATTTAAGATCAAAACTAGTGTTTATGCATGAACATATGATGAACAACCAAGAACATGTGAAGAACACATAAGAACATTTAAGAACATTCAAACATATTCAAGAAAATTTAAAAAATTATTATCATGCTTTAATCCTAAACTCTCATCATGGAAATACAAAAAACAATTAGGGAAAGGGATTATACCTTCATGCAAGATCCATATGGTGGAGGAGGAGACTTTTGAGGGAGATCCTATGGGTGGAGGAAAAAAAGAAGAACTAGGAGAGGGAGAGTGAGTCTCACTCAATACCTTGAGTCTCAGGAAGACCAAGATATGACAAGACTACTCTACTTCACTAGAATTCAAGAGAAGAGAAGAGAGAGGGGTTTTTTTTGTGTCCTAGAATGAATGAGAGGGATGGTTTATATAGTAGTAGTGGAGGGAATATGAATGGAAGGCCATTTAATGAGGGTTGATAAGGATTATGAACCTAAACCTCATTTTAGCCTTGGGAAAAATCTGGTGCATTAAATGGAGAAATTGATGGGAGTGGAAAGTAAGCCAAAATTCGGTTTTCCCGTAACTGCTATAACGGCCTGTGGAGCCAACTTCAAAAAATCATATCTGACTCAATTCTGATCGGAATTGTCTCATTCTTGTGCTCAAATTGAAGCCCCGAATGTTTAGTTTCTGGGAAAATTAACCTCATTCACAGATTCAAAATATTATAAGAGATATCGATGAAATAGTGAGCAGAGGTCATTTGTTAGAAAATGGTTTAAGCACAATTAACATTAATAGGTCCCAAATTAGTCCCCAATTAACATTAAATGGCTCCAATCACTCCAATTTCAGACTTAATTGGTTCCAAATTTACACTAATTAAAAGATAATTGCACAAATTACTCATTGAAAAATTAATGTTTAATTATCTAATTAATTAGGTGTATGCAACCTCACCATAAAATGTAGTCCTAACCAATTAAATTATGACACATCATTGATCTCCAATTGATTACACTTATAACCAATTAAAATCAATTGTTCATAATCACATATAGTCGGACTCAATTTGTGATAGTGCATCTTAGCCATTAAAACTTGACTTGATGATAACTTTCAATCTAGTGGTCCAATTAAGGCTTATGACCAGTTGATTTGATCGTTACAACATCAAGATCATTTTGGTGGAATGAGATTAAGGATCTAATGGCCAGAATCAAGATGCATATTTATGAGGTGAAAGAACCCCTTTTACCCTCCAAGTGAGGTTAAATGCGGGTTGCAAAATGGGGTGTCAACAGTATTGGGCTCAACATTCCCGTTTGTCTTGGCTGAAGTCGGAGGATAAAAACACAATTTTTCCACGCTAAGGCCTCGCAACGACGTCGTAGAAATTTTATACAGGATATTAAAAATGTGGAGGGGGTGTGGGTTGATAGGCCTGAGGATGTTGCTGCGGTGGCAGTACAGTATTCTGAGAATATATTTTCTTCTAGGATATGTGACCGAATGGAGGAATGCCTGAATGCAGTCAATCACAGGATATCTTCGGAGATGCTTAGTATTTTATCTACTGGGTTTAGTGCTGAGGAAGTGAAGACGGCGCTATTCCAGATGGGCCCGACTAAAGCTCCAGGACCGGACGGTATGAATGCACTTTTCTATCAGAAATTTTGGCATATTGTGGGTAATGATGTAACTAATGCTGTGCTGGATTTTCTGAACACTGGTCTTATGTTGCCTGAATGAAATTATACCCATATTGTGCTCATTCCTAAGGTGAAGTATCCAGAAAAAATGACTGACTTTAGACCTATTAACCTGTGTAATGTTATTTATAAAATAATTTCCAAAGTGTTAGCTAATAGATTAAAGTTGATTTTGCCCAAACTGATTTCCCCCTCTCAGAGTGCTTTTGTGCCTGGTCGATTAATAACTGATAATGTGATTGTGGCATATGAAACTTTGCATGCAATGCATGGACGAAAAAAAGGCAAAAAAGGTGCTCTTGCTCTGAAGTTGGATATAAGTAAGGCGTATGACAGGGTCGAATGGACGTTTTTGAAAGGAATGATGGTCAAGTTGGGTTTTCCGCAAGGGTGGATTGACCGGATTATGGGTTGTGTATCTTCGGCCTCTTTTTCAGTTCGTATCAATGGTAAGGCATATGGTAATTTTAGGCCTACTAGAGGGCTTCGCCAAGGCGACCCGCTCTCCCCCTATTTATTTTTGATTTGTGCTGAGGCTTTTACATCTCTTTTGAACAGGGCGGAGGTTTTGGGTCGGATTCATGGTGTGTCCATTTGTAGATATGCTCCATCTATATCTCACTTGCTTTTTGCTGATGATTCTCTTGTGTTTTGTCAAGCTAAGCAGGAGGAAGTGCAAGTTATTTCGGATGTTTTAGAATTGTATGCGGTGGCCTCAGGTCAATGTATTAACTTTGAAAAATCCTCAGTTTATTTTAGCAGCAATACATCGAGGGGGCAAATGGATTGGATAAAGGCTGCATTGAGGGTGAAGGAAGTGGACAAATTTGAATCCTATCTAGGGTTACCTACATTGATTAGTCGGTCAAAATATCAAGCTTTCTCTTTTCTTAAGGAGAGGGTTTGGAATAAGATTCAGGGGTGGAAAGGAAAGTTGCTATCTAAAGCGGGGAAGGAAGTCCTGATCAAGGCTGTAGCCCAATCAATCCCCACATACACGATGGGAGTTGAAAGCTCGAAAATGTGTTGAAAACACACGAGCGGTTTAGACCCCCAAATTCAAATTACGGCTTGGTTGATTTTACACTAACTTACTAACAAGTGCGGAATAGTGTAAACACAAGCGTATAAACAAACAACTACTCTAATCCATAATTTAAAGCAACTCAGCAGTAAAAATGAAATGAACAAGAGTAGGGAAGAAGGATGCAAACACAAATAACACCGAGACGTGTTATCGAAGAGGAAACCGAAGAACTCGGCGAAAAACCTCTCCGCCGCCCTCCAAGCGGAAATCGATCCACTAGACAATCAGTTGGGACACATGGATTAGCAAAAGACCCTCCAAGCCTAGTCTACCCGATGTACCTAAGCCCTCCAAGCTCCTACTCCAACAAGGCTTCTCGGAACCGTGTCTTGTCCTAGTTATCCGGATCCCGCAACAAGCTCCATGTTGCATCTGCCATTGAAGGCTCCTTCCTATGCTTCCCAGCAGCACCAAAACGTCACTCAGCACTCTCAAAGGCGTGTCAAGTGTTTGGGCTATCAACCTCTCAAAGATATGGACAATGGAGAGGGAATGGTTGAGGAGATACCACAAGCAAATTGTTTAGAGAAGGTGGGGAAGACAATCTCTAATTACCAATGTGTTTGGCTAGGGTTTTCTCTCTGAAGCATTTCTCAACAAATGTGGGTAATGATGATATTTGTAGGAGGGGTGCAAAAGGTGTGACTCAAAGAATACAGGCTGGCAGAACAGCTAGTCTCGCGGGTGTCTCGCGGGAAGGCCTTACCCGCGAGATACTCGCGAGACACAGTTGTCTCCACCTGGCATGACTCTTCGCATTCCATCATGTGCCTGGCACATGTCTCACTTCGCGGGAAGCTTGGTCGCGACATACCCGCGAGATACCCGCGAGAATCCTTTTCTTCTTCAAATGCTTGAGTCTTCAACACTCTTTCTCTCACACACCCCTTACATCAAGTCCCACAACAAATACAGGGTTTTAAACGATTGAACAAAATTACAATCAAATTTGGCACGGAATACAAGCCAACAAAACATAGTTGTAAATTACAACTTTACAGGAGTGTTTCAACTCCCACTGAAACTTTGTAATGAATTAAATATGATGTGTGAAAGGTTTTGGTGGGGTCAAAGTGGGGATGCTAAGAAGATACATTGGAAGAGCTGGGAGTCCCTTACTCAACCAAAGAAGGAGGGTGGTATGGGATTCAGAGACATTCGAAGTTTCAATTTAGCTATGCTGGCAAAACAAGGGTGGAGAATGATGACCAACCATGACTCTCTACTATATCGTTGTTTTAAAACCAAATACTTTCCCCGGTGTTCTTTTTTGGAAGCGGTTGATCATCCAAGAAGCTCGTATGTTTGGAAAAGCTTGCTTGCTGCTCAGCCTATTTTGGGGAAGGGGTGTTGCTGGCGTGTATGTACGGGATCATCCATTCGGGTCTTATCTGACAAGTGGCTGCCTGACCATCCCACAAATAAAATCCTAATTCCTCCGAATGATGTAGGAGAAGATTGGGTGGTGTCGGAGCTAATTGATTGGAATACATTCCAATGGAACCGTAATATCATTGACATGGTTTTTAACAAGCTGAATGCTGAAGCTATTTATCGGATCCCCCTGAGCAGACGATCTGTACCAGACGTGATGGTTTGGCTGCATAATAAAAATGGTCGGTACTCGGTGCGGTCTGGTTACCATATAGCTAGGAAGCTACTGTGTGAGTCAGGTCAGGAAGGTGCTGCGTCCAATCTGCGGTCATGTTGTGATGTTTGGTCCAGAATTTGGAAGCTTCATATCCCAACTAAGATCAAAGTCTTTGTGTGGCGTGCTTGTCACAATATCCTTCCAACACTTGAAAAGCTTAAGCAACGACGGATTATTGAGAGGGACTTGTGTCCCATCTGCAATCAAGTCTCGGAAACATGTTTACATGCATTGTGGGAGTGTGCTGCTGCTCAAGATGTGTGGGCTGGTTGCTCACAACGTGTGTTGCAGAAGGGGCGATCTGTCCAAGCCTTGGTGGTTCAGCTTTTTCAAGATATGTTGCACAAGATGCTGTTGGATGATTTTGAGTTTTTTCTGGTGCTTTGCTGGCTTCTTTGGTATCGTAGGAACCGTGTTGTGTATGGTGGTATAATGCAGGATCCAGGTGCGTTGATTGAGCGTGCCAGAAGTCTTCTTACGGAGTTTGTTGCGGCGCGGACTCACCTTGTGATCCCCATGTCTTTTGCCCAGGCGCAGCAATGGAATCCACCTGTAGGTACAATGTATAAACTAAATTTTGATGCGGCGATTTTCAATGACATTTCGGCCTCAGGAGTTGGGGTGATCATACGGAATGGTGGAGGTCAAGTTATGGCTACGATGTCATCGAGGGGCCCTGCAGTTACAGACAGTGAAGAGGCTGAGGTCTTGGCTTGTTGAAGAGGGTTGGAGTTTGCGATTGAGGCTGGGTTTGCTGAATTAATCGTTGAGGGTGACAATGCAATTGTGATGCGGGCTGTAGCTTCCACTCATGCAGATTGGTCTCGTTTGGGGAACCTTTTTGATGATGTTCGCTGCTTGGCTGGTAGGTTGAGACATATGGAACTTCAATGTATAAGGCGTAGTGCAAATGGGGCTGCGCATTCTCTAGCTCGTTTTGCTAGACATATTAGTGGCGAAAGTGTTTGGCTGAAGGATTCTCCTCCGCCAGCGTTACAGGCTTTGTATGTGGATTCTTTGTCTTGTGCAAGTTAAATGAAGTTGGCTTTCAAAAAAAAAAAAAATGAAAATAATTACATAATAAATTAAATAAGCACTTCTTTAAATACATAAAAATCAGATAAGCATGTTTATAAATCTTCTATCAAAGTTGAGCGGCCAAACATGAACTATAGTCATAGATCATATCCATGAATTTTCCAATGTCAGTAGTACTATAGAACACCTTAAAAGCATCAACTTTGAATAGAAAACATAAATTTAAATGAAAATAAATGCATAATAAATTAAATAAGCACTTCTTTAAATACATAAAAATCAGATAATCATGTTTATAAATCTTCTATCAAAGTTGAGCGGCCAAACATGCACTATAGTCATATCCATGAATTTCCCAATGTCAGTAGTACTGTAGAACACCTTAAAAGCATCTCCCATCAAAAAAAAAAAAAAAACACCTTAAAAGCATCAACTTTGAATGATGTCCACTATTACCCTGATAAAAATCAGCCCTTTTTTAACTCCACTGGTAATGGTAACCAAATCCCAAAAGGAAGGCAGAGTCTCTTCAATAAATTTTCCAACTTTGGATCAACCATTGTGACCATATATACTTTTTAATCAAAGAGACCTCGCCGGACTAGAGTGGTGCCCAACTGTGATCATCATCATCAACGGCCTTCAAGTTCTATGGCGGGCAGGTGCAAGAGCAGGACACCCTCTCACTTCTTCAAGATAATCCTTCCCTCCACCATTCAACACATGAAACTGGTAAGTAATGTATCCTGCTACAGTATATTTCAATGACTTACATGATTGATTTAATTTGAATATTCACTTGCTCTTGCATGCATGTGAGTTCTTGTTTCAGTGTTTTTTCCTAATCCATTTTTGCCTAATTTAGTTTATCTAATTATAATGTTTATCAAGAAAAACTTTATCTAATCATTACAATGGAGGGATACGTTGAGTCCAATTTTTTTTTTTTTTTTTCCCTATGAGAAGATAAAAAACACATACTTGAAATATATGAATTTGAATGTGGCAAAACTAGTATTACATAATGGTAAAAGACATTGATGAAAAAAGAAGATAATATTTATTATTTAATGATAAATTTTGACTACCAAAAATTTAAAATAATTATAAACATAAACAAAATTGAGAAAAAAAAAAAAAAAAAAAAAAAATCTTTTGCTTAACTAGGAGTAGGAAGTTTATTGTCTGGTTGTCTCACATCATTCAAACATGTTAAAAAATTACTATTTTCTTTTTTTTTTTTCTTTTTTTTGTTGCCAAAAACATTAATAAATTTTAGCTAAGGCTTACTTGGTGAAATTTTGATCCCTTTTCAAAATTAGTTGTCCTTGTTGTCTTCTGCACGCATTGATACTGATTGTCCTGTGTTGAGCACCTTTAAAACACTATGAAGTAGGAACAGCTCTGTTGGTGTTTTATTTTTAATCTTTTTAATGTTATGTTTCTTGTTCATTGTGAGAAGCACTTCTTTCAGCAAAATCTTCAATAATTTAGCTAACCAAATTGCAAAACATTCTACCCGAGACAAAGTGGTAGAGGAGAAATGTGATGAACCATGAACCGGTAAAATGCCTGTTCATCAAATGGTTGACATATCATTATTGCCTCATTGATGTTCAGAGAATATGTTGATTTTAGTTTCCTCATTTCATTTTATTAGAACTACCCTGCCAATAGATATGTTGAGATAACTTTGAAAACTTGGAACAACGACTGGTGATTCTATGAAAATTAAGAAAATGGGAGAAACAAGAAACCAGATCAAATTTTAAAAGTTCAATTAAAGTGATTGGTCTGTGTCGCCAATCCTAGCTAGTCTAAGAATTGTAATTATTAGAAGCAATATTTCTACATCTTGGAAACATATGTTTAGTTGATTTCATTTTACATTGTAAATAAAGACAGTATATATAAGTTGATTTGTGGCTGCAGAGCATCCCTGAAAAGTTTGTGAGGGAATTTGGGGATGAACTATCCACTGTTTCCAAACTCACTGTACCCTATGGTCGTAGTTGGCAAGTGGGATTGGAGAAAGTTGACAAGAACATTTGGTTTTGTGATGGTTGGAAGGATTTTGTCGAATATCATTCTATTTGTTATGGTTACTTTCTAGTCTTTGAATATCAAGGAAATTCAAATTTCCATGTTCTTGTATTTGATAAAACTGCCACTGAGATTCAGTATCCATTGAGCAAGAACTGTAAATTAGAAGATCAGGTGGACATTATGGAATTAGATGATGCAAACATATCAATGCACGACAAGAATGAAAACGAAATGTCTAACTCAGATGATGAGTTGCCCACAAACAATGAAGAAGTAAGAGAAAAGTCTGTAAAGAAAGAAATTTCTGGCATGTCTTCAAAAGGGAAACTCATGATGTCCAGAGGAAGAGAGAGAGCAATCCAAGCGGCCAGAAGGCTTAGGCCTAAAAATCCTTCTTTCATGGGAATCATAGGGCGTGTTAATATGCATAAACATATAATGGTGAGCCTTTATAGAAGATATGATTATGAATTGTTTTTCAAATATCTCCATGAAAATATGCTTGATTAGTTGCAATCTTTCTTTCTTGTGCAGTATATTCCTGCCAGATTTGCTATCAAGCATCTTTGTGGGCCTCAAATTGTGAAGCTGGAGACATCTGATGGAAGACAATGGTCTGTCAATTGCCATAACAGAGGTCGCTTAACTTCAGCAATGAATATAGGAAGGGGATGGAATGTATTTTCCAGGGAGAATAGTTTAGAAGAAGGAGATGTTTGTGTCTTTGAGCTGATCAAGAGGAAGCCTGTTGTGCTTAATGTGTCAATATTTCGTGTAGTTGATTATGCATAGCCAGTGAAATAAGCTTCGAAGACTAAAAGATATCTGGTGCAAACTTTAGCTTCAGAGATGTTTGACGTGTCAAAGCTTAGTTTTTGTTTTTACCTTTATAATATCTATGGACTTGGTCCAGGTTTGTATGACCGATGGGTCTTGAACTCTTTTTTTGATTCTAAAACTTTTGTCTAAGCTTGTGATACAGCTAATGAATCTTACCGAAGAAGTTTGTACTTTGTAGTACATGTTAATTGGTTTGTTAAGATACTTTGTTTTCAATTATAAAATGTGTTCTCTTTGCCAAAAATATATATATATATCGCTAACATAACTTTTTTATTTACTATTTTTGCCTTGTCCCATGTTAATAAGAGTTTTTTTTTTTCTTTTTTTTTCTTTTTTTTTTTTGAGAAAGATGTTAATAAGAGTTATGATTGTAAATTTTTCATACCTTAAATCTTCTATAATTTAAATAAGTAAACAAGTTAATGCTAACTTATTTAAATGCATGGATAGTAAGATTTTTGTTTTTGTTGTAATATTATCTTTTTAAACACTTAAATAATATTATTCAATTCTTATTAAAAATTAAAAATTTGTTAAATTTGATGAGATAACTTTAGTTATAATTTAATATATATATATATATATATATATATTAATAAAACAAGTTTTATTTAAAAAGGTGTAAATAGTTGTGAAACAAATTAATATAAAATAGAATTTGGACAAACAAATACTCAAGATAGAAATGGGCAAGATAAAAACAAGACTGAAGGTCTCATATTCTCCACTCCTTCTCGTTATCATTCCAACTTTTTATTAAAGAAAAATGTTGCACTTATCCAAAAAAACAAAAAAAAAAATGTTGCAAAATCTTTTATACATATGCTAGATGAGCTGTCAAATAAGCACTAGTCATATCCATTATGTAATGTAGTACTGTAGTACACCTTAAAAGCATCAATTTGGTGATAAAGTGATGTCCACTATCACCCCCAAAGTCTGTGAAAAGTAACACTCGAAACTCCAATGGTAATTGTAGCCAATTCCCAAAAGCAAGGCAGACCAGTTTCGTCAAGAAATTTTCCACCGGTTTGGATCAATCATCGTCTTCATACTTTTTTATTTTTTTATTTTTTATGATGGTAGCTAAATCAAAGAGTGGAAGGAGTAGAGTACTGGTGCCCTCAAGATCAAGTTCTATGGCAGCCGGAAGGGGCAGCAAACCCTATCACTTTTTCAAGATAATCCTCCCTTCCACCATGCATGACATGAAACTGGTAATAAATGTACCATCCACTCTATATATACCTTAATTTGCATCAAGTGATACCCTAGCTAGTTTCTTACTTTCTTTGATATCTTAACCTTCTATTTGGTTTACCAGTACTACTATATATATATATAAATATATATTGCAATGGCTGCCTTGCATGTTTGGTTTTGAATATTCTCGTGCTCTTGTATGCACCATTTTATTGATAGGTTTTTTTTAGGATACGTTGACTGCAAAGGTTTTTTTTTTTTGGGAACTTACTAAAACATTCTTACAAATTTAGGCTCATGGAGGAGACAAAAATATTATTTTGCTGCCACTAGGAGTTGGAATTTATTGTCTGATCACAACATTGAAACATGTTAAAAATTTTAATAAATTGTAGCTCACGCGTTGATACTGATTCTCCAGTGTTGAACAGCTTTTCTACCCCAGGGGGTGTTTGGTAGGGTAGTTTGAGAAAAGTTGTTTATAATTTTTTTGAAATACTAGGTGAAAAAGTGGGTAGAAATGTGTGTAATGTTGTTTAAAATGTGAAAATATGAGTATGAGATTGATGACCAAGCACGCCCTAAATCACTAAGAAGTACTAGCTAGGAACAGCTCTTTTGGTGTTTTCTTTTTTTCCTTAAAAAAAAAAAAAAAAAAAAAATCTTATTTCCTATGTTTTGCTTCTACATCTTGGGAACCAATAGATATGTTGAGAAATTTTTGAATACTTGAAATGTAAATTGGTGATTCTAATTTTTATTTTTATTTTTTTAAATGGAGAAACAAGAAATTAACCAAATCAAATTTTAAAAAGTTTAATTATTTTTAATGTTTGTGTAGTCAACGCTAGCTAATTTTACAATTTTAACTATTAGAAGCAATATTTCTACATCTTGGGAACCAATTAAGGTTTCATTCATTTCATTTTACATTGTAATTAAAGATAATATAACTTAATTTGGTGGCTACAGAGAATCCCTGAAAAGTTTGTGAGAGAATTTGGGGATGAACTATCCACTACTGTCAAACTCATCGTAACCTATGGTCGTATTTGGCAAGTGGAATTGGAGAAAGTAAACAAGAACATTTGGTTTTGTGAGGGTTGGAAGGATTTTGTTGAATACCATTCTATTTGTTATGGTTACCTTCTAGTCTTTAAATATCAAGGAAATTCAAATTTCAATGTTCTTGTTTTTGACAAGACCGCCACTGAGATTCAGTATCCATTGAGCATGAATTGTAAATTGGGAGACCAGGCAGACATTATGGAATTAGAAGATGCAAACATATCAATGCATCACAAGAATGACAATGAAATGTCTAACTCAAATGAGTTGGCCACGAAATATGTTGAAGTGAAAGAAAAATTTGTAAAGAAAATCTTCTCTGGCAAGTCTTCAAAAGGAAAATTCAAGATGTCTAGAGGAAGAGAGAGAGCAATCAAAGCAGCCAGAATGTTTAAGCCTAAAAATCCTTCTTTCATAGGAATCATAAAGCATTATAATATGAGTAGCCGCTATATGGTGAGCCTTTATAACATGATATGATTATGAAATTTTCAAATATCGCCCTAAATATGAATAGTCGCAATCTTTCTCTCTTGTGCAGTATGTACCTGCTGGATTTGCTTTCAAGTATCTTCATCAGCATGACCAAATTGCCAAACTGGAGAATTCTGATGGAAGACAATGGACTGTCAATTGCTATTACAAACCTTCAACCTCGGCAATGAATATGGGGCGGGGATGGATTGAGTTTGCCAGGCATAATGATTTAGGAGAAGGAGATGTTTGTGTCTTTGAACTGATCAAGAGAAAGCCTGTTGTGCTTAATGTGTCGATGTTTCGTGTAGTTGACTATGAAATACCAGCGAAATAAGCAGACCAAGATCTTGGTGCTTATGGTGAGGTGCTTTTTTTTCTTTTTCTTTTTTTGGCTAAAGTTTACAAGGTGCCTTTGTTATATCTATGGACTTAATTAGTTCTTGTTAGTCTGATGGGTCTTGGGCGCTTGATTGTAGAACTTTTGTCTAAGCTTGTGATACAGCTAGTAAATCTTAGTAGCACTTAGACATGGCAAAATGGGTCAGAATTTTCTGACCCGACCCAACCCGACCCGACCCGACCCGACCCGAAAAATACCTGACCCGAACCCGATTTTTTTGACCCGAAGCAAAAACGGATTGACCCGTGACCCGACCCGTGTTTTTTGCGGGTCAACCCGACCCGACCCGCGACCCGACCCGAACCCGAACCATTTTTTTAAAACCTTTTTTTTTTGGTAAAAAAAATAGTAAAACTAAGACAATATTGGTTTAATTGTTTATTGTGAACTTTAAGGAAACAATTGATACATTTACATAACTACATGCAAATTAATTAAAAGATAAATGGTTGAACATTCTGTAATGAGTAAATATTTTTAAATATCAAATAGCAAAGTACATGCCAAGATAATCTAGTTACAGTAGAGTTAAAAACATAGATTTAAAATTGTAGACATGTAAGAAACATTCACAAGTGTGAAAATAGTGAAACTAAAGTATCAAATTAGCATAAATTATGAATACTTAGATCTATTTTTTAATAATTTATGTCCAAAATAAACGGCTTTTCAAAATAAATTATGATATTTCTTAGAGTGTGTGTTGTTTAACAATAATATGATATTCATAAAAGAGACCATGTATAAATAAGTAAGCAATCAAATTTTAAAGTATATCTCAAATTGCAATAATGTGTCAACTACAATTGATAATAGATTATAAAATTAATTTTTAAGATTGTAAATTTCTTATATGTTTTTATTTTTTATCAAATGAGTTATCCAATAAGTCATTTGTAATTTTGTTTTATATTTTGAAATGTTGATAATGTGTAGAAATAAAACTTGTGTATTTGTTTTACTTATCTTTGTATTATTTTGTTTAAAATAGTAATGTTATAATTTGTATAATTTTAAAATTATTGAATAAGTATTAATAAGTTTAATTGAGTTCATGCTTGATATAAGTGATGAATTCAAAATAATGCATTTTACATCAAGTAATTTGTTGCATAACTTTCCAAATGATAGATACATGTTGTTTTCTTTATAAAAATAAAAAATAAAAAATTTCATGTGAAAAATACGGGTCAACCCGACCCGACCCGACCCGCAACTCGATTGACCCGAACCCGATTTTGACCCGCTTAAAATGACCCGTTTTTGACCCGTGACCCGTTTGACCCGCAACCCGATTGACCCGACCCGAACCCGACCCGACCCGTCCGTTTTGCCATGTCTAGTAGCACTTGTTGGTTTGTTAAGTTACTTTGTTATGTCACTTTGTTTTCAATTATATAACGAGTGAGTAAGGAATGTTAGCTATATACTATTTTATAATATTTTTACAAATTATTAATATGAAAATTTTTTACTAGTTCTCATATGGCCTATCACGGACATAATTTTTTTACTTACCAATAACTATTTAATGTTGGTTTGTTATGTTGCTTTGTTTTCAATTATATAATGAGTAAAAAATGTTAAAGTTATATATATACTATTTTACAATATTTTCACAAATTATTAATATGAAAATTTTTTACTGGTTCTCATATAAGTCCATCACTGACATAACTTTTTTACTCATCAATAATTATTCAACGCATCAACAATTTTGAAAATAGTTGGTGGTTTTATCATTTTCATTATATTATTGGACCTGGTCTTTTTTTTTTTTTTTCCCCTGCCTAAGGCTAATTTAAAGTTTCTTGGATCATTGTATCGAACTGGGCTGGGCCAGGTTAGTCAAGTTGACCGGGTGTTCGTGTATGAAGTTGAACAACCCTACACCCCCACTTCGAAGAAATTACAAAACCTTATAAGTCATATAGTCAATACTTCCACTTCGGTTGAAATTACCAAACCATAATTAGTCCTGCCTTCATACAAAGCTTTAATTTCTATTTTAGTATTTGGATGATAAAGAATGTAAATTAATTATTTAACAAAAACTCAATTCTTCTTTCCATTCTAAACGGCCATATTATTGTATTTGAATTCTGAGTTTTTGACAATTTGACCCCGTTTGGTTTGGTTCTAGGGAAGGCAAAAGAAGGAAAAATAAATTTTTTTAGAATAAAGTAATTTTAATATTTTATTTTGTTATATATTTTAAATTAAAGACTCGTGGTAGCCTAATGGCAATTTTAGATGGCAAAACAAATAATATTTTAATATTATGGTGAACCACATTAGCTTTTTTGTATCCTCTACTTAACGATATGGACTATCTTAACACAATACAAAAAAATTGGGAACCAAAATTGACACCTTTAAAATGTTAAGGAACATTTTGACTCATAGGATAAATGTTGTGACCAAAATGGCAATTTACCTTAGTTTTTTTTTTCCTTTGAAAATTTTTGCTTATTTGTTATGTAAAGAAAAAAAAAATCTTAAGTTTAATTATAATCTTGCCAACTTTCAACCGAAGCACACTTAATTTATAAATAATCTAACTTTATTTGATGATTTATGTATAATATCTATAGTTTTATACACGTTTTATTTTCTTTTTTATTTTCTTTTTCTTTTTCTATAGAGGGTACTCACAATAGTAACTTGTGTTAGCCCAAAAAATTTATAACGAGAACCTATATATATTGACCCAACCCATATGTCATGTCTAAATATAAGGACCAAAATTGTTACTGATCTCAAAGTTCAAGGGTGATATTTATAAAAATCTCAATATTTTATATGAACCTTTTTAGAATTTGATTACTATAATTTGTTTATTTCATATTTGGAGAAGACTATTAAACTTGAAGAATCCGATATCTTGGCTCATCATGCCAAGAATGATAACTATGTAATATGGATAGAGGAAAACCTTAATATAGTTTAGTTGGTTTTGGCTCACGATGTATTGTGTTTATCTTCTTCTTAATAAAGTTACAAATTTTTCATTTAAAAAAAAATTATTGACCCATGTCATTAATACTAACATTTAATTATTTACTGACTGAAACTCAAATTTCACAAGGATAGAAACTTTTTTGGAAGAGAATTTCTTCAAGTCACTATGGCGATTCAAAGTGACCATTGAAGCATACTTTTAATCATATTCCCTCCACCCTTGTATAAGGCTTTATTTATAGCAAAATTGAATAAGGCTTTATTTATAGCAAAATTGAATATACTTCTATGAAACATAAATTTAAAAAAAAAAAAACATAAATAAATAAATTAATTAATAAGCTTGTTTTTTATAAATTTTCTCTTGAAGCCTCAAGGTGAGCTGTCAAACATCCACTATATCCATAATCTAATGTTGTAGACCTTAAAAGCATCAATTTGGTGATGAAATCATGTCCACTATCACTCTGATAAATCAGTCCCAAAGTCTCAGACACTCAAAACTCCATTGGTAATCACATCACAAAGGAAGACAGTTTCTTCAAGAAATTTCCACAGTTGAATCAACCATCTTGATCATAAATACTTTTCATGATGGTAGCTAAATCAAAGGCTCACCGGACTAGAATAATGCCTAACTGGAATTATGATCATCATCAACAGCCTTCAAGTTCTATGACGGCCAGGACAGTACCCTCTCACTTCTTCAAGATAATCCTCCCATCCACCATGCAACAAATGAAACTGGTAATTATCACTCACTTACTATATATACCTTAATTTTTAAGCCTAGTGAATAGTAATACCCTGGTTTCTTAGAAAGACACAGGATAACAAAAGCAAACTTTACCAGTACTACTATATTGCAATGGCTTGCGAATTTGGTTTTGAATATTATCGAGCTCTTGCATGCGCCATTTTAATGATATAAGTTGCTTGGTTCTTGTTTCACTGTTTTTTTTTTTTTTGGTATTTAGAAACAGAACGGGTACTTGATTACTTGCTAGTTCTCGGTTTTGATTTCTATCCATTTTTGCCTAAATTAGTTTATCTAGTTATATAATGGAGGGATACGTTGAATGCAAAGTTTTTTTTTTTTTAGAAGATTAAAAACACTTTGAATATACGAATTTGAAATACATCGATTTTGTTAAAAGACATGGACGAAAAGTGAGTATAGTGTTTAATTATAAATTTTGGCTACCAATAATTGAAAAATAATAATTAAAAAATGGAGTTAATTAAGGAGTAGGACGTTTATTTTCTCACCCCATTAAAAACTCTTTGAAAATTGATAAATTGTAACTAACATTTTGTTGGTGAAAATTGTGTTACCTATTCAAAATTAGTTGCCCTTGTTGTCTTCCACGATGTATTGATACTGATTCTGCTGTGTTGAGCAGCTTTCTACACCTTTGGAACTGTTATTTTTATTTTTGTTAGCATATTTTGTGTCAAAATTTTCTTATAATTAACTTTCGAATACATTGTATTTTGTTATTAGTGGGTCTATTAGTATTTTTTTGTTGATTGGAATTCCTCATGCCAACTTTTGAAAATCAGTTTAGGTAGAAATTTCTGTTGACACTCTAGAGATGTTGGGTTGACTAAAATTGTACGAACTTGAGAAAATTCAGTTACGAATTCACTTGCTGTTCTAGCCCTTCACCCATCCTACATATTCATCATTTCCCACGATCCTAAATCCCATTTGAGACTTGAGAGTTGAGAGGAACCTAGCAAAAATTAAGAGCCAACACCTATCCATTCTCTCTAATCTCTACCTTACACCATAGCCAAATCCTTGAGAGGAGATTAGTTCCTTCACTTCTATCACCATATTAGTGTTGTGAGTGTTGTTTGGAGCCTTGGTTAATGGTAAATTATTGCCTATTGGAGCTACCACAAATCAGCCATGGAGGCTTGAAGATGCAATCAGTGGTTGATTGCAAATCTTGTAACTTGAATAGAGAAAAAACTTGAGGAGTTAGTTGCGATCAAAAGCTTGGAGGGAAGGGGTGCAAGATTACAACACTAGGCTTGGAGAGTTGTGTTGTCTAATTTGTACTACGAGTATCTATTCTAGTGCTGTAGAGAGGTTTTTTCACCTGCTTCTTGGGTTTTCATTCTTTAATAACATATCTAGTGTTATCTTGTAGTATTGTGTCTTTAAATTTCAAGTGGTTTTAGACTCTATATGCTGTAATGTGTTTATCCATGCATATGTTGCTATCCATGCTTTAATCAATTGGTAAACCATGTAAACTTGGTGTTAATTGATAGATTTGTCCTAATCGATTAAGCCATAATTTAAAATTTGGGACTTAAATGAATACCAAGGTTGGATTAGGTATTTCTCAGAAATACTAGGAATTAGGAACAACAATTTTGGTGTTTTTTTTTATAAATAAAAATAAAAATTATTTTTAATGTTTTATTTCTTGTTCAAAAATGTTAGGAAGCCCTTCTTTATGTAAAATCTTCAATAATGTAGTTAAACAAATTGCAAAATATTCCACCGGGCAAGACTTAGGTATAGTATTTAGGTGTTGTTCCTTAGATTCCTCTTTTAAGATTTTTTCATGTAGATTTTTTCTCACTAAATGGAAGTGTATTTTTTAGTTAAATAGTCACATGATTGAATCTTAAGAGGGAAACCTAAGGAACAACACCTAAGGTACTGTACCTAAGTTTTATCCTATTCCACCAGAGCCAAAGTGGTAGAGGTGAAATTATGTGATGAACCATGAGCCAATAAAATGCATGTTCATCACATGGTTTACAAATCATTGCCTCATTGATGTTCTGAGAATATATCAATCTAAATATGTCAGTTCTTGTTTCCTCGTTTCATTTTATTAGAATCACCATGCTAATTGGTATTTTGAGATTATATTTGAATACTTGGAACTAGGATTGGTGATTCTAAAAAAATTAAGCCAATGGGAGAAACAAGAAATCAAATCAATTTTTTTTTAAAGTTCAATTGAAGTGATTGGTTTGGGTAGCCAAGGTTCACTAATTTTACAATTGTAATTATTAGAGACCATATTTCTACATCTTTGAATCCCATGTTTCATTGATATCATTTTACATTTTAATTTAAAGACAAAATAACTTAATTTGGTGAGCTGCAGATGATCCCTGAAAAGTTTGTCAAGGAATTTGGGAATGAACTATCCGCTGTTGCCAAACTCACTGTACCTCATGGTCATATTTGGCAAGTTGGATTGGAGAAAGCTGACAAGAGCATTTGGTTTTGTGACGGTTGGAAGGATTTCGTAGAATACCATTGTATTTGTTATGGTTACTTTCTAGTCTTTAGATATGAAGGAAATTCAAATTTCCATGTTCTTGTATTTGATAAGACTGCCACTGAAATTCAGTATCCACTGAGCAAGAATTGTAATTTGGAAGATCAGGTGGAAATTGTTGAATTAGATGACACATACATATCAATGCATGACAAGTTGGATGAAATTGAAATTTCTAACTCAGAACAGTTTCCCTCAAAACATGAAGAAGTGAAAGAAAAGTTTGTAAAGAAAAAATTTTTTGGCACATCATCAAAAGGGGAACTCATGATGTCCAGAGGAGGAGAGAGAGCAATTCAAGCTGCCAGAACGTTTAAGCCTAAAAATCCTTCTTTCATGGGAATCATACAGCTGTATAATATACGTAACCATTACATGGTGAGTTGTTATACATGATTTGATTATGAAGTTCACAAATATCGCCTTGAAATATGTTTAGTCGCAATCTTTCTTTCTTGTGCAGTATGTACCTGCTGGATTTGCTTTCAAGTATCTTCGTCGGCGTCAAATTGCCAAACTGGAGACTTCTGATGGAAGACAATGGCCTGTCAATTGCTATTGCAGAGAAACTTCAAGCTCAGCAATGAATATAGGGTGGGGATGGATCGTATTTGCCAGGGAGAATAGTTTAGAAGAAGGAGATGTTTGTGTCTTTGAGCTGATCAAGAGGAAGCCTGTTGTGCTTTATGTGTCAATATTTCGTGTAGTTGACTATGCACATAATGCACTACTAGTGAAATAGGCTTCAGAATCCAAACTTGGTTTCAGAGATGTTTGAAGTGCCTAATTAAGCTTATGAGATACCTTTTTTTTGGGGGGGCTAAAGTTTACAAGGTACCTTTATATCTATGGACTATGTTAGTTCTGGTTAGTGTGATGGGTCTTGAACTCTGGATTCTAAAACTTTCGTCTAAGCTTGTTGATACAGCTAGTGAATCAATTTGAAGAAGTTTGATAGTTTACTTTGTTTCCAATTATATAATTATTGGACCTGGTCTTTTTCTTTTTCTTTTTTTTTCTGCAAAAGGCTAATTTTATAGATTCTTGGATCACAGTATTGGACTGGGCTGGGCCAGGTTGGTCGAGTGGGCCGAGTCTTTGTACAACTCTAGTTGTAAGATCACAAGCTCCACTACCAATTTGTTAAAACTTGTGCTTAACAGAGTGCATTAACAAAAACAATAAATTAAACCATGCACATAAGATGATAAAATTTTGTGTGGATTAGTCAACTATATATATAAATTTGAGTAGTTATTTTTTTTTTCGGTTTTAAAAATAAATCAGTCTATTTAGTAGTAGTTGGCCAGTGGTCCAACAGGTCATAAAGGCTTAACCGGTAGTCAAATATAATCTATAGATTTAACATAGAAACGGACAAAGATAGAGACAAAATAGAACATATTTGGAACACTGAACAGATGAGTATTAAAACAACCATTGATTACACAAATTACGTGATCCATCTGACATATTATTGTCCTTTGTCCTTTTTCATCAATCCTCTCGAGATAGAGATAGAGATAGAATATTATAGCATTCACGGCAGTGGTGCTATATAGGTATAATGCTATTTTTTTAGCTCTCAACCACAAAAAACATCACACAGCAGTGGAGCTAAATCTAAAAGATTTAGCTCCGCAGCTACAATGCACATCTATCTTTAGATGTGCACTGTAGCTCACAGCTAAAAAAAAAAAAATTTATTACACTCTCTCTCTTCTCTCATTAAATAAATATTTCTCATTCTCTTTCTCTCTCCGGCTTCTCTTCTTTCTTCTTTCTTCCTCCACTTTCCTCATCTTCTCTCTTCTTCCTCCACCGCCAGCCTGATCTCACAGCCCAACCGCCAACCCAGCTTCGACCCATCATCGGCGCAGACCCATCTTGCCGATCTCCCCACCCATTCCGCCAAAAAACCCATCTCGCTGATCAGACCCAAGCTCTGGATTTCGTGGGTTTCATTCGTCGATCCAAGCTCTGGGTTTCATCATTGAAGCTGCCGCTTTCTTCCTCCGCCCAATGCTTTGGTTTTCGGTCAATCCAAGCTTTGGGTTTTTTTTTTTTTTGCATTGCGTGAATTTGATTACCGTGGTGTGGGTGTTGCCTGGTGGGTTAGGTGGGTGTGGGCTTGGTTGATTTTTTTTTTTCTTTGTTATGGGCTGTGGTGGTGGTGGTGGTGGTGGTGGTGGTGGCTGATGGTAGAGTGGGTTTGTTTTGTGGTGCTGTGTTAGTGGTGGTTGTGCCGTGCTTTGTGGTGCTGTGGGTTTTTTTTTTTTTTTTCTCTGCTGTGGACTGGTGATGGTGGTGGTGGCGGTGGCTGTGGCTGTAGCTATGGCTGAAGGTAGAGTGGCTGTGGTTGGTGCTTTGGTTGTTATTTTTGGGTAGTATGATATATTATTTTATTTTAGTGATTATATTATTTTATTGTGATGTGTATATTATTTTATTGTGTTAAAAGCTAAAATAGATACACTGCTGCAGCATGTGTGTAGGTAAAATAGATAAAATGACTTTTTGTGTAGCTAAATAGCTATAATTTTGCCTTCACTGCTGTGGATGCTCTTAGAATTTAGGACTCAGTCATATCGTCTTTTCTACTCTCTCTCTCTCTCTCAGTCTCTCTTCATTCTTTGTTTGTGAGAGAGAGAGAGAGAGAGATTGTGACTATTGGAGATGTAAAAAGTAAGATTTGTAATTTTTTTTTTCTATAATCTCCGTCAGAAAAATAAGATCAATAGTCATTGTTCTTTGTTTTTTCTTCTCCAACCCCATCCAACCGTTTATTATGTTAATCTCATTTTATAGTATTTGGGATTTTTTTAATTATCATATATATATATATGTGATATAATATTTATTAATTTCAAAATGATATTACATAATAAACTTTTTATCTAAGATTAAGATCATATAGTAATATAGTATACTCCACTTTAAAATGGTGTCCACAATGATTCTAGTGAAAGGCATGTTCCATTAGTCACAATTTATTACCTAAACAAGATTTAGAAAAACAAATGGTGAAATTTATGCATTTACAACATAATTACTTTATAAAAATGAAAAAAAAATATATATATATATATATATATTTTTTTTTCCAATATTAATTTAATATTTTTTATAAAAGTTTCTATGAGATAAGTGGGAAGTGAAATATTAAACTAAAAATGCTTTATTTATTTTATTAAAATCAAGAGTAAGTCTACTATCACAACCACAACTATTTTTACAATTTTAGTCATAACTTGTCTATATAATGAGTTGTAAATGTGGAACAAAAATGATAATTCCACGTGAATCTATAATTTTACCACTCACAGATCATTACATGTACAAGTTGAGGCAAAATTGTAAAAATAGTTGCAGACTTACTCTAAAATCAGGCAATCTATTAGAGGTCCAGTTGCATGGTACAGTAGTCTCTGCTCTTTACAGCTATACTCTTATGCCACATGCCAAAAGGCAAGACAGAGTTTAACTAGTAGTGAAATATAGCATGTAGATATTGCAGAGACGGAAACAAAGATAGAGACAGAATAGAACAGACTGGAGAAACTGTACAGAGGAGTATTAACTTCGATTCCTATTCCTACGTAACTATGCACAATTAACATGATACAGCGCTGACATCGATCCTTCCTCTTTTTCTTACAAGTTCTGCTACTGACATGTGACACCAAAAAATTCACATATTCTCTTTTTTACGTCATCAACTCAACACTCATCTAGAAGTCACACACACTGATTTTTCTGAGCAATAGATATACAGAATAACTAGTCCACTCACTCATTTATTGATCGAGCTAACATATATAGAACTCCACGAGCTTATTTACTTAAATCTGATCACATAGAGCTATAGAACTTAGATTTACCCATTCGGACCACCACAACAAACACAAAGTAAGCAAGAAGGTAGACTTGTTGTTTTCTCATGGCACCGAAGTTGACTGATATAGACCTAAGTGGATTGCAATGAACTGAAAAGATTGGATTGGACCCAAATGGACCAAATGAACTGAACTAGACTGAATGGACCGAAGTTAACAGAATTGGATCAAATAGACTGAACTGGACCAAACTGGATTTAAATGAACCAAAATGCTATAATGATGTAGCTCAATAGGAGCGTAACAACAGTAAATAATATGCTTTAGTTTTTAAATATTATATAGATTTGTAAAAAAAAATAGAAGTAAATATATATATATATATATATATATATATATATATATATATAATTCTTTAATTCAAGAGAGATGTAGTGAGGATACTATGGGAATAATATTTCAATGCATGTAGTTTCTGCAAAGAGTAATGTTAGGGACACGCCAAGAGACTTGTAGCTTAATTGATGCTTCCTAATGTTCCAATTGAAATTTTTAGGGCTCAAATCCCTTATCTCTGACAATTGAATTATTAAAAAATAAATAAAAACAAATTTAGGGACACAAAATTTTGGTTTCGGCTTACCCATGGTGCTCCAGTAATGCAAGCTAGTATCAATTATTTTCCACAAACACTTCCAATTAACATATTGTCAATTCAAACTTACACGGGTATATCCTTTCAAAAAAAGAACTTAGTTGGCTATTAATGTGCTTAAGTGCTAAGCGTTTAAATAATGGCATTACACTCTACATCATTGGTAAGGAGATATGAACCCAGGTGTTTTTGTTGGAAACATCATGAGATATTAATTGAATTACAATTCTTTTGAAAATAATTTGAAAGTTAGAATAGGATGGAGGAATTGAAGGAGATTTAAATCTAAAATGTATATGTTAAAAATTTGATGATATAATTTTGTAAATATTTTAAAATTTTTACAACTATCTTATATAGTTGATTATAACTAACTATTTATCACTTGTATTAACGTTACATAGGAGATTTATTTTTTCCTTATAACCACGTCAAAAAGTTGCAGGAAAGGTTGCATGAAATGCTCTGGTCCTACAATTATTGAGAACCTGTATCTTCCCAAAATTGCTATAATTAATGTGGTCTTCCATGTCACCACTCATCAGAAAAAAGCAAAGGAGACTTGACAATGACAAGTAATCAAGACACTGTATAGATATCACATAACAGAATAGAGACATAAAAAGCTGAAGACTTGAGAAAAGATTCACATGGGAATAGAGTCATGTCTAGTCATCCACGCCACACACTTATTCAACTGCATCATTGTTGATTTTAACATGTTGGAAAAATGATGAAATATGGGCTGGTTAAGAATTTCTCTAAATCACATGTTTTCTATACAACTGCATCATTGTTAAAATATGTGTTTCTCTCAGTTTGATTGATTAGATTACTCTGTAAGTGATTTCATCAGGCAATTTGAGTATTTGATTGGCCAAAAAATAAGGACATTTGGTGAACTTAGAAATAGGATTGTAAAGTTGTGATTTACAACTATATTTTATGTTGGTCTTATTCCATGACAAAAAGTGTTGTAATTGCTTTAATTTTGTTCCTTGTATTTTATGGAATTTTATTGTATTGGATTTAGTATTAAGTTAGTGAAGAATCGAGTATGAAATGAAGATTAGTGCATTTCACGACTAGCTCGCGGGAAGTTCATGAGCAGGGTTCCTGTGAAAAGTGCATGTGATAAGCACATGACTGAAAGCTGAAGAGTCATGCCAGACTGTCAATTTCGCGAGTATTTCGCTGATAAGGCCTTCCTGCGAGATACCCGTGAGACTCTCTGCCTGGAAGATTTTTAAGTATGACTTTATTACCCTTCACCCATACTATATATACCCTCATTACCCACAAAAGTAAAGGAGGTCATTCAGAGAGAAAAATCCTCGATAGATTTTTTACAACACACACGCCCATTTTTTTAGAGAGAGAGCTACTCATCCTTAGTGTGAAATCATTGTAGCCTATTCTCCTTCCCTCTCCTATTGTCATACATTGAGAGGAGATTTGTATCCAAACACAACTCACACATTTTCAGAGTGTAGAGAGTATTTTGGAACTTGGGAAACTTTTGGAATTTGCCAAAAGAAGCCGGTAAGGATTGGCGAATGCAATCAGGCATATTGCAGGATCCGGAAAGTTAGACAAGACACGGTTTCGAGAAGTCTTGTTGGAGTAGGAGCTTAGAGGGTTTAGGTGTATTGGGTAGATTAGGCTTAGAAGGTCTCTTGTTATTCGTGTATCCCAACTTATTGTCTAGTGGATCAATTTACCGCTTAAAGGGCGGGGGAGAGATTTTTTGCCGAGTTCTTTGGTTTCCTTTTTGATAACACATCGGCGTATTATCTTGTGTTTTTATTCTCTCTTCTCTTACTCTTGTACTTTACTTTTATTGTTTGTTGTTCATGTTTATGCATTAGAATAGTATCGGTTGATTGCGCTTCATTTACTCTTGTTTCCGCACTTAGATAAGTTAGAGTAAAAGCAATCTAGTCGTAATTTTTAATTGAGAATCTAAACAAGCTCTTGTATTTTCACACAAATTTGAGCTTTCAAGGGTAAAAACTTAAAGATTGATTATTCAAGTTATTGTTTTCTTTGTTCTCAAAAAAAAAAAAATGTTATTGTTTTGTGTAGCATTACTCCAATGCTCACTAATGGAGAAAAGGGGGGAAAATCCTTCCCTGTAAATAGTTAAAAAAGAAAATCTTAACATTAAGTGCAACTTTTGGAATAGTATGGATTCACTTAATTTCCATGCGGTTCGGCCACACTTTTCTCTCATGTCGTCTCTCTTCCCTTTTCTCTTCACTCTATCACGAATTTCAAAACAGTTCTAATTAACAGTTTTATATTTGTTTATGTCTAGAGTTAATAGTTTAACAAAATCCACAAGCATAACCACTATAAAAATCACCACAATCCAAAGCAATGAAAAGAACACACTCATTTTGGTGACAAACTGAAAAACTTTTGAAGAGCGTACCAAACAAAACACACCCCCACTTAGGAGATAATAGAATCTTGGGAAAATTCATCTTTATTCATAAACTAGAAGTTGTTACACCATAGTATTCTCTAAAAGATTTTTACCAATTTCACCAGTAGAAATTTTAGAATCTTTGTGGTTTGAAAGGACAATTGACTGTATGAAAACTCTAAAGGTGAAATTCAAGAAGAAGCTCATGAAGAGAAAATAGAAAATAAAACTCCCAAGGAGAGGGTTTCTGAATGTTTCATCTCAAGAAATTAAGGCTCTTCCTATGTTATCGAAACAACAACCTCTCCCTTTGTAAAAAGTTCAAAGTGAGGCATTTTATAGGTAGGTAAAGGCCCTAAATCAATCATAAAATAAATAAGTAGGGAAAAACTATAATAATTTCACTTAAGAGTCAAGCAAATTCTCAGAGACAGTATAGTTGTGCAAACTTTAAATTGTCATATTTACTCATTTCAGATCCAGTTGGTTCTAATTTGTGTTTGTCTTGAACACTGGATGCTACTTTCCAATGAAATAGACTTTAATCAAAGATTTCTTATGTTGTAAAAGAAAGGGTCATAATATAATCAAATCATCATCACTTTAAAGCTAATTTTGTTGTCTTTGAAAAACTTTTGAACCAAACTCAGCCCTAACACTATTCCCTTTATATAACCTAAATTTAATATGTTTTGTGACTCAATCCTAACATATTTTTCTTTATATAGCCTAAAGTTCATATGTTTTGACATTAGGATTTGCCAACACATCTATGGACTAGGAACCTTAATGTCTCACTATTCAAGCTTGTTTAAAATTAATAAGAAGATGTACGTAGCTAATTACTTATTGGAGAAATTTTTTTATCCCTTTTGGTTTTTTTTTTTTTAATAGAGAAAAAGGTAGGAAGTCTTGTACGCACCATGTTTGGTTTTGAATATTCTCGTACTCTTGTACGCACCATTTTATCGACAGGTTTTTTTTAGGATACGTCGACTGCAAAGGATTTTTTTTTTTTTTTTTTTTTTTTTGGGGGTGGGGGGGCGGGCGTTGGAATTTTCTAAAAGATTCTTACAAATTTAGGCTCATGGTGGAGACAAAAATATTATTTTTCTGTTACTTGGAGTTGGAAGTTATTGTCTGATCACAACATTCAAACATGTTAAAAAATTTAATAAATTGTAGCTAACGCAATGAATATGGGGCGGGGATGGATTGAGTTTGCCAGGCATAATGATTTAGTAGAAGGAGATGTTTGTGTCTTTGAACTGATCAAGAGAAAGCCTGTTGTGCTTAATGTGTCGATGTTTCGTGTTGTTGACTATGAAATACCAGCGAAATAAGCTTCAAACTAAGATCTTGGTGCTTTTTTCTTTTGGCTAAAGTTTACAAGGTGCCTTTGTTATATCTATGGACTTAATTAGTTCTTGTTAGTCTGATGGGTCTTGGGCGCTTGATTGTAAAACTTTTGTCTAAGCTTGTGATACAGCTAGTAAATCTTAAAAGTACTTGTTGGTTTGTCATGTTACTTTGTTTTCAATTATATAATGAGTAAGAGCATCCGCAGTGGGCACTCTATATGCCAAATGTTAGATATATTTGGCATTCAAGCCCACCAAACACTCAGCAACGGAGAGGCCATATGCCATATGCCAAATTTTTTTTGAGATTTTGCTACAGTACCATCTCAAATGTAAGATGGTACTGTAGCAAAATCCTATAAAAAAAAATAATTTTTTAATACCTTAATTTCTCTCTGCTCTCTCATTTTAACCCGCGAACTTCTCTCTCCTCTCTCATTTTTTCACTTTCTTTTCTCTCTCTTCCGTCTCTCTCTTTCTTCCTGCTCTCTCTTCTTTAACGGAATGGAGGCAACGGCGTGGAGGCTCGATCAGAAAAGCTGCGGTGGAGGCGTGGAGGTCGTGGGTTTCCGGCGTTTGGGTGGCGTTGGGGTGCTGTTTGGCGTTTGGGTCGAAGATGGTGATGATGATGATGGTGATGAAGATGGCGTTTGGCGTTTGGGTCGAAGGGTTTGGCGTTCCGGCGACCCTCTCTCTCTCGCCATCGCTGCCGGTGAGAACAGATGGGTTTGGGTTTGGTGAGAACAGATGGTGATGGGTGGGCGTGGGTGAGATGGGTTTTGCTTTGATTTTTGTATGTGGGTATCGGTGAATCTGCAGGTCCATGGTGGTGGGGATGGGTTCAGCTTCTCTCCTGGATTTCGATTGAGGTTTGGGTCGGTGGGTGAGGGAGGTTTTTTCCTTTTGTGTATTTATATTTTTGTGGGCTGACGGTGGAGGTGGTGGAAGTAGTTGTGGATGGTGGCCGACGGTTTGTTGGTTTGCTGGAGGAGGTTTGCTGGTTCGCTGGAGGAGGTTTTTTTTTTTTTCTGGGTTTGCTGGTTTGCTGGAGGAGGCTTGATCTGGAAGAAGGTGAAAAGTATAATGGAGGATTGAAGGGACGGGTTTGGGGGTAGAAAATTGAGAAAAAACAAAAAAACAAAAAATATATTTTATTACATAAATATATTATTTTAATGAGTAGAATAGGAAAATAGAATTTTGGGATGTTGAGTATATTGTAAATGGTATGGTATAATTGATAAAGTAGATTTTTAAGATGGTAAAATAAGATAGGATTTAGAATCCGAATGCGGATGCTCTAAGGAGTGTTATAGCTATATACTATTTTATATTTTCACAAATTATTAATATGAAATTTTTTTATTAATTCTTATATAAGTCCAAAATTTTTTTATTTACGGGGTCCATAATAAAGTAACATAACTTTTATGTTATGTTACTTTGTTTTCAATTATATAATGAGTAATCATGTTACAGCTATATACTATTTTACAATATTTTCACAAATTATTAATATTAAAATTTTTTATTGGTTCTCAATCATATAGGTTCATCACTGACATAACTTTTTTATTTATCAATAATTATTCTACATATCAACCATTTGTAAAATAATTTGTGAATTTATCATCTTCATTGTATTATTGGACCCGGTCTTTTTTTTCCCCCCTGCCTAAGGCTAATTTAAAGTTTCTTGGATCATTGTATTGGACTGGGTTGGGCTAGGTTAGTCAAGTTGAACAACCCTACACCTCAACCCACTTCGGAAGAAATTACCAAACCTTATAAGTCAAATAGTCAATACATCCACTTCGGTTGAAATACCAAACCATAATTAGTCCTGCCTATATACAAAGCTTTAATTTCTATTTTATTATTTTGATGATAAAGAATGTAAATTAATTATTTGACAAAATTCAATTCTTCTTTCCATTGGCCATATTATTGTATTTGGATTCTGAATTTTTGACAATTTGACCCCGTTTGGTTTGGTTCCAGAGAAGGCAAAGGAAGGGAAAAATAAATTTTTTTAGAATAAAGTAATTTTAATATTTTATTTTGTTATATATTTTAAATTAAAGACTCGAGGTAGTCAGGACGAACTCAGGTGGTGGCTCAGTCCCCTGGTCCAATTTTTTTTTTTTTTTTATTAGATATAATTTGCTATTTTAAGGTTGGGCCTCTCTCTTCTAAAGCCTTGGCCCTCTCCCCTAACAGCCCAGACAACTCAATCCGAAAGAAAATTTAAAACTCATCCACAGTTATTGGCTTATAGCTTATATTCATATACAAACCAAATTCAGGGGGAAAAAAAAGAGATGGAGAAAGTCAAGAGAGTGAGACCGAGAGATGGAATGATAAATATGTTTGCAGAGAGAGGGGTAAATAATTCAGCAACTTCAACCTTCTTTAATCTTGAATTTGCTGCACAGTGCAAGATTTTAACAAAAATAAGAAGAAACAGATGCAGATCCAAAACTTTTGAAAGAAGTGTTAAAAGGAGAAAGAAGTTAGAACTTTAAACAGCCCACGCATCCGGTGAAAATAACAAAAAGACAAAGAGGTGGTCAAAGTGGGGTAGGTTGGCAGTGGGTAGGTGGGTACTTAACAGAATTCTTTTATTATGTTTTACTTCTGTATATTTTATTTTTTTATATAAGGGAGAATTTCTACACTATCCTAACTTAAGTATATACGTGTGAGAAGTTTTCTTTTTGAGACTTAGGGTCCGTTTGGTTCGCGTAAAATATTTTTCGGAAAATACCTATTTTCCGAAAATGATATTTTCCGAAAAAGGAAAATATTTTTAAGTGTTTGGTTGTATTATGAAAATTGTTATGGAAAATAATTTTATGTGTTTGGTTCTGTTAGGAAAATGCTATTTTTCGGCAACAACAACACAACAACAACAACAAAAAATTGATTCCGGCCACCACAACAACACAACAACAACAAAAAATTGATTCCGGCGACAACAACGACAAATTGATTCCGGAAACAACAACAACACAACAACAACAAAAAATTGATTCCGGCAACACAACAACGCAACAAATTGATTCCGGCGAGTTTAAAAAACAAAATTGAGATGGGTCGAAGGTCTGGGTCTCGGCGATGGGTCGACGACGACATCTGGGTCGAAGGTCTGGGTCGTCGAAGGTCTGGATCGAAGGTCTGGGTCGTCGGTCGAAGGTCGAAGGCGATGGATCGAACGTCTGGGTCGAACGGTTTGGGCTTTGGGTTCGTGGGTCGCCGGCTCTGGTTCGAAGATCGGTGGGTCGTGGAGATCGTGAAGATGGGTTCGCCGGCGAGCTGGGCTCTCCGTTTCGATCTGGGCTCTCCGTTTCTTCCTTCCTTTCTCTCTCTGTCTCTCTCTCTCTCTTCGTGCTCTGTTTTTCTTTTTCCGGAAAATTGTATTTGAAGTGAAAATGGAAGCTGAAATGATTTTCACCCTTGACCATTGGTCAACGGAAATTAATTTCCGGAAAATGGCATTTTCGTGCGCAACCAAACACCCGGAAAATACTGAAAAGCATTTCCGGAAATGCTTTTCACCCGATTCAAACGCAGCCAATCCTGGCCCTTACTCCTTATATTCCACAAGTATTTTATACTTGTGGAGTGATTATTACACTAAAGGTGTGCAATGGTTACCTCTACATACTAAGAGGATTTAAAAAGTTAATTATGACTTCAAAAATGTCAAAAATATCCATAATTTAATTAGATAATTCTTATTCCTAAAAAAATTAAAAAATAAGGTTAAAATTATAATTCAACAAAATTCAAAAAAAAAAAAAATACTATCAAAGAAACTTTTTTCCTAAAAATTAGCACATACTCTCTATTTAAATATATCTCACATACGCAATTTTCTCCTTTTCAAAATCTTAAATTTTATCTTCTTAAAAATCTCTTCTTGTATAACTTTACTAACAATAGACAAATTCAAATTAAAAAATTACATTAAACTCAAAATAAATAAATGAAAGAGTTTCATTGCACATACAGAGCTCATGTAATGAAGCTAGTTATTCGTTAAGTAACTATAGAGAGCCATGTGGTAGTCTTACATGAGGTACCTTTATTTTTTTAGGACTTACATAGTATTGATAATTGAACAAAATATGTAGTAATATAAATAATATAATTTTAAAATATTTAATATATAATTTTAAAATATTTAATAAATGTACAATAATATTTAATATATAATTTTAAAATATTTCAAATTTATTATTACGTTATTTTTAATTTTAGTTATAAACTTATTATATATAATGTGTGCATTTGACTCCAAATTAAAAAATCAGCTTATTTTTTATATTATTCATGGGCCCCACTACACTTTTTAGTACTATTCATGAGTCACACTGTATTATTTCAGCTAACTTTTACCTTTATCTATAATACTTTCAGTAAAAAGTTTTCAATTTTAGCAAAATAAGTGGATCCCAAACAGACCCAATATGTGGATTTGTTATTTTACTATTTTAGATATAAGATCCTCTTTGTTACATTTTGGTATTTTTATTTTGCAAATATAAGATGTAAAATGCTAAAAACTTACATAAATTATTTAAAAATATGTTATTTATTTTTCAAGCATACATATTTATTACTATTAGTTAATTAGTATATGAAAAAACTTATATTTATTTATATAATTTAAAAATTCTTAATTAAATTATTTATGACATCATCAGTTCAATTCTGTTGGACCATAAAACCGATAACCAGTTCCTTTTGCAATTCTTTGACTATACCGATTCTTAAAACCATATATTTACTGTAATTTCTCTTATAATTAAAACATCACACAAATTTTAAAAAATAAAATTTGGACATTCCCCCATTTTTTTTTTATTTTTTTTTTCCTTATACTCTAGCCTCCTTAGCTTGAAATCTTAAGCCCATCCCTAGTGGTAGCCTAGTGGCAATTTTAGGTAGCAAAACAAATAATATTTTAATATTATGGTGAGTTACGTTAACTTTTTTCATCCACTGCTTAACTATATAAACTATTTTAATACAATAACAAAAAGTTGGAGACCAAAATTGACTCGTTTAAAATGTTAGGGAACATTTTGATTCATACGGCAAATGTTGGGACCAAAAAGACAATTTACCTTAGTTTTTTTTTTTTTTTTTTTAACTTTTAAAATTTTAGCTTATTTTTTTATGTAAAGAAAAAATAAATCTTAAGTTTAACTATAATCTTGCCAACTTTCAACAAAAGCACACTTAATTTAGGGATAATCTAACTTTATTTGATGTTTTATGTATAATATGTATACATTATATATATATATATATAGAGAGAGAGAGAGAGAGAGAGAGAGAGAGAGAGAGAGAGAGAGAGAGAGAGAGAATACTCACAATAGTAACTTGTTTTAGCCCAATAAATTTCTAACGTGAACCTATATTTATATTGACCCAACCCATATATTATGTCTAAATATAAGGACCAAAATTGTTACTGATCTCAAAGTTGAAGGGTGATATTTATAAAAATCTCAACATTTTATATGAACTTTTTTAGAATCCTGTTACTATAATTTATTTATTTATATATTTGGAGAAGAATACTCAGTTTTAGTGACCCATGTCATTAATACTAACATTTAATTATTTACTGACTGGAGGAACTCAAATTTCACAAGGATAGAAACTTTTTTGGAAGAGAATTTCTTCAAGTCACTATGGCGATTCAAAGTCAGTGGCGACGGTACTCTTTGGCCAGGGGGTTCAAATGAACCCCCTGACTTCAAAAAAAAGAAGAATTATATATATTTAATATTTTTTTTGTTAGTATAATACATTAATTTTTTCTTAAAAATATTTTTGCACACCCTGACTTAAAATTTATGCACCCTTATTTCAAGTATTTTTGACTTTGAAGTAAGAGTAAGTGTTTGTGAATGGTAAGTATTGCTTTTTATTATAAATTTTTTATTATATGTATATGATTGTGTCTAATATTAATTGTGTGCATTATTTTTTTAATAATGTCATTTGTGTGAATAATGATATGTACGTGGATGTTTGTATACAATATAAGTATAATATAACTTTATATAATTTAATAATTAGGAAATAGAGAGGATTTTATTTTAGAAAGTTTCAACCTATGGAATCTGCTCCTGATGATAGCTTTTTATCATTAGATCAAGACACCAACCAATTTTTGGTGTAGACAGAAATTGAGAGGATTTGTTACATGAATGTGTATAATTATCATGTTATAATAGCTTTTTGTCATAAAGTTAGAAAAATTGAAGAAAAAAATTGCGAAGTTAGTGATTATTCAAGCATTTGATTGATTAAATAAACATGTAATAAAGTATTTTATGTAAGAATGAGTGTGGTTATGTGCGTTAATAATTAATATAGAGCCAATGAGTTGAGTTTAGTTATTTAGTTTAAAATATTTTTATAAAAACAATGACAAATATATAATATTAACTGCATAAAAATAAAAATTTAGACAAACTTAACAAAATAAAATGGTCATAACTACCTATATTGGCAATAAATTCTTGTAATGAACTATTGTGTAAACAATTCAAAATTTGAAAATTTGTAGAAGGAAATTGTAAAAATTCATGTGTTTTTTTTTTTTTTTTTTTTCTATAACTTGATATATTCAAGTTCTCTTTTTATTAATTTTTTTAATTTAGATTTTTTAATGACCCCCCTAAACAAAATTTCTGGAGCCGCTACTGTTCAAAGTGACCATTGAAGCATACTTTTTATCATATTCCCTCCACCCTTTTATAAGGCTTTATTTATAGCAAAATTTAATATACTTCTATGAAACATAAATTTTTTTTTTTTTAAAACATAAATAAATTAATAAGCTTGTTTTTATCAGAGTGATAGTGATGTCCACTATCACTCTGATAAATCAGTCCCAAAGTCCCAAAGTCTCAAACTCCATTGGTAATCACATCACAAAGGAAGACACAGTTTCTTCAAGAAATTTTCCCCGGTTGAATCAACCACATCTTGATCATACATACTTTTCATGATGGTAGCTAAATCAAAGGCTCCTCGGACTAGAATGGTGCCCATCTGGAATTATGATCATCATCAACAGCCTTCAAGTTCTATGACGGCCAGGACAGTACCCTCTCACTTCTTCAAGATAATTCTCCCATCCACCATGCAACAAATGAAACTGGTAATTATGAACAGCTTTCTTCGCCTTTGGAACTGTTATTTTTATTTTTGTTAGCATATTTTGTGTCAAAATTTTCTTATAATTAACTTCTGAATAGTGAATACATTGTATATTGTTATTAGTGGGTCTATTAGTATTTTTTTGTTGATCGGAATTCCTCATGACAACTTTTGAAAATCAATTAAGGTAGAAATTTCTGTTGACACTCTAGGGATGTTGGGTTGACTAAAATTGCAAGAACTTGAGAAAATTCAGTTACGAATTCACTTGCTGTTCTAGCCCTATACCCATCCTACATATTCATCATTTCCCATGAAATTCAATCCTAATTCCCATTTGAGAGTTGAGAGAAACCTAGCAAAAATTAATAGCCAACACCTATCCATTCTCTCTAATCTCTCCCTCTCACCATAGCCAGTTCCTTGAGAGGAGATTAGATCCTCCACTACCAATTTGTTAAAACTTGTGCTTAAAAGAGTGCGTTAACAAAAACAATAAATTAAACCATGCACATAAGATGATAAAATTTTGTGTGCTTAACAGATGTGTATTAAAACGACAATTGATTACATAAGTTACGTGATCCACATGACAGATTATTGTCCTTTTCCTATGAGTTCTAATACTGACACGTCACACCAAAAAAAACTAATGTATCTTTTCTTTTTACATCACCAATGCTCATTACTCCTCTAGAGCTAGAGATAGAAGTAGAACATGTGAACTCACAGTCACTCGCAATCATCTCTCGGTCATTTTGTCTTTTCTACTCTCTCTCTATCTCTTTCATTCCTTGTTTCACTCGACGATTATGACTATTGGTGGTGTAAAAAATTAAGATCAATAGTCAATATTGTTCTTTGTTTTTTCTTCACCAACCCCATCAAACCATTTATTATGTTAATTTTATTTTATAGTATTTGGGATATTTTTAATTATCAAATATATATATATATATATGTGATATAATATTTATTAATTTCAAAATGACATTACATAAACTTTTTATCTAAGATTAAGATCATATAGTATACTCCACTTTAAAATGGGGTCCACAATGATTCTAGTGAAAGGCATGTTCCATTAGTCACAATTTATTATCTCAACAAGATTTACAAAAACAAATTGTGAAATTTATGCATTTACAACATAATTACTTTATAAAAATGAAAAAAATAAAATTATATTTTCTTGTATTAATTTAATATCTTTTATAAAAGTTTCCATGAGATAAGTGAGAAGTGAAATTAATATTAAACTGAAAATGCTTTATTTTATTTTATTTTTTTTTTTGTTATTAAAATCAAAAATAAATCTACCACGACAACTATTTTTATAACTTTAGTCACAACTTGTCTATATAATGAGTTTTAAATATGGAACAAAAATAGAAAGTTGACGTGAATCTATAATTTTACCTTTCACAAATCATTGTTTAGACAAATTATGGTAAAATTGTAAAAATATTTCCAGACCTACTTTAAAATCAGTCAATCTATTAACGGTCCACTTGCATGGTACAGTAGTCTCAGGTCTTTACAGCTATACTCTTATGCCACATGCCAAAAAGCAAGACACAGTTTAACTAGTAGTGAAATATAGCAAGTAGATATTGCAGAGACAGAAACAAAGATAGAGACAGATTATAACTCGTATCAAAAAAAAAAAAAAAAAAAAGAGACAGATTATAACAAACTGGAGAAACTGTACAGAGGAGTATTAACTCCGATTCCTATCCCTACGTAACTATGCACAATTAACATGATATAGCGCTGACATCCTTCTTCTTTTTCTTACAACTTCTGCTACTGACATGTGACACCAAAAAATTCACATATTCTCTTTTTTACGTCATCAACTCAACACTCATCTAGAAGTCACACACACTTATTTTTCTGAGCAAAATATATATATATATATATATAGTATAGTATAACTAGTCCACTCACTCATTTACTGATCGAGCTAACATATATAGAACTCAACAAGGTTTACCAAAAAAAAGAACTCAACAAGCTTATTTACTTAAATCTGATCACATAGAGCTATAGAACTTTGGCTTACCCATTCGGACCACCACGAACAAACACAAAGTAAGCAAGAAGGTAGACTTATTGTTTTCTCATGGTACCGAAGTTGACTAATATAGACTTAAGTAGATTGCAATGGACTGAAAAGATTAAATTGGACTCAAGTGGACCGAATGAATTAAACTAGATTGAATGGACCGAAGTTAATAGAATTGGATCAAATAGATCAAATTAGACCAAACTAGATTTAAATGAACCAAAATGCTATAATGATGTAGCTCAATAAGAGCGTAACAACAGTAAATAATATGCTTTAGTTTTTAAATATTATATAGATTTGTAAAAAAAAAAAAACGAATAGAAGTTAAATATATATATATATATATATATAATTCTTTCATTTAGGAGAGATGTAGTGAGGATAGTATGGGAATAATATTGGCGTAAATGCACTTTTAGTCCCTACATTTTGACGTTTTTCCATTTTAGTCCTTACATTTTATTTTTTCCACTTTTAACCCCTAAACCAATTAACGCCCTTCGTTTAAGTCCTTGAAGCTAACTTCCGTCACTAATTTAACGGGAACATTGACGGATGAATAAAATAATATTAAAAATTTACTGTAGAACTTACACGTCAGCATATAAATTTAAAAAATTAATTTATTAATTTTAACTAAATAAAAAAAAACAGAAATAAAAAATCATGATCAAACCTTGCCCAGAATAAAAACATTGTTCTTCAACGTTAATCATGTTCTTCATTTTCTTCCCAGCAACCATTGCCCAGAAATTTAAAAAATCAATATTTTTGTTTCTCTTCTTGCATTTTCTTAGCAACCAAACATGCAAAACACATAGCAATCTTCAAATGAGAACAAAACCCAACAATCACAAAAATGCAGATCTCCTGCAAAATCAATCTCCAGCAAAGAACCAAACCAAATCTCCAATAAAACAACTAAACCCATAAACCCAAAAACCAAACCGATCCCAACAAAGTAAACCTTAACCTTCAAACCCATAAATCTTCTTGGGAAACAAATACAAGAAATCTAGATTGGTTGAATTGTGAGAGAGAGAAAATGAATCGTTGATAAAGATCAGTTAGATACCCACAGGAAAAACAAACCAAAACCCCCAAAGTTCTCAAACCCAAACAAAATCATCAAATCCAAAAACTCAAATGTCTCCCATCGTTTTCTCTGGATCAAGAATCCATGGCATCCATTATTAAAACCTTGAAGATCTGCCCCTTGCTCTGCTCTTCGTTGGTCGAGGGAGAACCTGAAGGGCGAAAGGGGCGAGTCATGGTGGTGTTGGGTGGCTACGGCGATGGTGGTTTTGATGAGTGTGGGTGTGGATCTACTTTGTGGAGACTGCCGTTTGTGCTTCACCGCCGATCATGCTTGACTCGTATTGCTTGACCGCCGTTCAACTGGCCCACCGTCCAATGAAGGAGATTGGCAGTGATGAGGGAAGTAACGCTGGAGTTCTTCGACTATGGATTAGCTAGCTGTCCTTTCCTTCTCGAGCTGCTGGAGTGCTAGACCGAAGTGGGAGGGAGCGGTGGGTATGGATCAAATGCTAGAAGGTTATGGTCAAAATCTTGCCGTGGTGGTGGTAGTGGGGGGTTGCCGTGGTGTTAGGGGTGGGTTTCACTATGGGTTAGCTGTTGTGGCAGGGAATTTTGTTGTGGGTCAGGTTCATGGCAGTGGTGGAGGGTTGTTGTGGTGGTGGGGGTGGGTTTCACTATGGGTAGTGGTGGAGGGTTGTTGAAGAACAAGTGTTTTTATTCTGGGTTGTTGAAGAACAAGTGTTCATGGCAGTGGTGCGTTTGAACATGATTTTTTATTTCTGTTTTTATTTAGTTAAAATTAATAAATAAATTTTTTAAATTTATATGCTGACGTGTAAATGCTACAGTAAATTTTTAATATTATTTTATTTATCCGTCAGTGTTTCCGTTAAATTAGTGACGGAAGTTAGCTTCAAGGACTTAAACGAAGGGCGTTAATTGGTTTAGGGACTAAAAGTGGTAAAAATAAAATGTAGGGACTAAAATGGAAAAACGTCAAAATATAGGGACTAAAAGTGCATTTACGCCAATAATATTTCAATGCACTTATGTAGTTTCTGCAAAAAGTAATGTTAGGAACACGCAAAGAGGCTTGTAGCTTAATTAATACTTCTTAATATTCCAATTGAAATTTTTAGGGCTCAAATTCTTTATCTTCAACAATTGAATTATTAAAAATAAAAAATAAAAAATTAGGGACACAAAATTTTTGTTTCAGCTTACCCATGGTGCTCCAATAATGCAAGCTAGTATCAATTATTTTCCACAAACACTTCCAATTAACATATCATCAATTCAAACTTACTCGGGTATATCCTATCAAAAAAAAAAAACTTAGTTGGCTGTTAATGTGCTTAAGTGCTAAGTGTTTAAAGAATGGCGTTACACTCTATATCATTGGTAAGGAGATATGAACCTAGGCATTTTTGTTGGAAACATCATGAGATATTAATTGAATTACAATTCTTTTGAAAATAATTTGAAAGTTAGAATAGGGTGGAGGAAGGAGATTTAAATCTAAAATGAATATGTTAAAAATTTGATGATATGATTTTGTAAATATTTTAAAATTTTTACTACTATCTTATATGGTAGATTGTAACTAACTATTTATCACTTGTATAAACATTACATAGGAGATTTATTTTTTCTTTATAACCATGTCAAAAAGTTGCAAGAAAGGTTGCATGAAATGCTCTAGTTCTACAATTATTGAGAACCTGTATCTTCCCAACAATGCTACGATTAATGTGGTCTTCTATGTCACCACTCACCGGAAAAAAGCAAAGGAGACTTGACAATGACAAGTAATCAAGACACTGTATAGATATCATATAACAGAATAGAGACATAAAAAGCTGAAGACTTGAGAAAAGATGAACATGAGAATGGAATTCTGTCTAGTCTACTAGCATACAACTTATAGATACAATACATACAACCTCATCCACACCACACACTCATTCAACTGCATTATTGTTGATTTTAACATGCATGTTGGAAAAATGATGAAATATGGGCTGGTTAAGAATTTCTCTAAATCACATGTTTTCCATACAACTGCATCATTGTTAAAATGTGTCTCTCTCAATTTGATTGATTAGATTACGCTGTAAGTGATTTCATCAGGCAATTTGAGTATTTGATTGGACAAAAAATAAGGACATTTGGTGAACTTAGAAATAGGGTAAAAGCCTAAAGGCTGATTATTCAAGTTATTAATTGTTTGCTGTGTTCTCAAAAAAAAAAAAAAGTTATTGTTTTATGTTTCACTAATGTTGAAATTGTGATGATCCGAAGCCATTAACGTAAACCTTGGAAAATTTTCTTGATGTAAACCATGCACATAAGGTGATAACGTTGTGAGGATTAGTAAACTATATATATATATATATATAAATTGAGTAGTATTTTTTATTTTGTTTTTAAAAATGAATCAGTCTATTTCGTAGTAGCTGACCAGTGGTCTAACAGACCACGAAGACTTAACTGGTAGTCAAATATAGTCATTAGATTTAACATAGACGGACAAGGGACAAAAATAGAGACCAATTAGGACATACTTGGAAAACTGTACAGATGAGTATTAAAACAACCATTGATTACACAAATTGGGTGATCTATCTGACATATTATTGTCCTTTTTTTATGAGTTCTGCTACTGACACGAAAAAAAAAAAAAAAAAAACTGTACAGAGGATTATTAACTCCGATTCCTTACCTTCTTCAGTAAAAAAAAAAAAAAACTCCGATTCTTTACTGATGGAGCTAATATATAGAACTCCACTAGCTCTTTTACTCAAATCTTATCAGATAGAGCTATAGAACTTAGACTTACCCATTTGGACCCCCACAACAAACACAAGGTAAGCAAGTAGGTAGACTTATTGGTTATTGTTTTCTCGTGGCACCTAAAGCAAGAAGGGTATTGAGCTCTTAAAATGGGTTTGCATGTGTTTGCCCTTTTTTTAAAATGAGCTCTTCGAATTTGTTGGATTTTTTTTTTCATCAGATCAACCTTTGTTGCGTTACTGTTCTAATAACCTTTCATCAGATCCATCTTTGTTCTTGTTGTGTTACTGTTTCATCAAATCTCTAATTCTAACTTTTCCAGATTTATTTTACTACAGGACAAGATTTTTTGAACTTCATAACAACTCCATACTGCATGAACTTTATTCATTTTACAAATTTAATGATTTGCATCCCTTTATTTACCTCATGGAAGCACATGTTTCCTTGATTTCACTTGATGTAATAAGAAGTAATACTTAATTTGATGGTTGCAGAGTATCCCTCCAAAGTTTGTGATAGATTTTGGAGATGAGATTTCCACTTCAGCTACACTTACTGTTTCCTGCAGTGGTGCTTGGAAAGTAGGATTGTTGAAAGCTGAGAAGAACATTTGGTTTTGTGATGGTTTGGAGGACTTTTTTAAGTCCCATTCTATTTCTGCCGGGCACCTTTTGGTCTTCAAATATGAAGGACATTCAAATTTCAATGTTATTATATTTGATAAGACAGCCACGGAGATTCAATATCCATCCAGCAAGAATGTCATATTGGAAGAACTTGAGGACATAGTGGAATTAGATGATTCCAACATGTCAAGGCATGACATGCAGCCTTCTGACACTTCTTCAAAAGGAAGAGAGAGAGCGATCCAAGCAGCCAAAATGTCCATGACTAAAAGTCGCTCTTTCATGACTGTCTTGCAACCGTATAATATACGATTTAAATATGTTGTAAGTCTTATATATATACACATGATTTCATTATGAAGTTCTTCAAATATGGCCTTGAAAATATATGTGCTTAATTTATTGCAACTGTTCTTTCTTGTGCAGTACGTGCCTAAGGGATTTGCTAACAAGCATGTTGCTTGGAATCAATTTGTCAATCTTCAGACTTGTGGAGAAAAACAATGGCGTGTCCGGTGCTATTGCCATACTAGTACATCTTCAGCCATGAGATTGGGGATGGGATGGGCTGCATTTTCAAGGGACAATTATTTAGAAGAAGGAGATGTTTGCGTCTTCAAGGTGATCAAGACGAGTCCTGCTGTGCTCATGAAGGTTTCAATATTTCGTGCGCGTGACTATGCAGTCAATTAAGTTTCAAATTAAGTTCATACTAAGATAACTTCAACTTTAAAAGTCAGGATTAGTTGGTGATGTTTAAGCAGTACCTTTTGTTATATATATTAAGGGACCTGTGTTTGTTCACTGAGTTTATTTCTGATGGACATTGATTTAAGACTTCTTTCTGATCAGTTTAGTGGGTCTTGTTGAATTTGTTCATTATATAAAGTGGATTGGTTTTTTAATTTATAGTAATTCTAAAGGATTTTTAGATTACCATTATATTGGACTGGTGTAGCACAATTTTTCTAATTCATTTTAGAACAGTTTATCTTATTCATTGCGTTGATTCGATTTTTTTTTTAATAACTCAATTGCTACAATTAAATAGGGAATGAATGATTCAAATCTTGGTCATTTTCATAAATTAAAGAGATAAAACAATGCCAATGTTTTTTATTATTCGTAAACTTTTTTAAGTGCCTTTATTTGAAGACTTGCTTATTGCCAATCTAGCCATAAATGAAGCTTTCTGACTATGAAATTTAGAAACATTTCCATCAGGCTGTAAGAGGAATGCAATTAGCATCCTTATTGAAGAAGACTTACATTCTCAGCATTGCAAAGAATTTTTAACAGTCTCATGAGTTTGTGTTGAAATTATTAATTACTTTCTTGGAAAGTTGGAACCATCTGTACATTTTCTTAATTAATGCGTGATTAAATAACCAATGAGGAATTGACACGTGTATATATACATAATAGGTCGGTTGGGCCAGTTGAAATTTTATCAAACACCTAACTGGATCGATTTCAATCGACCCAACTAAACGAAACCATCCGTCACCCTTGGGGTTCAACTGAGTGTTTGAAGTTTGAACACCCCAAATCATAAGATAAAAAGTTCCACAATTAATTTATTGCAATTTCGACTTAACAAACTGCATTTATAAAAACAATAAATTAATCATTGATAGGATATAATAATATTTAATGTGTTTTACTCAACTCCATATCTAGAAAAATGAAGTTTAATATCAACCCTAATCTGTTATTAATACAAATTAGCCACAAGCCGACTCAATATGTGGGACAGTTATAATTTTAGTGCTAATATATATATATATATATATATATATATATATATATTAGTAAAAAGTTTGGCATTTCTTCCAACCACGTAATTACGTGGTTGGAAGAAATGCCAAACTTTTTGAGTTATCAACACAAAAAGCTTGCTTCATGTGGCATTGCTTTGTCATATTAACTATTTTGAGTGTTTGTATGAAAAAATATATGATCTTTTTTGTTAGAGAATAGAATTGACAATAAATTTATTTATAAAAGAATTTCTGTCATAGTATGTTGAATAATTTATACATTGCAAGATGAGCTTCAAATGTTAATAGAAAAAAGTAAAGCTTAAGAGATGTTAGAGATATATTAGTCTAATAAGATAAGCCCAAGCTCAATCCTACTTTGTGTGCAAGACAAGTCTCCTACTAGAACTAGAAACTATTAACCAAAACACCAAAATTGTGTAATTCACTCGAAAACTAAACTACTAATATTAGCTAAGGGAGGGAAAAATAATATAAAGAAAGATAATACAACAAATCATTAAATTAAATTATTAAAAATAATAATAACATCTTTTTCATCTATACTTTTTTATATATTCAAATTTAGAATAGATAGTCTCAACCAAAACTTGTTTTTATTTCTCATAAGTGCACCGAAATGAACCAAATTGGACTGAATTGACTATAGTGGACCGAAATAGATCAAAATAGAGTGAAATGGACTAAAGTGGACCAAAATGGACCGAATCATCAACCACATCACCATTTTTCGTATTGATTTGTTCCTCTAATCTTTTTTTATAATATTGAATACATTAACCAATTGACTTTACACAAATCCAAAATGCATACTCCTAAATTGCATATTTTAAGAACTATCACATTATTCCCCCCGTTTGCATACTATAGCAGGCACCTCCATTTCAAATGAAATTGCAAAACCTTAGTAGTTATGCCTATATATGAAACTCTACTTTCTATTTTAGTCATTGGTTTGACAGAGGATATAAAATTATTTCTTTGATATATAATAAAATGTTTCCCCATAGTAAAAGAAGTAAATAAAAAAGAGGTAATTTTTAACCAGATTAAATTTTAAATATGAGGAAGTTTTAACATATGACCATTTAGTTAAAATTTATTTACCAAGACTCAAATTTTAAGGGAACACATTTTTTTTAATGGAGAATTCTTTTACCTAATTCTTTTACTTCATGATAATTGCTTTTTATTATTAAAATAAGATATTAATCCGTTTTTTATATAAGCAGAATTCAAATCTCAAATCTCTTATTCAAGAAAAAAATATTTTACTAATTAAGTTAACTGAAATCTACACATATATGTATTAATCTATGTTCATATTTAATTGTGATTATTCTTTTTTTTTTTTTTTTACATATAGGCAGCCTTTTGATTTTTTCCGCGGGTCCAAAAAGAATTTGGGCTTTTTTCAAGCCCACATCCCATAGCAAAACCCAGAATAGCCAGCACAACTCCTGATTGTAACACGTCACGGCCTCGTTATTCTTATCTGCATCTGTGTAGTCCGTGTATATATTCAAGGATTATAATTTTTTTTTTTTTTTTTTTGTGAGGAACAAATAGGGTTATAAGTTAGTTATCTTAATAATTGTGTTCATCGTTTATAAATAATTAAACAATCATGTAACTAAAAATACATATAATTGATTAGTAAATAATTAGTCACATATTACTTTTAAAAAAATAAATAATTTTTTCTGAGAACTTAAAAAAAAAAAATTAGTCACAAATAGGACGGGATATGACATTAATTCGTTTGGAATAATGAGAAAAACTTTATCCATTTTATACAATAACTTGAAAGCTTGTTTAAAATTTGTATTTGTTAAGTTGTTTTGTTAGCTTAATTATGTGCCAAATTTACTTGTGATTGGATAGATGTACATACTTGAGCCCTAGTGATTGGTGCTGTGAAGAGCGTTAATTTTGCTCCTGCAAAATGCAAGCTGTACTTATGAAGTAAATGTGGCAAAAAAAGAAGCAGCCTTTGTGAATCGTGGTGATCAACTCGTGGGCAATTCATGAGAGAAGTTTCGCTACCAAGAGTTTTTTGAAGACAAAACAAATATTTTATTCTTATTCTTTGGACCGCTCAATTTCAATCCATATCTCATTTACCACTTCCCATCGAGAGATGTATCCATCATTATCAAAACCATTCTTAAGTGTTTAAGAGCATCCGTAGCCGGTTTCTATATCTCATCCTATTTTACCATCTCAAAAAGCAACTTTATTAATTATACAATACAATTTTCCAATTCTCCAACATCCCAAATTTTATTTCTCAATTCTATTCATTAAAATAATATTTCTACCGCAATAAAATAGTATATCTCACAATTATCATTGTACAATACAACACATTATTTATTCTTTTTCTCTTTCTTTCTATTCAAGAACCACCATCATCACCACCACCGCTGCACACCACTACCACCACCACCGGCAACCAATAATCTACCGTCAACACCCAAAAAAAAAAACCCAGAGAAAAGACCAGAACCACGCCGCTGCACCTACTGCCCTTCGTCCATCAAAACCACCACCACCACCCTCTCCGCCCATCAACACCACAAAAAAAAAAAAAAAAAAAAAAAAACACCCAAAGAAAAGACCAGAACCACGCTGTTGCACCTACTACCCTTCGACCATCAACACCACCACCACCACCCTCCCTCTCTGCCCATCAACACCACACAAAATAAAAAATAAAAAATAAAAAATAAAACACAGCAACCCACGGTCAAAAACCAGACCCACCACCGCCGAAGCTCGAAGGAAGCGGATTCGCCGCTGGGAAGCTTGAAGGAAGTTGATTTGTTAACCCACGCGGAGAAGGAAAAATGAAAGAGAGAGAGAGAGTTGCCGGAGAAGGAAAAAAGCGGAGACCCACCACCGATCTAGAAACCCACCGCCGATCTCGAGACCCACCACTATCTAGATTTGGTACAACGCCGATCCTCTCCGATCATGGTACAACGCCGATCCAACGCCGATCCTCTCCGATCATGGTAGACGATCCAACGTCGATCTAGAGAGTTGCCGGAGAGTGAAGACGTTGAGAAGAATTAGAGAGCAAGAAGAACAGAGAGCAGAAAGAAAGAGAGAAGGAAGAGAGAAATGAGAGAGGAGAGAGAATTTTCTGGGTTAAAATGAGAGAGGAGAGAGAAATGAGTGCATTAAAATATATTTTTTGTATAACATTGAGCTACAGTACCATCTTACATTTGAGATGGTACTGTAGCGAAATCTCAAATTTTTTTTTTTTTTTGCATATGGGATATAACCTTCCCATTGCTGATGGGTTTTGGGACTTAAATGCCAAATGCTCTTAACATTTGGCATATACAAGCTCAAATGCGGATGCTCTAAGAGTTTGTTGGAGCTTGGAATTATTTGGAGCAATACCAAAAATCCAAGGATACTTGGTGGCTTGTGGTTGGCAGCTCAAAATGCATTTTTTAAAGAGTAGTTGAAGAAAGAACTTGACGAAGTTGGTTGCTAGAAGGAGCCTAGAGAGCTTGAGTACTAGGATAGCTTCAGGCTTGAAAAGCTTATTGTATATCTTGTACTACAACTATTTACTAGTGGAAGTTTCGTTCTGCGTGATTTTTAGGTTTTCATCTTTGATAATACATCGTATGGTTTGCATTTTTTTCTACTATTTATATTACTTTATTTTGCTCTAGTGGTTTTATAAATATTCAAGCAATATGAAATTGGTTAATCATTTGTATGCATTTGGCATTAAAGGTAGTTTAATTAAGGGAGTTAATATTTCGGTATTAATTGATATTGGTGTATCGTTTCGAAATTATTACTAATTATATATATATATATATATATATATAATATTATATTCCAACCTCACCCAACATGGTAATTGTAAAATTATAATAATAATATAGATATTCAAGTACGTATATAGATTTTTTTTTTTTTTTTTTTACCTTGGACTAATTCCTAAAAAAATATGTAGTTTTATAATGAAAAATATATAAAGAGTAAAAAAAAAAAAAAAAAAAATGAAAGGCTTAATTCTTGAACTTGAACAACAAGCGGAAATGTCATATCATATGAGTACAATTCAATCAACTAAAATAATAAAGAAAAGAAAAAAGCTAAAATTTTAAATTTCAAAAAGACCGTGGCTGTCATTCACATTGAAAAAAAGCAATACCCAAAGCTTTTTTCAAACTCTTCACACCCTCCCATCAACCACCTGTCCTAGAAAGTCACTTTTAATATAGTATATTTTTTAACTTTTGCATTGAGAAGAGCACTGGTCAGCGTACAAAACAAGAAGGAAATAAACTTGGCATGCCGGATCTTCAGTACACCCACAAGAAAAACAGAGGAGAAGAAGAAGAAGAAGAAGAAGAAAGGCTGTAAAACTAAAACAGTACTGCAAGAAGGAGAAACAGAGTAGGTTGCAAGGCTGAAAGCGGTGGCGATAACATTTTCTTGGCTTTTTTCTTTTTTAGTGGTATGTTTTTCTGGTTTTTTCTTTACTGGCCGGAACACCCGATTTTCTCCGGTGAGGCCGGTACAGTCCGGTATCGGCCGAAATTTGAAGCGGAACGAAAAATAAACTAATAATAATAATAAAAGACACGTGAATGGGATGTTTGTGGAAATTAAAATTTTTTTTTCCAACTATTTTAATATCACCTGTTTATATATTTTCTTGAGAGACACGAAAACTGAAGTAAGAGTATAATGTAATATTAGGCATAATTTTTTTTTTTAACAATTGTTTTTGTAAAAGCTATGATTAAAGGCACTAATTGCAATAATTCGTTTTAATAATTATGTAAAAGGTTGAAGAAAAAAACTGAGTTGATATTAGGCGTTTGTGTTTAATTTTATTTATTTTTTAAATGAGTGAGGTTGAGATACTATAAATTCTACTACGTTAATTTTACTAATTAATGTGTTATTTATAAATTAAAAAAACATTCAAATATTTATATATTGTATTATTAAAAGTAATTTAATAATTATAGTAGAAGAAGATGTGAGATTTCAACCCAGAACCTCTTCGTTGTGAAAATAGTAGATGATATGAATTTGTAAACATTTTTTAGTCAACATTTCGTGATTTTCTTTATAAAATCTTATATCTATTTCGTACCTCTACTGATATATCAACTGGTCTGGTTCAACAGGGATTGAGATCCTGCTTGCATCTTCCCAACACTTCTGCACGTGCGTATTCTTCTATGTCACCGCCAAAAAAGCACTGGAGACTTGACAAATGACAAGTAGCTAGTCAAGTAGGTATCATATGCTGAGACAGAACACAAAAAACTGAAATCTACTACTAGTGTACTACTTATAGATTTTTTTTTTTTTTGGTAAACTACGTACTACTTATAGATACAATACATATATACGGACTCTGAGACTCATCCAAACTACACACCACACATACTAAATTCTCTTTCACAGAAAAATCATATGGCTCCTAAAGCGAGGACTCGCCGGAGAAGAGTGAGGCCCAACTGGGACCATCACCCGCCATCGAGGCGTAAACACTCACATTTCTTCAAGATAATAATCTCTTCCACCATGCGTGACATGAAACTGGTAATGTATTACATTATTATGTCAGTATGTTGCATTGTTTTCTATTTTGGCTAAGTTTATCTGAAATCACTTGTTTTTTTTTCCAGCTGTTCTTTGTTGCTACCTATGATTCTTATGATTCTTGTGCTTTTGTTGGACAACGTCCTTTGCTTTATAATGTATGAAATAGGAAGTGAAATGCCTCCGGTTAGACTTAGATATGTTGCTGTTTTCAATATTTTGTCTATATAATTTGAAATGTAATGATGGTTAGGTGTTTTTTTTTTTTTTTTTTTTTTTTTTTCATTTAAAGTGAGTTACATTAAGAACCAAGTTTTCTCACAGAACATACTGTCACAGGGATATTTGGTTTACTTAGAAATAGGGTAAAAGCCTAAAAACCTGATCAGCCTCTAAAATGTTTCATTCAAGTTATTGATTTGGTGTAGCATTGCTCCAAAGCTCCCTAATGTTGCAATTGTGATGATCAAAAGCCATTGATGTAAACCTTGGAAGCACAGTTTTCTTGATTTAATTTTATATTGATATTAAGAAAATGTAAATAATTTTGTACCTGCAGAGGCTCCCTGAAAAGTTTGTAAGGGAATATGGAAATAAACTCTCCAGTGTTGCTACACTCACTGTTCCTAATGGTAGCATTTGGCAAGTAAGGTTGGAGAAGGCTAACAACAATATTTGGTTTCATGGCGGTTGGCGGGATTTTGTAGATTATCATTCTATCAATTATGGGTATTTCTTAGTCTTCAAATACAAGGGGAACTCAAAATTCCATGTTCTTGTGTTTGATATGACTGCTACTGAGATTGAGTATCCATCTAATAGGGATAAGAAAAGGCAGGGCAGTTTGAATGAAAATGAAATGTCTACTTCACAAGAGTTGTGTGTAAAACATGAAGTAGATACAGAATTGATTATTATAGAAAACTCTCCCATGTCTTCAACAAGAGGATCTGTGTTATCTGGAGGAAGAGAAAGGGCATTGCAAGCAGCCAGAATGTTCAAGCCAAAAAATCCTTCTTTCATCCGCGTCATTCAGGCATATAATTTAAAATTGTCTTATGTGGTGAGCCTTTATTGTATATAAGATTAGCTCTTGAAGTATTTTAAAAGTCACCTTCCAATATTCTTATTTACAATTCTACTTTCTTGTACAGTATGTCACCACCGAATTTGCAAAAAAGTATGTTCAACGAAAATTTTTTGTCAAGCTTCAGGCTTCTAGTGGAAAACGGTGGCCCTGCCAGTTTAGTTACAGAGATGGTTCAGCTACACCTCAGACAATCGGCAAGGGATGGAAATCATTTGTTAGAGACAATGGTATAAAGGTAGGGGATGTATGTGTCTTTGAGTTGATCAACAGGATGGATGTTGTGCTGAAAGTTTCAATATTTCGCATGGCTGAATATGCATGACAATTAAATCAACCCTCAAACTTGGACAACTTGCCTAAATTTGTGGTAGGTGATTTTGACATGAAACTTAACATGGTTACCTATTTTCTTTTTGGGATTTTGGTTACTAGTAGGGCTATGTACCTTAATGCCAAGACCTTTTGGTAAGTTTGTCCATTGACTAGATCTTGTTGAAAAAGTTTGTAATACCAAACTAATGTTATTTATGCTTAAGCTATTTTGTAATTTCCTCCACTTAAGACTGGTAGGCTGGGAATTATGCATACAATCTTTGAGGAATCAGCCCATCAGAAGGCAAATAGAACCTTACTCGGTTATTACATCAAAACATACCAATTTAAAGAAAGTGCAATGGAGCCGCAACTCAGTACTGCAAAAAACTAGATGGTGAAATTGTTGTCATGGATTTACAGTCAAAATGAAATTATTGTTTGCTTTCAGCAATCTAATGTACAATCAAATATATCTTGTTCTAACAAGCTTTGAGAAGCAATGTGGAGCACGTAATACATATGAGAGTGCAAAATAGACGAGGAACGTTAAATTACTAGAGAAATTATGGTGCTATAAAAAAGATTTCTGAACTCTGAGGTTGCACGTGTACAACTGTACAAGGGTCATTGCCACTCTTTTAGATAAATAGATTAGTAGGCCTACTCCGGATCTGATAAAACTTTTGACAACAAATTTTACCTAGGTTGAGTTGGTCATTTATTATTTATTTTTATATAACCCTATTATTTTATTATGAGAAATGCTATGTCTACAATAATTTTACAATATTTTTACAACAAATCGCAGGTGGTTAGTTGTTATTGGTTCAAATTTGAAATTAACATTAAGATTACTTTTTTGATCCAACAATAACAACCAGTAACAACCTGCCACTTAGGATTTGTTATAAAAATGTTGTAAAGATGTTGTAAACATATTATTTCTCTTTTATTATTTACCATTAACAACTTACCACCTTATATGTGTGAAATTCGTTGTTAATTTTAGGGTTCCTCTAGACTTATCGAATCGAAATATGAGGTTGGAGAAATTAGGAGCAAAATCAAAAGGAAAGAGACTTGATGTGCCTTGAATTAATATAAAATACATGTAAATTGATTAAGGAACAAATTCTTTCATTTCTTGTTCCTTATGGCATTCGCATCAGAGAATGTTACTCTATTCTCATTTTACCAGTTCAAAAAACTATTTTATCAATTATACAATACTATTTTACAATATATCTAGCATTCCAACTTTTATTTTCTTATTCTACTTATTAAAATAATATATCTACACAATAAAATATATTTTTTCCTTTTTTGTTTTTTCCCAATTTTCTCATCCACCTTTCCTCAACCTCTATCACCGCACCTCCATTGTCCAGTCACTACCACCGTGCCTCCACCATGCCCACCACACCACCACTGCCCATTGCCTGCCAAAATCCCACCAGAACAAAAACCCATATTAAAAATAAAAATAAAAAATAAAAATAAAAAACCCAGTGTAACAACAGAAAACCAAAAACCCAGCAACACCGGACCCACGCCAATCTCCACCAAACCCAATGAGCTTACACAAAAAAGTAGTGGCGCACGATAACGAAATAGTGCGTCACGGAGCCAAGGATTGGGAGAAAGAGCCGAGGCTTTTTCTGTTGGGGAATTTCAACTGTGAAATGATGACGATGGGAAGTTCGCCGAGATATCTGATGTACGATAATGATTTCGGGTGGGGCAAACCTTTGGCGATACGGAGCGGCGGAGCTAATAAATTCGACGATAAGATTTCGGCTTTTCCGAGAAGAGAAGGCAACGGAAGTGCGCCGATCTCTACCAAACCCATCACCAATCTCAGCAACCCAAAAACCCAGCCATACCCACCTCTTCTTTTAAGCACCGGTCACAACCAAAAAAAAAAAAAAACCCAAAACACAAAACATGACATGGATCACAACCCACTAGAAAAAATAAACCACTGTGATATGTGATGTCGATGTTGGGAGGAGAATGGTGCTTGGGTCTGAAGAGAGGAGAGAGCAGATGAGAAAGATATAAGGAAGAGAGAGAAGAGAACAAAAATAATGAGAGAGAGGAGAGAGAAATTTTGGAGAGATAGAATTTTTTTTTTTTTTTTTTTTTTTCACAATTGAGCTACCACGCAATTCTAAAGGTAGAATTTCACTGTAGCACTATTGCAAAAAAATTTGCAATAATTGAGTTTTACAATTCTTGATGAAGCATGTTTTTTGTGTGAAAATGGTAAAATTGCTGGAGATATGCCGTCTAGCATGCATGCCCAGTGCGGATGCTCTTAGGGCCTTTCTACCAAAGACCAAGAATATTTCTATTCATCGTTTTTTTTTCTTTTTCTTTTTTTATATAATTATTTTGAGACGTAGTATAACGTATAATTTATTTTCTAATTTTTATTGTAGATAATTTGTTGTCCCTAAAAATTAAATAATTTCTAAAAGTAATTTATATCTCTCTATTTTTACAAATATATAATTTTATTATTTTTGGAGTTATAAATTGATATTATATATATATATATATATATATATTGAAGCGGTTCATATTCTTCTAATTATTGTTATTATACATTATATTTTCCTAATTTCTTTTGGTACAACTAAAATTTTTATGCTTCAAATTTCTCATTCTTCGAACTAGACTGCAATGGATCAAAAAGACCAAATTGGACCTAAGTAAATCGAATGGATTGAACTAGAATGAATGGACCAAAGTGGACAAAATTTGACCAAAGTGAACTAAAATTGACCAAAATACTACAATGATGTGGCTCAATAGGAGCATAACAACAATAAATAATACAATTTAACTTTTAGATGTTATATAGATTTGTTAAAAAACAAATAGAAGTTAAAGAAATGTATAATTCTTTCATTGAGGAGAGCTGTATTGAGGATAGTATGGGAATAATATTTTAGTGCAATAATTCTTACGTTGTTTATGCAAGTTAAGGACACGCCATGAGGCTTATATCTCATTTGACACTTTCTAATGTTCCAATTGAAACGTTTAAGGTTCAAATCCCTTTTTCCCAACTATGAAATTGTAAAAAAGTAAAAACAAATTTAGGGACACAAAATTTTGGATTCAACTTAGCCATGGTGCTCCAGTAATGCAAGCTAGTATCAATTATTTTCCACAAAAACTTCCGATTAACATATCGTCAATTCAAACTTATTTGGCTATTGGTGTGCTCAAGTGCTCAACTGTTTAAATAATGGCGTTACACTCTATATCATTGGTAAGGATATGAATCTTGGGCATTTTTGTTGGAAATATCAAGACTCCTGAAAATATTTTGAAAGTTAAAATAGAGTAGAGAAAGGAAATTTAAATCCAAAATGTCTCTATTAGAATTTAATGATATGATTTTGTAAAAATTTTCAAGTTTTTTTAATACCTTGACCGTAAAATGAACTGGCAAAATTTTGTGGTTTTCTTTGAAATTCTTATATCTATTAACAACTTTATAAGTTAACGTAGGATCACAGCCTTTACTTACCTTTGTTTTTTTACAACTATTTTAAATGGCATATTGTGATGGCCTATTTGTCACATTTACCATTTTTTTTAATTCACAGTGAACCATGTCAAAAAGTTGCGAGAAAGGTTGCATGAAATGCTCTGGTCCTAGAATAATTGATCTATTTCGTACCAACTAATTCACTGGTCCAACAGGGAGTGAGATCCTGTATCTTCCCAACAGTGCTACAATGTGGTCTTCTACGTCATCACTCACCTGTAAAAAGCAAAGGAGACTTGACAATGACAAGTAGTCAAGACACTGTATAGACTATAGAAATGATATAAAGACAAACTAAGAGAGCTGAAGAGTGAAGACTTGAGAAAAGATGCACATGGGTATGGAGTCATGTCTAGTCACTAGTGTACAACTTATAGATACAATATATAAAAGCTCATCCACACCACATAGCCCAACCACTCATTCACTGAAAAACCATATATGGCTCCTAAATCAATCACTCGCCGAAAAGGAGTGGGGCCCAACTGGAACAATCACCGGCCATCGAGGTTTAGACCCTCAAACTTCTTTTAGATAACACTCCCTTCTACCATGCGTGACATGAAATTGGTAATGTACTACATTAATTAATTATTATGTTGGTTTGTTTTCTTTTCGTTTGGCTAAGTTGATATGAATTCACTTACTTCTTTTTGTTTCCCTGTTGTTCTTTGTTGCCATATGATTCTTTTCTTGTGCTTTTGTATGCAACCACTGTGAAATTGAGTACCCTGGTTCTTGTCGGTCAATGTCCTCTGCTTTGTAATGTAAGAAACACATTTGGAAGTGAAATGTCTGTGGTTAGATATGCTGATAATATGTTTGTTGCTTCAAAATTTATTTAATTTTTTTCCCTTCTTGCAATGGATTGATACAATTGCTCCTTTGTTGTTAAAAAATAAGAATGGGAAGCGTGGTTTTGATTTTAATTTTTAATTAGTAGAACAACTGATTACGTTATGCTAAATTTTCTATGATATAGCTTACCAAAGTTGCTAAACTCTCAAAGCAAGCCAGAGTGGTTTCAATGATTTCAAGATGTTGGAAAAATGATGAAACATGGGCTGGTTAAGAAATTCTTTAAATCACATGTTTTCCATACAACTGCATCATTGTTGAAATATGTGGTTCTCTCATTTTGATTAATTAGATTACTCTTTAAGTGATTTCATCAGGCAATTTAAGTATTTGATCAGACAAAAAATAAGGACATTTGGTAAACTTAGAAATAGGATAAAAGCCTAAAGCCTGATCATTCAAGTTATTGTTTTGTGTAACATTGCTCCAAAGCTCACTAATATTGCAATTGTGATGATCAGAAACCATTGATGTAAACCTTGGAAGCACAGTTTTCTTGATATAATAAAACATTGGAATTACGAAAATGTAATTGAATTCTGCTCTTGCAGAGGTTTCCTGAAAAGTTTGTAAGGGAATATGGGAATAAACTTCCCAATGTTGCTACACTCACTATTCCTAATGGTAGCATTTGGCAAGTGAGGTTGGAGAAGGCTAACAACAATATTTGGGTTCGTGGCAGTTGGCGAGATTTTGTAGAGCATCATTCTATCAATTATGGGTACTTCTTATCCATCTAATGGGGATAAGAAAAGGCAGGGCAATTTGAATGAAATTGAAATGTCTACTCCACAAGAGTTGTGTGTAAAACATGACGTAGATACAGAATTGATCGTGATAGAAAACTTTCCCATGTATTCGATAGGAGGATCCGTGTTATCTGGAGGAGAAAGGGCATTGCAAGCTGCCAGAATGTTCGAGCCAAAAAATCCTTCTTTCATCCGTGTCATTCAGGCATGTAATTTAAATAAATCTTTTGTGGTGAGCCTTTATTGTACAAGATTAGCTCTTGAAGTATTTGAAGTCAGATTGAAATATGCTTATTTGCAATTTTTCTTTCTTGTGTAGTATGTCAATACCGAATTTGCTGACAAGTATCTTCGTGGGAAAAAACATGTCAAGCTTCAGGCTTCTAGTGGAAAATGGTGGCCCTGCATGTTTTGTTACAAAAATGGTTCAACTTCACCTAAGAGAATCGGCAAGGGATGGAAATCGTTTGTTAGAGACAATTGTATAATGGTAGGGGATGGGTCTTTGAGTTGATCAACAGGATGGATGTTGTGCTGAAAGTTTCAATATTTCGCATGGCTGAATATGCATGACAAGTAAACCAATCTTCAAACTCGGACATTTTGCCTAAACTCGTGATAGGTTATTTTGACGTGAATCTTAACAAGGTACCTATTTTCTTTTTGGGATTTTGATTACAAGTAGGGCCGTTCCAAATTTCCAACGTATCTTAACGCCAAGACCTTTTGGTAAAGCTTGTCCATTACTCCATTTACTAGATCTTGTTGAAAAAGTTTGTAATATAGCTATGTTATTTAAATTTAATGCTTAATCTATTTTGTTATTGCCTCCACAGAATCTTTAAGTTATCAGCCAATCAGAAGAAGGAAACTATTATCCTTATTCCATCAAAACATAACCAATTTAAAGAAAGTGTAGTGGAGCCATAACTCAGTGATGCAAAAACTAGATGGTGAAATTATTGTCATGGATTTACAGTCAAAGTGAAATTATTGTTGCTTTCAGCAATCTAATGTACAACTAAATAATGTGGATGATGCAGAAATCTACTGCAAACCAAATATATCTTGTTCTAACAAGAGTTGAGAAGGTATGTGAAGCATGTAATATATGCAAAGAGTGGAAAATAGACGAGGACCATTAAATTAGTTTCATCTTCTTAATTAACTGTTTCGGATTGGCCAGTTCTTTTTTTTTTTTTTTTTTCGAAGGAGTCAGTTAATAAAAAAAATTAAGATATGTAAAACTAAAATTGAATTTCATAACTTTTTCTAATCTTAATTATTTGAAATATTTTTCAAATCCATAAAAAAAAAATGAAATATATATATAGAAACAAAAGCGATTGTAGCCTTATATTATTTATTGTTCTTTATTTTTGTCGCGCTATATTTATATATATAATATAATAAAATAATAAAAAAGTTTAATAAACCAACCTTATAATTGAATTTAATAGAAAAATAACAAACAAAAACTTTAATAATTAATTCTATTAATTGGTTAGGTTAGTTAAATTGACCAAGCTCAAAAAAAGAGTGCACCTAATTGAAATTGAATAATAATGCATTGGAAACCAAGAGTTGCCTATCAAATAATAATGCATCCTATGTTTCATTTTGTGTTTTGAAGGTTGTAATAACTAGTGAGGTTGGAAAGTTGAAAGACTCAACTCTGAGATAGGAGAAATTAGGTGCAAAATGAAAACGCAAGAGAATGAACGAGAGAAGGGCTCCACTTTGGTGATAATCATCAGTAGATACTAAGTATCGTTTAAGAAAGGGTTTGGTTGTTCAAATAGTGCGATAATGGCTGATTAAACAAATTGAATTTGAATCTAATTCAGATGTTTGGAGTGCCTACAAGAATTGAATTAATATAGAATTCATATAAATTGATTATGGACCAAATTGCGTTAAATTTTGCCTACTCGGCCTTCATATCTTGTTGCTTAAGGCCTTTTTACCAATTACCAAAAGTATTTCTATTTATCTTTTTTCTATTCACAAATTATATAGTATCAAATTTGTTAAGGCAAATAGAAGTTCAAGAAAAATATAATTCTTATTTAGGAGTGATATAGTAACCGTAGAAAAGTAGATCTTACTCTATACTGGTGAAATCAAATTCTTTTTTTTCCTCTTAATTGAATGATATCAATAAAATTTTATTCTAAATTTCTTATTTGACAATTGATTATAAAAATATGCTAATATTTTTTTTAGCAATTGGAGTATAGGACCCTTCGTACAAGTTGAAGCTATATATAAAAGAAAAAAAAAATCAGATAAATGTTTTAGAAGTTAAAGCCTTTAGACTCTACTAGTGTGGGTTGCAAGGCACGTGCGGTCCCTTTAGTGAGAAAATTAATATAGATTTTTTTGTTGTTGAAGAAGTATGAAGTCATGTACTTAAATTTAAAATAGTCATTTTGCCGTTTATCCTTAAAAAAAAATTAAGAGCTATTTGAATATTTATTTACTATGACAATTTCTTAGAATCTATTTACTAAATGTATCTACTCACCAAAAAACGCTACAAAGAATAATAATGAATGTCATCATCTTTCCACAATATTTAAATTTTCGCAATGAATGATGATATATGCTACAATTTTTTTGAAGATCTTCATCAAATTAAATACTTGCAATCATCTACAATGAAGATTTTGTTATTTGTTTTTCATTCTTTATCATCTTATTTTATGAGTTTAAATACGATGTTTAGCTTACTTATTTTTAATGAACACCCTTTTAAGCGGGAAAAGAAATTAAAAAATGAACAAAATAACAAAAGACATATGTCATCAAAGTTTCTATTAGATAAAATTATAAGTCTAGAAGATTTAAACCTAATAAATTAGTGTTCTCTAGGTAACAAATAGAACACCATATACCATCATTCTAACTTTCCAAGCATGACTACCAATCTACCACATAAAATTCAAAATACATGAAGAAATTTTTTGGGACATTAAAATTTCGTAAGATAATTTTAGACATCGTACAATGGAATATTTTATGAATTATAAGATTTCGTTAGGATTTAACTAAGAGAGTAATAATAGGGGTCTATGCTCATTTACAAAATATAAAAGAGGAAATTATTCAACTTTAGTTTAGGGGGGAATGAAACTACCCCAAACATAAAGGAGGAAAGTGCTATTTCGTCAATTTGAATGTGTGTGTGTATGTGTGTAAAACAATGTGTGTGTGTGTGTGTGTGTGTGTTTTTTTTTATTTTTTTTATTTTTATAACTTGAAACAATGTGTTAAAAAAAAAAAAAAGCAACCTAAAAAAACTATGCATAAAACAATGAATTTTGGTTCAACAAATTGACTAAACCAAAAAAGAAATCTAGGAACATAAAAAAATGTCACGATATTTATACAATACCTTTATTTCTAGCAATGGTGGGTTCTGGTCTAATATTTTATTATTTTATTTTAGAGTAATGTTGTGTCCAAAATATTTCATAATAAATCCTAGGATGTAAATTGTTACTGGTTTTAAATTGGGCTAACCACTTTTAACTGTGCATTAAAAAAAAAAAAAAAAAAAGCCAATTGAAGAAAATTATGCCTAAAACAATCAATTCTGACTTAGCAAATTTGACTAAACCAAAAAAAAAAAAAAAAAAAAAAGCCTAGGAATACAACAAAATTGTACAACATTTTCACAATATTTTTTATTTCTAACTGTGATAGGTCCGAGTTTGATATTTTATTATTTTATTATTTACATCCACGGCATTTTCACAACAAATTTTAGGTGAAAAAATAATACTAGTTTTAAAATTATGCATTAAAAAAAAAAAAAAAGACAACACAAGAAAATTGTGCGTGAAACCATGAATTTTGGCTCACCCAATTTGACTATATATACTAAAAAAGAAGTCTAAGAATACAACAAAATATCACAACATTTTCACAATACTTTCTTTTTTAGTATCCGAATAGATATATATATATATATATATATATATTTATTTATTTGAAAGAAATGCTACATCCATTGCATTTTTAGAACAAATTCTAAATGACAATTTGTTATTGATTTTAAACTGAGTCCACTACTAATATCACTTTTTTATCCATTAAAAATACCTTACCACATAAAATTTATTGTGAAATTATTATAAAAATGTTGTGGACATAACATTTTTTATTTTATTTTATTTTGATGTATAAGGAACTGAAATCTCGGCGTTTGTGAAAATATTGTGACAAGAAGAAGATATTATAACATTTTCATAATGCATTTATTTTCAGTTGTGATTGGTTTCAGTCTCTTATTTTATTATTTTATTTTGACCTTTAAAAAATTGACATCTCAATAATTATGAAAATATTCTAAGAATTTGTTGTGTCAGTGTAACTGTGTATACACATATTATATATATATATATATATATATATATATAAAATAAGAAAAATAAAAAAAGACAAAAAGAGCACAAGCAAAACTGGCGTACCGTGAAAAAAAAAAAAAAAAAAAAAAAGATGCCAATGAACAGTGCAAATTGTCAATAATTGTGAAAATATTGTAAGAATTTGTTAAGTGACATATAAATATTTAAAAGAAAAGACAAAAATTGCACAAACAAAACCGGCGTCCTGTGAATAAAAAAAGAGAGGCTAATGATCAGTGCGGGTTGAACAAACTAAATGCACTGTAGTGATTTCACTATTTGAGCATTCATGCTTTTTATATATAGACTAGTGTGGGTTGCACGTGTAAGGCACGTGCTATCCCTTTAGTGAGAAAATTAATATAGATTTTTTTTTTTTGAAGAAGTATGAAATCATTTACTTAAATTTAAAATTGCTATTTGAATATCTATTTACTATGACAATTTCTTAGAACCTATTTACTAAATGTAATATCTACTCACCAAAAATGCTACAAAGAATGATAATGAATGTCATCATCTTTTCACAATATTTAAATTTTCGCAATGAATGATGATATATGCTACAATTGTTTTGAAGATTTTCATCAGATTAAATACTTGTAACCATCTACAATGAAGATTTTATTATTCATACTTCATTCTTTATCATCTTATTTTATGAGTCTAACTACGATATTTAGTTTACTTATTTTTAATGAACACCATTTTAAGTAGGAAAAGAAATTAAAAAAAATAACAAAATAATAAAAGACATCTATCATCAAAGTTTCTATTAGATAAAATTATAAGTCTTGAAGATTTAAACCTAATAAATTAGTATTCTCTAGGTAACTGTAGGGTTCAAATTTGTTGGGCCAGATACCAACTTTTTGTAGTGAGAGCCCAACAAATTCCCAACAATAAGTTTGTAGAGAATGGGTTAAACAACTGGGCTGATTATGGATTTAGCAACGGTTCATACGAATAGGCGGGCTTGTGGACATTCAGACTAGCGTTTAACAAGAATTTCTTTTGTCCGAAGAGGCATAACATTTAAAAACTTAGTGAATACAATTTTTTCTCCCCCCTCTCCGTGAGACCTGTTTCCCTTATATATACACCTTTTCTCTCATCTTCACCACACACTTGTCCTTTATCTAGGCGTCCACTTGAGTATTAATCACATCAGAAGTTTGCTTTAACCTGCAGTGAGTGGTGGTGGTTGAGGATGCACTGTTTAGGTGTCTTCTCCACATAAATGCGGCCAGGAAAGTTGCTGCAGTGCATTAAATGCGGTGGTGGCAGCTTTATCTGTAAGATATTTCATGATATCCACGCAGTTAGGCATGCCCAAAGCTCGACCCTTACAGGGGAATCTTCAGCGTATCTACTTGATCAAGTTCTCTGGAGATCCGTTGAGTATAATCTCTTCGGACCGGCCAGGTTGTCTTCGGACACAACATTTGTCCCTTATTGGTTGCATTCTCACCAGGATGGCAAAGCGTTGATCCTTTTAACCTCTTCGGACAGGGAGTTGTATTCAAACTGGGCTTCAGGCCCAACATATGGTGTTGGGCTTTCTCACCCACAATAGCCCCTCAAAATTCCAATTTTTCCCTCTCATCCGAAGAGAAAAAGTGGGGTTTTGAAATTTTACCAAATGAAAGAACTGAATTTCTGTCTCCGCACGTGTATGCGCGTGAATCTAGGCGCCTTCTTTATTACCGCTGCTGTTGCGTCGTTTTCGAGGCTTCATTAATGGCTCCAGGCGGCGTCCTGTCCGCGAGATCTAATGACACGTCGCCAAACCAACGAACAAGATTTTTTTCCCAAAATTTCGGGCAGGGTAAATCCCACCCTTTTGCCTCCCTCTATATAAAGTCCCAGAAGGGGTTATTTTCTCACTTTGCAAATTTCACTCTCCAGCGAACTCAAGCCTTCAGAATTCCAAAGCCTTTTCTGTCATCTACCTCGATTCGTCCCAGGATCCACTACGATTCTCCCGCAAGGCTAAAGGACATCCTCCAACTCGACTCTGCGTAAGTTCTTCATTTGAGATTTTCGTATTCTTTTCAGTTTGCTTCTTCGGTGTTTGGACATTCATTTCCCCACCATCGCTCCATATCACTTCCCCCTTTCTTAATTGAAAATGGGTAGGTTCGAACATCTAGTGGATAGTCCTTCCCAGATAGAGAAGTTTAGGGCGATATATCGCATTCCCCAAGATGTAGGCTTAAGATATTGTTCTTCGGAAGAGATACTGTTAGACCGAAAAGTGGGCAAAGTTGCGATCCCCATCATCGCCTTCTTGGAAGGAGGGATGACCATCCCCATGGGTCGGGTCACCAGAGATTACCTCCTGAACCATAGACTCTGCCCTGAACAGTGTGCGGCTAACGTATTTAGGATTTTAGGGGCAACCGATGATCTGAACCAACATATGGGGTTAGGGCTCTCCTGGCTCGACGTGGTACACATGTACGAATGTCGTTCCAAGTAAGGGTCGGGATATTATCTTAGATCCCGATCCGATGAGGTCAGGCTCTTCTCTTGCCTCCCCAAGTCTAACAAAGGGATGAAAGACGACTTTCTGATCGTCTCGGGCGCATGGCATGACGGGCTTCATTGCCCTACTCAGCCAGAAGACCTAGGTGGGATATCCCCCATATAGGTTTCCTCACAATAAACTTAGGGTTTTTGTTTTCAATAATCTGTTCTTCTTTACCGTATTTCACGTTTTCTGACAATTCTATTTTGACATTCCAGATAAGGACCATGTCGCTCCTCGGCTGAGCCTTACTAACGCCGTAGCACTTAACTTCCTTCTTCGGTCTGAGATATTTGCTAGCGAAGACGGGCAGCTTAGGGCAGTGCATCTCATCCTTGGCTACACTCCGAAGACCAAAGACTTCCAATCAATTGGCAACGCGATAACACTTGGAGACCCTCGCCTTAATCGTATTGACGTTGCTCGGAAAGGCTTTCTGGCCTTGTTTGACCTTGCACCCGTGCCACATCGGAACCCACAGGGCGTTCCACTGCTCGTCCAACTTGTTCAGCAGGTTCCCCTTCGGCAGGAAGTAGAGGGAGAAAAAGTAGCCGCATCAACTCCCTCTCTTGACGAGCAAATCGACCAGTTCAAGTTCGAAGAGGAAACCTCGAAGGAAGTTCAAATTTTGGCTGCCGACGAGGTATTTGATAGGCACTCAGTTGCTCCGCTCTTAAATTTAGCCGTGCCAGACGACTCTAAAGAAGAGGATATGCAGAGTCTAGAGGAGTTGATGAAGAACGGGAGGCCGAAGGTCGCGACCAAGGGTACTGGTACATCCCAGCCCACGGTCAATCTTCCACCACCCCCTCCTCTTCCCCCAGCCCCAAGAGATCCCAGCCTAAAGCCGCTGCCGGATCTGAAGAAGAAAAGGGTGGTGACGGAAATTGAAGAAGGGGAAGTGGTCCCTCCGAAGGCACCTAAGCAGCACAAAACGTCCCATGATACAAGAAGTAAAAGGAGTTCTTCTACTGAATGCAGAGAAGAAAACTTAGCCGCAGACGTGCGGCGAGGGACTCGGGCGTGGTCTCCAAAGCTGACATTGGATGGCGCAGCCATTCCACATGATGCCTCTCTCCGAAACTACGCGGGAGGGAAAGCTGGGCACATAGCAGATGCGCTGGAGCAGGCTCTCCTCCTTCCGAAGGACATGGAGTCCTATCGGCGCTTCAGCCAAAAGGAGCTCTTTCTGTCCCTGAAAAGGGATTTAGCCATGGTGAGAAGTGATATTCTCTTGTAGTTCTTATGGGCGTTCATAACTTAACGTAAAACTCTGGTTGCCATGCAGATTGCCCAACAAATTTACGTGGCTGAAGAGTGGAACAACGAGAAAGATGTAGAAGTGCAAGCCCAGGTCCAATCCAAGGAGGAGGTCGAGAAAGCACTGGGCAAGGCAAGAGATGAGTGCACCCGCATCTCCGAGCAACTGAAGGAGGAGACGAAGGCAAAGAAGAGTGTGGAGGCAGGCCTGAAAAATGTTGAAAAGCAAGCCGAAGACCAACGCCAGAAGCTATATACCACCGAAATCAATCTGGAAACGGAGAGGGCGTTGGTGAAAGAACTTCAGGCTGAGCTAGACAAGGCCAGGGACGCTGCTAAGTTGGCCAAGGAGGACGCTCAGTTAGCCATGGAAGCAATTGAGGTCGAGAAGCAGGCTGCCTACCTGTTGGGGGTGCAAGAGACCCAAACAAGGCTGACCGAGGAGTTCGCCAAAGTCTGCAGGGACTATTGCGACATCACGTGGGGCAAAGGCCTCGATGCAGCTGGAGTCCCTGCCGAGTCTGCCTTAAGGCAGCCTGGGAATGTCTACTACCATCCTGACATATGCGACCTGCCAGATACCTTGGAGGCTTCCTCGGCTGGTCAGAATCTTCCAGTCCCCAATGAGACAAGCCAGGCACCTCTTCAGACCGGAGATGCGGGTGATTCGCCAAAGACTGACCCAGTGCCTCAGAATAAAGCTTAGGATGTTCAGATGGTGTAGTAGTTAGGACCCTTTATCATCTATTTTGTAATGAAACTGCCCTTTAATATATTCCTTTTTTTTTTTTTTTAAATGAATGAAGTAGTTTACTTTCTGTTTCTTGTTGCTTTTATGGAATATGTTAGATTGTGTCATTATGGCTAACAATGACAGTTTAATAGCTAAGAATCAATCAAAACCACGGTAATCTTTTACACATCGCTAAGCAAGGCCTTATGATAATAACAGTTGACGTAATTTTAGCTTAAGTTTGCATATTCCATCAAACACCAGATTAAACTAATAACGTGAATGAGTGTTAACTAGCCCAAATTATCTGGTTCGAGGACTGCAGGCATGATTGGATTTAAGTTTAAGCGCACGAGAATCGTTAAGGAGTGTTAAGTAACCCAAATCATCTGGTCCGAGGACTACAGGCATGATTGGATTTAAGTTTAAACACGTGAGAAACGTTAAGGAGTGTTAACTAACCCAAATCATCTAGTCCGAGGACTACAGGCATGATTGGATTTAAAATTAAACACGTGAGAACCGTTGAGGAGTGTTAACTAACCCAAATCATCTGATCCAAGGACTACATGCATGATTGGATTTAAGTTTAAACACGTGAGAACCGTTGAGGAGTGTTAACTAACCCAAATCATCTGGTCCGAGGACTACAGGCATGATTGGATTTAAGTTTAAACACGTGAGAACCGTTGAGGAGTGTTAACTAACCCAAATCATCTTGTCCGAGGACTACAGGCATGATTGGATTTAAGTTTAAACACGTGAGAACTGTTAAGGAGTGTTAACTAACCCAAATCATCTGGTTTGAGGACTACAGGCATGATTGGATTTAAGTTTAAACTCATGAGAACTGTTAAGGAGTGTTAACTAACCCAAATCATCTGGTCCGAGGACTACAGGCATGATTGGATTTAAGTTTAAACATGTGAGAAACGTTAAGGAGTGTTAACTAACCCAAATCATCTGGTCCGAGAACTACAGGCATGATTGGATTTAAGTTTAAACTCATGAGAACCGTTAAGGAGTGTTAACTAACCCAAATCATCTGGTCCGAGAACTACAGGCATCATTGGATTTAAGTTTAAACACGTGAGAACCATTAAGGAGTGTTAACTAACCCAAATCATCTGGTCCGAGGACTACAGGCATGGTTGGATTTAAGTTTAAACACATGAGAACTTAGCATAACGACATGGTATCATGACTGAAGAAGGAATTCTTTTCATAGTAGTACATTTTGAGGTTATTTACATTCCATGGCCGGGGCACTACATGATTATCCAGGTCTTCTAGGAAGTATGCTCCAATGCCAGCCCTCGAAGTGATGCGATACGGTCCTTCCCAGTTTGGTCCCAGCTTTCCCCAAGCTGGATTCTTTGCATTGCCTACTACCTTCCTTAGGACCAAATCACCAGGCTCCAGGGGTCTCAGCCTTACGTTGGCGTCATAGCCCTGCTTTAGTTTCTGCTGATAGTGTGCCAATCGGACCATTGCATTTTCCTTTCGTTCTTCAATTAGATCCAAATTCTTTTCCAGCTGTCTGTCGTTGCTGATCGGATCAAAGGAGCTTGTCCTGTATGTTGGGAATCCAATCTCTAGAGGTATCACGGCTTCAGCCCCATAGGTCATCGAAAAGGGGGTTTCTCCAGTAGACCTGCGAGACGTAGTTCTATATGCCCACAACACGTGAGGCAACTCTTCCACCCATCTACCTTTGGCTTCGTCTAGCATTTTCTTCAATCCGTTAACTATGACTTTATTGGTAGCTTCCGCTTGCCCGTTTCCCTGGGGATATGCAGGGGTAGAATATCTGTTTGTGATTCTCAGCTCACTACAATAATTCATGAATGCTTTGCTGTCGAATTGAAGTCCATTGTCTGATATGAAGGTCTGGGGGACCCCAAACTGCGTGACAATATTTTTCCAGATAAATTTCTTCACATCCACATCCCTGATGTTTGCCAGAGGTTATGCTTCGACTCACTTGGTGAAATAGTCCGTGCCGACCAGGAGGTACTTCTTGTTTCCCGCTGCCTTAGGGAATGGGCCTACAATATCCAGTCCCCATTGAGCGAAAGGCCATGGGCTGGATAGCGGATTAAGGGCACCGCCCGGCTGATGTATGTTCGGCGCAAACCGCTGGCACTGATCACACTTCTTAACGTATTCATGGGCCTCTCTTTGCATATTTGGCCACCAATAACCCTGAGTAATGGCTCGGTGAGCTAAAGATCTCCCTCTAGTATGGCTTCCACAGATCCCTTCATGCAATTCCTCTAACAGTGACTCAGCTGTTTCAGGGTGCATGCACAACAAGTATGGGCCTGAATAGGATCGTTTGTAGAGTTTATGATCCTCGGACAACCAGAACCTCGTAGCTTTTCTCCGTATTTTGTCTGCTTCCCCTTTTTCTTCGGGTAACGCATCGTCCTTCAAGAACTTGATGATGGGGTCCATCCAACACGGGTTGGTTCCGACGCAATGAACTTGGGATGCTTTTTTCCTTAACTCCGTAGGTCTCTGTATGTCCTCGATGAGGATAACCCTTGGCAATTCCTGTGCCGAAGAGGTGGCAAGGGTGGCTAAAGAGTCGGCATGTGTATTGCCACTTCTGGGTATGTGCCGCAGGTTGAAGGATTCGAACTCGGATCGTAGGGACTTAGCCAGGCTCAGGTATCCCTGCATCCTTACGTCTTTCGCCTCGAACTCTCCCAACACTTGGCCGACGACTAGCCTTGAGTCCGAGAACATCTCAATTGACTTTTCTCCCATCCTTCGTACCATCTTCATCCCCATTAATAGAGCCTCATATTCTGCCTCGTTATTTGTTGCTGAGAAATCTAGCTTTAAGGCTTTTTCAATGATAATTCTCTCAGGGGATATCAGAACTAGCCCCACTCCTAAGCCTCTCTGATTCGATGCGCCATCTACGTACACTTCCCAGGGCAAAGTGCTCCGTGAAGAAACCATACCAATGTGCCTTCCTTCCGTGCCTAGGATTGGTGTTACTTCCTCTAAACGGGGTTCTGCGAACTCGGTGACCAGGTCCGCAAGGACCTGGCCCTTCACTGATGTGTGAGGCATGTACTTGAAATTAAAAACCCCTAGTATCGTCCCCCATTTGGCAATCCTTCCCGTGTAGTCTGCGCTTCGGAGTATTGCCCTGAGCGGAAGCTGGGTGAGGACTATGACGGTGTGGGCTTGAAAATAGTGGGACAACTTCTTCGTACCGAGTACCACAGCTAGGATGGCCTTTTCTAGTGGCAAATAACGAATTTCAGCTTCCTGCAGCAATTTGCTTATGTAATAGACTGGTTTTTGCACTCCACAGTCTGTTCGGATCAACACTAAACTTACAGCATTAGGAGCCACAGCGATGTAGGCAAACAAAACTTCATATGGCTGAGGACTGGACATGATTGGAGGTCTAGCCAGGTAGTCCTTAAGTTGCTGAAAAGCAACAGCACATTCTTCCGTCCATTCAAAACCCTTCCACTTATTGATCAATGAGAAGAAAGGCCTACACCTGTCTGCTGATCTGGAGATGAACCTATTAAGGGCAGCGGTCATCCCAGTCAGCTTTTGAATTTCTTTGGGTTTCCGGGGAGCTTGCAAGTTGTGGATGGCCTTTATCTGATCGGGGTTAACTTCAATTCCCCTGTGGGTGACCATATACCCTAGAAACTTGCCTGATCCAACTCCAAACGAGCACTTGGATGCATTCAAGCGTAACCTGTGCGCCCTCGGGATTTCAAAAACATCCCTAAGATCCTCAACGTGCTCAGTTATGACCTTGCTTTTCACCACCATGTCATCAATATAAACTTCCATGCTTTTACCCAATTGCGGCTCAAACATCCTGGTCATCATCCTCTGATAGGTAGCCCCTGCGTTTTTCAAGCCGAATGGCATCACCTTGTAGTGGTAATTCCCTACAGGGGTTACGAAAGCTGTTTTCTCCTGATCAGCGAGAGCCAGTGGTATCTGATGATAACCTTGAAATGCGTCGAGGAAACTCATGCGAGGGTGTCCAACAGTAGCATCAACTAGTTGATCTATCTTCGGCATGGGAAACGGATCCTTCGGGCAGGCTTTATTAAGATCGGTAAAGTCCACGCAAACCCACCATTTCCCGCTTTTCTTTTTTACCACCACAGTGTTAGCCAGCCATTCGGGGTGAAAAATTTCCTTAATAGCCCCTACCTGCTTGAGCTTTATCACTTCCTCCCTGACCGCATCGGCGTGTTCCCTCGATGGACGCTGGAGCGGTTGCTTCTTGGGGACGACAGTGGGATTAACATTCAGATGGTGGCAAATAAAATCTGGGCTTACCCCCGGGGCTTCCGCACAGTTCCATGCAAATACATCAATGTTTGCCCTGAGAAATTCTATCAGCTCTTCCTTCTCTTGAGGAGGCAGCATGGATCCGACTTGAAAAAACTTCTCTGGGTCGTTATCCAGGACTACTCTTACCAAGCTTTCGCACTCTGCTTTTCCGGCCGAGGTTTCGATGTCCAGCACCGGAGGCTTTAGTTGCTATAAACTCTCTTTGTTACAACCCGAGGGCTCAGCCTGAGGTTGGTGCTGGATAGGTGCCACTAGACATTGCCTGGATGTAGACTGATCCCCTCGGATCTCTTCGACCGTCCCTTCGGACGGGTACTTTATCTTCTGATGAAGTGTGGAGGATACGGCCCCGAGGGTATGAAGCGAAGGTCTGCCGACAATTGCAGTGTAGGGTGAGTAGGCATCCACTACTATGAAATCTACCTCCACCGTCTCAGCTCCGGTTTGCATAAGTAGTATGATTTGACCCTTCGGAATAATCACTTTACCATCAAAACTGACTAAAGGGGAACTGTACGGAGTTAGGTCCTCGGGGGATAAGTTCAGCCCCTTATATAGGTCTGGGTACATTATTTCTGTGGCGCTGCCCTGATCTACCATCACCCTCTTCACGTCGTATCCACCTATTCTTAGAGTAACTACCAGGGCATCATCATGCGGCTGTATAGTCCCGATTTTGTCTTTGTCCGAAAAGCCCAAAATTGGAGACTCCATCCTTGGTCTCTTCGGCTCTCTGTTAACACTCTCCGAGGGCATCCGAGCAACTGACAATACTCTGGATGGGCAAGACCCCGTCCTTCCTGGTGCGGCAAAGATAACATTGATTGTTCCCAGGGGAGGTTTTACAGAATCACCTCTCCTGGGCCCCGCGCTTGCCTGATTTCCCTGACCGTGTGAGTGGTGTAGAAGGTGCTTTAACCTGCCTTCGCTGACCAGCTGATCCAGATGGTCCCACAGGCTCCTGCAATCTTCAGTAGTATGCCCGTGGTCAAGGTGATACTGGCAGTAAAGATTGTGGTTGCGCCTTTCAGGGTTTTCTACCATCTTGTTCGGCCTCTTGAAGAACGGTTCATTTTTTATTTTATCCAGGACTTGGTGTACTGGTTCACGAAAAACCGCATTGACCGTCTGGAAGTTCGCTGTGCTTTGTCCGGCCTAGTCCTTCCTCGACCTGTTGTGGTTCTGCCTGTCCGACCTGAAATCCCTCCCCTCCTGAGGGATAACCTTCTCCTTTCCCTTACTCTGTTGCTGATCTTCTTCAACTCTTTTGTACTTATCGATCCTATCCATCAACTGGCGTATACTGGTAGCAGGCTTGCGCGTTAAGGACGTTCTCAAGGGATGTTCAGTGGGGAGGCCCAGTTTAAAAGAGCTGATAGCCACCAATTCACAGTCTTCCTCTACCTCGTTATACGTTTCGCAAAACCTATCTGAATACGACTACAAAGTCTCACCTCCTTTCATACTGACTGACAATAGGGAAGCCATAGACTGCGGAACCCTTCGGCACATGGCAAAACGTGAACCAAATGCTTGAGTCAACTCTTGGAAAGAGCTTATAGATTTTGCTTTCAGATTGTCAAACCACCTCATGGCTATCGGTCTCAAGCTGGATGGGAAGACTTTGCACATCAGGGCTTCGTCCCTGGAGTGGACGGCCATCCTCTGGTTGAAATGGCTCACATGTTCCACTGGGTCTGTCCGGCCATTATAGATGGTGAATGTAGGCTGATGGAAACGTCGAGGAAGTCTAGCATTCTCGATGTTACGGGTAAAGGGAGATCTGGAAATCTGATCCAGGGCTTTACTCATAGCGTCGTTCCCTGCGCCCCTAGGTAAGGGGTTCTGAGGGTTCCTCTCGTCATGACGCATTTCCTCATAGGTAAAGGATTCGCTGACTGGCGTTCGAAGTTTCTGTTTGTAGACAACATCCTGTTCGTCCTCGGAATCTTCATCATAGTACGAGGGGCTGCGCTTCCTCTTCGCATGGCGCAACTCCCTCTTTAGCCTATCGATTTCCTTCTGCATGTCTTTGTTTTTCTCTGCATGGGACATGTGGCTCTCTCCATGCGACTGATTTTGGTCGTCACGTGCGGTATGTACGCTGCCCTCACAGTCCTGCCTCCGTTCCAGATGAAGAAAGGGATCGGTGTACTGAGATGACCTGGACTCCGCTGGTCATTGCCTTGGCTCAGCCATTCTCTGAGGTGTTGTTTCCACCTTTGCTCAAGCTGTTTCCTATAGACGGCGCCAATTGTAGGGTTCAAATTTGTTGGGCCAGATACCAACTTTTTGTAGTGAGAGCCCAACAAATTCCCAACAATAAATTTGTAGAGAATGGGTTAAACAACTGGGTTGGTTATGGATTTAGCAACGGTTCATACGAATAGGCGGGCTTGTGGACATTCAGACTAGCGTTTAACAAGAATCTCTTTTGCCCGAAGAGGCATAACATTTAAAAACTTAGTGAATACAATTTTTTCTCCCCCCTCTTCGTAAGGCCTGTTTCCCTTATATATACATTTTTTCTCTCATCTTCACCGCACACTTGTTCTTTATCTAAGCGTCCACTTGAGTATTAGTCACATCAGAAGTTTGCTTTAACCTGCAGTGAGTGGTGGTGGTTGAGGATGCACTGTTCAGGTGTCTTCTCCACATAAATGCGGCCAGGAAAGTTGCTGCAGTGCATTAAATGCGGTGGTGGCAGCTTTATCTGTAAGATATTTCATGATATCTACGCAGTTAGGCATGCCCAAAGCTCGACCCTTACAGGGGAATCTTCAGCGTATCTACTTGATCAAGTTCTCTGGAGATCCGTTGAGTAGAATCTCTTCGGACCGGCCAGGTTGTCTTCGGACACAACATTTGTCCCTTATTGGTTGCATTCTCACCAGGATGGCAAAGCGTTAATCCTTTTAACCTCTTCGGACAGGGAGTTGTATTCAAACTGGGCCTCAGGCCCAACATATGGCGTTAGGCTTTCTCACTCACAGTAACAAATAGAACACCATATATCATCATTCTATCTTTCCAAGCATGACTACAAGTCTACCACATAATATTCAAAATACATGAAGAAATTTTTTGGGACATTAAAATTTAGTAGGAGTACTTTAGACATTACACAATGGAATATTTTAGGAATTATAAGATTTCGTTAGGGTTTAACTAAAAGAGTAACAATAGGAGTGTATGCTCATTTACAAAATATAAAGGAGGAAATTATTCAACTTTAGTTTAGGGGGGAATGAAACTACCTCAAACATAAAGGAGGAAAGTGCTACTTTGTCAATTTGTGTGTGTGTGTGTGTGTGTGTGTGTGTGTTTTTTCTTTTAACTTGAAACAATGTGTTAAAAAAATCAACTTAAAAAAACTATGCATAAAACAATGAATTTTGGTTCAACAAATTGAATAAACCAAAAAAGAAGTCTAGGAACACAACAAAATATCACGATATTTTTACAATACTTTTATTTCTAGCTATGGTGGGTTTTGGTATGATATTTTATTATTTTATTTTAGAGTAATGCTAAATCAACAACATTTTCATAATAAATCCTAGGTGGTAAATTGTTACCGATTTTAAATTTGGCTAACCACTTTTAACCGTGTATTAAAAAAAAAAAAAAAAAAAAGCCAATTGAAGAAAATTGTGACTAAAAAATGAATTTTGGCTCACCAAATTTGACTAAACAAAAAAAGAAGTTTAAGAACACAACAAAATGTCACATAAAAAAGAACCCTAGGAACACAACAAAATGTCACAACATTTTCACAATATTTTTTATTTCCAACTGTCGTAGGTCTCAGTTTGATATTGTTATTTTATTTTTTTACTTCCACAGCATTTTCACAGAAAATTTTTGGTGAAAAATTATTATTGATTATAAAATTATGCATTAAAAAAAAAAAAAAGATAACACAAGAAAATTGTGTGTGAAACCGTGATATTTGGCTCACCCAATTTGACTATACTAAAAAGAAGTCTAAGAATACAACAAAATATTACAACATTTTCATAATACCTTCTTTTTTAGGATTTGAATAAATATTTTTTAATTTTATTTGAAAGAAATGCTACATTCATAACATTTTTAGATAAAATTAATGACAAGTTGTTATTGGTTTTAAACTGAGCCTACTACTTATATCACTTTTTTATCCATAAAAAATATCTTGCCACATAAAATTTGTTGTGAAATTATTGTGAAAATATTGTGGACATAGCATTACTCCTTAAACTTTAAAATCAAGCAATTTTTCCCTTAATATTTTGGAAAATAGCAAATATTTCATATTGTTATTCTCTCAGTTAAACCCTAATAAAAGTTTATAATTCTTAAAATATTTATTTTGCAATGTCTAAAATACTCCCACTAAATTTTAACATCCCAAAAATTTTCTTCACGTATTTTGAGTTTTAGATGGAAATAATTCTCAGTTTCTTATTTTATTATTTTATTTTGACTTTTAAAAAATTGACACCTTAATAATTGTGAAAATTTTGTAAAAATGTGTTGTGTCAGTGTAATTACGTATGTACATATAAATATTTAAAAGAAAAGACAAAAAGAGCACAAGCAAAACCGGTGTATTGTGGAAAAAAAAGAAAGAAAAAAAAAAAAAGAGGCCAATGAATCGTGCAGATTGTCAAATAATTGTGAAAATATTATAAGAATTTGTTAAGTGGGTATAAATATATGCACATATAAATAATAATATGGATAAACTACATCTTTGGTCCCTAACCTTTACGTTGTTTATCAATTTGATCCTTAATGTTTCAAATGCATCTGTTTAGTTTCTAATCTTTTGATATTGTGTCAAATTAGTCCTTGCTGTTAAGTGATGGATAAAAAATGTTGACGTAACCAACAGTAAAAATAAAATATAATTTTCATTCCACATAGATTGCCACATATATTACCACATCAGCACAAACTAAAAAAATAAAAATAAATAAAAAAAAAGTTAGGGACTAAACCTTGTACCGCCAACTATCCTTAGTATAATTTCAGATTTAAAATTTTATTTCATTTTTTCCTTTACTTTCTTAGGAAGCATACGGGGTAAAAACCCTAGAATTGAAAATTCAATTTTCTTCATTTTCCCATATTTTTCCAGCAACCAAACAAGGAAAAAACAAAACATATTCCAAAACCCAGAGAGAGATGCAGAGAGAATCACAATCACGATCATAATCAGATTTTGTTGTTTTTGCCGAGTGCGCCTGATTAGATTCATAACTCATTTTGTTTAGGTGCTCAGGGGTTTTTGATTTTTTTTGTTTGGAATTTTGGATCTATCATTCGAAGAAAATTGGATTGGCCCAATTGGGAGTTTCGAGAATGTACAGAGGAATAGAGGGAAGGATCTTTGAATTGTTGAATGGTTAGAGTTGGGATTAGAGTAAGGTCGAAGGTTTTAAATAGTCTGAACCCAACCCAGCTGTTGATTTATGGCAGTGATTGGTTTGAAAATTTTTGAAGTAGGGTGTGGACATTAGTGAACTTGGAAGCCCAATACGAGTTAATTAGGTGGTTTGAAAATTTTCTTTCATTGTGATTCCTTTCTGCATCTCTTTCTCTGGGTTTTGGAATTTGTTTTATTTTTTCCCCGTTTGGTTGCTGGGAAAATATGAGAAAATGAAGGAAATTGAGTTTTAAACTCTGGATTTTTTTTAACCCCCGTTTGGTTCCTAAGAAAGCAAAGGAAAAGTAAATGAAAGAAAATTTTAAATCTAAAAATATACTTAAGACATGCGGTAGTACAAGGTTTAGTCCATTTTCTTTGTGCTGATATGGCAATACATGTGGCAGTTTACGCGTCATGAAAATTATATTATATTTTTACCATTAGCCATGTTAGTATTTTTCGTTCATCATTTAACGGTAGGAACTATTTTGACACAATATCATAAGATCAGGGACTAGACTGACACATTTGAAATGTTAGGGACTAAATTGACAAACATCGTAAAGGCTAAGGACCAAATATATAATTTATCCAATAAATATTTAAAGGAAAAGACAAAAAAGCACAAACAAAACCTGCGAAGAGGAAAAAAAAAATGATGAACAGTACCGGTTGAACAAACCAAATGCACTGTACAAAATTACTATTTGCGCTTTTTATATGTAGACTAGTTAGGGCAGCACATGCAAGACACGTGCTTGCTATGGAAAAAAAGTACTGTAGTAATTAATGTCAATTCTAGATTTTATTTGTATTATAAAACAAATATATGAATTATTTGATTTTTAAAGTATATAGAGATTTACATTAATCAAAAGAGACATTAATTTTAAGAATTTTGATAATTATGTCATAAAAAGTTAATCTCATTCATTTAAGAATTTTGATCAACCACAAAGTTAGGGTAGCTATTTAACATATAAATATTTATTTAACTATAATAGTTTTTTAGTACCTACTTGTTAAAGACAATATATCTGTTCTCTAAAAACTTTTAAGAATGATAACGAATATCATCATCTTTCAACAATAAACAATTGAGTTTTGCTAAGAAATTTAAAATAAAAAATAAAATAAAAAGATAACAAAAGGCTTGTGTCATTGAATACCATCGTTCTAACTTTCTAAGAATTTTTATTATTTAAAACTCAAAATACGTAAAGAAAATTTTTAGGATGTTAAAAGCAGGAGTAATTTAGACATTACGCAATAAAATATTTTAAGAATCATAAGCTTTCATTAGGGTTTAACTGAGAGAATAACAATATAATATATTTGCTCTTTTCCAAAATATTAAAGGAAAAATTGCATGATTTTAAAGTTTAAGGAAGAATTGTAAACTACCCCAAACATAAAGGATGAAAAATGTTTTTTTCCTAAGTTTTTGTTTTTGTTTTTGTGTGCAAAACTATGTGTTTTTACTTAAAATAATGTGTAAAGAAAAAAATATACAAAAAATCAACCCAAAAAAATTGTATGTGGAATAGTGAATTTTGGCTTAACAAAGTTGATTAAACCAACATAAAATTTCTAAAAATACAACAGAATGACGCAACATTATTAAACCAACACAAAATTTCTAAAAATACAACAGAATGACGCAACATTTTCATAATACCTTTATAATTTTGTTATATTTTATTTTAAGTTGTAAAGAATTGACATCTCAACAATTTTGAAAATATTGTGACAAAATCAAGATGTCTTAACATTTTTCACACAAAAAAATATTATGTCCATGATATTTTCACAACAAATCATAAGTAGTAGGTTACTGCAAGTTGTTATTGGTGGGTAAAAATGTAGTTTCATTGGTAAGTTTAAATTAGAACCAATAACAATTTACTATATTTGATTTGTTATGAAAGTGTTGTGAAAATTATTGTGGACAAACCAAAAATAATATAGCAAATATAGTACAACTTTATGCACTCACAAAAAAAAAAAAAAAAGCCCAGAAAGTTAAACAAACCATAACTACTGTAGCGAAATTACTATAACTTTTCACATTCACTCTTTTATATATATATATATATATAAAAATATACATTGCACTTACAATGTAAATTTATATTGTAAACACATAAAAATTGTTGTACACATTTGCAAAATTTGTACAATTTTTTTTTTTTGCAAATGTAATAATATTTGCTACTTTTTGTGTGTATACAATATAAGTTTACATTACAAGTAGAAAGTAAACATATAGAGATCCTTTAAAAGAAGAAGAACAAAAAAAAAAAAAAAAAAAAACTCAAACCAAGTTGGTGAACTTGAAGGAAAAAAAAGGAGGAAAAAGGCAAGTCACTAAACCAAAAATACTATTCATAACACTATTCATGAGCTTATTCACTCTTTTTATGTATAGAAAAAAAGAGCATAAATCGATAACTGGGAAAAAAAAAAAACGATAAACGGTACATATTGAACAAACTAAAAGTACTGTAGCTTTTACATATTCACCCAACAAGTGTCACAACATTTTTACAAAACATTTATTTTCTGTTGTAATTGGTCACAATTTCATATTTTATTATTTTATTTTAACTTATAAGAAATTGACACATAAATAATTATGAATATATTGTGAAATTTGTTGTATTAGTATAACAATATATATGCAGATTCTTATAAATATTTAAAAGGAAAAAAAAGTACAAACTGAAGACTGAAAAAAAAAAAAAAAAAAAAAAAAAAAAAAAAAAGCGCTGTAGCTACAGTGCCAGTGGCACTGTAGCAACTGTTCAAAACTTGGGGAAAAAAAATAGCTCACTACACCAAAAGTGACACTGTAAAGGCATTGCCTCTTCTTATATAGTTAGTAGAAAAAAGAGCACAAATCAATGATTGAAAAAAAAAAGAAGAAGTATATATTGAACAAACCAAAAGTACTGGTTTTTACACATTCACCTAACAAGTGTCACAAAATTTTCACAAAATATTTATTTTCAGTTGTGGTTAGTCACAGTTTCATATTTTATTATTTTATTTTGATTTATAAGAAATTGACACCTCAATAATTGTGAAATTGTAAAATTTGTTATGTCAGTATAACAATATATATAAAAGAAAAAAAAAAAGACAAAGTGGCTAAACAAAATGGCACAGTAAATGTACAGTGCAAAAACACTGTACGCACATTCGCGCTTTTATATTTAAGAAACATTTATTTTCAGTTGTGGTTGAACACAGTTTCATATTTTATTATTTTATTTTAATTTATAAGAAATTGACACTTTAATAATTGTGAAAATATTGTAAAATTTATTAAATTAGTATAACAATATATATAAAAGAAAAAAAAAGTACAAACAGAAGACTTAAAAAAAAATGTAGCTACTATTTAAAACTTAAAAAAAAAAAAAAAAAAAAGACAAAATGACTCGACAAAATGACTATGTAAATATATAGTACGAAAACAATGTATGTACGTATAAAAACGCTGCACGCGCATTTTTGCTTTTATACATGAGAGAAACAAAGAGTCAAAGATTTTATTATTATCTATATATATATATAAAACCGAAACTTTTGAAGCTCTCACAATTTTCCACATCATCATTATTTTCTTTTTCTTTTTATTTTTGATTCTTTTTATTTTAGGTTTTATATCTTATAACAATAATATTGAAAAACGTATACAAACTTGGAGGCCTATTTACGGGCTCCATAAAACTTGATGGACAAGAAAATATATTCTAAAATAAGCCCTAATTAATACCTAACCATTATAGGAACCAAATTTGACCTAAAAAAACATTAAAAGAGCCTAAAAACAAGGAAATAAATCACCTAGACCTAAAATAACGTTTTTTGCATAAAAATACCAAAATCTCTTCTCTCCTTAAAACCCTAGCAATTATCATCTCAAAACCCTAAACTCAAAGCGTAGGTTTTGTCTTTTTTTATTTGCTTTCATGTGCCTGAAATTTTCATTCTATCTTATTGTTTTATTATGTTTAGAATTGATTTTCTTATAAGTATTTGGGTTAATCTCTATATTTTGATAGTGTTTTTATGGGTTTGGTTTTTGAGTTGAAATTCTAATAATTATTTTATATTGTATATGACAGATAAAGCATCTCTATTTTTTGGAGAAAAATCAAAGCTGCAACCTATGTCTTCTAACCCAAGGTGTGGAAGCATAAAACCCGACAAAAACTTGGTACTCTCTCTTCTCTGTTTGCAATCTCTACTACTTTTTATATTTATTTTTTATTTTTAACTTTTGCATTGCTACAAGTGTTGTAGAGGATCCTAAAGAAGTATATGTGAAGCCCTAGAAAGCCTTGACATTTAATTATGTATTATGCAGTTATGATTACAATGCGATTCAAATCTTAGTGCTTAAGACCAGCAACAAAGCCTATTGATTGTCTGTGCATGGTTTGTATCAGTTTTATATAATTATTATTTGCAGTTGTGATATAGAAATTTGAGTTAGAGAACATGCAACCCTTTAATTTGAAGTTAGGAATTTGCTTTTGATAATCAAGTGTGCTATTCATAAATCACCGTTGAATTTCCAATAAATTTATACAAATTCTAAAGCACAATTATTTCTTATGATAATCCCCCTTTGGTTCTTAAATCTTTTGGTATGTGACTATAAATTTTCCACAAATTAAATTCATATACAAACTAAGGCACATTTATTTCTTATGATAATCCCCTTTTGGTTCTTAAAATTTTTGGTTTGTGGTTATATATCTTGACAAGTTCTAAAATTATCTTGAGCTTCTTCAGTTTATGAATCTTTGTTTTCATGGATGATTGATTTTTTTCCCCCTTCATAGGAAGGATTTTGCCTTGAATGTTGTTGGTGTAATGCTAGATGAACTACTTTGAATTTCTTCTTCAATAGGTATGATTTTATGTTTTACGGTTACAATGGCGATAGACATGGGATGAGTACCAGTAGTAAAGATGAGATAACTATAGATTTATCTCAAGATAACAATTGTGTTAAAGCAAAATTTTACATAGAAGTTAAAAGTAGTAATTAATATGCAAAAAGAGAATGAAGATCAAAACTGACATGATATCTTTCTGGTAAATTGCATATAGAATCTTAGTAATAACCAGATTCCACCTTGATGAGTTGTTTGGACATGAAATTTTTCTTTATATCATTTTGATGGTAATTTTATTCTCAAATAACATTTTGCGATGAATATTGTATATTTTATGTTTATTTTGATAAGTTATGATGTTTTTTCATTTTAAATTTTATTTTAAGTAAAGTGAAATATATTCCGTGCATCGCACGGGTTAGCGACTAGTTATTATTATTTTTGAGGATAAGTCTTTGATCGGTCATGTTGAGTTCTTAAATTGTGTCAGTAAAATATTAACAATAAAGAGTCAATAACAACAAATATTATTATTATTTCTAAATAATAAAAACAAAGATTTAGTAGGACTATTTTTTTTCCCTTTTTCAACCACTTTAAGTCATGAACATTGCACAACAACTTCCCTACTGAGCTGACATATAACACATATCCATTTTCATTATATATATATATATATATATATATATATTTATGTTTATTTATTGTGTAATGTTTATTGATTACAATAAATTTAGTAACACAACAAATTTCATAAGTATTGAAGTGGTAAGTTATTATCACTAGGTAAAAAAAAGATGTTAATTTAAAACTAAAAGATAAGAATTAGTAAAAATTTGTCAACTTAATTATTGTAAAAGATTCTTGTTAAAATTTTTTTTGTGAAATTTTATGTATATATAGCATTACAAATTTACGATTGCCCGCCTTTTTAATTTTTTTTTCCCAACTAACATAATAATATTGTTTGGGTGTATAGATAGAAATATAGTATATATATACACACAAACTAGCTTCCATCCATATGCAACAAAGATGGTGAATAGTAAGATAAAATTAGAAGAAATCAATGGAGTTGTGGGAAGAATCTGGAAAAGAGAGATAAACATTATGAGAAAAAATATATAATAGGAGATTAAATCAAACATGGGATTGGTTCAAAGAAAAGGAAAATACAATGAAAAATACAAAGTAATAATCAAAACAATATCAAAGGAAATGTACCTTTCTCAATGAAGAGATGGAGATTACTTGAAAAAAGAAATTGAGGAAATCAAAGTCTTTGTACAAGGAAAGTAAAAACTGAAATGTGAAATATATACAAATAGAGCAAGCATTTTAAAGCTCGTAGTGGAGCCTCTGTAATAATAATAAAATTTGTAGAAGAGTGGCCTGGAACTTGAAAGAAACATTGAGCCTAGTGGGGAAATTGGCCTTTTTCTTGCTAACAAGTTAAGGTGGCAAGCTCATTAAAAGGGAGATGGACCTCGAACTGGGTGACCTCGGAATGTTTGATAAAGGAAATAGAAAGACACGAAAACGTTCGAGAAGCCATAATAAAGCTTCTTGATAAAGTAGTAATCATCTTGGCATTAATTGGATTCACTTGCCAGATATAGCCGCATTTATTGTTGAATGACTGGCTTGAACCATGTTTGAAGCCCCATAAGTCCATCTTCATAATAGAAAGAAGGGTCTAGGTGTCTGATGGGGCAAATATCTTACTAGCTGTATGGTGACAAAACATTCCAAAGAAGATTGAAAGGATGTAGTATAGAAGGAAGCCTCATGCAAAATGAAGGGGACACACAAAAATAGAGAGAGAGAAAGAAAGAGACAAGAGAGTGTTTGTAAGCTTGTTCTTGAGCATTCTATTTATAAAAGAGATTTTAGCTCTGGTTGAGTGGTGTTTTGGTCTTATTCGGCTTGTTCAAATCTCCCATTGTAGAATACTTGTAATCGTTTGTATGTAAGTTAATTGTGAGGTTACTATTCAGTCAGTTTTTGACCCCACAAAAGTGATATAGAGAAAAGATTGATATAAGGATAAGTACTTCTTTTTTGATAGAGTAGTAATTGTGTGCATAGTTCTCAGAACCGGACCGGACCGGGAGGTCGGATCGTGAAAACCGTGAACCGGTATGAAAATCGGTTTTTTAAGCTTCAAGAACCGGGCATATGTGGCAATTCCGTGAACCCCTAAAACCGGGGTTGGACCGGGTTGAATCGCAAGAACCGTGCGGTCCAACCCCTTAGCAATTTTTTTTTTTTTTTTATAAAAACAAATTAACATAATTTTATTCTACTTAATTAAATTATCCATCTCTTACAAGGAATAAAAAAAATTATAATTAAAATCATTCAAAGATATTCAACTTTACTTCAAAAATTAATCATAAATTTTAATGTTTTCATAGTTATTATTTTATTTTATTAACTTTCTTATTTAATTATTAAATATATGCTTGAAAATCATTAAATTTTCCTCACATATATAGATATATTAGTCAATTTTGCTAGTTTTATAAATTTAATATCTATATTTAGGCTTTAATTAATTATTAAATTAATTATGACATCATTACGGTTCGACCTCGGTTTGACCTCAAAAACCTTGAACCTCTCCCTTTTACGGTTCAATGAATGGTCCGGGTCTGAAAACCTTGATTGTGTGTAGCCAAGAGGTTTTTTTTTTTTTTTTTTTTTTTAAGAAGAGGTGTTTTATTCGGATGAAAAAAAGGGAAAAATGACTAAATTTAGGGGAAAAAAAGAAGAAGATAACAAGTGTTTTTTTTTTTTTTGGTTGTTGGTAATTGGAGGTGTTTTATTTGGATGAAAAATGAATAAAAAAGGTTAAAAATTTTAGGAAAAATAAGATGAACCTAAGGGAAAGAACCTAAATTTTAGGAGTTCTTTTAATTAAATTTTTTTTAATGAGAGGTATTTTATTCAGGCTAAAAAGGAATAAAAATACGCTAAGTTTTAGGGGGAAAAAAAGATGATCATGAAGGAAAAAAAAAGCCTAAATTTTAGGAGTTTTTTTTGTTTTTGGATTCAAAACGATAGTAGCTTGAGGTGTTATAGAAAAAATGTTTTAAATTTGGTGAATGGATTTTTGGTGGTAAATTTAAAAATTAGGAGACTAAGAGCAGTTTTTTTTTTAATTTTATTTTTAAGTTAGGGAGTTGTTTCTTTTTTTAACATGTGTTTTTGTTTGAGTTTAATAAAAAAATCCTCTTATTTGTTTAGATGAGTGATTAAGAAATTTGAATTCAATTAAAAGGTGATCAACATGTGTGTTGGATTGTAGGAATCTATTTCTATATAGAAATATAGAGCAAAAAATTTAGATAAGGATAAAATAAGAACTATTTTTTTTTTCCTAAAGGAGCCTTAGGTTAAGGACTAGTCTTTGAATTTAAATAAAACACAGACATTGAATTGGAATGGACTGTGAGCCAAACAAGTTTTTTGAACGTGTTTAAAATTTTTATTTTTTTATTATTATGGATTTGAATGTGTATTTGAAAATTGAAAGTGGTGTAGTGGGGTTAGTGGGTTTTATTTTACGTATTTATTCTCAAGTTTTGTCATTACCTAAATATAGAATATAAGGGTATTTTTGAACCACCAAAAAGCTCAATCCAAAAAGGGAATCCTGTTATAAATTTCAGTCTAAAAATGGAACCCTGTTATAAATAGTATAGAGGGGTATTTTTGAACTACATAAAAGTCTAATCCAAAAAAGGAAATTTTGTTCATATATAGTATAGATAGATAGAAGATAGAATAGATAGTATAGATAAATATTTTTGAACTACCTAAAAGTTCAGTCTAAAAAGAGAATCCTGTTATAAATTTCAGTCCAAAAAGGAAATCCTGATATAAATAGTATAGAGATATTCACGATGCCGAGTTTAATGAGGGTCCAGGGGAGAGCTCTCCATCCTTTGCCAGAGCCTCTTTCAAGGAGAAGCTTGTGGGCGAAATGCCAGGGGCTTATGCGGAAGCTTTTGATTTTGAGAACCTGATGGAGGAAGACGATGATTCTGAGGGTGAAGGTGGGGAGGACAACAGTCAAAGTAGGGAAGGGTGCGTCTCTTTCAAGCTGATAAAGGACACCAAACGGCGCATCAGAGGCCCATGGTCTAAATCTATTATAGTCAAGCTTGTTGGTAGAACTAATAGTCTCCTTTACATGCGGACCAAGCTGAACCAAATGTGGAGGCCGACAAGTAGAATGGACTTGTGTTGATCTTGGATATGGGTTTTTTCTGGTTAGATTCTTTTCGAAGGAGGACCTTGACAGTGTTTTAAGGAAGGGCCCATGGTTTATTGGCGATCAATTTTTATCTATAAGGCCATGGTAGCCTTTCTTCAAGCCTTCAACGACGAATGTCTCACTGGTTGTGATGTGGATACGCCTTTGCGAACTTCCCATTGAGCTTTACGAAGTGGAGGTGCTTAAGGAGTTAGGAGAAACCATCGGAAAGGTCCTGAGGATTGACTCTCATACGGCAATGAAGGCTCGTGGCAAGTACACTAGGCTGTGCGTTCAAATAGATATTAACAAACCTTTGGTGAACACCATTATTATTGGGCATTTTGAGCAAGCTGTGAGTTATGAAGGCATACAAAGTCTCTGCTTCTCCTGTGGAACGCTTGGGCAAAAAGTGGAGGCTTGCCCGTACACCATACAGAAGGGGAAGGATCAGGAGGCGCCGGATGAAGAAGGGCTGGCTAGACAAGGTGCTCCACCTCACGAAGCTCATGCCGGTCATGGTGCTCAGTCTTGTCATGCCATGGCAGATGCGGATGAGACAAATGAGGGGAACGGTCAGTACGGACCATGGATGGTAGTGAGCAGAAGGTCTGTCAATCGCAGAGGGACAAAAACCTTGACCAGTATGGAGAGTACTAGCAAATCAGCCCGGAACACTGCGCCTCAACTACCTTCAAAATTTTCGGAATGGAGGAACACGTGGCCTAGTGGTCCAGCTGTTGCCCAAGGCATGACACGTAAGGACGGTTTGCATGGCGCTGGTAACAAGTCCAAGAGGACCGAATTGGTGTGGAATCCTATTGATGCTGGTATGGGCTCTACGGACAGTAGGGGCAGTCCCAAAGTAGGCCCTTTGGATGGCTTTGGGTTGAAAAAGAGGGCCGAAGCTAGGGATTCAAGTATTGGGCCTCTTCCTAACTCGACTCCTCAAGCCCAAGCCAAAAGAAAACTCCGGCCAGTGTTAAGGGTAAAAAAGGCATTGCAAGAGGTCTGCGCCAATCTATTATTCCTAATTCTGACCGGGCTTCAGTGAGCAAGCTTCCCCCTGCTTTTTCTCCTTCCCTATCTTCCTTCCATGCCACTTCTTCGAACTATGCCCCTGCTGATCAAGCTTTTGCTTTCTCGGCTTCTTCAAGTGAGCCACATCTTTCAAGTGCGGATGGAAAAGATCAAAGTGGCTGGACCGAGGCACGATCTTTAGCGGATGAGCGATTTCCACATTCTCTTCCTGATGCTAAGACAGCCAACGACAACGGGATTTCAGGTAAGTCTTCCATCCTAATTTCCAGTTCTGATGGTCACGGTCAGTCCCTTTGTGGGGGTAATGGGGTTATTGTTGATGAGGAATTTTCTAGTCCTTGTTCCAAAGATGGGTCAGTTTTTGAAGAAATGGGTTTTGATTGTATGGTATTGGAGGGAGGGAACGGAGTCCCTCCATCTGTTTGATCGGTTTTCTCCAATCCCTAGTGCTTTAGTCATGAACATACTGATTTGGAATAGCAGAGGAGCCTTAAAACCCTCTTTTCAAACTTACATTCATGATCTAGCTCGACGGCATGATCCGGCTATTTTTGTTATAATGGAGACTAAGTTAGGTGGTAGTAAAGCTAAGGAAATTACAGACAGGTTGCCTTTTGATGGTGCTATTCACACGGAGACGATTGGCTTCTCTGGTGGGCTGTGGTTGTTGTGGAATGATGACAAGGTGGAGATTGGAGAGTTAGCTAAAACAGAATAGGAAATTCATGTGGAGGTAAGGGTGCGTGCCTCTAATCTCTCCTAGATTTTCTCGGCTATTTATGCAAGTCCTAGGAGCGAAGAGAGATGCATTTTGTGGAATAATCTTGCTAAGGTTGCTGAGTTGCATAATAAACCTTGGATAATGGCGGGGGATTTTAATGAACCCCTTGTTCAGGAGGATAAATTTGGCGGAAAGGGTGTTAGTGTTAACCGGTCTCTAGCTTTTAAAGATTGTTTGGATATTTGCAGTATGGTGGATATGGGATTCTCTGGGCCAAGGTTTACCTGGACAAATAAGCGGGATGTTAACAATCTCATTTTGGAAAGGATAGACAGATTTTTCATGAATCTTAATTAGTGTGTTCTCTACCCTGAGGCGAAAGTAACCCATCTCCCCCGTTGCCACTCTGATCATTTCCCTGTCCTCATGGAAACTATTCCTTTTCGAACAGTTCACCTAAACCGGCCGTTCAGGTTTCAGGAGTTCTGGCTCTCGGATTTGTCCTTCCCTAATATTGTGTCCAGTGCTTGGAGTTGCAACAGGAAATTAGCTGAGTCTATTGAAGTTTTCTCTAAGGAAGCTACCCTTTGGAACATGAATCACTTTGGGAATTCATCAGAAGAAGAGGAGAATTATGGCGAGAATATATGGTCTTCAAAAGGCTATCTCCACTTGGCCGAGCTCTTCTCTCCTTAATCTTGAGAATCAGTTGCATGAGGAGTTGGAGGTGATCTTAGATCAGGAAAGAGATCTCTGGCTGCTGAAATCCAGAATTAATTGGCTGATTCAAGGGGACCGAAATACCTCTTTCTATCATGTGTCTGATTTAGCTAGAAGAAAGAGGAACCATATAGCCTCAGTTAAAGATGAGTGTGGAGATTGGTTGACTGATGAGAGGGAAGTTATGGATCATTTTAGGAATGGTTTCGTCTCCCTGTACAGCACTTCTCTTACGGAGACCTCTCGGATGCCAAGGAATAATGGGTATGGTCATGTGCATCTGTCGGAGGAAGTTAAGGTCTCTATTAGTGGCATGGTTACTTTGGAGGAAATCAAAGATGCGCTTTGGTCTATGAAGCCGTATAAGGCGCCAGGGTCGGATGGCCTCCACGCTGGGTTTTATCAACATTTTTGGCATGTGGTTGGGGATTCTGTGTTAGAGGAAGTGAGGAGGGTTTTTAGAGAAAGGAAGGTTCCTGATTATCTGAATAGAACCCTCATTGTTCTTATTCCAAAAATCCAAGGCCCAGAAATCACTGGTGACTACAGACCTATCAGTCTGTGCAATATTACTTATAAGATCATCTCCAAAGTTATTGTTGCTCATCTTAGACCGCATTTGGATTCTATTGTCTCGCCTTACCAAACAGCTTTCGTTCCGAGCAGAAGAGGAGCTGATAATGTTATCATTGCTCAAGAATTGATCCATACTATAGGTAGAGCCAAGGGTCGTAAGGGGTATATGGCTATCAAGATTGACCTTGAGAAAACTTATGACAAGATTGAGTGGAGCTTTATTAGGGAAATGCTGATTTTCTTCAATTTCCCTAACATGCTTATTGATCTTATTATGAGCTGTATTTCCTCCGTTTCGACTTCTCTTCTATTCAATGGCGGCTGCCTTGATGCCTTTTGTCCATCTAGAGGTATTAGACAGGGTGATCCCCTCTCATCCTATCTTTTTATCCTGTGTATGGAATACTTGGGTCATTTGAGTGAAGAGAAGTGTGAAGCAAATCTTTGGGCTCCTGTGAGAACTTCTAGGAGTGGTCCTGTTTTCTCGCATTTATTCTTTGCGGACGATCTGATGCTCTTTGCAAATGCCGATGAGGATACCTGTAACACTATTAAGTCGGTGCTGCATGACTTTTGCCTAAGGACTGGGCAGAGGGTGAGTGAAGCTAAGTCTCGTGTGTTTTTCTCTCCCAATGTGGGGTCGGATCAAAGGAGTCTCCTCTCCGATATTCTTGGGTTTAATTCAACTCCTAATCTTGGAAAGTATCTGGGGTTTCCGTTAAAGCATGCAGGGGACCGCAAGCATGATTTTGACTTTGTGCTAGATAGGGTCAAGAAGAAGCTGGCAGGGTGGAAAGCAAACTTACTATCTATGGCTGGCTGGGTGGTTCTCATACAGGCTTCCTCTTCAACTATTCCGAACTATGTGATGCAGTATGCTTCTCTTCCAAACAAAATCCTTAATGGTATTGACAGGGTGAATAGAAACTTTCTATGGGGGACGACGGATCATGATAGGAAGATGCATTGGGTTAATTGGGGTGAGGTGACAAAGCCTAAGGAGGCGGGTGGGCTGGGGTTACAAACTGCCAAAGGAAGAAACACGGCTCTCCTGGCCAAGCTGAATTGGAGGTTCCACCAAGAGGGGAATGCCCTTGGGCAAAGGTGCTTAAGTTCAAGTACTGCAATAGACTTTGGCTTAGCTTAAGAAATGAAGCGAGACTTCCTTGTTCCTCGATCTGGAAAGGTTTAAAGAAGGAGGAACGAGTTTTCAAAAAAGGGGTTAGATGGATTCTGGGCCATGAAAGCAGTCTTAATTTCTTGTCTGATAATTGGTCAGGCCTTGGTCCCATCAGGTCTCAAATCCAAGGCCTGCTTCCTCAAGCCTTAGATAACCTGCAAATTAAAGACGTGTTTTCTCCCAATGGTTGGATTTGGTCTAATATTCCATTCGAGATTCCTCCTGAAGTTAAAGCTGAGATTCAAGCAGTTCCGGTTCCTCATGTGGCAAGGTGCAGCGATAAACTTGCTTGGAAGTATTCCTCAAGAGGGGATTTTGACATGAGTAGTGCCTATCTCCTTGCAATAGACTCTTTAGATAATGGTTCCTTCCCGGGTTCTTGGATTTGGAAGCTCCCATCCCTGACTAAAATTCAATTGTTTATTTGGAAGTGTATGCAGCAGAGTATTGGCGTCAAGGATTGTCTAGCCAAGAGAGGAATTGCTATTGATACTTCCTGCCCGTTATGCCATTCAGAAACTGAAACTATTATTCATGCTCTCAGGGACTGTAGATTGGTTGAATCCTTATGGCGTCAATTAGGCTTACAATGCTTGTACTCTTCTTTTTTTTCTCAAGGCATCAAGGAATGGTTAATCAACAATGAAGGTATTAAGTCCTCTCAAAATGCAGTGGGTATCGCTTGGAATACTTTATTCTCTTTCGGCCTTTGGTTAATTTGGAAGCAAAGAAATCATGTTGTCTTCAATAGCAAGAGTGTCAACCCGAACCTAGCTAAGGTTATTTCAGCTCAAGCCTCTGAGTTCATTCTTTGTGCCTCTAATCCCAGTCGGAACAAGAGAATGGTGCTCAGGCAAGTGAAGTGGATAAAGCCAGAGGTGGGATGGTTGAAGCTAAACACGGATGGATCTTGGAATGCAGCGCTGGTTAAGGCAGCTGGGGGAGGTTTAATCAGAGATGACTTGGGAAACTGGGTGATTGGCTTTGCTAGGAAGCTCGGCAATGTGAATAGCTTCACTGCAGAAATTTGGGCTCTTCGTGATGGTTTGATGGTTTGTCAGCAGATGAATCTCTCTACCATTATCATTGAGCTCGACGCAAAGGCTCTTGTTGATGTGCTGAAGAATCCCAACCATAGAAACTCAGTGATTTCTCCTTTATTTGATGATTGTAAGCTCTTGATCTCTCAATTCCTCAAGTCCGTATCAAGCATATCTTTAGAGAGGCTAATAAATGTGCGGATTGGCTAGCGAATTCTGGCCATGCTCAAGATTTAGATTTTATTATTTATGCTGCTCCTCCCGTGGACTTGGTCTCCTTTGTTGAGGCTGACTATCATGGTGTTTCTTGTAACAGGCTTTGTCCTGAGTTGGTTCCCTCTTTCTAGTTGAATATTACTTCCTTTTTACCAAAAAAAAATAGAGATGTATTTTTGAACTACATAAAAGTCCAATTCAAAAAAGGAAATTCTGTTATATATAGGGTCCGTTTGGATACAACTTATTTTGCTGAACTGAACTGAAAACACTGTAGCAAAATAATTTTTAAATGTGTGAACAGTACCGTGGGACCCATTTTTAATGAAAAAAATGCTAAAAGTTGAGATTTGTGGGACTCATAAACAGTGCATTATGCACTATTCAAGGTTGAAAAGTCAGCATTTGCGGCTACTGTTCATTGAATAGTAGCCGCACAGTAATGCACAGTAATCGCACTACTCCTTTAAACGCCTAGAAAAAAAAAAAAATGAAAACGTAAACGTGAAACGTGGGTTTGTATCCAAACCCAACCATAGTATAGATAGATAGAAGTTAGAATAGATAGTATAGATAAGTATTTTTTGAACTACATATAACAAAAAAAAAAAAAAAAAAACCAATCAAAAGAGGAGAATTTTGTTATAAATAATATAGAATAGATAGATATAAATAAATAAAAAGATATAGATTTGCCTTTTTTTTTTTTTTTTTTTTGAGAAACTAGTATAGATATTGATAAATAAATATAGAAGAAGGAATCTTGTTATATACTAACTGAAAACTGAAAATCCTGTAGTAAAATAATTTCGTGTGAATAGTACTGTAAAATCAAGTTTTAAAGTTAAATTTGCATTTTTTTAAGTCACGCGTCTCATAAACAATATTCATGCACCCACAGAATTGAAACGCAGATGCATTGAATAGTGCAAAACGCGCTATCCAAACTCACACGTATTTTGAAAAATAGAAATATAATAATATTCAATGTACTTGACTACTTTCAATTGTTTATTAAAAACGAAAATCATCTCTCATAGACTATGTCCATGTCCATGAGTCATAGTTGCCCTCACCCTTTCGAGAAGGTATTGCATGTTTCGAAAACATGCTGAATTTTCTTGTGCAGTCCACCCCCTTGTGAGGAAGAGGATGCATGTTTCTAAAATATGCTAAATTTTCTTGCGGGGTCCAACCCCTTGTGAGGGGGGAGGATACGTGTTTCCGAAATATACTAAATTTTCTCCACGTTTCAGGATATCAGTCACGATTAAAGACTTTTAAGCTACGTACATATATATATATATATATATATATGTACGTATAACCTGTTCAAGAACATTTGCCACTCTAATGGTATTAACTTTTTTTTAATAAAAAAAATAAACTTATTAAGTTTGATTATTTTGTGTCTTCAATATTTTGGACATCATAATTTCACAACTCACCTCAAAAATAGTGCTTCGCTAAACTTTACGCTAATTCAGTTCTCAGTTATCACCTTTCTCAGACTCAGACAAAAACACAGCCAAGAGAGAGAGAGAGAGAGTGATAGATAGAGAGAAAGAAAGAGATAGATGATGGAGAGAAAGGTTTTGGTGATATGCTTTGTGGCTGGATTCTTGGGTCTATTATCAGCTGCTACTGGTTTTGGTGCTGAGGGCACAAGAATTAAGGTAAACAAACTAAAATACTCTCTCTAGATGGATCTTTTTGCTTTTTTCTTTGATGGGTTTTAAAAAAAGAAGAAGCTTTTTTATGTTGTTTTCTTCTTTATCATCTTCTTCCACTAGTCCTCTGATTGGTTGCTGAGAAGCCCAGGAAAAGTTAAAGAGAAGAACAATCTTCTTTGTTGTTTTGTTTTCAAACTAAAATTTCAGTGAAAGGAGAACTTTAATGGTGGAGAATCTGAGATTTGCAGTTCTAATTTGTTAAATCTGTATCAGAATCTCTCTGTTACCGAACAGGAAGTAATAACCTTTATTGCTTTTGCTTTCAGTTTAGGTTCTTGGTGAATGTTAAAGTTTTAAACTTGTTTGCTGTGTCTGTGTTTTGAGTTTTTCTTTGTGGAGAGAAGGTGGGAAAGCCCAGAGATTGTATGGTAGAATTCTCCTTGCTTGTGAACTTACAAGGGAAAAAGAAAACCTTATTACTTGGTTGAGTTATACTTATGGTAATGTTTGGATTTGGTTTAGGTGGCGTCTTCTTATGCATTTGTTTTCTAATTAATCTTCTTATATTTCCAAAAATTGCAACCTCAATTGAAAGCACATGCATTATACACAAATATTGGCTTACTTCGTGTGTACCATTTGTTCTGGTCTAGTTTTAGAGAGTTCTTGGTCATTTGATTAGTTGCTTTGTCAGGGTGAACACCATTGTAAAGTCCAGCCCATGACAGGAGAGTTTAGAGATTTTCTTATTGGTTTTGAAATCCCACTTCGGCTAGATGAATCATAAGGAGGTTCACTAATCCTAAAGGTGGTAGTCGCACATTGAAAAGAAAATCAGTAGGGAGGTGTGCTAGTCCCTATACATAGAGTGGTGGTGTAGCTTTGTTGTTTATGTGTGAGACTTACAACACCAAGCTTTGTCTTGTGAGAGAGTTAAGAGACTAAACTTTGGCTAATGTGTTAGTGTGAGGGCACTTCTAGTTATATTTGGGTTTTGGATTAGTTGTTGTGAGAGTTAGTGAGTGTGATTGTAATCTTTATTATTGATAGTATATTGTGGTTGGCGTTGCCCATGGATGTAGGCCTAGAAATTGGTATCCGGGCTATTGGTTCAAGTTCTAATTTTAGTCTTTGTAGGATGATCTCTTCCATTGTACAATCTATCCATTTGATTGTCTCACTCTTGGTTCAGCAGCTTCATGTGACTCAAGAAGAGGAACATAAATTCTGTTAATAAATATGTCTTCTAATTAGTTTTTGTGGTTACAGTTGCCTTCTCTTAGTCCCTTAACCTTCATCATTCACTTTAGCTTATGCTAATAGCACAATAGCTTCCCTAGTTGCTACTGACATATATCCATTCTATGTACATCCTCTCAAATGGAACTGACATCAAAAGGGGGATATTTTTTGGTTTCAACAGCACTTTTGTCTGCACTGTGAGATGAAATAACCCATTTAGTCTAGGTTTCTCATAGTTTTGAATAGAAGCATTTCATTTCATCTATTTTTACAATATAGTCTGCTGCTAACAACATTATAGCTTAAAAGAAAGGTCTAAATGCAAAAACACTCTATTTGGTTTGGGTCAGGTGCAAAAACATCCCCTGGGATTTCAATTCTTCTTTTTAACTCCCTGTGGTTTCCATATCTGTCAAATTTACCCTTGGGACTAACTTCCATTAGCTCTTATGGTTGGAAAAATTATGCGACCATCATGTGACCGGTGGTGCAAATTATTTTTGAGAGAATATTAACCTATGACGTCTGCTACTGATAATAACTCTTTATCATTAGACCAAGAAACCAATCAATTGGTGAGTCTTCTTAATGTGGTCATGTGATGGTCATGTGATTTATTTGTCCATAGGTGCTAGTGGAGGTTAGTCTCAGAGGCTGGAAAGCACAGACAAGGCAGTTGGGCTGCCTTGCCTGTGTCTGACACGGCTGCACGCATGTCCTGGCTGTTTTTTTATTATATAAAAATGACAGACATGGCCTGTGCCAAAAAAAAAAACAAGAACAAGAAAAAGGAAGAAGATGACAGAGATTCACAAGAGGAGAGAAATGTTGTTTTGCAGCAAAAGAGGACCCTCTGTCACGGTGGCTTGTGGTTATGGTGACTGTGCTAGCTGTAGGCAGCAGATCTTAATAAATTTACAAGAGAGAGAAATAGAAACTGATCTCTCTCTCTCTCTCTCTCTTTGGTCTAGAGATGGAGAGAAACTGATTCATTCTCTAAAGAAGAAAGAAAGAAGTGTGCTAAAAATGGGGGTACGTGGGAAAATTAATTAAGAGTTTTTTTAATGAACGTGTTGATAGATTGCCATGTTGTGGCCATGCAGCAAATATCTTTGCTTTTGTTTTGACCATATTGCTTAGGCTAGCTTTTTAACTTCATTTTAAATTTGTCTTTTATAAGTTAACTTTTTTTTTTTTTTTTTTTTTTCATTATTTAAGTAGACAATAGACACATATATATTTAGTGATAAGACTTTAATATGTTTATAAAAGAATTTTTAACAATTATTTAAAGACAAATAATATTTTTGTTATAAAACAAATTTTGTAAGCTTTGAAATTATATGTTTGTGTGTGTGTGTGTGTGTGTGTGTGTGTGTGTGTTTGTGTAATTAATTTATATTTGTATCCCTATTCCCTACCATACTTGTGTCCTCCTTTAAAAAAAAATTGTTGTGTTGCCATACCGTATCTGCACCTGCACCCGTATCCATGTAGGTGCTTCCTATCCCAGAGGTCAATTTGGCAGATGAAAACGTCAGGGAGTTATGAGGAAGAAATGAAACCCTGGAGGGTGTTTTTTGCACCTAACCCAAACCCTAGAGGGTGTTTCAGCATTTTGGCCTAAAAGAAATATTTAAAGCTTTCCTTGAGACATGCAAAACATGTTGCTTTTTTTTTTTTTTTTGGTCCTCTTAAGCTTACATGTATTCATTCATAAAATGAAAGAATTTTCTGTTTGTAAATCGTCCAAGACAAATTTCCAATTCTAATCAACTAGACATGGTAATCGATCATGTATGCTTCAATTATAAGATATTAACCATGCATCTCTCTCCGCTGCTTCACTGTTTCAATGATAGATACTTGTCCACTTTGGCAATTGTTGGTTTTTAAATATCTCATTTAGCTGGAATCAAGATTCTGTCATCAAATCTTAAATTGTGCTGTAGCTTGCAATGCTGATCATGGTGCAATCTTGTGTATTCCTTTGGTTCAAAGACATACTTAGTGTCACTTCTTTTATTGACTACATGCCAAACCCACTGCGCTCCCCCCACCACCCCCCCCCCCCCCCCCCCCCCCCAACAAACCCCAAAACACACACATGAGAAGAAAGTTGGGAATCTTAATGATTGCTGTTCTGCAACACTGTTTGTTTATATCTGTAAAGATTTCTTTATTGGAGAATGAACATACAACATACTTTAGCCTGTTTTATCTTAGAAGCATAAAATTTACCGGATCTGCAACTTTTGGGGTCTCATTGTAACACAATATTAGGAGCTCTTCTGTTCCTATGCACTAAGTTCATATAACTTGGTGTTTCTACTTTTAGAGATCCTATTAACTGTGGTCTGATATAAATTTCAATTATTTATGGGTTTTTTGTTTGTGTGTGTGTGTGTGTGTGTGTTTCTACTTTTAGAGATCCTATTAACTGTGGTCTGATATAAATTTCAATTATTTATGGGTTTTTTGTTTGTGTGTGTGTGTGTGTGTAATTCAACTTGCTGAAATAATTCTGAAGATGTCTTTTAATGTTGTTTGACTAGTCAAGTCAATTATCAAACTTGATTAATCCTATCAACTTAAAATATATATAAAAATTAACGAGCTTGCAGCCCATACCTTGTACATGGATTTTTTGAGTTATTTCAAATTATATACTTGATACTTCTATACATCTCATTTTAAGTTTATATCTTAGTAAATGGTAATATAACATCAACTCAACCAAAATTCACCACCTGACCTCTGATCCAGGTGGTGCGTCTGGCTCTCCCCCAAGAGGGAGAGTCTGGGTTCAAGTCCCCACAAGTGCATGTCCTGCCTTTACTTTAGCCCCCCACCCCCCCAAAAAAAAAAAAAAAACTCAACCAAAATCTGTTGATTAATGTCTTCAATTCCAGATCAAATACAGAATATAGAAAAAAGTTTTAAATAAATTAGAATGGGTATGAGTAACAATTGCTGGCCATATATATGAACAGTGTAATAAATTAATGTAATGAGGGTGACGGGGAATGTTCTTGGCAGCCCCCTTTTGAAGATATAAGAGGCGAGGAAAGGCTGGTTCTAGTGCTAAGTGGAAATTTGGGAATTAAGTCTAGATTGAGTTGAATCAAGTCTTATTTTGTTGTTTATCTAGGCTAGATTGCTTCTGACTCAATTTATTTATTTATTTTTTTAAGTTTTACCAAATTAAGAATATTCTGGTAATTTCCAAATTTTTTTGCAAATGGGCTAAAATGGATTATATTTGAGGTCCATGAGTCTTGTTTAAAGTTTTAGAATCCCTTTCAGTTTGGTTTTAGTCTTTTAGTTGTTATTATAATTTTTTGTTTGGGAATCCTAGTCTTATTGAGAAAGAATTAGGAATAGTTTCTCTGAAGGCTTTATGTAAACTTTCAAAATTCATAATACAATTAAATGAATTTTCATTAGCTTTTCTCAATTTTTGAGTCAGTGATTGCCTCTTTTGTAGGTGATTACTTAGGAAATCTGATGCAAGAAGAATGAAGACAATTTTATTTTAATCTAGTTTAAAAAAAAAAAAATTTAGTAGTCAATTGTAGTTTTACTAGTGGTCCATTTGAATTTTATTCTAGGTGTTATTAGCTAATTAAGTTATTATTATTTTATTTATTTTCCTAGAATAAAGTTTATTTTTATAATTCAGTAATTGGGATTTGACCTAAGCCAATTAGGTTTAGGGTTTAGTCCAAGTATTAAGCATGTTATCATATACTCCTATGGAGACAAGTTTCTTACCAATAAAATTTCAGTTGAAAATTTTCCAATGGTTTTGTGCTAACTCTTGCTAACCCTAGGCACTGATCCTAGGTTTTAACTTTTTATGTGATTTTTTCTATCCTGCAAATTTCTTTTGTATTATGCCACATCAAAACCTAGGTATGGTTGCCTAGGGGTCTATCCTTTTTTCTTTTTCCCCCTCATTCATTTCACTATTTTATTACCAAACAGCCGTAAAATTCCTTCAAGAATCAATCTAGTTACACCTTGTCCTTGATTTTAAACATCAAACCCCATTCAAAAATCCTTCAAGAGCTTTTCAATAAACTTATTTTACTGCTCAATCTTTTGAAGATCCTGCATCAAGTTGGCAACAAAGCCTTCTTAAGCTTCTTTCGTGTGTCAAATTGGAATTAGAGGCCACTAAAGTTTTTGTCCTGCATCAGTGGGTGACCAAGATAATTGGGCCTTGACCCTGTAAGAAACTATGACCTGAAAACTCATTCCATTTGGTAGTGGACTGAAAATGTATTTGTGTTCACAAATACACTGATACTAGCAGAGGGCACAAACAGTTAAAGAGGGGTTTAGCATCTTTTGATGGAGAGATACGTAGAAGCCTTACTTTTGAAAGAGAAAAAAAGAAGGCATGTGTCAGAGGCAAAGACACTGAATAGAAAATCCTCAGTTTTACCTATATTTTATGTGATATAAGCTGAAACCATATTGCCCAAGTTGAATTCTCTTGGAAATCCGCAGCAGTCTCATTTTAAGCATGTGCCTGCATGATTTATATAAAGTAATCTTGTTTCTGCTTTATCTGTGGATCCTAGTTGCAAACATAATGTTATTGTGAAACTGTATTAATACTTATGGCTATTACTATAAGGAAATGAGTCCATCCCTATCTTCCTTTTTGTACTCTATGTAAGTTTCTGGAATTTTCTCCATTTATGACATGCTAGCATCTTTAGCTTAAAATCAGAAAATGTTAAACTAGTTTTTCATTCTAAATCCTAGTTAACATCTTTCTGTCTTTGAGAATGTCGCTTAATCCTCGCTCGTCTGAGATGGATTTTTGCTGGGTATGATGCCAATGGCTAAGAAATGGTGGCTCTTGGGAAGTAAACAATTGCATCCACTCCTTAGAGTGTTTTTAGTGGCATGATGAGTGGATATTTTGCACCAATACACAGGCATACTTGCTGGCCCTGCCAGCATTTTTGGAGCAGTTTACTGAAATAGGAACTGCAGACTGGCCCTTGCTCTTGATGATGAAAAGATAATAAATTTGTATGAGATAGATATTAGGGAGAGAAAACTGGAGTTTCCTATCCATAGTCTATCAATCTCCCTGTTTCTGTTCCCCTCTTCCCCCTTCTGTACATTTTTCAGATACCAAATGACGTTATTACCTCAAATTTCTTTCAGTTTCTGTTTGCTCTTTTTTTCCCTCTCGTTTTGTGATGCTAAATGTAGTAATGCCCTCAGTTGGAGGAAAAGTATTGTTAGAGAGGAAATGGGAGTACAAGAGCACTGCTAATGTACTCAAAAGGCAGGTACATTAGCAGGACCTTTTATCAAATCATGCCTGCATAAATAGGCATCTGGAAATTGATGCTGAGTGCCTCCCATTTTGTCTTCAGATTTTTTGTGCATAATCACTATTATTCCTTGTCTACAGTGATCATGATGAAAGCATTGCTGAAATGTTCTTTTATTTCCAGAGTTCTCAGGTTCAGGTCACTGCTTTTTCTGAATGTGTATACCCTCGAAGTCCAGCTATGGCTCTTGGTTTAACTTCAGCATTATCTCTTATGATTGCTCAAATAATTATAAATGTTTCAACTGGGTGTATTTGTTGCAAAAGAAATCCTCATCCTTCTAACTCTAATTGGACTGTAGCACTGATCTGCTTTGTTGTTTCCTGGTATGTTTCATTCACTACTTGCTGATAAAACTTTCATTCCTGTTTGATTGATTTTTACCTTATCCTTTGAAAACTTATTGTTAATGAGGACTATTAGTGTCTGAATTAAGATGGTTATGATCTGTAAAGCATCAATACTGACATGAGACACAGATGCAATATGTATATGGATATAGTATAATATGATAATTCTTGAAATACTAGGATACTATATAAGCTAGGACACATTAATTAATTGGTCGATAAATATACACTTGCGTGTCTAGAAGATTAATAACAAGTCTCAAATAAGTTTAAAAAATGGTTAGAGTCATGGTTAAGTGATTAATTTTATGCTTTCCTATTAGCTTAAGCTTTTGAATAAGTGGTAGTTCATCACATATATAATCTAGTATTCAAGCAACAATAGAGAGAAATGAAGCACATATTTAGTTTGAGTTTGACATCCTCTATTTTCCTATGGTTTTTCTGCTGAAATGTGAGAAAAAGTGGCTTTAAGCAAGTAAGTTAGTTTATTTTTGAAAAAGCTAGTTTATTTGCTAAAAGGTGAGACAAAAGAGGATTTAAGAAAATAAAATTGCTTAGAAAAGAGGATACCAACCGCACTTAAGAGTATAAATTAACTATAATCCATGTTTTAGTTTTCTTAAATATGGTAAAAAATACACAATTCATAAATATGTCCAACATAAAGTCAAATCAATTTTTATTGAATCATACTTCTTGCTTATAACGTTTCTTTTTCATATTGCTGCCTTCTAAAATATGAATGGTTGCTAAGAATTCTCACTTGTTGAATCAACATGTGTGCTACATTTTTTTCCTACTAAATGTATGACTTTTCTTATAGTCGTGTGTTCTGTTTTTCCTCAACTGGGTTTAGTAACCCTTCAACTCCCATGTGCCCCTTTTGTGACCAACCTGTTAAGAGTACAAAGAAATGTGGCTTGTTTATTATTTTTCGGGTGCCAAAACCTGGACTTCAAGGAGTGCATTGAAGTAGATTGACAAATTGACGTTTTAAGTTGCTACATTTTTTAATGGGAAAATTACATAGATCCCTTCCTTTTAGTAGGGTAGTTTCAAATTAGAATCACTGAATCAGAGTTCATAATTCCTCTCATATTATATTTTCAAAATCGTTGTAAACCCTCAATGGTGTCTATTGACTACATGTAATGGAAATTTAGTAAACTGCATTTGAGACCTATCTGGATACTAAAAGACCTTTCACGTGGAACACAAGCAGTATTTTTACTACTTTTACCACAATCCCCATTTTCTCCCTTCTTTTTACGGCATGCATAATTATTTCACCATGTACTGTTGCCTTTCGTTTTTGTTGATTCTTTTTTTTTTTGGGTGTGCGCGTGTTGTTTTGTTTTGTTTTTTGCAGTTCATTTGGTATTGGTTTCCAATTGATTTAGTCCATTTGACACTTGAGTAGGTTTACATTTGTCATAGCGTTTCTTTTGTTGCTTACTGGTGCTGCACTCAATGATCAACATGGTGACGAAAGTGCGTACTTCAACTACTATTGCTATGTTGTGAAACCCGGAGTCTTTGCTGGAGGTGCCATGTTGTCCCTTGCAAGTGTGGCTCTTGGTATTATCTATTATCTCACCTTAATTTCGGCAAAGAACGGTGACAGTCTATGGGGCAATCCTTCTATTCCTAATCAAGGAGGCATAGCTATGGGACAGCCTCAGATCCCACCAGGGCTGCCACAGAGCAGTACTCAAGATCCTGTTTTTGTACATGAAGACACATATATGAGACGACAATTTACGTGACTGGTAATTTTGTGTTCGAACCCCAGTTGATAATATGCTTCAATCAGTCTTAAAAAAAAGGATGATCTTGTTGGCTCACTGGGAAATGGGGGTATTTTCAATCACATTCTGCTGTTTGCTAGCACCAGTAAATTCTTTGAACTTGTCTTTTCCTAGGATGTATATGTAATCTGAAACATTCTATATTGTTATGAGTTGGATGGGTTATTATTAAAGATGTGAAATATCAAATATGCCTTTTGGACCATAATAGTGATAATTTCCCATGTTATAATGCGTGCCACGTTAATGGACGGGACTAATTTAGACACAATCCAAAGGTTTTTATTTAGTGATTGTGTTTGTGGATGATAATGCCAAGATTTGGGAGGAAAATTAGTTAAACTATAAGGGTTTTCTTTTTTTTTTTTTTTTTTTTTTTTTTTTTTTTTGGGGGTGGTGGGGGGGTGGGTGTGGGGAAGTTTGCTGGATTTTTTGATGTTCTCCGTTTATTTCCATTAATTTGATTGAAACTTTCAAAATAATTTTTTTTTTCAAGGAAATTAATCTTTATTAATTTTTTGTTTTTATTTTTTAAGGGAAAGTCAAAACTAACAGTAATTCTTTAATGGAAGTGACAGAAAACCTTAATTGAAATTAAAATGAATTTTGGTGAGATTTAGAGAATATATTCAGCATTTTTAGTCTAATTATTTTAATATACTAATTAATATGAAAATAATTCTTCATTGAATTGGTCAAATTTAAAGGATATATTTTGCATTTTAACATAATTATTTTAATAAATTAATTAATATAAGAATAAATAAATTATAATGTAAAAATTAGCAATCTCCAAACATTAGGTAGATATTCTCCTATTATTTTAGATGTTTTAACAAATTTATCCTCCTAACAATATTTGAAAAAGTTCATTATATTAATAATAGCCTCTAAGTACACCCGATGCACGTGCTCCAGAGGCTCTTCAATATTTTTTTTATATAGTAATGAATTTCTTACATAAAAATAAGATGAACGTGAGAGGAAAAAATGCTAAATTTTAAGAGTGCTCTTAGTTTTTTATTTTTTATTTTTAAATTGGGAGTGTTTTACTTTTATTTAGATAAAAATGAATAAAAAATGATAAATTTTTATAAGTGAAGGGATTTTTTTTTAAAATTTTTTTTAGGAATTCTCCTTTTAAATTCAAAATGAAATATGTTAATTGATATTTATGACCCTATTTTTAAGAAAAGTTACCCTTCATTAATTAGGGTATTTTTTAACTACATAAAAGTTTAGTTCAAAGGGTGAAATCTTCTTATATATAAAGTATAGAAATTTAAAAATTATATTGTAAGTGTAGGTAGGAACTTTTTATTTTTTTTCATAGACAACGTAGAACGGCAGGTACATTTTAAAACTTTCAAACAAAAATAAAAGAATTCATTTTAATAAAAAATTCAAAAAAAAATACTAATATTAATTTAAAAAAAAAAACCCCGATCACCCAAAAGTCAAACCGCTAAAATTTGACACTACAACACTACCGGTTTCTGATTGACTCAGTCACTCTCCCTCTCTCTTTCTCTACCCGCTTTTCCCTCCCCAGTCACTTTCTCCAAAATAGATAACAACTCTAAACTAAACCACAAGATCCAGGCTTTCCCAACAAGACTTACTGAAGGCTATATTTTTAGAGAATTTTTTTGGGGTAAAAAAAAAATTGAAGTTCAACAGTTGAACCTTGCTGTTTATAATATGATATAATTAATACGAAACTTGTACATTAGTATCATATGACTCATGAACACTTTCAAAATAAATACTTTCATAATACAACTAGTTGCTAATCTGTGCGAAGCACGACAAAGTTATTTACATAATAAAATCTAAGAAATTTAGAAATAGAAAATTGGGTCAATAATATGCATATTATAGATATTTTGCTAGTTAGCATTTAAAAAAAATGAATTATTATAATTAAATAAAATACAATGGAAAGAAATATTTAGGATATATTTGGTAACTGTTTTTTCCTCTTATTTTCTCTTTTCAAAAAAAATTTTCTATTTTTGAGATTAAAAAACTTGTTTGGTAACTCAAAATAGACGGAAAACAAAACTATTCTCAAAACTAAATTTGTGAAGGAAACTGGAAACATTCAAAGGTTGTTTTTAGTTTCTAGTTTTCAAAAGTCAATGAAAACACGTATTTAATTTAATGAATCTGTCTCATTTAATGAGTTAGCATTAGAGTTCAAATCCTAGTAACAACATATTTTAGTATTTTCTATTTTTTTCTTCAAAAAACTTTTTTTTTTTAATTTTTAATTTCAACTAACTAAACATGTTTTTGATTTCAAAAATACAAGAAATTTGTTTTTTCTTTATATTAAAAAAAACAAGTTTTTGAAAATAAAAAATAATAACTGTTACCAAACATAACCTTAACTTCTATGATTTTCTATAGTTTAGAAGTGTTGTCTAACATAGAATGTTATTGGATTGTAAGAGAGATTTTTATAAAATGTTAATATCATACATATATGCTTATATTGTCAACATCGCACTGTAGGTGTATAATTACCGAAACATACAAAGTAATTTACAATTCTTACATAGTTACCGAAACATACAAAATAATTTACAATTCTTAAATTAATAAAACAAAACTCCCAAAAGTTATACACACATACTCAAAACTAATATAAACTACAGAGATATAAACAAAGACCATAATATGAGAAAGACACACCAAGCTTCAAATTTGAGCAGCAATATGACTTTCTCAATCTTACTTAGTCGTAGTAATAACAATATAGACAATTCAAAACATAGAACAATATCAAAATTATAACACCTAATTCCATTATCTTTTATATTGAATCTAAACAAATAATTAATTGATATTAATCTAAACAAATAATTAATCAACGAAAAATCATAGCTTCAATTAAGAAAACAAAAAATCACATGAACCCAAATAAAAATTCTCAATAAAGCAAAAACAAATAAGGTGATGAATTAAGATTAACCTATTGAGATACAAATACCAAAATCCCAAGACTTAAAACTTCCAAATTTTATAGAATCCCCAAATTCTACTTCAAAACCAAACAAAACCCTTCAAATTCAAAAAATTTATATATAATATACCAAATAAAAATTTACCATTCCTTGGGCTGGAAGACATAGGTTGCAACTTTGATTTTTCTTCAAAAAATAGAAATGATTCATCTGCCATATACAATATAAAATAATTATTAGAAATTTCAACCCAAAAACCAAACCTACAAAAACAATGTCAATATAAATATAGAGATTAATCCAAAAAGTCAAAAGAAAATCAATTCTAAACATAACAAAAGAATAAGATAGAAAAAAAATCTCAAGCACATATGAAAGCAAATAAAATAGATAGAATGTTGCCTTGCCTAGTTAAGTTTAGGGTTTTGAGATGGTAATTGATAGGGTCTTGAGGAGGGAAGAGAGTCCTAACAGCAGTCTCTCTCTCTCTTTTTCTCAATCCTAACGTTTTTTTTTTATTTTTTTTTTATTTTAACATGAGTCTCTCTTCTTTTTTATTTTATTTTATTTTTTGAATCCTAAGGTGAAGTTAAGTTTAGGGTTTTGTGTTGGTAATTGCTCGGGTTTTGAAGAGGGAAGAGGGAGTCCTGTTGGCTAACAACTCTATCTCTCCAACCAAACTAAACCCCAAGATCTAGGCTTTCCTAACAAGACTTACTACTGGCTATTTTTTAGAGAATTATTTTGGGGGAAAAAAAAAATTGAAGTTCAACAAATGAACCCTGCCGTTTATAATATGATATAATTAATACGAAACTGGTACATTAGTATCATACGACTTATGAACACTTTCAATATAAATGCTTTTATAATACGATAATTCTATCCATATATATTTTAAAAAAGAACAAGACTTAGGTACAATATTTAAATGCTATATCTTAGGTTCATCTCTTAAGATTTTGCAATGTAAATTTTTTCTCATAAATGAAAGTGTAATTTTTAGTTAAATAATCACATAACTGAATCTTAAAAAGGAAATTTAAGTAACAGCAACTTTACCTAAGTTTTGTAAAAAAAAAAAAAAAAAAAAAAGGGTCAATTATAAATATATTTTTTTCGTGGATGCCATGCCAATTACATTCTCAACCGAAACGTTTTGACGGGTCCTACTGGAGATAATTTCTTCGACACCACATATTTTTTTTTGTTTTTTTTGGATGAAACAACACCACATGTTTTGACCAATTGGTTCTTTACTTTATCAACCAAAAGCGCTATTATCAGATTAGTTGGACGTTACTCACGTTAGTGGACCACTGCACTATATAATTTATGCGAACGAAGTTTCTACTTGGATCCCACAAAGATCTCTAATTTAACATTGTTTTGGGATAATTACCACAAGACTTGGGAATTATCAATCTTTACACGTCTGCTGCCTGGGTCTTCAACCTTCCACATTATAATAAGGGGTAGTGTTTATTTCATACTTAAAGTGACTGACCCACACCCACAATTCAGCAAAAATAAAAAACTCACCAACAACATTGGTTAACCAATTCACTGAGACTAAAACTATTTAGAACTTCTAGAGAGGAGAGTCTTTTTTTGAGAGAGAGGGCTAAGATGGAGCGAAGGGTGGTGGTGATATGTGCTGTTGTCGGAGTCTTGGGGCTCTCATCAGTTATTCTTGGTTTTGTTGCTGAGGCTACAAAGATTAAGGTAAGCAAAAATTAATATATAAGTGAGTTTTGCTTTTTTTCCTTTAATGGGTTTATTTAATTTTTTTGTTGTTGTTTTTGCTTTATCAATGATAGAGAGTTTTTTTTTTTCTTTTCATTTTGTTGAGGCTCTAGTTTGCTCCAACCGAACCATCGACCTTTACCTAAAGAGTACTGATACATGATTCATGGATGACATCTTCCCTATTTTGGGGATTTGTGGATTGTTCTTATTGTTCTGATAGAACTGTGTTGTTTTGTTTGCCCCTTTCCCTTTTAGGTTCTTTCACATGGAGGTCCGGACTTCCATGACTATCTCATCCTTCTGAACCCGCTCGACCCGACCGAACTCAAGGCTTTGTCCGGGTCGGGTTTGGGTCTTGCTCTTATATATTTTTCGGGTTGGATTCGGGTTTAACCCGACCTGACCGATCTTTTTTTTTTTTTTTTTTTTTTGGGGGGGTGGGGGGGCCTAATATTGTGCTCTCAAAGTCACCCCCCAAAAATCGACTTTTGAAATTGTATATTTTTTATTTTCAATTATAAATAAAAAATCAATTCCTATTATAAATTTCCCTCTTATTTTCTTTTTCCATTTAAAACTTGACCTCTAATCTTCTCATTGAAGATTTTATCATCTTTTATATTTTTCATATTTTATTTTCAATTCAAATTTTAAATAAACTTTAAAAGGAAATCTCTTGATATTAATGACCCAACTTATTTTAAAAAATATTTAATTACTTATTAAAAACTTTCTCAATAGAAATATCAACTTAAATTTGAATTTAAAATCTTAAATTTGACTAACCCGATTATATTTGGAAATACGATATAAATTTACCAATTGAATTGAAAATAACTAATTAATTTCTCAACAAAAATCATAGCAAATCCCAAATAAAATGTACACACACACACACACACACACACAAAAAAAAAAAAAAAAAAAAAAAAAACACAAAGATATAGAGAATGAAAACTTATATGAGCTTAATTTCATAGTTTCAATTAAGAGATTCCACCTCACGTGGATTTGCAAATCCAAAAAGACAGGCTAAATGAAATGCGCTAGATTAGGAAGTTTACAAAATACTAATCTAATCAGCATGCTTTCTATTGAGGGTCTTTGAATTTGAAATTTGATTGCTCATTTCGAGGAAATTAAATTAAGGAGATAATAAAATTTCCTAATGCAAATTCAATATCATTTTTCAAACAACTCAATAAAATCCTATATTTTTAACATTGGTTTTTAAGATTCAAATTCTTAAAATGGATGTCTAAGGAAAGAAACATGCTTTGTCAACTTATAATTTCACACCATTTCTTCTCAAATTTTTTTTTTAGTAATAGACCCCATTGAGTTGTCAACTTATAATGAAAGTTACATCGGTTTCAAATGGGGTCTATTACTAAAATTTTTTTTATCATGCACGGATCACAATTGGACACATTAGTTGGGTGTAAAATTGGGCGTGTTCCTATAGTTATTAATAAAATTTACCTAGAATGGTTAGAACTTAGAATTAGGTTCTTAAACTTTTGTTACGTCAATCTTTGACATTCATCAAGGGCTTCTAAACAAGAAATTTTTGTTTACAGGTGTCTCAGGTGATGTTTAACAATTGTGTACGCCCACAGAGTCCAGCTACAGCTCTTGGTCTAGTTGCACTACTGGCTATTATTTTAGCTCAGATAATTATAAGTGTTGCAACTGGGTGTATTTGTTGTTGTTGCAAAAGAGGTTCTCATCCCAATAACTCTAACTGGATAAAAGCACAGATCTGCTTTGTCTTTTCCTGGTAACTTTCTTTCACTACTTGCTGATAAAACTTTATTAAAGTTTGATTTTTTTTAATAAGATTTTATTGTTAAGTCTAAAATACGATTTTGGTCCCTATATTTTGGTACCAGTTAACTTGGTCTTGTTATTTTTAACTTGCAGTCAATTTCTGTTAGTGAGTGGACAGTTGGGACCAAATTCGTTGCGATTAGAAAATAGTAGGGACCAAATTGACTGCTATTAAAATATAGGGACCAAATTGACAATGATCCCAAAATATAGGGAACAAAACGATATTTTCACATATTGTTAATGAGGCATATATGAACTAGAGCATTTTTCAACTGAAGACTTTTGGTTTTGATAAGCTTTAGTATAAAGTAGAACACAAAAAGTGAGACATATGATTTCTCTTCAAACACGAAAAGTATCACAATTATTTTGTAATTTATTTATGTGGCACATTATTGTGTAATATCACTTTCATATAAACTTACAACTGACATCACTTTATTATACACCAATCACAAAGTGGGTAGAAATTTGGTGTCATTTTGAACTACAAATATGGACATTATGTTAATTCATTATTTTACATTAAACTCAAACGTTTCAGAATTTTTTATTTGGCAGCATTCAGATCCCCCAATTTAACTTGATGCAATTTTTCAGCTTTAAGGAGCTTTTTTAAAATTATCATCAACATGCTAAAGAATTGTAAACCCCCTAAGGGAGCCTTAAAGCAAAGCCAGAAGGCCTTTAATAAGGTAGTTTTAAATTATATCTTTGAGTTTTTAAATTCTTCAATATCTATCTTATAATTTCAAAATTGTTACAATTCAATTTTTTTTTTTTTTTTGAGAAGAAATGTTACAATTCAATTCTTAGAGATACTCTTCCGACTTGATCTCTTGTGAAATGGGCTAGGTGAATTTTGTGAACAACTTTTGCAAATGAAGTGCATAGTTGAATGTTTCTTAATCTCCAAACTTCTTCGTTATTTTCAAGTCATCCTTCACTCAATTTGTTTAGCTTATATCAGTTACATTATTTATTGCATATTGGTTTTCACTTTTCAATTGATTTAGTCTATTTCACAATCGAGCAGGATCACAGTTGTCATAGCGGCTCTTGTGTTATTGCTTGCTTCTGCATACAATAGTTATAATTACTCAACCGTCCGGTGCTATGTTACGAAACCTGGAGTCTTTGCTGCGGGTGCCATTTTGTGCCTTGCAAGTGTGGTTTTGGGTCTTGCTTCTTATATTTTAAGTTTGCAAAAGAACAATAACAATCTTTTTCAAGGAGACATCGCTATGGCACAACCTCAGTTTGCAGGGGGTACTAGTATTTATCAAGGAGCCACGCCTATAGGACAACCTCAATACCAATGGGGCAATCCTGCTGTTCCTAATCAAGTAGACATGCCTATGGGACATACTAAGTTCCCACAATAGGGTACTCAAGAACATGTTGTATATCATGAATGGGAGAGTATGATGCTTATGTAATAAACGGACGCATTTGCTATATGTGGAATTTGATCAGTTGTTTATTGGTTTGGTTAATTGAAGTTTGGCTTTGTGTTGTGTTTTGCAAATAGTTGTGTGTCTGTGTCTGATAAACACGCACGAGTTGTGGATTTTAGTATTGGTCCAGCAGCTTCATCTGATTCAAGGAAGCGGAATAAATTCCATTACTGAATATGTCTTCTAATTAGTTTTATGGTTACCTTTGCCTTCCCTAGCTTAGTCACTCAACCTTCATCATCCACTTTTGGTTTTCCCTTATGCTAATAGCACAAAAGCTTTCCCTAGCTACTGACATATAAAATATGTCCAAAAAAAGTATCTTTTATTTATTTATTTTTTATTTTTTATTTTTTATTCTTTATGGTTTCAGCAGCACTTTTTTTTTATCTGCACTTTGAGATTATTTAAAAAAGAACCAAATTTGTCTGGGTTCAGAGAGTTTTGAATAGAAACCATTTCATTTTCATCTATTTTTACGGTATAGCCTGCTGCTAGAAAGTTTATAACTAAAAAGAAATTATACATTTTCTTTATCTGGTCCCTTACATGTATTCATTTATATAATTACAGAATTTTCTGCGTGCAAGTCATCTAAGACAACTTTTACAATTCAAATCAACTAGACATGGTGATCCATCATGTATGCTTCGATTATAAGATTAACTATGCATCTCTTTGTCTTGCTTCGCTGTATCACCGAGAGATGGAATTAAGATTCTATTATTAATTCGATAGTTACAACCAGAGAGAAGAGGCTTGAACCCTGTATGTTTCCTTGAAAAACATCGGGAGGAGCCAACTCTTTAAGCATTGTGATTTTTGTTCCCACTTATGTTTCTTTAGTTGTTCAGTTTATTAATGTGAATTTTGGGCACATGTATTTTTTTTTTAATGTATTTTTTGTTATAATATTTAGCCTATAAATCAAAGAAATAGACTTAAGGGTTATAATTGAAATAAAATGAATGACCCAAAATAATTAGAGAACAAATATTTAATTTTTTTAGAAGAAAATATTTTGTTTTTACCCTAAAAATAAGTTCAAATTTCTAGCCAACACAACCAAATAGCCTTAAACTACCCAAAAACAACCACCCCACAAAAAAGAAAAAAAAAGAAAAAGAAAAAGAGAGAAAGTTGAGCCAGTATAACAACCTAACTGGTATTTGACTATTCACTCGAGAAGCATTCTCCAACAATCTCACCTTATGTCATGGTTGACAGCGGCCAACGGATCCATTAATTTGAAGCCTGACCATGTTGGGATGGATCATGGCCAGCTCAAGACCTAGGCTTAAGGCCCTCTATGATCCCCCAACAATTTACAAAAGGGTCCCAAGGCCCCATTGAAAAAAATAAAAATAAAAAAACCCCCAAAATTATACAAAAAACCTCAAAAATTGTAGGATGATAATTTTTTTTTTTTTTAAAAGAAAAAAATGTAAGTGAGTTTTGAATTCTTTCTCCGACTTCCAACAATGCCCCCAAAATATTCAGCAAATAGCAATCTAATTTAGTTGAAACCCTTAAATTATTTCATCAAAAGAAAAATATTATAAGTGTGTTAATCAAGTGAATTATCTATTTTCAATTGTAAGAGAGATATTATTAAGATCTAAATACAAAAACCAAATTAGTAAACAAATTAATGGCTTTTGAATAAAAAAAAAATCATAATATAGAAATTTAAATATATATTTTTTAAATAATATATTTTTTTAAAGAAAGACTCACTTATAATCTTCGTCTTAGTTCTCAAAAATTGTATTGAGTTGACCTTAGGACAGGTTTGTCAGAAAGGACACATGTTAGCTCCAATGCTTCAGTGCAATGGAGCCGACATGATACGGATACATCTTTGATTTTTGTCACCTGTACACATCTTGTCTAGTTCTAGTGCATTGAAGCTAACTCTTAATTACTCGCAAAACCCCCAACCGTTAACACTGAAGCTAACTCTTAATTACCCGCAAAACCCCCCAACCGTTAAGTGTCCTTTTAAGGGAAGGTTCATAATACTTGGTGCCAATTGAAAGGGACACAGAAATTGTATCTCTCGCCCGCTATTAATCTTTACTCCATATAACCGTCCTCATAGTTTCAGGAATATCACCGTATTACCATTAAATTCTGTCCACATCTTGGACATCACAGTTTCACAAGAATTCACAACTCACCCACAATTCAGCCAAAAACAAAAATAACTCATTTAAGTAAGATTTAAAAAAAAAAAAAAAAACACTTATAATAGCCGTCTGAGTTCTCAAAAATTGTATTGAATGGACTGTAGAACAGGTTTATTAAAAAGAACAGGGGTTAGCTCCAATGCTCCAATACATAAGAGTTGACATGATGCAGAAGGAATGTTCATAATACTCTTGGTGCTAATTGAAAAGGACACAAAGAAATTGTATCTATCGCCTGCTATTAATCTATATACTCCATATTCCATAGTTAGTCGTCCTCACAGTTTCAGGAATATCACCATATTACCATTAAATTATGTCCATATCTTGGACTTCACAATTCAGCCAGAAACACAAACAACTCACCGGCAACAGTACTTATTAACCAACTCTAAGCTAATTCTCTCAGACTTAGAACTTCTAGAGAGAGAGAGAGAGAGACGATGGAGAGAAAGGTGGTGATAATGTGCGCTGTTATCGGATTCCTTGGGCTCTTATCAGTTATTCACTTATTCTTGGTTTTGCTGCTGAGGCTACAAGAATTAATGTAAGAAAAAATTATAAGTGGGTTTTGATTTTTCTTTAATGGGTTCATTTATTTAAGATTGTTGTTGTTTTTTTTTCTTTATCATCTTGCTTTTTATGTCTCTCATTGATGGAAGCGTGTAATATTTTTTTCTTGGTGTGCTTCACTGTGTCAATTGACTAAGTGGATCAGTAAATTTCATTGCAATGAAATTTACTGATCCACTTAGGCAATTATTAGTTTTAAACTTTTCGCTTAGATGGAAATCATGGAATTAAAGACTTTGTCATCCGCTTAACTTGCACTGATCGATCTTGTTAAGCTCTACCATATTGCATACATTTACATTCATGCACCTATTTTTAGTTTCTCAAAAAAAAAAAAAAAAAAAAAAAAAAACATTCATGCACCTATTTTCATGAATTATGCTTTTACATTAAGACTAATCATGATTTTTTTTTTAAATTTTATTTATTTTTATTTTTTAAAAAGATTAATAATGGTGCAATCTCCTCAGTCCTCTAGTTCAAAGTCATGAGGCTGCTTTTATTAACTACATCTATATTCCGAACAAGATAAAGTGTTTTTTGATGAAGTCAAATTTATATACTTTATGAGTTTAGTTTAAGCAATAACATTTTCTTAAAAAAAAAAGGTTTAATTAATAGGACGAAATTTAACTATAAAATTGGTTGTAGTGTAAAACTACAATTTTACTTAATATCTTTTTATTGGAGGTGAATTTTGACAAATCCATAATTAGATTACACGTTCTTCTTATATCCTCTATGCTTGCAAAATTTCTAGAAAATTAAAAATTAATAGATATATCATCAATAAATTGTTTAAATTGCAAGTTTTTGTAGTTTAAAATTGTGCATAAAATATAAACTTATAGATCATATAGTAAATAAATCCGATTGACACAAAATTTGACATGTATATTAAGAGCATAAAGAACATGCAATTCAACCATTAAATTTTCAAAATATGTAATAATATTTATTTTATTGAGTAAAGTTGAAATTTTAGACTACAACCAATTTTGTAACTAAAGTTTGCCTAACAATAATATGGTATCAGATTAACCAATATGGAATGATTATTGGTTTCAACTCCAAGTCCCACTTATCATGGCACCCAAGTTTGACCTCTTCAAACTCCATTTCATTAAATAAATAAAGGTTTAATGATAGTAAAAATATATTCAAATTTATACCGTGTTGAATTGCCAACTTATAATGAGAGCAACATCAATTTTACACAAGTCTACCATTGACCCAATTTTTATTATGCATAAATCACAAATTAACGTATGAATTGGGAGAGAAATTGGTTGTGTTCCTATATTTATTAATAAAAATTACCTAGAATGGTTAGAAGTAGGTTCTTAAACTTGTGTTACGTCACTCATCGGCATTCATGATAAAGGGTTTTTAAACAAGAATAGTATAAATGATTTGTGAGAAAACAGGTTGAAGGTAGATGTAAAAAGGATGGAGAAAGAAAAGAGATGACATTTTATTTAAAAACTAAACTCGGAAAGTTTCATAAATCACCTGTCCAAAAAATAGCTTAAATTGTGAGAAATGGGCTAACTATGCATTATATGCTAACATACTGTAACACTTTCCTCACATTTAGGTATACTAAATAATATTAATATAATTTTTAATGTAATATTTGAGCAGCACAATAAATTAACATATGGGGTATGTCACATAATCCGTTGTAAATTTTGTTGATATTGGCTTTTTTTTTTTTTGGCTTTCTTCTATTTGGGAGCCTTACGCAATGGCCTCATTTGCCTATACTGTTCAGCCGCCCCTGTTACCGCGCTTTTGTGCTATCAATTTTATGATGAAAGCATTGAAAAGGTTACATTACATTTTTTTTTTCTTCAGCCGGATAAGGCGTATGTTGATGATAACTTGAATATTATATGCCCTCCTAAGAGTTCAGCTACGGGTCTTGGTATACTTGCATTACTGGCTATTCTTTTAAGTGAAATAATTACAAGTGTTGCAACCGGGTGCATTTGTTGTTGCAAAGGAGGTCCTCAACCTACTAGCTGTAATTGGACCGTAGCATAGGTCTTCTTTATCTTATCCTGGTAAATTTCTTTTACTACTTGTGTATAAATTTTTTTAAGTGATATTGCTAGTAACACATTAAAAATTCATAATAATTTCACAGAAATTATAAATTAGTATTAATTTTTTTAATTAAACATTGTGATGGGGCCATGTGTGAGGTAATAGGCTATTTAATATTGTCAAATTATTGTGAGCTTTTTGTTGTGACCCTAACTTAGTTTATCAAAACTTTATTACATCGTTTTTGTCTTATCCTTTGAGATATTATTGTTAGCGAGGACTATTAGTGTCTGAATTAAAAGCATTTTTTCAACTGAGGACTCGTGCTTTGATAGTCTCGAGTATAAACAATAATGCCATAACAAAATAAATATCATGAATTTTATATAGGATCATTTACGTCACTTTTTTGTATACCAATCATAATTTACCACTAAAATTATTATAATTTTCTTTTTGAAATTTATTATGGGATTAGACTTGTTGAAATATAAAAGTAATAAAAAATATGATTTCAAATAGAATAAAATAGAAGAAAAGAGTATACATATGGGTGGGATGCTCTTCTCCCCCCAAAAATATTTGAGTTAGTCCAATGATACTCTTAAAATTAATTAGTCTAATAGTTATAGAGTTAATACTTTATTTTTCTCCATTTCATTTTTTATTGTAAAATATGCTCCTATATATTATATTTTTTTATAAAGTTTAGTACTAAACATGTTTGGCTTTGAAAGTTTGGCGAGAGCAGGTTTAGGGGGTTGAAGGATTGGTTATTGCTGCACTAAGCCAAAACATTCAACTCCTCAGCTCGGTGGACTTGGTTGAAGTCTTGGCAGCTCGGAGAGCTCTCCTATTCGCTCAAGAGATAAATATTGCTCACGTGGTGGTGGGGGGTGATTCTCTGAAGGTCATTACAACAGTCAACAATCCAAAGCAGAATAGGACTCAGTGGGGACATGTTATAGAAGATATTAAGAAAGCCAGTGCTTATTTGCAAGTTTGTAGTTTTTGTCATGTTAGTAGGGGGTAATAATTTAGCCGACTCCCTTGCTAAAAGAGTAGTTTTAACTGCTGATACAGATGTGTGGTTAGAAGAATTACTATTGGATTTGGATGATATTTTTCAGTCTGATTTACCTTAATAATAATGACTTACTTGTTTATAAAAAAAAAAAAAAATATATATATATATATATATATATATACATATATCCCAAACGAAAATAAAGCCTTTAAAAAAAGAAAAAAAAGAAAAAAAGAGAGAGGATGATTGAGCTATATTTATGAAGTATAAGTAGGTATATATCTCAATTCCATTGATCGTATAGGTTCCTTGAAAGTGGCAAACTCTACAGTTTGCTGCAATCAGTTGGCTTGAAGGAGACCATCTTTGTTTCCAAGTCATACCCAATCAAAAAATTTGCTTGAACATTGCTGCCATATAATCCTGCGCCATCCTTAAAATCCAACTCAGTATTTGCAATATTTGTAATTGCAAAGCAGTAATATTCATATTCTTTAACTGGTCGATTGAAAGTTTGTATGGGCTTTAACTCCACATCTGCTCCTTCAAAATGGACAGTCGATATTGGTCCATTTTCATTAGTAATTTCAGTTCTATAGCAAAGCCGTGTCCCCAAAAGAGTGTCATTTTTAATGGGATCAATTGAAATCTGCTTCTTCACTTCCACCACTAAGCGATTATAAAAATCTGGTGGCAAAGTCAATGGTGGTGATCTTGAATCCATACAAATGTTGCCCTTAGAAACCCTACCTGAAGAGTTAAAGGGTACATATGTGTCTCCAACACTAATTCCTTCTAGTGTCAAATAATAATGATCTCCACCTACATATGGTGTTGAAACCACACCATCACCCACAACTTCACTGCCATTGCCGAAACTTATCTTGCCTGTAATACTAGGATCAGTACCATATGGTACCAAGCAATAAGAAAACTTCTTGCCACCAATTTGTGAAACAAAGGGCGTAGGTCCTGCTCCTAACCCAATGATTCCCGTCGCATGGCCTTCGTAATGGAAGCCGCCTGTGTTGTGTGCACATCCAAAAGCAATGTCAAAGGAAACCGCTTGCCCTGAGGTAGAATTAATGGTAACTTTTTCTTTGGCCAAAACACCTTTGGACAAACCAGTAGCATATCCAGTCTTGTAATTGCAAATATTTTGAGAAGAACAAGTGGCTTCATCCAATAGTATACGACATTCTTCTGATTGACAAGAAATTTCGTGGTAAGTGGAGGACTTTTTAGAATCGAACATGGGATGAACCTGTTTGAAGCAGGCATCACAAGGTAGACATTGTGTCCACACAAGGTTACTGCCTGTATCTGCTGTGCCATAGATGTCAACTGGTGGAGTGCCAATTGAGACCTTCATGAGATGTTGATCTTTGTGTAGTGCTAATTGTGTTTGGGGGACATTATGAGCTGTAGCAAAAAGGCCTATAACATAATATGAGAGAATAGAGGCAACAAGGAAGCATGGATGAAATCTGACACTGCTTGCCATTGAATTTCAGGCTTTGGGAGAGAGTCACAGAATGACACAATAATGGCCACCAAAGGCTTTTATTTACCCATATGATTAAACCAAACCTATAACAATTACTATTTTTTTAGCTTTAACAGTTACTGGAAAATTTCATATCCACCCAAATTTGCTTCTTTTTAACAAAATTTAAAACAAATAACAAAAAAGAGTGCACTGATATCATAACATATCTCTTGTTTCTTGAAAAAATAGGTCATCAATCCTTATTTAATTATTCCAAACTAAAAAACCTTATTTAAGAATAAATTTGGTTACCTAGGATCCTCGGTTCAGCATGAAAAATCCGCCTTTTTTATTTTATGAAAATAGACAAAAAAAATTTGTTGGCTTTGCAATTCCCAAAAACTAGTCTGATCTTACACACCAAATTCCCAAAAACATTCCATCAAAATAAATAATTATAAATTAAAAAAAAAACCATAAATAAGAAATTGAACAAAGACGCTGCTTTTGAGGAGGGCAGACCAACGAAGGTTGTGACTTGTGAGGTATGAGACATAACAGAGGCACCAACCATCAAATCTAAGCATAGCAACATGGTGTGTGTGTGTATCATTTATTTATTTTTTTTTTTGAGAAACGTGTGTATCATTTAAGCAGAGGTGAAGCCTCTATTTCTATTATTCTTTCTTTAATTAGCACTATCTTTAACATTCCCTTTTTTTTTTAAGTGAAATATTTTCCCGTCTTATGTGTTTGGACCCATAGACTAGGGGTCCGTTTGAATACAATTGAAAACTGAAAAATACTGTAACAAATAATTTTTAAATGTGTAAATAGTATCGTGGGACCTATTTTTAAGGAAAAAGTTGCTGAAAAGTGAAATTTGTGGGTTCATGAATAGTAAAATTTGTGTGAAAAAGTCAAATATTGCAGCTACTGTTCATGAACAGTAGCCGCAACAGTGATGAACAGTGAAAAATTTCGTCTGACAAAGCTGAAAAGTATTAAAAAAAAAAAAAAAATTCTGAAACGCAAAACGTGCGTCTGGGAAGCGCGACGCACACTAGGTCTCTTTTTATTTATTTATTTAAACAAATGACGCAATTAGTAATCACTCATGGGATCATGTACTAGGGGTATGTTTGGTACACTGAATGAGGATTACGGCAGGAATTGTAATCTTTATTACTAGTAACAAAGTATGTTGTAATGTAATAACTAAACATATTCATTAGTTTGGTTGTAACTTATAATATTAGAATGAAACTTAACATTTATTTTAGGAAATATCTTATTCATATAATTATATTTCCTTAAAAATTGTTATTTTTAAATTTAAGAGGGATATGTGCTATTTTTTATGATTTTTTATTTTTATAATTGTTAGATGTATATAGAAAGTTTGTTTATTTGGAAATATATTAAGTATAAAAATTATTGCACTTACTAAGGAATAACTAATACCACATTTTAAAGAGGAATAGTTATTCTTCATTTTGAAGAATAGCTATTCATAAGGAATGACTATTCCTTGTAATAAAAACATAACCAAACTAAAGAATAATTAAATCTTAGGAATAACTATTACATTACAACGCCTATTACAGTCTACCAAACATGCCCAAAGTGAATATGAGTAATGAGTAGGTTTTTTTTTTTTTTTTTGGGTAATATATGTATATATGAATTCTATAAAAGTGAATGCTTTTTTATATTTCTCTTTTAAATATTTTCTAAAAAAAAAACTCTTTTATTTCCTAAGTGATGAGGCTATACTATCTTTTCTGTTACAATGTTTTCAGACCCATTTGCTAGGTGTCTTCTTCATTTTTTATTTTCATGTTTTTAAAATGGTTTTTAGTGACAAATGATACAAAATAGACTAATAATTAGTAGTTATGCACTTTTGCTCATCTATTAATACTTGTTTGTTAGTATCTTTTTCTGTAAATAAAGTTGAGATAGTTTGAACCTTTGAATGGTTAATTGTTATATTTAATAACAAACGTTTATACAGTATTTAGCAAGCTTAGTGAATTAATAAATTTGTTTCTTTCAAGAGAGCGGTATATGTGTGTGTGCGCTCACGCGCAACTAATTCTAGCAATTTTTCCCAATAAAATTATACTTGACCCCCCTAAGTATAATTAAAAAAAAAATGAAAAAAATGAAAAAAAAAAACCTTCACCTAAGAATCCAAGAAGCTTTATTTCCTTTAAAGAAACCTTCACCTGAGAAGACATGAAGCGTTATTTCCCATTTTGCTAAGCAATTAAAACTTAAAATAGACAGATGTCAAAAATTTAAAAGGAAAATTTAAGAAACAATACCTACCTACCATATCTAAGTTTTGCCATTATTTTAACAATTGGACTTAACTGCATTTGCTAAACTGTGTTTTACACGTTTTGCAAAGCTTGTGATTCAAATTTCAAAATCTCACCTTCCATCCACTCTATGGAGAACAAAATTTTTGTTTGAAAAATTCCATCTAACTTTGACTGATTTTGTCAATTTTCTATAATAATACCATCTAAGTTCGGTGTACCAGTACCCTTCAGCTATTGGCAACAAGTGTTCATGGGATCCAATGAATGATGACTTTGTCTGATTTCGCAAATCTTTCTAAGAAAGCAAAATCGAATGCTGCTCATGACTAGTAGTAATAGGAATCACCGTGTAACTAAGGACAACTCAAAGGACTTCTATGTATGAAGAAAGACTATACCTTAACAAAACATTATCTTGCTATGGGATTATACACCATTTTCAGAAAAACTCCACAAACCTCATACTAATTTGCATTAGTGAACAGATTGGCCAACTTAAATATTCAAACGTGTAGTCCTAGCATGACAATGACAGGGAAACCAAAATTCAAAAAGTGTTGAAATGAAGCAAATGCACGCAAGGAAAAAGATAGATTGTGATAGTAAAGATTAATTCATCCATTGAACGAGCAATATCTTTCGCATTGATAATCTTTGTTGTTACACTAGTGTTAAAGCAATTTGAAACAAATCAAAGTACGTTAAACATGCTAGGTAGGTTGGTCTCCTCTCCTCTTCTACATCATCCAAATCTAAACTGTATATAGATTTAATCAAGCAAAGTTATCTTTCTATGCATTCATATAGAAACTTAGTGTTGTGGTTGTTCAAATGGGATATGATATGTTATCTTAGTTTATCTTAAATCCTTGTTATTTTGTAGAGTCTAGTTAATTCAATCAATGAAGACAATAATCGAGGATTAATTTTGCATACACACACCCAAAAAAGAATATTTGGAGTTTTGTATATAGATTTAATTAAGCAAAGTTATCTTTCCATGCATTCATATAGGAACATAGTGTTGTGGTAGTTCTAATGGGATATGATATGTTATCTTAGTTTATCTTAAATCCTTTTTATTTGTAAGTTCTAGTTAATTCAATCAATGAAGACAATTTCAAATGTTAGGCATTTTTGTAGTTGTACTCTGATTATATAATGTATTATAAACTTGGTTTAAAATGCTAATATTACTATTTTCGTGTGTATTTTAATAAGTATTACTGTTTACTAAAAAAAAAATGAAGACAATAATTGAGGATTTAATATGTATAATTAAAGGGACAAACACATATAAACTGTATAATTAAAGGGACAAACATGCTATGAGTATGGGAGAGAGAGAATATACATACAAACCTAATTAAGGGGCTGAAGTTAGGTACATTTATGAAGTAAGAAAGTGAAATATCTTATTGAAGAAGAGGACAAACCATAGTGATCCAAAACTCCCAAGTCCAAGGTCAATGATGTATTGTGCAAAATTAAAGAATTCAAGATATTAAAATCACGTAAGAAATCACACTAGCCTCGCCTTCTTTGATAACTAAACATGAATCTCTCTCTCTCTCTCTCTCTCTCTCTCTCTCTTTTACTCTCCTTAATTAAAAAAAAAAAAAACGAAAATGCTAATGAGTGCCCTTAGGGCACTGGTTAATAATCCATTTAAAAAAAGTTTTTATGGGAAATGAAAAAAAAGTAATTAATATTTTGACAGCTTTTTTCATTGCCTATAAAAGTGGTATCAAAACTTTCTTAAAATTGATTATTAATGAGTACCCTAAGGGCACACTTTAGCATGATCGAAAAAAAAAAAACATGAGTTTCTTTTTTAGGCGAAGACAAATGAACCTTTTTTTTTTTTTTTTTTTTTTTTGAGAAGTAAAAGCTTGCTGATATAAAATTATGAAGATGGAAAATCATCAAGTACAAAGGACATAACATCCGTTGGAACACACTCCAACCAGATTTGAGAAGAAAAAGATTGTCTCGCACGCTGGGCAAAGGCATGAGCGACTGCATTACCTTGCCGACCTACGTGAACGAAAGAAATACTCATAAAAGAGTTTGAATGAGATTTGATATCCTGAATTATATGCCCTCCCAAGGAATTTTCCATTCCGGGTCTCCTTAAAGCATTGACCACAGATTCAGAGTCACCTTCACAAACTACCTGGGAATGGCCTGATTCTGCAGCAAAAGTGATTGCCCGTCTGGCTGCAAGGAGCTCCAAAACTTCGACAGACGGAGGTTTCTCAATCTGCTCAGATAAGGCAGCCAACACCTGTCCCTCGCCGTTCCGAATAACCACGCCCAACCCTGCTTTATTAGACTCCCTGAACCAAGCACCATCATAGTTTGTCTTAACCAAGCCCGCCGATGGAGGAACCCATCTGCGAAGACCAGTCTGACGATTGTGAGGATGAGGACTGTTACATCCCTTGAACTCGCCGAGATAATTTCTGGCAAAACTAGCAATATTGTGAAGGGGCAGGGGATGGTCATGTAGACGAGTTTTGTTTCTTTCGAACCAAATTGACCAGGCCGTAGTGGCAAATAGAGAAAGTAATGCAGGTTTGGCTCGGATTTTTTGCAGAACATCCGAGAAAGAGTCAGAATCCGTTGAACTCCGATCCACCCAATCGAAATCCAAATTCCAAACCACTTTGATGCAGTCGCAGCTCCATAAGGCGTGAACAACAGATTCCGAAACAATAGAACACTGAGAATAACCCGACTCTTGAAGGATTTTACGTTTCAGCAGGTTTTCTTTTGTGGGAAGCGAGTTTGAACAGGCCCTCCAGAGGAAATGCTTAACCTTACCCAGAACATTCAATTTCCAGATGCATTTCCAGAAACCCCTCGAAGAAGCAGGAACTTGTAGGCGATTCGTGTCAGGAATGAGGAGCTCGCAAAGGAGCTTATAGCCAGATTTCACAGAGTAGCAGCCCGATTTTTCTGGTCTCCAAACCAAAGTGTCAGGTTGCGGAGTGGAACACAGAGGCAGAGACTTGATCAAGATTGCTTCAGGTGGATAAAAACACAAGTCAATGAGGTTGGTATTCCACCCACCCAATGTAGAGTTTATCAGGGAATCCACAGTAGACTCTAGAGTTAGATGAGAAACCGGAGAACTGATGCGGCCATCAGGACTTGGCAGCCAAGAGTCTTTATATATCTGAACCGATTTCCCATTACCAATTCTCCAAAAGGCTCCTTTCTCAATAACTTCTCTAGACCACAGGATACTCTTCCAAGCAAAAGAGCCGAAAGAAGACTTTGCTTCAAAAATTGAGCAATTTGGAAAATATTTAGCCTTGAAAACTCTATAAAATAGAGACTCCTTATTGTGTACCAACCTCCACACCTGCTTTGCCAACATAGCTTTATTAAATTTACAAAGATCTTTAAAGCCTAAACCCCCTTCACTCTTTGGTTGGCATAAAACCTCCCATTTTGCCCAATGAATTTTTCTCCTATCTCCCCTTTGACCCCACCAAAATTTCCGAATGAGCATTTCAATATCCTGGCATAGGCCAATTGGCAATCGAAAACAACTCATTGCAAACGTTGGAATGGCTTGAACCACCGCCTTCAAAAGAACTTCTTTTCCCGCTTGCGACAATAATTTCTCTTTCCACCCTTGGAGTTTACCCCACACTCTATCTTTTATGTAGTTCAAACTCGCCTTCTTTTTCCTTCCCACCACCATCAGTAAACCCAAATATCTTTCATACTCCTTAATTTCGGGCACCCCAAGCAAAATCTTTAGCTCTTCCTTTGTAGCAGAAGAGGTGTTCTTGCTGAAAAAAAGGGTAGTCTTATCCGTATTAATTTTTTGACCAGATGCCCGTTCATATTTTCCCAAGCACTCCTGAATTTTTTCCACATCTCCCACCCTTGCACGACAGAACAATAAACTATCATCGGCAAAAAAAAGATGAGAGATCTTTGGACCATTTCTACAAAGAGAAACACCCTCAATATGATTACAGTCCACAGCATTCTCAATTAATCCATTTAGACCTTCCGAGCATAACAAAAAAAGATACGGGGAGAGAGGATCTCCTTGGCGAATGCCACGTGTGGGAATAATATGACCTTTGGGTTCACCATTAACTAAAATCGAGTAGGATACGGATTTTACACACTCCATAATCCAGCCTATCCATTTCGAATGAAAGCCCATCTGCTCCATAATCCTTTGAAGGAAAACCCATTCCAACCGGTCGTAAGCTTTGCTCATATCTAACTTTAGAGCCATTTGTCCCATCTTTCCTGTTCTTTTCCTCTTCATATGGTGTAAAGTCTCAAAAGCCACCAGAAATTATCAGAAATAGCTTTATCCGATTGGAAAGCACTCTAAGATTCAGAGATAACATGGGGTAAAATTTTCTTCAGCCTGTTTGCCAACACTTTTGAAACAAGTTTATATAAGATATTACAAAGAGCAATGGGACGAAATTCAGACACAAATTTAGGACTTTTCACCTTGGGAATAAGAGTAATGAAAGTATGATTTAAACCTGGCACAATTGAATTTGAATTTAGGCAAGAAACAACAGCTCTAACAACATCTTCCCCAATGCTCTCCCAATAATGTTGATAGAAAATTGGCGGCATTCCATCAGGTCCCAGAGCTTTTAAAGGGGCCATTTGCTTCAAAGCTAGCTCCACCTCATCCTTTGAGAAGTTTCTGATTAGACCATTATTCATTTCTTCGGACACCACCTTTTTTGAATGTTGCACAACTTCCTCAATGTCATGCGGATTTGAGGTAGTAAACAAGTTCTTAAAGTAGTCAAGAAACAAAACTGATACCTCCTTATCACCCGAAGCCTTTCTGCCCAATGAATCTTTAATTTCTGTGATATTGTTCCGACGGAACCGCTGTGAAGCACGATTATGGAAATAGCTAGAATTTTTGTCCCCCGATATCATCCAATGCACGTGGCTTCGCTGCTGCCACATTTTTTCTTCCACCCTAAGGAGTTCGGCCACCTCAGCTTTTAACTGCAGAAAAAAATCTACACACCCTCCTTTCGTTGCGGATTCTTCCGCTTCTTTCAGAATCTTTTTTTTTTTCGATAGAGTGCTTACAACCTTGCAGAAAGACTGCTTACTCCATGTTTGCAACTGAGTTTTGCATGTATCAACATTCAGCATAACTTTAGTCATCGGTGGATTCGAGGAGCAAGCATTCCAAGCATTTTGAACAGTGTCGTGGCAGCCTTGTTTTTCAAGCCACATATATTCAAACTGCCAGGGACGTTGGGGCTTAGAAATGATCCCTTCAGGTAGGACCAAGATAGGACTATGATCAGAGGATGCACAGACCAACGTTTTTACCTTTGTTGTAGGGAATAAGTTAAACCAGTCATTTGTACTGACAGCTCTGTCCAGCCTTTCCCAAACCACACCACCACCCGGATGAGTTTTGTACCATGTGAACTTGTTGCCCACAAAACCAAGGTCAAACAACCCGCACTCATCAAGAGCTTCACGGAACTTCTGCATCTGTCCATAAGGTCGTAGACGACCCCCCAATTTTTCGTGAGACTTCAAAAGTTCATTAAAATCCCTACCACATATCCACAGCACAGAGAAGCGATTATTTAAATCACGTAATAAATCCCAGGATTCCATACGGAGCTGTGTTTCAGGAGCTCCGTAAAAACCCGTAAAACGCCAAACATTTTCCATTCCTCTATTTATCAAGACATCAATATGGTTCTTAGAGGAAGACATAACTTGTAAGTCAAAATTCTTCTTCCAAAACAACACCAATCCACCACCACGGGTTAACCTTGAGACCCCATGGTAATGACCGAAACGAAGTGAATCACGAAGACCAGCTAACCTTGAATCATCCAGCGATGTTTCGGTTAAAAACACCACTGTGGGATCTTGTGCCCGGATTAAATCACCAAGCTTTTGAACTGTCTGCCGGTTCCCAAGCCCCCGACAGTTCCAACAAAGGATACTCATTGCTCCCGGCGGGGTTGCTCCGCAACCTCCACTGATCCCCACTGTGTAGCAAAGAGCCCACATTATTTACTTGTTACCTCCTCTCTCTTTTGTTTGTTTTCCTTCTCTGTGTTGAGTTTCTCACGGGCCTGAGTCTCCCAAGCTTTACGTTTTAGGCCATCAGCCTCAGAAAAAACTTCCTCCACTTCTTCATAATTTGGCCCTTTTGTTATTCTGGTCCATTGGCCTTTTTTCTTTTCCTTTTGTGGGCCGGGCCCAAGTCCTATTTTGCCTTTCCCATCTGGTCCATTAGGAGCTTTATTTATTTCTTGTTCCACGTCTGATTCCAACAAAACTATTTCATCATTCTGACATTCGAACTTTTGTAAGTCACTGTCAATTTCTTGGAGTTTAACTAAGAAAGGGTCACCCTCAGCATATGTACCCGTATATTTAGGATCAAGTACCGGATTTGATATCTTTTTGGAGAGTTCTCCATCGCCCAACGAGGATCCGCCTCCCTTTGTGCTAACGTCTCCATCGTTGGGGAGATGGGAAGCAGCTGGAGGTGAGGAAGGTGCAGCTTTCTCCAGAGTGTCAGTCGTCATTTCTACATCAATCCGCAATCTCGAGGCCACTGGAGCCTCCACATTTAATGCTTTCCCTGCCAGAGCCGAAGTTTCCATGTCTGCATTTTCATCAAGTGGGGTATGACAGGAATTTTCCGGTGGAACAGCCATCTCCGACTGCCTACCTGAACTTGCACTTGGCTTCTCCCGGCTATGTTGATGACCCTCACTACCTTCATAAAAGCCCGGAACATGCAAAATAGTTTTCCTTGGGTTAATATTCAGAGAAGCACGCATGAAAGGCCCAAATTGTTTATCTTGCTGCTTAAGAGTACCCTTGCTTTCAATCCAAACATGGCAGTCTCTCTCGTTATGATCAAGACGCCCACACCAGTAGCATAAGATAGGTAATCTTTCGTATTTGAATGATACCCAGACACGGTCACCTTCTTCCAGGTCCACCACTCTTCCACGGCATAATGGTTGGGTCACATCCACTCTGACCCTGACCCGCACAAAACTACCACCTACCTCCGTTGGGTGAGTTTTTGAGATGCATACCTCTCCAACCGAACTGCAAATATCCTCTGCCACCTCCTTCGTCATGTATCTAACTGGAATATCAAAAACCTATACCCATAGAGAGGTTTTGTTGAAACTAACATCTTGTAGAGGAGTGTTTCTTTCATACTTCTGGACCACCACCAAGTGTTTGTCAAAAGTCCAAGGCTCACTGAGTAGAACTCTGTTAACGTCTTCCTGATTTCCGAAAACAAACAAAAGAATATGATTTCCCATGTCTTTTATTGTGAACCCATTTAAAGCTCTCCACAGTGGTTTGAAGGTTCTACCAACAGCTTCCACATTCAAAGCTCTTCGGGTTAAGAACTTTGCAGCGATGATATATTCCTTAGAGCCTCTGTTTTTTCCCAACGTAATTTTGTCTCCCTCTCTGTCTAGTAGCGAGAGCTTAGTCCATCGTTTTGAGATGTCTTCCATGACTGCTAAATCACGATTAGAAATCTAGAAAGAAAAAAAGTAGAAGTAGTAAAAAAGAGAGAAAACCCAACTGTTTCCCAAATCCCTTGAAGGATGAACCCACTAGCCCTACAGACAAACAGAGTTGTCTCAGGGGAAAGAAAATCCTTCAGAAGAAGGAACGAACTATTTCACAACCGTAGGACAGACTTGGGAGGAAACCAAGTCAACCCCAGCGATAGGAAAACTCGGGGATCGACTACCACCATAAAGAGCACAATTCACAAAACATGATTTTTTTTTTTTTTTTTTTTTTTTTTTTTGAGAAGAGACAAAACATTATTTGAATTAAACTTTTCTAAAACTTTAGCGACCACTACTTTCTTTGATGATCATGCAATAAGTCTTCCATAGGGAGAGGGAAAGAAAAATAAATCAATAAATAAGAGTTCCCCAGGTCCAATCCAAAACAAATGAATAAGAAAAGAACATGCAAAGCTTACTTTATATTTTTTGAACAACAAAAGAGGAGCGATCAGTTCAAAATATTTCTTTTTGCAGGATCAATAAAAGTCTCCAGAAAGACCAATCCTAGATCTTGTTTACAAAAAAAAAATCAACTATCTTAAAGTAAATTTTGATTTTGATACGGTGATAACAAGCAATTATTATAAAGTGATAGGACAAACTATAAAGAGACCCCAAAAAAACAATTTATGTCTTAACTTAATGATAAAAAATAATTATTATAAAGTGTACGTCATGGGTTAAAAGTCTATTATATCTATCATATATTTACCCACACACACACATACATACATACGTACATATATATAAGTTATCAATGTTGTTTTAATGAATTTTAGCCATTCTGCACAAAGACGGTGTAACTACCTGGTGTAACTACAATTTCTAAGACTCCATTTAAAAAAAGGAAGAAGATAGTTTCAATCTGTTTTTGATGTAGGTAGAAATTAAATCTCAGAGAAACTTTACCAATTGATTTGAGCTAGATTTATTAAATATCCTTAAAAATACACAATTCATAAATATCTTCGAAATAACATAGATCAATTTGCTATTGGATCGTGCACGTTTCTTCTTGCTTATAATATATTTTTTCCCGTTTATATTGCTTTCTTGATAGATGTAAGACTCTTCCATAATTAGTTCTACTGTAACACCCTTTAAACCTAAGTTATCAAAATCCTGTTCTAGTATTTGTATGCTTCAATTTTTGTGTTGAAGTAGAATATTCTACAGGTTACTCCTATATATACAAAGTATACCTTCTCGTGTGGTAGACATCCACTTATTCAAACTTCACTATGGGCCTGGGCATGACCTGACCTATTTTACCCAAATTTTGTTGGCACACGGGTTTGGATTTTTAGGCTTGGGCCTTTTGAGACCCATAGAAAAATGAGGCGTGAACAAAGGCAAAGTGGAATATGGGATTAGGTGTACCATATTAGTCATTAGAGTAAAAATTTATTTGATGGTTGGAATGGAATGAAATTGATAACATTTTCTTGATCAGTTGAACTTCTTATGTGCCTCTTTGATGATCAATTACTACAGTTTTTATTGTACAAATACATAAATATTGGGGGTGTTAAAGCTCACTTAGGATTGTTGTCCGAAGTAGAGTTTTAGTCATTGAACTTTTGTGATAAAGTTAATTGAAAAGTTCCATAGTGATGGCATTCTTTGTGTTATCTCAGGTTTGTAATTCAAACCTCACTTCCCTCTCTTCCACTATTTGCCTATCAAAAAATAAAAGCCCTTAAGTGTTTGGAGCATTGGTAAATTACAGTAGTAAAGTTCTTTAAAGATATTACACGAATTTGATAATCAAATTGATAAAAAGTTTTTAGGCATGAGAAATGACTATGGTTTTAAAAACCAAATCGGACCAGCCAGTTTAATCGGGAACTAAATCCTCAACTAATCTTGTAAAAACCGATGGTTAAACTATGAAAACCCCCGGTAAAAATTGGGAACTGAACTTATTTTCGATTTTTTAATCGTTCTGATTTTTAAAAACATGAAATGACAAATGAGGTTATATCATGAAAGTGCCCCTTTTGAGTTGAAAAGTTATCATATGTGAGATTGCATGTGTTTCGAAGATTAGACTATTATGCAAAAATTAAGTTACATGGAAAATGTATATTATGTAATTTTTTTGTTTTTGAAAAAAAAATGATATTATAAAACCTCTTAGCAGTAAAATTGTAATTTAATTATATATGTGTGTGTGTGTGTGTGGCACTTAAAAATCTTTCCATTACACTTGCTAACATGTATAGTAGCAAAAGTGCTAATCATATATAAATTTCTTGTATATATGACAAAAAACAAATTCCATAAATTACAAAAATGTAAGTATTTAGACTGCAATGTAATTAAATATTTACTTATAAATTACCAGTTATAGCCATTTTAATGTTGTCATAAGTGAGAAAATAATTTGCATAATTAATTAAGAACACCAAATCAAAAAATAATATCAATAATCAAGATGAATTTCATTATCTAAAATTAAAAAAAAAAATCATATAATTTAAGCAATAATTGAACTACGTTAATAGAAACTCATAAAAAAAAATGAAAATAGTTCTTCTTACATAAATCTCCTAATTTCATATGGTAGATGAGTTCCATCCCAAATAGATTCAATGATAGAACTTTGACTGAAATAAAAATTCCATAAATTATATATATATATATATATATATATATATATATATATATATAAGTGACTAAACCTTCTAGGGTACCACATTCAAAATAATTTCAAAAATGGATAAATAAAAGAGCGCAAAGAGAAACAAAAATTGTATTGCAATTTTAATGTAAAAGTTTACATATAAATTACTTGTCTAGCCATTTTGATATTTTCATAAGTGAGAAAATAATCTGCAATATCAATTAAGAACACCAAATCAAAAAATACATCAATAATTGAGATGAATTGCATTATGTAAAATATATTTTTAAAAAAAATCATAGAATTTAAGTAATAATTGAACTACGTTAATAGAAAAATAGAAACGCAATATATATATATATATATATATATATATATATATAAAGAAGATAGCTATTCTCACCAAAAAATTAAGCCAAATCCTTCCTTATGAAATTCTTCACTTAATTTTGGTTTTTTATTGATTGATTTTAGCATTCTTAAATAGGAGAGCAGAGTAGACCTAGCGAGTTTTAGTTCAACTCACGTTGATGTTTTTTATTTTTTTATTTTAATATCTGAAAGCTCGAAAATGTGTTGAAAACACACGAGCGGTTTAGACCCCCAAATTCAAATTACGGCTTGGTTGATTTTACACTAACTTAATAACAAGTGCGGAATAGTGTAAACACAAGCGTATAAACAAACAACTACTCTAATCCATAGTTTAAAGCAACTCAGCAGTAAAAATGAAATGAACAAGAGTAGGGAAGAAGAATGCAAACACAAATAACACCGAGACGTGTTATCGAAGAGGAAACCGAAGAACTCGGCGAAAAACCTCTCCGCCGCCCTCCAAGCGAAAATCGATCCACTAGACAATCAGTTGGGATACATGGATTAGCAAAAGACCCTCCAAGCCTAGTCTACCCGATGTACCTAAGCCCTCCAAGCTCCTACTCCAACAAGGCTTCTCGGAACCGTGTCTTGTCCTAGTTATCCGGATCCCGCAACAAGCTCCATGTTGCATCTGCCATTCAAGGCTCCTTCCTATGCTTCCCAGCAGCACCAAAACGTCACTCAGCACTCTCAAAGGTGTGTCAAGTGTTTGGGCTATCAACCTCTCAAAGATATGGACAATGGAGAGGGAAGGGTTGAGGAGATACCACAAGCAAATTGTTTAGAGAAGGTGGGGAAGACAATCTCTAATTACCAATGTGTTTGGCTAGGGTTTTCTCTCTGAAGCATCCCTCAACAAATGTGGGTAATGATGGTATATGTAGGAGGGGTGCAAAAGGTGTGACTCAAAAAGTACAGGCTGGCAGAACAGCTAGTCTCGCGGGTGTCTCGCGGGAAGGCCTTACCCGCGAGATACTCGCGAGACACAGTTGTCTCCACCTGGCATGACTCTTCGCATTCCAGCATGTGCCTGGCACATGTTTCACTTCGCGGGAAGCTTGGTCGCGATATACCCGCGAGATACCCGCGAGACTCCTTCACTTCTTCAAATGCTTGAGTCTTCAACACTTTTTCTCTCACACACCCCTTACATCAAGTCCCACAACAAATACAGGGTTTTAAACGATTGAACATAATTACAATCAAATTTGGCACGGAATAAAAGCTAACAAATACACAGTTGTAAATTACAACTTTACAATATCCAAAACAAATTGTAGCTAATAGGTGTAGTAATATAACCTAAATGGAAAAAAAAAAAAAAGATTAAATGAAGATGAAGATTTTGGATTGTAATCAAATTAAGAAGAAATACATGAAGAAAATAATTTGGATTGGAATTAAATTAAGATTTTTATAAAATTAGAAATTATAGGAGAAGAAGATAAGAAAAAAAAATTATATCTTTATTTTATTTTTTTTACGTGTAGTAATTTGGAATTTTCTTTATTGATTGATTTTAGCATTCGTAAATAGTTTTAGTTAAACTCAATTTCTCTTGGATTCAAAATTAATTTGTGGAGGTGTTAAAAATAATCACCATAACTCAATCATATATCACGTTGTTTTTTTTTAAATCCAGAAGAATATAAGAAAAAAAAAAAACTATAAATATAGCTGCAATTTAAGATGTATTAGACCTCTTTAATTGCAAGTTGAAACCTATCTCAAAGCCCAATCCATTGATGCAAGTGTTTGGATTACACTATGTTGCAACCTTGGACAAAAAGTCTAAAGTTAATCTAATTTTATTTCAATTCAAATACATAATCCTTAAAGGAAACTGCATGGAAACATATTAAGCACAACAAATGTAATTCAACTGTAATCGAATTGAGATTTGTATCACGTGAAGCAACTTTATCTCCAACATATTTTATTATATATTTCCCAATTCTAAAATCTCTCACAACTCCACGTTAAAAAAAAAAAATTACATGAATTATAAAAAGAAGTAGTTGATATGAAAACACAATTACTACTTTATCTAGAAATAAAAAAGTTGATAAGAATGAAATTTAAGAGATATTTTATCAACTTAGAAATTATAGGACAAGAAAAATTATATATATTTTTTAAATCTAAAAATCTAAAAAATTTCTGTAATATGGTGAAGTCACTTGGCGCAACCACAGCGTCTAAGCCTAACTTTTATTATATAGTATATGATTTCTCTTTGGGAGTCAAGTACTTTATTGTGTTTCTAAGTTCCTAAGAGTCAAATTTGACTTTGGTTAGGTTAAGTGAATGTATTTATTATTATTTTCGTTCTCCTATGCTTGGGGGCCGGGCTATTCCAAGCTCTATTTAAGCCTTTGTTTGAATCAAATAAAATGCAGTGTATTTGCATAATTAAAAACCTTGTGTTTTTTCAGAACACTACAACAAAATGTATTTTTAGTGACGAAAAAATTCGTCACTAAAAGTCCAGTTTTTCGTTACTAAGAACCTTTAGCGACGAAATCGGACTTTTAGTGATGAAACTCATTTTGTCGCTGAAACCCCGTCACTAAAAGTCCTATTGACAAAAAATTTCGTCACTAAAAGTCCGATTTGTTTAAAAAAAAAAACTTTTAGTGACGAAAACGTTTTGTCGCTAAATGTTTTCCTTGCTAAAAACAATATTCAACGACGAAATATTTCGTCACTAAAAACACCTTAGTTTATTAAATCATATTTAGTGACGAATAATTTCATCACTAAAACTATGTTCGGGTACATACAGTGATGAAAAAATTCATCATTAAAACTATTTTTTTAAGAATCCAAGCACATATAGCAACAAAAATTTTCGTCACTAAAACCATTTCTTACAAAATTTTGCTACATTTAGCGACGAAATATTTTGTCACTAAAATAATTTTTTGTTGCTATATTTGTGACGAAAAAATTCGTCACTAAAATTTATTTTCTGTTTTTATTTTTTTCATGGCTTTGACCTGTCATTACATTATTAAAACCTCACATTTAAATAACACATTTATTTCAACAACACATATATAAAAGAAGATCCATACATTCCACAAGTAAAAAATAAAACAAGTATTCAATTCAAACTCCTTCCATACAATATTTGTTTGCAACACATACAATAACTCAAGATGTTTTATAACAATACAAAAAGTGTAGCATAATATAAGTAGAACTAATGGAAGATGTCCTCATATGTGTTCAAGTAATGGTAAAAGTAAAAGAGAACTAATGGAAGATGTCCTCATATGTCGTCGCTAAAGGCTTTTTTAGTGACGAATTATGAATTTCGCCGCTGAATGTAAGTTTTCAGTGACGAAAAATTTTTCCTCACTAAAATTCGTCACTAAAAATACATTTTGTTGTAGTGGAGGATGGATTTCTTCTAAATCAACTCTTATCCCTTGGGTGGATTCTTTTGGGTGGTAAGTCTCAATTTCTGTACCTCTTGGGTGGTGTTAATCTGTATCCCATAGAGTGGTGAGCCAAAATAGTTATGTATCCTTAGCTAAATTCCTTTGGGTGGTGCTATCTGTATCCCTTTGAACTTACTTAGGTAGTAAGCTTATCTATCCTTTAAATTATTGAGTGTTTTTCTTATCCTATAAAACCAGAAAATACAAAATATATTCATCCAGCCTATTTTCATTTTTTATATCGGTTAAGTTTGGGTTGTCCCTTACAATTTTGGTATCACCACACCTATAGGACAACCTAGCTCAATACCAATAATGCTATCATACTGTTCCTAATTAAGGAGACATACTTATGGGACATACTAAGTTCCCATAATAGGGTACTAAAGAACATGTTGTATATCATGAATGGGAGAGTATGATGTTTATGTAATAAATGTACGCATTTGCTATGTGGAAATTGATCATTGGATTCGTTGTTTATATGTAGGGACGGACGCAGGATTTTAAGTTGGGGGGGGGGGGGGGTGTCGAGATAAGCGAATTTTTTTTTTTCAAATACGCATCCATATAGTATTAATAAACTATCAACCAAGACAAATATCCAAAAATCATTGTTTCTTAATATATTAAGATACAATCACCTACTAACAAAAACAAAAGACACGAAATACTATTGTTTCTTTATACAATCATCTATGAAAAGGGAACTCAACGCTCTTTCAAATCTTCAAAATCATCTACGATTGAATCCAAACTAAATGTCGAAGCTATATCCTTTTCAATGTATAACATCAAAGAGTCTGTCAAAAAATCATTTTCCATTCTGTTTCAAAGGTTAGTTTTGACAACTTTCATAGCTGAAAATGCTCGCTCTGTAGTAGCAGTAGAAACTGGAAGAGTAAGCACAAGTCTCATCATTCTATAAACAAGTTTGTAATATTCTGAATTTCCAGTTCTCACTGACCATTGAGACAACTCAGATAAACTTTTCAATTTTTTGAACTCTGGATCTTGGACTACATTATGCTCAAAATGATAAAGCTCCTTCTCCAACACTTGTTTGTCATAATCTGTAAAATCTTGTGGATAGAAATTCTTTACCAACAAACAAAGATCACTACTTCTGAAAGATTTTAATGCCTCTCGAGGTTCTAAAGCTAAGCTAAGCCTAAGTAACTCCATTGCATCTTCATTAAACTGATAATTTAGTTCCTGTAGTTAAGAATCTATTGTAGCATAAAAAAAATTTACTCGATAATGATGCTCATTTGTAACGTTATCTTGTTGATTACGAGCTCGACCTCGCCTCGCAATATAACGATCATTCATATCCAGGACATCAATGCAATGCTTCTCACAAAATGATATCACAGTGGTGAGTAAGCCATCCCATCCATCATCTTTAAATTTTTGGATAAGTGCTTTAGTAGATAAAACTAAATGCATGACATTTGAAATGTCTTGAGATTGGCTTTGCAAAGCTTGACAAAATTTATCAGTGATTTCCATAGTTTCCTTCTCAAGATGCAAGATGAAGACAAATTCAAATGAAGTTAAACCATCATAAGCTGACTCTGCTTCTGCCTGATGTTCTCCATCAATTGCATCATCAATTATATTTTGCAAAACTTCAACAGTTGAAGTAAACATCCTTAATAAGCTAGAAACTGATCTAAAATGTGAACTCCAACGTGTTTCTACAGGTCGTTGTAAAGTGCTAATTTGATTAAGTCCACTTCCAGTCTCAAGCTCTTTAAGATCAATCAAATGTGCTATTTCATTAGCATTGGCAACTTTCAATTGCTCATTGCGCTTGCATGAAGCATTAACAATTCTGATCAGAAAAAGCAATGTAAGAAAAAAATGACTAATGGGAACAATTTGTTTTGATGCATTTACTAATGCCAATTGTAAGCGATGTGCAAAACAATGGATGTAGTAAGCATATGAGCAATCATTCAAAATCAAAGCTTGTAATCCACTCCACATACCTCGCATGTTGCTTGCTCCATCGTATCCTTGCCCTTGAATATTTTGTATATCGAAGCAATGTTGAGATAACAAAGACTATATCCCCTTCTTTAGAGTTAAAGCCGCAATGACAACAACATGAATAAGCCCAAAAAAACGTTCTTTCACAAAGCCTTCTGCATCAACATATCTAAAGACCACAGCCATTTGCTCTTTCATGGACTCATTACGAGCTTCATCAATCATTATGCAAAACTTTGCATCACCAATTTCTTCCTGAATGGCCTTCTTCACTTTGGTTGAGAAAACATGTAAAATTTCCTTTTGAATCCTAGGTGATGTGTAGGTTGCATTTTTGGGAGCTTTTTCTATTATTTCAGCAATCTTCTCATTAAAAAAAGTCACAATACCCAATGATTCAAAAAAGTTCCCACGGTTTAATAAACTAAAACTTTCATCATTACCTCTAAAAGCTATAGCTTGAAAGGCAAGATACCGAACAATAAAAATTGAGGCCTTCAATTGCAACCGATTATTTGCAATTTGTTCAGTAGTGAAATGATCAACTACCCTTTGCAAATGCTGCGATTGGTTCATCAAATCCTTACACATTTGCTCGGCAACTCTATGAGCTGAGTTAGGATCTTTTCCTATATGACCTTGAAAATAACAATCTTTGCCTCCAACCTTTTTCCAAGATCTAAATCCACCAACAATGAATGCATTTTGTTGTCCCACAACCCCATTTGGATTATGAAAGACAAAGCAAGGTAGACAATAAGCTGCATCTGTTGTAGGAGAATATTCAAGCCATTTTGAATTATTTCTAAACCAAGAAGCTTAAAAGCTACGATTGCGCTTTCCACTTTTTTGGAATGTCCCTAGAGGAGGTTGGTGCGGACCTTTTTTAATGTAAGCCCGTTGAATTTCATCACGTTGATTAACATGATATTCCCATATTCGTTTGCGTGTTCCGGGATCATAATCCAAAAAATCAAGGTCAATTCTTTGAAATTGTGTTTGAGAGATTGGAACATCGACATTTTCCAGAATTGGAACATCCACATTTTTCGGAATTGGAATAGCAGCATTAGTTGTTGGCAATTCCACGTTGACTTCGGAAGAATTTGAAGTTGAACATTTTCTTTTGAAAAAATCAAATATTGTAGTTGATTTTTTCATGATCTACAAATAAAATAAGGATTACCATTATTTTCTTAAATTTGTGTGACAATTTTCTATAATATATGATTTTTTTTTTCTTTTTGTCTGTGGTCTGCCTTTATTTATGCCTTTGTGTTTGTCTGCCTTTATTTATGTCTTTGTGTTGTCTGATTGTCTCCCTCTTTCTAACATTGACCCACTAACCCAATGAATCCCACTGGCCACTATCGACACTAATTGACCTTACAAAAAAAAAAAAAAAGGTAAAGTTAAAGACTTTAACTTTACCTTTTGTCCTGCCCAACTCCACTTGTCCGGTTGTCCCTATTATGCCTAACTACCAGTCAACAAAGAAAAAACTAATCTCTACAACTACAAACTCTACTCTCTCTCTCTCTCTCTATCTCTCTTATCTATATAGAGAGTCACAAACACAGAGTCATAGAGTCACAGCCAAAAAGCCAAAAAAAAAAAAAAAACACCACAGGCAACAGTCGCAACACAAATTCAATTCACAATCAGTCAATCACCAACATTAGTTCAGTTTATCAGTAAAAACACAAACATGAAACAACATGAAAAACACAGTTTCTGTGAATCTCAGATTCTCAGATCATATCACAAACATTTTATATTTATTAAGTTTTGAAGGAAAAGATAAGAGTAAATACCTATGAGCGGCGACGGCAAGTGGGTCTCGAGAAACCGGCAACGGCGGCAAGTGGGTCTCGCCGACGTGGGTCTTTGGTAGCAAGATCAATTGATCAAGATGGGTCTCGCTCTCGCAAGCGTCACGGCGACACGGCGTGGGCGTAGGCGGCGGCATCACGGGGTGGGTCTCTCTGTCTCGCCTCTCTATCTCTAATCTCTTTGTCTCACCTCTCAGCTCTTAGTCTCACTTTCTTTTCTTTTTATGTTCTTTTTTGTTCTCAGCTCTCAGTCTCTGTTTGGGTTGGTTTTGGACTATTGAGTTTGTTTGTTTGTTTGTTTTTTTTTTTTTTTTACATGGGTCATGGGCTGGCCAGAATCTGATGGGCTCTTAAGTCTCACTTTTCTTTCTTTTCTTTTTTTGTTCTTTTTTTTCCTTCGTTTTTTTGCTTTCTCCATTTGGGTTGGTTTTGGACTGCTGAGTTTTTTTTTTTTTTTTACATGGGTCATGGGATGGCCGAAATTTGATGGGCAACCAGGCAGGGGTTCATATTTTTGGGAGGGGGGCCTGAGCTAAAACTAAGGTGGGGAGGTCCAATCTCTTTTCTCTTTTTTTTTTTATAGAAAATTTTAGCTGCTAATTTTTTTTTTGGAAAATTTTAGCACCTAAATTTTTTTTTTTGGGCCCAGGGGGGGGCCCGGGCCACCTTTGCCCCCCTTCTGGGTCCGTCCTTGTTTATATGTTTGGATAATTGAAGTTTGGCTTTGTGTTGTGTTTTCTGCGCAATGAAGTGAAGGCCTCTTTGTGTCTAATAATTTTACGCATTTGCTATGTGGAATGATTTTTTTTTTTTGGTTGAGTAAAGGAATGATTTTTATTTCTGATTTTATAAAAATTAGATTCTATAATCTTTGTATAATTAAAAATTGTATATAATTTACTACATAATGGATTATTTATATAATCAATAAATTACACAAGTAATAATTTGATATTTATGAACTTATTTACAAATTTATCTAATCTAGTCTCAAGTCTATATAAGTATATTTTAAATATTTATACACAAACATAAAATATTATACATAAACTAATCGAGTTTCATGAGCACATTATTATATTTGAATTTAACTTGTATGATAGTTGAGTCTAAACTTAGACTTGTACTTGGTTCATTTGTTAAATAAACAAACAGAAACAAGTTTTTCTTGAATTGAATTCAAATTGTTCATAAACAACTTGGTTTATATTTAAGTTATTGAGTGGCGAGATATCATATGTTTTCATTGGATTCTATCTTTGGGAATTGGCTTGGGTCCAGTGCACAGGAGCACTGAACTCGTTGAGTGCTGACATGTATTAAATATTTTTCATATGTCAACATCCCATTGAGTCCAATATTCATGTGTACTAGAGCCAATCCTTATCCCTATTTTTGTTGCAACTTGTGGTATGGTCCGTGTGGACTATATAGTATCAATGAGCTACATCGGTCTATATGGTCAACCCCAAAAATACAAGGCCTTGGCTTTTAGGTGAGCCTGTTGTATAATCATTATGCAGTATATTTTTTTTAAAAAAATTTTAATGTGAAACTCCATAATGTATTGCTTAGTCTTGGTTTTAAGGAGCTTCTAAAAAAAAATAGTCTTTGTTTTAAGGTACATTTGTTTCTAGGATGCACTGTGGCACAAAACCTTTTCTTTTTTAATTTTTAAAGAAAAAAAAATAGAGTGAATTAAGGCAATGAGCATGTGGCTGTGCTTTTTTTTTTTCCTGCTAAGTGACCAAGTCATCGAGCCATATCGCTGCCACTGGGCAGATTGGCTGTTTTAAAATCTTTGACTTTGACGGAGTTCCTATTAACCTATTAATTATTTAATTGACAATACCAAGAACTATAAGTCTATAATACAATGAAATATATATAAAGTTTATAAACAAGGTCTTGTTATATATATATAATATTATCTTTTTCCCAATTGCTATAGTCAAATACTGATTCAGCGCAATGGAGAAAAGTGGTCACCACGTTCCTCTCTCATTATAATTTTCATTGGTAGCTAAATGCTGTATGATCACTCAAATAATTCAGCATTAATCTCTCAATCATGAGAGAGAGGAGAGAGTCCGCCGTAAGGACCGCGGAATTAATAATTTTTCGAAATGTGAACAAAGGTTGCTACTCTCTCTCTCTGCCTCAAATTCTATATATATTTATTTTTATTGGAAGTTTGAATGCTGACATCTTCTCTCTTACACCAATATTGATGTCACGGAAAGATACCAAGTTATTGTCAATCATTGTATTATCTAAGAGCTTGTGCAGGTTGTGAATGAATGGGATAGTCAAAAGCAAGTGCAGGATAATATCTCCCCGTGGTGGAATATATCAATATCAAACAATCTTTTTCATTGGTTTACTTGTCTTATAAAATATATAAGCAGGAGTTCAGGACACATTTATATGGTAGTAAAATGGATTAATTAAGGAAATGGACAAGTCTATTACTGAAGGCTACCACTGCGTTGTTCAATAGATAAAAATATAGAGAAAAATAACCTGCTTATACTTAAGGGAGACCCATGCATCATCCAACTTATATTTTGCACTGTTTCGTAAATGAATTAATACAAACTTTCCCTCCCCCCTTGTATAGGAGTAACAGGAGATAACAATGATAGAATAGTGGGCCTCACTCATAGATGTAGTTGACATGTTGCGAGAGATTCATTGCTTGTAACAGGTACAAGATATACCTTTTCGCTCTAAAAAGGCACAATAAGTGCAGACCCGAAACCTCATTGTAGGGCTCACATGTTAGTCTCACATAAGTCTTATACGTTGTGCGTATAAGATATTTTCCCCATTGAGGGATGGTGTTTTTTTTAAGTGTATTGAACTTGACAACCAAAAAGTATTTTATATGACAGTAGTATGAGGCTTCATGAAACCGTTTCATGAGAAATCTTTTCTAGCAGGGCAATTAACTTTGCCATTAGGTTTATTGTTCTTGTGATACGTACAGTGCCCAACAAAGTAAAACTTTTTGCACACAAATTGAATAAATTGATTGGTAAACAGGCCGGCATGCAGGGCATTTGAACCTCTTTTAGGATCTTGACTCAGTCTCGAAGGAGGAGCAAGACGTACCACTAGGCCATGTGGTATCAAACAGTTGCTGCATAGTTTATAGAATTGCTGGATTAAGCATATTCACAGGCAAGTGCTAGCTGAAAGCTAGGCAATTAACTCTGCATTACGGCCAGTCTAGGCTAATTAACATGAATATTAAAATGGATTACAGATGGGTTCTTATGTTTCGGTTACTAATGTTTTGGTGTATAAATTTTTATTTATTTATTTGTAATTTTGACTTTGGTATGAGAAAAATAAGCAAAATGGCCAAATACCACTTTTTTTGCAAAATATTTTGAGATCTACCATTGTTTCAAAAATATATAGCAATTTACCACTATTTAGGAGCTCGAGTTTCTCACAGTATTTGAGTTCCACTAGAATTTGCCATTGTAGCAATGGTTGAACTGGAATTTTTTAAATTAAAAATGCCACCTTAAACTCGAGGTCAGGCAGCTTAAGGTTTGTGTTAACAGTATGTAAAGTCATAGTTTGATTACAATTATACATTAAAAATTTTAAAAACTAAACGGTCATACAGGTTGATAATTTTGTTTTTTCTACAAGTCAGACATATACAGATGAGTTGCTGGCCTTTACATAAGCTTTGATTAAATATACAGGCAAGTGGCATTTTAAGGGAATGTTCATACACTCGGAATCTCAGTCCCAATGTAAAAGAGACTAGGAAATTGCCTTGAACTTCACATATTATTCCTTATTTCAGATTCGTCCTGAACATTTCAGGATTATCACTATATTGCCATTCAATTCTGTCCTCAATATATAGGGCATCATAATTTCATAAGAATCACAACTCACCACTAATTCTCTCACACTAAAGAGGCAAAAATATTTAGCACTTCTACATTGAAGGAGAGAGAGAAAACAAAAAGAGAGACAATGGAGTCAAAGGTTGTAGTGATATCCGTTGTTGCGGGATTCTTGGGGCTCTTAGCAGTGATTCTTGGTCTTGTTGCTGAGGTTACAAGGATGAAGGTAAGCAAAAATATAAGTGGGTTTTGCTTATTACTTCTTTTTTGTTTTCCTTTAATGGGTTCATTTAAGATTGTTGTTTTGTTTCTTTTTTGTCTTTATCATCTTGCTTTCTCTGTACTCATTAATGCCGCTGCTTCTCTTTGTGATCAATGAGAAATGCTGATCCAGTTGGGCAATTTTTTGCTATAAACTTTTCGCTGAGATGGAAATAGAGCTTCTGTCATCAAATGTAGACTTGCACTGATCTTGTTAGGGCTCTATCATATTTACAGTGACAACTGACATGCATGTCTTGTTATCTCTCTGTAGTCATACATGCATGCACCTATTTTCATGAATTAGCATCAAGACTGATCATGGTGCAATCTCGTGGATTCCTTTGGTCAAAGTCATCAGTTATGCTTAGAAAGTTAGAATGACTTCTTTATTTAGTTACGTCTATCTCCAAAACCAAAGCCTCAAAAATGTCTATTTCAATTATGTCAAATTTATGTACTTCTCTATGTGGCTAGGTATAGGTTCTTAAACTTGTGTTAAGTCAAACATTGACAATCAAATAAAAATAGTAGCGTGTAAGAAAGCAAGTTGAAGGTAGAAGTAGAAAAGAATGAATAAAAGAAAAGAGGAGTTTTTTTTTCAAAAAAACTAAACGTAAGAGTGAATTTCATACATCACCTATCCAAAAAAGCTTATACTGTACGAGAAATGGACTAACAATGTATCGTGAGCTAATATATAATAACAGTTTCCCCTCACATCGTGCAAAGAATATTTTTAGCCGTATATGTGAGCAACATATATATATATATATATATATAACAAATTAACATAGTGGGGGAGTGAGGGGGGACATTACTGGTATATAATCCCCCCCTAAGAAGTACATGAGGCGAGAAAAGGATAATAGATTTCAGTGCTTAATTTTGAATTTTTGATGTTTGGGACAATAGAGAGTTCTTTTGAGACCAAACTTAGGAGAAATTATATGGTCCTCATGGTAGACAAGTGATGTGATCCACCATTACATCAAATTATTGTTTGACAAAACTCCATTTTTTTATTAAATCAATTTGTAAAATATGTACAATCTTTTAAATAACAAAGATCTGCGATTAATATTCTTCAAAAAATTTAAATCAATATTTTTTATATTTTTAAAAATTACGAAGCATATAAAATTTAATTAATATTAAATAATTTAAATAATAAACATCACTTTACATGCCTAAAACTATACATGTCAATATATGAAAAATATTACAATAACAAAAATTATAGAAAAACCTCATTTGTCACACATGACATGATAACAATACATTAAAGATCTTTAACTCCTAACCACAAGATCCCAAATTTTTCTTTCTTCTAAAAAAAAAAGGGTTTATTTTATAAAAGAAAGAAGGTTTTTATTAAAGAGATTTAGTTATTTATTTTTAGCAACATATACTTTGATTTAATGAGATAAATATGACGTAAGAGTAACAAGAGGAAAAATAATAATACTATAATCATCTATATAAATGGAGTACAATTTTTTAAAGTCAAGGGGGCCATTGACTAATTCAATTTTATGTCATCTTTAGATTTTTTGGGGGCATAATTATGATCATGTTTTGTCAACATCATGAACTGGTCTTAATTTTATTATGAATACATTGCTAAAAGGTTACATTAAGTTTTTTTTTTTTTTTTTTTTTTTTTCCAGATGGATCAGGTGTTGTTTGATGGGCTCAATTGTATATACCCTTCGAGTCCGGCTACGGCTCTTGGTATAGTTGCACTATTGGCTATTATTTTATCTCAAATAATTATAACTGTTGCAACTGGTTGTATTTGTTGTTGCAAAAGAGGTTCTCTTCCTACTACCTCTAATTGGACCGCAGCTCAGGCCTGCTTTTCCTTTTCCTGGTAAGTTTCATTTCCTATTTGCTGATGGCTAGAGTAGTTCAAAACTCATTATAGTTTGATTATTTTTGTCTTATCCTTTAAGATCTTATTATTAATGAGGACAATCAGCGTCTGAATTAAAAAGTTTTATCAATTGAATATCTGTTTTCCAAAATATTTTCACAACAAATTTTATATATCATATAATATTGATTTTTGACTAAAAAAATTAACAAGAAGCATGGAAAGGCTAAAAGAAATATATAAGACTAACATTTAAGCAACAATAAACGGAAACATACTTAAAGTATAAGGTAATATTACCAAGAAGCACATATTTGTGTGGTGCCATCATATCAATGGTAATACACCGGATCTATCAAAACATAAATCAATTTGTTATGGGGTCATGTTTCTTCCTGTTTATAACAATATTTTTTTTTTCATTTATATTGCATTCTTCTTAAATATGTATAATTGAAATAGAAAATTTCCACCCTATACATGTACTTATTGGGTGGTGAGTTCATTAGTTTTGGACATGACATAAACTCAAAAGTCCTAAGTTGACCACCATATATAATAATTAAATTCATTATTTCCTAATAACTTAATATTTTAGGAAAATTAATAATTAACAAATGAAGTACATGGTTGAATGTTTCTTTATTCTCCAAACTTCTTTGTTCTCTTTAAGTCTTCTAATATCCCTTTTTCCCTACTCTTTTTAGCAAAAATAATGATTTCACCCTGCACTCCAATAACTTTGGTTAGCTTTATCAGTTTGCATATCCATTGCGAATTAGTTGTTCAATTGATTTAGTCTATTTCACAATCGAACAGGTTCTCAGTTGTCATAGCGGCTGTTTTGTTGGTGCTTGGTTCTGCAACCAATAATTCTCAACAAACTACCATACAAGGTGATAACTACTTCCAATGCTATGTTGTGAAGCCTGGAATCTTTGCTGGTGGTGCCATCATGTCCCTTGCAAGTGTGGTTTGTGGTCTTTTCGCTTATATTTTAACTCAAATAAAGAACAGTCCTACGGGACAACCTCAGTTCCAAGCGGGCAGCCCTAATCAAGGAGGGATAGCTATGGGACAACCTTAACCTCAGTACCAATGGGGCAATCAAGGAGGAGTACCTGCGGGACCAACTAAGTTCCCACCACAGGGTCCTCAAGAACATGTATAGTTTGACTAATTACCCATCTTTTTCAACTGTGCATTATTGGGAGTATGATGTTTATGTAATAAATGTACACACTTGCCGTATGGAATTTGATCAATTGGCTATTTGTTGGTTAATTAATTGAAGTTTGGCTTTGAGTTGTATTTTGCAAATAGTTGCCTCTTTTAATTAGTTGTGGATTTTTTTTCTATTTAATTTGTGTTAATCAGAGCTGTTGATCATATATTGTTTGGTAAATTTTTACAACTTCAACTAATTTCTGAGCTTCTCCTCTAAATATACAGCAGTTTTATCTTGCTGGAGCTTTTGTAGTTTTTGTTTTAACATGAATCAACTAAGCCCAAATATACTGTTTGTTGTAATAGTGGAAGCCCAATTACTAAGATTGATTGAGAAAACTAGTATCGGCTAGATAAAGATCTCCAAAATAAATAATAAGAATAAAGAGAACTTGAAAGAAACATTGACACAATTACAAAAATACCAAGAATTTACATTGTTTAGGTAATAGCCTACGTTCGTGGGTAGCAAGAAATAGATTCACTAAATCAAATTTGGGAAAACACAAAAATGGTGTAGGGGCACTCTCATAAATTTCAAAACCCACATACATCCAAATAGCTCTCCAAAAACTAGAATTTGCATTTGCACTAAATCCAAAATTTTTTTTTTCTCTAAGGCTGCGTTTGTTTTGGCTGAAAACGATTTCAGGAAATCCTTTTACATGAAACCGTGTGTTTGGTTGCGCTTGGAAAATAGAATTTTCCAAAAAATCATTTACTTTGACCGTAAAATAGCCCCTTTGACCCGGAAAATATTTTCAGCCAAAATTTTACCTTCAAATCATTTCTGGAGACGTGCAAAGAGAGAAAGAGAGAGAGAGAGAAAGGACTCACAGACGCACAAACAAACAGAAAGAGAGAGAGAGAGAGAGAGAGAGATCGCGCGGGTCAGATCGCCGTCCTTGTCCCCTCCGCGCAACGGTGAGATCGCGCCACGAACCCACGAACCGATCGACCCATCCCTCATCCTCACCGACCCACAGATCAAGCTCCGATCTACCCACGGTGAGTTTCCTTCAGTCCGATCCACCCGCCAAGATCGCACCGGACCGTCATCGTCGTCACCATCGCCACCTTCAGACCCACTCTCCCTCTCCTTCTCTCACGATCAGTGCTGATGAAAAGAGAAAGACTGAATTTTTTTGGTTATGTTTTATGGTTGATTTGGTTTATATATTCATATTTCCGATTATAATATTTGTTTGGAAGTTGAGAAAATGTGAGAAAATGTGTTTTCTAGAGAATTTTCAGAAACACATCCAAACACCTTAAAATATTTTCCAAAATATTTTTTGTGATGGGACCAAATACCTGAATACATTTTCCTTTCCCAAAAATAGCATTTCTGGAAAATATTTATTTTCCGAAAAATATTTTACATTAACCAAACACAGCCTAAACTGCACAACACCCTCAAAAAAATTTCCCTCTAACTTAAACCAAAGAGCCAAAGGATACCAAGCTACAACACTGCACACAAAACAAGAGACAATAATTCTAACCCAAGATAAAGTTGTACTGCCCAAACCAAATAACAAATTGTCACACCACCACAAGAGAGAGTTTCTCACAAACTCAAGAGGCATGCTCATTATCATCTCAACAATTTAAGAAATTTGGCTTCTTTACTAGCCTATTATTTGACTGATATTAAACCAAAAAATATATTGCAAGTTTAATACCAAAAATACACTTTCAAAGTCTTCATGTCACAAAAATCTTTCTGTTAGGCATTTTGACAAATAGCTTGTAAGCAGTTTCTCAAGAGGTCAATCATTAACCTATGTCTATCAATTTGAATTTACATATATGCATCAACGAACGAAAAGAGTGGAAGAACTCAAATAATGAAGTTGGAAAACCAAAATAGCATGATCCAAAACAGCAAAAAAAAAAAAAAAAATCGCCCCTACTAGGATCAAACCCATATCTGTCCTTATTTCAAAATAGAGACATACACAACCTGTGAAGATATCAAAATATAGCAACGGCCAAATCAATCAAAATATAGTAAAACCCATCAATATTGAGAACAAGAACAAATCACCTAGGTTCAGCGAGGTAGTGCGGTGGCGGACAGAGGTTCGGTGAGGTAGTGCAGTGGCAAACGGAGGTCCGACGAGGATTGACTGGAGACGCAGGAGCTGAAGAGGGATTGAGATTTTAGGGAAACGTGAAATAGGACTTGTTTTTTTGTTTGTTGAGATATTATTAGGTATATTATGATGTATTAATTTTACAATGAATTTAAGTAAAAATCTAATGTAACATGTCTTTATTAACTGGTGTAAACTAAAGAGTTTACACCCATCCTTATTGAATTTAATCTAATGTTCATAATTCAAAATGAAACTTAATTAGATGATAATTTGTCTAAATCAGATATGTCACACATGAAGACATGACTCAAAAGGAATTAAACTTGACTTTTCAAATGACAAATTTGCATTAACAAATTTTTTTTTTTTTTTTTTTAAATTTCGGTGAAAGATGATGCTGATCAGCTTCTAAAGTACAGTCCAACCTATGCTTAAGACGGTTTTCATTGAGATGAGTAACAAAGTACTGAATTTTTAGAATGGCAATGTTGTAGGATATTACATGTGCTAGTATGATTATGATGTTGTTCTCTGTACGTATTTGAAGTACTGTCCTCCATTTTAGGCACAATTCAATGTGTTTTTTTTTAGAGAGGTTGAAACTCCAAAGGTTGAACCTCTGGATGCCATAGGTTGAAACTCTATCACAATTCAATGTATTGATGGCCAATTTCTTTGAAACATTTTACAAATCTGGTTACCTCTATTTATGTAAAAGCTTTAATGGGATTCTAATTTAGAATCAAAGTTTAATGAAGATAAACATAACTTAAATGGAAACTTTAATTTTCAAAAGGTTTGCATTAGGAAAATCCTAGTAGATAGTTATGGCTGTCAAAGAATTTTAACTAAATATCTTAAGTTAAGGAAGATATCTATCTTAGTAATAATTATTTAAAGTATGAAACTAGAAGTCTAGAATAATTCTAAAACCTTCCTTTAATTCTTCCCAAGCTTTTAAAACCCACATTTTTTGTTCAAAAAAAAAAACCTCACCTCTGATCATACACTACGTTAGATGTGATTTCTTAACATATATGTACTTCAATTTATAAATAATTTTCTTATTTCATAAAATCATACAATATATCCTCGATTTAATCTTACAATTATTTGATCTCGAAGAGATATTCTTTCCTATTCAGAGCAAATCCAAGTGTTAAACTAAATCATGAGAAACTGGTCAACCCTAGCAAAATGGGTATATAAAACCACGCTACCTTAAAAAGAACAATATTTATGTAAATTAAACATTTATGCGAATAAAGAGAGGTGATGACAAAAAGTTGACAAAACTAAATCAACGGTGAACTGTTTTGTCAAAGTGATCTAAAATTCAGGAGATCAAAGTCAAACTATATTTTAGCCTTTTTTTTTTTTTTTTTTTTTGAGCAGCATATTTTAGCGTAAATTTAATCAAACTTGTTAATTAAGTTTAGGTTTAGAATACAAAATATTTAATATACATACATGGTTAAGGTATTAATGATTTTTTTATCATCACTACGTTTTGCAAATTGCCAAATTAGAACTTCCACACGCACACGCACAGAGGATGGAGGTAAAGGATGTGTTAAAATGCAGTATTATGGGATTCTTGGGGTTCATATCAGTTGCTTTAGGTTTTATAGCAGAGGCTACCAATCTAAAGGCAAGCAAAAATAGCAATATATAAATGGTTTATTTTGCCTTTTCCTTTTACCATAAGGCTTTTCTATATATCTTGTTGGTGCGTGGACATGGTTATTGAGCGTGGAATAATTTCTGATTTGAACTTGTTTGCATAAATTGCTCAGCTCATGACTGACTGTATCAATGAAAAATATTGGTCTATTTTAGCAGTTGATGGTTTTAACTTTTAAGCTTTTTGTTGAGATGGAATCAAAGATTCTGTCCATATCAAATGTTAACTTGCACTGTATATATATATATATATATATATATGCATGCAACTATGTTAATGCATGAATTATGCCTTTATTAAGGCTAATCATGGTGTAATCTCTTGGATTCCATTATGTGTGTGTGGTCATTTCATACATGAGACATGTTGATTACACTTTGGTGTGTGTGCATGTTATGTCAATTAAAATCATGTGTTTAAAACACAATTTCAGTTAAATTTTTTGTGAAATTGTGTTTTCAATACATGATTTTACCATTTCAAAATTATAAATTTTTGTGCAAAATTACTATTATTCTCTGTATGCAACAAAAACTTTAGCACAAACAAATGAAACGATTATATATGCTTCAAATGGGTGTATGCTTTGTAAACCTCAATATTGTTGCAAGTTCGATTGTAATGTAGCATGGGTCTGCTTGCGTTTTTCCGGGTAAGTTCCATTTAAGACTTGCTATATATTACAACTCTTATCACCGATAGATTGTTTTGGTCTTATACTTTGAGCAATCATTTTTAAAGAGTAAAATAGGAATCTCAATGGAAAATTCAGGATCTATTTATGCTAATAATGTATATGAGATTTTAAGGGATGTGAATAATAACTGTAAATGATTTCTCGCCCAAACAAAAAGCAAAAATTCCATTCATTTGGCCATTGCATGACTTATTTCCATTATTGGTACACGGCTACAACACTATATATTTATACTTCTCTTTCTCCTCCTTTTCCCATACCTCGACTTACTACAATTCAATTGTACTTCCTCTCTTTCTCTCTTCAACTCTATTATAATTGTTGTGTCTTAGCTTTTAAAGATGAAAGCTGCAATCCTCACTTTGTTTCTTATCTTCATGATTGCTTCACCATGCTTATGTAATGATCTTGGCAAAGTTTTTAACGTTATTTCTTATGGTGCTGTTGGAAATGGCAAAACTGATGATACGCAAGTATGGTTTTTCATCTCATCCCTTTTTAATCAAAGTACCACTTTTATCACTTTTTCTTGTTTGTTCTTGTTTTGTGTGAATATATATTTTCCCTTATCTTTTTTGTAGTTCCTCTTTCACTTGATGGTACAATATTGTTTTACTCTTATTTTCTACCAGTCATCTAGTTATTTAAGGGCAAAGTTTGGTTACAAATTTAGTTTTAGTCAATGGTTACAACTTCATAAATTATTATCTAAAAGAAAATGATTTCTTTTAAGACAAAGAATTCTCAATCCAAAATATGTTCATGGAATTTTTTTTATATTAACTAATATTAAAGAAAAATTTCTTCTAATAGAAATGACATATTTCTAAATGAATTTGTGGCAACTGATAGGCTTTTGCAAAAGCTTGGGAGGCTGTGTGTAACGCAAATGGCATCACAAGCCTCATTATACCAAAAGGAAAGATATTCCTGCTAAATCCCGTGCAGTTCAAAGGTCCTTGCAAGGCCACCAAAGTTCTTGTGCAGGTATTATCAATTTTACATTAGTTTTCAATTTATTTTTTTAACGTTGAACTCAAATTAATTATTTAGGTTTATTGAGGAAAAAACAGAAAGGAAAAGCCAATTATAAAAGTTGATTTATTTTATTTTTTTGTTATTCTAATATATAAAGAAAATCTGATTAAGAAAATATCATTTTATTTTTCTTTCAAATTTTATTTCTAATAAAAAAATCTGATTTTTTTTTTTCTAATTTTTAGGGAACTTATTTTATGTATTTCTTGTTGATATATTACTCTTTTTATTATACCTATAATCAATATACTATTTTTATGTATCAAAATTCATTAAAATAATTCTCTCAAAATAATTCATTAGAATAATAAAGATAATGTTTCATATTTTCTCAACGTATTACAAGGTTCAAAAGTCAAAATCTTTTTTTTTTTTTTTAAGTCAAAACCTATAAAAGGAAAATGAAGTTAAGGGAATATAAAGGGGCCAAAAAGGAAAAAAATAAGAAGAATATTATTTTTATCTTTCAAAAATAAAGTATTAGAAAAAATGCTAATCAAACTTCAAATTCTTTATGTAATAATAAGCATATTAGTTATTGTTCCTATTATTTTTCAGGTTGGTGGGACTATAGCAGCATCAGCAAACCTAAAAACATGGACTGACAAGGAGAAGTGGATTCAATTTGAAACTGTAGATGGTCTTGTTATAAACGGGGGTGGACAAATTGATGGCCAAGGAAGTGTTTGGTGGAATGCTTGCAGTGACAAGGTCCAAATTAATTAATAGCATTTCATCTATATATGTAGATTGATTTTAATCAATTTTCCTTTTTATTCTTTAAGTTTCTACTCATCAATCTAACATTGGGTTTCAATCCCTTTTTTTTTTTCAGAAACATTGTGATGATCGACCCACTGTAAGTTGACTCTTTCCCAAATCTGAGAAAATATTATGCAAAATATTGTGTTATCCTAAAACTAATTAGGAAATAATAAGCATAAAGGCAAATTTTGTAGTCATGAAATATGTAACATTAAAAGAATTAGTGCTATATATTTTGTCTTTCTTTCTATACAAGTCTTTAACATGATTGGGAGTTTAGAAAGTCTCAATTTGCAAGGCATTATGAATTAGAATTAATCGTTTTTTTTTTTTTTTTTTTATAAAATAACTCAGCTGTCCCAAAATCAAAATTGCAAACCGTTTGATGATGTTGCAGGCTCTTCACTTTCACAACTGCAATGGCCTTCAGCTAAGCAATTTGAGGCATCTTAATAGTCAAAAAAATCACATAAGCATAAGTGGCTGCAAGGGAGTTAAAATCAATAATCTTCGTATTTCTGCACCTGAAGATAGCCCAAACACCGATGGTATTGACATTTCTACCTCAAGCAATATCGAAGTCCTAAACACAGTGATGGAAACTGGTAAATTAAATAATTTCTAAATATCTTTTAATGAATTTTTCATTAAATTAAGTTGATCTCAATGGTGGTACTATATTTAACTGATTGGCATTTGCTTCTGTTCCATTAGGTGATGATTGTATTGCTATCAACGGTGGGTCATCAAATATTACCATTTCTGGTGTTGCATGTGGACCAGGCCATGGTATTAGGTGTGTTGGTTTCCCATTTTCTTTCATGCTTATAAAGAAGAGACAAAAATCTTCCATGGCATGATGAAATTTCTGATCAAATATTGGTTTCTCTTTCTCTGTTTGTTATTGTAAGCAGCATTGGCAGCCTTGGAAAGGATGGAGCTTTTGACACAGTCGAAGAAGTACACGTGAGGAATTGCACTTTTAAAGGAACCCAAAATGCAGCAAGAATCAAAACATGGCTGGTAAAAAAGTGAAATGAAAACATTATTACATCAATCTTATACTAACTAATATTTAATGTGATTAATGAAGGTTTTTGTTGTTGTTTACTATTGTAGGGTGGAAAAGGGTATGCTAGGAAGATCTCTTATGAGAATATCCAAATTATAAATTCTCAAAACCCTATCATTATTGACCAAAACTACAACCCTAATTCTCTGAATGCCAATGCACAGGTACTAAAAAATTATAAAAATTAAATTGTTAATTATTCTTTGTTTAAATCAATGTAATGGTGATTCAAATGATTATATTGAATGCAGTCAGCAGTGGAGATTAGCAACGTGACATTCAGAAATGTGTATGGAACTTCAGTTGATGAGATAGCCGTTGATCTAGTTTGCAGTGATCTCATTGGTTGCACCAACATTGTGTTGAATAATATTGATATAAAATCGGTTATTCCGGGGAAGCAGACTATTTCTCGCTGCAACAATGCTCATGGATCAACCCTGTCAATCTGCACTCCTATTGTTCCATGCCTATCTCACTGATTTTGAGCTTATGACTGTGGTGGCTACGTGCTGTCTACCCAACAGAGCTAAAAACCAAGTCCCTGCAAAGATCTAAACCCCTAGATGTTAACTTTTAGGAATAGACAAAAAAGAAAAAGAAAAAAAAAAAAAAAAACAGCAAATAGTTTGCCGCAGAAATGAATGTAGTAAGAATAAAACCTTACTGTTGCACCATGATATCCTTTTAGAGTGGCTAATATTTATGAATTGTAAGCCCACCAATTAATGCAAGCATTAGTTTTTGGAGTTGCCTGATTTTGATGATTCATATTATGGAGTTTGTTAATCAATTACTTACATGCATGTTGAAAACCAAATTTTTGTAATTGATGAAGTACTTTATTATAAAAATCCTCTTGATGCATAAAATTTAAAAAAATTAAATAAATAAAGGAAGAAAGAAGCAAGTGATTGCCATTGACATACTAAAATTAAAGGGAGTAAGTGCTTCAGGAGCTAATTGATGAGATGACTAATAAAAAAGCGTAGACTGACTTGATAGCTTTTTATTTTATTTTGGGCAGTGTTTATGGCACAATGCATGCAAATACACAGTGCCAAAATACACAATGCCAAAATACACTAAAAACATGACTTAAAGTCATATTTTCTGTATATTTTTCAGTGTGTAAGAAGCACACTGTTAAATCCTCTGTTTCCTCACCTAACTGTATCTCTAGCAAAGCACTCACTTACACACTGTAGACTAACTTCCCATCAAAATTTTCTCTCTCAACTTTCTTATATCTCAAATTTCATTGTCTTCAAAATGCCTGGTGCGCCCGCCCCCCCAAAAAAAAAAGAGAGATAAATAGATAACTTATAATCAAAATACATCTTGCGGCTATTGGACCAATAACCTTGGGCTTATATATTGGGCGAAACTTAGATACACTCTCTTAGGTGTTGTATCTTAGGTTTCCCCAATTGAATTCAACCAATTTTTTATATTCATATATTATGTTGTTTAGGGGTGGCAAAATTGGATACGACCCGTGAACTTGATGCGATACGATATGAAATTAACAGGTTATGAGTTGAGACTTAATAAGTTTGTGTCATATTCAAGTTGACACGACTGGCCTGTTTAATAAACGGGTTGGGTTAATGTTCAACCCATGGAACTCGTTTGACCGGCCGTCTGACCCGTTTAATTAAATAACATTTTACTAATATACTCTCCAAACCTTAGGTATATAAACTTACAAGTCGCTAACCCGTGCGATGCACGGGATAATTAAATAAAAGGACAATTAACCAACATCACGTTAAGGTAAAAGAATTAGTGAGAGACTGATTTGCCCACCAAGAATTTAAAAGAAAAAAAGATTGATATAATAAAATTTAAGAAATTTAGAACTAGAAAATTGGGTTAATAATATGCATATTATAGACATTTTGCTAATTAGCGTTTAAAAAAAAAATGGATCTGTCATAATTAAATAAAATACAATGGGAATAAATATTTAACTTCTATACTTTTCATTAGTTTAGAAGTGTTGTCTAACGTAGAATGTTATTGGGTTGTAAGAAAGATTTTTATAAAATGTTAATACCATATATATATGCTTATATTGTCAATGTCTCACTGCAGGTATATAGTTACTGAAACCTACAAAGTAATTTACAATTTTTAAATTAATAAAGCAAAATTCTCAAAAGTTATATATATAAACACACTCAAAACTGATATAAACTACAAAGATAAAAACAAATTTTATTTAGTCGTATTAATAACAATATAAACAATTCAAAACATGGAACATTATCAAATTTATAACACATAATTCTATCATCTTTTACGTTGAATCCAAACAAATAATTAATTGAAATTAATCCAAACAAATAATTAATCAACCAAAAATCAAAGCTTTAATTAAGAAAACAAAAAATCACATGAACCCAAAATAAAAATTTTCAATAAAGAAAAAACATATAAGGTAAAGAATTAAGATCAACCTACTAAAACACAAATACCAAAAACCCCAAAATTTAAACCTTCCAAATTTTATAGAATCTCCAAATTCTACTTCAAAACCAAACAAAACCCTTCAAATTCAAAAAATTCATATATAATATACCAAATAAAAATTTACCACACCTTGGGTTGAAGACATAAGTTGCAACTTTGATTTTTCTCCAAAAAATAGAGATGTTTCATCTGCTATATACAATATAAAATAATTATTAGAAATTTCAATCCAAAAACCAAACCCACAAAAACACTATCAAAATATAGAGATTAACCCAAATACTTAGAAGAAAATAAATTCTAAACATAACAAAACAATAAAATAGAATGAAAATTTCAGGCACATATGAAAGCAAATAAAAAAGACAAAACCTATGTTTTTTTTTTTTTTTTTTTTAGTTGAGTCTCTCTCTTTCTTACTTTTTTAATTTTAAAGTGAAGTTAAGTTTAGGATTTTGAGATGGTAATTGCTAGGGTTTTAAGGAGAGAAGAGAGAGTCCTACCAGGAGTCTAAATAATATAAATAATTCAAAACATGGAACATTATCAAATTTATAACACTTAATTCCATTATCTTTTACGTTGAATCCAAACAAATAATTAATTGAAATTAATCCAAATAAATAATTAATCAACCAAAAATCAAAACTTTAATAAAAAAACAAAAAATCACATGAACCCAAATAAAAATTCTCAATAAAGTAAGAACATATAAAAATTTACCACACCTTGAGCTGGAAGACATAGGTTGCAGTTTTGATTTTTCTCCAAAAAATAGAGATGCTTCATTTGCCATATACAATATAAAATAATTATTAGAATTTCAACCCAAAAACCAAACCCATAAAAACACTATCAAAATATAGAGATTAACCCAAATACTTATAAGAAAATCAATTCTAAACATAATAAAATAATAAGATAGAATGAAAATTTCAGGCACATATGAAAGCAAATAAAAAAAGACAAAACCTACTTTTTTTTTTTTTTTAAAATTACGTGATTCTCTCTCCTTCTTATTTTTTTAATCTTAAAGTGAAGTTGAGTTTAGGGTTTTGAGATGGTGATTTCTAGGGTTTTAAGGAGAGAAGAGATTTTGGTATTTTTATTCAAAAAACGTTATTTTAGGTCTAGGTGATTTATTTCCTTGTTTTTAGGCTCTTTTAATGTTTTTTTAGGTCAAATTTAGTTCCTATTATGGTTAGGTATTAATTAGGGCTTATTTTAGAATATATTTTCTTGTCCATCAAGTTTTATGGAGCCCTTAAATAGGCCTCCAAGTTTGTATACGTTTTTCAATATTATTGTTATAAGATATAAAACCTAAAATAAAAAGAATCAAAAATAAAAAGAAAAAGAAAATAGTGATGATGTGGAAAATTGTGAGAGCTTCGAGAGCTTCAAAAGTTTCGGTTTTATATATATATATATATATATATATAGATTAGTTATTGTAGTTTATTTTCTTTGATATATTGTGATTAATTATTTGTGATATTGAGATATGTTTTAATTTTGAATGATTATTTGTGATGCAATTACTTATTAGTTTTAAATTTTATATTAAATTTTTTTTTTTCATAATTTTTTTTTTTCATTTTGATAAAATTTGATAAATAAGTCGACACGACTAACCCGTTTAATAAACAGGTTGTGTTAGGCTGGAGGAATCTTGACTCATTTAATAAACATGTCAGGTTAATGTTGACTCATATAGTCGGATACTCATGAGTTGAAATGACACGAATCCAACATACAAACAGAAATTGCCACCCCTAATGTTGTTAACACCAATCATCATATTTATTATCTTTAGCATATTCCATGGTTTATGGTCAAGATAAACAAAATGGTTGAATTCAATTGGGGAACACCTAGCACCTAGAAATTGTATTTAAATTTTATCCAATACAAAATAAAATTGAAATATATTACATATGATCGATCACATTGGGAATATAAAGATTTATATGGTTCAGCTTTAAGCTTACCCCTCCAATTAAATTCTAATAAGATTTTCATTATTTATGTTATATAATTAATTTTAATAATCTACCATAATTATTTGTTTTAATCGTAAATGTTCGGCAGTATTTATTGTGTTTGTATCATATGTGCCTAAAATTTGTAAAACAATTTTGCAATGTTTCTTATTATAAGTACAATAAAATTATTAACATTGTATACTATGAGTTAAACTTTATTACAAACTTTTTAATAAAATTAAAATACTTTTCCAATTAGAATTCAATATTAAAAGTATCAAGGAATTTAAAAGGAGTTTCATTATTTATTTTAAATTTTTTTATAATTTATTGTAATTTTCAATTTTTTTCCTTTTATAAAAAGTTGGTCTTATATAAAGTGCATTTGTCATGTAACTTAAAGTAAAATTTTCCATTATTTTTACTATCATTTTTTTATTCAATTTTTTATCATATTATTGAAATATCCATCATCATTTACAGATGATTCTCGATTAAGCAATTCATTACACTTACATAATGCTTATGTACTACAACTTCTACCATTTTTTCTACATTTCATTTATTTGGAAGTTACTCACAGTTGCAAAGTTGCTTTATAATGTGCCCTCCACATAAATTTCATTTCTATGATTCTTGTGCTTGTGTGCAGTCCAAAAATGGGCATCTGTGTAGATTATAGAGCTATAATTGGGTGCTTAATACGTTAATTTGTAAGAGCTATAAGCTCCTTGAATCGAGAACTATCTTTGAGCTAAACCTAAACCAAGCATCATCTCTCCTTGGATATGGATGTTCTGAATTAAAATGACTACTCAATTTATCTTTGATCAGGTTTAGTTTGCGTTTGGTAATAAGAGACTAGGAGATGTCAGCATCTTTAATTTCTCTTCTCATTTGAGAGAGTGTTTTTACTCACTAATAAAACTTTTGCAGATTTGGCCACAATCTTCAGCCACGTGAAAGGACACTGCTTCATGCTTTCTTGGACCCCAACCAAAGCATTGCCTCAACATTATATTCAAGGGCCTAGAATCTCTTTGGAAACAATCTCTTATCTCGAGTCAAACATTGAATTGGAAATATCTATATCTTTCAGATCAATGTATTGTCCTGTAGTGCCTGACATATGCAACCACACAATGAATGATCTTATTATGTTTATAGTTTCTTGTGCTTTCCTTTGTAAAATTCCTCTTTTACGTTCGATTGAGAAATTTTAATGCCTATACTCTGAGCAGGTCCGGCTGCTTCCAAATCTTGTTGCAACTTTTGGCTCCCCAGCAATGACAATTTAGAAGCAAAATAAAAGCTGCTAGTGACTCTTTTATATATATATATGCGGCTTGTGAAAAACAAGTTGATCCTATCAGTTCTATTTCTACAGATTCAACAGCAAATATGCGAAATTGCTTAATGGCCAAGTAGTTCTGAAGAGTTAGGAAACCCTCCTATTTCTTTCATTGTGATTTTGGTTTCTGCTTTTGAAATGAATTTTTCTCATTCGTAAAAATTAAATAAAAAAAAAATATTTATTCAGAGGAAAGGGTTGAAGGTTCTGCAACTCCTCAAATTTTATTTTCCTATTTCTTTCATTGTGTGGTTTCTGCGGTGTGGTTTGCTTTTGAAATAAATTTTTCTCATTCATAAAAAATTTTAACATAAAAGAATTACAAGCTAAAATACACATAATCAACAAAGGACCGCTCAAACAAATACTGGGAAGATTGAGGCAAAAGTTTTCACTAAGAAAAATTAGGAGAATACAGCACAAAAATTTCTCGAGTTGAGAGTAATCAGAACTTTACACGTAATACCAAGTATGTTACTATCTTTACACATTCAGCAAAAATGTAAAACTTTACATCACTATCTTTCTTCAAAAAAAAAAAAAAAAAAAAAACAAAAAAGTAAAATTTAATTCGGATTGGCGTTTTGCCGTCCCTGTTGTTGAGTAATTTCACTATCGGATACGATTTACATGGGAAAAGGGCTCGGGGTTTGGTTTTGGAGCAGGTTTTGCTGCTTGGGGGGCTCCAAAGACATTCCAGAATTTGAGTGTTTCATCTGCTGCTGCTGATGCCACTGTGCAACCATCTGGGCTCAGCAAAAGGTTTATAAGGTGAGAAAACAAGTTAAGCCATGAATAAACATAAAAATTATCAAGGAGATGAAGAAATTTTTCATGTCAAGTTCATATAATATACCTGAGCCATAAAAAGAACTCTGGAAGTATGACCAGTGAGCTCGGCCATCTTCACCATTGATGGATAGTTCCAGAGAGTAAGCTGGTTCTGAGTAAAACCATGAGAGCTGAGCAGCTCTCTCTCATTCTTGTTCCACAATAATGAACAAACCTGAGAGCCAGTGTCTACAGAATTCAAGCATGCACCAGTATGAGTATTTCAAAACTTTATGCACCTATCACCTCCACCTCCACCAGAGGCTAGCAAATTACTCTGGAAAGGACACCAAGCAAGAGCTTTCACTGCAGATGTGTGATCTTCGAGCCTGTGAGCCCATTGCAAAGGTGAATTTGAAGATGCCGTTGACCTGTCCCATATGAATAGTAGATTATCATTGCCTCCACTTGCCGATTGCTGGCCTGAGGGTGACCATTTCAGCCCGCAAACCTCTTGCTCATGACCTCTGTAGGTTTCGACAATATGCGATCTGACTCAAGGCTGGCCTTAGACATTTTAGAGTCTAAGGCGAGAACTAAAATTAATTGGGCCTTTTTTATACTTATATATTAATTGAATTTATATTTATTTAATATTTTTATATTATAATATATCTCATTTAAAATCAAATTTTCTTGCTTTTTGAGATGCAAATTGACTAATTAAATTTTTGTATTCAAGTTCTTCTAAAATTTTCATTTGTGATATTTTCATCTAAATTTTGTGTTATATTTTGTTTATTACTAATAACAAATTTATCCATTGATTTTTTTTGAGACTCAAATTAATTTTTCTTCTTTTTTTCTTTTTTTAAAATTTTCATATCCAGATGCATATTTTTTAGTAGACATTTCTAATCAAACAATATATTAATAAAGACTAAAATAAAAAATAACTTTCAAGTGTAGAACAAATGAGAAATAGATTTATATAAAAAGTATTATTGTAGTTTCACCGAATAATAACAAGTTTTTAGCAATCTCAATTTGCATAAATAAAAATTTATTCATTATATTACCAATAACTAATATATATATATATATATATATATATATAAACACAAGATTAAAATTAAAAAAAAAAAAAAAATAAGCACAGCCATAACAAAAACAAGCCCAGCCCAGACAAGAAGATGCCAGCCAAGACCCACCCACAATAAACAAATCCTATTACACCTATAACCAAAAAAAAAAAAAAAAAACTTGAAGGCCCAAACGTGAAACGTCCAGCCACAGCCTAGCCTCAGTCTTAACAAATCTAAAGTAGAAAGCCAAGCCTTATAAGTTATACCTCAAAACTCAAAAGTCAAAACTCATTTTGCAGAATGCCAGAAAATGTAGCAGCGAAAAAAAAAAAAAAAAAAAAAAGGCAATCGGCTCAGCAGAGTTTTCAGATCAAATGGCAGATGCGATCAGATGATTTAGTCATTTAGATCGAAGGAAGCTTAAGCCAAGCAGCCAGCAAGGCAGCAACAGTGGAGAGAGAATGAGAGAGGCGGAGAGCAAGAGTTGAGAGAAAAAAGCAGAGCAAGAATGAGAAAGAGACGGTAAAAATTTTAGGGATTTGAGGTTTTTTATTTGTTTTGATTATTGATTGTTTTGTGGTTAATTTTTTAGACCGGATTTGTAGTTTATCTTTGTCACGCCCCAAACCCAAAAGGATCCAAAGCATGAAAAACTGAGCCTTCAAGAGAACCTGTATGGGATTTGTTTTTTTTTTTTTTTTTCCATTTGATAAAGTAAATAAATATATTTATCTCTACACAATACAAGTTAGAGCTCTATGACACATTTACAAGCAATACAAATAACAAATCATGTGCCTCCAAAATTTACTCAAATATTCCAAAAACTAAACAATTTAACAAAGAACTCCAATGTTCTAAAATCTGCAACCTCTACAAAATTCTTTGGCTAACAAACTTCAAGAAAGCCCAACCTCTAATAGATTTAACTACTACTTCCTTAGAACAACTAGACCGAATCACCGACCAATAATAATGCGAGTCTCCCAATTCAACATATGACTCCAATCTCCACCAAGAAGACAAGCTCCATTCCCAAAGTGTAGCTAATTTATCTGTAAAACTATTGGAGAGTGGAATGAGCTAAAACCCAGTAAATAGCATAATTAATGGGGGTGGGGGAAATGCAAGTTCATGATAATGAGCATTTTACAAACATGTTATAATTTTGGGGATTTCCATTTGAATTCTGCAAATTAAATTTCATTAATATCATGACAAGAATGATAGATATATTATAGCACCAAGCTTCCCAAGGTAACTATGAAACTACCTATTAGTCAATGCGAGCCATAAGTATATCCAATACCATATCAAAACCAAAAAACTCACCCAAAGTCATATGACAAGGTCGTCGCACAGACAAGGTAATCACCAATATCATGGCATAATGACAAATCCACATTAAAAGCTCACAAGTTAATATATTTGAAATATACAGTTCACTTCCAAGTAGTTTCAAAAAATATTTCAATAACCAAAAATCCCTAATATTCTCAAGGTCCTCAAAACCATTTCTTGTCATAAGTATTTTGCATAAATTTTCCAAATAATACAAGCTAAGATAAAGCATCTTTAGAATTTGCAAATAATGCAATAAATTCATAAAATCAATTCCCAAGAATTTTATAAAAGATGCTTATCTTTTCCAAGCTAACAAATCATGCATTTCCCCATTTGCATTACCAAATATGATGCACTTTTCACGAATAATCACATACATTAAAGTTACAACATAAAACTTTCTACGAAAACATAGTTTCCATAAACAATTTCCCAAAATGTGTTTAACCCAAAAACAATGTTTTATGCAACATGGTTTTTTTTTCCAAAAATCCCATTAAAAAGCAACTTACCTCGGAAGGCCAACCAATTTTACCTCAACCGGGCATCACAAAATCAACTGATCCAGTCATTAGGTCCATCACCGAGAATATCGGAACCTAGTAACACAATGATCAAACCTATCAATAACAAGGCCTTTCACAAAGTACCATCACACTTATCTCCATAAACCGTAACGATTCCCTAAAATCAAACCAAAGGCCCTAAAGTCTAGCTTGCCCGTCCTAAGACAAGTACCCTTCCGAAGCAGGAACCAAACAAGCATCCAAGAAACTCATAGTCCTATCACAACCAAAACATTTTAAATTCATTACCGCAATAATGTGCATCATAAGATAATATAGCATACTCATGAATCTCTTTGGGTACTAAATAATTTATTTAAGCTAAGATAAGATCAACCAAGGTTTGGGATTAATTCCACAATTTCTCAGCGTTTTAGTCTTGCTTTCAGATTTAGTACATAGTAGGGTAGCCATTTTGTAAAACTTTTTTGGTCAATGAAAAGTTATCCGATTAATTCAAAACTTTTAGGGTATATTCCCCTATATGTATACAATGTACCACAAAAAATTCAGCCCAAAATTTTTTTTTCTGTAATTTATTAAAAATCATGCATTGCGGCTGACTTAAATCTGTCATGACAGCTTTAGAAAGTTGCTATAGTTGTAAGACTAGCCCAAATTATTTGAGAATTTACTCACATTAAAACCACCAGATTTAAAGCATATTAAAAATAAGGAATCAAACCCAAAATCCCATAGAGGCAATATACCAGACACCTTGCATGCACAAGCACATTCTCAAATCACTACGACAAGTAATAGTTAACGTTTCATCAACTTCTTACATATGACCAAAATCATTACAACAACTCAACTCAAAACATAAAAATCATCATAAAACACATAAAAGTCAGCCCCTCCTTCCTCCAATAAACCAAGTACCCAAAACCTCCATGGTTGAATACCTTAATACCAACTATCACATACCCACACGCCAAAAATCGTAGTTAACCCTACCAAAGTGTTATCCCCATTCATTGGATCAACCCCACATGAGCATTGAGCCATAAACGAAATAATCAAGGAAGTGGGTCAATGGAAAACTCACCTTAAAATCATTGTTTGGGGCAGCCAAAACTCATGGAAGATCATACTTGTTGGATTCAAGCTATTGAGGAGATTATTTGAAGTAGTGGTAAGGATATAGGACCTTCAATGGATCAGCCATGGAGGGTGGTGAGAACAAGAAGAGAGAAAATACAAAAGAGAAGACAAGGGGGAGAGAGAAAACATGTAGGCTTTGGGGGGGGGGGGGGTGGTTGACTTATGGGAGAGGCTTAATTACAAGTTTGTCCCAAAAATATCTTGTGTTTAATTACCACTCCACCCTTAAGGTTCCTCCCATATTTCATCTAGCCCCATAAATAACTTCTTTTTTTTTTTTTTTTTTAAAGAGTTTCAACTTATGGCGTCTGCTCCTAATAATAGCTCTTTATCATTAGATTAAGACACCAATTAGTTTTTAGTGTAGGCGGGGATTGAACTACAGATCTCTTATAGAACCATCAGAGACTTTACCAGTTAAGCTAACTGGAACCTACCATAAATCTCTTAAGTATTCATAAGTCCTCCATAAAATAATTAAACACACAAATAAAATAAATAAATAAAAAAACTCCAATAGATATTATTCCCTTTCAAAAGAAAATTGCTTTAAAAATATTTGTGGTGTTACAATCTTGTTGAATTTTAGTTTGTCTAGAGGATAATGATGTTATTTTTGGGACAATTGATTTTATTTAAACCAAAAAAAGTTTTTGTGCTACCAATGTTTAATCAGGCATAACAAAAATTTTGTTTTTTGGTCAAAAGGATGTGCCGGATTTTTTTAGATTCATCCGAAACCATTTTTTTTTTCCCTACTACCCCTTCTTTTCTAAAATTTTGGGGCCCCCCTTCCACTTGGGGGCCCTAGACAGTTGCCTAATTGGCCTAGTGGAAGGGCCGGCCTTGAATTCTGACTCTTACATCATTGTTAATGATCAGACTATCCATTCCTCCAGTGGTAAGAATGTGATTGTTCCATGCTAGTGATACAACTTTCAATCTGTGGCCTCCTTTCAAAGTTCTTAGCTGCAGAAAGAACATTTACAGTAAGCCAAAAAGCATTAGCAAAAACTTACAAAATAGAATTCAAAAAAATAAGGAGGAACAATGAAGAATTAAGGTACCTATTTGTTAGATGTTGAATCTATTGGAAAACAGAGAATATTCTAGAAGAAAGAATTGTATTGATTGATTTCTGTACAAGCTTCTACACTAATATATATAGAAACGGAGGAGAAGAAAAACTAATGTTAGGACCCTGACTAAAGTACAGTGTAGATTGCGGGGCTAGACAGTCCGTGATGCAGGGCAGCCTGATAGACAATGCAGGGCAGTGTGTTGGGCAGTGCAAGGCAGTGTGTTAGGATGAACTGTTGTGACAGGGTGGCAAGAGAAGCTTGTAACCAGTAGCTATAAGGTGTTGTACTGTTGCAACTATTTTTGTATTGCATTTAAGTGTTGTACTTAGTTAGTTAAGCTGTGCTGTGTTGTACCTAGTTAGTTAGAATAGGATATAAGCCACAATTCAAATTGTAAGGATTCATTGAAGAATAATACATGAAAATAGCTAATTCTTGAATTGCTATAAGAGGTAGATTCCCTCGAAGAATCAATCAATGGAGGCCTAGTTCCCTCGAAGAACTACTAAACTGAGAATCAATAAATTGGATTCTTAACATTTGGTATCAAAGCTGGTTCAATCATGGTGCAAGAAACAAGATACTCCGTATTGAGCGAGACTGTTTCATCGGTCCAGCAGAGGTTGGATGATCATGCCTCTGCCATGGAAATGATTTCTCGAAGGTTGGAAGCTTTAGACAACAATTTCAAAGGATTGCAAGCTGTGTTCGAAGAGAGACTACCAGCAATGCAACAACACGAAGGCTCTATTCCTTAGCCAGGAAACAATCAAGAAATAGAGGAGCGATCAAATCAAGCTCACCAAAGACCTGAGGTAGGTGTTCAATTCCCTAAACCTATTAGATTGGAGTTTCCTTGGTTCAGTGGAGGTGATCCTTCTGCTTGGATTTTTAGAGCTGAACAATTCTTTAAGTATTATCAAATTCCTAGAAAAGAGAAGGTTTTGAATGCTTCTTATCATCTTGATGATGAGGCTTTAATCTGGTTTCAAGATTGTGAAAGGTCTTTGGATTCATGGGAAAAATTTGTTAGGGCTATACAGGTCAGGTTTGGACCTTCCTCATATGATGATCCTATGGAAAATTTGACTAAGCTTAAACAGATTACTACTGTGGCTGTCTATAAAATTCAGTTTGAGATGTTGAGCAATAGGATCAAGAATTTACCTAAGTCTCATAAGCTTAGTTGTTTTTTAAGTGGATTAAAGGATGAGATAAGGTTGGTTGTGAGGATGCAAAATCCAAGGACATTGAGTGCTGCTTTTGGGTTAGCTAAAATTCAGGAGGAATATTTGCTCACTTGTAAAAAGGCTTATAGACCATTCCAAGAATCTAGCAAGACTAATTGGCAAGAATACCCAACAACTAGGCATGACAGTAAAGCTTAAGCTAAGGTGCCCATACAAAAAATCACATCAGCCCAAATGGAAGAGAGAAGAAAGAAAAGCTTGTGTTATTATTGTGATGAAAAATGGCAACCTAGACACAAGTGTAAAGGACTCAAACTATTCATGATTGATGAAGTTCAAGAAGTGTGTCAAGTGGAAGTTGGGGATGAGGATTTAACTACAGAATTGCAATTGAACCAAGCTGATATTACTCTATATGCATTATTGGGCAGTCCTTCCCCGGGTACCATGTGTTGGGTCAGATTAGGGGACATTGGGTGGTGATTCTTTAGGATATTGGGAGCTCCCATAATTTTCTTGATGCTGTTTTGGTTAGAACTTTGAAGTTGGCTGTGGACACTACTAGAATTTTGGAGGTAAAGGTGGCTAATGGAGAGGTGATCAGAACTACAGGGGAGTGTCAGGACCTACTGCTTAAAATGCAAGGTAATGAATTTATAGTGAATTTGCATGTGTTGTCTCTAGGGGGCTGTGATGTGGTGCTGGGAACTCAATGGCTTTGCACTCTTGGCCTTATTAGTTGGGATTTCAAGCAGCTAAAGATAGGGTTCATGTACCAGGATAGACAAATATGGTTGCAGGGCATTAAACCTACGGGTTCCTTGATTCAAGCTGTAAATGAATTTCTTAAACAGCCAATCACTAAGGGCCTGTTATTGCAGATTGTGTCTACTGAAGTGGCTGACAGATCCAAGGCTTCAGAGGTTCCCACAGAAGTGTTGTCCTTGCTTGAAGATTATGCTACTGTTTTTGAGGAACCAAAGGGCTTACCTCATTGTAGAGGGCATGAGCATCAAATTCTCCTAAAACCAGGTACTAAACCAACTTGTCAAAGACCCTACAGGTATCCATATTATCAAAAGACTGAAATTGAAACTATTGTGAAGGATTTGCTTGAGTCTGGTTCAATTAAAAATAGCCAAAGTCCTTTTGCCTCACCAGTGTTGTTAGTAAGGAAGGCAGATGGTAGTTGGAGGATGTGTGTGGACTATAGGGCTCTTAACAATGATACTGTCAAGGATAAGTTTCCCATTCCTGTGGTGGATGAGCTCCTTGATGAATTGAGTGGTGCTTGGGTGTTCTCAAAGTTGGATTTGAGGTCTAGCTATCACCATATTAGAATGAAGGAGGAGGATGTGGAGAAAACAACCTTTAGGACTCATGAGGGCCATTATGAGTTCTTGGTCATGCCCTTTGGGTTAACTAATGCTCCTTCCACTTTTCAATCTTTCACGAATGATGTGTTCAAGCCTTACCTCAGGAAGTTTGTCCTTGTATTTTTTGATGATATTCTAGTCTATAGTAGGGACATGGCTTCTCAAGTTTTGCATCTCAGATCAGTCTTGCAAATGCTGCTTGATCATAAACTATTTGCCAAGAGAAGTAAATGCACCTTTGCTTGCTCTAAAGTTGAGTATTTGGGGCATGTTATCTCAGGCCATGGAGTGAAGACTGATCCTAAGAAGACTTAAGCTATGCTAGACTGGCCTATTCCCAAGACTGTGAAAGCTTTGAGGGGGTTCCTAGGATTAACAGGCTACTACAAGAAATTCATAAAAGGGTATGGGTCCATTGCTGCCCCATTGACTGACCTTCTTAGGAAGGATGCCTTTGAGTGGACTAATGCTCCTTCCACATTTCAATCTTTCATAAATGATGTGTTCAAGCCTTACCTCAGGAAGTTTGTCCTTGTATTTTTTGATGATATTCTAGTCTATAGTAGGGACATGGCTTCTCAAGTTTTGCATCTCAGATCAGTCTTGCAAGTGCTACTTGATCATAAACTATTTGCCAAGAGAAGTAAATGCACCTTTGCTTGCTCTGAAGTTGAGTATTTGAGGCATGTAATATCAGGCCATGGAGTGAAGATTGATCCTAAAAAGACTCAAGCTATGCTAGACTAGCCTATTCCCAAGACTGTGAAAGCTTTAAGGGGATTCCTAGGATTAACAGGCTACTACAAGAAATTCATAAAAGGGTATGGGTCCATTGCTGCCCCATTGACTGACCTTCTTAGGAAGGATGCCTTTGAGTGGACTGAACAAGCTGGCCAAGCATTTCAGAATCTTAAACAAACTGTTTCTTCACCCCTTGTCCTTACCTTACCTGATTTTTCTCAGCCCTTTGTAATGGAGTGTGATGCTTCTGGTTTTGGAATTGGGGCTATGTTGATGCAGCAAGGAAGGCCCATTGTTAGGACCCTGACTAAAGTACAGTGTAGACTGTAGGGCTAGACAGTCCGTGATGCAGGGCAGCCTGATGGACAATGCAGGGCAGTGTGTTGGGCAGTGCAAGGCAGTGTGTTAGGATGAACTATTGTGATAGGGTGGCAAGAGAAGCTTGTAACCAGTAGCTATAAGGTGTTGTACTGTTGTAACTATTTTTGTATTGCATTTAAGTGTTGTACTTAGTTAGTTAAGCTGTGCTGTGTTGTACCTAGTTAGTTAGAATAGGATATAAGCCACAATTCAAATTGTAAGGATTCATTGAAGAATAATACATGAAAATAGCTAATTCTTGAATTGCTATAGGAGGTAGATTCCCTCGAAGAATCAATCAATGGAGGCCTAGTTCCCTCGAAGAACTACTAAACTAAGAATCAATAAATTGGATTCTTAACAACTAACTAACTAACTTTCCCTCCAATAATAACAAACTAACCAACTATCACACGTGCTAAATACACGCTTAACACTTATACACAAAACTAAGCTACTTGTCGTTTACACTATCTATTTCTCTTAGTTGATTCTGTCATTTTGCTCTCAAGACTGTCATTTGTTGATTTCTTCTTGTCTTTGCTCTTCTTTTCTTTGCTCTTATCTCTATCAATCCTTTTACTATTTTGACACCTTCCCCCCCCCCCTCCCCCTCAAGTGGAAGAGGGGCATGTATATTTACCATGTTTAACTTGGACACAAGCAAAGAGCATTGTTGTGCACTCAATGCCTTTGTTAGCAAGTCTGCAATTTGAAAATTTGTTCTAACATGTAGCAACCTGATGAAACCTTCCAAGACTTTATCTCTCACAAGGTGATAGTCAATTTCAACATGTTTAGTCCTTTCATGAAAGATAGGATTGGTAGCTATGTGGGGTGCTGCTTGACTATCACAAAACTGAAGAACTGCTTGAGGGTGCTTCACTTGTATGTCACTGAGTAGGTAAAGAAGCCAAATGATTTCACAAACTACTATTGCCATAGACTTGTACTCTGATTCTGCTGAGGATTGAGACACTGTCTGCTGCTTCTTGGATTTCCCTGAAATTAGAGAATCTCCAAGAAAAACATAAAAGCCAGTCACTAATCTTCTAGTGTCAGGGCAGGAAGCCCAATCTGCATCTGCAAAAGCCTTTAGATGCAACTCTGATTTGCTTGAAAAGAACAAGCCTTGTCCTGGAGTTGCTTTGAGATATTGCAAGATCTTGTTGGCTGCATTCAAATGTGGTTCTCTGAGGTGTGCCATAAATTGGCTTAATTATGCACAGCAAAAGTTATGTCAGGCCTACTTATAGTTAGATAGAAAAGTCTTCCTATTAACCTTTTGTAGGAACTAGGATTTTTTAATTCTCCCCCTTCATACTTGCTGAGTTTGAGATTTTGATCCATTGGTGTCTTTACTGGCTTACACCCCAACATACCTGCATCACTCAAAACTTCAAGTGTGTATTTCCTTTTACACAAGTTAATACTATTTGCTATCCTTGCCACTTTAAGGCCTAAGAAAAACTTCAAATCACCAAGGTCATTCAGCTTGAATTGCTGATCTAGCAGAACCTTCAAATCTTTTTCAGCTTGCTTATTATCACTAGCAATTAGTATGTCATCAACATATACTAGTAAGGCAATGAAAGAACTAGAATTCTTCTTAGTGAAAAGCGAGTAATCAGCTTTGGACTATGTGAACCCTAAAAGAAGTAAGGCAGTGGAGAATTTTGCAAACCACTGTCTTGAGGCTTACTTTAGTCCATATAAGGACTTGGTAAGCTTACATACCAGCCCCTCCTTGCTGTAGAAGCCTAGTGAAAGGTCCATATACACTTCTTCCTTCAAATCACCATGCAAAAAAGCATTGTTGACATCAAGCTGTCAAAGGAACCAATCTTTCACAATAGTAACTGCAAGAAGACATTTCACAAAAACAAGCTTTGCAGTAAGAGAAAAAGTTTCAAAATAATCAAGGCCTTCCTTTTGAGTGAAGCCCTTAGCCACTAACCTAGCTTAATACCTCTCCACTATGCCATCAGACCTATATTTCACCTTGTACACCTATTTACAACTAATAGCTCATTTATTAGGTGGAAGGGGAGTGAGGGTCCAAGTGTGGTTAGCTTCAAGGGCTAAAATCTCAACTGCCATAGCCTCTTTCCACTTGGGATCCTGAACTACCTGGTGATAAAACTTGGGTTCCACAATTAAAGAAATCATATTATAGAAGTGCAAGTGTTTAGGAGATAGTTTATGTGAGGATAGGTAAGAAGATAAAGGATAAGAAGTGCTGGAAGGAATTTGTGAGATCTGATTACATTGATATGCCTGCAAATAAGTAGGTTTATGACTAACTCTAGTGGATTTCCTAAGAGGAGGTATAGTGGGAATGATTGGATCAAGTTGAACAACAGGAGGAGGGCTGGATTAAGATGGATTAACAGCTGGAACAGTGGAAGATGAATCCAAAGGGATTGGCAGAAAACCAATTAAAATAGATGTGCTAGGGTCAAGTGAAGTGGAGGTAGAGGAGGGTGCAACAGAAAGTGGTTCTGCAGAAGATGTGGAAGAAGAAAGAGGCTCAGCAGAAAGTGTTTTTGTAGAATGTGCATCAGAAACATTAGGAAGGGAAATAAAGATTGTTAGGGTACTTTTTTTTACACACATAATTTTATTTGAGTACCATCTATTTATTTTCAAAATACACATATCCTATTCTATTTAAAGCCCAAGAATACTTATACTTGGCAATATTTGAAAAACTCATGATTCAAATCCATGACAAAACAATATTATCAATGGAATTTAAATCCATAATCAAAGCTCATGGTTTAAACCCATGGTAATTTATTTATCCAAAAGCCCAATCTTCATTGGCAACATCAAAGCCCAATTCTTATTGGCAAATTCAAAAGCCCAATTTCCGCTGGCAATATCAAAAGCCCAATTTTCATTGGCAATATCAAAAGCCCAATCTTCATTGGTACTATTTTATCAAAAAACCTAAGATTATTAACACTTGGCAAAGAGAAAAGTATCATGGCATAATTATTGCTTAAGTATTACTATGGCATAAAACCATGGCAATTGTTTTATAAAAGCTCATAAGCAGTTATCTTGAAGAATATGTTCTCACACTATAACCCGTGAAACACATGGTCATCACTTGCGTCACAACATCCATAAAATGTATCTTCAATGCTCATGGAAAATACTCGATCCCACAAACTTATCATTTAAATTATGATGCGACTATTAGAAGCCATGAACGTTATTTATGGAATCCATCATAGTAAAAGTTATTTTCAAAGGTATTTTGAAAACTTGTCATATTGTTTCAAATATTACAATTGCAAGTATCTATGAAAACCCATGGCAAGCATGTACACATAACCTAACCCAAGGGAACCAACCCATGTGAGCAAGCCCAAGCAAAAAACACTAGAAAGAGGCAAAGGAATTGAGAGTGGGTAAACAGCCCTTGTTCATCCCTAACTAAAAAGGAGTAACTAGGGACTTATACAAGGGAACCAAGCCTTTAAGAATGGACTAAGGGCTGTCCCATCAGTTTTCTGTCACCCCTTACCTGACGTGAATAGTGCCCAAGGGCTGCCATATCAGCTGAAGTCTAAAGGATGATGGGACTCCATCATCTTCCTCAAGACTGCACCTCCAACGGAAGGGGAGCTTAAACTAAAATATCCAAATTTCAACAAATTGATGCTATAAATGTTAAAAAACGTTCAAGACATGATTCATGTGCCAAGCTCATGAATCCTAAAAGGGGAAAAATTGGGGACATGTGGTTTGGAGGGCATAAAGGGATCTCCAGCGGAACCCTCTGAAGTGAGTTTAAACTTTGACACTTGGCTTGGGGTGTTGAATCCTACTTCCTAGGGTCCAAATCTCAGTTGCAGCACTAGGATTCTTCCTTAATACTTGCCTTAATCTCATTGGCTGAACACAATCTCAACAATCTTAGTATTTAATGCAAGATTACCCCAAATATTACCCATGTGGACATTGCCCAAAGAAGCAAAACAGCCTTAAAAGCAAATCTCCCATTTTTAGGCCAAATCCAAGTTATTAACTCAGCTGTCTGGCTTCCCTGAAGCAGAGCTACGTTTTTTTGGATTCTTGTTGATTAATGCTCCTTTAAACTCCATTATAAAAGCATGAGCATCTCAGCCCACAGGGACAGCAGCTACTCCCTCTAAAACTTTCTGATTTGTTGCCATTTTGCTTGTAATTCAACTCTCCTCAAGCCCACAACTCATTCCCCTTAACCCACACTCAGCTAGCCTTAGTCATTCTTTTCCTCTTTTGCATAATCACAGCCACCCCCTTTTGAGACTTTGGGGTTCGTTTGCCATTTTTGCTGGTGGTTTAGCTCTCCTTAAGCTCACCACTCATCATCTTTAGCCTACACTTATCTAATCCTAGATATTTTTCTCCCCCTTACACTACCACAACTCATAAATGTCTTATAGTGAGTCACAAACAGACCATTACTCATAAAAAGACTTTAATCTCAGCATCTCTCCCATACCACTCACTCAAAAAACAAACCTCATTCTGCTCGTCCATGCCTTATGAACACACACTCATCAAAATCTTAGTTTAATACTTGCTGCATTGAGCTGGGGATTTTTCTCTCCCTTCATTCCATCCTATTTTTTCTTCTTTTATTTGTAACAATGGAGCCTTTGATGTTTACTTTTTATTTTATTGCAGAAGAATATGATGTATTCATAATGATCGAACTCTTCCCTCACATTAATCTAATAATGGCTAAAAGCACAATAAATTCCTGTTGAATGAGACAGATAAGGACCTAAAATTTGCTTAAACTTATCTAATTATTGATTGCTAGACAGTATAATTTTACCCCTGTTGTTGGACAATTTATCTCTTTGGACTTAAGTGAAACATTACCCTTACTGCTGGAGATATTATTTCACTTGAACTATCAGACCAAGACCACCAATTTATTATTGTAGCATGTTTTTCATTGGGCTTTTTGTTGCTATTTTTGTTGAGCGCAGCCATTGTTTCTTGTTTGGATAGGCTTTGTCATCACACCGAAAGCCTTTGGGTATCATCTCAAAAGCCCATAGTCGAGTTTCGGCTTGGCTTCCCAACATCTTAGATAGAGGCATCAATTTCTCCCTCGACAAAGATTGGACAAGATGAAGACTCAGTAATAGGATCAGAAGCACTGGATAAAGGAAGAGACAAGGGAGGTGACAGCAAAGATGTGGATGAAAGAGAAAAAGGAAAAACAGACTCATGAAATACAACATCCCTAGAAATAGAAATTCTTCTAGTATGAAGATTAAGGACTTTATAATCCTTCATATTAAAGGGATATCCTAGGAAAACACAAGGGACAGCTCTAAAGTCAAACTTCAGTCTATGAACAGAAGAAGTTGAAACAAAACATAGACAACCAAAAGATGACTAAAAGAAGGTTGTTTGTGAAAAAGGAGTTCAAAATGAGACTTTTGGTTCAATAAAGGAGAAGGCAATCTGTTTATGAGATATGCTGCAGTGAGAATACAATCACCCCAATAGGTTGAAGGGAGATTAGATTGAATTTTTAGGGACCTGGTAACATTCAATAAATGTTGATGCATCCTCTTAACCACAGAATTTTGTTGAGGTGTATAAGCACAACTCTTTTGATGTATGATGCCATGATCACTAAAATATTCAAGTAAAGAAAATTCTAAAGCATTATCTGATTTGATTGCCTTTGAACGGTTTAGACCCCTTAAACTATAACCAGATTGCGTAGCCTAGATTAATTAGCCAAGTTGTTACTTAGTCAAATTAAACAATTCTAGGTTAAAACAATCACAAAATCATATCAAGCATATAAAACATATAAAGCAGCGGAAAATAAATAACACATGATATGATCACCTAGGAAACCACACCGGAAAAACCTAGGGAGGATTTTACCCACCGATCCTCAAGGCAAAATGGAATCCACTAAGAAAGAATTGAAGTTCTTACAAAAGGACTTACAAGCTCCCCGCTTGACTTCCTAATGCTACACACCAGTAGTAACTTCCTGACACGACCACGCGCAGGCTCCGAATCCACGGACTACTTCTTTCTTTGTATTCCTTCAATCAGGTACAAGCTCCTCACTTGTTTATCTTTAAGCTTCAAAGGTAGCAACCAAGTTGATCATCAAGATGTTGATGTGATCTCAATCTTGAAAACCCTAAGCTTTGTGTAAAGGAAAGCTCCTCTAGATCTCACAAGAGATTTACACAAAACCGCAATGTATGAGCAACAATACAACTTGTGCAACTCTGAAAAACGTAGCTAGGGTTTGCCTTATATACCTAGGGCAAAAACATAAAACCCTAAACGTTTAAAGAGTTAGGGCTAAGTTGGAATTCTGCAGAAAAACGCATCTGGGCCGACTTTCGATCGATCGAGTCTAACCTTCGATCGATCGAGCCAGGCCGAGAAGCCACAATGCTTCTGCAGTCACTCGATTCCAACTTTACAATATTTAATCAACTTTGAGCAAACTTAAACAAGACTAAATACATTGTTTTGATCATGGTTTGCCAACATTACATATTAGAGTTCTAAATACATAAAATCCTAAGACCTTAGAACCTAACAAACTCCCCCTTTGGCAATCCGTGACAAAACACACAATAAAAGCTCAAAGTTTACAAGTAAATAGCCCTTTTCATAATAATTCTCATAAACAAAAGTTCAACCTAACTACTATCCATCGGTTGCAAGTGTAGACAGCAGCTTTGTCGAATCAACCTGTATATTCCTGAAATACTCAACAAACACATAAACGCATGTGTGACAGCACATAGTATATAAACAGGTATAATATTCTTGTAAGATTCACACAACACAAAATAAAGAAATATATCAATGAAGCAACTCATAAATATAAATCAATAAGCAGTGAATCATAAAGACAACAAGAATCAAAAGAAACATGTATATCAATATATCAATCAATGTTACTCCCCCTAACATGAACATCCCAAAAATGATATACAAAGTGAAGCACCTAGATACAATCTAAATAAACTCCACAAAAATATCCCATGCTAACAAAAAATATCTCCCCCTAACACAAAAATCTCCCCCTATCAACAAAATCGCCTCTACAAGTCAAAAACTCTACTCCCCCTTTTTGTGACGGAATGCCAAAGGGCATCATAGACCATCATCAAAAGGAGGTGGTGAGGAAGAACGAAGATGCGCCAAATCCGCTCGCAGAGCACGAATCTCGTCGAACAGATCCACCAAAAGCTGACCATGAGCCGCCTGAACGGTCATGACAGTCTCCAGAGTACGACGAACATCGAAGTCAGCCGTAGAAGGTGGAGGAACAGCAGCAGCACCTACAGGATCTGGAACAGCCTCACTAGCAGGACCTGTAGAAGAAGAAGGAGGAGCGCTACTCGAGGGATCAGACCTAGGGTGTTTAGAACCAGCTCGAAGATGAGTGGCCCTCTGTCTAAGAAAAGACGCACCTATAGGACCAATAACATGAACAGGCTCAGAAGCAGGGAAGTCCTCTAAACCTAGATATAGTAAAATCCTATGAATGAAAATAGAATGAACAAGGGCATGGGCAGTAGATGAACTCCTATAAACTTCGTTCAAAGAACGAAGAAAAAGATGGGGAAAACTAATAGGAGCATCTGTAATAAGAGCATACAGAAAAACACACCTCTCAAGAGGAATGGTGTGCAGATGAGAAATGGGCCAGAGTGAATGACAGGCTATCCTAAAGAATAGATAGGTAGTCTCAGGAAGCTCAGCGGTGGTGATCCGAGGATCAGAACCCCACTGGATAGAAGATCCAGTGATGTAAGACATGACATCACTCAGCTCAGGTGACTCATCATAAGGGTAAACAGGATCCCTAACCAACGGTACCTCTAGAGCATCAGCCACTACCTGAGGAGTAATAGAGTACTCTACACCTCGTATCCAACTCCTAACTAGAGTGTTGGAATCATAAATGCGGACAAAGAGGTTCGAGAAGAACTCTCTAATCAAGGTAGCCGGAGGTGGAGGGTCAGACACAGCTAACAAAGGTAACCAACCCCTACGCTCAAAATTTGCCCTAATGGCAGGATCAACCTCATCTAAAAGCACAGAACGCTCAGCCCAAATCTTTCTATTTAGGTTTAAAGTCTCAAAGATCTCTTGGTTTTTCTCACTGGGGAACCGCTCACTATCAAAGGTAGGTGAGGGTGGAGTAGGAGTGGGGATGGTCCTACGTGCTCTAGTCTTCCTAGGCATGGTGCTAAGGAACAGGACAGAGACACAAAGAGAAAACCAAAAAGAATAGAAAATAAAACCAAGGGCAGACTGCAAGTTAGCACAGAAAAAAAATATAGAATAAAAATCTATATGATGCATGAACATTAACAATGTTATGATGCATGAACTAATGCAGTAACCAGGATCAAATTAAGATGAATTTCACAAAATTGGCTTGAACAATAGAGTTTCTTAACAAAAACCCTAAAAATTTTAGAATGACTTGAAAATTTTTGCATCAAATTGATGAATCAATCATTACACACCATTAGAAACAGTTTATAATAACCAATTACATCAATTACACAAGCCAATTTCATCAATTAATCCCAATTTCACAAAAAGCCCCAATTCAGATCAATTATAAACCCTAGAAATTTCAATTGTTCACAAAACTTCAAATTGATCAAATTAAACAGTCAAGAACATGTTTAGAGAGTGTCCCCATCAAAACCCATTGATCAAATGCAAACAATTTGGTCCGAATCAACAAAAATCCCAATTTGAAAAGTTCCGAAAATCTCCTCTTCAATGCATGAAAAATGCATGAAATCAAGTAAATAAACTGAAAAGCAAGGGTAAAAGAGACATACCGGCTTGAGGAGAGAGAGATTATGCAAAAATTTCGGAAGAAAACGACAAAAACTTGAAGATTTGGTCTTGCCTCGTCGGAGAGAGAAAAAGAAAAGTTTTTGAAAAAGTTTGAATCTTTGAAAAAGTCAGATTTCTCTTTTTAAAAAAAAGCTTATTCACGATGTTCGATCGATCGAGAATTACATTCGATCGATCGAAAGTGATAGTCGTTTTAGCACTTTCTGAGGCACTTTTTCGATCGATCGAAAAACACTCTGGATCGATCGAAATGGGCAAAAAACACACTGAATTTTGGGGAAAATCACAGTTTTGAAAAAAAATAGCAAACCCAATTTTGAAACAACTCCTCAAAGCATTTGAACAATGAATACAAAATGCATGAGTATGAGATGGAATGCATTTTTAAAAACCCAAAATTTTAAACCCAATTCTCTCAAACACAAGTTTCAATTGTCTTCCAAATTAATTTTCTCAAGCAACAAATATGTTGTGCACAAATCTCAAGGTATTTTCAAACTTGGTTGGTCAGACCAAGAACACACACACTAGCATGTACAGTGTTTAACAAAGAGTAACTTGTGTAGTGTGTGAAATTAGCAAAGACTTGAGATACATGTGAGGTGATATGTGAATGGCAATCAAGCACAAAGTCTACACAATTCATCACATAGAATTAAAAGAGACTATCACCTAAAGAGTTACATCCTATAACTCCCACATCTCCTAGATCAAAAGCTTGCAATCATGTAAGTTTCTTTTAATTTTGCCTCTTATTTATATATGAATTGGCATTCAGCCTAATAGTACACACCGGTTTGAATTAAGTGAAATGGCATCAAGCCTAATAGTACACACCAGTTTTAATTTAATTTGAGGCTACACCTTATGTTCTTTTTGTGCATGTGCTACACTTTCTCGAGCACTAAATCTTATGATATGCACTAAGGTGTTCATGATTGGCTAGTGAACAGTGGTGAGATGGTTATTTATGCCTTTCTCAAAAGGATCAAGTCCGTCAGTCAACAACATGTGACTTCATGATTAAGGCAAAGTGATTAAGAACCACACACATCTTTCCCACACAACATGCACTACAAAGTTTCAACTAGTTAAGTGCAACAAATAAGCTCATCAAAGTTAAACAAGGTACACAAGACATGACATGTGTAAAAAGAATGACCAACCTTGTTTTCAAAAATCAAGAAAAATAGTGTTCAACACAGATTTTGCTTTCTCCTTTTTTTTTTTTTTTTTTTATTATCAAAAGAGAAAACAAATAAATCCTAGAATGAAATGCATGTATGTAATGCAATGCAAGTCCTAGAACAAAAGAAAAAACATAAAAACCAAATAACAATGGTCACAATAGAATAGAGCAATGAAGCACAAGGACCATGTCAAAAAGACTCAATTAGTTCGAGTCTTTTGCATCCAAAACTTTTTAGATGCACCCCGAGCATTGGAGTTCTTATTCACATTAGAGTGATTCCCAACTCCAGAATTGGAATAAAGATTTAACGCCTTTACCAATTCACCAATTAGTGCCATAGGATCTTGTGCTTGAGGCACAGGCACTTTTGGTCTTTTTGCTCTCTTATCAGCTTGAAGCTTGTAACAGTTAGGACGGATATGTCCAGACTTGCCACAATAATGACAAACCCAAGCAGGTTTACCATGCATCTTGTCCTTCGGTTTGGTAGGCTCCGTAGGTTTGGATTCTCTTAAGTCTACCTTAATCTTCTTGGGTGGTGAAACTTCTACAGGTTTAACAACCTCACTCACAGGGGGTTTTATAGTTTCACTCACAACCTTACTCACAAGAGGTTCAGAAGAAGAAGAAGAAGGAACAAAGATAGTGGAATGGGGTCCAGAATCAAAGATGCTTTCAACATATCCTAACCCAGCTTTATCAGAAGGATACTTTTGAACATTTAACATGTGATCAAGTTTAGAACTAGCAGATCTAGCAACAGATAAATCATGTTCCAAAGTTCTAACTTTATCAAGCAAAAGCATGTTTTCAGATTTAACATTATTCAAAAGATCATTAGCATCAAATAATTTCACAAGCAAATTTTTCTTCTCAAGCTCAAGAGCATCAATTTTCTTTAGGCCTAAATCAACTTTCATAGCATCCTTTGCAGCAATTTTGCAAAGTTTGTTATAGGCCTCTTGAAGATCTGCGTCTTCAGAGAGTTCCCCATCAGCAGGGTTCTCCTCAGCAGATATGCTTTCATCTACTGTACTAGTAGCAGTGAAAGCAATGAAGTTTCCATCCTCGTCACAACCGGACTCATCATCAGAAACCTCATTATCACTAAGGGTTACAGCCATAGCTTTACCCTTATTTCTCAAGAAAGTAGGACATTCAGATTTGACATGACCATACCCTTGACAACCATAACACTGAGGACCCAAAGAGTTATTAGAAGATTGACCTACTTGTTCTCTAGGTTTTTCAAAATTGTTAACCTTAGTGGGATCATTCTTCCTAAAGTTTCTAGGTTCAGCAGTGTTGGTGTTCCTTGCCTTTCTATTAGTGTTTCTGAGAAAATTTCTAAAGTTCTTGGCAAGGTAAGCTATCTCTGTGGGAGAGAGCTCATCATCAAATCCACCACCTTCAACATCATCAACAGACTTCAGTGCCATTGATTTGGATTTGACAGTCTTGGGTAAGTCAGACTCATAGGACTGAAGAGATCCTACAAGCTCATCCACAGGGATGGAGTCAACATCCTTACTTTCAGTAATGGCTGTTACTTTGGGTCTAAAGTCTTCAGTCAAAGATCTAAGAATCTTCCTAACAACTTTAGGTTGATCATAGACTTCACCCAAATTATAAGCAGAATTAACAATATCATTTAGTTTTGCATAAAACTCATCAAAGGTTACATCATAAGACATTCTAATGTTTTCAAACCTAGAAGTTAATTGCTGCAGTTTGTTAATTTTAACAGCCTTTGTGCCTTCATGCACAGTTTGGAGGATTTTCCAGGCAGTATGAGCAACCTCAACATTAGAGATCCTCTTAAATTCCTCCATTGAAACAGCATTGAATATGGCATTCATAGCTTTGCTATTGAAGCCTGCTGCTTCTTTCTGAGAAGTTTGCCACTCACTCACAGGAGTAGTGGGCTTCTCCCATCCGTATTCAACGGAATTCCACATCCTCTCATCTATGGATTTCAGGAACGCTTTCATCCTTACTTTCCAGTAAGCATAATTGTTCCCATCAAAGTGAGGAGGAACAAACAGAGAGTGTCCATGCTCCATGACAACTGGGGTCAAGGATCAGCTCAGAGATAAAGATCTCAAACAAGAAGAGCTACCTGCTCTGATACCACTTGAACGGTTTAGACCCCTTAAACTATAACCAGATTGCGTAGCCTAGATTAATTAGCCAAGTTGTTACTTAGTCAAATTAAACAATTCTAGGTTAAAACAATCACAAAATCATATCAAGCATATAAAACATATAAAGCAGCGGAAAATAAATAACACATGATATGATCACCTAGGAAACCACACCGGAAAAACCTGGGGAGGATTTTACCCACCGATCCTCAAGGCAAAACGGAATCCACTAAGAAAGAATTGAAGTTCTTACAAAAGGACTTACAAGCTCCCCGCTTGACTTCCTAATGCTACACACCAGTAGTAACTTCCTGACACGACCACGCGCAGGCTCCGAATCCACGGACTACTTCTTTCTTTGTATTCTTTCAATCAGGTACAAGCTCCTCACTTGTTTATCTTTAAGCTTCAAAGGTAGCAACCAAGTTGATCATCAAGATGTTGATGTGATCTCAATCTTGAAAACCCTAAGCTTTGTGTAAAGGAAAGCTCCTCTAGATCTCGCAAGAGATTTACACAAAACCGCAATGTATGAGCACCAATACAACTTGTGCAACTCTGAAAAACGTAGCTAGGGTTTGCCTTATATACCTAGGGCAAAAACATAAAACCCTAAACGTTTAAAGAGTTAGGGCTGAGTTGGAATTCTGCAGAAAAACGCATCTGGGCCAACTTTCGATCGATCGAGTCTAACTTTCGATCGATCGAGCCAGGCCGAGAAGCCCCAATGCTTCTGCAGTCACTCGATTCCAACTTTACAATATTTAATCAACTTTGAGCAAACTTAAACAAGACTAAATACATTGTTTTGATCATGGTTTGCCAACATTACATATTAGAGTTCTAAATACATAAAATCCTAAGACCTTAGAACCTAACAGCCTTAATACCATTGTTAAATTGGGTGAGAATCGTATTATAGAAGGAAATTAGAAGGTGTTTGACATCAAATTTAGCTTTCATGAGATATACCTAGGTAAACCTAGTAGCATCATCAACAATAGTAAGGAAAAACTTAAAACCAGCATGTGTATTGGCAGAATATGGACCCCATACATCCACATGAATTAGGGAAAAAGATTCAACACACAAATTGTTATGAGAAGGAAAAGACAATCTCTTTTGCTTAGCCAAAGGGCAGATAGTACAAATATCAGTACACTTATCAGAGAAAGAAGGTAATACATCCTTTAAAGGTAACATTTTATTGAAAGAAAGGTGTCCTAATCTAAAATGCCATAAAGTTGACATATCTTTATTGGAAGTAGAAGTTGAAAAAGCTGACTTGAAAGCCTTGTTGGTGGAAAAATAGATAGACAGAGAAGGTGCAGTCCCAGAGGTGGATTTTTGCAACAAGTACAAACCATTATGGACTTCACCCACTCTAGTCATCCTCTAACAAGAAAGGTCCTGAATGAAGCAGAATTGAGATAAAAACACAAGACAAAGAGGCAACTTTTGAGTAAGTTGACTAACAGATAAAAGGTTGAAAGAGAATGATGGAAACCAAAGAACATGTTCAAGGATAAGAGAAGCTGAAAGTTTAACAGTCCCAATGGGAGTGACATGTGCTGATTCACCATTAGGCAATTCAACAACATAGTAAGAAACAGTGGTATGAGATTGAAAAAAGGATATTGAACATATAATATGATCACTTGCTCTTGTGTCCATGACCCATGTATTATTACCAAAAGCAATTCTATTCACAAGCTTAGCAGAGAATATGGAATGCTTGAGATTACCTACCAATGGTGTGGATTCAAATGTTGAAGCTTGATTGAAAGAGACATTGTTGGCCATAGCAATGGCATTGTTCTGAGCATCATTGCCTCCAATCATGGCAAACAACTTCTGGCACTGCTCAAGTGTGAAGAGAAAGGGTTGTTATGGCTGTGTGGTAGTTGCAACAGATTCTTGATTAGATTCAAGAATGGATACTTGATTGGCCCTTGACTTGGTCTTGTATCCAGGAGGATATCCATGGATTTTGTAACACTTCTCAATAGTGTGACCAAGCAATCCACAATAGCTGCAAGTAGGCCTCTCCTTTCCTTTCTTGGAGTTCTTGGAACCAAGAGTCATTGTCTTTGATGCAAGAGGTGTGGATTCAACAAAAGGGCCATTGTTGCTGCCTTGTCGAACTTATCTTTGCTTTTCCTCTTGAATTAACAAAGAGTACACATTGTCAATTGGTGGAATAGGATCCATCAATAAAATCTGACCTCAAATTTGAGAGAGAGAGAGTCATTAAGACCCATTAGAAGCTGCATAATTGTTTCTCTGTGATGAAGATTAGAAATCTTGTCATTCACATGGCACACGCACTTCTCGCATGAACAAAGAGGAAGTGGATTGAAATTCTATATCTCATCCCATAGATTTGAAAGATTGGTGAAGTAATCACTCACAGAAAACTCCCCTTGAGAAATACTAGGAAGATCCTTCTACAGTTGATAAACCCTAGGTCCATTACCTTGAGAGAATCTATCTTGAAATTTCTTCCAAACTTCCTTGGCAGTCTTGCGATACACCATGCTAGTTGCAATTTTAGGGGAAACACAATTAATGATCCAAGAGACCACAATGTCATTGCATCATGCCCAGCTTTGCACAGGAAGAGGAATTTTCTCCATTGCTGAAGTTAGAGAAGCAGAGCCATCAATCAACCAAAACTTATTCTTGATTCTGGGAGCTCTTTCCATTGATTGTGCCCATGTAGGATAATTTTCTCCTCCAATGAGTGGTTGAGACACGAGGATTGCACCAGGACTCTCAGCGTGGTGAAGGAAAAATGGATGTGACTCATCAATGGTGATACTAGCAAATGTTTGATTAGAGGAAGCCATTGATGAAGCTTCAAAGAAGAAAACCTAGCCTTTGAAAGAGGAAAAATCTAAGCAGAAGAAGAAAATTGCTTTAATACTATATTGGAAAATAGAGAAAATTCTAGAAGAAAGAATTGTATTGATTGATTTCTGTACAAGCTTCCACACTAATATATATAGAAACGAAGGAGAAGAAAAACTAACTAACTAACTTTCCCTCCAATAATAACAAACTAATCAACTATCACACATGCCAAATACACGCTTAACACTTATACACAAAACTAAGCTACTTGTTGTTTACACTATTTGTTACTCTTAAGGTGTGTTTGGATACTACTTATTGCTGAAAACTGAAAACACTATAGCAAAATTATTTTTAAATGTGTGAATAGTGCCGTGAGACTCATTTTTAATGAAAATTTTGCTGAAAAAAAAAAGAGGTTTGTGGGTCTCGTGAATAGTGCACAGGACCCACTAGAAAAGCATAAATTTTGCTGAAACGCGCTTCTCAAACAAAAAAAAAAAAAACCAAACGTAGTGCTTTTTAGCACTATCCAAACGGATACTTAGTTGATTCTGTCATTTTGCTCTCAGGTCTGTCATTTGTTGATTTCTTCTTCTCTTTTCTCTTCTTTTCTTTGCTCTTATCTCTGTCAGTCCTTTTAATATTTTGACAGAATCCCACAGCTGTACTTCAGAGTTGTTCAAGCCAATGGAAATGTGCTGGCCATCAAGAGCCCAGCTAACACTTGTAATAGGGCCATCTTCATTATCAACAGTAACAAGTTTTGAAGTAGAACCATTATAAGTAGGGGTGCGCGCGGTTCAGTAATGGCGGTTTTTTTCCAAATTTATTACCGAACTGATAGAGATCGGTTTTTTCATAATTGGAACCGATGCACACCACCTAGGGTCGGTTTTCAGACCTATAGCGGTGCGGTTTTTTGCAGTGCGATTTAGTCGGTTTGGTCGATTTGAAATATTAAAAAAAAACTGTTTTTTTAATAATAAAAAAATTGGGCTTTCAAGCCCAATATCAATATATCAATCTGTTCAAGAAACCTGTGCCAAATAATGTATTTTTCATTTCATAATGATCCAAAATTTCAAACCTGTGCAAAATTTCACATAATGATCCATAATGATCACATAATAATCCAAAATTTCAAAACTGTATTTTTCATTTCAAACTTGTGCAAAACCTGTGCAAAAAATATGTTCACATAATGATCCAAAAAATATGTTCACTGTTACTAAATTGAGTCAACACACCAAAAAGTAAAAACTAAATTAAATAAATAAATAACTAACTAAAAACTAACTAAAAAAAAACTCAATAAATAAATAACTACAAACAACTCACACTCACACCGTCACACGCACAACTCACACTCACACGCATAAATAAGTATAACTAAATAAATTAACTAACTGAGTCTCTAACTCAGTCAACACACTCGCACGCACGCCTTTGTCCAATCTCCATCTCTAACTCCAACTCTAAGTCTCTAACTCACTTCCCTACTGAACATTGAACAACAAGAAGTCAACAACTCACACAGTCACACTCACATGCACAACTACAAACAGTCAAACACAATCTCTCTCACTCCGTTTCCATTAAAACCAAAAGAAAGAGGCTGATGGCTTACCATGGTTTGCCGCGGGGAGCTGCTGCTGCTGCGAGGCGCGACTCAAGCCAGCGAGATCGCGAGCAAGAGGCTAGAGCCGAGGTGACTAGGGCGAGAGCGAGAGAGAGAGTTAAGGGTCCCCAGGTGAGTGAATAGAATGAATTTATAGTGAGGTTACTGAGGTATATGTCTGAAAACCTACATAAAACGGTGCCGTTTTGTGTTTATTTTTTTATTATTTTTCTTATAATAACCCAATATGACAATGTTTTACTAAAAAAATTTAAAATAGATACACACCTAAACGACGCCGTACCCCTGATCTAAACTGAAAATATTTCTCTCTATTTGTATCGGTTTGGTTCGGCTCTACTTGGTGCGTGCTTTGCGTCTCCGATGTCCTCACCGCACCGGCATCAGAGCTTCGTTCGCGTTCTGATCGCCGGCATCGGCTTCGTCAGCCGGTGCCAATGGCGATGCAGGAGGGTCGGTGCCAGTCAGTGTTGTCGACTCCGATGATAGTTTGCACACCCCTAATTATAAGCATCCTAAAGATAAACTGTATTTCCAAGAGCAACTGCAAGAACATTGCAGCTTCTCCAATTCAGTAAATTTAAGTAGTAATTGTCCACAAGGTCAAGGGCATCTAATGTCCTCTCAGAAGTCTGCATAACCAAACAAAAGAACCATACAATTCAGACTGATATTACACGAGCATTCAAAAGGTGTACGATGAAATAGCCCTTGGTGGCTGTTTATGTATCATATAAAATTATATTAAGATGACTTAGATGTTGTTTGGATTTTGCCAAACTCAGTTAACAAAACTGAGTTTTGTTAACTCGTAACCCAAAAACCGTGGGCCCTACATGTATAATGTTTGTTTGGCAAGTTTTTGGGTCAGTTTACTCAGTTAACAAAACTGAGTTTAGTGAGATATGAGTTATCAATTTTGGAAATAGCCAGAGGATGTTTTTAGTTTTTTCAAGTTTTGAATTATGTTAACTCAGTGGCAATAGGCGTAATTTTCATCAAGTTTTGGGTCCCACAACAGTGTTACATTACATCAGTGAAGATGCAGCAGGCCCACTGAGCTCCCAACGACTTTTTTTCCTTTCTTTTTCTTTGTTTCTTTTCCTTTTCATTTTCAGACCTCCTCCTCTGCTTCAGTTCTTCTTCTTCTTCTTCTTTTTTCCTTTACTCTTCCATAAACTTCTTTCTTCCTCCTCTCACTTCTCTTCCTCTCAAAAATTTGCTGCATCTGAAGCATTTGGCTAGCCGAAGAGAGCCCATCCAGTTGAGGAAGTTGCTAACTAAAGAGAGGCTTGATCGAAGGGAGGCTTGATCTATGGCCGGCGGGGCTCTCTCCCTCAAAACTCTGTGATTTCTTTTTCTTCTTTATTTTTTCTCTCTGTTAAAAAAGGCTGAAGCTTGAAAGCTTTGGTTTTTTTGTCTTATGGGTTTAAAATGAGGTCAAGATTAGATCAAAGAAGATCTTAATGGTCAAAGAATTTTTCGAATTATTGTATTGAATTTTCTTTAAAAAAATTATTTTGGCTATTCATCACTTTGTTGAGCCTTGTTGAAGTTTAACTGCCTTTTTCTTGAACAAAAGGTGCTCAGCATAATAACATTGAGCCAACTGATTTGCCAAACTAACACAATTGTCCACTGCAACTGGATTGGTATCCCTTTCATAGTTCATACGGTATACACCCAATAGGTCCAATACTTGAAACAATCTTGCTAGAACCCAAATTGTAAAGCCTCTGTTAATGAAATCAATAACAAAGAAGCGTGAACTGGGTTTTGTGGGGAGGGGAAGAACTGTGTGCACTGCACAGTGGTAAGCCCTTGGGTCCCACAAAAAGGTGAGTTTTTGTGAGTTTTTAGGCAGAAAACAGAAGTGGGTTTGGTTGCCAAACAAGGGTGGGAGTGTTTTCAGAATTTTTGAGTTATGAGAAATGAGTGATAGGGTGATGAGTAACGAGATTTAAGTGATGAGTGATGAGTTAACACTCACTCAGCAACCAAACAGGGCCTTAATATCCTACATTTCCAACCAAGAAGATGTCTCGTACTCTTAATACAACGAAGTCCATAAATTTTTTGCCACAAAAGAATCAATTGCAAGACTAGAATCATAGACCCCAAAAATAAACTTATTTAAGCATACCAAAGGTGTGTGAAGTATTGTATCATGTAAATTAAATTAAGATAACTTTAAGATATAACCAAGTCCATAAACTTTTATAGCACAAAAGAATGAAATGCAAGACTAGTGCGCGTAATCAAAATCAATTGCTGATCGGTTTGGAATAAATCTATCCAACTGTTTGTGAACAACAAAAGGTAATTACATCAGAATACCTTTCCATAAACATAAACAAAGAGTAAAATAGGAATCTTAATGGAAAATTCAGGATCTATACATGCTAATAATATATATGAGATTTTAAAGGGATGTGAATAATAACTGTAGATGATTTCTTGCCCAAAAAAAATGCAAAAATTCCATTCATTTGGCCATGGCATGACTTATTTCCATTAGTGGTACACGGCTACCACACTATATATTTATACTTCTCTTTCTCCACCTTTTCCCATACCTCCACTCACTTCAATTTCTATCAATTTTACTTCCTCTCTCTCTCTTCAACTCTATTATAATTGTTGTGTCTTAGTTTTTAAAGATGAAAGCTGCAATCCTCACTTTGTTTCTTATCTTCATGATTGCTTCACCATGCTTATGCAATGATCCTGGCAAAGTTTTTAACGTTATTTCTTATGGTGCTGTTGGAAATGGCAAAACTGATGATACGCAAGTATGATTTTTCATCTCATCCCTTTTTAATCAAAGTACCATTTTTATCACTTTTTTTTGTTTGTTCTTGTTTTGTGTGAATATTTTCCCTTGTCTTTTTTATAGTTCCTCTTTCACTTGAAGTAAATTATTGAGTATTCATAAAGTACAATAATATTACACTCTCTTATTGCATGAATAGCGAATCCCACTCTAAGTTTAATTAATGATAATCAACATTATTTTACTCTCATTTTTCTACCTCTCATCTATTTAATTAGTTAAAAACAAAGTTTGGCAACAAATTTGGTTTTAGCCAATAGTTATAACTCTATAAATTAATATTTAAAAGGAAAGGATGTCTTTTTTTTTATGACAACGAATTCTATTTATAGATTTTTTTATTAACTAATATTAGAAAAAATTTCTTCTAATAGAAATGACATATTACTAAACGAACTTGTGGCAACTGATAGGCTTTTGCAAAAGCTTGGGAGGCTGTGTGTAACGCAAATGGCATCACAAGCCTCATTATACCAAAAGGAAAGATATTCCTGCTGAATCCCGTCCAGTTCAAAGGTCCTTGCAAGGCCACCAAAGTTCTTGTGCAGGTATTATCAATTTTACATGAGTTTTCAATTTATTTTTTAACGATGAACTCAAATTAATTATTTATGGTTTATTGGGGGAAAAATAGAAGGGAAAGGCAATTATAAAATTTGATTTATTTTTTGTTTTTGTTTTTATTTTTATTTTTCTGATATATATTAAAATTTATGATTAAAAAAATATCGTTTTTTTTTCTTTCAAAGTTTATTTCTAATAAAAAATCCGATTTATTTTTGTTTTTCTAATGTTTAGTGAACTCATTTTATTTACTTCTAGTTGATATATTACTCTTTTTATTATACTTATAATCAATATACTATTTTTTTTATCTATACGAATTCATTAAAATAATTCTCTTAAAATAATTCATTAGAATAATAAAGAAAATGTTACATATTTTCTCAATGTCTTACAAGGTTCAAAAGTCAAAATCTTTTTTTTTTTTTTTAAGTCAAAACCTATAAAGGAAAATGAAGTTAAGGGAATATAAAGGGGACAAAAAGGGAAAAAAATAAGAAGAATATTATTATTATCTTTCAAAAAAAAAATATTAGAAAAAATGCTAATCAAACTTCAAATTCTTCATGTCATAATAAGCATATTAGTTATTGTTCGGTTTGTTCCTATTATTTTTCAGGTTGGCGGGACTATTGCAGCATCAGCAAACCTAAAAACATGGACTGACAATGAAAAGTGGATTCATTTTGAAACTGTAGATGGTCTTGTTATAAACGGGGGTGGACAAATTGATGGCCAAGGAAGTGTTTGGTGGAATGCTTGCAGTGATCACAAGGTCCAAATTAAATTAATAACATTTCATCTATATATTTAGATTGATTTTAATCAATTTTCCTTTTAATCTGTAAGTTTTTACTCATCAATCTAACACTGGGTTTCAAACCCTGTTTTTGTTTTCAGAAGCATTGTGATGATCGACCCACTGTAAGTTGACTCTTTCCCAAATCTGAGAAAATATTGTGTTATGCTAAAACTAAATAGGAAATAGTGAGCCTAAAGGCAAATTTTGTAGTCATGAAATATGTAACATAAAAAGAATTAAAGCTAAATTTTTTGTCTTTCTTTCTATACAAGTCATTAACATGATTGGGATTTTAAAAAGTCTCAATTTGCAAGGCATTCTGACCCAAAATCAAAATTGCAAACCGTTTGATGATGTTGCAGGCTCTTCACTTTAACAACTGCAATGGCCTTCAGCTAAGCAATTTGAGGCATCTTAATAGTCAAAAAAATCACATAAGCATAAGTGGCTGCAAGGGAGTTAAAATCAATAATCTTCGTATTTCTGCACCTGAAGATAGCCCAAACACCGATGGTATTGACATTTCTACCTCAAGCAATATCGAAGTCCTAAACACTGTGATGGAAACTGGTAAATTAAATCATTTCAAAAGATCTTTTAATGAATTTTTCATTAAATTAAGTTGATCTCAATGGGGGTACAAAATTTAGCTGATTGGCATTTAATGCTTCTGTCCCATTAGGTGATGATTGTATTGCAATCAACGGTGGGTCATCAAATATTACCATCTCTGGTGTTGCATGTGGACCAGGCCATGGTATTAGGTGTGTTTGGTTTCCCATTTTCTTTCATGCTTATAAAGAAGAGACAAAAATCAATTAGCCATAGAACATTCAACTTCAGATTCCTACTGTTTTTCCACGGCAAGATGAACTTTCTTTCTGATCAAATACTGGTTTCTCTTTCTCTGTTTATCATTGTATGCAGCATTGGCAGCCTTGGAAAAAATGGAGCTTTTGACACCGTAGAAGAAGTACATGTGAGGAATTGCACTTTTAAAGGAACCCAAAATGCAGCAAGAATCAAGACATGGCAGGTAAAAGAGGGAAATGAAAACCTTATTACATCAATCATATACTACCAAATTTTTAATGTGATTAATGAAGGTTTTTTTTGTTTTTGTTGTTGTTTCCTATTGTAGGGTGGAAAAGGGTATGCTAGGAAGATCTCTTATGAGAATATCCAAATTATAAATTCTCAAAACCCTATCATTATTGACCAAAACTACAACCCGAATTCTCTGAATGCCAATGCACAGGTACACAATAATTATAAAAAATAAATTGTTAATTATTCTTTGTTTAAATCAATGTGATGGTGATTCAAATGATTATATTGAATGCAGTCAGCAGTGGAGATTAGCAACGTGACATTCAGAAATGTGAATGGAACTTCGGTTGGTGAGATAGCCGTTGATCTAGTTTGCAGTGATCACATTGGTTGCACCAACATTGTGTTGAATAATATTGATATAAAATCTGCTATTTCGGGGAAGCGGACTATTTCTCGCTGCAACAATGCTCATGGATCAACCTTGTCACTCTGCACTCCTATTGTTCCATGCCTATCTCACTGATTTTGAGCTTATGACTGTGGTGGCTACGTGCTGTCTACCCAACAAAGCTAAAAACCAAGGCCCTGCAAAGATCTAAACCCCTATATGTTAACTTTTAGGAATAGACAAAAAATAAAAAGAAAAAAAACAGCAAATATTTTGCCGCAGAAATGAATGTAGTAAGAATAAAACCTTACTATTGCACCATGATATCCTTTTAGAGTGGCTAATCTTTTATGAATTGTAAGCCCACCAATTAATGCAAGCATTAGTTTTCGGAATTGCCTGATTTTGATGATTCATATTACGGAGTTTGTTAATCAATTACTTACATGCATGTTGAAAACCAAATTTTTGTATTTGATGAAGTACTTTATTATAAAAATCCTCTTGATGCATAAAATTTAAATAAATAAATAAATAAATAAAGAAGCAAGTGATTGCCATTGACATACTAAAGTTAAAGGGAGTAAGTGCTTGAGGAGCTAATTGGTGAGATGACTGACAAAAAAGCGTAGACTGACTTGATAGCTTTTTTAATTTTGGGCAATGTTTATTGTACAGTGTGTGCAAATACATAATGCCAAAAATACACTAAAAATGTGACTTTGGGCTTGTTTGGTAACGTTGTTTAAACAACAGTTTTCGTTATTTAAACAACACAACATCTATTTCCACAACACTTTTTCATCCGTACATATTTTCACAATACTTAAATAATGTTACTAGAACGATGCTACCAAACAAGCCCTTTATTACACCAAAAACATAACTTAGTCATGTTTTCAGTATATTTTTTCAGTGTGTAAACACCCTGTCAAATATATCTTTTCCCTTTTATTTTTCCTTATATGTTTCCTCACCTGATTGCATCTCTTTAAAGCACTCGCCTTACACACGGTAGAATAACTTCCCGTCAAAATTTTCTCTCTCAACTTTCTTATATCTCGACTTTCTTACAATCAAAATACATCTTGTGGCTATTGGACCGATAATCTTAGGCTTATATATTGGGCAAAACTTAGATAGGCTCTCTTAGGTGTTGTACTTTAAATTTCCCAATTGAATTCAACCAAAATTTGATATTCATTTATTATGTTGTTAACCCCAATCATCATATTTATTATCTTTAACATTTTTCGTGGTTTATGGTCAAGATAAACAAAATGGTTGAATTCAATTGGGGAACACCTAGCAACCAGAAATTGTATATATATTTTATCCTCTACAAAATAAAATTGAATATATTATATATGACCGATCACATAGGGAATAGAAAGATTTATAATTTTAAGCTTACTTCTCCAATTAAAATTCAAATAAGATTTTCATTATTTATTTTTTATAATTTCAATAATCTACCATAATTATTTTTTTTAATAATAAAAGTTGGGCTGTATTTATCGTGTTTGTATCATGTGTGCCAAATGATTTGTAAAACAATTTTGTAACGTGTCTTATTATAAGTACTTTTTTTTTTTTTTTGAAAAGGAAATCAAAATTAATTTCATTAATGAATATAAGCAAAATCAAAATACAAAGCTTCCAAAGCAAGGGGAGGAGAATCCTCAATCCAAAAAACATCCTCCTGAATATGTCACGCATAGCTAACTAAAGAATGAGCCACAGAATTAGCTTATTATAAGTACATTAAAACTATTAACATCGTACACTATGAGTTAAACCTTATTACCAACTTTTTAATAAAATTAAAATTCTATTCCAATTAGAATTCAATATTAAAAGTTTCAAAGGAATTTAAAAGGAGTTTCATAATTTATTTTAATTTTTTTTATTTACTGTAATTTTTGATTTTTTTTCCTTTTATAAAAAAGCTGGGCTTATACAAAGTGTATTTGTCATGTAACTTAAAGCAAATTTTTTTTTTTTTTTTTTACCATCGTTTTTTATTCAATTTTTATTATATTATCGAAATATTCTTCATTGTTTATATATGATTCTTGATTAAGCAATTCATCACACATAAATTTGGAAGTTACTCACACATAAATTTTTATTCAATTTATATATGTACCATAACTTCTACCATTTTCTACATTTCATTCATTTGGAAGTTACCCGCAAAGTTGCTTTACAATATGCCCTCCACATAAATTTCATTTCTACGATTCTTGTGCTTGTGTGAACTCCAAAAATGGGCACGTGTAGATTATAGAGCTATAATTGGATGCGCTTAATATATTAATTTTGTAAGAGCTATAAGCAGGTGTCCTTGAATCAAGAACTATCTTTAAGCTAAACCAAGCATCATCTCTCCTTGGATATGGATGTTCTGAATTAAAATGACTACTCAATTTATCTTTGTTCAGGTTTAGTTTGCTAGTAAGTTATATATATAATTATATTTGGAGATAATAAGAGACTAACAATCTCTTGAGTCAATCAAACATTGAATTGGAAATATATATATATATATATATATATATCTATTTTTTCAAATCAATGTAATTTTTGAATTTTAAGGTGTTATAGATCGAAAATTATATTACGTACCCGGCATATATGCCGGGTACACAGTATACCTGCTCGTTATAGATGTTATAGATAGTGCCTGTAAAATTCCTCTTTTACAAATTTTGGCACCAGCATAGTTATTCAGGAGTTATTTGATTTTCCTATTTTCTTCATTGTGTAAGGTTTTCTGCAGTGTGTGCTTTTGAAATGAATTTTTCTCATTCATAAAAAAATTTAAAAGAAAAGTAATACAAGCTAAAAATACAAACAATCAACAAAGATTGAGGCAAAAGTTTTCACTAAGAAAAATTAGGAGAATACAACGCAACTTTCTCGAGTTGAGAGTAATCAGAACTTTACACATAATACCAAGTATGTTACTATCTTTACACATTCAGCAAAAAAGTAAAACTTTATATCACTATCTTTCTTCAAACAAAAAAAAAAAAAAGTAAAATTTAATTCGGATTGGCGTTTTGCCTTGTCCCGTTGTTGAGTAGTTTCACTATCGGATACGATTTACATGGGAAAAGGGCTCGGGGTTTGCTTTTGGAGCAGGTTTTGCAGCTTGGGGGGCTCCAAAGACATTCCAGAATTTGAGTGTTTCATCTGCTGCTGCTGATGCCACTGTGCAACCATCTGGGCTCTGCATTTTAAGGTGAAAAACAAGTTAAGCCATGAAGAAACATAAAAATATCAAGGAAATGAAGAAATTTTCCATGTCAAGTTCATATATATATTACCTGAGCCATAAACAGAACTCTGGAAGTATGACCAGTGAGTTCGGCCATCTTCACCATTGATGGATATTTCCAGAGAGTAAGCTGGTTCTGAGTAAACCCATGAGAGCTGAGCAGCTCTCTCTCATTCTTGTTCCACAATAATGAACAAACCTGAGAGCCAGTGTCCACAGAATTCAAGCATGCACCAGTATGAGTATTCCAAAACTTTATGCACCTATCACCGCCACCTCCACCAGAGGCTAGCAGATTGCTCTGGAAAGGACACCAAGCAAGAGCTTTCACTGCAGATGTGTGATCTTCGAGCCTGTGAGCCCATTGCGTTGGTGAATTTGAAGATGCCGTTGATCTGTCCCATATGAATAGTAGATTATCATTTCCTCCACTTGCCAATTGCTGGCCTGAGGGTGACCATTTCAGCCCGCAAACCTCTTGCTCATGACCTCTGTAGGTTTCGACAATATGTGATCTGACTCTTACATCATTGTTAATGATCAGACTGTCCATTCCTCCAGTGGTAAGGATGTGATTGTTCCATGCCAGTGATCCAACTCTCAATCTGTGGCCTCCTTTCAAAGTTCTTAGCTGCAGAAAGAACATTTACACAGTAAGCCAAAAAGCATTAGCAAAAACTTATAAAGTAGAATTCAGAAAAATGAGGAGGAACAATGAAGAATTAAGGTACCTGTTTGTTAGATGTTGAATCCCACAACTGTACTTCAGAGTTGTTCAAGCCAATGGCAATGTGCTGGCCATCAGGAGCCCAGCTAACACTTGTAATCGGGCCATTTTCTTCATCAACAGTGACAAGTTCTGAAGTAGAACCATTAGAAGCATCCCAAAGATAAACTGTATTTCCAAGAGCAATTGCAAGAACATTGCAGCTTCCCCAATCCAGTAAATTTAAGTAGTAATCGTCCACAAGGTCAGGGGCATCTAATGTCCTCTCAGAAGTCTGCATAACCAAACAAAAGAAACCAACTATTTAGAGCATTTATAAGGTAAAGATTTTAACAAAATAAAAATATCACGGGATACAAAATTATACAAATGGAACCAGAACATTGCTCCATTCCCCAAACTCATTCATATGACACTATAATGAAACCCAAAAATAAACTGATTTATCAATACTGCTACCATACAATTCAGACTAGATATTACATGAGCATTCAAAAGGTGTATGATGAAATAGCCCTTGTGGCTGTTTATGTATCGTGTAAAATTAAATTAAGATGACTTAATAGGAACATTTTCCAACCAAGAAGATGTGTAATCCTCTAAATACAACCAAAGTCTTTTATGTACCACAAAAGAATCAATTTCAAGACTAGAATCATAGACCCCAAATTCCTCAGGTGTGTGAAGTATTATATCATGTAAATTAAATTAAGATAACTATCCTAATGTCTTATCCTCTAAATATATAACCAAGTCCATAAACTTTTATACCACAAAAGAATGAAATGCAAGACTAGAATCATAGACCCACCTGAGGAATGCTTCGCTTGGGCTTGGTGGGCTTATCCTGCTGCTGAGAAGAGAAGAAATGAGGTGGGAACAACTCGACCGGAGCAGGGGGCTTGTTCTTGAAAGCGAGAATTCGAGTCCGGTTCATGTTGAAGGTCTCTGCCAGATGCTTCCTGTAGGCCTCTCTGGAGGGTGAGCTTGCAGGTGGGTTCTCTTTGCCTTTCCTCCCTTCCATCAGCATATAGTGCGCGTAATCAAAATCAATTGCTGATCGGTTTGGAATAAATCTATCCAACTGTTTGTGAACAACAAAGGTAAATTACATCAGAATACCACGGTAGAAAACACTTATAATATTTCAAAAAACAAATGAAGAAAACTGACATTGGTTTCAGATTTCAAGCACCCAAAAAACAGGAACATGATTTTTAACATAAAAGAAAAAGGACAGTTTGAATATCTACTTTTTCAAATAAAAACCCTAAAAATAATTTCAATGAAATTGAAATATAGGGGGGGAAAACCCAAAAATTCCCAATTCCATGAATCCTAATTTCAAATATCAAATTGTAGAAAACCCATGTGATTCAATTAATAACAAGAAAGCACTAACAATGGATAAATAGGTAAAACTGTGAAGCAAATAAGAGATGCAAACAACAATGAAATTGGTTTCAGGTTTCAATTACCCAAAAAAAAATATATATATATATATATATATGCTTTTTGGGGAAAAAAATTGAAATCCCCAATTCCATGAAACCCTAATTTCAAATCTCAAATTTGTAAAAACCCCATTTGAAGAAACGAAATTAATTACAAGAAGGCACCGAAAATAGACAATTGGAATCAAAAGGGTAAAAGCTGTAAAAAGCACAAGAAATTACGTTTTCTTTGGAACTCTTTTTCTGGTGAAATTGGTCACGAAGAGGCCACCGAGACTGTGCGTTCAAGTATGAACTTGATGAAGAAGAATTCAATGATCCTGCATCCATAACTCTAACACAAACAACAACAATATATATATATATATATATATAGACAAAAAAGAAAATACAGAGAGAGAGAGAGAGAACACAAAACCCTACAAAAAGATAATATTAGTAACAGTTAGAAATTAAAGAAATCAATGAATCAAAGCCTGTGAAACAAAGGGTTAGATCAAAAGCAACAAAATAGCATAAAGAAATAGTTTTGATGAAGAGAGCCCTGTTGTTGTTTTGAATATTTTGAGCGCTTGTGAACAAGAAGTAGATCTTGAGAGAGAGAGAGAGAGATTGTGAGGGTTGTGAGAGGAATGAGAGGGTCTATATAGTGAGAAATACTGATGAGGATTATTAGGGTTTTGTTCTGTTCTTTGTCTAATTTCAGTAATTTATCTAGGTTTTTGGAAAGTTGCTTGCAACGGCTATATTTCCTGAGAGAGAGCCGTTGTAATTTCGTGTTGACGAAAATATCCCTCTCAACCTGCGTTTTACATATACTGTTTCAGTTTTATTTTGGTAATTCTAACCTTTTATTCAAATAAATAAATAAATGTTGTCAGTTTTCTATCCGATCCGCCGCTGAGGCTAAGGGGTCATAGTTTTTTTTTTTTTCTTTTTAATTTTGGGTTTAGGACCTGTAGGTCCAGGTCATAGGTTAATTAAAAATGCTATAATATAATTATTGCATATAAACAGGGGTTAGATATATAATTATCTATTTATACTTTTATTCAAATTTAAATGCAAAATGCGTGTCCTAATTTAAATGTTTCTAAAAAAAAAAAATGAAAATACTTCTTTTTTTTTTTTCTTTTTTTGTGCTCTGTAAATACTAAATAGTGAAATTACTTTTTTTTTTTTAATTAATGGAGGAAAGAAAGCGAGGTAATGTTCATAATTTACAATGGATTTAAAATTTGTTTAATGAGGTTCAAAGTTTCAAACTATGTACTCCCAAAGTAAGAGCCAAAAGCTGCATTTGCAATAATCCCAAAAACAAGGCAGAGTTATGGTTTAACCTCACTTTAGATGAAGTCAAAAACCAATTGGGATTTGCAGTAATGGTTGCATATGATATTGCTCTCACAATGATTAAGTCATATATTTGTGGGGGGTTCACTTCCGTATAAGAAGAATGTTAGAATCACCCATTAGGCCGTTACACAAAAAAATAAATCGAACATATTGAAGAAACTAATGGGTAACATGGACCATGATGAGATTCTTGAGAATGTGTGGACCATCAAAGCAAATTGATGAATAACAATGGATAATAGAAACACCTCTTCACTTTTCTCATAATTATTGACAGAAAAGATGGTTTATCAAGTGTGCAGAGAGATTCCATAAAGGTAAAATAAGAAAACTCATAATGAATTCAAGAAAAAACTACTAATGTTGATGATAGATCCAAAATTGAAAATACTCATATTTGAGAATTACAACCTTACTCAATGTCCTTTTATTGGAGGTGAATTTTGATAAATCCACCCTAAGTCATTTTTGAAACAGCAATGCCCTCCCATTTATCATAACTCTCTTCCCATCTATCATAACTCTTCCCTGGTTTTAAATTTGTAATTGTCTCAATGTATACTAGTGTCCAAACTCCAAACTCTTTCATATTTCCACTTTTTCATCTAGTGGAAAAGTATGGCCGTTATATGAAATAAAACAATAATTTGTCATATATAAATAATAAAAGAAAAAAATTTATTTTTTTGGAACATAGCCTTATTGTTGATTTGCAAAAGTATTTTAGTCTTGAAAAGTCCTGGAACATGATGATGGTATAGCATTAGAATTACATAGATCCTGTATCCCACTACCACTTAATTATATGCGTGGTGGTGTATCTAAACTTTTTGAGAAGTTTCAACTTAATTATGTTTTGGTTCTTTGAGAAGAACAAGTTCTCTTAGGTTTAGGATTTTCCTGCCAGAGTACTGTCGGTTCATATATATATATATATATATATAGAGAGAGAGAGAGAGAGAGAGAGAGAGAGAAAGACAGACAGACAGACAACTATGGCTGCCTTAAGCTTATACTACGTCCTAATCTCCCTAGTCTTAATTAGCAAAACCCAGACTTTATTTTGCACAGCCACAATGCATGGCCTCCACGGTAGAAACCTTCACGTACCCTTGTTTCCAATCCCTGATGATGATCAACCCCAAAACCCTATCTTCCCCTTATCCCCATCTACTCTCAACCCACCACCACCCTCTCTCCAAACTTATACCATCCCAACCCCTAAACCAAAACCCCCTGAACACTCACATCCTTCTATTCCCATCACTGATATCGTACTCATCTCTCTACTCTCCTTCTTCATCCTTGTTTGCGCAGCTTTTGGGATTTACTATTGTCTCTACGAATTGCATTACTACAAATCAAACGACAGTAAATTATCCTCCCCCGAATCATCGAACAGCAGCCAAAGAAGACTCCAAAATGTGTATGGTGATGGTGATGATCATGGTCATGTGAGTTTGCCTGATATTGGAAACTCTGAGTTACAAGTAATCTCTCCAGAGCTCCGACCACTCCCACCACTTGCTCACAGGGATAACAATGTTATTGCATTAGCAGAAAAAGAAGAACAGGAAAAACTGCAGTTTTACTCTCCAGCTACTACATTGACAAATATTATTACCCCTCCGAGAAATTTTGGAGCCAGGGCAGCTGAGGATTCTGCAGCAGGCTCAAAAAGATCACCTGAGTTTTGTTCTGCACCTTCTTCACCATCTTAGTCAATTTAACAATCAGCCAATTTCTGTAGTTAGGCTTTGTTGATACTGCTGTGAGGCTTGTAAATTTTGAGCACAAGTAGCTTTTCTAGGATATTTCTTTTCTTAATAGTTTTGGTCCTTAGAATTTTGAATCATAGTTTATTGATATCTTTGTTGAGAAAGTGATTGAATTAGCAACATTTATTACGAGGTGTTTCTATTCAAATTCTCTCTCTTCCTCGTATCAAACAAGATGGACCAATATTTCATGACTTCATACACCATTTATTGAAATTTGTAAGAGAACAATGGAAGAGGTATATATATATATATATATATATATATAGCTTAATGATTTAATTACAAGTTATGTCAATATGATGAATACAGATACTCTGATTTATAATTCTTCCTATTTTTTACTCTCCCTTTTTTCTTTTTTCTTTTTTCTTTTTTCTTTTTTCTTTTAAGAGAGAGTTTCAACCTATGGCGTCTGCTCCTGATGATACTCTTTATCATCAGACCAAGACACCAATTGATTTTTGGTGTAGGTGGGGATTGAACCCCAGATCTATTATTCAACCATCAGAAACTTTACCTGTTGAGCTAACTGAAACCCACTTTTTTACTCTCCCTTTCATTAGGAGTGTTACTTGAATTCTTAAATTTTAAAGATATTAAGGCCCAATGCTCGAACATGTTGTAACTAATATAAAGATATCAATGACTCATTTGTAGTATAAGTAAACTTAATCTTATTAATAACAAACTTACTAGTAATATAAATAAAAGTAATCCCAAAATTAGTCTAGGATTTGAATTGAGTTACTCTCTATTACTCCCAAACTTGCTAAATATCAAGAGCTTTTGTTTCGGACATAGGCTGTACCCGTTAACTTCTATTTACTTTCTCTTTCACTTTTTTCCTTACTCTCTCATACTCTTAATCCCAACATAAATTCAGTATGGTATTAAAGTTACATCTCATCAATTCTAACATAAAATCCAAGCCAACCCCCTATCTGGTTCTCCAAAGGTAGCCAACTCGTTTATGTACTTCACCATGACATTGTCTCTAGTCAATGTGTCAAACTATGCAGCTTTCCTTTAGTTGTTGGTTTTGTTGTTCTTTAACCACCATCCATCGGTGCAGCCATTCAGCCACAGTAGCTGTCCTCTGGTCACAAGTGCAACCTTCCTCCACCACAGTAGCTGTCTTTCAGCCTTCATCCATTGCTGATTGTCATTGTTTTCTGTCAAAGTAATTGTCTTGCACTTTCCACACTACATCATACCCAATTCATTCTGCATTCTATCAAATCTTTCATCGTCACATATTCCTTCACAATTTCATATTCCAAACTCAAGACGTCTTCAAACTTCCAACTTGATTTTGAGGGACGATGTTAGAGATATTGAGTTCTGAGCTGTTTATCACTAGTTTAGATTCAATGTACCAGCTACTAGGACTTGTAGTACACTGTACAAGTTAATGTAATTTTAATCTTACTTGTAGCGTAAGTAAATTAATCTTATGGTTAGTCAATGGTTAGCCAATTTATCCACCAATTACATAAATAATGACACCTAACTTGATTTCAAAACTCCATTTGATTGATGAGACAAAGAAACTAGAAGGAAACTAGAAGTTTACTTTCTATTGTTCACTAATTGTCATCTTGCAACAAATACATTTCATCAAGGGAAAGTTTAGCCTATTTTCCACAAAACTATCTTGTCATTTCACACAGCTAACATTCTGAGATTGCAACTGTCACATCCATATTATGAGAGAGAGACTGACAATTATAAAATTCAGAGAGTAAAGAAAATAGTAAATTTTTTTAAATATGATTTTTAAGAATTTCTCCTAATATATTAGGAGTTCAGGCTTAGTCCTACATCAGTTTCTTTCATACCAGACTTGACAGGGAATATAATCATCTTTTGTTCAGACTATAATGGTGAGAGTTTAATAAATTCCCAGAATTACTTTCTGAGATACTAAACATAGCTGAAGCACCAATTTAATTGCTGAATAAACTGGTTACAAATACTTACTGTCCTGAGCTATTTTTGACGAAAAAATCCAGGTGTATATGGTACTTACGATGGTCTGTGGATTTAGAGTAGCATCTACTTTAAATATTCCTTCAGATTCATCAATCTGAAGCAAGTCTAACTGAGATTGCAAAAGCTTAGCCGGCATGAAATGCTTTCCTTCTGCAGCTCTGTTCTCTAAACGAGCAGCAAGCACCTCTGCCTTAGCATCCAGTAAAACAAACTTTACCTCACTGGCACAGTGTCCTAGTTCATAATTTGGGTCTGCAGATCTGAGAATATTTCTGTATTGCTTCTGGAGAGCAGAACACCCAAGAATCACAATTTTTCCATTAGCTAAGCTCTCTTGTAAGGCATCACGTAGTGTTTCAAGCCATGGAATCCGATCTTCATCTGAAAGAGGGATCCCTTTGTGCATCTTTTCTGTTAAGTTGAACAAGTGAACATGCTGAAAAGTATAAAACAGATTATAGTTTTTGTCCAATAGAAAATAAGTTTATATAAATACCTTTATTTGAAAGTGGATGATAATCATCGGCATCAAGAAAGCTGCAATTAATAACTTTTGCCAGCATCTCACCTATGGTGCTGTTGAACCACACATTCAAATAAATGAATACAAAGAGAAACTACGATATGAATATTAGGAATATCAAAGAGAAATGTAAAGAGCATAGGAAAGGAAAACTGGCGTGAAGTAGAAATTAGGGCATACACCAGTACATTTGTGTGCAACTGAATTAATGGACTCAAAATGAATTCTTCAAAAATCTCTATTCAACCATCAAGAAAATTAATGATCCTTGAAATGTGTAGGTTTGCTGTGCTTCTTAAGATGATTTTACAAGTACAAACCTTATAGAATTTCCTGGGATATCTAGATCTAGTCTTCATTTAAAATAAAAGCAATGATGATGTACAAAGGATTTTATTGTGAAATATATAGGTGCCAGATGAGGGTTAAGACTTACGATTTTCCAGCGCCACTGACACCCATAATCACAACAGCTATTCCTATTGAAATAAATAGAAGAAACGATTAGAAAATCAATAGATAAAATCTACAAAGCAACATATCAAAGAAAGAAAAAGGAATGATGTTTGGTTTGGAGATAAAAATAGTGTTCACATTAAGCAGCAACCAATCAGGAAAAAGAATGTTGAGTAAAATTACCTTTGAGACTGGAATCCATACTTAGACCAAGAAGCAGATTATCTATGAAGCCTTAGCTGCTAAAAAATTTTACACCTTTAAAAGTGAGAAGTGAGACTGATCCTTCCACTAAATAAGGCATGACGGATGCCCCTGCACTGTCTTGCAATGAGAGGAATTATATAAAATTCAACTTCAGAATCATTTATTCTACAAGACAGCTCATGCTTTTATCCTATACACAAAAAACAAAGACGTGTTTCTGTCAAAATAAAATAAGGCAACAAATTAAATAGGATAGTGCCAAGTATTACCATACAAATCAATCAAGTAGCTATCTATGTACATTCAAACCCAACAAAAATTTGAGCTATTAAGAGTGCTGTAACTGCTTAGTGGCTCACTATGGTTCAGAGAACAGACTATGTACTGTCTGCAATTCTGCCAGCACGGGATCAGTATGTTAGCTTAAGCCAAGATTTTTTTTTTTTTTTTTCAAAATCAAATAGCTATAAGTGCTGATGTTACTATTATTGCTAAAATGCCCATTCCCAGTAGCAGCCAAACTCAATCTACATCATTGATAGGATAAAATTAGGCCAACTGCCATAAGTTTGATGGCAATAACTAATTTATGCACCAATAGTAATGATGTTTCCATTATCAGGGAGATAATCTCTGTTATCAAGTCCCAGAAAAGAAAAGGCAAAGACGTTATCTGAAATTTCAGAGCTAAAATTTGCAATATGAAATGTGATTTTTTCAAATGCTGCAGATGGGTCAGATAGCCATCAGACAAAGCAATTGTATTCTAGAATCTAAATTACTAATCTAGGGCACCAAAAGAAATAAAAATTAAAAAAAAAAATAGTTCGAGTCTGATTATATATCAATGTATACAAATACAATAAGGGTGAATCTGAGTTTAGAGTTTACGATTTTGGCTTTAACCTTAAGAAATAAGTATCATATATTATAAATAGCTTTGTTGTCCTCATTCACATATATAGATAAGATATGCACAATTATTCAACCATATGAATATAGGTGATAGACTAATAAAATCAATCAGAACCCCCCAGATTCAAGTGCAATCCAAAGTAACACAAGTTTACTAGTTCATAATCAAGCACTGGCTACTTCAAAGTAATTAGGACATATTCAATTGCATTTGGATCCTGATTTAAACCATTGACAGCCCTCTTCATAAAATTATTTAGAGAAGAACATGGACACTGACTTTTTCTCATTTTTCACATTTGCTTATCCATAAACACAACCATCTGATAAACCAACATTCAAGACATTTAAGATATTCATGTAGACTTCATATTTTTAAAATTTCAAACATGAACTTTCCAAAGCAGTATTACCAGCACCTGCTATATCAAATTATTAAACCACTAAGTTAACAATACAAGTATACATTCCCAGAACCTGTAAATGTAATTCCTCACATATCAAAGGAGCATCACCAACCAACCAAATTTATAATTTAGAATAGAAACCACCCAAAAAATCATAAAATTGAAGAAGAAAAAAAAAAGTCAAAGACTATTACAAAGATTGAATTAGCAGAATACCCAATTGATCCTTCAGACATGCAATGGATTAAACACTATACAATGAAACATATTTCATGACATACCATAATAAGTTGTCCTTTCGTACCACTAATAATAATGTCACATAAAAAAGTGCTAAATGGAATAACCAATAATAAAAAATAAAAATTGAGTTAATTATGCATACCTGAGCTGAACAATTAAAACAAAGATTGCCCCTCCAATTGAAACAATTAAAATGAATGAGCAAATACCCAGATCGGTAGGAAATTTAAAGAAGAAGGAGAGCAAATTTGTGTGATCAACTAAAAAGAAAGAAACCTTTGAGTATGAAGGAAATGGAAAGAGAGAGAGAGAGAGAGAGAGAGAGCGAAATTTCCAAGGATTGAAAGATTACCTTTTTTTTTTTTGAGAAAGAAGGATTGAAAGATTACTGATGGAAGCAATGGTAGCCTGAAACCGCATTTTAACCTTTGCCCGACGTTGTTGACCAAATATTATGGAAGGATGGTCTGACACGGCATGGAACGAAGTTTTTGGGCCATTCAACAATCTTGCGTTTTGAAATGGCAATCAACGTCTTAAAGAGCACAGTTTAAAAAAAGTTGAACCAAAGGATAACCTAGTTACTTTGGGATATAATTTATTGTTGCTAAAAACTGATAATTATTGCTAAAAATACTGTAATAAAATAATTTTTAAATGTGTAAATAATACCACAGGGCCCATTTTTAATATTTTTTTTTAATAAAGTGGCTATGAGTCCCATAAACAGTGCGTGAACAATACCGAAACAGTGCTGAACAGTGTTTTTTGTCTCATGAACAGTGAACGCACTGTTCATAAACAGTAGTTTTTGTCTCTAAAAAGTCAAGAAATCCGGCCAAAAAAAAAAAAAAAAAAAACCTAAAAACACAACTCAAAACGCAACGCAACTTTGAGGGCTATCCAAACACATACCTAGTTTATAAAGTGGGCTATCCACAGGGCCCATTTTTAATATTTTTTTTTAATAAAGTGGCTATGAGTCCCATAAACAGTGCGTGAACAATACCGAAACAGTGCTGAACAGTGTTTTTTGTCTCATGAACAGTGAACGCACTGTTCATAAACAGTAGTTTTTGTCTCTAAAAAGTCAAGAAATCCGGCCAAAAAAAAAAAAAAAAAAAAAACCTAAAAACACAACTCAAAACGCAACGCAACTTTGAGGGCTATCCAAACACATACCTAGTTTATACCCTTTTCTCTCTCTTTTAGTGTGACCAATAATTTTGTGTCACTTGTTAGCTAAAAAAGTCTCATTTGATATTTTTCTCAAAACCATAAAATAATATATATATATATATATATATATATACTAGTAGCTGACCCGTACGATGCACAGAAAAACTATTAAATATGAGTTATTGCATAATTTCTTGCTATAGCTGAAAAATACTATATTGTCCATAGATAATACAACTTAAAAATAGTTGTGGGAACAGAGGCCCAAATTCATGTGTTGGGCCTTAAGCCCAATCCGAGGAGGTCGACCTGTCTGAAGAGGGGTAGCTATTCATAAGGAAATCCAGCCCAGAGCCTAATAGGGAAGTAAGAAAGTAAATGGCGGTCCGAGGAGAGATTACCCCTCGACCATGGTAGAAGCAGCTTAGACACGTGCTCCATTAACAGAAGGGACCTCCACGGAAGCTTTAATGTCACGAACGTGCCTTATAAACACATAAGAAGGAAGGGGACTTAGAAATATCGAAGGGAAGGCTGCTACCTCCGCATTAAAAGCTCTGCAACTACTTTTCTGACCGCATTTATGTGGAGAGGACCTCTAAACAATGTCTCCTTGGCCACCGCAACTTACAGAAGGCCAGATGAGGTGCCTAATAGGACTGGTACTCAAGTAGTGGTCTAGATGATCGACAAATGGAAGGCCAAGATCACCAAAAGGGACCTATTTAATGTGAGAAACCCTCCATGAAAAGGGGGTCGAAAAACTGAAGAAAGAGAACTGTAATAAGGAGAATAGCACTTGTAATTAATATCCTCAATCTATAAGGACATTGGCCTCCTCGGACAACATGCAAACTGAACTTTGTATGCACTTTTCTTGTATGACTGTCTTATAAATCCATCTTAGCCGTTATAACACTTACTAGAACCCAACTCTTTAACCCACTCTCTACAAATTCATTGTATTGGGCTCACTAACCCACAATCCCATACTCATTGGGCCAGGGGCGTAGCCAGGAATAAATACTTGGGAGGGCCGGGTTGTAACAGAGATATACTAAATATAATTCTTAAGTATATTGGATACAAAATCATCAACTTTCATATGTCATCATATACTTGAACATGTTGGGAATTCAACTGAAATTCCAAACCTGTGAGAAACAAAAAAATAGAGAAAACAAAACGCCAAAAGAAAAACAATCACACGCACAAGACAGTATTTACGTGGTTCAGCAATATGCCTATGTCCACGGAGTTGCAGGGATTTAACTATTATCAAAGAAAATTACAATATGCGGCTACATTGTTTTTCTCTCTCAAAAACAATAACAAGACAAAACTCTAATAAAAAAAAATGACTTTTATATCCTACGCACAAGATTCACAATGGGCTACAAAACGGGCCAAAAAATTTTTGTCGACCCAAGCCTTCACTCCATGGACTAAGCCTCAGTAAATCTTCCATTAAAAACCACGCAACATTATTCGGGTCGGGTCGGGTCATCAACCGGATCAAATCATGCCTAACAACGATTGTTCATGGAATAAAATTCATCCATTATCATCTCTATAGTGAAATTCCCTGCAATTTCCTTCTCTATATAATATCATATTATCTGCCAAAAGCTCATCCTTCATTCTATTGCGAAGTCTTGTTTTTAACAATTTCATAGCTGAGAAAGCTCGTTCTGTAGTTGTTGTAGAAATTAACTGGAAGGGTCAACACAAGACGAATAAGTCTATCAATCAAAAAATAGATTTTAGACTTTCCTGAAATTTTTAATCCCCTACATAGCTCGAAAATTGTACTCATATTCTGAAAATCTGGATGTTTTATCACATCAAGCTCATAGTGTTGCAATTGAGACTCCAAAAGTTCTTGTTCATGTTCAGTGAAATCTTGAGGATAATATTTCTTAACCAAATTGCATATATCAACAATTTTGAATAATCTAAAAGCATCCTTGGGATTCAAAGCTGAACTAAGAATGACAAGTTCCGTTGTTAGCTCACAAAATCTACTTTTCAATTCTTGCAATTGAAAGTCTATTGCAACTGTAAATATGCCAATTCTAAAATGATGTTCCATTATTAAATCTTCATCTTGACGACGATATCTACCTCGACCTTTAGTGTAACGAGCATTCATATCAAGAATATCAATTTCATGTTGCTCACAAAATGATATAACACTAGCAAGTAAAGGCTCCCATCCATCATCTCTCAACTTTTGAATAAGTGATTTTGTAGTTGAAACTAAATGCATGGCATTTAAAAGGTCTTGAGAATGTTGTTGCAAAGCTTGACAAAGAACATTAGTAATTCTCATTATCTCTTTCATCAAATGCAAGATTAAAATAAATTCAAATGATGTTAATACCTGATAAGCTCCCTCAGCATAACCGCATTATTTATAGTTAGCCCCTTCCTCAGAGATAGTGTTGATAACTTTGCAAGTAGCATCAAACATTTTAATCAAGCTACAAATAGATTGAAAATGAGATCCACACCTAGTATCTCCAGCTCGTTGCAAAGTACCAATTTGGTTTGCACCTCTTCTAGTCTCAATTTCATTAGAAGCAATCATATTCTCAACTTGTTCTGCTTGAGTATGTTGCAATTCATCATTACGCTTACTAGAACCAATAACAATATTGATAATATTAACCAAATGATCAAAAAACTGATGAACATCTTTTACTTCTCTAGATGCTGTAACTAGAGCTAATTGCAACCTATGAGCCATACAATGTACATAATAAGCATATGGGCAATCTTTAAGAAAAAGAGCTTGTAATCCATTCCATTCACCACGCATGTTACTAGCCTTATCATATCCTTGACCTCGAATATTTTCAATGTGGAGGTTGTAATGAGAAAGGACAGCACATATCTCATTCTTTAAAGTCAATGCAATAGTGTCTCTAACATGCACAACATGAAAGAAACGCTCTTTAATGAAACATTCTTTATCAACAAACCTCAAAATGATGATCATTTGCTCTCTCTTCAACTCATCCTAGGCTTCATCAACAAGAATGCAAAATTTTGCATCCCCAATTTCTTCACGAATAGCATTTCGCACATTACTAGCAAGAATATGCAAAATCTCCTTTTGAATTGTGGGTGATGTATATTTGGCATTTCCTAGAGCATTTTCCAAGGCAACACTAGCTACTTTGTCATTGAAAGTTGATGTGAATTTTATCAATTCAATAAAATTACCTCTATTTTTTGAATTAAGGCTTTCATCATGACCTCTAAAAGCACAAGCTTGGAATGTATTAGAGATATATATTAGACATATTAGCCCAATATAATAGGCCCAAGCCCATTCCTGCTTGTACTAGTAGTCTAGGGTTTAGTCGCCTATATATACTCATATTAGGGTTCATTGTAACACAGGTTATTATATTACACTCTTATACAATAAAGATGTAACCCTTAAGGGATTCCTCCGTGGATGTAGGCCGACAAGGCTAAACCACGTAACCCTCGTGTTCTCGATATTCCTATTCTATACTTCCCCTTCCGCAATCACTCTAGTATATACAACATGATATAACACATCGTGTTGCTAATAATAATATATTTAACATGGTATTAGAGCCAAACTTCGTTCTTGGCATCAAACAAAATCTCTAACAAGCAAAGAAGATTCTCACGTGCACACCACCATCAGAAGTCACACATGCTTATTTGTTGTATTTAGACTCCACGGCATCTCGTAGCCACCATGGCTCAATGTTGTGTCCAAAATCCACAAACTCAAGCAAACCCATGACATCAATATAAGATCTGTGCAAATCGATGCTTCACCTGATAAAACCAACCACACAGACGTGACCCACGGCCTCCCGCGATCAAAACCCAAGAAGATGGTCTCCCCAAAACACGTCACGCGCTCCAACGCGCTGCCTCGGATTCCTCAGGAGCAGATCCTCCTCCGGCAACACGCGCCGCCATGACGGCCTCGTAGCTCGTCGATCTGCCAAACCACCGAAGTCTGAGCATCAATCTCCCTCGCACGCGCTTGCACGCGCCTTTCGGAGTTCCAGCCACGCGCCGATGGAATACTCGCACGCGCCACACACGCCGAAGAACTCATAGTGACATCATCACTCCACGTCAGTGGCTTTGCTACCCGATCCAGGGCCCGACTCGGACCAGTATCCATTGACTTTGACCTTGGACCAGTTGACTTTTAACCAAAAGTTAAAATTTTTGAAATGGCTTGTCTTGCTCAGTTTTTCGCATAAATTCCAATTTTGGACTCCGTTTCTTCATTTGAAACTCCAAAATTGGTCAATTGGCATATTCTTCATTGTGGTTTCTTCAAAGGCATTCTTCAAGGCATCTCCAAGTGATCTTCTCATGCTTATCTAACATCAAACCTTCATCGAGCTTCCGCCTTGAGTTTGAGGAAGGGTATTAGAGATATATATTAGACATGTTAGCCCAATGTAATAGGCCCAAGCTCATTCCTGCTTGTACTAGTAGTCTAGGGTTTAGTCGCCTATATATACTCATGTTAGGGTTCATTGTAACACAGGTTATTATACTACACTCTTATACAATAAAGATGTAACCCTTAAAGGATTCCTCCGTGGATGTAGGCCGACAAAGCTGAACCACGTAACCCTCGTGTTCTCGGTGTTCCTATTCTATACTTCTCCTTTCGCAATCACTCTAGCATATACAACATGGTATAACACATCGCGTTGCTAATAATAACATACATTTAACAGAATGCTAGCCATCGAGCACACTCTATTGAGGTTTTGAGCCGCAACCGATTATTCTCTAATTCTTTTGAGGTTTGTTTCTCAATAAGCTTGTCAATATGTCGTGAATAATTCTTAAAATCCTCGCAACATTTCACCGCAATTTTATGTGGGGAGTTTGGATCTTTCCCTTCATGACGAATTAAATAACAATTCATTCCATCTTTCACATTTTTCCAATTATTAAAACCTATTGAAATGAATGCATCTGATCTGGGACGACCTATTAGTTTCTTACTAAAATGGTAGCAAGGTAGACAATATATCGCATCCATTGAAGGTGAGTATTCCAACCAATCCTTATGTGATGCAAACCATGAAAGTTGAAATCGACGACTATGAGTATCATCATTGTATAGATAGTCTATATTTTTAGGTTGATATGGACCTTCTTTGAGACAAGCTCGTCGAATTTCATCTTGTTTGTTGATAGGGAATTCACATATTTGTCTACGTGACCCTGGATCACGATCTATCTCTTCAAATTGAATTCTTGAACATTTGGAGGGGTGTTCAACATGAATTGAAGTATCAACATTTGTTTCTACAGCCACAGGTGTCCTAATTTCTGAATTGCTAGCATCTTTTTTCTTAAAGAATGCATCAATTGTTTTTCGTTTGGTCATAATTCTTTTAACTTTAAGAATATGACTCAAAAATTAACCTGAAAAGAATTTTAAAAAATAAATTTTTAATTAGAAATTTTTACTTAGTTATATGGATGTTATTCATACTCAAGAAAAAACAAAATTTCCACTATAATTTAAACAGTCAAACCTATCAATCATCATCATTCCCATTATTAAAATTTTCCTGTATTTTAATTTTTTTTAATACAACTTTAATTAATAATAACCCCTTAAAGGCTTAAACAAAAACAAAAATTAAACACACAAGGATTTGTACACAACATAAACCAAACAATTTAACAACTCCTACAGCCACATGATATCTAACTAATAAAAAATAGGTAATAAATCAAAATAATTTTACCTGTCTTCACAGAATCACAAAGTGCAAAAATGGGTGGGACATGTGGCAATGCTTATTTGCCTACAACTGTAGATATTTTTCCCTTCAAGACTCATCAGTCATCACAAACAAATTGAAACAATCTCCTTATCTCCATCCCCATTCCTTCAATCATATATTTATCTAAAAATCTATGAAAATATAAAGAGCATGTGAATATTTTGGTGTAGATAGTTGAGAAAATCAAAAAAAGACACTGAAAATAGATGAAGGTCTAGTGCTTAAATAAGAGAAGAAAACTCACCACTTCACCAGGCAATCACTAAGTTCCAAATCCTAAAATTTGACAATGAAATATACTGAGTGATTTGTTTTAGAAAGCAAGAAGAAAGAAAAAATTGGTCATTTTTTTTTTTTGGGACTGGAGGACTGATGTTGCTGAGTTTTGGGGGCTGGTAGGCGGTACTAGGAAGTATATCACAGAAGACAAAGAAAAGAAAAGAATAAGAAGTAAAGTGGGAAGTGTATCACAGAAGACAAAGAAAAGAAAAGAATAAGGGATTCTGTGGGGACCGTGGGGTGGGTTTTTGAGATGGAGAAAGTGAAGTTTTGTTGTTATGTATTTGGATTTTAGTATTTAAATGTTAGTGGGCCAACTTTGTATTTTATTTGGAGTATGAGAGGCCTAAAACTAATGGTGGGAACCTGGGAGAATAGAGGCCTAAAATTATAACTGGGAGTGGGAGAAATATGATTGGGGGGGGGGGGGGGGGGGGGGCGGTTAGATTTTTTTTTTTTTTTTTTTTTTGCAGGGGCCACGGCTCCCCCAAGGGACAACATGGCTCCGCCCCTGCATTGGGCTTGGGCCGCCAAAAACGAGACCCTATAATAGCAATTAGAATAAATTGGAACACAAAATTGTCTTTCAACTCAAATGTTTATGAAGTTGCATTTTAGTAATAAGCTCCCCACAAAAAAAAAATATATATATATATATATATATATATAAATCAGCAAAAATAATAATAAATAAAAAAAAGACTTTTAGTACAAAAACATGGTAGTGATTTAAAAAGTCGCAAGCCCTTGTACATACAAGAAAGGAATTGAAAATGATGTCTAAAAAAATTTTGACTTCTTACTTATTCCTTGGTTATGTCAAATTATTCTTTGTATTATTTACACTTGAATTTAATTCTCTAAATGACAACTATGACACCACGTGATAATGTTTCATCTAAGACAATTAGTCAAACTTTGAGAAGAGGATATCTCACATTTATATCATAAAAAACTTGCATTTTTATTTTTTCATTTTGTGATAAAGAAAATACTAAGGGTGCGTTTGTGTAAGGCTTATTGCTTTTGCGTTTGTATAAGTTGCATTTTTTGGCTGGTCCATGACACTGTTCATGGACCAGCCAAGTGCTAAAAATGGGTGAACAATAACTTTTTGCAATAAAAAATATTTTGCTACAGTGTTTTCAGTAATAAGTTTTCAATTTTCAGCAAAATAAGCGGTATTCAAATGCACACTAAATCTTCAATTAGAAAGACTTATATGACATAATGATGCAGCAACCAAATGCCATGTCGCTTCATGTAAACTGTCAACTTCTCATTTTCTTCAATATAATATCTCACCTCATCCCAAGGGCATCATCTCGACATGCTAAGCCTTCACCATCTTTGTTAAAGTCTAGCCCATTTTCAATTTCAAAACCTCAAAGCTAATCATTATTTATCAAATGAATAGAGTGAACCAACTATATTCAGTCAACCCTTGTAGAAACATAAAGCAACATAATTTTATAGAGGCAACAACTCACAAAAGTAATACAAGTGAAATTTCATAAGCTTAGAAGAGTAGGTGTTATGAACGAAAGTTGAACATTTCTTTTATCAACACTTTGTAGCAAATCTGTCACTGTTTTGTCAGTGTTAGCTAGCATTAACGTCATATAACCATGAACTGGCTCGGCAACTGTGTACATGAAATTCATCACTAACAGAAGATGATTTTTTAAAGCAGCAATGGTTGAGCTAGAAAGGAGAAAAAAAAAAAAAAAAAAAAAAGGCAAGAACCTTAGCCTTACCAACCAAAAATGAGATGTTTGTCTTCTTGTCCTTGTTTCCTCCATGAAAGCAGGATTATAATTGAATGGAGTTGTCTACTTTTTGTCTATGCTAAACCAAACCTTTCATACCTCTAGAAAATATCAGCAACCCCTTCAATTAGAACAACAATCCCATTAATTTAAAGCAAAATCACCAATACCCTTTTAAAATGACTGAAATGTGCAAACCACTTTTAAATTAGAACCAATATTTTTTTTTATTAGAATCTATATTTTCTTAAAGGATCAAACAATGGTGTTTTTTCTCCAAGAGTTTGTTATATATTTTCAAAGTCAAATTGGAGCTTTCCCAATGTTTATGATGTTGTCAAGAATCACCACATATGCTAGTAGTACAGTGTAAAATTTTGAGAGAATGACTATAAGTGATCCCAAGTATACAATCTAATAATGTTGTGCAAATTTAAATATTTTTGTTTTCTTTATTTTCCTCTTTCGTGACATCCAAGAAAGGCTTTCAAATTCGTAGTTTCTTAGCCCCAAAATAGCCAACAATGTAATTTTATTTGAGATCCTAATTTCAACTTTAGCCACTGCATTCCTTGATTTCCCTTAGCAACCAAATACAATCTTTTTTTTTGTGGGGAGGGGGGGAATAAATTAATTAAAAAAAAAAAGCCCAAACAACTATATAAAGAAAATGCCCAAATCTCAACCAAACTAAATAAAAACCTAAAATTATTCATATGTATTCTATTGCTACACTTTCTTAGTAACTAAACAGAAAACATTATTAAAAAAAGAAATTGTAATGGCACAAAAAGAGAGAGGGTTTAAAAAAATCTCATATAATATGCAAAGGTACTCATCAGAATCCACTGGCAACCCATGTAGGGAATACTTGTAGTTAACAACAATGTAAGGCTGCAAGCAATTTGCTATACAAATTAAGATCATTCCCCAAGAAATATTTATCTAAAATAAGAGAGAGGAATGGGAAGGGACATAAATAATAAATTTGAACATCTTCTTTGGACTACATGATCTATGTTATTAATTTAAAATTTCAAAGTTTCCTAGCTTTCATATGAAAGGTTGCTAGAACCATACACAAGGAATTTTGGATTTTGAAGATAATTGAGTCAAGATTTGTATCAACATACAAAATAATCCATTAGATTTGTGTAGAAAAATCATCAAATTTAAAACATCAAAGGGACTAATTCTGAAACTATTCCATCAACAAGAGGAGAAAATAGAACTTTAAGAGCATGAAGATAAACTCACTCTTCAATGTTTTGGTTGAAGATTTAACCTCTTTACTCAATTAGAATTTTTTCCAACATACCATCCAACTACCACTTCTATTCTAAGTTATCATCTCTAACCACAGTCTCAAATTTTGTGGTTGTCTACGCTTCCCACCCAACAAAAAATTATGTTCCCCACCATTAAATTGACTTCTCAATTTTGCAAATAATTCTTGTCATCTTTAGAGATCTTAAACCTACCAATTTCATAGTAGAAACCACAATACACACTCAATAGTTCCATTAAACAATACAACAAACTGGCCTATAACAAATCTTGGTAACACAAATCTCATAAAGGATGTAATGGCATATTCCTGAAGGTAAAAAACAACAAATTTTTAATCCAAATGGATAGTCTACCTTTAACTCGGATTTTGAATACGTAAAAGCCTATCCTAGTTCGATAGAAAATGCATCTAAAAATGGGTTGAACAATTGCATAGGAAAAAACAGGAGAAAAAAGAAAATAAAGATAATGAAAGAGAAAGTTTAGAAAAAAAAAAAAAACATTTAAAAAAAATAGAATATAGATTTTTAACATATAGTAATAAGAATCAAACACATCTAACCTTGATTAAATCAACAACAAAGCATCTCATTCCTTACTTATCTTCCTCCTTATGACTCTCCATGTATTATGGCTTCTAGAATAACAATAAAAAATCTCTAAGAAATTTCATCAAACACCTTGTGTACGTGTAAAAGAAACAACACGTATTTATTAGTACTTCCAAATCTACTATCTAAGCCCATATCCTACTGATCAAATTGCTTGGACATTCAATTGCAAATAAATATTATGCAATAGATTTTAAGATCTCCAATGTACTACCTAGGGCCGTCAGTGTTATGACATGCAATCATGTATCAATCGCCCCTTCAACCCTGTTAATCCTTTATTTTTTATTTTTATCAATAAGTAACCCTCTTAGTCCTTTCCCTGGTCTAAGCACCCTCAAATTTCACAGTAGTACTCGTTATTAGTGTAGTAATAAGTTCTTACCATTAAATTAATTGTGGAAATTGGTTCTTGCAAAGCAAATCCTCCGCTTTTCAAAGGCAACAATGCCATGAAAAATAACTCACTATTTGCCTATTAGATTCAATAATCAATATATCAGCTTGGATCACAGTAAAGTCTCACAAAATATGCTTCAAAAATAGATATGGAAGAAAAAATAACACAGCTCTACCTTTTTACTTTGCTATTGTTGGAATTTTTAGACAGTTTCTAAACTTTATAGTTTCAGTCATTCGCTGTGCATGGCAGAAAGCAAAAAATAAAAGTTAGTAGTAGAAGGAATCTTAGCTTCCATGGTGATACCAAAATTTAAAATACAAACCTTACCATAACTAACAAATAAAATTTGTAGATAAACAACGAAGCAAAGGTTGTAGAAGGAGGACATTGGAAAAGAAGCTAGGGTGATCAACCAAACAAAGAATCAAACAAAACCCCCCAAAAATCTAGGTGCTGCTCTTAAAGAAGATTCTTATATAATTTATTAAAAAAAATAGCAAGGTATACAAATGATATTTTTTTGGCATGGTGTGTGTTGTATATTTGTATAGTTTTCTATGCTAATGATTTAGTGGATCTGTGTTGAAAGAAATTACTGGATGTTACTAAATTAAACGACCAAAAAAGAAAAAAATTTCTTTCAAACTGAATAAACAGCCCCTTTGGAAATGCAGTAAACGAAGAAGTAACAGAAAAGCCTTCTAGAAACTAATTATAAATCAAAACCTTAATTAAAACCAAATCTAACCAATATGAGAGCAATAATTAACTGCCACTGACACCCAGAATTGTGCCAAGTGAATATTTACTCTCTGCAAGGTTTTCTGTGCATGTATACCTCTTAAGTTGGTTTTCAAATAATAGGCTACTTGGCTCATTTTAGTAAAAATGATCGTTGGAGCATTGGATGCTAAGGATTGGTGTTAGAATTGGACCAAAAAAGATTTTTTAAAGTTCTGTTTGGGGGTAAATGTGGTCGGCGTTAGTTATGTTTAGGGGTGCAGCCTTTTGATCTTTAAGGCTGTTTAGGGGTGCCTTTGGCCCTTTGCAGGTGATGCATATCTATCTTTGTGGGAAGGTCCTCCTGATTTTTATGGTATTTTATTTTATTGTTTTGTGTGTGCATGCGTGTGCATGTTTGAGGGCAATCCGATGGTATGAAACACCATCCCCAGGAACCTCTATTTAATGATATAATTCAACCATGAGTAATTTGAATTTGGTCTTTCACATGGAAATTTTTTTATTTCAGCAATCAGTGTACTTTCTCTCATTTTATATTTTTGCTTACCCCCCTTCCCCCGTAAAAAGTTTTGGTTTTTGGTTGTTGATTTCTTTTAATTTTATTTCGTACTTATATGTGTTTGGAGTAGGAAGTTATCTGAGATGAGGAAACAGTTGGTTGTGGATTCTTGTTTAGAAATTAGTGAATATGTGTGGCATTATATGAAATGATATGCTATTAGCATTCTTTTTTACTTTATTTGAAGTAAGATGTTGTGCTTCAGTAATTAAATGTTGCATACATCTTGAAAGAGAGTTTCTTCTATATTCTAGTATAGTCGGTTTAATGAAGTTATGATTTTGTCTGCTGCAGGGGTTGCTTACACAGTTACACTCCGTGGGATGCATGATTTAGAATCCAAGCCCATCTTGCTATGCTCTTGCATTTGCAATGATAACACTGTCCATCTTTATGATTTGCCATCGTGAGTATTTTCTTGGTTTTGACTTGTGTCCTCCATTTTATTTTATATTTGTGTTAGCATCTATTTGTTTTTTTTGAAAAACCTAATGAACCATTGAGATTATATTGGAAGTGTGGCGGTGGGCATCGATTATATTGCCCTCTGCATTTTTCTCTTGATTATATTGATTACTTGAGTTCACTTTTCTTTTGTGGCTCCCTTTGTAACTTGTGAGTTTACAGAAGGAATCGTAAGTTGAGAAAGCCAGTTTTTGGGTTTAGTTTATGGTGGTAGTACCGCTGTATGTGTTGTGTGTTTCACAGCACCAAAGCTGTTGTCTCCTTGCTGTGTGCCATAATTATGAAGGGCGTTTTGGCCCCCTATCAAAGGCTGTAACATTTGACAAAATCATGATGAAAATTGAGCAAATGTTCATATTGCTTGCTGCAAGAAAATATGCATTGAGACTGAAATCTCATCGTGTGTTCTGGACTTGATCATGTATACACCTTTTGTTTTGTTGATAGTTCGAATACAGTGTCTCCCCTTCTGAATGCACGTGTCCTTCAGGGATAGTTTTGCAGACTTCAGAGCATAGTATGTTGAGTGTGTCATGAGTTGTGCATTGTGGATTTGGCTTGGATACAGGCAAAATACATAGAATTTAAGGAGGTACAGTATTATTCAGAGAGGTTCTGGTCACTGCTTGGAATTTTTTGAAGGATTCTGGTCATTGCTTTATAGATTGAAAACTTGTATGAAAATTGCTTTACCCGTGTCTTGTTTGATATAGTTCTCATGTAGTCGTGTGTTTCGTCAACTTTTGTTTTCAAAATAACAGCGATTTAAAATATTACTGTTTTGCTTAAATTCCTGCCACATTAGTCTTAAAGCTTAATGTCTAAGTGTGGATGTCCTGTATGGTATTCAAAGATTTTAAGAGGAACTGACAGAACTTGGTTTCCTAGTTTCTATGGTCAACAAAAAGCCTTCCTACGACTAAGACACCAAATTGTGGCCTTGGCCCTTTACGTGCGTGAGCCTAGAGGGAATAGAATTTAGGTTCATATTTTTAGGGACAGATCTCACCAACTTGGGTTTCAAGGACCCAACTCAAAGCAATTGTATGCACCAACCAAACTTGGATATACCTGAGTCAGACCTAATCCTTTGCAAACAATGCACACAATTCCCACTTCTACAGGGTTTGGAACACAGTTTCATCATTCAATATTATCAGGGACTGATCAACCTGAGAGATACTTTTTTTGCATTCTCTTAAAGCACTAAGAAAACAAGAGGACATGTCACATGCGGACCCGAGAAATTAAAAATCTCTCTTCAATCCCATATATTATGAGGCTTTGTCAAGTTTCATTCTTTTCCTTACATTTCACATATCCCTTTTCTATCAGCCCTCATCTGTTGAAGAAACCTATTCATCAGCCCAAGGTGTAGGTTTACAATCATAATGGTTAAAATGGAAGAATTTAACGATCTTCTACTAAATGAATGCTAAAATACCTCTGTCAAAGTACAAAAAAATTGAAAGCAAGAGAAAAACAATTATTCATAAGCTTAGTATTAATATCTGAACTTTATTACCGTAAGAACAAGTTTTTTATACTAGCCAATAGCTGAGATAATTATTTATATTCTTAAGCTAGTATTTTCTCTTTCTTCCTCTTTTAATTATAACAAGTAAACTGAGTTCAATGTTCATGCAAAGCCGGTCCCATAATCCCATAGGCGATGGCAGACTTCATAGATTAAACATGACCTTAATTGCATTACCACCACCAGCACTAGTTTCAAAGGCTTCTTCCACCTCCTTCTGAGAGAACCCAAACCTGTGGGTTATAAGGGGCTTCACGTCGATCTTACCACTACTTATAAACTCAAGGCATAGCGGCCATGTGTTCTTATAAGCGAAGACGCCAACCACATCAACCTCCCTATAAGAAATAGAAAACCATAGCTGTTAGTTACCAAAAAATCAAAGAGTGAAAAAGTAAACTCAGCTTTGCAAATTCATACGATTATATGATACAAATTTCACTTTCAAAACTTTCTCCAAATTCTCGAGACATCCTAACTCCTAGCTGACATTCTTATTGAACACTGTTTAAAAAATTATGCATATTTATAGCGAGTAGTGACTACTACTCAAATGATTGACAGACTTATCAATTCTTCCAAATAATAATTTAAATGCAAATATCTGCCCTTTCCCTTTTCCATTACATCCAATTCTTATACTCCAACCAGAACTAGTACCAAATTTTCCATCACTACTTCAAATATCTTGCAAACTTTCCAATTTGTACTATGAGGCTCCAATTTTCACACAAATTATTCAAAAGACCTTAATTATTGGTAAACTCTGAATAATTTCTCAACACAAAAATGGTTGTTCATGATTAAATCAAATACCTCGCAGCAGCTAGAGTGAGTGGGACAGTCATCTCACTATGACCCATTCCCACAAGGCAAACTTTTCCACCTGCGTGAGTGGCACTCAGTGCTGTTGACATGGTTTTGTTGAAGCCTGCACAATCAAAACTCACATCGACTCCAGCTTCCATAGCTTTATGTATCTGTGATACTTCTTCAGCAACATCCTGTAAAATAGTGAAGTTAAAAATAGCAACGGAGACTTCTAGCAACAACCACTAGAAGAGACATGGATCCTCAACATTATCCATACTAAAGGAAGAACAATGAACCAAAGCTTTATAAGAGCAGATAAAAACTGATACAAGATGGATTTGGTATAAAACTGAAGAAGCTGTACATTATTTGTTTTAATTTCTTTTTTCCCTCTTTCAACAAAAGAAGAATATGAATAAGGATCAATTTTGAGAATAAAAGAAAAAGTTTAAAATTTTAAAATCATTAGGAAAAACAAAAATCTTGATTGAAAGTTTGATCTAACTAACAGAGCCATCCTTCTTTTCATGTTAGAAGCAATAACAATATTTTTATTTGTGTGAGTTAGAGGCTGCGAAGGAGTGAAAATAATTGTCAAAAACTTATTTTGTAACTTTAATCAAAGAACTGAGATTGACTAAGGAGGTCAGATCGACAGGATATGGTCCTTTCCTATATTGCACAATAAAACTTGAAAACAGTAATGAAAATTGAGCAATTTTACAAGATGAAGATATTTTCATGTTGTTTTCCTTTTAAAAGGGGGTGGGACTTGGGAGTGGGAGATGGATAAGATGCACACTGCATAAAATTAACTTGTAGAAAATTGTATAAAATAGAATAATGAAAACCTGAATATTTGGTGAAACTTTAACAATCTCATCTGCACCAAGCTCTTTTGCCACAGATAAACGATGATCATCCACATCCACGATAACAATTCTGGGTGCCCCAAAAGCACGAGCTGCTAGCATTGTAACAAGCCCTATGGGTCCAGCTCCCATGACCAAAACATTTGTTTCAGGACCAATGTTTGCTCGTCGGCAAGCATGAACAGCAACACTTAAGGGTTCACACATAGCCCCTTCCTCCAGGCTGACATTGTCTGGCAGTTTAAAGCATAGGTCTGCAGGATGAACCACCTGTGAGTAGAAAGACGCATCTCAGACAAAGCCTGTAGCTGCACTATAAATTTATTTCATGACCTTCAATACTACACATGCCCCCTGCTACTAGGAACATGTGATACACCACTTATATATGTTGAATAGAGTATTATGATTAAGCGTGGAAGGTAAAATCACAAATGAAGGTCCATGATCATGAATTTCTATTTGAGCTGTTTTATCAACTTTGCATGAAAGGAAACAAGGTTATGTAACTTAAAATTGAAGTAAAGAGTGTGCTTTTACAAATGACCAGATATGGAATAATAATAGGCGTAAAATGTAATTTGTGTTGTGCTGGGGCAAGAGCATGTTAAAAATAATAGTCCAATATATTTCTATATTTACATTTTAGCAATGCATTGTTTTGAAATGCAGCAAATTTTGACCTGATTTGCAAGAGAACCATGGACGGGTGGAATGGTGAAAAACTTCATCTCCGGGCACAGATTGTACCGACCTTCCTTGCAAAGGCTGCATCGCGAGCAACTGATCAATGGCTCTAATGCCACGCGGTCACCAGGCACCAGCTTCTTCACCTCACTCCCAACTTCCTCTATGATCCCAGCACATTCATGCCCAATTACCATGGGTTCTTTAAGTATAAAATCTGCACATCTCAAGGTCTGAAAATACATGGAACATTCAAAATGGGGCATTAGACACTCAATCCTTTTGTTATATCTTCTCCAAGTCAAACTATTTTTTCTTAACATTATTGCATTTGGTTGGTAAGAAAATGGAAGAAATGGTCATGTGCAATGCAAAAATAACAACCTATCATTCATGCCAAAACTTTGGAGTTGGCTATGGATTGTTGATAGACTAATCAGGGTTGGTCACATAATTTTTTTTCTCATTCTACCCTATCCAAAGTCCTACTTTTTTTCACTACCTTAATTGACATGTCTTTTTTTTACTATTTTCACTAAGGAAAACTCTAGTGGCACACCCAAACCCACACTCAAACCCACAACAAACTTATGTGTCAACCTACGATTGGCGCACCAAATCCATTTTTTCACCAAGTGTAATCCAATCATATGTTGATACTCAAGCATGTTGTGAGATTGAGTGTGCACGTAGACAGACTATTCCACTAATGTTATTTTACATTTTCGTCTAAAAAAAAAAAAGAAACAACTAAGTCAAAAAGGTGTACTATGATTCAAATTTCAACAATGAAGTCTTATCTTCTCCTTATTATTTTATTTTTCTCAGCAACCCAGCAGATGCTAATCCAACTAATCACAACTCAATTAAAATATTATAAATTAATACAGATAAAAAAGATAAAGCTAACTGAATTGTGTTTACCTTGAGGTAGTGAACATCACTGCCACAGATACCAACAGCTTTCATCCTAATTTTAACATCCTGTGGTCCTAAAATCCTCAATAAAAATAAATAAAAAATAAAAAAAACACATAGTAATAGCCAGCTCAAAAAGAATCAAGCAAAAGAGTTATCCATTAATTGATCAAAGAAATAAATAATTCAAAAAAATAAGTGAAGAGCTGCATAACTTCAATCACACTGATTAAATTGACTCAAAAAATAAAAAAGTTTGATTAATTAAAAAAAGTGATATACCAAGAGGAGGAAGCTTGAAAGGCTGAATCTTGAGGGTGTCGATACCAAGAAGCCAAGCAGCCATGTTCTCTTCTTCACCATCTTTGGCTTCTCCTGCACTCCCATGTGACATTCGTCCCTTACTCATTTGCTCTCTCTCTCTCTCTCTCCCACACACACAGTCTGACAGAGAAAATATAGTGAGGTGTAGATGGTCATCTTTTGGGCTATAAATAAGACTTTTTTTTTTTTTTTTTTATGAACAAAAGAGGGGCGGGGGCGACCATATGTGACTTACTCCCAGGACGTGACCTAATAAGGGCACTCCCGTTATGAAATGTTGGATTGAGCCATTGCTATTGTGACCGGGGTGCCACAAACCTCACCCTAGCACCCCAAGAGAGCCAGCGGATGAGGCGCAATGCATGCGAGGAAACCCCCCACATGGTACCCGCCACAACTCGAACAAGGGACCTCATGCATGCATGCACGCACGCGGGCTATAAATAAGACTATGGGCGTTAATGTATCTAATCATGATAAGGCTCCCTATTTCTATGGTCTGATTAACGAGTGTCACAGTACATTGGATAAGTTAAGTATTTTTATTGTAACAAACAGGCTTTTTTTGGGGAATATTTTAATTAAAAGAGTTATCATTTATTAATTTTTGTTACTTTCTAATACAGTGGATTAGTTAGATTCTTTCTTATCGGACACACTTTTACACCCATTAATAAAAGTCTTTGAGATTATCAGATTACATGATCCTCCCTCCGTGGCATTCACTGCCACATTTATAAAACAATAATGCATATCAGGAATATTTATGAGATAGATTTGGTGACCATTTGATGTGAGTTCTGACTGTTTGCAATTAGCTTTTAACTTTTCCTATAGTTTTCTAAATTTTTTTAAACTAAAAAAGTAAAAAACAAAAGAAAATAAAAGTAATTTTAATTTTCAACTGTCTTCCAAATTGATAAGGGGAATTTTTAATTGGAAAAATAAAAGTTGTTGATCTCTAAAGACCCGTCAGCTCTATTATGCAAGCTGAAGGATAAGCTGAAGATAGTAAGCTGAAGGGTAAGCTGAAGGCAATAAGCTGAAGATAGTAAGCTGAAGGGAGTAAGCTGAAGGTAGTAAGCTGAAGGCAGTAAGCTGAAGGGTAAGCTGAAGGCAATAAGCTGAAGATAGTAAGCTGAAGAGGGTAAGCAAACCTCCGTCGGGATCCATTAGTAAGTGACAATGTTAGGGAGTCCACGAAGCTCACCGCATAGCCGACAAGTTGACCTTAGGCAATGAAGATGGGTAGCCGACGCTAATAAAGCTGAAGGGTGCAGGCGAAGCTGACGACCCTAACGAGGTCGTAGGCAAAGCTGACGACCCTAAAGCTGACGACCCTAACGAGGGAGTAGGCGAAGCTGACGACCCCGACGAGGGAGTAGGCGAAGCTGACGACCCCGACGAAGCTGACGACCCTGATGAGGGAGTAAGCAAGCTGACGACCCTAAAGCTGACGGTTTCAATGAAACCTTGGCTTGGCCGCCACGCATAAGTATATAAGGAAATGACTTGTATCCCACGCTGAATGTTAGTTTCCTACAAGGAAAGGATTCCGCGATCTCCGCTCATAAAGACTCCTATAAGGAAAAGACTTCTACTCCAAGGAGGAGAGGTCAACTCTCGACTACTATAAAAGCCCTAATACCCTCACAAATCAAGGTACGCATAATTGACCCCACTCTAGCACTTTAGAGTTGTGAGAAGTTCTAACTTGACCTTCGGAGGGTATTTGGCCGGTACCACACCGGTCCTCATCTTAAGGTCTTCAGCTTTTGTGTTGTGCAGGTGCTGTTTCGAGTGTGCGAGGACTGTGTGGCTCACTGGTGGTTTTTTCGGCATCATCAGTTGGCGCCGTCTGTGGGAAAAGATTTAGGCCATACTATCGTTTCCCGGACTAAAGGGTTGCATGGTACTCACTCGCTCGATAGCAACTACTAACGACGTTCAAGGGGAGGAACCACCCATGACTGCCCTCGAGAGACAAGTTCGGACTCTCGGTGCCGCCGTGGAACGTCTCACCAAACAAAACCACGACTTGGAAGAACAGTTGCGCCAGAAGAACGCAGCACCGAATGACCAACAAGAAGATCAGGAAGGGACCAGCGCTCCAAAGAAAAATCAGGAGAAACCTAAAGGCAGCCACGCCCCAAGCAAACCAAAGAGGCAAAACTTAAGCATGCCATCCCTCATGGATGCGACTCCACCACATATTATCGCAGAGATGCAGGCAATGAGGGAACAGATGGAGGTTATGATGAACGCGCTCAAGGGGCGAGTTTCCAGTGATCTTGACGATTTAGTCAACCGCACCGACTCGCCCTTCACTACGGCCGTGAACTCCTTCCCCCTACCCCACAAATTTCGTATGCCGCATATAGACAGTTACGACGGAGTGAAGGACCCTCTGGATCACCTAGAAACCTTCAAGACCTTGATGCACCTTCAAGGGGTAGCGGACGAAATCATGTGTAGGGCCTTCCCTACAACGCTGAAGGGCCCCGCAAGGGTATGGTTCAGCCGACTGACGCCGAACTCCATCAGCACTTTCAAGGAGCTAAGCGCTCAATTCACTACACACTTTATTGGGGGACATAGGTATAAGAAGTCCACGGCATGCTTGATGAGTATCAAGCAACGAGAGGATGAGACGCTGTGATCCTACATAACGCGCTTCAATAAGGAAGCGCTATCGATTGACGAAGCCGACGACAAAATACTTGTAGCAGCCTTCACAAATGGGTTGGGAAAGGGTAAGTTTTTGTTCTCACTATACAAAAACGACCCCAAGACCATGTCGGAAGTACTCTACAGGGCCACCAAGTACATGAATGCTGAAGACGCGCTTCTGACTCGAGAGAAGAGAGAAAGACAGGAGGATACGCAACAGGACAGAGGGCGGAAGATGGCAAGAACTGGAGACGCTGGACAGACAGAAGCTACACCACCCACGGAACACCAAGCACCTACGGAAGTACTACCAGTAAAAAGGATGGCATGAAGAGCGGCACCCCTTTATTTCTAGTTTACCTTAGTGAATTTTAGTTATACTCCTCAGTTTTTCTATTTACTTTAGTTTTTGCTACAAAGCCCAAAGGGCAAATTTTTGTTTTCTTTTTAAAAACTACTTTTTCTATGAATGCATGGTTTATTATAATAAGATGAGTTTATTTAGACACATGGCCAAAGTCGCCTACGGGTGGACGGTCACTATGCTAAGTCGCCTACGGGTAGACGCATGGCCAAAGTTGCCTACGGGTGGACGGTCACTATGCTAAGTCGCCTACGGGTAGACGCATGGCCAAAGTCGCCTACGGGTGGACGGTCACTATGCTAAGTCGCCTACGGGTAGACGCATGGCCAAAGTCGCCTACGGGTGGACGGTCACTATGCTAAGTCGCCTACGGGTAGACGCATGGCCAAAGTCGCCTACGGGTGGACGGTCACTATGCTAAGTCGCCTACGGGTAGACGCATGGCCAAAGTCGCCTACGGGTGGACGGTCACTATGCTAAGTCGCCTACGGGTAGACGCATGGCCAAAGTCGCCTACGGGTGGACGGTCACTACGCTAAGTCGCCTACGGGTGGACGGTCACTAAGCTAAGTCGCCTACGGGTGGACAGTCACTATGCTAAGTCGCCTACGGGTAGACGCATGGCCAAAGTTGCCTATGGGTAGATGTTCACCATACTAAGTTGCCTACAAGTAGACGACCAAAAAGGTGACGAGGTACCAACACTTAGTCACCTCAATAAGTCCACAAAGTGGACGACCCTATTAAATCCACAAAGTGGGCGACATTGATGAGTCCAAAGTGGACGACCTCACCCTAAGAAAATGAAAAATTATTAAGTCCACAAAGTGGACGAGTTTATCATTAAGTCTAATGCTAAGTCGACAAAGTGGACAAATTTATTACCAAGTCTACAATGTAGATGAGCGTAAGTCCACAAAGTGGACGAGCCTATTGCCAAGTCTACAAAGTAGACGAGTTTAAATCCACCACTTGACCAAAGTCTACAAAGCAAATTAGCTTAAGTTCACAAAGTGGACGGGCATATTACCAAGCCTACGAAGTAGATGAGCCCAAAAAGCGGACGACCCCTCAAAAATGAATGAACTTATCCACAAAGTGGATGAATGTATGACTTGTCCCACAAGTGGACGAGTCCATCAAATAAAAGCAAGCTGACGCCATTATCCACAAATGGATGGATTCGTGAACAAATCCATCAGTCCACAAAAAGGACGCTATCATCTTTTAGGTCTGCCATGGACTTGGTAAGATCGTCACCTTCCTCAAAAATAGTTTCGCCCACGGGTGTTGACTGTAGAGGCTCATCCGGAAACGAAACCGATCAGTTCGCACCATGTGCTCAAGCATTTAATAAAGGCGACTCAAGGCGTCACACATGAGTGACCTTTCTGACGATGTTAACTCCATAACCCGTCAGCTAAAGCTAACGAGGTTATGGAGTGGGGGGCAACTGATAAGGGGAATTTTTAATTGGAAAAATAAAAGTTGTTGATCTCTAAAGACCCGTCAGCTCTATTATGCAAGCTGAAGGATAAGCTGAAGATAGTAAGCTGAAGGGTAAGCTGAAGGCAATAAGCTGAAGATAGTAAGCTGAAGGTAGTAAGCTGAAGGTAGTAAGCTGAAGGCAGTAAGCTGAAGGGTAAGCTGAAGGCAATAAGCTGAAGATAGTAAGCTGAAGAGGGTAAGCAAACCTCCGTCGGGATCCATTAGTAAGTGACAATGTTAGGGAGTCCACGAAGCTCACCGCATAGCCAACAAGTTAACCTTAGGCAATGAAGATGGGTAGCCGACGATAATAAAGCTGAAGGGTGCAGGCGAAGCTGACGACCCTAACGAGGTCGTAGGCAAAGCTGACGACCCTAAAGCTGACGACCCTAACGAGGGAGTAGGCGAAGCTGACGACCCCGACGAGGGAGTAGGCGAAGCTGACGACCCCGACGAAGCTGACGACCCTGATGAGGGAGTAAGCAAGCTGACGACCCTAAAGCTGACGGTTTCAATGAAACCTTGGCTTGGCCGCCACGCATAAGTATATAAGGAAATGACTTGTATCCCACGCTGAATGTTAGTTTCCTACAAGGAAAGGATTCCGCGATCTCCGCTCATAAAGACTCCTATAAGGAAAAGACTTCTACTCCAAGGAGGAGAGGTCAACTCTCGACTACTATAAAAGCCCCAATACCCTCACAAATCAAGGTACGCATAATTGACCCCACTCTAGCACTTTAGAGTTGTGAGAAGTTCTAACTTGACCTTCGGAGGGTATTTGGCCGGTACCACACCGGTCCTCATCTTAAGGTCTTTAGCTTTTGTGTTGTGCAGGTGTTGTTTCGAGTGTGCGAGGACTGTGTGGCTCACTGGTGGTTTTTTCGGCATCATCACAAATAATTTTGTAGGATTGATACTAGTCACCACAAGCACCTTAAAGCCGTTGTTACACTTGCATCTCTATTGGGTTTTAAATTGTTATTCTGTTCTTGTCATATTAATTAAAATATGCTTCAAAAGAGATCAAATCATATTAAATTATTATGTTGTTGTCTATATATATACTTGTTTGCTCTAATTACTTGTTTAGAAAAGGTACTATAAGCTAGCTAGCTAGGAAACGATTGAAGATGTTCAAGACCTGTTTAATTATAGGCCGTCTTAATTTTTTTTTGAGAAAGGATTATAAGTCATCTTAATTAATTAAGCGTGGGGTCACAGTCTCATGAATGTGCATTTGGATACCGTTTATTTTGTTAAAAATTAAAAACAATAAAAAAAAATTTTCAAATTATTGTTCACACCCAAAATACTGTTTATAAACAGTGCAATAGGCGCTTGTTTAAAAAAAATAAAAAACGCAGACGTAATCAGCCAGAAACGCCAATCCAAACGCTTCACCCGATGGCGGTGCGGTTCCATATGAGTATGCATATATACACGTCACCCGGTGGCGGTGCGGTTCCATATGAGTATGCATATGGACACGTTGCAATATGCAAAGTGCAAATACAGCACACACCACCACGTTGGTCATGGCATGCAATGCCACGTTGACTAACTTTAATGATTAACGTGGTCTACTCTTATTATAGACACGAATATATGCAGTACCGGCTACCAAAGCATACGTGATGAATGAATATATTATGTTATGTACAGCCTAAACAATTCATATATAAGCTAAGGTAGTGGGTGATGAGGTTATCTATATATCATATATTATATTATATTTATATATAATAAAAGTTAGCTTAGAAGCCGTGATTGCGCTACATGATTTCACCAAATTAAATAAATTTTATTAAATTTTTAGAGAACTAAAAAGAAATAGTATACTACCAGGACTTTAATTCATTTTTATCTTTAATTCAAAAAATTAGAACTCTAATTCATTTTTATTTCTAAAAAAATACTGCAAAAAAAAAAATACTACACGTAAGAAATTTTTTTTTTTTTTGGTATTAATTTTAACGTAAACAAAAAAAAAAAACAAAAAACGAAAACTAATATCAATCTAGCTAATAAATATAAATTCTTTTTATTGTTATCTTCTTCTCTTATAATTTCTAAGTTGATTAAAAACTTTAATTTGATTACAATCCAAACTCTTCATCCAATCCCTTCCTTCACTTTTTTATTCTTTGGATAAACACTAAAATTTAATATAGAATTTTGATTAATGTTAATGTATTCTTATATATTCTTAGGCATAACAACTTCTTCTTCTTTTCTCTCCCCCATTATTATTAATAATTCTTGTAGGGGCACGGTTTGCAGCCCCAGCCCAATACGTATGAGATTCTGGGTTAATGAGCCTAATACAATAAATTCTGGGTTAAAGAACTAGGCCTTAATAAATCTAATAACGGCTAAGATGGGTCTGAAAGACAATCATGCAAGAACAAAAACGCGTAAAACTGGGTGAATGCATTGTCCGAGGAGGCAAATCTTAATATAGGTCAATGGAACTGACTACAAGTGCAACTCTGGTTGCTACAGTATTCTTTCTCTATTTTCCGTCCCCTTTCCTCTAGGGGTCTCTTACATTATATATCTCCTTCCTGATGATCTCCATTTGTCAACCATCTAAGCCACTACTTGAGTACCCGTCCCATCAGACACCCCTTCTGGTTCTCTATGAGTTGCGGTAGCTAAGGAAACACTGTTCAGAGGTCTTCTCCACATAAATGGGGCTAGAAAAGTAACTGCGATGCACTTAATACGGGGGTAGCAGCTCTTCCTTAGATTTTTTTGGATTCCCTTCCTTTTTGTGTGTTTATGAGGCACACTACTAACACTGGAGCTTTGATAGAGGTCAGTCTCGTCATCGGAATTCGTATCTGAGTTATATTTGTCGTAGCCAAGGAGGAATTACTCATCGAACCGTCTTCTACTCCTTTCTTATTTTATGAGATACTAAACTGGTGTCCCTCAACTAATTATCCCTTCTCGAACATGCCAACATCCTTGGATAAGACCCAAAACCCAATGTAAAATTTTGAACCCTTATCTCTACAATAGCCCCTCAAAACTCCAACTTTTCCCCCCTAATCCGAGGAGAAAAGGTGCGGTTTTGATTTTTAAGAGACAAGATCATTTATTTCCTTGGTTCACACATGTGAAGTTACCATTTTGCGCGTTCCATGATTGCTACTGATGCTTCGGAGCCCGTGATACGTCATTAGTTGCTCCAGGCGGCGCTTTGTCCCCCGTATCTAACGGTGAGATGCAGATCCAACGGCTAGCCTTTCTCTTGGAATTTCAAGTGGGATAACTCCCACTCATTTTTACCATCTATATAAAGCCTTGAGGGAAATCATTTTCCCCTCATTTTACGAATTCTCAAGCTCTCCAGAAATCCTAAGTGTTCAAACTCTCAAAGCTCTCTGAGTTATTAAGCTTCTTACACCTTCTTTCCAAGAAGTTTTCGAAAACTTCTCTAAAGGTTTCAAGGACTACCGTACATCTTAGTTTTTGTAAGTTTTAATTTCTTTAAACCTTTCTTTCTTCTCCTCGGCTGATCTTCCCGGCCTTCCAGTTCTTATTTCTTCATTTATCACCTTCGGTGTCTTCCCTTTAGTCTGTCTAGATGGGTAGATTTAAGAGTTTAGTAAATTCCCCTGCTAAAATAGAGGCCTTTAAGGAAAAATATCACATACCACAGGAAGTCACCCTGCGATATTGTTCCTCAGAGCAAATACTAACAAACCGAGAAGAGGGAGAAGTTGTTATTCCCATGATAGCCTTCATAGAAGGGGGAATGACCCTCCCTATGGATAGGATAACAAGGGATTATCTCATCAACCATAGGATATGCCCACACCAGTGCACGCCAAACCTATTTAGGGTCCTGGGTAGTATTGATGCTCTCAACAAGCATCTAGGTCTGCGGCTCACCTGGCATAATGTAGTCCACATGTATGAATGCCATTCCCAGAAAACTGCTGGATATTATCTCAAGTCTCGATCCGATGTTGTCATGTTAGTATTGTGTCTACCTAAATCAAACAAGGGTATGAAAGACGACTACCACATAGCTTCGGGAGCGTGGCATGATGACCTTCATTACCCCGTCCGAAAGGGAGAGCCAGGTGAGGTACCTTAGAGTTAGGATCCTTAGCAAGAGATTTAGACTTTTTAACCCTACCTATATCCTTCATTTTACTTTCCTTAGATAATGGACTTCAATTATCTAATTGTGTTTGGTTTCTCAGCTATTTCTGCAGATAGGAAGCAAGTTGCTCCTCGGCTTAGTCTTATCAACATTATGGCTCTCAACTACCTGCTCCGGTCAGAAATTTTCGTGAGCAAGGACCGATAACTGCGAGCCGTCCATTTGATCCTATTTCGAAGATTTTTCAAGAGGTCGGCCATGCCATCAGAGCTGGTAATCCTCGAATAAACCGTATTGACGTGTCAAAGTCGGATTTTTTGGCCCGAGACGACCTTCCCCCAATCACACTACCAGGTCATCAAATCCCTCTTCCACTCACAGTACCTTTACAACAAGTCCCTCTCGAAGCCACTACTGCGACAGAAGAGGAAATTGCCTCCTCGTGCTTATCATTGGAAGAAGAGATAGACTAGTTTCGTTTTGAAAGGGAAGAAGGAGTACCAGAGAAGCCTGTGGAGCTCTTAGATTCTGAAGCTGAGTCTGACAAACTTTTCTCTGCACGCCCACCAAAGTTAATTGTCACTCGGATTGATTCAAGCTCAGAGGAAGAGGAAGGGATGGATTTGAGGAAAAGACCTAGCCTGAAAGGTTTGATAGCTAGCAGGAATAAAGGGGGAACTTCGAAAGATGTCCCCGAAACCCAAACTCCTGCCATGCTTCCCCCTCCTCCTCCTCCTCCTCCTCCTCCTCCCACTGACCTCGGATTTCCTGCCAATCAGGATCCGAAGAAGAAAAGGCCATTGCGAGAACTAGAAGAAGGTGAGGTGGCTCCTCCAAAAGGCATCAAACAATAGAAGACTAAAGACCCTAGGTATAAGAGGGTCACCTCCATTGATAGCAGAGAGGATCTTGAAGTGCGCCGACAACAGCGCACCTGGGCTCCCTGGATTGAGCTAGACGGAGCCCCTATCTCCTGGGATTCTACCATCTGGGAATCCCAGAGAGGGCATGTGGCCCACTTAGCTGAAGCTCTGGAGCAGCCTTTTCTTCTTCCAAGGGATATGGAGGCTCTCAGACATACCAGGCAACCGGAACTCTTTATGTCATTGAAGAGGGACCTTACCATGGTATGTCTATTTCTGTCTTTTTGAATTAAATGCTAAGAAGCTCCTTCACTAGTCGGTGTCATCATCGTCATTTTTTTTTTTATATGGTCCCTTTGTCACTGTCATGCAGGTCACTCAGCAAGTCTATGTGGCCGAGGAGTGGGTTCGAAATGCCCACAATAAAGTTAAAGTTGAGAGCCATTCTTGGTGCAAGGTGGAGAAGGCCCTCGGAGCCTTGAAGGAGGAGCACATGGCGTTGGGCAATAAGTTGAAGAAGGTGGACAATGATCGCAAGAGTGCTTTAGCCGGTCTGAAGACTGCCGAAACCCAGGCTGAGGACCAACGTAAGCTGTTATATACAATGGAGTTGAACTTGGCCACCCAGAAATAGTTGGTTCTGGACCTTAGGGCCGAGTTGCAAAAAGTCAAGGATACAGCCAATGGAGCAACTCGGGTGGCCAAGGAAACTACTGAGGTTGCAGTGATCGCGTCCTACGAGCATGGGGTGGTGGAAACGGAAAAAATGCTATTCGAGGAGGTAGCCGAAGTGTGCAGGGACTACTGCATTGAGTCCTGGGTGGAGGCACTCAACAGTGCGAGGATCCCTGCTGACTCCGAGTTGAAGAAGGCTGAGAATGTATTCTTCCCTGAACACATTCGAGAAGTTCCAGTTGACCTCCCTCCAGCTACTATTTTATCCCTCCCTCCGCTTGAGCAGGTCTCTAACACCCAAGACCTCGCTGTGGATACTGGAATTCCCACAGGAGTAGTTGGGAAGGGTAAGGAGGTCCTTCCCTCGACCAAAGATACTCCCTCTGAGGATACCCTTTCCATCAAGGATATGGTCTCTCAAGCCAAGGTAGCTGAGTCAAAGTCTGATACTAGGGATGCTAAGCTCAAGGCCACTGATCCCAAGAAAGGCTCTCAGCCCGCATAAAAGTAGTTGTAGGATTTTTTTTTTTTTTTTTTTTTTTATGGTAGTATTGTTACTTTTTTGTTGTGGCTTCTGCCACCATATGTGATGTAACTACTTTTGATTAATGAATGGGCTTTTTTCTCAACCTCTTATGTCTTCGCTTTTCATACTCTCAAGCTTATCGTTATTACGAATAAATTTGACTTGTGGCCACTTTAGCTTTAACAAACACTAACAACAATACCCTACCACTAGTGTAAGTAATTTGACTTAGCACCAACAATGAATCATTTACTCTACATTTGCACCGTGAACTGCTCTTTCTGTAATGTGGGTCAAACCAAATAAAGACAAGTAATAAACTTATACTTGGATGAATAATTATGGATTTTAGCTTACCCAGAACCACCAATCCGAGGAGTTGGCTGCAACCTTTAGATCTGTGTTGACGCTTAATGAGAATCAAATAGATAACGCAGTGTTAATTTTAACCAAGTATGTAATCTGAGGACTTCGAGCATGACTTAGGTTCAATTTAAACACTTACAAAAGATGTCATAATGTGTTAATTTTCCCATAGCATCTGGTCTGAGGGTTGCAGGTATGACTATGGTTCATTTTAAACACTTATAAAAGATGCCATAGTGTGTTAATTTCCCCATAACATCTAGTCCGAGGACTGCAGGCACGACTATAGTTCGTTTTAAACACTTATAAAATATGTCATAATGTATTAATTTCCCCATAGCATCTGGTCCGAGGACTGCTGGCATGACTATGGTTCATTTTAAACACTTATAAAAGATGCCATAGTGTGTTAATTTCCCCATAGCATCTGGTCCAAAGACTGCAGGCATGACTATAGTTCGTTTTAAGCACTTATAAAAGATGCCATTGAGTGTTAATTTCACCCAAGTATGTGGTCCGAGAGACCTGACAAAGCTTAGGATCTGTTTAACACCTATAAAAAATTGAATAATGAGAAATATAATGTCGAAAAAGAATTTCATTAATAATAATACCTTTTCAAGTTGTTTACATTTCACGGGCGTGGTATTACATGTCCGTCTAAGTCTTCTAGAAAATATGCTCCGATACCAGTCACCACGGTGATAAGGTATGGTCCTTCCCAATTGGGCCCTAGCTTTCCCCACGCTGGGTTCTTTGCAGTACCCAGAACATTTCTCAACACCAGATCACCAGGTGCCAATGGTCTCAACTTCACGTTGGCATCATAACCCTACTTGAGCTTGTGTTGGTAGTATGCCAATTGAACCATTGCATTTTTCCTTCTCTCTTCAATCAAGTCTAAGCTCTTCTCTAGCAGCCCGTTGTTAATGGTTGGATTGAATGAGCTGGTCCTTAAAGTTGGGAAACTAGTCTCCAAAGGGATAACAGCTTCGGCCCCATATGTCATTAAGAAAAGGGTCTCTCCCGTTAACCTGCGAGGTGTGGTTCAGTACGTCCACAAGACATGTGGCAATTCGTCCACCCACTTTCCCTTCGTAGCGTCCAATCTCTTCTTGAGTCCACTGACAATGACTTTGTTAACAGTCTCGGCCTGCACATTTCCTTGGGAATAGGCTGGGGTAGAATACTTATTTGTAATTCCCAAGTCACAGCAATATCTCCTGAAAGATTTGCTATCAAATTGAAGGCCGTTGTCCGTGATAAGGATACGAGGGACTCCGAATCGCGTGACAATATTCTTCCATACAAACTTCTTAGCATGCACGTCCTTGATGTTTGCTAGAGGTTCGGCTTCGACCCACTTAGTGAAGTAATCTATGCCGACCAGCAGATATCTCTTGTTCCCTGCTGCCTTAGAGAATGGGCCCACAACGTCTAAGCCCCACTGAGTGAATGGCCATGAACTGGACAGCGGATTAAGGACTCCTCTCGATTGGTGTATGTTTTGTGCGAATCTTTGGCACTGGTCGCACTTCTTTACATACTCTTATGCTTCCTTTTGTATATTTGGCCACCAATAGCCTTGGGTGATGGCTCTATGCGCCAAAAATCTACCTCCGGTGTGGCTCCTGCAATTTCCCTCGTGTAACTCCTCAAGGAGTAATTCTGTTGCCTCGGGGTGTACACATAGCAGGTATGGCTTGGAAAAGGAGCGATTATATAGCTTTTGGTCCCCGAATAGCCAGAAACGAGGAGTCTTTCTCCGCACTTTGTCCGCTTCGAATTTCTCATCAGGTAGGGCGTCCTCTTTTAAGAACAGTGCTATGAGGTCCATCTAGCTAGGCCCCACCCTAACTTGGTGAACGTGAACCACCCCTCTATTCATCTTTGTGGGCTTGCACAGGTCTTCTACGAGGATAGCCCGAGGTAAACTCTGCACTAAGTAGGTTGCGAGCGTGGCTAGGGAATCGACATGTGTGTTCCTGCTCTTGGGGATATGCAACAGGCTGAAAGATTCGAATTCTGATTGTAGGTGCCTAACCTGACTCAAGTATCCCTGTATTCTTTCGTCCCTCGCCTCAAATTCTCCCTTGACTTGTCCAACGACCAATCTGAAGTCCGAGAACATGTCTATGGCCTTCCCGCCCATTTTTCGCACCATTGTCATTCCCATTAGCAAAGCCTCGTATTCAGCTTCGTTATTGGTGGCCGAGAATCCCAATCTTAATGATTTTTCAATGGTGATCCTTTCGGGTGATATTAGTACTAACCCCACTCTGGAGCCCTTCTGATTTGCTGCACCGTCAACGTATACTTTCCAGCATAGGGGGCCCTATTGAGATATCACGCCAACCGATTTCCCATCCATGGGTTGTGTTTCCGTTTCTTCTTCTAACAGGGATTCAGCAAATTCGGTTACCAAATCTGCAGGGACTTGACCTTTAACAGAAGTGCAAGGCATGTATTTGATGTCAAAAGCCCCTAAGACCGTGGCCCATTTAGCGATCTTCCCCGTGTAATCAGCATTCCGTAGCAGAGTTTTGAGTGGAAGTTGAGTTAGGACAATAACCGTGTGTGCCTGAAAGTAATGGGGGAGTTTGCGTGTGGCGTGTACCACTGCCAGAATAACTTTTTACAGTGGCAAATAGCGAATCTCGGCTTCATGTAGTGACCTGCTCACATAATAAACTGTCATTTGTGTGCCGCCATCAACTCGTATCAAGACTAAACTTACAGCATGAGGGGCCACAATAATATATGCAAAAAGGACTTCGTCAACCTCAAGGCTAGACATGATAAGGGGCCGAGAGAGATAATCCTTAAGCTGTTGGAAGGCCAAGTCACACTCCTCGGTCCACTCGAACCCTTTCCATTTATTCATCAGTAGGAAGAAGGGTCAGCACCTCTCCGCTAATCGAGAGATAAACCGGTTCAGGGCAGCAGTCATTCCGATTAGTTTCTGTACTTCTTTGGGATTCCAAGGAGGTTGCAAACTGTTATTGCTTTAATATGGTCAAGGTTAACTTCAATTCTCCTATGGGTTACCATGTAGCCTAGAAATTTGTCTGATCCCACACCAAAGGAACACTTGGAAGCGTTAAGGCGCAACTTGTGTTTCCTCAGAATTTCGAATATGTTTCCGAGGTCTTCTAAGTGTTCGGACACTACCTTACTTTTTACCACCATGTCGTTTATATAGACCTCAATGCTCTTGCCCAACTATGGTTCAAACATCCTAGTCATCATCTTTTGATAGGTAAACCCCACAGTCTTCAAACTGAATGGCATCACTCTGTAGTAATAATTTCTCGTGGGGGTACGAAAGATGTCTTCTCCTGATCATTCAGGGCTAGTGGTATTTGGTGGTATCCCTGAAAGGCATCTAGAAAGCTCATCCGAGGATGGCCTACAGTTGCGTCCACAAGCTGGTCTATCTTAGGCATAGGGAAAGGATCCTTTGGGCAAGCCCTATTCAGATCGGTGAAGTCCACACACACTCGCCATTTCCCACTCTTCTTCTTCACCACCACAGTGTTGGCTAACCACTTAGGGTAAAATACTTCCTTGATAGCCCCCACCTGTTTTAATTTCTTCACCTCATCTCTAACCGCGTCGGAGTGTACGCTGGACGAGTGCCGAGGATATTGCCTCTTGAGAATGGCAGATGGATTAACATTTAGATGATGACAGATGAAGTTCGGATCCACTCCCAGGGCCTTGTAAACGCTCCATGCGAAGACATCAACGTTTTTTCTAAGAAATTCTACCTGCTCTTCCTTCTCTAGAGGAGGTAGCTGGGCCCCAATCGAAAAGAATTTCTTCGAATCGTCACCGATAACAACCCTTACCAAATTCTCACATTTCGCCTCTTCGGCCGCCCCATCGACAGGCAACATCAAAGTCTTTAATTGCTATAAGCCCCATTCAGCATGGGCCAAGGACTCGACTTCAGGTTGATGCCGGATGGCTGCTACTAGACATTGCCTAGCCACAGATTGATTTTCCAGGATCTCCTAAACCTGGCCCTCAGACGAGTATTTCACCTTCTGGTGCAGAGTTGAAAAGACAGCCCCTAGGGTATGAAGCTAAGGCCTGGCCACGATGGCTGTATAGGGTGAATAGGCGTCCACCACGATGAAATCTACCTCCACCACTTCTGGACCAGTCTACACAAGTAGTCTAATTTGGCCTTTCGGGATGACGACTTTCCCATCAAAACTCACAAGGGGTAAGCTGTAGGGCGTTAGGTCCTCGAGTCTCAAGTACAACCCTTTATACAGGTCTGGGTACGTTATCTCGGCACCACTGTCTTGGTCCACCATCACCCTCTTCACGCCATAGCCCTCAATCCTAAAGGTAACCACCAAAGCATCATCGTAAGGTTGGATGGTTCTGATTTTATCCTCGTTCGAAAAGCCCAAAACCGGTTTGATTTCTAGTTTTGCCTTCTTGGGCTCTCGATTAGTGTCCTCGGTGGATAACCGAGCCACAGACATCACTCTGGAAGGGCAGGACCCAGTTCTCCCTGAAACAACGAAGATGACATTTATCGTCCCCAAGGGAGGTCTCGAAGAATCATATCTCCGGGATTCTAGGTTTGTCTAGCCCCCCTGACCACTAGAGTGGTGCAAGAGTTGCTTTAGCTTCCCTTCACAGACAAGCTGGTCCAGGTGGTCCCACAGACTTCGATTACGCCTTACGAGGTTCCCTGCCATCTTGTTCGGCCATTTGAAGAATGGCTCATGTCTAATTTTTTCCAAAACTTGATGCACTGGCTCCCGGAACACAGCATTGACTGCCTGAGGGTTGGCAAATCTTGACTACCCAGCAAATCTCTCTGTGGTCGGTCGTTATTGTACCGATCCAACCTAAAATCCCTCCTCTCTTGAGGGATAACCTTTTCCTTTTCTTTCCCTTGCTGCTGATCTTTTTCAACCCTTTTATACTTATTAATTCGGTCCATGAGTTGGCGCACACTAGTGACAGGTTTGCCAGTTAAGGATTTCCTCAAACCGTGATCGGCTGGGAGGCTGAGCTTGAAGGTACTGATGGCCACATCATCAAAGTCACCATCTATTTCATTGAACATCTCCCAATATCTATTCGAATACGCTTTTAGTGTCTCTCCTTCTCGCATGCTTAAGGAAGGTAGGGAAGTCAAAGGCCGAGGAACCCTGCTGCATGTGACGAAACGGGAACAAAATGCCTGGGTGAGCACCTTAAAGGAACTTATAGAATCTGTCTTCAGGCTGTCTAACCATCTCATCGCAACGGGTCCTAGACTGAATGGGAAAACCTTGCATATTAAGGCTTCATCTTTGGAATGGACAACCATTCTTTGATTGAAATGGCTCACATGCTCCACAGGGTTTGTTCTACCGTTATACATGGTGAAAGCAAGTTGAGTGAATCGTCAAGGAAGTTTAGCCCCTTCGATTTTGCATGTGAAGTGTGATTTGGAGATTTGGTCCAAGACCCTACTCACCGCGTCGTTTCCCACGCCTTTATGAGGCGGGCTTTTAACCCTCCGTTTGCATTGGTGTTCCTCTTCGTAGGAGAAAGGCTCGTTGGGCGGGGTTCGAGATCTTCACCTGTAACTGACGTCCCTTCCGTCATCAAAAGAAGCTTTAGAGTTAGAGGGAGTTCACCTTCATTGTGTACGGCGCAGCTCCCTCTTTCACCTGTCAATTTTCAGTTGCATGGCTCTGTTAGGCTGGTCTTGAGAGACGTGACTTCTGACTCGAGTATGGCTTTTGCTTGTATGCGTAGTGTGCACACTGCCTTTTCAATCTCCTCTACGTTCAAGGTTGGCGAGGGGGTTTTCACACTGGGATGCCATGGATTCTACCTGATGTGGACCTGAACCTACTATTATTAACTGCTAAATACACTATCGCACAAGTTCTTCCCACGGACGGCGCTAATTGTAAGGGCATGGTTTGCAGCCCCAACCCAATACGTATGAGATTCTGGGTTAATGAGCCCAATACAATAAATTTGTAGAGAGTGGGTTAAAGAACTAGGCTTTAATGAATCTAACAGCGGCTAGGATGGGTCTGAAAGACAATCATGCAAGAACAAAAACGCGTAAAATTGGGTGAATGTATTGTCCGATGAGGCAAATCTTAATGTAGGTCAATGGAACTAACTACAAGTGCAACTCTAGTTGCTACAGTGTTCTTTCTCTATTTTTTCGTCCCTTTTCCTCTAGGGGTCTCTTACATTATATATCTCTTTCCCGATGATCTCCATTTGTCAACCATCTAAGCTACTACTTGAGTACCCGTCCCATCAGACACCCCTTCTGGTTTTCTGTGAGTTGCGGTAGCCAAGGAAACACTGTTCAGAGGTCTTCTCTACATAAATGTGGCCAGAAAAGTAGTTGCCGTGCATTTAATGCGGGGGTAGCAGCTCTTCCTTAGATATTTTTTGGATTCCCTTCCTTTTTGTGTGTTCATGAGGCACACTACTAACACTGGAGCTCTGGGGGAGGTCAGTCTCGTCGTCGGAATTCATATCTGAATTATATTTGCCATAGCCGAGAAGGAATTACTCCTCGGACCGCCTTCTACTCCTTTCTTATTTTATGAGACACTAAACTGGTGTCTCTCAACTAATTATCCCTTCTCGGACATGCCAACGTCCTCGGATAAGACCCAAAACCCAATGTACAATTTTGGACCCTTATTCCTACAATTCTAATTTTTTTCATAATTTCTATGTTGTTTAGAAATCTAACTCTCCTTTGTTTTTTTTTTTTCCTTATTACTTAGGCAATTTGATGTCTATGAAATCCATAGTAGAAGTTTTTATCAAACCTACCATCCTAAGTGTTACAAGTATGTATTTCTCTTCTTTGTTTTTGTGTTTTTTTTCCATCAATGGTGGACAAGTATGTATCTCATGCAAGCATACATGAATTTAAATTGCCTGTCAATATTTTGAATGCTTTATTATTTGCTAGATGTGATTAGGCACAAAAGTATATGCTTTATTTATTTTTTTTTTTTTGGATCATTTAAATACACTACTATTAAGTTAATAGGATTTTTTATATAATTTTTTTAAACAAAATGAAATTTATTTTTTCAAATTGGATCTATTCATGTTGTTCCCTTTTTCTTTTCTTTTTTTATATTTATATTTTGAATATTATCACTTAATACTTATTTATGCAAAATATGCATAGTATTATGTATTGGTTTGCAACATTAATTAATATTTTTTGCTAATTATTAGTATAATTTTTTATTCCCAACAAATTTTCATTAATCAATTTTTTTTTTTTTTTGGGTTTTTAATTGCAAGATTTTGGAACTTTAATTCCTGAATTTTCATAATCTTTAAAAAGTCATCATTCTTCCAATATCAATTTTTTTTGCATTGATTATTTTTACTCTTAAGCCATCACTATTGTAAGGACCAGGTTCGAGCACTATTCCTTGAGAACGAGTGGACTCAAGCCCGGCTGGCCCAATACAATAAATTTGTAGAGAGCGGGTCAAAGAGTTAGGCCTTAGCGAAGGTTGTGCGATTAAGCATGGTAATGCATGGCTCAATTGACAAGAATACAGACTGAAAGTATGAAATTAGGCTCCTCGGCCACTTTCTTTAATAGTCTCTTTCTTATATCTCTCTTGGTATTTGGTTACCATGATTATACAAATACTGAGACACCTCTCCTTTTCTCAAAACTGCCGTCCCATTTTCTATAGGACTTGTTACATTTTATACCCCCTTCTGGTTAATCTCGGCCATCCATTTGTCACTTATACAGATCATCATGCCAATGCTTGTCCCATCAACCACCTTCCCATCCTTTCGGTGGGTGGTAGCAGCTGAGGCGGCACTGTTCAGGGGTCACTTCTCTATTTAATGCGGCCAGAATGTTAGTTGTGGGCATTTAAAGTGGAGGTGACAATTCCTCCTAGGATCGCTCCTCCACCATGCTCGTATGACCAACCCGCTATACTTGCCTCTGTCTTGGATAGCTGTGAAAGTTTACCTCCAAAGACACTTTGTTCTTCCTTACAATGATCAGTGCAGGCCGAGGACATGGTTGTCCTCGGCGGTATTACTGGCGAATGGACTCGTCCTCAGACACATCTTTCTCCTCGGCATGGGCCTTGGGCTTAGCGTAGAGTGGGCCAGGGTTGCCAAATTCTCTGGCCCCACAACTGTAAAATAGGGTTTTTTTCCTTTGCAATTATCGAACTTATTTGAATAAACTTATTTGACTAAAATAGTAAAATCAAAGTTGAAATGATAGCTATTTTTTAAAATTTTATTTTAAAGCAGTCATAGACTCAATTGCAACTTTACAATAGTTCTTTTTTTTTTTTTTTTTAATTCAATTTAATTTCCTTCTTGATTTTTTTTTTCAAGTTTGTCAAAAATAATTTCAAGCATATCCTAAGTAAGGTTTGTAATCATATGTAGATTCATTAAATGCAAAATTATATGCAAATAGTTTGATACATGTAACTAAAAATAATATTATAACACAACTAATAAGAATTATTTATTTAATCATAATAATTATTAAAATAGAATAATTATTTTTACATATATTCTATAAATTTTATCATAAAACTGTGCAACGCACGGGTCTTTAACTAGTATATATAAAACCGAAGTCTCCAAAGCTCTCACAATTTTCCACGTCATCACAATATTTAAATAAAATTATCATTTTATTTAAATAAAATTATTATTTTTTAGTTCAAACTTAATTAGGAATGAAATTCTATCTCTCTAATAAGTTCAACTTAAATTCAAACTCAAACTCATCATTATCATTTTTTAAAATAAAATTATTTTTATTTAATCAAAACTTAACAAGGAATGAAACTCTATCTCTCATGGGTTCCAGTTAGCTCAACTGGTAAAGTCTCTGATAGTTAAATAAGAGATCCGGGGTTCAATCTCCGCCTACACCAAAAACTGATTGGTGTCTTGGTCTGATGATAAAGAGCTATTATCAGGAGCGGACGCTATATGTTGAAACTCTCTCAAAAAAAAAAAAAAAAAAAAAAACTCTATCTCTCTAACAAGTCCAAGTTAAACTCAAACTTAAACGTTGATAATCTATATAAAAACAAAAATTATGATAGTACTCAAAAAAAAAAAAAAAAAAAAAAAAAAAAAGGACTCACGTTGATAATCGTGGGTTTGGTTTTTGGGTTGAAATTTCTACTAATTATTTTTTTATATTGTACATGGCAAATAAAGCACCTCTTTTTTTTGGAGAAAAATCAAAGATGCAACCTATGTCTTCTAGCATAAGGAATGATAAATTTTTATTTGGTATGTTATATATAAATTTGTTAAATTTGGTTTGATTCTGAAGTAGAATTTGGGGATTCTATAAATTTTGAAGTTTTAAGTCTTGGAGTTTTTGGTATTTGCGTCTCAGTAGATTGATCTTAATTCTTCACCTTAAATGTTTTTTTATTTAGGTTCATGTGATTTTTTGTTTTCTTATTAAAAGCTATATTTTTGGTTGATTAATTATTTATTTGGATTAATTTCAAAATTTTTTTTTTCAAAATGTCTATTTACGCATTGTTAGATTTTTTTTTCAAAGTCAATAATTTTTCCACGCATCGCACGCGTTAGAGACTAATATATATATATATATATATATATATACACACTAGTAAATTAAACTTGTGGCATATATAGGCAAAGGCAAATTAAGATATATTACAGTGATGTCAGGAGCATAGGGAGCACAGCCACGAGAGAAGACTGCAACAGCATACGAATCAATATCTGGGGGAGAGAACAAAACCAAGATTGAGATACGATCAAAAGAGGATCAGGGTATGATTCAAATAAATAAGTTGCAGGACAAGGTTGAAGATGCAGCTGGAAAAGGTGGCCCTATATTTGGTGCTTGTAAAGATGAAAACAAGCAGGACATTGGTGTTATTGGGACACCTGTGAATGAGAACCTCACCTAGCTAGCTCTATATCATATGTATTAATATTAAGCTTTTTATGTATTGTACTGTAGTAGTAGTGGTGTAATAGTATAATATGTTGGGCTTTGTGAAGCCTAGTTATGTTTGATCCGGTTAACGACCCGACTCAACTCAAAATGATGTTGCGTGGTTTTTAATAGGAGATTTTCTGAGGTTTAGTCTATAGAGCGAAAGCTTGGGCCGATAGGCCCAAGCTGTAGCCCATTGCAAATCTTGTGCGTAGGATATAGAAAACGCTGCTTTGGTGATTTAGGGTTTCTAGTTGTTGTTGTTTTTTGAGAGAGTGAAAAAACTGTAGCCGCACTTTGTATTTTTCCCTGATAATAGTGAAATCCCTGCAACTCCATGGACGTAGGCAAATTGTCAAACCACGTAAATACAGTCTTGTACTTGTGATTTTTTTTTTCTTTAGCATGTGTTTTCTCTATTTTTTTTTTTTGTTTCTCACAGGTTTGGGAATTTTGTGCTAATTCCCTACATAATACCAATATCTCCCTTATATCATAATATATGTTTGTGGATGCGGATTATATATATTTGTGTGTTATTAATTAGAGGATTGATATTTGTAATGTGAAAGGTCTAACATATCACACAAGAAACATGTTTGTAACTTTGTATTCTCTCGAGTTTCTTTTACTCCTCGCTATTTCTATTGTTGAACCTAAGCTTGGCGAGCCTCATGGGCATGGTCAATAATTTCTATTTAGTGATTTCTACCTATACAAAAATCCAGGAATTGTTTAGCAATGGAATAAATAAAAAAAATTTTAAAAAAATGAAGTCAAGTGGTATGTATAGGTCAAATTATCTCAATATAGTTCTCAGCCAGTTCAAACCTGGAGAAAGGAGGCCAGGGTTGCAATGGTTCAAGGCCAGTGTAAAATTTGGATACTTTTCACGAGTAGGTGAAAAATAAATGTAAAAAATTTGGTTACCTTTCATGAATAGGTGAAAAATACATGTAAATGATTATGATTAGTTTGCTTATAATGTTCTACAACTAATTAAGGCTTTATTGTTGCAGTCTCATTGGTCAGGAGAGAGATATAAAATGAATCTAGTATTTTATAGGAAGTAAAACCTATGCAATTACCGCTATCCTAATCATGTTTTTGAAGAATCTGAACATGTAAAACAAGTGGTTTTGAAACAACTGAAGCAATGGCCAAAGAGAAGTTTTGTACTTTTGTACACTAAATTCATGAGCTTTGTTTGGTTGCTGGGAAAAAAAGAAGGAAAGTAAGCTCTGTTTTATGGGATTCGTAGATTGTGTTGATTTGGTTTCTTTCAGAAGCTATGGCATTTATGGGTTTTTATGATTGTTTGGGTTTGTGGTCTGCCTGGCTTTTATTCTTGAGTTGTACTCTGTAGCCTATAACAGTACAATCATGTTTAATTTTGAGCTCTTGTAATGATGTTTAAATTTTGATTGAAATGATTACCGTAAATATTATATAATGGAAAATGGAAAAATCCATATGACTTGCATGATTTAAGGAAAAAGACATGAAATTACAACATATAATAAAAGAACGAGTGATTTTGCACCTTTTACGATTAGGAACTTTGAGTGCATTGTCTCCTTTTTTTAAGTCATAGTTGTGCACCATCTGAGAACTTAGAGCATTGTCTACAGATTAATTAGCTCTACTTGTGCCAAATAATCATTGAAAGAAAATAAAGGTTTTTTCTTTCATCAATGTCAACAGGTAATCATTAGGTGTACTACTATTCTATTACTATAGTTCATCTTCGAGTAATTTTTTAGTTTTTGAGTTGAGGATTTTTTTTTTTTTTTTTTTTTTTTGGGTGTAGGCCGTAGGGTGTGGTTTGGGTAGTCTTCTGCTACAATGCTAATGTTGCACATTTTCAAATGGGCTCTTGATTTAGCCAAGATATGCTTATAGACAAGGTTGTTTCTTCTATTATTCCCCTTCAAGTGCCTGATATTAAGACATTTGTGAAAATCCCACTTGTTGGCAAAGTCCATACTTTTCTTCCAAATACTCCAATTTATCATGTTGATATTGCTTCTTCATATGTTAAAACTGGAGAGAGGCATTATCTGCTTTCGACACCACTGCAAATTTGAGCATAACTTGATAGTATTCTTAAAGCATTTGGTTGGTTTGAATTGCAATTATAGATAATGGGGGTGCATCCATTCAAGTATACAACTAGGTTTTTTATTTGGTTTCTACTCTAATATGAGTAAATGATAGATAATTGCTGAATTATGGTAGATATAGTTTTTCTTATGTTGGGTTGCCTTCATCATGGTACTTGCTGTTTGTTTTTAGCCAAGCTTGAAATAAGGGCTTTTCTTATCCAAAAGGTGCGGGTTGGTGTGGGGCACTAGAAAAGGTGCTTATAGCAACTATGATTTAAGTTCCAGTCGAATTGTTGGTCTATTTCACTTGAAACCAAATGAATCATTTTTTGCTAGTAAATAGAGGATTGGTCTTCAAGGATGTTACTATGCTAATTGAAATTTGTTTTTTAACATTGCAAGATGGTGGAGCCACAGCCAAGCTACATTGCCAGAAAAGATTTTGAAGTGAGGGATTGAAGTCATTTATCTTGAAGTTAATAGGACTAATTTTCAGTATTACTGAAGCTTTAAATTTGATTTATGAGTTGTCCAATTTTGACACTTACTTTGTGTATTTATTCAAAACCATTACAAGGATGTATGGTACAAACCAAGATAATGTAAGAAAGTGCAGTTATTCTTTTCTTAATATTTCTGTAGCTATAATGATGTTTGAATTTATCTTTTGAAATGTTACAAGCCAATTTATGTGATAGGGAGGGGCATTTTGAAACTGATGCTCAATGTAATTACAATTTGAACTTGGAACAAAATCACCAATTGTACACATGCTATTTTATGATAAGGCCTAATTAAAGTTTCTGTTATTTGGAACTCATGGAACAACTTTGCTGCTTTTCTTTCTTGGTTTGTCCTGTAAAAATGGAACATCACATGGCATGTAGTGCTTGGTTTCTCTAGGCATCATTATTTGAAGAGACAAAGCTAACATGAAAAATTTTGTTTATTCAACAAATGGTCTAAAACTTGAGTTCCAGTTACCTCAAAAAAAAGGGGGGGGGGGGGTGTTAGTGAAGAACTGTTCTCACAAGCTTAACAATGAGCTATTACAATCTCTATAAGAAACATAGCTTAACAAATACAAAAAATATGTACATGAAATTTCACTTGTTTCAAACTAAAAAGAAGTTAACATGTATCAAATCTAAAACTTCAGTAAAACTAAAAAATTAGTCTTGGTAACTCCAAGATACATGATTTCAATCCATCATGAATTCTTCAAATCCTTTTTTGGCAATGTAGCTTAGCTGGGGCTCTATCATCCTACAACTTTGAAAGAGAAATTTCAATTAGTACATGAACATCTTGGAAGACAACCCTCTATTTACTTGCAAAAATTCTATATGTTTATTTGGTTTCAAGTGAAATAGACTAACAATTTGATTGGAACTTGAAACATAGTTATAAGCACTTTTATAGTACCACACACAACCCATACCTTTTGAGATTAGAATAACTCCTATTTCAAGCTTGGCCAAAAACAGATGGCAAATACTTTGAAAAAGGCAAGCCAATAGAAGAAAAAATATTTCTACCATAATTTAACAATTCATCTATCATTTACTGCAATTAAAGTAGAAGTAGACAAGTGAAAAAGTGATAAGCAATCAGTGGAGGGATTTTTTTTTTCAAGATAACACCAATTTTCAAACAATTTTGTTAGTTAGCATTGTTTCCAAACTATTTAGGAAACTAACATCTCCAATATCTAAGACTCAAGTTCACTGTAGCAACTCGAGTATCAAAGACTCGATTTCTATGAATATTCACGTGGACAGACTCGAGACAAAAGAAAACCCAGAAATCAAAACTTGAAAAACAATATGGGAAGGGATTTTTTTAGAAAATAACTATAAAACCCAAACAATATCATTAGTTAGGCAAGGTTTGAAACATATTTCGTTTATAACAATTCGAGTGTGAGACACTCGATTTCGCCCTGCGAAAAATGCACTTGGAAATCGAGTGTCTTAAACTCGAGTTTGAAATCGAGTGTAAGACACTCGATTTCCAAGTGCATTATCGCAGGGCGAAATCGAGTGTCTCACACTCGAATTGTTATAAATGAAATATGTTTCAAACCTTGCCTTACTAATAAAATAGTTTGAGGGATTTGGTTATTTTTTAATAAAATCCCATGGGAAGCTCAGATGGAGACTAAGCGTGGTACGACCCTCCATTGCTACCGTACACCTTCTTGGCCAACTTTGGTGATAGATCAAGACCCAGAGAGAAAATCAACAACAAGATTGAAGAAACCCAACCAAAGACCCCGAGAGCTTGATTTCAATCGCTGTCGCCGCCACTTAGGTTCGATCTCTCTAGTTTGTTGTTTTTGTCTTCATGGTTTGGGTTTTGTTAGAAATATCTCTCTATTTTTTGTTTCTGGGTTTGATCTTTCTCTGTTTTTTGTCTTCATGGGTTTCTCTATTTGATCTTTCTCCCTTTTTTTTTTTTCTTTTTTATCTTCGTGGGTTTTGTGCTTTTTGCTTGTTTGCTTGTGTGGGTTTGTGTGTTTCAAGTTTTGATTTCTGGGTTTTCTACAGACTCAAATTCTAAGTGAATTTTCATAGAAATTGAGTCTATGATACTTGCGTTGCTACAGTGAACTCAAATCTCAATGACTCTAGATGTTAGTTTCCTAAATAATTTGGAAACGATGATAACTAATAAAATTATTTGAAAATTGGTGTTATTTTGAAGAAAAAAAAAATCCATCAATGGAGCAATAAGTATATAATGCACATTTCTTGAAAATAGTTGCAAAGCATGCACACTGCCTATGCTTGTAAATTTGCCAAAAACTAAAATTGGTGAAGTATTCTCTTACACTCTAATCTCTTCAGGCCTAAGTATTTGTAAACATGTGCCAAAAAGAAAAGGGATTCTCAAGCTAATACTAAAAAAAAAATGGGCAGAGAATTTAAGCCAATACTAAAAGAAAAAAAAAAAATGAGGGCATGGGAGTTCAAAAGTTCATGTGACAAAACACTCAAATTACAGCGTATTGAATGAATATGAGCTAAAAACTCCATGTTTTTTTGATAATCTTTTGAAGAAACTATGAGATGAAACAATAATTAAACTAAACATAAAACCAAGCTTGGCCATAACCCAGAAACTTAAATTAAACCCAAAAATAAACAAATGACTCACAAAAACATCAAGGGCATGCCAAGATGCTCATCTAATAAAAGGACAAAAAATATCATTACTATCCCAAAAGATGAGCATCAAGTATAGTATAAACCTTAACTTGTATTATTCATTCAAGCCATCAGCTTTTTTTGGGTGCAAAAATCCTTACACAAAACAGAACAAGGTTATTAACAATGAAACAAAATAACAACTCTAAAATCGTAGATGGTTTTTCTCGCAGCCAATAATTTATTTTTATTTAAAAAAGAAAAAGTAGATGCTAACGTGGAAAATTGTGGGAGTTTTAAAAGTTTCGGTTATATATATATATATATAATAAATAAAAAAAGAGGTGACATTTGATTTGTGGCATTCCATAATCTCACTCGCTAGTTACTAAATCACATTCACTTGTTCCATAGGACAAATTCATTTTTCCTCTTTGGAAGACACTTAGGTTCGGACCATTTGGTCCATACTTTGATGTTGGAGACTTAGGTTATTTGGATTTGCTATAGTCATTGAGTTCCTTCAAGAAAATTTATTGCTTATAATAAATTGGCATGTGCCCTCCATGTTTAGCCGAAATTCCTACACAATACCAAATTTCCATCAAGTCTTTAAGGTTTAACTATCTCTAAAGGTCTGTTTGAGATCTGTTTATTTTGCTGAAAATACTGTAGACAAAAGTAAAAGTTAGCTGAAATAATACAGTAAGACCCATGAATAGTACCAAAAAGTGCAGTGGGGCCCATAAATAGTTGCAAAAATAAGCTGAATAGTCAAATAAGTTGTCTTTTTAATTTGGAGCCAAACACACACTAAGGCAAAAATTTATCGAATTCATGTTATACAAAAATCATGTTTCAGTTTTACATATCAGTTAGCAGGGGTAGATCATTAAGAAGGGTTTTGGGGGGGGGGGGGGGGGGCATGGCCCCTCCAAACTCTTCAAATATTAGATTTTTGCCCTTAAATTTACCTAAAACTTTTAAAAGAAATATGGTTAGCTCCCCAAACTCTTCATCTTTCTTGTATGACTATTAAATTGGTTCAATTTTATATTTGTTATTATTTTGCCCCTCATTCATAAAATTCTAGTTCCGCCCCTGTTAGTTAGGATATCAAACATCCAAAAAGGTTTGGATATCTTTGAGGAAAAAATTCAATACTATTTATGTTATACAAAAATCGTGTCTTTGAAGCATTAAATCAATTCTACATATCATGTTGGATATTTGACATTCGAACCTTTATAGGTTTGGATATATTTAATATAGGAATGGCTCCTTTGAATAATATTCATGTTATACAAAAATTGTGTTTTAGAAACACTATTTCGGTTCTACTCATTAGTTTGGATATTAGACATCTAAACCTTTAAGGTTTGGATATCTCTAAGGAAAAAATACATATAATATTTACTTTATACCAAAATTGTGTCTTTAAAATACTATTTCAATTCAAATATGAGTTAGATATCAGATATCCATCTTTAAGGAAAAAAAAATACAATCTTATAAATGTTATGTAGAAATCGTTTGTTCTACATATCAATTTGGATATCAGACATCCAAACAACCTTTAAGGTTTGGATATCTCTAATGTAAAAATTCAATAGTATTTTTTAAGAGAGTTTCAACCTGATGATAGCTCTTTATCATCAGATCAAGACACTAATTAGTTTTTGGTGTAAGCGAGGATTGAACCTCAAATCTCTTATACAACTATCAGAGATTTTATTAGTTGAGCTAACTGAAACCCACAAAATTCAATAGTATTTATTTTATATCAAAATCGTGTTTTAGAAACACTATATTAGACATTTAGTTCAGTTTGGATATTAGAAATTCACCTTTAAGGCAAAAATACAATCTTATTTATGTTTGGTCATTTTATTGGCATATTCATGGATAATATGAAGAATGCTTACTTGAAAATTGGAATTGGGATAGTTAACTCTATCATATTTTACTGTTTTTTACTGTTTTATTTAGCCATGTGGCCTTTGTGTGTACAAGTGTCTATTTCGGTGATTGAAATAGACACCTCCTGTAATTAACCGCATCAGCTCATGCAAACTTTTCATCTATTTTGCACAAAGAAACTACTTTTTTCTATTTTACACACTCATTTTTACAAAATACCCACATTAGTCTATCTATTCTACACATCTATTCAATAAAATATTCATTCTTTTACAATTTTTTATTATTTCCTCACTCACTACCCCTCTCTCTCACAGACCCAACACAACCAAAAAATACTAAAATATTAAATGCACGGTTACTGTAGCATTTGTGCATTTATGCACAATTTTACACCCACTAATGTGGGTGTTTTTTTGCTCAAAATGTGTAAAATTGACTACTTTTTGTATTTTGCAAGATTTTGCATGAGTTGATGAGATTGCTCTAAAAGTATCTGCATTAGTAGATGCAAAGTCTTGCAAAATGCAAAAAAAAAACACTTCATTTTACACATTTTGACCAAAAAAAAAAAAAAAACACCCATATCAGTAGGTGTAAAAGTGTGCATATATGCACGGTTACTGTAGCTCTTGCATTTAATATTTTATTATTTTTTTCTCTCTTCACCTCACTCTTTCTTTTTCTCTCTGGTCTAACTCTCCACCTCATTCGGGTTCCCTCTTTTTCCCAACGATCACAGCAACTTAGCAAAGAAGAAGAAGACAAATATCCAACCACCAACTCAGCACAACCCAACCATCACCACCGCAACCCAAACCTGCCAAAAAACCCATTCCAAATCCAAACCAAAATCAATAAAAACTAAATCCAACGGAAAACCCATATGAAAATCCAACAGAAACCTACATGAAAAACCCTATAGAAGTCAGTCGGATCTACTGTCGTTGCTGCCGCCGCATCTGCCTTGTTGCTATCACCAGATCCAACCCAAATGGACTTAGATTGACATGGGTTTGTGTTGAAGTGAAGTTTTTTAGTTTATTTATGGAGTTTTCCGATGAAGAAAGGGGCGAAAGAAGAAAACTTGACCAGTGAAGAAAAATGAGAGAAAGAAGAAAAAGAAAGAAAATTCACCATGTGAGAGAAAGAGAGAGAGAATAGTGTTCAGAAAAGAAAAGAGAGAAAGTGGGTTTGATTAGGTTGTTGAAATAATAAAAAAAGAATATAGAATGATTATTTAAAGAAAATAGTGTGTATAATAGATAAACTGATGTGGGAGTTTTGGATAAGTGGCTGTGTAAAATAGAAAAAGTGGATTCTTATGTTAAAATAGATAAGAAATTTTGCACAGACTCATGCAATTTAACTTGTTATAAAAAAGATCTAAAGTAATCGTGACTTGTGAGTCGTAAAACCCAAATTGTATAGAGATATTATGGGTTGCAAAGCCCAAACCGTTAAACAAAGTAGTTTCATTCATAAAACCCTGGGGGTGTTTGGTAAGTGTTAATGGTCATTTTCGCGACAAATTTTATGGTTCGACGAAATGACTAAGCCCAATTTCTTAGCGGGTCTGACTAATGTATTTTTGTCAATGTATTCTGCTCTGTTGCATGGCCCAAGCCCATGCAAATGGTTGGGGAATTGAGTAGGAATGGTTTTGGTGGGTGTGGGCTAGTTCCCATTGGACCTTTTACATAGGCCCAACCTGTATGTGCCACGAAGTGGGCTAGGGACACTAGGGGCATCTAGGGCCCATGAAGGAGGTCCAATGTCAAAAATTTCCACCTCAGATTTGACTCCATGCTCTGTGTGACTATGCTCCTAATTTTCAGCCTAGCTCCATTTTCCCACACCAAGGCAGCTGACTCTAAGAAAAAGGCTGAGCAGCCTAGCCCACTTAGCCACCCAAATGTAGTTTTTCAAGGCCTACAAAGACCAGAGACAGCAGCTATAAAGAGGAAACAACTTTGTTTCCAAAATCATGCAAAAAGCAACCAAACCTTTTCCTAAGCATAAAACATAATACACCAAGTCATAGAAATAGCATCTCAAAGGTCCAAGGCCTTCCTCCACCTAAAAACTAGTCACAAGCATCCCCTAGAGCTTGATATAAATATGCATCACCAGCCCACAAGAGGCAACAACGTTTTTCCCTACAAAAAAACCCAAAACTTTGACAAAAAAGCCTAGTCAGCTACCTAGTGTATGGATGATTTGAAGGCCTAGGGGTGAAAATATTGATACGGGGGAACTCTCCCTCTCTTGCTCGGGACCTCCTTCAATTTCTTCCTCTGTGTGACTACGGGCTAAAATTTCTAACTTATGAATATATAGTTTCTGCACTTTCTTGTGTTTTCATTTTTGTGTTGGCTTCTCTTTCCATAAAGGACCATTAGCCTTTGTGTACCTCACATTGCGAATTTTGGGCTTGGCTTTCCAAATAACCAACGAATTTAACAAACCCAAGAGGAGTTTTGGACTCATTTCTGCAATCTCGGCCTTTGTCGCAAAAACCTCCTCGACAGTAGGTAAGTTCAAACACACTTTTGAGTATTTTATACACCCTTACACACATTTTCACCCACACGTATATAAAAAACACACAAATAACATTATTTAAACTCCTCTACCAAACACCCCCCAATCTTTGAAGTGAAGATGATATTAGGCTTACACATATTTTGCATGACAGTGGAGATGTAAGCATAAAGATCAGCCCATGTAGATAAGGGTCTTTGTATTGCATTGATATTGCTTCCGGTGGTCACTATTTAGAATTTATAAAGAAATATTATATTAAAAATAATCAAACAAACCAATCTCAATCATCACTATTGAGCATTCGTGTAAGTTTATGTAAAATTTTTCGTATATTTTATAATAAAATTTTACTTTTTCTATTTTACACAACTAATTTTTTCAAATATCCACATCAGACTATCTATTATACAATATATTTTAATAAAATATTCATTTTTCATTTATTTTTATTATCTATACTACTATTTAAGGGGTTGCACCTGTTTGGACCGGATTTTTTTTTGTTCCAAAATACCCCTAAAACTCTTAAGTTTAAGTAGAGACAAAAGTAAAGAATAGTCAGATAAAAATACATGTCTAACTTGCACTAAAACATTGCCTATAAAATAGGACCACTCTCCTAATGGTTTTCAAATTACTTTATCCATTTATAAAAAAAATTTAAAATTAAAACAAAAACGCGTTTGTTTGTGAATACATCTGCCATGATAATTGATAAAAAAAAAAAAAAAAAAAAAAAACACACACACACACACACACACACACACACACACACATTTGCCATTATTGCAAAGAAAAAAAAAATCAATTACCTTTATAAAAAAAAAAAAAGAGTAAATGTTACCACAATTATTATCTCAATCCAATTATCACAACAATTATCTTTTGAACAATAAAAAAAAAACACTATTAAAAATTCTTCCACTCTTTTACCATGTACAAGTTTAAACTCCCCTCATACAAAAAAGAAAAATGAAAATTTAACAAACACACGTTTGTTTGTGAATATATCTGCCATGATAATTGATAAATAAAAAATAAATAAAAAAACATACACACACATCTGCCGTTATTGCAAAATATATATATATATATATATATATCAATTACCTTTATAAAAGAAAGAGTAAATGTTACCACAATTCATATCTCAATCCAATTATCACAACAATTATCTTTTGAACAATAAAAAAAACACTATTGAAAATTCATCCACTCTTTTACCCACGTATAAGTTTAAACTCCCCTCATATAAAAAAGAAAAAAGAAAAAAGAAAATTTAACTTCCCATTATCATCAAACAGTTACAATTTTATTTGACTTTGTCCATCCTTATCCTCACGTCCCATTTGCAAATTCAAATTAAAAACAAAAAATAAACAAACAAACAATCTTTGCTAGAGCCCGAGAGGTCTGGTATCAAACCCAAAAAAAAAAAAAAAAATGGCAGAGAAACGTGCAAAGAAGGCCATCGCTCAAAATAAAAAATAAAAGGTGGGTATTCTAATCTGTCCTTATGTATTCTGTTATTGATATTTTAGTTTTATGTGTTGTGGTTTTCATAGGTTGTGATTTATTTATTTGTTTCAATTTGGTGGTGTGTAGGTGGAAATTTATTGGCAAGGATTTCATACAATTGTTGCTCTATCTCATTTATATGCAGGGCCCTCTCATGTTCTTTCTAAATTTTTAGTTTTTTTGTTTACTGCCTTTTTTTTTTTTTTTTTTTTTTTAAGATTTTACAATTTCTTATATAATTCTATCAGCAAATTGTGGCATGTTGATTTTGTCTATTGGTTTTGTGTATTTTGTAGAAGATTTGCACGGACAAGGTCTTCTGATATTGGAGCAATGTTTTTGCATTCAAATAAGTGAGAATCACAACTCAGGTGGATTGATATTCATGGCTATATCTATAGCTTATTCTTTGAGTTTTTTTCCCCCCTTTTTCCTTTTTCTTTTAGATTTTAGAATTTCTTATATAATTTTATTAGCAAATAGTTCATTCCTTTTTCCATTGTGTTACTTTGTTATACTATTTTCAACAAGAAAGAAACTTAATTGAGTTCCTTGATTAGGCTCTTAAAGAGGGATATAAGCTACTAAATACCGCATACTTGGAGTAGACGTTGAGTCAAATGATCAATTCTGTCCACTATCTAAAGCCTATGAGAAAGCTTCTAATTTTTTAATTTTTTTTTTTCTACTAGAGCTAATATTTAATGCAGAACAGAGACAACAACAACAGGGAGGAAGATGATTTATAAGCTACTAAATACCGCATACTTGGAGTAGACGTTGAGTCAAATGATCAATTCTGTCCACTATCTAAAGCCTATGAGAAAGCTTCTAATTTTTTAATTTTTTTTTTCTACTAAAGCTAATATTTAATGCAGAACAGAGACAACAACAACAGGGAGGAAGATGATTTAAAATTTGAGATTCATCATGGGGGAAGGTTCAGGAATCTTAATGGGTTAATTCATGTTCAGGAATCTTAACGAGGCAAGGTTAGCTATGTGCTCTAAGTTATTTTTATTTTTTAGGGGGGATTAATATTTTGATGCTTATGTATATATTGTTTTGTGTGTTATAATGTAGGATACATTGTCTACCAATAGTCAGAAGACACCTCAAGGCTACAACAAGTACAACAAGTGTTGGAGGTGGATTGCTGCTGCTACTACAAGTGCTGTTTTTGTAACTGAAACTACTGCAAGGGCTGGAGAAGCAAGGGTTGCTGCTACAAGTGCTAGAGATTCAAGTTCAAAGTATGCAAGCGAAGCAAAAGAACAAACCTTGGACGATTTGAGAACATATAACTAGGCATTAACAATAATCTGTTTATGCAATCCACATACACTTGGTGGTGATAATTTTGGAGCCTTAGGTGATATAGATTATGTACCTGCAAATAATTTTGTAATTTTTTTTTTGTCCTTAATATAATTCTGCAACTTTAGGTGATAATTCTCACCTATTTATCCTGAATAAAGCTGCATTTTTACAGATTGCATATTTTAGGTGATATAAATGACTATGTTGCTACATTAATAGCATGGGAAACTCTCATGATACCTATTCTGTCAAACTTGAAAATATGTCATTGCTAAATGAGATACTTATTCCTTCAAATCTTAAGTAAGAAGGAATAAAGAGAGATGGAAGTGCCTAATTTTAAGGGATATGGATAAGTATCTAAAATTCAAGAATGTTTAAATTAGTACTTTTACATATCTAACCTTATTATTTAATCTTTTTAAACATATGAATTTGAAGGTATTTTGATACGCGAAATGATGAAACCCAAACAAGGAATTACGTTATTAATAATATAGACTAGCCTCTGAGCATGCGCGTCAGAGGCTCTTCTATCTTTTGTGTCAGGATTAAATTAGAACATTTATTATAATTTGGGATTACTACATTTTCCAATTACAAAAAAAAACCTAGGGGTGTGATGAAAAATTATTTCACCACACATAATACTCATCACACCCTTAAGTTTTTTTGTGATTGGAAAATGTAGTAATTTCAAATTATAATAAATGCTCTAATTTAATCCTTACCCAAAAAATAGAAGAGCCTCTGAGCATGATAAGCGCGTGCTCAGAGGCTAGTTTTCTCTAATGGTCATACTTTTTGACGAGAGAGAAATGTGCTATAGTGATGTGTGGGTTAATATAAAAATATAGAATAACAAGTAAATAATAAGATAAAAAAAACTATAAAAACTTAACACATTTCTATATTTACTCAATTTTGCAATTGCTCTTACCTATCATAAACCAGAAAAATGGGCCGGGTCGGATAGTTTGTCAGGTAGCGCAACCCAATTAGCCTCTCCAAAGCTTAAAATATAGAGAGAGAGAGAGAGAGTTTTGATTTTGAAAGCGATCGAAGAAATAGAGGGTTCAAGAAAGACTGGTCACTTCAGCTCGGTGCTTACTCACTGGTGAGTTATTAATATTATCTCTCTCTCTCACATTTGAAAGCAATAACAAAAACAAAAATGTGTTTTCTGGAAACAATTTTTAATTTTTTTAAAATTTTCTGTTCCAATAAAGAAGAAAAAAAGAAAAGAAAAAGATAGTAACTAACAGCCTAACAGGTGATAGAGTCATATGATTGATTACCCATTTGGTTTGATTTTTTTTTTTATAATTATTTCGTGACTTCGATATCTGACGTTATCGTTTTTGTTTTAACTTATGTTTGGTCGCCGAGAAAACAAACCGGTAAAGAAAAAGTCAAATAATAAAAAAATAAGTTTGAACTGGTATGCCGTGTTTGGCTGCTGGTGAAAGATAAGATTAATGTAATTCTAGGTTGCGTGATTAATTTTGATAGGATTAGTAGAGAATGAAAAAAGCTCATTTGTACAGGCACTGATTCACAATAACTCAAATACACAATCATTATGTAGATACTGGGGAAAAAAAAAGTGTTTTCTTCTTGTGTTGTGGAATTTTGACGTTCTTTATTGGTGGTGGTGAAATTGGGGGTGATTTTTGGTACTGGGAAATGGGAATGTGCTCAATTTTTAAGTTAGCAGAAGCTCATGTATGATATAGCTTGTGAAACACGGAATCGATACACATTTGGATGATGTGGGGATATGATTTTGTTTACATCTATGTATTATGGGTTTTGATTGGTCGGAGATGGTTTGCTCTTTTGTAATATTAATTCCATTCGTTTATATCGGTCAAAAATCCTGCTTTGAAGTTCTTTTTAGTTTGTTAACTTCTCTTTGGCTTTGTTGTATTGTGGAAATCTTTTCTTTACTATTAATGTGAGAAAACTGTGAAATATGTAGGTGGAATCCCCAACAACTTTAAATCAAATCTTCACCAGATTTTTTTTGAGCTGGTATATATCTTGTTTATTTATTCCTTATATTAAAAATCTGTGCATTTTCATTTTTCCTTATGCAACACATGGAGTTTTAGCAGTTAGCAAATTGAATTTCTGCAGGCACTGTGACAGTTCTACTTGATGAATTGGACAAAGGGTTGGCGTTGCCTTGCCAGCACCAATAAAACTGTCGGAAGGAGTGAATCATTGTATCATACCACAAATCAAAATCAAAATGGTGCTTTTACCTCAGAGAAGGTTCGAGTCCCTCAGTACTTGCAATCTCAAAGTGGGACATTTCCAGCAAGATCATTGTCGCAAGATGGTTTGTGGAGTACAGCTATAGGTTTTCAAGAAAGGCTGGTCCTGGCGAGAAATCTTGTTTGGAGATTTAAGCTACCTGGTGGTTTAGAAGGAAATGCCCCTTGGTTGACACAGAGAAAGATAGCTGTGTCTCGTAAGTATGGACACAGCATTGAAAATGATAATCACTTGGACAGAGATTTTCTTGTACAGCTTTGGGTTGCAGATAGGAAAATGAAAAATTCTAGGGGAAAAAAAAGGCGGAAATTGGTTAAGTATGAAAAATTTCCTGGTACAGCATATGAAAACCAACATCAGTATGGAAGATGGTATTCGGGGGCACGTCTTGCAGAACAGGATTTTTTGGACAAGGGCAAACCAGTTTTGAATCAACCACCTCTGAGCCAATCTGACTCAGCTTTTCTGGAGCCAGAATCTCCAGAGGACGTGAGTTGGGTTTAGTATAGCTGTCAATTTGTTATTTTTAGAATTAACCTGTAGATCTATGATTTAAGTTGTTTTTCAATGATTGTTCAGTAGCTCCATCTGTCATTATCTTTAACAAATACATCAGCTTGCTCATTGTGCTTTTGCTGCTATTTTACTATTGCTATTTTTGTGAAATTTAAATGCTGGTTGTGTATGTGTGAGGTAAGAAATTAGGTTAGAGAAATCCCTGTTAGAACAAAGGGAGAAAAAACATGAGAAAGGTTGAGGTTGCCTTGAAGTTATTTCCAAGATCTTAATGTTAAAAGTTAATCTTTTTCACCCACTGTCTGTAACATATGGATAATGTCTCACTTGGTATTTTTGTGATTTATTTAGGCCCAGGTTGCACTCCTTCTTGCTAGGTCCAATTTGTTGATTACTAGGGATATAGAGTGGGCAAATCTTATGCTTGGTTTTGAGCAGGTAATCCATTTTCCCTCATTTCCTTTTTCTTGTTCATTTTGATACTCATTTTGGAGCACATGTAGTAACCCATATCTTTTAAATACTGTGTATGATACTTTTAGGATGCCAAAATATTACTCCTTTATTAATTGATTTTTTTTTTTTTTTTTGCCTTTGACTTTAAAATAAAGCACCAGATTGAAGTGTTAATGATAAGAATATTGATATTTTTTAGTAGAGCATCAGATTAACTTCTCTGAGTAGTTCCCTACAGCTTCTAACTGGGAAATAAAAAAATTATTATTAAAATTATCTGTGCTATGATTTATTTAATTTCATCTTCTGGTTTAAGATCAATATCTATTTATATTGTGGTTGATCAACTTATTAGCTTGCATATTTGGCTTTTCTTTGATGGTCCCCTAGTGCTTATATAGTCGGCCTTAAGTCTTACATAGGTATGGGTCTGACAAGATCCACTCATAGCTAACTAAAATTATGGTGTGTTGTTTTTCACATAATTCACAAGACCCTGAGCCAGGTTTAGGGTGTTGGTAGTGTGATGCCAAGAGCCAAATGTTTGATCTGATGGTTGACGAGGTAGTGTTTAATTGGAACCTTTAACTGGCCCTGGTTTCATTTAATGAGTTTTGCAACCATGGTTTGTGAACGACTTTTATTGTCTGCCTGTATGCTTTGCTATTTGATATTTTCCATTTGGAGTAATTGTTTTAGAGTAAGGAACAAATTACACTAGGTGTAACTTGTTCCTTGCTCTAAAACAATTACTCCAAATGGAAAATATTAAGTGTAAATTTTGGTGTTACACCATTAAAAAATATTTTATTGGATCAATATTTTGAAAAATCAACTGTTGAATTCTGATAGCTGAACCTATCTCCTCTGTCTCTTTTGAGCATTTAATTTTTCATTTTCTTCTTCTTACGTTTATTTTCCTTGTCTAGTTGTATCTTTAGATTCTTTACTCTCAATTCTATTTGGTGGAACTGTAGGAAAACCGGTATGCAATTGTAGATGTGTGCTACCCCCAGTCAGTGAGTAATCAATCTAACTCCTTTCATTCTCCTAAAGTTTTTCCACACACAATTATCTTTTAAACAAATGGGCTTATTATTTTACCCTTTGAACCATTTTCTAATTCCTGATACTCTGTTGTTTTGCAGCCTGTAGGTTTTATTCGTGAGCAGAGCAATCTCCTTGCCAGACAGGTATATTCCTGATACTCTGTTGTTTTGCAGCCTGTAGATTTTACCGCTACACTCTTCATTTTTAAACGTTTTGTTGTGTGCACAATATATATAATACATTTGGTGTCAACTTCTTATTAACTATAATGCTATAATGTGTTAAGATTCTAATGTCATCCTTTAAAATCAACATGAAAATAAAAAAAGTTCAATATTATATCATAATAAAACAGAAAGTGTACATGTTACATGGAAGATGATTTCCTTGTATATTTCCATGTCAATCTCATCAAGTGGACTAAGGCATTGTTAATTTTATTATCTCAGACTTTTTACTTATTTGAGATGAGATGCCTGATCTCACATTTGAATTTTGAATTTGGTCTTTAATATTGTTGAGGATTTTATGGAATGTTACTGTGGATTGTTTTACTCCTTGAAGCCTATTAAAAAGAGGCCCTAGCAATAGTTTTGAGCAGTGCAATACTTGGGTTTTCTGTTTTCTCCTTTTATTTCTTATTTTGCAAGCACGTTCTGCATCAGTGATCCACCCACAAACATCATAGAGATCCACCCCCATTTTTTTATGGGTGTTTTCCCTATGTTTATAGGCTTGGCATCTATGCTTTTTAAGATTATAATGCTTTGGTTTTAATTGGTGTTGTTTATCAGTTTCACTTTTTTTTTTTTTTGTGTGGGGGGGGGGGGGGGGGGGGGGGTGGGGGGCAGAATTGTTTGATTTAGGACTTTTATTTGGGGGCTTGGCTTGGGTGTTTTGAATTTGGGGTAAGGTTTCAGTTCCTCTAATGGGATGGGCGTACTGTGCATTAACAGGAATGGACCTTTTAGGAAACAGAACAATATCTCTTTATGTTTTCCTGAAATAATAATGTTTTTGGTGACTGATAAATCAAAAAAATGTTTTGGAAAGTCAAGTAATGCATCGATAAAGAAAAACAAGATGTGTTACTGCCTAACTCAGATTCATTAGAAATTTTTTTTTTCTTTCATTTCTTGATTGATTGGAGAGAAAAGGTTGGTGGTGGAAAAAAAATGGTGAGCGGCGGTGGGTCGGTTTGCCTAGTAATAAATGGTAATGACTGCAGCAGTTGCGCTGATAGTCATGCACGTGCAATAAAGGTGGCAAGAGGCTTGGTGGTTGCAATATAGTGGTGGCATAATAAGTAAAGTTTGTTGAGCTTCTTGTAAGTGGACTTGGAGAAGTTAGTTTTGGTGGTGACTATGGCAGTCAGCGAAGGTCCAGCAGTGACAGAAAAGAGAGTGATGGTGTTCGAGCCTAAGTGAGCAAAAAAAAAAACAACATTTTTATAACCTGAAAAAAGCCCAGCACAAAAAGGTTCAGCATTTAGAAAAATTTTATGTCATACTGTTTTCGATAACTGTAATCAGAATTGTTCTGAACTACACGAGTACCAAAGAGATTGAACTGACCAAGAAAACTTTCACCTGACTTGGGACATGGGTAGACAAGTCCACAGAACTCTTTTTTGTGTTAACATGCTGGCGCCATTGACACTCCTTTGGCTTTCCTTTAACTGATTCTGGAAATTATTTAAATATGAACGATAGAGCAGAGTACCTATAAAATTAAAAAAAAAAAAAAAAAATTTAAAAAAATAACAGAGTACATGCATGATGTTCTTTAAAGCTATCCTGTGTTTGGGTTTTGGAATACTAGTTTAATTTTCTTGCTTGCTTGTGATATTTGATTTTATCTTTTAGAATCTTTCCTTGCCAATACTTGTTTTCCTTTCTTGCAGTTGCTACGAACAAGGCGCCCTTTTGTTGCATATATAACTGATGGCATGGGTAATGAGCTCTTCAGGGTGAGATTTCTCTGAGATTTATTTTCTTTCGGAACCATATCAGGCTTTTAGATTCTTATGGTTTGAATATGTTTCTGGTTATGCTTGAACTTTTTTAATTTTACCATGTTCAGGTTCGTAGGCCTTTTTGGTGGATTACCAGCTCAATATATGCAGAGATTGATGGTAAGGTATGTCAGCTAGACATTTATGCTGTTTTTCATTGCAACTATACATAGTTTTTAGCATGTTGAACGCCAATCAGACTGTTGCTGATTTCAAAAATCTGCTCCTATCTAGGAAATTGGTGTGGTTCACAGACGATGGCATTTGTGGAGGAGGATATATGACTTGTACCTGGGGTAAATACTGTTTTCTGAATTACTTTGCAAATTTCTTTATTCATTTAAGGTTAGTGCCTTTATATTTCATTGCAATTGAAGTTTGGAGCCAGAGGTTTTATTTAAGGTGCTTTCTTTCATTGCAAAAGATACTTAAAGTAGAGATACAAGATAGATGGTTGTGGAATGGTGGATCATCTGGCTCAGGAAATGATTTTAGGTGAATTAGCTTATTAAGTATCTGCTTTGTTGTCCATGAATGGCAGAATTCAGTACGTTCTGATATTGTGGGTTGATGATTTTAGTGGTATCAATCTTCTACTCACTACAATAACAAGCTATGTTTTGTACTTCCTGAAGGACCATTTACCTACAATTAGAATAATATATTTTGACACTTTTTAGATATCATTGGAGTCTTCTATTTTTGGGTAGTTCGACCATGGAATTTCATTGTTTCTGTATTTCCAGAATATGTGTGTAGTAGCTTATCTAGAGTGGGAACGTGTTAAAATGCCATTATGAAGAAATTTTGTGATATTTGTACATATATTTGATCAACATCTTTTAAAATGCCATTTTATAGCTGCCTTGCCATGAGGGAAGCAGCATTAGTCTTTCAAAGCCATGATGTTAACTTGTAGCTCCAAAGCAATGGCTAGTTACTTCTATAGGCAAATATAAGATTAGGAGGAATTTCATCTTCTTTATTTTAGTTCTACAAATATGAACTTTAAAAGAATTTTGACCTAGTTGCTAAACACTCTTGTTGTTGTTGTTGTTGTTGTTTTTTTTTTTTTTTTTTTTTTTGAGGGGAAAGTGTGGGGCCCGGGGGAGGAGTGGTTGACAAATATTTGACCACTTTTTGATTTTTCTACACTGGTATATTATATGCGCCGTCGTAGTTATGAACTTATAATAGCCACCTGTGTGATTAGTTATTAATTAAAAGAGATTATGGGTATGTATGCACCAACATGCTTCTACAGGGTAAACATGCTCCCTTGTATTATCTCTGTTTCAGTAATGTGTTAATGATGTAATCTCGCATCTTGAGTCACACTTTTTTTTTTGTTCAGTCAGTTTTTTATTGGTAACTACACATGTACCCAACGGATCTTAAACTTACGATTCACCCTCCGTCTTTCTCTTAAAAGGGGAGGAGGTGCCATTTGAGCTAGATGTCATTGCAGTCTACACTTGTAACTTCTGTTATTGGACTTTGTTTTGTTTCTATCTTATGCCTCCAAGCCTAAGGTCATTTGATTTGTAGGAATAAGCAGTTTGCAGTTGTTGAAAACCCTGGCTTCTGGAATTGGACATTTACTTTGAAAGATATTGACGGAAAAGTGCTTGCTGAGATTGATCGTGACTGGAGGGGCTTTGGCTTTGAGGTTGTTTCTTTTCTGCTTTACAAAGATATTATATAAGCTATGTAGTTGATTCTAATGCACAATTTGTTCTCTTCTTTCAAAACTAAGTTTTGGATTTTACTTGATTCATGGTGTAATGCTTAAGTTTTATTCTCTTTTGTGAACCAAGGTTTTGGATTAAACTTCATATTCTATTAGTCTACCAATCCACTATGGACTTGCCGACTCGAAACTTTTTGAATTATATATAGTCTGTACCTATAAGTCATTGTAGAAGTTTGTGTTCATTATTGATGTTTTAGATTGTAGATATGCCTAGAAAATTATCCAAGATATTAATTGTTAACAAATTTACTGTGTATACCAATATTTATGGTTGCTTCAAGGGAGCCTAGGTCTCCAAATTTATAGAATGTGGACTACTTTGTGAGTCTGGATCTCCACAACACAAGTTTTTTCACATAATAAAAGTGCATAAACCTTATTGATTAGTACTTGCTTCTACATGCTTGACCAACATTCAAAGCTAGAAATTAGGTACCACTGTAGCACCACAACATTCAAGTCCTAAGAAATAGCAACAGATAATGGAACAAACAACCAACTGGGACTCAACTACTGCCTAAAAACCAGGACTACCCGATCAGCTTAAAGTTAAAAAAAAAAAATCTTGGCACTGTCACCAAGCACACTCAAACTCAAACTAACTAATAATGCACGTAACAAAATTCTGATTATCAAATACCTGTGTAACTCATGTCAGTAATTATGAGACAGAAGAATTGGAATGATATTCCTCAAAACCACTGTTGATAGCACATACTTGAAATTGTAATACAATGGGAGTTTCCTTAATCCTTATGTAGATCACATAGAGCATAATAAGTTTCCTTATGTAGATCACATAGAGCATAATGGGCTGGTTCTAAGTGCAAGAACGATTTCAATTTTTGGAAATAATTTTTGAAGAAACAAGTGTTGTTAAAATGTACAAGTTTTATGTTTAACCTTAGAAAGCATAGGGCTGTATGTACCCTTTATATGTAGAGTTCTTGATGACCCTTACTTTTAATTATTCGTTTTAAAATTTTCAATAATTAATTTATCAGCCTTCTATTGTTATTTTGTATGCATTGCCTTACAAAATGAATAATTATCCTTGTTTTGAAACATCTAATCAAGTAATGGTGTAATTAAGGTGTGATACATAATGCAATTTTCCTTGACAAACTATGAGATAATGAGTTGTTACTGATCTTTAAACCAGAGTTGGCTTAGACCATTTTGTTTTGTATCATTGACAGACGTCTATCTAGTCTTCTGGGTTATATTATGTCTTTTCAGAAGGATCATTTGCATTTGTATTTTTTGTTTGAGTTACTAGATTTATTTTGGTTGCCAAAGGAACTAGCTACGGGTATGGAAATTTAATCTTGAACTATAATTTGATGAAATGCAGATCTTTACTGATGCTGGTCAGTATGTGATCCGATTTGGGAGTTCTGATCCTGGCTCCAAGACTGGCCCTGCTACAATGGTACCACATCAGGAAACAAAAAAGGAATTATTTTCGTTTAATGATTTTATTGATTTCTCTAATCTTATATGTCCTGTCTTTGGTGGCAGATACAAGAGTTGGAAGTTGCCCGTCCACTGACTCTGTCAGAGAGAGCTGTAGCTGTTGCTCTTGCTATATCTCTGGATAATGACTATTTCTCAAGACATGGTGGCTGGTAAGCTTGTCCTTAGTGCTAAAATTTTCACAACTACAATAGAATCTAGGATTCAGTTCATATTGATCACCTCAACTGCTACTCGTCTTCACACCATTTTCGAAAGTTTGTGGTGTTCGTTTCCTTAAATGGCTATATCTTTTATCCTAAAAATGCAATTTTATATCATTTGGATAAGATAGCACTTCCACTCTCCATAACTATGGGGCGGTGGGTGAAGTCATGAATTTAATCACTTTATGTTGGAAGTTTTCTCAGTACTAAAAATGTTAATTTTTAGGCCATCATCAAAATTGATAGAGAGTTGAAATTAGTACTGATTTTGCCCTCGCTTTTCTTTTGTCATCAGGGCATTACCTTTTGTTGCAGTTGGGGAGTAGTTTTGGTTTGCAATATAGTTATATTCTGTGTTTGCAATTTGGGAGAAATAGCAATGAGCCAAGCAATAATAGCCTAGAAGGTGGTCTACTGATCTGTTTTCTTGTTTCCTTACCCCACCCCACAATCTGAATTTGTAACTCTTACCCTTTTTTGAGTATGTTTTTACCAAATGACTTTCTTCTATTGCTCCCTTTATATGTGCTTGTTGCTGTTGCTGACACCATGATTAATTTGAGATATCAAAATGACTGTTTATCACTGAGAGAATGTATTATTTGTCAAGACCTGGCTCCAGCGTTTTACAATAATTGGATATACAGTAATAGGATAATACTCGGGAATTGTAGCATGACCAAGAAATGAAAAAGAAGATGTCTTTGTTTTGGGTATGAGAAAGTTGGTATTTGATTAGAAAAGGTATTTGCCTTCTTTGAGGAATGTGACAATTTCAATTCAATTATTTGTGTTTTTATTCAAGATTTACTTTATACATGGCAGGCAAGGTTTCAATAATGTAAAATCGCCTTGTTGTAACGTTAGTTCTATAAAAACGAAAGGAATCCTTTTGGATGCTACTTTTTATTTATCCACTTTTAGGTGCTCTACTTTTTTTTTTCTTTTTTTTGAGGAAATGGTGCTCCATTTAAAAGAAAGAAAACATGTCCTTGTTTGTATAGGAGTGTACTGTGAAGTGTAAACTGAGTAGTATTTTTTTTTTACTGAATCAGCTACTTTTATCTTATTCTTGGGTAGTTTTTTTTGTTTTTATTTTTATATATATATATATTTTTGATAGGTATTATTTATTGGGTAGTTATCATTTTTTTATATTGCAAATTTTAGTACATCATTATTATTTTTTTCAATAAAAAAAAATACAACAATTTTCATGATTTTTTTTTTTTTTTTGGTTGAGTTTCATAATTGTTAAATTGTTAGTATTAACTAAAATTTTCTATTAAAAAAAATGTTAGAAAGTATTTAGTATAAAATGATACAACCGGTATCAAATTTCAATATATGATTGTTTATCAAAAAAATAAAAAATAAAAAAATAGAGATACCAATATATAACTATCCTACTAACAAATAAAAGATATGTATTAGTGGATAGTTAGTTTTGCTAACATATGTATCTATACTATTATTCAAGGAGTTTTCTTTGTTTGGATTTCTCATTTTTTTAGTTCAAAAATGCTCCTACATTTCTATTTTGATTTATTCACTTATAAATTAAATTTTCAAAATAAAAATGATATATATATATATATATAATAATAATAATAATAAAATAAAAACACAGTTTTTTTTTCCTACAAAATAGGACCAATAACAAAAAAAAAAAAAAAAAGACTCATCACACAGGCGAAGCGCGTGTGATGAGGTTAATACTACTATTTAAGAGGGTTTTTTCTGTTTGAATTCCTTATTTTCATAGTTCTAAAATACTCATATCATTCATATACAAGTTTCAATTTTTCAACTAACAAGGATAAATATGTAAAATAAAATTTTTTTACTTTAATAACCCACAAATTCATATACGCTTTGCCAGTTTACAACTCAATAACATCTACTCTCATTCTTTTTCAAATTACACAAATTCAGTCTCATCTTCTTCTTTCTTCTTCTTCTTTTATTTCTAGATTTGGGTTCTAAACAATTAAGCATAATTTACACAATTCAAATAGCTTTTCAAGCTCTATCTTCTACATCTCTAATCTAAATTGCAAGTTATTCTTTCTTTTCTTTTATTTCTTTTCTTCATCATTGACTATTGTTTGAGCTCTTACCTTCCATGACTACCAATGATTTAGAATTTGAGGTGTACTTACCTGTGAGTGAATGAGATTTTTATAGGAATTCGATGGTATTTGACTATTGCTTATTACTTGTGATTGACTTCAATATCACGTGCCTCAAAAAAAAAAAATTTCCTTATATTTTCCTTCTTCTTTTTTGTTCCTTTGCACCAACATGTATCTGTTTTTCTTTTTCTTTTCTTTTTTTTCCTTATCTTTTCCCTTTTTTTTTTTTTTTTGTGCGTGGATATTTTCAAACTTTTCAATTTTAACTCACACAAACTCTTTTTTTTGAAGTTGTCTATACGTATAATAAAGCCCAAAAGGAATCACTCTGGCATAAAACTCTATTTGAGTGTTTGTTGTATACCTTTGTCATTTGCATCTATGTGTATAATTTTTTTTTTGGCTTATCTTTTCCTTTTGTGTGTGGATATTTTCAAGCTTTTCACTCAAACACAAGCTCTTTTTAAAGATTTGAATATGAGAAGTTTATCAATAACGAATTGATGTTTATCACTTTGTTTTTAATTCAATTATTTTTGTTTGCTTGCAAAAAAAAAAAAAAATCAATTATTTTTGTTTGAGATTTAAAAAAAAAAAAATTTGTGATTTTGAGAGGAGAAATTTTTTTTTTTCTTTCTTTTCTTTAAAGTAACCCAACATATTTCCCTAAAAAAAAAATTTTAAAAGAGTAACCGAACAATTAAGAGTATTTGACTTTAAAAAAAAAAAAAATAGAAAAGAAAGGAAGGATCAAGAAGTAACCAAATTCAAATAGAAAATATACTTATCTACATGTATCAGATTTCTTTCTTTTCTTTTTTTTCTTTTTTTTTTTTTTCTTTTTTTGGCTTATCTTTTCCTTTTGTGTTGGATATTTTCAAACTTTTCAATCAAACACAAACTCTTTTTAAAGGATTTGAATCTGAGAAGTTTATCAATAATCTATACTACTATTTAAAAAACTTTCTTGTTTGGATTCCTCATTTTCATAGTTCTAAAATATCTCTATACTATTCACTTACAAGTTTTCAACTAGCAGGGATAAATATGTAAAAAAAAAAATTTTACTTTAATAACCCACAAATCCACATACGCTTTGCCAGTTTACAACCTAATAACATCTACTCTCATTCTTCTTCAAATTACACAAATTTAGTCTCATCCTATTCTTTCTTCTTCTTCTTCTATTTCCAGATTTGGATTCTAAACAAATCAACATAATTTATACAATTCAAATTGCTTTTCAAGCTCTATCTTCTGCATCTCTAATCTAAATTGCAAGTTATTCTTTCTTTTCTTCGTCATTGACTATTGTTTGAGTTCTTACCTTCCATAACTACCAATGATTTAGAATTTGAGGTGTACTTACCTGTGGGTGAATGAGATTTTTATAAGTATTCAATGGTATTTGACCATTGCTTATTACCTGTGATTGACTTCAATATCACGTGCCTCAAAATCTTTTTTTTTTTCCTTCTTCTTTTTTGTTCCTTTGCACCAACATGTATTTTTTTTCCTTTTTCTTTTCTTTTTTTCCTTATCTTCCCCTCTCTTTTTTGTGTGTGGATATTTTCAAACTTTTCAGTTTTAACTCACACAAACTCTTTTTTTTGAAGTTGTCTATACGTATAATAAAGCCCAAAAGGAATCACTCTGGCATAAAACTCTATTTGAGTGTTTGTTGTATACCTTTGTCATTTGCATCTACGTGTATCATTTTTTTTTTTTTTTTTTTTGCGCTTATCTTTTCCTTTTGTATGTGGATATTTTCAAACTTTTCACTCAAACACAAACTCTTTTTAAAGATTTGAATTTGAGAAGTTTATCAATAACGAATGGATGTTTATCACTTTGTTTTAAATTCAATTATTTTTGTTTGCTTGCAAAAAAAAAAAAAAAAATCAATTATTTTTGTTTGAGATTTAAAAAAAAAAAATTTTGTGATTTTGAAAGGAGAATTTTTTTTTTCTTTCTTTTCTTTAAAGTAACCCAACATACTTCCCTAAAAAAAAAATTAAAGAAAAAAGAGCAACCGAACAATTAAGAGTATTTGAGTTTAAAAAAAAAAATAGAAAAGAAAGGAAGGACCAAGAAGAAACCGAATTCAAATAGAAAATATACTTATCTACGTGTATCTGATTTTTTTTTTTTTTTGCTTATCTTTTCCTTTTGTTTGTGGATATTTTCAAACTTTTCACTCAAACACAAACTCTTTTTAAAGGATTTGAATCTGAGAAGTTTATCAATAACGAATTGATGTTTATCACTTTGTTTAAATTCAATTATTTTTGTTTGATTTATAATAAAAAAATTTATTTTTGTTTGAGATTTAAAAAAATCGTGATTTTGAGGGGAGAATTTTTTTTTCTTTCTTTTCTTTAAAGTAACCTAACATACTTCCCTAAATGGTTCAAAAAAAAAAAAAAACCGCACCTCCCCAAAAAAAAAAGAGAGTAACCGAACAATATAAGATTATTTGAGTTTAAAAAAAACAAAAAACAAAATAAAGTAAAAAAGAAAAGAAAGAAAGGACCAAGAAGTAACTGAATTCAAATAAAAAATATACTTTTCAAATAGGGAAGAAGAGATTTAGAAAATTTTTTTTTTTTTAAAATGTGAGAATTGAAATTTTAGAGAAACAGCAATTTAAAAAAAAATAAAAGGAGAGATAAAAGAGGTTAAAATTTAGGATTTTATGAAAAAGAGAATAGTTTATTTTTACATGGTAGTTAAACATATATTTTTACTGAATTATCCTCAAATTTTGTTTGTGTTTGAATTCCTATATAAAAATAAAAAAGGACAACTTTTGAAAATATGTTAGTGAGAGTTTGTGTTTGAAATGCTATTAAAAAAAGAACAAAGTTTAAATATAAAATTGGCTGTAACCTAAAACTACAACTATACTCAATAAAATAAACACTAGCCTCTTTGAGGCTCTTTTATTTTTTTGGAAAGTTAATAATTTGCATCCATTATAATTTAGAATTACTACATTTTTCAATCACAAAAAAATCTGGAAGTGTGATGAGTATTATGAGTTTGCAGGTGAAATAATTTTTCATCACCCCTAAGATTTTTTTTTTTTTTTTTTTTTGTGATTGAAAAATGTAGTAATCCAAAATTATAATGAATGCAAATTATTAACTTTTTCTTCCAAAAAAAATAAAAGAGCCTAATTTATTGATTTTTAATACGGGGTATTATTTAAGAGAAGTGTTATACTCGCAACATTTTCACAATAAATTAGAGGTAATTAGTTATTGGTTCAAATTTGAACTTATCATTAAAATTATTTTTCTACCCCACCATTAACAACTTACTACATAAGATTTGTTGTAAAAATATTATAGACATAGCATTTCTCATTATTTAATACAATTTTTTTTTTTTTTTTTTCATACGAGGGCCCACACTCATTCATGAAATAAAACAACTTGCAACGTCACGTTCCACGAAGGAGAAAAGTCGCGTACCATTTTGTGTTTTTTTGAAAAAATGCGACATATCGTGTACCTATTTTACCGGGAAAGTTATAAAATAGAGAGATAGATGCAACTAAAATGATCACGCTTTAAAGAAGCACACCACACCACGCCAAATTGTTAGAAAACACAAGAAAGGGTACAAAGAAGTAACTGCAGTTTCAATAGAGGAAAGAGACAAGGCAGAGAGGCAGAGTACTAAACTGTTCTCTCTTCAATAGGGAGCGACGAGGAGAGAGAGACAGAGAGGAATATATTCAAAAAGCACTTCAAAAAGTATGTTTACTATTTTCCATTTCTATTCTTTCATTCTTTGACATCATATTTTCTTTTCTTTAACTTTTTCTTTGTTTTTCAAAAACCAGTTTATGTTTTTTTTTGTATTTTTTTTAAGTTAACTATCTTTTTTTTTTTTTTTTTTGCTTATAATTTTTGATAATTAAGTTTGCATATAAGATAAAATCAAACTGCATTGCACGATAAGAGATGCCTTTCTTTTTTTTTCGATAGTAAAGAAGGGCCTTTTAGAAGAGAGAACAAAAATAAAATGATTGTCAAGAAAAGTAAACATGTTTTATCGGAAATGAGAGAGAGAGAGAGAATAGTTTATGATAGTCGAGGCGGGTAGCAAATTAAAATTTATAATTTTCAAAATATTAAATTAATCCTTAAAGTTTAAAAAATAAAAGATAAAATCTTATAATTTTAAAATGTAAAAATTAAACTTCAACTCATATAAGGGAAATAACATTGTGTTTTAAACTTAATAGTATATACTAAGTGTTTGATTTGTAATTAATTACCTTTGAAACTATACCGTTCAATTTGTTACTTTTTGAAATTTTAGGGTTTAGTTTGTTACACCTTTTAAAATGTAATTTTTTCCAAACTATTTTTTATTTAAATCAAACATACTCTCTAGCTTAGGATAAAAAAAGTCTTTTTTGAGTGAAAAATACGAAAAATATATAAAATAAATGTTTTAAAAACAAAAACATATCGCCCAAAAAAAAAAAAAAAAAAAAAAAAACCAACAGAACATACCTTAAAGTGTTGAATGCCTTGGAATGAACAGAATTGAATTGAATAAAGATTAATTCTCATTTTTTATTCTTTTCTTATAATTTAATAAAGACAAAGTTTTCTTTATTCTTTTTATTGTATATAAATTTTGATAAATTCATCGTTGAATTACACTTTTTTTTCATATATTTTACGTTTGTAAAATTTTTAGAAAATAAAAAATTAATAATTATATCGAATGTTTAAATATCAAGGTTTTTTTTTTTTTTTTTATTGTATAAGATTATGTATAAAAAATAAGTTTATGCATCCAATATTAAATAACATTCGATTAGAACAAAATTTATCATACTTGTTAAGAACACATAAAAAATATGCAATTCACCCATTAAATTTCAAGATATGTAATAATGTTTTTAATGATTATTGGCAGCTCAGAGACAACTTTTATCCATTTAATAAGGACAAAATTTTAGTTGAGGGGAGCAAGTTACCCCATTGAACTGCAAGCTCTTAACTTGCTTTTAAGGTGTATTAAGGAAAACTTTAGGAACTGTTTGGATTTATTATTTTCTATCACTCATAACTCAAAATTGATATATCCCACGGCAGAAAGGTGTTTTCGAATTTTTTTCAATTTTTATTTTTATCATTCAAATTCTCTTATTATTTTTGAGTGATGAGTTAACAATACTCAAAACAACTAAAATATGTTTTCCAGTTATAAAAACTGAGGGCATGTTTGTTTTACCATCTCAAAATCACATTTTTACATTTTAAACAATATTACATACATTTTTACACATTCCTTTGCCCACACGTATTTTAAAAAATTACAAATAACGTTGCTAAATCTACTCTACCAAATATCCCCTGAGTTTCAGTATCATTTTGGTAAATATACACAAATTACTGTAACCCATGGTCAGAGGGAAGTCACGCCAGGCACAAAACAATCACTTCATCAAGCTCAGAACAATCACTCCAACGGCTCTCTTCCTCTCAGAGCACACATACCCCACTGACGAGGAGCTTTAGCGCGTCGGCCACAGACAGCCCGGCGAGCCCAGACGGCGGCAAGCAACCCCACGGCCAAGAAAAAAAAAAATCAAAACACACGTGAAAAGTACCTTTCAATGCCATCGAAACATTGAAAATCATAAAAATCAAAACATCATAAAAGAATTTATAAACAATCACTCCAATGACTCTCTTCCTCTCAGAGCACACATTTAACACACATGACGAAGAGCTTTAGCGCGTCAGCCACAGATAGCCCGGCAAGCCTAGACGGCGGCGAGCAACCCCGCGGCTAGAAACCCCACCGCACTCCAATTTGCTTTTTTTAAAGGTAGATCTACCTTCTTTTAAGGGTAGCAGCGGCGCAAATGGGTCTTGTAAGGGTTGCTGGGTTCAGGCAGAGAGATTTTTGTGGGTTTGGTGAATATTTTGAGTGATAGAGGGAGGAGTGATGATATACGCGCGATGAGTGAGAAGTTATAAATTTTTTAGATCTAAATAACTCCTTATTTTTTTTATTTTTTATATAAGATATTATCTTTATATATTAAAAAGATTTAAAAAAATAATCATTGTTCTTTTGACTTTCAAAAGTACTTCTAAATTTATTAACTTATCTTTATTCTTAAAATATAAAAATGAAATTAAAACTGAAAATTGACAAAAATTAAAAACAAAAACCTACCTATGTTTATAAAATTACCTAATGTTCTATAAAACTTTTCATTATCCCATCTACACAACCAAAACTATCTTCCTTAAAAAAAAAAAAAAAAAAAAAAAACTACCCCATGTTCTGAAAAAAAAAAAAAAACCTACCCATGTTACAAAAAAAAAATTTTAAAAACGTTTCATTACAAATATGAAGCGCGTGTGATGAGGCTAGTATTAAAAAATGCTCAAACTCTCCTATATTCCTTCAATCATTTATGTTTTCATTTTTTTTTTTTTTTGCTTTATCAAGATTGACCTTTTTTTTTTTTTAATTTTCGGTTTCTCTTGCTCCCTATTCTCATTATGTTGAATTTGGTTTTTTTTTTTTTTTTTTTCACCTCAAATGAGGCTAATCTTATTTAATAGTTTGTATTTTTTAATCATCAATGAACAGTTAAAATTAAATTATATAGGATGGTAATATGGTTATAAAAATAAATATGTATATACTATACGTCCAATTATTAACTTAGGATAGTTATAGGGAAAAAAAAACCTGGGGAGTTATTAAAAAATTATAATTAACGTCGGATAAAAAATTAACTTGGGAATTGGGATTAAATACATGAGAGAAAATGATGGCTTTTTCCCAAAAAAAATGAAAGAAAATGATGGCTTTTTTTCCATTTCATTTATATTTTATGTATGTAACGATAAGTTCATGAAAAATATAAACACAATACCAAGGCTAAAATACACTTGGCAAAAGGGTAGGAAAAAAAAAATATATATATATATATATATAATATAATATTTTAATTAAAAGATCAAGATAAGTCTGACACAAGTTATAGTAAAATCAATGATCGTTGAAGGTTCACAGGGGTTCGCAAGAAGAGGACAAAAAAAATTAATAAAGTTATTCTTGCATCACATAAAGTGCTATAACATTAGTCACAATTTATGCCAGTTGTGTTTAGTAATGGAGTGTTCTGACATAAGTTTACGGACACTCTTTTACCAACTTTAACTCACTGTATAAGCGAGTTGTGATTAACATCGTGATACTTTGTAACACCAGAATTTTTCAAATTAATATAAGCAAAGAAAGGTCAAATGAGTAGACTATAGAGTAGACAGTAGAGAGTAGAGTAGTAGGTTTCAATTAATATTTGAATGACCTTTGACATCACTATCAAGAATTAACCATGCTTTTTGTAGACTCTGATCACAATTCATAGCCTTTTCAGTGTCCATCTTTGCGTGACACCCCAACCAAACCAAAACAAACAACACCATCTTTTTTTTTATTGACATACCTATGTGATAAACTGACATTGTGTTGTAAAAAAAAAAAAATTTGTCGATTTTATGTGATAATAATAAAAAGTTAATTATAATTTTTATTAATTACAACTTCTCATGATACTATCAATACTGTTTAGAATTGAGTTCCCATTTGGCCATTGAGCAATTTCTTTTTATAATCATCTGGTCTATATACTCTATATAGTATGTATAGAGATTTCTTTTTGTGATTGTTATATGTTTGATATCTTTTGCTTAAGATGTTAATTTTTTTCTGGGTAATTAATATTCTATTAAACATGTTTTTTTTTTTTTTGACCTGTTTGATATCTTTTTTTTTTTCTTTGTGATTGATATGTTTGACGTCTATCCACTCATGTTTTGGTCTGTGAAGTAACAAGTTGTTTCTTTTTATACGCATAAACATGTTTGTGTTTTTTGTTTTTTTTTTTTTAAATATTAATTCTTCTAAATGGATATGATTCTTAATTGTAATCTTTGCCTGATATTTTTTGTTTTATAAATTAATTCATGAAGGTTTATCATTTATGGGCTCGCAGTGAGAGGGGGGAAAAAAGGTCTATTGGCACCCCAAAAAAAAAAAAAAATCCACCGACAATTTGTTATTGAGAGATTGAAAAAGTATTGCTCATGTGAAATGACACTTAGAGTGAAAAAATAAAATCCCTTTTTATTTTAAATAAGAGCATTTTTTTTTTTATATATTTACTTTTCAAAACACCTCACGTTAAATTATTTATTTTACATTACATTTCATTAAAATATTTAAGTTTCTTATTATTCATATACAATAATCATCCATCAACTTTTTATTTATTTATTCTCGAGATACGTAAAACAGAATAAAAAATAAAAAATAAAAAAAATAATGTTAGTGTAAATTTATACAATTACTATAGCCAATTTATAAATTTATACAATTATACATAAACTTATATAGGTTATTTTAGTCAAAATTGTGTAAATTCTACACATTTTTCTCTTTACACTAATGGAATTGCTCTTCAAGGAAACTTCTTAACTCAATTATTGTCACTATACATTACTTAAAGAATAATAAGTACAACTCTGGTTTAGGTATGATGTGAATTAAGAGAATTAATTAAGAATTTTAACCAATTACTTTTTAAAAAAAAATGGTTACCACCAAAATTACCAAGTTAAAATATCAATATTACATAATAACACAAAAATTTAGGTGAGTAGATAAATAAGTGATGTAATTGTGAGTTGACACCAAAATTATCAACTCAACTATTGTGACTATATTACTCAAACAAGTTCATCCAAAAAAAAAAACTCAAACAATAATAAGCACCAATTTAGGTACATGTCAATTAAGAAAATCAATCACTAAAAAATTATTATCACCAAAATCAACAAGCTAAAATATCAACTGTGTACAAGAACACATAAGTTTATGTAGAAACATTTTTAAAAGAAAACCATGAAACAAACTTCAAATAAATCCATTATTATAAAAACTATTACAACTTATTGTCAAGTTTATTCTTAACTTGAGATTTACACCAAATACAACAATATCTTTTCTTTAGAAATTAACTTAAATTCACTGGAGATTTTCGCTTACTTTGAATACAATCCCAAATTTGTCTTTCACCTTATATGTTTCAATGTGAAAAAGAAAAACAATTCATTGCTTTTCTTTGCTCTCACATACTGTAACTTTGCTCCTTTTTTCTTCTTCATTTTTCTCCCACTAGAAAACACATTCCCCCAAAAAAAGTCACTTAAACATACGTACACATTTATAATTTATTGATTTGCACAATTGTGAATAAGTGATGGATACGTTCTACTTATCACATTTGATCACTCACAAATGCACAAATTAACCGGTTGTGGAATGAGTACAAAAATAAGTATGTATAATTATTATTATTATTATTATTGAAGAAAAGCAAAAGTGAGAATGGTTGAATTAACTTCTAGTAGAGAAGTAGAATTAACCTAAAATATCACGTAACCTACTTTTAATGGAAGTAGAATTGTCCAAGCTCATACCAAGAGCTATTATATGATGTGGACTGGACTTTTAAGGTGCCTTGAACCCAAACAATACGCTGATATATGCTTTAATCTGAAAAAGACAAATGTACTGGGTTAAATGGGAACTGGGTGAGTGCAGACTAGAGAGCAAGAGTGGAATACGAAGCATTCGCTTTCATTTCCTTGTCACGCAAACAGAGACAAAGCTCTCTGCTCTTAAGTCTTTCCACTTTCAGTGACCATCTTTGCATGCATGACTCCAAATTTTCACCAAACAATGTGCGTTTTTTCTGAGATTCATAGCATTTCAAGTCTTTCCTTGTTGTTGCTTCACTATCCTCTACCTATTCAACTCATTTTAGGTTTCTGAAGTACCAAGTAAAGTAAGTGTACCCATTTGGTTATTGAGCAACTTTCTTGCAAGGGCCTTTTCTCCTATCACAAGTGATTTCTTTTTGTGTTTCTATGTTATTTGTTTGAGTTGTTTCTTATTATCTTCTGGGCTATATAGAGATTTTGTTTTTGTGATTATACTATGTTTGATGTCTTTTGCTTTTAAAAATATTCTCTTTTCTTTTTTTGAAGGAAAAAATATATTAATTTTTCTGGGTAATCTTCGATTAAAAACATGATTTACCTGTTTCATGTCTTTCCTTGTAATATTTGTTGATGTTAAGTGCTTATTATCCTATTACGTAGAGTTCTTTGTGTGTTTCTATTTTAGTTGTTTCTTATTATCTTCAGGACTACATAGAGATTTTCTTTTTGTGATGGTAATATGTTTGATGTTTTTTGCTTTTAAGATATTACTTTTTTTTGGGTAATCTTCTATTGAAAACATGCTTTACCTGTTTGATGTCTTTCATTTTTCGATTGTAGTATGTTTGATGTATAGATTAGTTACTCTTGCTTTGTGGAATTTGTTAAAAATTGTCCCAAATCCCTAATTTCCCTAATTTGATCTGGTTTGGATTTTCTTAGTATGTATGAAATGTCTATTCCTTGGTAAACAAGTAATGGTACTCCTCTTGTCTACGGATGTAGGTATTGATGTCTACTTGTAATGGCCCAAAGGTCTCTCACATGTGGAGGAACTTCTGATTAATTTGAGTTCTAAAGTGATTTTGAAACTTGTGATTACTTTATGGGTGTGCAAGCACTTTGTGAATTCATGCTTTGCTACTCACAGATGTACTATTGCTGAACCATGTCAATTCTTAGTGTTCTATCTTCTGTGTGGTTGTGTTTATTTTTAAATTCTTCTATCTTATTATTATTATTATTATTTGAGATCTTTCTATAGCCATAATATTTTTCACAATCAATCAATTTGCTATCATAGCTTTTGCATTTACAACATGTTTGATGTCTATTTACTCATGTTTTGCTTTGTGGAGTAGCAAGTTCTCTTAGTTTATAATGCACAAACATGTTTGTGCTTCTCTTTAAATTATTATTATTTTTTATATGGATATGGATGTTGTAATCTTTGTCTGATATATGGTTCTGCTTCTATATAGGTGTTCCTATATACCCTTTGAAAAATCAAATTATAACGCATGATGGGTTTGTTTAATCCACCTATGCTTACAAAACAACAAGGTTTCGGATCTTTCTCCAATTCTAGCAGAGCTTGTGGCGCGTTTGTGCGTCAGAGTGTTCCAAGTGAAGCTAAAGATAGTAATGCCACTGTAATGCGTGATAAAAGTGCTTCTAAATTCAATAAGCCTAATGCTCCTAATAGCAGTGCTAAGGATATGCACAAAGTGCCAAGCTTTGGTCGATCAACGTCTGCTTCTTCTAATGTCAGTGTTTTAGGTAAGAAGAGGAAGCCCATGGAAGAATGCAAGCCATTGGTTTCAGATGAGAAATGTGATGGAACTTCCAAAAGAACTAGAATGAGCTATACATACAAACAAAATGAGGATGTTGTGAATCAAAAGCTTAGAGTTTGGTCCAAGTATTTCAAACCTATTGTTAGTCCTCGAAAGAAAGTGGAGGGGGCTTTGAATCTATTTAGAGAGTTGTTGAGCAAGCGCATGAGAGAAATGAAAGCAGAGTCAGACTTCAAAAGTGGGGCAACCAGGGCTGCTTATATGGAAGTGGCAAAGGATCTTCAATGGGAACGAAAATGGGTTAACGTAGACAAACGGATAGGACCTGTTCCTGGAATTGAAGTTGGTGACAAGTTTGAGTGTGCAACTGAACTGAATGTTATAGGTCTTCATCGTCAATTTCGGCGCGGTATTGATTACGTGATGAAGGGTAAACAAAAATTGGCCACAAGTATTGTTGCTTCCGGTCGTTATGCCAATTACATGAGATCACCTGAGGTATTGGTTTATATAGGTCAAGGTGGGAATCCAAGGGCTGGAAAAAGTGAACCAAAAGATCAGAAGCTTGAGTGTGGAAACCTTGCTTTGAAGAATAGTTTGGAAGCCGGAACTCCTGTAAGGGTAATTCGAGGCTTTGAAGGTTCTAAGGCTTCGAAAAACATGATATACATCTATGATGGCTTGTATGTTGTGGATAAATTTACACAAGGAAGAGGAGAATTTGGCAAACTTGTATTCAAGTTCGAGTTGATAAGGATTCCGGGGCAACCAAAACTTACTATATAGGAGATAAATGTGGAAATGTTTTCTAGTTTTGCAATGCTAAGCAGAAGTTTTCTGTTTTGTTTTTGTTTTTGTTTTGCTTTCAAATCAGTAGGGATTTCTCTGTTTTGTAAACTTAGCTTTATTTAATTGAAGTAATATCTGCAAGTGTTTGATAAATACTGTTGTAAATGTCTAGATATCATGGGTGGGTTGAAGAAATTATTAAGGGTTATCTTAGAAACTTTGAGGAAAAAATAAAAAGCAATTAAGATTTCTCCATTCAAATTGATTAATTAAACCAAAGACATTCTGCCAGGACAACAGTTTTAAGAAGTATTGGCTCGCGCTTGGTTGTATCTATGTTATGACCGGAGATGATATGCTAGATAAATTATTATTTGAATTAGAAGTAAATTTTTTTTTTTTTTGCGAAAAAAAAAAGACACAAATTAGAAGTATTTAAATTCAGGTGTAGTGATAGATTTTTATCTGTATAAGGTAGCAGTAGATTAGTATTATTATTTATTTGTGTTCAAATTAATTTCTATGTTTTAGGATATGAATTAGGATTGATTCCTATGTTTTAGAATTTGTTGTTGAGATTATCTCATTCTTAACTATTTGTGCATGTGTTTGTTTCTAAAAAAAATAATTATTTATATAGTTTCTCAAAAAAAAAAAAACTATATATATACATTAAATGCATTATTGAGAATTTTCTCAAAAAAAAAAAAAAAATGCATTATTGAGAATTAAATATAAAATTAATCAAAATGTCTATTTTCTCGTTTAGAAAATTGGTTATCTTGTGTGTGTGTGTGTATGGAAATAATAAAAACAGAAGGCTCACTATCTTTTATATTCAGCAAATTATTCTGGTTCAGGACTGTCTATTGGTGGCAAGTGATGGTGATAATTGTATTATTACTGACTGCTCAGATCTGTATAAGGTAGCAGTAGATTAGTATTATTATTTATTTGTGTTCAAATTAATTTCCATGTTTTAGGATATGAATTAGGATTGATTCCTATGTTTTAGAATTTGTTGTTGAGATTATCTCATTCTTAACTATTTGTGTGTGTGTGTTTGCTTCTAAAAAAACAATTATTTATATAGTTTCTCAAAAAAAAAAAAAAACTATATATATACATTAAATGCTTTATTGAGAATTAAATACAAAATTAATCAAAATGTCTATTTTCTCTCCCAAGTTTAGAAAATTGGTTTTTTTTTTTTTTTTTGTGTGTGTGTGTGTGGAAATAAAAAAGACAGGAGACTCACTATCTTTTATATTCAGCAAATTATTTTGGTTCAGAACAGTCTATTAGTGGCAAGTGATGGTGGTAATTGTATTATTGCTGACTGCTTAGCCACCACCACCATTCTACTGCCGCCAATCACCATTTTCATTTTTCATTGAGAATTTTTATGTGTAAATAAAAAATTAAAAAGTTCTATTTTCAACCAAAACGACGGAAAACAAATAATTTTTTCCCAAAATCATTTTGCATTTCTTTTTTGAATGTTCTACTTATTACCTGAACTCTTCCTCTCCTTTCAAACCCTTAGTAACAAGGGAGTTGCCATTAATTAAATCATTTGGGTAGTCAGGGAAATCATTTCACATTGACACCAAAACAAATGGAGACTAATAAGATTGTGTTAATTATAAAAAGGTGCCTCACTCGTGAAAATGAAATCATGTATTTCTTAACTTCGTAAAAGTTGTTCTTTTTCGGCATTATTGAACATTTTGGTACCGAAGACTAATTATTATTCAATTAGCCTTCCCTCTCACCGAAAGTTGCATTTATGTCAAATTATATGTATAAATTTCCATGTGTTAACAAGGTGAATGCATTTATTTCTATGGATTTTTATTATTTATTTTTTTGAGATAAGTAGACAATGGAGGGGGAGGGGAGAGAAATTATAGAGTTTTTTGGTGGACCACGTCATTTGTCCACTATTTTATTAAAAAACTTCTACTGGTTTAAAATTGTTGAGTCAGTAATTAATTCCTGTTTAAAAAAAAATTTTAACTAACAATTTTAAACAGGTAAAAGTTTTTTTAGTGAAATGGTGGACCACGTCACTTGTCCACCATGTGGATCTTATAATTTCTCGTGAGGTTGTAGAGGTGGTTTAAATGTACTAATCTTTAGATGGTGCAATAATTACTTGTATAAAAGGAGTCCAAATCTTCTGATTTATTTTTCTTACTCCACTTTATACTCTACTAATAAAAACTTGACATATAAACTTGACATATGTACACTCGTTTAATTCAAATCTAATTTTCAGCATTTTCTTATTTAGTTTCATAAAATAAATAAAAAGATCTAAATCATCCCTATCAGCCACCAGCCACCAGCACTGCCGCCACCCACCTTCACTGACGTCATCAACGGTCAGCCACCACGCCACCAGTCACGGCCACTACTTTCGCCTGGTTTACACACCGTTGGAAACCCAAGCCAATCCCACCACCCCTCTCAATCCCATCAACCACCATCACCCCACCATATATTTTTTTTTTAATTTAAAAAAACCATAAAAAACCCATCAAGGTCAGTCACGACCGTGCCGTTCTCTCTGGTTCTGAAGCACCGCCACGAACCTCCAACGCCACCACAACCACATGACATTACTACCGTTCTCTCTCTTTAAGCTCAACCACCAAGCAAAACAATAACAACTATAGCCAGCAAAAATCCAACCAAAATAAATCTGAGAGGAGTGAATGAGAGAAACAGCGGGTGAGAGCAAATCTGCCGCAAGTTGTTTGGTTAGAGCTCAGGAATATATATATATATATATAAGTTTTTTTTTTTTTTTTTCTTTTTCTTTAATAGTGAGGAGTTACCAGTGGTTGAGGGAGGTGATGATGTTTGTGCTGGCAGCAGAATGGCTGTGTTGGTGGCGGCAGAGTTCGGTGGTGGTGCTAAGATGTTTGAGGATTTTTATTTTTATTATTTTAGGTAAGTGAAATAAGAAAAAGTCTAAAATAGGGAGTTAATTAAATTTGTGGACACATGGCAAGTTTTTATTTGTGTCATAGACAAAGTGATACAGAAGATTTGAATAAAGGAAGTTTAGTAGTGTAAATTATAAAAGTTATATAAGAAAAGATTTATTTGGAATACTTAAAAATTTTGATTTAGAATATGACATTATTTATCATATTTAGTTGTTTTGGCTACAATTGAAACAAAAACCATCAAAAGGTAAAATAAATAAAAAATTTAACCACAAATGCAATCAATTATAAAAATTAATCGTACCCTTCTATTGGTTTGAAATAATTCAATATTTTTTTAATTCACTAAAGGAATATATTTTTAATTATATTAATCTTAACAATTTATATTTTCTAATTTATTTAATATATATAATATGAAACCACATAATTGTAATAACCTAAATTTGTGTTATATGATTAAGAAATAAAATTAACACGTGTAAAGGATTTTTTATTAAGAGCAAAATTAATCAAACGTAGTTCTTGTGGATATCGAAGATTTCAAAAGGGAACCTTTGAAATTTGGATTAATATCTATACTATATATAATAATAGAAGCATTGTATTTAATTTTGTAAAGCTAAAAAATCTCTTACTTTTCTTTGCTCTCACTAAGGGAGTCAATTTCATACTCAAGATAGTTTCAATTTGGTTAGAGGAATGAAATATTTTGATATTAGTTGGTATCGGTGTACCGTTTCAAGATTACAGTTATTTATAAATTTTTAATTTTCTATATGTGTATACACACACACACACACACACACATATATATATGTTTGTATTTATTTATGTAAGTATGATTTTTTATGTTTATCAATATAAAACTTAAAATCTACATATTTTATAAACTTAAATATTAGCCTAAGTATATTAACCTAATATATTAGCTAAAATAAAATGTTTTTTAATATATATTTTTTCAATTTATTTATTTTTTTAAATTGTACCAACCAAAACACACAAAAATATCTCCAATACAAGCGGAACAAGTCGCCACAACCGGGTTTTTTATCTAGTACATTTTAGAGGATCATACTAGTACCAGTTTAATGACCGGTACAATATATTTTCTCGGTACGTTGGTACTGATACAGTATTGACTTCCTCCTTGATTGAAGGGGTGTTAAGCGGGTTGAAATGAGTTGTTAACTCAATACAACCTGTTTCTTAAGCGTGTCAAATGGATCAGGTCATGTCAACTTGCCTCATTAACAGGCCATATTAAGATTGAAGGATCATGATGTGATTATTAAATAAGTTGGGTTTGAGTTGAGCTATTTAGTTGAATAACCTTACCTCGACACAGCATGAACACGATATACTAACCCAAATTGACACCTCTACTTAAATATCATAAACACACTCTTTTTTCTCTATTTTTTCTTTTTATTTTATGATTTGTTGATTTGTGCATAAATGAATTATAAACATTCTCTACCTACTACGTTAAACTACTTAAAAATGCACAAATTAACAAGCCGTAAAATGGGTGAAAAATGAATATGCATGTGTATATATATATTTATTTTTTCCAGTTTGATGAAAAGCGTGAGTTCAAAATGAGAAATAGCTGTAATTAAATTAACTTCCAAAGCATTAGCATGATGCAAAAAAAATTTATTTTACATCCTCAAACACTATTTTATCTATTTTATCAACTTATTTTATAACTTATCTTACATTTTAGTTTTTATTTTTACATACAATCCAATAAAATAATATAAACTACCTAATAAAATAATAAAAAATATTATTCTTTCCCTTTTTCCTTTTACTTACTTTTTCTTTTCACATACCACCACAAGATTAAAATAATATATTTCTTTTTACAACCTATGCTAGTGTTATAGTTTACAGCCAATGCTACTGCTCTAATAATAAAGAATTAGAAGTCACCAAAAATATCATTTAACCTTCTTTTTATAGAAGTATAATTTGTATAAAATTCTAAACTTCTCCAACAAGTTCATACCAAGGGCTATTATTGATGTGGGGCCGTGGGCTGGACTTTTAAGGTGCCGTGAACCCAACCAATAAGCTAAAACACGCATGATCTGAAAAAGAAAGTGCACTGGGTCAAATGGCCAATTGGGTGAGTACACTGAAGCGTAGAGAGTAGAGAGTAGAATAGAAAGCATTTGTTTAAAAATGAGATTTGGCGTCACACGCAATCATGCTCTTTTGCTCTGCTCACAAAACTCAGTCACTCAGAAGAAGCCAAAGCCTGTTCAGTAACCGTCTTTGCATGCATGACACCAATTTTTCACCCAAAATAAATGTGTTTTTTTTTTCTGAGATTCATTGCATTTCAACTCTTTGTGTGTTGTTTCTTCACTCATTTTAGGTTTCTGAAGTAGCAAGTAAGTACCCATTTGGCCATTAAGCAACTTTATTGTAACTTCTTATTATCCCATTACGTACATTTTTTTTTTTTAAATTTTTTAATTTTAATGTTAGTTGTTTTTTATTATCATTTGGACTATATAGAGATTTTGTTTTTGTGAATGTACTATGTAATGTTTCTGGGTAATCTAATCTTCGATTAAAAACATGCTTTACCTGTTTCATGTCTTTCCTTGTACTATGTTTTGATGTAAGTGCTTATTATCCTAGTACGTAGATTTCTTTCTGTGTATCTATATTGGTTGTTTCTTGTTATCATCTGGACTATATAGAGATTTTCTTTTTGTGATTGTAATATGCTTGATGTCTTTCGCTTTTAAGACATTAATTTTTTTTATTTTTCTGGGTAATCTTCTATTAAAAACATGCTTTACCTGTTCATGTCTTTACTTTTTGTGATTGTTATATGTTTGATGTATAGTTTAGTTACTCTTGCTTTGTGGAATTTGCTTGAAATTTTCTCAAATCCCTAATTTCCCTAATTTGACCTGGTTTGATTTTTCTTAAATAGTATGTATGAAAAGTCTATTCCTTGGTCAACAAGTAATGGTACTTCTTGTCTACGAATGTAGATATTGACGTCTACTTGTAATGGGATGGCCCAGAGGTCTCTCACATGAAGAGGAACTTTGGATTGATTTGAGAGAGATCTAAAGAAATTTTGTTATTTGTGAGTACTTTTTGGGTGTGTAAAACATTTTGTAAATACATGTCCTGCTACTCACAAACGTAGTCTATTGCCGAATCATTTAAATTCATAGTGCTCTATCTTATGTGTGGTTGTGTTTATTTTTAAATTCTTCTATCCTATTATTATTATTATTATTATTATTTGAGATCTTTAATATTTTTCACAATCATTTAAATTGTTATCATAGCTTCTGCATTTACAACATGTTTGATGTCTATTCACTCATATTTTGGTTTGTGGAGTGGCAAGTTGTCTCTTTTTATAATGCACAAACATGTTTGTATTTCTCTAAAATATTTAATTATTTTTTATATGGATATGGATTTTGTAACTTTGTCTGATATATGGTTCTGCTTCTAAATAGGTGTTCCTATAAATCCTTTGAAAAATCAAGTTATAACGCATGATGGGTTTGTTTAATTCACCAACGTCTACAAAACAACGAGGTTTTGGATCTTCCTGCAACTCTAGCAGAGCTTGTGGTGCGTTAGTGCCTCATTTTTTTCCAATTGAAGTTGAATATCGTAATGCCACTGTAATGCGTGCTAAAAGTGCTTCTGAATTCATTAAGCTTAATGCTCCTAATAGCAGTGCTAAGGACATGCACAAAGTGCCAAGCTTTTGCCAATCAGTTTCTGCTGCTTCTAATATCAGTGTTTTTGGTAAGAAGAGGAAGTACATGGAAGAATGTAAGCCATTGGTTTCAGTTGAGAAATGTAGTGGAACTTCCAAAGGAACTAGCATGAGCTGTACATATAAACAAAATGAGGATGTTGTGAATCAAAAGCGTAGAGTTTGCTCTAAGTATTTCAAACCTATTGATAGTCCTCGAAAGAAAGTGGAGGCGGCTTTGAATCTATTTAGAGAGTTCTTGAGCAAGCACAAGAGAGAACTGAAATCAAAGTCAGAATTTAAAAGTGGAGCAACCAACACTGCTTATAGAGCAGCAGCAATGGATCTTCGATGGGATCGAAAATGGGTTAACGAAGACAAACGAATAGGATCTGTTCCTGGAATTGAAGTTGGTGACAAGTTTGAGTGTTCAACTGAACTGAATGTTATTGGTCTTCATCGTCAATTTCAGAATGGTATTGATTTCATGATGAAGGATGGAGAAAAATTAGCCACTAGTGTTCTTGCTTCCGGTCGTTATGCCAATCACAAGATATCATCTGAGGTATTGGTTTATTCAGGTCAAGGTGGGAATCCAAGGGCTGGAAGAATTGAACCAAAAGATCAGAAGCTTGAACGTGGAAACCTTGCTTTGAAAAATAGCATGGAAGCTGGAACTCCTGTAAGGGTAATTAGAGGCTTTGAAGGTTCTAAGGCTTCGAAAGGCATGAGATACATCTATGATGGCTTGTATGATGTGGATAAAGTTACACAAGAAAGAGGAGAATTTGGTAAGCTTGTATTCAAGTTTGAGTTGATAAGGATTCCAGGGCAACCGAAGCTTACCATATAGAGGATGAATGCGGTAAATGTTTTCCAGTTTAGCAATGTTAAGTAGAAGTTTTCTGTTTTGTTTTTGTTTTTGTTTTGGTTTTAAATTAGTAAGGATTTTTAAGAAAAAGTTTTCTGTTTTGTTTTGGTTTTGGTTTTAAATTGGTAAGGATTTCTAAGTAGAAGTTCTCTGTTTTGTTTTTGTTTTGGCTTTAAATATTAAGGATTTCTCTGTTTTGTAAACGTAGCTCTTTTAATTGAAGTGCTTTCTCTTAATGTTGTTGTGATAATGTTGTAAATGTCTAGATATCATGGGTGGTTTGAAGAAATATAAAGGATTATCATGTCAACTTTTAGAGAAAAAAGAAAAGAAAAGAAGAAGCAATTAATATTTCTCCATTCAAATTAATTGATTAAAGCAAGGACATTTTTCCAGAACAACAGTTTTGAGATATTGGCTTGTACCATATTTCTAAACGCACAATGGCTCCTTCCCTCATTTGGTGATTGGGTTGTCAGTGCCGGCGGTCCTGTGGCCGATGCCAGGGGTCCTGTTGCTGGATCCCTGTCAAGCACGAAATTGATGTTTTTTTGCATGCATTTTCAATAACTCAATATATGCAAATATCGGTGTGGCTTTTAGTTGTATGCCAAGATCAGTTTTGTCGCCTTAAGTATGTGACTTTGTTGCGAGGTGAAGCATGTTTGAAGATTTAGATCACGCCTACATTAAATGTGTTGGATTTGTTTCATGCTCTTTGCCGAAGTTGTTGACTTTCTTGTTGCATGGCTTTGTTGCATGCTTGCCGACACATGCACAACAATACTACTTGCCGAATTTTTTTCTTCTCTATGTATATGGAGCTTGTTATTCAGAAGTGGTGTGGCAAAAGATGTAAGAGTGAAAGATCTCTTTGAGGCCTGGGTCTTAGTGGAGGGGTTGTGTAGAGATGAGAAAACCTCTCTTTGTTAATGGTTCAGCCCTTAGTTTTGTTTTCAGCACCAACCTTTGAATTAAGAGAGAGAACTTTGTATTTATGTAAGAGAAAAATTTGGGTGTATTGAGGTTTGGGCATGGTAAGAGCAACTGCATCAGCGGTTGCAAAATCTTGCATAATACAAAAAGTGCATCATTTTGCACATTTTAACAAAAAAAAAAAAAAAAAAGCCCACATCAGTCATTGTAAAAGTGTGCAAATATGCACCATTGTTACAGTAACCGTGCATATATGCATATATGGTTACTAGAGTTACTGTAGCTCTTCCATTTAATATTTTAGTATTTGTTTCTCTCTCCTCTTTGTACCTCTGACTCTCACCTCACTCTCTTTTTCTCATTTCATCAGATCAACTCTCTCAGTCTCACGGTTCTTTCTTTCTCTCATCTCATAAATCTTTCTTCCTCTAGCTTTCATCGATCGCCAATTGCCACCGCCGCCAATCGCCATCGCCACCGATCGCCATCACCACCGATCGCCATCGGCACCGCTTTCTCTTTCTTCCTTTGTTTCTTGTTGTTTTCGGGTTAAATAGGGTTGATCAGTAGGCTTCGGGTTGAATGGGGTTGATCAGTGGGTTTCTCATTGTTTGATTGTTGATCGCTTGCCTTTGTTTCTCGTTGTTGCATAGTGGGAGGCCGGAGGCGTTGATCTTGTTGCTCAAGGCGAGGCGTCGATCTTGATAAGTGGGTTTTGATCCATTTTTTATTTTGCTAGGTTTGTTTTTCTGGTTTTTTGGTTGAGATTGAGGCTGTCGTGATAATGATTGTGGGTGTGGGTTAGTGGTATTGGTGATTGTGGGTGTGGGTCGGTGGGTTGTGTGGATTCCTGTGTGATCGGCTAGTTCTTTGGTGTTTTTTTTTTTTTTTGGTTGTTGGATGCTAGTGTCGATCTTGTTGCACAGTGGGAGGCCAAAGGCGTTGATCTTGATGATAGTGGTTGCTTGATGATCGTGGCTGTATGGGTTGTGTTGGGTCTATAAGAGAGATGACCGTGTTAAAGAAATGAATATTTTATTGAATAAATGTGTAAAATAGATAAACTGATGTTGGTGTTTTGTAAAAGTGGGTGTGTAAAATAGAAAAAGTAGGTTTTTTCTTGCAAAATAGATCGAAATTTTACACTAACTGATGTGGTTGCTTTAAAAGAGTTATTATACCATTTTGTATTCTCCACAATTGTAAGTGAAAATTTGTTTTGTCATTGCCCGTGGATAGCAGATAGTGGAGCGGGAAGTGGGTTTGAAATTTATTTTCATGTATTAATTATTTATAAATAATGCATTAATTATATATATATAAAGCAAATTTTATTGCTACTTTTAAAAAACTTATATAAGAAACGCTTTCTGCTGATGGGGTTCTAAATAACTGAACTTGTAAATGCTCTTGGTTGGATGATAAGAGCAACTATCATGAAGCGAATCTATTGTTTCTAAAATTAAAAAAAAAAAATTGGAATACATATTATATGTTTTTCTAAAGAAAAAAAAATTTGTTTTAAAACAGGACATTGTTACTCATATTCAGTTGCTTGGACAAAGAAACTCTCGATTCTGAATAAATTTTATAATGGCAATGGAGAAAAGGAGAGGAATGAAGACCAAATATATAGGACCATATATTATGTATTTATAGAACCACGTTTACAACCACATGGTCCACATGGACCGTGGAGCCAAACTGCTTTGGTTATTACCCTAATATCACAATGTATGATTATTAATAAATGAAACAAGTATGAAGTTTCCCAACAGATAATGAATCCCCTCTCATTACGTACAACAAATTAAAAAGGCTTTTGACCTATCACATTACCATGGGGATCATAGTTACAAGTGATAAATGTGTCCTTACTCCCACACGTCACTTTTGCGCAACCAACCTTCAAGCTTTGCCTCCATATCATCTGGGTATAGTGCAGGCAATCTTTGTTCTGAGTACAAGAATTTGTGTTGTGGTTGTAGTAACTTCTTTCAGCAGCCCATGCTTCAACAGCATCACCTGGTTTCCAATCCTTGCCACTTCCCCAAAATAGGTTTTCACCATAGTTGCTATTGGAATGAATCAAAGCACAATCTCCTTGGCGTTGGTGAGCCCACCAAGACGCATAATCGGCTAGTTTCTTGCTCCATGTTAGAGGCGGGAGACCAAGCTTTGCTCTTATAGTGTTGTGGGGTATCAAATATTGTTGATTTGTGTTTTGAGGAGTGGTTTGTAATAGGCGTCTAGCAAGAAATCGATTGGAAAGCTCATGAGTCGAGTGTGAAAAGTAGAGGGAAGGAAAAGAAGAGAGGAGAAGGAAAGTTTCTAACAAGCACCATGAAAGAAAGGGTTTGATCTCCATTAGGGACAGAGAGATTGTGTTGGTTGAAGTTGATGAAGATCAGAATTCAATCTATAGGTATATATAGCAGAATTGTTATTTATATTCAATATTATAGATGCTATATTGATGCCAAAGAGAATCATTTCATGTGATAACGTGAAGGAGGTTTGGGTTGTAAAGCACGTTAATGAATGTGAGAGGCGAGTATCCAGCGAGAAAATAGGCCTGATCTTGAGGAGTGGGGTCTGACCTTTACTAACTAACAAAACCGCTACTAATCATTGGGACAATACATAATTAATGGAAAATTCTGATATTATTGTGGCGGAACAATTCAGATTTTCTTTGCAATCAAGTTTAAAAAAAGAAAAAAATGAATCTTCAAGACAGTGACACGTGAGTCTCATAATTGAACCTGCAGTTTTCACTTAACTAATTATCAATTTATTTGTAATTACAGAAATAATTAAATACATAATATATGTAATTAACCATAAGTCCAAAGTTTTTATTTTATTTTATTCTTTTATGCAACGGCATAATTTTTGCACCTCAGACAGCTACAAGGTAGAGAGCAAGACTAAAGTTTACTTCGTTGCCACTGTGACCATGGATACTGGCAAGTCTTAGAAAAGCATGTATGGAACACTGGTACCTCACTGGGAAGTCTCACAATCACTGCCAAAGTGATTGATAGATTTTAGGATCCTCTTCATTTTGTAATGACCCCCTAGTGCAATATAATGAACTTTTCCATGGGGAAAAGAAAGAATACCGTTTTGCTAACTGAGAATATTCCAGATATCTTTGAAGGCTTCCTTCCAAAATTTTGTGGCAGAGAATTTTAGGATCTAAGTTAACGCACACTGTCAAAAACTATGGTAAGAATTGCATACAGAATAACACGTTTCAAGTAATGGCCTGTATATCCATCTATACACAAGTAAATCTTTTCAGCCCCATTACAGGTTCTTTCAAGTTCTGTATAATTACCATATGCATTTCTAAGTCTTGCAGTTACAGACAAACTAAGAATTCTAAGTATCTATTTTACATGAGCGAAATCCAAACAGTGGACCTTCTCTCTCACTGCAATGAAATTTGTTCAACAGAATTACAGATTCAGGATGTATTATCTAAGTTGATTCCCACTATTCAAGGTTTTCTATTTTTTGTTTTTAAGTTAGCCAAAAACTTGTAGATACATTAACTAGAACGGAAATAAATTACACATTCATCAATATAAATTTCTAAGTACCTACTTATATCCATATAAGTTATAATTACCTTGTTTCTGGCTAATGTGAACTTTCTTTCTCCAATTCCTCAGAAACTCATATCCAACAAATGTGCCGTTACTGGCTTTAATATAAACTATCTATGGTCTCTTCCTCTTGCTTCATCTCATTATTCAAAAAAGGCAGAAAATCTTCCCCTTCACAATGCTGACAATCAATAGAGTTGGTGTTGGAGTTGCGTCCTTGGAAAGAAGAAATTAGCAACATCTATTGTGCTAGGCTGACTGATTTCTCACCACATCACTATTCAACAAAACCGCATTACTAGCTGCTTTTGATGGCGGCCTATTTATCTTCTCAAGTAACCTACTAAATACTAATTTAACAGGTATGCAAGCTACTGTAGTGGTCCCAGATGACTCCGCCTTTATCAGCCTATCAACTTGATAACTGTTGCTATCATTTATTGGCTTGATACTAATATTCTGTTCAGTAGCTATTGAAGACAGAGTTCTAGTCTTCTGACTAGCTGACAAGCTTCCTTTTTTTGGCTGCTTTTTCAAAACCTTCTTTTCAGTTGGAGGCCGAGGGATTGACTTATGACTAGAACTGCCTGCATTTAATTTCTTGAATGGCACTTTCTGTGCCGTATTTTCATTGTTAAAAGTCTTCAGTCCTCCAAACTGGCTGAAGTGCCGTATTTTCATTGTTAAACACTTCATTGTCAAAATCATCAACTGTAGAAAGAAGTGTTTCAGCTGAACCATCTTCTAGGGCTTCAATTTGAATTGGGTGCCCTATAATTGCCTTCCCATTTAGCTTGCTCATCAGAGAAACAATAGGCACGGGCGCTTTTTGATAGCCTCCTTGGACCTTCAAATCCACATTTACTAACATGGATCTTGACCTCCCACCAAATTGACGGTTGCCATCAAAATATGCATCAAAACGCTCCCCTTTCATGCCCCAATATCCTTTAAAAGCAGGCTGATCTTCCCATGTGTAGTCCTCCCAATCAAATATATTATGATCAACACTATGTCGACCCCTGGATGCAGCTTTTGATACCAAGGAGTCTCTACCATCCACTTTAACCCTCTGAGTCCCAAAATCCTTCTCAATTATATCATCCCCATCAACACTATAATCAAAATCTTCATCTCTATAGAGACTCAAATGCTGCCTCAATGTCCGTTGGCTCAAACCACTTCCCCTCTCTTCAGGATATGTTCCATGAACGGAACCTTTACCATCACTTGTATCCGCAGACCTTTTTGTAAGATTTCGAGTATTCCTTTTACCTTTCAATTTCCATTTGGACACAGCTTCATTAGCAGAAACATGGTCATGGTGATAAAGGTGAGACATGTCTCCAGAAAATGCTGACTCATCATGCTCCTCAGTGCTAATGCTTCCCCGAGTATTCCATTCTGCTTCTGTAGGTAAAGCAACATATGAAAACACCAGAAAATTAGAGATTGATGAGAAAAAATTGAAAGAGTCAAGCCATAGCCATGTACAAGTATCAAGAACAATAACAACGATCATTTGCATGAAATCCCCAGTGTGATCCCAAAACCATTGATACAAAGATTATAGGAGAAGAAAATAAACATGAGGGTATTTTACACTTTTCATGAGCAAGGTATGTTTAAAAAAAAGCATTAATGCTACTTTTAATGCTCTCACTCCAAACAAGACTTGAGCAATGGGTGCTAGGGACTTAAGGCACATTAGTTTTGTTGACAGTATCTATAAATTTTGGCCAAATTGTTTGAAGAATGCCATAGGAAAGCTGCTGTTGAATGGACAGAAAGCCTATATGAAAGGCAGAAACAAAAAAAAAAAAAAAAAAAACTAGATTATGTACTGATAGCAATTGAATGTCTGGATAGTATGCTAAGATTGGGTGTTTCAGGGGGTGTGATATAAATTGAATTGGAGAAAGCTAATACATAAACTGGAAATTTCTATAATGCATGTTAGTGCGATGTGGTTTAAGGAGAAGTGGAGAAGGTGGATTTATTTTGTATATGAATGTTCACTTCTTAATTTTAATTAATGAAAGTCCAAGTGGTTTTCTTAGGAATTCAAGAGGCTATGGTAGAGGGATCCACTCCCTCCTCATCCAGCAGTCATGGATGGGGGAAAAAGATAGAAGGAGAGGGGGAGGGGGTGCAATTATCTTCTTTCACTGTGGGAAATTTTTACACTACTCTGCGGGTGATCTAACATCCACTCTTTGCTGATGCACCTTAAATTTTATGTGGAGCAGATCTGAATCATCTTCAATTCTGGAGATGTTTTCTTATTTGTTTTGAAGCTATTTGAGAACTAAAGGTGACTAGTTGGCAATTTGTTGGGGGTAGCAGTATCTCATCTTCATTTGGCATATTTCGGGTTAATTCTAGGTTCTTCTTTCTTGTTTGGGATGGTGTGATGAACTGTATTTGAAAAAATGTTGCAAGCTGGAAAAAGTTTTATTTGTCAAAAGGAGGGAGGCTTACGTTAGTAAAGAGTACCCTATTTAGCCTCCCATCTTAATACTATATGTCTCTTTTTTGTTGCCTATTGGTTAGCCAATAGACTAGAAAAGGTCCAATGGGTTTACTTATGGGTGGGATTGGGGACATGTTTAAATTCCACCTAGTCAATTGGCATTACTGTTTGTGCTCCCATTCAACATGGGGATTGGGACTGTTGGTCTCCAATCAAGTATTACTTGGCAAATGATGATGGAAACTGGTTAAAGAGAACAGAATTCTATCGATGTAACTTTATCATATTAAAGTGTCATCTTATGAGATCCACAGGAAGCGTATAAAATCAAATCCGACAGGGTCACTACAAACACCCTTTATAAACACAAAAGTTGCAGAACACCTAATTTAAGTGATTCAATGAGTTCAAAAATTTGGTGCAGCAATGAAAAATACCAAATTTCTTGTTGAACTAACTAACACTGAGAGAGAGAGACAAAATTCATTAAGAGGTCATTGGAACCCCACTAAAGATACCATGTTGGTCTCAATCCCAGTAATTTACCAGGACAAAGTCACCTTTATTTTTTATGTTTTTGCTTAAAGAGCTCATCAAATGTAAATCTCAAAATGAAAAAGAGATTATGAGCTACAAAAGCCTGTCGCACATACTAGTATTTGACTAGGAAAAAGGGAAAGCGACTTTTGTATTGAAATGCATGGTGCTCAAAAAGTAAAAGGCTAACTCTCAATGTTGAAATATCAAAAATTTCAAGCACCGATCTCCAAAAGAGATGTATTATCCAAAAAAGATCAAATGTTATGATTTATGCAACAGCCAAATGAAAAGCTTCTAAGTTTTGTAATCATTTTCTTGTGGGAGGTCATATATGCTTATTTCTATAATTGATATAGTCCGCTTGACTTAGTACCAGTTATGTATGACTTGATTGAATTGATCATTGAAACTTCACTTTGGTCTAAGGACTATTCCACATCTGATACTCACCCATAACACACAAGACTTTGATTCAATTAATGCTTATCTCAAGCTAAAATATCAACCTTGTACAAGAACACATAAATTTATGTGGAAACATTTTTAAAAGAAAACCATGAAACAAACTTCAAATAAATCCACTATTATAAAATCTATTACAACTTATTTTCAAGTTTATTCTTAACTTGAGATTTACACCAAATACAACAATATATTTTCTTTAGAAATTTACTTAAATTCACTAGAGAATTTTGCTCACTTTGAATACAATCCCAAATTTGTCTTTCACCTTATATGTTTCAATGTTAAAAAGAAAAAATTCATTGCTTTTATTTGCTCTCACACATTGTAACTTTACTCTCTTTTTTTTTTTTTTCTTTTTTTTCTTCCACTAGCAAACACACCCCGCCCCCCCTCCCAAAAAGTCACTTAAACATACATCCAAATTTATAATTTGTTGATTTGTACGACTGTGGTTAAGTGATGGACACGTTCTACCTACTACATTTGAACATTTGACCACTCACAAATGCACAAATTAAGCAGATGTGAAATGAGTACAAAAATAAGTATGTGTAATTATTATTATTATTATTTTTGAAAAAAAAGTAAAAGTGAGAATGGTTAAATTAACTTCTAGTAGAGAAGTAGAATTAACCTAAAATATCACGTAACCTACTTTTAATGGAAGTAGAATTGTCCAAGCTCATACCAAGAGCTATTATATGATGTGGGCTGGACTTTTAAGGTGCCTTGAACCCAAACAATACATTGATATATGCTTTAATCTGAAAAAGACAAATGTACTGGGTTAAATGGGAACTGGGTGAGTATAGACTAGAGAGCTGGGATGCACGGACGCGGCGCCAGAGGAGCTGCACCCGCGTCCGACACGGTGACGTGTGAGGGATGCCGCTGACCGCGCGTTGGTGCCGTGTCAGGCCACGTCCTGCCACGTGGTTTCCTCGACTCGCACTGACTCAGCTTCGACGCGGGCCGATTCGCATCGAACCGAACCGATTCGCACCAATTCGGGCCGAATCGGATCGTATCGGCCGAATATCAGTGTGTTTCTACCGGAAAAAGGAAATCGGCTGGTGTGTTGCTTCTTTTTCTTCTTCTCCCTATTTTTTCGCGAGCCCAGCGTTGTTCTGTTCTGTTTCTTTTTTTTTTTTTTATAAGTTTTTTTTTTTTTGGAAAAGGATTGTTAAATGCGTTTGTTTTGTTAAGGTCAGAGGAGCTTTATTTTGTTTTTTGTGCCTCTCACGTGAGCCACATCTCCCCTTTTTGTTTTTTTTTTTGTTTGTAAATTGAGCCACTGAACCACTAAGCCTTTGGCATGTGAGCCATCGAGCCACTAAGCCTTTGGTTAGAGAGGCTTTATTTTGTACAGTACATTATTATTATTATATGAGTTCTCTATTATTATTATATAAAAAAGCATGCTTAGCAATATATAAAATATATAAATAAAAATATTTTTAATAATTTTTTAATCGCCGAGTCCCGCCGCACCCGCACCCACCTTTTTCAAAAATTGTCGAGTCCTGCACCCGCACCAACACCCGAGTCCTGAAACGCACTCGTGCTTCATAGCTAGAGAGCAGGAGTGGAATAGAAAGCATTCACTTTCATTTCCTTGACACGCAACAGAGACAATGCTCTCTGCTCTTAAGTCTTTCTACTTTCAGTGACCATCTTTGCATGCATGACTCCAAATTTTCACCAAAACAATGTGCGTTTTTTCTGAGATTCATAGCATTTCAAGTCTTTGCTTGTTGTTTCTTCACTATCCTCTACCTATTCAACTCGTTTTAGGTTTCTGAAGTACCAAGTAAAGTAAGTGTACCCATTTGGTTATTGAGAAACTTTCTTGCAAGTGCCTTTTGTCCTGTTACAAGTGATTTCTTTTTGTGTTTCTATGTTTTTTGTTTGAGTTGTTTCTTATTATCATCTGGGCTATATAGAGATTTTGTTTTTGTGATTATACTATGTTTGATGTCTTTTGGTTTTAAAAATATTATATTTTCTTTTTTTGACGGAAAAAATATATTAATTTTTCTGGGTAATCTTCGATTAAAAACATGATTGACCTATTTCATGTCTTTCCTTGTAATATGTGTTGATGTTAAGTGCTTATTATCCTATTACGTAGATTTCTTTGTGTGTTTCTATTTTAGTTGTTTCTTCTTATCATCAGGACTACATAGAGATTTTCTTTTTGTGATGGTAATATGTTTGATGTTTTTGGCTTTAAAGATATTACTTTTTTCTCGGTAATCTTCTATTAAAAACATGCTTTACCTGTTTGATGTCCTTCATTTTTAGATTGTAATATGTTTGATGTATAGATTAGTTACTCTTGCTTTGTGGAATTTGTTAAAAATTGTCCCAAATCCCTAATTTCCCTAATTTGATCTGGTTTGGATTTTCTTATTATGTATGAAATGTCTATTCCTTGGTAAACAAGTAATGGTACTCCCTGTCTACGGATGTAGGTATTGATGTCTACTTGTAATGGCCCAAAGGTCTCTCACATGTGGAGGAACTTCTAATTAATTTGAGTTTTAAAGTGATTTTGAAACTTGTGAGTACTTTTTGGGTGTGCAAACACTTTGTGAATTCATGCCTTGCTACTCTCAGATGTAGTCTATTGCTGAACCATGTCAATTCTTAGTGTTCTATCTTCTGTGTGGTTGTGTTTATTTTTAAATTCTTCTGTCTTATTATTATTATTATTATTCGAGATCTTTATATAGCCATAATATTTTCACAATCAATCAAATTGCTATCATAGCTTTTGCATTTACAACACGTTTGATGTCTATTCACTCATGTTTTGCTTTGTGGAGTAGCAAGTTCTCTTAGTTTATAATGCACAAACATGTTTGTGTCTGATATATGGCTCTGCTTCTATATAGGTGTTCCTATAAATCCTTTGAAAAATCAAATTATAACGCATGATGGGTCTGTTTAATCCACCTATGCCTACAAAACAACGAGGTTTTGGATCTTTCTCCAAATCTAGCAGAGCTTGTGGTGCGTTTGTGCGTCAGAGTGTTCCAAGTGAAGCTAAAGATAGTAATGCCACTATAATGTGTGATAAAAGTGCTTCTAAATTCAATAAGCCTAATGCTCCTAATAGCAGTGCTAAGGATATGCACAAAGTGTTGAGCTTTGGTCGATCAATTTCTGCTTCTTCTAATGTCAGTGTTTTAGGTAAGAAGAGGAAGCCCATGGAAGAATGCAAGCCATTGGTTTTAGATGAGAAATGTGATGGAACTTCCAAAAGAACTAGCATGAGCTATACGTACAAACAAAATGAGGATGTTGTGAATCAAAAGCTTAGAGTTTGGTCCAAGTATTTCAAACCTATTGTTAGTCCTCGAAAGAAAGTTGAGGTGGCTTTGAATCTATTTAGAGAGTTGTTGAGCAAGTGCATGAGAGAAATGAAAGCAGAGTCAGACTTCAAAAGTGGGGCAACCAGGGCTGCTTATATGGAAGTTGCAAAGGATCTTCAATGGGAACGAAAATGGGTTAACGTAGACAAACAGATAGGACCTATTCCTGGAATTGAAGTTGGTGACAAGTTTGAGTGTGCAACTGAACTGAATGTTATTGGTCTTCATCGTCAATTTCAGCGTGGTATTGATTACGTGATGAAGGGTAAACAAAAATTGGCCACAAGTATTGTTGCTTCTGGTTGTTATGCCAATTACATGAGTTTACCTGAGGTATTGGTTTATATAGGTCAAGGTGGGAATCCAAGGGCTGGAAAAAGTGAACCAAAAGATTAGAAGCTTGAGCGTGGAAACCTTGCTTTGAAGAATAGTATGGAAGTCGGAACTCCTGTAAGGGTAATTTGAGGCTTTGAAGGTTCTAAGGCTTTAAAAAACATGATATACATCTATGATGGCTTGTATGTTGTGGAAAAATTTACACAAGGAAGAGGAGAATTTGGCAAGCTTGTATTCAAGTTCGAGTTGATAAGGATTCCGGGGCAACCAAAGCTTACTATATAGGAGATAAATGTGGAAATGTTTTCTAGTTTTGCAATGCTAAGTAGAAGTTCTCTGTTTTGTTTTTGTTTTTCTTTCAAATAAGTAGGGATTTCTCTGTTTTGTAAACTTAGCTTTATTTAATTGAAGTGATTTTTGTAAGTGTTTGATAAATACTGTTGTAAATGTCTAGATATCATGGGTGGGTTGAAGAAATTATAAAGGGTTATCTTAGAAACTTTGAGGAAAAAAATAAAAAGCAATTAAGATTTTTCCATTCAAAGTAATTAATTAAACCAAAGACATTCTGCCAGGACAAAGTTACAAAGAGCTTTTCTTTTGGAGAGAAAGTTACTAAGTTTAACCACAGTGATTTAAAAGAGTAATTCTAAATACATAATACTGGTATTTAATTTGGATTTCAGGGTGTTTTACTATTGATATGCTTGGGTATGGCTAATATGTAACTTAAAAGAACACTTTAAACCAAGACAATATTACCAAATAAGTTAGAACAACAGTTTATAACTTTGATGGTAGATCCTCTTTGTATAGCGAGGAGAAGTGTGAAGAAGTGGGTGACAAAAAGTTGTAACCATTTCCTTCTTTTTGCTTAAATTTGGCCCAATTCTTACTTTGTGGTCACTTATATTTGTGAAGGTGTCTTATTGAGAGTGTGTCATTATCTCCTTGAAGTCACTTGAAAAAATAAAAAAGAGCAAACTAGTTTTCACAACATCAACATCATATGGAACAAATTAATGTTATATAGCAGGACAGAAGTGATGAATATAATTGTAAAAAAACCTTATTATGTTAGACATCTACAAATTTTAAACAAATTTCAACTTGTCAACTTGCTGCTTTTAGGTTTGCAATTTTTTTTTTTTTTTTTTTGGGTGAAATGGGGATAGGTTTGGGAAAAAATTAAGAAAAAGAGAAGATAGCCATTGATAAAATTTTTTATTTTTATTTTTTTGGATGGTATAATGAAACTACATACAATTACTTTGCATCATGCATAGAATCTAGACGTTCTAGATGTGCAAAATATTCAAAAAGTGTTAAAAAATGTGAGATAGATAGCTATTATATCACGTTATAACAAGAAATTATTAAGAAGACTTTAAAAACCTAATTGGAAAATCATCCTATTCAAACCTTTATTTTCCTTTTCTTTCTCATACTTTAAACAGAGTTTCCTGTACTTTCAGATAGAATCATTGAAGGTGACTAAATTGAAGCAAATACAAAATTGCCTCATTGTAACATAGTAAGTGTGCTAGAAAACAGGGCGAAATTAGTCAAATACCACGTTTTGGCAAAATTTGTGGCAAACTAGTACTGTTTCGAAAATATTTAGCAATGTACCACTTTTTTAGTACTCGAATTTCACAAAATCAAGTTCTAAATAGTACTCGAGTTCCTAGATGAGTCGCCAGCGTGGCACAGCTGGCCTGAAATTTGTGTAATTAAAAAAGTTAATGCGATACTCGATATTGCAAAAATCGAGTAATATAAAGCAAAATCGAGTACTTCTTTATAGTACTCGAGCTTAACAAAGTCGAGTACCTTGTTTTTTTTTTTTTTTTTTTTTTCTACTTTTTTTTTCATACACAACTTTTACTTATTTCATCTTCAATTGCTAGTGTTGGGTGCACTGCACCATGGTCCGGCACACACTTTGTTTTTAGCTCATTAAATGAGCTTGTTGAAAAATTGGCAAGAAGTCAGCAAAGCAAATTGAACTTGCTGGAGAAGCTTTCCAATGAGAAGAATTGAAGTCATCTTTATGTACAAAAGTCATGACAAGTTGGCTTGCATTTATTGTGACTTGATGTGAAGAGTGTGGAAGGAAGAAAAGAAGAAAAAGGTGAAAAAAATAGAAGGAAAGGCCATTCGGCCATTTGGTGGACATGGATATTATAAAAATTTGAATTTTAACAATTGATTGATGACATGGATATTAATTTTTGATTACCTTGAAATTTTGCAAGCATAAAGAATATACAAAGATAATGTAATTTAACGGTAGATTTGTCAATATTCGCATCTAATTAAAAAATATTGAGTGGCGTAACATTGCTTAGAGTTACACAAGATGCAACTTGAACCCAACCCATATTTTAAAGGTACTTTAATAAGACATAACAAAGGATATATTATTATTTATTTATCATCATTGGTTTATCACTTGAACCTTAGTGGTTGACTGTTAAGTTAAACAATCACTTTTTAGATGAATCTGTAAGGTTGAATTTAATCAACCATCTTGTTAGCTTTATTCCTTGCCAAATTTACTTGTATTTTAGCAATTAATAACCCTGTACTTAGGTGGGATTCTTGTAAGGGTAGTGTGTGAGAAGATGTGAAGAAATGCTTAAGATTGTGCAAAGATGCAGAGTTTCGCAGTTAGGACTTACGGGTGACTCGTGACTGGAAGCCGCCAACTGTAGGCACGTGAGAAGCACATGGGGGAGGTGAAGGGTCACGCCAGCTATCTCACTACAGGACAAAAGTCCCAGGTTGGCCAGGCCATTAACTCGCGGCTGGAACTCGCGACTCAGACCAGTCGCAAGGCCAAGCCGCCAAACCACCCTGTTTGGAAAAAACTGACTCTTCGTATTCCTTTCTCACGCCACTATATATAGAGCCTTATACCCACCAAACGTAGAGAGCTTCCAGAGAGAATTTTGTGAGAGAAACCCTAGAGACTCTACAAGATTGATTCATCCACAATCTTTACCTTAGAGACTCTTCAATTTCCTCTACTCTCTTCCATTCCATTGTTAAATCCTTGAGAGGTCTTTAGCCAAATCCTTTTCTCACCATATACATATCCGTGAGAAGGTTTATTTGGAGCTTTGGGAAGTGGAAAAAGAAAAAGGAGGAAAGAAGAAGGGAAGGGAGATGTACCTCAAATTCAGGCTCATCAAGCTCAATGGAATGGGTGGCTGACGTACCCTCCTTGTGCTTAAACTGAAAAGAAAAAAAAGGGGGACAAGAGACAACGTTAAAGAAAGAAGTCAGTAGGCATGACATGAGTTAGACACAGGGAAGTTAAAGTCAAAACACAGAAAACAAGGTAGAATTTTTTTTAAAATGACGTACCCTTCGCTCAGTGGCAGACGCAGGATGGGAAGTTGTCTTTCTTTTACTACCCCGTGTCCTGTTGGAAAGGAGAGCATCTATGGCTGGCCGTGAAGTAGCAGGCTTGGGCTTGCTTGCAGTCTTGAGCTTGGCAGGACCCTTCTGGACCAGCACAGGAATATTAGTTACCTTAACTTTCTTCTCCCAACCTGGAGGAAAATCACTCGTGAGCCAACACCATCCTTTCTTCTCCTCATCCCACTCGAAGATGGCAAAACGGCTCTGTTTCTTGGCATAGGCTAAAACGGACTTGGAAGGCAGGAGCAACCGAGGGTTAGGGGAGATGAGCATACTGAGCCCATCAGGAGGGATAAGGGAGAAACCACGACTACCTACCAACTCTTGTCCAAACGAAGTCATCACAGACTGCTAATAGCCATGCATAGCAGGAGTGCAAAGACCCTCTCTCAACAAGCCAGGAACTGTAACTGCACTGAAACGTTGTCTCCAAAATTCGAAGGCAGTGTGCCGCATGTAGGGCCGAACTGAAGTAGGAGACTCCATGAGATAGGAAAGGTCATCAGGAATGTCCTGATCCAGCCTAAATTGCCTTCTTACCCGATTGGCGGGATAGTGAACAAACCTGACACCTTCATCAGCTAAATAAGGCAACCACCTAGCATTGGTGGCCGCCAAGTAGGTGATTTCCATCTTATCGAAACTGGCCAAAGGAATGGTGGTCCCAATGGTATCAGTAAATGAACCCATAGCAGAATCAATGCATGTATAACCCTTACCTAAGTTTCTATAAGCCTTCCAAGTAAAATCGGTACCTCTATCAAAAGACTCAACAACTAAATGATCAATGGGCTTTAAGCCAGACCAACGAAAAGCCAAAGGGAAATCGGATTCAAACTTGCCGCAGAAGTCAGTGATCACTTACGGACATGATTGGTACTTCTCCTTCGTGAAACGAACAGGCCTACATTTCGCCAAGTATTGAGCACAGCGCTCAAACAACAACTGCTGTAGAATGGTGCTATGAACAGAGGAAGTGACTATGTGGTAGGAGCCCGCCTGCCTCTCGTCACTCCGTAGGATATCTAGTTAAACATATAAATGCCCCAAAAACATGGGGGCCAGCGGCAGGCTCACCCCGGCAGATATTTTGATAGCCAAACGAAAATACAAAGGCTTGATGGTGTAGTGGGGGTGGCAGCTGAAGACAAACTTGCAAAGCTAAAATGCAAAAAAAGCCGCGCGGTGGGCAGCAATAGAGAATTTGGAGGAAGAACTAACCCAGTACGATAACTTGGCATTTCCCGCCGTTCTTTTTCTCAACTCAGCCTCAATGGCTTCTTCCTTTGGAGAAAGCTCTATGGTGGCAGGATCCACATCGCCAAGGATTGGCAGGAGTAGTTGGCTGGCCACATCCTCAAGGGTCACAGTTAGTTCGCCGCAGGAGAAGAAGAATGTATGGGTGGTGGGGCACCACTAGCGGACCAAGTGACGGAGGTTGTAGAGGTCTTGGAAATTGGAAAGACTTCGGGATAAAACAATGGCCTTCAGAACACCGGCCCGCTGTAGCAAACCCATAAAGCCCGTATCGGACAACTCCCTATCAACCCACTCCTTCCAACCCAAGGCGGTGCCCGATTCGAACTCGAAATGAACCGGCACGGGAAGAGCAATGTCCTGACGGATGACCAAATCGGAAATGGAGGAAGACACCGGGGTCCAAGAAATATCGAGGTTTCGCCGGCAAAGAGCAAGCCACACGCGGCCCGGCGGCAGTGGCTCGTAGTCACCTAGAACCTTGGAGAAATGAGGATAGGCATTATACCAAGGGTTAATCAGATGGGCGCACTCGCTGTCTGGGTCGTACGGAGCCTCTTCCTCATCAGAATGATCAGATTCGGAGTACCTGACCTCCTCACCCATCTCTTGTCCAGCAGGAGAATCGGAAACGGTCTTTTTCCCTTTGCGGCGAGAAGAACCTCAACTTTTCACCGGCGCCATTGTACGAAGGTTCGATCGGAGTAAAATAGGTGTGGGTATTCGAAGAGAAGAAGACAGTAAAGGAAGGGAGACGGATACAATGCTTTGGAAAAGAAGGGATTTGCGTTTAGATTTCAAAGGGACTCTCTTCTTAAATACCTGAGTCATTAATGTCGGCATGAAGGGAGGCGATTGATCAGCCATCAAAAGGAGAATGAAATTAATGAAGCGGCAGTTATGTCTTAAAATAACTGCCATTTTGGGGAACTCGAAGAGTCACTACTGTTCACGGCAGGAAAAGAAATATATATATACGAGAAAGGGTCTACAGTTTTAAAAAGTCCGCGAAGGAACAGAAAGAAGAGAAACAGAAAGGACAGGAAGGTCTTTCATTTACATATGGACTGCAGGAACGCTCCATATGTTCAGGGGGCTAAATGTTGAGGGTCATTTTTGGAATCCGGATTGAGAGAAGGAAGCCCAACCCAGCAACACGGGCAGTAAAGAAATGACAAATATAGAGCAAAACCATTAAGTCCAAGTGGCAGGAATAATGGATCACAGGCCCATAATATAAACAAATGGGTCTTGAGGAAGCAAATGGACTTAGAAGGCTCGAAAATAGAGAAATGGCACCCATGGGCGGTATGTGGTATAGAAAAGTGAGAATAAGCCGCAGTAGGCCTAACGCAATGTAAACAAAGAAAGTAAGGGGTCAACGGCAAGCCCGTAAGCCCCAAGGATAAGAATAAGGAAATTGGGCCGGGGAAGCCCAATGAAATTAGTAAAAGCCCATGGGAATGCAGAGTTAGTAAATGGGCTAAGGAAGTCCAAAGAAAGTAAATAGGCCGGAAAAAGACCAAGGGAAAACAAAAGGGACATTGGAGTCCATAAGTAAGAACACTAGTAGCCATGCTAGGCCACTGGGGAAAGAATGGAACGGCAGGCCTAAAAGATGCCCAGTAGGAATGAGTCATTACGGCAGGAATAATAAGTAATGTGGCAGGAAGTCAAGTAAATTAAGAAGTGGGTTGAAAGAAAATGCAAAGCCCAGTACCAAATGAAGCCCAATCCCCAAGGAAGCGGGAAATCAAAGTAGCAACTCATAAAGAGCCAAAAACGGGCGACAGGCTATACAGGCAAAGTCTCCAGACCACGGCGGACGCATGAGCAACAGGTAGACTTCAGACACATATGGACAGAAGGCACGCGTAAGACCCAGGCACCACCAGCCTGTACCTAGCCAATACGGGAGAGTTAGAGGTAAGAGGGCATGGTTTGGTGGTGGGGAGAAGGGAAAACCTGTTTTGGGGTTTCTGCTCAAGTTCTTTTAGGAGATATGTCCTGCTAGGATGACATACTTTCCAAAAGAAGTAAGGCTGAGTTGGAATTACTAGGTGCATACCATGAGGGATAGAGAGAGAGAGAGAGAAATAGCACCGCAGCAAGAAGAAGAGCGACGGTAGACTAACAGACAAAATAGTTGTCTTTGTCTGGTAATGGGGAGTGGCTTGCAGACGAAATAGTAATGGTCCACAAGCACACTAGACCAGACAAAGGTGGTTAAGGGGTAGAATAGTAAAATCCGGTCACGGCAGGAACTATAAAAAGGAGTCTTTTGCCATGTACAGGGGACAAGAGGAACGAGAAGGAGATACACAGGAAAACAAAGAGGAAACACAATACTAAAGAAATTACGGTGGTAGAAATCACGAAGGAAAGACTAAAGGAGAAAACAAAAAAGAAACCCAGAAGAAAGAAAAGATAAAAGAGAGGAAATAGAAAGGAAAACAAGAGTTAGCGGCATGCACCGATAGGTTTCTTCCCTTCTCTCCCTCTCAAATCCCTGCTCTCTTTCGTGAATAATCGTCTTGGGCATTATCCATTTAGGTCCGCCTTCCTCAAATCTATTAATTTTCATAGCAGGATTCTTTTCCTCAGAGGTTAATTGTGTTGAGAGGAGGCGTTCTTCCTCTTTGGTTTTGTTCCTACGGACTAAACTGGACTTAGTTTCTTTATATTTTGATTAACCCTTTTATCACTTACCCCTCTCACTTTATTTGCAAAAGTCGTTAATATTACTGTGATTATGGATTATTCGGTCATTCTCTGTTGAAAAGCCATCTGGTCATTCCAGAATACTCAGTTTTGTTTTATTTCTGTTTGCCACAAGCTTCTTTAAAACAGCTCTGCCTGCCGTAAGCACACTCCTGGCAGACGATGCATAGTTTATGCACAAACCGGCCAAATTAGTTCCAGTTGGACCGGTTTCGACTCTCGCAACTCAAAACACTTGGACCCACCATCACAAAGGAGCAGACCAGCCCAACACAACAAAAAAGGCCCCCACACATGTGAAGGAAAGAAAAGCCAAACCAAAGGAACTGACAAGCGCTGTTGGAAATGCATGAAGAAATAAGACAAAAAACACGCAGGGAACGAAACAGAACTAATCTACTACGGCAGAAGCGACGTGGAACGAAAGAAGACAAAAAACAGAAAGGTCGAAGCACCGCCAACATGTACCCAGCCAATACAAGGGAGGTGGACACACGGTCAAAGGGATTCAAAGGGTGTGGTTTAGTGGTGGGGAAAAAAGGGGGTCTATATTTGGTTTCTTGCCATGACTTCTTTTTGGAATATACCTTACTAGGATGGTATTGTGGGGGCCTTTTTTTGTTGTGTTTGGCTGGGCTGCCCCTTCGTGGTAGTAGGCCCAAGTGTTCTGGGTTGCGGGAGTCGAGACCGGTCAAACTGGAACTCAATTTGGCCAGCTTGTGCACAAACTATGCCTCGTCTGCCAGGAGAGTGCTTACGACAGGCAGAGCTGCTTCAGAGAAGCTTGTGGCAGACAGATACAATTAACAAAAAGAAACAAAGCACTCTGAAATGACCAGATAGCTAGAAAATGACCAAATAATCCGCAATCACAGTAATATTAGTGACTTTTACAAATAAAGTAAGAGGGGCAAATGGTAATAGGAGTTAATCAAAAGATAAAGAAAGCTAAGTTAAACTTCGTCCGCAGGAGCAAGAGAAAAAAAGAAACCAAAGAGGATAGAACGCATCTTCTCAACACAATCAATCTCCCAGGCTGATCCTATAGTGGAAATTGATCATTCTGAGAGAAACGGACCTAAATGGTTAATGCCCAGAGAAAAATTTCTTCTGCTTTTGGCAAAGAGCAAGGATTTTGAGAGGAAGAGAGGGGAAGAAACTTATCGGTGCATGCCTCCTGACTTTCATTTTCTTTTAATTCTCTCTTTTGTCTTTTCTTTCTTTCTTTCCCTTTTTTTTTTTTGTCTCCCTTTTCTTTCTTAGTTTTCTTCCTTAGTAGTTCTTCACCACCGTGATTTTTTATGTCGTATTTTCTTTTTCTTCCTCCTGTCTGTAATACCCCGTCTCCTTGTACACGACGAAGGACCCCTTTTTATAGTGCCTGCCGTGACCAGATTTACTATTCTACCCTTTAACTGCCTTTATCTGGTCTAGGTGTGCCTGCCGACCATTACTGTTCCGTTTGCGAGCCACTTCCATTACCAGACAAAGACAACTATTTTGTCTGTTAGTTTGCCGTGGCTATTCTTCCTGCCGTGGTGTTATTTCTCCCTCTCTCTATCTCTCATGGCATGCATCTAGTGGTTCCAACTCAACTTTGCCTCTTTTGGGAAGTATGTCATCCCAACAGACGTATTCCCTAAAAGAGCTTGAGCAGGAACCCCAAAACAGGTTTTCCCCTCTCCCCACTACCAAACCATGCTCTCTTACCTCTGACCCATAACCTCACCATGTCCCGTATTGGCTGGGTACAGGCTGGTGGTGCTTGGGCCTTGCGCGTGCCTTTTGTCCGTATGTGTCTGAAATCTGCCTACTGCTCATGCGTTCGCCGCGGGCTGGAGACTTTGTCTGCGCAGCCTGCCGCCCGTTTCTGGCTTTTTATGAGTTGCTACTTTGATTTTTCGCTTCTTTAGAGACTGGGTTTCGTTTGGTATTGGGCTTTGCATTTTCTTTCAGCCCATTTCTTAATTTACTTGACTTCCTGCCACATTACTTGTCATTCTTACCGTGGTAATTTACTCATGTTGGGCCTCTTTTCAGGCCTGTTGTTTCATTCTTTCCCCCAGTGGCTTAACATAGCCACTGGTGTTCTTTCTTATGGGCTCCAGTGTCCCTTTCGTTTTCCCTCGGGCCTCTCCGGCCCATTTACTTCCTTCGGACTTCCTCAGCCCACTTACTAATTTTGTGTTCCCATGGGCTTTTACTGACTTGATTGGGCTTCCCTGACCCAATTTCCTTATTCTCATCCTTGGAGTTTATGGGCTTGCCATTGATCCCTTACTTTCTTTGTTTACATTGCTTTGGACTTGCCGTGGCCCATTCTCACTTTTCTATACCACATACTGCCTATGGGTGCCATTTCTCTCTTTCCGGGCCTTTTAGGTCCATTTGCTTCCTCAAGACCCATTTGTTTATATTATGTACCTGTGATCTATTATTCCTGCCGCATGGGCTTAATGGTTTTGCTCTCTCTTTGCTGCTCGTGTTACTGGGTTGGGCTTCCGTCTTTCTATTCAGATTCCAAAAATGACCCTCAACATTTAGCCCCCTAAACATATGGAGCGTTCTTGCGGTCCATATGTGAATGAAAGACCTTCCTGTCCTTTCTGTTTCCCCTCTTTCTTTTCCTTCGCGGGCTTTTTTGAAACTATGGACCCTTTCTCATATATATATATATATATATATATATATATATTTCTTTTTCCTGTCGTGAACAGTAGTGGCTCTTCGAATTTCCTAGAATGGCAGTTATCTTAAGACATAACCGCCACTTCATTAATTGCGTTCTTCTTTTGATGGCTGACCAGTCGCCTCCCTTCAGGCCGGTATTAATGACTTAGCTATTTAAGAAAAGAGCCCCTTTGAAATCCAAACACAAATTCCTTCTTTTCCAAAACAATGTATCCGTCCCTCTTCCTTTACCGTCTTCTTCTCTTCGAATACCCATACCCATTTTACTCCAATTGAACCTTCGTACAATGGCGCTAGTGAAAAGTCAAGGTTCTTCCCACCGCAAAGGGAAAGAGACCGTGTCCGAATCTTCTGCTGGACAAGAGATGGGCGAGGAGGCCGTGTACTCCGATTCTGACCATTCCGATGAGGAAGAGGTGCCGCGTGACCCAGACAGTGAGTGTGCCCCTCTGTTTGACCCTTGGTATAAAGCTTATCCTCATTTCCTCGAGGTTCCTGGTGACTACGCGCCGCCACCGCCAGGCCGTGTGTGGCTTGCCCTTTGTCGGCGAAACCCCGATATTTCTTGGGCCCCAGTGTCTTCCTCCATTTCTGATTTGGTCATCCATTAGGGTATTTCTCTTCCCGTGCCGATTCATTTCGAGTTTGGATTGGGCACGGCCTTGGGTTGGAAGGAGTGGGTTGACAGGGAGTTTATCTGATACGGTCTTTATGGGTTTGCTACAGCAGGCTGGTGTTCTGAAAGCCATTGTCTTATCCCGAAGTCTTTCCAATTTTCGAGACCTCTACAACCTCCGTCACTTGGTCCGCCGGTGGTGTGCCACCACCCACACATTCTTCTTCTCCTGCGGCGAACTAACCGTGACCCTTGAGGATATGGCCAACCAACTATTCTTGCCAATCCTTAGCGATGTGGATCCTGCCACCATAGAGCTTTCTCCGGAGGAAGAAGCCATTGAGACTGAGTTGAGAAAAAAGATGGTCGAAAATGCTAAGTTATCATACTGGGTTAGTTCTTCCTCTAAATTCTCTGCTACCGCCCACCGTGCGGCTTTTGTTGCATTTTGGCTCTGCAAGTTTGTCATTGGCTCCTACCCCCACTATGCCATCAAGCCTTTGTACTTTCGTTTGACTATCAAAATATCTCCCAGGGTGAGCCTGCCGCTGGCCCCCATGTTTCTGGGGCATTTATATGTTCAACTAGATATCCTGCGGAGTGACGAGAGCTAGGCGGGCTCTTGCCACATAGTCACTTCCTCCATTCACAGCACCATCTTGCAGCAATTGTTATTTGAGCGCTGCACTCAATACCTGACGAAATGCAGGCCTATTCATTTTGCGAAGGAGAAGTGACAATCATGTCCACAAGTGATCACTAATTTTTGCTGCAGGTTTGAATCCGATTTCCCTCTGGCTTTTCGTTGGTCCGGTTTAAAGCCCATTGGTCATTTAGTTGTTGAGTCTTTTGATAGAGGTACTGATTTTACTTGGAGAGCTTATAGAAACTTGGGTAAAGGTTATACGTGTATTGATTCTGCTATGGGTTCTTTACTGATACCATTAGGACCACCACTCCTTTGGCCGGTTTCGATGAGATGGGAATTACCTACTTGGCGGCCACCAATGTTGGATGGTTGCCTTATTTGGCTGATGAAGGTGTCAAGTTTGTTCACTACCCCGCCAATCGGGTAAGAAGGCAATTTGGGCTGGATCAGGACATTCCTGATGACCTTTCCTATCTCATGGAATCTCCTACTTCAGTTCGGCCTTTCCTGCGACACACTACCTTCGAATTTTGGAGACAACGTTTCAGTGCAGTTATAGTTCCTAGCTCATTGAGGGAGGGACTTTGCACTCTTGCCATGCATGGCTATTGGTATGCTGTGATGACTTCGTTTGGACAAGAGTTGGTAGGTAGTCGTGGTTTCTCCCTTATCCCTCCTGATGGGCTCAGTATGCTTGTCTCACCTAACCTTCAGTTGCTCCTGCCTTCCAAGTTCGTTTTAGCCTATGCCAGGAAACAAAGTCGTTCTGCCATCTTCGAGTGGGATGAGGAGAAGAAAGGATGGTGTTGGCTCACGGGTGATTTTCCTCCTGGTTGGGAGAAGAAAGTTAAGGTAACCAATATTCTTGCGCCGGTCAAGAAAGGTCCTGCCAAGCTCAAGTCCGCAAGCAAGCCCAAGCTTGCTGCTCCAGAGCCAGCCACAGATGCTCCCTTTTCTAGCAGGACACGGGGTAGTAAGAGAAAGACAACTTCCCATCTTGCGTCTGCTGCTGAGCGAAGGGTACGTCATGTTAGAAAAATTTGCCTTGTCTTTTGTGTTTTGACTTTAACTTCCCTATGACTAACTCATGTCATGCCTACTGACTTCTTTCTTTAACATTGTCTCTTATTCCCCTTTTTCTTTGTAGTCTAAGTATAAGGAGGATGTGTCGGCCACCCATTCCATTAAGCTTGATGAGCCTGAATTTGAGGTACATCTCCCTTCCCTTCTTCTTTCCTCCTTTTTTTTTTTTTACACGTATCTCGCCTGCCACGTGCCTTCATCTGTCTTGATCAATTGTGGGTTCCTTTATTCTTTATCACATATGTATATATATGTTTTCCTTTTTTTTTCTTTCTTTCTTTTGCCTTCCAGGATCAGCCCGAGCCCTTTTCCATTTATCATCCCACAGTTGAGGAACTTTCTACCTCCATGAGTACACCCGTGAAGGGTTCCTTTCGCTGTGCTGGTGAAACATTTCAGACACCTGTCACTTCTGCCGCTGCATATGGAGTTCCTGCTGAAGCTCCTAGCCCTCCCACTGGACTGGTACCCAGAGAAGAGGGTACTCATATTGAGGGGGTTAGCAAGACCACTCCTGTTTCGTCCGAAATGCCTACTCCTCCAAAGGGGGTTGTTCCTCCTGCTATAACTCAGATCGAGGCTGTTTCACCTGTCACGCCCCTTATCATTTCCACCAGTGACCCCTTTGTGGCCCTGTCTCAAGCCGTGAAGGACGGTTCATCCTTGGTGGTTACTCCTGCCTCCATTCCTAGTTCTGCCACCCTCGGGCCCGATGCTGATTTGTCTTCTGAGGAATCTGAGGACATTCTTGAGGATCCTGACGACGATCCCGTCCTGGTGAGGAGGATTTCTAAGTCTAAGGAAGAAGGAGGTGTTCTACCCGAGGCTGAATTCATGGGTATATGCTCCCTCCTCTATTCTTTTTTATTTTTTATTTTTTATTGTTTCCTAAGTTCATTTCTCCTTCTTTATTTTCTGGGTTCAGCTTTCCCTTTTTATTTGCATGTTTATTTTCTCTGTTTGTAGAGACCTTTGAGGGGCTAGGCATTGCAGCAAGCGTAGGGGCGCCTGCAGCAGCTACTCCTGCTGTGCCTACAGTGCCCATTCCTATTGTATTCTCTATACCAGCTTCTACCATATTCACTGCGTCGGTTTCTGCTATTCCTTATGTGCCTGTCTCTGTTTTTTCCACAGCCCCCATATTCACTGCGGTGCAGGAGCTTATTAGCGTTGGTTTTGCCGTGGAGTTTATCTTGGACCACCTTCGAGAGATTGCCCGGGCTGTTTTCATGAGGAGAGTCCATCCTACTATTGATGCTATTGACTCGCGCCTTAAGGTTCTGAGAAAGGAAGTGGTAAACTTGGAGGGTCGTCGCGAGCATCTCATTTCCAACATCGGCGAGTCCAGTCGTTTTGGGGATCGGCCACTCATTTCAGGACTCCATTGATGCTACTGTTTCTTCTTTGTTTTGTTGTTTCTTTTGCCTTATTACTCTGTCTAGTACATTATGTTTCCTATAGTATATATTTGGCTGGTTTGCCACAGTTTGGGTTTGTAACTTATAATGCTACACTTTGCTACTGTTTCTGGCTTTTGCTATGACATATTATGATAATACTTTGTGTTTTTCATTACATCCTCATTAAAGCGAGTTATAAAAGCAATTCTGTCTTATGATATAATCAATTGAAAGATGGAAAAGATAAAAGGAAACATAAGGCTCTTTCAACAAAACAAAAGAATGGGACAACCACATGAGTCTTCTCCTTAGGCATAATAACATTTCAACCACTTCCTGTTGATGGGGTCCATTAAATCTCTGCCATCCATCTCAGTCAAATGGTAATACCCACTTGGGTGTGCCTCCCTTATCACAAGGGGTCCTTCCCACTTCAGTGCAAACTTGGATGGTCCTGCCAGGCCTCTTCTAACATAGTCTACTACTTTCAGAACAAGTTGTCCTTCCACGAACACCCTCTCTTTAGTCATCCTGCCGTAGGCCTCAGTCATTCTTCCTATATCTGCGGCTGCGTTCTTGGACCTTCTCTCTTTTTTCATCAAGTCCTTTTAGGTCTTCACACCTTTCTGCCACAAAGACTTCTTCTTCCTCCTCTTTTTCTTGCATCTGCATGACTCTCAGGGATGGGGTCATTATCTCTGCTGGGCTCACCACTTCAGTTTCGTAAACCAAGGAAAAAGGTGAAAAACTTGTGGCTAACTTGGACGAACTTTTATAGGCCCAAAGAGCGTCTGGCAGGTGCATTGCCCATCCTCCCGTATACTCTTGGCTCATTTTACTGATAATCTTTATGAGAGTTTTGTTTGTTGCCTTTGCTTGCCCATTTCCTTGAGGGTAATAAGGTGATGACCGGTGGTGCTTGATTTGGTAGAACTCTAGCATCTTTCTTACCTCATTGTTGACGAAAGGTGTGCCATTGTCACTGATGATCCTGTGGGGCACCCCAAACCTCACAATTATGTTTTTCCTGATAAAGTTTGCCACTGCTCCTCCTGTGGCTTTACGAAGTGGTACTACCTCTGCCCACTTAGTAAAATATTCTGTAGCCACTAGTATCCATATGTATCCGCGTGATGGTGGATTAACCGGTCCTACCAAATCAAGCCCCCAAGGGTGGAAGGGCCATGGGGTTACCATGCTGTGTAAATTCTGCGGATGAGTGTAAATCAAATTGGCTTGTACTTGGCAACTGTGGCACTTCTTTACAAATTCCGCCGTATCCCTTTTCATGGTAGGCCAGTAGTAGCCCATTTGCAGCAGGCACCTGTAAAGCCTTTTCTTTCCCTGGTGCTCCCCGCACTCTCCTGAGTGCACTTCCTTCACCATTTCTCTTGCTTCCTCAAGGCCCAAGCACTTTAAGGGGTCCCCATCATATCCTTTTTTTGAAAAGAACCATATTATGCATAAAGTAGCGTGTTGCCAACCTTTTAAATTTATATTTTTCACTGTGTTTTTGGGGTAGGATGCCTTCTGTCAAGTACTATATGAATGGGCTTCTCCAGTCCTCGCTGATGAATACAGCGTAACTCTCCTCTCTGTCTGTCGCAAGTTGACAGGTCTCACATTGGGTTTGGACTTGGTCTGCATCTTTACCCATGTTCGACCAATAGAAGCCTACCCTTTGAAGTCTGCGGTAAAGGCTAACCTCCCTGCAGGACCCGCAAGTCTTGTCATGTACTTCTTTCAGCTTTCTCTAGGCTTCCTCTTGCCTCACACACCTGGACAAGACTCCGTCGAGCATCCTGCGGTACAATTCCCCCTTCACCAAGGCGTAGTCTTTTAGTACCTTCAGTCCTGCAACGTCATCTTCTTTTATCAAGGCTTCCTTTATGGGAATCCGCCAGTCCCCGTCGTGCTGTTCCTCCTGGAATTTCTCCTTCAATGTCTCAATTATCGATTCTTTTCTCTTGCTGACCTCTATTCTGGTGCTATCACCTTCGAACATTATTTGGGAGCCCAGCGTGGCTAGTGAGTCCACAAACCGGTTTTCATTTCTTGGAGCATACTCTATTTCAAAAGTCGAAAACTTTTCTTCCATCTTCTAGGCCATTGCTCTGTACGGGGATAGGCTGAGTTCTTTTAAGGAGAAGCTCCCCTAGGCCTGACAAACCACCAAATTCGAATCACCCAATACCCTTAAGTGCTTGACTCCCATTTCGAGAGCTGTGGCCAGCCTGGTTAGATAGGCTTCGTATTCTGTGGTGTTGTTTGAACAGGGAAATCCTAACTTGAACGACACTGCTACCACTTTATCTTCTTCATGGTACAAAACTACTCCCACCCTTCCATATTGGTGGTAGAAGATCCATCAAATTTCATTACCCATTGCTCTTTGGCCTCTTCTGCCATGGCTACTTCCCCTGGAACTTCATCATCCAGTGGGAACTCTTCCTCTCTTGGGAATTGCGCCAATAGATCCGCTATGGCCTAACTCTTCATCGCTCTGGGTGTCCTCATTCTTAAATCATATTGTGACAATTGTAGCAACCATTGGGATATCCTGCCAGAGAGGATTGGTTGTCGTAGCAAAGCTTTGATGGCATGGGATTTGGTCATCAACCATACTTCGTAAGCCAAGAAATAATGGTGCAACCTCTGTGAAGCATATACAATGGCCAAACATGCCCTCTTTGCCCTTGGGTAACGAGTTTCTGCATCTTTCAAGGCATGGCTGATGTAGTACACTGGTTGCTCAATGCCACCCCAATCTTCTTGGGCGATTAACGCACCAATGACATACGAATTGGTAGCCAAATAGAGTAATAGTGGCTTTTTGTGAATCGGGCCTGCACTGTGGAGAGGTTCATCATGATTTGCTGTAGCCTTTTGAAGGCTGCCTGCTGCACTTCCCTCCACTCAAAGTTCTGCCCTTTCCTCAGCAGCTTGGTGAAAGCAGAGGTGATTGATGCCAACCCAAGGATAAATTTCAAAATATAAGAGACTTTCCCTAGGAAGCTTTTTAACTCCTTCGCCGTGTTCGGAGGTCTCATGGTCACAATGGCCGTAGCTTTGGCTGGGTCTACATCTATTCCCCTGCTAGGAACTAAGAAATCCAGGAACTTCCCAGAGGACACTCCAAATGTGTACTTAAGAGGGTTCATTCTTAGCTTGAAAGCTCTGCACCTCTCGAATACTTTCCTCAATACTTGGAGGTGTTCCTCTCTTTTTCTTGATTTTACTACTATATCATCCACATAATCCTCTAGTTCACGATGCATCATATCATGGAATATGGCTGTCATTGCTCGTTGATAAGTGGCACCCGCATTTTTCAGCTCGAAAGGCATTACAGTGTAGTAGAAGTTGCCCATGGGTGTTCTGAAAGCAGTTTTCTCTGCATCGCTTGGCGCTATCCTGATTTGATTATACCCGCTAAACCCATCCATGAATGAAAACATGGCACTTCCTGCCACAGAATCTATCAGTAAATCCATGTTTGGCAAGGGAAACTCGTCCTTCGGGCAGGCCTTGTTAAGATTTCTGAAATCTACACAACATCTTATCTGGCCGCTCTTCTTCCTTACTGGCACAATGTTGGATAGCCAACGCGGGTGTTGGATAAGCTTAATGAATCCTGCGGCTAGCAATTTCTGTACTTCTTTGATTATTTTCCGTTCTATCTTGGTGTGGAACGTCCTAGCAGACTAGGCTATTGGCCTGGCCTCTGGGTCCACATTCAACGTGTGGGCAACTAGCCCAAGGTCTAACCTTGGCATTTCATTGTATTCCCATGCGAAGACGTCTTTGAATTCTTTCAACAGTAGTATTAGCTCCGATTTTTCATTTTCTATCAGACTTGCACTAATTAAGATAAGCCTTGGTCCCTGTGAAATAGACCCTAAGTCAACTCCTTCCATTTCTTCTTCTGCTGCAACCTGTACTTCCTTTTCTGCCATGACTTCTTCACTCTCCTTTCTATTACCTTCTTCCTCTGAACTTTCTTGAACCACGCAACAGGCCAGACTCTCACGCTGCCATTCCTGGGTGGGGCCCTTTTGCATTTTACTCATGGGCTTCGCGCACCTTCATAATTTATACACAATCCTGCCGTCAGGACCTCGGATCTTGATGCAGTGAGGTGTATCTTCTGATCCCGCGGCAGGCACTTCTTTCCTTTTCCTTTTTCGGGCCAGCAACTCCCTCAGATCAAGCTCCGGATCATCCTGGACGTCCCTCCATTCAGGTACGAAGGTACCTCTTAGTCTTGATACTAAACTTTCCCCTAACGGAGCCCATTGGTCGTAGAACATGGTTTCTACCAAATGAGCCTCTGCCTGCTCAAATGGTGAGTGGTTCGCTGCTATGCGTACCATTCTACCATTCATCGTTCCCTTCACACATTGGTGATGTGTTGATGGAACTAGCCTGTGTTTGTGTAACCATGGCCGCCCCAAAAGCACGTGATATGAGACCTCTATTTTCATTACGTGGAACCGAGCTAAAGAAGCTATGGGTCTCACTTTTAACCACAACTGGATATGGCCTGCGGTGTATTCTTCTCTTTCGCCAAATCCTGTTACTTCCATTGGGCACCCTTGGATCTTTCTTTCTGAAATCCCTGCGACTTGTAGAGTGCTCAACGGTATGAGGTTTACGAAAGCACCTGTATCTACTAAGGCCCTTTTTATGGGGATCTGATTTATGGATGCTGCCAGGTAGAGAGGCCTCCTGTGGTCTAGGTACCCTATTTCTATATCCTCATCACTGAAAGTGATTTCGATTGACTTCTGTAAGAGAGCCCTGTCACCTTGGACTTCTGCCGATAAACATTCTACTCCTGTTCTAGAGGCAATGCTTACCAAAGCCTTCATGGCTACTTTTCTTTCCTTTGTAGTGAGCCCCAGCTAGTCGAACAAATTTTTGAATTTGGAGCTCTGCTATAAAGTGGTAATTGCTGCGGCAGGCAGGGCTGGATTCTCTTCTTCGTTCTCCCCTGGGTCCGCACAGATTACTACTGCCGCTACGCCTTTCCCTTTGTGGTTTGGGAGTGGGTTTCTTTGAACTTCTTGTTAGGATAATTCTAGAGTCCCCTCTTTGATTCTGCGGTGCACCAGCCTGCGGAGTGCCCAACATTCTGCGGTAGGATGTTGCACGTAGTTGTGTAAACGACAGAATCGTGGGTCCCTCCGCTCTTCTTCCGTGGGTTCTCTAGCAACTTGATTAGGTTGGAAAACTCCATCTGCTATCCACTTGTCTAGTAGTACGTCTAATTCTTTCGGGGTGCATGGTATCGGTGGGGGAGTATCGTATTCCCTCCCCTCAGTCTTCCTTCTCCGTACGCCGGTGGATACTGCCATAACCTGCGAGGCGTTTCTTTTATCTGTACTTGGTTTCACGGACTGGGCAGTCTTCTTGGCTTTCTGTAACAACTGGGCGAATTGAGAAATTTTCAAATTTTCGAGGATTGCCCTGTACTCCCTGATCATGTTTGTCATGCACATTTCTACCAATGTTCTTTCCTCACAATGGTCATAGCAATCTAATGTGATGTCCTTGAACCTTTTGATGTACTCCATCAGGTCCTCACCACTTCTCTGCTTTGTTGCTTGCAGAGTTGCAAGCATTATTATTTCTTCTCCGTGAAAATACTTAGTGCAAAATACGTCGACCATGTCATCCCATGTTGGAATTGACCTTGGCTTTAGGCCGATATACCAGGTGTATGCTCAGTCGCAAAGTGATTTAGAAAACTCTCGGAGACACAAGTCTTCATCTGCGGCGAACGGACCAAAAGTATCAATGAATTTACTCACGTGCTCAACAGCGTTTCCCTTTCTGCCATCATACTGTGTGAATGCCCTTGGCTCATACCTCTCAAGATATGGTTTGCTGAGTACCCTTAGTGGGTAAGGAGGCCTTCGTGCATAGAATCTCTCCTTAGGTGCCCTGGCCCTCTCCTGCTCCAAGAGGGCGGCTACTTCGGCCATGGTGATGAAACGCTGTTTTGTATTATGTGCGACACCTCCTGCTGGTGTTTCTTCCTTGCCTGTCGCATGCTCCGGGTCATGTTGGCTCCCTTTTTCTTTTGTTTTTCTGCTTTTAGCTGACGGATTTCTTCCATCATTTGCTGCTGCGAGTGTTGTAGTGACTGCAAGACTTTAATGAAAATGTTGGCATTGTCAGTAGGAATTCTTGGCAGCGGTTGGGGGTCAGCCCCCATTCCATTGGCACCTTCCAACTGGTTAGGCTGCGGTTGGTAGGGCGTTGTAGGCCTGGACTCTGCTTGTGATGGTACAGCACTTATATTTCGCGTCGTCCTGGATTTCGGCGGCATTTATTTGCGTGGGCTTTTCGTCCCTGCCTGTTTCTCAACTCCCTAGCGGAGTCGCCAATTTAATGTAGGGGCCTTTTTTTGTTATGTTTGGCTGGGCTGCCCCTTCATGGTAGTAGGCCCAAGTGTTTTGGGTTGCGGGAGTCAAGACCGGTCTAATTGGAACTCAATTTGGCCGGCTTGTGCACAAACTATGCCTCGTCTGCCAGGAGAGTGCTTACAGCAGGCAGAGCTGCTTCAGAGAAGCTTGTGACAAACAGATACAATTAACAAAAAGAAACAAAGCACTCTGGAATGACCAGATAGCTAGAAAATGACCAAATAATCCTCAATCACAATAATATTAGTGACTTTTACAAATAAAGTAAGAGGGGCAAATGGTAATAAGAGTTAATCAAAAGATAAAGAAAGCTAAGTTAAACTTGGTTCGCAGGAGCAAGAGAAAAAAAGAAACCAAAGAGGATAGAACGCATCTTCTCAACACAATCAATCTTCCAGGCTGATCCTGCCATAGAAATTGATCGTTTTGAGAGAAACGGACCTGAATGGTTAATGCCCAGAGAAAAATTCCTTCTGCTTTTGGCAGAGAGTAAGGATTTTGAGAGGGAGAGAGGGGAAGAAACCTAGCGGTGCATGCCTCCTAACTTTCGTTTTCTTTCAATTTTCTCGTTTGTCTTTTCTTTCTTTCTTTCCCTTTTTTTTTTTTTTTTTGTCTCTCTTTTCTTTCTTAGTTTTCTTCCTTAGTAGTTCTTCACCACCGTGATTTTTTATGTTGTATTTTCTTGTTCTTCCTCCTGTCTGTATTACCCTGTCTCCTTGTACACGACGAAGGACCCCTTTTTATAGTGCCTGCCATGACTGGATTTTACTATTCTGCCCCTTAACTGCCTTTGTCTGGTCTGGGTGTACCTGCCGACCATTACTGTTTCGTCCGCGAGCCACTCCCATTACCAGACAAAGACAACTATTTTGTCTGTTAGTCTGCCGTGGCTCTTCTTCCAGCCGCGATGTTATTTCTCCCTCTCTCTATCCCTCATGGTATGCACTTAGTGGTTCCAACTCAGCTTTGTCTCTTTTGGGAAGTATGTCATCCCAGCAGACGTATTCCCCAAAAGAGTTTGAGCAGGAACCCCAAAACAGGTTTTCCCCTTTCCCCACCACCAAACCATGCCCTCTTACTTCTGACCCATGACCTCACCATGTCCCGTATTGGCTGGGTACAGGCTGGTAGTGCCTAGGCCTTGTGCGTGCCTTCTGTCCGTATGCGTCTGAAATCTGCCTGCTGCTCATGCGTCCGCTGCGGTCTGGAGACTTTACCTGCGCAGCCTGCCACCCGTTTCTGGCTTTTTATGAGTTGCTACTTTGATTTCCCACTTCTTTAGAGACTGGGTTTCGATTGGTATTGGGCTTTGCATTTTCTTTCAGCCCATTTCTTAATTTACTTGACTTCCTGCCACATTACTTGTCATTCCTGCCGTGGCAATTTACTCTTGCTGGGCCTCTTTTCGGGCCTACCGTTTCATTCTTTCCCCCAGTGACTTAACATGGCCACTGGTGTTCTTTCTTATGGGTTCTAGTGTCCCTTTCGTTTTCCCTCGGGCCTCTCTGGCCCATTTACTTCCTTCAGACTTCTCGTGGGCTTTTACTGACTTGATTGGACTTCCCTGGCCCAATTTTCTTATTCTCATCCTGGGGCTTTATGGGCTTGCCATTAACCCCTTACTTTCTTTGTTTACATTGCTTTGGGTCTGCCGTGACCTATTCTCACTTTTCTATACCACATACTACCCATGGGTGTCATTTCTCTCTTTCCGGGCCTTTTAGGTCCATTTGCTTCCTCAAGACCTATTTGTTTATATTATGGGCCTGTGATCCATTATTCCTATCGCATGGCCTTAATGGTTTTGCTCTCTACTGGCCATTTCTTTGCTGCCCATGTTGCTGGGCTGGGCTTCCGTCTTTCTATTCGGATTCCAAAAATGACCCTCAATAGGTATCTTACCCAAAAGAAGTAATAGATGGTTGGGACCATCTGATGCATGTCATAAAGCTAGGTAGTGAGGTAGCCCAATCTTTATCCATTTGAACCTAGAGGTAGAGGTATACTGCAAGAACAAACAAAAGAGAATTTTGTCATGAAATGAGTAATGGTGCGGCTAACGTATTTTGAGCAGAGGTAGTGGCTGGGCAACTAATGGGTTGATGGGTAGTCCCAAAGGGATGCCCACAACAAGCCGAAAAACGGTTGGTGAAGCCCTAGGGGTAAAAGGGAGAAATCTCATTGAATCAGTCCACTATAATAGGAGGAGGTAGCCATGGATGAAAGGGAGGACCAAATGGAGAAGCACTTAAGGGGGGAACCCATGGAATAGAGTAGTAAGCACCTAGGAGAGGCACCTAGGGAGAGGGGAATCCAAAAGGGAAAAGACCCAAGTGAGAAAAACAACTCACGACAAGATAGTAGTTAGAAACTAAAAGTAAAAAAAAAAAAAAAGAACGGAGAGGAAGAAAGAAAGTGGTAAAAAGAAGAGAGAAAACATGGCAGGAATAGGGGCATGCATCAATAGACCATCTTTTCCCTCCCTCTTAGCAAACTCACTCTTTGAAGTCTCCAAAAGTAATAGCTAGTAACCATTTAAGCCTATTCTCTAAAATGCACAACTTTGATGGCAGAAGCTTATGACAAGGTTGTTCAAGTTGGAGTTTGGGTTCCTTCTTGGTTTACTTATTCTATGAGAAGATTCAACACTTGATTTTGATTGCAAATATATTTGATTTTTCTCATTATAACTTATATCTGCTGTAGTACATTTTTATCACGTCTGCCGCATCAGTTGTCATGATGCGGTGTCTTTACTTGTTGTACTAGTTATTCTACTGTAGCACCTTTTTATTATATTTACCGTGTTAGCTATTATACTAGCTAAACCTTTTCTGCTGAAACTTTCCTAATTCTTTGTTATTACGTGTTTTACTTTTGACATGAACTAATCAGTATTCTGCTATAAGTATATATACATATAAATTGTTTCTCATGTTCTGCAAAAATATATTTTATATATGTATATGTGAATACGTATAAGTGTATTTACGAATATATGTATGTATATATTCGAGAATATGCTAACCCATTTAAACTAACATTTGTTTGATGGGTATTTTCTTTGGGTTTTAGATTTGTTTATGTATAGGAAGTAGAAAAGTACTTCTGCAGTAAAAATTAAGAGTAGTCATTCACATTGCAGAAGACTTTACTGCACGGCAAAAGGCTTTAAAGCACAGCAGACAGCTTTAAAGCACAACAGACAGCTTTATTGCACACAAGAAGGTTTTACGGCAGAAAACTTTATTGCACAACAAAAAGCTTTATTGCACAGCAGAAAGTTTTACTGCACAGCAGATGGTTTTACTACATGGCAAAAAGTTTTCCTGCATAGCAGAAAAGTCAGACCTGGAGAAAAGTTCCTTCTGCGGCAAAAACTGAGGATAAGCCCACTTTGCAGCGTCTTCCCTTGAACTTGGACTCAACGTTTACGCACAAACTGGCAGCAGCAGAATGGTACTTTAGAGCCCATTCTGCGGAGCGCCAAGCCCAACTTCCTTCTTAGAAAAAAACCTAGACTAAGCGTTGTTCAATAACATCAAGATGCGTGTCTAAGATACAAGAAACGTAAAAAGAACCCACGACAGTATTCTCCACAATTGTTAGTGAAAATTTGTTTTGTCATTACCTGTGGACGACAGATAGTGGAGTGGAAAGTGGGTTCAAAATTTATTTTCATGCATTAATTATTTATATATAATGCACTAATTATATATATAAAGCAAATTTTATTGCTACTTTTATAAAACTTATATAAGAAACACTTTCTACAGGTGGGGTTCTAAATAACTGAACTTGTAAATGCTCTTGGTCGGATGATAAGAGCAACTATCATGAAGCGAATCTAATGTTTCTAAAAAAAAAAAAAAAATTGGAATACTTATTATATGTTTTTCTAAAGAAAAAAAAATGTTTTGACATTATTACTCATATTCAGTTGCTTGGACAAAGAAACTCTCGATTCTTAATAAATTTTATAATGGCAATGATGGAGAAAAGGAGAGGAATGAAGACCAAATATATATATGACCGTATATTATGTATTTATAGAACCACGTTTACAACCACATGGTCCACATGGACCTTGGAGCCGAACTGCTTTGGTTATTACCCTAATATCACAATGTATGATTATTAATAAATGAAACAAGTATGAAGTTTCCCAACAGAAAATGAATCCCCTCTCATTATGTACAACAGATTAAAAAGGCTTTTTACCTATCACATTACCATGGGGATCATAGTTACAAGTGATAAATGTGTCCTTACTCCTACATGTCACTTTTGCGCAACCAACCTTCAAGCTTTGCCTCCATATCATCTGGGTATAGTGCAGGCAATCTTTGCTCTGAGTACAAGAATTTGTGTTATGGTTGTAGTAACTTCTTTCAGCAGCCCATGCTTCAACAGCATCCCTTGGTTTCCAATCCTTGCCACTTCCCCAAAAGAGGTTTTCACCATAGTTGCTATTGGAATGAATCAAAGCACAATCTCCTTGGCGTTGGTGCAGCCACCAAGACGCATAATCAGCCAGTTTCTTGCTCCATGTTTGAGGAGGGAGACCAAGCTTTGCTCTTATAGTGTTGTGGGGTATCAAATATTGTTGATTTGTGTTGTAAGGAATGGTTTGTAATAGGCGTCTAGCAAGAAATCGATTGGAAAGCTCATGAGTCGAGTGTGAAAAGTAGAGGGAAGGAAAAGAAGAGAGGAGAAGGAAGGTTTCTAATTGAACTTGCAGTTTTTCAAGACCGTGACACGTGAGTCTCATAATTGAACTTGCAGTTTTCACTTAACTAATTATCAATTTATTTGTAATTACAGAAATCATTAAATACATAATATATGTAATTAACCATAAATCCAAAGTCTTTATTTTTTATTTTTTATGCAACGGCATAATTTTTGCACCTCAGACAGCTACAAGGTAGAGAGCAAGACTAAAGTTTACTTCGTTGCCAGTGTGACCATGGATACTGGCAAGTCTTAGAAAAGCATGCATGGAACACTGGTATCTCACTGGGAAGTCTCACAATCACTGCCAAAGTGATTGATAGATTATAGGATCCTCTTCATTTTGTAATGACCCCCTAGTGCAATATAATGAACTTTTCCATGGGGGAAAAGAAAGAATACCGTTTTGCTAACTGAGAATATTCCAGATATCTTTGAAGGATTCCTTCCCAAATTTTGTGGCAGAGAATTTTAGGATCTAAGTTAACGCACACTGTCAAAAACTATGGTAAGAATTGCATACAGAATAACACGTTACAAGTAATGGCCTGTATATCCATCTATACACAAGTAAATCTTTTCAGCCCCATTACAGGTTCTTTCAAGTTCTGTATAATTCCCAAATGCATTTCTAAGTCTTGCAGTTACAGACAAACTAAGAATTCTAAGTATCTATTTTACATGAGTGAAATCCAAACAGTGGACCTTCTCTCTCACTGCAATGAAATTTGTTCAACAGAATTACAGATTCAGGATGTATGATGTATCTAAGTTGATTCCCACTATTCAAGGTTTTCTATTTTTTGTTTTTAAATTAGCCAAAAACTTGTAGATACATTAACTAGAACGGAAATAAATTATACATTCATCAATATAAATTTCTAAGTACCTACTTATATCCATATAAGTTATAATTACCTCGTTTCTGGCTAATGTGAACTTTCTTTCTCCAATTCCTCAGAAACTCATATCCAACAAATGTGCCGTTACTGGCTTTTATATTAACTATCTATGGTCTCTTCCTCTTGCTTCATCTCATTATTCAAAAAAGGCAGCAAATCTTCCCCTTCACAATGCTGACAATCAATAGAGTTGGTGTTGGAGTTGCGTCCTTGGAAAGAAGAAATTAGCAACATCTATTGTGCTAGGCTGCTAGGAGTATATGATTATTGTTCCCATATGAAAATGTACATGTAATCTATGACTGATTTCTCACCACATCACTATTCAACAAAACCGCATTACTAGCTGCTTTTGATGGCGGCCTATTTATCTTCTCAAGTAACCTACTAAATACTAATTTAACAGGTATGCAAGCTACTGTAGTGGTCCCAGATGACTCCGCCTTTATCAGCCTATCAACTTGATAACTGTTGCTATCATTTATTGGCTTGATGCTAATATTCTGTTCAGTAGCTATTGAAGACAGAGTTCTAGTCTTCTGACTAGCTGACAAGCTTCCCTTTTTTGGCTGCTTTTTCAAAATCTTCTTTTCAGTTGGAGGCCGAGGAATGTGAGGGAGGCTACTCCTCTCCAGGATTGACTTATGACTAGAACTGCCTGCATTTAATTTCTTGAATGGCACTTTCCTTTCTTGATCTAAAAAAGGAACATCATTGGGAGCTTCATCACCATCCAATGCTGATGATAGATGAGGCCGTGGAACCCGAACATTTGCTGTCCTCCTTGCAGTCCTCCAAGCTGGCTGAAGTGCCGTATTTTCATTGTTAAACACTTCATTGTCAAAATCATCAACTGTAGAAAGAAGTGTTTCAGCTGAACCATCTTCTAGGGCTTCAATTTGAATTGGATGCCCTATAATTGCCTTCCCATTTAGCTTGCTCATCAGAGAAACAATAGGCACGGGCGCTTTTTGATAGCCTCCTTGGACCTTCAAATCCACATTTACTAACATGGATCTTGACCTCCCACCAAATTGACGGTTGCCATCAAAATATGCATCAAAACGCTCCCCTTTCATGCCCCAATATCCTTTAACACCAGGCTGATCTTCCCATGTGTAGTCCTCCCAATCAAATATATTATGATCAACACTATGTCGACCCCTGGATGCAGCTCTTGATACCAAGGAGTCTCTACCATCCACTTTAACCCTCTGAGTCCCAAAATCCTTCTCAATTATATCATCCTCATCAACACTATAGTCAAAATCTTCATCTCTACGGAGACTCAAATGCTGCCTCAATGTCCGTTGGCTCAAACCACTTCCCCTCTCTTCAGGATATGTTCCATGAATGGAACCTTTTCCATCACTTGTATCCGCAGACCTTTTTGTAAGATTTCGAGTATTCCTTTTACCTTTCAATTTCCATTTGGACACTGCTTCATTAGCAGAAACATGGTCATGGTGATAAAGGTGAGACATGTCTCCAGAAAATGCTGACTCATCATGCTCCTCAGTGCTAATGCTTCCCCGAGTATTCCATTCTGCTTCTGTAGGTAAAGCAACATATGAAAACACCAGAAAATTAGAGATTGATGAGAAAAAATTGAAAGAGTCAAGCCATAGCCATGTACAAGTATCAAGAACAATAACAACGATCATTTGCATGAAATCCCCAGTGTGATCCCAAAACCATTGGTACAAAGATTATAGGAGAAGAAAATAAACATGAGGGTATTTTACACTTTTCATGAGCAAGGTATGTTTAAAAAAAAGTATTAATGCTACTTTTAACGCTCTCACTCCAAATAAGACTTGAGCAATGGGTGCTAGGGACTTAAGGCACATTAGTTTTGTTGACAGTATCTATAAATTTTGGCCAAACTGTTTGAAGAATGCCTTAGGAAAGCTGCTGTTGAATGGACAGAAAGCCTTTATGAAAGGCAGGAAAAAAAAAAAAAAAAACTAGATTATGTACTGATAGCAATTGAATGTCTAGATAGTATGCTAAGGTTGGGCGTTTCAGGGGGTGTGATATAAATTGAATTGGAGAAAGCTAATACATAAACTGGAAATTTCTATAATGCATGTTAGTGCGATGTGGTTTAAGGAGAAGTGGAGAAGGTGGATTTATTTTTGTATATGAACGTTCACTTCTTAATTTTAATTAACGAAAGTCCAAGTGGTTTTCTTAGGAATTCAAGAGGCTATGGTAGAGGGATCCACTCCCTCCTCATCCAGCAGTCATGGATGGGCGAAAAAGATAGAAGGAGAGGGGGAGGGGGTGCAATTATCTTCTTTCACTGTGGGAAATTTTAACACTACTCTGCAGGTGATCTAACATCTACTCTTCGCTGATGCACCTTAAATTTTATGTGGAGCAGATATGAATCATCTTCAATTCTGGAGATGTTTTCTTATTTGTTTTGAAGCTATTTCGGAACTAAAGGTGACTAGTTGGCGATTTGCTGGGGTTACCAGTATCTCATCTTCCTTTGGCATATTTTGGGTTAATTCTAGGTTCTTCTTTCTTGTTTGGGATGGTGTGATGAACTGTATTTGAAAAAATGTTGCAAGCTGGAAAAGGCTTTATTTGTCAAAAGGAGGAAGGCTTACATTAGTAAAGAGTACCCTATTTAGCCTCCCAACTTACTACTATATGTCTCTTTTTTGTTGCCTATTGGTTAGCCAATAGACTAGAAAAGGTCCAATGGGTTTACTTATGGGTGGAATTGGGGACATGTTTAAATTCCACCTAGTCAATTGGCATTACTGTTTGTGCTCCCATTCAACATGGGGATTGGGACTGTTGGTCTCCAATCAAGTATTACTTGGCAAATGATGATGGAAACTGGTTAAAGAGAATAGAATTCTATTGATGTAACTTTATCATATTAAAATGTCATCTTATGAGATCCACAGGAAGAGTATAAAATCAAATCCGACAGGGTCATTACAACCACCCTTTATAAACACAAAAGTTGCAGAACACCTAATTTAAGTGATTCAATGAGTTCAAAAATTGGGTGCAGCAATGAAAAATACCAAATTTCTTGTTGAACTAACTAACACTGAGAGTAAGAGACAAAATTCATTTAGAGGTCATTGGAACCCCACTAAAGATACCATGTTGGCCTCAATCCCAGTAATTTACCAGGACAAAGTGCCTATTACATGTGTTGAATAGTATAAGAAGTCCAGGCATCATGAACAAGTGAGCATACATAAGAACAGAAAATATTTCAACAGAAGTTATACTGTTTCTAATATATATACCAAGATATGGTTAGTTAACAGCAGAGAGAAGCTACCAAATTTTTCAAGTAGGACAGATATCATCAGCTACCATAAAAAAGTGGGATTTTTTGAACATATAAAGCAGTAAACCACATAGTTAATCAAGTTTTGATAGATAGATAATGATTACAGTGTGGCCATGAGATCAGAAATTAAGACTAGCAAGACTTAAACCTGATAGCATAGCCATTTCTTCATCCATATCTGGTTCAGTTGCAGAAGAATCAGACTCAGACTCGGAAGAATCGGTTTCAGAAGAATCAGTTTCAACATCTTCTGTAAAACCAGAGGAGTGCTCTTCAATCAAAGAACCAGGATGAGTATGATAGTTACCCACCCCAAACTGGGAAGCTGACATCTCATTCTGGCTCAGAGAAGTTTCATTGTAATCCAAGTAATCCAAAGAACCACTACGCTCTGTTTCCAGGTAGACACATCTGCTCCTCTTTGCTCGGAAAGCAACTCCCATCTGCTCCACTCCTGAAATAGAAGTAGAAACAGTACCACAGTCAGGTTGCAAGGTATGAGGGACTCCTAATTTTGCACTACTCTGCAAAACTTGAATAAGAGGTCGGCTCTTATCACGTGTCCTGAGAAAAAATTCCTCAGTCAACCCCTCATTTGATCTTTTCCTTTTGTCAAAAGGATTTTTACCATTTGCATGACTGGCATTTCCCATGCTAAGATCATCACCACTAGGAAGCACATCAGTATGATTATCAGCAGTAGATTTTCGAGAACCATTGGAAGCAGCAGAAGGTGAAAGCCTCCGCTTGGGAGGGGCAATCCTCAGGCCAAAATCCTGTAAGCCTCTCATCCGAGGCATGATTTCAGAATGATCATCATCACCACTGAGTTGATTTCCATCTTTGGCTTTCCTTGAAGAAATAGGACCAAATATAGTCTTGTCCTTATGATATGTTTCAAGCCTGCTAGGAAACTTATGTGAATTGGAATTTTCAAGTTTTCCATTATCATCCCCAAAATTTTCGGAAGAAGCAACAAACTCCTTTTTCATACCACCAGATGATTTAGTGTTCATGCGATCAGATTCTATGCCTAATTTTCCTTGTTTTTCTAACATTTGCTTCTCAAGTTCAAGAGCATGAAGAATAGCATCTTCTCGACGTGCATATTTCTCTCTTTTCTTTATCGGCATGCCCTGTGAGGATTCGGCTTTTTCAATACAATCATCAAACTCACCACACCTAAATGCTTTCACACGCTTGGATTTCTCTAAATTGTACCAATCCCTGAGAAGAAAGCCCACAAACAAGTTTTATAAATATCAGTAGGGGCAATTAAAAAAACGATGCATATAAAAGATTGACCACAAGGGGAATGAAACTCTACCCCCCCCCCCTCCTCTCTCTCTCTCTCTCTCTCTCTCTCTCTCTCTCAAAGTAAAAAAATAAATAAATAAATAAATAAATAAATAAATAACCTTCAATTCTCCAGGTCTCGCAGTCACAAATCCCACACATACATGTGGGGCAGGCTGGGGACTCACAGTTATTGTGTAGTGAAAGATAAAAGTACAAAATAACCAATTGAAGAAGTTCATCAATCAAATTTAAAATTAAAAGGAACTCAATAAATAACCCACAAAGAAAAAGAATGAGAAAACGACAAAAGTCTCGTACTTTAACAGAAAACAAGGACAATCTAGCTTTACAAAAGCTCAATATATTCAAAAGAAACCAGAAAACAGTAAAGAACAATGCATATATGTACAGCCACTAGTTATAAATGTTTACAATCCTAAATTCCATAAGTATCACCTCCTATCCATACAATGACAAACAAACCCTTAGTCCCAAAAGTTTGGGGTCAGCTATGGACCCTCAACAAATTAGTTAGGATCGGCCATATGTATTCTTTTCTTCCATTCTACCATATCTAAAGTCATACTCTCAGTTACTCCATTAATTAACATGTCCTTTTTTATTACTTCTACTAATTTGATTTTTGGTCTTCCTCTACGTTTTTTTGTTCCCTCAACTTGGATCAATTCACTCTTTCTTATTGGTGCATTAGTTTCTCTCATCTAAACATGACCAAACCATCTTAAGCAACTTTCCTTCATCTTTTCATCAATAGGGGCTACCTCTATCTTTTAGCAAATTTTCTCATTTTGAATCCTATCTTCCTATGTATTGCCTCCTATTCCTATGAATGAAAAAAAAAAAATATATATATATATATATATATAGAAGAAGAAGAAGAAGTAATGTGTCTCTTCTTTTTTTTTTAATTAATTTTTTGAGAAAACAAAATGAAATTATTATTAAAAGAAATATAAGTTGTAAGACGAGTGGAAGATACTGGATGGGTCATGGGGTTTTGGTTCATGATTTGTGGTGATTGTTCAATTTCCAAGTAGATTCTCATTTCACTAGCTGTAGATTAGCTGATGGATTGTGTATTGCATCTTTGAAAGGTCATGCATAGAATTTCTACACTCATATCTCCTCTTAACTTGTTCGGTCCTTCATAAAGGGTTGAAAGGCATGATGATGGGACATTCTTTGCCTAATCATGTTCATAGGTGCGGTTGTTCTAACAGCAATTTCTATAATTTAGTTTCCGAAACAACAATCTAAAACTCGCACTCAGCCCTGAAAACAGAGATGGCCAGTAAATTAGTGGAACACTGAAGTACTAACCTGAAAAACAAAAAAATGGCACACTCACTCGCTACGAAATCACTGTTTGTGAGAGTTTCATACACTAGTATATCTACGTATATCAAGCTAAAGAACTCTACCTCAAAATGCACACCTCCTTCCCATGTAAGAACACAACAAAGGCTTCAAGACCCATCAACTGTTTTTCTTTATTACCCTTTTCCTACTCAACTAAGTTATGAAATCCCAATTTATGACTCACTAAATCAATTCTAAACCCCCCAAAAAAAAAAAAAAAAAAAAAAAAAACCTTGACAATATGAAATGCACAATATAACACCATTAACTAAAACATTATGAACCCATGTTTTCATTTGTGATAAAAAGCTGAAAATGAAAATGAAAGAAGTGCCCAATAATCTATACACAGAAATAATCACATAAATCACTAAACAGCGTTAACAAAATGTAAACTTGAATAGAGAGAGAGAGAGACTGACACGCTGGCATCTTCCCTTCCGAGGAGCTTGACGGGAGTCCCAGAGCGAGGGGAGGTGAGATGCGAAGTGTCGAGCTCTTCGGGCCCAAGTATCTTCCCGGGCCACCACGACCCGTTTCTCCTCCGAACCCAAACGATCGATCCAGCGCTGCAACCTCCCGCACCTGATCCCTCACTCTCCATCTCTCTCTCTGACTCTTTCTCTCTCTCTCTCTCTCTCTCTCGCTCGCTCGCTCTCTGTGGGTCGCTTTCTTTGGCTCGCTCGCTCGCTCTCTCTCTCTTTCTTGCTGTGTAGGGTGTCTCTGTTAGAAAGCTCAACCACCGGCGAAGAAGAAATGGATGATCCGAGAAGAATTGTGACCGGGTGATCCGACACAGGGGACTCGGGTTAGGGTTAGGGATTCCATTCAATTTGGTTCAGATTTGGGGATTTCTCTCCATTTTTATTTTTTTAAAATTTTTCCAAAAATAAAATTAATTCCTGTCTCTCTCTCTCTCTCTGTGTAGAGTCTAGAAGGGTCTGTAGCTATTTTTGATTGGTTTGGCCAAGCTGTAAATTTTGGTGGCTGCGTTGGGTTGGGCTTTGGGTTTGGAGCCACTCACTCACTGGTCTGGTTTGGGTTCGATTCTTTAATTTATTTAATTTAATTTTTTGGTTTACACGCGAAATTCGTACTGAATTGATGTTTTGTCATGTGCGTGCACGTGCACGTGCAAGGCGTGGTCCACAATCCACATGCATTAAACAGTTTTTTTTTTTTTTTTTTTTTTCTTCTTCAACGCAGGAATATCCTTCAAAGATGGTACCAAAATGTGGTCAAATTTTGAACTCTTGAGATTTTTGGAAGTTTGGATTTGACCAGTCCATTGGAGTAGAAGGAATCTTGTGCACTCGTTTTATGAAGTGCACTTCTCATAAGTACGTAAAATACTTTATAAGTGTGTTTCATAAAATAGGTACACAAGATAATTTTTTTTTTATTTAAAAGTTTTCAAAGAATTAAGACTTTATTTTTATTTTTTTTAGAAATGTTTGAAAATATGAGATATATATCTAGACTATGACGAGTTGTTACTTACTAAGTGCTTTTTAGTAATTGTGCATTAATTACCTCTCTTTTTTTTATTGAATAAAATATGACACTAGATTTTAGTAATCAATAGGGACTAGCACACGTCACTTTTGTTTTTAGTGGTTTGAGAAGATTTTATAATATTACAACTTGATTTTTAATTTTTATTAATTTTAATTAAATGTAAGATATACCTTAAATCAATATAATGAATGGGGCGGGACGAGTACCCACAGCGCTATGGGAGGGGAGGGGCTAAAAACCGCCCTATGGCACACCCTTTAGGGACTAAGGGTGGTCTCCCAAACATCACAAAAAGCAACTTAGACTGGTTAGTTTTATGGGCTACAAAATTAGAATTTGTAGTAACATTAACATAGCAAAAATCTCATCATACAAAATTAGAAAGCATAGACTAAATGTCCATTACGAGGCTCTGAGTTTCACAGAAAGAAGAGTTGGGGTTGTTGTGGACTGCTCCTTTGAATATTACATACATCAACCCAAGCTGCATAGTCTTTTGTTTTTTTCACAGTCATTGTTGTTGCTTTGGTCTTAGCCTAAGTTATAATACCTACAACATTTGTAATTTTGTATATGTCCAAGCATATAAGAGCTTTTGCCTAATGATTTCTCAAACTACTGCTATATAAGATTTGTCATATATGATTGATGCATCAAAATTGAACTTGCACCAACCTGGTGGAAGGGAAGTTTAATATTTCCTTTTGAAGAAGAAATTGGTTAAGTGCAAGACCTGGCTTCTTGTTGAGTTCTAACAATGTGGTTTGTTCTTTGAGATAAGTCAACTGGTTTGATTTGATCCCATCGTTAATTAAAGCATTTATTGAACACCAGATTTGGTCACATAGGAAGGCAGCAAAATCAGGAAATTGATTCTTTACTTCTATATTCAATCCATGGTCCTTAGAAGAGGAATATCATCACACTCTAATCCAGCCATCAATGGGCATTAATTTTCTAGATGCAAAGTTTAGAGGCCATTGCAGAGTTGCACCAAATTATAGTAGCAAATGGGCATTAAAATAATATATGCTCATGGGAACATCTGTTTTGCAGTGGGGGACAAGAGATATCAGATATGCTGAAGTTTTCGTTGAAGTTTTAGTTGATGGTGACTTTCATTTGAAAGGATTTCCCAGGTTATTTTCAAAAGAAGGAATTTGAGCATTTCATTTACTTCTTTGATCTTTTCTTCATAGTCTATAGAGCTTTCCACTTGTAGCGACCTCTTTTTTTTAGTAAATTATACATTAAGGCTAGAAGCCCAAAACCTATAGTTGGCCGCAAAAAGCACAACCCAGTGGCTATCTACAAACAAGGGCATTAGATTTAGGCCCACTAAGTCAACATTTAATCTTTCTAATCTATGGCCCAAGTTCATGGACAATTTTAAGTTTGCAGCAAGGGGGAAAATGGTACGACAGGTAGGAGAGTGATTTTTTGGTGAACGAAAAATTTCATAGCCATCCCCTCAATTAATGTGTTAGCTTAGAACACATCTATTAATAGATTGACTCAAATCTATTACGCATGCATGACATTTCCCTTTTATTTTATCTCAAATATCTCATCAATACAAACTGTCATCCATTACATTAATTACATCAATCTACTCTTTTCAACTGCCTTTTAACATTTGGGTTTATGGTGACAACTGACACTTATATTGATGATGCGTCTTAGACCAAGCATCCATATGACATCTAATGGTAAGACTACTAACGAAAATGGACAACATGGTCCTTTTGAACACGTAACTAAACACTAAGGGCCAAAATGAAAACAATCCCAAACATTAAGAGTCAAAGTCGAATAAATTTCACTTCTCTAATTTTGGTTCTAAGATATATGAAATTAATTTTTCGTTCAACTCATTTTAGTTCTAAACGTGAATTCTAAATTCCAATTCCAATTCATTTTGATTATTTACAAGGTCCAAATAAATATCAAAATGTTTCCCCTTCTAAATTTTAATGCCATTCCTTAAGTTCCAACAAAATCATCTAATTTCCACCTTAACCTATCTCATTTCCTCCCCCCCCCCCCCCCCCCTCTCTCTCCTCCTGTATTTTTAGATAGATAGATAATGGGGAGGATGGGAAGGAGATGTGGATTCAAATCATAGACATGAGGTACCACAAACAATGTCATTACCATTGACCTATCATTTGAACCTTATCTCTTTTCCATAGTTGATAACATAGGATTTGGGACACGAATCTATTTGGTTGGGGGATGGAAAAGTGAAAAAAAAATATATAAATTATTTCATTTCTTTGTGTTTTCCATCATGTGTGTTTGATAACGAGGATGGAAAAAGTGCAAGGGATAGAGAATAAATTACTCTTATGCTTCTATTAATAGAAGTAGAATGGTGGAAAAGTTCAGATGCTATTTTTTTTCTTTCTATTTTCTTCTCAATTTGAGAGAAAAAAATTTGGTGGACTCAAGTGAAAAGTTCCATCTATCCACATTTTCTTTATTCCATGTTTACTCCAACAAAATAATGGAATCACATTTTTTTCTTCCTTTTCCTCTCCCTTTGGGCCTTCTCACTCTAACCAAACATACATAAATTTATTCCTTTCATAGACCACAAATTGTTTTCCAAAAGGGTAGTGTTTGTTGCACATAGTGTGTACATATACACATGGTCCTTTATAACTAAAATTATGACTTGAACTCATGTTTTCAAATTAAAAATTGCGACTTCAAGTCATGATTTTAGTTATAAAACATAGTGTGTGAACTCCACGAAACAAGTTTTTCCCTTCAAAAAAAGAAAAAGAAAAAGAAAAAGAGAGAGAATTGTTTCTTTTTAATTTTTATCCCTTTGAAAGTAAAAGCTCCGGTCCCCCTCTCCCAGCTTTTCCTTGGAAAAAGAATAGGCTTGACTTGGACCTCGACTTAGTGAACGTTTGGATACAGTTGAAATGAATTTTCAGTTGCATCCAGCGTCTATCAATGGGTCTCGTGCACTATGAGACCCACAAACCTCTTTTTTCAGCAAACTTTCATTAAAAATGGGTCACATGACACTATTCACACATTTAAAAATTATTTTGCTACAGTGTTTTCAGTTTTCAGCAATAAGTGATATCCAAACAGACCCTTAGTAGCACATTCACAAGGTCGGACTTAAAAGCTAAAAATTAGTCCCCACTCTCAAGCCAAGCTAGACTTCGTCCAATTATCTTGCCCAGTTTTATATCGTGGGGTGAGAAACATGTGGAAATGTTTCTTTTTATTTTGGGCAATTGCCATTGCAAGCAAGTTACTTTAAGGTGATAATGGGTTTAGAATAAGTTTTTAGGAAGACTTGTTTCCTAGCATTAATCAATTCAAACTCGAGGTCATTAGATAAGGCTTGGATTATCTACTTTTTTTTCTCAAGAGATATGTTTGAATTCAATTTCACCTATGAAGTTAGACATTTTACTCTTTGCCATTGTGCAATGGAATGAAAATTTGAAACTTGTCCTTTGTTAATACCTTGAGTAATGCTATAGCCACAAATTTTTGATGTGGTCAACCTCTTATTGGTTTTCATCAAGACCCATTATTAATATCACTTTTTCATTTACCAATAATCACTCACCAAATCAGCAGTTAGTAAATTTTTTTGTAAAATAATTTGTATCTTTAGCATTATTCTAATGCCTTTTCATTATGTTTGGTTGGAGGGGAGGAGAGGGAGACACTAATTATTAAGGAAGGAAAAGTAATTTGTTAACAAAACGTTGTGTAATCATGTTTTATCTTCATTTATGCTAGAACTTCAACATTACACTCACTCCTTCCACTTTCCTTTCAAACAACATAAAAGAGGCTGGTATTAAATTTAAAAATTCTTAGATTGACAAAAGTATGACAAGTGGCACAATGGGAATGTTACATCCGTAAAATTAAGCACTAGAACATGGGGAGAACGTGGGATGTAGATATGAGTCATATGACAGTTATAAGTTCATGTAATAGTGCATAGAACAATAACAAGTGGCATTGAAGTAAAAACTACTGACTATCTACTACCAAACTTGCTTAAACAAAGATCATTCTTTGTAATTGTTGTTTCTTTAGAAAGTGTTCATGCTAGTAAGTTATTTCCTTGTAATTTGTTATTTTGATTAATCTTGTTCATACAAGTTTACTTTAGTTAGTGTAGGTTCCTCGGATGGACGGATCTTCGGGCCAAGGGTTTTTGCCTTGTAGCCTTTTACACCGCATCCTTTGGAGTCCCACATCAAAGGAAAACCCCCCCACTTGCTGCCTTATAAGCTGTGAAGCCAAGGGAGTAGTGTATTACAGTTAGATTCAAGTTCTTTTAAGGTTAGTTATGTTTAATACTTAATTCATTATCACCAATATGTTTTGGAGTTTAGTCTATTTACTTAGGCATCAATTTGTGCATTGTTTAAATCGTTTAGGCATTGATTTGTTTTATTGGCAAATGAATTTTTCATAATTATAATTAACTTAACTTCCTGGAAATCAACGATATTTGATCTCACTTAGAATTTAGTTATGGTACTTGTTAACTTATAGTTATAATTTACTTGTTTTCAATAGTTTTGTTTTACTAGCATCTTCTCCATCAAATTTAAAAGTCCTTTTAATTGAGGTAATACCGAACCATATTCCCTTAAAATTAAGTCAAGTAACTCATCTAAGTCCGCAATGCAACCAATCAAATTGAAGCTTGACAAAAAGCATCCATCCATCTATAACACATTGTACATTTAATAATTAAAATTAAAATAATATTAAACACTCTCTTCAGTTTCCCATCCTTCCCTTTTTTTTTTCCCTTTCTCTCGCTATATCTTCTATTTTTCTTTTCTTTTTCTCCTGCCAAAAATGAAGTTAAACTTGTGGAGAAAAAAGCTAATAATTTTCTTTCCTTTATTAATTTTCGAGCATTAAAAAAAAAAAAAAAGGCTTTAGATCTATCATGCCCAACCGCTGGTAGCTCCCACTCCCAGTGCACTTTGCAATAATGGTGTTTATTTCTCACTTTTTATTTTACAATAATTTGTAGAAACTTTAAAAAATATTTTATTAATGTTTGTACTACCTTTAAATTTTAATGGGTCTTCTACCTCTCAACAAAGAAATTTAATGGGTCATTTCATATGTGGTATTGGAAAGTAATGTTGTGTTTTTTATCCAAATTAAGGAAAAAAGTAAATATTTATTAATTAAAATCATTTACTCCAAAAAAATCATGTCTTCAAAATAATAATAATAATAACAAGACTAGAATAAAGATAATCACATTCATTGTGTCAATGCCAATAAGGCAATAACAAAAAAAAAAAAATATATATATATATATATATAATAAAAGTAGACTGTGTTCACCTTAGAAATTGTGAGAGTTCAAATCCTTCGTGAACTCATATCAATCTAAAAAAAAAAAAAATGGTCATCCCTCAACATAAAGGGCAATACTTGTTACACATATTCCACAAAACAATTGAAAACCGTAACTTAAAGAGGTGTGTCTAAAATTATTTGTGTAGTAAACATAGCCCATTTTTTTAAATATAAATGTGTATATGTGGTTGTTAGTGGGAGTATAATTTGGTGGGTATTTTTAATTTTTCTCATTACATATTTATATTCTTAATTTATTTTATTGTTAAATCACTCTTAATTAAGAAATAAAATTATTTTTTAAGTAATAGTTAGAAATAAATTTTTTTTAAACAAAAGGTTAGAAAAGAATAATGTTTTTTTGGAAATATATAATAAAAGTAGACAATTCAATGATTTTATTTCCACACATCGTTGGTCCAATGTGTCTCTTTATTTTGCCACCCAATTTACCAAACAAGACTGAAATCAGATCAGACTATAATTAAATTCTGATTCATTCACTTGCCCACACAGACAAAACACCCAAACCAAACGCCGTTTCGTTTATAACTTAAACCATACTCAAACATAGCCCTATTCAAAATTCAAAATTCAAATTCCACGCTCCCAACGGTCATATTCCTTAGGGTTTCTTCAACGTCTCTTTCTTTCTCTTACATATTTATATACCCCCAATTCCCAAACCCATTCCCTCCTTGTCTATCATCGCCTCCATTGTCTCATTCTTTGAATATCTCTTACAAACTCCAAAACACACGCGCGCACACACACACACACACTATCTCTCTCTCTATGGATTTCCACAGCCTTGCAAGGAAGGAGCTTCAGGCTCTCTGCAAGAAGAACAAGATCCCAGCCAACATGACCAATGTTGCCATGGCCAATGCACTCCAAGCTCTTCAAAATGTAATCTTTTTTCTCAACCCTTCAATACCCATCCCGCATCTTTCTTTCTTCTCTGTTTGTTTGCTGGGAATTTTTCTCTGGTTTACAATACCCATTTCATATTCTTCTTTCTAGTCTCTTTTATTTAGATCTTTATATGAATTGATGCATTTTAATTCGAATCTATTAATGCCCATTGCGTACCTTTCGTTATTCTCTGTTTGGTTGTTGAGAAATCATTACAAAAAGAAAAGTTAATGAATCCTTTGTAAACCATCTTTATTATTTGTTGGCATCAATCTACGAGTAAAGAAAGACAATGGTTTACTAGCATTCTTTTTTCTATTGTTTTGATTCAATCGCAATGTAAATACTGAATCTGTTAATCTTCCTTTCAAAATATTTAAACATTCAAACCAAATCGATGTGTCAAGTAGAAGGGCTCGAAACAAATCATAGAAAAATGAAAGAAAAGTTAGCATTTCTACGACTTTGGAGTTCTTGATAGTCCGCTTTGTTTGCAAAACAAATCATAGGAAAAGAAATGTCAATTTCAATTTTCTTCATACTCTTCTTGCTTGTATCTTTTATCTTGAATCTTCATATAAATTGATGCAGTTTAATTCGAATATATTAATCCCCATCGTCCCCATCGTGTACCTTTCGATTTTCTCTGTTTGGTTATTGAGAAATCACTACAAAAAGTTAAAAAGACTTTTTGTCTCCTTCTTTACCAATTACCATAAATTGTTGGGAACCAAACAGATCTAGTTGCCCATGAATCTATAAGTAAAGGAAAACAAGGATTTCCAAGAATTATTTTCCCATTTTTTGGATTCAATTCCCTTCTAAATTCATAATTTGTTACTCTTCCTTTCAAAATATTTCAACGCTTAATCCAAATTGATGTATGTCAGGTTGAAGGACTTGAAGAATTCTTAAATCCATCTGATTCAAATCTCTCTCAATCTCCGGAGAAAAAAGTGAATGGATCGCCTGATATTCCTCGCACAGCCGCCAGGGCCTCAACTCGCAGAAAACCCACAAAACAAGTAACCGAAAGCACACAACCATTGACGCGAACTCGTTGTAGCACGAGAGGAAGTGCCGCTCAAGGCATTGATCAAGAAAACAAAGATGTGAATGTACTTATAACCCCGGCACCGGCAGTGCCAGGCAGCCGCAGAAAAGTGCCAGCAGCTTCGTCTCGCAGAAAAATTGAGACCCAGTTGAGAGAAGCTGAAGAGGATGAGAAGAGTGAGGCACAAGAGAGGAGTGATGTGGTTGAGACTCCTGTGGTGCCAAGCACCCGGCGAAGAGCTCCAGCCACTTCGGCTCTCAGGAAGTCGGAGACGGAGAATTCAGTGCAGCGAGTGTATAGTACAAGGCATTCGGTGAGATTTTTGGAGAAGAACCTGGGTAAGATGAGCTTAGTGGAGAATGGAAAGTCAGAACCTGTAAAGATTGATGACTTGTCTGAAGAGATGGCTAATAGTTCAGAAATTTCAGAGCTCTCTGTTCAATTTGAAAAGGAAATGTCTGGTATGTGTTTTTCAATATTCCAGGAGCAATTCCATTTAAACTGTCTTAACATTTTTTTTTCCTTTTTAGACCATTTGCTTGTTTAGAAATCTTAGGAATTATAGGGTTTCCATTCAACATTTTAGCTTCTTTAACTATTACATATGCAATTTTCTCAGCAAACATGTGCTTTTGTGTGACATACGTGCAAGTTTTCTAAACAAAGAATCTAGGATTTACTCTTCTTCTCTAGCACTACTGGACAAAATGGAAGAGCATGAATATGATATGATGTACTCTGACATTGTTCATAATTTTATCTCAGAAGCTAATACACAAACAGTACCAGAAGTGGGTCCAGAGGAAACCAATGATTCTGAAGTTCTATCGGATCCAAAACCAGTTGAGTCAATGGAGATGGGGAGGGAATTGAAAGTTGATATTAAAGATAAGAACAAGAGTGATGCTGAGTCTGAAGAAGATAATTTGAAGTCTGTGACCAACGATTCTGAAGTTCTATCGGATCCAAAACCAGTTGAGTCAATGGAGATGGAGAGGGAATTGAAAGTTGATATTAAAGATAAGAACAAGAGTGATGATGAGTCTGAAGAAGATAATTTGAAGTCTGTGATGGCTGATAATTCAGGTGTTGTTAAAGTTTCTGAGACTATAGATGAAGCCGGTGATGAGGGTTCGGATGAGTCGGATATTATTTCAAGTGAAAAGCTGGAGATGGCAATAGATGTGAATCATGAAACTGTAGATGAGAAGGGTAAGTTTTATTATGTCATTGGTTTTTATTTTCATTAAGAATGTTCTTCATTTTAATTCATATATATATATATATATATATTTTTTTTTTCATTAACGTTTTTGTGAATTTGATGATGATGATGTTCCAGTTACTGAACAAGACACTAGATCTGTGGATTCTTTGGCTGTTAAAGAATCCAATGATGCTTCTGCTGAGGATATGGACCATGTTTCTGAATCTGTGTCCCCACAACATGAATGTCAAAACCCGGCAAGCAAAGACTCAGAACTGAATGTGACAGAGGGTGATGACCACAGCAATTGTGATTCTGAATCAGAATCCACCACTGAAGGGGAGTCAGATTCTAAATCGGAATCTGCCACTGAAGGGGAGTCTGATGAAGAGATTGCATCAGATGAAAACTCATCTGAGTGTGAAGAAGACTACAGTGATGATGATGCAGAAACAGAAGAAGACAAGGATTTAGAGGCTCCAGTTCTTCCTATTGGTTTTGAGAAGTTGGACAACAACCATCCTGGCTCTGAAGGCATTGTTGCTGAACAATCGGACATACAGGTTTCTGTTGAGAATCAGGCATCTACCATGGAAATTTATAATACTGAAGCATTGGTTGATGTGTATGTGACTGAAGCAGAAGAAGTTGCCATGAAAACCAATGACCAATCATCGGTTGAAACTCCAATATCTATGAAGAATATGAGTCCAGATCTCCAAATTTCTGACTATGAAGTCACATTATCAACTGTGGCAACAAATTCAATATCTGAGGACAAGACTTCTTGTCATGCTGAAGATCCAATGGCCAAGGCAGAAGAGATGCATGAAACTTTGGTTGATGTTTGTGTAATGCCAGCACATGAATCAAACATGAGTACTGATCTAATTTCCGACAGCAAAGTCACCTATGATATTCCATTTCAACCATTTGCAGCTGACCAGCTTTCGTCCCAGTTTCCTCGCCCTACTCAGTTGACACCAAGGAAATCTTCAGCTATAAAAGAATCAACAATTCAGAAGGTCACTGATGTTTCAGATGATGATGAGGAAAAAATTGACACTGGTAATGTCGAAGTGGAGCTGGATAAGGAAAAGGCAAAGCAAGATGAATTGGCAGGAAAGAGTTTAAGGCAGCTCACAAAGATGTTGAAGGAAATGCATATTAAAAGCAATAAAAAACACAATACAGATAAAAGTGCCACTAAGGTGAGTCTATTCGCTCTCAGATCTCTGTGTCTCCTTTCACTGGTAATTGTTAGAGCTTATCACTGTGTTATACTGTACCAACTTTGTTTTTTGTCAAATGGTGTGCAGGAACATGTTGGGAAGAAAAGAATTGCCTTGCAGGCATTGCCAGAGAACTGTAGTATGGCTGTGGATGAGGTTTGAAGGAAAATTGAAATAACCTAAATGCAGGAAGGGATATACAAGTGTATGAAACTGCGCCTTGAGTAATTGTTTCTATTTTGGGAATTTTGGTTGAGAGGGCCAATGATAGAGGAGAGGAGGGTTTAAACCTGGGTTTGCCTACTTATTATGTGTTTCTTTTCTTGTGCAAATGAGAATCAGAAGTTTGATTGGATTTTGTTTTTGGTCACTTATGGTATGGTACACAAGTTTTGTAATAATGTTGACTCGCCCAATATTTTGTTGGTGTTGGGTTATGAATGAAAGCTTGGGTTATGAATGAAAGCTATCAAGCCTGCTTTTCTTTTAGCTATTTTGCCTAGCTACAAATTATCTTTAGCAAACCCCGCAAATGATCCCAAATCCCCAGGCATCTGCAGATGGACTCAGATTGTTTAATTGTTTTCCTTCTTTAACGAAGTTCTTAGAGTTTATTGGGAAAAAAAAAATTGTAGTAGCGTCTTGGTGCGGGCAATGTGTTCTCGCCTCTCAACGTCATTGGGCTCAGCAGCCACTCAGGTTGTGCGAGAAAATCAGGTGCACCTTATTCAAAACAAGAACAAGCAGAATCTCAGAACTACTAGCAAAAGCTCATGCAAGGGTAAAAAAGCTCATGTAAGGATTTTTATTCACCACTTTGGAACCAAAAGAAAAAATCATCCATGAGATCTCACTCAAACTTGCTTTTGATCTCTGCCTGTCTAATATGGTAATATTATTGTTGGCCACAAAATACCGTGAAGCATGTGATCCTATGGTATTATCGGCCACAAAATAGTGGGGAGCATGTGTTTTTATTTTTACTAGTCACAAACTCACGCGATGTGTGGGAATAAACATTAAAAATTAGAAATATGAGCCTAAAAATGCAATAAAAATGATATTCAAAATTTCTTCCATTTGGTCCATTCTGTCATCTTCAGCCCACTTTGGTTCTATTTGGCCTACTTTGGTCCTATTAGGTCCATTTGGTCCATATTAGTCATATTTAGTTCATTCTGTCCATTTTGGTCCACTTCAATTTTATTCGGGCCATTTAGTCCATTTTATCCACTTTGGTTCTATTTAGTTCACATTGGTTTATTCGGGCCATTCTGTCTACTTTCGTCCTATTCGGTCAATTTTGGTTTTACTCGGTCTAATTTGTTTCTATTCGATCCATTACGTCCACATTGGTCCTAATCTGTCCATTTATTCTTATTCGGTCTTATCCAGTTCGCATCAGTCCATATTGGTACACTTTGTCCTATTTGGACTACTTCGGTCCTATTTTATCCATCCATTCGGTCCTTTTTTTCTTTTCTTTTTTTGAGAAAACATTCGGTCTTTTTTTGTGTACTTACTACATATAGGGAAAATACATGCTTGGGTTGAAAGCACTTATTCCAAATCTAAATTTATTAATAAAAATATAGATCTAACTCGTAAAATCTAAAATTCTTAAGCACAATATTTATTATTACTACATTTTTGTTAAGCCACATTAACTTAGCATTTCAATCCACTTTGGTCCGGCTTAATTTAAGTGAAAGTCTTACTAAACATGAAGGTTATGAATATACAAATCTAATATTTAGGGTAGTTACTCATTTGTTTTAAAGTCATTACTTTTAAATGAATTGCATGAGGTTGATTATACCTTCAAGCAAAAAGATCAAATTCTTCATTCTCTAAAAATAATTATTATAATAATCAAAACTCATAACAAACTTATATTGAATATGTATAATTTATTCTCTATATTTTATTGTACATAATTTGTTCTCCCTAAAAATTAAATAATTTCAAAAAGTAATTTCCATCACTCTATTTTTACAAATATATAATTTCATCATTTTTTATGTTTTTTATTGATATTTTTATCTTTTGAAATGATTCATATTCTTATAACTATTGTTATTATGCATTATATTTTCCTAGTTTCTTTTGGTACAATTAAATTTTCAAGTATCAAAGTTATTATTCAAATTCTCGTTCTCTTAAGGAGATTATTGTGATAATAAAAACTTATCATATAATTACAATTAATATTACTCAAATAAATGATAATACTCTCAAACCAAATTTGTCTCTTTCCCATTCTTAAGTTGGTACACCAAATTAGACCAAAATGATCTAAAATAGACCGAAGTAGATCAAATTGGACTGAATAGACCTAAGTGGATCAAATGGAACAAATTGGACCGAATGTAGCGAAGTGAACTAAATGGATCAAAATAGACTGAATTAGAAGGAATGGACCAAAGTAGACCAAAAATGACTAAATTGACCGAAGTAGACCGAATAGACCGAAAGAAACTGAATTGGATTGAATTGACCAGGGTAGATTGAATGGACCTAATAAAACTGAATTGGATTTGCATAGGTTGAATAGATGAAGTGAACCAAAATAGACCGAATGCTGATCTGTAATTAGCATAGCCAAAATTGTGTTTTGATATAAACTCAAATTCTTACTTCCAAAATAATTAAGTATTAAGTCAAACAAAAATCAAACTGAAACTATAAGAGAGAGAGAGAGAGAGAGAGAGAGAGAGAGAAATACTACTTGTAATGGGGAACTAAAAAAATCACAATAATTCATCAATATAGAGTAAAGTTGAAAGAAAAAAATAAAAAATCAAGAGAGAGAGAGAATAACCACTTTTTCAAGAGAGAATGTGATAGAGAATAATAGGAAATTTATAGAAAATAATATGAGAAGAAAAAAAAGTGAAAATAAAAAATATAGTAATAAATACCAAATTATCTAAGTCATGTTATGTTATATAATAAAATAATATTATATTCTTATATACTATCTTTATAATGCAATAGGATAACATCTAAGAAATCAAAGAGAATAAAAAATAACAATTTAAAAACACAACTTAATCACATTAACCCAAAGTAAAGTTACAAATAATACAAAAATTCATTAACCTAAAGTAAAGATGCAAGAAAAAACAAATTCCACTAGAAAATGAAAAACAAAATTTTGAGAGAGAGAAAGAAAGAGAAATAACCTTTTGTGTATGAAAAACTATGTATAGAATGGGAGAGAGAATTGTAAATTTATAGTAAGCGGAGGGGAATATGAAAAGCCAAAATTAAAAGAAGATAAATAGATAGAGAAAAAGTGATATTAAGGTAGATAGTAGTGGGGAGATAAGCAGGTAAAAGGGAGGGGAAATATTGGAGAAACTATAATAATAAGTTGGGAAATTAATAAAAAAATTAGAGTTAAAAATAAGAGAGATAATTTTGGAAATTGGTAGACAATGTGGCCGCTGATATGGCTCAACATAAGAATAGCAACAATAAACGCTACGATTCAACTTATATATATATATATATATAGATAGATAGGTTGATACACACAGCCTAGTTCGGGATGCTAGGTGCTAGCTTCAAATCATGAGTCAAATCATAGCACTAGTAAGCGAATGTTACATACTTTACCCATAGAACGATGGATTGGGGTCTACTGCGAAATGCAACATTAAAAGTAAAAAATTGAGAAGTAAAATGATAGAAATGTTAGAAATTAGAAGTTTTGATATTTATATTATATCTGTTTGGGAGCAACTTATTTAGTTTTTGCTAAAAAAAAAATTTATTGAAAATGTACTAAAATATACTTGTGCTTTGAAAAAGTGAAAAAAATGTTAGGTTTTAAAAAGTTGTACATAAAAACTAAAAGCTAAAAGTTAAGCTTATAAACTCATGTCAAATGGACACTAAATATAAGTTTTTAAACTTTCAATCTTAGCTATTGTTGAGGGCCACAATTTGACACCCTACAACCACTCTAAAAACAGGCGCGTGAGGCGTGGTATTAAATGTCATAAAAAATTTTAGTGTTTCTTCCTCATTACCAATTGGTTTTAAGGTAGAGTGGCATAATTCACGATCCGACAAATAGTATCAAAACTAAGGTCATGAGTTTGAGCTGCGAGAGCCTCGTTATGAAGGAGGATTGTTGAGGCTATGTCTATTACGTCATTACACCCTACAATAACACTTTTGATAACTAAAATTGAAAGTTAAAAAACTTATTTTTGATCTCAACCTTTGGTTCAAACCTTTTAACTTTTTATTTTATTTTATTTATCATTTTATCTATATAGATTGGTTGATACACACGGCCTCGTTCGGGATGATAGGTGCTCGCTTCAAATCATGAGTCAAATCATAGCACTAGTAAGTGAATATTACATACTTTACCCATAGAACGATGGATTGGGGTCTATTGCGAAATGCAAAATTAAAAGTAAAACATTGAGAAGGTAAAATGATAGAAATGTTAAAAATTAAAAGTTTTGATATTTGGATTATATTAGTTTTGTAGCAACTTATTTAGTTTTAGTTGAAATTTTTTTTTATTGAAAGTGTTCTAAAGCATAATTGTACTTTGAAAAAGTGAAAAAATGTAAGGTTTCAAAAAGTTATACATAAAAACAAAAAATTAAAAGCTAAGCTTATAAACTCATGCCAAATGGACACTAAATATAAGTTTTTAAACTTTCAATCTTAATCATTGTTAAGGGCCACAATTCGACTCTCTACAACTACTCTAAAAATAGGCACGTGAGGCACGGTATTAAATGTCATAAAAGATTTTAGTGTGTCTTTTTTATCACTAATTAATTTTTAAGTAGAGTACCACAATTCACGGTCCAACAAATAATATCAAAGTTAAGATCATGAGCTTAAGTTGTGAGAGCCTCGTTATGAGGGAGTATTTGGTGAGGCTATGTCTATTACGTCATTACACCACACAATAACACTTTTGATAACTAAAATTGAAAGTTGAAAGGCTTATTTTTAATTTCAACCTTTGGTTCAAACCTTTTAACTTTTTTATTTATTTATTTTTTTATCATTTTATCTATTCAACTTTTTCCTCTCATAATTATCTGCTGCAATAGTCGTAACTATATATTGCTAGGTTCTTGTTTTTGTTTTTGTTTTTTTCTATATATGTAATAATTGAAACAAAGCCTATTTTTTTTTTTTTTTATGGGAATTGAAACAAAAAGGCTATTGATTATACATTGATAAAATCTATGCAACAATTGAGAGAGTCTATGATTTTTTTTTTTTTTTTTTTTTTTTTAATGCTGAATAAGAGTCTTTGATTGATACACATACTTTCGAATTCAACATAGATTTAAGATATTTCCTTGAATCCTTAATAAAAATATTTATTCTACTTGTGTCCTGAATTAAATTCTTAGAGAAAAATCAATTTTTCAATAGCATGTGGATCTACCCCTCTTCCCAGATTTATCTTTTATCTTTTTTTTTTTTTTTTTTTTTTTTTGAATTTCTCTGCTTAGTGTAAGATACAAATACATCTAACCATAATAAAATATTTCTTCTTACTATAGCGGACCCAAGCTCTGAATGGTGTCTTCTAAATAAAATTAAAAAATATACTTTGAATAGTGAATTAAGAAATTAACAGTTGTTAAAGAGAAATAAAAAGTTAAAAAAAGTAAATAATAAAAAAATTCATTAAATTAAAACGTGATTGTTGCGTCCATGTGATAAAGCTGTCTAAGCTACATATTTTCCATGGTAGGACAGGCTCGTAATTGGAATATAGCTGTAGGCTGTAGCAAGTGCTGCTAAATCTCAACACTTTCGCTTTTTTTTTTTAATCATTTTTCTCTCTTATTTCTTAGTTAATTTATATTATTTTCATATATTGATTGAGAGTGATAAAATAAAGTTTCACTCCAAACTAGTTTTAAAAGAAAATTTTCAAAATTTTCATATATCTCTTTTTTTTTTTTTTTTTTGTGAATTTTGAAAATCTAACCGTTGAATTTCATGTTCCTTATGTTCTTAACATGTATATCAAATTTCGTTCAAATTGGATATTATTTACTATTCGATTAATAAACTTATTTTTTATACATAATTTTAGATTATAAAAATTTGAAATTTTAACATTTGTTTGATGAGATAGCAATTGATTTTTGATCTTCTTGAAATTTTATATGCATGAAAAATATAATAAGAACATGCAATCTAACGGTTAGATTTTCAAAATTCACACTCAATATAGAGATATATGAGGAGTTTGTAGAGTTTCTCTTCAAATTAATTTGGAGAGAAATTTTATTCTTTTAAAAATAATGAAAGAGGACCAGAAAACCGAACCAATAGAAGAAAATAAGAGAAAAAGTTAAAAAAAAAAAATGCAAGGTCATGGATTCTTTTCTGGTTTACTAAAATGCAATCTCACCAAAACGAGGAAAATAGGGTAAAAAAAACGTGAGAGATAAAGGGGGTGTTTGGTACATGCACTTAAAAATATGTGTTTTTTTATTTGAAAACATGTGTGAAAATACGTATAGGTGAAAAAGTGCGTAGAAATATGTGTAATGTTGTTTAAAAACTGAAAATATGTGTTTGACTGGGTGTGCCAAACAGGGCCAAAATGTCTATTTTTGTCTATTTTTTTATTATTTATTTATTTATTTATTTTTAGACAGTTTCATGTATAATAGCTCTTTATCATCAGACTAAAACAACAATCAGTTTTTGGTTTAGGCGGAGATTGAACCTCAAATCTCTTATACAAGAATTATAAATTTTACCAATTGAGCTAACTAGAACTCATAGTTTTAAAATCTCATTAGTCATTCCATTTGTTTTATTTTTATTATTTTTTTGTGCTGATCTTTTTTATTTGTTTAAACTACGTATTTGGTCTCTATCATTTATACCATATATCAATTTAGTTTATAACATTTCAATTGTGTTAATTTGGTCTATAACTTTTCAATGTTATGTCAATTTAGTTCACGCCATTATCTCTTGGATGAAAATTGATGATGTGGCAAATAGATAAAAATAAAAAATTAGTTTCCGTTAATATAGCAATAAACTAATTTTTTATTTTGGCCATTTGTCATATTTCATCCAAGAGATAATGACATGAATTAAATTAATATGGTATTGAAAGGTTAAAGATCAAATTGACATAATTAAAATATTATGGACCAAATTGAAATATGATGTAAAGGATAGAGACCAAATACGTAGTTTACATTTTTTATTTTTTATTTTTTATTTTATTTTCCATCTTTTTTGGTTTGATTTGTTTTTTTTATTATTTTAATAATGTAGCGGTCATCTATACACAATTTTTCTAATAAAAAATAATGTGTTAACTTTTTTTAATTTAATATAGACACGAGAGTAAATTTATACAATGGGTAAATTGCAAATTACACCCCTAAAATATGGGGGTAATTGGATTTTACACCCTGAAGTTTCAGAATTTGAATTTTACCCCTTGAAGTTTGGTGATATTTGAATTTTACACCCTGACGTTTCAGAATTTTGATTTCCCCCCCTATATTTTAGGAGTGTTTGGATTTTACTTCTAAATGTTTTGGATTGTTTGGATTTTACACCTTAAAGTTTCAGAATTTTGGGGTGTAAAATCCAAACTACCCTAAACTTTAAAGGGGTAAAATCCAAGTTCTAAAATGTCAGGGTGTAAAATCCAAACACTCCAAATTTCATGGGGTAAAATCCAAATTTTGAAATTTCAAGGTGTAAAATCCAATCACCTCCAAACTTTAGGGGTATAATTTACAATTTACCCGTATACAATCGATCTTTTTTATCATTTAATTATCATTTTCAACCAAACAAAATAGTTTTCTATTTCTCATTTTTTTCTTATCCCCAACCAAACACCTAGAAATAAAATTAAAATTTTTTATATCTTCTCACATTTCCATCAATTCTCAATTTTTTATATCCTCCTTCTCAAAAAAAAAAAAAAAAAAATTATATCCTTCTCCTTAAGTAGTTTTCCATCTCTGAATTGTGAAAGAGTTTCTAGTATCACAATTTTTGTCATAACTATCCTAAATGATAGACTATAATTAGTTGTCTATTACTTTCTTAAGGACTTATCAATTTTTCTTTACCATTCATAATCTCCTACATAGATAATTGTAATAAAAATTATGACTTTTAATATGCATTTAGAGTTTTTAATTATTAAATGATTAATTAAAGTATCAAAATAATGTTTTGGGTGCCAAAGTAAATTTTCTTTTAGTTGCGAAGAGAGCGGATGAGACCATATACCATGACTGCAAAATGTCAACACGCATGACTGCAAAATGTCATATACCACTGATAGCATTGATGAGACGTAAATGCATGTACATATCTGTACAGCATATTAATAATTCAGAACTTTACCACATGTTGAACATGATGTAAATTATAATAATAAATAATGGATAGATATTTAAATATCATAATAATAACTTATTCATGCTTGTACATGTCTTGTTACCTGTTTTATGGTCTGACACCATATACCATGACTGCAAAATGTCAGCACGCATGACTGCAAAATGTCATATACCACTGATAGCATTGATGAGACATAAATGCCTATACATGTCTGTACAACATATTAATAATTCAGAACTTTACCACATGTTGAACATGATGTAAATTATAATAATAAATAATGGATAGATATTTAAATATCATAATAATAAATTATTCATACTTGCACATGTCTTGTTACCTGTTTTATGGTCTGACACCATATGCCATGACTGCAAAATGTCAGCACGCATGACTACAAAATGTCATATACCACTGATAGCATTGATGAGACATAAATGCCTGTACATGTCTGTACAGCATATTAATAATTCAGAACTTTACCACATGTTGAACATGATGTAAATTATAATAATAAATAATGGATAGATATTAACCCATCTATCAAAATATAGAAATTAACCCAAATACTTAGAAGAAAATAAATTCTAAACATAACAAAATAATAAGATAGAATGAAAATTTCAAGCACATATGAAAGCAAATAAAAAAGACAAAACCTACTTTTTTTTTTTTTTTAGTTGAGTCTCTCTCCTTCTTATTTTTTTTAATTTTAAAGTGAAGTTAAGTTTAGGGTTTTGAAATGGTAATTGCTAGGGTTTTAAGGAGAGAAGAGAGAGTCCTACCAGGAGTCTAAATAATATAAACAATTTAAAACATGGAACATTATCAAATTTATAATACCTAATTCAATTATCTTTTACGTTGAATCCAAAAAAATAATTAATTGAAATTAATCCAAACAAATAATTAATCAACCAAAAATCAAAACTTTAATAAAAAAACAAAAAATCACATTAACCCAAATAAAAATTCTCAATAAAGCAAGAACATATAAAAATTTACCATACCTTGGGCTGGAAGACATAGGTTGCAGTTTTGATTTTTCTCCAAAAAATAGAGATGCTTCATCTGCCATATACAATATAAAATAATTATTAGAATTTCAACCCAAAAACTAAACCCATAAAAACACTATCAAAATATAGAGATTAACCCAAATACTTATAAGAAAATCAATTCTAAACATAATAAAATAATAAGATAGAATGAAAATTTTAAGCACATATGAGAGCAAATAAAAAAAGACAAAACCTACGTTTTTTTTTTTTTTTTTTACGTGAGTCTCTCTCCTTCTTATTTTTTTAATCTTAAAGTGAAGTTGAGTTTAGAATTTTGAGATGGCAATTGTTAGGGTTTTAAGGAGAGAAGATATTTTGGTATTTTTATGCAAAAAACGTTATTTTAGGTCTAGGTGATTTATTTCCTTATTTTTAGGCTCTTTTAATATTTTTTTAGGTCAAATTTGGTTCCTATTATGGTTAGGTATTAATTAGGGCTAATTTTAGAATATATTTTCTTGTCCATCAAGTTTTATGAAGCCCTTAAATAGGCCTCCAAGTTTGTATACATTTTTTAATATTATTGTTATAAAATATAAAACCTAAAATAAAAAGAATCAAAAATAAAAGTAAAAAGAAAATAATGATGATGTGGAAAATTGTGAGAGTTTCAAAAGTTTCGGTTATATATATATATATATATAGATAAATAATGGATAGATATTTAAATATCATAATAATAAATTATTCATGCTTGTACATGTCTTGTTACCTGTTTTATGGTCCGAAACCATATACCATGACTGCAAAATGTCAGCACGCATGACTACAAAATGTCATATACCACTGATAGCATTGATGAGACATAAATGCCTGTAGCATATTAATAATTCAGAACTTTACCACATGTTGAACATGATGTAAATTATAATAATAAATAATGGATAGATATTAACCCATCTATCAAAATATAGAGATTAACCCAAATACTTAGAAGAAAATAAATTCTAAACATAACAAAATAATAAGATAGAATGAAAATTTCAAGCACATATGAAAGCAAATAAAAAAGACAAAACTTACATTTTTTTTTTTTTTTTTAGTTGAGTCTCTCTCCTTCTTATTTTTTTAATTTTAAAGTGAAGTTAAGTTTAGGGTTTTGAGATGGTAATTGCTAGGGTTTTAAGGAAAGAAGAGAGAGTCCTACCAGGAGTCTAAATAATATAAACAATTTAAAACATGGAACATTATCAAATTTATAACATTTAATTCCATTATCTTTTACGTTAAATCCAAACAAATAATTAATTGAAATTAATTCAAACAAATAATTAATCAACCAAAAATCAAAACTTTAATAAAAAAACAAAAAATCACATGAACCCAAATAAAAATTCTCAATAAAGCAAGAACATATAAAAATTTACCACACCTTGGGCTGGAAGATATAGGTTGCAGTTTTGATTTTTCTCCAAAAAATAGAGATGCTTCATCTCCCATATACAATATAAAATCATTATTAGAATTTCAACCCAAAAACTAAACCCATAAAAACATTATCAAAATATAGAGATTAACCCAAATACTTATAAGAAAATAAATTCTAAACATAACAAAATAATAAGATAGAATGAAAATTTCAAGCACATATGAAAGCAAATAAAAAAGACAAAACCTACATTTTTTTTTTTTTAGTTGAGTCTCTCTCCTTCTTATTTTTTTAATTTTAAAGTGAAGTTAAGTTTAGGGTTTTGAGATGGTAATTGTTAGGGTTTTAAGGAAAGAAGAGAGAGTCCTACCAGGAGTCTAAATAATATAAACAATTTAAAATATGGAACATTATCAAATTTATAACACCTAATTCCATTATCTTTTACATTAAATCCAAACAAATAATTAATTGAAATTAATCCAAACAAATAATTAATCAACCAAAAATCAAAACTTTAATAAAAAAATAAAAAATCACATGAACCCAATTAAAAATTCTCAATAAAGAAAGAACATATAAAAATTTACCACACCTTGGGCTGGATGACATAGGTTGCAGTTTTGATTTTTCTCCAAAAAATAGAGATGCTTCATTTGCCATATACAATATAAAATAATTATTAGAATTTCAACCCAAAAACTAAACCCATAAAAACACTATCAAAATATAGAGATTAACCCAAATACTTATAAGAAAATCAATTCTAAACATAATAAAACAATAAGATAGAATGAAAATTTTAGGCACATATGAAAGCAAATAAAAAAAGACAAAACCTACGTTTTTTTATTTATTTATGTGAGTCTCTCTCCTTCTTATTTTTTTAATCTTAAAGTGAAGTTGAGTTTAGGGTTTTGAGATGGTAATTGTTAGGGTTTTAAGGAGAGAAGAGATTTTGGTATTTTTATGCAAAAAACGTTATTTTAGGTCTAGGTGATTTATTTCCTTGTTTTTAGGCTCTTTTAATGTTTTTTTAGGTCAAATTTGGTTCCTATTATGGTTAGGTATTAATTAGGGCTTATTTTAGAATATATTTTCTTGTCCATCAAGTTTTATGAAGCCCTTAAATAGGCCTCCAAGTTTGTATACATTTTTTAATATTATTGTTATAAAATATAAAACCTAAAATAAAAAGAATCAAAAATAAAAGTAAAAAGAAAATAATGATGATGTGGAAAATTGTGAGAGTTTCAAAAGTTTCGGTTATATATATATATATATAGATAAATAATGGATAGATATTTAAATATCATAATAATAAATTATTCATGCTTGTACATGTCTTGTTACCTGTTTTATGGTCTGACACCATATACCATGACTACAAAATGTCAGCACACATGACTGCAAAATGTCATATACCACTGATAGCATTGATGAGACATAAATGCCTGTACATGTCTGTACAGCATATTAATAATTCAGAACTTTACCACATGTTGAACATGATGTAAATTATAATAATAAATAATGAATAGATATTTAAATATCATAATAATAAATTATTCATGCTTGCACATGTCTTGTTACCTGTTTTATGGTCTGACACCATATACCATGACTGCAAAATGTCAGCACGCATGATTGCAAAATGTCATATACCACTGATAGCATTGATGAGACATAAATGCCTGTACATGTTTGTACAGCATATTAATAATTCAGAACTTTACCACATGTTGAACATGATGTAAATTATAATAATAAATAATGGATAGATATTTAAATATCATAATAATAAATTATTCATGCTTGTACATGTCTTGTTACCTGTTTTGTGGTCTGACACCATATACCATGACTGCAAAATGTCAACACGCATGACTGCAAAATGTCATATACCACTGATAGCATTGATGAGACATAAATGCCTGTACATGTCTTTACAACATATTAATAATTCAGAACTTTACCACATGTTAAACATGATGTAAATTATAATAATAAATAATGGATAGATATTTAAATATCATAATAATAAATTATTCATGCTTGTACATGTCTTGTTACCTGTTTTATGGTCTGACACCATATACCATGACTGCAAAATGTCAGCACGCATGACTGCAAAATGTCATATACCACTGGTAGCATTGATGAGACATAAACGCCTGTACATGTCTGTACAGCATATTAATAATTCAGAACTTTACCACATGTTGAACATGATGTAAATTATAATAATAATTAATGGATAGATATTTAAATATCATAATAATAAATTATTCATGCTTGTACATGTCTTGTTACCTGTTTTATGGTCTGACACCATATGCCATGACTGCAAAATGTCAGCACGCATGACTGCAAAATGTCATATACCACTGATAGCATTGATGAGACATAAATGCCTGTACATGTCTGTACAGCATATTAATAATTCAGAATTTTACCACATGTTGAACATGATGTAAAATATAATAATAAATAGTGGATAGATATTTAAATATCATAATAATAAATTATTCATGCTTGTACATGTCTTGTTACCTGTTTTATGGTCTCACCAGGGTTAAAATGATGATAATGTTATAAATAATTTAATTTCACATAGTGTCAAGCTTGCATATATTGAAAGAGAGAATATTTTTCTTCAAGTGAACCCTCATTTTTTTTTAGGTTTGTGTGTTTTTATTTATCCCCACCTCCTAAATTTTTCCCCAAAACTGTTTTTCCCAAAACTTGTTTTGTTTTTCCTATTTTTATAGGGAGAGAAGCTTGTTTTTAACCTTTGTTGTTCGTAAGAGGAGTTGTTGCTCTTCATAGGGGGAGTTGTCTCTATTTTCTATAGAGTTGAATTGTTTTATATTCCCTTAATTCTCTATTTTATCTTGACTTTTGTTGTTTATATTTTCTGTTTATTCTTTGTTTGAGTTGTCTTTGTCAATACATGACAAAAAGGGGGAGATTTAGATGAAATCCTGTTTGTTTTGTTTAGGGGGAGTTAAAATTGTTTTTGAAAGGGGGAGAGTATAAATTTTTTTTGATGTATCTAACTTAGGGGGAGAGTTAGAATTTACTTTCATTTTTATATTGTGTTTCATATTATTGTTTATATGTCTTTCTTTCCACACATGCTGTGATGTGTTCTTTTGAGTGTTTTCAGAAAAGACAGGTACATTCTGATCAAGATCTTCAACCTCTTCTTGCAACTTCTAGGTTAGGAGTCTTAGATTGGAATTTGTGATATAATTAGACATTTTATTGTATTGGGTTGTTCTTGTATTTGAGCATTTCATATTGTATGTAAGTTTTGTCACGAATTGCCAAAGGGGGTAATTGTTAGGTTCTAAAAGTTTAGAACAATTAGCAAATTGTAAATACAAACTTGTCTAGATATAGATCTTAGAGTCTATAGGTATTATTAGACAATGTTTAAGTTAATATAAGTCAAGATTCAAGAATATACAAGTTGCAGAAAGAAGAGTTCAGAAACGGCCAGGTTCGATCGATTGAAAGACAGGCTCGACCGATCGAAACATGTATCTGCAGAATTTTAAGTCGACCCAAACAACAGTTCAAGCCTATTAAGGATTAGGGTTTCAGATCTACTTCTTCTAGTATATAAAGGAAACCTTAAGCACGTTTTTATAAGGCTTTTTAGAGAGAGAAGAGTGTGCCTCCTTTGTATCTAGGGTTTTGTACCCAAAAAACTCTCTCATATCTTCTACCGGTGTTATTCCTTGAAAAGTTTCAAGATCCGGTGTTGTACAAGTTGTTGCCTTCTCTAGTCATCAAAGGTGCTGATGATCTAAACCTTCAAGGGTGGTCTTGGAGTCACAAAAAGGAGAGTTTGTGTTGCTAAACCTTTGAGTGGGATCTCAAAGTCACAAACATGGGTGTTTGTGTTTTGAAAAGACCAAGGAAAGAAGTAGTTCGTGGACTCGGAGCTGTCACGTGGTCGTGGTAGTAAATTTTCTACTCGAGATAGTAATAGAATGTTAGTGGTCTAAGTTCTATTGTACAAACTTCAATTCTTTTATAGTGGATTTGCGTTTTACCTTGAGGATAGTTAGGTTAAATCCTCCTTAGGTTTTTTACCAGTTTAGTTTTCCTAGGTCATCATATCATTGTATTCTTTATCTTTCCGCTACTTTGCATGATATGATTGTATTGTTTTAACCTAGATCAGAATAATAAACCTAAGTATTCACTTGATTAATTAATTAGGTTAAACAATTTAGTTTACAGGAATCTAAAAACGTACAATAAAATCTATGCAATAATTGAGAGAGTCTATGATTTTTTGTGGCTAAATAAGAGTCTATGATTGATACACATACGTTCAAATTCAACGCAGATATAAGATATTTCCTTGAATCCTTAATAAAATTATTTATTCTACTTGTGTCCCGAATTAAATTCTTAGAGATAAAATCAATTTTTCAATAACATGTGGATCTACCCCTCTTCCCGGATTTATCTTTTATCATTTATCTTTTTTTTTTTTTTTTTTTTAATTATAAAATTCTATGCTTAGTGTAAAATACAAATACATCTATCTAACCAAAATAAAATATTTCTTCTTACTATAGTGGACCCAAGCTTTGAATGGTGTCTTCTAAAAAAAAGAATATGCTTTGAATGGTGAATTAAGATATTAACAGCTGTTAAAGAGCTTTCTCAAAAAAAAAAAAAAAAAAAACAGTTGTTAAAGAGAAATAAAAAGTTAAAAAAGTAAATAATAAAAAAATTCATTAAAATTAAAACGTGATTGTTGCGTCTATGTGATCAAGCTGTCGAAGCTACATATTTTTTCATGGTAGGACAGGCTCATAATTAGAATATTGCTGTAAGCTGTAGCAAGTGCTGCTAAATCTCAACACTTTCTCCTTATTTTTTAATCTTTTTTCACTCTTTTCTTTCTTGCTTAATTTATATTATTTTAATAAATTGATTGGGAGTAATTTTAGGACGGATGAAAGTGACTAGGCGTGCGTTTGGATTGAGCATTTTGCTCAATTTGCGTGTTCAACGTTTTTTTTTTTTTTTTTTGAGGAAGGCGTATTCTTTTTAGTGGGTTTTATGGGTACTATTCACATATTACCAAACTCAGCAAAATACAAATTTCTAGATAAATTTGTGTCCCAAAGCACTATTTACACATTTAAAAATTATTTTGCTATAGTGTTTTCAACAATAAATTTTCAGTTTTTAGGAAACAAGTGGTGTCCAAACACACTCTAAAAAACCGGATCCAATGAAAAAAATAGAGAAAAAAAAAAGTGTGAGATCATCGAGTTTTCTTTTGAGGTTCACTAAAAATGCAATCTCTCCAAAATGAGGAAAAAAATGGTAGAGAAAACGTGAGGGATGAAATGTCTATTTTGGGCAAAATTGCCCCCGATATAATGTGCTTTTTTTTTTTTTTAATCTGTTGGCTTTATCCTTTCTTTCATCAGTAATTTAGTTGATGTGTGTGTGTATATATATATATATAATACAACATTAAAGTCACAATTTTTATTACAATTATCCTAAGTGGTAGACTGTAATTAGATATTTATCACTTTTACATGAACCCACTAATTTTTCTTTACCACTCATAGAGTCTTTCACATAGATAGTTGGGACAAAAATTGTGATTTTTAATATGTGTTTAAAAATTTTAATTGTGAAATGATATATTGAAGTAGCAAAAAGTAATATTTTTGGTTTTAAAGTAACAAATTTATTTTTGAAGAGAGCGGATGTTAATGGTCAGCACGCATGACTACGAAATGTCATATACTATGGATAGCATTGACGTTGATTCATGTGACCATATTTCCAGTACATGTCTGTACATGGTATTAATAATACAGAACTTTACCACATGTTGAACATGATGCAAATTATAATTATAATAATAGATATATATTCGGATGAGAATCTCCCAAGCAATATATAAATCCAAGTAATCAACTGCCAAAATCCCATACCAAGCTTCATCAAATTAGGCCTTTGTCAATGGCTCTCAACCTACTTGTTTCACTCCCTACTTGCAATTTCCCAATAGCAGCTTTCCCATCTATAGCTCCCATCCATCTCAAATCACTTGTAACAAGCAGAAGTGACTTTGTTTCTGGTCCTGTCCAATGCAAGGTTTCCAGCAAAATTTCAAGTAGTACTGATATTGTTCGGCGATCAGCTGATTACCAACCTCCCATTTGGGACTATGATTACATTCAGTCACTAAGAAGTGAATACGTGGTACATAATATATAGTATTGTTATTTCATTGTTAGATTTACTAGTACTTGAATTATTATTGGAAATTGATCACTGGGCTCATGTTAATTATAAGGATCTGGTTATTGTATGTCTTTAGAGCACATATTAGTACGTCATCTATTTTTAAAATCATTTTATGGAGAATTGAAAAAGTTGTGACAAAAGTTGGTAACTTTTTTCTTTTTTCATAAAAAATTTTCTTAAAATAGTTTACTAATGTATGTCCTAAAAGTATACATTAGTAAAACCCTAATTATAATATTGTGATGTAGGGAGAAGAGTACACAGGGCAAGTTAACAAGTTGAAGGAACAAGTGAGGATGATGCTTCACAAAGTGATGGATCCTTTAGAGCAACTGGAGCTGATAGATACCTTACAAAGACTAGGATTGTCTTATCACTTTGAGAGTGAAACGAAGAGAATACTGGAAGGTCTATACAACAATAATCATGGTGGTGATTTGTGGAAGGAGAATTTATATGCCACAGCTCTTAAATTTCGTATGTTTAGACAACATGGATATAGTGTGTCTGAAGGTAATTAGGAAAGAAAATGAAGTCACTGGTTGATATTTATAAGTTATAACTAACCAATGTTTTTGAATTATAGTGCACTTTTGGCCTTTATTTTAGTATTCATTTTTTTTTTTTTTTTTACTTTTGTCCTTTATATTTTATACTGTTTTTATATTGTTCATGCTGTCTACTTCTATTAATAATCTAACCATTAAGAGGTGATACCCCAAATTTTGTGAATTTGATTGAATTGGATTGGTTAAGTGTGCTTTAAGTCCTATGTTAGATGTTTACTAGGTAGATCTTGTGTGTTGCATTTATAAATAACCACAATGAGTCACATATGTAACTTGATTATACTCATTTTTTACTATTCCTACTAATGTTAGCTCTTATACAAATAACAACAAAAATATATACAACAAAAATGTTAGCTCATAATTAAACATTTAATATACAATAACTTGCTTCTTGTACCCTTCAAACACCTGTTAATCATTGTTGGGTTGCTACGTGTAGAAGTTTTTAATAGTTTCATGGAGAGAGGAAGTTTCAAGGCATGTCTTTGTGATGATACCAAGGGAATGCTAGCCTTGTATGAAGCTTCATTCCTTTCGATAGAAGGTGAAAATATCTTGGAGGAAGCAAGAGATTTCTCAAAAAACCATCTCCAAGAATTTGTAAAGCAGAATAAAGATCAAAATCTTTCTACTGTAGCAGTGAGCCATGCCTTGGAGCTTCCACTACATTGGAGGATACTAAGGGTGGAAGCGAGATGGTTCATTGATGTATATAGGAGCAAAGAAGATATGAACCCTACCTTGCTTAAGCTTGCAGAACTAGATTTCAACATGGTGCAAGCAACCCACCAAGAAGATCTCAAACAAGTGTCAAGGTAAAAAGCTTGTTAATTTTGATTTTGTAATTTAAGCTTCATTTGATATAATTATTCATTGATAACATATTTTACACATTAATGACCCTTGGAAGCAAGAGAGTCAATACTGTATCGGAGGCTGTACCGGTTTGGCCAGCGGTACGATATATTTCGGATACAAGTCAATACCAGTGTACCGTTTCGGGTTTACCGCTATTTTTTATATTTATAAAAAATATATATATATATATATATGTATGTGTGTGTATATATATATTATAATAAATATAAAAGTTTACCATAAAATATTTTCTCAATTCAGAACAATTATTCATGGTTTTAGATTTTAGTATCAATTAAAAGAAAAAAAATATATAAAAAATAGAAAGCTTAAAAGTTACCATTGCATACTAAGAGCACTTGCAGCAGTGGAGCTAAATAGCTATATAGCTATTTTAGATGTGCCAAAACACAAAAATCTCCTTTGCAGCAGTGGAGCTATAGCTAAATTTTTTAGCTGAATTGCTACAGTGCACATCTATCTATAGATGTGCACTGTAGCACACATCTAAAAAAAAAAGTAATTTTTTATTCCTGTGTACAACTTGCTTCTTTTTTCTTTTCTTTTTTAATCCCACCGGTCTCTCATTCAGCTCAAGTCTCTCAACCTCTCACTCTCTCAACTCCGGTCTCTTCCAACTGTGTTTACCGCCGCCGACCCGACCATCATCAACGTCGCCGTCGCCGAAGCTCGACGTCACCGACACCAGCACAGCTCGCCACCACAGACCGCCCACATCGCCCTCACCGACCCACAAACCCACATCGTCCTCACTGACCCACAGACCCACTTCACCTTCACCGACCCAGCCATCGCAGACCCACATCGCCGATCACCCATCTTCCTCTATTCGCCGATCTCGCTCACCCAGCCGCCACAGAGCCATCTCGCTTTGACCGAAGCCCCAAGCCGCAAGCCGTTACTGCCATCGATCTCTCTTATCTCTTTGCTGTGATTGTGTTTTTTTTTTTTTTTTTTTTTTTTTTTTTTTTTTTTTTTATATATATATGGGTTTGGTGGCTGTGGTGGTGGTGGTGGATAATTTTGGCTTTGCCAGTGGGTTTTCTATATTTTGGCTATGAGTTTTGAGGTTTATGGTTGTGGTTGTGGCAGTGGCAGTGGGTTGTGGTTGTCATGGCTGGTGGTTTGTGGTGATTGGTGGTGATGGGGTTGTGATTGTGGTGGTTTTTTTGTTTTTGTTTTTTTTTTTTTATGTTGTGTTGTGGTTGCTGGTGGTGGTGGTGGTTGTGGCCGTGGCTGATGGTAGAGATGGCTGTGATTGGTGCTGTGGATGCTTTTTTTGGGTTGTGGGTATATTATTTTATTGTAAGAGATATATTATTTTATTGTGATGTTTATATTATTTTATTGTGTTGAAAGTTAAAATAGATCTACTGCTGCAGCATATGTATATGTAAAATAGATAAAGTAACTTTTTGTGGAGCTAAAAAGCTAAATTTTTAGCTCCACTACTGTGAATGCTCTAAGAAAACAAATAATATTAATAAGTTAATACAAATAAGTTATTATTCTGCCCTAACAAAAATTCAAAAATTACAAAACTTAAAAAAATATATATATATATTTCTATACCGGCTGGTACATGGTCGATACGGCCAGTATTTAAACCGGTACGAAACGTTGATATTTCGATACCGATATACATACCGGTACGGCACATACCGAACGGTACCGGTACGGTATTGACTATCTTGCTTGGAAGGAATATTGTATAGAAATTGAAGCATAAACTAATAAATACTAAAATTAAAATCAAATTTGATAGCGACATGAACAAATAATTTACTGGGCCGACCCTATATATTATGGGGCCTAAGACCAAAATTAAATTGGAGCAAATTATATATTTAAATATCAATTCATTAATATAAAAATTAGTAATTAAATCTTTGTATTAAGGTTATGTCAAGTTGCCAACTATAATATTTTTGATATCTCTAATTAAATTTTGATTGTATATTTATTTATTAGTAATTAGTCATATATGTATTTGATGTTTTCTTTTTTTCATAAAACTTAATTTTTCATTAACAACTGCAATATTACTTATAAATGAAAAGTATCTGATTGTAGACTACTATATATTAAAAAGTTGAAATTCGATTTAAAAAAAAAAAAAAAAAAAAAACCAGAAAGAAGAAAAGAGAAAGGTATGAACGTAACCTATAAGGTTTGGAATTATTTTTTTCTTTTCGGTCTCTTGATTTTCTTTGTTGAGAGAGTGAGAGAGAAAGAGAGAATTTTCAGCTTCTTTGAGAGAGATTACATGTTCTACACTCTAAATCTCTCACATAGAAGAAATGGAGAGTCCGTCATCATACGGAGATTTTTTTTTATAAATTTTTTTTCTCTTTTTAAAAAAATACTTTTTATTTATTGACTAATTTTTAAAGGTTTAATTAATACTCATATCCTATTGATTAAAATTTGGGCTTAAGCTGTTGTCTAATTCACCTAAGGCACATGTTGGCCCTCATAATTAAATTAGTTATAGCCTAAATTTTAAAAGTTAAGCTATGTTTAACTTACCCAATTCAAAAGGTTAAATATGCATCAATATAAAAAGAAAATTGATATTTTTTTTTTCTTTTTTTTGCTTCAAATAAAGGTGGTGGAGGAGCACTGGCATTGCAGAAAAGTTGAACTTTGCGAGGGATAGGTTGACAGAAAGTTTCTTCTGGACAGTGGGGTGTACGTTTCATCCTCACTTTGGATATTGTAGGAGAATCTCAACAAAGGTCAATGTACTCATTACAGTATTAGATGATATTTATGATGTGTACGGAACTGTAGATGAACTTGAGCTCTTCACGGACGTTGTTGAGAGGTTGGTATTAATGACAATACGCCTCAAATGCTTCAAAGCTATCTTTGACATAAAGACTTAAGTGTGCTCTTTGCGATCCCAGGTGGGATATCAATGCAATGGATGGGCTCCCAAATTATATGAAGATATGTTTCCTAGCTCTACACAATTCAGTTAATGAGATGGCTTTTGATATACTAAAGGAACAAGATTTCCACATCATTCGATATTTTAAAAAAACGGTATGCAATTGACTTCTAAATCCATCTATATTAATCCTTAACATTTTTTTCTTGAACATATGGTGTGTTATACTACCTTAAATTCATTGTTCCACCATAAATTTTTCAGTGGGCAGATTTATGTAAAGCTTATTTGTTGGAAGCAAAGTGGTACAACAGCGGGTATACACCAAGACTTCAAGAATACCTTGAGAATGCATGTTTTTCAATTGCAGCACCAACTATACTATTGCATGCTTACTTTTCCTACACAAATCCCATAACAAAGGAAGCCCTAGATTGCTTGGAAGAGTACCCCAACATAGTTCGTTTGTCATCAATGATTTTGCGATTAGCAGATGATCTTGGAACATCTACAGTACGTAGACCACACTATCCTAAGAGTTTCATCAACATGACTTTCGTTTCATATAATTCACAAACCCTCACAATCTTTTTTTTTTTTTTTTAATTTTTTTATATCAGGATGAATTAAAAAGAGGCGATGTTCCTAAATCAATCCAGTGTTACATAAACGAAACTGGTGCTAGCGAAGAAGATGCTCGTGAATACATTAGGTGTTTGATTAGTGCAACATGGAAGAAGATGAATGAAGAACGAGCTACGACTTCTCCCTTCTCTGAAACATTTATTGAAATTGCATTCAATCTTGGAAGGATGGCCCAATGCATATACCAGTATGGAGATGGGCATGGTGTTGGAAACCATGAAACTAAGGATCGTTTATTATCATTGTTTGTTCAGCCCATTCCGCCATATAAAGATTAACATGATGAATTATTGATATATAAGGATGTAGATTTGAAGTTTTAACTCATCAATTGTATTACATATTACCTTTGAGATTTGTGAGTTAGTTTGTGTCATTGAGAGTTTTGTGATTGTTTGCAAGTGTTTGTGAGGTTTTGATTGAGTGCGGTTGTAATCCATATAATTAATTATGAATTTTAGTTGGCATTGTATGTGGACATAGGCTTGGAGTTAGTCAAACCATGTTAAATATTGTTCTCTTGAGTGATTGTTTTATTTTATTTTTATTCATGTGAAAGCGCTTCCTATAGCCTTAAATCACAACAAATTGGTATCAAAGCTCAAAGTTTGGTCAAGTTCACCAAAAAATATGTTTAGTGCATAGTAGCGGAGTTAGAGGGGAGCCAAGGGGGTCATGGGCCCCCCTAGCTTTTTGAAAATTTCATTTGTAGCAGAAAAAAATAATTAAAAAAATTGATAAATTACATGTAACTTATATGCAAATTAGCAGACTAGCCCCCACTAGAATTTTGAGGAAAAAATTTATTGGCTACTTTGGTCTCCTTTAAATCTTAAATTTCCATAGAAAGGTCCAAATATAAAAAAATTTCAATTGATACAAAGACCCACAGAAAAAAAAAAGTGTTTGGCCTAAGTTCAATTCAACAATAAATTTCAAAATCCAAATCCAAAAAATCTATAACAAATTCCCAAATTAGCTAAGTGGGGAGGAAAAAAAAAATCCCTTGCAAATCAAGATTCCTCAAAATACAAATCGAAAAAACAATGGAATATAACGAATGTTGAGTTTTTTAGACCCCTTAAACAACAGTTGGATTAACCTAGTGAATTAGCCAAGTGATTAACTTAGTCAAATTATGCAAATTTAAGTTAACACAATCAAATAATCATATCAAGCATATAGCAGCGGAAATATAAATAACACAATGATATGATCACCCAGGAAAACCAAACCGGTAAAAAATCTGGGGATGATTTAACCTAGCTAGCCTCAAGGTAAACTTCAATCCACTATATGAAAAAATCGAAATTCATACAATAAGACTTACAAGCCCCCACGCTCGACTTCCTATTGCTACCCACCAGTAGAACTTACTGACACAACCACGTGCAAGCTCCGAATCCATGGACTCCTTCTTTCTTGGATTCACCACTAGATATAAGCACCCACACTTGTTTTTCTTTAGGCTTCAATGGCAGCAACTGAGTTGATCATCAAGGTGTAGATAACATCTCCTCCTTGATAATCTTATGTTTATGTGAAGGAAAGATCCTCAAAGATCTCGCAAGAGATTCACACAAACCGCAAATATGAGCAACAAGAGCATCACTAAAAATGTGGCTAGGGTTTGCCTTATATACCTAGGGCAAAAACATAAAACCCTAAACGTTTTAGGAGTTAGGGCTGAGTTGGAAATTCTGTAGAAAAAAAATCTGGCCGACTTTCGATCGATCGAGTCTAAGCTTCGATCGATCGAGCCAGGCCGAAAGTAACAAATACTTCTGTAGCCTTTCGATTCCAACTTTACATAAAAGATACAATTTTGAGCAAGCCTAAACAAGACTAAACAAACTGTTTTGATCATAGTTTGCCAAAATTACACATTAGAATTCTAAATATATAAAATCCTAAGTCTTTAGAACCTAACAAACTCTCCCTTTGGCAATCTGTGACAAAACACAAATTAAAAACTCAAAATTTACAAATAAAAGCCCTTTACAAAAAAATGCTCATAACAACAAATCCAATCCTAACTACTATTCATTAGTTGCAAGTGTAGACAGCAGCAAAATTGAATCAACCTGTATATTTCTTGAAACACTAAACAAAACGTATAAACACATATGTGACAGAAAAACAGTAAATCAACAAATATGCAAACTAACTCTCCCCCTAAGTTAGATACATCAAAAACAATGTTAACTCTCCCTAAACAGAACATTCTTGTATTTTCCACACATATTCCCAATATGGATTTCATCTAAATCTCCTCATTTTTGTCATGTATTGACAAAGATAACTTAAACAAAGAGTAACAACTCAACAGAGAATAAGAGGAAATAGAGAATGAAGGGAACACAAAACAATTCAACTCTATAGAAAAGAGAGACAACTCCCCCTATGAACAACAAAGGTTAAAAAAAACTTCTCCCCCAATAAAAATAGGAAAAACAAAATCTGTTTTGGGAAAACAGTTTTGGGGAAACTTTAGGAGGTAGGGAAAAAAAAAACACACAAACCAAACTTAAAAACTAAGTTGATAAGGTGAGGATACACATGAAAAAAATATTCTCTCATTCAATAAATGCAAACTTGACACTATGTGACCTATAAACAGTTGCATGAGTAGAGAAAATATTTACACATTAATTATCCATCATATCTCTTAAGAAAAACATTTTCTGCAGTTCACACATAAAAATAGCATATACTAAAATGTACAAAGGACTCAAAAATTAATGAATCAATTTTTAAATCAAGTTGAGTACCCAATTTAGTAAAGTGTATGCTGTGTGAAAACAATGAGAGATATGACTGCAAAACTGCAAGATGGATACAGAAACAATGCAATGCATGTGAATCCTAAACATAAATGATGTATGAAAAAAAATTTGGTTAAAAACTTAAAAACTAAAAACATTTTGCATCAAAATTAAGAAACTTTTAATCTTGGATGGCCACAACAAGATCACACACAATATAATGTACCAAGTTTAGCAAAGAGTAACTTGTGTAGTGTGTGCAACTAGCAAAAGCTTGAGATACATGTGAGGTGATATGTGAATAGAAATTAAAAACAAAGTCTACAAAATTCATCACATAGAATTTGAAAGAGATTATCACCAAAAGAGTTACATCCTATAACTCCCACATCTCCTAGATCATAAGTTTGCAATCATGTAAGTTTCTTGAATTTTGCCTCATAATATACACACCAATTTTAATTGTTCAGAAACTTATTAAATAGCCGGGATAATGTACACACCAATTTTATTTGATTGATTTAATTAAGGTCCAATAATGTACACACTAATTTTAGCATTTAAACCGAAGCTACACCTTATGTTCTTTTTGTGCATGTGCTACACTTTCTTGAGTACAAAATCTTACGATATGCACCAAGGTGTTCATGATTGGCTAGTAAATAGTGGTGAGATGGTTATTTATGCCTTTCTCAAAAGGATCAAGTCCGACAATCAAAAGTATGTGACTTCAAGATTAAGATCATGTGAGCAAAAACAATAAACATCTTCCCACACAACATGCACTACAAAGCTCAAACTAGTATAGTGCAATAAAATAAGCTCATCCAAGCTAAACAAGGTACATAAACATGTTATGTAAAGATAATATGACCAATCCTTGATTATAAATCCAAGATGTGAAATACAAAACACAAAAATCTTTTTGGTTTTAAAAAATTTTATGACAAAAAACAAAAAGCACATATTATGCTAAATTAACAATGCAAAATGCAAAAGCAATGCATGATAGTGCTTAACTAAGCTATAGAGGGTACACAAATAAGAAATATCAATTTCTTAATTAACCCATGAGTACATGTACATACTAGTACATACTCACACAAAATCAGAAATAGCTTAGCACTTATATAACACATGCTATTCAAGTATCTCCACAATGTCAAGCATGTTCTAAATCAAGAGAGATATCATAACTCATGTAATCCTCAAAACAAATAAAACAAGACACAAAATAAAATATTTTTGTCTTTTTGAAAATTTTCAATGTTTTTGGATTTTTTTTAAAATAAAAAACAACCTAAAAAGCAAAACAATCAAAAACAGAAACAAGACATGTCCACAAACAATTAAAAGAATTAAAACAGGGATAAGTCAGCAACACTCACCTTAGAGAATCTTTTCTCACCCATATAGCACGAGTCTTCGGTTTTGTAGGTAAAAATCCATAAGAAACAGAGTGTATTTGAGGGATTACACCAATCTTCTGAGAAATACTAAAATCCTGCAAATTCCTTTCACAAGCCAATAAGCTTAAATTTTTCAAAAGCATATGAAACAATTTATTTGGACTTATGGCGGGAGAAATATCATCACATATCCTAGATTGACATACAGAATACTTAAGTTTCAATTTATGACAATTAGGACGAATGTGACCGGAGACACCACAAAAGTGACAAACAAGAACAAATTTAGGAACATCGGTATTCCTAACAACAAATCTAGTCTCAGATTTTGATTTTTGCCTCAACAAAGAACAATTTGGTCTAATATGACCAACAACACCACAAAGGTGACAAGTAGGCACAAAAACAGATTGATTATGCTCTCTAACAGTAGATTTAGACTTAGGTTTAGAAACTTCAGCATCTAAACCAGAACTTTTACCTTTATCTAACCTAGCAAAATAAGCCTTTTATTTATTATTCCTCTTGAAAGGAGGGATATAAACTTTCTCAGTTTCAGGTTTAAGAGAAACAGAAACACTTTTGTTATCATCAGCAAGCTTGGTACTAGTCAAATTTTTAATTTTAGTTTTAGATTCAACTAACTCTTGTTCTAAGCTTTTCATCCTCTCATCTTGAGAGGAAATTTGATTTCTCAAAAATTCATTCTTTTTATTAGACTCATTTAATCTCATAATCAAATCATCTTTTTCAAGATTAGCCAATTTTAACTCTTCCTTGAATTTCTTAACAATTTTCATAGATTTCACAAATTCCTTACGGAGAGTTTCACAGGCATCAATAAAATTAACAGAAGCATAAGTAGAAACATGATCAGAAAGACATTTCAAATTATTCATGACAACAGGGGTCAAAGATCAGCTTTTAGATCAAAAGATCTAAAACAAAAGAGCTACCCGCTCTGATACCACTTGCTGAGTTTTTTAGATCCCTTAAACAACAGTTGGATTAACCTAGTAAATTAGCTAAGTGATTAACTTAGTCAAATTATGCAAATTTAGGTTAACACAACCAAATAATCATATCAAGCATATAGCAGCAGAAATATAAATAACATAATGATATGATCACCCAGGAAAACCAAACCGGTTAAAAACCTGGGGATGATTTAACCTAGCTATCCTCAAGGTGAACTTGAATCCACTATATGAAAGAATCGAAGTTCATACAATAAGACTTACAAGCCCCCACGCTCGACTTCCTATTGCTACCCACCAATAGAACTTACTGACACAACCACGTGCAAGCTCCGAATCCACGGACTCCTTCTTTCTTGGATTCACCACCAGATACAAGCACCCACACTTGTTTTTCTTTAGGCTTCAATGGCAGCAACTGAGTTGATAATCAAGGTGTAGATAACATCTCCTCCTTGATAACCCTAAATTTATGTGAAGGACAGCTCCTCAAGGATCTCGCAAGAGATTCACACAAACCGCAAATATGAGCAACAAGAGCATCACTAAAAACGTGGCTAGGGTTTGCCTTATATACCTAGGACAAAAACATAAAACCCTAAACGTTTTAGGAGTTAGGGCTGAGTTGGAAATTTTGCAGAAAAAAAATCTGGCCGACTTTCGATCGATCGAGTCTAAGCTTCGATCGATCGAGCCAGGCCGAAAGTAACAAATACTTCTGCAGCCTCTCGATTCCAACTTTACATAAAAGATACAACTTTGAGTAAGCCTTGATAGGGTAGCAAAAAATACCGACTGTGTTTCGTCCAAGGGAGTCGTCCATAATCTCCAGTCAACTAAATGACCAGGTCTCTGATTCGTCCAGTATGATCGTCCATGACCTTTAGTCAATTGAATGAACCCCAGGCGTTCAGGACGGAAGGGTCGTCCACATGCAAAGCGCATAGACGACCACACAACAGTTTTAAAAAGAGTCGTCCATGGGCATTGCACATGGACGACCATGTAACACTTGACAAAATTCTGAAGTGGTTAATCAACCCGTGTTCATCGTCAGCAATTTCTCCTAAGTATGTAACTTTCATCAGCGGTTACTACTTCTATAACCGTTGGGGAAGTTATCTCCGTAATTCCGGATTTCCACAAATCTTGGGGAAGTTATTAAAACAAGTAACTGCCCCAAGGTTCCCTATATAAGGACCGGTCTGAATCAGACAAATATATGAAATACTGAGATTTTTTACTCCCAATACAGTTAGAACTCCATTCGAGAGAAGATACTAACTTAGTCATCGGAGGGTCTTAGGCCGGTCCACCCCGGTCTCCTTTGATATTTTGTTTATCTTTCAGGCCTTCGCTACCACTTTCAGCCCATCGAAGCCGAGTTATGCAGCCAATTGATTCTGTTCATCATCAGTTGGCGCCGTCTGTGGGAAGAGAAACTTCAAGTTTGGCAGTTTCTTCCTTCGACAAAAGGCTGTATGGTTCGGACTAGATCAAGGGCCACTAGCCCAGGCCACCAAGAGAGTAGGGATGCTTCTAGCCATCCCCACCGAGATCACCAATCAGCGCCTGTCATGCAATCGCCTTCCATCCAACACATGCAATCCATGACGGCTGCTATGGCGGAGTTAACTCGCTAGAATAAAGAATTGACTAGGGAGATGGATAGACAGCGCTGTGAAGGACATGCTGAGAGGTAATCCCAGAGTCAAGAAGATAGAGGGAGACATGCTGAGCCCGAGACTCAATCAAGAGGCACCACTTCGCGAAGGGTGCCGCATTCGGAGAAGGAAATGGATCAGATGAGGAAGGTTAAGGACGAGATGAAGGAGAACATGAGAAGGACAAATCCCGTAGAGGACTTGGTTCACCGAACAGATTCCCCTTTCACGGCTTCCATTAACGGGCATCCCTTGCCGTCGAAGTTCAAAATGCCATCCCTGGATTCATATGATGGAGCGCGCCTTTTGATCATATCGCTACTTTCAAGACCACCATGCATCTCCAAGGGGTTCCAGACGAGATTATGTGTAGAGCCTTCTCTACTACTCTTAAGGGACCAGCGCGAGTGTGGTTCAGCAAAATACCCTAAAATTCTGTAAGTTCTTTTGAGGAGTTAAGCAAATTATTTGTCAATAATTTCATTGGAGGACAGAGGCATAAGCGTTCCTCGTCCAGCTTGTTAACCATAGAGCAAGGAGAGAATAAAAGCCTACGTTCCTTTATCACACGCTTCAATAGGGAAGCCCTGACAGTAGACGAGGTGGACGACAAACTACTATTGGCAGCCTTCCACAATGGGGTTAACTCGGACTTATTCATTCACAAGTTGTATGAGAAAGAGCCCCAATCCATGGCTAAACTCGTCTACTCAGCCCAAAACTTTATGAACGCAGAAGATGCAATCATAGCTAAGAAGAGGAAGAGGGCTGAAAGAATAGAAGTCAACCCCACTCGTCATTCTAAGCAAGGGTCTTGTCCAAAGAAGGGACGAACGGAAGATAAGAAGGATCGAGACAGGGATAGCAGGAAGGCAGGCCCATCAGCAAGGAATCAGAATTACACACCCTTGAATGCCCCACTCGATCAAGTGCTCATGCAAACCAAGGATGATCCTTCCTTGAAGTGGCCAGAGAAGATGAAGGGAGATCCTAATAAGCGCAATAAGAATAAATATTGTCGCTTCCATAAAGATCATGGGCATGACACGGACGAGTGTTATGACTTGAAGCAGCAGATTGAGAATCTCATTAGACAAGAAAAGTTGAGGCATTTCGTTGGAATGGATCATAAAGATGAAAAATTGAAAGCAAAGATGGAAGAGTCATCATGGCCCCCACTCGGAGAAATAAGGGTTATCATTGGAGGGACTTCTAAAGGACAATCTTCTAGATCAAAGAAGACGTATCTTAAAGTGGTGCAAAATGTCCAACTCTCTGGATGATCCCCAAGGACGAGGGGGACGGACGAGCCAACCATTTCTTTCACAGATGAAGAAGCTGAAAGAATTCATCATCGACATGACGATGCAATTGTCATTACCCTACTCATAGCAGATTACAGAACTAGGAGGGTGTTGGTGGATAATGGAAGTTCAGCGGATATATTGTATTATCCTGCCTTCCAGCAAATGAGGCTTGGACGAGATCAGCTTCGTCCAGCATGCTCGCCACTGATAGGATTTGGAGGAATGAAAGTGCAGCCCGTAGGTACCATTACCTTGCCTGTAGTGGTAGGGTCATACCCGCGGCAGATAACTAAGGAAGTAAATTTCCTTGTGGTGGATTGTTCATCCTCATATAATGCCATCATTGGAAGACCAACCTTGAACAGTTGGAAAGCGGTAACATCTACCTACCATCTATCAGTCAAATTCCCTACGGAGTGTGGAATTGGACAAGCACAAGGAGATCAGTTGGCAGCCAGGGAGTGTTATCTAGCCATGTTGGCTATGGACGAGCAGATGCAGACTATGAGTATAGAAGAAAGAAAAATTGTTGCAGAACCGACTGAAGTATTGGAAGATGTTTTATTACAAGAAAATGATCCTGAGAAATTCACTAGAATTGGAACAAGTATGAAGGAGAAGGCGAAAGAAGACCTCGTCCAGTTTCTAAAAAAGAATGCCGATGTTTTTGCATGGAGTCATAACGACATGCCTGGCATTGATCCAAGTGTAATCACTCATCGACTGAACGTGTCCCCCTCTTCTAAGCCTATTCATCAAAAGAGGAGGGTGTTCGCCCCTGAATGAGAGAAGGCTATCAAGGAAGAGGTTCAAAAACTAACCACAGCACAGTTCATCCAGGAAGTCTATTACCCGGATTGGTTAGCAAATGTAGTGATGGTAAAAAAAGCAAATGGCAAGTGGAGGATGTGCGTTGACTTCACTAACTTGAATAAGGCTTGCCCTAAGGATAGTTATCCCTTGCCTCGTATTGATCAATTGGTTGATTCTACAGCTGGCCATCAACTGTTGAGCTTCATGGACGCCTTCTCAGGATATAATCAGATAAAGATGGACGAGGCAGACCAGGAAAAGACATCTTTTATTACCAATCAAGGTTTGTTTTGTTACAAGGTGATGCCCTTCAGTCTGAAGAATGCAGAGGCAACTTACCAAAGGTTGGTGAATCACATGTTTCGTCCACAGATAGGACGGAATGTAGAGGTATATGTGGATGACATGCTTGTGAAGAGCTTAGATGAGGGAAACCACTTGGACGATCTTCAGGAAACCTTTGAAACACTTAGGCGATACAAGATGAAGCTGAACCCAAGTAAATGTGCATTCGGAGTATCGTCAGGAAAGTTTCTAGGATTCATGGTTTCAGAGAGAGGAATTGAGGCAAATCCAGACAAGATCCAAGCCATTTTGAACATGGAACCACCGAAGAATATCAAGGAAGTCCAATCCCTAACTGGACGAGTTGCAGCTCTGAACAGGTTTGTCTCAAAAGCCACTGATAAGTGTTTACCCTTTTTTAAGATTCTCAGGAAGGCATTTGAATGGACAGACGAGTGTCAAAGGGCCTTCCAGGACCTAAAGCACTATCTTACTACGGCTCCATTGCTAAGTCCGTCCGTTCTAGGAGAAGAATTATATCTATACTTAGCAGTGTCCCCACATGCCGTAAGTTCAGCGTTGATCAGGGAGGAAGAAAAGGTGCAAAAGCCTGTGTATTATACTAGCCGGGCATTGAGAGGAGCGGAAGGAAGGTACCCATTGATAGAGAAGTTAGCCTTCGCGCTAGTAACCACTTCTAGGACGCTAGTAACCACTTCTAGGAAGTTAAGACACTACTTCCAAGGTCATGTCGTCATTGTCATGACTGATGATCCACTCAAGAAGGCAATGAACGAACTTGAAGCTGCAGGACGATTAATTCAATGGGCAATTGAGTTCAGTGAGTTTGACATTCGGTACCAACCGAGGAATGCAATAAAAGCTCAAGCCCTGGCAGATTTCATTGCAGAATTCACTCCAAGTTATGAGGACTTGGATGAGAAAGAAGACAGTAAAAAATGGGTCGTCCATGTAGACGGGTCGTCTACACTGTATACAGGAGGTATAGGAGTTGTCTTGCAGTCACCAGAAGGAGATAAACTGAAGTACAAGGTTCGCTTGCAATACCAGACAACTAACAATGAAGTGGAATATGAAGCCCTTCTTAAAGGGTTGGAGTTGGCTAAATCTGTGGAAGCAAGCTCAGTACTCGTCCTGGGAGACTCACAATTGGTCATAGGCCAAGTAAATGGAACATGTGAAGCCAAGGAAGATAGAATGAAGAGATATTTGAAGAAGGTGTTACGCCTTGTGAAGAAATTCAGAGAAGCTAATTTCGTTCAAATCCCAAGGGAAGAGAACATGGAAGCGGACACTCTAGCGAAGAAAGCCTCCGCCAATGAAGCAATCAACAAGTTAGATGAAATATGATACATGCCAAGCATAGACCTTCCATTGCAAATAGAAGGTGAGGAGAATTGGATGACCCCAATAGTCTCATACCTGAAGGACGGAAAGCTTCCAGAAGGGAAGGACGAAGCTAGGAAGCTTAGAGTTAAATCAGTGAGATACATCCTTATGGACGAAGTGTTGTACAAAAGAGGTTTTTCACAGCCATACCTGAGGTGTTTAGCTCCAGACGAGGTGAATTACATGCTGAGAGAAGTTCATGAAGGAGCATGTGGAAACCATTCAGGAGCTAAATCACTCGTCCACAAGGTCATTCGTGCAGGGTACTACTGGCCAACCGTCCAAGCTGATGCTAAGGCAAATGTTAAGGTATGTGACCAATGTCAACGTTTCAGTAATATTCCTAAACAGCCTTCAGAATACCTCACCCCAATGATGGCCCCTTGGCCTTTTGCACAGTGGGGTTTGGATATTTTGGGCCCCTTTCCAACTGGAACCAGACAGATGAAGTTCTTGGTAGTGGGCATAGATTATTTCACCAAATGGGTGGAAGGCGAACCCTTAGTGAAAATCACACAACAAAATGTCAAAAATTTCGTCTGGAAGAATATTGTATGCAGATTTGGAGTACCAAGAGTACTAGTATCTGACAATGGACGACAATTTGACAACACCCCCTTCAGAGAATTCTGTGAACGGCTTGGAATCAAGAATCATTATTCCTCACCCTCCCACCCACAAGCTAACGGACAAGCAGAAGTAGCAAACCGATCCTTGTTGAAAATCATCAAAACTCGGCTTGAAGGGGCAAAGGGAGTATGGCCGGATGAATTACCAGGTGTTTTGTGGGCTTACAGAACAACAGCGAGGACTCCCACAGGAGAGACTCCTTTCAAACTAGCTTATGGGAGCGAAGCAGTCATACCTGCAGAAGTGCATATGGCCAGCCATAGGGTGATGAAGTATCAAGATGAGGAAAACAACGAACAGCTTCGTCTTAACCTCGATCTCATAGACGAGGTAAGAATGGACGCGGAGCAAAGAACAGCAAGGTACAAAAACCTCATGGCAAAGCAACATGATGCTATGGTGAAACCCAAGCGCTACAGCATTGGGGATCTCGTCCTTAAAAGGGTTTCTTTGGCCACCAAAAACCCGGCCCATGGGAAGCTGGGACCAAACTGGGAAGGACCTTACAAAGTTATCAACTCCAAGAGACAAGGATCCTACTATTTGGAAGCCCTGGATGGACGAAAGTTAGAGCACCCGTGGAATGTTGAACACCTAAGGAGATACTATCAATGAAGGGTGATCATGGACGAGCCCTGGCATGGACGAGACCCTTGGACGTTTGAAGTAATGCTTAATACTATTTTCCAGTATTTGCTTATTACTATTATGTTTTAAGTGTATAAGTATTTTATGCTGCTCATGGACAAAGTTATGTTGTATTATGTGTTTTTAATTCCCTAAAAGCACAAGCTCTTAAGCATGTGCCATAATTGTGGACGAATGATTACATAGTATGGATTTCTAAATATACATATGGTGTGTTTTAAATATGTATGATTGTATGGGAATCTTTCATTTTCTATGATTCAAAATGATCCACGGAAGGCGAAAAGCCAAAGACGAGTAAAATCCTTGGACGCAAGGAAGTATCGTCTAAAAGCATTCCTTTAGATAAGAATAAAGCAAGAAAAATAAACAAGGTATGTCCGTTTAAGCTCAAGACGAGACAAACCTGAAGTGTAATCGTCTACACCATGGACGAACAATGTGCGTATGAAAACACCACAGCCCCATAGACGAGTCTAACCAACTTAACAATCCAGCCCATGGACGAGCATTCGTTGGGAAAATTTTATTAAAGACGAGCAAACAATCGTCCTAAATTTGAGCAACGATTAAATCTGGCGAAAAGACATCATTCATGGACGAACTTTACAAAGAAAATAAACATCTCACGATGTTATATAGGAAGGAGCTCGTCCATATGTTCAAGACGAGATAAAACCTCCATAAAAGAGAAAATTCCATAACCACAAGAATGGTATGGACGACATAAATGAGGTTTGTTCACAAAGCTTAAGGAATATTCAAACACAATGAACAATGAAAAGGAAAAGCATTCATACATTCATAAAATTTAAAGGGTAGACGACCACCGTCCAAAAACCCTTAAAGAGTAGATTGCTTATTCATAAAACTCGTCCATAAACTTGGACGAAGAAATTGTACTTGAATAAATTCTAAAAGTAATAAGCAAAAGCCCAAAACACTGGGCACCTCCAAATAAAATTAAAATATAAAACTTTCTAAAGGGAAGATGAAATCACTTGGATTGACCACTGGGAGCATTCTTTGGATCGTCTTGAGTCACCTCGTTATTAGCGTCGTCCACCACATTGACGTCCTCAGAACTCGTCGTTAGCAAAGAACTTTCTGTAGCAAGAGGAAGCTTGAAGGAGTCAAAGTTCAGATCAGGGAAGGCTTCTTTGGCATCAGCACGGAAGTCCTCATAGCCAGCAGCATAGTGACTGTCTAGACGATTCTTAAGCTCGTCAGACTTCTTGATGGCTAAAATGGCTTCTTCGCGTGCTTTCCCCAAAGATGAGGCAAATTCTGAAGCTTGTCCTTCCAGATAAGCGATGCGAGTATCTTTTTCAATGGCATCTGCTTTGAGTTCTTCCACCTCGTTCTTCAACTTCGTCTCACTTGCCAGCAAACGGTTGGAGTCGTCAGTCAGCTTGATCACCTCCCCTTTGTTCAACAGAATTTCATTGTTCAGCTCTTTAGCCTTCTCTTTTGCCGTCTTGGCCTCCTCAGCGAGTTCCTTGGCCTGGCACGTCGCTGTGTAAAACTTTGACATAGCCTATGCATGGACGAAAGAAAGTTAGAAATTCTATTTTTTGAAAGATTCATTAAAAACACTCAAAGACGAATGGAACTCATACCTTGAAAAGATCATGGATACCAGAGCATTCAAATTCCTTCACTGACATGTTATAACATTCATTAACTTCATTATCAGTGACGATTCCTTTGAACGTCCTCCATGCATAGTTCTCGTCCAGCACCAAGTTGGAAGGACGATCAGATAGCTCTGACGAATGAGGCTTGCGAGGAGTCTTAGTTGAAGGGGGAGTGGGATCAGTTGAAACAGGATGAATTACTTGGACGGGCTCCACATTGATAGGAGGGTCGTCCAGATTCACTGTCGGTGGTATAAATTTGGGGACCTTGGGAAGAGATGAAGTCTGACTGGTTTTTGGCTTTTTTGGGCCTCGATGACTTGGAAGGTCATCCAAGTCCACAACATTAGAAATTTTCTTTGATTTTCTCTTCGTTGTCTGGACGGAAGGCTTCTGGACGACAGGTGAAGCAGTCACATCCTCATCCCCACTAGCTACAGCTTTTTCCTTGTTTCCCCTCATTGTAATTATTCCTATGACGAGGAAAATCAATTAAAAAAAAAAAAGAGAGAGGAAAAATACATGAAGACGAAAAAGGATGGACGATACTTACTCTGACGAGTGGTTTCCTCGTGACTTAAATTCTCGGCGGTAGGTTCTGGGCCAAGCCCCCACGTGGCTAGACGGCTAAAAGTGACTAGATCGTGGAAGGTTCTCCCAGAGAAGGCACGCACTTGGTCAATCCGATCCAAGTAAAATTTGTCCAAACGTGGACGAACAACAGCTGCATCAATAAGAAAGAAGGTTAGATGACCAAGTGTTAGAAAATAAAAATAAAATAAAATAAACATGGAAGGAAACATACCCTCAGGACGAAGACGACCTAGAGGGCCAGTAAAAGGTGGGAAGGGGGCACTACCCACATCAGCTGGGTCCCCTGCCCAATTTCCAGAAATAATAAAAAATTCTTTTTTCCATATCCTGTCAGACGAGCTACGGCCCTTAATTAAACTATAATATGATCCCCTAGACGAGAACTGGTAAAAACCAGCAGACTTCTTTATTTCTGAAGGTTTATAACAGTAAAGGAATTTGTCCACTGTAATAGGACAATTCCCTTCCAACGCCTCACGCCATAGCACTTGCATGGCAATTATCGTCCTCCATCCATTAGGGTTGAGTTGGTTAGGTCCAATATCCAACATGTGAAGAAGACCTCTACAAAAAGAATTCAGAGGGAACCTAAGACCAGCTAAAAGATACGAAGTGTATACACCTAAACCAGAAGAAGGAGAGCAACACCACTCTCCTTCCGTGGGTAGACGAGGGTTAAATTCAACAGGGATCTGATATCTATCTACAAGAATCTTTAACTTGGGGGCATCTAAGGTGGATGCTACTTCAGGAGCGCAGCTGTATATGACATTCTCCTCCTCCTCGTCTTGAGGAGGGCTAGGTGACCTTCTGGACGAGCTAGTCCCAGCTCCAGAAGCCATCCTACGCTATATTTCCTGGAATTCGTTTATAGAAATACCAGGAACCCCAGACGAGTAATGTTCATCTGAAGAACTATCACTACTACTACTTATGTTATCCTCACCGCTTTCATAACTATCCCCACTTCCAGAAGAGACATCCTGGTACTCGTCTATCTCTCTCTCTACACTATCACTAAACTCAGACATAACAGTTTGAAAGAAAACCTAAGGAAGAGGGAAGGAGAATACCTGACGAGACTAGATGACAAAGCCTAGACGAGAATCTTGGACAAGATGGCAGAAGGGAGATTATGAGAAAGGTGAGGGGCAAGAAAGAGAATTTGCCTATTTATAGGGCCCAGAGGTGGGGTCACGACAGGACACGAGCCAATCAGAAAACGACGCGTGGCACTTTCATGGAAAAATGGAATCGACGAGACAGACAACCAATACGATTCTAACGCGTGGCACGATCTGGAACGATATAATGATGACACGTGTCAGAAGTCCAAAACAGTGAAAAAACCTACAGTACTATAGACGACCCCTGGACAAGGGGGCAACTGATGGGGTAGCAAAAAATACCGACTGTGTTTCATCCAAGGGAGTCGTCCATGATCTCCAGTCAACTAAATGACCAGGTCTCTAATTCATCCAGTATGATCGTCCATGACCTTTAGTCAATTGAATGAACCCCGGGCGTTCAGGACAGAAGGGTCGTCCACATGCAAAGCGCATAGACAACCACACAACAGTCTTAAAAAGAGTCGTCCATGGGCATTGCACATGGACGACCATGTAACACTTGACAAAATTCTGAAGTGGTTAATCAACCCGTGTTCATCGCCAGCAATTTCTCCTAAGTATGTAACTTCTATCAGCGGTTACTACTTCTATAGCCGTTGGGGAAGTTATCTCCGTAATTTCGGATTTCCACAAATCTTGAGAAAGTTATTAAAACAACTGCCCCAAGGTTCCCTATATAATGACCGGTCTGAATTAGACAAAAGTATGAAATACTGAGATTTTTTACTCCCAATACAGTTAGAACTCCATTCGAGAGAAGATACTAACTTAGTCATCGGAGGGTCTTAGGCCGGTCAACCCCGGTCTCCTTTGATATTTTGTTTATCTTTCAGGCCTTTGCTACCACTTTCAGCCCATCAAAACCGAGTTGTGCAGCCAATTGATTCTGTTCATCATCAAGCCTAAATAAGACTAAACAAACTGTTTTGATCATGGTTTGCTAACATTACACATTAGAGTTCTAAATACATAAAATCCTAAGTCTTTAGAACCTAACAACGAAATCTTCATTTATGCAGTATCTCCCATTCATTTGCCCTGCTCCGATCCAATCTTCAATCAATGACTGGCAACCACCTTTCTCCAGACCAGTGGGTAGTGGTGTAGCAGTATCTCTCTCTCTCTCTCTCTCTCATTTGCCGAGAACTCTCTCTATTTTTTTTTATCTTTGTCACTCTCTATCTATTTTGAATCTTTTGGTGAAGTAGTAGTTAGGTAGACGATGCCACGTAGTGTACCACCGATCCAGATTTTGTTTATTATATATATTTTTAGGGTCTGGTTAATGTAACCCCTTAGGGCATACATTAATCATCTATTTTTGGAAACATTTTATGGAGAATTATTTTTTTTTTTGGTTTTTTTTTTAGAATGAGGAGAATTGAAAAACCTAGTAACTTTTTTTTTTTTTTTTTTTTTTCATTTTTCCATTAAATGTTTCCTAAAATGGTTTACTTAATGAATGCCTTAAAGGCATACATTAAAAAAAAACCCATATTTTTATAAATTAGTGGTTCACAGCTTGCCCTTTTTAATGCTCTACTATTTATGTAATTCATATCCAAGGCTTGTCCTTTTACTTCGCTCCCTGTTTAAAGTCTTCCTGTTGACATGCCCTTCCTAATGTCATATTTAAATTTAATAAAAATATTTTTTTAGAAAGAAAATTTAATAAAAGTAGTTTCCCAGTTTTCATCTCTTTGATTGAAAATAGTTTAAGTAATTAAAGTTTGTTATTGCCATATGTTTTTTTTTTATTTTTTTATTACATAGTTATATTTGATAAAGTAGTACACGTGACAAAAAAGAAAAAAAGTGTTAGCAATTTAACGAAGGAAATCATTCACAATTAATGCATATTTTAAAAGAAAAATTGTATAAAATTTGGAGGCTATTGCTCAATTCTCTATCCAAATTACTAAAACTGCACAAAGATACGAACATAATAGATATTATTTCTTTGAACATGATCATAGATTACAATCATAGATATGAGAATGAGTTTTTGAGCGATTGCTTAAATGTATACGTATAGAAAAAATTGGCTAAAAAATTTAGTTCAAAATCATTATAAACCTGAAAGAAAATAAGAACCAACTTTGTTGAGTTAAAGTTAATTATATAACAGTAATACTCCTTTTTTATAAAAATTTTGTTATAGCAATTAGCTTGGCCCCTAGAAAGATTTTCTTGCACTTTGCAAGATTGGTTGGAGGTAACAAGATTGCTTTAAGCATGGAAACAATGCGGAAAGTTAAGTGGAAGTGGATATTTGTTAAAAATTATATTTAATAGAAGTGCTGGTTGTTGCGTACTCTTATCTTATCCTTTTTGCGATTATCAAAAAAAAAATTATCTGATCCTTTTTGCTGAATGATTGTTGTGTTCGAGAAATTATTAGATCCTCCAGGAGGACTGCTTACTTGGTCCTCCCAGGTCTTACCAACCAATAGAAACATGACAGCTGTTAAAAAAAGACGAGTCAACTTCCACTAACCACACTTGCAAAGAAACTTAAATGCAAAACCCATAAAACGCAAAGAAAAATAATATGTCTACAACATTTTTACAATATTTTTATAACAAATCTTAAGTGGCAGATTGTTACTGGTTGTTATTATTGGGGGAAAAAAGTAATCTTAGTGTTAATTTTAAATTTTTTTTGATAAGTAAAAGTGTTAATTTTAAATTTAAACCAATAACAACTAACTACCTGTGATTTGTTGTAAAAATGTTGTAGAATTGTTGTAAACATAGCATCCCTCAAATGCAAAACCAAACCCACCGGAAAAAATGGTTTCAAAAGAAAAAACCCACTGGAAAAAATCAAATCCATTATCTTCATCTTTCTTTTTCTCCCTCTCTCTATTTCGCTATTTCCCCACTCTCTTCTCAGTTGAAATTAAAATCCCTAGAAGTCTAGGCCGTGGAGCGCAACGCAGTGACAGTCAACAAAGGCTCTCAGAACTGAGACGCCACAAGCTCCAAGGCGGTCGGTTTTGGTATCAGATTCGGTGGGGACCTGAGGATTTCGATGGTGGGGAGAGACAGATTTGGAGTTTTGGGTTCTTTGCTAAGATGGAACCTATGCCCACTTCAATCTCAACATTGATTGTGACGGTGAGATGAAGGTGCAGAGCAAATTTTTTTTTTTCATCATGATTTTATTTTAAGAGCAAAGTCAGCGGCAAACTTGTTGGAACTTGGGAGAGGAGATTTTTGCATTTGAGTGTTGCTGTTGCATGTTGCTGGGTTCCTTTTTTTTTTTTTTTTTTTTTTTTTTGAGAAACTGTTGCTGGGTTCCTTGATTTGAAAGTTGTTGTCATTATTTATTTGTTTTTATGGGAAACGTTGTTGTCATTTGTATAAGGGAATATGAATAAAACATCAGAATCATTATCCCAAAATTATCAAGGAGGTTTGAATTACTCTAACTAATTCAAATATTTGCTTTGTGTTCATTCTAAAGGCATACACCAAAGATAAGGATACGGTTTTGTACATACCACTAACTTTGATTGATTTTCATTTTCTTTTTTCCAAATTAACAATATTGAAAAAATAGCAAAGATTGATGTTTGAAAGTTTGAATCAAGATTGTATCAGTTATATTCGGTTGTGGGTTTGCTGCTGGCTTTGAAGAATTGGTTTTGATGCGAATACCGAAATAGAGTTAGGAAGAAAAAGAAAGAGGCAGATCACAGATAAGATAATGGGTTTGATTGAAATTTGTAATTTTGCCAATGAGTTCAGTTCTGAGAGCCTCTGTTGACTGTCACTGTGTTGCACTCCATGGCCTAGACTTCTAGGGATTTTAATTTTCAACTGAGAAGAGAGTGGGGAAATAGCAAAATAGAGAGAGGGAGAAAAAGAAAGATGAAGATAATGGATTTGATTTTTTCCAGTGGGTTTTTTCTTTTGAAACCATTTTTTCCGGTGGGTTTGGTTTTGCATTTTATTGGTTTTGCATTTAAGTTTCTTTGCAAGTGTGGTTAGTGGAAGCTGGCTCATCCTTTTTAACAGCTGTCATGTTTCTATTGGTTGGTAGGACCTGGGAGGACCAAGTCAGCAGTCCTCCCGGAGGTTTTAATAATTTCTCGTTGTGTTCTCATGTATCAAAGTGATATTCCATTGCCATTGGCAGCTTTATCGCTAGCTACAATAGCTAGATATTTTCACATGGTAGTAGGACAGGCACTATAATAGATACCCTTTTTTTTTTTTGAAATGCTATAATAGATACTTTGGGGTCGGGGTCGATACCATACTCAATTACAAACTTAAGCTTTAAATAAAAAACTTTAATAGTTTATCGAGCTTCTACTTTAATTATTATATTATTATTATTATTATTATTTTTGATAATTTAGTAATCGAGGTGGAAGAATTTTAAACTTTAAATATCTCTTTAAATAGATTGGGAGGTGTCTAATATTTAGATTACAAGGCTCTTAACTAAACATATTATTATCATTTGTTCTTAGTCAATGAATATATGAAAAAGCTCATAAAAAATTGATATATAATATATATGTAATTAATAAATAAATAAATAATAAAATTAGAAAAAACTGAGGCTCATGTAGTTTGTGCTAACATATCCGAAATTGGAGCTATTTCCATTTTTTCCCTTTGGCTTTCTTGTTAACTGTTTATTACATCTCCTATACCGCACTAGAGTACTCAAGTTTCTTCAAGCTAGTAAGTGGTTGTTTGGCCTTGCCCAAAGAAGCAAAAACACATGGACAGCACAATATGCTTCTCTTAAGATGTTCCCAATTATTTCTTCAATCTCGCTCACAATCACAAGTTAACCTATGTCTTGGGAAAGACAACGTTGTTGTTGTTGTTGGGGTTGGGATCTCGTTTTTAGTATCATTTTTAGGGTCTTGCTAACGAGTGCTCCACTCGTTAATAATCAATTTTAAGAAAGTTTTGATACCACTTTTATGAGAAATGAAAAAAGCTGTTAAAATATTAATTACTTTTTTTTCATGTCCTATAAAAACTTTCTTTAAATGAATTATTAATTAGTGTCCTAAGGGTACTCGTTAGTATTTCCCTCATTTTTATAATGAATAATTGTAAATATAGAGTTCGGTTAGGATATAAATTAATCATTCATTTTTGAAAATATTTTATGGGGAATAGAAAAAATTGTCAAAAAAAGTTAATAATTTATTTATTTTTTCATAATTTTTTTTAAAAAAAAATTTTGGTTTATAAATGTATGCCTTAAGAGCATATGTTAGTAAAACTCATATATATAATATTTGACACAAAGTCTGTTAATTAGATATAGACTAAATCTATGTAATAATTGAGAGAGTCTATATTTGGTACCCAGATTTTCCTACCCAAAATAGATTTAAGATATTTCTTTGAATGGTTAACAAAAATATTTATTCCGGATCTATCACTTTACCCCTCTTCCAAGATTTATATTTTATCCTTTTTTTTTTCTTTTTTTTGAGAAACAAATACACACACAAAAGAGAAGGAAATGGGTTCTAACATAAAGGCACATCACAACTCCACTCAAAAGTCATGGTAACTTTTAAGGGAGGGTGAAGCAAGTTATACTACACACAACACACTTTCTTAGGGTGGGGCAAGTTATTTTTGAATTTCTAAGTTTATTTTTTTAGAAGATAGTTTCTACATATGACATCTGTTGGGTTTTGTGGAGTCTAGTTATATTTGATCCGGATTATGACCCGACCATAAATAATATTATTAAAATTTTTAATAGGAGATTTTCTAAGATTTAGTCTATGAAGCGAAGGCTTGGGCTTATTGGCCTAAGCTGTAGTGGTAGCCCATTTTGAATCTTGAGCGTAGGATAGAAAAACTGTTGTTTTGAAAATTACGGTTTTATGTAGTTTTTGAGAGAGGCAACTATACTGGTGCATCTTGTATTTTTCTCTGAAAATAGTGAAATTCCTGTAACTTCGTGGACATAGGTAAACTACCGAATCACGTAAATATTGTCTTGTATAATTGTTTTTTTTTTTTGTGCATATTTTTCTTTATTTTTGTATCTCACATATTTGAGAATTTCGTGATTATTCCATTCAACAACATCCACTCAGATCAGATCTCAAATCTCTTATTACTAATTGAGCTAATGGTAACCCAGTTGAATTTCTAAGCTTAGTGTTAGATAGAAATATTTGCACCTAATCTTTTTTTTTTTAGAAGAAACATCTAGCTAATCATAACAAAATCTTTGTTCATACTAGTTACTATAGTGGACCCATGAGCTTTGAATGAGGAATTAAAATATTAACAATTGAAGAGAAGTAAAAACTAAATTAAAACGTGATTGTTGCGTACTCATTAGTCATTATCTATGCGAATGCAACTGGCATTTGGCAACTAAAGATTTCTTCATTAAAAAAATCTAGATATTATTTCATGGTAGTACAGGCTCTTGGATTGTTCTGTCGATATTATAATTGGAATACACGTCGATCTGAGCACTCGTTAATAAACTTTAGCTTTGTTCAAAAAAATAATAATAAAATTTAGCTTAAAAAAACTTTACATTTTATCACTCTAAATTATACTTCACTATATTTTACACCCTAAACTTTTTAAATATACGTTTTGCACCATAAACTATGATCTTTATTACACTTTGCACTCCAATATTAGATTTACTGTCAACTTCGATGGAAAAGTATGACACTATATAAAAAGACCATATTATTTATTTTCTCAATCTCTTAAAAATAAAGAAGAAATTAAGTTTACCACCCTAAATTATGATCTTAATTATACTTTGCATCACAAATTTTGAATTTCCATTCACGTTAACAGCAAACTAAACGTTGGGTGCAAAGTATAACAAGAATTATAGTTTAAGATGAAGAATGTGCATTCAAAAAGAAGTTTAGGGTGCAAGGTGTAAAATAATAAATAGTTTAGGATGGTAAAATATAATTTTCCCTTAAAAAAAACATTACAAACTATTTCTTAAAATTGAGGGACACTCGATTCTCTAAAAAAAAAAATTAAAATTGAGGGACATCGTACAAAAATTAGAGAAGGTTCACTTGCTTACTTAAAAAAGAAACTTAATCATTTATTGAGCTTTTACTTCAATTATATTATTATTAGTCTTTTAACCAAAAAAAAAAAAAACATAATTATTATTAGTCATTAATCCACGCAATAAATCAAGAAGCTTGTGAAAACGTGTGTGTGTATATATATTGTTGGGAAATTTAGACCCTAGTTAATAGAATTAACAAGTTTTAAACCCAAGTTGTTAATTAGATTTATTATTAATTAAAACTTGTTAAAACACACAAACATCAATATCATGTCAAAATCATGTAGCGGAAAAAAATAAATAAGACAAGATATGATGACCCAGGAAAACTAATGAAACACACAAACGCCACCCTTTTTATTGCACGAATCCCAATACGTGACTAACCAATTGCGCATATCCCAATACGCGACTTCAATCACCAACTAAAAGAAGATGTTGGCTGCAAAGTTCTTCACTTCATCAAGAATGAAGATCAAGAAGTACTTGGTTACAAAAACCCTAAGGCGCAAAGACGCAGTAACTTCTTTCAGAGAGAATAAGGCATCAGTCACCTTTTGAATATGTTCTCCTTGTATTCTCTTATTCTCTTATGTAATGACCTCTAAAATAAACCTTATATAGTTCTAGGGTTGTGAGAAAAGAAACCCTACACAAATACATAAGTCTGGCCTAAAAATCAAAAAGCTGAATTTTCGTAACCTTGACAGATAGCAGCTATCGAGGAGGTGTCGAGCAGGTGTCGAGGTTTAATGAATCTCAACAGATACAGCTATCGAGGAGGTGTTGAGGGGACAGAAACTTTCTCGATCGATTGACCGGCTATCGAGAAGCTATCGAGATTGTGATAAGAATCAGATGAAGAGCTCGACAGATAGCCAGGTGTCGAGAAGGTGTCGAGCAGCTATCGAGATATCTATCCGCAGGTGTCGAGCTATCTGTCCAGCTTTATTGAACACCTTTTCTTCACTTGTTTCTTGGTCCAATCTTCATGGCTTTAATACTAGACTTGAACAACATGTTCCTTGAAGTATTAAACACATCCTAGATCTACCCAAATACAAGTAAAGTGCGTTTTGTCAAAGAATTAGCAAATTTCACAAAATACGTCCTTAACATATATATAGGCGAAAACCACATTTTCGTCCCTACATTTTCACGCGATTTTCACTTTGGTCCCTAACTTTTTTTCCACCGCTTTTAGTCCCTATCTTTAAAAACGCGTCTCGTTTTTGTCCCTACCGTTACATTAGAGATGTAAAATGTACACGTGGCAAACAGAATGCACTATTGGCACACTAAAAGCTGACGTGGCTATTAAAATAATAATAAAAAAAACGTTATTTGGCATTAAAAAATGCCATGTCATTAAAAAATTTATTAATTTAATTTATTAATTTTAACTAACTTAAAAAAAAAAAAAAAAAAAAAAAACAAACAAACAAACAAAAATTCTGTCTTACAAGCATAATATAAAAATTCCATGATTTTATATATCCTTAAAAAAAAAATTACATATATCCTAAATTATTATTCTGTATGAGCTAGTTGCATAAAGCATTAAAAAAAAATCCAGTTTTAAAAAAGCATAATACAAAAAAGTTTCATGATTTTCCTCTCATTTTCTTTTCTTTTCTCAGCAACCAAACAAAGCCTAAAGAAAATAGAGGTAGAGCTAACCTCTTGGGGAATAGTATCGGTTCTGTGATCACCAGGCAATGCAGTGACGAAGGAATGGTCCCTACGCAAATCTTCCAGACTCTTCTTCTGCTTCTTCTTATCGTTGTTGTTCAACAAAGTGGGTCCCTCTTCTTCCTTCTTAACATCATCAAGGCTCTAATTCTTCAAATCACGAGCCGCAGAGTCGACGGGGGACTCGGCAAGGTCCAGTGATGGCGGTGAGTCCATCAGAACACCCCTAGTGCTAACATGGCATGCAAAGGAAAAGAAGGAAGAGGATGGTGGTGGAGGAAGAGGAAGAAGGCAAGGTCGAGATTTTAGGGAATGAAAAGGGTAAAAACGGAAAAGGGGTTTTGAAGAAGAAGAGGGGACGCGAAAAGCGGTGAAGGATAGACGACAGGAGTTTGCGAGGTTTGAGAGAAGGGCTTGTGTTGGATCTGAGGTTTGTGTTTGGTTTCTCAAAAAGTATAAGAAAATTTGGGTTTTGAGATTTGAGTTTGGGGGCCGAAAATCTGGATCTGATTTTTGTGTTTGATGTTTTGGTGGGGTGGGGGTTTGAAATATGGGTTTGAATTTAATTTTTTGAATCTAGGTTTGAATCTGGGTTTGAATTTAATTTTTTGGGTTTTAAATTTGCTGAGTTTGTGTTCTTTGTTCAAATATTTAATGTGTTCATGTTTAATTTATCAATTTTATGTGGGTTTGTCAAGAATGTTGGCATGAATTCTAATTCTGGTTTTCAACTCTGAGTTTAATTTTTTGTTCTTATTTTCTGGGTTTGTAATTTTTGGATTTTAATTTTGTGTTCTTGTTGTTCTTGTTCAAGACACACTTAGATCTCAATTCATGTAATTTTTTGTTTTTATATTTGTTTTTAATTTTTAATTTAATTAAAATTAATAAATTAATTTTTTTTAATGACGTGGCATTTTTAAATGCCAAATAACATTTATTATTATTATTTTAATGACCACGCCAACTTTTAGTGTACCAACAATACATTCCATTTGCCACGTGTGGGTTTTTCGTCTCTGATGTAACAGCAAAAACTAAAACGAGACTCGTTTTCCAAGATAGAGACTAAAAGCGGTGGAAAAAAAAATTAGGGACCAAAGTGGAATCGAGTGAAAATGTAGGGAAAAAATGTGGTTTTCGCCATATATATATATATATATATGGGTTAATCCCACATTGAAAAATGAGTGTAAGTTAAAAAGAGATTTAATGTTTATACTGTGTATCTAATAGTTAGGCCATTTTAAATATACACCACTGTTAGTTTCTTTAAGACATTTCTCTCTCTTCCCGTGTGTGTATTAAAATACTTAATATTCTAAAAAATATAGTTGTGGGGTCTCAAATATTTGGCAACCTCGGCCCATTCCATATCCGGCCCAAGGTCTACGCCGAGGAGAATACAGAATCCGAGGATAAGTGGGAGAAGCCCAAGTCATCAAGGGACCTCGCCGAGAATGCTCACGTCCTCGGATAACCGACATTGATGGAAGCAAGCTGTCACTCACCCATTAAATGTATGCCGCCAACACTCTGGCCACATTAATGGTGAATTGACCAGCAAACAGTGATGCCTTGGTTACTTTAACTAACAGAAAACCTGCAAAAGCGACTGATGGGACGAGCCCTCAGACATAGAGTTTAGATAACCGACAAGTGGACGGCAGAGGTCAACTAAACAAGACTATATAATAGATAGAAACCCCAGCATGGGAGAGGGGGACCCTGGATAAGAAATAAAAAAGGGGTTTTCAGGGTTTCCAAGGACAACCCTTGCATTTGTTAGTTCTAAGGAAAGAGATCCTCGAATTGAGCCGAGGACGAACTTACTTCACAAACACTTAGCCAAAATCATTGTTATGATCCTCACAAACACTTAGTTCAATCCCTCTATTATTATTCCTACGAATCTCACGTCAACCATAGTTCGCTTTGCTGGTGCTTAGCCCTTTTACCCATGCTCTACAAATTTTATTGTTAAGGTCCAACACAATTTGAGTCCTTAAAATTGGCGCCGTCTGTGGGGAGGGTTTGTGCACTAGCAAGTGCGATGGTTGGTGTGAAAAGATCAAGAGCAACACTTCTAAAAAAAAAAACAAAAAACAGTACAGCGTGCAACAACAACATTTACTCAGAAGGCAACGATCACAAGAAATAAAAAGATGCAAAAAATAAAAGAGATGAAATGGGTCTACTTCTTTATTAATATATGAAGAAAAAGTTACATCTTACAACTGATGCCCATGCAGGCTTGTTCTAAAGCTAACTACAAAGAAAGACGCCTAACAAGGCTGGTGGAGAAGTAAGAGAAGAGGAAAGGAGGGAAGGAAGGCAACGTTGAAGGAAGAAGAGGCCGCGGCGCCTGGTGGTTCCCCCTCTCGGTTCCGCCTGGTTTCCCTCCCAACCCCATCACTGCCAGCTTAGAGGGCTGACAGATCCCAACCCGGGGGAGGGAGGTTACGTTCTTTCTGGATCCCCCTCCAAACAGCAAGGAGGGTTCCACCTCTGGTTAGGTTGAAAAGAAGAAGAATCTTCGGCCTCCACCTACCCCAACTTCAGCATGACGTCCAAGGACAGGGTGCCATCCTCAACTCCTGAAAGGGGCTAGGCTTCCTTGTAACCGCCCTTTCCAAGGGCCAATTCATTTTATGGGGCACAAACTGTTATTTTTGCAGAGGCCCTGAACAGTGTGTTTATGAAATTTGAATTCAGGTGTTTGTGAAGTTTGAAGAAAATGGTTGTCCCAGAAGTGCCTTTTATAGAAGGCGAAAGTTGGTGAGAGCCAACCCATACAAAATCCTAGGGAGAGATTACCGGAGGCAATAACTCCGCCCAATTTTCAAGGGGCTTATCCGCTGCTAGATCCTCGTAAATCCGTAAGGACATTAAGGAGGAGGCACCTTATTAACGAGGAGGCACCGAAGCGTCAAAGCGCGTTACTCGAACAGCCCAAGGGACGCCTCATAATCAGAAGAGGCACGCCAAACGAAGAGGCTAGAACAGATCAGGGTCCCCTCCTCGGCGGGGCAAATCAGAAAACTAGGTACTGGACAGAACCAAGGCCTTGCATGGTCGTCGGACTCAGGCCTCTGAGAAAACCAGCTACTTCAGACAAAAAACTAAGTGTTAGACAGAACCAAGGCCTTGCATGGTCCTTGGACTCAAGCCTCTGGGGAAACCAGCTACATCAGATAAAAAACTAAGTGTTAGACAGAACCAAGGCCTTGCATGGTCCTCAGACTCAAGCCTCTAGGGAAACTAACTACTTAAAAAAAGAAAACTAGGTACTGGACAGAATCAAGGCCTTGCATGGTCCTCGGACTCAAGCCTCTGGGGAAACCAGCTACTTCAGACAAAAAACTAAGTGTTAGACAGAACCTAGGCATTGCATGGTTTTCGGACTCAAGCCTCTGGTGAAACTAACTACTTAAAAGAAGAAAACTAGGTACTGGACAGAACCAAGGCCTTGCATGGTCCTCGGACTCAAGCCTCTGGGGAAACCAGCTACTTCAGACAAAAAACTAAGTGTTAGACAGAACCTAGGCATTGCATGGTCTTCGGACTCAAGCCTCTGGGAAAACTAACTACTTAAAAGAAGAAAACTAGGTACTGGACAGAACCAAGGTCTTGCATGGTCCTCGGACTCAAGCCTCTGGGGAAACCAGCTACTTCAGACAAAAAACTAAGTGTTAGACAGAACCTAGGCATTGCATGGTCTTCGGACTCAAGCCTCTGGGAAAACTAATTACTTAAAAGAAGAAAACTAGGTACTGGACAGAACCAAGGCCTTGCATGATCCTCGGACTCAAGCCTCTGGGGAAACCAGCTATTTCAAACAAAAAACTAAGTGTTAGACAGAACCTAGGCATTGCATGGTCTTCGGACTCAAGCCTCTGGAGAAACTAACTACTTAAAAGAAGAAAACTAGGTACTGGACAGAACCAAGGCCTTGCATGGTCCTCGGACTCAAGCCTCTGGGGAAACCAGTTACTTCAGAAGGAAAACTAAGGGTTAGGCAGAACCAAGGCCTTGCATAGTCCTCGGACTCAAGCCTCAGGGGAAACTAGCCACTATAGGACGATCTAAGCATTGGACAGAACCAGGGTTTTGTACTAACCATAGGGCCAAACCTACGGCAAAGCCAACCCCTTTGGTGCTAAGCAATGAGCCCTGCTAGGGACGAAAACCAAGTAAAGCCGAGCACTAAAGCCCAACAACTTAAACCTACCCATCCTAGAAGAACTAGCAAGGAACTCAGGCAGAAAAGCATAGACTAGAAAGAGAAGAAGACTTACAGAAACAAGGAAAAACTCCTCGAGCAGGCCCTTTGTGCTAAAGAAAGTTGCAGGGGCAGGTGAAATGATGGTGACATTGACAGAGAGGCAAGGTTCGACAGGCCAAGAAAATAGGCCCGAGAAAGTCAAAATCCTCCTCTCTGCCCGAGAGACCGGACAGCAGAATTTTGAGGGGCTATTGTGGGGTTCCAAATATTTGGCAACCTTGGCTCATTCCATATCTGGCCCAAGATCCACGCCGAGGAGAATACAGAATCCGAGGATAAGTGGGAGAAGCCCAAGTCATCAAGGGACCTCACCGAGGATGCTCACGTCCTCGGATAACCGACATTGATGGAAGGAAACTGTCACTCACCCATTAAATGTACGCCGCCAACACTCTAGCCACATGAATGGTGAATTGACTAGCAAACAGTGATGCCTTGGTTACTTTAACTAACAGAAAGCCTGCAAAGATGGCTGATGGGACGAGCCTTCAGACACAGAGTTCAGATAACTGACAAGTAGACGGCAGAGGTCAACTAAACAAAACTATATAATAGATAGAACTCCCAGCATGGGAGAGGGGGACCCTAGATGAGAAATAAAAAAGGATTTTTCAGGGTTTCCAAGGACAACCCTTGCATTTGTTAGTTCTAAGGAAAGAGATCCTCGGACTGAGCCGAGGACGAACTTACTTCACAAACACTTAGCCAAAATCATTGTTATGATCCTCACAAACACTTAGTTCAATCCCTCTATTATTATTCCTACGAATCTCACGTTGACCATAGTTCGCTTTGCTGGTACTTAGCCCTTTTACCCATGCTCTACAAATTTTATTGTTAAGGTCCAACACAATTTGAGTCCTTACAGTATATTTATTGAAACTAAGATAATTATGTTAATTAGACAATTAAAATAATTTATTATAATTAATATATATATTTTTTTAGAGAGTTTCAAGATCTCTTATTCAACCATCAAAAATTTTATCAGTTGAGCTAACTAGAACCCACTTATAAATAATATAATTCTTTTAAATTTCTTTAAATTAACTTTAATTCATAATTTTCAAATTTGTAAACTTTTCAGGTTTGAATAATAGAGTTCCTCTAAAATGAACTTTTTGATACACTTGACTGATGAATGTCATGGCACATCCATGCCTGTAAAACATATAGCGTTGACGTTGATAACCATTATAAGCGAGTACTAACATATAAGACATTCTCTTCAAAAAAAAAAAAAAAAAAAACATATAAGACATAGCTTTTTTTTTTCTTTTTCTTTTTTTACAATATAATTTAAATTTATGGTAAGATAATTACTTTTTATTATCATACTCAAAATATCAATTGATTTTATAAGTGAGAATCTTCCAAAAAGCTTAACTGAAACCAACATTAAGATAAAACTTTTACTACACATGTTAAACATGATGTAAAATTGTAAATTATGATAATGGATAGATAGACGAGTGAGAATCTGCCAAACAATATATAAAGATATACATCTAACTTAAATTTTTATAATAAAAGGAGACTCAGGAGAGACATTCATAACTCCCAAACACTCACTCTTAATTTACTCTTAGATTCAGAGATGCAGAGATAGTTAGATAAAAAAAAGAGATGTGATGAAACTTATGAGAGAGAGAGAGAGAGAAAATATTTGTAATTTGTGTTGTTGTTTGGTGTTGGAATAAATGGATTTGTATTGTTATTTGATTTTGGGCTCGACTAATATGTGATCAGGTATATAAAAATATTTTTAAAGGTAAATTAAAGTAGTAAAAAAATATTTTTTATATATAATTTTTTTTCCATGCCGACGGTCGGTGAGGAGCCGACCAGAGGTACCCACTGGCCACTACCCACACCAAGACAGAACATTTGTTACACATTTTTTTCTTGAGAAATTTATTACACTTTTTTTTTTCAAAAAAAAAAAAAAAAACATGATATAAATTATAATAATGGATAGACATACGCATGAGAATCTCCCAAGCCTATACAAAGGCACATATCTAACGTATATGTTTCAAAGTATTAACTACATACCCAAAAAACCATATAATAAGCTTTATCAAAGGCCTTTGGCAATGGCTCTCAACCTACTTGCTTCACTCCCGATTTGCTTTATCAAAGTAGTAACTATAAAACTTGTTGATAAAAATCATATAGTATATAATAAAAAGGCAATAAATACACAAAATCTATTTAATTTGATGAAAAAAAAAAATACTTGCAAGATTGTAGGTAAGGAAGAGAGAAGAAGGGGAAAAATGAAGAAATATATATTCTAACTCTACATGGTGTACGAGACATAAAAAGAAAGAGAACTAGAAAAGTAATCCATAAATACTATATAACTGAAGCTTTTAACATTTTGTTGAACTTTTGTGAGTGTGCCACGTAAACTTTGTAGCGCTCATAGCTATCCACGTAACCAAATTAATTAAAAAAAAAAAAAAACTAACTAATTATCATTCAGCAACTACATCTTGATCCCGATTCCGACCTTTATTTATTTTTTTACTTACATTGGGACTCAAATTCTCTCTCTCTCTCTCTCTCTCTCTCTCTCTCTCTATATATATATATATATATTAAACAAAAAAACATCTCTTGTACAACTAAACTAGAAATTCTAGCATTTTGCCCCTATTTTGTAAAAAATTTGGCAATATGCCCATGTTTTGAAACTATTTAGATCCATGCCCCTGTTTTGAAACTCGATTTACTCAAAATCGAGTTCAGTGTCGCTATAGGTCCTTAAAACGTCGCTATAGGCACCAAAAAAAAAAAAAAAAAAAAAAACCTTGCATGGAACTCAATTTAGAAAAAATCGAGTTTCAAAATGTCGATATAGGTCTTTAAAACGTCGCTATAGGACTCCTTAAAACGCTACTATAGGGCTGAACTCGATTTAGAGAAAATCGAGTTTCAAAACAGAGGCATGGACCTAAATAGTTTGGAAACAGGGACATATTGCCAAATTTTTTACAAAATAGGGGCAAAAGGCTAGAATCTCCCAACTAAACTTGTCTTTCTTTTTTACCTATTCACACCACTTTTTTTTCCTCACGGAAACTCAGCTTGTGTGACTCAAATTCTAAGCAAATAATAATAAGACGTACATGCTTGTGCGGCACAGTTTCCAAGTATTTTTTTTTCTCCTCTATATCTTACTTTTTCACAGTTTTAAAGTATGAATTTTTGCTATAAATCAAAAATTTTAATACTTAGAAGAATAGAGAAAAGAAAGATCGAAAATGAAGCAAAGCTGTGATTTTCAAAGTATATTTATACCCTTAACACTTTTAGATTGAATTATTTTCTCAAGTTATTTTGAGCAATCAAATTAGATGTCTAAACTTTCGGTCTTTTGATTAATCTCTTATTTTGATTGTTAGGATTTTTTTGAAAATAATTATAAAACTCAAACTATTTTATTAGTTAGTCAAGGTTTGAAACTATTTTGGTATCTAACGACTCGAGTCTTTTAAACTCGATTTCACTGTAGCAAATCGACCTTGAGTGACTCGTTTTCTGTGGGCTGACACTCAATTTACTATTCACCATCTTCTTCCTTCGGTTTTTTTTTTTTTTTTTTTTTTTCCTTCCCTTCTTTCTCCATTTCAGGTCCTGTTCACCATCTTCTTCCCTTCTTCCAAGCAGGAAAAAATCATTGCAACGCAGCCCAGAAAATAGCAATGCAAAAACCCAGAAAACACCAACTCAGAAACCCAGAAATCACAGCTATGCAGCCCAGAAACCAACGCAGAAACACAGCAACGCAGCCCAGAAAACAGCATTGCAGCCTAGAAACCAACGCAGAAACCCAGAAAACACCAACGCAGGAAGAAACCGTGATTTTTGGGTTTGGATTTTTGCTCCGATTGAGATCGTGATTTGGATTTGGGATTTTGATAAATGGATTTAGATGAAGAAGGAAGAACTGGCTTGGGTTTTTGGGGGCTTGGAAGAAGGGAAGAAGATGGTGAACAGGACCTGAAATGGAGAAAGAAGGGAAAGAAAAAAAAAAAAAAAATGAAGGAAGAAGATGGTGAATAGTAAATTTAAAAACAGAAATCGAGTCGCTTGAACTCGATTTGCTATAGTGAAATCGAGTTTAAAAAACTCGAGTCGTTAGATACCAAAATAGTTTCAAACCTTGACTAACTAATAAAATAGTTTGAGTTTTATAATTATTTTCAAAAAAAATCCTGATTGTTAGTAACTATGAATGGACTAATTTTGTTTCTTCATTTTAATATATGAAATATGTGTTTGTAGTTTATTGAGATTGTGGAGAGTCCTAAATGTAATAATGAGTCTGGGGAATTCTAAACGAACTTGTATTGAGGTAGATTTTGCAAATCTTCCTTTGAATCTTTCTTTAAGAAGAATTTTTTTTTTATTATTATCCTAAAGATAAAGATCAAGTTTGAAGAACATATCTACAATGTGGACCTTGTCAAGTAGTTGACCATACTTTTCCACAAAGAAAATTTGAAAAAATAAAGTTTTGATCTAATTCAACACGGTTCAATGAATATAGGGATCAAATTTTTTATTAGTGTCTTTTAATGTTGCCCATCTGAGTTGAAATCTTGGCTCTGCCACTTACATTAATTATCTTATAACTACTCTTTCTCCCCCAAGTTTCTCTAGCTATATATATATATATATATATATATATATAGAGGAAAGGGTTCAAACCATATATATGATATTCTATAAAAAAATGTCATTACCATTGATTATTACTTGAACCCATTGCCATTTTGTGCTTATTTGGCCAACATGTGGGCAGAGCGGCCTGGTTATCCTATATATCTGAGCACATGATTAAAAGCCACATCCTCCTTGAAAAAGTACTCTGCTCATCCCCGATTATCCTTATATATTGCGAATGACTAACCCCACTTCTAGTGAAAAAATAGCACCATTCACGTTAACTTTATATCAGTCCAGAGGTGGTGGTGACTTTCATTGGTTGTGATCTACTGTAGTACTGTACATGAAAGCTAGTTGTTGAAACTCTTTCATACAGTGTGTACAATTTGTGTGAAAGAAACACCGGTCCTCTGATTATGCCATTTGCTTCAGTAAAATATCAACTGAGTCTGAGTGCACAATTTGATTCAATGTATCTATCTCCTCGTTCGCCATGCACCTACCTATTTGGCTATTTCTATCCTTCCAAACAGAAATCTTTATTTGCGAACATAATTTTTGCCTTGACATGATTGTGATTGGTGGAGAAAAAAAATATGAGTTTATTTGAAAGTAATAAACAATCACTTACAACCAATTAGAAGATTTGGACTCTTTAATCATCTCACATTTTTTTCCCAACGTTTTTTTAATTTTCTTGATAATAATAGAAGGTTGCATTAAATTTTGCAAAAATCCTATTGTGCCATGTCTTTAGTCACATCAGTTTTTTTCCTAATATTTCTTTAATACTACATATAAAGAAATAATAATATCTATAAGAATATAATAATGGAGGTTTAGTAATCGATTTTAATTTCTTGGTTTTTCTTCCTCTCGTAATTCTTCCAACCATTCTTCACCATTTTTTAACTCATCTTCTTCTCTATAATTCTTCCCCTTACTGTTAGTCTTTCTCCAAATTTTTATTTCCTTTATCTAAATCTTCTTTTTCTTCTTCTTTTCCCTATAAATTTCTTACTATGTCCTCTACACTTCTCTCCCATTCATTCCATGTTCTTCCTACAACATAAAGGTGATTACTCTTACTCAATGCCTCTCTCCCATAACAACCATAAAAAATGTTATGGAAAAATCAAGTTTGGACTTAGGTGGGACATAAAATCAAGTTTCACCTTAACATGGCCATGGAGTCATCTTCCTTGGTTGGGGAGAAATCTAAGAAAGTAAAATATATATAATCATTTCTATCCAATTGGTTGGTGAGAAGAAATTTTGTTTGTTTTAGTGGTTTGTATTTTCTTTTAGGTTAGTAAGAAAGTACAATTTTGTTTGTTTGTATCTAATTTTCAACACGTATGTTTATTAGAAAAAACAAAACAAGAAAACATGACAATTTTGGTTTTCATCAGATTGCGCCTCATAGCCTTGGCGTCACAACCTTGGTAGCTGGTCTGTCTATTAAGCTTTTTGGTCCTTTTGTAAGGATATATTATTTATTAGGGTACTTCTTTTCTTTATAGGACCCTGTCCTGCAAACTATTCATCAAGGAGTCAGGGTATGTATAAAAAATGATATAAGTGATGAGTCCAGATACAAACCATGGTTGCATGATGCTCGCATGGCCTGCTAGCAGCATGCCATGGCCGCCCATGCATGTAGCAAGCCTTGGCTGCTAGGTGTCTTGCGCAGCAACCCATTGCTGGCCATGCATGCAAGGACGGAGATAGGATTTGGAGTTAAAAGGGGCGGCTCTACTACTGGTTACATGAGGTAACTCTAGCCTCCAGTTTTGTTGCTTAGACACTTAAGGTTTTTTTTTTTTTTTTTTTTTTTTTTTTTTTTTTTTTTTTTTTGTGTGTGTGTGTGTGCTTGTTGGTAAGTAAGGACAAAATTATTTTGCTAACATTTTTTAAAAGGGCCGGGTTGTTTGTTTTTGGTAAAATTTGTTGGTTGGACTTAATTTTTTTTTAGTTTTGCTATTGGTAATAATTGTTGTTTCGCTAATATTTTTGAGCTTGTATATTTTTTTTTAGATTTTAGATCTATAAATTTTTTTATGGCCTTTAAAAAGAGAACAATGTTAAGGATATAAAATTGTTTTATAAATTAATGATGTGGTGAGTGGCATTGATTAGTAAAAAAATGATATAAGTGATGAGCCCAGATACAAACCAATAAGAATTTGTTATCTCAACACTTTGTAAAAAAATTGTAGAAAAGTTTGTGACTATAATATTACTCTTAAAATAATCAATGATATTGTTAGGGGGTAAAGTTTAATTTTATAAAACAAAATTGCTAAAATTAATACCCATATATATACTAATTTAAAAAAAAAAAAAAATTAGGAGGGGGCCATTGCATGTTGCAAGCAATGGTTGGCTGATGCCGACATAGCATGTTGGTACCATGTTGTGGCTGACTATGCACATTGCACGCCTTAGTTATATGATATTATGGCTGCTTCTGCACAATACAATCCTGAATGTTTTCGTTAGAAATATTAGAAAATATAAATTGTGTTATAAGGCTCTCGGTAGTTTCCAATGCTTCAAACAATATGCAAAGTGATGCTCTTTTTACTACAAACTATTTGGATTGGAAGAATACACTTGAAAATTAGCAAATTTGACTCCACTTACTTTTAGTAATGTCTATTTTCTTTCTAAAGTATCTTTCCATTTCCAAAGTCTTGTTAATGGGTTTTGGGGTTTTGAATATTTGCTCATAGGGCTGTCCACGGGTCGGGCTGGGTCAGGTTTGGACCCAACTCGAACTCGACCTGCCGGCATCGGGTGGGGGGCGGAGGAACCCAAACTCGACCCGCCGAAAAATCGGTCGAGTCGGTTTCGGGTGAGGAAGAGGGTCGGTCGGGTCACCGGAATAAAAAGAAAGCATCGAATTTGAAAAAAAATAGTTGCCGGAATCTGGTAAAACTCGTCAGATTCTGGAAAAACTCGCCAGATCTCCTCAAATCTAAGCTTGATCTCACCGGATCTCCTCGAATCTAAACTTGATCTCACCGGATCTCCTCGAATCTAAGCTTCATATCGCCGGATCTCCTCGAATCTAAGCTCGATCTTACCAAATACAGTCGAAATCTCGCCAGATCTCCTCGAATCTAAGCTTGATCTCGCCGGAGTTGGCTGGGTTTGTAGATAACATCGGTCGGGTCGGGTGGCTCGGGTTTTGGAGAAGAAAATCGCCACTCGACCCGCTTGTGGCGGGTTTTTGAAGTCAGGACCTGAGTCCGACCGCCAGAGCAGTTAGATCGGGTGGTTTTGGGTCGGGTCTGGGCGAGTGGGGCGGGTTGGGCGGGTGGCGAGTTGATCTGGACAGCCCTATTTGCTCATGTCTCAAATATTTTACTCTTAGAAATGCAAGTTGTCATTACTTTTTTTTAGAAGATTGTTCCAAGTGGTTCCTATATATAACTCCTAACTCATGTATGGATGCGAAATCAGAATAGTGTTGAGTGTTATCTTGAATTAATCAGCCATTGATTTGTGAGAAGAAGAATTTCTTTTTTGACAAACTATTATATTTTGGTGTATTCCAATAAATAGCAAGTTTCTTGTTTTGAGATCTCATAGGTGGATGCCTTTGGATGACAGCCTTTTCCTAATAATTTTGAGTGTGCACTTGTGCTCTTTCTTTACTCATAAAAAGAAATGGTATGATTAAAAGAGGTTTTTATAGTTCAATCAAAATTCCTAACATTAATGTTCGTTTTAAAATTTTAATATTATAACATACTCTCCATTATCCAATCCAATTCATCGTCTCCATTTATAGACACCATATCTCTAGAAAAGTGAGAGTCCGCAATATTTTGTGGCGGACAAGGTTACGTAGTTGTCTTTATTTGACATCATTTGACAATAATAAACCTAGAGGACCATAGTATGGCAAGTTCCACTATATTTTGAGGCTGGTAATACTGTAGGAATAGAGCCTCGAGATATTTTGTGCAATTTTTCTAAGGGCACCCACTTTATCACAATTTACACATATTATGTCAATTTATAATTGGATTACATCATTGACCAAGAGACCATCATTGCTACTCGGTGATAACTAATCTAATCATCATTTAACATATGTACAAATTGGAGGTAAAGTGAGCAGCAAAGTTTGTGTCCATTTGTTGGAAAAATAGTTATAAATTTATTCAAATTAATTAACAAAATATAAATCAAATTCAATGGCAGTGCTGTAAAATAAGAATGCTAAGAAATAATAATTAGATATATTTCGGAAACAATTTACTTTTGTGATAAAATAATCAAGAACAAGTCTACGTTCCACAAATGATGAGTTCGGGGTTGAATTACGTCGTGAGAAGATGTGATGCACTCACGCATGACTTGTATGTCTACCGATATCTACTAAGTAAGGTTTATTTGGTGTTTAATTAATTATTTGATGGACATAAATTATCAACCGAATTTATTTCATCAAATCAAACAAGTTTAATTTTATGGCATGATGGCTTAAAGGTAAATCATATGGTGAGGCAAACGATAATAAAAGAAATGACATGATAAAAATGAAATTAAAAACAAGTGTAAGCAACAGAAATAACAATCATATTATGTAAAGTATGTCTAAACTTAACTCATATTTTCAATTGTCATTATTTGGGAATAGAAAAACTATATTTATTTTAGACTTGGATTTAATTCTAGAGAAACTATGCTTTAAAAGAGATGAAACTTGTTTGTTAAAAAATGAATCAGCCCATGAACTAGTTTGGTTTTGTCATTTTCTTTGCAATGCACATGGGCTTTGGTTTTAGCTAAACCCTTATATCAATCATGGCCTAAACTACAAGACAAGCCTAAAGAAAACCCAATAGTCTCCTATGTTCTCTGTTTACCAAATGTCATTCACTCCACAACTCCAACCTAAAACGTCTCCCTTCTCTTTCTTTTTAATTTTACCGAAACCAGTTCCTCTAATTATTTCCATTTATCAATATTCAACATCTGGTCCTAGCTTACAAGCATTCAGAAGCCAAAATTCGTACAAAAAATCAAGCACAGCTAATGAGAGGTGAGAGATATATACCCAACCTTTTCTACTAAGAATCTGGCGATGGCTCGAGCGGCATCCATTGACGGTATGGTTGGGCCTTTTGCGGCGACAGCAACAGCAACAGCAACGGTGAAACTCTTTGGGTCCAGGGCGGTATGGTTTAGCAGCTGCGAATTCTGATCGATCTGTACAGTGGCGTTTGCTGGCTGGGAGTTTTGCGTTTAGAGATTTGGGGTTTGTAGCTTACGCAGGAAAGGTGTTTGAGTTTGGATTTGAATGGGGATTTTGGGTTTGATTAGGATTGGAGTTTTGCTTGTCTCCCCTCAGGGCTGAGTTTGGTTCTCAAAAATATTGTTTTACTGAATATAAAAGATACTTTAGTCAAGATGACCAATACATTTTGAGTTAATTTTTTACATAATTCTTATTAATGTATTTAACATACATAATATAAATAATTAAGGATGAGATAAACTTATCAACAAATTCTAAAATATAGAAACCAATCATATCTTAAAACATAAGAATTAATTTTAATACAAATAAATAACAATGCTAATCTATCTAGAAAGCCTTATTCTATCACTAAACTAAATTCAAATATTCAAATTCAAATCAAGAACAATAAAAAAGGACACTAAAAAAGTTAAAAAGACTTTTGGAGAGGAAAGGTTATTTGAATGTTTGTGTATTTTCTGTGTTTCTACCTCTCCTCTCAAGACTCTCTTTTCGGATTTTCAATGAATACCAGAGAGCCTATGAGACTCTCTCTCTCTCTCAAAGATTTTCCTTTTCAAAACTAGAGAGCCTCCCTTTTTTCATAACCTCTTGCCTTTTATTTCTAAGCTGCTAGCCGTTGGCATTGTCTCTTCCATACTTTCAATGCCAAGACCGAGCATGAGAATTTTTCTTGTTTGATTTTGCAGGTGGGGTACACTGTAGCATCACTGCACAGTTCACGTCTCACCCTCACTAGCAGAACTAGATTTTTTTTTTCCCCTTTTTAATTTCCTTTCCTTTTTTAAACACTAAAATCAAATGTTATCAAGTGCTGGACAAAGTGAAAATTTGATTTTGTGATTAAACTTTAAAATAAAACACAGTCAGTTTAAATAGAAATGTGGGGTTTGGACAAGAAATAAAATGAGAATTTTTGTAAATTTTGAAATTCAGAATTTGATAAAATAGGGATCAAGAATATATGAAAGCATGAGTATAAATAAAATTAAGAGCAAAGTTAATTTACACAATAGATAAGAGAGAAATTTGAGAGTGTATGCTCGTTCAATTAGTTCATCATCGGGGGATGCACCCGCAAAAAAGTATGCATCATGATTGAGAAACGAAATAGGATGTCTACACCATTAGATATATATTCAATCACACACTCATGTTATCATCTTTCGTGCATGTTAGGGACATGTTTTTATGTGATTGGCATATCCTTTGACAAAATGCACTTTACTTGTATTTGGGTAAATCTAAGTAGGTTCAAGATAATCACTACAAGTGGTAAATTGAAGACATGAAGATTACTCAAGAACTGCTCAAGAAAAGTGCAATTTACAGGTCTCGATACCTCCTCGATAGAAGCTCGATCTGTCAAGATTCATTAAAGCTCAACAGATGTCTCGATCGATCGAGCTTACGGATTTTTAGATTATAGCCAGCAACGTTTTTACTCTAAAAGACTATTTGTTTATAAATTTGTATAATCCTTATTGGACTAGGAAAGCTCAAGGTTTGTGTAAACCTATTTGGAATAGGAGAGCCCATTAAACTCCTATTTAAAGGATGTGGAAAAAGAAAAACTTAACTCTAGAGAGCCTCATAAGGTTTTCTTTTTGAAACCCTAGCCTCCTTCTACAGAATAAAGAGTTCTTCCTGCGTTTCTTGTACGCCTTTGGGTTCTGTAACCAAACAAAGTCTCTTGCATCAACATTAAAGATCTTATTGGTGTTTCTATGTGAAGCTGTTGCAAATCAACTACAACAATCAAGGGGTTGCTGTGGAGTTAGTCACGTACTTGGATTCGTGCAAAGGAGTAAGTTGCGTACTAGGATCCGCGCATCAAATTGGTTAGTCACGTACTTGGGAGCCGTGCATCAAAAGGGGAAATTGTCACTACAGAACAAGTCCAATTAGATATTGGGGTAAGGGTTCAACTCTAAGTTGGTATAAGGTACTGTGATTCCTTTACTTGTAACCGCTTATTATGATAATAGTGAAATTTTGGGAGTAGTGACCTGAAAATCACCCGGTGGGTTTTTGCCATTAAGTTTTCCCCATTCGTAAACAAATCACCGTGTTATTTATTTTTCACTGCATAATTAGTTTATTGGTAATTTGTTTGTGCTGCCACGCGTCAGCAAGATTAATTTGATTAATTAATAACTTGGCTAATTAATCAATTGATTTAATCATAAGGGGTCAATACGTTTTTTGCCTATCAAGTGGTATCGGAGCAGACACACTCTGATTAAGTTTTAATCTTTGCTGTATGATCCATTGACCCCTGTTGTCATAGAAACTCTTGATTGTTTTGATTTGCATGGTCTTATGGTGAATGATGATGATGATATTCAAGATGCCTATTGCAAGCTTTATAATTTTTGTATGAAATCTCTTAAATGTTCTACAAAATTAAAAGCTAAATTTAAAAAGGTCAAGCTTGAAAAAGATGATTTGATTGCAAACTTGGATGAAGCCAATAATTTGAACGAGAATTTTAAAAATCAAATTTCATCTCAGGTGGACAAAATTAAGAGTTTGGAAGAGCAACTAGTTGAATTTAAAACTGAAATTGAAAAATTAACTAGTGCCAAACTTGTCATTGAGCCTAACTCAAAAGAAAAATATTTTTGTGTTCCCCCATTTAAAAGGAATAATGAAGAGTTGAAGGCTAATATTGTTAGGATAGACAAAGGTAAAAATTCTAATGTTAACGCTGAAGTTTCTAAACCTATATCTAAAACTCCTCCTAAGAAGAATAAAAATTCTGAACTTGTCCCCACTTGTCATCATTATCATATTGTTGGTTATATTAGGCCAAATTGTTCTAAATTAAGGTCTCTATCAACCTCTAAGGTTAGACCTCCTTCTAGGAAGCTGAGTAGCTTTAAAACTGCTCATGTTTGTCACAATTATGGTGTTTTTGGACATACTCGCCCTAATTGTTTCAAGTTGTTTCCTCATAAGCGAGTGTCAAATAGGTGTCATCCTTTGTCTAAAAGCTCTATACCTATTCTTGGTGAGTTATTAAAAGCTTTGAGCTTTTTGACTCAATTTCAGGAGAATTCTAATTCATTTATGTCCTTTAGTAGTCATACTAGAACACGTGTCTTTTCATCTTCACGGCCAAAGACTCGTGCTGTGTGGGTGATAAAGGATCCTAAGACTTAATTGTCTTTCTATTTGTCCTTTGCTTTAATTCTTTCTATCTAAAGTAGGACTCTCTTTGCTTGATTTCTTATCTGCTTTTGGAATCATGTTTTCATGCATCTGCACCTTTCTATCATGCCTTCATGTATATGCATCTTTCTTTCTTCTTTCGTGTTGTTTATCTGTTTTTGTTTAGTTTTATTTTGTTTTTTTTTCAAAATAAAAATAAAAAGGAAAAATACAAAAACAGTGTGTGTTTTGTATACATTGGTACGTGTGTACCTTGGATGGCCATTGAAACAAAGTTTTCTAAACTTTGTATCATTTGTAGTTTAGATGAGCATCTCTATGCGCAACTAAGTAAGTGAGCTTTGTGGCTCGTGTTTGTCATGAGTAAGGTTAAGTGATTTCTTATACTTAACACTCGTATCACTCTTTTTAACGGGCAAGACTAGAAAATCCTAAGAGAAAGGCATTAATAACTATCTCACCACTGTTGCCCGCCAATCATGAATGACATCTATATGCTTTGGCATAGCAAAAGTGTGATGCCAATGACATTTGTGTGCTTCGGAAAGCCCAAGGTTTGTGTAAACCTATTTGGAATTTGAGAGCCCATTAAGCTCCTATTTAAAGGAGGTGGAAAAAGAAAAACCTAACCCTAGAGATCTTCATAAGATTTTCTTTTTGAAACCCTAGCTTCCTTCTACATATTAAAGAGTTCTTGCTGCGTTTCTTGTATGCCTTTGGGTTTTTTAACCAAGCAAAGTCTCTTGCACCAACATTAAAGATATTATTGGTGTTTCTATGTGAAGCTGCTGCAAATCAACTACAATAATCAAGGGGTTGCTGTGGAGTTAGTCACGTACTTGGATTCGTGCAAAGGAGTAAGCTGCGTACTGGGATCCGTGTATCAAATTGGTTAGTCACGTATTTGGGAGCCATGCATCAAAAGGGGAAATTGTAACTACAGAACAAGTCCAATTGGGTATTGGGGTAAGGTTCAACTGTAGGTTGGTATAAGGTACTGGGATTCCTTTACTTGTAACCGCTTATTGTGATAATAGTGAAATTTTGGGAGTAGTGACCTGAAAATCACCCGGTGGGTTTTTGTCATTAGGTTTTCCTCATTCGTAAACAAATCACCGTGTTATTTATTTTTCACTGCATAATTAGTTTATTGGTAATTTGTTTGTGCTGCCACGCGTCAGCAAGATTAATTTGATTAATTAATAACTTGGCTAATTAATCAATTGATTTAATCATAAGGGGTCAATACGTTTTTTGCCTATCAAGTGGTATCGGAGCAGACACACTCTGATTAAGTTTTAATCTTTGCTGTATGATCCATTGACCCCTGTTGTCATAGAAACTCTTGATTGTTTTGATTTGCATGGTCTTATGGTGAATGATGATGATGATATTCAAGATGCCTATTGCAAGCTTTATAATTTTTGTATGAAATCTCTTAAATGTTCTACAAAATTAAAAGCTAAATTTAAAAAGGTCAAGCTTGAAAAAGATGATTTGATTGCAAACTTGGATGAAGCCAATAATTTGAACGAGAATTTTAAAAATCAAATTTCATCTCAGGTGGAATTTCGGGAGTGGTGACCTGAAAATCACCCGGTGGGATTTTTGCCATTAGGTTTTTCCCATTCGTAAACAAATTACCGTGTTATTTATTTTTCGCTGCATAATTAGTTTATTGGCGATTTGTTTATGCTGCCACACGTCTGCATGATTAATTTGATTAATTAATAACTTGGCTAATTAATCAATTAATTTAATCACAATGGGTCAATACGTTTTTGGCCTATCAATGCAATAATATTATTAACCCCAAAATCTCCAGCATATATATTATTTTATTCATTACTAACTAATAAGATTCTTAAACTAAACCTATTGTAAATTTAATAAATCATAATGAGACACGTTACAAGTTAATTAGGAACATTTTCTCGTAGGCACTACCCATTTTCATCAAATGCAGTTACAAACAACTCCTATAGACAAAATTCAAGCAATCTAAAATGTTTCAATTTTTCCATTTTTAATTCAGAATTCAATTTTCAAAATTCCAAAGTACAAATTACTTCAGAATTCATCCCATCTAATATAAGAAAAATGCGTGGTCCAAGAAATAATCACCAACATTCTGAGTTTGCATGATGTTTTGGGTGCTAAAACACACCAACCCATTTTACAGACAACACCTCAGAGTCAGACAAATAAAGTAATTAACTACAAAATTAAACAGATACATGGACACGTTACCTTAGGGTTTGGGCGAGAGATGTGATGCACAAGGCCGACTGAACAATAGATGCAATTAATGCAATTGCCAAAAGCCTCTAAATAAAAGAAGGCCCCCACTTGTAAAAAAAAAATTATATATATTAATATATTTATCTATATATTTTAATTACAAAAAAATTATTAGTCCTTTTATTAGTCAATAAAATGCATTAAAAATTCCTCATTGTATCCTAAAATGCAAAAGATTAAAAAGGAAAAAAAAAAAAAAAAAAAACAAAAAAACAAAAACAAAAATAGTCAAACTTTAGCTAACAAAATTAAATTTTAGGAACCAAATTCATTAACTCATTTTTGAAATATGCTAAAATCAAAATTAATACCAAACAAATTCATTAATAATACAACGTAATTGTCTTGAAATATGCTAAAATAGAGATTATAAATTTCTAAAACAAAAGAAAAAATCTCTCATCTCTCTATCTCTCTGCCTCTCCCTCTATATTCTTACCTTTCTTTTCTCCATCTTGATTCTTGATCTTTTTCTTTAAGCTCAGTCATTCTTTGTAATAGCTTGAAATCATTCTTTGTTCAATGTTCACTGCCCTTCACAGTAGTTTCAAGATTGAAGAGGGTGGTGTCGGAATAACAAAGGTAACCCCTTTCTCCATCTCTGTCTCTTCGATATTTAGAAGCTGTTTGGATCACTTTTTTTTATCACTCAATTTCCGTCACTCATCGCTCATCACTTTAAAATACCACACCCGTTTGGCACCATCACTCACTTGCCATCACTCAATATTTTTCACACTATTTGTGGGTCCCATACCTGTCACTCGATGCGGCTTTTTTTTTTCCCCCCAGTACCCAGATCACCTGAACCCAGTGAAAAAAAAAAGGGTAGATTGGTCAAAAGGTGCGGTTGAGTTATGATTAGTGGGTCCCCCATGTGTGTTTAATTACAAAAATGTCATTGAGTTATGAGTTATGGAAACTGAAAACACCTCAAATGTGTTTTCAGTTTCCATAACTCATAACTCAAAAATCAGATAATTAAGTGATGGAAACAAAAAACTGGAAACAGAGTTATGGTGCTCCTAAACGGACTTCTTGTTATGGGTCTCACCAATTTTGAGTTATGAATTATGAAAACAGAGTTATAAGTTATGAAAATTGATGATCCAAACAGCCCTTAAGATTGAAGTATTTGCTTTTTATTCAATTTAAATATTTTAGGTTATATTTTTTAATCCGCTTGATTGATAGGACAACACGCTGGTCTTGCACAATCTACCCACACCCCACAGCACTGCACAGTGACAATGCACAGAGCTTGTTAGAATGATAGGACTCAATACTGCACGGACACAGTGCACATAGTTGTTGAGAATATAATAACTTGAAAAATATTTTATAATCTAAAAGAGTGGAAAACAATTTCATAGCTGGCCCCCACACGGCTACACACTAACCCACCCACATCCACACTCAATATATACGCACACACCCACTATATCTTTTAACTTCTTCTTCTTCTTCTTTTTTTTTTTTTTTTTTTTTTATTTATTTTATTTTTATGCAAGCTTTTACTTTATCAATTATTATAAGTTATCACACCAATTAATAATTTGATGTATATGATATCAACTCATCTGTATATATGAGGAGGATTCAGAAAGTTATGCAAATAGATGAAAATACTCTAATTAATGTACTTGATTATTTAAAAAGGCTAGATTCTTTTCCAAATGCATATATTGCTTATAGAATATTACTAATAATACATGTTACGATTGCATCTGCAGAAGTATTTCAAAATTAAAATTAATAAAAAAATTATTTGAGGTCTACTATGTCACAAGAAAGATTAAGTGGATTAATCATTTTATCAATTGAAAAAGAAATGTTAGAGGAACTTAAATACAAAAACTTAATTAGTAATTTTGCATCTCAAAAAGCAAGAAAAATAGATTTTAAATAAAAATAAAAATAAAAATAATTTAAATAATATTTAAATATAAAAAAGGCCCCACTTAAAATTTTTTCCTAAGGCCCAAGTTGTTGAGCCAACCCTATGTGATGGAGAGAGATCTCACCGTGAGAAGATAGAGATCAGATGTGATGGTCTTCTTTAGTTGCCGTGAACAGTGGAAGATCAGATTGTTTTTGCAAGAGACAAGTGATTGAGATGGTCTTTCTCAATTATTGTGAAGAGAGGGATTGAGATGGACGATTGAGAAAATGTGAAGGAGTATATGAGAAGAGAGTTGAGAATAGAGAAGAGTTAGAGAGAGTGAGGGACATCCTAAAACAAGTAAAATAAAGAATGATAAAGTTTAGCTTCAATAAAATAAACATTACTACGTATTTTGGAAATCTAATAATTGAATTGCATGTTCTTTACGTTTTTAATACACATATTAAATTTTGTGTCAATTGGATATTATTTGCTATTGTATATATAGGTATATACACGGATATGTTGTAATAATGATGTTTGGGTTTGGACAGTATTGTTTCATAAAGTGAAAATGCAAGTTCTAGAATTTTCTAAGTGAAATTCGAACTAGAGGATTTTTGATCTGTCGAAACTTTTGCTCAATCGATTGAAATGATGAAGAAAATAATCATGGAGTCACTAGATGATTTGATCGCTATTCGATTATTGTTCGATCAATCGAAAAGAGCATTCGGTCGATCTAAAGGAACTCTCGACTGATCGAAACTCATAAAATTGAGTTTTTTGCAAAATTTTCTAGTAATTATTCTGAATGTTTGAAGAGTTTTCAAGCATTGCGAACGATTTTATAAAACATTTTGACTCTCCATACATGTCTTTTGATGAAATATAACCCTATGGGTATAAATAGAGGCTTATGTTCACTTAAAAATCCTGTGGTTAGAGAGAACCACAAGAAATCTTATGGTTATTCTCCAGAATTGCTATTTGTAGAACCCAACAACTTGGTTGTATCTTGGGACAAGTTTGTGATAACCCTTTAGCAACAAAAATGTAAGGGTAAATATTGTCTAAGGATAACAATTTTGTGCCTTCAAGTTATTTATTTATGTTTGTCTTTTGCATTGACATTGTTCTTCCATAATTATTTTATGTAATATCCCCAACATTTACTATATTATTTATAAGTCTATATTTTATGCATAATTTTAAACTATAAAAACTTGCAATTTAAACAATTTATTGATAACATAACTATTAATTTTTAATTTTCTAGAAATTTTGTAAGCACAGAAGATAAAAAAAGAAAATGTAATTTAATAGTGAATTTGTCAAAATAAACTTCTAATAAAAAAAATATTGAGTAAGTTTGTAGTCTTATATTATAACTAATTTTGTAACTAAACTTTGTTCAATAAAGAATATCATGCAAGATTTTTTAATCATTGTGTGCATTATATGGAATCGCTACTGTTCGATCACTCGATTGAACACTCGTCACTATTATTCACTGCAGGCTGCAGCTATCACGTACGGTGGAATAGTTTCTATGCAACTAAAAATCTAGAACTTCATTAAAAACGTGATTATTTACCTAATCGTTCTCAATACATATAGTCACTATGTAGCACAGGTCCACAATATTATGTGGAGAATAATAATATGCGAATAGAGAGGCTCCACAATATTTTGTGGTCAATAAAGACAACGCCTTCTCCATGGAATTTTTTCTCGTGAGTTAAAAGTTGAGTAATATTAGGACAATAATTTTTGTCAAAATTTGCTCATATAGTAAATTGTGAGTGATAAAGTTATAAGTGGCAAAATTATAGATTCAAATAAACTCACTATTTTTACTTCACTACTTACAACTTACTATATAAGTAAATTATAGTAAAAATTTTAATTTTAACCTTACCCTTAAAAGTTAGGTATGAAGTATGAAGAATTGTCTTCACTTCTTATAAAGTAGGGCAGGGTCCACAACATTTTTTGATGGGATAACTTCATTAAATGTCTTCATTATGAAACAGAATCATAATCGCTAATTGACCTGTGGGGCATTTTTTGAGAATTGTCTTAAAAGTTAGGTATGAAGTATGAAGAATTGTCTTTACTTCATATAAAGTAGGGCAGGGTCCACGACAGTTTTTGACGAGATTACGCCATTAAATGTCTTCATTCTGAAACGGAATCACAATCGCTAATTGACCTGTGAGGTTTTACTTTGACGTAATTTGGCAAAGGGGAATGTCTATCCATTTTACACATGATGCACATTAATTTAGTTTTTAGTGTTTAATAAGTTTTTAGTGTGTGTACTAACAATTAGTCTTTGGCAGTACTATATGCAGAGGACCGGAAAATATAGCAAACAATTGTAAGGCAGGTAGTAGAAATAAGAATATACCAAAAAATTGTGTGTGTGTATATATATATATATATATATATAAAGAGAATTTTAAGTTGTGAAGAAGTTAATATGAACAAAAAGAAGGAGTTTAGGTGAAAATTATATACTTTCTTTTGTTTCTTTATTATTAGGAAAAAAATGACATACGATGCATATTTATCAAAAAAAGAAAAAGAAAAGAAGGAACGTAGTGGGAAAAAATAACAAAACGTAGGTTGATCACAATAGTCAATAGTATTCAATTTGATCTTTTTTTTTTTTTTTTTTTTAATTCTATCTTATTTACTTTTAGGTATAATTTTAATCTTTTTTTATTTATTTATTTAACTTCTATCCTTTATATATATATATATATATATATATATAGGTAATTCTATCCTAAGGCTTTGTTGATAATATTTTAGATAAACATAATTGTAGGTTGTAGTTGTATGGCACCACCCAACTAAATTTAATCTCTTTTAGAAATTTTTAGAAAACACTTGTAGGTTGCATGTTTTGTTAAAACGCTTATTATTATTTTATCCAAAGAAATTGATAAGAACAAATAAACAAAATAATGTTTTTTTTTTAATCTAAAAATTACTGTAAAAGTTGGGTTTAGAATTCATGGTTTTGCCAAGTGGCTTAACCAAATTGCAATTTTGTTTTTTAGATTTTTAGATTTAAATATATATATATATATATAATTTTTTCTTCTCCTATAATTTCTAAGTTGATAAAAATCTTAATTTGATTATAATCAAAATTCTTCATCTAATCCATCTAATCCTTATCTTTTTAAGTGTAGTGTATTATAATCCAAATTCTTCATCTAATCTATTTAATCCTTTTTTTTTTTAACGTTTGGTGTATTATAAAAAAAAAAAAAAAAAAAAAAAAGTAGCAACTTTCCTATTTTTTATTACTACACTACATGTATTTAGTTGGTTTTTTTTCTTTGAGAGGTAAATTTAGTTGGTTGGTTCCATACAACTAAAACCTACAAGTGTGTCTATCTAAATATTATCAACAAAGCCTAAAATAATAGGATGGAAAGAAAAAAAAAATTCTAAAGCTTAAATTATTAAAATGTGTAGTTGTGATGTAAAAATATAGCTAATCCCATTAATTAAAAAAAAAAAAAAAAAAACCGTGATTGATGGCTGTAATCTATAAGGAAATATGATAGAATTGTTTTATTTTTTTTAAAATGGAGTTATTATACAATTTGTTAGCATTCTCTAACTAAAGTAAAATCCCTAGCTTTCATATACCTAGTACCAAACAAAATCAAATTAGTAAATAAATAAATAAAATATTTATTAGATATTTTAAGAAGAATTAGTAAATAAATAAAATCAAATTAGAGAAAAGACACCTGCGAAATTTAATTAAAATTTATTTAGAAAAAATCAAACCTAATTTAATTCAAATTTGTTTGGTGTTGGGTTGCTTTATAACTCTAAAAATCAAAATTTTAAAAAATATATTTATTAAAACAAAGATAATTATGTTAATTAGATGTAGGGGCTCAATTTGTATAGGACCCTAAACAATAAAATTTGTAGAGTGTGGGTGGAAGGGCTAGGCACTAGCAAGACAAACAACGAATGACGTGAAATTCACAGGAATAATAGCAAAGTAATTTCACTATGTGTTTTTGAGGATAATCACCATGACTTTTGTTAAATGTTTGTGAGGATCTTTCTAATGATTTTGGCTAAGTGTTTGTGAAAAATAATCATCATCGGTTCAATCCGAGGGTATCTTTCTTTAGAACTAACAAACACAAGGGTTGTTCTCGGACGCCTTCCCAGATCCCCCCTTCCTTGGCGGTTCTATCTGTTATATATTCTTGTTTTGTTAATCCTCTGCCGTCCACTTGTCGATTATCCGAACTCTGTGTCTAAGGGTTTGTCGAATCATCTGCCTTTGCAAGCTTTCTGTTAGTTCCCAGCCGCCTTTGCATGCTTTCTATTAGTTGAAGTGACCAAGGCATCTGGGTTTGCTGGTCACTTCACAATTAAAGCGGCCAGAGTGTTGGTGGCGTACGTTTAATGGATAAGTGACAGCTTCCTATCCTCAATGTCGGTTCGCCGAGGACGTGGGCATCCTCGGCGACGACCCTTGATGACTTGGGCTTCTCCCCCTTATCCTCTGCCTCTATACTCTCCTCGGCGTGGACCTTGGGCCGGATATGGAGTGAGCTGGAGTTGTTAAATATTTGAGGCCCCACAATAGCCTCTCAAAATTCTGCTGCCCGACCTCTCGGGCGGGGAAGAGGATTTTGACTTTCTCAGCGTATTTTCGCGCCCTGTTGAGCCCTACCTCTCTGTCAGCGTCACCGCCATTTCAACTGCTCTTGCAACTTTCTTTTGGCGCAAAGGACCTGTCCGAGGGTTTTTCCTTGTTTTTACAAGTTCTTTCTCTTTCTAGTCTATACTTTCCTGCCTGATTTTCTTATTAGTTCTTCTAGGATGGGTAGGTTTAAGTCGTTGTGTTTTAGCGCTCAGTTTCTCTTGGTTTTCGTCCCAGCAGGGCTCATTACTTAGCATAAAAGGGTTTGGCTTCACCGTTGGTTTGGGCCCGAAGACCATGCAAGACCTTGGCTTTTCCTTGCACTTAGTATTTCATGAGGAAATGGTCTTTCTGTTGGCCTGAGTCCTTGGACCATGCAGTGCCTAAGTTTTGTTTAACACTTAGTTTTTAGTCTGAAGTAGTTGGTTTCCCCAGAGGCTGGTGTCCGAAGACCATACAATGCCTAGGTTCTGTCTAACACTTAGTTTTCTCATCTGAAGTATCTGGTTTCCCCAGAGGCTTGAGTCCGAGGACCATGCAATGCCTTGGTTCTGTCCAGTACCTAGTTTTCTTATTTTAAGTGGTTAGTTTCCCTAGAGGCTTGAGTCCGAGGACCATACAATGCCTAGGTTCTGTCTAACACTTAGTTTTCTCATCTGAAGTATCTGGTTTCCCTAGAGGCTTGAGTCTGAGGACCATGCAATGCTTTAGTTCTGTCCAGTACCTAGTTTTCTCATTTTAAGTATCTGGTTTCCCCAGAGGCTTGAGTCCGAGGACCATGCAATGCCTTGGTTCTGTCCAGTACCTAGTTTTATCATTTTAAGTATTTGGTTTCCCCAGAGGCTTGAGTCCGAGGACCATGCAATGCCTTGGTTCTGTCCAGTACCTAGTTTTCTCATTTTAAGTGATTAGTTTCCCCAGAGGCTGGTGTCCGAGGACCATACAATGCCTAGGTTCTGTCTAACACTTAGTTTTCTCATCTGAAGTATCTGGTTTCCCTAGAGGCTTGAGTCCGAGGACCATGCAATGTCTTGGTTCTGTCCAGTACCTAGTTTTCTCATTTTAAGTGGTTAGTTTCCCCAGAGGCTGGTGTCTAAGGACCATACAATGCCTAGGTTCTGTCTAACACTTAGTTTTCTCATCTGAAGTATCTGGTTTCCCCAGAGGCTTGAGTCCGAGGACCATGCAATGCCTTGGTTCTGTCCAGTACCTAGTTTTCTCATTTATTTACTATATTATCTATTTATCCATAACCATTTAATTCTACATTGCTATAATCTATAATAAACATTAAATAAATAAACTTTTCAAGCAAAATAATAACAAACACATGTTTTGGTTGGGGTAGGAGAAGACCCTGCTCTGTTCTGCCTCTTCGTTTGGCGTGACTCTTCTGATTACGAGGCGTCTCTTGGGTTGTTCGAGTAACGCGTGTTGACGCTTCGGTGCCTCCTCGTTAATGAGGCGCCTCCTCGTTAATGAGGCGTCTCCTCATTAATGTCAGTTGTGGATTTACGAGGATCTAATGGCGGATAAGCCCCTTGGAATTTGGTCGAAATTATTGCCTCTGAAAATCTCTCCCTAGGTTTAATGCGGATTGGCTCTCACCAATTTTTTGCCTTCTATATAAGGCGTTTCTGGGGCGACCTTTTCCTTCACACTCGACAAACATTCATCTTAAACTCTCCCAAAGACACTGCCTAGGGGTTCTGTAAAAATAGCATTTTGAGCCCCTTCAAATGAATTGGCCCTTGGAAAGGGCGGTCCCGAGGATGCTTAGCTCCTCTCAGGAGCCGAGGATGGCACCCCGACCCTGGACGTCATGTTGGGGTTGGGGTTGGGGTAGGAGAAGGCCGGAGATTCTCCTTCTTTTCAACCTAACCAGTGGTGGAACCCTCCTTGCTGTTTGGAGGAGGATCTAGAAAGAACGTAACCTTCTTCCCTTGGATTTGGGTCTGTGAACCCTCCAAGCTGGCAGCGATGGGGCTGGGAGGGAAACCAGGCGGAACCAGGAGGTGGAACCGCCCGGTGCCGCGGCCTCTTCCTCCCTCAACGTTGCCTTCCTTCATTCTCTTCCTCTTCTCTTGCTTCACAACCAGCCTTGTTAAGCGCTTCTCTATGTAGTTAGCTCTAGAACAAGCCCCATGGGCATCGATTGTAAGATGTAATTTTTTCTTCATATATTAATAAAGAAGTAGACCTGATTCGTCTCTTTTATTTTTCGCATATTCTTGTTTTTTGTAATTGTTACCTTCTGAGTGAATGTTGTTGCTACAAACTGTATGGTTTTTGGGTTTTTTTTTTTTTAGAAGTGTTGTTCTTAATCTCCTCACATCAACCATCGCACTTGCTAGTGCACAAGTCGGCCCCACGGTGGGCGCCAATTGTAGGGGCTCAATTTGTATGGGACCCTAAACAATAAAATTTGTAGAGTGTGGGTGGAAAGGCTAGGCACTAGCAAGACAAACAACGAATGACGTGAAATTCACAGGAATAATAGCAAAGTAATTTCACTATGTGTTTTTGAGGATAATCACCATGACTTTTGTTAAATGTTTGTAAGGATCTTTCTAATGATTTTGGCTAAGTGTTTGTGAAGAATAATCATCCTCGGCTCAATCCGAGGGTATCTTTCTTTAGAACTAACAAACATAAGGGTTGTTCTCGGACGCCCTCCCAGATCCCCCCCTCCTTGGCGGTTCTATCTGTTATATATTCTTGTTTTATTAATCTTCTGCCATCCACTTGTCGGTTATCCGAACTCTGTGTCTAAGGGTTTGTCCCATCATCTGCCTTTGCAGGCTTTCTGTTAGTTCCCAGCCGCCTTTGCAGGCTTTTTATTAGTTGAAGTGACCAAGGCATCTGGGTTTGCTAGTCACTTCACCATTAAAGCGGCCAGAGTGTTGGTGGCGTACGTTTAATGGATAAGTGACTGTTGGGGAGATAAACACCTTGGGGAGCTTTCTTGAGTAATTAATATAACATATAAAAACACATTTTTTACCCAAAAGGCCTAAGCCCAATGGGTATGTGTTCAATTATGTTATATTAACTACTCATTTTTCTCATCTTTATTCAATGTGGGACTTCACTCACACGTGTAACCCAACAATCTCCCCCTCACGTGTGAGTCTCTACCACTCTATGGGCTTCAAGACTTCTCTGTGGGCCATGAATAAGTCCTACTCGCTCCCCCTTGCCTAATGGACTTTTCTCTTCATCAGCGCGTCATCCATGGGTCTCTCGTATGTCATCCATGGGAACCACGTGTCAACCCTGCACGCACATCCATGGGAACCCCACACGTTCATGTCCATAAGAACCTCGCACCATACCATTATTTAGCACCACGTGAGTCTCTGCCTCTCTGTGAGCTTTGAACAAGTCCTACTCACTCCCCCTTGACTAATGGGCTTTTCACTTCATCAATGCGTCATCCATGAGTCTCTCGTATGCCATCCATGGGAACCACGTGTCAACCCTACACGCACATCCATGGGAACTCCGCACGTCCATATCCATGGGAACCTCGCATTACACCATTATTTAACACAATTAGCAATATTCTAGGATCTTTTGTGTGTGGGCCGTTTAGGCTTTCTCTGTCCCCGCTGGATAGGGACCATGAACACCTCACCACCTTCGCAGCACACCACCATGGGCTCTGATACCACTTGTTGGGTTACACGTGTGAGTGAAGTCCCACATTGAATAAAGATGAGAAAAATGAGTAGTTAATATAACATAATTGAACACATACCCATTGGGCTTAGGCCTTTTGGGTAAAAAGTGTGTTTTTATATGTTATATTAATTACTCAAGAAAGCTCCCCAAGGTGTTTATCTCCCCAACAACTAGTATCAGAGCCTAGGGTTAGGTTTGAGTGGGAGCAATGGCAAAGGAAGCAGGAAAGGCGTCTGGAATAGAAAAGTTTGATGGCACAGACTTTGCATATTGGAGGATGCAGATTGAAGATTATCTCTATGGGAGGAAATTGCATCTGCCTCTTTTGGGGACAAAACCTGAGGCGATGAAGGCTGAGGAAAGGGCTCTTCTTGACAGACAGGTATTGGGAGTTATCAGGTTAACTCTGTCTAGGTCTGTTGAACACAATGTTGTGAAGGAGAAGACCACAGTAGATCTGATGAAGGCTTTGTCTGGAATGTATGAAAAGCCGCCGGCAAACAACAAGGTGCATCTGATGAAGAAACTGTTTAATTTGAAGATGGCAGAGAATGCATCAGTAGCACAACATCTGAACGAATTTAACACTATCACAAATCAATTGTCATCTGTAGAAATTGATTTTGATGATGAGATTCGTGCTCTGATCGTTTTGGCTTCTTTGCCAAACAGTTGGGAGGCAATGAGGATGGCAGTAAGCAATTCTACAAGAAAGGAAAAGTTCAAGTACAATGATATACGAGATTTAATTCTGGCTGAGGAGATTCGCAGAAGAGATGTAGGTGAAACCTCAGGATCTAGTTCTGCCCTAAACATTGAGACAAGAGGCAGAGGTAATAACAGAAATTCAAATCGGGGCAGATCAAAATCCAGAAATTCTAATCGGAATAGAAGTAAATCTAGATCAGGCCAACAAGTACAATGCTGGAATTGTGGAAAAATAGGTCACTTTAGGAACCAGTGCAAAAGTCCTAAGAAGAATAATGAAGATGATTCTGCTAATGCTGTAACAGAAGAGGTACAGGATGCATTGCTTCTTACAGTAGACAGTCCACTTGATGATTGGGTTTTGGATTCAAGAGCTTCGTTTCATACCACTCCACACCGAGAAATCATACAGAATTATGTTGCAGGTGATTTTGGTAAGGTGTATTTAGCTGATGGTTCAGCCTTGGATGTTGTGGGTATGGGAGACATCCGGATATTGTTGCCTAATGGGTCTGTTTGGTTACTGGAGAAGGTTCGACACATTCCTGACCTGAGGAGGAATATGATTTCTGTTGGACAACTTGATGATGAAAGGCATGCAATACTATTTGTTGGTGATACTTAGAAGGTTACAAAGGGAGCTAGAGTATTGGCTCGTGGAAAAAAGACTGGTACTCTATATATGACCTCAAGTCCAAGAGACACAATTGCAGTTGTTGATACAAGTACTGATACAAGCCTATGGCACCGCAGACTTGGTCACATGAGTGAGAAAGGGATGAAGATGCTGTTGTCAAAAGGAAAGCTACCAGAATTGAAGTCCATTGATTTTGACATGTGTGAAAGCTGCATCTTAGGAAAGCAGAAAAAGGTGAGCTTCTTGAAAACGGGCAGGATACCGAAGGCTGAAAAATTGGAGTTAGTACACACTGATTTGTGGGGGCCTTCTCCGGTTGCATCCCTTGGAGGTTCAAGGTATTACATTACCTTTATTGATGACTCAAGCAGAAAGGTATGGGTTTATTTTCTGAAAAATAAATCTGATGTATTTGAAACTTTTAAGAAGTGGAAGGCCATGGTTGAGACAGAAATAGGTTTGAAAGTAAAATGTTTGAGGTCAGATAATGGAGGAGAGTACATAGATGGAGGGTTCAGTGAGTATTGTGCTGCATAGGGAATTAGGATGGAGAAGACCATTCCCGGAACACCACAGCAGAATGGTGTGGCTGAGCGCATGAATAGAACTCTCAATGAGCGTGCTAGGAGTATGAGGTTGCATGCAGGACTACCAAAAACTTTCTGGGCTGATGCTGTTAGCACTGCAGCTTACCTGATAAACCGAGGGCTATCAGTTCCTATGGATTTCAGACTTCCTGAGGAGGTTTGGAACGGTAAAGAGGTAAAGTTTTCACATTTAAAAGTTTTTGGTTGTATTTCTTATGTTCATATTGATTCTGATGCTCGTAGTAAACTTGATGCAAAGTCTAAAATATGTTTTTTCATTGGCTATGGTGATGAGAAATTTGGCTATAGGTTTTGGGATGAACAAAACAGAAAAATCATCAGAAGTAGAAATGTGATATTTAATGAACAGGTTATGTACAAGGACAGGTCAACTGTAGTGTCAAATGTTACAGAGATAGATCAAAAGAAATCTGAGTTTGTCAACTTAGATGAATTGACTGAAAGTACTGTCCAGAAAAGGGGTGAAGAAGATAAGGAGAATGTAAATTCACAGGTAGATCAGAGTACACCTGTAGCTGAAGTTCGCAGATCTTCCAGAAACATTAGACCTCCACAACGTTATTCACCCACTCTAAATTATCTCCTGTTGACTGATGGTGGTGAGCCAGAGTGTTATAAAGAAGCCTTGCAAGATGAGAATTCAAGCAAGTGGGAGTTAGCCATGAAGGATGAGATGGATTCCTTGTTGGGGAATCAGACATGGGAATTGACTGAATTGCCAGAAGGAAAGAAGGCTTTGCACAACAAGTTGGTATACAGAATAAAGAATGAGCATGATGGTAGCAAACATTACAAGGCCAGATTAGTTGTTAAAGGGTTCCAGCAGAAGGAGGGCATTAACTACACAGAGATATTTTCTCCAGTTGTGAAGATGTCAACAATCAGATTGGTACTGGGAATAGTGGCTGCAGAAAACTTACATCTTGAGCAGTTAGATGTGAAGACGGCATTCCTTCATGGTGATTTGGAGGTAGAACTTTATCAGCCAGAAGGGTTCATTGTTCAGGGACGAGAGAATCTAGTTTGCAAACTGAGAAAGAGCTTGTATGGCCTAAAACAAACTCCAAGACAGTGGTACAAGAAATTTGACAATTTTATGCATAAAATTGGGTTCAAAAGATGTGAAGCTGATCATTGTTGCTATGTCAAATTCTTTGACAATTCTTATATCATTTTACTGTTGTATGTAGATGATATGCTCATTGCAGGGTCTAGCATTGAGGAGATTAATAATCTGAAGAAGCAATTATCAAAACAGTTTGCAATGAAGGATTTGGGAGCTGCAAAGTAAATCCTTGGTATGAGAATCATTAGAGACAAGACTAATGGTACATTGAAACTTTCACAGTCAGAGTATGTGAAGAAAGTTCTCAGCAGGTTCAACATGAATGAAGCTAAACCAGTAAGCACACCCTTGGGTAGCCATTTCAACTGAGCAAAGAACAGTCACCAAAGACAGAAGAAGAAAGGGACCATATGAGCAAGGTGCCCTATGCTTCAGCTATTGGCAGCTTGATGTATGCTATGGTGTGTACAAGGCCAGACATTGCACATGCAGTGGGAGTTGTGAACAGATTCATGAGTAGGCTTGGAAAGCAGCATTGGGAGGCAGTCAAGTGGATTTTAAGATATCTGAAGGGTTCATCAGATACATGTCTTTGCTTCACAGGTGCAAGTTTGAAACTGCAAGGTTATGTAGATGCTGATTTTGCTGGTGATATTGATAGTAGAAAGAGTACTACTGGGTTTGTATTTACTCTGGGTGGTACGGCTATATCATGGGTTTCAAATCTGCAAAAAATTGTTACTTTGTCTACTACAGAAGCTGAGTATGTTGCAGCAACTGAAACTGGAAAGGAGATGATTTGGCTACACGGTTTCTTAGATGAATTGAGTAAAAAGCAGGAGATGGGCATTCTACACAGTGACAGTCAGAGTGCAATCTTTCTTGCCAAAAATTCGGTTTATCATTCAAAGTCGAAGCACATACAGACAAAATACCACTTTATCCGGTACCTTGTTGAAGATAAATTGGTAATACTTGAGAAGATCTGTGGATCTAAGAACCCAGTAGACATGTTGACTAAGGGTGTCACTATTGAGAAGTTGAAGCTGTGTGCAGCTTCAATTGGTCTTCTAGCTTGAGGACAGGAGGATGAGTTGCAGGGATGAGGGATTGCTTTTAGAGGATAGCGGCTGATGTTAGTGATTGAACTAGTCTCCAAGTGGGAGATTTGTTGGGCTTTGTGGAGCCTAGTTTATTTTTGGCCCGTTTTGTAGCCTATTGTAACCCTGTAAGCAGGATATAAAAGCCGCTTTTATAATTAGGGTTTGTTTAGTATTGTTGTTGTGTTTCAGAGAGAGTGAGAGAAACACTGTAGCCGCATTTTGTATTTTTCCCTAATAATAGTGAAATCCCTGCAACTTCGTGGACGTAGGCAAATTGCCGAACCACGTAAATACTGTCTTGTGCATGTGATTATTTTCTTTGGCGTGTGTTTTCTCTATTTTTTGTTTCTCACAAGTTGGGAATCGGGTTGAATTCCCTACAGTGACAGCTTCCCATCCTCAATGTCGGTTCGCCGAGGACGTGGGCATCCTCGGCGAGGACCCTTGATGACTTGGGCTTCTCCCCCTTATCCTCCGTCTCTATACTCTCCTCGGCGTGGACCTTGGGCCGAATATGGAGTGGGCCGGGGTTGTTAAATATTTGAGGCCCCACATTAGATAATTAAAATAATTTATTATAAGTAATATAATTCTATTAAATTTCTTTAAACTTTAATTCATAATTTTAATCATAATTTTCAAATTTTGTAAACTTTTCAAGTTTGAATAATAGAGTTCCTCTAAAATGAACTTTTTGAAACACTAGATTGAAGAATGTCATGGCACATCTATGCTTGTACAACATTAGCGTTGAGGTTACATAGCTTATTTTCTTCTCTTTATTTTTACATACAATATAATTTAAATTTATGGTAAGATGATTGCTTTTTATTATCAGACTCAAAATACCCATTTATTTTACAAGTGAAAATCTCCCAAGAAGCTTAATTGAAACCAACACTAAGATAAAACTTTTACCTCACATGTTAAACATGATGTGAAATTGTAAATTATAATAATGGATAGATATCCGGGTGAGAATCTCCCAAACAAAATATAAAGTCATATATCTAACGTAAATTTTTATAATAAAAAGAGAGGTACTCATAACTCACAAATACTCATTCTTAATTTACTTTTAGATTCAGAGATGTAGAGATAGTCAGATAGAAAAGAGAGATGAGACAAAACTCATGAGAGAGAGAGAAAAAAAATATATATATATATATATATATATGTATATATTTTTGTGATTTGTGTTATTGTTTAGTTTTGGAATGAGCAAATTTGTATTATTGTTTGATTTTGGGCTCATGATTAGGTGTGTAAAAACATTTTTTAAAGTAAATTAAATTAATAAAAAAAATTTATATATAAATATTTTTTTTCCCAAGCCGACGGTACATGAGGAGCCGATCAAAGGTACCCACGTCCAACTACCCACACCAAGACACAACTTTGATTACACATGTTAAACGTGATATAAATTATAATAACTCCCAATCCTATATAAAGACACATATCCAACGTATATGTTTCAAAGTAGTAACTACGTACCCAAAAAGTTTCCAAAAAAAAAAACTACGTACCCAAAAAACCATAATAAGCTTTATCAAAGGCCTTTGTCAATGGCTCTCAACCTACTTGCTTCACTCCCTATCTGCAATTTCCCAAGAGCGGTTCTCCCATCTAGAGGTCCCACCCATTTCAAATCACTTGTAACAAGCATAAGTGACATTGTTCCTAGTTCTGTCCAGTGCAAGGTCTCCAACAAAATTTCAAGTAGTACTGATATTGTTCGGCGATCAGCTAATTACCAACCTCCCATTTGGGACTACGATTACATTCAGACACTGAGAAGTGAATACCTGGTACATAATATAGAGTATTGTTTTCATTGTTAGATTTACTAGCACTTTAATTATTACTGGAAACTGATCAATGGGGTCATGTTAATTATAATATTGTGATGTAGGGAGAGAGTATACAGGGCAAGTTAACAAGTTGAAGGAACAAGTGAGGATGATGCTTCACAAAGTGGTGGGTCCTTTAGAGCAATTGGAGCTGATAGATACTTTGCAAAGACTAGGATTGTCTTATCACTTTGAGAGTGAAATGAAGAGAATCTTGAAAGGTCTATACAACAACGATCATTGTGGTGATACATGGAAGGAGGAGAATTTATATGTCACAGCTCTTAAATTTCGACTGCTTAGACAACATGGATATAAGGTGTCCGAAGGTAATTAAGAAAAATTTTTATTTCATAGATCGGGTATTTATTACTAACCAATGGTTTTAAACTGCGGTGCACTTTAGCCCCCTTATTTTTTGAATTGTTTTTATTTTGAGATTTTCCGTTTCAAAATTTTCATTTTTTGTTTTTCAAATTTTGTTTCATTTTTATATTGACCATATTCATTTCTATTAGCAATATGACTGCTAAGTTTTGGTACTCCAAACTGTGCAAATATGATTGGATTGGATTGTTTGAGTGCATGTTGTGTTTGACTGTATGTTGTGCGGGCATGTGCACAGATGGATCTTGAATATATATAACTAATTATGAGGAGTTTCAATTGCAACTTGAGTAGTCCTTTTAGGGTGTAATTAAGCACAAATGTGGCTAGACCTCAAAAGTGCACAAATTAGGGTAAATTTAATAATTTTTTGTTAGAAACTAAACAAAAATAACAAGCTAGTCCCAAGTTTTTTGGGGCGATCCTTAATAAATCAGTCATGATCAACCATATATATTATTTTCTGTCATTTTATTCTATACAAAATATTCTCTTGTCACTTCCTTATTTGATAAATATTTTTTACTATTTTGACTAATGACATCTACAACACAAAAAACAATAAAAATAGATACAACTTATTTGAATTTGGTTTTGTGCATCAATGAATCTTAGGGTCTGTTTGGATAGAACTTATTTTACTGAAACTGAAAACTGAAAACTGAAAATTGAAAACTGAAAACACTGTAGCAAAATAATTTTTAAATGTGTGAATAGTGCCGTGGGATCCATTTTTAATGAAAAAGTTGTTGAAAAGTGTAATTTGTGGGACCCGTGAACAGTGCACGGGTGTACTGTTCACTGCTGACTTAGTCAAAAGGTGCAGTTGAAGCAAAAAAAAAAAAAAAAAAAAAAAAAAAAAAAAAAAAAACTGAAAACGCAACATTAAAAACGCAGACTTGAGATAATGTCTATCCAAACACATACTTAGATGACTATACACTTCGATAGGGATAAAAAAGTGTGAGTAATGCTACATGTACAAATTATTTTAAAACATTTTTACAAATTGTTGATGTGACAAATTCTTACATGAACTCACTATTAACATCATTTTTTACGTACCAATAATCACCCATAGCATTAACAATTAGTAAAAAAAAATTATAAAATAATTTGTGACTATAACGTTACTCAAAATTACACATTACACATCACAATTACACATTCAATACTTGATAACATGCTTCTTGAGCCCTCAGAACCCCCTTTAATGATTGTTGGGTTGCTAAGTGCAGAAGTTTTCAATAGTTTCATGGAGGGAGGGAGTTTTAAGAGATATCTTTGTGATGATACCAAGGGAATGCTATCCTTGTATGAAGCGTCATTCCTTTCGATAGAAGGTGAGAATAGCTTGGATGAAGCAAGAGAATTCTCAAAAAAACATCTCCAAGAATTTGTCAACCATAATAATGATCAGTATCTTTCTACCATGGTGAGCCATGCCTTGGAGCTTCCACTACATTGGAGGATATTAAGAGTGGAAGCGAGATGGTTCATTGATGTATATAGGAGCAAAGAAGACATGAATCCTATCTTGCTTGAGCTTGCAAAACTGGATTTCAACATGGTGCAAGCAACCCACCAGGAAGATCTCAAACAAGTGTCAAGGTCAAAAGCTTGTTAATTCTCATTCTATAAATTGAGCTGCATTTGATATATAATTCTTGATTGGTAACATATTTATTGACAGCCCTTGGAACTTCCAAGTTAGAAGGATGACTATATAGAAATTGAAGCATAAACTGATAAATACTAAAATTAAAATCAAATCTCGTGGCGAAAATAACAAATAATAAAATTAGTTATAGCCAAAATATTAAAATTAAAGCTAGTGTTTAACTTACCTGATTCGAAAGGTAAGAAAATGCATTGAAATAAAAAGAAAATTGACATTCTCTTGTTTCTTTCAAATAAAGGTGGTGGAGGAGCATTGGCCTAGGAGAAAAGCTAAGCTTTGTGAGAAATAGGCTGACAGAGAATTTCTTTTGGACAGTGGGGTGTACATTTCATCCTCGGTTTGGTTATTCTCGAAGAATCTCAACAAAGGCCAATCTAATCATTACGGTAATAGATGATGTTTATGATGTGTATGGCACTTTGGATGAACTTGAGCTCTTCACGGATGCTGTTGAGAGGTTAGCATTAATAGAAGTAGGCCTTGAATGCTTCAAAGCTATCTTTGACATAATAACTTAAGTGAACTTTTTGTGATTTCAGTTGGAATATCAATGCAATGGATGGGCTCCCAGATTATATGAAGATGTGTTTCCTTGCTCTACAAAATTTAGTAAATGAAATGGCTTTTGATACACTTAAGGAACAAGGATTCCACATCATTCAATATTTTAAAAAATCAGTATGACCTTGACTTATAAATTGATTAAATTCATCTATACTAATCTTTTAGTATCTTCTTCTTGAAAACATGATATGTTATGCTAGCTCTAATTCATAGTTCCTTCATAAATATTTCAGTGGGCAAATTTACGTAGAGCTTATTTGTTGGAAGCAAAGTGGTACTATAATGGATATACCCCTAGCCTTCAAGAATACCTTGATAATGCATGGGTATCAGTATCAGTGCCAACTATACTATTGAATACTTATTTTTCAGCCACAAATCCAATAACAAAGGAAGCCTTAGATTTCTTCGAAGAATGCCCCAACATAATGCGTTGGTCATCAATGATTATACGACTTGTGGATGATCTTGGAACATCTAAGGTATGTAGAACACACTATCCTAAGAATATCATCAACCAGAATTTCATACAGTTATTAATTTAAACCCTTAAGATTTTTTCTTTTCTTTTTTTTTTTTTTTTTTAAAATCAGTTTGAGTTAGAAAGAGGTGATGTCCCTAAATCAATCCAGTGTTACGTGAATGAAACTGGTGCTAGTGAAGAAGATGCCTGTGAATACATTAGATGTTTGATTAGTGCAATGTGGAAGAAGATAAATGAAGAACAAGCTGAGACTTCTCCCTTCTCTGACACATTTATTGAAATTATATTCAACATTGTAAGGGTGGCCCATTGCATGTACCAGTATGGAGATGGACATGGTGTTGGAAACCACGAAACTAAGGATTGTTTATTATCATTATTCGTTTAGCCCATTCCACAAAACTAAGGATTGTTTATTATCATTATTTGTTTAGCCCATTCCACTACATAGAGATCGACATGATGAATTATTGATATATAAGGATGCAGATATGAAGTTTTAATTCATCAATTGTATTACATATTACCTTTGAGATTTATGAGTTAGTTTGTGTTTGTGAGTGTTTTACTTATGTCGATGAGTTTTGGGAATGCTGTTTGTGTGAGTATGTGAGAGTTTGTGAATTTAGTTTCCCATGTTTGATTGAATGTAATTGTAATCCTTGTGGACCATGTCATTCATTGTGAACTTCAGTTGGAATTATATGTAGATGTAGGCTTGGAGTTGGGCAAACCATGTTAAATATTGTTCTCCTGTCTAATTGCTTTATTTTCTTATTTTTGCAAAAGTGTTTTTGCTAGCCCTAAATCACAACAAATCAGTATCAAATCTCAAAGTTTGGTCTTGGTAAAGTTCAAAAAAAATTTTATGTTAGTGCATTTTCAGTAGCTTAATTGCATAATATTAAGCTAATCAAAAGATATAATTTTTTGGTAACTTTTATGTCAAATGTATGATAAAAAAAACTAGCTTATTTCTAAATAAAGCAAAAAGTTAGATTATTCGGAAAAAAAGGATTAGACGAAAGGCAAAAGGCAAAAAGTTTTTTGCCTTTTCCCAAACACTCTATTAGTTACACAGTCATTACCTCCTTTTCTTAATGCATTCTTTGTTGCCTATTACATAGGGTGTCTTGGCAATAAATGCTCTACCGGTGTCTTTTGTGTTTATCTCAGAAAGAATTTATTCTCTTAGAGCTCCCAAAATCAACCTACAGTTGCTCGTTCAATCACCAAAGTGAAGTATAAAGCTATTGTCAACACTGCTACTGAATTATTATCTATTCAATCTCTTTAACGTGATCCTGGCATCCCCCAACCTCGTCCGCCCTAGTTATAGTCCGACAATATTGGTGCATGTACCTCACTGCTAATCCTATTTTCATGCTCGCATGAAGCATGTTTAAATTGATTTTCACTTTGCTCGGGACAAAGTTGCAACTATGGCCTTGGATGCCTAATTGATTTTCACTTTGTTTCATCACTTTTTCATTGGCTGATTTTTAAACTTAACAATTTGGAATTTCACCTAATTCCTAGAAACCTGTGAGATGAAAAAATAGAGAAAATTATGCAAAGAAACAATCACAATTACGTAATTTGACAATGTGCGTACATTCACAGAGTTGCAATAGTTTCACTATTTCACAAAGGAAATATAGAAGCAGGAATATAGTACATAAATACAGCAAACCTTCGGCTCTATGGACAAAGCCTCACAAAAAATCTCATTTAAAACCCTAACACATCCACGTTGGGTTAGATCGCAAATTAGATCAAATAAAAACTTAGCTCCACATAGTCCAACTTCAACATCTGTCTACCCCTAGCCTGTTGAGCTTATGCCGGAAGGGAGGGGGGGTAATTGAAGCATAGCTATCAAATAAGCCCAAGCTAACCGAATGAAATACAACACCAAAGAAGATTTAGATCAGTTCAAAGTTAGCAAAATAATAGGAACTTCTCACACCTCATCTATCAGAAGGGCAAGTCTAATGTTGCAAGCTAAGATGAACAAGTACTGAAATGTAGAGAGACAAACCTTCAGGCAGAGAGGCAGGGGTCCAAAACAGAGGAGTGGAAGGATTGCATCAGTTATAGCAATACGACAGTCCTTCAGTCCAGAACAGCTTGTGCGACTTGTAGTTTAGGATCAGTTCATTTCTGTAGTTTAGTAGTTATTTATACATGTACACGTGTAATGATTTGGTTGGTTATACCGCTTAGATCCGTATAATGTGGAGTTTTTTTTTTTTTTGATAAGCCGTATAATGTGGAGTTAGGAGTTCCTTTTTGCTTCAGCTTTTGTATCAACACTAGTATAAAATAGCTATTGTACAATAATTTCCTAATTAATACAAACTCTTGTACAATCATTTCCTAATTAATATAATTAGAGTTTTAGACCCTTTTAAATATACACCACCGTAAGTTTTTTTAAAAAACATTTTTCTCTCTCCTCGTGTGTGTTAAAAAATACTTATTATTCTCAAAAAAAAAAAAATATATATATATATATATATATAAATATATATACATATATATAATCAAAGTTTTCTTTCACAAATTCTCACATCATCTATAACTCATATTTTGAACACATTGTAGTCTGTCTAAACTCTAAATGCCTTATCAAGTGTAACTGTTTTGTCTATTTAATGAAATCATTTTCCCAAGATTCAAGTGTGGAAACCAAAACACATTCAAACAATATTCTGATATTATTAGTATTGATAGATGTAACACTTAGGAGTGAACGTTTTGGTTGTGGCCCTGCATTGTTGTGTTGTTTGTGGATGACTCGGTAGTAACCCTTTTTCTACTTCCTAATTAAGTATGAGTATGAGTATGAGTTTTCCCAGTCTTAGAAACTACTTGCCAAGTCTTGCGTTTCGGTAGTGACATGTACAATGTTTGACAAGTGAGATGTTGCTATGAAAGAAATACTATGGTTGTAGACAAAGATTAAAATAGAAGATTTTCCATTCCTACATCATATTTCGTCACACTCATGTCTCTCACACGATGAGTGGATGGTTCTTCCTCATTAATTTTAAATTCAATAGTAACGCAATCTAATTCATCTCGCTCTCCAGATTTGAACTTTCATTTAAATTATTTGGCATGGACCTTGTTAATATTCCCAAGAATCCGACTAAATTCATTATTGCCGAAGGTTTGTCTGTCACTCAAACCAGGGCTTCAATTGGGCTAAGAGAGAGAGTTAGAGAGATAAAGATGAGTTTTACACTCAATTTTATTATTATAAAACTAGTGTTATGCCACCAGGCGCCGTGCAATGCACGACTTAATTAAAACTTGAAGTAAATAAATTGAAATCATATTAATAATTAGTGAGTCATTTGACATTTTAATAGAATTTTACCAAAAGTAAATTAATGTCTTAATAATTAACGAGTCACATAACAAAACCACACAATATAATATGTAAATTTTACTATATTAAAATATAAAATTATAAATATTAGAATCTTATTTTAGATTATATAAAAAATTTTGGGAATAGAACTTTAGTGGAAGTAGAAATTTTAATTTACTGGAAATTAGAGAATATAGTTTTAATTAGAGTGAACAATTGGTACTATAGTTTTACCCATCTTGATGTTATCAACAAAAATAAATCATCTTAATAATTTATGAGAGTGTAGACATTTTTCACATAGAGAAGAAAGCCTCTTAACACAATCACGACATTTAAAACCCAAGTTTCATTATATAGTATAAGCATGTGATTTTAGACAAACAAATTATGCCTCTAATTAATTAGTGTTTTCTTTTGCTGGGATGATTTCATTCACTTAAAAAAGTTTGTGAGGTAATTTATCTAAATCTTAATTCTTTGTAATATTCATCAAAATTATCCTTCAAATAGATCCTACCAAATTTTTTTTTTTTTTAATTTTAAATCCTCAAGTGTACTATCATGAATAACAATGAATATATTTCGTAAGAAAAGTGAAGCAAAAAAAGAAGAAAAAGAATTAAGTTACCATAATCATTACCTTTAATAAGAAAATGTTAATAATTTTTTAAACCATTATCTTGTAGGAAATATGAGATAACATTTTTTTTTTTTAGATTTTGTTTATTCAAAGAATTGATAAGGAATTAAGCTATTGTTTCTAACAAAAAAAATGTTGAAATTTGGTGCAACAACTAGGTAATTAAACAGAATATTTACTTGCCCTATCACAACTTCTAAGTTCAACTTCTATTATATAATATATAATACTGACAAAAAAGAGTAGTATTACAGCCTACAAGTATTACAAGTTTTACTATATTGGTCTTACAAACTAATATGTCGCCAATTAGAAAAGTGAATTATTCAAAATCACAGTTATAAGGTAGTTGAAATCTACCAATTACATTTATTACCATATCAGTTTGTAAACTTCATGCAGTAAAACTTATAATACTTCTAGTATTTTCTTACAAATAACATGATAGCTATTATAATTGGTATCACATCAATCACATATTAAACAAATTTTTTAATTACATTTTTTTTTATATGTTTAAAAATTGATATATTAATTTATAAGATTAATATAATACAATTATTAGTTGCCCTAGCAACACTCAAACCCTGAAAATGTGATGGGGAGTGAGGACAGGTGGATGGCTCTTAGGCTTACGACAGAGGATAGATTAGTTGGATTGTTTAGTAAAAGTTAGGTATAATACGATTTGGTGAAGTTACCTTCAGGTAATTCAGGCCAATAGGTTTAAACGTTAAAGACACAATTTGTTTTTTTATTAATAGTAGTAGTATGCCAATGACGCAATCGAGATGAAAGTGATATTATTTGAATTATAATTTAGAGTCTGTTTGAATATCGTTTATTATTAAAAATTAAAAATTAAAAATTAAAAACAATGTAGCAAAATAATTTAAAGATAATTAAATGAGTGTAGCCCAAGGCAAACATTATGGGGTTGTTTGGCACGTGTATTTAAATAACAGTTTTCAGTTTTTTTGAAAATACATGTGGGTAAAAAAATGTGTGGAAATACGTGTAATATTTAAAAACTAAAAACATGTGTTTAAAATAGTGTACAAAACATGGCCTATATATCTTGGGAAATAGTACAAAAATGATATAAAAAAAAAAAAAAAACTAAAAAAGAAGGGCAAAAAGTCTTGTAACCCATTTTCAGAAATAAGTGTTTGGTACATGTTTTCAAACAATAATATTCAGTTTTTAAACAATATTACACATTTTTTCACATATTTTTTCACCAACACTATTTTCAGATATGTTTTCAAATAATAATTTTCAGTTTTTAAATGCATGTACCAAACACCCCCAAACCATTTGAATGAGTTAGGCTGCTGTTTTTTTTTTCTATGTATCATGCCAGGCATTCTCAAGCATTCGTGACGTAACTGTTATGGTCAAATCGTGAGAGGAGAACTTGTTTCACAAATCAATGTATATTTGTGATTTTTAGTGTCACTGCTAGCTATATATATAGGACATTCTTCCTTGGTCTTCTCTATCTCTTAACCAAGAAACAATAATGTATTTCACAACCTTTGCTCGTAGGAAAATCAGCATGCTCATGAAAAAACTAGGTTTATTCAGTCATTCAAAGAACTCGTACAATCGAATTGGCTCTACTGAAAGCTCCAAGACCCGCAAAGTTCTAAAAGGTCATATAGGTATATACGTGGGAGAAGAGAGGAAGAGGTACGAAGTTCCAGTGAAGTATCTATCATTACCAGCATTCCAAGAATTGTTTGTGCAGTCACAAGAAGATGAGCTTGAAGCAAAAATAGAAGGTCCCATCATGCTTGCATGCAAAACTGAAGAATTTGATCAGTTATTAAAGCTAGCCAAAGTATCTTCACATTCCTAGAAACTGGTTCTCATGCATGCACGAAGATTGTTGAGAATTTATAATTTGGATTCATCGATTGCTTTCATGTATTGAAAAAACAAAGTCTTTAACTCTTGGAAAACTTTCCTTCTTCTTTTTCTTATTGTTGTATGAAGGGAAAAACTTGCTATTTTGTTTCTCTATTTATCTTTGCAATCTTTTTTACTTTCGCTCTTCCTTTTTCCTTTCTATTCATTACTAAACCACTAAACATGAGATTTTTAGAATTGATTTATTTTCATCAACTTATTTACCTTAATTAGTTTATTATATGTAGTGAGATGGTTATTTATACCTTTCTCTTAGGAATCAAAAAAATATGACTTCAAAATCAAGAGCATGTGTTTAAAAACCATAAACAACTCACATAATATAAGCACTACATAGCATAAACTAGCAAAGTGCAGAAAAATAAAGTTCATCAAAGCTAAACAAGATACACAATCATGAAATGCAAGTTTCATAGGCCACCCTCAATTACACATCTTGAAGATGTATAATACAAAAACCTTTTCTTTTTTTTTTTCAAAATTTTTATTTATTATTATTATTTAAAAAAAAACATAAAAACATAAATAAAAAAAAAACAAACCTAAAATGAAATGCATGAACGTAATGCAAATGCAAACCCTAATGAAAAATAGTTTTGGTCACGATAGATAGAAAGAATTAACACAAGGACCATGTCAGACAGACTCACTAAGACTGAGTCTTTTGCATCCAGACTCTTTTAGATGCAAACTTGGAGTTGGGGTTTCTATTAGAATTAGCCCTAATCTCAGCTCAAGTATTGGCATAAAGGTTAAGAACTTTTACCAATTCATGGATAAGTGCCATAGGATCTTGTGCTTTTGACATAGACACTTTTTGTTTAAATGCTTGCTTTGAAACATACAACTTCATGGTTGTCAAAATCGCGATCTGAATCATAGGATCGCACGATTTTATTATCCCACGTTACCAAAACTTTTAGAATCGCACTAGGATCGTAAAAATGGTAGGATCGTATGTAGGATCGTGTAGAATTATACAGGATCGTAGGATCGTATGGGATCCTACCGATCCTACCAAAACATTAGTTTTTTATTTTTTATTTTTTTTTATGGCTTAAATTTTTGGTTTTGATGAAGCTTTAAGGGTTTTTATTTTTCTATGTTGTGATGCTATGACTTTTTATTTTTATTTTTATTTTTATATATAATTGTCTTAACCTAAGCAAATATTTTCTAGTTTCTAGTTCACTTATAATCAAAATGAAGGAATGTTTTGTCATTTTTAAATGAAGAATTTGTATTGGCTTTGCTACCTATTAATTTATAATATAGTTAAATTTGTTTAATCAATATACTAATTTGTGCTCTAATATTCTTATATATAATTTTATTAGTATGCTTGTATTTGTATATTGATTGATTGCTTTTTTTTAGCATGGTCTATAATTGTTGCTGAATGGTATAGCTGGAACAATTGAGTGTGAAATTGTATCTTAATCTCTTTTGTAGTTCTAGTATACAAATATACAATGTCTACATAGATGATGAACTAGATGATGATCATTAGGAGTTAGGATGGTGGTTCTAAAAAACCTAGAATGAGAATAATTAAATGTTCACTTCAACTTAACATTCATCCTGCTTTTAGATTTCATATTTTAGTTAGCTAATTTCCATTTAATTACTTATTTTGGATTTTAAACTTGGAACTTGGAAAATATTTCCGTGTGTTGATAAATATTTTAGTATTTGGTTGCTAATTAAATATTTATTGAATTTTATAGTTACATTGGGTCAAAACTTAACTATATTTATTTCGTTAGTATAGACGTAGCAATGTATGACATGCAAATTGCATTATATGATGTAAATATTTGTTTTTTTTTTTATAGATAAAATCAAAATTTACATGATTATTCAACATACAAAGTCATAATCAATGTGTTTTTTGCTTTAAATTTGGAAATATGTAGAATCTTACGATCCATGATCTGATTCTATAATCTACGTCCCACCTATCTCTCACGATCCTACGTAGAATCCCCGATTTTGACAACCTTGTGCAGCTTAAAGCAATTTGGCCAAGTATGCCCAGCTCCACCACAGAAATGACAAAACCACTGAGGTTTGTGTTGTTTCTTGCTTCCAAATTGATTGGGATTCTTAAGTTTTGACTCACTTAGATCTATCCCAGTTCTTCTAGAAGCTAGAACTTCTTCCTTATGTACCTTTACTTCAGACAAAGATGGATGAACAACATAAGTAGATGCAGCAAGTACAAACTTGGGGGGATGAACAACAGAAGAACCACTCTCAACAAACTCTAAACCTGTCTTATCATAAACTGATTTTTGAACATTTAGCATGTCATCCAATTTAGAAGTAGAAGACCTATCTAGTTGTTCTCTAACAACAGATAATTCTAATTCTAAACTTTTAACATTTTCAAGCAAAGACATGTCCTTAATCTTAACAGAATTTAAGAGTTCATTGGCATCAAACAATTTCAACAACAAATTTTTCTTCTCTTGTTCAAGGGTGTTTATCTTTCTCAGAAAGTTTCCCATCAAAATGGTTCTCAGTCTCAATTTCACTTATTACAGAAGTAGCAGTGAAAGTTATAAAGTTTTCTTCTTGATCACTTTCAACTCATTATCAAAAACTTTATCATCACTTAGAGTGATAACCATAGCTTTTCTTTTAGATCTCAAAAATGTTGGACATTCAAATTTTAGATAACCATACCCCTAGGTAGATTGTTGGACATTCAAAAATGTTGGACAGGTAGATTGTTTTTTTATATAAACTTAAATTCTCACTTCCAAAACAATTAAATATTAATTTAAACTAAAATCAAACCAAAACCACAAAAAGGAGAAAGAGGAATTGTGATGAGGAATTAAGAAACATAGAGTCCGTTTGGATTGAACTTATTGTTACTGAAACTGAAAACTGAAAACTAAAAACACTGTAGCAAAATAATTTTTAAATGTGTAAAAAGTACAGTAGGACCCATTTTTAATATTTTTTATTGCGTGAACAGTGCATGAACACTGTGTGAACAGTGCACGCACTGTTCATGCACAGTATTTTTTTCTCCCAAAGTCAAATAATGCGGCCAAAAAAAAAAAAAAAAAAAAAAAGGAAAACGCGGACGCGGAATCCAAACGGGCACACAATACCAAAACACCAAACCACACCAACCCAAATAGAGCGGTCAACAACAAAAAAGTCATCAACCCAAAGTTGAGCTATAAGAGAATAAATAAATTCTACCAAAAGAAAGAATAATATATATATATATATATATATATATAGAGAGAGAGAGAGAGAGAGAGAGAGAGGATAATCGCTTTTGTCGACAAACATGGCCCCCGTTTGGATTGAACTGATTCCTGCGTTTCACGTCTCGCGTTTTGGTTTTTTTTTTTTTTTTTTTTTTTTTTTTCAGCCGCTAATGTTGACTTGGGAGGCAAAAAACACTATGCATGAACAGTGCGTGCACTGTTCATGCACTGTTCATATAATAAAAAATATTAAAAATGGGTCCCACGGTACTATTCACATATTAAAAAATTATTTTGCTACAGTGTTTTCAGTTTTCAGTTTCAGCAACAATAAGTTCAATCCAAACGGACCCATGGACTAACTAGGAGAGAGAGGCGCAAGGGGAGGAATGGTTTGAAAAGAAGATAGGAAAGAGAATAGCTGGAAAAGAAAAAGTAAGAGAAATGGTTAAAGGAAATGTAACGTAAGATTGAATAATTGGGAGAAGAATAATAGGAGAATTAGTAACCGGAAGGTGAGGAGTAATGAGGAAAAATAGTCATACACACAACAATGACAACAAAAAGAGGAGAGGAATAGTTTGAAACATGTGACTTAGCACAACAAGATCTTAGCAAAATTAATTGTTAATTGTGCAGGTGTGTGTGAAGGGGTGAGTTAGAGCCCTCTTCTGAATGGGCCCGACTCGAGGACACGAACCGAGGAACGCCATTGACAGTTGACCAAAGAAGGAAGAATCCTCGGCATGGCCTTTGAATAGGAAGAGTGGAGATAGAGATTGAAAAGTTGTCAAAGAGAAAGGAGGTCTTCAGCCAAAAAAGAAAAAAAAAGCTAGGTCAGGGTAGGAAAAGACATATGAAAGAAACACTAGTGACGTTTATCAAAAAAAAAAGAAACACTAGTGACTTTTTGTATTAATTACTCTCACCTGCCAACATCTACTCAGGATTAAAGGCTGCATGACCATCTAAGCAGTAAAGCAGTCTTAAAGCAAGCCTACTACTGCTGCTGCTGCTGCTGCTAAACATGAGTAAAAGGGCAGCTGATGGAAAAACAGCCGACTATGCATCCTCCGATCATGGGGAGTTGCACCATCCACTAGTATAAATACCCCACCTACTTCAACAAAGGGGACACCAAAAAATTGAAAGGGTTGACAAGTGGAAGAGAGGTATAGGGATGACAATAGAATCGGAGCTTCCGAGGAAAGAGAGAAAGAGAGTTTAGAGGGAGAGAGCCATCTTTGTTATAGTTAGGGAGGTGCTACATAAACATAAAATAGATTGAATGGAGTAACTCCCTATTGAACAAGCCAATCTTTGTTAGTGTTGGAAATAAAGGGAAGATAATAGCTGAATTTTCCTTGAAAATTACACAATTTGATTTTACCAAAAGAGGTGGCAGAGATGAGATGTAGACCAAATCACTGTCTTGAGACAAATCGTGCCGTCTACAGAATATCCGATGTAGTTAGACAAATAGTTTCTGCACGTTACCCCAAGATACAACAGCCTAGCCACCTTTGATGAATATCCTTGCGAGCCTACACTGCTTGTAGGATAGGCTCGCAAGGATATAAGCTCTCTATAGTACTTTCTTTTCTCATAAATTTTTGTAAAAGATAGAATATTTTTATGAGTAGTAAAAAACAATAGATAGTATGTGCAACCTAGCCACCTTTGATGAATATCCTTGCGAGCCTACACTGCTCATAGGATAGGCTCGCAAGGATATAAGCTCTCTATAATACTTTCTTTTCTCATAAATTTTTGTAAAAGATAGAATATTTTTGTGAGTAGTAAAAAACAATAGATAGTAAGTGTTTAGGACAATAAAAAATTGTTTTTGAAAATTTTTCAGCTTTGTAATTCAAAAATAATGTGCGTCTTCATTTTTTTAATTTTTATTTCTTTCCATATATATATATATATATATATAGCCAGACCTATAACTTTTTCTTAGCCAAACAATCAAAAGGGTTTGATATCAATTAAATGGTCATAAAGTTATTGAAATTAATAATATAATCAATGACTTTCTTAATATATATATATATATATATATATGAGATGGGTTCAAATTACACCTGGTATAACTCTAAAGAGTTACACATTTTCTAAACCATTGGATTTAAGTAAATCAAACGGTTAAAAAAGACACTCATTAATGATAATATTCTTATTAGGATCTCATTAATTATCCTTTATTTATTACATTCCATACCTATTTCTAAACCAAAAAAATGATTGACGTTTTTCTCTCTCTCTCTCCTCCATAATTCACCTTTTTCTCTGTTCTCTCTTTCTCCTCCATAATGTACTCTATCTACTTTCTCTCATCACCAACCAACTTAAGAGAGATGGCTACTACCTCTGGTGCAGTTCTAAATGGGCTACATCGTGGTGGAAGACGGCTGAGAATTTTTTGTTATGTAATAACACCAATGTGACAAGAGATACCCTACAGTGAATCAACATAGAATAAGATGTGATGATGGATTATTTAATGTCTTGCTTCTCTGGTATAAGTCTGCACATATGACAAACTTGTGTAGGCAGGAACTATTAAATGAGCATGAAATGGCTGAGAATATTGTGCAGTTTTGCATACCTTTACTCTCTCAATTGGATTTACGTTGGCATTGGTGGAAATTGTTAATGATCTGAGGCAGAGAAAAGAGTGTCTATGTACAAAACCCTTGTAAACTAAAAAAAAAAAAAAAAACTGTACACTAATTTTATTGATTCCGTGTACAGTGTCAAATCCTTTTTTTTTTTTTTTTTTTAACCTTCTTTTCAAATTTTCACCACAATTGAAGTGAAGATTGATTTTTTGTCTTGGACGCATGTGTTTAAAATGTGATCCCCAATAAGATCTGATGTAACATTTTTCCCATTTGAGACTTGGAAAGATTTTACAGATTTTAATTCACATGTGTCACTTTTCCTTCTTCAACTCAACTTTCCAAAATTCAACTGCATCTTTGAGGGATTTGAGTGATGGAGGAGAAAGAGAGAGCAGAGAAAAACATGAATTATGGAGGAGAGAGAGAGAGAAAAACGTAGACCATTTTTTGGTTTAGGGATAGGTATGTAATGTCTCATAAAGTGGCTGTAGACTAAAAGCCAACTGTGTAATACAATTTCAAATATGCATAAATATTCCTTCTCAAAAAAAAAAAAAAAAGCATAAATATTGCCATTTGTTTTTGACTTTCCGTAAACCAAATAGTAAACACTTGTTTATATATGGTAATATAAAATAATTCAGCAATAGCTATACATTTAAGTGCTGGAAAATCTTTTATATATGACGTTATTATGTCATATTCAAGTAAGAACATTTGAATACAAAACCTTTAGAATTGAAAGTATATATTTGTAATAAAAACAAATATGCTGGCAATTATGATATTAATATCACGTTAATGTTCATAAATTTTCTGATTAAAACCATTGATAAAAGCTATTCAAATTTTGAATTAAATTGAAATTTCAAAATTTAGCAATCAACATATCTGACATTAAGGTATAATTGATACACATAAATGAGTATCAAAATAAATATAATATTTTTTTATAAAAATATCCAACAACAGTTAGTGACCTTTAAATTATCACAACAAAGTCAATTCTGTTCTTTTTATTTTTCTATTTCATGGTGAGGCACTTTAAGAGTAATCTTTATCAAAAACAATATATATAAAAAAAATAATAAAAAATAAAAAGTAATCTTTGCACGGATGCGATGTGTGTAAGACAAGCAAGTTGACATAAGTTGAGGGCCAATCCAAGCTCAACTCAAAGAACATGATACTCTGCCCAAAAGCCCAACCCTGCAGCACAAATTGCACTCGACTTGATTTCTTTAAGCAAGTCATGGATGGGTTGCGATAAGGCCATTCAGTAAATTATTCGTTGAGGGTTAAAATTACGCACATTCGTATTCTTTGGCTAATATAACTACATAATTTTTAATTCTAATGCAATTAATTGAGTATGTTACTGCAGGTGCAATAATAAAACAGTTTGCGCTGTCAGCCTGTCAATAACAATCTTGAGAGCTGCCACTTCATATCTCCTCTCCCAAGATTTACTTCTGTGAGGGAAAAAAATTGGCAAATGCCTTTTTGAGCAAAAGTTGAAGCATTTTACTCTCTTTTCCAAGCTAATTAGGGAAATACTTTTTTTTTGTAACTCGATTTGAGATAAATCAAGTTTTAAAAAAAAAAAATTTCTGAAGCCCTATAATGGCTTTTTAAGAAGCCTATAATGACTTTTTAAGGACATATAGTAGCGTTTTGTAACTCGACCTCCATGAACTCGAGTTATAGACAATTTTTTTTATTTTTTTTTTACCTATAACTCGAGTTCATAGAGGTAAAGTTACAAAACGCCACTATAGGTCCTTAAAAACGCTACTATAGGGCCTAACTCGATTTATCTCAAATCAAATTTCAAAAGAAGGGCATTTCCTTAATTAGTTTGGGAAATGAGGCAAAACGCTACATAATTTGCGCGAAAAGGGCATTTGCCCATTTTCTCCCTTCTAAGAGACTAACAAGTGGCCTTCAATAGACTAACTGAGGATATTTTTTGGTTTTTTTTTTTTTTTTTTGTTATAAGGAAAGTGTTCAATTAAAGGATCATGTTACTAAGTTAATGGTCGGGATTATTTGGTTTATAACCAAATTCCTCAAACAATATCATTAGTTAGGAAAGGTTTGAAACAAATTTGGTTTATAGCAATTTGACTTTCTTGGAGTCGATCTTGGCTGGTGAAAATCTGCTGGGAAATCGAGTATGAGAGACTCGAGTTTGGAAATCGAGTGTCTCACACTCGATTTCCCAGCGGATTTTCACAGGCCAAAATCGACTCCAGGAAAGTCGAATTGCTATAAACAAAATTTGTTTCAAACCTTTCCTAACTAATAATATTGTTTGGAATTTATAGTTATTTTTAAAAAAAATCCTTAATGGTCTGTCATCCAAAACAAAATTTTATTTATTTATTATTATCATTGTTATTATTCTATGGGGGAGAAGTGGGGTGTTTCTTTTGGTTTCTTCTTCTATCAGGACACTCTAGAACAAACTATATACACTCGCTAGTGAAGAAGATGCCCCTAAATATGTTTGATTAGTGCAACATGGAAGAAGATGAATAAAGAACAAATTGCAACTTCTCCCTACTCTGAAACATTTATTGAAATTGTATTTTTTTTTTTTTTATTGGATTGAAATTGTATTCAACCTTGGAAAGATGGCCCAATGCATTTACGAATATAGAGATGGGCAAGGTGTCGGAAACTATGAGATCAACATTATTTGTTCACTCCATTCCACTGTATAGAGATCAACATGATGAAATTTTTATATATAGGGATGTAAATTTGAAGCTTCTCAATTGTATTACATATATTACCTCTAGGATTTGTGAGTTAGTTTGTCTTGTGTGATCATTTTATTTTCTTAATCGTGTGAAAACAACCTTTACGTGTTTAACAGTGCATTTCGTCTATTAGTTTCCTTCAAAATATTCATGACACAAGTAAGTTCTGCGTTATTTGGCCTAACCAAAAAATATTTAAAAAAAACATATGGATGGCATGCTTCTCTCTCTTTCCTTTTTTTTTTTTTTTTTTTTGATAGGGCATGCTTCTCTCTTAAGATGTTACTATTCCGGTGATCTTGCTCACAGTCACAATCACAATCACAATCACAACCACAAGGAAACCTATCACCGACCATAACACAACTACTTCTCCTACGTCATCTTTTTTGAACTTATTGTAGTCTGTCTAATTCTAATATATAATATCTTAAAAGTGTAACTGTTTTCCATATCTTGCTAAAAGAAAATGTCAGATCACAAAAGTCTTAGATAGTCGGTAGTACCCAGTTTTTCTGCTTCCTATAAATGGTTTGTCCAGATTGTCTTTGGATACTACTTGCCAACACGTTTTGGTAGTGACACGTGCAATATATGTTTTATGAGTGAGTTGCAATATAAGCAGTAGACAAAAGATTATAATATAAGATTATTCCATTTCAACATCATATTTCGTCAATTGTGTCTCACACGATTTGTGCAATGGTTCTTCCTCGTCAATTTTAAAATCAAATGGTGACACAATTCTAATTCAATTCTTTCATCAAATTTGACTTTCATTTAAAATATTTTATATTGGCCTCATTCATATTCATAAGAATCCAACTTGATTAATTATTGCCTGAGGTTTGCCTGTTACTCAAACCCAAGCATCAATTTGGGTTAAGAGGGAGAGGAGTTTGCTAGGACATATATAATTTAATATTAGGAATATATGTCAAATTAGAATTAGTTAATCCTTTAACAAAATGCACTTTACTTGTAATTAGGTAGATTTAAGATGTGTTTAATGCTTCAAGGAACAAGATTTCAAGATTAAATGTTAAGGTACTGAGATTCCTTTAGTTGTAACTACTTGTTATGATAATAATGAATTATAGGGAGTGGTGACCTTAAAATCACCCGATGGAGTTTTTGTCGCATAGGTTTTTTCCATTCGTAAACAAATCACCGTGTCAATTTAATTTCTGCTGCATATAGTTATTTGGTGATTTGTTTGTGCTACCACACTATTGCATGCTAATTGAATTAATTAATTAACTTGGCTAATTAATTTGTTAATTTATCACAAGGGATCAATACATTATTGGCCTATCAGAGTTTTACATTCTCAATTTTATTATAAAATGTTTACAAAATAACGTGACACTAATTATAATTAGTATCACATCGATTACTTATCAAATAATTTATAATTACTTCTTTTTCTCACATGTTTAGAAATGATACATTAATTTATAAAATTGATATAATACAATTTTTTTTTTTTTAAGAATCAAAATAAATCAATATTAGGAGCCCTAGCAGCACTTAAAAAAGTCCCTACAAATTAAATGTGTTTGAGGACAAGTGGATGGCTCTTAGGCCCACAAACACAGGATTTGGATTGGATGAAATTGAAAGAAAGAAAAAGATTGACAAGTTATTCTTTCATCAAATTAGAATAAAATTAAATCACATATCCCACTTTTTTTTATTTCACTTTGTGTCTCCATCAATCATAATTTAACTCTCCTTATAAAATAACTAAAGTTAAAAAAAAAAAAAAAAACAATAAATAAATAAAAAAATCAAACACATGACATACCATACTTGAAAAAACACAAAAAGTAAGACAAACGATTTGTATACGATAAATTAGATGACAACTTTGAATGTGAAACATTTAAACAGGAAGCAAGGCTAACGAATTAAAAATAAGGGTGTTATATTATTTGGTAAACGTATCAAGGCTAATGAATGGACAAAATGGGCTTTTGCTCTTTTCAACCAAATTAATTAGCCTTATGCCTTCCTTCCTAAACTAAATAGGGAAATGTCCCTCTTTTAAAACTCGATTTTCTCAAAATCGAGTTATATATAAAAAAAAAAATCTGGAGCCCTATAGCGGCGTTTTTAAGGACCTATAGTGACGTTTTCAAGACCTATAGTGACGTTTTTTAACTCGACTTCCATTAAATCGAGTTATAGGCAATTTTTTTAATTTTTTTTACCTATAACTCGATTTCATATAAATCGAGTTACAAAACGCCACTATAGGTCTTAAAAACGTCACTATAGGTCCTTAAAAACGCCGCTATAGGTCCTTAAAAACGCCGCTATAGGACCTAACTCGATTTATCAAAAATCGAGTTTTAAAAGAGGGGCATTTCCCTAATTAGTTTGGGAAGGAGTGCATAAGGCTAATTAATTTGGTTGAAAAGGGCAAAAGCCCATTTTGTCCCTAATAAATTAAAAATGTGGATTCTAGTTAACTCAATTGGTAAAGTTTCTTCTCATTATAGAACAAAATATTTGAGATTTAAACTTCACCTATAGTAAAAACTAATTGGTGTGAGCAACCATCATAAAGCGGATGGTATATGTTGAAATTCTATCATATTTAAAATATAAAAAAATTATTAAATTTTTTTTTTTTAGGTATAATAGGATTTTTTTTTTTGGTGGGTGGCATAATAGGATTTGATTGTGTTACAGTCAGGAAAAAATTAATTTTTCAATCTTTTAACTAATGAAAGTAGTATTAAAGAGGAGTTAAGATGAAAGTGATGTTAAATCATATATAAACCCTTACCTGTGTTCATAGTATAACTCTTCAAATTACCCATGCTTCAATTTGCAAGCACAATTTTAATTTGTTTACTCAGAAAACCCTTCAAAAATAAGTCCTTTCATTAGCTGTTAAAACTCAAACCAAAGCCAACATTTCTGAACTTCATTCCATAAACACTAACATTACAAACTTCTATAATAATATTAGACAAATTAGAATATAACGACTGACCAACTGGGTATGGATTAGAATGAATTTCTTGTAATTTATATCTTTTGCTGCTGTGTAGAGGTAAGTAGATAAGTGTGGCCCTAGGTAACAATACTACTACCTTACAAAAGAATAAAAATATCATAGAAAAATAGGGGCAAAAAGTCTCGTAACACATTTTTCAGGAATAAGCCATTTGCTTTTTTTTTCCTTGGCCGATGGCACAAGGCATCAAGCATTCGGGACAGAATTGTTATGGTCAAATAGTGAGGGGAGAACTTGTTTCACAAATCAATACATATTTGCGATTTTTAATATGAAAAAGTCTGGTGACACCAAATTTGTCACCAAAATTTTCACCCAAACCGTGTATATTTTGTGTTTCAGTGGGTCCCAGTGAGGTGAGTTAACTTTGTGAAAGAGTACAGGAACTTTTGACAAAAATTGGGGGTAGTTCTAGGACAACAATAATTTCCACAATTATTTTATATAATAGAGTGTGACTGATTACATAAACTCACTATTTTTTTCTCCACTGTTCACAATTTGTTACATTAGAATTGTGGAAAAGTCAGGCCTTTTTGAATATACACCACTTTCATTTTTTTAAAACCTTTTCTTCCCTTTTCGAATGTGTTAAAATACTTAGTATTCTACAAAAAATAGTGGCAAAGTCATATTATACATAAAGTTACAGTGCCTTCTTTTGAAAATTCTGAGTCTATAGTGGAACTTTTTTAATACTACTGCGAGCTATAAATAGGAATGGGACATTCTTCCTAGCCAAGTATCTCTCTCATGAAAATTTCTCCTTATATCCGCATTACACCTTTAGCATTCACAACCTCCTTTAAATTAATTACCATATCTGCTTTTCTATTCACAACCTCTCCTCATGTAGGTTTAAATTAATTACCATATCTGCTTTTCTATTCACAACCTCTCCTCATGTAGGTTAAAATACTTAGTATTCTTAAAAAAAAGAACGATGGTAAAGTCGTATTACATAAAAGTTATAGTGCTAGGATTTTTTGAAAATTCGGAGTCTATAGTGGAACTTTTATAATATTACTGCTAGCTATAAATAGGAATGGAACATTCTTCCTAGTCAACTATCTCTTTCATGAAAATTTCTTCTTATATCCGCATTACTCCTTTAGCATTCACAACCTCCTTCAAATTAATTAGCATATCTGCTTTTCTATTTTCTTTGAAATTTGAATAAACACTAGCTAGTCTCTCTCTTTCCAAGGAACAATAATGTATTTGTTGAGATTCAAAAAAAATTGGTCACAGACTAAGGCCCAAAGAAGTAAAACGTTGGGCTCAGTTCACAAAAAAATAAATAAATAATAAAGCTAAGAGAAAAATGAGAGAAAAAGGAGGGTTGGGCTCACACAATGAAGAAAAAAAGAAAAGAAAGAAGAAAAGGGGAAGAGGCTCAAAGGATTGAGATCCAAAGACCCATGAAAGAACAAAGTTTAAAAGACATAAATCAAGAGAAAGGGGCAAACTAGCCAGGGCCAATAAACCAAAGGGAGTCCAGTAAGAAGAACTGGGCCGGGATCCCAGAAGTCACCAAAGTTCAGGGATCCCTGGGGCATGCGAAGGAGGCTTGAAACAAAACAGGGATCAAAGACAAAAGCATGAGGGTCTCATGCTCCGGACATGTAGTGGGACCAGGGAGTACGAAGCAAAAAACGCATGAGCCGTGATTCCAACCATTTGGAGAAAATGACAAGGAAGAGTACAACTGAAAAATCTGAAGAAGTGAAAAATACCAAATAGCTGAAGATCAGCTAATGAAGAAGCTGGAAATAGAAAACTAGCTAAGGGACTTTCGTTTGGTCGGACCAAAAGTAAGAAGCTATGAGAAAAAAGGGAAACAACATAGCCCTGAGCAAAACTGACACGGCACAAACTCTAAGGGGCAAAAGGGAGAAATCACTAGTACCCCGGAGCCCGATCTGTGCTATAAAAGGAGGAGAGGGTCCATGCTGAAAGGCATCCAGATGAAGATAGAGATTCTTTTTTGATTAGATCATTGAGACATTCATGGTCATTTTCTGAAGTCTCATAGAACTATAGAAAAAGCTTTGTAAAATTAAAAGAAAACAAAGGAGCCGCTCTCGGTATCCCAGAGACAGCCACTATAGCACATGCTCGGATTCAACAAATTCAAACTTTGCAAGTCTTGGAAGCTTAAATAGCTATCAAAGTCTGTAATTTTTGAACTTAGTTGAACCTTGTATCACGTCTTAGTGAGCATTGTAATAATAACTAAAGAAAATTTATAAAATGCACCTCATTAATTCGAGGATCCCTAACCTTTTCTTGTATTGTATTTCACTTGTTGTGCATTCCTTTACTGTTAAAATGTCATTCAATACAGATATTTTTGCTTGTTAGTTATTTGTATTGTAGGAAGCTTGTTTTGTGCATCACTCGGTTCTTAAACAGCCCTTTTAGTTACGTTGAACCGAGCCCAGTCCACCAAAAATATTTATTTGGCCCAGGATCTTTGGGCCACTGTGCTGAGAAGAAAAAGACACTCTCACAGTATTTCACAACTTTTGTTCATAGGAAACTCAGCATGCTCAAGAAAAAACTATGTTTAAATCATTACAAGAACTTGTACAATCAAATTGACTATACTAAAAGCTCCAATAAGACCCGTAAAGTTCCAAAAGATTATATAGGTCTATACGTGGGAGAAAAGAGGAAGAGATATGAAGTTCCAGTGAAGTATCTATCATTACCAGCATTCCAAGAATTGATTGTGCAATCACAAGCAGATGAGCTTGAACCAAAGATACAAGGCCCCATCATGCTTGCATGCAAAACTGAAGAATTTGATCAATTATTAATGTTAGGACATATGTGGAACATGTTATGAACATATGTCATTTAGAATTGGCTAATCTTTTGACAAAATGCACTTTACTTATAATTGAGTAGATCTAGGATGTGTTTAATACTTCAAGGAACTAGAGTTCAAGTCTAAGTATTGAAACCATGCAAATCTATCTAAGAATCAAGTAAAGAAGTGTTATTCATTAAAAGTTTGACAGATAGCTCGACAAATGTATTTATTGAGATTTAATATTCGAAACTCGACAGATAGTTCAACAGTTGTATCTATCGAGAATTACGAAATTTAGATTTCTAGATCTGTTTTTCACGCATATCCAAGCTATTTGTGTAGGGTTTCATTTCTCACAACCCTACATAATGATTATTTTGAGGGCCGTCTCACTTGATGCAAAGGTTTTATTGATGCAAATTGTGACCAGAGACAATCTTCCCTAGTTCATCTTTCTCTTGAAGAAGCTACTGCGTATGTATGCCATAGGGTTTTGTAACCAATGAGTTTCTTGATTTTCATTGTGTGGATGAAATGAAGAACTTTGCAGCCAATATCCTTCTCAAGTTAATGTGTTAGTCATATACTTGGATCCGTGCATTGATTGGTTAGTCACGTACTCGGAGCCGTGCATTAAAAGGAGAGATTGTCACTACATTACAAGTCCAATTGTGTATTGGGGTAAGGGTTCAACTGTAGGTTAGTATAAGGTACTGGGATTCCTTTACTTGTAACCGTTTGTTTTGATAATAGTGAATTCTCGGGAGTGGTGACCTTAAATTCATCCAATGGGGTTTTGCCTCTGTAGTTTTTCCCATTCGTAAACAAATCACCCGTGTCAAATTTATCTTCCGCTGCATTTAGTTATTTGGTGATTTGTTTGTGCTACCATGCGTATTGCATGTTAAATTGAATTAATTAATTCACTTGGCTAATTAATTGGTTAATTTACCAAAGGGGTAAATACATTCTTGGCCTATCAAGTGGTATCAAAGCGAGCACACTCTGATTAGGTTTTAATCTTTACTGTGTGATCCAATGACCCCTGTTTGTCATGGATAGAGGGCAATCCTTAATTATCCTTCCTTTATTTGATGGCACTAACTATGCATACTGGAAAGTACGCATGAGAGCTTTTTTGCAGTCTTTAGATAAAAAAAGTGTGGTAAGTTGTGGAGTTAGGCTGGACCAAGCCTAAGGAAGCGTCGACTGATTGGGATGATGCTAAGATCAAAGCGGCAAACTTCAATAGCAGAGCATTGAATGTTTTATTCAGTGCAGTCACCAATGAGGAGTTCAAGAAGATATCCTCCACCGAAACTACGAAGGAAGCATGGACCATCCTCTAGACAACTTATGAAGGGACTAAGGCTGTTAAGGATTAAAAGCTTCAAAGGCTTACCATGAGTTTTGAAGAAATTAAGATGGAGGAGGATGGGTCATTTGATGAGTTCTATTTCAAGATGAAGGATATAGTGAACTCTGCATTTAATCTTGGGAAAACCATTCCAGAATCCAAGATTATTAGAAAAGTGCTCAGATCTTTTCGAGAGAGATTCCATGCCAAGATCACCGCCATTGAGGAATCAAAGGACATTGACCAAATTCCTTTGACAGTGGTTGGCAACTTGCAAACCTATGAATTGGGTTTGTCTACGATAGGAAAATCAAGTAAGAGTAAGAGCATGGCTTTGAAGGCCAAAGGCAGTGATACTGATGAGTCTTCTGATAATGAAGATTCTAAGATGAAATCCTATATCACAAGGCAGTTCAAAAAGTTCACAAAGAATGCCAATGCGAAAGAATTTGACAAAGACCGTAAGCAATTCAATTCTTCACAGTTCAAGAGCCAAGATAGAGGGAAGAAAGATGCTAGGATGGCGGTCAGTACACTATTCCCTCCAGACCAAAATGCTTCGAATGTCAAGGGTTTGGACACATCAAACAAGAATGTCCAACTTAGCTCAAGACTATTAGGAAAAGTAAGGCCCTTGCTGCTACCTTGAGTGACACTAAGCTTGAGGATGATTCAGATGACAATGATGACGAGAGAATCTTAAATGCCTTCACTGCTACAGTTAATCCTACTGATGGGGGTTCAGAAACAGTAGATGATGAAGAGGACTTAGTGGACTCTAAGTTTGAGAAAATAGACAATCAAGATGACATCCATACAGCCTATGAAAAATTGTACAAAGTTTATGAGAAGCATGAGAAACTATATAGGCTAGCCACCAAGAAGCTGAGAGATGTGGAACTTGATCGAGAAGAGCTTTCCACAAAGTTTGACGAAGCTAATCAGACCATTGGAGCACTACGGTTTAAGAACAATTTTTTGGCTGAAAAGACCAAGAAGCTTGAAGCGGAACTGTTTCAAGTTAGAGCTCAGTTGGAGAGGACTTCTAGTGCGAAGCTTGATGAGATGCTTAGTTTTCAGAAATCTGCTTCTAATAGAATCGGTTTGGGGTATGATTTCTCTTCTCCTAATATTGCTTGTTCTAGTACTACTGTGTTTGTCTCACTTGCTAATAATGTTATTTCTGAGAACAATGATGTTAAAATTGTTTTAGCTAGTGAGAATATAGACAAAGAAAAATCTATCTTAGGAGCACCCCCTAAGCTTGATAAGAAAGAGACGAGAAACCCTAGGACTAAGAAGCGTAATAACCAAAAGTCTAAACAAAAGAAGTAGCATCTCTATCATCACTGTGGAGTTTCAAGACATACTTGACCTAATTGCTACAAGTGGTTAGCCACTCAATAGAGCAACAGTATGCTCTCATCTGGAAACCAGAATCAGCTTCCATCCTCTTTTACTCCTCTTGGAGATCTTCTTAAGACCCTCATGTTCCTTTCGAACTTGAACAATTTCAATACTTCCCTCTCACCGCCAAATCAAAGGTTTGCTCAACAGAAAGGTTCTTCCAAGATGTGGAAGGAAAAAGGCTCTAAGTGATTTAGTCACTTTTTCTCTCTCTCCCTCTCTTTTTGTTTATGCATTACTTGTGTGTTTTGCTTTTTTGTTTTTGAGTCAGTCTAGTTTTATGCTATGTTTTGTTTAACATGTGTTTGTTTGTTTGTTTTAAATTTTGCTTTATTTTGTTTTTCATAAAAAAAAAAAAAAAATTTGAAAAATCAGAAAAATACAAAAACAGAGTGTGTTTTGTGTATATTGGTACTTGTGTACCTTAGAGGGCCGTTTAAACAAAGTTTTCTAAACTTTGTATCTTTTGTAACTTGGATGAGTATTTTAATACACAACTAAGCAAGTGAGCTTTGTGGCTTATGTTTGTGATGCAATCTCTTATACTTAACACTCATATCACTCTTTTTTACGGGAATGACTAAAAATTCTAAGAAAAATGCATAAATAACCACTCACCACTAAAACCCGTCAATCATGAATAATATCTATATGCTTTGGCATAGCAAAATTGATGCTTAAGCTTAACATAATTGGGAATTTCTTCTCTCTCTTATATACCCATGCATGATATGCTCAAAAGAAAAAATTATACAAAGAAAAATCAAAAGCAAAAAGAATCATAATGCTTTTAAATATGGTTGCAAGCGTGTTTCTAGGAGATGTGGGAGTTATAGAATGTATCTCGAATGTAATAGTCTCCATCAAGCAATTATGATTGTGTGTGAGTTAATTTATTTTCTCATATCTCAAATCGTCATAACATGAGACACTTATGTACTCTTACTATGTTTTCACACACAACACGTAAAAATTCTTTGCTACTTTTGATACATGTGCAGGTACAATGTGATTTGACCATCACAAGGAATACATGTGTTAGTGTATGCTAACTAAATTGTCTTGACTTGTTTTTTAAATATAAAATTGGTTAGATTTGTTTAGTGTGTGTGTGTGTGTGTGTGGATCCTAAATGCTTTACATTTTTCTTGTTGAGAGATGTTTTTGAGTGCTTAATATGTTGATTGGATCTTTGGCTGAATAGTTTGCTTGATTGTGTTCATGTCTGTATTTTTCTCTTCTTTGAAAAACTGTTTTTATCAGACTTGACAACTTCTCGACATATCTCGACAGATAGCTATCTATCGAGACCCTTGGACTTCTTTTCTCGACAGATCTTATCGCATCTTTAATCCATCGAAGCTTTTTGGAATTTGTCTTGATAGCTGCTCGACAGATTCTCGATCCATCAAGAAAGTTTCTATCTGCTCGATGGATTCTCGATAGTTTTTTGATCTATCGAGGTACTTTTACCGTCGACAGATTCTCGACAGCACCTCGACAGATAAATCTGTCGAGAATTAGTGCTCGACAAATTCTCGATCCATTGAGACGCGATTTCTTTAAATAGCTTCAGCACTAAATCAAATTTCATTTCTCTCATTCTCTCTCAACAGAAACTTGTCTCTTCACCTCTCAAACACCTTCTATTCTCCCTAAACCTCAAACCCATGTGGATTTCAGCCTAGAGTGATCATTTTTCACTTGGTATGATCTCTCTTTCCTTCATTCTTCATGCATTTCACGCATTTAAACCTAGGTTTTGGGTTTTTGAACATTTTTTGGGGGTTTTTTGAAAATTGATTAGTATTTGGTGAAATTATTGGGTTGGGTTTTGCTTAAATGATGTTATATGCTCATGCATTATATTTCATTTGCATTTTTAACTATGTTTCATGCATTATAGATGTGTATTTCTATGTTGGAACCTTGTGTGCTGGTAGGTTTGGATTGAGCTAAGCCCATGATGATATTTGGTGATTTGTTTGTGCTACAACGCGTATTGCATGTTAAATTGACTTAATTAATTTACTTGACTAATTAATTGGTTAATTTACTAAAGGAGTCAATACACTCTTGGCCTATCAATTAACGGTAGCTAAAGTATCTCATGGTATGCTCAAAATCCTAGAAGTTTGTTCTCATGCGTGTAGATTATTGAGAATATATAATTTGTATTCATTTGCAGCTTTTATAATTTGTATTTTACTGTTAACAAACTACATTCTATTCATTAGTTGTTCGTTCTTTTTTTAGGTCATGCTACTTAATCATGTTTACAAATGCAATAGTAGTTGTTTGGATGCAAAATAAAGTTCTTTGGCTGATAATGAAAAACTTGCTATTTTGTTTCTTTTCTCTCTCTCTCTCTCTCTCTCTCTCTCTCTCTCTCTCTCTCTCTCTCTCTCTCTCTCTCTCATTAATAAACCATCTAAGCATGGGATTTTCCGCAAAATCTTAGCTACCCTATTATTATTAGTGTGCATTTGGATGAATTTATTTTCAGTAGCTTATTTAGTATATTTAGTTTATCATATAGAAGTATATTCGTACTTTAAAAAATGTGATAATTTAAAAAGTTGTACATTCTCTCTTCATCAAGTAATAAACAGTTCATCCATACAAAGTCTTAGTCTTGTCATGTGAGAGTATGATTTTGCTAATAAACTATATTTCAATCATAGTTTCTTTCTCACAACAAAGTGGGAATGGAGGATTTCAAACCCAAATACTTCAATGAATAAAATCAGACAATTATACTAAATTACAAGATTCTTAGCATTTCAATTATATAATTGTTTTTATTTACTTTGCCTTGAGCCACATTAATTATATGATTGAATTTTTCTTTTTCTTTTTCATTTGTGGATTTCCTTTATGCATTTTATTGTTGGTATACCTCTTTTATAAGTATACTTGTTTTACTTCAAACTTCACAGGGGAAAACAAATCTTAATTATTTTAACAAATATTTTTAAGGTTCAAAATCAATAAAAACAACAAATTTAAGATAAAAAGAAAATACAAAAGCAAGAGTATTAATTAAAAAAGAAAATTATTGTTTCCTTTCAAAAGTGATAAAAATTAATAATATGATCCTGAATTCTTTACGTATAATTAATTCTTCTTGATAAAATTTTTTGTAAACCAATAAATTTTAGGGATAATTACATAACAAACTCCATCTTTTGTCATTTGATATTATTTTTTAGATAACATGTTGAAGTTTCAAGTACATAAATGTTAATAACGTAGTTTTAAAGGAATTACAGTTTGAACATTAATTTTATAAACATATATTAACAAAAATAACATTAATTTACGTATGTTATTTTTAGGTTCTACCTAGCTACTAAAAATTCTTCCATGTGAATCATAAATGGAATTTGAATTTAAAAAACTAGGAAATGGCTAATTCAGTCGGAAAAAACCCTAACATATATACTTAATATAAATAAATATATATAGAATTTTTTTTTCTTGCCTTAAAATATCATTTAATATTCACATGATTGGCTTTTATTTTACAAATTTTCTCATACGTGTATGCATGTATACACTAATTGCAAATGTAAACGAGGCACATTTATTATAATCTATAATTTGGACTCTAACATATTAAAGAAGTAGATTCAATTAGTTATGGAAGTACTCTAAGTTCTAACACTCAACAATTTTCTCTTATGAGTCCCTTCCTCTCCTCCCAAGTTAAGCTATAATTAAAAAAATGAGAGAGAGAGAGAGAGAGAGAGAGATAACACCTAGTGTAACTCTATGCGAGTTACAACACTTTAAGTTTTCTTTGAAATAGTATGTTCACAAATCAACCATTGAATTATGTTATCTCCCTATACTTTTTATGCTTGTAAAATATCAAAACAATCAAAACTCAATAACCATCTTATCATAAAATGTTTGAATATCAAGGTTTTTAAAACTTTAAAATTATACATAAAACATTAGTTTATGAATCAAATAGTAAAAAACATCTTATTAACATGAAATTTGGTGTGTATATTAACAATGACAAAAATATGTAATCTAACAATAAAATTTTCAAAATATTAATTTAATAAGAAGTTTTAATGTAATATCATATAGAATTACAACATGTCTTACTCTCTCTCTCTCGCTCATGCCTTTATTGAAAGATGACAGTAACTTACGCTAATGCTAAGCTACTGACTCTTTGCAATTCGCTTTCCTACTACAGTATATTAACATTTAGGTAGTCAATCAGTTCTCCTCCTATAAGCAAGGATGGATGTTGAGATTTTGAGTCCAACACCTATTGGATAAGTGTTTTGCTTACCAAAAAAGAAAAACAAAAGCTGATTTATTTATTATGTACGTATGCAAATGATAATAGTCCCAACCTCCAATATGTTAAATTGGAGGTGGAGATTTTAGTTGTTAATGTTTTTTGGATTCCCATGGCATGTGGAATGACATACGTCCTTACTTGTGCAGCAGAAAAAGGAAAATCAATTTTCTCAAGCAATTTTGTACTACCGAGTAGTGAATATTGGGCACCTTCAATGTACCTTTGTACTGGGCACCTTTGCAAGTCAACAAATCTTTCGGATGCTTTGATCAGGAATTGAGTTGCTATATACCCCATGACACTACTTCATTACAAAGATCCTACCTTAGAAGCATAATATGCAATAACATGGACACAAAGCTTGAACAAGAAAAGATCATCAGCAAGTAGGAAGTGCAATGCTATCATAGAAATTCAGCTACTTGTTCTGTAGTTTTTCTTACATATTCCAGCAGTTTTTTTATGTTTTCTATTGCTTGCGCTTTCATATAACAAGACACCCATATCAGTAAATAAATCTAGTTGTAACAAATTTTATTATATTTTACTACCGAGACTCATGACAATTTAGTTGGAGGCTATGCCTTGCCGAATTTGGTAGTCTTAGAGATCAGCTTGTTTTACTTTCTTATACATATCCATCTCTACTATATGTATAGAAATGAGGGGCTAGGCATTTATTGATTTTACATCTTCCTGTATTACTCTTCTTTTTTGGGAGGGGGACAAAATATTTCATAAACTTTAGAATCTTTACTATTTAAATGATTGTTTCATTTAAATCTCATTTTTTTGAAATAAATTTCATTTAAACCCACCTTGCACCTGATGTTTTAATAGGAGTAACAGAATTGAAAGCAAAGGAGCATGATACCGTAAGAATGTAAAAAAATTGAGATTAAAATAAATGAGGGGAAATGACACCCTCAAAAACACTCATGCTAATACCATAGTACATGAAACTATATCATAGTTATAACATTAGGCAAGAATTAGCCATATGATCAGAAACCCTCCAAAACCTAACATAATGAAAGACAAATGGCTTCTCTGAATGCCTTCGAACTACTTTGCTAAACCAATGACCCTCACTGGATGTCCTCGAATGCTTTTTTAAATACGTGGTGTGGTAGAAGGCAACTGGTCTTCCACGATGTCTTCAACTTTGCTGACCAACAGCAAGATATAAATTACTCCAAACTTTCTATTAGCAAAATGACCAAAAACAAAAAGAATTTACAATGAATATTATATAGAAGTAAAGATCTGAATCAATGGCTTAGGCAAAATATGAAGATGGTAATGATTAAAATTCACGATCGCTCTCTATACTCCTTGTGGCTGCGCACACTTATCTACACCCTCAATCACCTAGCAGGAAGCTCTGATGCTTGACCACTCAGGGAAGGATTTGATGAATTAGAAGGCATTGACCCGTTATCATGAGAGGACGGGCCACCCCACTTTTGCTCTACATCAATTGGCTCTACTACGTGCACTGTACCGTCACTCATGCCAAGTGCAGTCTGGTTAGGCTCAGATGGATGAGCAGCTATAACCAAAGGAGAGGCCGAGTTGCCGCTGTAGAAGATTTTTGTCAGATTCTTGTCAAGAAATAATACTTCCATAATTGAGGCTTTGGGTACATCAAGTAGACCGGTTTTTCATAGAGAAAAATAGGAACTGGTTTCTACTTGAATCGCTAATCAATAAATCGCAAGCTCCACAAAGAACAGTATTTTCTCACCTAACAGAAAATGATGGAATGTAAGCAGAAGGTGCAATTCGACATCTGATCCTTAAGCTATCCGCATCAAAAACTCCAACAGCACCATCATAAAAAGAAGCATAAACCAGTAGACCAACACATGAATAAATTGCACTTGATATGGGTGCTGGAAGTGTGTCTTTTGGATACCACTGCAACATGGATTGGCAAAACAGCATTAAAAGACATACCATGGTGACTGCAATTAAAATTTGATAATCATGAAAAAAAAACTCAATAATATGATTACAAAATTCACAAAGCTAACATATTTTGATTTCGTTTTAAATGGTAAGTTTTACATCCTATGGGTTTTGAACCTACATCCTCACACTCCACTTACTTGTCGATTCTTATGGCAGGTAGAAGTACCATTAATATATACAATTGTGTTTATTCTTAAATGTATCCGTTAATATGGAGTACCATTCTAGAGCTCATTGGCAAAACATATGCTACCAATGCTTGCCATCTGTTCAAAATTCTGTAAGGTTATCAATTTATTGGTGCCCCCTACAGTTATAACCTAAAATCATGTGTATCATTCATTTTACCATTTTTTTTTTATTAGTGTGTATCATTCATTTTACCATATAAATGCTAAATTGAAAACACTAATCCTACATCTTTTCACGATTCAAGGTATAAAGTTTTCCATAGCTGAGCATTGGGACCACATTTGGTGCCTATTTTCAAGCACAGATTATCTTATCCACTATCCACTAAATCCAGCACAGGTTAATCAATTTTTTATCTACTGTCCACAACAATCCATTGTATCCCCCGTCCCAAAATAATTTGAGCGAGAGAGAGAGAGGGAGTTGCTTTGCAAAAAGAAAAAGTATCACTTCATATATTTGTTTAACATCACTTATGACGGTGCTCTAACCCAACAAAGAAGGGGGTTGGGGGGCAAAATTATGAGTTTCCTAATGTGAACTTGATACAGGGATCACCAGCATCAGACCAATCAGTTGGAACAGTAAGATGATCCTTTTAACATAATAAGTTTCAGGTTCCAAATGGCCATCAGTAAACAACCATGTATAATTGACATAACATGCAAATGTTATTAAAAGAATAAAATTAAAACCCTACCTAGTCCTTAAAAATATAAAGAACTTACATAAGAAATGCTGACCGGGAGGGGAAGGGAGTTTAAAAATAGGTGGCCACAAGCATGCACGCAGTGGTTGGGCGTGTTGGTTTACCAAGTAGTTGAGGTCTTCAACAAGAGAGCAAAGAGTTAGAGGGTACACATTATGAAAAGTGAGTTTGATGCAGCTGTTACTAAATAACCCTCTGTGGTGCATGAAGTGAAAAAACTTGATATGATAGTTCTTTCTATGGATCAAGATAAAGATTCATTTGCAACACTGACAAGTTCTTTCTAGGATTGTGGTTTAGTCTTATTATAGTTTATATAAGTGCCCTATTGTGCTCCAATGGAGACAAGTTTATGATGAATAAAATTTCAATAAGAATTTTTCCAATGACTTGGTGCTGGTTCAATGCAACCATGCTAATTCCTATATTTTATTTTCTCTTTCTTACTTGATTCCAAGTAAGCTTGGATGTTGATTTCGAGGTTTATTTATCTTTTTTATTATGTTGATCCTCAATTCCTTAGAGAATTTGTGCTGCATCAGTTTTGTTATCAAGCTCGTTGTTCTGAATCGCCTTCAAGAGGGCCATGTCGAAGGCTTTTACATTCAATTTGCAGTGTCTAGCATAAAGGAAAGCACTGATATTTCAACTATAATGCCAGCTGAACATCAACCTATGTGAATGCAACTGCGAATATGTCAGGAAGTAAAATGAGATAGAATTGAGAGAAGGGAGATGTTGCACAGTTCCACCAAGGACATTATTTGGTTCCTTTCATCCACACCTTAACTAACACAGCTTTTCTGTACCTGCCTCTGGAAGAGGAAACCCTCCTTCATTACAGGGGGTTTAAACCTGGGTTTGCCTGCTTATTATGTGTTTCTTTTCTTGTGCAAATGAGAATCAGAAGTTTGATTACACAAGGGGTTTAAACCTGGGTTTGCCTGCTTAATATGTGCTTCTTTTCTTGTTCAAATGGGAATCAGAATTTTGATAGAATTTTGTTTTTGGTCACTTATGGTACACAAGTTTTGTAATAATGTTGACTTGCCCAATATTTTGTTGGTGTTGGGTTATGAATGAAAGCTATCAAGCCTGCTTATCCATCTAGCTCATTTTTGTCAATGTGGTTCATTTATATGTTTTCTTTAGCTATTTTGCCTACAAATTAATTATCTTTAGCAAACCCCGCAAATGATCCCAAATCCCCAGGCATCTGCAGATGGATGATTTTCCGGTTGTGGACTCAGATTGTTTAATTGTTTTCCTTCTTTAACGAAGTTCTTAAGTTTATTGGGAGGAAAAAAAAATTGTAGTAATTATCATAGTGCGGGCAATGCGTTCTCTCACTTCTCAACATCATTGGGCTCAGCCACTCAGGTTGTGCGAGAAAATCATGGGCTCAGCCAGCAGAATCTCAGAACTACTAGCAAAGCTCATGCAAGGATAAATTTGACCAATTATTAATCTGCACCAAAAAGGTATAAATTTGATTCGGGTCCAACATGTAAGGATTTTTTACTCACTCAAACTTGTTTTTGATCTCTGCCTGTCATAATCCCTATGGTAATATTATTGTTGGCCACAAAATACCGTGCATGTGATCCTATGGTATTATTGGCCACAAAATATTGTGGAGCATGTGTTTTTATTTTTACTAGTCGCAAACTCATGTGTGAATAAATAATTATTTTGTAATAAAAATATAATATATAATTTGTTATTTAAAATTTGTTGAAGATAATTTGTTTTTCTTAAAAGTTAAACAATTTTATTCAATCAAATTAGGTTTACTTCTGTCCAATTTGGTCTACTTGATCAATTTGGATCCCCTCTCATCCATTTTGGACTAACTGAGCTTTTAAATTGATTTTTTTTTTTTTTTTTTTTTGTATATTGTCTTTTCAATTTTAGCTCAAAAATTCTTTTTTTTTCCCTTAATTTTTGGGTTGAAAAGTATGAAATTTTATTGTGTGTATGTTTGGCAAATATTAAAAAACCAGTTTATTTTACTATTCAGCTTTTTTTTAGCACTATTTATAGGTCTCATTGTATTTTTTGGTACTATTCATAGGTTCCATTGTACTATTTCAACTAATTTTTACTTTTATCTATAGTACTTTCAGTAAAAAAATTTCAATTTCAACAAAATAAACGGATTCCAAACAAACCTTATGTTTGAGTTAAAAAAATACAAACAAAATAAACATTAGAAATTAGAAATATGAGCCTATATCCCAAACAAACCCTATAGAAATTAGATATTAGAAATCAATTTTCAATAACATGTGGATCTACCCCTCTTCCCAGATTTATCTTTTATCTTCTTCTTTTTTTCTTTTTTGAGGGGGATTTTTGAATTTCTATACTTAGTGTAAGATACAAGTACATCTATCTAACCATAATAAAATATTTATTCTTACTATAGTGGACCCAAGCTTTGAATGGTGTCTTTTAAAAGAAAGGAGAATATGCTTTGAATAGTGAATTATGATATTAACAGTTGTTAAAGAGAAATGAAAAGTTAAAAAAAGTAAATAATAAAAAAAAAAATCATTAAATTAAAACGTGATTGTTGCGTCTATGTGATAAAGCTATCGAAGCTGATATTTTTTCATGGTAGGACAGGCTCATAATTGGAATATAGCTGTAGCTTGTTGCAAGTGCTGCTAAGGCTGTGTTTGTTTCGTGTAAAATGTTTTTCGGAAAATACATATTTTCCGGAAATGTTATTTTCCGAAAAAGGAAAATATTTTTAAGTGTTTGGTTGAATTATGAAAATTGTTGTGGAAAATATTTTCATGTGTTTGGTTCTATTAGGAAAATGCTATTTTCCGGCAGCAAATTCCGGCAACAACACAACAACAACAACAACAACAGCAGCAAATTCCGGCTACAACAACCACAACAACAATCAGTTCATCAAAAAAAAAAAAACAACAACAACAATCAAATTAAAAAAAAAAAAAAAAAAAACAACAACAACAAAAAAAAAAAAAAAAAAAAACAACAACAACAAAAAAAAAAAAAAAAAAAAACAACAACAACAACAACAACAACAACTGAGAGATCGAGGAAGAGAGAGCTCGAGGTGCGATGGCGCGATCGAGGGTCTGGGTCTGGGTCAAGCGGCGTTGGAGCGATGGCGCGATCGAGGAGGCGATGGGTCTGGGTCGACGACGAGGTGCGATGGCGCGATCGAGGAGGCGATGGGTCTGGGTCGAGCGGCGTTGGAGCGATCGGCGTGGTGCTGCGATTTCCCTTTGATTGATTGGCGCGGTGCGACAGCGAGGTGCGAGACCGGTGCGATGGGGAGGTGCGATGGGCGCTGGGCTTGGCTCGGCGATGGCGCTGTTTCGTGGGTTCGTGCTCTCTGTTTCGTGGGTTCGTGCGACTGGGCTTGGTTCGTGGGTTCGTGCTCTCTGTTTCTCAATTTTCCGGAAAATGCCATTTGAAGTGAAAATAAAAGGTGAAATGGATTTCCGCCTGGGGAGGGGTATTTTTCGGTCAAAGGTGAAATTATTTTCGGTTGACCGAATTTTCCTAAGCAGCCAAACACCCAAATTTTACGGAAATGGTTTTCTGGAAGTAGTTTGAAGTCGAAACAAACACAGCCTAAATCTCAACACTTTCGCTTTATTTTTTAATCATTTTTCTCTCTTATCTTTCTTGGTTAATTTATATTATTTTAATAAATCGATTGTGAGTGATGTATAGAAGGATGAAAGAGGACTAGAAAACAGGATCCAGAGAAGAAAATAAGAGAAAACGAGGAAAAAAAATGGTAGAGAAAACGTGAGGGATAAAATGTCTATTTTTGTTTTTTTTTTTTTTTCCTTATCTTTTTTATTTGTTTAAACTACATATTTGATATCTATTATTTATATTATATTTCAATTTAATTTCTAACTTTTCAACTGTATTAATTTGATCTTTAACTTTTGAGTGTCATGTCAATTTAATTCATGTCATTATCTCTTAAATGAAAATTGCCAATGTGGCAAATATTTAAAAATAAAAAAAATGGTTTCCATTAATATAGCAATAAACTAATATTTTATTTGGCCGTTTGTTATATCAACAATTTTCATCTAAAAAATAATGACATAAACTAAATTGATACGGTATTAAAAGGTTAAGTATCAAATTGACACAATTAAAAAGTTATGAACCAAATTGAAATATGGTGTAAAGCATAGAGACTAAATACGTAGTTTACCTTATTTATTTATTTATTTATTATTTTCCATCTATTTTGGTTTGGTTTGGTTTTTTATTTTTATTATTTTATTATAATGAAGTGGTCATTTTATTATACACAATTTTTTAATAAAAAATAATATGTTACTTTTTTTAATTTAATAGAGGCATGAGAGTAAATTTATACTATCTATCTTTTTTATCATTTAATTATCATTTTCAATTAAACAAAATAGTTTTCTATCTCTTAATTTTTTCATCCCCAACCAAACACTTAAAAAGAAAATTAAAATTTTTTATATCTTCCTACATTTCCATCAACTCTCCATTTTTTATATCCTCCCACCTAAATAGTTTTCCATCTCTGAATTGTGAAAGAGTTTCTAGTATCACAATTTTTGTTACAACTATTTTAAGTGGTAGATTGTAACTAGCTGTTTATAATTTTTACAAAGACTCACCAATTTTTCTTCACCGAACAAAGTCTTCTACATGAATAGTTGTAACAAAAGTGATGATTTTTAATATGCATTTGGAGTTTTTAATTATAAAATGATGTATTAAAGTAGCAAAATAATATTTTGGGTGTCAAAGTAACAATTTTTTTTTTTGGTTGTGAAGACTGAAGAGAGCGGTTTTTTTTTTTTTTTTTTTTTGATGGGAGAAGAGAGCGGATGTTAATGGTCAGCACGCATGGCTACAAAATGTCATATACCACTGATAGCATTGATGGGACCATATATGCCCGTACGTCTGTACATCATATTAATAATTCAGAACTTCACCGCATGTTGACCATAATCTAAGTTATAAGGCCAAATTACAAGTCACGTTATTTGGCCAAAAATTAAGTTGTTTATTTGTAATTTAAAATTGTTTTCCTTCTTTAACGAAGTTCTTAAGTTTATTGGGAGGAAAAAAAAATTGTAGTAATTATCATAGTGCGGGCAATGCGTTCTCTCACTTCTCAACATCATTGGGCTCAGCCACTCAGGTTGTGCGAGAAAATCATGGGCTCAGCCAGCAGAATCTCAGAACTACTAGCAAAGCTCATGCAAGGATAAATTTGACCAATTATTAATCTGCACCAAAAAGGTATAAATTTGATTCGGGTCCAACATGTAAGGATTTTTTACTCACTCAAACTTGTTTTTGATCTCTGCCTGTCATAATCCCTATGGTAATATTATTGTTGGCCACAAAATACCGTGCATGTGATCCTATGGTATTATTGGCCACAAAATATTGTGGAGCATGTGTTTTTATTTTTACTAGTCGCAAACTCATGTGTGAATAAATAATTATTTTGTAATAAAAATATAATATATAATTTGTTATTTAAAATTTGTTGAAGATAATTTGTTTTTCTTAAAAGTTAAACAATTTTATTCAATCAAATTAGGTTTACTTCTGTCCAATTTGGTCTACTTGATCAATTTGGATCCCCTCTCATCCATTTTGGACTAACTGAGCTTTTAAATTGATTTTTTTTTTTTTTTTTTTTGTATATTGTCTTTTCAATTTTAGCTCAAAAATTCTTTTTTTTTCCCTTAATTTTTGGGTTGAAAAGTATGAAATTTTATTGTGTGTATGTTTGGCAAATATTAAAAAACCAGTTTATTTTACTATTCAGCTTTTTTTTAGCACTATTTATAGGTCTCATTGTATTTTTTGGTACTATTCATAGGTTCCATTGTACTATTTCAACTAATTTTTACTTTTATCTATAGTACTTTCAGTAAAAAAATTTCAATTTCAACAAAATAAACGGATTCCAAACAAACCTTATGTTTGAGTTAAAAAAATACAAACAAAATAAACATTAGAAATTAGAAATATGAGCCTATATCCCAAACAAACCCTATAGAAATTAGATATTAGAAATCAATTTTCAATAACATGTGGATCTACCCCTCTTCCCAGATTTATCTTTTATCTTCTTCTTTTTTTCTTTTTTGAGGGGGATTTTTGAATTTCTATACTTAGTGTAAGATACAAGTACATCTATCTAACCATAATAAAATATTTATTCTTACTATAGTGGACCCAAGCTTTGAATGGTGTCTTTTAAAAGAAAGGAGAATATGCTTTGAATAGTGAATTATGATATTAACAGTTGTTAAAGAGAAATGAAAAGTTAAAAAAAGTAAATAATAAAAAAAAAAATCATTAAATTAAAACGTGATTGTTGCGTCTATGTGATAAAGCTATCGAAGCTGATATTTTTTCATGGTAGGACAGGCTCATAATTGGAATATAGCTGTAGCTTGTTGCAAGTGCTGCTAAGGCTGTGTTTGTTTCGTGTAAAATGTTTTTCGGAAAATACATATTTTCCGGAAATGTTATTTTCCGAAAAAGGAAAATATTTTTAAGTGTTTGGTTGAATTATGAAAATTGTTGTGGAAAATATTTTCATGTGTTTGGTTCTATTAGGAAAATGCTATTTTCCGGCAGCAAATTCCGGCAACAACACAACAACAACAACAACAACAGCAGCAAATTCCGGCTACAACAACCACAACAACAATCAGTTCATCAAAAAAAAAAAAACAACAACAACAATCAAATTAAAAAAAAAAAAAAAAAAACAACAACAACAAAAAAAAAAAAAAAAAAAAACAACAACAACAAAAAAAAAAAAAAAAAAAAACAACAACAACAACAACAACAACAACTGAGAGATCGAGGAAGAGAGAGCTCGAGGTGCGATGGCGCGATCGAGGGTCTGGGTCTGGGTCAAGCGGCGTTGGAGCGATGGCGCGATCGAGGAGGCGATGGGTCTGGGTCGACGACGAGGTGCGATGGCGCGATCGAGGAGGCGATGGGTCTGGGTCGAGCGGCGTTGGAGCGATCGGCGTGGTGCTGCGATTTCCCTTTGATTGATTGGCGCGGTGCGACAGCGAGGTGCGAGACCGGTGCGATGGGGAGGTGCGATGGGCGCTGGGCTTGGCTCGGCGATGGCGCTGTTTCGTGGGTTCGTGCTCTCTGTTTCGTGGGTTCGTGCGACTGGGCTTGGTTCGTGGGTTCGTGCTCTCTGTTTCTCAATTTTCCGGAAAATGCCATTTGAAGTGAAAATAAAAGGTGAAATGGATTTCCGCCTGGGGAGGGGTATTTTTCGGTCAAAGGTGAAATTATTTTCGGTTGACCGAATTTTCCTAAGCAGCCAAACACCCAAATTTTACGGAAATGGTTTTCTGGAAGTAGTTTGAAGTCGAAACAAACACAGCCTAAATCTCAACACTTTCGCTTTATTTTTTAATCATTTTTCTCTCTTATCTTTCTTGGTTAATTTATATTATTTTAATAAATCGATTGTGAGTGATGTATAGAAGGATGAAAGAGGACTAGAAAACAGGATCCAGAGAAGAAAATAAGAGAAAACGAGGAAAAAAAATGGTAGAGAAAACGTGAGGGATAAAATGTCTATTTTTGTTTTTTTTTTTTTTTTCCTTATCTTTTTTATTTGTTTAAACTACATATTTGATATCTATTATTTATATTATATTTCAATTTAATTTCTAACTTTTCAACTGTATTAATTTGATCTTTAACTTTTGAGTGTCATGTCAATTTAATTCATGTCATTATCTCTTAAATGAAAATTGCCAATGTGGCAAATATTTAAAAATAAAAAAAATGGTTTCCATTAATATAGCAATAAACTAATATTTTATTTGGCCGTTTGTTATATCAACAATTTTCATCTAAAAAATAATGACATAAACTAAATTGATACGGTATTAAAAGGTTAAGTATCAAATTGACACAATTAAAAAGTTATGAACCAAATTGAAATATGGTGTAAAGCATAGAGACTAAATACGTAGTTTACCTTATTTATTTATTTATTTATTATTTTCCATCTATTTTGGTTTGGTTTGGTTTTTTATTTTTATTATTTTATTATAATGAAGTGGTCATTTTATTATACACAATTTTTTAATAAAAAATAATATGTTACTTTTTTTAATTTAATAGAGGCATGAGAGTAAATTTATACTATCTATCTTTTTTATCATTTAATTATCATTTTCAATTAAACAAAATAGTTTTCTATCTCTTAATTTTTTCATCCCCAACCAAACACTTAAAAAGAAAATTAAAATTTTTTATATCTTCCTACATTTCCATCAACTCTCCATTTTTTATATCCTCCCACCTAAATAGTTTTCCATCTCTGAATTGTGAAAGAGTTTCTAGTATCACAATTTTTGTTACAACTATTTTAAGTGGTAGATTGTAACTAGCTGTTTATAATTTTTACAAAGACTCACCAATTTTTCTTCACCGAACAAAGTCTTCTACATGAATAGTTGTAACAAAAGTGATGATTTTTAATATGCATTTGGAGTTTTTAATTATAAAATGATGTATTAAAGTAGCAAAATAATATTTTGGGTGTCAAAGTAACAATTTTTTTTTTTGGTTGTGAAGACTGAAGAGAGCGGTTTTTTTTTTTTTTTTTTTTTGATGGGAGAAGAGAGCGGATGTTAATGGTCAGCACGCATGGCTACAAAATGTCATATACCACTGATAGCATTGATGGGACCATATATGCCCGTACGTCTGTACATCATATTAATAATTCAGAACTTCACCGCATGTTGACCATAATCTAAGTTATAAGGCCAAATTACAAGTCACGTTATTTGGCCAAAAATTAAGTTGTTTATTTGTAATTTAAAATTTAACACTTCATTTATTTGAGATTTGACTAAAATTTAAATTGCTTACTTGTGATTTGAAATCTCTTGATAAAATATTCTTTAAAAAAAAAATCTCATGATAAACGTGTTCTGTTAGATCCTTTTTGATTTTGTATTTTTATGTTTTTTGTATTTTTAGATGAGAGAGACATAAAAGTGGAGTAAAATTATATATTTAGCCATGTTTTTAACAGAGACATGTTAAGGGACTTTAACTGAACTAATCACAGGTAGGTAAAGTGTCAAATTTCAAATTACAGGTAGACAACTTAAATTTTGATCAAACTACATGTGGGTAAATTGTAATTTGCCCAAATTATAATCATAAATAACGGATAGATATTTAAATATTATAATAATAAATTATTCATGCCTATATATGTTTGGTTACCAGTTTTATGGTTTGACCAGGATCAAACTGATAGTCAAACTGATAATGTCATAAATAATTTAATTTAAAATATTTAAATAAATTTTATGTGAATTTTTATTTTTCATAAATTATTTTAAGAAAATATTTTTAAAAATGAAAGATTTTCTTTATTCTTCTTTTTTTTCCTAATTAATAATTGTTGAAAAAGTACAATTTACTCTATATATATGTGGGGCTTGAAGATTTGGCGAGTCCAGCCCACTTCATATTGGGCCCAAAGGCCCATGTCGAGGATGTAGGAACGCCCGAGGATGAAAGTAGGAAGCCCAAAGTTCCCAAGGAGCAGCCGAGATCATAGAAAGGAAGAATGGCACTCATCTAAAGGCTGCCTCCCAAAGCGCCCCAAGGAAAAGGCAAGTACAATAGGTCATCCACGGGAGCCGGTGAAGGTGCAATTCAAGGAGACAAAGATGCCTCCACATTAAATGCCCATGACTGACATACTGGCAACATTAATGAGGAAACGACCCCCGAACAGTGCTACCTGGGTTGCTGCAACCCACAGGAGGTTTGGAAAGACGGTTGATGTGACAAGCACTCAAGTGGTGACCTGCACAACCAACAAGTGGATGGTTAAGATCAACTACAAGGGGGTATATAATGTAAGAAATCTTCCAGAGAGGGGGGGGGGGGGGGACAACCCCAACAGCTCATGATGGTTCGATATACTGGGGAAAAGCTCCTTGGACTGGGCCGAGGATGAACTTTCTCGTAGAAGCATGGCCCGTTCATGTTTGAATGTCTGATCCACCCATAATAATCGTTATCCCATTCACTAAGACCTAATCCTTTAACCCATATTCTAAAAATTCATTGTATTGGGCTAACTGGACTTGAGTCCACTCATCCAATAGCGGAAGTGCTCAAACCCGGTCCCTACAATTGGCGCCGTCTATGGGAAGGACTTGAGTATTAGTGAATGCAACAGTTATAATGGGAGGATCAGACCCCCAATAGCAAAGGCCCCTGAAGAGGGTCGTTTCGGCAATATAGAACGCACAATCATTCTCCTAGTTGTTTCTACGTAGGCAACTTGTGTAGAGTTAGCGGCTGAAGACTACCGTCAACTTTATTAAAGTCAGGGTGACAATTTTCCGTTGCCGTCAACAACACCAATTCCAAGTCCCATTGAAACAAAAAAAAAACAAAAAAAAAAAAAAACAACAACACACTCATTCAGGAAACAATCATCATAGAGAAATGAAAGATTCACGAAGTAAAGTAAACAAAAAATGCGGCTACTTCTTTATTAAGTAAAGGAAAAGTACATCATAAAAACAGAGGCTTAGGCAGGCTTGTTCTAAAGTTAACTATAGAAGGAGAGGCCGAGGCAGGCCTGTTTTAAGGCTACCAACAACCAATCGAGCCAGCATGGATGGTACCGGCAATGTGAAAGAAGAAGCCGAAGCACCAGGTGGCCCCATCCCAAGGCATTCCCTTGATTCTCTACCAGTTTCATGATAGTTGAGCATTGGAGGCGACAACACTGGGGCACCAATCGTCCCATAATCTTACAAACCTCCATCGGCAAGCAAACTGGGCACAAATCACTACCAGCTTGAAGGGTAGGCAAACTCGCATACTGAAGAAGAATGTTATATCTCTTGCGAACCTTCCCCCCAGTTGCAAGACGCCCCACCATCAAGGTGGGACCCAAACTTTGTCTTGCCAAAAGTCTGATGTGATCTACTCCCTCTTCGGCTCTCCGCTGAAGAGGGAGGGTCTTCTTTCTTGCCCAGCTGAAGGATGGGAACGTCTTTGGCCTCTATTTCCTTCGCCTCCATTGCGTCGTCCAGGGTCGGAGCGGCACTCTCGGCTTCCTCGCCCTTACCCTTACCCAGGGCCAACCCATTTCCCTAAGCCTTGATCACAGCCTTGGCAAAGTTCTTGGAAGCGCCTAGAAGGCGGAGAGCTTAAATTTCCTATTGAAATCAAGGATTTATATGGTATGGGAAAACAATTCCCCTGGAGTGCCTTATATAAAAGGTGGAGGCTGGTGGGAATTAATCCGCACAGAGTTCAAAAGAAGAATTGCAAGCGACATTAACCCTGCCCAATTTCCAAAGAGGCCATTAGCCGCTGAATCTGCGTTAATCCTCTAAATATTAATGAGGGTGCGCCTCGCGTACCGAAACGTCAAACGCGCTACTTGAATAACCAAAAGATGCCTCGTAACTAGAAGTGGCAAAAAAGAGGCGCGATGGGTTTATTGCCATACATGGGGGTGGAAGGCCAGGTACCTATGTCTAGGTCAATGCTGGGCCGAAGGCCCGGTCTGTGGAAGAACCCCTCCCCAGCAAAGCAAGTTCAGGGTCATTATCACTCTAGGGGCAAGCTTTCCCACACCGGGGACGACCCCCTTTCACCTCAAGCAGTAATGATGAAGTACTAGACTGAACCAAGGTCTTGCATGGTTCTCGGACTCAAACCTATGGGGAAGCTAATTACTTCAAGAAAAATCTAAGTGTTTAAATGCGAACCTTAGTCATGCCTGTAGTCCTCGGACCAGATGCTAAGGGGAAGTTAACACTTTGTGACTACTACCACACATGCGAAGTAGAGCAAGTTTCAAAAACTGCTACCTCATGCTGTGGAAACACACTCGGGGCTGAGCCTTTTAAGGCACCTGGGAATAATGTTATACTAAACCAAGGTCTTGTATGGTCCTCGGACTCAAACCTATGGGGAAGCTAATTACTTCAAGAAAAATCTAAGTGTTTAAATGCGAACCTTAGTCATACCTGTAGTCCTCAGACCAGATGCTCAGGGGAAGTTAACACTCTATGACTACTACCACACATGCGAAGTAGAGCAAGTTTCAAAAACTGCTACCTCATACTGTGGAAACACACTCAGGGCTGAGCCTTTTAAGGCACCTGGGAATAGTGTTAAACTGAACCAAGGTATTGCATGATCCTTGGACTCAAACCTATAGGGAAACTAACTACTTCAAATAATATTTGAATGTTAGATAGAACCTGGGCTACGCATGGTCCTGGGGTCATCCGCTTTGGTAAGATTAACTCTGTACAGAATTTGCCTAAGTAACGAACAAAATCTATTAGCAAACTAGCCAAATTTAGAAAACCACTTTGATGCCCGTTGTGATCATCGCAGACGACGATGACCTCTGTTATAATGAAACCTCAGAATTAATCCCATAAGCATCACTTAAGGCATTTTAGAGGGCCATGGACATGGCTTATGTTTAACCCACGCCTGGGGGGATTTTGCACCAGAAGTTTGAGTGCTCATTAAAAAATTGGAAGACCCAGTGATGTTGACCAATTCTGGTTCTAAACAGAAGAAAGAAAGGTTTTCATTTGTATAAACAACTTTACATTGCTAAAATTGTTGCTATATACAGCCAAGGTACAATTAGATTCAAGGTTGCACAAGTGAAAAAGGTAAACAAGGTAAATGGGAGAAAATAAAACGTGCACTTCATTAAGTTCATAAGAAATTACATAATAGAAGTTACATTAAGGAGAAGACTTCGCTGTAAAAAACTACAGTGCCATTCAGTTGCTTAACTTCGTCTTGGGGCTACCCTTGGAAGTATTCTCGGCTTGGGTAGTTGCCTCCATAAGAGTTGCCTTATCCTTCTCCTAGGGACCCTCCTCAGCAGGCATGGTTATCAAAGCCAAAACCTCTACAAAGCTTTGAGAGACGGCCCCGTCTGGTGGTTTCTCTGCATCCTTGCCGGGGGCATCTCCCGCATCAGCTAAAGTAGTCTTGGGGGCTTTAATGCCTTTTGCTTGCTCCTGCTGAGAGGGGGGGGGGGGGGGGGGGAGGAGGTTCCGAAGACCTGATAGCTGGAGGGTAAAAGACCTCCTCTGGTCTTCTTAGCCCAGAAGAAGCCTCAACCCCAGCTCGGTTGAGGGCCTCCTCCTAGGTGAGCGTGCAGTAGATACGACATACAGCTGGCACCTTAGCCCTAAGGGCGTCCTCTGTCTCGGCAACTCCAACGTCGTATCCGTGCTGCTCAGCGTCTTCTTTAGCCTTTTCGGCCTCCTTTTTTGCCCTCTCGGCCTGTTCTTTCTACTTCTGAACTTCAAATAACTCCTTCTGTAGAGCTGCTACTTGCTCTTTAGAAGAGGCCAGTTGCTCGTTAGCATCACGTAAAAGCATCCTTTGGTCCTCGGCCTGCTTCTGTGCACCTGCCAGGGCCGAGTCCGCACTTTTCCTCGCCTATTCCTCCTCGGTCAGCCTCTTCTTAAGATCTTGGTTAGAACGGTCGGCGATTTTTAGGGACTCCATGGCTGCCGAGCGCCTGTTCCTCTCGTCTTCCAACTGAAGATAGCAGGAGTTGTTTATCTCCTCAATCCTGAAAGTCGCTTGAATAGCCTTATAAAAGAAAGAAAGAAGAAAGAAAAGAAAAACGGGTCAGTGACCTTGCAAGCAAAAGTAAAGAGACAAAAAAAAAAGGGGGTGCATACCATGCCCAAGTATCTTTTAAGGTTCAAGAAAACCTCTAGCCTCCTAGTACCCCGCAGCTCGGCCATATCAGTTGGGAGTAGCAAGGCCTCCTCCAAAGCCGAGGCCACATGGTAGCCAGTGCCTCCATGGAAGTCCCGAATAGATGCGTTCTCTCTTAGAGGCTCACCATGGAGCATTGGGACTGGGAGCATTGGGACTGGAAGCCAGGCCTGGAGCTCAGTGGGCTAAGCATCCCTTTTATCTGAACCTCTCTGTCCCCCGGGCCTAATCTTCAGCAGCTTCGCTGCTCGCTAGGACTCATCTTCAGACGTTGGGCGGGACCTTCCAACCTCTATCACATCCTTACCCTTCTCCTCTCTTTTCCTTTTCGGGTCGGCTGGTTCCACCCTGTGAGGCAAGGACGGTTGACCAGGAGGAGGAGGAAGTTTTGAGGGAGGAGGGGGGAGCTTGGGGAGGGACGATTCGCTGGGAGCACCTTTCCCATGCTGGGATTCTATGAGTTCCAATAGACTCCTTTTTGATTTTCTTTCAATGCCCATGTCCTCCTCCGAGATGATATCCACCGAGGCAAGGTCCATTTCTGTATAGCTCGGGTCGCCTAGATCACTATGGGGATCCTCGGGCGATTGAACTATGTTGAAGACTTCAAATTCGTCCTCGGATGAGCCTAAGTCCACGATTTCCCCCTCATTCTCTGACTTTTCCTATTCCCCTTCCACTACCTTGGGATGGGAGGAAGATAAGCCCATTAAAGGAACGCCCTCTGGAATTACAATGTCCTCAGGAAGAAGAAACCCCTCCACGGCAACACTAATACGATGTAGACAGGGATCTTTGGCCATTATCACGCACTTGGGTGCTTGAATGGCACGAGAGATGGGTGTGATTCCCAGAATCAAATGAGTAGCCCGAAGTTAACCATCTTCCTCATTGAAGAACACCTTGGCCTTAAGAATCTTGTCCAAACACTCCCTGTTGACCAAGCCGAAGTTTGGTTCAAAGGCATGTCTGTCTACAAAACCCACAAAAAACATGTTAGTCGTAGTAAAGTAGCGCCAACCCTACATGGTACAAAACAAAGAAAACAAATCATCATTACTACTATCCCTAGAACCACACCTAGTTGCCCTTCCTGTGTTGGACAGGGGAGGACATCATGCCATTCCCCGGAGATGATCAAAAAGTCCTTATTTAAGCCCTTACTAGATTTAGGGAGACACTGTTTGAGTCTGATTGTAGGCTTCCTCGTCTTCAGGTAATACCCTTTCCCCTTCAGATAATGAAGGTCGTACACCCAATTAACATCATGGTGGGTTAGCCTTAACCCCATCTTCTCATTCAGCGCATCTACACAGCCCAATATCCTAAATACGTTGGGAGTACACTAGGTAGGAGCTAATCGAAAGAATCTAAGATAACTCCTCATAACCTCCCCCATGGGGATCCTCATGTCGCCCTCTATGAAGGCGATCATGGGGATCACCACCTCACCCTCCTGCCTTTTCTTAAACCACTCCCCCTTCTCACAATACCTAAGGCCAACATTAGGAGGAATCCTGTATTGGGCTCTAAAATCTACCATGGCGTCCTCAGAATCTACTAAACCCTTGAACCTACCCATCTCTATAAGGGGAGCAAAAAACCAGAAGGACTAAGGAAAGAGAATGGGGCCAAGAGTATATATAAAAAAAAAAAAGAAGGGCAGGAAGAGGGAGAAAATGCAGTACAGCAAAGAGGAGAAGCTTGAGAAGACTTACAAAACAGGTGGGACGATCCTTGGACAAGCGTTGAGAATGTATAAAGACCCGGGCGTGCAAAAGAAATATGCAGGTTCAACGTATGTGCACTAAAACAGACGGAACGCTAGGATAACGAATGAAATTAATTTATGGAGTATTTATATCGAAAAGGAAACCCAAAAGCGGGAAAATTCCCGCTTGATAACCAAAGAAAACACCGTCCGTTGGATCGGCATCACACCATTGTACGTGGAGAACACAGAACCGTTAGAATTTAATGAGGGCGCACTCCATATGCCGAAACGCCAGGAACATACCGTGGACAGGTGAAAAGGCTCAAGCGCTAATGGAAAACGAGACTTGACGAGACATGACAAGGGTCCGAAGACATCAAAACCCTCCTCCCCGTCCGAGGATCCGGGCAGCAGGATTTTGAGGGGCTATTGTAGGGCCTAAAGATTTGGCGAACCCAGCCCACTTCATATTGGGCCCAAAGGCCCATGCCGAGAATGTAGGAACGCCCGAGGATGAAAGTAGGAAGCCCAAAGTTCCCAAGGAGCATTGCCGAGGACGATCCCGTCCTCGGCCTGCCGAGATCATAGAAGGGAAGAATGGCATTCATCCAAAGGCAGCCTCCCAAAGCGCCCCGAGGAAAAGGCAAGTACAATGGGTCATCCACGGGAGCTCGGTGAAGGTGCAATTCAAGGAGACAAAGATACCTCCACATTAAATGCCTATGACTGACATACTGGCAACATTAATGAGGAAACGACCCCCGAACAGTGCTACCTGGGTTGCTGCAACCCACAGGAGGTATGGAAAGACGGCTGACGTGACAAGCACGTAAGTGGTGACCTGCACAACCAACAAGTGGACAGTCAAGATCAACTACAAGGGGGTATATAATGTAAGAAATCTTCCAGAGGGGGGGGGGGGGGGACAACCCCAACAGCTCTTGATGGTTCGATATACTGGGGAAAAGCTCCTTGGACTGGGCCGATGATGAACTTTCTCGTAAAAGGATGGCCCGTTCGTGTTTGAATGTCTGATCCACCCATAATAACCGTTATCCCATTCACTAAGACCTAATCCTTTAACCCATTCTCTAAAAATTCATTGTATTGGGCTAACTGGGCTTGAGTCCATTCATCCAATAGCGGAAGTGCTCAAACCCGGTCCCTACAATATATATATATATATATATTATAAATAATAGTTTTTTTTGCTGAATTATATAAATAATAGTTTGATATTTCAACTTTTTTTTTTTTTTAAGAAACGATATTTTAACTTTTAAGTTTTAAGTTTTAACTATTTATTAGTAAAAAAAATAAAAAATAAAAAGTGTGTGAGTGTGACTATTGCTATGAAAGTAAGAAAGGTAATGAATGACTTGTCTAGTCATTCTGACATTTAGAACTTTGGTTTGTGAGTGTGACTATTGCTATGAAAGTAAGAAAGGTAATGAATGACTTGTCTAGTCATTCTGACATTTAGAACTTTGGTTTTTAGTTTTTTTAGTTTTTTTTTCCTTAAATCTATAACCACACATACCACCTACCCTAAGGTTTTAAGTTTTACTCATCAGTTTTCTTTCCACATTATTTTAGTAATACACGAGAAGCCTACAATTGTAGCCACCAACCTCGAAGTACTTGCTCCACAGAACGCAGACCCACGAACCCAGACCCACAAACCCAGACCCACAAAATCGCCGGAGCACATCAGACCACGACCCATGACCATCGGCAGAGCACAATCATCTGCAGAGCACACTCATCGGCGAAGCACAGAGAGAGAAGAGAGAATAAAGAACTGAGAGGGGAAAGAGAAAGATAGAAGAGAGAGAGAGCCTAAGGTGAATAAAAAATAATTTTTGTTTTACAATTGTAGCTACAGTGCGGTCTTAAATATGAGATTGCACTGTAGCCTGAATCTTAAAAATTTAAGATTTGGCCAGTTTGATGGAGTGGTGTTTTTATCTCAAAACATGCTAAAAAATAGGATTTTTATCATTTGAGAGATTTAATGAGAATGCTCTAAGTAGACATCCTCTCAACTGCCAAAATCCCATATCACGCTTCAACAAATTAGGCCTTTGTCAATGGCTCTCAACCTACTTGCTTCACTCCCTATTTGCAATTTCCCAAAAGCTGCTCTCCCATCTAGAGGTCTCATCTGAATGTTCAAAATGTGTATAAAACACCCTTGAACATTTAGATCCCAAATTTCAAATTATCAATTCAAGCTTAAAATCAAACAATAAATGTGCGGAACATGAACATAAGCTAATAACAGAATTGATAAACAATCTAAACCATAAATAATCATAATCACAGCAGTAATTAAATCGTAAAGATAAAGGGAAGAAAGATGCAAACACAAGGACAACACACGATGTGCTATCGAAGAGGAAACCGAAGCCCTCAGCGTAAAACCTCTCCTCCGCCCTCCAAGTGGTCAATAATCCACTAGAAAATGTAGTTGGGATACATGAATAGCAATAGACCCTCCAAGCCTAATCTACCCAATGTACCTAAGCCTTCCAAGCTTCTTTCTCCAACGAGGTTACGCTGAACCTATGTCTTTTCTAGCTTACCGGATTCCGCTATATCCCATAGCATCAACCAATATGAATTAGTCTCTTCCAAACTGCTTCCCAAAGCACCAAAAAGCCTTCTCACAGATATGGGTGTGGTGAGAAAAGAATTTGGTTAAGAACCTCTCAAGGACGTAACAATGGAGAAGGTAAGAGTAGAAGAATTTGAAGAGTCTCTTAGATGAAGATTGTGGATGAATCAATCTTGTTTTTCTCTAGGGTTTCTCTCTCAAAATTCTCTCTGGAAACTCTTTACATTTCGTGGGTATAAGGGTCTATATATAGTGGTGTGTGTTTGGAATGCGAAGAGTCAATTTTTTGAAAACAGAGCTGGCTGGCGACTTGGCCTCGCGACTTGACTGAGTCGTAAAGGTGTAGCCTTGGTTTAAATAATAAAATTGGTGTGTATATTATTGGGATAAAATAAATTCAAATTGAAATAAAATTGGTGTGTACATTATGAGACAAAATAAGAAACTTACAAGATTGCAAGTTTGTTTTCTAGGAGATGTGAGAGTTATATAATGTACCTCTTTAGGTGATAGTTACTTTCAAACTTATGTGATGAATACTATAGATATTATGATTGATTACTATCTACATATCACCTCACATGTATCTCATGCTGTTACTAGTTGCACACTCTACACAAGTTATTCTTTGCTAAACTTAGTACATGAAATTGTGTGCGAAGTTGATTTGGCCATCTAAGATTATATGTTTCTTGATGTTGATACAAAATATGTTCATTGATTGATTTTTGGGGACAAAAAGTGTTACATTCTTGTTTTGGAAAATTCAAGTGTTTTTGAAAAACTTTTAAACTTATACTCATGCATTTCATTCATGAAATAACTTGGTTTGAGTATTTTCTGCATAAAACTTCTTCTGTTTTTCAAAAATTTCATTTTTCCAGATTTTCGATCGATCGAGGGTGTTTTTCGACCTATCGGAAATGCGTTAAAATTTTTGGTTTGAATCTGTCTAGCTCAATTGGTATTCGATTGATGCTCGACCAATCGAAACTGAAGAATTTTCAGTTTTTAAGTTTTTGACCAAAATTTTTTTTATGCATCATTTATGTTTAGGATTCATATGCATTGCATTGTTTTTTTGTTTCCATTTTGCAGTTTTGCGGTCATATCTCTCATTGTTTTCACACATAACATGCATACACTTTGCTAAATTGGGTACTCAACTTGATATAAAAATTTATTGATTAATTTTTGAGTCCTTTGTACGTTTTAGTATATGCTATTTTTATGTGTGAACTGCAAAAAATAATTTTCTTAAGAGATATGATGGATAATCAATGTGCAAATATTTTCTCTATTTGATTTGAGTTCAAACACCATTTATTTATAGGTCACATAGTGTCAAGCTTGCATATATTGAAAGAGAGAATATTTTTCTTCAATTGAACCCTCATTTTTTTTTTAGGTTTGTGTGTTTTTATTTATCCCCACCTCCTAAATTTTTCCCCAAAACTGTTTTTCCCAAAACTTGTTTTGTTTTTCCTATTTTTATAGGGGGAGAAGCTTGTTTTTAACTTTTGTTGTTCGTAGGAGGAGTTGTTGCTCTTCATAAGGGGAGTTGTTTCTATTTTCTATAGAGTTGAATTGTTTTGTATTCCCTTAATTCTCTATTTTATCTTGACTTTTGTTGTTTATATTTTCTGTTTACTCTTTGTTTGAGTTGTCTTTGTCAATACATGACAAAAAGGGGGAGATTTAGATGAAATCCTGTTTGTTTTGTTTAGGGGGAGTTAAAATTGTTTTTGAAAGGGGGAGAATATAAATTTTTTTTGATGTATCTAACTTAGGGGGAGAGTTAGAATTTACTTTCATTTTTATATTGTGTTTCATATTATTGTTTATATGTCTTTCTTTCCACACATGCGGTGATGTGTTCTTTTGAGTGTTTTCAGAAAAGACAGGTACATTCTGATCAAGACCTTCAACCTCTTCTTGCAACTTCTAGGTTAGGAGTCTTAGATTGGGATTTGTGATATAATTAGACATTTTATTGTATTGGGTTGTTCTTGTATTTGAGCATTTCATATTGTATGTAAGTTTTGTCACGAATTGCCAAAGGGGGGTGATTGTTAGGTTCTAAAAGTTTAGAACAATTGGCAAATTGTAAACACAAACTTGTCTAGATATAGATCTTAGAGTCTATAGGTATTATTAGACAATGCTTAAGTTAATATAAGTCAAGATTCAAGAATATACAAGTTGCAAAAAGAAGAGTTCAGAAACTGCCAGGTTCGATCGATTGAAAGGCAGGCTCGACCAATCGAAACACGTATCTGCAGAATTTTAAGTCGGCCCAAACAGCAGTTCAAGCCTATTAAGGATTAGGGTTTCAGATTAACTTCTTCTAGTATATAAAGGAAACCCTAAGCACGTTTATATAAGGCTTTTTAGAGAGAGAAGAGTGTACCTCCTTTGTACCTAGGGTTTTGTACCCAAAAAACTCTCTCATATCTTCTACCTGTGTTATTCCTTGAAAAATCTCAAGATCCGGTGTTGTACAAGTTGTTGCCTTCTCTAGTCATCAAAGGTGCTGATGATCTAAACCTTCAAGGGTGGTCTTGGAGTCACAAACAGGAGAGTTTGTGTTGCTAAACCTTTGAGTGGGATCTCAAAGTCACAAACGTGGGTGTTTGTGTTTTGAAAAGACCAATGAAAGAAGTAGTCCGTGGACTCGGAGCTGTCACGTGGTCGTGGTAGTAAGTTTTCTACTCAAGATAGCAATAGAATGTTAGTGGTCTAAGTCTTATTGTACAAACTTCAATTCTTTTATAGTGGATTTGCGTTTTACCTTGAGGATAGTTAGGTTAAATCCTCCTTAGGTTTTTTACCAGTTTAGTTTTCCTAGGTCATCATATCATTGTGTTCTTTATCTTTCCGCTACTTTGCATGATATGATTGTTTTGTTTTAACCTAGATCAGAATAATAAATCTAAGTATTCACTTGATTAATTAATTAGGTTAAACAATTTAGTTTACAGGAATCTAAAAACGTACAATAAAATCTATGCAATAATTGAGAGAGTCTATGATTTTTTGTGGCTAAATAAGAGTCTATGATTGATACACATACGTTCAAATTCAACGCAGATATAAGATATTTCCTTGAATCCTTAATAAAATTATTTATTCTACTTGTGTCCCTAATTAAATTCTTAGAGATAAAATCAATTTTTCAATAACATGTGGATCTACCCCTCTTCCCGGATTTATCTTTTATCATTTATCTTTCTTTTTTTTTTTTTTTTTATATAAAATTTCTATGCTTAGTGTAAAATACAAATACATCTATCTAACCAAAATAAAATATTTCTTCTTACTATAGTGGACCCAAGCTTTGAATGGTGTCTTCTAAAAAAAAGAATATGCTTTGAATGGTGAATTAAGATATTAACAGCTGTTAAAGAGCTTTCTCAAAAAAAAAAAAAAAAAAAAAAAACAGTTGTTAAAGAGAAATAAAAAGTTAAAAAAAGTAAATAATAAAAAAATTCATTAAAATTAAAACGTGATTGTTGCGTCTATGTGATCAAGCTGTCGAAGCTACATATTTTTCATGGTAGGACAGGCTCATAATTGGAATATTGCTGTAGGCTGTAGCAAGTGCTGCTAAATCTCAACACTTTCTCCTTATTTTTTAATCTTTTTTCACTCTTATCTTTCTTGCTTAATTTATATTATTTTAATAAATTGATTGGGAGTAATTTTAGGATGGATGAAAGTGACTAGGCTTGCGTTTGGATTGAGCGTTTTGCTCAATTTGCGTGTTCAACGTTTTTTTAGTGGGTTTTATAGGTACTATTCACGTATTACCAAACTCAGCAAAATACAGATTTCTAGATAAATTTGTGTCCCACAGCACTATGTACACATTTAAAAATTATTTTGCTATAGTGTTTTCAACAATAAGTTTTCAATTTTTAGGAAACAAGTGGTATCCAGACACACTCTAAAAAACCAGATCCAATGAAAAAAATAGAGAAAAAAAAAGTGTGAGATCATCGAGTTTTCTTTTGAGGTTCACTAAAAATGCAATCTCACCAAAATGAGGAAAAAAATGGTAGAGAAAACGTGAGGGATGAAATGTCTATTTTGGGCAAAATTGCCCCCGATATAATGTGCTTTTTTTTTTTTTTTTTAATCTGTTGGCTTTATCCTTTCTTTCATCAGTAATTTAGTTGATGTGTGTGTATATATATATAATACAACATTAAAGTCACAATTTTTATCACAATTATCCTAAGTGGTAGACTGTAATTAGCTATTTATCACTTTTACATGAACCCACTAATTTTTCTTCACCACTCATAGAGTCTTTCACATAGATAGTTGGGACAAAAATTGTGATTTTTAATATGTGTTTAAAAATTTTAATTGTGAAATGATATATTGAAGTAGCAAAAAGTAATATTTTTGGTTTTAAAGTAACAAATTTATTTTTGAAGAGAGCGGATGTTAATGGTCAGCACGCATGACTACGAAATGTCATATACCATGGATAGCATTGACGTTGATTCATGAGACCATATATGCCAGTCCATGTCTGTTCATAGTATTAATAATACAGAACTTTACCACATGTTGAACATGATGCAAATTATAATTATAATAATGGATATATATTCGGATGAGAATCTCCCAAGCAATATATAAATCCAAGTAATCAACTGCCAAAATCCCATACCAAGCTTCATCAAATTAGGCCTTTGTCAATGGCTCTCAACCTACTTGTTTCACTCCCTACTTGCAATTTCCCAATAGCAGCTTTCCCATCTATAGCTCCCATCCATCTCAAATCACTTGTAACAAGCAGAAGTGACTTTGTTTCTGGTCCTGTCCAATGCAAGGTTTCCAGCAAAATTTCAAGTAGTACTGATATTGTTCGGCGATCAGCTGATTACCAACCTCCCATTTGGGACTATGATTACATTCAGTCACTAAGAAGTGAATACGTGGTACATAATATATAGTATTGTTATTTCATTGTTAGATTTACTAGTACTTGAATTATTATTGGAAATTGATCACTGGGCTCATGTTAATTATAAGGATCTGGTTATTGTATGTCTTTAGAGCACATATTAGTACGTCATCTATTTTTAAAATCATTTTATGGAGAATTGAAAAAGTTGTCACAAAAGTTGGTAACTTTTTTCTTTTTCCATAAAAAATTTTCTTAAAATAGTTTACTAATGTATGTCCTAAAAGTATACATTAGTAAAACCCTAATTATAATATTGTGATGTAGGGAGAAGAGTACACAGGGCAAGTTAACAAGTTGAAGGAACAAGTGAGGATGATGCTTCACAAAGTGATGGATCCTTTAGAGCAACTAGAGCTGATAGATACCTTACAAAGACTAGGATTGTCTTATCACTTTGAGAGTGAAACGAAGAGAATACTGGAAGGTCTATACAACAATAATCATGGTGGTGATTTGTGGAAGGAGAATTTATATGCCACAGCTCTTAAATTTCGTATGTTTAGACAACATGGATATAGTGTGTCTGAAGGTAATTAGGAAAGAAAATGAAGTCACTGGTTGATATTTATAAGTTATAACTAACCAATGTTTTTGAATTATAGTGCACTTTTGACCTTTATTTTAGTATTCAATTTTTTTTTTTTTTTTACTTTTGTCCTTTATATTTTATACTGTTTTTATATTGTTCATGCTGTCTACTTCTATTAATAATCTAACCATTAAGAGGTGATACCCCAAATTTTGTGAATTTGATTGAATTGGATTGGTTAAGTGTGCTTTAAGTCCTATGTTAGATGTTTACTAGGTAGATCTTGTGTGTTGCATTTATAAATAACCACAATGAGTCACATATGTAACTTGATTATACTCATTTTTTACTATTCCTACTAATGTTAGCTCTTATACAAATAACAACAAAAATATATACAACTTCCTTGAGATTGTTTAGGTGTACCAATGAATAATAAATAAAGTTTAATTTAAAAAAAAAATCAAATTACACTTCATAATTAAACATTTAATATACAATAACTTGCTTCTTGTACCCTTCAAACACCTGTTAATCACTGTTGGGTTGCTACGTGTAGAAGTTTTTAATAGTTTCATGGAGAGAGGAAGTTTCAAGGCATGTCTTTGTGATGATACCAAGGGAATGCTAGCCTTGTATGAAGCTTCATTCCTTTCGATAGAAGGTGAAAATATCTTGGAGGAAGCAAGAGATTTCTCAAAAAACCATCTCCAAGAATTTGTAAAGCAGAATAAAGATCAAAATCTTTCTACTGTAGCAGTGAGCCATGCCTTGGAGCTTCCACTACATTGGAGGATACTAAGGGTGGAAGCGAGATGGTTCATTGATGTATATAGGAGCAAAGAAGATATGAACCCTACCTTGCTTAAGCTTGCAGAACTAGATTTCAACATGGTGCAAGCAACCCACCAAGAAGATCTCAAACAAGTGTCAAGGTAAAAAGCTTGTTAATTTTGATTTTGTAATTTAAGCTTCATTTGATATAATTATTCATTGATAACATATTTTACACATTAATGACCCTTGGAAGCAAGAGAGTCAATACTGTATCGGAGGCTGTACCGGTTTGGCCAGCGGTACGATATATTTCGGATACCAGTCAATACCAGTGTACCGTTTCGGGTTTACCGCTATTTTTTATATTTATATATATATATATATGTATGTATGTATGTGTGTGTATATATATATTATAATAAATATAAAAGTTTACCATAAAACATTTCCTCAATTCAGAACAATTATTCATGGTTTTAGATTTTAGTATCAATTAAAAGAAAAAAAATATATAAAAAATAGAAAGCTTAAAAGTTACCATTGCATACTAAGAAAACAAATAATACTAATAAGTTAATACAAATATGTTACTATTCTGCCCTAACAAAAATTCAAAAATTACAAAACTTAAAAAAAAAAAAAAAAAAAAATTTCTATGCCAGCCGGTATTGCTTGAAATTGGCCGGTACATGGTCGATACGGCCAGTATTTAAACCAGTACGAAACGTTGATATTTCGATACCGATATACATACCGGTACGGTACATACCGAACGGTACCGGTACGGTATTGACTATCTTGCTTGGAAGGAATATTGTATAGAAATTGAAGCATAAACTAATAAATACTAAAATTAAAATCAAATTTGATAGCAACATGAACAAATAATTTACTGGGCCGACCCTATATATTATGGGGCCTAAGACCAAAATTAAATTGGAGCAAATTATATATTTAAATATCAATTCATTAATATAAAAATTAGTAATTAAATCTTTGTATTAAGGTTATGTCAAGTTGCCAACTATAATATTTTTGATATCTCTAATTAAATTTTGATTGTATATTTATTTATTAGTAATTAGTCATATATGTATTTGATGTTTTCTTTTTTTTATAAAACTTAATTTTTCATTAACAACTGCAATATTACTTATAAATGAAAAGTATCTGATTGTAGACTACTATATATTAAAAAGTTGAAATTCGATTTAAAAAAAAAAAAAAAAAAAAAACCCAGAAAGAAGAAAAGAGAAAGGTATGAACGTAACCTATAAGGTTTGGAATTATTTTTTTCTTTTCGGTCTCTTGATTTTCTTTGTTGAGAGAGTGAGAGAGAAAGAGAGAATTTTCAGCTTCTTTGAGAGAGATTACATCTTCTACACTCTAAATCTCTCACATAGAAGAAATGGAGAGTCCGTCATCATACGGAGATTTTTTTTTATAAATTTTTTTTCTCTTTTTAAAAAAATACTTTTTATTTATTGACTAATTTTTAAAGGTTTAATTAATACTCATATCCTATTGATTAAAATTTGGGGCTTAAGCTGTTGTCTAATTCACCTAAGGCACATGTTGGCCCTCATAATTAAATTAGTTATAGCCTAAATTTTAAAAGTTAAGTTATGTTTAACTTACCCAATTCAAAAGGTTAAATATGCATCAATATAAAAAGAAAATTGATTTTTTTTTTTTTTTTTTTGCTTCAAATAAAGGTGGTGGAGGAGCACTGGCATTGCAGAAAAGTTGAACTTTGCGAGGGATAGGTTGACAGAGAGTTTCTTCTGGACAGTGGGGTGTACGTTTCATCCTCACTTTGGATATTGTAGGAGAATCTCAACAAAGGTCAATGTACTCATTACAGTATTAGATGATATTTATGATGTGTACGGAACTGTAGATGAACTTAAGCTCTTCACGGACGTTGTTGAGAGGTTGGTATTAATGACAATACGCCTCAAATGCTTCAAAGCTATCTTTGACATAAAGACTTAAGTGTGCTCTTTGTGATTCCAGGTGGGATATCAATGCAATGGATGGGCTCCCAAATTATATGCAGATATGTTTCCTAGCTCTACACAATTCAGTTAATGAGATGGCTTTTGATATACTAAAGGAACAAGATTTCCACATCATTCGATATTTTAAAAAAACGGTATGCAATTGACTTCTAAATCCATCTATATTAATCCTTAACATTTTTTTCTTGAACATATGGTGTGTTATACTACCTTAAATTCATTGTTCCACCATAAATTTTTCAGTGGGCAGATTTATGTAAAGCTTATTTGTTGGAGGCAAAGTGGTACTACAGCGGGTATACACCAAGACTTCAAGAATACCTTGAGAATGCATGTTTTTCAATTGCAGCACCAACTATACTATTGCATGCTTATTTTTCCTACACAAATCCCATAACAAAGGAAGCCCTAGATTGCTTGGAAGAGTACCCCAACATAGTTCGTTTGTCATCAATGATTTTGCGATTAGCAGATGATCTTGGAACATCTACAGTACGTAGACCACACTATCCTAAGAGTTTCATCAACATGACTTTCGTTTCATATAATTCACAAACCCTCACAATCTTTTTTTTTTTTTTTAATTTTTTTATATCAGGATGAATTAAAAAGAGGCGATGTTCCTAAATCAATCCAGTGTTACATGAACGAAACTGGTGCTAGCGAAGAAGATGCTCGTGAATACATTAGGTGTTTGATTAGTGCAACATGGAAGAAGATGAATGAAGAACGAGCAACGACTTCTCCCTTCTCTGAAACATTTATTGAAATTGCATTCAATCTTGGAAGGATGGCCCAATGCATATACCAGTATGGAGATGGGCATGGTGTTGGAAACCATGAAACTAAGGATCGTTTATTATCATTGTTTGTTCAGCCCATTCCGCCATATAAAGATTAACATGATGAATTATTGATATATAAGGATGTAGATTTGAAGTTTTAACTCATCAATTGTATTACATATTACCTTTGAGATTTGTGAGTTAGTTTGTGTCTATGAGAGTTTTGTGATTGTTTGCAAGTGTTTGTGAGGTTTTGATTGAGTGCGGTTGTAATCCATATAATTAATTATGAATTTTAGTTGGCATTGTATGTTGACATAGGCTTGGAGTTAGTCAAACCATGTTAAATATTGTTCTCTTGAGTGATTGTTTTATTTTATTTTTATTCATGTGAAAGTGCTTCCTATAGCCTTAAATCACAACAAATTGGTATCAAAGCTCAAAGTTTGGTCAAGTTCACCAAAAAATATGTTTAGTGCATAGTAGCGGAGTTAGAGGGGAGCTAAGGGGGTCATGGGCTCCCCTAGCTTTTTGAAAATTTCATTTGTAGCAGAAAAAAATAATTAAAAAAATTGATAAATTACATGTAACTTATATGCAAATTAGCAGACTAGCCCCCACTAGAATTTTGAGGAGAAAAATTATTGGCTACTTTGGTCTCCTTTAAATCTTAAATTTCCATAGAAAGGTCCAAATATAAAAAAATTTCAATTGATACAAAGACCCACAGAAAAAAAAAGTGTTTGGCCTAAGTTCAATTCAACAATAAATTTCCAAATCCAAATCCAAAAAATCTATAACAAATTCCCAAATTAGCTAAGTGGGGAGGAAAAAAAAAATCCCTTGCAAATCAAGATTCCTCAAAATACAAATCGAAAAAACATTGGAATATAACGAATGTTGAGTTTTTTAGACCCCTTAAACAACAGTTGGATTAACCTAGTGAATTAGCCAAGTGATTAACTTAGTCAAATTATGCAAATTTAAGTTAACACAATCAAATAATCATATCAAGCATATAGCAGCGGAAATATAAATAACACAATGATATGATCACCTAGGAAAACCAAACCGGTAAAAAATCTGGGGATGATTTAACCTAACTATCCTCAAGGTAAACTTGAATCCACTATATGAAAAAATCGAAGTTCATACAATAAGACTTACAAGCTCCCACGCTCGACTTCCTATTGCTGCCCACCAGTAGAACTTACTGACACAACCACGTGGAAGCTCCGAATCCATGGACTCCTTCTTTCTTGGATTCACCACTAGATATAAGCACACACACTTGTTTTTCTTTAGGCTTCAATGGCAGCAACTGAGTTGATCATCAAGGTGTAGATAACATCTCCTCCTTGATAATCCTATGTTTATGTGAAGGAAAGATCCTCAAGGATCTCGCAAGAGATTCACACAAACCGCAAATATGAGCAACAAGAGCATCACTAAAAATGTGGCTAGGGTTTGCCTTATATACCTAGGGCAAAAACATAAAACCCTAAACGTTTTAGGAGTTAGGGCTGAGTTGGAAATTCTGCAGAAAAAAAAATCTGGCCGACTTTCGATCGATCGAGTCTAAGATTCGATCGATCGAGCCAGGCCGAAAGTAACAAATACTTCTGCAGGCTTTCGATTCCAACTTTACATAAAAGATACAATTTTGAGCAAGCCTAAACAAGACTAAACAAACTGTTTTGATTATGGTTTGCCAACATTACACATTAGAATTCTAAATACATAAAATCCTAAGTCTTTAGAACCTAACAAACTCCCCCTTTGGCAATCTGTGACAAAACACAAATTAAAAACTCAAAGTTTACAAATAAAAGCCCTTTACAAAAAAATGCTCATAACAACAAATCCAATCCTAACTACTATTCATTAGTTGCAAGTGTAGACAGCAGCAAAATTGAATCAACCTGTATATTTCCTGAAACACTAAACAAAACGTATAAATGCATATGTGACAGAAAAACAGTAAATCAACAAATATGCAAACTAACTCTCCCCCTAAGTTAAATACATCAAAAACAATGTTAACTCTCCCTAAACAGAACATTCTTGTATTTTCCACACATATTCCCAATATGGATTTCATCTAAATCTCCTCATTTTTGTCATGTATTGACAAAGATAACTTAAACAAAGAGTAACAACTCAACAGAGAATAAGAGGAAATAGAGAATGAAGGGAACACAAAAAAATTCAACTCTATAGAAAAGAGAGACAACTCCCCCTATGAACAACAAAGGTTAAAAAAAACTTCTCCCCCAATAAAAATAGGAAAAACAAAATCTGTTTTGGGAAAACAGTTTTGGGGAAACTTTAGGAGGTAGGGAAAAAAAAAAAACACACAAACCAAACTTAAAAACTAAGTTGATAAGGTGAGGATACACATGAAAAAAATATTCTCTCATTCAATAAATGCAAACTTGACACTATGTGACCTATAAACAGTTGCATGAGTAGAGAAAATATTTACACATTAATTATCCATCATATCTCTTAAGAAAAACATTTTCTGCAGTTCACACATAAAAATAGCATATACTAAAATGTACAAAGGACTCAAAAATTAATCAATCAATTTTTAAATCAAGTTGAGTACCCAATTTAGTAAAGTGTATGCTGTGTGAAAACAATGAGAGATATGACTGCAAAACTGCAAGATGGATACAGAAACAATGCAATGCATGTGAATCCTAAACATAAATGATGTATGAAAAAAAATTTGGTCAAAAACTTAAAAACTAAAAACATTTTGCATCAAAATTAAGAAACTTTTAATCTTGGATGGCCACAACAAGATCACACACAATATAATATACCAAGTTTAGCAAAGAGTAACTTGTGTAGTGTGTGCAACTAGCAAAAACTTGAGATACATGTGAGGTGATATGTGAATAGAAATTAAACACAAAGTCTACAAAATTCATCACATAGAATTTGAAAGAGATTATCACCAAAAGAGTTACATCCTATAACTCCCACATCTCCTAGATCATAAGTTTGCAATCATGTAAGTTTCTTGAATTTTGCCTCATAATATACACACAAATTTTAATTGTTCAGAAACTTATTAAATAGCCGGGATAATGTACACACCAATTTTATTTGATTGATTTAATTAAGGTCCAATAATGTACACACCAATTTTAGCATTTAAACCGAAGCTACACCTTATGTTCTTTTTGTGCATGTGCTACACTTTCTTGAGCACAAAATCTTACGATATGCACCAAGGTGTTCATGATTGGCTAGTAAACAGTTGTGAGATGGTTATTTATGCCTTTCTCAAAAGGATCAAGTCCGACAATCAAAAGTATGTGACTTCAAGATTAAGATCATGTGAGCAAAAACAATAAACATCTTCCCACACAGCATGCACTACAAAGCTCAAACTAGTATAGTGCAATAAAATAAGCTCATCCAAGCTAAACAAGGTACATAAACATGTTATGTAAAGATAATATGACCAATCCTTGATTATAAATCCAAGATGTGAAATACAAAACACAAAAATCTTTTTGGTTTTAAAAAATTTTATGACAAAAAACAAAAAGCACATATTTTGCTAAATTAACAATGGCAAATGCAAAAGCAATGCATGATAGTGCTTAACTAAGCTATAGAGGGTACACAAATAAGAAATATCAATTTCTTAATTAACCCATGAGTACATGTACATACTAGTACATACTCACACAAAATCAGAAATAGCTTATCACTTATATAACACATGCTATTCAAGTATCTCCACAATGTCAAGCATGTTCTAAATTAAGAGAGATATCATAATTCATGTAATCCTCAAAACAAATAAAACAAGACACAAAATAAAATATTTTTGTCTTTTTGAAAATTTTCAATGTTTTTGGATTTTTTTTTAAAATAAAAAAAAAAAAACCTAAAAAGCAAAACAATCAAAAACAGAAACAAGACATGTCCACAAACAATTAAAAGAATTAAAACAGGGATAAGTCAACAACACTCACCTTAGAGAATCTTTTCTCACCCATATAGCACGAGTCTTCGGTTTTGTAGGTGAAAATCCATAAGAAACAGAGTGTATTTGAGGGATTACACCAATCTTCTGAGAAAGACTAAAATCCTGCAAATTCCTTTCACAAGCCAATAAGCTTAAATTTTTCAAAAGCATATGAAACAATTTATTTGGACTTATGGCAGGAGAAATATCATCACATATCCTAGATTGACATACAGAATGCTTAAGTTTCAATTTATGACAATTAGGACGAATGTGGCCGGAGACACCACAAAAGTGACAAACAAGAACAAATTTAGGAACATCGGTATTCCTAACAACAAATCTAGTCTCAGATTTTGATTTTTGCCTCAACAAAGAACAATTTGGTCTAATATGACCAACAACACCACAAAGGTGACAAGTAGGCACAAAAACAGATTGATTATGCTCTCTAACAGTAGGTTTAGACTTAGGTTTAGAAACTTCAGCATCTAAACCAGAACTTTTACATTTATCTAACCTAGCAAAATAAGCCTTTTCTTTATTATTCCTCTTGAAAGGAGGGATATAAACTTTCTCAGTTTTAGGTTTAAGAGAAACAGAAACACTTTTGTTATCATCAGCAAGCTTGGTACTAGTCAAATTTTTAATTTTAGTTTTAGATTCAACTAACTCTTGTTCCAAGCTTTTCATCTTCTCATCTTGAGAGGAAATTTGATTTCTTAAAAATTCATTCTTTTTATTAGACTCATTTAATCTCATAATCAAATCATCTTTTTCAAGATTAGCCAATTTTAACTCTTCCTTGAATTTCTTAGCAATTTTCATAGATTTCACAAATTCCTTACGGAGAGTTTCACAGGCATCAATAAAATTAACAGAAGCATAAGTAGAAACATGATCAGAAAGACATTTCAAATTATCCATGACAACAGGGGTCAAAGATCAGCTCTTAGATCAAAAGATCTAAAACAAAAGAGCTACCCGCTCTAATACCACTTGCTGAGTTTTTTAGATCCCTTAAACAGCAGTTGGATTAACCTAGTAAATTAGCTAAGTGATTAACTTAGTCAAATTATGCAAATTTAGGTTAACACAACCAAATAATCATATCAAGCATATAGCAACAGAAATATAAATAACACAATGATATGATCACCCAGGAAAACCAAACCGGTTAAAAACCTTGGGATGATTTAACCTAGCTATCCTCAGGGTGAACTTGAATCCACTATATGAAAGAATCGAAGTTCATACAATAAGACTTACAAGCCCCCACGCTCGACTTCCTATTGCTACCCACCAATAGAACTTACTGACACAACCACGTGCAAGCTCCGAATCCACGGACTCCTTCTTTCTTGGATTCACCACCAGATACAAGCACCCACACTTGTTTTTCTTTAGGCTTCAATGGCAGCAACTGAGTTGATCATCAAGGTGTAGATAACATCTCCTCCTTGATAACCCTAAATTTATGTGAAGGACAGCTCCTTAAGGATCTCGCAAGAGATTCACACAAACCGCAAATATGAGCAACAAGAGCATCACTAAAAACGTGGCTAGGGTTTGCCTTATATACCTAGGACAAAAACATAAAACCCTAAAAGTTTTAGGAGTTAGGGCTGAGTTAGAAATTCTGCAGAAAAAAAATCTGGCCGACTTTCGATCGATCGAGTCTAAGCTTCGATCAATCGAGTCTAAGCTTCGATCAATCGAGTCTAAGCTTCAATCGATCGAGCAGGCCGAAAGTAACAAATACTTCTACAGCCTCTCGATTCCAACTTTACATAAAAGATACAACTTTGAGTAAGCCTTGATGGGGTAGCAAAAAATACCGACTGTGTTTCGTCCAAGGGAGTCGTCCATGATCTCCAGTCAACTAAATGACCAGGTCTTTGATTCGTCCAGTATGATCGTCCATGACCTTTAGTCAATTGAATGAACCCTGGGCGTTCAGGACGGAAGGGTCGTCCACATGCAAAGCGCATAGACAACCACACAACAATTTTAAAAAGAGTCGTCCATGGGCATTGCACATCGACGACCATGTAACACTTGACAAAATTCTGAAGTGGTTAATCAACCCGTGTTCATCGCCAGCAATTTCTCCTAAGTATGTAACTTCCATCAGCAGTTACTACTTCTATAGCCGTTGGGGAAGTTATCTCCGTAATTCCGGATTTCCACAAATCTTGGGGAAGTTATTAAAACAAGTAACTGCCCCAAGGTTCCCTATATAAGGACCGGTCTGAATCAGACAAATGTATGAAATACTGAGATTTTTTACTCCCAATATAGTTAGAACTCCATTCGAGAGAAGATACTAACTTAGTCATCGGAGGGTCTTAGGCCGGTCCACCCCGGTCTCCTTTGATATTTTGTTTATCTTTCAGGCCTTCGCTACCACTTTCAGCCCATCGAAGCCGAGTTGTGCAGCCAATTGATTCTGTTCATCATCAGTTGGCGCTGTCTGTGGGAAGAGAAACTTCAAGTTTGGCAGTTTCTTCCTTCGACAAAAGGCTGTATGGTTCGGACTAGATCAAGGGCCACTAGCCTAGGCCACCAAAAGAGTAGGGATGCTTCTAACCATCCCCACCGAGATCACCAATCAGCGCCTGTCATGCAATCGCCTTCCATCCAACACATGCAATCCATGGCGGCTGCTATGGCAGAGTTAACTCGCTAGAATAAAGAATTGACTAGGGAGATAGAGAGGCAGCGCTGTGAAGGACATGCTGAAAGGTAATCCCAGAGTCAAGAAGATAAAGGGAGACATGCTGAGCCCGAGACTCAATCAAGAGGCACCACTTCGCAAAGGGTGCCACATTTGGAGAAGGAAATGGATCAGATGAGGAAGGTTAAGGACGAGATGAAGGAGAACATGAGAAGGACAAATCCCGTAGAGGACTTGGTTCACCGAACAGATTCCCCTTTCACGGCTTCCATCAACAGGCATCCCTTGCCGTCGAAGTTCAAAATACCTTCCCTGGATTCATATGATGGAGCGCGCCTTTTGATCATATCGCTACTTTCAAGACCACCATGCATCTCCAAGGGGTTCCAGACGAGATTATGTGTAGAGCCTTCCCTACTACTCTTAAGGCACCAGCGCGAGTATGGTTCAGCAAAATACCCCAAAATTTTGTAAGTTCTTTTGAGGAGTTAAGCAAATTATTTGTCAATAATTTCATTGGAGAACAGAGGCATAAGCGTTTCTCGTCTAGCTTGTTAACCATAGAGCAAGGAGAGAATGAAAGCCTACGTTCCTTTATCACACACTTCAATAGGGAAGCCCTGACAGCAGACGAGGTGGACGACAAACTATTATTGGCAGCCTTCCACAATGGGGTTAACTCGGACTTATTCATTCACAAGTTGTATGAGAAAAAGCCCCAATCCATGGCTGAACTCGTCCACTCAGTCCAAAACTTTATGAACGCAGAAGATGCAATCATAGCTAAGAAGAGGAAGAGGGCTGAAAGAATAGAAGTCAACCCCACTCGTCACTCTGAGCAAGGGTCTCGTCCAAAGAAGGGACGAACGGAAGATAAAAAGGATCGAGACAGGGATAGCAATAAGGCAGGCCCATCAGCAGGGAATCAGAATTACACACCCTTGAATGCCCCACTCGATCAAGTGCTCATGCAAACCAAGGATGATCCTTCCTTGAAGTGGCCAGAGAAGATGAAGGGAGATCCTAATAAGTGCAATAAGAATAAATATTGTCGCTTCCATAGAGATCATGGGCATGACACGGACGAGTGTTATGACTTGAAGCAGCAGATTGAGAATCTCATTAGACAAGGAAAGTTGAGGCATTTCGTTGGAAGGGATCATAAAGATGAAAAATTGAAAGCAAAGATGGAAGAGTCATCACGGCCCCCACTCGGAGAAATAAGGGTTATCATTGGAGGGACTTCTGAAGGAAAATCTTTTAGATCAAAGAAGACGTATCTTAAAGTGGTGCAAAATGTCCAACTCTCTGGATGATCCCCAAGGACGAGGGGGACGGACGAGCCAACCATTTCTTTCACAGATGAAGAAGCTGAAAGAATTCATCATCCACATGACGATGCAATTGTCATTACCCTACTCATAGCAGATTACAGAACCAGGAGGGTGTTGGTGGATAATGGAAGTTCAGCGGATATATTGTATTATCCTGCCTTCCAGCAGATGAGGCTTGGACGAGATCAGCTTCGTCCAGCATGCTCGCCACTGATAGGATTTGGAGGAATGAAAGTGCAGCCTGTAGGTACCATTACCTTGCCTGTAGTGGTAGGGTCATACCCGCAGCAGATAACTAAGGAAGTAAATTTCCTTGTGGTGGATTGTTCATCCTCATATAATGCCATCATTGGAAGACCAACCTTGAACAGTTGGAAAGCGGTAACATCTACCTACCATCTATCAGTCAAATTCCCTATGGAGTGTGGAATTGGACAAGCACAAGGAGATCAGTTGGCAGCCAGGGAGTGTTATCTAGCCATGTTGGCTATGGACGAGCAGATGCAGACTATAAGTATAGAAGAAAGAAAAATTGTTGCAGAACCGACTGAAGTATTGGAAGATATTTTATTACAAGAAAATGATCCTGAGAAATTCACTAGAATTGGAACAAGTATGAAGGAGAAGGCGAAAGAAGACCTCGTCCAGTTTCTAAAAAAGAATGCCAATGTTTTTGCATAGAGTCATAAAGACATGCCTGGCATTGATCCAAGTGTAATCACTCATCGACTAAACGTGTCCCCCTCTTCTAAGCCTATTCATCAAAAGAGGAGGGTGTTCACCCCTGAATGAGAGAAGGCTATCAAGGAAGAGGTTCAAAAACTAACCACAGCACAGTTCATCCGGGAAGTCTATTACCCGGATTGGTTGGCAAATGTAGTGATGGTAAAAAAAAGCAAGTGGCAAGTGGAGGATGTGCGTTGACTTCACTAACTTGAATAAGGCTTGCCTTAAGGATAGTTATCCCTTGCCTCGTATTGATCAATTGGTTGATTCTACAGCTGGCCATCAACTGTTGAGCTTCATGGATGCCTTCTCAGGATATAATCAGATAAAGATGGACGAGGCAGACCAGGAAAAGACATCTTTTATTACCAGTCAAGGTTTGTTTTGTTACAAGGTGATGCCCTTCAGTCTGAAGAATGCAGAGGCAACTTACCAAAGGTTGGTGAATCACATGTTTCGTCCACAGATAGGACGGAATGTAGAGGTATATGTGGATGACATGCTTGTGAAGAGCTTAGATGAGGGAAACCACTTGGACGATCTTCAGGAAACCTTTGAAACACTTAGGTGATACAAGATGAAGCTGAACCCAAGTAAATGTGCATTCGGAGTATCGTTAGGAAAGTTTCTAGGATTCATGGTTTCAGAGAGAGGAATTGAGGCAAATCCAGACAAGATCCAAGCCATTTTGAACATGGAACCACCGAAGAATATCAAGGAAGTCCAATCCCTAACTAGATGAGTTGCAGCTCTGAACAGGTTTGTCTCAAAAGCCACTAATAAGTGTTTACCCTTTTTTAAGATTCTCAGGAAGGCATTTGAATGGACAGACGAGTGTCAAAAGGCCTTCCAGGACCTAAAGCACTATCTTACTACGGCTCCATTGCTAAGTCCGTCCGTTTTAGGAGAAGAATTATATCTATACTTAGCAGTGTCCCCCATATGCCGTAAGTTCAGCGTTGATCAGGGAGGAAGAAAAGGTGCAAAAGCTTGTGTATTATACTAGCCGGGCATTGAGAGGAGCGGAAGGAAGGTACCCATTGATAGAGAAGTTAGCCTTCGCGCTAGTAACCGCTTCTAGGAAGTTAAGACACTACTTCCAAGGTCATGTCGTCATTGTCATAACTGATCATCCACTCAAGAAGGCAATGAACAAACTTGAAGCTGCAGGACGATTAATTCAATGGGCAGTTGAGCTCAGTGAGTTTGACATTCGGTACCAACCGAGGAATGCAATAAAAGCTCAAGCCCTGGCAGATTTCATTGCAGAATTCACTCCAAGTTATGAGGACTTGGATGAGAAAGAAGACAGTAAAAAATGGGTCGTCCATGTAGACGAGTCGTCTACACTGTATACAGGAGGTATAGGAGTTGTCTTGCAGTCACCAGAAGGAGATAAACTGAAGTACAAGGTTCGCTTGCAATACCAGACAACTAACAATGAAGTGGAGTATGAAGCCCTTCTTAAAGGGTTGGAGTTGGCTAAATCTGTGGAAGCAAGCTCAGTACTCGTCCTGGGAGACACACAATTGGTCATAGGCCAAGTAAATGGAACATGTGAAGCCAAGGAAGATAGAATGAAGAGATATTTGAAGAAGGTGTTACGCCTTGTGAAGAAATTCAGAGAAGCTAATTTCGTTCAAATCCCAAGGGAAGAGAACATGGAAGCGGACACTTTAGCGAAGGAAGCCTCCGCCAATGAAGCAATCAACAAGTTAGATGAAATACGATACATGCCAAGCATAGACCTTCCATTGCAGATAGAAGGTGAGGAGAATTGGATGACCCCAATAGTCTCATACCTGAAGGACGGAAGGCTTCCAGAAGGGAAGGACGAAGCCAGGAAGCTTAGAGTTAAATCAGTGAGATACATCCTTATGGACGAAGTGTTGTACAAAAGATGTTTTTCACAGCCATACCTGAGGTGTTTAGCTCTAGACAAGGCGAATTACATGCTGAGAGAAGTTCATGAAGGAGCATGTGGAAACCATTCAGGAGCTAGATCACTCGTCCACAAGGTCATTCGTGCAGGGTACTACTAGCCAACCGTCCAAGCTGATGCTAAGGCAAATGTTAAGGTATGTGACCAATGTCAACGTTTCAGTAATATTCCTAAATAGCCTTCAGAATACCTCACCCCAATAATGGCCCCTTGGCCTTTTGCACAGTGGGGTTTGGATATTTTGGGCCCCTTTCCAACTGGAACCAGACAGATGAAGTTCTTGGTGGTGGGCATAGATTATTTCACCAAATGGGTGGAAGCCGAACCCTTAGTGAAAATCACACAACAAAATGTCAAAAATTTCGTCTGGAAGAATATTGTATGCAAATTTGGAGTACCAAGAGTACTAGTATCTGACAATGGACGACAATTTGACAACACCCCCTTCAGAGAATTCTGTGAACAGCTTGGAATCAAGAATCATTATTCCTCACCCTCCCACCCATAGGCTAACGGACAAGCAGAAGTAGCAAACCGATCCTTGTTGAAAATCATCAAGACTCGGCTTGAAGGGGCAAAGGGAGTATGGCCGAATGAATTACCAGGTGTTTTGTGGGCTTACAAAACAACAGCGAGGACTCCCACAGGAGAGACTCCTTTCAAACTGGCTTATGGGAGCGAAGCAGTCATACCTGCAGAAGTGCATATGGCCAGCCATAGGGTGATGAAGTATCAAGATGAGGAAAACAACGAACAGCTTCGTCTTAACCTCGATCTCATAGACGAGGTAAGAATGGACGCGGAGCAAAGAACAGCAAGGTATAAAAACCTCATGGCAAAGCAGCATGATGCTATGGTAAAACCCAAGCGCTTCAGCATTGGGGATCTCGTCCTTAAAAGGGTTTCTTTGGCCACCAAAAACCCGGCCCATGGGAAGCTGGGACCAAACTAGGAAGGACCTTACAGAGTTATCAACTCCAAGAGACAAGGATCCTACTATTTGGAAGCCCTGGATGAACGAAAGTTAGAGCACCCGTGGAATGTTGAACACCTAAGGAGATACTATCAATGAAGGGTGATCATGGACGAGCCCTGGCATGGACGAGACCCTCGGACGTTTGAAGTAATGCTTAATATTATTTTCCAGTATTTGCTTATTACTATTATGTTTTAAGTGTATAAGTATTTTATGCTGCTCATGGACAAAGTTATGTTGTATTATGTGTTTTTAATTCCCTAAAAGCACAAGCTCTTAAGCATGTGTCATGATTGTGGACGAATGATTACATAGTATGGATTTCTAAATATACATATGGTGTGTTTTAAATATGTATGATTGTATGGGAATCCTTCATTTTCTATGATTCAAAATGATCCACGGAAGGCGAAAAGCCAAAGACGAGTAAAATCCTTGGACGCAAGGAAGTATCGTCTAAAAGCTTTCCTTTAGATAAGAATAAAGCAAGAAAAATAAACAAGGTATGTCCGTTTAAGCTCAAGACGAGACAAACCTGAAGTGTAATCGTCTACACCATGGACGAACAATGTGCGTGTGAAAACACCACAGCCCCATAGACGAGTCTAACCAACTTAACAATCCAGCCTATGGACGAGCATTCGTTGGGAAAATTTTATTAAAGACGAGTAAACAATCGTCCTAAATTTGAGCAACGATTAAATCTGGCGAAAAGACATCATTCATGGACGAACTTTACAAAGAAAATAAACCTCTCACGATGTTATATAGGAAGGAGCTCATCCATATGTTCAAGGCGAGATAAAACCTCCATAAACGAGAAAATTCCACAACCACAAGAATGGTATGGACGACATAAATGAGGTTTGTTCACAAAGCTTAAGGAATATTCAAACACAATGAACAATGAAAAGGAAAAGCATTCATACATTCATAAAATTTAAAGGGTAGACGACCACCGTCTAAAAACCCTTAAAGAGTAGATTGCTTATTCATAAAACTCGTCCATAAACTTGGACGAAGAAATTGTACTTGAATAAATTCTAAAAGTAATAAGCAAAAGCCCAAAACACTAGGCACCTCCAAATAAAATTAAAATATAAAACTTTCTAAAGGGAAGATGAAATCACTTGGATTGACCACTGGGAGCATTCTTTGGATCGTCTTGTGTCACCTCGTTATTAGTGTCGTCCACCACATTGACGTCCTCAGAACTTGTCGTTAGCAAAGAACTTTCTGTAGCAAGAGGAAGCTTGAAGGAGTCAAAGTTCAGATCAGGGAAGGCTTCTTTGGCATCAGCATGGAAGTCCTCATAGCCAGCAGCATAGTGACTGTCTAGACGATTCTTAAGCTCGTCAGACTTCTTGAAGGCTAAAATGGCTTCCTTGCGTGCTTTCCCCAAAGACGAGGCAAATTCTGAAGCTTGTCCTTCCAGATAAGCGATGCGAGTATCTTTTTCAACGGCATCTGCTTTGAGTTCTTCCACCTCGTTCTTCAACTTCGTCTCACTTGCCAGCAAACGGTTGGAGTCGTCAGTCAGCCTGATCACCTCCCCTTTCTTCAACAGAATTTCATTGTTCAGCTCTTTAGCCTTCTCTTTTGCCGTCTTGGCCTCCTCAGTGAGTTCCTTGGCCTGGTACGTCGCTGTGTAAAACTTTGACATAGCCTATGCATGGACGAAAGAAAGTTAGAAATTCTATTTTTTGAAAGATTCATTAAAAACACTCAAAGACGAATGGAACTCATACCTTGAAAAGATCATGGATACCAGAGCGTTCAAATTCCTTCACTGACATGTTATAACATTCATTAACTTCATTGTCAGTGACGATTCCTTTGAACGTCCTCCATGCATAGTTCTCGTCCAGCACCAAGTTGGAAGGACGATCAGATGGCTCTGACGAATGAGGCTTGTGAAGAGTCTTAGTTGAAGGGGGAGTGGGATCAGTTGAAACAGGATGAATTACTTGGACGGGCTCCACATTGATAGGAGGGTCGTCCAGATTCACCGTCGGTGGTATAAATTTGGGGACCTTGGGAAGAGATGAAGTCTGAGTGGTTTTTGGCTTTTTTGGGCCTCGACGACTTGGAAGGTCATCCAAGTCCACAGCATTAGAAATTTTCTTTGATTTTCTCTTCGTTGTCTGGACGGAAGGCTTCTGGACGATAGGTGAAGCGGTCACATCCTCATCCCCACTAACTACAGCTTTTTCCTTGTTTCCCCTCATTGTAATTATTCCTATGACGAGGAAAATCAATTAAAAAAAAAGAAAAAAAGAAAGAGAGAGGAAAAATACATGAAGACGAAAAAGGATGGACGATACTTACTCCGACGAGTGGTTTCCTCGTGACTTAAATTCTCGGCGGTAGGTTCTGGGCCAAGCCCCCACGTGGCTAGACGACTAAGAGTGACTAGATCGTGGAAGGTTCTCCCAGAGAAGGCACGCACTTGGTCAATCCGATCCAAGTAAAATTTGTCCAAACGTGGACGAACAACAGCTGCATCAATAAGAAAGAAGGTTAGACGACCAAGTGTTAGAAAATAAAAATAAAATAAAATATGTAACTTCCATCGCCAGCAATTTCTCCTAAGTATGTAACTTCCATCAGCGGTTACTACTTCTATAGCCGTTGGGGAAGTTATCTCCGTAATTCCGAATTTCCACAAATCTTGGGGAAGTTATTAAAACAAGTAACTGCCCCAAGGTTCCCTATATAAGGACCGGTCTAAATTAGACAAAGGTATGAAATACTGAGATTTTTTACTCCCAATACAGTTAAAACTCCATTCGGGAGAAGAGACTGCATTTAGGACTCATGAAGGGCATTATGAGTTCCTAGTTATGCCCTTTGGGTTGACTAATGCACCATCTACTTTTCAATCACTCATGAACCATATTTTCAAACCCTTTCTTAGGAAGTTTGTGCTTGTTTTTTTTGATGATATTTTGGTCTTTAGTTCTGATGTAGCTGCCCATCTTGTTCATTTGAGACAAGTCCTTACTGTATTGTTAGATAACCATTTGTTTGCCAAAAGGAGTAAGTGTGTGTTTGGTAGTTTGGAAGTGGAGTATCTTGGCCATCTCATATCTGGTGAAGGAGTCAGAACTGATCCTAAGAAAATTGAAGCCATGATAACTTGGCCGGCTCCCACTTCAGTGAAAGCCTTAAGGGGATTTCTGGGGTTAACTGGTTATTACAGGAAGTTTGTCAAGAATTATGGTGCTATAGCTGCTCCTCTTACAGCCTTACTTAAGAAAGATTCTTTCCAGTGGTCACCACAAGCTGCCTTAGCCTTTCAAACCCTGAAGCAAGCCATGTCCCAGCCACCTGTATTAACCTTGCCTGACTTTACTAAGCCATTTGTAATTGAATGTGATGCTTCTGGAGTTGGCTTAGGGGCTGTGCTGATGCAAAATCAAAGACCTTTGGCTTTTCACAGTCAAGCTCTCAAAGGGAGAAGTTTGCTTTTGTCAACTTATGAAAGGGAATTATTAGCTCTTGTCACTGCTGTAAGGAAGTGGAGACCCTACCTGGTGGGAATGCCTTTCATTATCAAGACAGATCAACAGAGTTTGAAGTTTATTTTGGAGCAAAGGATTGTTACTCCTGCCCAGCAGAAGTGGTTCACTAAATTACTGGGCTATTCCTTTGTGGTAGAATACAAGAAGGGTAAGGAAAATAAGGTAGCTGATGCTCTTTCTCGAGTGAGGACTATTGATTCTACCCAATCTGTCAGTGATGAAGAACAATCCTTAAAAAGTATTGCGGCTAAACCTGAACTTGGGAATTTGTTTCTTATTTCTTTCCCTTGTCCTACGTGGTTAGCCATGTTGAAGGATAGTTACAAGACAGATGGAGAGTACCAAAACTGATGTTTGCTTTAACTTCTTCTACTTCAGGTCCAGCTGGTTTTTCCTTGCACAATGGCATTTTGTTGTATAAGGAAAAGATTTTTTTGAGTGCTACTTCCCCCTTGAAGTCTTTGATTCTTCATCATGTCCATGACAGCCCACTTGGTGGTCACTCAGGATATCTTAAGACTTTGTATAGAGTTAAACAGGATTTCTTTTGGTGGGGTATGAAGAAAGATGTTAAGGATCATATTAGAGAGTGTGAGGTTTGCCAACGAATTAAGATAGAAACCTCTAAACCTGGGGGTTTATTACAACCCCTCCCTATTCCTCATAGACCTTGGACTGATATCAGCATGGATTTTGTGGATAGTCTTCCTAAATCTCATGGGTATGAAGTCATATTCGTGGTGGTGGATAGACTTACCAAGTATGTGCATTTTGCTACTCTTTCTCGTCCCTATACTGCTGCTAAAGTTGCTGCTGTGTTCATGAGGGATATTTTCAAGCTTTATGGTATGCCTCAATCCATTGTATCTGATAGGGATGTTGTGTTCACTTCCAAATTTTGGTCTGAGTTGTTCAAGTTGCAAGGCACTGACTTGGCCATGTCTTCAGCTTACCACCCTCAAACTGATGGCCAAAGTGAGGTAGTTAATAGGAGTTTGGAGCAGTATCTTAGAGCCTTTGTTCATGATAAACCCCATACCTGGTTTGAGTGGCTGCATTTGGCTGAATTTTGGTTTAATACCAACTATCATACTTCAACTAAATTGACTCCTTATGAGGCTTTGTATGGTTTTCCTCCTCCTAAGATCCTTGATTACATCCCTGGCACTACTAAGGTAGATGCTTTGGATAAGCTTCTTCATTCCAGGAGTCAGATGTTGGCCTTGCTCAAACAGAATTTGTGTGCAGCCCAATCCAGAATGAAGTTACAAGCTGATCAGCATAGATCGGATAGGCAATTTTCTGTGGGTGAGTGGGTGTATTTGAGGCTTCAACCCTATAGACAGCATTCTTTGAGGTCTAAGGGGTTCAACAAGCTATCCCCTCGTTATTTTGGTCCTTTTTAGATTGAACAGAAGCTTGGCTCGATTGCATATAAGTTGTCTTTATGAAGGTAGCCTTATCCATCCTGTTTTCCATGTTTCATGCCTTAAAGGCAAGCTTGGTTCTCACATTATTCCTATTCCAACCCTTCCACCCACGGATCCTGAAGGTTTCTTGCAGCCTGAACCTATTGCTGTCTTGCAGCAGAGGTCTAAGCAGCTACAAAATAGAACTATTACAGAGGTTTTGGTTCAATGGCAAGGACAGAGCTCTGAGCAAGCTACTTGGGAGTCTTTGTATCAGTTGCAATCCACATTTCCCCACCTTGTGGGCAAGGTGTTTTGAATAGGGGGGTATTGATAGGTGCTGCATGAGGATGTGCTGATGTGTGTGCAGTACGAGTGATGAAGAAGTGCAAGGTTGAAGCTGTGCACGTGTTAAAGGCTGTGCTGAGTTGGAGGCAGTTAGAAGCAGAGCTAAGTGAAGTGAGTGAGCTGGAGGTAGTTAGAGGGAGAGCTGAGTTGGAGTTAGTTAGGTAGTTATGTGATTAGTTGTTATGCAGTTAGCTAAGAGAGGAATTAGAGGGTACCACAGATTGTATAAATAGATTGAGAAGGAATTGTAAAGGATATGAAAAATGTATACAATTGTTCTTCTTCCCTGTTATTCTTCTTTATCTCTCTTTCTCTTTCTTTTCCTTAATTTTGTTCTTTCCATCTTGGAGGCCTAGTTTCCCTCGAAGAAACTACCAAAATCTTCTTGATTCCCATCATATTTCAGGATCTTAACATGTTCCTAAATCAATCCAGTGTTACATGAACGAAACTGGTGCTAGCGAAGAAGATGCTCGTGAATACATTAGGTGTTTGATTAGTGCAACATGGAAGAAGATGAATGAAGAACGAGCTACGACTTCTCCCTTCTCTGAAACATTTATTGAAATTGCATTCAATCTTGGAAGGATGGCCCAATGCATATACCAATATGGAGATGGGCATGGTGTTGGAAACCATGAAACTAAGGATCGTTTATTATCATTGTTTGTTCAGCCCATTCCACCATATAAAGATTAACATGATGAATTATTGATATATAAGGATGTAGATTTGAAGTTTTAACTCATCAATTGTATTACATATTACCTTTGAGATTTGTGAGTTAGTTTGTGTCTATGAGAGTTTTGTTATTGTTTGTGAGTGTTTGTGAGGTTTTGATTGAGTGCGGTTGTAATCCATATCATTAATTGTGAATTTTAGTTGGCATTATATGTGGACATAGGCTTGGAGTTAGTCAAACCATGTTAAATATTGTTCTCTTGAGTGATTGTTTTATTATTTTTTTTTTAATTCATGTGAAAGCGCTTCTTATAGCCTTAAATCACAACAAATTAGTATCAAAGCTCAAAGTTTGGTCAAGTTCACCAAAAAATATGTTTAGTGCATAGTAGCGGAGTTAGAGGGGAGCCAAGGGGGTCATGGCCCCCCCCTAGCTTTTTGAAAATTTCATTTGTAGCAGCAAAAAAATAATTTAAAAAATTGATAAATTACATGTAACTTATATGCAAATTAGCAGACTAGCCCCCACTAGAATTTTGAGGAAAAAATTTATTGGTTACTTTGGTCTCCTTTAAATATTAAATTTCCATAGAAAAGTCCAAATATAAAAAAATTTCAATTGATACAAAGACCCACAAAAAAAAAAAAAAAAAAAAAAAAAAAAAAAAAAAAGGTGTCTGGCCCAAGTTCAATTCAACAGTAAATTTCCAAATCCAAACCCAAAAAATCTATAACAAATTCCTAAATTAGCTAAATAGGGAGAAAAAAAAATCCCTTGCAAATTAGGATTCCTCAAAATACAAATCGAAAAAACATTGGAATATAAAGAAATCTTCCTTTATGCAGTATCTCCCATTCATTTGCCCTGCTCCGATCCAATCTTCAATCAATGACTGGCAACCACCTCCCTCCAAACCAGTGGGTAGTGGTGCAGCAGTATCTCTCTCTCTCTCTCTCTCTCTCTCTCTCTCTCTCTCATATTTGCCGAGAACTTTCTCTATTTTTTATCTCTGTCACTCTCTGTCTATTTTGAATATTTTGGTGAAGTAGTAGTTAGGTAGACGATGCCACGTAGTGTACCACATATCCAGATTTTGTTTATTATATATATTTTTAGGGTCCGGTTAATGTAAGCCCTTAGAGCATACATTAATCATCCATTTTTGAAAACATTTTATAGGAAATTGAAAAACCTAGAAAAAAAAAGTTAGTAACTTTTTTTTTTATTTTTTCATTAAATGTTTCTTAAAATAGTTTACTTAATGTATGCCTTAAAGGCATACATTAAAAAAAAAACCATATTTTTATAAATGAGTGGTTCACAGCTTGCCCTTTTTAATGCTCTACTATTTATGTAGTTCATATCCAAGGCTTATCCTTTTACTTCTCTCCCTGTGTAAAGTCTTCCTGTTGACATGCTCTTCCTCATGTCATATTTAAATTTAATAAAAATATTTTTTTAGAAAGAAAATTTAATAAAAGTAGTTTCCCAGTTTTCATCTCTTTGATTGAAAATGGTTTAAGTAATTAAAGTTTGTTATTGCCATATTTTTTTTTTTATTACATAGTTATATTTGATAAAGTGGTATACATGACAAAAAACAAAAAAACAAAAAAACAAAAAAACAAAAAAAAAAAAAAAAAAGAGAAAAAGTGTTAGTAATTTAACGAAGGAAATCATTCACAATTGATGCGTATTTTAAAAGAAAAATTGTTTAAAATTTGGAGGCCATTGCTCAATTCTCTATCCAAATTACTAAAATTGCACAAAGGCACGAATTTAATAGATATTATTTCTTTGAACGTGATCAAAGATTACAATTATAGATATGAGAATGAGTTTTTGAGCGATTGCTTAAATGTAACGTATTAAAAAAATTGGCTAAAAAATTTAGTTCAAAATCATTATAAACCTGAAAGAAAATAAGAACCAACTTTGTTGAGTTAAAGTTAGTTATATAATAGTAATACTCCTTTATTTATAAAAATTTTGTTGTAGCAATTAGCTTGGCCCCTAGAAAGATTTTCTTGCACTTTGCAAGATTGGTTGGAGGTAACAAGATTGCTTCAAGCATGGAAACAATGCGGAAAGTTAAGTTAAGTGGAAGTGGATATTTGTTAAAAATTATATTTGATAGAAGTGTTGGTAGTTGCGTACTCTTATCTTATCCTTTTTACGATTATCAAAAAAAAAAAAATTTATCTTATCCTTTTTGCGATTATCAAAAAAAAAAAAATTATCTTATTCTTTTTGCTGAATGATTGTTGTGTTCTCATTTATCAAAGTGGTATTCCATTGCCATTGGCAGCTTTATCGCTAGCTACAGTAGCTAGATATCTTCACATGGTTGGACATAGGACCATAGGAGTAGGCAGTATAATAGATACTATGGCGTCGGGATCCATACCATACTCAATTACAGACTTAAGCTTTAAATAAAAAACTTTAATAGTTTATCCAGCTTCTACTTTAATTATTATAATTATTTTTGATAATTTAGTAATTGAGGTGGAAGAATTTTAAACTTTAAATATCTCTTTAAATAGATCAGAAGTTGTTGACTATTTGGATTGCAAGGCACTTAACTAAAGATATTATTATTATCTGTGCTTAGTCAATGAATATATGAAAAAGCTCATAAAAAAATTGATATATAATATATATGTAATTAATAAATAAATAATAAAATTAGAAAAAACTGAGGCTCATGTAGTTTGTGCTAGCCTAACATATCCGAAATTGGAGCTATTTCCATTTTTTCCCTTTCGCTTTCTTGTTAACTGTTTATTACATCTCCTATACCGCACTAGAGTACTCAAGTTTCTTCAAGCCAGTAATTGGTTGTTTGGCCTTGCCCAAAGAAGCAAAAACACATGAACAGCACAACATGGTTTCTCTTAAGATGTTCCCAATTATTTATCCAATCTCGCTCACAATCACAAGTTAACCTATGTCTTGGGAAAGACCACGTTGTTGTTATTGGGGTTGGGATCTCGTTTTTAGTATCCTTTTTATAATGAATAATTGTAAATATAGAGTCCGGTTAGAATATAAATTAATCATTCATTTTTAAAAATATTTTATGAGAAATAGAAAAACGGTCAAAAAAAAGTTAATAACTTATTTATTTTTTTATAATTTTTTTCTTTTTTTTTTTAATTTGGTTCATAAATATATGCCTTGAGAACATACGTTAGTAAAACCCATATATATAATAATTGACATAAAGTCTATTAATTAGACATAGACTAAATCTATGTAATAATTGAGAGAGTCTATATTTGGTACGCAAATTTTCCTACCCAAAATAGATTTAAGATATTTCTTTGAATGGTTAATAAAAATATTTATTCTACTTGTGTCCGGATCTATCACTTTACCCCTCTTCCAAGGTTTATATTTTATCCTTCTTTTTATCTTTTTAATTTATTTTTGAATTTCTAAGTTTATTTTTTTTAGAAGATAGTTTCTACATACGACGTCTGATAGGTTTTGTGGAACCTAGTTGTATTTGATCTAGATTATGACCCGATCCGAAATAATATTATTACAATTTTTAATAGGAGATTTTCTAAGACTTAGTTTATGAAGCGATAACCCATTGTGAATCCTGCGTGTAGGATAGAAAAACTGTTGTTTTGGAAATTAAGGTTTTATGTAGTTTTTGAGACAGACAACTATACTGGTACATCTTGTATTTTTCTCTGAGAATAGTGAAATCTCCGCAACTCTGTGGACATAAGTAAATTACCGAACCACATAAATATTGTCTTGTGTAATTGTTTTTTTAGTGTATATTTTTCTCTATTTTTGTATCTCACAAATCTGAAAATTTCGTGATTATTCCTGTAGGGTCCAAATTTTGTAGCCCGGGCCCAAAAGGTTAGGATTATGAGCCCAACAAACTTAGAACAATGAATTTGTAGAGAGTTGGTGAAAAAGCTAGGCTAATTGTGAATCTAACAACAGTTCATTGATATAAGGTCACGCTTAAAAGTTAAAATCAACTCCAGTCCGAAGAGGGTTGTTCTTAATTAAAAGAGTACAATTCTTCTAGTTCTTTTACAGATTTTTCTCTTCTTTTTCTTCTGTCCTTCTCTCTTCAGAGGCCTATTACATTTATATATTCTCCTTCTGCTTCATCATCACCGTCCACCTGTTCCCCATCTAAGCCTTCACTTGAATACATGTCATGTCAGATATCTGCTTTAGTTCTTCGTAAGTGGTGGTAGCTGAGATTGCACTGTTCAGTGGTCTTCTCCACATAAATGCGGCCAGGAGAGTTGCTGCAATGCATTAAATGCGATGATAGTAGCTTTTCCTTTTAGATATTTCTCTGTTCTTATCATCTCTAGGCACACCCAAAGCTTGTCCTTGTCGTGGAAGTAGTTGGGAAGATCATTCAGACCTTCAGTATATTTGTTTGATTAAGCTCCTTTGGGATCCGAGGAGAATAACCTCTTCAGACCAATAGGGTTCTCTTCGGACTGCTCCTCTCGCTCATTTCCAGTTACATTTCTTCCACCAGGACTCCTTCCTAACCCCTTTTTCTTTTCGGACACATATTGATATTCGAATTGGGCCCACCACATGACGTTGGGCTTTTACACCCACAATTCCATTCAACAACATCCACTTTAGATCAAATCTCAAATATCTTATTACTAATTGAACTAATGGTAACCCAGTTGAATTTCTAAGCTTAGTGTTAGATAGAAATATTTGTACCTAATCTTTTTTTTTAGAAGAAATATTTACCGAATCATAACAAAATCATTGTTCTAGTTACTATAGTGGACCCATGAGCTTTGAATGAGGAATTAAAATATTAACAATTGACAGAGAAGTAAAAACTAAATTAAAACGTGATTGTTGCGTACTCATTAGTCATTATCTATGTGACAATGCAATTGGCATTTGGCAACTAAAGATTTCTTCATTAAAAAAATCTAGATATTATTTCATGGTAGTACAGGCCCTTGGATTGTTCTGTCGATATTATAATTGGAATACACGTCGATCTGAGCACTCATTAATAAACTTTAGCTTTGTTCAAAAAAATAATAATAAAATTTAGTTTAAAAGAAATTTACATTTTACTACTCTAAATTATACTTTGATTATACTTTACACTCTAAACTTTTCAAATACACGTTTTGCACCACAAATTATGATCTTTATTACACTTTGCACCACAATATCAAATTTATTGTCAACTTCGATGGAAAAGTATGACACTATATAAAAAGACTATATTATTTATCTTCTCATTCCCTTAAAAATAAAGAAGAAATTAAGTTTACCAACCTAAATTATGATCTTAATTATACTTTGCATCATAAATTTTGAATTTTCATTCACGTTAACAGCAAACTTAACGTTGGTTGTAAAGTATAACAAGAGTTATAGTTTAAGATGAAGAATATGCATTCGAAAAGAAGTTTAGAGTGCAAGGTGTAATATAATAAATAGTTTAAAATGGTAAAATATAATTTTTCCTTAAAAAAAACATTACAAACTATTTCTTAAAATTGAGGGACACTCCATTCTCTAAAAAAAAAAAAAATTAAATTGAGGGACATCGTACAAAAATTAGAGAAGGTTCACTTGCTTACTTAAAAAAGAAACTTAATCATTTATTGAGCTTTTACTTCAATTATATTATTATTAGTCTTTAATGAAAAGTTTCAGTTGGATTCTCAAAATATATATGTGGGGCCCCAAATATTCAACCATCCTGGCCCACTCTATATCCGGCCCAAGGCCCGTGCCGAGGACAAAGGGGAAGAAACCCAAGTCACCCAAAGGCCTCGCCGAGGATGCCCACCTCCTCGGCGAACCAACGATTGATGAAGGGAAAATATCCTTCATCCATTAAATGAACGCTACCAACATTCTGGCCGCTTTAATGGTGAGGTGACCAGCAAACCCTGTTGCCTTAGTCACACCAACTAATAAAACGTCTGCAAAGGCGGCTGGGAAATAACATAAAGCCTGCCAAAGCAGATGATGGGACAAACCCTTTAGACACAGAGTCCGGATGACCGACAAATGGACGGCTAAGATTAACTAAGACGATACTATATAACCAAGAGGATTCCCACCAAAAGTGGAGGGGGGCCCGATATTTATCAGTCCTAAGAGAAAGGAGGGAGGAGTCCTAGAAAAAAGAGGGAGATCCCTGATACTTATGAGTTCTAAGAAAAGAGATCCTCGGCCTAAGCCGAGGACAAATATGCCTCACAAACACTTAGCCAAAATCACAACTAAGGTCTTGCAAACACTTAACCAAAGTGATGATCACTCTCTACCAAAATACTCATTCCAATTCATTTATTAGGATTCCTACAAATTTCATATCAGCCGTTGTTTGCTTGGTTGATGCCTAGTCCTCCTACCCACTCTCTACAAGTTTCATTGTTTAGGGGTCCAATACATTTTGAGTCCCTACAATATATATATATATATATATTATTAGTCTTTTAACCAAAAAAAACATAATTATTAATTTATTATTAGTCATTAATCCATGCAATAAATCAAAAAGCTTGTGAAAAGGTGTGTGTGTGTGTATATATATATATATATATGAGACATATTTTAAGAAGAATTAGTAAATACTTAGTATTTAAAAAAAAAAAAAAAAAAGTGGGTTAATCTCACATTAGAAAATGAGTGTAAGTTAAAAGAGGTTTAATGTCAATGTTGTGTATCCAATAGTTAGGCCATTTTGGATATACACTACCGTCAGTTTCTTTAAGACATTTCCCCCTCTTCCCATGTGTGTTAAAATACTTAATATTCTAAAAAATATAATAAATAAATAAATCAAATTAGAGATAAGACACTTCAAAATTTTACTTCAAATTTATTTAGGAAAAAAAAAATCAAACCTAATTTTATTCAAATTTGTTTGGTGTTAGGTTGCTTTATAATTCTAAAAATAAAAATATTTTAAAAGTATATTAATTGAAACTAAGATAATTATGTTAATTAGACAATTAAAATAATTTATTATAATTAATATTTTTTTTTTTGAGAGAGTTTCAAGATCTCTTATTCAACTATCAAAGATTTTATCAGTTGAACTAATTAGAACCCACTTATAAATAATATAATTCTTTTAAATTTCTTTAAATTAACTTTAATTCGTAATTTTCAAATTTGTAAACTTTTCAGGTTTGAATAATAGAGTTCCTCTAAAATGAACTTTTTGATACACTTGACTGAAGAATGTCATGGCACATCCATGCCTGTAAAACATATAGCGTTGACGTTGATAACCATTATATGCGAGTACTAACATATAAGACATAGCTTTTTCTTTTTCTTTTTTCTTTTTTTTTTTACGTACAATAAAATTTAAATTTATGGTAAGATAATTACTTTTTATTATCATACTCAAAATATCAATTGACTTTACAAGGGAGAATCTTCCAAAAAGCTTAACCGAAACCAACACTAAGATTAAACTTTTACTACACATGTTAAACATGATGTAAAATTGTAAATTATGATAATGGATAGATAGACAGGTGAGAATCTCCCAAACAATATATAAAGGCATATATCTAACTTAAATTTTTATAATAAAAGGAGAGACACTCATAACTCACAAATACTCACTCTTAATTTACTCTTAGAGATGTAGAAATAATCAGATAAAAAAGAGAGATGAGATGAAACTTATGAGAGAGAGAGGGTGAGAAAATATTTGTAATTTGTGTTGTTGTTTGGTTTTGGAATAAACCGATTTGTATTGTTATTTGATTTAGGGCTCAACTAATATGTGATCAGGTATATAAAAATATTTTTAAAGGTAAATTAAAGTAGTAAAAAAATATTTTGTATATATAATTTTTTTTCCATGCCGACGGTTGGTGAGGAGGCGACCAGAGGTACCCACTGGCCACTACCCACACCAAGACAGAACATTTATTACACTTTTTTATTTTTTTAGAAACTTATTGCACTTTTTTTTTTCTTTTTCATTTTTTTTCCAGAAGAAACTTATTAAACATGTTAAACATGATATAAATTATAATAATGGATAGACATACGCATAAGAATCCCCCAAGCCTATATAAAGGCACATATCTAACGTATATGTTTCAAAGTAGTAACTACGTACCCAAAAAACCATATAATAAGCTTTATCAAAGGCCTTTGGCAACGGCTCTCAACCTACTTGCTTCACTCCCTATTTGCTTTATCAAAGTAGTAACTATAAAACTTGGCGATAAAAATCATATAGTATATAATAAAAATGCAAAAAATACATAAAATCTATTTAATTTGATGAAAAAAAAATACTTGCAAGATTGTAGGTAAGGAAGAGAGAAGAAGGGGAAAATATAGCAAACAATTGTAAAGGTAGGTAGTTGAAATACACCAAAAAATTGTGTGTATGTGTGTGTGTGTGTGTGTGTGTGTATAAAGAGAATTTTAAGTTGTGAAGAAGTTAATATGAGCAAAAAAGAGTTTAGGTGAAAATCAAATACTTTTTTTGTTACTTTATTATTAGGAAAAAGATGACATACGATACATATTTATCCAGAAAAAGAAAAAGAAAAGAAGGAATATAGTGGAAAAACATAACAAAACGCAGGTTGATCACAATAGTCAATAGTATTCAATTCGATCTTTCTTTTTTTTTTTTAATTCTATCTTATTTACTTTTAGGTATAATTTTAATCTCTTTTTTTTATATTTAAATTATATCCTTTATATATATATATATATATATTGGTAATTCTATCCTAAGGCTTTGTTGATAATATTTTAGATAGACATAATTGTAGGTTGTAGTTGTATGGCACCACCCAACTAAATTTAATCTCTTTTTAAAATTTTTAGAAAACACTTATTGTAGGTTGCATGTTTTGTTAAAACGCTTATTATTATTTTATCTAAAGAAATTGATAAGAACAAATAAAAAAAATAATGTATTTTTATCTAAAAATTATTGCAAAAGTTGCGTTTAGAAGTCGTGGTTTTTCCAAGTGACTTCACCAAATTGCAAATTTTTTTTTTAGATTTTTAGATTTTAAAAAAAATATAAATAATTTTTTTTCTCCTATAATTTTTAAGTTGATGAAAATCTTAATTTAATTATAATCAAAATTCTTCATCTAATCCACCTAATCCTTATCTTTTTAAGTGTAGTGTATTATAATCCAAATTCTTTATCTAATCTATTTAATCCTTTTTTTTTTTTACGTATGGTGTATTATAAAAATAAAAATAAAAAATAAAAAGTAGCAACTTTCTTATTTTTTATTACTACACTACATGTATTTAGTTGGTTTTTTTTTCTTTGAGAGGTAAATTTAGTTGGTTGGTTCCATACAACTAAAACCTACAAGTGTGTCTATCTAAATATTATCAACAAAGCCTAAAATAATAGGATAGAAAGAAAAAAAAATTCTAAAGCATAAATTATTAAAATGTGTAGTTGTGATGTAAAAATATAGCTAATCCCATGAAAAAAAAAAAGGTGATTGATGGCTGTAATCTATAAGGAAATATGATAGAATTGTTTTTTTTTTTTTTTTTAAATGGAGTTATTAAACAATTTGTTAGCATTCTCTAACTAAAGTAAAAACCCTAGCTTTCATATACCTGGTACCAAACAAAATCAAATTAGTAAATAAATAAAATATTTATTTGATGTTTTAAGAAGAATTAGTAAATAAATAAAATCAAATTAGAGAAAAGACATCTGCGAAATTTAATTAAAATTTATTTAGAAAAAATCAAACCTAATTTAATTCAAATTTGATTGGTGTTGGGTTGCTTTATAACTCTAAAAATCAAAATTTTAAAAAATATATTTATTAAAACAATGATAATTATGTTAATTAGACAATTAAAATAATTTATTATAAGTAATATAATTCTATTAAATTTCTTTAAACTTTAATTCATAATTTTAATCATAATTTTCAAATTTTGTAAACTTTTGAAGTTTGAATAATAGAGTTCCTCTAAAATGAACTTTTTGAAACACTAGACTGAAGAATGTCATGGCACATCTATGCCTGTACAACATATAGCGTTGAGGTTACATAGCTTATTTTCTTCTCTTTATTTTTACATACAATATAATTTAAATTTATGGTAAGATAATTGCTTTTTATTATCATACTCAAAATATCCATTTATTTTACAAGTGAAAATCTCCCAAGAAGCTTAATTGAAACCAACACTAAGATAAAACTTTTACAGCACATGTTAAACATGATGTAAAATTGTAAATTATAATAATAGATAGATATACGGGTGAGAATCTCCCAAACAATATATAAAGGCTTATATCTAACGTAAATTTTTATAATAAATGGAGATGTACTCATAATTCACAAATACTCATTCTTAATTTACTTTTAGATTTAGAGATGTAGAGATAGTTAGATAGAAAAGAGAGATGAGATGAAACTCATGAGAGAGAGAGAGAAAAAAAAAAAAATATATATATATATATATTTGTGATTTGTATTGTTGTTTGATTTTGGGCTCATGACCAGGTGTATAAAAACATTTTTAAAAGTAAATTAAATTAATAAAAAAATATTTTATATATATAAATTGTTTTTCCAAGCCGACGGTACATGAGCAGCCGACCAAAGGTACCCACGTCCAACTACCCACACCAAGACACACACACAAAAAAAATAATAATAAATAATAAATAAAAAAATAAAATAAAAAACCTACCCACACCAAGACACAACTTTTATTACACATGTTAAACACTTCAACGTGATATAAATTATAATAACTCCCAAGCCTATATAAAGGCACATATCCAACGTATATGTTTCAAAGTAATACTACATACCCAAAAAACCATAATAAGCTTTATCAAAGGCCTTTGTCAATGGCTCTCAACCTACTTGCTTCACTCCCTATCTGCAATTTCCCAAGAGCGGCTCTCCCATCTAGAGGTCCCACCCATTTCAAATCACTTGTAACAAGCAGAAGTGACATTGTTCCTAGTTCTGTCCAGTGCAAGGTCTCCAACAAAATTTCAAGTAGTACTGATATTGTTCGGCGATCAGCTAATTACCAACCTCCCATTTGGGACTACGATTACATTCAGACACTGAGAAGTGAATACCTGGTACATAATATATAGTATTGTTTTCATTGTTAGATTTACTAGTACTTTAATTATTACTGGAAACTGATCAATGGGGTCATGTTAATTATAATATTGTGATGTAGGGAGAAGAGTACACAGGGCAAGTTAACAAGTTGAAGGAACAAGTGAGGATGATGCTTCACAAAGTGGTGGGTCCTTTAGAGCAATTGGAGCTGATAGATACTTTGCAAAGACTAGGATTGTCTTATCACTTTGAGAGTGAAATGAAGAGAATCTTGGAAGGTCTGTACAACAATGATCATTGTGGTGATACATGGAAGGAGGAGAATTTATATGCCATAGCTCTTAAATTTCGACTGCTTAGACAACATGGATATAAGGTGTCCGAAGGTAATTAAGAAAAATTTTAATTTCATAGATCGGATATTTATTACTAACCAATGTTTTTAAACTGCGGTGCACTTTTGCCCCCTTATTTTTTGAATTGTTTTTATTTTGAGAGTTTACGTTTCAAAATTTTCATTTTTTGTTTTTCAAATTTTGTTTCATTTTTATATTGACCATATTCATTTCTATTAGCAATATGACTGTTAAGTTTTGATACTCCAAATTGTGCAAATATGATTGGATTGGATTGGATTGTTTGAGTATATGTTGTGTTTGAGTGTATGTTGTGCGGGCATGAGCACAAATGGATCTTGTATATATATAACTAATTATGAGGAGTTTCAATTGCAACTTGAGTAGTCCTTTTAGGGTGTAATTAAGCACAGATGTGGCTAGACCTCAAAAGTGCACAAATTGGGTAAATTTAATAATTTTTTGTTAGAAACTAAACAAAAATAACAAGCTAGTCCCAAGTTTTTTGGGGTGATCCTTAATAAATCAGTCATGATCAACAATATATATTATTTTCTGTCATTTTATTCTATACAAAACATTCTCTTGTCACTTCCTTATTTGATAAAAAAATATTATTTTGACTAATGACATCTACAACACAAAAAATAATAAAAATAGATAAAACTTACTTGAATTTGGTTTTGTGCATCAATGAATCTTAGATGACCATACACTTTGATGGGGATAAAAAAGTGTGAATGATGCTACATGCACAAATTATTTTAAAATATATTTACAAATTATTGATGTGACAAATTCTCACATGAGCTCACAACTAACATCATTTTTTACATACCAATAATCACCTATCGCATCAACAATTAGTAAAAAAAAATTTATAAAATAATTTGTGACTATAACATTACTCAAAAGTGCATTACACATCATAATTACACATTCAATACTTGATAACATGCTTCTTGAGCCCTTAGAGCACCCTTTAATGATTGTTGGGTTGCTGAGTGCAGAAGTTTTCAATAGTTTCATGGAGGGAGGGAGTTTTAAGAGATATCTTTGTGATGATACCAAGGGAATGCTATCCTTGTATGAAGCGTCATTCCTTTCGATAGAAGGTGAGAATAGCTTGGATGAAGCAAGAGAATTCTCAAAAAAACATCTCCAAGAATTTGTCAACCATAATAATGATCAGTATCTTTCTACCATGGTGAGCCATGCCTTGGAGCTTCCACTACATTGGAGGATATTAAGAGTGGAAGCGAGATGGTTCATTGATGTATATAGGAGCAAAGAAGACATGAATCATATCTTGCTTGAACTTGCAAAACTGGATTTCAACATGGTGCAAGCAACCCACCAGGAAGATCTCAAACAAGTGTCAAGGTCAAAAGCTTGTTAATTCTCATTCTATAAATTGAGCTGCATTTGATATATAATTCTTGATTGGTAACATATTTATTGACAGCCCTTTGCACTTCCAAGTTAGAAGGATGACTATATAGAAATTGAAGCATAAACTGATAAATACAAAAATTAAAATCAAATCTCATGGCAAAAATAATAAATAATTAAATTAGTTATAGCCTAAATTTTAAAATTAAAGCTAGTGTTTAACTTACCTGATTCGAAAGGTAAGAAAATGCATTGAAATAAAAAGAAAATTGACATTCTCTTGTTTCTTTCAAATAAAGGTGGTGGAGGAGCATTGGCCTAGGAGAAAAGTTAAGCTTTGTGAGAAATAGGCTGACAGAGAATTTCTTCTGGACAGTGGGGTGTACATTTCATCCTCGGTTTGGTTATTCTCGAAGAATCTCAACAAAGGCCAATCTAATCATTACGGTAATAGATGATGTTTATGATGTGTATGGCACTTTGGATGAACTTGAGCTCTTCACGGATGCTGTTGAGAGGTTGGCATTAATAGAAATAGGCCTTGAATGCTTCAAAGCTATCTTTGACATAATAACTTAAGTGAACTTTTTGTGATTTCAGTTGGAATATCAATGCAATGGATGGGCTCCCAGATTATATGAAGATGTGTTTCCTTGCTCTACAAAATTTAGTTAATGAAATGGCTTTTGATACACTTAAGGAACAAGGATTCCACATCATTCAATATTTTAAAAAATCAGTATGACCTTGACTTATAAATTCATCTATACTAATCTTTTAATATCTTCTTCTTGAACACATGATATGTTATGCTAGCTCTAATTCATTGTTCCTTCATAAATATTTCAGTGGGCAAATTTATGTAGAGCTTATTTGTTGGAAGCAAAGTGGTACTATAATGGATATACCCCTAGCCTTCAAGAATACCTTGATAATGCATGGGTATCAGTATCAGTGCCAACTATACTATTGAATACTTATTTTTCAGCCACAAATCCAATAACAAAGGAAGCCTTAGATTTCTTCGAAGAATGCCCCAACATATTACGTTGGTCATCAATGATTATACGACTTGTAGATGATCTTGGAACATCTAAGGTATGTAGAACACACTATCCTAAGAGTATCATCAACCAGAATTTCATACAGTTATTAATTTAAACCCTTACGATCTTTTCGTTTTTTTTTTTTTTTTTTTTTTTGAATCAGTTTGAGTTAGAAAGAGGTGATGTCCCTAAATCAATCCAGTGTTACATGAATGAAACTGGTGCTAGTGAAGAAGATGCCTATGAATACATTAGGTGTTTAATTAGTGCAATATGGAAGAAGATAAATGAAGAACGAGCTGAGACTTCTCCCTTCTCTGACACATTTATTGAAACTATATTCAACATTGTAAGGGTGGCCCATTGCATGTACCAGTATGGAGATGGACATGGTGTTGGAAACCACGAAACTAAGGATTGTTTATTATCATTATTTGTTCAGCCCATTCCACTACATAGAGATTGACATGATGAATAATTGATATATAAGGATGCAGATTTGAAGTTTTAATTCATTAATGGTATTACATATTACCTTTGAGATTTATGAGTGAGTTAGTTTGTGTTTGTGAGTGTTTTACTTATGTCGATGAGCTTTGGGAATGTTGTTTGTGTAAGCATGTGAGAGTTTGTGAATTTAGTTTGCCATGTTTGATTGAGGGTAATTGTAATCCTTGTGGACCATGTCATTCATTGTGAACTTCGGTTGGAATTATATGTAGATGTAGGCTTGGAGTTGGGCAAACCATGTTAAATATTGTTCTCTTGTCTAATTGCTTTATTTTCTTATTTGTGCAAAAGTGTTTTTGCTAGCCCTAAATCACAACAAATCAGTATCAAATCTCAAAGTTTGGTCTTGGTAAAGTTCAAAAAAAAAATTTATGTTAGTGCATTTTCAGTAGCTTAATTGCATAATATTAAGCTAATCAAAAGATATAACTTTTTGGTGACTTTTATGTCAAATGTATGATAAAAAGCTAAAAATTAGCTTATTTCTAAATAAAGCAAAAAGTTAGATTATTCGGAAAAAAAGGATTAGACAAAGGGCAAAAGGCAAAAAGCTTTTTGCCTTTTCCCAAACACTCTGTTAGTTACACGGTCATTACCTCCTCTACTTAATGCATTCTTTGATGCCTATTACATAGGGTGTCTTGGCAATAAATGCTCTACCGGTGTCTTTTGTGTTTATCTCAGTAAGAATTTATTCTCTTAGAGCTTCCAAAATCAACCTACAGTTGCTCGTTCAATCACCAAAGTGAAGTATAAAGCTATTGTCAACACTGCTACTGAATTATTATCTATTCAATCTCTTTAACGTGATTCTGGCATCCCCCAACCTCGTCCGCCCTAGTTATAGTCCGACAATATTGGTGCATGTACCTCACTGCTAATCCTATTTTCATGCTCGCATGAAGCATGTTTAAATTGATTTTCACTTTGCTCGGGACAAAGTTGCAACTGTGGCCTTGGATGCCTAATTGATTTTCACTTTGTTTCATCACATTTTCATTGGCTGATTTTTAAACTTAACGGTTTGGAATTTCACCTAATTCCTAGAAACTTGTGAGATGAAAAAATAAAGAAAATTATGCAAAGAAAAAATCACAATTACGTAATTTGACAATGTACGTACATTCACAGTGTTGCAACAGTTTCACTATTTCATAGAGGAAATATAGAAGCAGGAATATAGTACATAAATACAGCAAACCTTCGGCTCTATGGACAAAGCCTCACAAAAAATCTCATTAAAAACCCTAACGCATCCACGTTGGGTTAGATCACAAACTAGATCGAATAAAAACTAAGCTCCACATAGTCCAACTTCAACATCTGTCTACCCCTAGCCTGTTGAGCTTGTGCCGGAAGGGAGGGGGGTAATTGAAGCATAGCTATCAAATAAGCCCAAGCTAACCGAACGAAATACAACACCAAAGAAGATTTAGATCAGTTCAATGTTAGCAAAATAATAGGAAGTTCTCACACCTCATCTATCAGAAGGGCAAGTCTAATGTTGCAAGCTCAGATGAACAATTACTGAAATGTAGAGAGACAAACCTTCAGGCAGAGAGGCAGGGGTCCAAAACAGAGGAGTGGAAGGATTGCATCAGTTATAGCAATACGACAGTCTTTCCCTCCAGAACAGCTTGTGCGACTTGTAGTTTAGGATCAGTTCATTTCTGTAGTTTAGTAGTTATTTATACATGTACACGTGTAATGATTTGGTTGGTTATACTGCTTAGATCCGTATAATGTGGAGTTTTTTTTTTTTTTTTTGATAAGCCGTATAATGTGGAGTTAGGAGTTCCTTTTTGCTTCAGCTTTTGTATCAACACTAGTATAAAATAGCTCTTGTACAATCATTTCCTAATTAATATAATTAGAGTTTTAGACCCTTTTAAATATACACCACCGTAAGTTTCTTTAAAAAACATTATTCTCTCTCCTTGTGTGTGTGTTAAAAAATACTTATTATTCTCAAAAAAAAAAAAATATATATATATATATATATATAATCAGAGTTTTCTTTCACAAATTCTCACATCATCTATAACTCATATTTTGAACTCATTGTAGTCTGTCTAAATGCCTTACCAAGTGTAACTGTTTTGTCTATTTAATGAAATCAATTTCCCAAGATTCAAGTGTGGAAACCAAAACACATTCAAACAATATTCTGATATTATAAGTATTGATAGATGTAACACTTAGGAGTGAACGTTTTGGTTGTGGCCCTGCATTGTTGTGTTGTTTGTGGATGACTCGGTAGTAACCGTTTTTCTACTTCCTAATTAAGTATGAGTATGAGTTTTCCCAGTCTTAGATACTACTTGCCAAGTCTTGCGTTTTGGTAGTGACATGTACAATGTTTGACAAGTGAGATGTTGCTATGAAAGAAATACTATGGTTGTAGACAAAGATTAAAATAGAAGATTTTCCATTCCTACATCATATTTCGTCACACTCATGTCTCTCACACGATGAGTGGATGGTTCTTCCTCATTAATTTTAAATTCAATAGTAACGCAATCTAATTCATCTCGCTCTCCAGATTTGAACTTTCATTTAAATTATTTGGCATGGACCTTGTTCATATTCCCAAGAATCCGACTAAATTCATTATTGCCGAAGGTTTGTCTGTCACTCAAACCAGGGCTTCAATTGGGCTAAGAGAGAGAGTCAAAGAGATAAAGATGAGTTTTACACTCAATTTTATTATTATAAAACTAGTGTTATGCCACCAGGCGCTGTGCAATGCACGACTTAATTAAAACTTGAAGTAAATAAATTGAAATCATATTAATAATTAGTGAGTCACTTGACATTTTAATAGAATTTTACCAAAAGTAAATTAATGTCTTAATAATTAACAAGTCACATAACAAAACCACACAATATAATATGTAAATTTTACTATATTAAAATATAAAATTATAAATATTAGAATCTTATTTTAGATTATATAAAAAATTTTGGGAATAGAACTTTAGTGGAAGTAGAAATTTTAATTTATTGGAAATTAGAGAATATAGTTTTAATTAGAGTGAACAATTGGTACTATAGTTTTACCCATCTTGATGTTATCAACAAAAATAAATCATCTTAATAATTTATGAGAGTCTAGACATTTTTCACATAGAGAAGAAAGCCTCTTAACACAATCACGACATTTAAAACCCAAGTTTCATTATATAGTTGTAGGGCCCTACTACACTAACCACGTTGGCCCACTACATACGGCCCAAGGCCCGCGCCAAGGACAATGTAAAGGCCGAGGACAATGGGAAAAGCCCAGGTCATCCAAAGGCCGCGCCGAGGATGACCTGTCCTCGGAACACCGACCTCACTAAAAGGGAAAATATCCCACATTCTTTGAATATATCTCACCAACATTTTGACCACTTTAATGGTGAGGTGACCTGAAAACCCTAAAGTATCAGTCACTTCAACTATTGTAAAGCCTGCAAATACAGATGATGGGACAATCCCCTAAGCCTAGAGGCTCAGATTATTGCCAGATGAACGGCCAAGATTAACAGGAAAAAACAATATATAATGAGGGGATTTCCCAACTTAGGGGGAGGTCGGCTTGGGCCGAGGAAGGGAGATCCTTCATAAACACTTAGCAAAATTCTGACATGGGGAATCGAATAGATCTCATGTTATCAATTATTCGCCATAAACTTTACACCAGTGATCGTTTACTTCGGTGATGCCTAATCTTCAAACCCACTTCTCTACAAATTTAATTGTGAAAGGGTCCATTACATTTTGAGCCCTTACAATTGGCGCCCACCGTGGGGCTGAATTTGTGTGCTGGCAAGTACGGTGATCGGTGTAAAGAAATCAAGAGCAACTTTTTCAGAAGCAATTTACCAAAAAAATAAAATAAAATAATACGATCCACTACAGCAACAATCATTCTGAAGTCAACAATCACAAGAACAAAAATATGCTGAAAATAGAAAGAGTAAAAACAAGTCTACTTCTTTTATTCATACATAAAGAAAAATTCATTACATCTTTTACAAGGAATGCCCAGGGGGCTTGTTCTAAAGCTAACTACAAAAGGCAGATGCTTGACAAAGCTGGCAGAGGAACAAAAGGCAGACGCTTGACAAAGCTGGCAGAGGAACAAAAGGCAGACGCTTGACAAAGCTGGCAGAAGAACAAAAGGCAAATGCTTGGCGACGATGGCAGAAGAACGAAAGATAGAAAAGAAGAATGAAAAGAGAGTAGAGGAAGAGATGAAGAACAAATATTAGAAAAGAAGTGAAGGAAGAGAGGAGGAAAGAAAAGAAGAAGGCTCGTTGAGGAGCAAAAGAAAGAAGAGAGAAGAAGGATTAGAGGGAAGAAGAGCTACAAAGGAGGTGGAAGGGGTCGCGGCACAGGACGGCCCCACTTCTGGGTTCCGCCTGATTTCCCTCCCATCCCCACTGCAGCCGGCTTGGGGGGTCAATGACCCATACCCAAGGGGAGGTGGTTACGTTCTTCCTGGATCCTCCTTCAGACGGCGAGGAGGGCTCCTTCTCTGGTTAGGCTGAAAAGAAGGAAAATCTTTGGGTTTCCCCTACTCCAACCCCAGTATGGCGTCCAGGGCTGGAGTGCCATCCTCGACTCCTGATAAGGGTTGCGCATCCCCACGATCGCCCTTTTTAAGGGCCAACTCATTCGTAGGGGCTCGGATGGCTATGTTAGGCAGAGCCTTTTTGGGGTGGTATTTTTGGGAGAAATTTGAGATGGATGTCTGTCAAGTGTGAAGGAGAAGGTTGCCCTGGAAAACGCCTTATATAGAGGGTGGAACATTAATGAGTGCCAACCCGCAATAAATCCCAGGGAGAAATTTTCGGAGACAATAATGCCGCCCCAATTTCCAAGGGGCTTGCCAACCGTCAGATCCTCCTAGATCCACGGCCGGTATTAATGAGGAGACGCCTCATTAAGCGAGAAGGCACCGAAGCGTCAGAACGCTTTACCTGGACAACCCAGGAGACGCCTCGTTATCAGAAGAGTCCCACCAAACGAAGAGGCAAAACACGGCAAGGTCTTATCCTCCACCAACTCCGGCCTTATTTATTATTATTATTACCCCACTTGAAAAATGTGATTATTTAATACTTATTGTAAATTGTAGTAATGTAAAATTAAACGGCTGCGGATAACTAGATAAAACGGATTAAATGAGAAAACTAAGTACTGGACAGAACCAAGGCATTGCATGGTCCTCGGATCCAAGCCTCATGGGGAAACCAGATACTTCAGATGATTAAACGAGAAAACTAGGTACTGGACAGAACTAAGGCATTGCATGGTCCTCGGACCCAAGGCTTATGGGGAAACCAGATACTTCAGATGATTAAACGAGAAAACTAGGTACTGGACAGAATCAAGGCATTGCATGGTCCTCGGACCCAAGCCTCATGGGGAAACCAGATACTTCAGATGATTAAACGAGAAAACTAGGTACTGGACAGAACCAAGGCATTGCATGGTCCTCGGACCCAAGCCTCATGGGGAAACCAGATACTTCAGATGATTAAACGAGAAAACTAGGTACTGGACAGAACCAAGGCATTGCATGGTCCTCGGACCCAAGCCTCATGGGGAAACCAGATACTTCAGATGATTAAACGAGAAAACTAGGTACTGGACAGAACTAAGGCATTGCATGGTCCTCGGACCCAAGCCTCATGGGGAAACCAGATACTTCAGATGATTAAACGAGAAAACTAGGTACTGGACAGAACCAAGGCATTGCATGGTCCTCGGACCCAAGCCTCATGGGGAAACCAGATACTTCAGACGATTAAACGAGAAAACTAGGTACTGGACAGAACCAAGGCATTGCATGGTCCTCGGACCCAAACCTCATGGGGAAACCAGATACTTCAGATGATTAAACGAAAAAAATAGGTACTGAACAGAACCAAGGCATTGCATGGTCCTCGGACCCAAGCCTCATGGGAAACCAAGCATAAAATGAGAAAACCAAGCACTAAACAAAGCTTAAAGCATTGCATGGTCAAAGACCTCAGGTCAACAGGAAGAACATTTCCTCGTAAAAACTAAACGCTAAGAAAAATCAAGGTCTTGCATAATCTCCAGACCCAAACCTCTATGGGAATCATTCATTATGAGGCAATACAAACGCTGATCGGAGCCGAGGTGCCTGTATGGGCCACGAGTCCAAAACTGAGGCAAAACCAAACCCCTTAGGCGCTAAATGATGAACCCCATCAGGGACGAAAATCATGGGAAACTGGGCGCTATAGTATAAACGGCACAAACCTACCCATCCTCGGACAAACCCCGTGCACAAAAAGAAAACGCGCCGAGGAAGTCAAAATCCTCCTCCCCGCCCTAGGGGACGTGCAGCAGAATTTTGAGGGGCTATTGTGGGGCCCTACTACACTAACCACGTTGGCCCACTACATACGGCCCAAGGCCCGCACCGAGGACAATGTAAAGGCCGAGGACAATGGGAAAAGCCCAGGTCATCCAAAGGCCGCGCCGAGGATGACCTGTCCTCGGAACACCGACCTCACTAAAAGGGAAAATATCCCACATTCTTTGAATATATCTCACCAACATTCTGACCACTTTAATGGTGAGGTGACCTGAAAACCCTAAAGCATCAGTCACTTCAACTATTGTAAAGCCTGCAAATACAGATGATGGGACAATCCCCTAAGCCTAGAGGCTCAGATTATTGCCAGATGAACGGCCAAGATTAACAGGAAAAAACAATATATAATGAGGGGATTTCCCAACTTAGAGGGAGGTCGGCTTGGGCCGAGGAAGGGAGATCCTTCATAAACACTTAGCAAAATTCTGACATGGGGAATCGAATAGATCTCATGTTATCAATTATTCGCCATAGACTTTACACCAGTGATCGTTTACTTCGGTGATGCCTAATCTTCAAACCCACTTCTCTACAAATTTAATTGTGAAAGGGTCCATTACATTTTGAGCCCTTACAAAAATGTTTATAATTTTTTAAACCATTATCTTGCAGGAAATATGAGATAACGTTTTTTTTTTTTTTTTTTAGATTTTGTTTATTCAAGGAATTGATAAGGAATTAAGCTATTGTTTCTAACAAAAAAAATGTTGATATTTGGTGTAACTACTAGGTAATTAAACAGAATATTTACTTGCCGTATCACAACTTCTATTATATAATATATGATACTTACAAAAAAGAGTAGTATTACAGCCTACAAGTACTACAAGTTTTACTATACTGGTCTTACAAACTAATATGTCGCCAATTAGAAAAGTGAATTATTCAAAATCATAGTTATAAGGTAGTTGAAATCTACCAATTACATTTATTACCATATCAGTTTGTAAACTTCATGCAGTAAAACTTATAATACTTCTAGTATTTTCTTACAAATAACATGATAGCTATTATAATTGGTATCACATCAATCACATATTAAACAAATTTTTTAATTACTTTTTTTTTTTTTTGATACGTTTAAAAAATTGATATATTAATTTATAAGACTAATATAATACAATTATTAGCTGCCCTAGCAACACTCAAACCCTGAAAATGTGATGAGGAGTGAGGACTGGTGGATGGCTCTTAGGATTACGACAGAGGATAGATTAGTTGGATTGTTTAGTAAAAGTTAGGTATAATACGATTTGGTGAAGTTAACTTCAGGTAATTCAGGCCAATAGGTTTAAACGTTAAAGACACAATTTGTTTTTTTATTAATAGTAGTAGTGTGCCAATGACGCAATCGAGATGAAAGTGATATTATTTGAATTATAATTTAGGGTTTATTTGAATATCGTTTATTACTAAAAATTGAAAATTGAAAATTAAAAACAATGTAGCAAAATAATTTTTAAATATGTAAATAGTGCCGTGAGACCTAGTTTTAAAATTGTTTTTGCTAAAAAAGTATTTGCAGATCCCATGAACAGTACACAGGACTCACAGAAAAGCAACGCAAACGCTATCTAAACTTCACCTTATTATAGGTATAAAAAAAAAATTGTAAACTTTTTTAGTTTCAAAGTATTACTCGTCAAATTACCCATGCTTTAATTTGCAAGCACAATTTTTATCACTTAGAATCCTTTTTTTTTTTTACATTAGTCCACTCATCGGCTGTTAAAATTCAAATTTTCAAACCACACATTTCTAACAATATAAAATTTAACGGGTGCGGCTTGAGTCCCGTGTAAGTTATCATTAGACATGTTAGATTGCGGACACGTGTTCAAATCCTGATGTGTCTAGTGATAATTTCCACTGGACACAAGCCCTTCCCAAATTTAACAACTGACCAACTGAATGTTGATTTAGATGGATTTCTTGTCATTTATATCTTCTGCTGCTGTGAAGAGTCATAAAGGTAATTAAATGAGTGTAGCCCAAGGCAAACATTATGGGGTTGTTTGGCATGTGTGTTTAAATAACAGTTTTCAGTTTTTTTGGAAATACATGTGGATAAAAAAGTGTGTGAAAATACATGTAATATTGTTTAAAAACTGAAAATATGTGTTTAAAATGAGGTACCAAACATGGCCTATATATCTTAGGAAATAGTACAAAAATGATTAAAAAAAAAAAAAACTAAAAAAGAAGGGCAAAAAGTCTTGTAACCCATTTTCAGAAATAAGTGTTTGGTACATGTTTTCAAACAATAATATTCAGTTTTTAAACAATATTACACATATTTTCACACACTTTTTCACCCACACGTATTTTCACATATGTTTTCAAACAACAATTTTCAGTTTTTAAGTACATGTACTAAACGCCCCAAACCATTTGAATGAGTTAGGCTGCTGTTTTTTTTTCTATGTATCACGCCAGGCATTCGCAAGCATTCGTGACGTAACTGTTATGGTCAAATCGTGAGAGGAGAACTTGTTTCACAAATCAATGCATATTTGTGATTTTTAGTGTCACTGCTAGCTATATATATAGGACATTCTTCCTTGGTCTTCTCTATCTCTTAACCAAGAAACAATAATGTATTTCACAACCTTTGCTCGTAGGAAAATCAGCATGCTCATGAAAAAACTAGGTTTATTCAGTCATTCAAAGAACTCGTACAATCGAATTGGCTCTACTGAAAGCACCAAGACCCGCAAAGTTCTAAAAGGTCATATAGGTATGTACGTGGGAGAAGAGAGGAAGAGGTACGAAGTTCCAGTGAAGTATCTATCATTACCAGCATTCCAAGAATTGTTTGTGCAGTCACAAGAAGATGAGCTTGAAGCAAAAATAGAAGGTCCCATCATGCTTGCATGCAAAACTGAAGAATTTGATCAGTTATTAAAGCTAGCCAAAGTATCTTCACATTCCTAGAAACTGGATCTCATGCATGCACGAAGATTGTTGAGAATTTATAATTTGGATTCATCAATTGCTTTCATGTATTAAAAGAACAAAGTCTTTAACTCTTGGAAAACTTTCCTTCTTCTTTTTCTTATTTTCGTATGAAGGGAAAAACTTGCTATTTTGTTTCTCTATTTATCTTTGCAATCTTTTTTACTTTCTCTCTTCCTTTTTCCTTTCTATTCATTACTAAACCACTAAACATGAGATTTTTAGAATTAATTTATTTTCATCAACTTATTTACCTTAATTAGTTTATTATATGTGGTGAGATGGTTATTTATACCTTTCTTTTAGGAATCAAAAGAATATGACTTCAAAATCAAGAGCATGTGCTTAAAAATCATAAACAACTCACACAATATAAGCACTATATAGCACAAACTAGCAAAGTGCAGAAAAATAAAGTTCATCAAAGCTAAACAAGATACACAATCATGAAATGCAAGTTTCATAGGCCACCCTCAATTACACATCTTGAAGATGTATAATACAAAAACCTTTCCTTTTTTTTCAGATTTTTTATTTATTATTATTATTTAAAAAAAAAAAACATAAAAGCATAAAAAACAAACCTAAAATGAAATGCATGAATGTAATGCAAATGCAAACCCTAATGAAAAATAGTTTTGGTCACAATAGATAGAAAGAATTAACACAAGGACCATGTTAGACAGACTCACTGAGATTGATTCTTTTGCATCTAGACTCTTTTAGATGCAAACTTGGAGTTGGGGTTTCTATTAGAATTAGCCCTAATCTCAGCTCTAGTATTGGCATAAAGGTTAAGAACTTTTACCAATTCATGGATAAGTGCCATAGAATCTTGTGCTTTTGACACAGACACTTTTTGTTTAAATGCTTGCTTTGAAGCATACAACTTCATGGTTGTCAAAATAGCGATCTGGATCATAGGATCGCACGATTTTATTATCCCACCTCACCAAAACATTTAGAATCGCACTAGAATCGTAAAAATGGTAGGATTGTATGTAGGATCGTGTAGAATCATACAGGATCGTAGGATCGTATGGGATCCTACCGATCCTACCAAAACATTAGTTTTTTTTTTTTTTTTTTTTTTTTTTTTTTTTTTTTTTTTTTTTATGGCTTAAATTTTTGGTTTTGCTGAAGCTTTAAGGGTTTTTATTTTTCTATGTTATGATGCTATGACTTTTTATTTTTATTTTTATTTTTATATATAATTGTCTTAACCTAAGCAAATATTTTCTAGTTTCTAGTTCACTTATAATCAAAATGAAAGAATGCTTCGTCATTTCTAAATGAAGAATTTGTATTGGCTTTGCTACCTTTTAATTTATAATATAGTTAAATTTGTTTAATCAATATACTAAGTTGTGCTCTAATATTCTTATATATAATTTTATTAGTATGCTTGTATTTGTATATTGATTGATTGCTTTTTTTGAGCATGGTCTATAATTGTTGCTGAATGGTATAGCTAGAACAATTGAGTGTGAAGTTGTATCTTAATCTCTTTTGCAGTTCTAGTATACAAATATACAATGTCTACATAGATGATGAACTGGATGATGATCATTAGGAGTTAGGATGATGGTTCTAAAAAACCTAGAATGAGAATAATTAAATGTTCATTTCAACTTAATATTCATCCTGCTTTTAGATTTTATATTTTAGTTAGCTAATTTCCATTTAATAACTTATTTTGGATTTTAAACTTGGAACTTGGAAAATATTTCCGTGTGTTGATAAATATTTTGGTATTTGGTTGCTAATTAAATATTTATTGAATTTTATAGTTACATTGGGTCAAAACTTAACTATATTTATTTCGTTAGTATAGATGTAGCGATGTATGACATGCAAATTGCATTATATGATGTAAATATTTGTTTTTTTATAAACAAAATCAAAATTTACGTGATTATTCAACATACAAAATCATAATCAATGTGTTTTTTGCTTTAAATTTGAAAATATGTAGGATATTACGATCCATGATCTGATCCTATAATCTACGATCTCACCTACCTCTCACGATCCTACATAGAATCCCCGATTTTGACAACCTTGTGCAGCTTAAAGCAATTTGGCCAAGTATGCCCAGCTCCACCACAGAAATGACAAAACCACTAAGGTTTGTGTTGTTTCTTGCTTCCAGATTGATTGGGATTCTTAAGTTTTGACTCACTTAGATCTACCCTAGTTCTTCTAGAAGCTAGAACTTCTTCCTTATGTACCTTTACTTCAGACAAAGATGGATGAACAACATAAGTAGATGCAGCAAGTACAAACTTTGGGGGATGAACAACAGAAGAAGAACCACTCTCAACAAACCCTAAACCTGTCTTATCAGAAACAGATTTTTGAACATTTAGCATGTCATCCAATTTAGAAGTAGAAGACCTATCTAGTTGTTCTCTAACAACAGATAATTCTAATTCTAAACTTTTAACATTTTCAAGCAAAGATATGTCCTTAATCTTAACCGAATTTAAGAGTTCATTAACATCAAACAATTTCAACAACAAATTTTTCTTCTCCTGTTCAAGGGTGTTTATCTTTTTTAGCCCTAGATCAACACTCACGGCATCTCTTGCTATAATCTTGCAAAGCTTGTTATAAGCCTCTTACTGGTCAGCATTCTCAGAAAGTTCCCCATCAGAATGGTTCTCAGTCTCAATTTCACTTATTACAGCAGTAGCAGTGAAAGTCATAAAGTTTTCTTCTTGATCACTTTCAACTCATTATCAAAAACTTAATCATCACTTAGAGTGACAACCATAACTTTTCTTTTAGATCTCAAAAATGTTGGACATTCAAATTTTAGATGACCATACCCCTAGGTAGATTGTTGGACATTCAAAAATGTTGGACAGGTAGATTGTTTTTTTATATAAACTTAAATTTTCACTTCCAAAACAATTAAATATTAATTTAAACTAAAATCAAACCAAAACCACAAGAAGGAGAAAGAGGAGTTGTGACGAGGAATTAAGAAACACATACCAAAACACCAAACCGCACCAACCCAAACAGAGCGGTCAACAACAAAAAAGTCATTAACCCAAAGTTGAGCTATAAGAGAATAAATAAATTCTACCAAAAGAAAGAATAATATATATATATATATATAGAGAGAGAGAGAGAGAGAGAGAGAGAGAGGATAATCACTTTTGTGGGCAAACATGGACTAACTAGGAGAGAGAGGCGCAAGGGGAGGAATGGTTTTAAAAGAAGATAGGAAGGAGAATAGCTGGAAAAGAAAAAGTAAGAGAAATGGTTAAAGGAAATGTAACGTAAGATTGAGGAATAATTGGGAGAAGAATAGTAGGAGAATTTAGTAACTGGAAGGTGAGGAGTAATGAGGGAAAATAGTCACACACACAACAATGACAACAAAAAGAGGAGAGGAATAGTTTGAAACGTGACTTAGCACAACAAGATCTTAGCAAAATTAATTGTTAATTGTGCAGGTGTGTGTGAAGGGATGAGTTAGAGCCCTCTTCTGAATGGGCCCGACTGGAGGACACCAACCGAGGAACGCCATTGACAGTTGACCTAAGAAGGAAGAATCCTCGGCATGGCCTTTGAATAGGGAAGAGTGGAGATAGAGATTGAAAAGTAGTCAAAGAGAAAGGCGGTCTTCAGCCAAAAAAAAGAAAAAAAAAAAAGCTAGGTCAGGGTAGGAAAAGACATATGAAAGAAACACTAGTGACTTTTTGTATTAATTACTCTCACCTGCCAACATCCACTCAGGATTAAACACTGCATGACCCATCTTAGCAGTAAAGTAGTCTTAAAGCAAGCCTACTGCTACTACTACTAAACATGGGTAAAAGGGCAGCTGATGGAAAAACAGTCGACTATGCATCCTCCGATCATGGGGAGTTGCACCATCCAATAGTATAAATACCCCACCTACTTCGACAAAGGGGACACCAAAAAATTGAAAGGGTTGACAAGTGGAAGAGAGGTAAAGGGATGACAATAGAATCGGAGCTTCCAGGAAAGGGAGAAAGAGAGTTTAGAGGGAGAGAGCCATCTTTGTTATAGTTAGGGAGGTGCTACATAAACATAAAACAGATTGAATGGAGTAACTCCCTATTGAACAAGCCAATCTTTGTTAGTGTTGGAAATAAAGAAAAGATGATAGCTGAATTTTCCTTGAAAATTACACAATTTGATTTTACCAAAAGAGATGGCAGAGATGAGACGTGGACCAAATCATTATCTTGAGACAAATCATGCCGTCTACGGTATATCCGATATAGTTAGACAAATAGTTTATGCACGTTACCCCCAGGATACAACAACCTAGCCACCTTTGATGAATATCCTTGTGAGCCTACACTGTTCGTATAATATAAGCTCTCTATAGTACTTTTTTTCTCATAAATTTTTGTAAAAGATAGAATATTTTTGTGAGTAGTAAAAAGCAATAGATGGTAAGTGTTTAGGACAATAAAAAAAAATTTTGAAAAGTTTTCAGTTTTGTAATTCAAAAATAAGAGAATAAATTCAATAAGTACATGGCGTAAACATAAGCGTTTACCCCCTCCAATAAAGTGATACCACGTCAGATTTTTTTAAATGATTTCACATAAAAGAGTATTGACTAACACACATGATCACAATCCCCCTTGAATGTATTCAAATATTAATAAATCAAAAATGGAAAAAAACAAACAAACAAACAAGAATAACTCTGTGCATAAATCAGCAGCCGGTTCTGCAAGACTAAAAGACAAGTGAGGTCATCATCGTTGTTTGAGGAAAGTTGAATCAAATCTCAGAAACAAAAAAACATAAATAATTCTCACACATACACATTGAAAGAAATGGAATTTACACAGTTGAACTCCGGCATCAAAAATGTCAATACCCAACAAGGGTATTCAAGAATATGAGCTTCTAAAGAAAAGTCTTGAAGTCAGTGGTGACATAGCTAGAATTTGGGACTATATCTCATTCTTCAATTTTGTCAAATAAGAACATATATTTCATGGACTTCTTTTCTTTATGGTGAATCACTACAAAAAACGCGGGCTTAATCAGTGGGCGTGCAATATTTCTATTGATTTACTTAGTAGATCTGGTAGTCACTATGCACTACTCCTAATTTGAAAGCCTCAACCACCACATCTGTGGTGGATCCGGCGGAAATTCCAGATTCCAATAACTAGGGATGGCAATTTAAATCCGACCCGCGGATACCCGGCCCGGCCCGACCCTAATGGGCCGGATTTTACCCGGCCCGATAAAGAATAGGGTCGGGTATGGGTTTTTAAAAAAAAACCCGAAGCGGGTCCGGGTCGGGTCCGGGTTTTATCAAAAAAACCCGGACCCGACCCGAAACCCGGCCCGGTTATAACCCGGTTACCATGAAATTACTAAAAACCCCCCCCCTTATATATATATATATATATATATATCATTGTAAACCCTAAGTCATTAACCCAATCCCCAGCCGCCTCTCATAGTCTCATTCCCATTTCAATTCACGCCTCACCCTCACCCTCAATCTCTCTGCCACTCACGTAGCCACGCACAAGAGCACGCAGCCATGCCTCGGCCTCACTTTGACCGTCACTCACACAGTCACTCACTCACTCTCAAGCACGCAGTCACTCCTCGGCCAAGCTCACAGAAAAGCAACGTGTTTCATACTTCTTAGCTAAGGATCCCAATAAAAAGAAGTTTCTCTCTCGAAATTTCTCGAAGTTTCATACTCCTTTCAATACTACTCGTCTTGCAGATATAAAACTCTGTAAGCTTTGAGTTTCAAAGTGCATCATTGATGGTGTTCTTTAAATCTTGTTGATGTTGACTAGCTTTCTTCATCTATTGGTCAGATTTTTACTTTTCTGGGGTTTTCAGCTTCTGGGTTTTTCTTTAGACCGGTTGATTGTTTATTGGATGACCTAGTTTTGTGCTTCATGTTTAATTTTCATATGAATCTTTATTTGGTCTTGAAGTAAGGCCAGGACCGTAGGATCTTATTAGTTATCAACTGGGAAATGAGAACTGTATCTGTATATGTGTCACTGTTCTTGAATTCTTGTGACGATGATAAGTGAAAGTAAGCACAAAGATTCGATGTAGATACAATAAATATGTTAGTAGGAACTTGCAATTTAAGCTGCTTTTGTAATTTCTTAGCCTTTTTAATTTGTTGGTTTGTGGAGGATAAGACATTTTGTAATGGTGATTTCTGGACTCATGAACAAAAGGGGTCATCCCATATTTGACTTATTATTATTATTTTTTGGCCTTTTGGTTTTGTGTAATTGTCTTAGGAGATAGGCTATTATGAAAGTTCACAGAGCCAAAAAAAAAAAAAAAAAAACTAAATTGGAAATGTATTAGAGCCTAGACTTAACCGAAAATAGCATACAACATTTGATTGGGCTTCAAAAAAAATTTTTTTTGGTTGGGCCAGATTTGGGCCCAAGCGGCTAAACGGGGCCCGTGGGGCCCGCAGGGCCCGGCGGGGCGGGTCTGGGCCCCGGGAAAAAAATCCGATTAATAATCGGGTTGGGTCCGGGTCACGGGTTCAGGCCCGCGGGTCGGGTCCGGGTATGCAAAAACCCGGCCCGAACCCGACCCGTTGCCATTCCTACCAATAACGTTGCCGGATGGGGGCTCAACGGAGTCATGGTGACGCTAGTAGCTTCTGGCTACGAGAAGGATATTGGGTTTTAGTTTTTTATTTATTGGTTATTTAATTAGATCAAAGTGATGGGTTCCGGTTAACTCAACTGATAAAATTTATAATGGTTAAATAAGAGATCTGGAGTTCAATCCCCGCCTACACCAAAAACTTATTGGTGTCTTGGTCTGATGATAAAGAGCTATCATTGGGAGCGGACACCATAAGTTGAAACTCTCTCTCAAAAAAAAAAAAAAAAAAAAAGATCAAAGTGTTTTAGAATCTGATTGTGTGTGATTGTATTTAGATTCTTATTTTTAAAAGTCTAATGTGGCAAACTAGTATTGGAGGGGGAAAATAAGGGTTTTACACCACATCCTTATCAAATTTGAACTCTTTCCATATATATATATATATATATATATATAGCCGGACCTATAACTTTTTCTTAGCCAAAGAATCAAAACGGTTTGATATCAATTAAATGGTCATAAAATTATTGAAATTAATAATATAATCAATGGACAAGTCACTATTCATGAACAGTTATATATATATATATATATAATATTATATCGACCGGGTATCAAGTCTTTGCTAGCCTTTTGTACGTTGAGAACAAGAAAAGAAAGAATCATGATCTATGCATTTAATGTCTCATAAAGTGGCTGTAGACTAAAAGCCAACCGTGTAATACAATTTCAAATATGCATAAATATTCCTTCTCAAAAAAAAAAAAATGCATAAATATTGTCATTTGTTTTTAACTTTCCTCAAACCAAATAGTAAACACTTGTTTATATATGGTAATATAAAATAATTCAGCAATAGCTATACATTTAAGTGCTGAAAAATCTTTCATATATGACGTTATTATGTCATATTCAAATAAGAACGTTTGAATACAAAACCTTTAGAATAGAAAGTATATATTTGTAATAAAAACAAATATGCTGACAATTATGATATTAATATCACGTTAATGTTCATAAATTTCCTAATTAAAACCATTGATAAAAGCTATTCAAATTTTAAATTAAATTGAAATTTCAAAATTTAGCAATCAACATATCTGACATTACGGAATAATTAATACACATAAATGAGTATCAAAATAAATATAATATTTTTTTATAAAAATATCCAACAACAGTTAGTGACCTTTAAATTATCACAACAAAGTCAATTCTATTTTTTTTTATTTTTCCTTTTCGTGGTGAGGCATTTTAAGAGTAATCTTTATCAAAAACAATATATATAAAAAAAATAAAAAATAAAAAGTAATCTTTGCACGGATGCGATGTGTGTAAGACAAGCAAGTTGACATAAGTTGAGGGCCAACCCAAGCTCAACTCAAAGAACATGATACTCTGCCCAAAAGCCCAACCCTGCAGCACAAATTGCACTCGACTTGATTTCTTTAAGCAAGTCATGGATGGGTTGCGATAAGGCCATGCAGTAAATTATTCGTCGAGGGTTAAAATTACGCACATTCGTATTCTTTGGCTAATATAACTACATAATTTTTAATTCTAATGCAATTAATTGATTATGTTACTGCAGGTGCAATAATAAAAGAGTTTGCGCTGTCAGCCTGTCAATAACAATCTTGAGAGCTGCCACTTCATATGAAAGTACAGAAGTTAAAACCGTGCCTATATCTCCTCTCCCAAGATTTACTTCTGAGAGGGAAAAAAATTGGCAAATGGCCTTTTTGAACAAAAATTGTAACGTTTTGCTCTCTTTTTCAAACTAATTAGGAAAATGCCCTTCTTTTATAACTCGATTTTAGATAAATCGAGTTTTAAAAAAAAAAAATTATGGAGCCCTATAGTGGCTTTTTAAGAAGCATATAATGACGTTTTGAGGACATATAGTAGCGTTTTGTAACTCGACCTCCATGAACTCGAGTTATAGGCAATATTTTTTATTTTTTTTACCTATAACTAAAGTTCATGGATGTCAAGTTACAAAACGCCACTATAGGTCCTTAAAACGTCACTATAGACTCCTTAAAAATGCCACTATAGGGCCTAACTCAATTTATCTCAAATCTAGTTTCAAAAGAGGGGCATTTCCCTAATTAGTTTGAGAAATAAGGCAAAACGCTACATAATTTGCGCGAAAAGGACATTTGCCCATTTTCTCCCTTCTAATAGACTAACAAGTGGCCTTCAATAGACTAACAGAGGATTTTTTTTTTTTTTTTTTTGGTTATAAGAAAAGTGTTCAATTAAAGGATCATGTTACTAAGTTAATGGTCTGTTATCCGAAACAGAATTTTATTTATTCATTATTATCATTGTTATTATTCTATGGGGGAGAAGTGGGGTGTTTTAAACTCTTGTAGTTTCAGGAGGAAAAGAGTAGTAGTAGTAGCACAATACTCTCCCCTGTAGGAGTCCTTTCTCCACCTTTGTGTGGTTTTTTCTCTATCACCTCCGTGTGATCAATCCCTACCACTGTGTGGTTTTTCCCTCCACCCCATGTGGCCTTACTCCACTCTTAGTGTGTGGATTCTCTTCTCCTCACCCTCATTGTGAATCTTTTCTTTTAAATCTGATTTTCTCTAAGCTCTCCCCAACTCTCCATAGACTTACTCATATTATCATACCCATCTTTCGAGCTTACTCAGGAAGATAACCAGTGTTGCAAATTTGTGGGTCTGGTTGGTCTTCTATGTAGTGGGTCAGCTTGCCGTTGGCGGCCCTGGTGCGGGTTTGGCCAAACCCACAGCTAGGTGGATCGAACTTCCATTGGTTTCGCTCCACCAGTAGAAGGTGCTGTTTGTCCGAATGTAAGTCTCAAGCAACTACCCACAGAAAGAGCCAAATTAACGCCGATCATCATTATGGCCTTAGGCTGGAACTGCCGGGGGCTTGGGAACCCCCGGTCAGTTGGAGCGTTGTGCAACCTTGTGCGGCGTTGGGATCCCGAAGTAGTATTTTTGTCGGAAACAAAAATGAAGATAGCAGGAATGAAAAAGATCAAGATGAAGCTGGGTTTTGTTAATGGTTTGTATGTCCAAAGACAAGGGAGAGGAGGCGGCTTAGCGATGTTTTGGAGAAAGGAAGTAAACCTGGAGATCAAGAGCTACTCAAGGCACCACATTGATGCAGTGGTAACTGAAGAAGGGTCTGGATTCAAGTGGAGGCTAACTGGCTTTTATGGGCATCCAGAGACACATCGAAGAAAAGAATCATGGAGGTACCTTGACACTCTTAATTGTCAATTTAATATGCCTTGGTTATGTTTAGGCGATTTTAATGAAATTATGTCAGTAGATGAAAAATTAGGAGGAGCTATAAGACCCCAACATCAGATGGAAGCATTCCGTAATATTATTCACAAGTGTGGTTTTAAAGATTTGGGTTACTCAGGCTTTGCATTTACTTGGTGCAATCAACAGGAAGGAAATGATAGAGTCTATTTAAGACTGGACAGGGCCTTTGCAACTACTGAGTGGATTGAGCATTTCTCAAACGTAAGGGTCCAGCATTTGGAGGAAACTACTTTGATCACTGCCCCCTTTTACTTGCTGATTCTAGCTCTTTTCAAAAGCGTGGAAAACGTAGGTTTTTCTTTGAGGCTTTATGGACAAGACGGGCTGACTGCAAGGAGCTGATCAAGGAAGTTTGGAATGCTAATAGTAGCTTCATTGATCCGAGTAGCTTCAGTGCAGGACTTAAAGTATGTGCAAACAACCTTGCTAAGTGGGGGAATTCTGTTTTTAGGCAGATTCCAAAGCAGATAAAAGAGAAGAAAGAAAGGCTTAGTGAGTTGTTAAGGGAAGACACAGCACTTCAAAATGGGGCTGAAATTAATAAGCTAAGAAAGGAGATCAATATTCTACTGGATGATGAGGAGGTTTGGTGGCAGCAAAGATCAAGAGTGCAATGGCTGGGTGAAGGTGATCGTAATACAAGCTACTTTCATCATCGTGCCTCTGAACGAAGAAGGAAGAATACTATTGTGGGGTTGTGGAATGATGAAGGGGTTTGGTGTGATAGCAAGGAAGGTATAGTCAGGACTGTAATTGGGTATTTTGAAGATATTTATTCAACCACATATCCGTCCCGTGTGGAAGAGGTTACAAGCTTAATTCAGGTTAAGGTTACAGAGGAGATGAATGATGATCTTATCAAGGATTTTACAGCTGAGGAAGTCAGAACAGCTCTTCGGCAAATGCATCCAACTAAAGCACCCGGCCCTGACGGTATGTCTGCTATCTTTTACCAAAAATATTGGGATATTGTTGGGATGGATGTTACTAATATGGTGTTAAATATTCTAAATTCAAATGCTTCATTATCTGATATAAATGACACTTATATAACATTAGTACCAAAAGTTAAAATGCCCAACAGGATGAAGGACTTTCGCCCAATCAGCCTCAGCAATGTTGCTTATAAATTGATCTCCAAAGTGCTTGCAAACCGCCTTAAGTCTGTGCTGCCTCAAATAATATATGAAAATCAAAGTGCATTTCTGCATGAGAGGTTAATTACAGACAATGTCCTCATTGCATTTGAGCTTATGCACTATCTGGATCACAAAAAGAGTGGGAAGGAAGGCTACATAGCAGTCAAGCTCGATATGAGCAAGGCTTACGACAGAGTAGAGTGGAATTTCATTGAGAAGGTGATGAGGAGGCTGGGTTTCCAGGAGAGATGGATTGGATGGGTAATGAAATGTATAACAACAGTCACATACTCGGTATTGATTAATGGGGAAGCTCATGGTCGGATTTCTCCAACTAGGGGACTTCGACAAGGCGATCCGTTGTCGTCCTATCTTTTTCTCCTATGCATGGAAGCTTTCACGGCCCTTATAGCTGATGCAAGTAATAGAAATCTTCTCAATGGAGTGTCTATCTGTAGGGGCTGCCCAAGGGTCACGCATTTATTCTTTGCGGATGACAGCCTGTTTTTCTGTAAAGCTGAGAGGGGGGAAGTCAGCAAGTTTGTTGAAGTTTTGGAGCTGTTTGAGGCTGCTTCGGGGCAGAGGATCAATATGGATAAGTCCTCAGTGACTTTTAGCCAGAATACTCCGATTGAAACAAGAAGTGAGGTTCTTGAAATGCTTGGGCCAATGCAAGAAGTAAGGCAAGGAAAATATCTTGGGCTCCCATCGGTAATAGGCAAGTCAAAAAATCAGGTCTTTGCAGAAATTAGGGAGAAGGTTGGGAAAAAACTTTCTGGATGGAAAGAAAAATGCTATCAGTGGGGGGAAAAGAGATTCTGATCAAAGCAGTCACGCAGGCAATCCCAACCTATACTATGAGTTGCTTCCAACTCCCAAAAGGACTATGTGAAGATTTAGAAAGGATGGAGAGAAATTTTTGGTGGGGTCAGAGGAATCAAGAAGCAAAGATGGCCTGGATCAGTTGGAGGAAAATGTGCAAATCAAAAGCAAATGGTGGGTTGGGCTTCTGTAATTTACAAGCATTCAATTTAGCAATGCTCGCGAAACAGGCATGGCGTATAATGATGAATCCTAACTCGTTGATTGCAAGGATTTACAAGGCCAAATACTTCCCATCTAGTGATATCCTGAATGCAAAGCTTGGTTGCAGCCCCTCTTATGCGTGGAGAAGCATTTATAATAGCCTGGAGGTTATTCGGAGAGGTACAAGATGGAGGGTTGGAAATGGGAGGATGATACATATCTGGGATGACAAGTGGCCACCTAATCCCACTACTTACAAAGTTTGCTCGCCTAGACAAGATATTGGAGATTTTCCAATGGTGTCATCGCTAATTAATGAAGACACAAGGCACTGGAAAGTGGAGATGATTAAGAGGTTTTTTCTTCCTTTTGAAGCTAGTGCCATCCTTAACATTCCCCTAAGTTATAATTTGCCGGAAGATAGAATAATGTGGCTGGGAAACAATCGAGGGGAGTTCACTGTTAGGAGTGCATATTATGTGGCACTTTCTATTGTGGAGAATGTTGATGAAGGTGAGTGTTCAAGTGGAGATCATAGAACTCGATTATGGAAGAAGATTTGGCAACTTAAGCTCCCTGCCAAAGTTAGAATTTTTGCCTGGAAGGCTTGTCAGGACGGGCTGCCCACTAGGCTAAATTTGGCCAAGAGAGGTCTAAATATAGGGGCTGAATGCCCTCTGTGTGAGAAGGCTGTTGAAAGTACTAGCCATGCCTTAATTTACTGTAATAAGCTGTGTGAGGTTTGGTGGAACTGGCAGATTTGTCCGATAAACCTTCTGCACGTGAACAGGTGCTTTGTTGACTTAGCATTGGAAATTCTTGATGCTGGCTCTACGGATGACCTTAAGACTCTCATTGTTACTGCGTGGGCTATCTGGTATAATAGAAATCAGGTGGTTCATGAGGCTAAATGCAGCTCCCACTCACAAATTTGGAACCTGGCTGTACGTACAATGGAGGACTACAACAGTGCTGAATTGTATTGTCGGCTTCAACAACAACAGGCCCCAGATGTGGGCTGGGCAGCACCCTCTCCAGATGTATATAAGATAAATGTTGATGGTGCTACGGCTGGGATTGGGGGTAGTTCCTCTGTTGGTGTCGTTATTCGGGATTATAGGGGGTTGGTTGTTGCTGCGGCTTGTAAGATGCTGAATGGAGACTATGGTGTGACTGTTACGGAAGCTTTCGCTGTGGAAGAAGGGATTCGGTTGGCCATGGAGATGGAGCTTCAACGAATTACTATGGAGTCTGATTCTTGTGATGTAGTGGATGCTATTAATGAGCGCAGGTGCATTGGTGAGTTTGGGACGATCATCATTGGTTCTTTGGAGCTGCTGCAGTCTTTTAGGAGCTGGAAAGTGCAACATCTGAAAAGGGATTATAACAGAGCAGCGCATGAGCTGGCTCAGTTTGCTAAGACTTCTGGTTCTTCTAAGCAATGGAAAGGAATTGAGCCTCCTGTTATTCAACATGTTTTACTGCTTGATAGAGCTAAGTGTTAGCTTTGTCATATTTGTCTTCTTTCTTTCCTGTTGCTGTGCTCTGTTTTTATCCATTTTCTGTTTAATGAAATTCAGTTTCAGTTTCAAACAAAAAAAAGAAGTGGGGTGTTTTTTTTGGTTTCTTCTTCTGTCAGGACACGCTAGAACAAACTATATACACTCGCTAGTGAAGAAGATGCCCCTAAATATGTTTGATTAGTGCAACATGGAAGAAGATGAATAAAGAACAAATTGCAACTTCTCCCTACTCTGAAACATTTATTGAAATTGTTTTTTTTCTTTTTTTTTTTTGATTGGATTGAAATTGTATTCAACCTTGGAAAGATGGCCCAATGCATCTACGAATATAGAGATGGGCAAGGTGTCAGAAACTATGAGATCAACATTATTTGTTCACTCCATTCCACGGTATAGAGATCAACATGATGAAATTTTTATATATAGGGATGTAAATTTGAAGCTTCTCAATTGTATTACATATATTACCTCTAAGATTTGTGAGTTTGTCTTGGTTGATCGTTTTATTTTCTTAATCGTGTGAAAACAACCTTTACGTGTTTAACAGTGCATTTCGTCTACTAGTTTCCTTCACGATATTCATGACACAAGTGAGTTCTGGGTTATTTGGCCTAACCAAAAAATATTTTTAAAAAACATATGGATGGCATGCTTCTCTCTCTTTCCTTTTTTTTTTTTTTTTTTTTTTGATAGGGCATGCTTCTCTCTTAAGATGTTACTATTCCGGTAATCTTGCTCACAATCACAATCACAATCACAATCAGAAGGAAACCTATCACCGACCATAACACAACTACTTCTCCTACGTCATCTTTTTTGAACTTATTGTAGTCTGTCTAATTCTAATATATAATATCTTAAAAGTGTAACTGTTTTCCATATCTTACTAAAAGAAAATGTCAGATCACAAAAGTCTTAGATAGTCGGTAGTACCCAGTTTTTCTGCTTCCTATAAATGGTTTGTCCAGATTGTCTTTGGATACTACTTGCCAACACGTTTTGGTAGTGACGCGTGCAATATATGTTTTATGAGTGAGTTGCAATATAAGCAGTAGACAAAAGATTATAATATAAGATTATTCCATTTCAACGTCATATTTCGTCACTTGTGTCTCACACGATTTGGGCAATGGTTCTTCCTCGTCAAATTTAAAATCAAATGGTGACACAATTCTAATTCAATTCTTTCATCAAATTTGACTTTCATTTAAAATATTTTATATGGACCTCGTTCATATTCAAAAGAATCCAACTTGATTAATTATTGCCTGAGGTTTGCCTGTTACTCAAACCCAAGCATCAATTTCGGTTAAGAGAGAGAGGAGTTTGTTAGGACATATGTAATTTAATGTTAGGAATATATGTCAAATTAGAATTAGTTAATCATTTAACAAAATACACTTTACTTGTAATTAGGTAGATTTAAGATGTGTTTAATGCTTCAAGGAACAAGATTTCAAGATTAAATGTTAAGGTACTGAGATTCCTTTAATTGTAACTACTTGTTGTGATAATAATGAATTATAGAGAGTGATGACCTTAAAATCACCCGATAGAGTTTTTGCCGCGTAAGTTTTTTCCATTCGTAAACAAATCACCGTGTCAATTTAATTTCTGCTGCATTTAGTTATTTGGTGATTTGTTTGTGCTACTACGCTATTGCATGCTAATTGAATTAATTAATTAACTTGGCTAATTAATTTGTTAATTCATCACAAAGGATCAATACATTCTTGACCTATCAGAGTTTTACATTCTCAATTTTATTATAAAATGTTTACAAAATAACGTGACACTAATTATAATTAGTATCACATCAATCACTTATCAAATAATTTATAATTACTTCTTTTTCTCACATGTTTAGAAATGATACATTAATTTATAAAATTGATATAATACAATTTTTTTTTTTTTAAGAATCAAAATAAATCAATATTAGTAGCCCTAGCAGCACTTAAAAAAGTCCCTACAAATTAAATGTGTTTGAGGACAAGTGGATGGCTCTTAGGCCCACAACACAGGATTGGGATTGGATAAAATTGAAAGAAAGAAAAAGATTGACAAGTTATTCTTTCATCAAATTAGAATAAAATTAAATCACATATCTCACTTTTTTTTATTTCACTTTATACTCCATCAATCATAATTTAACTCTTCTTATAAAATAACTAAAGTTAAAAAAAAAAACAATAAATAAATAAAAAATCAAACACATGACATACCATACTTGAAAAACACAAAAAATAGGACAAATGATTTGTATACGATAAATTAGATGACAGCTTTGAATGTGAAACATTTAAACAAGAAGCAAGGCTAACAAATTAAAAATAAGGGTGTTATATTATTTGGTAAAAGTATCAAGGCTAATGAATTAAAAATGTGGATTCTAGTTAACTCAATTGATAAAGTTTCTCGTCATAGAACAAAATATTTGAGATTTAAACTTCACCTATAGTAAAAACTAATTGGTGTGAACAATCATCATAGAGCGGATGGTATATGTTGAAATTCTATCATATTTAAAATATAAAAAAATTATTGAATTTTTTTTTTTAGGTATAATAGGATTTTTTTTTTTTTTGGTGGGTGGCATAATAGGATTTGATTGTGTTACAGTCAGGAAAAAATTAATTTTTCAATCTTTTAACTAATGAAAGTAGTATTAAAGAGGAGTTAAGATGAAAGTGATGTCAAATCATATATAAACCCTTACCTGTGTTCATAGTATTACTCTTCAAATTACCCATGCTTCAATTTGCAAGCACAATTTTAATTTGTTTACTCAGAAAACCCTTCAAAAATAAGTCCTTTCATCAGCTGTTAAAATTCAAACCAAAGCCAACATTTCTGAACTTCATTCCATAAAGACTAACCATTACAAACTTCTATAATAATATTAGACAAATTAGAATATAACGACTGACCAACTGGGTGTGGATTGGAATGAATTTCTTGTAATTATATCTTTTGCTGCTGTGTAGAGGTAAGTAGATAAGTGTGGCCCTAGGTAACAATACTACTACCTCACAAAAGAATAAAAATATCATAGAAAAATAGGGGCAAAAAGTCTCGTAACACATTTTTCAGGAATAAGCCATTTGCTTTTTTTTTCCTTGGCCGATGGCACAAGGCATCAAGCATTCGGGACAGAATTGTTATGGTCAAATAGTGAGGGGAGAACTTGTTTCACAAATCAATACATATTTGTGATTTTAAATATGAAAAAGTCTGGTGACACCAAATTTGTCACCAAAATTTTCACCCAAACGGCGTATATTTTGTGTTTCAGTGGGTCCCAGTGAGGTGAGTTAACTTTGTGAAAGAGTACAGGAACTTTTGACAAAAATTGGGGGTAATTCTAGGACAATAATAATTTCCACAATTATTTTATATAATAGAGTGTGACTGATTACATGAACCCATTATTTTTTCCTCCATTGTTTACTATTTGTTACATTAGAATTGTGGAAAAGTCAGGCCCTTTTGAATATACACCACTTTTATTTTTTTAAGACCTTTTCCTCTCTTTTCATATGTGTTAAAATACTTAATATTCTAAAAAACAATTGTGACAAAGTCATATTATACATAAAGTTACAGTGCTAGCTTCTTTTGAAACTTCTGAGTCTATAGTGGAACTTTTTTAATACTACTGCTAGCTATAAATAGGAACGGGACATTCTTCCTAGCCAACTATCTCCCTCATGAAAATTTCTCCTTATATCCGCATTACCCCTTTAGCATTCACAACCTCCTTCAAATTAATTGCCATATCTGCTTTTCTATTTACAATCTATCCTCATGTAGGTTAAAATACTTGGTATTTAAAAAAGAGAATGATGGTAAAGTCGTATTACATAAAGTTATAGTGCTAAATTTTTTTGAAAATTTGGAGTCTATAGTGGAACTTTTTTAATATTACTGCTAGCTATAAATAGGAATGGGACATTCTTCCTAGTCAACTATCTCTTTCATGAAAATTTCTTCTTATATCCGCATTACTCCTTTAGCATTCACAACCTCCTTCAAATTAATTAGCATATCTGCTTTTCTATTTTCTTTGAAATTTGAATAAACACTAGCTAGTCTCTCTCTTTCCAAGGAACAATAATGTATTTCACAACTTTTGTTCGTAGGAAACTCAGCAGGCTCAAGAAAAAACTACGTTTAAATCATTACAAGAACTTGTACAATCGAATTGACTGTACTAAAAGCTCCAATAAGACCCGTAAAGTTCCAAAAGGTTATATAGGTCTATACGTGGGAGAAGAGAGGAAGAGATATGGAGTTCCAGTGAAGCATCTATCATTACCAACATTCCAAGAATTGATTGTGTAGTCACAAGCAGATGAGCTTGAACCAAAGATACAAGGCCCTGTCATGCTTGCATGCAGAACTGAAGAATTTGATCAGTTATTAATGTTAGGACATATGTGGAACATGTTATGAACATATGTCATTTAGAATTGGCTAATCTTTTAATAAAACGCATTTTACTTATAATTAAGTAGATCTAGGATGTGTTTAATACTTCAAGGAACTAGAGTTCAAGTCTAAGTATTGAAGCCATGCAAATCTATCTAAGAATCAAGTGAAGAAATGTTGTTCATTAAAATTTTGACAGATAGCTCGACAAATGTATTTATTGAGATTTAATATTCGAAGCTCGACAAATAGCTCGACAGCTGTATCTATCGAGAATTATGAAATTTAGATTTCCAGATCTGTTTTTCACGCATATCCAAGTTATTTGTGTAGGGTTTCTTTTCTCACAACCCTAGATATATATAAGGATTATTTTGAGAGCTGTCTCACTTGATGCAAAGGTTTTATTGATGCAAATTGTGACCAGAGACAATCTTCCCTAGTTTATCTTTCTCTTGAAGAAGCTACTGCGTATGTATGCCGTAAGGTTTTGTAACCAAGGAGCTTCTTAATCTTCATCGTGTGGATGAAATGAAGAACTTTGCAGCCAATATCCTTCTCAAGTTGGTGTGTTAGTCATATACTTGGATCCGTGCATTAATTGGTTAGTCACGTACTTGGAGCCGTGCATTAAAAGGAGAGATTGTCACTACATTACAAGTCCAATTGTGTATTGGGATAAGGGTTCAACTGTAGATTAGTATAAGGTACTAGGATTCCTTTACTTGTAACCGTTTGTTTTGATAATAGTAGATTCTCGGGAGTGGTGACCTTAAATTCATCCGATAGGGTTTTGCCTCTGTGGTTTTCCTCATTCGTAAACAAATCACCCGTGTCAAATTTATTTTCTGCTGCATTTTGTTATTTGGTGATTTGTTTGTGCTACCATGCGTATTGTATGTTAAATTGAATTAATTAATTCACTTGGCTAATTAATTGGTTAATTTACCAAAGGGGTAAATACATTCTTGGCCTATCAAGTGGTATCAGAGTGAGCACACTCTGTTTAGGTTTTAATCTTTGCTGTGTGATCCATTGACCCCTGTTTGTCATGGATAAAGGACAATCCTTAATTATCCTTCCTTTATTTGATGGCACTAACTATGCATACTGAAAAGTACGCATGAGAGCTTTTTTGCAGTCTTTAGATAAAAAAAGTGTGGCAAGCTGTGGAGTTAGGTTGGACCAAGCCTAAGGAAGCGCCGACTAATTGGGATAATGCTAAGATCAAAGCGACAAACTTTAACAGCAGAGCATTGAATGTTTTATTCAGGCAGTCACCAATGAGGAGTTCAAGAAGATATCCTCCATCGAAACTGCGAAGGAAGTATGGACCATCCTCCAGACAACTTATGAAGGAACTAAGGCTATTAAGGATTAAAAGCTTCAAAGGCTTACCATAAGCTTTGAAGAGATTAAGATGGAGGAGGATAGGTCATTTGATGAGTTCTATTTCAGACTAAAGGACATAGTGAACTCTGCATTTAATCTTGGGGAAACCATTCCAGAATCTAAGATTATTAGAAAAGTGCTCAGATCTCTTCCAGAGAGATTCCATGCCAAGATCACCGCCATTGAGGAATCAAAGGACATTGACCAAATTCCTTTGACAGTGGTTGGCAACTTGCAAACCTATGAATTGGGTTTGTCTAAGATAGGAAATTCAAGTAAAAGCAAGAGCATGGCTTTGAAGGCCAACGGCAGTGATACTGATGAGTCTTCTGATGATGAAGATTCTAAGATGAAATCCTATATCACAAGGCAGTTCAAAATGTTCACGAAGAATGCCAATGCGAAAGGATTCGACAAAGACCATAAGCAATCCAATTCTTCACAATTCAAGAGCCAAGATAGAGGGAAGAAAGATGCTAGGATGGCAGTCAGTACATTGTTCCCTCCAAACCAAAATGCTTCAAATGTCAAGGGTTTGGACACATGAAACAAGAATGTCCAACTTATCTCAAGACTATTGGGAAAAGCAAGGCCCTTGCAACCTTGAGTGACACTAAGCTTGAGGATGATTCAGATGACAATAATGACGAGAGAATCTTGAATGCCTTCACTGCTATAGTTAATCCTACCGATGGGGGTTCAGAAACAATAGATGATGAAGAGGACTTAGTGGACTCTAAGTTTGAGAAAATAGACAATCAAGATGACATCCATACAGACTATGAAAAATTGTACAAAGTTTATGAGAAGCATGAGAAACTGTATAGGCTAGCCACCAAGAAGCTGAGTGATGTGGAACTTGATCGAGAAGAGCTTTCCACAAAGTTTGACGAAGCTAATCAGACCATTGAAGCACTACGGTTTGAGAACAGTTTTTTGGCTGAAAAGACCAAGAAGCTTGAAGCGGAACTGTTTCAAGTTAGAGCTCAGTTGGAGAGGACTTCTAGTGCGAAGCTTGATGAAATGCTTAGTTTTCAGAATTCTGCTTCTAATATAATCGGTTTAGGGTATGATTTCTGTTCTCCTAATATTGCTTCTTCTAGTACTACTGTGTTTGTCTCACTTGCTAATAATGTTAATTCTGAGAACAATGATATTAAAACTGTTTTAACTAGTGAGAATATAGACAAAGAAAAATCTATCTTAGGAGCACCCCCTAAGCTTGATAAGAAAGAGACGAGAAACCCTAGGACTAAGAAGGGTAATAACCAAAAGTTTAAACAAAAGAAGTAGCATCTCTATCATCACTGTGGAGTTTCAAGACATACTCGACCTAATTGCTACAAGTGGTTAGCCACTCAATAGAGCAACAGTATGCTCTCATCTGGAAACCAAAATCAGCTTCCATCCTCTTTTACTCCTCTTGGAGATCTTCTTAAGACCCTCATGTTCCTTTCGAACTTGAACAGTTTCAATACTTCCCTCTCACCGCCAGATCAAAGGTTAGCTCAACGGAAAGGTTCTTCCAAGATGTGGAAGGAAAAAGGCTCTAAGTGATTTAGTCACTTTCTTCCTCTCTCTCCCTCTCTTTTTACTTATGCATTACTTATGTGTTTTGCTTTTTTGTTTTTGAGTCAGTCTAGTTTTATGCTATGTTTTGTTTAACATGTGTTTGTTTGTTTGTTTTCAATTTTGCTTTATTTTGTTTTTCATAAAAATAAAAAATAAAAAAATTTTGAAAAATCAGAAAAATACAAAAACAGTGTGTGTTTTGTGTACATTGGTACTTGTGTACCTCAGATGGCCGTTGAAACAAAGTTTTCTAAACTTTGTATCTTTTGTAACTTGGATGAGTATTTTAATGCACAACTAAGCAAGTAAGCTTTGTGGCTTATGTTTGTGATGCGCATGATTAAGTAATCTCTTATACTTAACACTCATATTACTCTTTTTTACGGGAATGACTAAAAAATCCTAAGAAAAATGCATAAATAACCATCTCACCACTAAAACCCGCCAATCATGAATAACATCTGTATGCTTTGGCATAGCAAAATTGATGCTTAAACTTAACATAATTGGGTATTTCTTCTCTCTCTTATATGCCCATGCATGATATGCTCAAAAGAAAAAATTATACAAAGAAAAATCAAGAGCAAAAAGAATCATAATGCTTTTAAATATGGTTGCAAGCATGTTTCTAGGAGATGTGAGAGTTATAGAATGTACCTCGAAGGTGAAAGTTCCCATCAAGCAATTATAATTGTGTGTAAGTTAATTTATTTTCTCATATCTCAAATCGTCATAACATGAGACACTTATGTACTCTTGATATGTTTTCACACACAACACGCAAAAATTCTTTGCTACTTTTGATACATGTGCAGGTACAATGTAATTTGGCCATCACAAGGAATTCATGTGTTAATGTATGCTAACTAAATTGTCTTGACTTGTTTTTGAAATATAAAATTGGTTAGACTTGTTTAGTGTGTGTGTGTGTGTGTGTGTGTGTGTGTGTGTGTGTGTGTGTTTGGATCCTAAATGCTTTACATTTTTCTTGTTGAGAGATGTTTTTGAGTGCTTAATATGTTGATTGGATCTTTGGTTGAATAGTTTGCTTAATTATGTTCATGTCTGTGTTTTTCTCTTCTTTGAAAAACTGTTTTTATCAAACTCGACAACTTCTCGACAGATAGCTATCTATCGAGACCCTTGGACTTCTTTTCTCAATAGATCTTATCGCATCTTCAATCCATCGAAGCTTTTTGGAATTTGTCTCGATAGCTACTCGACAGATTCTCGATCCATCGAGAAAGTTTCTGTCTGCTCGATAGATTCTCGATAGTTTTTCGATCTATCGAGGTACTTTTGCTGTCAACAGATTCTCAACAGCACCTCGACAGATAAATCTGTCGAGAATTAGTGCTCAACAGATTCTCGATCCATTAAGACGCGATTTCTTTAAATAGCTTCAGCACGAAATCAAATTTCATTTCTCTCATTCTCTCTCAACAGAAACTTGTCTCTTCACCTCCCAAACACCTTCTACTCTCTCTAAACCTCAAACCCAAGTGGATTTCGACCTAGAGTGATCATTTTTCACTTGGTATGATCTCTCTTTCCTTCATTCTTCATGCATTTCATGCATTTAAACCTAGGTTTTGGGTTTTTGAACATTTTTTGGGGTTTTTTGAAAATTGATTAGCATTTGGTGAAATTATTGGGTTGGATTTTGCTTAAATGATGTTATATGCTCATGCATTACATTTCATTTGCATTTTTAACTATGTTTCATGAATTATAGATGTGTATTTCTATATTGGAACCTTGTGTGCTGGTAGGTTTGGATTGGGCTGAGCCCATGATGATATTTGGTAATTTGTTTGTGCTACCACGCGTATTGCATGTTAACTTGACTTAATTAATTCACTTGGCTAATTAATAGGTTAATTTACTAAAGGGGTCAATACATTCTTGGCCTATCAATTAATGGTAGCTAAAGTATCTTATGGTATGCTCAAAATCCTAGAAGTTTGTTCTCATGCATGTAGATTATTGAGAATATATAATTTGTGTTCATTTGCTGCTTTTATAATTTGTATTTTACTGTTAACAAACTACATTCTATTCATTAGTTGTTCGTTCTTTTTTTAGGTCATGCTACTTAATCATGTTACAAATGCAATAGTTGTTGTTTGGATGCAAAATAAAGTTCTTTGGCTGATAATGAAAAACTTGCTATTTTGTTTCTTCTCTCTCTCTCTCTCTCACACATTAATAAACCATCTAAGCATGGGATTTTCCGCAAAATCTTAGCTACCCTATTATTATTAGTGTGCATTTGGATGAATTTATTTTCAATAGCTTATTTAGCATATTTAGTTTATCATATAGAAGTATATTCGTACTTTAAAAAATGTGATAATTTAAAAAGTTGTACATTCTCTCTTCATCAAGTAATAAACAGTTCATCCATACAAAGTCTTAGTCTTGTTCATGTGAGAGTATGATTTTGCTAATAAACTATATTTCAATCATAGTTTCTTTCTCACAACAAAGTGGGAATGGAGGATTTCAAACCCGAATTCTTCAATGAATAAAATCAGACAATTATACTAAATTACAAGATTCTTAGCATTTCAATTATATAATTGTTTTTATTTACTTTGCCTTGAGTCACATTAATTATATGATTGAATTTTTCTTTTTCTTTTTCATTTGTGGATTTCCTTTATGCATTTTATTGTTGGTATACCTCTTTTATAACTATACTTGTTTTACTTCAAACTTCACAGGGGAAAACAAATCTTAAGTATTTTAACAAATATTTTTAAGGTTCAAAATCAATAAAAACAACAAATTTAAGATAAAAAGAAAATACAAAAGCAAGAGTATTAATTAAAAAAGAACATTATTGTTTCCTTTCAAAAGTGATAAAAATTAATAATATGATCCTAAATTCTTTACGTATAATTAATTCTTCTTGATAAAATTTTTTGTAAACCAATAAATTTTAGGGATAATTACATAACAAACTCCATCTTTTGTCATTTGATATTATTTTTTAGATAACATGTTGAAGTTTCATGTACATAAATGTTAATAACATAGTTTTAAAGGTATTACAGTTTGAACATTAATTTTATAAACATATATTAACAAAAATAACATTAATTTACGTATGTTATTTTTAGGTTCTACCTAGCTACTAAAAATTCTTCCATGTGAATCATAAATGGAATTTGAATTTAAAAAACTAGGAAATGGCTAATTCAGTCGGAAAAAACCCTAACATATATACTTAATATAAATAAATATATATAGAATTTTTTTTTTTCTTGCCTTAAAATATCATTTAATATTCACATGATTGGCTTTTATTTTACAAATTTTCTCATACGTGTATGCATGTATACACTAATTGCAAATGTAAACGAGGCACATTTATTATAATGTATAATTTGGACTGTAAAATATTAAAGATAATGTGTTAGAATAAACTATTTTTATAAGAAGTAGATTCAATTAGTTATGGAGGTACTCTAAGTTCTAACACTCAACAATTTTCTCTTCTGAGTCCCTTCCTCTCCTCCCAAGTTAAGCTATAATTAAAAAAATGAATGAGAGAGAGAGAGAGAGAGAGATAACACCTAGTGTAACTCTATGCAAGTTACACCACTTTAAGTTTTCTTTGAAATAGTATGTTCACAAATCAACCATTGAATTATGTTATCTCCCTATACTTTTTATGCTTGTAAAGTATCAAAACAATCAAAACTCAATAACCATCTTATCATAAAATGTTTGAATATCAAGGTTTTTAAAACTTTAAAATTATACATAAAACATTAGTTTATGAATCAAATAGTAAAAAACATCTTATTAACATGAAATTTGGTGTGTATATTAACAATGACAAAAATATGTAATCTAACAATAAAATTTTCAAAATATTAATTTAATAAGAAGTTTTAATGTAATATCACATAGAGGTACAACATGTCTAACTCTCTCTCTCTCTCTCTCGCTCATGCCTTTATTGAAAGATGACAGTAACTTACGCTGATGCTAAGCTACTGACTTTTTGCAATTCGCTTTCCTACTACAGTATATTAACATTTAGGTATTCAATCAGTTCTTCTCCTATAAGCAAGGATGGATGTTGAGATTTTGAGTCCAACACCTATTGGATAAGTGTTTTGCTTACCAAAAAAAAAACTAAAGCTGATTTATTTATTATGTACGTATGCAAATGATAATAGTCCCAACCTCCAATATGTTAAATTGGAGGTGGAGATTTTAGTAGTTAATGTTTTTTGGATTCCCATGGCATGTGGAATGACTTACGTCCTTACTTGTGCAGCAGCAAAAGGAAAATCAATTTTCTCAAGCAATTTTGTACCACCGAGTAGTGAATATTGGGCACCTTCAATGTACCTTTGTACTGGGCACCTTTGCAAGTCAACAAATCTTTTGGATGCTTTGATCAGGAATTGAGTTGCTATATACCCCATGACACTACTTCATTACAAAGATCTTACCTTAGAAGCATAACATGCAATAACATGGACACAAGGCTTGCACTAGAAAAGATCATCAGCAAGTAGGAAGTGCAATGCTATCATAGAAATTCAGCTACTTGTTCTGTAGTTTTTCTTACATATTCCTTCAGTTTTTTTATGTTTTCTATTGCTTGCGCTTTCTTATAACAAGACACCCATATCAGTAAATAAATCTAGTTGTGACAAATTTTATTTTATTTTACTACTGAGACTCGTGACAATTTAGAAGTTGGAGGCTATGCCTTGCCGAATTTGGTAGTCTTAGAGATCAGCTTGTTCTACTTTCTTATACATATCCATCTCTACTGTATGTATAGAAATGAGGGGCTAGGCATTTATTGATTTTACATCTTCCTGTATTACTCTTCTTTTTTGGGAGGGGGACAAAATATTTCACAAACTTTAGAATCTTTACTATTTAAATGATTGTTTCATTTAAATCTCATTTTTTTGAAATAAATTTCGTTTAAACCACCTTGCACCTGATGTTTTAATAGGAGTAACAGAATTGAAAGCAAAGGGGCATGATACCATAATGTAAAAAAATTGAGATTAAAATAAATGAAGGGAAATGACACCCTCAAAAACACTCATGCTAATACCATAGTACATGAAACTATATCATAGTTATAACATTAGGCAAGAATTAGGCATATAATCAGAAACCCTCCGAAACCTAACATAATGAAAGACAAATGGCTTCTCCGAATGCCTTCAACTACTTTGCTAAACCAATGACCCTCACTGGATGTCCTCGAATGCTTTTTTAAATACGTGGTGTGGTAGAAGGCAACTGGTCTTCCACGATGTCTTCAACTTTGCTGACCAACAGCAAGATATAAATTACTCCAAACTTTCTATTAGCAAAATGACCAAAAACAAAAAGAATTTACAATGAATATTATATAGAAGTAAAGATCTAAATCAATGGCTTAGGCAAAATATGAAGATGGTAATGATTAAAATTCACGATCGCTCTCTATACTCCTTGTGGTTGCGCACACTTTATCTACACCCTCAATCACCTAGGAGGAAGCTCTGATGCTTGACCACTCAGGGAAGGATTTGATGAATTAGAAGGCATTGACCCGTTATCATGAGAGGACGGGCCACCCCACTTTTGCTCTACATCAATTGGCTCTACTACGTGTACTGTACCGTCACTCATGCCAAGTGCAATCTGGTTAGGCTCAGATGGATGAGCAGCTATAACCAAAGGAGAGGCCGAGTTGCCGCTGCAGAAGATTTTTGTCAGATTCTTGTCAAGAAATAATACTTCCATAATTGAGGCTTTGGGTACATCAAGTAGACCAGTTTTTCATAGAGAAAAATAGGAACTGGTTTCTACTTGAATCACTAATCAATAAATCGCAAGCTCCACAAAGAACAGTATTTTCTCACCTAACAGAAAATGATGGAATGTAAGCAGAAGGTGCTATTCGACATCTGATCCTTAAGCTATCCGCATCAAAAACTCCAACAGCACCATCATAAAAAGAAGCATAAACCAGTAGACCATCACATGAATAAATTGCACTTGATATGGGTGCTGAAAGTGTGTCTTTTGGATACCACTGCAACATGGATTGGCAAAACAGCATTAAAAGACATACCATGGTGACTACAATTAAAATTTGATAATCAATAAAACAAACTCAATAATATGATTACAAAATTCACAAAGCTAACATATTTTGATTTCATTTTAAATGGTAAGTTTTACATCCTATGGGTTTTGAACCCACAGCCTCACACTCCGCTTACTCGCCGATTCTTATGGCAGGGGAAGTACCATTAATATATATAATTGTGTTTATTCTTAAATGTATCCGTTAATATGGAGTACCATTCTAGAGCTCATTGGCAAAACATATGCTACCAATGCTTGCCATCTGTTCAAAATTCTGTAAGGTTATCAATTTATTGGTGCTCCCTACAGTTATAATCTAAAATCATGTGTATCATTCATTTTACCATTTTTTTTAATAAGTGTGTATCATTCATTTTACCATATAAATGCTAAATTGAAAATACTAGTTTTACATCTTTTCACAATTCAAGGTATAAAGTTTTCCATAGCTGAGCATTGGGACCACATTTGGTGCCCAATTTTCAGGCACAGATTATCTTATCCACTATCCACTAAATCCAGCACAGGTTAATCAATTTTTTATCTGCCGTCCACAACAATCCATTGTATTCCCCGTCCCAAAATAATTTGAGCGAGAGAGAGAGAGAGAGAGAGAGAGAGTTGCTTTGCAAAAAGAAAAAGTATCACTTCATATATTTGTTTAACATCACTTATGACAGTGCTCTAACCCAACAAAGAAGGGGGGTGGGGGGCAAAATTATCAGTTTCCTAATGTGAACTTGATACAGGGATCACCGGCATCAGAACAATCGGTCGGAACAGTAAGATGATCCTTTTAACATAACAAGTTTCAGGTTCCAAATGGCCATCAGTAAGCAACCATGTATAATTGACATAACATGCAAATGTTATTAAAAAAATAAAATTAAACCCTACCTAGTCCTTAAAAATATAAAGAACTTACATAAGAAATGGTAACAGGGAGGGGAAGGGAGTTTAAAAATAGGTGGCCACAAGCATGCACGCACTGGTTGGGGGTGTTGGTTTACCAAGTAGTTGAGGCCTTCAACAAGAGAGCAAAGAGTTGGAGGGTACACATTATGAAAAGTGAGTTTGATGCATCTGTTACTAAATAACCCTCAGTGGTGCATGAAGTGAAAAAACTTGATATGATAGTTCTTTCTATGGATCAAGATAAAGATTCATTTGCAACACTGACAAGTTCTTTCTAGGATTGTGTTTAGTCTTATTATAGTTTATATAAGTGCCCTATTGTGCTCCAATGGAGACAAGTTTATGGTGAATAAAATTTCAATAAGAATTTTTCCAATGACTTGGTGCTGGTTCAATGCAACCATGCTAATTCCTATATTTTGTTTTCTCTTTCTTACTTGATTCCAAGTAAGCTTGGATGTTGATTTCGAGGTTTGTTTATCTTTTTTATTATGTTGATCCTCAATTCCTCATAGAATTTGTGCTGCATCGGTTTTGTTATCAAGCTCATTGTTCTGAATCGCCTTCATGAGGGCCATGTCGAAAGCTTTTACATTCAATTTGCAGTGTCTAGCATAAAGGAAAGCACTGATATTTCAACTATAATGCCAGCTGAACATCAGCCTATGTGAATGCAACTGCGAATATGTCAGGAAGTAAAATGAGATAGAATTGAGAGAAGGGAGCTGTTGCACAGTTCCACCAAGGACATTATTTGGTTCCTTTCATCCACACCTTAACTAACACAGCCTTTCTGTACCTGCCTCTGGAAGAGGAAACCCTCCTTCAGTACAAGCCTTTTTGAGTTCTGCCTTCAATGAATTGAAAGCTGTAATAATTATTCCCAACAAAAACAATCCTAATTGATAACAAATATGTAAATGATGACGCGAATGCCACATTGCCAAAATTCTAAATTAACAGAAAGTATAGTCATTCAAGCTAGTAGGCTTAATTACTCAAATGCCTACCTTTTTCTCTATATTTCCATCTTTAGTCTAGTTAATTAGTGATCTGGTTGCCTTACCAAAAAATAGAAGGTAAATACTTCATAAGGAAATATGAGAGGGTAAAATGGTTAATGGGGCAATATGAATCAAGGACAGTAAGGTGAAAAACTTACTGAGCGTGAGCATTCCAGCTTGCTGTCATAGATAGCAATTTGACTTTCATGTACAACCAACACATGTGCTTGATCATTATGAAACTGAACTTTAGTTTCCCCAACCAGTGGGGGCTGGCGACCAGCTGGTGCTGGAATGAACTTTGTTTTCTTCTTCTCCCACCCATCAATGCTCCACACACATAACTGCAACTCAATTGATCAAAAGTAAGAACCAATTATCACATAATTTCTAAGGCAAAGGAGAGTAATAACAGTGCCTCATCCTAATGACTCAAATATAATATTATTCAGTCATAAGAAGCCCCATTTCAGTTTAAAAAAGCAACAAAACTCCACTCATGATTTTCTAGGCAAACAGAACCTTAATACTGTAATTACAAAATGGTTGTATTTTGTTGAATGAATTTAGTGTTTTCCCCTTTCATATTTATTTCTTTTCCAAAAAAGTTTACTACTTATCCAAAAATAAAACACACACAAACATAAAAAATAAGTTAATATTAAACATAAATATATAAAATATATATATATATATATATATATTTTTTGATAAGTAAAAAAATAAATATATATATGAATTTATTGTGGCAAAAATGATGCAAGGTCTACCTCAAGAGCATAGTTAGTAAAATGTGTGTATTATACCATATATTACAGGCGCGCGCATGCATGCACACACCATACAAACAAAATTCAAGCTGCAAATTCAATATGAAATGAAAGTAGGTTGGCACATAAGGACAATTCCACAGCACAAATCCAATAAACATTCAAAAGAAATCACTCAACTTTCAACCAACAATTCAACATAAATAATTTATTAAAAAATAAAAATTATCATTTTTTGCTGAATTGAATAAAAATTATCATAGTTACACATCTATTTGACAAAGCTAACTTTTCTCTAAAAAAATTAAAAATGTAACACCACAATTATTTTTCCATACTATTTGTAGCTTTTCTTCTCTTTTACACAAAAAATTAGATATCTAAAATGATATAGTAAGATTTCCAGAAAGATGTACTCTCTCTACAACTGGAATACCTGGACCCAAACTTAAGAGAGTTACTAGAGCCTTTTCTCAAAAGCAATATCATTGGTATTTTGGTAAACAAAAAAAAAGACACCTTGTCAGGGAAAAGACACTGCTCAGGTGGGTTTTATATTGCAATATATTATATGTTAGCTCTCCCAGTAGGAAGACTTGAAGACTAAATTTTTTTTTTTATAAGAATTGAGGACCAAATGAAGATCTTCAATGGTTCTAGAGAAACATAAAACAGAGTGAATGTAGTAACACCTATTGAACAAATCAATCTTTGTTAGTGGCCTTTAAATTATCACAAAAAGTCAATTCTGTTCTTTTTATTTTTCCTTTTCAAGGTGAGGTACTTCAGGAGTAATCTTTGCATGGATGTGATGCCTGTAACACAAGCAAGTTGACATACATTGAGGCCAATCCAAGCTCAACACAAAGAACATGATACCCTGCCCAAAAGCCCAACCCAACCCGGCAGCACAAATTGCACTCAACCCTGTTTTGATTTCTTTAAGCAAGTCATGGATGTTTGAGATTAGGTTGAAGAGATCAGGCCAAAGCAAATTGAACAATATGAGACTTCTACGGAAGTCCAAAGAAAAAAGAACTTTGATTTTAAAGAAGGTTTTGCATGTCTATTATATTCAATTTAAGTATAAATCTAAAACGAAGAGAATAAATTCAATCTAGAAGATTGGGAAAACAAGAATATACCACAAGCAGAGAGAGAAGCACGTAGAATTATGGGGATTTTTTTTTTTTTTTTTTTGATAACTCAATAGTTGGGGAAGGGGATTTGAACCCTAGATGTCTCTTTTGGAAACACCAGGAAGTATGTAGGATTAGGGAGATATGAAATCTATCAAGAAGATTGACAGCACTGGGTGGCCGGATTTTTTTTTTTTTTTTTTTTTTTCATAGGTGAAGACAACACACGCTCATACTGTCATACAGGAACCTGGGACCTTACCCTTCACGCCATAAATATAGGGAGGGGAGATACTACCCAACCCTAACTTCTAACACAAAACTAAACCAAAACCATTTAAAAGTTAGGCTGGGTTTGCTTTAGGTTCAAACCACCAAAATTATAGCATTAGTGGCTATTGTATCTACCTCAAAATGCAAGAATTCCAATGAGAATACCGTTTGAAAGTGAAATGTGTATGACAGGACATAGGTTATTATCCGAACAATGTTTTGGGGTTCATAGTGGATAACTGGTGGACGTCAATGCTCAACCAACTTTGATGGTCTTATATGTAAGTAAGAATGCTATGGGGTGCTTACAGACTATTGGGAAAAACATACAAGGAAATGCAATTTTTAATTTCCTCCCATTTCTGTCTCCCACATAGTTGCTGCATGCAATGTAATGGCGCATGGGTGTATCAGCGCTCATTGTTCTGCATTTTAACATTTAGAAACTACAAAGACAAGGAGCCCAAATTTGGAAGACACAGCCAGGAGGAAAGCAGCCTCACTGGAGGTAAGCTTGAGTTAAAAATTGTAATCCCCAGAGGGAAAAAGATAAGATTGAACTTAAGCTCCTATTGAAATGTTACAGGAGGTGCTCTGCGTTGGTAACAATTTTTTTTTTTTTTTTTTTGAGAAACAGTTGGTAACAATTTGAGTGTAAACAAAGAAAAGTGAATTTGAACTCAATCATTGGTATCAACATTAAGGATGAGAAACTGCATATGCTTCTTTATTATTTGTTTTTTGGAAAGAGAAATTTCAGATAATTTCTGACTCCTCTGAGGTAGTGGCAGAAGCATGTAGCCTACAACATTCTTTCTTCTAATGGGAAACCCTCAGGCTTCATAATTTTAATTAGCATGAAGCATAAGCTAATGATCTGCTATCCAAAACAGAATGCTAAGTTTGGCCCAGGACACACTCGCCTTTTTTTTTTTTTTTAATTATGGGGAGGGAGTGGTGTTTCTTTTGGTTTCTTCTTCTGTCAGGCCACATTTGCTAGAACAAACTATATACACATTGGATTTAAAGTTTTCCTACAGGACATAAGACTCGCTGTAACAAGTCTATTCTTGGCAGATAAGCTCTTATCAGAATGGTCAGAATCTGCAACCTAGGAACCACATACTCATCACTTTTTTTTTTTAATAAAGTAGCCCTAGTACACACTGAGTATACCATGGGTACATCAAAATCAAACTCTCAAAAGCAAAATGACCAATCAAATCTAATAGGGTGAAAAAGGCCGCAACCACATACACATCACTACTTTTGGTATTCACTTTAAACAATAGTATGTGATTTATACCAGCAGAACTTGATGGTTGAAAAACAACTTCATTTTGATAGGATTTTGGCTTCAGGGAAACCCTTCACAGTCTCTAACAAAGAATTGTTAATACATGCATGATATATAATGTCTTGGAAATTCAGCAACTGCCTCTATGACTGACCATCTGAACGGTATTTATCTAACCAAATAAAGAAAACAATTTTGCAAATGAAGACCACTGACAGCATGTTTCACAGAATATATTTGAAGTCAAGGAGACCGTGACCATTTGTTGGCTCCACAAAGTATTCTATTACTATTAGAATTATAAAAGCTAGATTTAATCAACCAAGAAATCATGTTACAGAATATATCACAGTACCAAATATAGATACCAACAGCCACTAACCTGTGCGTCAGCTCCAGAAGAAACCAGCACATTTAAGGTTTGGGAAAATGCAAGCCCTGTAATCCGATTCTGGTGACCCTTGAGTTTGGTTTTGACCTGTGAACGATTTTAAGGATTTTGATTATATTTCCAAAACCAGACATCATGCAAAAAATGCTGAAGGTCATCAAGTGTGGAAGCTTATTATTATTGCGTTTCATGCAATACATTAATTTATTTATTAAAAAAAAATCTAAAATCCATATGACTTAACAATTTCCAAATAATCAATGTTTTCCATTCAATGATCACACTTCCTCCATGAACATGAGTTTAAAACCAAAAGAAAATGACAACAGACAAGTAACCACAAATTATGCTCATATGATTTTGACCGTTCTTATTACATTATAAAAAATTAAATAATAATGATAATAATTATTTTATTAAAATAAAATAAAAAATAAAAAAACCCCACAACCCAGCAGTAATTACCTTTTTCTAATATTAATGTTTTCCCTTTAAGGATCACACTTCCTTCACGAACATAATTATAAAGACCAAAAAGAAAGTGACAAGTAACCACAAATTATATGCGCTTAGACAGATAAAGATTCTGAAGTCTTACATGAACTTAACTTGCATAAACAATCCAATAAACTCAATGATGTTATATGCTTTCAAAATAGACCGCACGGCATTAACATAAAGTAATATACGGTTGGTTGGTCACAACTTCTAAACCTTGAAGTAAAATAGCTAGGCTTTGAAAGGATAATGATGCATTAACACTAGCAACAAACAAATCATACAATTACTCACCTAATGAAACAATAAATTTTTCATTGATCAAACATGAATTTTTTTTAAGTTTACAAGAAAGAATAATATCAAAAGAGATGCCTCACCTCATCAACTCTGACATTATATATTTGAATAGTAGAATCCTCCATTCCTACTGCAATTATATTATTATCTTGAGGGTGGAATGCCAAAAAAGTGGCTGCGGGAGGTGGGGACATAAATGTTGTCATGACCTGAACAGTCGTCACCAGGTTAATGTGGTCAGTGTGGACTTTTTATAAGAATTTAATTGCACAGTAGCCAGCTGAACTTAAAATTGGTGAACAAAAAATTAGTCTTTTTTATCAGTATGTTGCGCACTCAGTGGGTCTCGAACCCATGACCTCACCCCCCATCCCATTATTATGGGAAAAGAACGTGCCAACTGAGCTATAGCTCATCGGCGAGGTTGCCACAACAGTGGCACAACATATGCAGTAGCCAATGTTTTAATTAGAAAACAAGCAAAAGCAGCAATAACAAACCTTAAATGTCATCATGTTGAACAAAGAGACCTTCCCACCAGAAGCAGACATGACATAGGAATCATTTTTAGATAGAGCAATACATGCAGAAGATTCATCAGATGGTTTATTTTCATTTACATCGTTACTCATAAGAGTTCCACTGGGAGGTTGCCACAACTGTGGCACAACATATGCAGTAGCCTGAAGGATTTCAAGGAGATAAGCCATTAGAAATACCATAAACATATAAGAAGTAAATTGCTTAGATAGAAAGTGAACCTTTCCCAGTTGATTCCTTTCACTACGTTGCCATTTCCAAAGTTTGTGAACAGCATTGGAAGCAAGGGCCAGTAGAGCCATGCCATTGTTAGTGTAGATCAGTCGCACAACCTGAAATTGTGATTCATTTCCTTAATTCTGACTGCATAGGAACTATATACTGAACAAGTATATCCCTTTGTACAGCTAAAACTTATGCATTATACCTATCATAAAAAATATACTTATGCACTGTAACTATAAATATTATAAACTGAATCTGGAATCAATTTTGAAATCTTAATACCTCTCAGATTATTGTTATCCATCATGATTGAGTTTGCTCCTTTTTTAACACGCAATCTCTAAAAATTGAACATGTACATTTACCACAACAACAATAACAAGAAGCCTTATCCCTAATTTTGGAGTCGGCTATGGATCCTCAACATGTTTACATTTATTACATGTAGAAAATACGCTGTCATTAGGCGCACAATGACATGAACCCCGCTCTATTTTTCCACCTTCTAAGGTTAATGATTTTCCTAAATGGATTAGTCTATCAATCTATTTCATTAATATCTCTCAACAATTAATGACAATATTTAGAAAAGGTTGGAAACCAAATCAATGAGATCTGATCAAATGTAAAGAATCGCCATTTTTTTTTTATTGGTATTTACACACTCCTGTCATGGGCTTTGATCCCATGACTTCATCCTATACCTGGTTCTTACAGGGAGAGAAGGTGCCATTTGATTTGGTAAAGAACCATCATTGTTACAAGAAGTTTACTCTACAATTATTAGTTGAAGCACATAAAAACTATATTGGAACTGGGGGAAGAAAACCTACAAAAGTGTTATCCCAGTTGCTCCAGCTCATTTATAGGTCTACACAGAAATATTATATTGTATATTGTCCTTTTTTGAAATCTAAATAAGTAAAAGTACCCTTATAGTCCATAAGAAATGAACAAAAACTTAAAAGACACAAGGTTGTTTTTTTTTAATAAGTAAAGACACAAGGTTGTGTCATCAATGCATTTGTCTTTCCAAAAAGGGTAGAATTTATATCTGGATTGGGTACTAAGAGAACTTCATTTACAATAATTGGAATTGTTGACATATTTGCATATGTAGAATCTACAATATGCATCACCAAAATTAATAATTGTTTGACTAATAGCCTATGATTACATTCCATGACAAATTTATAAGCAGTAGCATCTTAATTACTTCTATCCAAAGATGACCATATCCACCCTGGGTGGAGGCTTAAATAAAATGATAGTGGGAGTCTAGACATCATGGTAAATTCTTCTTTCTATTCTTAACTTCAAATTAGTTGAATAGGGTGACCATTTGTGACTAACCCTCCAGGGCGTGACCTAATAGGGGCACCCCTCGCTAGGGAATGTTAGATTGAGCCATAGCTACTGTGACCGGGGCTCCACAGACCTCACCCTAGCACCCCAAGAGAGCAAGCAGGAGAGGCGCAATGCAAGCTAGGAACCCTCCTCCCACACGGTACCCGCCACGACTCGAACAAGGGACCTTGTACTTGCATGCGGGATCTCTCCCAACTTGGCCACCCCTACTGAGGCAATAATAATAAAAAACTTAATTCTTCATTAAAGCATCAGTTATTTAATGTCTTCAGCATTTAAGGTCCCTCTACACATCATTTTCAATGTATCAACCAGTACAGGGCTGTACTAAGGCACACAGCTATGATGCCTAAAATCAAAACCAGTTCTATACGACCTGTTGTCTTCTCTATGTGGTGCCTAAGAAAAGCCTACTTTTCGTATTTTTAGCTTGTTTGCCATCAAGTCCATTAATGGATTTGGGAGATATATAGAACAATTTAAAGATGTCTCACAATCCATGTAAGGTGTTTCCATATATTCCTACAACCATGTGTACCATGAGTTGAATTAGGACTTCTTGTCTTCTCTATGTGGTGCCTAAGAAAAGCCTACTTTTTGTATTTGTAGCCTGTTTGCCATCAAGACCATTAATGGATTTGGGCGATACATAGAACAATTTAAAGATGTCTCTCAATTCATGTAAGGTGTTTCCGTATATTCCTACAACCATGTGTACCATGAGTTGATTCAAAATACTAAATTATAATAAATGGATTACGGGCTACACATGGGAGCCTCATTCTAAAATCCTAAGCACACGATAACTTAAACTAGGCAACTGCCATGAAGCATTTACCTTTTTTCAATATGAAAGCATGATAGCAGGGGTTGCCTTCAGAGAAAAGACACATCCCTAAGGCTCTATTTGGTTGGGAGGATAGAAAATGTGTTTTCTACCATGCATGTTTTTGGTAGGGAGGATTAAAATATAGAGGGAATAAGAGTAAATTTCTATAAAGTCCTTGTTATTAAAAGTAGAAAGATGGAAAACAGGGACAATTTTGTACTTTCTTTCTCATGAGCATTTTCTCTCCTCTTTTCTCCCAAATTTGGGAGGAAAAAAAATAGTGGGCCCAGGTGGAAAACTCTATCCACCCCCACTTTCTTTCCTCTCCCTCTTCACTCCAACCAAACAGTTGAAAATTACAGTTTCCTCTCCCTTTTCCTTCCCCCATTTTCCATCCTCTCCCTTTTAACCCAAAGCAAACAGTGTAAAGTAGAAGAATGCATTCCTCCAATATAATACAGATGTTTTTGCGCCAACTATAGTGCCACAAGTTTTTTTTAACAAAGATCAGCTTATTCTACATTCATTGTAGTCCCTTAGTTATCTATGTACGCTCTCTCCCATCTTAAAATATTTCAACTCTAAAAAGGCACACATTTCAAAGGCATTAGGTTTTTTTTTTTTTTGGATAAGCTTCAAAGGCATTAGTTGTTCCCATAAATCTACCATGATTTTTTTCCAGTTATCCAGTTACCCTAAATTTTAAATTAAAATTGTGTTTCTTTGACATGTAAATAATGAAATGAACAACAGAATTTTTAGGCTCGAAAACTTACACTTGACTTTAGGGAATGGACAAAAATGATTAGACAGCCCAAAAATAAAGTGGACTATTATTATGGGAAGAAGGGAATAAGCTTATAATTCATATTATCTATCCCAAACAAAAAAAAAATCTATCAAAAAAATTCATATTAAGATCCAAACTCTGAAGTAATCTATTTCTTTGGAAGTTACACTTCCATGTCTTCATACATTATGGCTTCATTAATTCTTTTATGATGAGCCAGTGCATTTTACCAATCACAACAGTTATATGCTATTAGGTATCCCCACATCATATAACCTGAGATTCTTGGCTGGAGGTAGCCAATGGACAATCTTTGGGCACTCTGCAGTTTGATAGTTTTCAAACCATCGACCCTACAAGTATTAATTAGGTCCACAGTATCACGGATGCATATAGAAGGCTTTTAACAACCAATGCAACACTTGTGGCTTGACAAGCATCAACATTCTGAGTTTCCCGCTATGAAATGTCCAATGTACTAATGAATGTTGTTGGTTTATCGTATGAAGTACATAACTGTCATCAGATAAAAATCTATATGGTAAAATATGCTCTCTGCCAAATCCCTACATGACTGATAAAATAACAAGAATACTAAGAAAACTATCATAAAAGCACAAGCATTCCTTCCTAATATAAAGCAAGGTTGCACCAGGCAGCTTGTGACCAGTCACATTCTTAAACCACCTACCTTGACTGCTGTTACAGAGTCAGGCAATCGCAGAGCCTTGAGTTGAGATGTATCCACAATATCAGATGATTTCCAGCTCAGAATCTTTTCTACATCATCCGAGATTCGTGGTTTGACATCAAGAAGCCTGCTGCTGTCCATGGTACCCTGCAATAATGCCCAATGAAATCTTCAAGACTGCATAACACAAACAATTGTAAGCAACCAAAAAAGATAAACTTACAAGACTACTGATGGATACAGCAGCAGGATTTCTATCAGGACGCTCCATTATTGGAGCAGCAGCAGGAGAAACATTTGCCAATGGGCCCAAAGAGTTACCAAGCAGAGGCTGCGATTAAACAGCCATGCTTAAGAGATTGAATTTAAAAACGTTGATAGCAAAATAAGAAATAAAGAGATTGATTTTAAAAACTTCAATAGCAAAATAAGAAAATTAATTTCTATAGAAATCTTGCAAGAGTATAATATCTTAAGATACAGGAGAGAACACAAGCATCTATCAAAATACCAGTTACATAAATGCATTCATTTAAAATAATAGTATAAATCAAGCCTTCCTAAAGGCCTAAAATTACAAAGAAACATACGAAATCAAAATCAATACATTTCAAATTGTGGGAAAAATATGTGATTATGATATTTTCATTAGAGGTCATCCTACAACTCAGAAATTGAGATACCTCATATGAATTTCAACCAAAAAAAAAATTGACCACACAAGTTTTTCAAGGTACAATTAGCTAACAAATATATCAGGGTTCACCTATGTGGCAACTCAACATGATCTTCTATTCCACCCATGACCTAAACTCATGTTTTAGTGCAGGCTTCTCATTTAAATACTTGGATCTTTAAGCAGGGTCTGACTAACATATAGAAAGGTCTAGGGTTTTCTTGATAACATGAAATTATCCCAATAATAAATATAAATCAACAAATCCAAAGCACAGGACCACCTTAGAGTTAATGGGTTCAGAAGGGCCTCGATTTTTATCAATAGCCCTGCTCTCCAGTATCCTTATCAAGCGCACACCATCATTGTTGGCTAAAATCTTGATACCATTGTCACTAGTTGTGACCGCCAACAATGACCCTTCCTTGTTGAATCTTAGTCTAGGACTAGCCTGCAAGAAGAATAGAATGAACTGTGACTTATCCACCGTTCAACATGAATATCAGTAGTCAAGTGAAAGGCAGCAGCAAACTAACAGGCAGTCCACCATCGGCATCAACAGCTATCAACATATTGGTAGCGTCCATATCCCAGAACTTAATCTGAAAGTCATCACCAGCAGCTAAGAACCGGTTCCTGGTTGTGTCAAACTGAACAACCCCTAAGGAGCGCTTCCTGAAACCAGAATATGTCCGTTTTATAGCTCCTTCACTCTCATTCCACTCAACTAGATGTGATTCACCTTCTTTACTCGTTCCACATGAGAAGAGCCTGTACGAAAATTACAAGTGTGGTTAAAACTAATATTTCATGGATGGCACTAGGTATAGTGAGAATGATAACCAACTCAAATGATTAATATATAAATAAAATAAAGTAAAAGAGGGGGACAAAAATGAGCTTAAAGGGGTTCCAGTACAGTAAATGCTTTTAGATATCTCAATCCATAAATATAGAGAACACAAGATACACAAAAAATAAAGACAGATGTTAAACAAATATGAGCCCTTTTTATCATCTCTCTAACAGGCAAGCTTTACCTGGTTCCATCCGCACTATATGCCATCATGGTACACCAAAGACCAGGAGCATCATAATCCACTCTAGATCTCGGGCAATCATAGAGCCAAGCTTTGATTTTCCCATCAATGGCAGTAGAGAAAATAAACTGCATATAAGGACAAAAGGAGTTTGAAAATAAACCATGCCAAAGATAAGACCAATTGGAAACCGTAAGATATGTTGATAATGGAAGCTATCTCTGATCATTCCAAGTTGCCCATGTTTTACAGGGAAAGATAGTGCCCTATCATCAATAGTCAACACACTAAAATACTAAATCAGTAGAAAGCTAATAATAAAATTCTAATAAAATTACTTGGATATTTTCTTTGTAATGAGGACAGACTGAATACACAGGAGCTTCATGGCCTTCAAACGTGTACTGCCTACGTCCCGTTACAGCATCCCAAACCTGTCATAAGGAATATTACAATGAGGAAACTCAACTTTCCTATTTACAGAAAACCTCAAGATCCCATTCAATACCTTAATCGTCTTATCATCACCGCATGTGACAATACACAGTTGCTTGTTGGGATGAGCAAACGCAATGTCATTAACACCACCAGCATGTGCATCAATCTAAAAGATGAGACCACCAACTACCTGTTACTTGCCATTACCAAGGGAGAACAAAAATCCAGGGCAGAGAGCTTACCTCCAAATGCTGTCTTAGTTCTCCATTTGGATTGTATGTGTATATTTGAACAATATGCTTTGAGAAGGCAACACCTAAAAGATGCAGAACATTTAAATTTAGCACAAAAAAAGGATCCAACAAATGAGGATTTAACTAGTCTTGAGCAAAAGAGTTGTCTATATACCTAGCATAAGTCCATCTGGCCCCCAAACACATCGATTCACTGATATCGCAGCATCATTCACCAATGCTGTCTGGCAGCATAAACAAGATTAAATTGCAAAGAAAATCACTTGCTATTTCTAACACCCAATACTTATATAATCAATTATAGATATGGAGGTGCTAAAATAAATTCATTATTGCACCAGAGGAGTTAAAATTAAGTCCCAATTTCACTAGCATTATGGAGTTTACGAGCATAGGGAACGCTATTCTCATTTTCAACTTTGACCAAAAGAATTATAGACCTCCAACAAAGTTGCAGGAAAGAATACCTGTAATGGCATAGAGGCAGCTGAGATATCCCAAACCTTGAATGACTTATGCACCAACCTTTCCCGGGACCCAATTTCCCAAAGGCCAATGTCACCAACATTTGTCCCAACTACAAACAAATAATTGAGAACTTAGATATACAAATATAAAAATATTTCATGAAGGGAAAAAAATTCTAGTATGAACCTAGAAGAATGGTTTGTTGCTGTGGATGAAAGTCCATGCTCATGACATTAGATCCTTGATTGAGGGTCCGCACGATAACTTTAGGAAGGTCGTCTTGTGAACAGACATTAGGAGTGTGCATTACACTAGAAAAGGAAACCTATAGAGACCATAGGTAAGCACATACTTTTCATTAGCAAAAATAATAGGACAATGAACATAATGCCCCCACAAGAAGGCCAAGCATAACTTGTTTCACCTAAAAGCATGAAAATTGGACTTGAAAAAGAAACTTATTCTTCCACACCTCTTCAGACGGGCCAGTGCGTATCCGCTTCATCAAGTTCTCGGAATCAGCGGATTGATAATCCATGCTTGTTACACCAGTGGAGTTCCTTGGGTGTTTTAAGAATGCAGCTGTATGCATCCGAAAATAATCAGTAAGAGTAAGTAATTCTAGCATCAATTATCTCAGTGGAGACCTAAAAGTGCTAAGAATTATTAAGAACATTCTGACCCGCACTAGAAGGCTGCACAAGACCAGGGGACCCTGCTGCTACGGCAGCATGAGGTAAAGAAGGATTGGTGCCTGACATCCACCCAGCAATAGCACCCGGAGCTGGGGAGACAACAGGCTGAAATGGCTGCACAACAAGTGGCATTGCAAGAATTATTAGAATGCTGCTATTTCTCTCCAATTTCCTTTGGCAAGTTAATAGAGGGAAAATACTTACACCATGTGCACCAATAGGAGGAAATGCCCCAGCCTTAGGAATTGGTCCCATAAGGGGACTGTTTGTGGGGGGAGGACGACCTCCATTACTATTTGGAGAGCAAGAATGATCTGTGAAGAGTGTTTTAATATCAGGGTTCGGACGAGGATTCTTGCAAAGCTGATGCTGCCAATTTAGACTGAAAATTTCAAATAAATAAATGAGTCTCTGAGAAACCAACTATAGTCAGGGAAAGTCAATTTGAATTAATTACTACCAAGTTGGAAACATAATAAAAGAGCTTCATATACATATAGACATACAATATGTAGTTCACATACGTATATACATACAAATATAAGAGGAAACCCAATATAGAGACAACTAAGTCTACTCCTGAAAACTCCAGTCAATATTGAGAATTTAAAATGAATCCATGACAACAAACTTGCACGTTATATAAAACTTAGGGAAAATTTAGGGATGACCTCTGATTAATTAAGGTCCTTAGCCGTGAACTTTTGAAGGATGGGAACACAAGCTTATCACGAAACAGTGGGTTTGCTTCAATTAGTTTTTTGAGTTCTACAAGCATGATGTTTCTAGCCGATTTTGTGTCTCCATACTTTGAAAGCTGCTCATTTTGCCTGAAGATGCAAAAGAAACAGGAGATATAAATTATGACAAACCATATTAAAGTCCATTCAAATTAAAAAAGAAGAAAGGATAGATACCTAAAGTTATCAAGAGTAAGCAACTGAGTAATCTCCTTGAAAAGTTCTTCATTAAAGGATGCAAAAACCTTAAGGTCTTTGACAAGAATCTCAACAGCCTTTGCTCGATCCTGCCTGAGTAAAAAACAGATATTAAACTGAGCAATGCTTTGTAAACTGAAAAACAGTCAAGCTTTGAAAGAGTTCCAAGAAATTCATAAGCGGTAAATGTTGACAGCAACCATTTTGAATACTCACCTATCAAGAGCTTCCAAGTACTTCTGCTTCCTAATTTCAAAGAAAATTTTCATTGAATATCGGTTGTCTTCTACCTTTGTGAAGCCACATAAATAGCGCTCCACTTCATCCCACTCACCCGCCTGGACCTGATCCTCGAAATGTTTCATATTGAAGAAGAAGCCAGACTCTTGCTCTAACCTAAAAGTTCAGAAACCCATTACAAGCATATCCTTAAAAATGAAAATCCCAATTGTCTCATGCTCCATTTTGCTGCCTAGAAGAGGCAGGAATAACAATAAAAGCTATGTAATTTGTGCCGAGCACAATGCAGTTTCGGCATTAACATACAGGTCAAAGTACTAATAAAATCTGAAGAAGCAAGTCCTGAAATCACATAAATTTGGCTCATTTTTAAAACAAACAACATAAAAACATAGGCTTCTTTCTCACATTTTGGCTAAATAGAGGCTGAGATATTAAAACCATGCTTAAAATGTGTGTACTCTTCTCATTTCCAGAATTTCACTGCAACCACATAGAGGCTAGGAAACAACAAAAACTTACATAATGAATACAGGACTTACTTATGAACCGTTTCCTTGAATTTTTCCTCATCCAGGAACTGCAGTATCAGAAACACCAACTCCCTACTTAAGGAAGACATTGTGCCCGGTACTCCTAAACGCTCCAGTGCAAAGATCTAAGGTTAAATCCAAAGCGTTTAATTCCACCCACAATCAACACAGGCTGTCCCAGAATCCTCTTTCAAGCAGTAAAGATCATTGATTTGATGAAAAATATAATACCCAGATGCAATTTCTTCTTCAGCTTTCTTTTGGAACCAAATTTCACCTCAGTCTAAAGTCCCAACATAAACAAGCACTCCTCCAAAATCAGTACCAAGTAATGCCTTCATCCAAACAACACAAAACCCTAATTTCAGAATAGCAGAACAAGCACAATTTTTTAAAACAAATTTAAATTTAAAAATAAAAATAAAAATAAAATTTTAAAAAACCCAATAAAAATAACACCCAAAAGAGCCTCTTGCTCAAACAAAAACTCAAATAAACCCTAAAATTTTTCAGCTTCTAGCACAAAGATCCAGCACTGTAAGAACTTGATTTATATGTAAGCTAAATGGAAACAAGTTCTAAATTATCCAAAACATATTTCATAGTACATGGAAGAATATTTATTTGTTAATTTTCTACAACAAGAGAGGGGAAAAAAAATACACATATATAGCCTTACTGGTCCTTCAGAGAATGCAAAAAAGAATCACTTTTTTGTTTAGGGTTTTGCAACCTCTTCTTCTTCTATCAAATGGGTTTTCTTTCCTCTCTCTCTCTATGTGCTTTGCAGCTATAACTCTGCAACAACCCTTTTTTTCTCTCTCGGACTGTGCTCTGGAAATGGTTTTACACAACTTTTGTTTTCTCTCTCTCTCTCTCTCTATCTATCCATCTTTGAATATGTTTATACTTTTTTCTCTCTCCAGGACAAGGACAAAGGTTGTGCTGTTTGTGTTGTGCTCTCTCTTTTTCTATCTCTCTCTCTCTCTTTCTGTGTAACTTTTTTTCTCTCTCTTATAACTTTGAGCTTTCCTTGTCGCTGTCTTCTCTCTCTACAATTAGATATTTACTACCATATTAATAGCCTACTATTTTATCTATCTCTCTCTCTCTCTCTCTCTACCTGATTTTTCCTATCTATCTATGTGTCTCTCTCTTTTTCTATTCTCTACTCGCGAGTCTAATACAAAAAACACAGTACAAAAAAGAAAGACTACACTAGCTGATGTCGTTTCAAATAAATACTGTACCTAGGAGTGGGGAAAAAGCTATGCTATGTGAGCCTGTGAATGTGATCCCTATCTGCCCTTTCCCCACTTACCTTGTACTATTTGCTTAAGCCCTTTCTATTATTGGTCAACAATGCACTACGCTCCAAATCCAAATTGTTCTAAAGCTAGACATCCTTTGTTGTGTCTATTCTTTGTGGTTTCTGTCCGACCTTCCCCTTTTCCACTATTTACGTATTTGAAAAGAAAATATATTTTAATATACCAAAGAGAACTAGTAAATCACATTAATTACCGTAAAATATATTACAATTGTCAAAATAAATACGAAGTTTTTTTTATGATAGGTAATAAGATAATGTGAATAGTTCAAATAAGAACTATTAAAAATATGTTAACTTAATTATTATGAATATAGTTGTATTTGTGATATTAGTGCAACAAAAGTTGAGCCAATAAACAAAATTGGCTTTTTTGAAAATAACATGCTCCAACTTTTATCATCTTTTTATCTCACTTTTAGAAAATAAGGCAATAACCTACCGAAATCTACGAGATGCTAAAATATTGGCATCTCGTTGTTTATTGCTAAAAAAGTGAGACAAAATAAAATAAACTAACTTATTTCAAAAATGTTAGTTTTTTTTAATATAAAAGGGTGACAAAAAGTAGATTTCAAATAAATAAAATAACCAAAAATTAAGGTACCAAAACAAACAACGTTTTCATATATTTGTTGATTTCTAAGGGATTGATATAGTGGTTCCTAGCACCTCATAAGATCTATGAGGTGTTCTAGGTTCAAGGCTCCTAATTAGCATTTTAGGGTCATTCCCACATATTAAAATAAAGAGGGATAGATAGTAGGGAGTGAGAAGCTGGATTCAAACCACAACCACAATAGATGTCAAATATGATCTATAATCTATAATTTAAACTTCATCTATAATTTATAATCTATAAACTAAAATATATGATTTATAACACACACACATGCATATATATATACATATAAAAATATAAACCGAAGCTAATGTTGACAAATATGCTTTTCAAAATCTATATTTTTCATGTCATTATTTTAATATAAACTTATTATATTTTTAATCTTTATTAAAATATTATCACACCATATTTTCTTTAAGAGATTAAATTTTATAAGGATGTGATGTAAAACTCTTATTTTACCTTTTTAATCCTAATATGCCACATTATCTTATCACATATTTAAGTATAAGCATGACTACACCCAATCAATTCTAATATACATATATAAATCTAACCAAATTAGGAGTTTATTAAGATGTTATTAGACGTGATATTGTGTATTGAATTTTAAGTAAAATATTAGTGTGATAATGTAAAATATAAATTTTATATTTTATCCTTACCAAATTTGGATTCTTTCTTTAAATAGTAAAATAAACTGTGTCAATTAATAAATACTATAATTGTCAAATTCTTAACAAAAATAAAGAGAATAGTGGTTTATCCAAAAAAAAAAAAAAAAAAGAGAATAGTGTATGTATTTGATTATGCTTTCTTCATTTGTTTAGTTTTCCTTTTTCTATAAACTAAAACCACAATAATGTAAAAGTATTAATTACACTTTCCAAAATGTTTGACCTATAGATAGTTGTTTTTATTTTTTTTTGCGGGGTTTGGGGGAAGAGATCTAGACATAGGAAGTACTGTCAAATATAGGATTCCTATGTACATGCACACTATTTATAAATTATTGGTGTAAGGAATGAAGTTTTGTACGGGGCCTATAGCACACTACAGTAGGGGTCACCTCTATTGTAGCACTGCTCAGAGGGGGGGGGGGGGGGGGGGAAGATGCTTTAAGTCCCCCTCGTGTCTATACTGCAGGAAAGACAGAAACCTTATAGAAAAAGGAGCCAATGTGAGGTCGGCAGGCTGTTTTTGGTTCTCGTCTGGTCCATTCCTTCTCCCTCTTTTACCCTTGTCACTTATTTCAACACTTCTCATTACTTTTTGATCGGCTCCATGCTCTAAAATTTATTTATTCTTAAATAAGAAACATTTGGTATTTTTAACTAGATTTAAATACAATATTTTAGGTACTGTTTTTAAAAATTTTTTATTAAGATTCAGTTATGTGACTATTTAATTAAAAAATATATTTTTATCTCATAAAAAAATCTACATGCCAAAATTTTAAGAGATGAATTTAAAGAACAGCACTTACGTATTATACTTAAGCCTTATCCTTTAACTTGATATCGATAAAAATAATTGAATGATATTTTTTATCTTGATAATAATAATAACAATTATTATTATAAGGTAGATACCATAAATTAAATTCTATTGTATTTAAAATAGAACAAAAACTCTCTTTTTTTCTTTTCTTTTTTTTGAGATACGGAGAGAATTGGTGTTTAAATCACAAATATTAACAAAACAAAGAATCTATATATATATATATATATATTGTAGGGTTCAAATTTTGTAGCCCAAAAGGTTAGGATTATGAGCCCAACAAACTTAGAACAATGAATTTGTAAAGAGTGGATGAAAAAGCTAGGCTAATTGTGAATCTAACAACAATTTATTGACGTAAAAACACATTTAAAAGTCAAATCAACTCAAGTCCGAAGTGGGTTGTTCTTGATTCAAAGATGAATACAATTCTTTCAGTTCTTTTTTCAGATTTTTTCCTTCCTCCTCTTTTTAAAGGCCTATTACATTTATATACTCTTCTTCTGCTTCATCATCACCGTCCACTTGTTCCCCATCTAAGTCTTCACTTGAGTACATGTCATGTCAGATATCTGTTTTAATTCTCCGTGAGTGGTGGTAACTGAGATTGCACTGCTCAAGGGTCTCCTCCACATAAATGCGGTCAGGAGAGTTGCTGCAGTGCATTAAATGCGGTGGTAGCAGCTTTTCCTTTTAGATATTTCTTTGTTCTTATCATCTCTAGGCACGCTCAAAACTCGTCCTTGTCGTGGAGGTAGTTGGGGAGGTCATTCAGACCTTCAGTGTATTTGTTTGATTAAACTCCTTTGGGATCCGAGGAGAATAACCTCTTCGGAACAATAGGGTTCTCTTCGGACTGCTCCTCTCACTCATTTCCAGTTACATTTGTTCTACAGAACTCCTTCCTAACCCCTTTTCTCTTTGGACACGTAGTGATATTCAAATTGGGACCTAGGCCCATCACATGACGTTGGGCTTCTACACCCACATATATATATATAGGTAAAACTGAGAGAAACTCTAATTAGATTTTAAATTGGATTATAATTGTAGTCTAATTTTGTGTTACGTATCTTATCTGTATATTTTTATTATTATTTATAGGTGAGTTAATGTTGTGCAAAAAGACGAAGAGTCTAATTTATATATATATATATATATTGGTAAAGTTAAGAGAAAATCCAATTAAATTTAAATTTGATTCTAATTGTAGTCTAATTTTCCACCATGTGTCTTATCTATATATATTTTTAATTTCTAGGTAAGTTAATGTTGTTGAAAAGACAAAAAGTCTAATATAAATAAACAATAAAAAAAACGCAATAAAAAAGAGTAAACCCATGTGTATATTTTAAAAAATAAAATAATAAAGAAGAAAGAAAGAGTAAAAAACTCATGTATATATCTATGACTTAAACATTGTATAATTTGAATTCATATATGTGTAATTGTGTTGTTTTTAATTGTACCGTGCATATACACGAATTATACGCTAGTGTCATTAATGTTTGATTGTCAATTATACTCCTAATTATTCAATTATGACACTAAGAATCTAAGATAAATACTAGATGAATTCCTTTTACTTTTTAATTGTGATTTTAAATATGAATGATATAATGATTACAAAAATTAATAATATCGACTTAAATTATTAATTAAAAATATTTCGTTCGACTTGTTCAAGATATTGTGAATATTGATAAATACAAAGGAAATTTTTTTTGTAAATAAAATATATAAAGGATTTGATTAACATGCGGGAATTCTCACCAGACATCTATAATTAAGATATAAAATTTTAATCATGTAAATTATATATATTGCGACCCAAAAGCATTTGTAGAGTCATTGTATTATCTATATCTATTTGGATCATTGTACTTTTTATATCTAGCTAGAATTGCCTTAAAATACATTTTGATATAGTCAATATTAACAAGATTCATTCACACAAATAGATTCTGAAAAACATGTTTAGACTTTAGACCTTTTATGCACGAATTATTACCAATTTTATTATTTTTTTAATTAATAATTCAAGTAGTTTTTTATATATATAATCAATAGCTTTTTTCCTTTTTTCTTTTTTCTTTTTTTCTTTTTTTGAGAATGAAGACTACTATTTTATTAAAAAATCAGCCGGATCAGCAAAGAGTACATCATAGAGGTGTGGTGGAATATCCTCTACCCACACCGACAAACCTCTAACATGTCTAACATGTTTAGCTAGGTTATATGCTACTCTATTACCAATTCTACAAATATGGGTGAAAGCAATGCATTTACTGGTAACTAGAGTGGATTTAGCAGATTCAAGAAGATGACCATAAGTTGTCAGTGAGGCTTCTGTGCTTTGGAGAGTGTTTATAATTGCTTTCGAATCTCCTTCGATCATAAACTCGTTAAGACCAAGTTCCTGTGCAAAGGTTATCGCCCTTGTAGCAGCCATGGCTTCCACAATGACAAGTGAAAACGGCAAGGGAGCTTGTTCTAACAGTGAAGCAATGGCATTTCCATGGTAGTCGTGGACAACCACACCTATACCAACCTTGCCCAACTCTGGAAAAACGGCACCATTGAAGTTCAATTTGACACAATTTGCCGGAGGAGGACACCACTGAGTACAGTTCTGAGATCTCATAGCTGCTGCGTGATTGATGAGGGACTGTTGGCTTTGTTGGAAAGTTGTAAGGACCTGCGAAGCTTGTTGAAGGACCTGGTTTTTGGGGAAGACGTTTGAGCTTACTCAAAGTTGATTTCGCCGGTGCCATATTGTCCACATCACCATAGCCATGAGGTTCACGTTCTTCCTTTTCTTATGAGTCAAGTTGATCAGGTCCGTGATGTTTGAAGCACCAAGTTGACTTTGATCTTCAAAGCCTGGAGTGCTTCCCCAAATTTCGTCCAACGTGGAACAATTCCAAAGTGCATGGGCAGCTATTTCAGACTCTAACCCACATTGTTCACATCTGTCCTTGTTTAGAATCTTCCTTTTCAACAGGTTGTGCTTAGTTGGAATGGCTTCTTTACAAACCCTCCACATGAAATTCTGCGCTTTGCTAGGAACATTGAGCCCTCAAATCAACTTCCAAACCCCATTTTGCTGCTGCGAATTACCTGCAGGAACAAACATAGAGTTTAGTTTGGCTAGGAACTTGGAACCCAAGTTTGCCGTATAGTTACCTAAGGGGGTGAAAGGCCAAATGATTTTGTCCTCCACTGGGGTACGGCTCAAAGGGATGCTAAGAACCAATACAGCTTCTTCAGGTGACAATAAACCGTGCACTAAATTCACATCCCATGTTCTTGTACTCGGATGGATGAGATCAAAAACTCTACCATCTTCAAAGCCTGGTACAATATCTGAAAGAACTCGTGGATGCTCCTGTGATGGTAACCATGCATCATTCCAAATACTAATAGCCTCTCCACACACAACCCTCCATCTTGCACCTTTTAGTAGGACATCTCTTCCTTTTAAAATGCTATGCCAAGCGTGTGAACCAAAGCTAGAGTCTTGAGCTTCCCATATACTACAGTTTGGAAAAAACTTCATTTTAAAAACTCTATAGAGTAGGGAATCCTTATTATGAAGTAATCTCCATGCTTGCTTAGCCAAGAGTGCATCATTAAAATTGGTTAGGTCCTTGAAACCCATTCCGCCTTCTTTTTTTGGAAGACAAAGTGTGGCCCATTTCACCCAGTGAACTTTCCTCCGTTCTCCTTTCTATCCCCACCAAAACCTTCATATTAGGCTCTCAATTTCTGAACAAAGCCCTTTTAGAAGTTTGAAGTAGCTCATGGTGTAGGTTGGAATAGCCTGGACAACTGCTTTAATCAATAGCTCAACTAGCTAATTAATCAATTACACATGCAATGTAGATAAAGCATAATATATATATTAAGAAACAAACACACATACAAGAAAGAGGAATGATGTTTTAATACAAAGGCACACCACACAAAAGAAACAAATAATTGTTGACGAAGTGAAAACCTCATTTGGGAAAAACACCCTGTAGGGCCTAACCCAGCTAGTCAAATACGATACAAGCTAACTTACAATACCTCCAACACATGTAAAAAACATTGTATCTGAGTTCCTCACTCTTGCTTCCAATACACTCGAGGAGAGATTGTGTTTAGAACTTTTAACCTCTCAATGATGATCAATAAGAAAGTTATGGAAGATAAAGAATGCTCTTAATTGGAGTCACCTTCCTTCTTTCAAGATGGAAGCAAATGACTCGAGAAGCAAATATCATGATTTTTGTAATAGAGTTTTGTTGAGTAAGAGTCCAACAAGAGTTTCTGCCTAATCTCGTATAACCGAGTCTGATCCTAGTACGATTGAGACTTCAATTTTGTACAACCAAGCTTGTATTCTTTGCATAGTAAACAAAATCTTCAACCTTTAGCCTTCATTGCCACTATTACCATTATAGTATTAAAATCAAACAATACAAATAAATTTGTCATGAAATAAAAATCACAACAGATTCAAAAAATGAAGTTTGTGCAAGTTGCATTAATGCATACACACTTTTTTTTATTAAACATGTTTGTCTTAATTGATTGTAAAAAGGTTGAAAAATAAGGAGAACTCTCAACTCTCAAGAGCCTGTGATAAGAATTTCCCATCATAGCATTTTTCTTATTAAATACAATGGAGTATATATAATTCATCCCACCTCACCAGTTAATTCTGGTATCAAGGAACTGATATCTTATACACATGAATTCATCATTAAAAAAATTAAAAATAAATAAATAAAATAATTTGTTAGGACATATGTAGTTCACTTGTTAAAAACATATGTCACTATTTTGTGTAATTGGCTAAATCTTTTGACAAAACGCACTGCACTTGTAATTGGGTAAATCTAGGTGTTTTTAATACTTCAAGAAATAAGGTTTCAAGAAAAAGTGTTAAAGTCATTCAAGTTTGTTCAAGAAACAAGCTGAAAAGTGCAAGTTCATTAAAGCTTAACAACTGCATCTATCAAGCTTAAGAAAGTTGTTTCAGCCCCGTGTGCTCGACACCTGCTCAACAGCTGGTCGACAGCTCCTATCTGTCGAGGTTTAAGAATTTCAGAATTCTGATATGATTTTCTTAGGATCTAGGAATGTGTCTTTGGGCTTTCTTTTCTTTTAACCCTAGACATATAAAATGATTATTTTAAGGATCGTCAAAGAGTTCAAAGTTGCACAAGTATTGAGAAAAGTTTGTTCAAGCAAATTGTGATCGGAGACAAAATTTTGCCCTAGTTCATCATTCTTGAAGAAGTTGCTGTGTATGTGCACCATAGGGTTTTGTAATCAAGCATCTTCTTGATCTTCATCGTCTGGATGAACTGAAGAACTATGCAGCCAACAAACTTCTCTAGTTGGTGATTGAAGTTGCGTACTTGGATCCGCGCAATTGGTTAGTCACATACTTGGGAGCCGTGCATCAAAAGGAGGAACTGTCACTACAGAACAAGTCCAATTGAGTATTGGAGTAAGGGTTCAACTGTAGGTTTGCATAAGGTACTGAGATTCCTTTACTTGTAACCGCTTGTTGTGATAATAGTGGAGTTTCGGGAGTAGTGATTTTAAAATCACTCGATGGAGTTTTTGCCGTGTAGGTTTTCCCCATTCGTAAATAAGTCAATTTATTTTCCGCTGCATAATTAGTTTAATTGGTGATTTGTTTGTGCTACCACGCATTTGCATGTTAATTTGATTAATTAATTAAACTTGGCTAATTAATTAATTAATTCATCACAAGAGGTCAATACGTTTTTAACCTATCACAATTGTATGATAGTGTTGTTAGTAGAGTAACGGATATAAATATTTTAGCTTTTATAGCTATTTGAATCATGTAAAATTACAATTAGGATTCAAGCAAAAAATAATAATATGTAAAGTTATGATTTTGTTGGGAAATTTAGACCCTAGTTGATAGAATTAACAAGTTTTAAACCCAAGTTATTAATTAGATTTATTATCAATAAAATTTGTTAAAACAAATAAACATCAATATCATGTCAAAAATCATACAGCGGAAAAAATAAATAAGACAAGATATGATGACCCAGGGAAACCAATGAAACCAACCAGTTTCACAGTAAAAAACCTGGGGGGAAATCTTCCCGAAAAGCAATTCACTATAGTAAAGAGAAGTTTCAGATCTAGTACAAAACCTTTGTCCCTAGACTCTACAATCCCCGTAGATGAACTCACAGCAGAAACCTTCTACCGCTTCAGAACCTCTGAACTCTTCAATATATGAACGCCACCTTTTGATGCACGAATCCTAAGTACGTGACTAACCAATTGCGCGGATCCCAGTACGCGACTTCAATCACCAACTAGAAGAAGATGTTGGCTGCAAAGTTCTTCACTTCATCAAGAATGAAGATCAAGAAGCACTTGGTTACAAAACCCTAAGGCGCAAAAACGCAGTAGCTTCTTTTTCAGAGAGAATAATCTTTTGCATATGTTTAAAACCTTGTATTCTCTTATTCTCTCGTGTGACGGCCTCTAAAATAAGCCTTATATAGGTCTAGGGTTGTAAGAAAAGAAACCCTACACAAATACATAAGCCTGGCCCAAAAATCAAAAAGCTGAATTTCCATACCTCGACAGATAGCAGCTATCGAGGAGGTGTCGAGGTTTAATGAATCTCAACAGATACAGCTATCGAGGAGGTGTCGAGGGAACAGAAACTTTCTCGATCAATCGACCAGCTATCGAGAAGCTATCAAGATTGCGATAAGAATCAGCTGAAGATCTCGACAGATAGCCAGGTGTCGAGGAGGTGTCGAGCAGCTATCGAGCTATCTATCCGCAGGTGTCGAGCTATCTGTCCAGTTTTATTAAACACCTTTTCTTCACTTGTTTCTTGGTTCAATCTTCATGGCTTTAATACTAGACTTGAACAACATGTTTCTTCAAGTATTAAACACAACTTAGATCTACCCAAATACAAGTAAAGTGCGTTTTGTCAAAGGATTAGCCAACTACATAAAATATGTCCTTAACAGATTTACAATTAATTTGTGTTGGCTTTAATTCCGTGCCAAATTTGATTGTAATTTTGTTCAATCTTTTGTACCCTGTATTTTATATGAGATTTCATTGTAAGGGTAGTGTGTGAAAGAGGGTGTGAAGACTCAAGACTCATTGAAGATCAAAGGTGTTTTCGCGGGTAGCTCTCAATAAGCCTTCCCGCAAAGTGAAACATGTGCTCAGCACATGACTGGAATGCGAAAAGTCATGACAAATGGTGACAGTTGGTTTTCGCGAGTGTTTCACGGGTAAGGCCTTCCTGCGAGATATCCGCAAAACATTTTGTTTTGCCAATTTGTCATATCTGATACACCAGGTCTCTACCCACACTATATATACCCACATATTGAAATGAGTACTTTTAAGAGAGAAAACCCCAGTCATTACCCTTAAGAGTGAGAGATTGTCATACCCACAATCCTCTACACAATCCATTGTGGTTTCTCAACTCCTACCTCTGCATATCAAAATCCTTAAGAGGTTGATATCCCAAACACTTACCACTCTCATCTTGAGTGTAAAGTGAAGTTTTGGTATTGTTAGGAAGTATTGGAATAAGCCATTTGTTTAATGGATGCAATCGGGCTGAATTGCGTGATTCAGAGAGTTAGAGAAGACAAGACTTCGTCAAGTCAGTTGGTAGCAGGAGTTTGAAGGACTCAAGTACATGGAATAGACTAAGTTTGGAGGGTCTTTTGTTATTTGTGTATTCCAACTCATTCTCTAGTGGATTGATTTACCGCTTGGAGGGTGGCAGATGGATTTTTTGCCCAATTCTTTAGTTTCCTTTTCGATAACACATCGGCATGTTATCTTGTGTTTGCATTTTTTTTCCTACTCTTTTAGCTTTCATTTTACTGCTGTGTTTTGATGAATATGACTTAGAGTAGTTATATTGTTTGTTCGCTCGCATTTACTCTATTCTGCACTCAGTTTAAGTTAGAGTAAAATCAACCAAGCCATAATTTTAATTTGAAAGTTTAAACAACTCCTATGTTTTCACACAAATTCGAACTTTCATAATATAAATAGGTAATTGATGTACGTGCAAGCTAATTTTTTAGTTATTTATTTATTTAAAAGTAGCTAACTTTTTAGTTGGTACCTATTAATATTGATGCTATTAGTATAGATAATAACGGAGGTAAATAACATCTTTTTGGGGGGTGGGGGGTGGTACTATTTGTATAGATAACAATGGAGGGGTACTAGTACTTTATTTGTGGTCCAAATCATTCATAATATTCCAATTTCTAAATGAATTAGTCACATTATAGTCATTTTTTTAGATAAATCAAAATGTGATCATTATTATAAGTTTCAATTAGTTTAACTGGTAAAGTATTTGACATTGTATAAGAGACTTGGATTCGAATCCTTCTTATACCAAAATCAATTAGTATCTTAGCTTAATGATAAACAACAATTATCATGAACCGGATACCATCAATTTATATCCTATTGTATCCATTAACAAAAATACAATCTTGGTTATCTATATTGTCTTTGATTGTTATTTTGATGACAAAAAAGGGTTCTACTCCATTGCCACTTGGGACATACTTACTCATGTGGCTTACTCCAAAACAGTAAAGTGTTTTCTCTTGGTGGGATTCAAAGAAATCATGGCATAACAGTTTGTTGCATTTTGAAGAAAGCTAGTGTCTAGTATGGAGTTCTTTCAATATCGTACTAAAGCACACGGTCCCCATTACCTGTGATTGATGATGGAACTTGGCTTGGAGCTCCAGAAGTCCAGCCCACTTGCTTCACCAATCAGTCCAATCAGATACCATTGCTCTTTTGTACATTTGTATTCACTCACTGTAATTGTTGATCAGCTTATTATTTATTTAGCTAAAACCTTTTAGCATAATTTTTTAGATTCTAACTTTTCTTTTATGTATAATTATATTTTCAAGGACTTTCAACAAACAAACCATTAAACTTTCTGCAAATAGAGTAATTACAAACCAATATGATGGTCCCACTCATTTATTTATGTGGAGAGCACTTTCCTAGATAGATTTTTCCTCCTTTTTGTTTTTTATTTAATTTTTTAATTTATTTTTAGATATAATGGTCATCAAAATCGCAATTTGAATCGCAGGATCACACGATTTTATGATCCCACCTCACCAAACCGTTTAGAATCGCACGAGGATCGTAAAAATTGTAGGATAGTAAATATTGTAGGATATCGTATGTAGGATTGTATAGAATTGTAGGATCGTATGTTCTATCGATCCTACCAAAACATAAAAATCATTTTTTTTTTTTAAGTTCATCTTTATAAGTTGTAATTTGTAATCTCAAGACTAAAACATTGTACTTCATAAATGTATCAACTAAGTGGTGGGACTCATATGGAGATGACTCTCTTGAATTGAAAAATTTTGCTATAAGAATATTGAGCTTAACATATAGCTCTTCAAATTGTGAAAGTAATTGGAGTACAATTAGAATTATAAGACCAAATGACTTTGGTATATTTTCCCCTAGTTGAGAATTCTCTATTAAAATTGGTATAACTTTAATTACACTCAAAAAGGAGAAAATTGTTTAAACAAAAAAAAAAAAAAAAAATGAATGAGTTGGTATTTGTTATGTAAAACTTGAAGATAAAAGATAAAATACCTAAACCATCAAGTGCAAAGAAGAAATTAATTTGAAGAACTTGTCCTCTGATGATGAGTGGTTAGCAAAGGGTGTCGACTATAAGATGATGGTACAGATTTTGATGAAGATAATGAAGTAATAATTCTAAAGTCTTCCTTTATAGATTTAAAAAAAATAAAAAAATAAAAGTTACATGTGTATAGTGTGAATGTGTGATCACTATTGTATCATTTGGTTATCAATGTTAGGTGATGATGAGGGTTCAAGAGCTGCTGCCGCCGAAGGAATAAGTGTGCTAGTATTTTGGTACTTGGTTAGTTTCTAATTAAACATTCACTAAACTTTTTAAATACATTGTATCAAAACCTAAATATATTTATTTCGTTAGTATACACATAGCGATGTAGGACATGCAAATTACATCATATGATCAAAATCTTTATTTTTTTTTTGGAAGAATACATAATTTATGTGATTATTCAATATACAAAGTCACTATCAATATTTTCTTTGCTTTAAATCTGAAAATAGATAAGATTTTACGATTCACGATCCGATCCTACAATCTAGGATCCTACCTACCTCCTGCAATTTTACGTAGGATCCTGATTTTGACAACCTTATTATCAAAGAAAGGGACGAAAATAGAGTTTGAACCGCAAATATTGAGCATGCTGAAGGAAACAAGCCAAAAGAAAAATTTTGTTGCACCAAAAGAGAACAAGACTTATGTGTCTCAATTTGATATTTTCTGATTAAATTCCAAATTTGTTATAACCAAAATATTTATTTATATTGCAATTTCACCAACAAGTACTCTCATAAAGTATTACATTCTAATATCTTTTCTTTTATTTTTCTCTTTTTTCAATGGAACTAAGAGTAACACTTTATTTGGATCATAAAAAATAATAGAGATAAGGGAAAGACAATAAAGGAAGGTGGTGAAATATTCAATGTTTTCTAGTATTTGGTTGACATGACACATGAGATGTCATGAAATAGATTGAGAAAGCAAAATGAAACTTTTTTCCCCGGGCCCCGTTTTTATCCAATCAAATTGGGTGAGAAACACCTTAATGATTTAATTCTTAAAATCAGAATTTCATTAATATGCCCCAAATTCCTTGTCACGAATATTTATCACACCTCACATCTTGACATTTCTCTATGAATTTCCTTTCCCTCCACTTTAGAAGCCAAACAAATGAAGTATATGTATTATATGTATCACTATATATATATATATATTATCTTGGATAGAAAGACACTTTTTCCCCCTAATTTGAGAGTACCTGTTGGTGAAATTAAAAGAAATAAAAGGAAAAAAAATAAAAGAAATAAATAGGAAATGACTTAAAAGGCACAAACAAATTATGGGCTCATGTACTTGTAGAAAAAGCAAATTAAACTTGGTTAGCCTAAGGTTCGTATAATATTCTCTGATATATAAGTTTACATTGGGCTCATTGTAACAAAAGAGTTTAGTATCAAAAATGTAGTCGTCAGGAGCTTTTACCTGTAGATATAACTCAGTAGGTCGAACCACGTTAAAATTTTACTTTCATTTTCTCCTTCCCTTTTTTGTCTCTCAATTGCTCAACAACTTTAACAGAATGAAAATATTTTAATTCTATTTAAATTCATTGTTCCTTTTCTCCTAAATTAAGAGGAGACTAAGGGAGAGTGATAGAAAGTTTAACACTCTATTTGGTTTAAGGGAAGAAAGAAAGAATGGAAATAAAAGGAGGGAAATAAAGAAAAAGAGTAAGAGACTTCTATTGTTTGATTTGAATGAATTAGGGTGGATGGAAGGAAGGGGGAGGAAATTATTTTCTCCTTGATCCCACATCCCCCTCACTTACTCTCTACCATGATTTACTGATTTTTAACCGATTATGGGAGTTTTTATTGGACCTAATTGGTGGCTGGTTCCTAATTGAACCAATTCAACAAGCTGATCCGATTTTTAAAAATATGCTATCTATCTACCTATCTCAAAAGGGGTATACAAATGTCCCTATTTCCCTTCCTTGCAAGTTACAAACCAAAAAGATTGATAAAAAAAATGTACTTTTTTTCCTTCCCTCTCCTCCTCCCCTCCTGTATTTCCTTTTTCTTGTCTCCACTTTCATTCAACCAAAAATAATGTAAAGTTTAAATTTTTTTTATTAATAATAAACTAATCATATGAATAATTTATTCATCATTCTTCTTATAACCAAACTTGATAAGAAGGTAATAAATTTTCTCCTCTCTTTCATTCCATTTCTTCTCCCCTGTCTGTTTCCTTTCCTCCACATGTGCAACAAAATTAAGTTTATAATCAATTCCATAGGATTTGACAATTTGAACTTTTATTAAGTGCAATTGTGAGTTGTGTCCAATCTAGCACACAGTTAGGTATACATGTCTTTCCATCTTTTTCTTTTTGACAAAGTACATGTCTTTCTATCTTAGTTTCAAACAAAAAAACAAAAGAAAGAATAAAAAAAAGAATATATTTTTTTAGACATTTTAGCAAGTAACTGAGTTGGACTAGTTGCAAATTTTAACATGAAATAAACTAAATTCAAGATGCTTAGTTCTGTGACTTACTACTTACACTTAATATATTATTAATTAAAGTAAATGACATCTAATCAAATATTTTAGCAGTATCATTAAATTGTGTACTGTATCCCGAAATTTTGAGAAAAATAAAGAATATGGTAGTAGAAATAGTACCATGTTTTTGCTTGTTCTATACTTGATTATGACTGGACTCTACCAAGTCAAACCTTGACCCAATTACTCTCTATTAGATAATTTATAATTTAATTTTTTTATTGACCCATATTATATTGTATACTAATGTTATATTAGATTTTCGATATTGTATATAAAAGAACTAATGACATTACTCATCATGACTTGTACATTTCAAGTATAAATATTTTCAGTGACAAGTATGTGTTTTTTTTTCCCCATAAGTTCATCATTTAGATTTTATTATAAATTATTTACTCTTTTTTTCCCTAATATATTATATTTTATTCTTCAAGCTCTCTATATATTTATTTCTTCTTATTGATGATTTAACTTTATTTAATGTTTCTTTCTTTTAAAAAAAAAAAAAACCTTTATTTTAATGTTTCATGCATAAAATATGTATGCATTTTATTTTTTTCATTTGTTGATTTATTGGATTTGAAGATTATTGTTTTTATTTACTAGATTGTAAAATTAATAATTCATGTATTGATGTGTTCATTATTCCTATTAGGATAAGAAGAATATTTGTATAACTACAAACTCTGAATATCCAACTAGGTTGGCACCTACACCGTCTATTATTTGGACCTTAATAATGGTCATAAAACTGTTGTATATATATTTTTTTGTCACCTAGCCTAGTGTGTAACATCAATTTTGACTTTAATAGATCCTGTGGGCATGATGCCCACACTACTTGGATGTAGCGTTACACTTAAATAATAATAATTGCCGCGGGGGTGGGGGGTGTCAATTTGGGTCCAAAATTGGAAGTAGCAAATCAATTTTTGGAAACATTGAATAAGGGGTATTTATGTCAATCTCATTCTCATCATCAATCAGACGTTATAGTTATTATCAGTTCGCCACGTCACCCTTCCTCGTACTCATTTACTATTCCACTACTTCTTTAAATAGAGAATATAATATTATTTTTTTATTGAAAAGAAAAAGAAAAAAGGGTTTTTTCTTTTTTTTTAATTGATGAAGTAAAAGCCCACCGATCAAAGCTCTGTCATTGTCGACTCTCTAAGTGCGCGGTAGCTGGCTTAAAGTGTAGCGGAGAGTGGTGTGTGATAAGTACGTTGTCTTATCAGTTTCTAGAGTTGTGTTTCGACTTTTCTGACACGATCGATATCTTTATTTTTTCTTTCTCTTTTTTATATGCTGTTGGTTTTGCTTGTATGTGACATCCATACCGTAGAATATCTACTATTTCTCTACCCTTATAATATGATATATTTTAGAGCACTGACTTAGCTTTTTAAAAAAACTATTATTTTTAGACGTTATTTTATCTTTCTTTTTTTGGTTTGAATCCGTTATTTTATCTATTTTAAAGCACGGACTTAGCTTTTTGAAAAAACTATTATTTTAAGGTGTTACTTTATTTATTTTAATATAGAGTTCGGTTATTTTTGTTACTTTTTAAAAATAAATTTCTTTTTATTTTAACGAGAGACTATACATAATTTATTAACTCAATAAAAAATAAGAATTAAAATATACTACCACTTGTCATTATATATTTAAAATAAAAAATATTCTTTTTAAAAAAGTATTATATCACTTTACAATACACTCTACATCACATATTTTATTATTTTATCATTTTATTTAAATATTTTTTTTATTCTTTTTAATTGATAATGATATTTTGTATGGAAGATAGAGAAAGTTTGAATAAAAAATAATAAAAACAAATAACACATCTATCGATACAGTTCTATTCTTATAACATCAGCAATAGTTATTTGACATTTTTTTTTATTTATGATAAAGAGTTATTTGACATTTGACACCTCTCAAGTTTGGTTTACTATATGCACACCTAATAATACTTTTAAGATGACTTTTATAAATGGGTGTCTTTTACCATTGACAAATAATAATAGAAGTTAATAAAAATTTGAATTTTAAGTTAAAGGTGAGTCACTCCTTATTATTAAAGAATAGATAAAACTAGTATTAAATTCTACTTAGGTGCACTTAGGCACCATTAAAATTAGCCTATATGTTGTCAAGTGTGGTTTATTTATTTATTTATTTTTTTAAAGTTATACTAAACCGAGCTTTAATAATTTCCTTGCTGATCACTTATTGTAACAATTGATATATATATATATATATATATGGGATTAGGGGACTTTAAGGTGCCTTTGTTGACATAATATGAACATGACCCACCAACATGGTTTACCACCCCTATTTGAGATGCTTCTCTGCCCAATTAAGGTGTTCCTCTCTTTTTACTTTGAAGCACCCAATTTTCCTCTACATCAATTTGCCTGTTTTTAATAATGCTTATGTTTTTTTTTTCTTTTTTTTTTTGTTGGTGTGAGTGTCTAAGATTCTTAGAGTACTTGACTAATTACCGAGTAAGTGTGATAATACATGTTGGGTAAGAAAAATATTGAAAAAAAAAAATCCAAAATCTAGGTTAGTATGTACAACCAAAAAAGAAACACACCTATATATCAAAAATTCATATACTTCCAAGGCTTCAAAATTCAAATCCACCTATCTATCAAATTGTCATAAGTGGACAGGTAAAAGTGTATAACTGAAACACCATAGCAAGTCTCATTTATGTTTTAACTCAAAGTTTTTTATTCTTTTTATAGTGAAACTCATTTGCATTTACGTTCAATCGGTGGTGGGGTGGGTTAAAGAGAGAGTCAGGAGACTATAATAGGCAAAGGCTGTAGTCTTTAAGTCCAGGTAGAGCAGGTAAAAAATTGTCACAGGATTCAGGTCCTTCAAATGGAGGACACGTTTCGATTGCTCGAGCATTTAGATGATCCGTCTGCACCATTTCTAAGACTGACTCACTACTCTGAGCTTCGAGCTGTCTATTCGCGACGTGGTATCGGATCATCGATGCAGTAAAAATAAATTGATAGCAAAAGATTCGCTATTACTTTGGCCACTCGATATGTGTCACTTTAACGAAACCCACCGTTATTTTTTTTTTTTTTTGATACGAACCCACCGTTCTTAATTGTACGGAGGAGCCACACGGGTACTTTCCAATGGTTTTACTTACAGCAGTGTGGGCCCCTTCGTATTGTGAGAGAGAGGAGATAGAGAAGAGGGTATGCTTCTGATAATTTCACGTTTCCTATACACGCATGAAAAAAATTGTACGGGGTCTCCAAAATTAGTTGATGCGAGATTTGTGTAGGTGGATTTGAGCAATTATGACACGATGTAAAAATTAAAAAGAAATAAATTAAAGGGTTAAAATAAAAATAAGTTTAGTAAATGACACGTAAAGTGGTACAATTTTCCGTCTCTCTCTCTTGTGTGTATATGTTTAGTTCTTAAAAAAAAGTAGCACAATTTGTGTCACAATTCGTCTACTTTGTGAGTTATGAGTAGTAGAAGGAATCTTCACATGTACCCTTCGTCACTCTTTTATCACTCATAACTAGCCATGTGGGCGAGTTGTGGTACAAATTATGCCACTTTATGTGACACTAGCATAACTTATTAAAAATTTATGTATTTTTAATTTTTAACACATCATTAAAAAGTGAGTAATGCTAGGGATACATAAAATGATACAACTTTGTATCACAACTAGTCACGTGACGAATTGTGATTGGTAAATGTGTGATGGTGGATCATGTGAGGGCACACTTTTGCCGATCATAACTCATCATGTAGCTAGTTGTGTCACAAAATTGTTTATGTGTCCCTAGTATTACTCTTAAAAAGCTATTTTATTAAACTTAACACATCATTTTACAATTCATTTTACATCACATTTTTTATTTTATTTTTCACTTCTATTTATTTATTTTATTATTTTTGTCTCTCTTTCTCTCTCTCTCTCTCGTGTTCCTATCACACCCCATAGCCACAACCCTCCACAACCATAAACCCACACCCCACCACACCCACACCATTGAGAACCCAGCAACACTGGAAATCTACCCAACACAACGACTAAAATCACAACCCACCATCACCCAACCACCACAAACCCACAACCCAACCACCTCCAACCAAAAACTCACTAAAACAACCAACAAAAAACCCAAAATCAAAAATACCAAACTAATAGGCCAAGAATATATTGACCTCTTGTAATGAATTAACCAATTAATTAGCCAAGTTAATTAATTAATCTGATTAACATGCAATACGCGTGGTAACACAAACATTTCACCAACTAAGTTAATATGCAGCGAAAAATAAAGTTGACATGGCGATTTGTTTACGAATGGGGAAAACCTATAAGGCAAAACTCCACTGGGTGATTTTAAGGTCACCACTCCTGAGAATCCACTATTATCACAACAAGCGGTTACAAGTAAAGGAATCACAGTACTTATACCAACCTACAGTTGAACCCTTACCCTAATACCCAATTGGATTTTTTCTATAATGACAATCTCTCATTTCAATGCACGGCTCTCAGTATGTGACTAACCAATTGATGCATGGATCTAAGTATGTGACTAACCACCAACTTGAGAAGGATGTTGGCTGCAAAGTTCTTCAGTTCATTAATACAATGAAGATCACAAAACTCCTTGGTTACAAAACCCTACGGCATACAAACGCAGCAGCTTCTTAAAGAGGAAGATGAACTAGGGCATATGTCTCCAGTCACAATATGCTTGTGAAAAACCTTTGCATCAAGCTACACTCACTTGCCTCAGCTATGACGGCTCTTAAAATAATCCTTATATATGTTTAGGGTTGTGAGAAAAGAAAACCTAAATATGTATACACGGATTGGTGTGAAATCAAATCTGAAAAACTGATTTTTGAGCAGCTATCAAGCATCAGACAAAAGCTGCATTTTAAACATCGATAGATGCTATCTGTCGAGTTAGCTGTCAAGCTTTAAAATCCAGCACTTCTTCACTTGTTTCTCGGACAGACTTGCATGGTTTTAACACTTGGACTTGAATTATTGTTCCTTGAAGTATTAAACACATCCTAGATCTACCCTATTACAAGTAAAGTGCATTTTGTCAAAGGATTAGCCAATTCTATATTGACATATGTTCCTAACATGATTCACATATGTCCTAACACAACCAAAGAAGAAGAATCGAAAGAGAAATCGAATGGTGGCATCGGAATCATGGTTGTTGTCGGCATCACAATGGCTTTGTCTTCGGTGGCGGCTATTGTGGTGTGGAACGGAGAGAGAAGGGAGAGTGAGAGTGAGTGAGAGGGAGAGATGAGAATAGTGAAAAAAATGAAGTGAAAGGTAGGAGAGAGATGAGGAGAGAATAACAAAAATGAGATGAGAGAGTCTGAAGGGAGAGAGAAAATTTATTAAAAAAAATATTTTTTTTACTACATGCTATAGTGTTGTTCTAATAGTAGAATGGTACTATATCATGTTAGTTTTTTTTTTTTTTTTTTTAAAAGATTTGGCACATCTCATGTAGAATAGTTTTTGGTGTTTGATGTGCCAAATGCTAAAAATAGACATAGGATTCAAATTCTATCTATATAAAAAATAATTAGTCTCTTGTTAGAATGATAAAGAGCAATATTATGAAGCATATGTTATAGAAATATGTTGTTGTTACTATTGCTAGCCATCAGTTAAAGTCCTTAGGCCTCCCACTTATCCTAATTTTTTTAAAGGTCTTACAGCTCCCATTAAATAAACAAAAAGGTCAAAAAAATTGTATAAAAAAAAAATCTCAAAATTATAGAGTGGTATTTGATTTTTAAAAAAAAAACAATATATGTATATGTTACATTCTTTCCCGATCTCTAAGAAGACCCCAAAAATATTGAATACAATTGAAACCCTAAAAGATTTCACAAAAAAAAAAAAATTTGTTAACAAATAATCATTGACAATCAATTTTCTTAACAACTTATAAAAATATATTAATAAAACCTCAACACAAAAATTAGACTAATAATTTTGCATCTCAAAAAAAGAAAGAAAAAAGAAGAATAGTTTTAAAACCAACAAAAAAATTGAATATATAATATTTAATTAATATTTAAATATTAGAAAAAATCACTATAATTTATTGAGTCAATCTTCCTTGTGCTTCTTTCTTCTTTATTTATGGTTTTTTTTTTGGTAAAATATAAAAACACCTTATAAACTTTGAGCTCAAATCAAATTGAACCTTAATCTTTAAGCTTGAATCTATAAACCCTTAAACTCTAAGAGATTCTCATAGCACAACTTGTGACCAATTTTAATCCCTTGGCTAAGATTTGGGATGAGAATTGGTTGACTAGACCGAATTATGTGGATTGGAAAAGAAATTTAATCATTGTTCTCATTGCTGATAAGATAGTTTATGCCCTTAATGCTGAGCCACTAGAACTTGCTTTAAATGTTGCCATTAAGGGGCATACAAATGCATTTGATAAGTGACCAATTTTACGTATCGACCTTTATAACCAATGTGTTGCAAAAATAATGCCAAGGCCTAGTTACAGCACGAGATATGATTCTGCACTTTAAAGAGATGTTTGGAGAAGAAAGTAGAAGTGCACGACAAACTTCTATGAAATATCTAATGTCTACCCAAACTACAAAAGGAACTCTAGTTCAGGAACATGTCCCGAAGATGATTTATTTCATCAATAAATTAGATATGATTGGTGTAGAAATGGACGGTGAGACCAAAGTTGATGCGATTCTAGCATCTTTACCTAATTCTTTTAATTAGCTTGTTATGAACTATAACATGAATAAGATGGATGTTACATTGTTTGAGTTGCTCGAGATGTTGCAAGCAATTGAGGATCTCATAAAGAAAGAAGTCTAATGTCATGTTGGTAAAGTAATCTAATTATTCTCTTAAGTACAAGCCTAAGGGTAAAAGTTTTACGAGAAAAGAGGCTTAGTCATCCAATATGGCCTAAGGTGACAAAGCAAATACGGGTAGTGAGCAAGATAAAGCAAAAAGAAATTGTTTCTATTATGGTAAACCTGGTCATTAAAAGAGAAATTGTTGCCACTCTTTGGCTTTTCTAAAGAATGGCAAGCCTTCATAAGGTATGCCTATTGTGATCATTATTCAAAAATATTTAATGGATGGTCCTTTTAATACTTGGTTTGTGGATTCCAGTGAAACTTCACACATCTACCATATACAGCTAGGGTTCAAGAAGACCCAAAGGATGAATGAATGGGTAGTGATCCTGAAGATGGGGACAAGTGATATTGTTGCAGCCACTACCATTTGAACCTTCCATTTGGAATTATCTTCTAATATAACTTTAGTTTTGAAAGAATGCTTATTTGTGCTAGAAATACGAAGGAATTTAGTTTATGTTTCAAAACTTGGTTGTTTTGGATACTGCTTACTTTTTATGAGTTTAACTCAGAAACTTGACCCTTCCTTAGTAGTGAGGATATGTATTACGCTACCTCCTTGGTGCATTATGCCACTAAGTCGAAAAATAACAAGCTTGACTAGACCAATCTCTATGCACTTCATAGATGCCATGGCGACGACCCATCTTTCATTGTCAACTCCATAACTTAATAACAAGTTTAGAGAAAGAAAGTAATGAGAATTTAGAACAACTAAGTTTTGAAACGTGTACGTGCAAGTTAGATTTGAACTTATATGGGAGAGTGAATAAGTTATCTAACAATGCATTTCGATGAGAAAGCTTATGAGTGACAAAAATGCAAGCTTTGACATCATAATATCTGGAGAAGAAGAAAGTGATTGCAAGAATGTAAAGTGGACACAAGATGTATGTGGAAAACCATAGGAAAGGGATGAAAAACCACAGTTTGAGCAAGAAAGAATCATTCTTGCTCTATTCAGCTTTGTATTGTATGGAAAAGAGGTAACCCTTGTACAATAAGGATGTTTTTTCTTAAAAGAGAGATCTTATTTTCTACCTCACTTTCTTATCAACTTTATGCTCTATTTTCAAAAGATCTACTTGGGTTCTTACCCTAAAAATCCAACTGCATGTTCCTCTTATAATTTGAGGAATATGGCCGAGTACAAAGATAGGTGTCAAGTCATCATTTTCTTATTTTGTACCTTACTACAACTAGGGTACTATTTGTTGACTGGAGGGGAGAGAGAGAGTAAGCCAACATCAGCACCGTGGCATAAAGGTAGGCGACTTTGTCGCTGTCTAGGGAACAACTCTTGAGCAATGAAAGGGACATCAGAAGTACTGTAGGTGACACACGTGTAAGGATTAGTATCCTTAAATCCTATTGTATGATGCTATGTATGATATTAAATGTGACATTATGTATGACTTAATATTGTGATTGATAAAGTTATTTTATTATTATTTAAAATAATAGTAACATGAATATTTGGATATTATCATATAGTTCATGAGATGCATAGTATGTGATTTATATGAAAAGTCACAGAAAATATAAATCACAAGTTCTTTGTAAACTCAGAATTATAGTTCGTAGTCGGTGATGAAATTGGGTGTTTCATCTGCGAAAACTATAACATATCAACTAAGATGATTTGTCTTGATCATAGAAGTGAAGACTTCTAATTGATGTGTTGATATGTTTTAAGAGTTAAGACATATTGAACTGGACCGCTGTGAGATTTATTATTCTCTTAACGACTGTCAAATGAATAATAAATCTCACGACTTATATTTGCATGAACTCTTAATTCTGAGAGAATAATGGACTTGATCATGAGGTGTAGGTTACTTTGATATATCAGGAGTGAGATCTAAAGTCACGATCAAAACCTCAGTATGTTGGGTAGTCAGATTTAGTGTTGATAGAGTATATATTCTCAAAATGGAATTTATAGTCTCTTAACGGAGAAACAAAATATTCTCTTGAGATAAATTTAATGGGTTTGTTATTCAGAATGTTAGGTCTAACTACTTTAGTAAATAGTTACTAAAGTATATATTTATGAAATTAGATTTCATAAATATATATGATAAATAACTTAAAGGATTAAACTAGGTATTCAAGGATTAAGATGTAGTAATTTACAAAGTGGCAATATACATTTGTTACTTTGTATTACTACGAATATTTTATGAATGGGTTGCATGTATAACAAAGTCTTGGGATATTATTTACTAATAAGGCCTAGAGTGCAATTATATTTATATAGTAGTATTAAATATAATTAATGGTAACTTTGGACTTGTCAAGAGTTGACAGAAAAGCCCAAGGCCCATTGGAGCTAGTGTCTTATTTGTTTCCTTTTGGTCTCACTCCAAGCCACATACTAAAACCTAATTGGAAATGCCTAAAAGGCTAGTCCAATTAGATAACCAGTTATAGGGAGAAAAACATACAATTTTTTGGAAAGAACATGAAATGGTATGTATGTGGGTGTTGGACACATTTTGATTCTCTCTAGAACATACACATATAACTGATTGAGAGACCATACTTCTTGGGCATCAAGTGGAATTGGAGTGAAGATTAAAAGTTTTCCCAAGTGCTTATAATCTTTGGTTTTGAATTTTACTGCATCAAGGTACGCTCTCTTGTTCTTATATTCTGAAACTTACATAGCACATGTTATTAATTGTGAATGAAGTAGATTCATTATTTTTTTGTTACGTACATGCATATTTCCATCAACACGTATCCCTGAAGTGGTCCAACATGCATTCAACCAATAAGGGGTGTTTCTATAGCTACTGGCCCTAGGAGGTCACTATCTCCCTTTTGTAAGTGCTTGAGTACTATGTCAGATGTATATCTTACTTCCTTCCCAAGGCAGTCACGCCCTTGGCATGGGCTAAGAATAAAATCTTGTAGCCAACGTTTCCTCTCCCTTGCTCATAGCCACTCCACGTGTAAGGTCCAGATCCAGCCACATCAACACTCTCCCATGCCTTGGCTGGTGTATTGTACAAAACAAAAACTAAGTTCTTCGTACTTATGGTATATATATGTATTCTTTCAAAACTAAAGTTTTATTAGAAGATAATTTCAAATAGAAGGTACTAACAGCAGTGCCTACAACAGTTGCACATATCCCTATCTTCAAGTTCACTTCCCCTTCATTTAGCTTTTGGGTCTCCTTTAATCCTTGCTATATACTATTGATGTGTGAGGTCGCACTAGAATCCACGCACAAGGATTAGAAGGACCATCCATCTATTTTGTTTTGATAACGAGCACAATAAACATAACTTTTGAAGGTTTGTCATTCTTTAGAGAAGCCAAATAGTGAAGATAGTTTCACTTCCAATGATAGGGTTTACCTTAATGGAAACAATTTCCTTTTGCTTTATTTTTCTCAATGCTCTTTCACTTTGTCACACTTGAGCCTTATTGGATGACAGTGGCCCATTTCTCTTTAAGCTCTTACCCTTAAACTTGTGCATAAGTGAATAATCAAATTTCTCTACCAAAATGAAAGTAGGATTTTCTTTCTTGATGGAATTCTTAGCTGCTTGCAACATATTGAGCAACTTATACAATATATCATCCATCTTATCCGATTCATAATTCATAACAAACTGATTAAAAAAATCAGATAATAACGTTAAGATCACATCAACTTTGGTCTCACCAACCAATTTTTCCCCAAGCATATCTAGTTTGTTGATGAGAGAAATCATCTTCAAGACATGTTCCCTAACTAGAGTTCATTCCACCATTTTGGTGGACATGAGCTTGTCGTGCACTTCTACTTTGTTCTCCAAACATCTCTTTAAGGTGCAACATCATATCCTGTGTTGTAACTAGGTCTTGGCATTTGTTTTTGAAACATATTGGTTATAATGGTCAATATGTAGCACTTAGACATTTCATATGCCTCATGCCGCTTATTGAATGCGATTTTTTGCTCCTCAATGACAACAGCATTTGGTGGCTCAACATTAAGGACATGAACTATCTTATCAGCAATGAGAACAGTGATTAAATTTATTTTTCAAATCACATAGTTTGGTCTATTCAACCAATTGTCTTCTAGAATCTTAACCAAGGGATTAAAATTGATTAGAATGAATTTTTCAAATTCATTCTCACACACTATCCCTTAGATTTCGGGTTTTGAATAACTAATGGTACCTCCCACTAGAACAAAATGTCATAGATCCCAAAATAGAATATAACAATTATATTCATAACTAGTTCAATGTGGCTATTGGGAACCCTTACTTGCATGCTCCAACAATTTCTTTTGAAATTTATCTTGCACAACTTGTAAAGGCGAATAGATACTATTCATCATGATTTCATCTCATGTTACTAATTATATATTTAGCTTGATTTTAAAGTTTAAAGAAGAATTGTAAATTACCCTAAACATAAAGGATGAAAAGTGTTTTTTTACTAAGTTTTTGTTTTTGTTTTTGTGTGTAAAACTATATGTTTTTACTTAAAATGATGTGCAAAGAAAAAAAAAATACAAAAAGTCAACCTAAGAAAATTGTACATGAAATAATAAATTTTGGCTCAAAAAAGCTGACTAAATCAACAAAAAATTTATAAAAATACAATAGAATGACACATCATTTTCATAATATCTTTATAATTTTGTTATATTTTATTTTGAATTATAAAGAATTGACAACTTAACAATTTTGAAAATATTGTGACGACAACAAGATGTCTTAACATTTTCGCACAAAAAATGCTATATTCACGACATTTTCACAATAAATTATAAGTAGTAGGTTGTTATAGGTTGTTATTGGTGAGCAAAAATATAGTTTCATTGATAAGTTTAAATTAGAACTAATAACAATTTACCACCTATGATTTGTTATGAAAGTGTTATGAAATATATTGTGAATGTATAGCACTTCTTGTGAAAAGTGGGAGTTGCCCCTTTTCCCTTTTTTTTTTTTTTTTTTCCTTCAAGTTTGCTAGTTTGGTTTGAACTTGTTTTTGTTTTGTTTTGTTTTTTCTTAAGGATCTTTACATGTTTACTTTGTACTTGTAATATAAGCTTATATTATATACACACAAAAAGTGACATATTATATACATTTGAAAAAAAATATGATAAATATTGTACAAATTTTGCAAATGTGTACAACATTTGCCAATTTTTATGTGTTTACAATCTATATATAAAAAGAGCCAATAGGCTTATGAATAGTTATTTTAATTGGTTTAGTGAGTTGTCCTTTTTCCTTCTTTTTTTTTCTAAATTTTTTTTATAAATTTTTTTCTTCAAAGTTTGCCTATATGGTTTGAGCTTGTTTTTGTTTTTTGTTTTATTATTCTTTTAAGGATCTTTACATTTTTACTTCGTAGTTGTAATATAAGCTAGTATTGTATAGACACAAAAAGTGGCAAATATTATATACATTTGCAAAAAAAAAAGATAAATATTGTACAAATTTTGCAAATGTGTATAACATTTGCCAATTTTTATGTATTTACAGTATAAATTTATATTGTAAGTGCAATGTATATTTTTATTTATAAAAAAAGTGAATGGGAAAAGCTACAATAGCTTCGTTACAGTATTTTTGGTTTGTTCAATTTTCACTGTTTCATTGGCAATTTTTTTTTTTTTCAAGTTTGCCAGTCTGGTTTGAGCTTGTTTTTGTTTTTAATTTTTAAGGATCTTTACATGTTTACTTTGTACTTATAATATAAGCCTATATTGTGTACACATAAAAAGTGGGAGCTGCCCTTTTTCCTTTATTTTTTTTCTTCAAGTTTGCCGGTTTGGTTTGAGCTTGTTTTTGTTTTTTGTTTTTTTATATTTTATTTTATATTTTTAAGAATCTTTACATGTTTATTTTGTACTTGCAATATAAGCTTATATGGTATACAAACAAAAAGTGACAAATATTATACATTTGCAAAAAAAATATGTTAAATATTGTACAAATTTTGCAAATGTGTACAACATTTGCCAATTTTTATGTGTTTACAACATAAATTTACATTGTAAGTACAATGGATATTTTTATATATAAAAAAAGTGAATGAGAAAAGGTACAGTAGCTTCTTTACGATAGTTTTGGTTTGTTCAATTTTCACTGTTTCGCAAGCCACTTTTTTTTTTTTTTTTTTTTGGTGAATTCATAAAGTAGTAGATGTGTTACATTATTTTTGATTTGTCCAATTCACATTGTTTCACATTATAATAAAATATTAACACAACAAATTGGCACAATTCACAATTGTTGAGGTGTTAATTCCTTATAAGTCAAAATAAAATAATAAAATATCATACTGGAACCAACCACAATTAAAAATAAAGGTATTGTGAAAAAGAAGTGTTACATTCATAATATTTTTCATAATACTTTCATAACAAATCGTAGGTGGTAAATTGTTATTAGTTCTAATTTAAACTTACTAATGAAACTATTTTTTTTGCCTACCAATAACAAACCTGTAACAACCTACTACTTATGATTTGTTGTGAAAATGTCATGGATATAGCATTTTTTGTGCGAAAATATTAAGACATCTTGTTGTCGTTACAATATTTTCAAAATTGCTGAGTTGTCAATTCTTTAAAAGTCAAAATAAAATATAACAAAATTATAAAGGTATTATGAAAATGTTGTGCCATCTTCTTGTGTTTTTATAAATTTTTTGCTGGTTTAGTAAGCTTTTTTGAGCCCAAATTCATTATTTTCGGTAAAATTTTCTTGGGTTGGTTTTTTGTATTTTTTTTTTTTGCACATCATTTTAAGTAAAAACACATAGTTTTACACATAAAAACAAAAACAAAAACTTAGGAAAAAAACACTTTTCATCATTTATGTTTGGGTTAGTTTACAATTCTTCCTTAAACTTTAAAATCAAGCAATTTTTTCTTTAATATTTTGAAAAATAGCAAATATGTCATATTCTTATTCTCTCTGTTAAACCCTAATGAAAATTTATGATTCTTAAAATATTTTATTGTGTAATGTTTAAATTACTCTCACTAAATTTTAACATCCCAAAAATTTTCTTCGTGTATTTTGAGTTTTAGATGGTAGTAATTCTTGAAAAGTTGGAATGATGATATAATGTGCTTTATTTGTTATCTAAAAAATATTGATTTTCTAGGTCTAAATTTTTGAGACTTATAATTTATCTAACGAAAAATTAGATGACACGTGCCTTTTGTTATCTTTTAATTTTTTTTTTCTTAGCAAAACTCAGTTATTTATTGTTGAAAGATAATGATATTCGTTATCATTCTTAGAAGTTTTTAGTGAGTAGATATATTGTCTTTAGCAAATAGGTATTAAAAAACTATTATAGTTGTAGGGTCACAATTTGCAGTCCAAGCCCAAAATGTATGGGATATAGGCCCAATGAGCCCGGTACAATAAATTTGTATAGAGCGGGTTGAAGATCTGAGTTTTGATGAAATTAACAACGGCTATTATGAGTTTTAGATATGATCAAATGATAACAAAGTTAATAATCTTGCATGAAGGTGATGTCCGAGGAGACAATAAGTATTATAAAATCCAGTAAAGGTGACTACAGATTTTGTTTTTGTTCCTACAATCTCCTTGTCTTTCTCTTCCCATCCTCCCTTCTGTGGAGGGGTTCCCACATTATATAGTTCTCTTGGATCATCTTCACCTTACACTTGTCAACCATTTGGGTTACTACTTGAGTACCTGTCCCATCAGCCACCTCTTTTGGCCTTCTGTGAGTTGTAGTTGCCAATGTAACACTGTTCAGGGGTCTTTTTCACATAAATGCGGCCAGGAAAGTAGTTGCTGTGCATTTAATGTGATGACAGCAGCTTTTTCCTCAGATATTTCTGGGTTCTTATATCTTCTGTACATGTATGAGGATCATCCTTACCTTTCCTGGAGGGTCACTTAAATTGCTGAAATACAGAGCCGATCAGTATTTAATCTTATCCGAGAAGAAGCATCTCCTCGGATCATCTTACTCCACTCCATCTTTTATAATCCTGAACTTGGGGTTTTTCTTAATTACTTACCCTCATTAGACACACCATATCTCCAGATAAAGCTCAAGACCCAATATACGATGCTAGACTTTTACCCCCACAATAGTAAGATAGATATTATATGTTAAATAGCTACCCTAAATTTGTGGTTGATCAAAATTCTTATATGAATGAGATTAACTTTTTATGATATAATTATTAAAATTTTTAAAATTAATGTAAATTTCTACGTACTTTAAAAATCAAATGATTTATATTTTTATTTTGTGATGCAAATAAAATCTAAAATTGATCTTAATCAATACTATTTTTCCATGGCAAGCACGTGCCTTGCACGTGCTGCCTTAACTAGTAATTCAATAAAACTTTTATTTATCGACAATGGAACGCCATAGGAATTACTTTTATAAAATAATTCTATTTAGCACTTAAATTTTAATGGGGGCTTTTAAACATTTTTTTATAGGTAAAGTTTGTATCTAATACAATTCTCACTAACCAAAATTTTCTTAAATTCATATGAGATGTAAAAATCTAAACATCCAAGAACATGTCACACATGTATGTAAATATTAAGTGAGATTGAATTCGTAAGTAAAATTAGATCTCACAAATGTTATAATTCTAAAGTTTTATTCCTTAGCATCACAATATAATAATGATAACGATGATGCATCAAATAAAATTTTAATGCCGTAAGAGAAATTATCATCAGTGTTAGCATACTTCAATTATATTAAGTGAGATTGAATTCATAAGTAAATATAGATTTCACAGATGTTATAACCCTAAAGCTTTATTACTTAGGGTCACAATATAATAATGATAATGATGATACATCAAATAAAACTTTAATGCCGACAGAGAAATATCATCAGTGTTAGTATACTTCAATTACAAGTTTAGAACTAAGTCGTAAAACACTTCTTATCAATCATAAATTCATAGTTCTAAATATCTACTCGGTTACTGGTTGTAGTTTAAAGTTTAAATTTTTTTTAGACCAAAAATTTTAAACACAAGCCAATCGATTTTTGTTTTGACAATTTTACTCACAGCATCAATTGTCCATTAGATTTAACAAAGCAAACAAAACTTTTTTTTTTTTTTTAAATTTTTTAAATTTTGTATCAACACAGAATTATCACTCCAACAATTACGTCACGTGGAAATCAAACGAAAGACCCATCGGCACCCCACTATGAAATCAACCAGAAAAGAAACACCGAAACAGATCTAGCCCACAATACTCAAAAGGATTGATGGCACTCATATCCAATCACATTATCACATATGATATGAATATTTAGAACAAACACATATAATCGCAGTGCCTCTGAATCAGGATTGTACTAAAACACAAATTAACACTGAAGTAAAAATAGAGGACTGAAGCCGAACACGACGACAGATCATATATCTGTTTCATATATTACGACACACGTATTCATGTCAGCATGATATCATCGAAGGTTTGCAGAAGCAATAGCAAATAATTTTATTTATTTTTAATATTTTCATTCAATGATTGTTATACCACACAATCATGATTATGAATAGATTAAAAATTGCATACCTCTCTTTAGCAACCCAAGTGTCTCTTTTTCTTTTAGAGGTTTGTAGAGTACCACGCACTCACACAATAGTTTCTGATGGCTAAACACTAATGTGATGTCTTATTTACAAAGAACTTGATAAGTCCTAGAGAGAGATTCTATGTGGGATCCTTGTAGTATCAGTCAATAACTTTGAAAGGCTATTGAGTTGACTTGAAACTCTTCAAATATTATTCCTTAATTTTCTCAATCATATCAAGAAAATATTTTGGATTTATACAAATTGCAATAATGTTCATCAACACAATGTAATTAACTCCTGAAGATTGGAGAATTACATATGAGATCCATTTACTTACAATTTTATATATTTGTCATCCTAACACATATCAATGTCAAGTCCCTAGCTTATGTAAGCCTTAACTTTATTGTAGTCCAAAAATAATTTTAGAGCAAGAACTCTTTATAAGTGTTATACATATGAAAACAACTTTGAAAAATGTCATTGACCAGTTTTGTCTTGAGTCACACTTTAGGGTCTGTTTGGGATCCGTTTATTTTGCTGAAACTGAAAATTTTTTGCCAAAAGTATTATAGATAAAGGTAAAAGTTAGTTAAAATAGTACAGTAGGACCTATGAATAGTATCAAAAATAAGCTGAATAGTAAAATAAGTTGGTAAAAATAATCTTTACCAAACGAACACTTAATATGAAATTAACTGAATAAACTATCTCTCTTAGAGCTTGGTAAATTCATTGTTAAACATTTACACATTTTACTCACTATACATATAACCTAACGTGTCCATATATAACCTTTAAATGAGCATAACAGGTTGACATCTTCAAAGTTACATGCATAATAAATAAACATGCTCAAACTCCTTATGTTTAAGGATAATAGGAAAATTGTGACCGAACACCCTTTTAATTGACAGTGATCACTCTATAAGGTGTTTTTGATTAGATCCAGTTTAGTATATGCACCTATTACATTACACCCATATGTTTGCTTAAGATCATTACCTCAATGATGGAGTAAATCATTCTCTCATACGCATGACAAGTGAAGGCGATCTAGTGGTGAGATTCAGTTTGTTTTTTTAATTTTTTATTTTGAGAAGGTGTGATTCAGTTAATATCCATAGTTTTGAACAATTTAATAGTTTAAGAAAAATCATTACTTTCTTCCTTTAGTCCTTTAACTACCGGCATAATTTTTGTATAGAGGTGACATCAGATCACATGCCACATTTAAATATTGAAAATAGTATACCCACGATAATCATGCATGTGAAAATGTAATTTATTATTAAATAAAATCCATAAATTTGGTTTTTAAGGGGAGGGGGTAATGCATATATTGTATAGAGACTGTTAGGTTCTAAGTACTTTGGAACTAATGTATTAGAACTCTAATTTGTATTTTTGGCAAACCATGATCAAAATAGGTTGTTTAGTCTTGTTTTAGACTTGCTCAAAGTATGTGATTTATGTAAAGTTGGAATCAAGCTGCTGCAAAATTCATTGTGCAATTCGGTCTGGCTCGATCGATCGAGAATTAGACTCGACCGATCGAAAGTCGGGCAGAATGTTTTTTTCTGCAGAATTTCCAACTCAGCCCTAAGCCCATATGACGTGTAGGGTTTTATATTTTGTCTTAGGTATAAAAGGGAAATCCCAGCCACGTTTTTGAGGTTGCTCTGCTTGTTGTGTGTGTGAATCTCTTGTGAGATCTGAAAGGTGGTTGCCTTTACACATGCTTAGAATTATCAAGAAGGAAAATTCATTGAGAGCTTAATGATCATTCAGTTGCTGCACTAAAGAGCTTTAAGATACACAAGCGGGTGTGCTTGTACTTGATCCAAGAAAGAAGGAGTCCGTGGTTTTGGAGCTTACACGTGGTCGTGTCAGTAAGTTTTCTATATGAAGTAGCAATAGGATGTTAGTGGTCTAAGTTGCTATTGTGTAAATTTCAATTCTTTCATAGTGGACTCAGTTTTACCTTGAGGATCACCAGTTTGGTTTTCTTGGGTTATCTTATCTTTGTGTTCTTTATTTTTCACACTTTACATTGATATGATTATATGATTATGTTAACCTAGATTTGGAAGTTGGACTAAGTAATAACTTGGCTAATTAAATAGGTTAATCCAATTGTGTTTTAAGGGGTCTAAAAACATACCGAGACAATTTTTATTCCTAGGGTGTTGATTGCAAAATTTGAAAATTAAGGGTGCAAAATACAAGTTTCCCCAAAATTTTGAATCTTTAGCAGCGTGTGCCCCTTAATCGCCACCGTCCACCTCTCATCATATCATGGTTTTAATGATGGAGGAGACACCATCAAATGAAAATTCGGAGGAGCACTCAATCACTCCTCCTCCCAGTGCCGGCTGAACCTATAGGCCATTTAGGCCACCGCCTAAGGCCCTCACTTGTAAGAGGGCCCCCAATAGTACTAATATATTATATAATGTTGTGAAAAAAAAAACCAAAAGAAGGCCCCCCAAAAGATTTAAGACCCATCCAAATTATTTAAGCCCTTAATTGAAAATTGAGAAGAAACAAATTATTTCTAACTGTTTCTCACAAAGCAAAAAGGCTGAAAGGATATGAAGTCCAATCAAATCATCAAATCTTTAGCTTTCTCAGAAAAAAAAATCACCACATCCAAGTATCTTCTGGATCAAACCTTTGTACCACATTTCATTAAGAAAACTCATGTTTATTACTTGAAATGTAGAGAGGGAGAGAAAGAGAGACACTGATTTTCTCAATATACAAGTAACAAAATGCAGAAGAAAAGTTAACAAAAGGCAGAAAAAAGAAAGAATAGACAAGTAACAAAAGTAACCAAAAAAACACACACACACACACACACACACACACACACACACACACTCTCTCTCTCTCTCTCTTCTCTCTCTCTCTCTCTCTCTCTCCGTATTAATTCTAAAAAAAAAACTCTTTTTCGTTGGCTTACTCATCAATTGGTCTTCCTTTTGCCTCTTTGGTCTTCTTCATGGTTTGCTGCTGGGTTTTTATTCTCATTTTTTGCTTAACTTTTGTTGTACTCTTTAGTCTTTAGTCTTTTTTTGTTTTTACTCTTAAATTTTGATTTCTTTAGTATTCTCTAGAAGATTATGGAATGGACCCTGTTAGGACATATGTGGTTCACATGTTAAGAATATATGTCATACTTTTATGTAATTGACTAATCCTTTGACAAAACACACTTTACTTGTATTTGAGTAGATTTAGGATGTGCTGAAATACTTCAAGAAACTGTGTTTCAAGATCAAGTATTGAAGCCTTCAAGTCTGTTTAAGAAAACAAGCTGAAAGTGCAGATTCATTAAAGCTCGACAACTGGCTCAACAGCTTCATCTATCGAGCTTCAGTAAGCTGTTTCAGCCCCGTGTCTCGACACCTGCTCGACAGCTACTTGACAGCTTCTATCTGTCGAGGTTTATAAAAATCAGAATTTTGATCTGATTTCTTGGGATTCGTGAATGTGCCTTTGGGCCTTCTTTTCTTCTAACCCTAGACATATAAAAGGATTGTTTTAAGAGCCGTAAAAGAGTTCACAAGTTGCACAAGCATTGAGCAAACTCTGTTCAAGCAAATTGTGACCGAAGACGAAGTTCTTAACCTAGTTCATCTCTTCTGAAGAAGTTGCTGTGTATGTGCACCTTTGGGTTTTGTGACTGAGCATCTTCTTGATCTTCATCATGTGTATGAACTGAAGAACTTTGCAGCCAACCCTTATTACTAGCTGGTGATTGAAGTCGAATACTGGGATCCGCGCATCTAGTTAGTCACGTATTTGGGAGCTGTGCATCAAAAGGGGGAATTGTCACTATAAAATAAGTCCAATTGGGTATTGGGGTAAGGGTTCAACTGTAGGTTGGTAAGGTACTTGGGATTCCTTTACTTGTAACCGCTTGTTTTGATAATAGTGGAGTTTCGGGAGTAGTGACCTGAAAATCACCCGGTGGGATTTTTCTATTAGGGTTTTCCCCATTCGTGAACAAATCACCGTGTTATTTATTTTCCACTGCTTATTTAGTTTATTGGTGATTTGTTTGTGCTGCCACGCAATTGCATGTTAATTGAACCTAATTAATTCACTTGACTAATTAATTGGTTAATTAATCACAAGGGGTCAATTCGTTTGTGGCCTATCAAGTGGTATCAGAGTAGGCACACTCTGATTAGGTTTTAATCTTTGCTGTGTTTGATCCATTGACCCCTGTTTGTCATGGATAGAGGACAATCGCTAATTATACCTCCTTTATTTGATGGGACTAACTACGCCTACTGGAAAGTACTCATGAGAGTTTTTTTGCAGTCCTTAGACGAGAAGGTGTGGCAAGCTATTGAGATTGGCTGGACTAAGCCAAAAGAAGCGCCGGCCGATTGGGATGAAGCCAAGATCAAGGCGGCAAACTTTAACAGCAGGGCATTGAATGCGATGTTCAGTGCAATCACCAATGAGGAGTTCAAGAAGATATCCTCAACTGAAACTGCTAAGGAGGCTTGGACCATCCTCCAGACAACCTATGAAGGAACCAAGGCTGTCAAAGATTCAAAATTTCAGAGGCTCACTACAAGCTTTGAAGAAATAAAAATGAAGGAGGATGAGTCATTCGATGAGTTCGATGCCAAGCTCAAGGACATAGTGAACTCAGCCTTCAATCTTGGGGAAACCATTCCTGAACCCAAGATTGTGAGGAAAGTGCTCAGATCTCTACTCGAGAGATTCCATGCCAAGATTACGGCGATAGAAGAATCAAAGGATATTGACAAGATTCCTTTGACTGAGCTGGTTGGAAATTTACAGACCTACGAGCTAGGGTTATCTAGGATTGGCAAGTTAAGCAAAGGCAAGAGCATGGCCTTGAAGGCCAAGAGCAGTGAGACAAATGAGTCTTCCGATGATGAAGATTCCAAGATGAAGTCCTACATTACAAGGCAGTTCAAGAAGTTTATGAAGAATACCAATGGAAGGAACTTCGACAAGGACCGCAGGCAATCTAGTTCTTCTCAGTTTAAGAGCCAAGACAAAGGAAAGAAGGATGCAAAGGAAGGTGGTCAGTACACTGTTCCCGCGGGACATAAGTGTTTTGGGTGTCATGGGTTTGGACACATGAAAAATGACTGTCCTACATATCTCAAGAGCATTGGGAAGAGTAAGGCACTTGCTGCAACCTTGAGCGACACTGAGCCTGAAGATGATTCCGATAGTGAGGATGACGGAATTTTAAATGCCTTCACTGCCACAGTCAATCCTACTGAAGGGATTGTTGATGAAGTGGAAGAATAAGAAGAATTGGTGGACACAAAGTGTGAGAAGATGGATGATCAAGATGATATCCATTCAGCCTATGAGAAACTATACAAGCTGTCTGAGAAACACGAGAAACTCTATAGGCTGACCACCAAGAAGCTCAGTGATGTGGAACTTGATCCAGAAGAGTTGTCCACAAAGTTTGATGAGGCAAATTAGACTATTGGAGCGCTGAGGTTCGAAAACAATTTCTTGGTTGAGAAGACCAAGAAGCTTGAGGCGGAGCTATTTCAGGTTAGAGCTCAGTTGGAGAGGACCTCGAGTGCAAAGCTTGATGAGATGCTCAACATTCAGAAATCTGCTTCAGATCGAACAGGTTTAGGGTATGATCTATCTTCCTCTAATATTGCTTCCACTAGTGCTACTGTTTTTGTTCCTCCTGCTAATATTGTTAAAATTAAGAAGACTGATGTCAAAACTGAATTAGCTAGTAAGAACTTAGACAAAGGTAAATCTATCCTAGGAACACCCTCTAAGCTAGAAAAGAAAGATGCTAAAAACCCTAGGGCTAAGAAGGCTAACTCTCAAAAGCCCAAACAGAAGAAGTAGCATCTCTGTCATCATTGTGGTGTTGCCGGTTATACTCAACCAAATTGCTACAAGTGGCTAGCCACTCAACAAAGCAACAGCATGGTAGCATCTGGAAGCCAAAATCAGTTTCAATCCTCTCTTGCTCCTCTTGGAGATCTTTTGAAAGCCCTCATGTTCCTTTCGAACTTGAACGGGTTCAATTCTTCCCCTTCGCCGCCGGTTTAAGGTTTCAACCAAAGGAAAGGTTCTTCTAAGGTGTGGAAGAAAAAGGACTCTAAGTGATTAAATCACTTTCTTCTGTCTTCTTGTTTTTGTTTGTTGCATTACTTGTGTGTTTTGCTTTTATTTTGAGTCAGTCGAGTTTTTGTATTGCATTGATAACATGTTTTTGTTTGTTTTATTTTTAGTTTTTGTTTATTTTGTTTTTGATAAAAAAAATAAAAAAAATTGAAAAATCAGAAAAATACAAAAACAGTGTGTGTTTTGTGTACATTGGTACTTGTGTACCTTGGATGGCCATTGAAACAAAGATTTCTAAATTTTGTATCATTTGTAGCTTAGATGAGCATCTCTATGCACAACTAAGCAAGTGAGTTTTGTGGCTCTTGTTTGTGATGAGTAAGATTAAGTTATCTCTTGTACTTAACACTCGTATCACTCTTTTTGACGGGTAGGACTAGAAAATCCTAAGAGAAAGGCATAAATAACCATCTTACCACTGTTATCCGCCAATCATTAATAACATCTGTATGCTTCAGCATAGCAAAAGTGTGATGTCAATGACATTTGTGTGCTTCGGCATAACAAAATTAGAATGTCAAATATCAATGGGCATTTCTTTTTTCTCTCATATATGCCCATGCACGATATGCTTAAAAAGAAAATATGCAAAGAAAATAAAAAGCAAAAAGATAAAAAAATGCTTTAAATATGGTTGCAAGCGTGTATTCTAGGAGATGTGGGAGTTATAGGATGTACCTCGAAGGTGATAGTCCCCATCAAACAGTTATGATTGTGTGTGAGTTAAAGATTTTCTCATATCTCAAATCGTCATAACATGTATATACTTATGCAATCTTGCGATGTTTTTCACAAACGACACGCAATATTCTTTGCTACTCATGATACATGTGTAGGTACAATGTGATTTGGCCATCACTAGGTTTACATGTGTTAATGTATGCTCACTAAACTGTCGTGACTTGTTTTTTGAAATATAAAATCAGTTAGACTTGTTTAGTGTGTGTGTGTGTTTTTGGAGATCCATGTGCTTGAAATTTTTTATTGAGAGATGTTTTTGAAAGCCTATTATGTTGACTGGATCATTGTTGAGGTGCATATTTGATTGCATTCATGTCTATGTTTTTCACTTCTCGAAAAACTGTTTTTAAAAGCTGGCTCGACACCTCCTCGATACCTAGCTATCTGTCGAGCTTCTCAAACTTTTTCTTATCGCAATCTCGACACATCCTCGACACCTGGTGGATCGATCGAGAAATCTCCTGTCTCCTCGATAACTTCTCGACACCTGGCTGATTGATCGAGCTTCTGTTCTGGATTCTGGTGTTTATTCCTCGATACCTCCTCGACACTTGTATCTGTCGACGACCATTCTTCTCGACACCTCATCGACAGATGTCTCGACACCTCTCGATACCTGTATCTGTCGAGATTTACTAAGGTTCTATATATTCTCCTCGCGCGATCCGGTTCTTATTTCCCTCGATCTATCTCGATCTGTCCGCGCCTGTTCATCTTCCAAACTCAGTTTTCTCACTCAAAACCTTCAACCCACGTGATTTTCGGCCTTCCTTGCTTCAAATCAAGTGGTATGATCTCTTTTCTTCTCATATTTCATGCATTTCATATTTTTGAATCTTAGGTTTTGGGGTTTTTGAAAAATTTTGGGGTTTTTTTCAAAATTGATGAGTTTTTCTTGAAATTTTGGGATGGGTTTTCATTTAAATATGTTCAAAAACTCATGAATTGCATTTCATTTGCATTATAACAGTATTTTCATGCATATTAGATGTGTGCAATATGTTTGTGTGCTGGTAGGATTGGATTGGGCTGAGCCCGTGATGAATCTCTTTTGCATGTCCCATGCTCATGCATTTCCCATGCATACGTACTCCTTTTGAATATATCTTGATATATTTGAAATGTTTTGGGACTTTTCTGATTGTCTCTTTCTCCCTCTCTCTCATTCTGTTTACGTTAGTAGTGTTTATGGCACCTAAACGTAAGTCTGCTCCATCTCGGAACCCTCTTTGTTCCGGGGTATCATCTTCTTCTGATCCTACTCCTTCTAACATTCGGTTCCGTGATGAGGATGCCCGTAAAGCATTCTTGGAGAACTTCTCTCGACGAGGTGTTCATTTGGAATGTCGAGTCATTTTGGCGGACTTCGCCGACACCGACCTTCCCGATGTCATTCACAGTCGGGGATGGGAGTCACTGTGTGGCGTCCCGGCCACTTGTCCTCTCGTGCTTATTCAGAAGTTTTACTTCAACATGCACGGGATTGATTCTTCAGTACCTCTCTTTCACACTCGCGTTCGAGGTACGCGCTTTGTCGTCACACCGCAGCTTGTTGTGGAGGTGCTTAGAGTTCCGAGGGTAGTGCATCCTGATTACCCCGTTGTGAGCGTTTGAGGACTGTGTCCAAAGAAGAGATGATGTCTGCCTTCTGTGAGCACCCATCTGGTTGGGGTGAGTGTCAGTTTACACCATGTTGGTTTTTTGCTAAAGGTCCTAGATTCATGAACATGGTGATGACTTTTGTGTTGCACCCACTTTCTCACTATAACTCTATCACAGAGCCTCGTGCTCGATTTTTGCTTTCTTTGTTAGAGCACCTCACTATAGATTTTCCTTTACATTTTATTCTTTCCATTATAGATGTGTTTAGGGATACGGCTACCTGTGATAAGCTCATCTTTCCTTCTGCTATCACGAGGATCTTATGCTATTTTTCTATTCCTTTTCTTTCCTCTAATCACTTCTCTGTCATGTGTACCATTGATGTCGCTACCGTAAAATGTAGTGAGGCTCAGTTTAGGTCACAACAGGAGTCAGCAGCTCCTCCCTCTGGTTCGACTCCATCTCGTTCGGCACCTTCTCGATCTGCTCCGTCTACATCTGCTCCCTCCTCTTCTATGGGCGATGTATCTCTTGGAGACATCATGGCGCAGCTGCAGCGCATGGATGCTCGCCTTGATACGCTTTCTACTGAGTTGTATCAGGTGAACATTCGTGTTGGTCGTATTGCACGACGTCAAGCAACCATGGGTGATTTTGCTCTTGAGGCTACTCCTTCACCACCTCCTCTAGTTGCTTCTGATTCTGATGCTGAGGTTGATGATGATGATGGTGATGATGATGATGTTTCGGATGATGATGGAGATGCTAGCTCTTCTGATGAGATATCTGCTTGACACTCTACCCTTTGTCACTCGTGACAAAAAGGGGGAGTAATTTTGGATATGAGAGTAGTCATCTTAGGGGGAGAGTTAGTATAGGACATTTTGATAGGGGGAGTGTTGATACTTGAGGGATGTAGTGAGGATATGATGTATCTTTTCTTTTCTTTCTTATATAGATACATTGTTCTGGTACATTTGATCTTGTGATCATTCTGACATACATTGTACTTATTTCTTTCTATATGTGGATGTATGTTGTTTCTTTCACCTACCTCTTACATGTGTTGTTTCTTTTCTCTCTTTATACACATGTTTCTTTACTTGTATGCAATCTATTATTTCTGTTTCACACAAAGATGTTTTAATGAGTTTTGTTTAAAGTGTTTCAGAAATACAGGTTGTCAAAGTCTACTTGCCATATACTCTTTTCTTGCAAAGTTTTTCAAGAGTTTGTGTTAGGATAGATTTTATTGTATTAAACAAGTGAATATGAGTTGAGTGATTTATGACTTCTCTCATATGTTCATTTGTCTGTCGTGGTTTTGTCACGGATTGCCAAAGGGGGAGATTGTTAGGACATATGTGGTTTACATGTTAAGAACATATGTCATACTTTTATGTAATTGGCTAATCTTTTGACAAAACGCACTTCACTTGTATTTGGGTAGATTTAGGATGTGTTGAAATACTTCAAGAAACCGTGTTTCAAGATCAAGTATTGAAGCTTTCAAGTCTGTTCAAGAAAACAAGCTGAAAGTGCAGATTCGTTAAAACTCGACAGCTGGCTCGACAGCTTCATCTATCGAGCTTCAGTAAGCTGTTTCAGCCCCGTGTCTCGACACCTGCTCGACAGCTACTTGACAGCTTCTATCTGCCGAGGTTTATAAAAATCAGAATTCTGATATGATTTCTTGGGATCCGTGAATGTGTCTTTGGGCCTTCTTTTCTCCTAACCCTAGACATATAAAATGATTGTTTTAAGAGCCGTAAAAGAGTTTACAAGTTGTACAAGTATTGAGCAAAATCTGTTCAAGCAAATTGTGACCGAAGACGAAGTTCTTAACCTAGTTCATCTCTTCTGAAGAAGTTGCTGTGTATGTGCACCTTTGGGTTTTGTGACCAAGCATCTTCTTGATCTTTATCATGTGTATGAACTGAAGAATTTTGCAGCCAACCCTTATTACTAGTTGGTGATTGAAGTTGCGTACTGGGATCCGCGCATCTGGTTAGTCACGTACTTTGAGCCGTGCATCAAAAGGGGGAACTGTCACTACAGAACAAGTCCAATTTGGTATTGGGGTAAGGGTTCAACTGTAGGTTGGTAAGGTACTTGGGATTCCTTTACTTGTAACCACTTGTTTTGATAATAGTGGAGTTTCGGGAGTGGTGACCTGAAAATCACCTGGTGGGGTTTTTGCCGTTAGGGTTTTCCCCATTCGTGAACAAATCACCGTGTTATTTATTTTCCGCTGCTTATTTAGTTTATTGGTGATTTGTTTGTGCTGCCACGCAATTGCATGTTAATTGAACCTAATTAATTCATTTGACTAATTAATTGGTTAATTAATCACAAGAGGTCAATTCGTTTGTGGCCTATCAGACCCACTTAAAGCATTGATCCTAGTCCTACACGTTTTTGTTTTTGTTTTGTTTTGTTTTTGTTTTGTTTTTGTTTTTTTAAAGAAATCAGATTAAGTGGTATGGATGGATAGTGAGCTGGTCTTAGTGGATCAAGTTTAGTATTTTCTAGAATACTATGAATTTATAAGTAAATATAATAAAATGCCCCGTTTAAAGTTTTTGCCTAGGGCCCCCAAATTCATTGAGCCGGCCCTGCCTCCTCCTAATGATGCTACTCCTGCTGCTGTTGCCATTGCCATTGCTGATGCTGATGCTGATGCTGATGCTGATGCTAATGTTGATCCCCATCACCATGAAAACGAGGTTAAGTTACTGTAGGCTGCTTCTTTGGCTCTTTTATATGATGCCCCATATCTAGTGCAAAACCAAAATAAGTTGATCGAAAGTGCACTTCATGATTGATAATGGTTTGGTTTTCATTGATATGAGAGAATATGAACCTATGGCTTCCACTCCATGATGGTTGTCTTTTATCATTACATCAAGACATCAGTGGATTTGTTTTTGATGTAGCCATATGGGTGGAATTTGAAGCTAGGTCCTTTATTTGACAACAAAAGACTTTATTAGTTAAGCTAATTAGAATTCAAAATAATGGTTTAATTTAAATTTAGTGCTAAACATATTCAATTGACGTTAAAACAAGATTTTGTAGGAAACATACAATAATCATCCATTCATAATGAAAGGGGAATAAAGCATTGACTTGCTGGAAACTTGGAGTCTTTGCTTTATTTAGGACATTTGATGGATTCTGATTAAGTAATTTCAAGCTTGGCTCAGTTGAAAATGGGCTAAGTAGCAAAACCAAATACTATGCTGCTTGTGCTTGGATTGGTTGGTGGAAGATGTATTTAACTTCAGTCCAATCCTAATTAAGCTTGGCTTGATGCAGTACACTAGCTTTCTGAGAGAGAGAGGTTTGAACTTGTTTTGCATTGTGAAACCAAAAATTTTCATTAGATTTTGGTAGAATCTGTAAGAGACCTGGTTGCCAGAATCTTAGTTTACCTGGAATTGAACTTGCTGGGTGAAGCCAAACTGCTTCACAGTTGATGTTGGTAAATATGTTAAGATTTCTTTTATGGGCTCCTGACAAAGAAGATTTAGTTTTGTACTGGCTCCTCAAAACTAATCCATTATTTGTAGGGCTGTCTAAACAACCCGCAGATACGACCCACCCGGCCAAACCGACTGGACCCGAACCGTCCGCTGTCCGATCCGACTCCTCCGGCAGTTGGCGATGGGTCCTTACTTTCCAAAACCGATTCCGGCGGATCAGGTGTGGGTCTCTTCCTCCAATACCCGAGCCACTCGACCCGACCGCCATATAAATGGGTTTAAAGGTCTGGAGTTTGTTAACCAGTCTCATTCCAGTCCTTACTTTCCAAAGTCATCCTTTCACTCTCAGTTCTCACCCTTCGCCGATCCAACTGCCGATGTTTACCCTTCGCCGATCCTGTTCGTCGTCGATATATGCCTCTCCATCATCGATCTCTGCCTCTCCATCGTCGATCTGTGCCTCTTCGTCGTCGATCTGTGCCTCTTTGTCGTTGATCTGTGCTCTTTGTCGTCGACCTTCGCTCTTCGTCCGCGACGTCCCAGCTCGTCTTCGCCTCCATCTCTCAGTTTCAATATTTCTATTTCATCGCTTAGGTTTGGTTATCTGTGGATTTGTGGATCTGTTCTTTGGGTTTGTAGATCTTCTCTTTGGGTTTGTAGATCTATTGATTTTGTTCTTGAGGAACCAAACCACTGAAGTTTGATTTTTGTTGATCTGTTGATTTTTGTTGATTTTGGTTCTTTAGTGTTTGTTACAATTTATTTCGGTCGAAATCAACTCCGACCGCCGCCCACCCGAGTTTGATCCGACTCGACCAGTGGCATTTTGCGGTCGGCGGCAGGTCTGGAATTTCTCCACTCGATCTGATTGGGTTGGTTGCGGGTTGGGCACAAACCCGACCCGGATCGACCCGTGAACAGCCCTAATTATTTGCAAGAAAGAAATAGATTTCTTGGTTTTATTGTATGTACAATGCTTTATGTGGATATTTTAATTGAGGATTTTGATCTGCGTTTATTCAATGAAATATGGACTTATCCAAAGAAAAAAAGAAAAAAGAAAAAGAAATTGAAGATTTAAATTGATTTTTTATTAGGAAGGTTATCAGGCCTCTTTTTCTGTAGGCCCATAAATCATGGTAACACTCTTAACAGTGCTTAAGCCATAATAACTAGTGCTGTAGTAGTTGACGTTGCTCTTATGAGGGAAAAAAAAAAAAAAAAATTCCATTCCATATTTTGTTATGTTTTGCATCCGCACTCGTCAAATTTAGAGATGTTTGACATGGTCATGCCCTACACCACTTTCCAAATAGGTATAGAATGGTGGTAAAAGTTTGAAAATTGAAATGGCTTAATATATCAATATATTAAAATTTTAAAAATTGTATTTATTCTTTCCTACTATTTTTGATGCTTACTGTTCTGACAAAGATGAAGTAATGACAGATGTAGAGGCTGATATAGATGATGATATAACCATTGACATGGAAGCTTTTGAAGAAATAGTTGGATCATCAGAAAAAAAAAAATCCGAATCAACTGCTAATTCTTAGTCTTCGCTGATTATTTTCGGTCCATTGAATGCCTCAATTTTTTCCGAGCTAATGGCTCTATTTCATTGGAGTTCTGGATTTCTAAATGGGCACGGTTGGCCCAGTGTATTCTGCTTCTGGGTTTGGTAAACTTCATGATAATGCTCATTTGTTTTTGGAAAACAAACACACGCACACACAAGGATGGGCTCTAACACAGGCCCACAACAAACTTTACTCTTTAAGTAATAATAGATAAGTCATTTTCATCAAAGGTGTCTAATGCTATAAATGCTATCTTTTAACATCTAGTTTTAAAAAAGCACACTACATCAAAGGTGTTAGATGTTATAAATTTTGACATCTAGCTACAGTGGGCTGCTATCTCTAGCAGCCAACTGTAGCAAGATGTTAAAAAAAAAAAAAAATTTGTTTAATGAAACACGTGAGGCAGATGAGGTGAGTCTAGTCAATATTCTTCAGACATGCAGGTTTTTTGGGCAGCCATTCACTGCAAGTCAGTTCACTGTGTAATAAATTTTTTTTTATAAATAAAGCGATAAAATAATAGAACATGTATTGTAAAGTGAGTTGTTAAAATGAATAAAATAACTTTTTGAAATGTTAAATGTTATATTTTATAGCATTCTCGTCAAGAATGCTATAAGTGACATCTTAGAACTTGTATTTTTTTTAAAAATTTCCTCATTGCTGAAGTTATTAATGCTGTTGAAGTTCTTTTTGTGTCATCTAAATTCAAAATGCAATCGAAAATACTATTTGAAGTATATATATAATGTTGAGACAATTGGTTGTAATGAAATGCTTTTGGTTTATTCCCATATATATAGATTTGTAAATTAAGTCGAGAAATATTTTGCAGAGAGTTTATTAAAGAGCACGATCGTTGACTACTATTGATATATATATATATATATATATATATATATTTTGTGAGAATACTAAGTATTTTTAACATATACACATGGAGAGAGGAAAAAATGTTTTTTAAAGAAACTTACAGTGGTGTATATTCAAAAGGGTCTAACTATTGATAATTTTTGGCTTAGTGTGCATTTGACATTGGCTTAAAAAGCCAGTTTTTTTTTTTACAATTAAACTTATTTTTGCTTCTATTCAAAGGTCTCATTGCATTTTTTAGTACTATTCATAGGTCCCATTGTACTATTTTAACTACCTTTTAGCTTTATCTACAATATTTTCAGCAAAAAAATTTCAGTTTAAACTAAATAAATTGTTTCCAAATAGACACTAATTTCCAATTTCCATTTTAACTAAATTTTAAAACTAAGTCTACTATTGATATTCAAATATTAATTCAAAAGAGGTCTCAAAAATATAGAGGAAGAAAATTCTATTTACAAGAGGATGGCTTTATTTCCTGCAATTTAATTCATTGGCAAATTTGATGATTTATTTGACTTCTAAAGAAAGTAGAGTTGTGATTGCAAAGAGGGTAGAGCTACCAAGGAGAATTCACGGTTACAATATATCTTTTGATAGTATTTTGCTTTAGGAAATATGAAATTATGGATTATTTTTATGGAACAGGTTGAACGAGTTACAAATTTGAATGATTAGGGGTTTTTAATTTCTTGTTTTTGAATGGGCTTTTTTTGTTGAATATATATATATATATATATTATTTTGTTGCTGTTCGGTCTAATCTTGTTGTTTGGGTTATTTTTGCCGTTATTTGGACTAATATTGATTGTTATTATTTGGGTTTTTGTTTGTTTTTACTTTTTTAAGGGGTTAAGGATTGTGTTTAATTAGGGGGGTCAAGATAATTTTTGTTGAATCCAAATTCTTGAGATTTTCAAGTCAGGTATTCAATATATTTTTTTTAAGGTAGACAAAATAGGTTAAGTTATAGAATGTTGGGTTAAGATAGCTTGACCCCGGTTAATTAATTCAATTACCCAAATTGATTAATTAGGTTCAATAGCATACAAAATGTATAGGCACCAACAAATCACCAAAAATACTAAGTGCAGCGGAAAATACATTAGATACAGTGATTTGTTGACAAATGGGAAAAACCTCACAAGGCAAAAACCCCATCGGGTGATTTTAAGGTCACAACTTCCAAGAATTCACTAATCAACAATCAAACGGTTACAAGTATAAGGAATCTTACCAACTACCCTGCCTCGAAATACCAACTTACAGTTGAACCTTTACTCTAATACCTAATTGGACTTGATCTTATAGTAGCATTCTTTCCTTTGATGCATAAACCTTTAATTTGTGACTAACCCTTTGCATGGATTTCGGTACGTGACTAACTCCAACAACTTAAACAGATATTGCTGACTGCAAAGTTCTTCACTTCATCAACAATGAAGATCAGGAAGCACATGGTTGCAAAACCCTATGACGTACAAATGCAGTTGCTTCACATAGAGAAAATAGGTCTCTTGGTCTCTGTATCCATGTGTGATGACCTTTAAAATAATCCTTATATATGTTTAGGATAGTGAGAAAAGAAACCCCAAACAAATATACAAGACTAGGCCGAATTTCAAATCTAGAAATTCTGAAATCGTAATTCTTTATAGATCAAGCTGCTATCGAGTTATCTATCAAGCTTCATATTAAGTCTCGATAGCAGGCATCTTCGGCTATGGCGCCAAAAACTTGTTGTGAAATTTTAAAGTACTTGCAAGTGTACGAACAGTACCAAAGTATAGTGACAAGAACGAGGTCGAACCCACAGGGACTTGAATAAACGTAGAAAAATTAATCAAATCTTAACCAAATTAATTCTAATCTAGTTTAATGAAAATTGGTTGTTTGAAATCAAATATACTAAGAAAATAATTAAACTAAGCAAAGATATAATGTAAAGAAGTAAAGAGATGTAAGCAATCTAGAGAAATGAATTAAGGTTTTGGAATCCACCTTGTAAGTCATATCAGCATATATTTATGATCATTAATTTTTCCCAACCATTACATGATAATTTAGAAATCAATCTTGCTACCATGGAAAATATTATCATTAAAACTTCTATTTAAATATCTAAAGCATGTTCTTCTTCGCTTCTTAAGTATAAAATCAAATTATCAATTGTATCCGTTGACAAACAAATCACAAGAGATATTCAATTTTATAATCAAGAAATAATAAACCAAACATTCAATTAATTAAGATAAATCCTAAATCATGAGAAAAACATGATTGAACTCATATCTAGAATTCCATCTTAGTCAATTGATATGAAGCAAGAAAAATCTAAATCATTAAAAAACAACTATTGTGGGAAAAATCAAATCACATAAATATTACTGATCACTCATAACAAGGTTTCATCCTCAATCTTAATTATAAACTTTGCTATTCATAGTAATTGAAAGATAACACAAAAATAAAATACTAAGTATTAAACTAGACAAATTATTAAAACTAACTGTCATGAAAGAAAACCAAAGAGGTAGCCGTGCTATATATGTTCAGCCCCCAGCCGTGGCACCAGCCTCCTCTGAATTTTGCCTTAAAGAGCCTTTAAATAGGTCAATGAATCTTATTACAAGTTGAATTCTCGTTTGGAGAAAATCCTAGACTTTGGTAACTACAAAGTTGTAGCCCTTTAAGTTAATTTTCTAGCCCAACTTAAATCATCTCGATTGGACATCTGGCCTGAAAGTTATGCCAAAAATACTAACTAATGTGCAGGCTAAAATCCTAATCCTAATTGGACTTGGATTTGATGCAAATTTCTTTTGATTCCTTACTCCAATTAGACTTAAATTTAATTGGGTTGGTCTTCTTTAACTTCATCATGGCCCTTGTAAAAGTAAAGTTCATTAGCTTTCTTCTTTGCACAAATCCACTTATTTAATTCCATTCTCCTACAAAAGACAATTTCACGCAATAAAATTCAATTAAGCACAAAATTGATTATTCAGTATTATTCCAAAACCAAATATAAAATGCATGAATTAACTCAAAATAAGTATGATAATGCTTTCTAATAATGATATAAACATGCAAAATTAAGCTATTATCATTGCACATCAGTAGCCTTCTTTCCTTTGATGCACAAACCTTCAATTTGTGACTAACCCTTTGCACGGATCCTAGTACATGACTAACTCTAGCAACTTGAACAGATGTTGTTGGCTGCAAAGTTCTTCATTTCATCAACAATGAAGACCAGGAAGTACTTGGTTACAAAACCCTATGCCGTACAAACGCAGAAGCTTCACACAGAGAAAATTAGTCTCTTGGTCTCTGTATTTGTGTGTGATGACCTTTAAAATAATCATTATATATGTCTAGGGTTGTGAGAAAAGAAACCCCAAACAAATATACAAGACTAGGCTGAATTTCAGATTTGGAAAGTCTGAAATCGTAATTCTCGATAGATCGAGATGCTATTGAGCTATTTATCAAACTTCATATTAAGTCTCGATAGCAAGCATCTGTTGAGCTATCTGTCGAGACTTAATGAACAACTTTTCTTTACTTGTTTCTTGGATCAATCTTCATGTCTTTAATACTTGACTTGAATAACATGTTTCTTGAAGTACTAAACCCATCTTCGATCTACCCAATTACAAGTAAAGTGCATCTTGTCAAAGGATTAGCTAATTACAATAAATTATGACCCTAACAATCTCCCCCTTTGGCAATCCATGACAAAATCACAAAAAGCAATTATGAGAGAAGTTCAACATAACTATCTCATAATTTACAAAAGTACATAAGTCTGACCCTAACACGAACTCTTGAAAAACTTTGCAAGAAGAGAAATCATGGCATGGTAGACTTGCAACTTGTTTTAACTGAAACACTTAAACAAGATTCATCAAGGCATCAAGTGTGAAACATAGACAAGTTGTATACAAGAAGAAACATTTGTATGAAGATCGAAAAGAAACAACACAGGTGAGACAAAGGCAAAGAAAACATACATCATCTCATATATATATATATATATATATATCAAAGAAATACAATGTATGTAATAAACATGGTCACAAGACCATGGTACATGTAATGAGAATACATCAAAACCTCACTACATCCTTCAAAAGCATTCCTCCCTTATCTGGTATGTCCTATGCTAGCTTTCCCCCTAACACCTAGACTACTCTCATCTACAAAACTACTTCCCCTTTTTGTCACGAGTGACAAATGGTGTATTACTGAGAGGTCGTCATCTCATTATCATACTCAGAGCCAGAAGCATTACCACCATCATCATCTCCACCATTCGAAGAAGAAGACTCCTCAACATGCTCAAGTGAAGGTGAGGGCGTAAAACCACTAAGGCGAGACTAGCGGCGAGCGATGCGGCCGATTTTGGTGTTCATCTGACACATCTCATCAGATAGATGGTCCAAACGACTACCAAAATCAGCATGCATGTGCTGAAGCTTCTCCATGATGTCAGCAAGGGAGATAGCTGCTTGAGATGAGGAAGAAAGGGCAAAAGAGAAAGAGGGTCGAGAGGAAGGGGCTGTAAGATCAGCAGGGGCTGCATCTGAAGGCTCTACACGTGGCCGCTTTGCAGCAAGTTGTGCTGCGCTCCTTTGAATATACTCCTTGCTAATGGCACCCATGACATAGAAGTGAGGAGAGGGAGGAATAGTGACGTACAGGTGTGTGAGGATGCGTGTAATAGCCAAAGGAAAGATGAGCTTATCATGTGTAACCATGTTTTGATAGCAATCTATAATAGATATTATCATGAGTGATGGAAAGTATATAGAAAGACCTTCCATGAGAGAAAGAAGGAAACGAGCAAGAGGCTCAGTGATAGTGTTATAGTGAAACCGTGGAGTAAGTACAAAAGTCATCACCATATTAAGGATCCGTGAATCCTTAGTGAACTTGGTTGTGGAGAAATTAAGGGTACCTCCTTACAACATGGCCTTCTCACAGAAGAGTGAGGCCAACTTGTTTCTAGAGATGGAAGAGAGATGACGATGACTAGGGTAATCCGGATGATCCATACTAGGCACCTGTAGCACCTTGGAAATGAAGTCCGGGGTGACTATGATACATGTACCACGGAATACCATAGTAAACCGAGGTACAGAGGTATCGATGGCGTTCATATTGGAGTAAAACTCCTGTATGAACACGTCGGGACACCTTGAGGGTTTCTTAACAAGAGAAGCCCATCCTTGAGAGCTAATAGCACCAGGTAGAGGAGTGTTTGGGAAATCAGACAGAACGACATGGCGTTCCAAATGAATCGCTCGGTCAGAAAAGTTCTCAAAAAAGTCATTACGTGCCTTCTCATTATAGAACTGAACAGAATCAGGGGGAAAAGATGATGAAGAAGAATCACAATGAATTAGGTTTTCAGAAGGGACAGACTTTTTGGGTGCCATGACAAGAAGACTAAATGAGAGAAAGAGAGAAGAAAGAAAGAAAGAAATAGAATCACAAAAGAAACTTTAAGGCACAGGAAATAAGGAAAAAAAACATGCAATGCATGATAATGCATGAGGATGTTACATGCAAAACAAAAAAAACATCATAGGCAAAACTCAATCCAATCTAACAGCACTCACAATATATAATCTGTCACACAATCCTAGAACGCATGAAATAGAATTATAATGAACTTAGAATGCAATGCATGATCATGTGAGATCAAATTAACAAAACCCAACCCAAAAATTTTGACAAAATCACAAAAACCCCAAAAAATTTCCCAAAACTAAAATCTAGGTCACGAAATGCATGAAGAAATGGGGAAAAGGAAGATTTAGAACATTTACCAAGGGATTGAGGCTTGGATTAGGCCGAAATCTTGAGTGGGAGAAGGTTTTTGGTGAGAATAATGTTTTTAGGTCAAGAGAGAAGAGAGAGAGATCGAGATATTTGAAATGGTTCAAAACCGGGTTGGACCTCAGAATATATATAGAAAACGCAACTCGATAGATCAGGGTGGTATCAAACTTCTATTGAGAACAAAAGCTCGATAGATCGAGAGCTATCAAGGAGGTATCGACGGTAAAAAATCTTGATAGAATGAGGAAGGTGTCGAGAAGCTATCGAGCAGACAAAGACCACAAAGAATTTGGCTCGATGGATTGGGTTATCTATCAAGAGGTATCAAGAGAAACCCAAAAATCTCAATAGAAGAGGCTTCTATCGAGGAGCTGTCGAGTAGGTATCAAGGAGGTATCAAGCTATCTATCGAGAGTCCTGAAGAGAGGATTTCAAGGAGGAGAAACACCACAAGATGAATGCAATCAAGATAACCATCAAAGCAAGCATTCAAAGAGCATGTTAAACACAAAAAAAAAAACGCAACCTTAACTCTAGATGTAAAGCATTCCTAGATCAAAACATACTAAATAAGTCTAACCAAATTTTATTTCAAAAACAAGTTTAGACAATTTAGAGAGCATATACTACCACATGTATTCCTTGAGATGACCAAATTGTATTGTACTTGTACAATAGTATCAAAAGTAGCAAAGAGTATGCGTGTTGTGTGTGAAACTTTTGCAAGAGAGCATAAGTTCATCATTATGTGAAAAGTAATGATATAGGAGGATCAAATACATTCACACATAATCATAACTATTTGATGGGGACTATCACCTTTGAAGGTACATCATATAACTCTCACATCTCCTAGAAACATGCTTGCAACCATCTTAAAAGCATTTTGATTCTTTTTGTTTTTCATGTTCTTTTTTTTCTTTTAAGCATATCATGCATGGGCATATAATAGAGAAAAGAAAGTACCCAATTATGTAAGCTTGAACATCCTAATTTTGTTGTGCAAGTGCTACATCTTACTAAGCACAGCTTTTATGAGTTGCACACAGATGTTTTATGATTGACGAGTTTTAGTAGTGAAATAGTTATTTATGTTTTTCTCTTAGGATTTTCTAATCCTTCCCGTCAAAAAGAGTGATTTAAGATATAAAAGATAAAAGATCAACCAAATCATACAAATTACATAAACGAGCCACAAAACTCACATTGCTTAGTTGTGCATGAAGATGCTCATCTAAGCTACAAGTGATATAAAGTTGAGAAACCTTGTTTCAATGGCCATCCAAGGTACATAAGTACCAGTATACACAAACACACACTGTTTTTGTATTTTTCTAATTTTTCTATTTTTTATTAAAAAAAACTTAAAACAAAGCAAAAAAAAAAAAAAAAAAGCATCAAAATTAGATTGACTCAAACCACACCACAAATCATGCAAGAGATCAGAAAAAAGGAGAAATCACTTAGAATCTTTTTCCTTCCAGACGGGAGACTTGGATGGAGATCCTTTCTTTTGCATGAACTTTTGTCCAGATGGATAAGAAGGAGAGTTAAAACCATTAAAGTTCGAAAGAAGCATCACCACCTTAAGAAGTTCTCCAAGAGGGGCTAAAGAGAGTTGGAGTTGATTTTGGTTCCGTAGAGATGACAAACTATTGCTTTATTGAGTGGCTAACCACTTATAGAAATTTGGACGAGTGTGCCCAGATGCTCCATAGTAGTGACAGAAGTGAGGCTTCTTTGGTTGAGACTTCTTGTTGGTTGAGATGATTATTCTGCTTAGTCTCTTTCTTACCAACCTTAGGTGGTGCTCCTAGAATGGATTTTCCTTTATCACACTTATCCTCACTCACACTTTTAGTTTTAGGATTAGTTACCTCAGAGTTATTAGAGTTATCATTATTAGTAGGTGGAACAAAAATAATTCTATCTATAGCATTAGATGAGGTACTACAAGAGGAGAGAAAGTGATCATACCCGAGACCTGTTCTGTCAAATGCAGACTTCTAAACATTCAGCATTTCATCTAGTTTGGCACTTGAAGTCCTTTCCAGTTGTGCTCTAATCTGAAACAGTTCAGCATCCAGTTTCTTGGCATTTTCAACAAGGAAGTTGTTCTCAAAACTCAGTGCTCTAATGGTCTGATTAGCTTCATCAACCTTGGTGGAGAGTTCCTTACGTTCTAACTCCACTTCACTGAGCTTTCTCGTGGCCAACCTGTAGAGCTACTCATGCTTCTTAGAGACCTTGTACAACTTAGCGTAAGTAGTGTGGATGTCATCCTGATTATCCATCTTCTCAAACTTTGATTCCATCAGTTCTTCTTCCTCATCAACTAAGTCTACTACTTCTTCTGTAGACTCAACAGTAGTTGTAAAAGCACTTACTATCCTTTCCTGGTCACTTTCATCGGAATCTGCTTCTGATTTTGAATCATTTAAGGTGGCAGCTAAGGCTTTGCTTTTGCCAATAGATTTGAGATATGTGGGACACTTTTGCTTCATGTGTCCAAATCCATGACAACCATAACACTTTGGTCTAGCAGGAAATACTGTTGCTTTGACCAACATCCTTGGATTCTTTCTTGCCTTTGTCTTGGGGCTTAAATTGAGAGAAAGCAGACTGTTTGCAATCCTTATCACTAGATTTGACATTCGCATTTTTGATGAACTTCTTGAATTGTCTGGTGGTATAAGATTTTAACTTGGTATTTTCATCATCAGACGACTCATCATTGTCATCATTCTTGGTCTTCAAGGCCATGTTCTTGCCTTTACCACCCTTGCCAACTCTTGCTAACCCTAGTTCATAGGTTTGCAAGTTCCTGATCAGTTTTGTCATAGGAATAGAGTCAAGATCCTTTGATTCTTCAATGGCAGTGATCTTGGCATGGAATCTCTCTGGAAGAGATCTGAGGATCTTCTTAACAATCTTAGGCTCCGGAATCTGTTCTCTAAGATTGAAGGCTAAATTCACTATGTCTTTGAGCTTGTCATAGAATTCATCAAATGACTCGTCCTCATCCATTCATATTTCCTCAAAACTGGTAGTGAGCCTTTGGAGTTTAGAGTTTTTAACAGTTTTAGTGCCCTCGTAGGTGTTCTAAAGAATAGTCCAAGCTTCCTTGGCATTATCGGTGAAAGAGATCTTCTTGAATTCTTCATTTGTCAGAGCACTAAACAGAGCATTTAGTGCTCTATTGTTAAAGTTAGCCGCTTTAATCTTGGCATTATCCCATGTTGTGTGTGGTTCTTTAGATTTCTTCCAACTTACTTCAAATACTAGCCACACTTTCTTATTTAAGGACTGCAAAAAGGCTCTCATGTGCACTTTCCAGTATGCATAGTTAGTACCATCAAATAAAGGAGGGATAATCAAGGATTGCTCATGATTTATAACAACAGGGGTCAATGGATCACATAGCAAAGATTAAAACCTAATCAGAGTGTGCTCGCTCTGATACCACTTGTTGGGTTAAGATAGCTTAACCCTGGTTAATTAATTCAATTATCCAAATTGATTAATTAAGTTCAATTGCATACAAAATGTGGAGGCACCGACAAATCACCAAAAATACAAAATGCAACGAAAAATAAATTAGACACGATGATTTATTGACAAATGAGGAAAACCTTTCAATGCAAAAACCCAATCGAATGATTTTAAGGTTACCACTCCAAAGAATCCACTAATCAACAATCAAGTAGTTAAAAGTATAAGGAATCTTACCAACTACCCTGGCCTATCCCAAAATACCAACCTACAGTTGAACCTTTGCTCCGATACCCAATTGGACTTGATCTTGTAGTAGCCTTCTTTCCTTTGATGCACAAACCTCCAATTTAAGACTAACCTTTTGTACAGATTCCAATACGTAACTAACTCTAGCAACTTAAACAGATGTTGTTGACTGCAAAGTTCTTCATTTCATCAACAATGAAGATCAGGAAGTACTTGGTTACAAAACCTAACGGCGTACAAACGCAGTAGCTTCACATAGAGAAAATAAGTCTCTTGGTCTATGTATCCTTGTGTGACGGCCTTTAAAATAATCTTCATATATGACTAGGGTTGTGAGAAAAGAAACCCCAAACAAATATACAAGATTAGGTCGAATTTCAGATCTAGAAATTTTGAAATCGTAATTCTCGATAGATCGAGCTGTTGTCAAGCTATCCGTCGAGACTTAATGAACAGCTTTTCTTCACTTGTTTCTTAGACCAATCTTCAAGTCTTTAATACTTGACTTGAACAACATGTTTCTTGAAGTACTAAACCCATCTTAGGTCTACCTAATTACAAGTAAAATACATTTTGTCAAAGGATTAGCCAATGACAATAAATTATGACCCTAACATAGAATATTGTGTGTATGAACACCTGAGTAATATATAAAGCCAACACTGATAGACCCTGCTATTTATTGACAGAAATCTCAGCCGTACTTGATTTGATCAATAGTATCATTGTTATTGCCTATTCCTATGAATCAAAATCACACCTAGGGAAAAAAAAGATTTAGCTCATATTGATTATAAAAAAGCAATGACAGCAAATTTAGATGATTTTTATGAGGCACGTATTGAAGCCTTGAAAAACAAAATGTAGAACTAGCATGCAATAAAAATGTAAAGGCTAAGACCTTTGTGGAAGGGGGCTTGGTCTAGAAATCATTCATACCTTTTGGATGGAATACATGTTTTATGCATGCACATTCATCTTTCTTTGAAGCCAATTATTTTTGCCTTTTTAGTTAAACCATGTGTGATTTTCCATTTCGAAAATGGGATAACCTTTTATTAACGGGGTCAGAGGATGAACAGGTACAAATGGGAGTTTCTATAGGTAAATCCATTTAACTCATTATGAGAAGTGCTACGTTCACATTTTCACAACAAATCATAAGTGGTAAGTTGTTATTCGTTTTAATTTGAATCCACAACTGAAATTACTTTTTTGTCCACCCATAACAATTAGTAACAACCTGCCACTTAAGATTAATTGTGAAAGTGTTGTAGATGTAGCACTTCTCATTAATTAATCCTGTCAAAGATATTTCAATGCAATAATAGAATTTTCAACCTCTATCTTAAAACTTTAAAAGTCAACAATTCATATTTTTGCCTCCATATTTTAAGACCAACGTTTTCCAAAAGATAACATAATGATTTAACTACTAAATTTCACAACATCCATGAAGATAATAAACCAAGTAAACACTCAAATAACCCAAATAAACTAAATAAAGGATTTATTAACCACAACATGTTAGAAAACCAAACTCCTACTTTATAGGGGTGTAATCGGTTTGGTTCGATCGGTGTTGAAGACAGTTTTTGCACCGAACCGAGAATTTTGGTTTTAACATATTGAGCACCGAAACCAATTTGTAAGGAAGGAACGCTGAACCAACCGATTGCATTCGGTTTCGGTTCCGTTCGGTCGGGTTTCGGTGTTTGGTATGTGAGAAACAAAAGCAAGAAAAAAAAATAGAAAAGAAGAAATTTTTTCATCAAACAGAGACATTGGAAGACAAAATCAGTACAAAAACTAACAAGAAAAGCAACCAACACAGACTCTATTTTCAACACAGAATACAAAGCAACACATGAAAAAATAACATAAAACACAAACTAAGATTAAGGAAACATCATGCCGTGTTTTCTTAGAAACCAAACAGATCAAATAAAAAAAAACCTATTTCCCTTTGCTTTCCCACATTTTCTCAGCACCCAAACACCAAGCAAACACAAAATATATACTCAAAATCATGTATATATTTAAAGAACATACCAAAGTAAGGAAAAACCCATTTCCCTTTGCTTTCCTACATTTTCTTAGCACCCAAACACCAAGCAAACACAAGAAACATATACTCAGAATCAAAAAGATTGTATTTTCTTTTTTCTTTTTTTTTGGTTAAACGTTTTTGGGATTCTTGAACTTTGTTTCTGAGAGATTAAAAGAAATGGAGAAGAAAGAAGGTTGTGGGGGAGAACGGCTACAGCTTGAAGTGAGAGAGAAGAGAAAGAAGGTTGTGGGGGAGAACGGCTATAGCTTGAAATGAGAGAGAAGAGATAAAACTTAGGGTTAGTAGGGTTATATACAAACCCAAAACAACGTAGTTTTGTTAAAATAAGGAGAGAATAACTAAAACTGCATTTACTATGGGTCGAACCTGAGTTAAAAATGCGAAAACACGTGTCCTTGCTGCTAGGATAGCAGGATCTTTCTTGATATTATTTGTACAAATTAATATTTAATATATTTCGGTTCGGTTTCAGTCGGGTCAGTGTATTTGTGTGGGACACCGAAACCAAAACCGAAATTTTAGGTTTTTATAAAATGAAAACCAAAACCAAACCGAACCGAAATTTTTGCAAGGGTTTGGTTGGTTTGAAGCGGGTTTTTTGGTTCCTTGGTTTTTTGCACACCCCTACTACTTTATTTTGGGGGTCCATAGAAAAAACCTTAATCGACCACCTGTTGTAGAACACCCTAACCCACTTATTAAATAAGATAACTTCCCCAAAACCAAAATCCATACTCATAAATCATGGTTTAAAGTCTTCACTTAATTGATGTTCAAGTTTGGTGTAGTATTTGAATTGCCAGAAGACATCCCGGAGTGTGGAATGGGCTGAATAAGTAACGATAATATACTATCTTTAGTTTTTTGGTCTGCAACACCGAACCCATCTCCATATTGGTACATGAAATGACCCATCCTTGCAAGGTTCATTGCAATTTCAATAAATGTTTGACAGAATGGAGAACTCGCAACTCTCTCTTCATTCACATTCTTCCATGCTGTACTAATCAAAGACTTCACATACTCACGAGCATGTTTTTCGCTAGCACCAGTTTCATTCATGTAACATTGGATTGACTTTGGAACATCACATCTTTTTAATTCATTCTAAGTTTCCAAAGAAAAAAGAAAAAAGAAGAAGAAAACATTGTTAGGCTAAGCTTGTGTGAAGTAATTGAAAGCATTTTTAATGAAACTATTAGGATAGTGTGATTAGCATACAGCAGATGTTCCAAGATCATTTGTAAGTCGTAGAATCATTGATGACCAATAGAATATTTTGGGGTACTCTTCCAAGCAATCCAAGGCTTCCTTCGTTATTGGATTGGTGACCATAAAGTAAGCATGCATTAGTATAACTGGTGTTGATATTGAAATCCATGCATTCTCGAGGTATTCTTCAAGGCTTGGTATATATCTGTTATAGTACCACTTTGCCTCCAACAAATAAGATCTACATAAATCTGCCCACTGAAACAATTATAATGGACCATGAATTAGAGGAATTAAAATCATCATGTATTTAAGAGAAAATGTTAACAATAAACAATGATAGATTTAAAAGCTCTATTCATGCCAATACCGCTTTTTTCAAGTACCGAGTGACATGGAATCCTTTTTCCTTAAGGGGATCAAAAGCCATTTCATTAACAAAGTTGTGGAGAATGAGGAAACATATCTTCATATAATCTGGAAGCTGATCCATTGCATTGATCTCCCATCTGGAGTCACACAAAAAATGAAAGAGTAATTTTTTAGTTTTTATGTCAAAGGGGATGAGGCGTAATGCACAAATGTGATTTATACAAACCTCTCAATGGCATCTGTGAAGAGCTTGAGTTCATCCAAAGTTCCATATACATCGTAAACATCATCTACTATCATTAACAGTGCACCCACCTTTGTTAAATTTATCCTACAACACCCAAACTGAGTTTGATCTATCATACCCATTGACCAGAAGAAAAGCTCCATTAGCCTATCCCTTGCAAATATCAAATTTTGTCCAAGCCTAGTGTTCTTCCACCACCTTTTTATGGACAAAACAAGATAATATCAATTTTCTAAAATTAAAATTTAGGCTATAATAAACTTGATTATTTGTTTTATGTTGCCATGAGATTTGATTTTAATATTCATCATTGTACACTTCAATAGTTCAATATAGTCCTTCAAGGCTTGTCAATAACTAAGTAATTAACGTATTGATAATATGTCAGATGAAGCTCAACTTAATGTGAGAAATAATAAGCTTTTTTAACCTTGACACTTGTTTTAGACCTTCTTGGTGGATTGCTTGCACCATGTTGAAATCCATTTCTGCAAGCTTAAGTAAGATAGGTTGTATGTCTTCTCTACTCCTATATATATCAATAAACCACCTTGTTTCAAACTTTATTATTCTCCAATGCAGTGGAAGCTCCAAGGCATAAGTCACCATAGCAGAAAGAGTTTTATCTTTATTCTGCTTGACATATTCTTGGAGGTGCTTGGTTGCGAAATTTCTCAATTCCTCCAACATATTCTCACTTTTTGTCAGAAGGAATGATGCTTCATACAAGGATAGTATACCCTTGGTTTCCTCACAAAGGCATGCCTTGAATTTCCCTCTCTCATCCTTGAAAATATTGAAAACTCCTGCAATGATCAATGCAATAATTATTTGTTAGGTTCTAAGGTCTTAGGATTTTATGTATTTAGAACTCTAATTTGTAATGTTGGTAAACCATGATCAAAACAATGTATTTAGTCTTGTTTAGGCTTGCTCAAAGTTGGTTTATTATTGTAAAGTTGGAATCGAGTGGCTGCAGAAGTATTAGTTACTTTCGGCCTGGCTCTATCGATCGAAGGACAGGCTCGATCGATCGAAAATCGTACAGGTTGAATTTTCTGCAGAATTTCCAACTCAGCCCTACTTCATTAAACGTTTAGGGTTTCATGTTTTTACCTTAGGTATATAAACAAAACCCTAGCCATGTTTTTAGAGGTTGTCCATATTGTATTGTTGCTCATACATTGCTGTTTTGTGTGAATCTCTTGTGAGATCATTGAGGAGCTTTCCTTTACACAAAACTTAGGGTTTTCAAAGTAGAGATGATTTCAACATCTTGAAGATCATTACAGTTGCAACCATTGGAACTTAAAAGAAAAACAAGCGGGGAGCTTGTAGCTGATTGAAGAATTCAAGAAAGAAGGAGTCCGTGGATTCGGAGCTTGCACGTGGTCGTGTCAGTAAGTTCTACTGGTGGGTAGCATTAGGAAGTCGAGCGGGGAGCTTGTAGTCCTTTTGTAAGAACTTCAATTCTTTCATAGTGAATTTTGTTTTGCCTTGAGGATCGGTGGGTCAAATCCTCCCCAGGTTTTTACCGTGTGGTTTCCTGGGTGATCATATCATTGTGTTCTTTATTATTTCCGCTGCTTTATATGTTTTATATATATGATATGATTATTTGATTGTTTTAACCTAGAATTGCTTAATTTGACTAAGTAACAATTTGGCTAATTAACTAGGCTACGCAATCTGGTTGTTTTTAAGGGGTCTAAAACCCAACGAGTGGTATCAGAGTGGGTAGCTCTTTTGTTTGAGATTTCTTTATCTCTGAGCTGATTCTTTATGGACACTCTCTTGTTGTTCCTCCTCACTTTGATGGGAACAATTATGCTTATTGGAAAGTAAGGATGAGAGCATTCCTGAAATCAATTGATGAGAGGGTTTGGAATTCTGTTGAATACGGATGGCAGAAGCCCACTACTCCTGTGAGTGAGTGGCAAACTTCTGAAAAAGAAGCAGCAGGCATCAATAGCAAAGCTATGAATGCCATCTTCAATGCTGTTTCAATGGAGGAATTTAAGAGGATCTCATATGTTGAGGTTGCTCATACTGCTTGGAAAATCCTCCAAACTGTGCATGAAGGCACAAAGGCAGTTAAGATAAATAAACTGCAGCAATTAACTTCTAGGTTTGAAAGCATTAGGATGTCTGATGATGAATCATTTGATGAATTTTATGCCAAACTAAATGATATTGTTAATTCTGCTTTTAATTTGGGTGAAATCTATGATTAACCTAAAATTGTTAGGAAGATACTTAGATCTTTAACTGAAGACTTTAGACCTAAAGTGACTGCCATCACTGAAAGCAAGGACGTGGACTCCATCCCTGTTGATGAGCTTGTAGGATCTCTTTAGTCCTATGAGTCTGACCTACCTAAAGTGAGCAAATCCAAATCAATGGCTCTTAAGTCAGTTGATGATGTTGATGGTGGTGGATTTGATGATGAGCTCTCTGCTACAGAGATTGCATATCTTGCCAAAAACTTTTAAAACTTTCTTAGGAATACCAACAGAAAGGCAAGAGGTATTTACACTACTGAACCTAGAAATTTTAGGAAGAATGATCCCACTAAGGTTAATAACTTTGAAAAACCTAGAGAAAAAGTTGGTCAATCTTCAAATAATTCTTTGGGTCCTTAGTGTTTTGGTTGTCAAGGGTATGGTCATGTGAAATCTGAATGTTCTACATTCTTGAGGATTAAGGGTAAAGCTATGGCTGTAACCCTTAGTGATAATGAGGTTTCTGATGATGAGTCCGGTGGTGACGAGGATGGAAACTTCATTGCTTTCACTGCTACTGCTATAGTCAATGAAAACATATCTGTTGAAGAGAACCCTTCTGATGGGGAACTCTTTGAGGATGCAGATCTTCAAGAGGCCTACAATAAACTTTGCAAAATTGCTGCAAGGGATGCTATGAATGTTGAACTTGGCCTGAAGAAAATTGAATCTCTTGAGCTTGAAAAGAAAAATTTGCTTGTTAAACTGTTTGATGCTAATGATCTTTTGAATAATGTTAAATCTGAGAACATGCTTTTGCTTGATAAAGTTAAAACTTTGGAACATGATTTATTTGTTGCTAGATCTGCTAGTTCTAAACTTGATCACATGTTGAATGTTCAAAAGTATCCTTCTGATAAAACTGGGTTAGGATATGTTGAAAGCATCTTTGATTCTAGACCACATTCCACGAATTTTGTTCCTTCTTCTTCTTCTTTACCTTCTGTGAGTGAGGTTGTGAGTGAAACTGTTAAACCCCCTGTGAGTGAGGTTGTTAAACCTGTAGAAGTTTCACCACCTAAGAAGATTAGGGTAGATTTAAGAGAATCTAAATTTAAGGAGCCTACCAAATCTAAGGACAAGATGCATGGTAAACCTGTTTGGGTTTGTTATTATTGTGGTAAGTCTAGACACATTCATCCTAACTGTTACAAGTTTCAAGCTGATAAGAGAGCAAATAAACCAAAAGTGCCTGTGCCTCAAGCACAAGATCCTATGGCACTAATTGGTGAATTGGTAAAGGCGTTAAACCTTTATTCCAATCCTGGAGTTGGGAATCACTCGAATGTGAATAAGAACTTCAATGCTTGTGGTGCATCTAAAAGGTTTTGGATGCAAAAGACTCGTCCTAATTGAGTTTTTCTGACATGGTCCTTGTGCTTCATTGCTCTATCCTCTGTGACCAATGTTCTTTGGTATTTATGTTTTTGTTTTTTTTCTAGGATTTGCATTGCATTACATTCATGCATTTCATTCTAGGATTTATTTGTTTTCTTTTTTAATAAAAAAAAAAAAAAAGGAGAAAAGGAGAAAGCAAAAATATGTTTGACATTATGTTTCTTGGTTTTTGAAAACAAGGTTGGTTAATCTTTTTACACATGTCATGTCTTGTGTACCTTGTTTAACTTTGATGAGCTTATTCATTGCACTTGACTAGTTGAAACTTTGTAGTGCATGTTGTGTGGGAAAGATGTGTGTGGTTTTTAATCACTTTGTCTTAATCTTGAAGTCACATGTTCTTTGACTGTCGGACTTGATCCTTTTGAGAAAGGCATAAATAACCATCTCACCACTGTTCACTAGCCAATCATGAACACCTTAGTGCATATCATAAGATTTTGTGCTCGAGAAAGTGTAGCACATGCACAAAAAGAACATAAGGTGTAGCCTCAATTAAATTAAAATTGGTGTGTACTATTAGGCTTGATGCCATTTCACTTAATTCAAACCGGTGTGTACTATTAGGCTTGATGCCAATTCACAAAAATAAGAGGCAAAAATACAAGAAACTTACATGATTGCAAGTTTTTGTTCTAGGAGATGTGAGAGTTATAGGATGTAACTCTTTAGGTGATAGTCTCTTTTAAATTCTATGTGATGAATTGTGTAGACTTTGTGTTTGATTGCTATTTTCATATTACCTCACATGTATTTCAAGTTTTTGCTAGTATCACACACTACACAAGTTACTCTTTTGTTAAACACTGTACATGCTAGTGTGTGTGTTTTTGGTTTGACCAACCAAGTTTGAAAATATCTTGAGATTTGTGCACAACATATTTGTTGCTTAAGAAAATTCAATGGGAGAATGATTGAAACTTGTCTTTGAGAAAATTGGGTTTAAAATTTGGGTTTTTGAAAAAGCATTCCATCTCATACTCATGCATTTTGCTTTCGTTGTTTAATGCTTTGAGGAGTTGTTTTCAAAATTAGGTTTGTGTTTTTCAAAACTGTGATTTTTCTCAAAAATTTTGTGAGCCTCTGCCCAGTTCGATCGATCCATTCTGATTTTCGATCGATCGAAAAAGTGCTTTAATTTGTTTCAAAATGACTGTTTCATTCGATCGATCGAATGTAATTTTCGATCGATCGAAGATTATGGAAAAGCTTTTTTAAAAGTTCAGATCTGACTTTTTCAAAGTTCTATTTCAAACTTTTCAAACTTTTTCTTTTCTCTCTCCGACGAGGCAAAGCTCCACAGTCAATTTTTGTCGTTTTCTTCCAAAATTCTTGCAAAGTTTCTCTTTCCTCAAGCCGGTAAGACTCTTTTACCCTTCTTTTTGAATTTATTTTCATGATTTCATGCATAAATCCATGCATTTAAGGGAGATTTTCGGACTTTGCATAAATGGGATTTTCTGTTGATTCAAGATATATTGTGCGCAATTGATCATTGGGTTTTTGTGGGGACACATCATAAACATGATCATTGCTGTTAATTTGATCAATTTTGAGTTTGGTGAAAAAATTGAAAAATCTAGGGTTTGTTCTTGATCCGAATTGGGGCTTTTGTGAAATTGAGTTGAATTTGTTGCAATTGGCTTGTTGTCTTGATGAAATTAGGCATTATAATCTATGAGTTGTGTTTTGTAATGCTTAATTCATCAATTTGTTTAAAAATTTCAACAAGTGGTTTTCAATTTTTGGGGTTTTTGTTAGAAATTCCCTACTCAGGCCAATTTTGTCAAATTGGATCTCAATTGAACTTAATATTTTACTGCATTAGTACATGCATCACGGCATTGTATTTGTTCATGAATCATATAGATTTTTATTCTATTGTTTTTATGCTAACTTGCAGTCTGCCCTTGGTCTTGTTTTATTCTCTTTGGTTTTTCCTTGTGTCTCTGTCCTTTCCTTAGCATCATGCCTAGGAAGACTAGAGCCCGTAGGTCTGTTCCCTCTACTTCTCCTCCCCCACCTTCCTTTGATAGTGAGAGGTTTCCGAGTGAGAAAAACCAAGAGATTTTTGAGAAGTTAAACCTTAAGAGAAAAGTTTGGGCTGAGCGTTCTGTCACCTTAGATGAGGTTGATCCTGCCATTAGGGCAAACTTTGAGCGTAGGGGCTGGTTACCACTGCTGGATATTTCTGATCCTCCTCCTCCAGCTACCCTGATTAGAGAGTTCTTCTCGAACATATCTATCCGCGTCTATGATTCCAACACTCTAGTTAATAGTTGGATACGAGGCGTAGAGTATGTCATTACTCCTACGGTAGTGGCTGATGCTCTAGGGGTACCTTTGTTACAGCACCTTGTCTACCCTTATGATGAGTCACCTGAGCTAAGTGATGTCATGTCTTGCATTACTGGGTCTTCTATCCAGTGGGGTTCTGATTCTCGGATCACCACCGCTGAACTTCCTGAAACTATCTATTTGTTCTTTAGGATAGCTTGTCATTCACTTTGACCCATTTCTCATCTGCACACCATTCCTCTCGAGAGGTGTGTATTTTTGTACGCTTTTGTCACTGATGCTCCTATCAGTTTTCCTCATCTGTTTCTTCGTTCTTTGAACGAAGTTTATAGGAGTTCATCTTCTGCTCACGCTCTTGTTCATCCTATCTTCATTCATAGGATTTTGCTTCATCTTGGTTTAGATGATTTCCCTTCTTCTGAGCCCGTTCATGTTATTGGACCCATAGGTGCGTCTTTTCTTAGACAGAGGGCTGCTCATCTTCGAGCTGGCTCTAAACACTCTAGGTCTGAGCCTTCTGGTACCGCACCCCCTTCTTCTTCTACAGGTCCTGCTCGTGAGGCTGTTCCTGATCCTGTAGGTGCTGCTGCTGTTGTTCCTCCACCTCCTTCGGATGACTTCGACGTACGTCGTACCTTGGAGACTGTCATGACCGTTCAGGCGGCTCATGGTCAGCTTTTGGTGGACTTGTTCGATGAGATTCGTGCTCTGAGAGCGGATTTGGCGCATCTTCGTTCATCCTCACCACCTCCTTTTGATTATGACCTGTGATGTCCTTTGGCATTCCGTCACAAAAAGGGGGAGTAGAGTTTGGAGCTTGTAGAGGAGTTTTTGTAGTTAGGGGGAGTTTTTGTTTCTTTTTGCGGAGCTAGTGGAGTTGTTGAGATTAGATTGTATCTAGGTGCTTCACCATGTATACTTTCTTTTGGGCTATTCTTGTAGGGAAATACATTTTTATATATATGATTCTTGATTCTATGTACTTTCAAGAATGTGTTGTGTGAACTTTCAAGAATGTGTTTATTTTTGGTGTATCTAACATAGGGGGAGAGTTAGATAATATATCTGTTGATTTACTGTTTTTCTGTCACACATGCATTTATGCGTTTGTTGAGTGTTTCAGGAATATACAGGTGCATTCGATTTGGTTGCTGTCTACACTTGCAATTGATGGATAGTAATTGAATTTGGTTTATGAGCATTACCTTTTGTAAAGGGCTTTTACTTTGTAAACTTTGAGCTTTTAGTTTGTGTTTTGTCACGGATTGCCAAATGGGGAGTTTGTTAGGTTCTAAGGTTTTAGGATTTTATGTATTTAGAACTCTAATTTGTAATGTTGACAAACCATGATCAAAACAATGTATTTAGTCTTGTTTAGGCTTGCTCAAAGTTGGTTTATTATTGTAAAGTTAGAATCGAATGGCTGCAGAAGTATTAGTTACTTTCGGCCTGGCTCGATTGATCGAAGGACAGGCTCGATTGATCGAAAATCGCACAGGTTGAATTTTCCACAGAATTTCCAACTCAGCCCTACTTCATTAAACGTTTAGGGTTTTATGTTTTTACCCTAGGTATATAAACAAAACCCTAGCCACGTTTTTAGAGGTTGTCCATATTGTATTGTTGCTCATACATTGCTGTTTTGTGTGAATCTCTTGTGAGATCATTGAGGAGCTTTCCTTTACACAAAACTTAGGGTTTTCAAATTAGAGATGATTTCAACATCTTGAAGTGTTAGGACATATGTGTTTACATGTTAGGAACATATGTCATATTTTATGTAAATTGGCTAATCCTTTGACAAAACGCACTCTACTTGTAATTGGGTAGTTCTAGGTGTTTTTAATACTTCAAGAAACTATGTTTCAAGATCAAGTGTTGAAGTCATCAAGTCTGTCCAAGAAAAAGCAAGTTGAAGTGCAGAATTTTTAAAGCTCGACACCTGATCGACACCTACCTCGACACCTGCTAGCTGTCGAGACTTAAAAAGTCAGAATTCTAATCTGATTTTCTTGGGATCCGTGAATATGTTTTTGGGCCTTCTTTTCTTCTAACCCTAAACATATTTAAGGAGTGTTTTAAGAGCCGTCAACATAGACACAACTTGCATAAGCATTGAGCAATCCTTGTTCAAGCAAATTGTGCTCTAAGACGAAGTTCTTAACCTAGATCATCTTCTTCAAGAAGTTGCTGTGTATTGTGCACCTTAGGGTTTTGTGACCAAGCATCTTCCTGATCTTCATGCATAGGATGATCTGAAGAACTCTGCAGCCAACCTCTCATTCTAAAGTTGGTGATTGAAGTCGCGTACTGGGATCCGCGCATCTGGTTAGTCACGTACTTGGGAGCCGTGCATCAAAGGTGGGAACTGTCGCTACAGATCAAGTCCAATTGGGTATTGGGGTAAGGGTTCAACTGTAGGTTGGTAAGGTACTTGGGATTCCTTATTTGTAACCGCTTGATTTGATAATAGTGGAGTTTCGGGAGTGGTGACCTGAAATCACCCGGTGGGGTTTTTGCCGTTAGGGTTTTTCCCCATTCGTGAACAAATCACCGTGTTATTTATTTTCCGCTGCATATTTAGTTATTCGGTGATTTGTTTGTGCTGCCACGTATTTGCATGTTAAATTGATTAATTAATAACTTGGTTAAATTAATTAATTAGTTTAAATCACAAGGGGTCATTTAATTTGTGGCCTATCATGAAGATCATTACAGTTGCAACCATTGGAACTTAAAAGAAAAACAAGCGGGGAGCTTGTAGCTGATTGAAGAATTCAAGAAAGAAGGAGTCTGTGGATTCGGAGCTTGCACGTGGTCGTGTCAGTAAGTTCTACTGGTGGGTAGCATTAGGAAGTCGAGCGGGGAGCTTGTAGTCCTTTTGTAAGAACTTCAATTCTTTCATAGTGAATTCTGTTTTGCCTTGAGGATCGATGGGTCAAATCCTCCCCAGGTTTTTACCGTGTGGTTTCCTGGGTGATCATATCATTGTGTTCTTTATTATTTCCGCTGCTTTATATGTTTTATATACATGATATGATTATTTGATTGTTTTAACCTAGAATTGCTTAATTTGACTAAGTAACAACTTGGCTAATTAACTAGGCTACGCAATCTGGTTGTTTTTAAGGGGTCTAAAACCCAACATTATTAACTATATTATGGTAGTATGTACACTATCAAATCCAATAAATAAACTCTTTACCTAAATGTACTCTTTCCATTTTAGGTGAATAAGAGATGAATTTATGCCGTTTAAATAGCCAAAGTTGTTTTTTTTTTTTTAAAAATTACCTTGAGAGATGTTATATCCATGTTGTCTTAGGAGTCTAAATTTAAGAGTTGTGGCATATAAATTCTCCTTCCTCCACGTATCACCACTTTGATCATTGTTGTATAGACCTTCCAATATTCTCTTTATCTCTCCCTCGAAGTGATGAGATAATCCAAGTCTTTGCAAGATATCTATCAACTCGAGTTGCTCTAAAGTATGCACCACTTTGTGAAGCATCATCCTCACATGTTCCTTCAACACATTACTTTGTGGAGTGCAAGTTTCTCCCTACATCACAATTTTATCATTAGGGGCCAGTCAGTTTCCAAGTAATATATAGTTAGAAGCACTAGTAAAATGATATAGCAATTGAAAACAATAACAAAATGATACCACATATTTGTTTCTCAGTGACAGGATGTAATCATAGTCCCAAATGGAAGGTTGGTAATTTGCTGATCGCCGAACGATAATGGAATTATTTGAAGTATTGCTGTCTGCCATGCTAGCTGGATGTTATACTAAATGAGACTGAGCTTTTCGATGGGGGAGGTGCTCCTGTGAAATTACAAGTAGGGAGAGAAGCAAGTAGGTTACGTATATATTATCCACTGAGGCAGAGTTATTGTGGTTTTTGTGATTGAATTGTAGTGGAGGCGCCACCTTATGGCCTGGATGGTCCCAGGGCCACCTTGACTTGAAAAAAACAATTTCTATATAATAATTTAAAGTTTTATATTTATTTACCTTTAAAAAAAATTTTGGGACCACTTTGAATTTTTTTTTTATGCTAATAAAATTAAATTTTGGTCCATAATTTGAGCAACTTAATAATATATTGGAATCTTTCAACGGATGATGCCAGCATAGGTTTGATGGGTTCGTAGTGGATTTACTCAAGAAAAAAAAAAGGTTCGTAGTGGACAGGGGTGTAATGCCTATGCAGGGATGGAGCCATGAATCGAATCTTGGGAGGCAAGCTTAATGTAAACTCATTCACTTTCATTATAACGCTACAATGAAGTATTACCAATTTAATTGAAGTAAAACCATTATGTATTTATTTAATTATTTATTTTTAAGATGCTTCGTTATTTTCATGTCTTACAAATATACTTTTCTAGAAATTAATCCCTAACCAAAAAAACCAAATAAATATGCCCCACGAACCTAAACAAAAAATGTAAATAAAATTTAAAGTAAACAAATACTTAAAAAAAAGTTAACAAACAAAAAATAGTGTCAAGTAAAAAAGACATGTTATTTATATTTAGTGGGTTACAGACATTACCCATTATCTTGGTTTTAGAAAAAAATTATTTTTTTTATACAACCTTTTCAAAGCTTTTCACGTGCTATCTCAGTTATAAATCAAATCACAATTAAAAAATTTCTTCTTTCTTATTTGAACCTACTTGAAGTCTAGAAATCAAAGCAAATTACAATTAAACCATCTTTGGTTGTGTTCGTTACTTCCTTAACTGTTAGATCTAAGAAGTTCACCGTTGTTGCACTCATTGTCAAGAGCTCAAGTCTCTCACGTTTAGTTTTTATTTTTATTTTTTATATTTATATTTTTTTTTTGGAATTTGATGGAATGATTTGGTATGTAAGATTCACATTGATTTTGTTTCAAATATTTTTAAGGGTTGGGCTAGTCTTTCGGAAAAGTTTGTTGATTGGGCTAAGTTTTCTTTAACTTTTTATTATTGATTTTGTTGTTGAGTTAATATTTTTGGAGCTATCTAATTTGTTTTTTGAATTTTAGATCAGTAATTTTTTATGGGCCTTTTATTTTCTTTTCTTTTTTTATGAGTCTTTTCTTTGGTTTAAAGGGGCAAGTTTAATTTTATTGAGTCAAATTGCTAATAATTAGGTAGCTATATATATACTATTGATTTTTTTTTTTCAAAATTTAGGGGGGGGAATTTCCCCCCCCCCCCCCCCCCCCCCCTCCCCCACCCCGGGCAAGTCAATGAATGGCTCTGTTTCTGTCTATGGACTACTCTTTGTTTTGATCCTTTCCCTGGGACATGTTTTAATTGTTTACTGTTCCCCCTAGTTGAGCTCAGTGGCGGTGCCACCTTATGGCCAGGGTGGTCCCAAGACCACCCTGACTTGAAAATATATATATATATATATAATAATTTAAAATTTTATATTTATTTACCTTTAAAAATTTTTTTGGGACCACATTGAATTTTTTTTATGCTAATAAAATTAAATTTTGGTCTATAATTTGAGCAATTTAATAATATATTGGGATCTTTCAATGGATGATGGCAGCATAGCTCTGATAGGTTCGTAGTGGATTTACTCAAAAAAAAAAAAAAAAAGGTTCATAGAGGACAGGGGTGTAATGCCTATGGACTACTCTTTGTTTTGGTCCTTTCCCTTGGGACATGTTTTAATGGTTTACTGTTGCCCCAAGCTGAGCTTAGTGGCGGTGCCACCTTATGGCCAGGGTGGTCCCAGGACCACTGGGACCACCCTGACTTGAAAAAAAAAAATTTTATATATAATAATTTAAAATTTTATATTTATTTACCTTTAAAAATTTTTTTGGGACCACCTTGAATTTTTTTTATGCTAATAAAATTAAATTTTGCTCCAAAACTTGAGCAACTTAACAATATATTGGGGTCTTTCAACGGATGATGGCAACACAGGTCTAATAGGTTTGTAGTGGATTTACTCAAAAAAAAAAAAAAAAAAGGTTCGTAGTGGACAGGAGTGTAATGCCTATGGACTACTCTTTGTTTTGATCCTTTCCCTGGGGACATGTTTTAATGGTTTACTGTTCTCCCTAGCTGAGCTCAGTGGCGGCACCACCTTATGGCCAGGGTGATCCCAGGACCCCCTGGGACCACCTTGACTTGAAAAAAAAAATTATATATAATAATTTAAAATTTTATATTTATTTACTTTTAAAAAAATTTTGGGACCACCTTGAATTTTTTTTATGCTAATAAAATTAAATTTTGGTCCATAATTTGAGCAACTTAACAATATATTGGGGTCTTTCAACGGATGATGGTAGCATAGGTCTGATAGGTTCGTACTGGATTTACTCAAAAAAAAAAAAGGTTTGTAGTGGACAGGGGTGTAATGCCTATGGACTACTCTTTGTTTTGGTCCTTTCCCTGGGAACATGTTTTAATGGTTTACTGTTCCCCCTAGATGAGCTCAGTGGCAGTGCCACCTTATGGCCAGGGTGGTCCTAGGACCACCCTTACTTGAAAAAATAAAATTTATATATATAATAATTTAAAATTTTATATTTATTTACCTTTAAAAAAATTTTGGGACCACCCTGAATTTTTTTTTTATGCTAATAAAATTAAATTTTGGTCCATAATTTGAGCAACTTAACAATATATTGGGGTCTTTCAACGGATGATGGCAGCACAGGTCTGATAGGTTCATAGTGGATTTACTAAAAAAAAAAAAAAGGTTTGTAGTGGACCGGGGGTGTAATCAAGGGAGTCAATACCGTATCGGAGGCCATTTCGGTTTGGTAAAAAAATGAAATATTTCGGTACCCGTTAATACCGGTGTACCGTTTCGGATTTACCGCTAATTTATATATTCATTATTCAAAATCTATATAATTTGTTGCAAATATTTAAAATGATAATTTACATATATGCTTTAATTGTGAACCTTTTGATTAAATTGTAAGCTCATTAATAATAAATAATAGTAAACACGTAGATAATACTTAATAGATTACATGGTGATAATTAATTAATAATAGTAGTAATAATACAAGTTTGTAGTTGTAGATGGCAGATCACTGTAGATGGCAGATCACATGTATCCTTAATAATAGTAGTAATAGTGCAAGTTTGAACTGTCAATAATAGTAGTAATAATAATAATAAGGCGAAAATGCACTTTTGGTCCCTACATTTTGGGCCTATTCTCAATTTGGTCCCTAAATTGATTTAGCTCCTAAGTTAGCACCTGATTTTTAAAAATCATTTTTAAAATAGTCCCTGCCATCAACCCAGTGACAGAAAATGCTGAGGTGGCAAACGGAGGTCCTAGCTGTCAAACCCACTTATTAAAATAATAATTAAAAAGCCAGCGTGTCCCACTTACACACTGCCACCTCATCTCTCGCGGACTTAGGCCTCACATGACCCTCACGTGTTCCTACCACGTCATTTTCCCGCCCACTTAGCCCACACGTGACCCTCTCGTGACTGAACTCATAAGTCATAACTACCTTCAGTCTTCTCTCTTCACTCCTCAACCGAAAATCCCCAAATTTCACCTTCACCTGGAAACTAAACCCTAACAATCCCAAATCGTGTTCTTCCCCCAACAGCCTATGTCGTCTTCGTCCTCGTGTTCTTCCCTAAAATCCAACTTGAAAACCGTAAGAAAACCATTCCCCTGAAACTTGAAAACCCATTCCCCTGAAACTTGAAACCGTAACATTTCATCCTCGTGTTCTTCAGCCATTTCCCTGAAACCGTAACATTCCCCTGAGAAAAACCCTAAATCACTCACAGAAAAAAACTCTGCCTCACCCACTCATCAAAACCACATTTGAAACGATGGAATCAAGCTCATTATCCTCGGTAAGCTTGAAGAGGAGAGAATCATGCACGTGTTATTGCCCCAGCCCTGGTAAACCAGTTCTAGTGGTTTCTTGGACGAAGAACAATCCAGGAAGAAGGTTCTATGGGTGTCCTAATTACTGGGTAAGGTGTGAGTTATTTCAAAATTTTTTTCTTTAGTTCTTTTTTTTAGTGGGTTGATTGATTTGGTTTGAATTGATTTTTTTTTTTTTTGTTTGAATTGATTGATTTGGTTTGAATTTTAGGTTGGACGGAAATGCAAATATTTTCAATGGGTTGATGATGAGATTTGTCTGCGTGGTAAGGTCCTTATCCCAGAACAGAGGCAGACCATTCTCAGACTCCAGGCTGAAGTTTCAACTTGCAAAAAGAGGGAGAAGTGTTTAATAGTGTCTCTAATTTTGGCATTGCTGATGTGTGGGATCTACCTTTGTGTAATTTTAGTTTTGGTAGTTTAGATGGTGATTTTAGTTGTGCTGATTGTGGCATTGCTGATGTGTGGGATCTGACTTTGTGTAATTTTAGTTTTGGTTAGTTTTGGTGGTTTAGATGGGTGGGTTAGATGGTGATTTTAGTTGTGCTCTTTGTGGCATTGCTGATGAAGCATTTTGTGGAGCATTTTGTGGAGCATTTTGTGAAGAATTTTGTGGAAAACTATATCCCACAAATTACCTTTGTAATTTCTATTTGAATGAATGAAATGAAATTATCATGGTTTTGTTCAATGTTATCTGGTTCAATGAAATGTAATGTAATTTTGTTCAATGTTATCTGGTTTTGTAATGAATGAATGAAATTAATGGTCATTGTGTGTAACTTACTAAACTGAAGTTACCAATTCAGTCATTGTGTGCAAACTGCCCACTGGAAAATGACTGCACTAATCCGGCATGAGTTGCAAGCCTGCATCTTTGAACTGAAGTTATCTGAAAAATACTTGACACTTATCTAGAAAATACTGAACTAAAGTTACCAAATACTTGACACTCACTAGTTTCACATGCACAGGGAATTGGTGATTGTGTGCACAGACTGCACCATTGTGTGCAAACACAATACACAAACCAGACTGCACTATATACATGACAGACATGAATTTGTCCAAAATACACAAATCATAATACACAAAACCATATAGACAATTCCCTGCTATATTACACAAATCACAATACACAAACCATATAGGCAATCCCCTGCCATAATACACAGATCACAATACACATTTCACTGACAAAACCCTAGCAATCCCTGCCATATTAAACAAATCACAATACAAAAATCACAATACCCAAAAACCTTAGCTGCCATACACGAATCACAATACACAAAAACCTTAGCTGCCATACACAAATCACAATACACAAAACTTCTTTTGCATAAATTAGCCATTGTTTAGGCAACAAAAAGAAAAAGGCCATTATGCAGTACTTAGCTGCCATAGTTCAACACTTCCAAAATGTACATAATTTAGCCATAATTACAACCAACAAAAAGGACTTTTGTTGCCACTGACAAACTTTAACAAGTCCATTGTGCAGTACTTAGCTGCCATAGTTCAACACTACCAAAATGTACATAATTAAGCCATAATTACAATCTTTCACATTGACTACCACAAAAAAGTTCAAAGATACAAAAAACAAAGAAATGGATATTGCTTAGTCTCCACCAGCTTATCCCATTGGCCCATGCATAGATGACTGGCTTCCTGCAGACCTCAATGCTTCTCTGTACCTAGATGCATTTCTTGATGCATTCAAGGTCTCACTTGTGACACTCCCCTTCTGTCACTTCTTTGGATTTCCATGTGTGTTCTTGCTTGGATTGGATGTTGTACTATTGGGGGGTGCATTGCTTGTAGCTTGTCTGGTAGTTGCTGCACTGCTTCCAGCTTGTGTGGTAGGTGGTACCCTTGGTGGATTTGGCTCATTGATGGCCACTTCTCCACTTGCTCCACCAACTCCACCTGCATGAGCCCCATTAGTTGTCTACAAACAACACATACACCCAAGTTAACATTAACAAATTGAAACAAGTGCACAAAAAAAAAAAAATAAAAAAAATAAAAATTAATGCACAAAGCAGTTTGGACCTTTTTTTGGCTAGAACTCTTGCTGTTTGGACCACCACCAGCATTTGTAGGCAGTGAAGAATTTCCTCCAACATCACCTTTGCAGCTTATTTTATTGTGGCCTATCTTCCCACATGACTTGCACCTCTTGGCAATATCCAACCCCTTGCTATGACCCCTTCTTGGTTCATTGGGCTCCCTTGCTCTCTTCTTCTTGGGCCTGCCAGGTGGCCTTCTCTTTATTGGAGGCTGCACAGGTGGGAGTCCAGTTGGGGTCCACATATTTTGACCATTAATGAGATCAATTATGGGCTCATAGCATGCCTTGTATGTGCTGACTTTGTAGCAGTCATTGGTGTATTTCTCAGCTGCCTCCCTGTTGAAGAATATGCATGAAATTGCATGGCAACATGAAATACCAGTGATGTCCCATTTCCTACAAGTACATGTCCTCTTCTCCAGGTCCACATTGAAACTTTGTAGCCCATTCTTAACCTCAAATTTTGTGTCAGAAGACCAACAAGCCAACCATTTACTGCTACTCATCTTCTCCCTATGCAATCTTTTACATACTTTAGGGCACAACTCAGACTCTACCTTCAAAATACTCAGTCTATTTTGTTGGGACCTATTCATCAAATACAACCTAATGTCTTCAAGCTGCATACATAAACAACCCATGTATTAGTGCATGCTAACAAATATATAACTCAGATCAACATACATAAAGTATAGGAAATTTGCATACCATGCTAATAATGGGCTTTCCTCTGAATTTTATGATCCTACTGTTGAAGCTTTCACATATATTGTTGAGGACAATATCACTTAGCCCATTACCCTTGAACATGTGTCTAGCCCATATTGTTGTAGTGTGTCCTTTCAGCCAAAAGTATGCACCCTTATCAATATCTTTCATCTCATTCATTGCCCTCTCAAATTCCTGTGCATAAGTTACTTTTGCTGCTCTTCAAAACAGTTCTCTAATTAGGAGACCAGGATGGTGCTTCCTCAAATTGTTGTACAAACGTCTACAACAGCACCTATGTTCATAAAGAGGCCAGTTATCTGCAAATGACTGCACTAATTCCTGCCAAATGCAAACAACAAGAAGTAAGTATATATACATCACATACAATTGTTGTTCATATTTCTCATGTTATAAACAAACAAGAAATATGGAAATACCTTCTGTTGGTCTGATATGAATGTCCTCCTCTTGCTGTCACCAATGTCAGTCAACAACAGGTTTATAAACCAAGTTCATGAGTCCTTGGTTTCAGCTTCCACTACTGCCACAGCCAAAGGGAAATATTCTTCATTGGGGTTCCTTGCAATTGCAACAATGAGTTGCCCCCCCACCTTGGTTTTAAGATGGCAAGCATCCAATCCAATTATTGGCCTGCAGCCTGCCAAGAATCCTTCCTTACACCCAGCCCAGCAAATGTATAATCTCTCAAAGTATGGCACTCCTATCTGTAAATCCATTTCAGTTGCCAAGTCTCCCTCATTATAAGTGTGAGTCTTCATCAGAACTGTACTACCAGGACTAGCTCTCCTCAATTCTGCACAATAATCCCAGAGCTAATTGTACTGCTCTATGTAAGACCCATTAACAAACTCTTGAGCCTTTTCCCTAGCCTTACTGGCCTTCCCAGCACTGATATTCACCACATACTTCTCATGCACTGCTTCTTGAATATCCTTCAGCTTTATATTAGGTTGTCTCCTCACCTTTTTCGTAAACTTCCTTGCAAGGAACTTGGTAGTGCACCTTGGATTTTTGTAGCTCCTGGTACATGTGTGCTCCAAGTTTAAGGTTTTAAGTTGGTAACTCATCTCCCTTGGCAGCTTTGCTAGGTAAGCTGTAAACTTGCAAGGAGGTTGACACTTGGCTCTAACCCTTAATTTATCATTCTTCACAAACTTCACCCCCCATCCACCATTCACTGCATACTCAGTGATAGCATCCTTGAACTGTTTAGGGAAATAAACAACATATTCTTCTCAAACCTTATGTGTTCAGGATTAGAAATTGGTTTAAACACTGGAAACTTCTTCCTCCTAGTGACATTATCCACATGTCCATGAGCAGCATCACCATCACCCTCACTGTCACTATCATCAACCCCTTCATCACCACTAGATGATGACTCAGTCAGACTTAACAGCTCCACACTAGTGTAATCTAAGTTCACTACACCAGCCCCCATCTGATTTGGCAATGTTGTCTCAACATCATTGTCCTAGCTATCACTACTATCTTCAACCACATACCGTTGGTTGGGATTCGTTTCAGCATCACTAGAACTCTCATTACTATCAGTGGTCACAGCACCATCCCCTTGTGGTTCCTCAACAACTAGTTCCTTACCAGGTCTCCTGCATCCAAGTATTTCAACACTAGAATCAGAATCATCCCTACCCCTATCATCCCTATCATCCCTATCATCCTCAGCAAATTCATAGAAGTACTGATGACCATCAAAATCATCATCACCTTGATAGAAGTCATCTCCATCCTCATAAGCAGGTTCCCCATTACTAGAACTATACCCCTCAGGCTCAGGCTCAGGCTTAGGCTCAGGCTCAGGCTCTACAACAAGGTCCAATGTCACACCATTACCATTATTAACCAGTATAGGTTCATGTACTGGATGCTGGACATATACATGAATATGTCCATGACCTCCCACCAAGCCAGTCATGAACATTGCATCCTTGATCAAGTGGAACATCCTACCCTCTTGATCATCCTCCCCAGGTACTGTGAACCACAGCCTACTCACACACGTGTACCCAAAATCTTTACAGATGGACTCAATTTCCACCTTAGACCACTTATCAGGATCATAACCATCCATTATCCCAACATTACCCCCCCATACTCTTGATAATTTTCACTAAAATTTCCACCATGATGCACATACAGAGTAAAATACTCGTCCATCTTGCATGCATGAAAAATTATTTATAAAATATTTTACTCCAGTAAAGACAAAACAAAACCAAACAGTCAAACATGCATTGACTCTATATATTCTAAACACAAAATAATGCCAAAACGTATATCATTTACTGATAACAGGGAACACACATGGTCTACCATGATCCTTAAAGGCCAAACAGAAAAGGCCAAACAGAAAAATACACCAACCAGACAACATTATACAAATAAAAGCATAATAAAGCACTCAAACTGTGGTCCATAATCGATGAGAGAGACAGAAAGCGTTAAAAGTAAGAGAGAGACAGAGACAGAGACAGATATACACACATTCTTTTGCTTTTCGAAGAGAGTTAGATACACACACAGATACAAACATAAATAGATACACACATAGAGAAATAGCTTTGCACCTCGCAGCTTATCAGTTGCGGTAAAAGTCTCTTTCGTTCTAACTCACTATGATTTCTCAGGGGAATGGGTTTTCAAGTTTCAGGGGAATGGTTTTCTTACGGTTTTCAAGTTGGATTTTGGGGAAGAACACGAGGATGAAGACAACATGGGCTATTGGGGGAAGAACACGATTTGGGATTGTTAGGGTTTAGTTTCTAGGTGAAGGTGAAATTTGGGGATTTTCGGTGAAGGAGTGAAGAGAGAAGACTGAAGGTCATTATGACTTATGAGTTCAGTCACGAGAGGGTCACGTGTGGGCTAAGTGGGCGGGAAAATGACGTGGCAGGAACACGTGAGGGTCATGTGAGGCCTAAGTCCGCGGGAGATGAGGTGGCAGTGTGTAAGTGGGACACTCTGGCTTTTTAATTATTATTTTAATAAGTGGGTTTGACAGTTAGGACCTCCATTTGCCACCTCAGCATTTTCTGTCATTGGGTTGACGACAGGGACTATTTTAAAAATGATTTTTAAAAATCAGGGACTGACTTAGGAGCTAAATCAATTTAGGGACCAAATTGAGAATAGGCCCAAAATGTAGGGACCAAAAGTGCATTTTCGCCTAATAATAAATAAAAGTAAACATGTAGATAATACTTAATAGATTACATGGTGATAATTATATTAATAATAATAGTAATAAAACAAGTTTGTAGTTGTAGTTGTAGATGGCAGATCACTTGTATCCTTAATAATAGTAGTAATAATACAAGTTTGTACTGTCAATAATAGTAGTAATAATAATAATAAATAAAAGTAAACACGTAGATAATACTTAATAGATTACATGGTGATAATTATATTAATAATAGTAGTAATAATACAAGTTTGTAGTTGTAGTTGTAGATGGCAGATCACATGTATACTTAATAATAGCAGTAATAGTGCAAGTTTGAACTGTCAATAATAGTAGTAATAATAATAATAAATAAAAGTAAACACGTAGATAATACTTAATAGATTACATGGTGATAATTATATTAAAAATAGTAGTAATAATACAAGTTTGTAGTTGTAGTTGTAGATGACAGGTCACTTGTATCCTTAGGCAAGATTTAGGTACAGTACTTAAGTACTGTTACTTAGATTCCCCTCTTAAAATTTTGTCATGTGGATTTTTCCTCATGGGATGAAAGTGTATTTTTTAGTTAAGTAGCCACATGGCTCAATCTTAAATGGGGAACCTAAGGACAACACCTAAGGTATTATACATAAATTTTGTCCTAGTAGTAATAATACAAGTTTGAACTATCAAATGTCTTTGCTACTTGTGTCCGTTTAATATTAAAAAAAAAATATAAAAATCTATTTGAAATTTAAACTATCCAAGTTCACGTGGGTAGTGTCAGGGCACACCCCCACAAAGTCTCTTCTTTGATGAAAAGTAAAAGCAAAAGGCAAAGTAAGTTCAAAGAATCCTAAAAATGTTACTGAATATAGACTTATTAGTCTCTGTAATGTGCTATATAAATTTTTTTCAAAAGTCCTTGCAAACAGGTTAAAGAAAGTGCTACCTCAAATCATTTCGGAGCATTAGAGTGCTTTCATCAAAGGTCACCTTTTCACAGATAACATCCTTGTGGCTTTTGAGACACTGCATTATATGAAGAATCACAACTCTGGAAATTCAGGCTACATGGCGCTCAAACTTGATATGAGCAAGGCCTATAATAGGGTGGAATGGTCTTTCTTGAAAGATGTGATGATCAAAATGGGGTTTAATGACCGGTGGGTGGCTTTAGTCATGGAGTGTATTACTTCAGTTACATATTCCCTATTGATCAATGGGGAACCTTTTGGTGACATCAAACCAAGCTGTGGCATACGTCAAGGAGATCCACTTTCGCCAACCTCTTTTTGCTTTGTTTAGAGGGCTTACATTGAATGATCCAAAAGGCAACTGAGAGAGGTGAAATACAGGGTGTTTCTATTTATCGTAATGGTCCCAAACTAACCCATCTATTTTTTGCAGACGACAGCCTCTTGTTTTGTAGGGCCACTACTCATGATTGTCAGAGAGTGATGGAGATTTTGTCGAATTATGAAAGGGCATCAGGGAAAAAATTAAATAGAGAAAAGACTGCTCTTTTTTTTTAGTAAATCTACTCCAAGTGATTTGCAAAGGGAAATTATGGGTTTACTTGGGGTAAATAAGTTGAAGCAATATGAAGAGTATTTGGGTTTACCGGCCTTGGTAGGAAGGAACAAAAGAGCAGGCTTTGATCGATTGAAGCAAAAGGTTTGGAAGAGACTCCAAGAGTGGGAGCGTAAGCTTTTGTCTCAAGCCGGAAGGGAGGTCCTCATCAAATCAGTTATCCAAGCAATACCCACTTTTACAATGAGTTGCTTTAAACTCCCTATCACCTTATGTCATGATACAGAATCGACTTTCTTGGGTGTAATGCCTATGGACTACTCTTTGTTTTGGTCCTTTCCCTGGGGACATGTTTTAATGGTTTACTGTTCCCCCTAGCTGAGCTTAATGCCTCAGCCTTTTACTTGCATTCTATTTCGTTTCAATAAAGTTTTCTATTGTTTTGAGTAAAAAAAAAAAAAAAAAAACAATATATTGGGGTCTTTCAAGCAAAAAGGAAAAAATCAAAAAAAAAAAAAAAAAGATTAAACGAAAATCTGAAAAAAAAAAATTGAACAAAAATATGAAAAAAAAATTATAATAAAACTACTACAGGCTGAGCAGTGGCTTGATTTCTTCGACTCAGCACACTGCCCAATACAACACAATTTTCAACCTTTTATTATTTTTTATTACAGTATTATTTTTCCTCACTAGACATATATTACTTACTTCTCATTTTTAATTATTTTTTCTTGTTTATTCTTAACCACACACGTCTTCTGTCTCCTCAATTTGTACACTTCATACTTTTAAATTTTATCACATCTTCATTTACACTTTTACATCTACGTTTTGCCTTTCTTCATGTTCGCAACTTCTGTGTCTTCTACTAGTACCAGTGCGGCAGTGCCTCTTCTCAAGTTTTGAGTCTTAAATTTCTCAATACAATTTTTGTAACTCAATTAGTTGGTACCTCTTGATATTTTTTACGGAAATATAAGTTCAAATCTCTCACCCCTAATGATCCATGTATAAAAAAATTAATATCAAATGATAATTTTTTTAAAATAAAAAAAACCTTGAAATTTAATTTAACAAAACTTTTTAAGAGGCTTGAAAAAAAATATTTATGTTTTTTTTTTAAAATTAAAATCCAACTTATACACACTTTAATTTTCCAAGTACTGTATTTCTTTTAGCCATTGTACTATATCAAAGGACATGTATTTTGTGTGTCATACTCATCCGCTGTACATGATCACATCCTCAGGTATTTGATTTATTATACGCTTATCTTCACCAATATAATAAGATGTAATGTACACGTAGAAAAGTGAACTACGCACGCAAGCACGTCTCAGTATTATCCTCAGTTATTGAAACAATTCAAAAAATATATGACTATTAAAAGAGAAATATAAGAAAAAGAAAAAAGAACACGAACCTATAAAGTAATAAATTTTAAATTTTAATGGGTTTAAACTTTAAAAGAATCTTATCAGCATGTGGCCCACGTTAAAAAATGTTGAGCAGGAGCCCACGTTGAAATAATGAAAACCTTAACTCCTCTTAATATATCGTATATAAGCTTTCGGCTCAAGAAATTAACATACTTTCATATCGTGAGATGAAGCAAAGACAAATGCAGTAGTAGCAACCTTAAATTTCAATTATTACAAGATTTTTTATCTTGTAAAAAATGGTTAAAGAAAGCTTGGTGGTTCATGTATGAAAATTACTTCTTAAAAAATATATGAAAACCATAAAATAAATTTTTTATTTTAACAAAGTAGAGGAGAAGAAAATAACAGAAGAAGAGCTCAAATCTCTACTCGGCTTTAAAAAAAAAAAATTAGGGTTTGCACGGCTTTTATAGTGTTCCTGATTAACCTCGCAAATTTGGAGAGAAATTATCAACGTTTGAGTTTGAGTTTAAGTTGGATTTGTTAGAGAGGTAGAGCTTCACTCCTTGTTAAGTTTAGGCTAAACAAAAATGATTTTCTTTAAAAAAAATGATAATGATGAGTTTGAGTTTAAGTTGGACTTTGTACGTTTTTAGACCCCTTAAAACACAAGTTGTTTAACCTAGTTATTTAGCCAAGTGATTACTTAGGTAAATTATTCAGATCTAGGTCAACACAAAGGAATCATATCACGACAATAATGCGGAAATATAAAGAACACACGATATGATAACCCAGGAAAACCAAGCCGGTAAAAAACTTAGGGAGGATTTAACTTAGCTATCCTTAAGGTAAAACAGATCCATTATGAAAGAATTGAAGTTTGTACAATAAGACTTAGACCACTAACATCTTATTGCTACCTTGAGTAAAAAACTTACTACCACGACCACGTGACAGCTTCGAGTCTACGGACTACTTCTTTTCTTGATCCACTGAAACTACAAGTACTTCCACTTGTGACTTTGAGACTCCACTTAAAGGTTTCGGATCTTCTTTAAATTCTTTTTGCAACAACTGAAGCGATCACCAAGTTATTGACATGAATCTTGATTTTGATAACCTTAAGTGTGTATGAAGGTAAACACCTCTATATCTCACAAGAGATTCAACACACAGCACATCAAAGACCTCTAAAACGTAGTTAGGGTTTTTCCTTTTATACTTTGAGTAAAACATAAAAACCCTACACGTCAAACCAGGCTTGGGCTAAGTTGGAAAATTCTGTAGAAAAATTAATCTGCACGAGGTTCGATCGATCGAGCCTTACAGATTTAAACCAATAAATCCTGCAATCACTCAATTCCAACTTTTACAAATAAACACACTTTGAGCAAGCCTAAACCTAGACTCTATGTTTTGATCATGGTTTGCTAACATAATACATAATGAAGTTCTAATACATTTAGTTCCTAAAGTCTTAGAACCTAACAAACTACCCATTTGGCAATCCGTGACAAAACACATCATAAAACTGAAATGCTCAAAGTTACAAACAGCCTATTAAAATTTAAAATGCCCAAAAACAATTCAACCTAACTGCTATCTATCAGTTGCCAGTGTAGACAGCAGCACGACTGAATTAACCTGTAAATTCCTAAAACACTTAAACAAACACATAAATGCATGTGTGGAAAATACAAGTAAAACAAAATAAATTCTTGATTTCACAAAACATAAAATAAGACATATACCATGAATAACCTCACAATATAAATCAATAACTAATGTATCATCTGTGAAACAAGAAAAAATAAAAGAAACTAAAACATAAAACAAAGTGTCTCCCCCTAACATATACAACCTATAAACAATAAATACATCTCAAGCCAAAATAAACCAAAAAATACACATAAAGCTCCTAGATACAATCTAAAGCTCCAAAGCTCCAAAGCTCCCCTATCTCCATCAATATGTACTCCCCCTTTTTGTGATGAATTGCTAAAGGACAATCAAGGCTCATCATCAAAAGGTGGAGGCTGTGGAGTTGAACCACGAGTACTCGCCAAATCCACTCATAAAGCATGAAGCTCACTAAGCACATCCAGCAGTAGTTGTCCATGAGCCGCCTGAACGGTCATGACAGTCTCCAACATACTTTGAATAGAAGACTCACTTGATGAAGAAGGTGGAGGATCCATAGCAGCAGTAGGGTCAACAAAATCCTCAGCAGTAGGATCACCAGAAGGAGGCATAGATGCAGCACCTGTAGAAGACTCAACTTTGGGCATTTAGAGCTAGCTTTTAATTGAGCTGCTCTTTGCCTAAGAAAGGTGGCATCTATGGTAGCTATAATATGAACAGGCTCGGATGCAGGAAAAATCCTCTAAACCTAAGTGTAACAAAATCCTATGAATAAAAACTGGAAAGAAAAGACCATGTGATTTAGAACTACTTTTATGAACCTTAACAAGTGTGCTAATGAAAACGGTAGGAAAACTCATAGGAGCATCGGTGACGAGAGCGTACAAAAATGCACATCTCTCAATGGGAATAGTGTGTAGATGAGAGATAGGCCAAAGAGAATGACAAGCAATCCAGAAAATCAGATAATTGAGCTCGGTAAACTCATGAGTAGTGATACGAGGATTGAAACCCCATCTAATGGAAGTACCAGTGATGTGAGACATAATCTGATCAAGGGGAGGGACCTCGATGTAAGGATAGTCTGGCCGCCATCCCAAAGGTACAACAAGAGCAGTGGCCACTACAGAAGGAGTAATGACATACTCTTCACCCCTTATCCAACTACTCACATCCTAAGTGTTGGAATCATCAGAGTGGACAAAGAGGTTTGAATAGAACTCTCTAATCAAAACATCTGGAGGGGGATGCTTAATGTCCAAAAGAGGTAACCAACCCCGACTCTCAAAATTCCTACGTATCTCAGGTCTAACTCATCTAGGATCACTTTACGCTCAGCCCACACCGATTTATAGATATAGAGTTTGTTATAGTTCTCTTGGTGTTTTGGACTCCTAAACTTATCACTTTGAAACACAGGGGTAGAGGAAGAGGAGGTTTTCTTGTTGGCTCTAGTTTTCTTAACCATGATGCTAAAGGGTTAAAAGAAAAACAAAAGAGAAACAACAAAAATAACCAAGGGCAGACTGCATTAGAGAGGGTTAGAGCACAAAAATCTCAATAAATAACAATCTATATGATGCATGTAATGAATGCACATATGATGCATGCTCTAATGCATTGAAATTTGTTCAATTTTACTTCATAAACAATCAATTGACTTGAACATAGAATTTTAGTTCAAAAATCCCAATTTTTGAAATACCCAATTCCAAAAATCCAACCAAATTGATCAATTAATCATTACACTAGTTAAAGAACATCATATAATGACATAATCAACTAATAATTCAAGTCAATTTCATCAATTTTAGCCCAATTGAACAAAATCCCCAATTTCACAAATTTTCAAGCCCTTAGAAAATTTCAATTTTCCCAAATCACAAAATTGATAAATTAATGCATGGGAATCATGATAATATCATTTAAGAACAAAAACCCATTGATAAAAAATGAATAAAAACAACCCAAACATCAAAATCCCCAAAAAAAATTTGGTTTGAAAATCCTAAAGAAAATGCATGAAAATTGTGATTTTAATGAAAAAGAAAGGGTATTTAGGTCTTACCTACACTTGAGGACAAAAACCCTTGAAGATTTAAGGAAGAAAATGACAAAGACAAGTTTAGATTGGATCAGTCAAGGAGAGAGTGAGGAAAAGTTTGAAAAAGCTTTTTGAAATAGTGAAGAACACGTTAGAAGAAGCTTTTTATAAAACTCAACTTTCGAATTTTGATCGGTCGAAAATTAGCTTTGATCGATCAAAAAACAGATTCAATTGATCCAGCATAAATCAAGCACCAATCGAACCAGGCAGATTCAAATCTAAATTTTTATCACATTTTCGATTGGTCGAGAGACAATTTCTATCGATCGAAAATCTGGAAAACTCAAACTTTTGAAAAACAGAGCAATTTAATATAGAAACTCCTCAAAGCATAGTGTTTCATGAATGAAATGCATGAGTATGAGATTAAAAGTTTTTCAAAAACACCTGAATTCAACCCAGATATTCCAAAAACAAGTTTTTCAATCAATTTGTCCTCAAAAGCTCAAACCTTAAGCACATTTTGCATTAAAAACAAGGAACATGTAATCTTGGATGGCCAAAACAAATTCACACACTATATCATGTATTAGGTTTAGTAAAGAATAACTTGTGTAGTGTGTGCAACTAGCAATAACTTGAGATATATGTAAGATGATATGTAGATACTAATCAATCACAATTTCTAGAAAATTCATCACATAAGTTTGAAATAGACTATCACCAAAAGAGTTACATCATATAACTCTCACATCTCCTAGAAAACAAGCTTGCAATCATGTAATTTTCTTGTTTTGCCTCCTAATGTACACTCCAATTTTATTTCAATGTGAAAATATTTGATTAGCTAGATAATGTACACACCAATTTTAGCATTAATCCAAGGCTACACTTTATGTTTTGCTGTGTGCATGTGCTACACTTTCTTGAGCACAAAATCTTATGATATGCCCTAAGGTGTTCATGATTGGCTAGTAAACAGTGGTGAGATTGTTATTTATGCCTTTCTCATTAAGTTCAAGTCCAAACAATCAAAAGTATGTGACTTCAAAATTAAGAGCAAGTGATCAAAAACTATAAACAACTCCCACACAACATGCATTACATAGCTAAATATAGCAAAATACTGTAAAATAAGCTCATCCAAGCTAAACAAGGTACACAAGCATGTTATGTAAAGATAATATGACCAACCTTGATTACAAGTCCAAGAAAACTAATACAAAACACATTTTTCCTTCCTTCCTTTTTTTATATTTTTATATTTTTAAAAGGAATAACAAAAACAACCTACCATGAAATGCATGAATGTTATGCAATGCAAATCCTAAAAAAAAAAAAAAAAAAAAAAACCAAAGAAGAATGGTCACAAAAAGTATTAAGATGAAGTACAAGGACCATGTTAGAAAGACTCAATTAAATTGAGCATTTTTCATCCAAGACCTTTTGGATGCAACTCTTGCATTGGAATTATTATTCATATCAGAATGATGAGCAACTCCAGGATTGGTATAAAAGTTTAATGCCTTTACCAACTCACCAATAAGTACCATAGGATCTTGTGCTTGAGGCACAGGTACTTTTGGCTTATTCGCTCGCTTTGTAGCTTGCAACTTGAAACAGTTTGGGCGAATATGCCCAGTCTTTCCACAAAAATGACAAATTCATAAAGGTCTATCATGTAACTTATCCTTAGGGAGGGTAGGATTTTTAGGCTTAGACTCTTTAAGATCACCCCTAATCTTCCTAGGAGGTGGCCAGTGTAACTTTTACTGGTTTGACAATCTCACTCTTGGGAGCCTTAGAAGAAGAAACAAAATTTGTGGAATGAGTTTCAGGCACAGATATGCTATCTTCAAAACCTAGACCAGTTTTGTGTAAGAGAGACTTCAGAATACTCAACATGTGATCAAGTTTAGAATTAGCATACCTATTTGTTTGTTCTTTAGCAACAGATAATTCTAGTTCCAAGTTCTTAACTTTATCCAGCAATAACATGTTTTTAGTCTTCACCTTATTAATCAATTCATTAGCATCAAACAATTTCAGCAGTAAATTTTTCTTATCAAGTTCAAGAGAAGCAATTTTCTTCAAACATAAGTCAATATTCATAGTATCCTTTGCAGCAATCTTACAAAGCTTATTATAAACTTCTTGCAAATCAGCACTCTCAAAGAGTTCCCCATCAGAAGGGTTCTCATCAACCACAACACTTTCATCAACTACAGCAGTAGCTGTGAAAGTAATGAAGTTTCCATTCTAATTACTACCAGAATCATGATTAGAAATTTCATCATCACTAAAGATTACAGCCATAGTTTTACCCTTTGATCTCAAGAATGTAGGACATTCTGATTTCATATGATCATACCCTTGACAACCAAAACATTGTTGACCCAAAGAATTATTAGAGGTTTGACCTACTTTCTCTTTAGATTTATCAATATTGTTCACTTTAATGGGTTCATTCCTCTTAAAATTCCTAGGTTCAGCATTGTTTTTACCTCTTGCCATTCTATTGTTGTTCCTAAGAAAGTTTCTAAAATTCTTGGCAAGATATGTAATCTCTGTAGAAGAGAGTTCATCATCAAATCCATTAACATCAACATCATCAACTGACATAAGAGTCATTGATTTGGATTTGTTTGTTTTAGGTAGGTCTAGCTCACAGGACTGGAGATATCCTACAAGCTTAACAATAGGGATGGAGCCCACATCCTTACTTTTAGTAATGACAGTCACTTTGGGTCTAAAATCCTCAATCAAGGATTTAAGTATCTTCCTAACAATCTTAGGTTGATCATAAATTTCACCCAAATTATAAGCAGAGTTAACAATATTATTTAGTTTAGCATAGAATTTATCAAAACATTCATCATCACACATTCTAATACTTTCAAATCGGGTAGTTAACTGCTGCAGTTTGTTAATCTTAACTGCCTTTGTGCCTTTATGCACAATTTGGAGAATATTCCATGCAGTATGAGCAACCTTAACATTAGAGGTTCTCTTGAATTTCTCCATAGATACAGCATTAAAAATAGCATTCATGCCTTTGCTATTAAAAGCGGTTGCTTCTTTTTGAGAAGTTGACCACTCGTTTACAAGAGTAGTCGGTTTCTCCCATTTGTATTCAACGAAATTTCAAACTATTTCATCAATAGATTTCAGGAATGCTTTCATCCTTACTTTCCAGTAGACATAATTGTTCCCATCAAAGTGAGGTGGGATCACAAGAGAGTGACCGTGTTCCATGAAAACAAGGGTCAAGGATCAACTCTTAGATCAAAGGATCTAAATACAAGAGCTAACTTGCTTTGATACCACTTGTATGTTTTTAGACCCCTTAAAACACAAGTTGTTTAACCTAGTTATTTAGCCAAGTGATTACTAAGATAAATTATTCAGATCTGGGTTAACACAAAGGAATCATATCATGACAATAATGTAGAAATATAAAGAACACACGACCACGACCACGTGACAAGAAGACTTAGCTAGCTAAAACCTAGGGAAGATTTAACCTAACTATCCTCAAGGTAAAACAGATCCACTATGAAAGAATCGAAGTTTGTACAATAAGACTTAGACCACTAACATCCTATTGCTACATCGAGTAGAAAACTTACTACCACGACCACGTGACAACTCCGAGTCCACGGACTATTTCTTTCCTTGATCCACTGTAACCACAAGTACTCCCACTTGTGACTTTGAGACTCCACTCAAAGGTTTCAGATCTTCTTTAAATTCTTTTTGCAGCAATTGAAGCGATCACCAAGTTCTTGACATAAATCTTGATCTTGATAACTCTAAGTGTGTATGAACGTAAACACCTCTAGATCTCACAAGAGATTCAACACACAACACATTAAAGACCTCTAAAATGTAGCTAGGGTTTTTCCTTTTATACTTTGAGTAAAACATAAAAACCCTACATGTCAAACAGGGCTTGGGCTGAGTTGGAAAATTCTACAGAAAAATTAATCTGCACGAGGTTTAATCGATCAAGCCTTGCAGATTTAGACCAATAAATCCTGCAATCACTCAATTCCAACTTTTACAAATAAACACACTTTGAGCAAGCCTAAACGTAGACTTTATGTTTTGATCATGATTTGCCAACATAATACATAATGAAGTTTTAATACATTTAGTTCATAAAGTCTTAGAACTTAACAGACTTGTTAGAGAGATAGAGTTTTATTCTTTGTTAAGTTTGGACTTGTAGGGTAAGAATTTGTTGGGCCTGGTACCAACTCTGTGTTGTGAGCCCAACAAATGCCCAACAATAAATTTGTAGAGAATGGGTTAAACAGCTGGGCTGGGTTATGATTTAGCAACGATTCATGCAGGCTGAAACAATAAAAACGATGGTAAACCGGTGTTTTATAGATGGTCTCTTTGGTCCGAAGAGGCTTTATATTTGAAAGCTTTCACTTGTACAAAAAATCCCCTCTTCTTTGTGAGGCCTGCTATCCTTATATAGATCCCCTTTTCTCATCCTCACCGCCCACTTGTCCCTCATCTAGGCGCCTACTTGAGTACTGGTCACATCAGCCGTTTGCTTTAACCTGCAGTGAGTGGTGGTAGGTGAAGATTCACTGTTCAGGTGTCTTCTCCACATAAATGCGGCCAGAAAAGTTGCTGCAGTGCATTAAATGTGGCGGGTGGCAGCTTTATTGGCAGGATATTTCATGATAGCTCCGCAGTTAGGCAAGCTCGGGGCTCGGCTTTCGCAGGAAGATCTTCAGCATAGCTCCTTGGTCAAGTTTTGGGCAGGCCCGTTGGAGATGGTCTCTTCGGCCCAAAAAGGTTGTCTTCGGACGGACCATTTATCCCTCGTGGGCTGTATTCTTACCAGGATGGCAACACATTGATGTTTTTATCCTCTTCGGACAGAGAGCCTTGTCTGGATTGGGCCTCTGTCCCAACATATGACACTGGGCTTTCTTACCCACAATAGCCCCTCAAAATTTCACTTTTTACCTCGCATCCGAAGAGAAAAAAGTGGGGTTTTGACCTTTTGACAAATGTGGGCACAACTTTGACTCCGCGCGTGTGCTCGCGTGAGTTTGGGCGCCTTCTTTATAACCGCTGCTGTCGCGCCGTTTTCGAGGCGTCATTAATTACTCCAGGCGGCGTCTTGTCCCTGAAATCTAGCGGTCCATTTCAAATCAACGGACGAGATTCTCCTCGAAATTTTTGGGCGGGCGAAGTTTCACCACTTCACCTACCACTATATAAAGTTCCAGATGGGATTGTCTTCTCACTTTGCAAACTTCAGAACTCCCGGCGAACTCAAGCGCTCAGACTCTCAAAGCCCTTCCTGTAATCCGCTTCAACCAGTTCCAGAATCCGCCACGATCTCCCTGCGAGACCAAAGCTCATCCGCCGATTTCATTCTTCGTAAGTTCTCTCCCCGAGATTTTCGTATTACATTGAGATTGCCTCTTCGGCCCGTGGTAGCTTATCCCAGTCGCCGTTTCGTGTTTCCCTTCCTCTGACTTTGCTAACCATGGGTAGATTTGAGTATCTAGTGAACAGCCCCTCCCAGATAGAAGAGTTTAGGGCGACATATCGCATTCCTCAGGAAGTGGGCTTAAGGTATTGCTCCACAGAGGGGTTGCTACTGAACAGGGAAGAGGGCGAAGTCATTATCCCCATTATCGCCTTCTTGGAGGGGGGGATGACCATTCCCATGGGTCCAGTCACCAGGAGTTACCTTACAGCCCATAGGCTTAGTCCTGACCAGTGCGCACCCAATACCTTTAGAATTTTAGGTGTAGTCGATGACCTAAACCGTCACTTAGGCTGGGGTTAACCTGGCACGACGTGGCACATATGTACGAATGCCGTACCAAAAAAGGGGCGGGATACTATTTAAGGTCCCGATCCGATGTCGTCAGACTTCTCTCCGGTCTTCCCAAGTCCAACAAAGGGATGAAGGACGATTTTCTTATCGTCTCGGGTGCCTGGCATGATGGGGTTCATTGCCCAACCACGCCAGGAACGCCAGGTGGGACACTCCCCCTTGAGCTTTTCTGACTCTCTAGTTTCTAGCTATTCGGACTTCTTTTTGTTATGTTACAATCCATTGACAGTCTCATCGCCCTCTTTGCAGATAGGAGGTACGTAAATCCTCGGCTGAGCCTCACAAATACTGCGGCCTTAAACTACCTTCTTCGGTCGGAGATCTTTGCCAGCGAAGACGGACAGCTTAGGTTCGTTCCCCTTATCCTCGGCTATACCCCAAAGACTGAACTCCAGCCGAGAGGCAACGCCATAACACTTGGGGATCGCCGCCTAAACCGTATTGACGTGGCAAGGAAAACCTTTTTGGCCCCTTTTGATCTCGCCCCGGTGCCCCATCCCCATCCGCAGGGCATTCCACCACTAGTTCAACCCATTCAACAAGTGCCATTTCAACCAGTAGCCGAGGAAAGAGTCGCCTCTTCTACCCCTTCGCTTGACGAACAGATCGATCAGTTCAAGTTCGAAGAGGAAGACTCGGAGGAGGTTCAAATCTTGTCCGCCGAAGAGGCCCTCGACGGACATTCGACCGCCCCACTCCTGAATATAGCTTTGCCAGAAGACACTGACGAGGAGGACATGCAGACTCTTGGTCAGCTGATGAAGAATAGGAGGTCGACGACTGCGGCTAAGGGCACTGGCACGTCCCAGCCCACGGCCAATCTCCCACCACCGCCTCCCCCTCCTCCGGCCCCAAAAGATCCAGGTTTGAAAACGATGCCTGATTTGAAGAAAAAAAGGGTAGTGACAGACGTGGCTGACATCGAGGAGGGGGAAGTGGTTCCTCCGAAGGGACCTAAGCAGCAGAAGAAGACCCATGATACCAGGAACAAACGGGCTTCTTCTACTGAGAGTAGGGAGGAAAATTTGACTGCCGAAGTGCGGCGAGGGACCCATGACTGGTCCCCGAAGCTTACTCTGGATGGCGCAGCCATCCCTTTCGACGCCTCCCTCAAAAACTATGCTGGAGGGAAGGCCGGATACATAGCAGAAGCGCTAGAGCAGCCCCTTCTTCTTCCGAAGGATATGGAGTCCTATCGGCGTTTCAGTGAAAAAGAGCTCTTCCTGTCTCTTAAACGAGATTTAGGCATGGTAAGACAACTGGTGCCCTTTCGCAGCTCTTTCGTAGCCCTTGTGTATTCATATTTTTCGTAACATTCTTTGGTTGCCATGCAGATTGCCCAGCAAATCTACGTGGCTGAAGAGTGGGTTCAGAAGAAGGAGGTTGACGTGCAAGCTGAGATCCGGTCCAGGGAGGACGTTGAAAGAGCACTGGGCAAGGCCAGGGATGAAAACGCCCGTCTCTCCGATCAACTGAAGGAGGAGGTAAAGGTAAGAAGAAATGCAGATGCGGGCCTTAAAACCGCAGAGAAGCAAGCCGAAGACCAACGTCAGAAGCTGTATACGACTGAAATCAATTTGGAGACGGAGAGGGCGTTGGTAAAAGAGCTTCGGCTTGAGCTGCAAATGGCCAGGGACGCTGCTAAGTTGGCCAAGGAAGATGCACAATTGGCCAAGGAGGCAGTTGAGGCCGAGAAGAAGGCTGCCCATCTGCTGGGTGTGGAGGAGACCCAAGCAAGGCTGACCGAGGAGTTCGCCAAGGTCTGCAGGGACTACTGTGCCGTTACATGGAACAAGTGCCTCGACGCAGCTGGAGTCCCTGCGGAATCAGCCTTAAGGCAGCCTGGCAGCATTTATTATGATCCTGACCTATGTGATCCGCCTGAAACCTCGGAGGCGCCCTCAGCGGATCAGAATCCTCCAGCAGCAGCCGAAACGAGTCAGGCCCCTCTTCAGGCCGGAGATGTGGGTGATTTGCCAAAGAATAATCTGGTGCCTCAAGACAAAATTCAGGATGCTTAATTTATGTAACGGCTAGGACCTTTTGTCGTCCATTTTGTAACTAGATTATCTTTTTAAGGAATGAAATAGATTCTTTTTTGCTCCTTGTTGATTCTGCGGTGTTTGTTAAGTTGTCATCATGGCTAACAATGATAGACTAATAACTAAAACCAGAGTGACCATTTAAGCGCTGCTAAACAAGGCCTCGAAGTAATAAAAGTTAAAGTAATTCGGCTTAAGTTTAAACGCCTGTGAACGGAATGTAAACTAACCCAAGTCATCTGGTCCGAGGACCGTAGGCATGATTGAATTTAAGTTTTAAACATTTGTAAGAGATCGTAATGGAGTGTTAACTAACCCAAATCATCTGGTCCGAGGACTACAGGCATGATTGAATTTAAGTTTAAACACTTGAAAGAGATCGTAATGGAGTGTTAACTAACCCAAATCATCTGGTCCGAGGACTACAGGCATGATTGAATTTAAGTTTAAACACTTGAAAAAGATTAGTAATGGAGTGTTAACTAACCCAAATCATCTGGTCCGAGGACTACAGGCATGATTGAATTTAAGTTTAAACACTTGAAAGAGATCGTAATGGAGTGTTAACTAACCCAAATCATCTGGTCCGAGGACTACAGGCATGATTGAATTTAAGTTTAAACACTTGAAAAAGATTAGTAATGGAGTGTTAACTAACCCAAATCATCTGGTCCGAGGACTACAGGCATGATTGAATTTAAGTTTAAACACTTGAAAGAGATCGTAATGGAGTGTTAACTAACCCAAATCATCTGGTCCGAGGACTACATGCATGATTGAATTTAAGTTTAAACACTTGAAAAAGATTAGTAATGGAGTGTTAACTAACCCAAATCATCTGGTCCGAGGACTACAGGCATGATTGAATTTAAGTTTAAACACTTGAAAGAGATCGTAATGGAGTGTTAACTAACCCAAATCATCTGGTCCGAGGACTACAGGCATGATTGAATTTAAGTTTAAACACTTGAAAAAGATTAGTAATGGAGAAATGTACTCATAACTGAAAGAAGAATTCTTTTAATAGTAGTACCTTTTGAGGTTATTTACATTCCATGGCCGGGGCACTACATGATTATCCAGGTCTTCCAGGAAGTATGCTCCCACGCCGGCCCTCGAAGTGATACGATATGGACCTTCCCAGTTCGGCCCCAGTTTTCCCCATGCCGGGTTCTTTGCATTACCTACCACCTTCCTTAGGACCAGATCACCAGGCTCAAGGGGTCTCAACCTCACATTGATGTCATAGCCCTGTCTCAGCTTCTGCTGGTAGTGCGCCAATCGGACCATTGCGTTTTCCCTTCGTTCTTCAATCAGATCCAAACCCTTTTCTAGCTGCCTGTCGTTGTTGGTTGGGTCAAAAGAGCTAGTTCTGTAGGTTGGGAATGCAGTCTCGAGAGGTATAACGGCTTCAGCTCCATAGGTCATTGAAAAAGGGGTTTCACCGGTGGACCTACGAGGCGTGGTTTTATATGCCCACAACACGTGGGGTAGTTCTTCTACCCACCTACCCTTCGCATCGTCTAGCCTCTTCTTCAGCCCGTTAACTATGACTTTATTGGTGGCTTTGGCCTGCCCATTCCCTTGGGGATAGGCGGGGGTGGAGTATCTATTTGTGATTCCCAGCTCGTTGCAATAGCTTCTGAAAGCTTTGCTATCGAATTGAAGCCCGTTATCCGAGATGAGGGTATGTGGAACTCCAAATCTGGTGACGATGTTTTTCCAAACGAACTTCTTCACGTCTACGTCCCTGATATTTGCTAGAGGCTCAGCTTCCACCCACTTGGTGAAATAGTCCGTTCCGACCAATAAGAATTTCCTGTTTCCTGCTGCCTTAGGGAAAGGACCTACGATATCCAACCCCCACTGAGCAAAAGGCCATGGGCTGGATAGCGGATTAAGGGTACCACCAGGTTGATGTATGCTCGGCGCAAAATGTTGGCACTGGTCACACTTTTTAGCGTACTCATGTGCCTCTCTTTGCATATTTGGCCACCAATAGCCTTGAGTAATGGCTCGGTGAGCTAAGGATCTTCCACCAGTATGGCTTCCACAGATTCCTTCATGCAGTTCTTCCAACAGTGATTCAGCCGCCTCGGGGCGCATGCACATCAAATACGGGCCAGAATAGGATCGTTTGTACAGTTTGTGATCTTCGGACAGCCAGAACCTTGCAGCTTTTCTCCGTATTTTGTCCGCTTCCCCCGTCTCTTCGGGCAACACATCATCCCTCAAAAACTTGATGATGGGGTCCATCCAGCATGGGTTGGCTCCGATACAGTGGACTTGGGGTGGCTTTTTTCTTAACTCCGTGGGTCTCTGCACGTCCTCAATCAGAATAACCCTTGGTAATTCCTGCGCCGAAGAGGTGGCGAGCGTAGCTAAGGAATCAGCATGCGTGTTGCCACTCCTAGGGATGTGCCGTAGGGTAAAACATTCAAACTCCGACTGTAGGGACTTGACCAGGTTTAGATATCCCTGCATCCTCTCATCTTTCGCTTCAAACTCTCCCAGCACCTGGCCGACGACCAACCTTGAGTCTGAGGATATCTCGACGGATATTCCTCCCATCCTTCGTACCATCTTCATCCCCATCAGTAGAGCCTCATACTCTGCCTTGTTATTCGTTGCTGAGAAGTCTAGCCTTAAGGCTTTTTCGATGATGATTCTCTCGGGGGATATCAACACTAGCCCTACGCCTGAGCCCCTCTGATTCGATGCGCCGTCTACATACACTTGCCAGGGCAATGTGCTTTGTGACGCGATCGTGCTGACTTGCCTTCCTACCGCGCCTAGAGATTGTGCTGCTTCCTCTAAATGTGGTTCTGTGAACTCGGCGACCAGGTCCGCAAGGACCTGGCCCTTCACTGATGTGCGCGGCATGTACTTGATGTCAAAAGCCCCTAGCATCGTCCCCCATTTAGCAATTCTACCAGTGTAGTTGGCGCTTCGGAGTACGGCTCTGAGTGGGAGCTGAGTAAGGACTATAACGGTGTGAGCTTGAAAATAATGGGGCAACTTCTTAGTACCCAGCACAACGGCCAGGATGGCTTTCTCCAATGGCAAATAGCGGATTTCAGCCTCTTGTAGTGACTTGCTCACGTAGTAAACTGGCTTTTGCACTCCACAGTCCGTTCGGATCAGCACCAAGCTTACAGCATTAGGGGCCACGGCAATGTAAGCAAACAAGACTTCGTCTGGCTGGGGACTGGACATGATGGGGGGCTTAGCCAGGTAGTCTTTAAGTTGCTGGAAGGCAATAGCACATTCCTGCGTCCATTCAAAATCCTTCCACTTATTGATTAACGAGAAGAAAGGCCTGCACCTGTCTGCTGATCTGGAAATGAACCGATTAAGGGCAGCGGTCATCCCAGTTAGTTTCTGAATCTCCTTGGGATTCCGAGGAGCTCGTAAGTTGTTGATGGCCCTTATCTGATCGGGGTTAACTTCGATTCCCCTGTGTGTGACCATATACCCCAGGAATTTGCCTGATCCAACACCGAAGGAACATTTAGAGGCATTCAAGCGCAATCTGTGTCCCCTCAGAATTTCGAATATATTACTGAGATCCCCAATGTGTTCGGCAACAATCTTGCTTTTAACCACCATGTCGTCAATATAAACCTCCATGCTTTTGCCCAGCTGTGGCTCAAACATCCTCGTCATCATCCTCTGATAGGTAGCCCCTGCGTTTTTCAAGCCGAATGGCATTACCTTGTAGTGGTAATTTCCTACAGGAGTTACAAAGGATGTTTTCTCTTGGTCGGCGAGAGCCAGGGGTATCTGATGGTAACCTTGAAAGGCATCTAAGAAACTCATCCGAGGATGCCCGACAGTAGCGTCAACTAATTGGTCTATCTTCGGCATTGGAAATGGATCCTTCGGACAAGCTCTATTAAGGTCGGTGAAGTCCACACACACCCGCCATTTCCCACTTTTCTTTTTCACTACCACCGTGTTAGCCAGCCATTCGGGGTAGAAGATCTCTTTAATGGCTCCTGCCTGCTTGAGTTTCATCACTTCATCCCTGACCGCGTCAGCGTGTTCTCTCGACGGTCGTCGGAGTGGCTGTTTTTTAGGGATGGTGGTGGGATTAACGTTTAGGTGGTGGCAGATGAATTCTGGACTTACTCCTGGGGCATCCGCGGGGTCCCAGGCAAATACGTCAACGTTGGCTCTGAGGAACTCTATCAACCCCTCCCTTTCCTGTGGGGGAAGCATGGATCCAACTTGAAAAAACTTCTCTGGATCATCACCAACAACAACCCTCGTTAAGTTTTCGCACTCTGCTTCTTCGGCCGAGGCCCTGGCTTCCAGCGCCGAAGGTCTTAATTGCTATAAACTCTCCTTATCACAGTTCGAGGGCTCGGCATGCTGCTCATGCTGGATGGCTGCCACTAGACAATGCCTGGACATAGCCTGGTCCCCCCGGACTTCTTCAACTACTCCCTCCGAGGGATACTTAATCTTCTGGTGGAGAGTGGAGGATACAGCCCCAAGGGTATGAAGCCAGGGTCTGCCTACGATAGCGGTATAAGGTGAGTAAGCGTCCACCACTATGAAATCCACCTCCACAATCTCCGTGCCGGTCTGCACAGGCAGTCTGATCTGGCCCTTCGGAATGATCACCTTGCCGTCAAAGCTGACCAAAGGGGAACTGTATGGAGTTAAGTCTTCGGGGGACAAGTTCAGCCCCTTATATAGGTCTGGGTACATTATCTCTGCTGCGCTGCCCTGATCCACCATCACCCTTCTCACGTCATATCCGCCTATTCTCAGAGTGACCACCAGGGCGTCGTCGTGCGGCTGTACAGTTCCTATTTTGTCCTCTTCCAAAAATCCCAAAACTGGGATGTCTGTCCTAGGTTTCTTCGGCCCTCTGTTGCCGCTATCAGAGGGCACCCGAGCGACTGACAATATCCTGGATGGGCAAGATCCCGTCCTCCCTGGTGCAGCAAAAATAACATTGATTGTTCCCAAGGGAGGTTTCACGAAATTATCCCTCCTGGGCCCCGTGCTAGTTTGACTTCCTTGACCGTGCGAGTGGTGCAGGAGGTGTTTTAACCTGCCTTCGCCGACCAGCTGATCCAAGTGATCCCACAGGCTCCTGCAGTCCTCAGTGGTATGCCCATGATCCAGGTGATACTGACAGTAAAGATTGTGGTTGCGCCTCTCAGGGTTTCCCACCATCTTGTTCGGCCTTTTGAAGAATGGTTCGTTTTTTATCTTATCCAGGACTTGGTGCACTGGTTCGCGAAAAACTGCATTGACCGTCTGGGAGTTCGCTGCGCTTTGGCTGGCCCAGTCCTTCCTCGGCCTGTTGTGATTCTGCCGGTCCGACCTGAAATCCCTCCCCTCATGAGGGATAACCTTCTCCTTTCCCCTACTCTGCTGTTGGTCCTCTTCAACTCTTTTGTATTTATCGATCCTATCCATCAACTGGCGTATACTGGTGACAGGGTTGCGCGTCAAGGACGTTCTCAAAGGATGTTCGGTGGGGAGGCCCAGCTTGAAAGAGCTTATGGCCACCAACTCGCAATCTTCCTCCACCTCATTGTACGTTTCCCAGAATCTATCTGAATGGGACTTCAAAGTCTCACCCCCTTTCATACTGATGGACAACAAGGAGGCCACGGATTGGGGAACTCTTCGGCAGGTGACGAAACGGGATCCAAAAGCCTGAGTCAGCCCTTGGAAGGAGCTAATGGTGTTCGCTTTTAAACCGTCGAACCATCTCATGGCTATTGGTCCTAGGCTGGATGGAAAAACCTTGCACATTAGGGCCTCGTCCCTAGAGTGTACTGCCATCCGCTGATTAAAATGACTTACGTGCTCCACTGGGTCGGTCCGGCCGTTGTAGATGGTGAATGTGGGCTGGTGGAAACGCCTGGGAAGTTTGGCTCGCTCGATATTACGTGTAAAAGGAGACCTGGAGATCTGATCCAGAGCTTTGCTCATAGCATCGTTCCCCGTGCCCCTTGGAAAGGAGCTCTGAGGGTTTCTCTCGCGGTCGTACGCTTCCTCATAGAGGGGAGGCTCACTGACTGGTGTTCGAGACCTCCGCCTGTAATTATCGTCCCGTTCGTCCTCAGAACCCTCATCAGAGTACGAGGAAACGCGCTTTCTTTTTGCATGGCGCAACTCTTTTCTCAGCCTCTGAATCTCTAACTGCATGGCCTGGTTTTCCTCTGCATGGGACATGTGGCTCTCTCCATGCGATTGGTTTTGGTCGCCACGGGTGGCGTGCGGGTCCCCCTCGCGATCGTGTCTCCGTTCCAGGTGGACAAAAGGGTCGGTGTGTTGAGATGACCTGGATTCTGCTGGTCGTTGTCTTGATTCAGCCATCTTTTGAGGTGTTGCTCCCACCTTTGCTCGAGCTGTTTCCCACAGACGGCGCCAATTGTAGGGTAAGAATTTGTTGGGCCTGGTACCAACTCTGTGTTGTGAGCCCAACAAATGCCCAACAATAAATTTGTAGAGAATGGGTTAAATAGCTGGGCTGGGTTATGATTTAGCAACGATTCATGCAGGCTGAAACAATAAAAACGATGGTAAACCGGTGTTTTATAGATGGTCTCTTTGGTCCGAAGAGGCTTTATATTTGAAAGCTTTCACTTGTACAAAAAATCCCCTCTTCTTTGTGAGGCCTGCTATCCTTATATAGATCCCCTTTTCTCATCCTCACCGCCCATTTGTCCCTCATCTAGGCGCCTACTTGAGTACTGGTCACATCAGCCGTTTGCTTTAACCTGCAGTGAGTGGTGGTAGGTGAAGATTCACTGTTCAGGTGTCTTCTCCACATAAATGCGGCCAGAAAAGTTGCTGCAGTGCATTAAATGTGGCGGTGGCAGCTTTATTGGCAGGATATTTCATGATAGCTCCGCAGTTAGGCAAGCTCGGGGCTCGGCTTTCGCAGGAAGATCTTCAGCATAGCTCCTTGGTCAAGTTCTGGGCAGGCCCGTTGGAGATGGTCTCTTCGGCCCAAAAAGGTTGTCTTCGGACGGACCATTTATCCCTCGTGGGCTGTATTCTTACCAGGATGGCAACACATTGATGTTTTTATCCTCTTCGGACAGAGAGCCTTGTCTGGATTGGGCCTCTGTCCCAACATATGACACTGGGCTTTCTTACCCACAGGACTAAACAAAAATAATTTTATTTTAAAAAAATGATAATGACATGGCAAACTCTGGAGGGATTAATAAAAAGTCAACGGTTTCGGTTTTATTTATTTAAAAAAAATGATAATAATGTGGCAAGCTCTAGAGAGGTCAATAAAAAGTTAAAGAATATAATCCAAATGATAAAAAGTTGCTTATTTTTTATAAAAACTAAAATAATTTATTTTATTGGCGCGGGCATTATTTTGGTCGCAATATTGAAAATAATAACAAGAATATTTATATTATTAAGACCTCTCTTGTACTCATCTGTAGACGGTACATGTGTGGTCTACACGGACATTTCCTACAAATAGTATAACTTATATAGCTGAATAATATATATATATATATATATATATATATATATATAATTATTAATTAATAGGTAAAGTTCAGAGAAAATATAATTAGAGTCCGTTTAGGAAGTACTTATTTTGCTGAAACTGAAAACTTTTTGTTGAAAATATGAAGAAAAAAAGCTAAATGCTGACTTTTGGAGCAATGGGACCCACTTAACAGTGCAATGGGACCCACTTTAGGAGTAAAAATTAGCTAAAAAGTAAAATAAGCTAACTTTTTCTCAAATCCCAATTCCAAATGCAAGCTTAGAATCTAAATTGAACTCTAAGTTTACACCACTTGTTCTATTTAAATTTTTTATTATTTATTTATTTTTTTTATGTCAATTAAGTTAATAGGCTGCTAAAATCAAAGAGTCCAAAATCAATGAACCTCTCATTTCAAAAAAGAAAAAAAGAAAAAAAACAATGACTAGTCAAAAAAATAATCATCAATGTCCTCTATGTTCATAACCCACATCTTTGCTCCCATAATCCCTAAATAAACCCTAGCTTTTGGAACTCCAAGATCTAGAGACTCTACCACAAAAGTCCAATCAAACTCAATCACTAAGGGTTCGTATGGTAGGAGGGGTGGAAAAATGAGAGGATAGAAAATGGTGGGAGGATGGAAAAGTTGGAGGATAAAAAAGATTATAATTTCTCTCATTTTTGTTTGGTTCGGAGTGAAAAAGTGGAGGGATAAAAAAAGTGAATTTGTATAAATTTACTCATACACCCTTGTTAAAAAATGATGGCCAATTAAAACAAAAAAGTAATAAATAACCCCAAAAAAAAAAAAAAGCAATCACCCAATTTATTAAAAAATAAAAATCATGTCCCAAAAAAAATCATGTCTAGTTAAAAAAAAAAAACAAAAACAAAACAACTATCCCACCCACTACCCAGGAAATAAAAAAAGAAAAAGAAAAAAAAGGCATTGTCCAGGAAAGGAAAAGAAAAAAAAAAAAAAAAGGAAAAGGAAGAGGCAAGTGCCCACAAAAGCACCAAAAAAAAGGGGGGCGGGTGGGGGGGGGGGGGGGGGGGGGGGGCGGGGGAAAGAATAAAAGAAGAAAAAAGGAATTGGATGAATTGCCCATGTGCAAGTGCATATGGGCATTTTTGTCCATTAAGCAGTCTCATTTTCTCCTTTCAGTTTTCTCTTCATTTTGGAGAGAAAACGTTTTAGTGGACCTAAGGAGAAAACACGCGGGCCCCACCATTTATTTTCCTTCCTCCCCACCCAACCAAACACACTCCAAAAAAGTTTTCATTCCCATATTCTTTCCAAAGTTTTCCATCCATCCTATTTCACCTTTAAACAAACACACCTTAAGGGCCCGTTTGGTTGGAGGGGTGGAAAAGTGGGAGGATAGAAAAGATTTTAATTTCTCTCATTTTTGTTTGGTTGGGAGTGGAAAAGTGGAAGGATGAAAGAAATGAGTTTGAATAAATTTACTCATATACTCTTGTTAGAATGATGCCCAATTAAAACAAAAAAGTGACAAATAATCAAAAAGAAGAAGAAGTGCAATCACCCAAATTTATTAAAAAAATAAAAATCATATCCCAAAAAAAATCACGTCTAGTAAAAAAAAACAACTATCACGTCCAGGCCCTAGAAAATCAAAAGAAAAAAAAGAAAAGAAAGAAAAGGCAACATTAGAAAAAAAGCAAAAAGAAAAGAGAGAAAGAGATGTACACCCAGGCCCTAGAAAATCAAAAGAAAAAAAAGAATAGAAAAAAAAGAGCCAATGTTACTTCCCAGAAGAAAAAAAAAAAGGCAATTGGACGAAACTCATATGCACATGCACATGGGCATTTTTGTGAATCAAGAAAAAATGCATCCCCAAATGTTTTCTCTCCATTTTGGGGAGAAAACATTTTGGTCGGCTTAGGGAGAAAACACCTGGGCCCCACAATATATTTTCCTTCTTCCTCACCCAACCAAACATAATCCAAAAAAGTTGTCATTCCATTTTCTTTCTAAAGTTTTCTATCCACCCTATTTCACCCCCAAATAAACACACCCTTAAGGGTCTGGGTGTTTTCTCCTCGGGCTCACCAAAAAGTTTTCTCCCCAAAATGAACAGAAAACTGAAGGGAGAAAATGGGGCCGCTTAATGGATAAAAATGCCCATGTGTACACGATTTAACCCAAAGGCCAAGTAAAAGTACATTTTTGATGGTTATGCACATATATCTTTTGGTCTTGCTTGTGATTTTGCAGGGCTCGCTGTTGTATGACAATTGGTTGTGTTGGTGATGCAGGTGTTAGCCTGTTAGGTCTATTATATATCTATTAAAATTTGCATGTATAGATTGGTTCCTACGTTATGATATCAGCAATTGTTATCTACTACATTAAGGATTGCGTTTTTGTGTTGGTTTTGAAGTTATTATTGCTAGATTTGTGCTTCAAATTCAGACTTCCTACTGATTCATTTGCTTAAGTTACCAGTTGGATGAGCATGGTTCGCTTAAGTGTTGGTGTGACAAGGTTGACATTTTTAATTTGGAAAAACAACACAGCTTGTCATTGGAAGTTGAAGGGTGAAAAGAATGTAGTGCTTACTCAACATCTATTTAAAGTTAGGCTATATTTTGTTTATAAACCTAAAGCTTAAAAAACTTCACAAGCCCAACATGAAAGACTTTAATTTGCAACTAATCTGCTTTGGATGTTTTGAACCACATATGATGACAATTGAACATCATTATAACATATGATGATTTAATTACTTCATAAATTCTATAAGAAAAAACTTTGAGTTTATTTTGGAAGCAGTAGGTATTTGGCTTCTTGGTAGACGTATTTTAACCATTTCAACAACAATTTTACTTCTAAAATAGCATTACACTATTGGGCATAATCTTTTCATGATAAATATTTAATTAGATGCTTTTGAAAACAATATTCTATAAACCTTATGGCTTGTTTGGAAGTTTAGAGAGGGAGGAGAGTAGAGGGGAGTAGAGGGGAGGGGAGTAGTGGGGAGGAGAGTAGAGGAAAATGATTCCCCTCCATCTTGTTTGGATGTTTTTAAAATTAGTAAGGGGGAAGGGAGTAATTAGCCCTTCCCCTTGTGTAATTTTGTTAATATAATAAGGGTAAATTAGGTAATTTACTTGGTCAATAGTTTATGTACTCTACTCTCCCTTCAAATCTCTCCAATTTGGGAGAATTAAAAATGGGGGGCTAGAGGGAGTTGAAACCCCTCCAAACCCCTCCCCCTCCTTCCTTAAAAAACTTCCAAACAAAGTAATTAGATTACTCTCCCTCCCTCTACTCTACTCCCTCTCATTTTTTAAACATCCAAATAGGCCATTAATGACGTGATATGAGGGTCATCAGCTTTGTCGCTAAAATTTGGATCTATTAAAAGTCAATAGTAGAATTTCTTTCCATTTTTCTTTGAGCTTTTGCACTAGAAATTATTGCAGTATCAAAGTTTTGTTTAAATGTTTGCACTAAAGTTTGTTTTAGATGTTCAGTACTTTTACTTGAAAGTAACTAAAATTTTGCACCTTAAGGTGTTTTCTCCTATTTTATTCATAGAAATTTTAATATAATAGTTTAGATTCAAATGCAAGTTATAAAATACAGATTTTTGGAGCTATTTAGATGATAATATGCTAGAAAAACAAAAGGTCAATTGATTACATAGGAGATGTGCTTGCCTTATTTGTAACATTTTTAGACCAGTACGTAGGCATCCCTTTGTAATTCAAAGATTTTTTTTTTTTGGATTTGGTAATTCACAGATTTTATTATTAAATATTTGTGATAGAACGTAATATTATAATACTCCTAAAGTTTGTATAGATCCAAATTTGGTAATTAGTTTTGATGAGTTATAATAACATTCACATATTGTGACTATCACGATTATCATTAAAATTATTGTCTCAACTTTGTGTGAAAAATTAAAGAACATTAAAGCTTAGGAATAGTAGATCATAGGGTAGTTTGATAGATGGGAAGGCATTAATGTGTAAAGAGCACACATTTGTTTGAGTAAAAATTCTTTTCCAGAATTTTTGTCAAATTGCAGGGGGACTTGGGAACTGCCGTGCAATTCAGGAGCTTGTTGATATAGTGCAAGCACAAGATCCCATGATTGTGTTTTTGTTAGAAACATGGTCAGATAGGGAGCATATGAAGTGGGTCCGAGATAGGGTTTACTATGATGGGTGCTTTATGGTACCGAATGATGGAAGGGGAGGAGGTTTGGCTCTACTTTGGAAGGCCGGTGTAAATGTTTGGGTTGATAGTTTTTTGAAGTACCATATTGATTCAATTGTTCATGGTGGTTCGGAAAATGCGTGAAGGTTGACTGGATTTTATGGTGAGCCTAATACTAGTCAAAGAAAGGAGGGATGGAATATGCTAAGAATGTTGAGCTCAAGGCTGAAACTCCCATGGTGTTGTTTTGGGGATTTTAATGAATTATTTAAGGTGCAGGATAAAAGGGGTGGCGTTCCTAGGACACATAATTTGATGCAGGACTTTTGAGATGTCCTAGACCATTGTGGGTTTGTTGATTTAGGATTCTCAGGTCTAGATTTCACTTGGCACGGTATACATAGGGGGGAGTTGATATAGGAGAGATTGGATAAGGGTGTTGCAAACTATGAGTGGTTAGCTAAGTTCCCTACGGGCAGGATCAAACATCTCAACTGCTTTACTTCGGATCATAGGCCAATTCTCTTGTCATTGAATGAGAATGGGGAACATCAAAAGTGGAGACAGAAACCCTTTAGTTTTGAGGCTATGTGGGTTGAGGATCTAGGTTGCAAAGAGATAATTACTAAAGCTTGGGATTGTACTCCTGATGGTACGCCTATGTATGCAGCTACTGCAAAATTAAAGCGGTGCAAGAAACATCTGAAGGCAAGGAGTTGGGATCACCTTGGAAATGTTTTGAGAAAAATTAAAATAGCAAAAGAGTAGCTCTAGAGGGCAGAGGAAGTTTCTGCCAACTCTAGTAATCTTGAGGAAATAGTTCGTTTGAAGAAAGAGTTGAATTCTTTGTATGACAAGGAAGAAAAGATGTGGCAATAGCAATCTCGGATTCAATGGCTGAAGGGGGGTGATCAGAATACTAAAATTTTTCATGGTTCTACTACCCAAAGGAAGAGGAGAAATTTTATTAAAGGGCTGCGTGATGGGAATGGGATGTGGCAGGAGGATGAGGAGGTAGTTTAGGCCCTTTTGATTGAGTATTACTCTCTACTCTTCACTTCCTCATCTCCTCATGATTTGGAGCGCATTGTGGAGGGGGTTCAACCCGTGGTATCAAATGAGATGAGGGTAGCTCTCGCAAATACTTACACCAAGGAGGAGGTTGGAGTTGCAATAAGGGAGATGGCTCCGCTTAAAGCTCCAGGTCATGATGGTATGCCTCATCTATTTTTTCAAACTTATTGGACTGATGTAGGTATGGATATTACCCAGGTTGTGTTGTCTTGCTTAAACTTGGGCTCCATTCTTAAATCTATCAATCATGCCTTCATTACTTTGATCACTAAAGTAAATAACCCAGAGAGAGTGTCTGATTTCAGACCCATTAGCTTTTGTAATGTAATTTATAAAATTGTCAGCAAAGTGATAGCCAATCTTCTTAAGCCTATGCTTAACTCTATTATTTCAGAGACTTAAAGTGCTTTTATTGCCGACAGATTGATTACTGATAATATCTTAATAGCATTTAAATCTTTGCACCATATGAAGACTAATTGCACAGGAAAGAAAGTCTTTATGGCAGTGAAATTGAATATGAGTAAGGCTTATAATAGGGTGGAGTGGAGCTTTCTAGAAAAAATCCTCCTCAAACTGGGTTTTCAAAATTTTTGGGTGGCTTTGATTATGGAGCGTATTACCACAATGTCATACTCTATCCTTGTGAACGAGGAACCAAAGGGTCTAATCACTCCATCAAGAGGTCTAAGACAAGGGGATCCTCTTTCTCCTTATTTATTCTTGTTTTGTGCAGAAGGGTTAAATGCGTTGTTTCGTAATGACGCATTAAAAGGAGAAATACAAGGGTTTTCTATTTGTCGAAATGGGCCTAAACTGACCCATCTATTTTTTTACAGATCTACCTTGAAGGAGTGTAAAAAGATTCAAGAACTTCTTACTTATTATGAAGTAGCTTCGGGCCAAATGATTAATAAAGAGAAAACTACCCTATTCTTTAGCAGGAACACGTGCAATCCTAGGAGGCTATCAAGGTGGCTTTAAATGTGCCTGCCATTCAGCACTATGAGAAATATTTGGGTCTACCTTTATTTGTGGGACAAAATAAGACGACATGTTTTACTCAGATCAAAGAAAGAATATGGGCAAGAATGCAAGGATGGAAGGAAAATCTCTTATCTTAGGTAGGAAAGGAGGTTATGATCAAGGCTGTGGTTCAATCTATTTTTGCCTACTCTATGAGTGTTTTCAAGCTTCCGTTGGGAGAGTGGGGAATGGTCAATTAATAGATGTTTGGAATCACCATTGGCTGCCTAATCCGGCATGCAGCAAAATCATCTCTCCTAGGGCCGATTCTTCAGTGACTTGAGTTTGTGATATTTTCTACTCAGATACTAGGATTTGGAATCCTGGGCAATTGGCGGAATGCTTCCTTCCATGGGAAGCTGAGATGGTGGCTAGGATTCCTATCTGTGAAGATTGGGATGAGGATATTTTAATTTGGCCGTTAACTTTAGATGGTGAGTACAATGTTCGTAGCGCATATCGTATGCTTGTTGCGGCGGAGTGTAGTTCTATGCTGAGTTCATCTTCCTCGAATCCTTCTCAGGCTTTTTGGAAGGCCATTTGAAAGATCAGGGTCCTAAATAAAATTCGGCATTTTGTTTGGCGTGCTGTGAAGGACTCTCTCCCTACTAAACAAAATTTGAAGACAAGACATGTTCCGGTAGATGACATTTGCGATGGATGTGGTGATCATGTGGAGTCGATATTGCATTATTTATGGTTGTGCGATCAGGCCAAGTCTGTTTGGAGGTCGGACCTGGGGTTTAGCTTTTTATTTCGAAAAGAGTTCAGGTCCATGCATGATATTTTGGAGGAGGCGTTCAAAAATGGTTCCGGATTTAGAGTTGCTTTGCTGGCTTCAGTGGCTTGGTGCTTATGGCAGCGACGCAACAGGTTGAGGGAACACCAACCTTCTTGGCAACTTCATGAGATTGGTGAGAAAGCATCGGCGTTGGTTCATGAGTTCTGGGAGGTACACAAACAGGAGGTGAGGAATCCGGTTTGACGGCAACCAGTCCACTGGTCTCCACCACTCGACGCCTGTTACAAAGGTAATTTCGACGCTGCCCTTTTTGATGGTTCAGACTGTGCTGGGATCGGAGTTGTGTTTCAGGACTCTTCAGGGAACGTTATTACTGCTTTAAGTCAACGAATTGGCTACACACCTTCGGTTGAACTGGCTGAAGCTATGGCAGCAAGGAGGGCCGTGGTTTTGGCTAAGGAATTAAGTCTGTTTGATGTCATTATACAAGGGGACTATCTTCGGGTTGTTCGAGCTTCGGAGAATTCTGGTTCGTGCAAGACTTTGTTTGGCCAGGTTGTAGAGGAAACTAAGCGGCTGGGGTGTACGTTGTGGCATTGTCATTTTCAACATGTCCGTCGAGAGGGGAATAGGTTGGCTCATGGCCTAGCTAGAAGAACAGTTTTATCTGCTAACACTGATGTATGGGTAAAAGAACTGCTTAGTGACCCGGAGGATGTATTCTAGTTTGATTTTGTTTAATTCTTTAACAAAATTTTGCTTACCTTTTTCTCACAAAAAAAAAAAAGAAGAAGATCGAGACATTTTTTATTATTTAAATTACGTCTCTCCCCTTCCCCTCCAAACAAAGGTGGAAAATAATTTTTTTTTTGGGAGAAAAAAGGGAGGAAAATAAAACTTAAAAGAGAGATTGTAAGAAAAATGAATTAATATTGTTTGCCCTCGGATTGTTGACACTAATTCATTCATTACATATTAATATGGATATTCGGCTTTTAATGAAATAGTAAAGTTTTGGACTCATTCTACCAAAAAATAAAAAAAGTTCTAGACTCAAGCTAGCAAACACTACAACAAAATGTACTTTTAGTGACGAAAATTAGTGAGGAAATATTTTTCGTCACTAAAAATACAGCTTTAGTGACGAAATATGAATTTCGTCGCTAATAATGAAAAAAATTATTACATTTAGCGACGAAAAATAAATTTCGTCGCTATTGTGATCTGAAAAATAAGCGCCACGGAGGGAAACTTTGGCGCCAACTTAATTAACCTATAGTGACGAAATATTTCGTCGCTAAAAGTTGAAATTTTTAGTGATGAAATATTTCGTCACTGTAGGTATTGCTATGGATAGTTTTAGTGACGAAAATACTTTCGTCGCTATAAGTAAGTATTAGTGACGAAAAATAGTCGTCACTAAAAAAATAAAGATTTTGCACTTCTATGTTTTTAGCGACGAAATAACATTTCGTCACTAAAAGTATGCTTTAGTGACGAAATATTAATTTCGTCACTAAAAACAATAATAGATTTTTTAGTGACGAAATATGATTTCGTCACTAAACGTATGCTTTAGTGACGAAATATGAATTTCGTCTCTAAATCATAAGAATGAGTACATTATTAGCGACGAATTCGAGTTCGTCGCTAAAGGTATCCAATAGTGACGAATCCAAGTTCGTCACTAAAAGCTTTGTGCATATATAAACTTAGGCGCCAACCAAAAAAATTATTCCGCCAAACTAAATTTAGCTACAGCGACGAAAATGTTCGTCGCTAAAGGTGTTAGAATTAGACTTTTAGCGACGAAAATGTTCGTCGCTAAAGGTGTTAGTGCTAACACTTTATGAGCTTCAGCCCCTTTTTATCATTTTTTTCACTTCTCTTTTCTGGTTTTTCCTTTGCTTCAGCCACTTATGAGCTTCATACCCACAAAAAATCTTTCCCCACAAAATCCCTTTCATCAGATTTAGCGACGCACCGGCGATGATCCCAGTTGGACGCAAAGGCGACGCGACGCACCGGCGACGATCCAGGCGTCGCGCTTAGTGTCGCGACGCCTGGATCGTCGCCAGTGCGTCGCGCCCAGTGTCGCGACGCCTGGATCGTCGCGACGCACCGGCGACGATCCAGGCGTCGCGCTCAGCGTTGCGACGCCTGGATCGTCGCCAGTGCGCCACGCCCAGTGTCGCGACGCCTGGATCGTCGCGCTTAGCGTCGCGACGCACCGGCGACGATCCAGGCGTCACGCTCAGCGTCGCGACGCCTGGATCGTCGCCAGTGCGCCGCGCCCAGTGTCGCGACGCCTGGATCGTCGCGCTTAGCGTCGCGACGCACCGGCGACGATCCAGGCGTCGCGCTCAGCGTCGCGACGCCTGGATCGTCGCCAGTGCGCCGCGCCCAGTGTCGCAACGATCCAGGCGTCGCGCCCAGCGTCGCGACGCACCGGCGACGCTTGTGATGGTCTGCTCAAATTTTTTTTTTTCTCTCTTTACCTTTTTGCTTTTGAATGCTCTAATCATTTGCTCAAATTTTATAGCTTTGTGTTAATTTGAATGTGTTCTCTCTTTTGCCTGAGAAAAGCAAATCTTGCTGTTAATCCAGGATATGGTCTGCAAACCGAATGGTTTCACGGGATAAGGTACCTTTTTCTTCTACGTTTTTTTTTTTAAATTTTCTTTTCTACTTCTTATTTGCTGAGAAAACTGTTGGTTAAAGTTTCGATTTTCTGGCTTTTCACTAGAAATAAAATGGTGGGTTGGTATTTTCAATTTTGTTTAATTCGATAACCATTGATTTGATTTTCTTTGTTGTGGGTATTGGTGAGTGAACATTGCAGCGGGATCCGATGAATTCGTGGGTGTCTATTATTGGGAATATCAAGTATAAATTTTTTTATATTGGAGGATATCAGATGGCTCATAGAGTTTTGAGAGACTACGGCAAGGTAAATTTCTCAATCTATCAATTATCTTTTGTGAGAATATTTAGTTAATGACTTGTGCAATATGATGATATTGTGATTGTAATTTGAATTTCTTATTTACTCTTGAGGAACCGATCCTTGTATATCTCTTGAGATTCTGGATTGGGAATTTGTCAAATTGCTGCCTGATTATCTAACAAAGTGGTAAATTTTTGGAGTTATGCTTGTCAATGCGTGTTGCTCCAGTCCACCTTGCTATCTTTCCTTGTTCAGTATGCATTTGTGCTAATTACATTTCAATCTTGTTGTGAAACTGTTTTATCCAAAACTTGAACACAGTTTTATCCAAAACAGTTTTATCAAAAAAAAAAATTTGTTAATTTTTGTTTCTAAATGCTTGATGTTAATTTTTCTGCTTGATGTTAATTTTTTTTTTTTTTTTGGTTTGAAATTTGTTCTCTGTGGTAGGATAATTTGTCTTAAGTTTGAATAGAGACTGTTCTCATTTTGTACAGATTGTTTTGGATGAGGGCTGTGCTGTTGTTGTTTGTGAACAGGAATGATGATTGTGGTTGTGGAATGGTGATTGTTGTGAAATTGTTTTGGGTCTCGGTTTTGAAATCAATCATAAACTCTTATTTTTACATGTTGATGATGCGTATATCTGCTTTGTTCTATGAATCTGAAACTTTTATCTTTTGTTTTGTTTGATTTATGTTTTAGTGAGAAGTGAAAGTGATTGTTCTTTTGGGTATTTGTGGTTAACCATATGATGAAATATACATTTGAAGCTTATTATTGTGGATGTTTGAGTTGCAGGGCAGATGGGTTTTCTAGTTAAAAACTTAGCTTGAGCAAAATAAGTATATTCTAGTTAAAAACTTATAAAACTCTATATATACTTGTGATGTTGGAAATTAGTTTTGTGGTGGGTTGTTGTGTTGGAGCAAGCGGGTGGCTTGCATGGTGTTATAAGGTGGCTTAAATTCATATTGGGAGTTTTTTTAATTTCTTGCAAATGTGAATGAAATTTGTTGATTAGTAGCAATTGCGTTCCTTTATTCAATTTCAATACTTGTAAGAATATTCTCAATTTTTTTAGGAGCAAGGGTTATGATGACGGTTTTAACTATGGGAGTGGTTCATCTTCAAGTTAAATCACTTATTGGTAACACTTGATTTTTTATGTATCATTTGAAACTAATTGTTAGAAATTTTTTTATAACATAGTTAATGTTTTTACTTTACGATTTTAATGTAATAGTGTTTTTATATTTGTGCAGATTTCTTATTGGTGGCTTTAGGGGATTTATTTTTGGCATTATTTGAAGACATATGAGGACATCTTTTGGCTCTAGGGGGTTCTAATTATATTATGCTACATTTTTTGTATTATTATAAAACATTTTAAGTTATTGTATGTGTTGCAAACAATTATTGTATGGAAGGAGTTTGAATTTGATACTTGTTTTAATTTTAACTTGTGGAATGTATGGATCGATTTTTTATAAATGTGTTGTTGAAATAAATGTGTTAATCAAATGTGAGGTTTTAATAATGTAATGATAATATTAACGTCATGAAAATAATAAAAACAGAAAATATGTTTTAGTGACGAATTTTTTTGTCACAAATATGGGAACAAAAAATTGTTTTAGTGACGAAATATTTCGTCACTAAATGCAGTGGAATTTTGTAAGAAATGGTTTTAGTGATGAAAATTTTCCTCACTATATGTGCATGGATTTTCTTAAAAATAATTTTAGTGACGAATATTTTCGTCACTATATGTACCCGAAAATAATTTTAGTGACGAAATTTTTCATCACTAAATATGATTTAATAAACTGAAATGGTTTTAGTGACGAAATATTTTCGTCACTAAATACTGTTTTTAGCGAGGAAAACATTTAGCGACGAAACGTTTTCGTCGCTAAAAGTTTTTTTTTTTTTTTACCAAATTGGACTTTTAGTGACGAAATTTTTCGTCGCTAAAAGTCGCCAGGACTTTTAGCGACGGGGCTACAGCGACGAAACGAATTTCGTCACTAAAAGTCCAATTTCGTCACTAAAGGTTCTTAGTGACGAAAAACTGGACTTTTAGTGACGAATTTTTTCGTCACTAAAAATACATTTTCTTGTAGTGAAATTATAGATGTTAGGATTGCAAAAAATAATTCATTCATTATATACTAATATTATAGATAGCAAATTATAAAGGTTAGGATTGCTAACAATAATTCATTCATCGCATATTAATATTATAGATGTTATGAGATTGGAAGAAATTTTTTGAAGAAAGCAATTTATTTTTCCAATATTTTAAGTTTAATTTTTTTTTTTTGTTTCCACCATAATCTTCAAGTGACCAAGGATTGTTTTGCAAAATCTAATTCTGCAAATGTGAGGTTACGTCTCATTAGTGGTTGTATCTGTTAATGTTCACAATACAATGTAGGCATGCTTAATATAAAAATATTAACATTAATAATAGGAATTAAATTTTTTTTTTCACTACTATTCAGTGTTTCTATACGTAAGCACGAGTTACATGCTAGTTTCATTAATATAAAAACACGAACATGGGCATAAATTTATATATAGTTATGAATTAAATAACTAAATAATTATATATTAACTAAATATTAATATATTATATATAATTAATATACTCATATACTAAACAAGTCTTTAGCTACATTTTTAGTATTTTTATTTTGTAAATATAAGATCTAAAAGCTCACTTAAATCATTTTAAAAAAATGTTATATATTTTTAACTAAACATATTTACTATTATTAGTTTAATAGTTATATAAAAAGACTTATTATTTATTTTTATAATTTTTATTAAATTATTTATGATGTCACCGATTTGACCATTGGTCCGACCACGATTGGACCATAAAATCGATAACTAGTCCTTTTCTTGTTCTTTATTCGTACCAGTTTTTAAAACCATATTTTACACCTATTTGTTTGCTTAAGGTCACTTCCTCAATGATGGAGTAAATCATCCTCTCGTATAGTAACATGACATGTGTAGTCAATCTAGTGGTGAGATTCAATTTTTTATTTTTTATTTTTTATTTTTTTGGGAAGAAGGTGAGATTCAGCTAATATCCACAGTCTTGAACAATTTAATAACTTATAAAAATTCATTACTTTCTTCCTTTGGTCTTTTAACCACTAGCATAATTTTTATACAGAGGTGACATCACATCATATGCCACATTTAAATATTGAAAATAATATACCCATAATAATTAGAAAACCCAAATTTTTATTTTTATTTTTTATAGAAGTGAAAACGCAATTTATTAAGGATAAACTTTAGCTACAAAATTTGTTGTAGCATAAGGCTACAAACTCACTCAACAAAATAAATATTACAACATATTTTGAAAATCTAACTGTTAAATTGCATGTTCTTTACGCCCTTAATACATATGTTAAATTTTGTGTTAATCGAATATCATTTACTATATGATCTATAAGCTTATATTTTGTGCATAATTTTAAATTACAAAAACTTGTAATTTAAAAAATTTATTGATGACATAGTTATTGATCTTTAATTTTCTTGAAATTTTGCAAGCATGAAGGATATGAGAAGAATATGTAATTTAATGGTGGATTTGTCAAAATTCACCGTTGCCATTTATTATGATTATCTTTTCTACCTCCATGTCCATGTCCATATATGGCCACTAACACAACCAAATTAATGGCCGTTGTCTGTGGCACTTTGAGTCTCTGACCACTATGGTTGACACTGATGCCTGTAGTGCTGGAATTAACCGTCTTTTTCTTCAGCTTTTTCTATACCATGATGCAGGCACCAATTACCTAGTGGTGCTATAATTATTTAATGCCTTCTTCCTAAACCAAGTGTAGAGAGATATTTGATAACAAAAGTCATCATCTGATGGAAATATCCTTAAAATAATCATCGACTCTATGTCTAATTGCCTATTAAGTTTTACAGTGTTAGAACTAGTGGCCTTGAACCAAAAATAGCTTATAAGAAAGGGTTTTGAACTGGTGATAAGTTCAGAGAAGATTAGGGTGTGTGCATAACTTATTAAAAAAAAAAAAAACCTTAAGGGAAGAATTGGAGAGAGAAAATGAGGTTAACTTCTTTGGCTCTTTTATATGATGCCCCATATCTAGTGCAAAACCAAAATAAGTTGATTGAAAGTGCCCTTATGATTGATAATGGTTTGGTTTTCATAGATATGGGAGAATTTGAACCTATGGCTTCCACTCCATGATGGTTGCCTTTTATCATCACATCAAGATATCAATGGATTTGTTTTTGATATAGCCATATAGACGGGATTTGAACCTAGGTCCTTTATTTGATAACAAGAGACTTTATTAATTAAGCTAATTAGAGTTCAAAATAATAGTTTGGATTAAAATGTAGTGCTAAACATATTCAATTGACGTTAAAACAAGATTTTGTAGGAAACATACAATAATCATCCATTCATAACGAAAGTGGAATAAAGCAGTGACTTGCTGGAAACTAGGAGTCTTTGCTTTATTTAGGACATTTGATGGATTCTGATAAAATAATTTCAGGCTAGGCTCAGTTAAAAATGGGCTAAGCAGCAAAACCAAATACTATGCTGCTTGTGCTTGGATTGGTTGGTGGAAAATGCATTTAACTTCAGTCCAATCCTAATTAAGCTTAGCTTGATGCAGTACACTAGCTTTCTGTGCTTAGTTTTCAGGGTAATGCTTTCTATTTCCTCTGTATTTAATTTGGAAAGTGCCTGCTTCTGACCTAAGCCTCATGAAATTGAGTCTTCTATTATTATTTTTTTTGGGGGTGGGGTGGTGTTGGGTGTTGGTGTGCTCTCACAGAGAGAGAAAGAGAGAGGTGTGAACTTGTTTTGCATTGTGAAACCAAAAAGTTGTCATTAGATTTTGGCAGAATCTGTAAGAGACCTGGTTTCCAGAATCTTAGTTTACCTGGAATTGAACTTGCTGGGTGAAGCCAAACTGCATCACAGTTGATGTTGGTAAATATGTTAAGATTTCTTTTATGGGCTCCTGACAAAGAAGATTTGGTTTTGGACTAGCTCCTCAAAACTAATGCATTATTTGCAAGAAAGAAATAGATTTCTTGGTTTTATTGTATGTACAATGCTTGATGTGGATATTTTAATTGAGGATTTTGATTTGCATTTATTCAATGAAATATGGACTTATCAAAAGAAAAAAAAGAAAAAGAAATTGAAGATTTAAATTGATTTTTTATTAGGAAGGTTATCAGGCCTCTTTTTCTGTAGGCCCATAAATCATGATAACACTCTTTAACGGTGCTTGCTAAACAAAACATGAGATGGCCATAACTAGTGCTGTAGTAGTTGACGTTGTTCTTTTGTTTAATTAATTTATTGTTCCTCTACGCATCAAAATTGTCACATTTTACGATTTTTAGTTCTATTTTTACCGAGCTAATGGCTCTATTTCATTGGAGTTATGGATTTCTAAATGGGCACGGTTGGCCCAGTGTACTCTGCTTCTGGGTTTGGTAAACTTCATGATAGCGTTAAGGAAAGGATAGATCCTTGCGGCGAGGAATTACAAAACTCTTGTCTCAATATCCCAGGTGCTGTATTTATAACATAACATGAGATCGAAGATTACTTGGATTTTCATCTGCTTATCAAGAAAAAAAAAAGTGAGAGGATTACTTGGCTTTTCAGGTATTAAATTGGTAGTGCTGTATTAAATTAATAACTTGTGAACGAATTTAAGCTCTTTATTTGATTTTAAATACTCAGGTGCAAGATAATAGCTCATTTGTTTTTGAGAAACAAACACACGCACACAACAAGCTATACTCTAAAGCCATAGTAGATAAGTAGTTCAATTTTAGAACATATGTGACATCTTAGAACTTGTATTTTTAAAATATTTTTCCTCATTGCTGAAGGCATTAAGTATGTATAATGTTGAGTCAACTGGTTGTAATGAAATGCTTTTGGTTTATTCCCATATATATAGATTTGTAAATTAAGTTAAGCAATTTTTTGCTGAGTGTTTATTAAAGAGCACGATCGTTGACTACTATTGATAATTGATGGCATAATTTCCAATTTCCATTTTAACTAAATTTTAAAACTAAGTCTAATGTGATATTCAAATATTAATTCATAAGAGGTCTCAAGAATACGGAGGAAAAAATTCTATTTACAAGAGGATGGCTTTATTCCCTGCAATTTAATTCAATGGCAAATTTGATGTTTTATTTGACTCCTAAAGAGAGTAGAGTTGTTGTGATTGCAAAGAGAAGGGTAGAGCTACCAAGGAGAATTCACGGTTACAATATATCTTTTGATGGTATTTTGTTTTAGAGAAGATGAAATTATGGATTATTTTTTATGGAATAGGTTGAATGAGTTACAAATTTGAATGATTAGAAGTTTTTATTTTCTTGTTTTTGAATGGGAATTTTTTAAGACCAACGTTTTCAAAAGGATAACATAATGCTTTAACTACTTAATTTCACAATATCCACGAAGATAATAAACCAACTAAACACTCAAATAACCCATATAAACTAAAATAAAGGATTTATTAACCACAACATGTTAGGAAACCAAACACCTACTTTATTTTGGGGTCCAAAGAAAAAACCTTAATCAGCCATCTGTTGTGCAGCACCCTAACCCACTTATCAAATAAGATAACCCTCCCAAAACCAAAATCCATACTCATAAATCATGGTTTAAAGTCTTCACTTAATTGATGCTCAAGTTTGGTGTAGTATTTGAATTGCCTTCCTGGAGTGAGGAATGGGCTGAATAAGTAACGATAATACACTATCTTTAGTTTTTTGGTCTGCAACACCGAACCCATCTTCATATTGGTACATAAAATGACCCATCCTTGCAAGGTTCATTGCAATTTCAATAAATGTTTGACAGAATGGAGAACTTGCAACTCTCTCTTCGTTCACCTTCTTCCATGCTGTACTAATCAAAGACTTCACATACTCACGAGCGTCTTTCTCACTAGCACCAGTTTCATTCATGTAACATTGGATTGATTTTGGAACATCACCTCTTTTTAATTCATTCTAAGTTTCCAAAGAAAAAAAAAAAACATTGTTAGGCTATGCTTGTGTGAAGTAGTTGAAAGCATTTTTAATGAAACTATTAGGTTAGTGTGATTAGCATACTGTAGATGTTCCAAGATCATCTGTAAGTCGTAGAATCATTGATGACCAATAGAATATTTTGGGGTACTCTTCCAAGCAATCCAAGGCTTCCTTCGTTATTGGATTGGTGACCATAAAGTAAGCATGCATTAGTATAACTGGTGTTGATATTGAAATCCATGCATTCTTAAGGTATTCTTCAAGGCTTGGTATATATCCGTTGTAGTACCACTTTGCCTCCAACAAATAAGATCTACATAAATCTGCCCACTGAAATAATTATAATGGACCATGAATCAGAGGAATTAAAATCATCATGTATTTAAGAGAAAATGTTAACAATAAGCAATGATAGATTTAAAAGCTCTATTCATGCCAATACCGCTTTTTTCAAGTACCAAATGATGTGGAATCCTTGTTCCTTAAGGGGATCAAAAGCCATTTCATTAACAAAGTTGTAGAGAATGAGGAAACATATCTTCATATAATCTGGAAGCCGATCCATTGCATTGATCTCCCATCTGGAGTCACACAAAAAATGAAACAGTAATTTTTTAGTTTTTATATCAAAGGGGATGAGGCGTAATGCACTAATGTGATTTATACAAACCTCTCAATGGCATCTGTGAAGAGCTTGAGTTCATCCAATGTTCCATGTACGTCATAAACATCATCTACTATCGTTAACAGTGCACCCATCTTTGTTAAATTTATCCTACAACACCCATACTGAGGTTGATCTATCATACCCATTGACCAGAAGAAAAGCTCCATTAGCCTATCCCTTGCAAATCTCAAATTTTCTCCAAGCCTAGTGTTCTTCCACCACCTTTTTATGGACAAAACAAGATAATATCAATTTTCTAAAATTAAAATTTAGGCTATAATAAACTTGATTATTTGTTTTATGTTGCCATGAGATTTGATTTTAATTTTAATATTTATCATTGTACACTTCAATAGTTCAATAGAGAATCAATATAGTCCTTCAAGGCTTGTCAATAACTAAGTAATTAACGTATTAATTATATGTTAGATGAAGCTCAACTTAATGTGAGAAATAATAAGCTTTTTTAACCTTGACACTTGTTTTAGATCTTCTTGGTGGACTGCTTGCACCATGTTGAAATCCATTTCTGCAAGCTTAAGTAAGATAGGGTTCATGTCTTCTTTATTCCTATATATATCAATAAACCACCTTGTTTCAAACTTTATTATTCTCCAATGCAGTGGAAGCTCCAAGGCATAAGTCACCATAACAGAAAGAGTTTTATCTTTATTCTGCTTGACATATTCTTGGAGGTGCTTGGTTGCAAAATTTCTCAATTCCTCCAACATATTCTCACTTTCTGTCAAAAGGAATGATGCTTCATACAAGGATAGTATACCCTTGGTTTCCTCACAAAGGCATGCCTTGAATTTCCCTCTCTCATCCTTGAAAATATTGAAAACTCCTGCAATGACCAACGCAATAATTATTAACTATATTATGGTAGTATGTACACTGTCAAATCCAAGAAATAAACTTTTTACCTGAATGTACACTTTCCATTTTAGGTGAATTGGAGATGAATTTATTCCGTTAAAATAGCCAAATGTTTTTTTTTTTTTTGTTTTTTTTTTTTTTTTTTCGTGTTTCTAAATTACCTTGAGAGATGTTATATCCATGTTGTCTTAGGAGTCTAAATTTAAGAGTTGTGGCATATAAATTCTCCGTCCCCCACGTATCACCACTTTGATCATTGTTGTATAGACCTTCCAATATTCTCTTCATCTCTCCCTCGAAGTGATGAGATAATCCAAGTCTTTGCAAGATATCTATCAGCTCGAGTTGCTCTAAAGGATCCACCACTTTGTGAAGCATCATCCTCAATGTTCCTTCAACATATTACTTTGTGCAGTGCAAGTTTCTCCCTACATCACAATTTTATCATTAGGGGCCAGTCAGTTTCCAAGTAATATATAGTCAGAAGCACTAGTAAAACGATATAGCAATTGAAAACAATAACAAAATGATACCACATATTTGTTTCTCAGTGACTGGATGTAATCATAGTCCCAGATGGAAGGTTGGTAATTTGCTGATCGCCGAACGATAATGGAATTATTTGAAGTATTGCTGTCTGCCATGCCACTGCTAGCTAGTTGGATGTTATACTAAGTGAGACTGAGCTTTAGATGGGGGAGGTGTTCCTCTGAAATTGCAAGTAGGTTACATATATATTATCCATTGAGGCAGAGTTTTTGTGGGTTTTGCGGTTGAATGGGTTATTATTTGAAAAGACTGAGAGAAAAAGAAAGAAGCAGATAGAATAAATAGAGAGACAAGAGAAAGAAATTAATTTGTAAAACGATAACTGTATTACATAACTTGATACTATACATTGTCCTAATTACAAGTCCCAATGAAGCAAGTAGGTTGAGGAGTCCAAATCTTCTGTCTCATTTTTCTTGTTCCACCCTATGCTCCACTAATAAAAACTTGCCACATGTCCAACCTTCTTAATTAAATAATAATTATATGCTTTTCTGATTCTATTAACTAAAATAAATAAATAAAACCCAACACATCCCCACCACCCCACCATAACCATCAACCTTCACTGGCAGCACTATCAAGAGATCACCGACGTCATCAACGCTGCTAGTTATAGCCATCCACTGCCACCTTTGTTTTCAAATCTTTAACTTTATTAGTTTTGTGACCTCTTGCTAGTGGGTACCCCATATCCATGACCGCCACTTTGTCTTCAAATCTATGTTTGGGTACCCATCGTCTTCTTCAATGAATACAGAAGTCAAAAGGTTTTGCTAGTAGTTTTTGTCATCAGATGATGGCATCGGCGAAAACTCACAAATGGGACCAACGATTACAAATATCTCCTTGATCCACATGCCCCTCATGGGCATCACGCTGATCCAAACTAATCTCACCCACTGTGCCATGAGCTATCAACCATGGTTTACTTTAATTAATTGCTTGCACACTATCAGAGATGAGATTGGTTACCCAAAAATTGAATGTTTACATAAAGCAAAACTCATGAAACCCAATAACTGCAAAAATCTCACTCAACTGACCCATTAATCAATCTCTTCCTAGTGGCGGTGGGGGTGGGGGTGGGGATGTGGACCTGATGGCGGATGGCAATGACTGGCGGCGGAATTGATGAAGCCAGAGATCTCTTGCTAGTGGTGGAAGGTTGGTGGGCTGGGTTTTATTTATTTATTTTAGGTAATAGAATCAGAAAAACACAAAATTAGAATTTAATTAAGTAGGTGGGACATGTGGCAAGTTTTTATTAGTGGAGTATAAAGTGGAACAGAAAAAGTGAGACAGAAGATTTGGACTCGTAGGTTGAGAGCCATTGACAAAGGCCTTTGATATAGCTTATTATGGTTTTTTGGGTACGTATTTACTACTTGGAAACATATACGTTAGATATGTGCCTTTATATGGATTTTGTATATCCTGTACTTGGCATATATGTTGGGTAGCTTGGGAGATCCTCATCCATATATCTATCCATTATTATAATTCATATCACGTATAACATGTGTAATAAAAGTTGTTTCCTGGTGTGGGTGGGTGGACGTGGGTACCTCTGGTCAGCTCCTCATCTACCGTCGGCTTGGGATAAAAAAATTATATATATATAAAATATTTTTTTATTAATATAATTTGCTTTTAAAAATGTTTTTATACACCTAATGACGAGCCCAAAATCAAACAATAATACAAATCAGTTCATTCCAAAACTAAACAACAACACAAATCACAAATATATATATGTGTGTGTGTGTGTGTGGGTTCTAGTTAACTCAACTGGTAAAAATTCTGATGGTTGTATAAGAGTTTTGGAGTTTAATCTCAGTCTACACCAAAAATTGATTGGTGTTTTGGTCTGATGATAAAGAGCTATTATCAAGAGCGAATGCCATAGGTTGAAACTCTCTCTCTCAAAAAAAAAAAAATATATATATATATATATATATATATATATATATATTGTAGGGTCCAAATTTGTAGCCCAGGCCCAAAAGGTTTGGATTATGAGCCAGACGAACTCGGAACAATGAATTTGTAGAGAGTGGGTGACAAAGCTAGGCTAAATGTAAATCTATCGATAATTAGTTGACATAAGAACACTTGAAAATTAAATTCAACTCAAGTCCGAAGAGGACTGTTCTTCATTCAAGGATGGATCTCACTCTTAGAATAATTTTACAAATTTTTTCCTGCCCCTTTCTTCAGAGGCTTCTTATATTTATATATTATCCTCCTACTTCATCATCACCGTCTACTTGTTCTTCATCTAAGCCTTCACTTGAGTACATGTCATATCAGATATCTGCTTCAGGTCTACGTGAGTGGTGGTAGCTGAAATTGCACTATTCAGGGGTCTTCTCCACATAAATGCGGCTAGGAAAGCTGCTGCAGTGCATTAAATGCGGTGGTAGCAGCTTTTCCTTTTAGATATTTCTCTGCTCATCATCTCCAGGCATGTCCAAAACTTGTTCTTGTCGCGGAAGCAGTTGGGAAGATCATTCAGACTTTCAGGATATTTGTTTGATCGAGTCCCTTTGCAATCCGAGGAGAATGATGTCTTCGGACCGATAGGGTTCTCTTCGGACTGATCCTATCGTTCACTTCCAGCTACATTTCTTCCACCAGGACTCCTTCCTAACCCCTTTTTCTTCTTCGGACACATAGTGATGTTCGAATTGGGCCTTAGGCCCGCCACGATGTTGGGCTTTTACACCCACATATATATATATATATATATATATATATATTTTTTTTTCTCTCTCTCTATCTCTCATGAGTTTCATCTCATCTCTCTTTTCTATTTGACTATCTCTACATCTCTGAATCTATGAGTAAATTAAGAGTAAGTATTTATGAGTTATGAGTATCTCTCTTTTTATTATAAAAATTTACGTTAGATATATGCCTTTATATATTGTTTGGGAAATTCTCACCCGTATATCTATCCATTATAATAATTTACAATTTTATATCATGTTTAACATGTGTAGTAAAAGTTTTATCTTAATGTTGGTTTCCGTTAAGCTTTTTGGAAGATTCTCACTTGTAAAATCAATTGGTATTTTTGAGTCTAATAATAAAAAGTAATCATCTTATCATAAATTTAAATTATATTGTACGTAAAAAAAAAAAAAAAAAAAAGCTATGTCTTAAATGTTAGTACTCGTATATAATGGTTATCAACCATGGTTTTAAAAACCGAATTGGGCATCAAACCGTTTTTTTTCCAATTTTCGGTTCAACCCTGGTTTTTGACCGGTTTTTGGCTGGTTTTTCGGTTGTTGACCGGTTTTGGGGCTTTTAACCGAACCGAATTGGCTTCCGGTTCTCGGTTGAACCGGTCAGACCGGCCAGTCCGGTCCGGTTTTTAAAACAGTGTTATCAATGTCATCACTATATGTTGTACAGGCATAGATGTGCCATGACATTCTTCAGTCAAGTGTATCAAAAAGTTCATCTTAGGGAACTCTATTATTCAAACCTGAAAAGTTTACAAATTTCAAAATTATGATTAAAGTTAATTTAAAGAAATTTAAAAGAATTATATTATTTATAAGTGGATTTTAGTTAGTTTAACTGGTAAAATATCTGATAGTTGAATAAAAGATCTTAAAACTCTCTCAAAAAAAATATATTACTTATAATAAATTATTTTAATTTTCTAATTAACATAATTATCTTTGTTTTAATAAATATATTTTTAAATTTTTTTGAATTTTAGAGTTATAAAGCAACCCAACACCAAACAAATTTGAATTAAATTAGGTTTGATTTTTTTTTAAAAATTAATTTTAAGTAAATTTTGCAGGTTTCTTTTCTCTAATTTGATTTATTTATTTACTATTTTTTTTTTTTAGAAAACTAAGTATTTTAACACACACATAGGAAGAGAGAAAAATATCTTAAAGAAACTGACAGTGGTATATATCCAAAATGACCTAATTATTAGATACAAAACACAGACATTAAACTTCTTTAACTTACCATCATTTTCTAATGTGAAAACCATAAGGAAATGTATAGATTATTGTGTTGTCATTATCAAAGTGATATGCCACTACCATTGGCAGGGGTCGAGATCGATACCATAATAAGAAAAAAAGTTGTTGAGTACTCTCTTATAAAAAAAAAAATTGTCGTTGAGTGCTCAATACTAACTTAAGCTTTGAATAAAAAATTTTAATCATTTATTGAGCTTCTACTTTAATTATATTATTATTATTTTTGATAATTTGAGAATTGAGGCAAGAGAATTTGAACTTTAAATATTTTTTTAAAAAGAATACAAAGTGTCAACTATTTGAGCTACAAAGCTCTCAATTAAATATATTATTATTTGTTCTTAGTCAATTGAATATATGAAAAAGCTCATAAAAAAATTGATATATAATATATATGTATTTAATAAATATTAATAAATAAAATTAGAAAAATCTGAGGCTCATGTAGTTTGTGCTAACATATCCGAAATTGGACCCATTTCCATCTTTTCCCTTTCACTTTCTTGTTAACTGTTTATTACATCTCCTATACAGCACTAGAGTACTCAAGTTTCTTCAAGCTAGTACTTGGTTGTTCGGCCTAGCCCAAAAGAACAAAAACACTGGGACAGCATGCTGATCTTAAGATGTTCCGAATAATTCCTTCAATCTTGCTCACAATCACAAGTTAACCTATGTCTTGGGAAAGATCACGTTGTTGTTGGGGTTGGGATCTAGTTTTTAGTATCTTTCTAGAACGAATAATTGTAAATATAGAGTCCGAGTCAGAGAATACATTAATCATTTATTTTTAAAAATATTTTTTAGGGAATAGAAAATTTCGTCAAAAAAAATTAGTAACATTTTCATTTTTTCATAATATTTTTTTTTTTTAATTTGGTTTATAAATGTATGCCCTTAGGGCATATGTTAATAATTGAGATAAAGTCTATCGATTAGACATAGACTAAATCTATGTAATAATTGAGAGAGTCTATATTTGGATCTATGTTAACTCATGTAGTATAGTTTTTGGTGTTTGATGCGCCAAATGCTAAAAATTCAGCACTTGGCACACCTGATGCTAGTGCTCTATTTAACTCAACTTATCACCCAATAAGAGAGACGAAATAGATAGGATTCAAATTCTGTCTATATAAAAAAATAATTAATCTTTTGTTAAAGAATGAGTTAAAGAATCTTATGACTTGATGCTATTGTCTAGTTTTTCTTATACCACACAATCATGATTATGAATTGATAAAGAATTGCGCACCTTTCTTGGCAAACCAAGTGTCTCTTTTTCTTATTGAGTTATCAGCTCACCCTTTTTCCCCTCCAGTTTTAGATTGTGAAGAATACCAAGTTTTGGGAGTTTGATGTTGTGTTGTGAGCAGGAAAAGAAGCTTAGTGATTTTGGGATTGGGTAGTCTTCTAATAGTTCTATATTTATTGGCTAATTGGCATTATGTACATGAGGTTTGGATTTTGTTCCTCTTAAATTATTGGAGATCTATTTATAAATGAATTGATAAGGTATTTTGGATTTATTTGATTTAATTTTTGAGGATAAATTTAGTTGCTAAGAAGGCCTTGCGCACTTATAGGGTGCTTACTTTATAAGCATGCGGCGGTTGTCACGTGCCTATCTTTATAGTTGGGTTCGAGGCGTGACAAAAAGTGTAAGAGATGAATAGTACTCGTACGTAGAAATGAGTTAAAGAATCTTATGACTTGATGATATTGTCTAGTTTTGTTTATAGGTAACTTAGGGTCTATTTGGTAAGAGATTTCTGGTAACGTTGTTTAAATTTTGTGGAAATACATGTGAATGAAAAAATGTATGAAAATACGTGCTGTGGTGTTTAAATAACAGTTTTCGTTATTTACACACCATTATCAAACGGAGCCTTAAGTTTAAATTCTCTTCCTCCTAATTGTTGTTAAAAAAACAGAACAGTCCAAGTTTTTTTTCGTTGAATAAAAAAGTAGTAACCTTAAAGATGTGAACAAGCTAATTACAAGAATTACTGCTTTCTAGTAAATAAAATTTTCTTGGTCGATAATGGTTTTTTTTTTTTTTGGCCTTCTCGGCCTCTTCTTTTACTATGATTATTTTTTTCCTAGTCTTTTCTCGTCTCTCAATGATTTTCCCAGCCAAAGAAGAAAGTTACATTTATTTTTTTTGAGAATCAAAGTTACATTTAAAACTTAAATGAAAAAAAAAAAAAAAAAAACCAGCGTATTAATATTTGTTGAGACCACTAAAGTTTAGTGAGAAATAGACCTAACCCCCTTTTTTTTAGAGATAGAAAAAGACCTAACCTGAAACCAGTAATTAAATGACTCAGAGTATTCAAGTTAGAGCCTTTTTTTTTTTTTTTTTTTTTTTTTAATTTTTTTATTTTTTATATAGCTAAAACGATAGAATTGGGGCTATTAAAATAGCAATGGTAGATCATAGATGAGTCTAAATCTAATTATTGAGCCATTGACAATAAAACTGACCTGTAAGACAACCATGTTTTGATATTTTTATGGAAAAAAAGAAAGCCATTATTTGACCTTTTAGTGCCTTTAATGAGCAAAGGGTAAATTTTTTTTTTTTTGGAGAGAGTTTCAACTTATGGCATTCGCTTCTGATGATAGCTCTTTATTATCAGACCAAGACACCAATCAGTTTTTGGTGTAGACGGGGATTAAATCCCAGATCTCTTATACAACCATCAGAGATTTTACCAGTTGAGCTAACCGGAATCCACATGAGCAAAGGGTAATGACTAACGAGACACATGCAAATAAATTAAATTAAATATAGTCCCTTTTATTTTTAAACTGAAAGTATAGTCCCTACATAAAAATTTTATTCCATGATTCATTATGCTAAAATTAATTAATTTTTTTATAATAAAATAAGGGGATTTAAATTCTAAACATTTTCGTTAAAAATACTGAAAATTTTCTATCAATTGAGCAACAAAACTCTTAGAAGTATGCCAAAATTAATTTGTTTATTCAATCTATTTAACTTGTATACAACTTTTACACAATTTTTTTTTTTTTTTAAAATCTAGATATCTAATAAGCCAACAACAATAATTAAGCTCTCACAAATGATAAAGATACAAAAGAACAAAACAAAATTGCAGATAAATTTGGATAGCCATACAAGTGGACCAAACAAAGGAGAAACATCGATTATAACTCTCCACCAATAATGCAATCAAGGCCGGCCCACCTAACCAAAGAAAATATGATAGTCCAATCAGTGATGGCTTTATGATTTTTTTTTTTCTAGAGGGATAAATAAGAAGATAAATATTAGATAAAAAATGAATCTTGTGGTCTACGATATTTCTTTATTACAAATTTGTCCATAGTATTAGCAAGAAAATAAAATATAAACTATTAGTTCATTTGGCATATAGTTTCATAATACAATAAACATACTAATTATTATTGCTAAGATGAAATCTTGAAAATCATCTATTGTTTTCAAATACAATAAACATATTAATTATTGTGAGAAACCGCGCCCCCGTCCCTTTTTTATGGGTGTGTTGAGCCAAACCCACGTGAATGGGTGGAGTTGTGTTAATGCCTCTCAAAATGGAGGTTCGACTAGTTATATTTTCCCCTTTAGATTAAGGGTTTTACAATGGAGTAGCCACTTATTTAATTATTGGGATAAATAAGAAAACCAAAAGTGAAAAATTTCTCATTTATTAATTTTCAATTGAATTTACATTGATCATAGGAAAATTACATGGCTTTGGTCCTAGATACAATTTAAGATAAAGTACATGACTTTGTTTCTTAGTTACAATTTAAAAATCGAAAATTACATAGACAAACACTTGATCTACTAATCCTTGATCTAAGCTCGGATGCTATGTTACAAGGTGGGAAGGTGTTAGGCACCTACTTTGCCCAGTGAAACCGGTCTTCTAGATTATGGTGGCCAACATTCATATCATATCATCTAATATGCTAATTAATTTACATGTTGAATTCAATGTGTGAACATTCAAACATATTCAAGAGAATTTAAATAATTACTATCATGTTTTAATCCTAAATTCTCATCATGGCAACACAAAAAACATGTTAGGGAAAGAGGTTATACCTTCATGCAAGATCCATACGGTGGAAGATGAGACTTTTGGTAGAGGTCTTAAGGGAGGAGGAAAAAAGAAGAACTAGGAGAGGGAGAGTGAGTCTCACTCAATACCTTGAGTCTCAGGAAGACCAAGATATGACAAGACTATTCTACTTCACTAGAACTTAAGAGAGGAGAAGAGAGGGGGTTTTGGTGTGCTTTGGAATGAAGGAGAGGGGGGTTTATATAGTAGTGGTGGAGGAAATATTAATGGAAGGTCATTTAATGATGATTGACAAAGAATCATGAACCTAGATCTCATTTTAGCCCTGGGGAAAATCTGATGCATTAAATGGAAAGATTGGTAGGAGTGAGGAACAAGCCAAAATTCGGTTTCCCCATAGCTGCTGTAACAGCTTGTAGAGCCAACCTCAAAAAATCATATCTAACTAAATTCTGATCAGAATTGCCTCGTTCTTGTGCTCAAATTGAAGCCCCGGATGTCTAGTTTCTGGGAAAATTAACTTCATTCACAGATTCAAAATATTCTAGGAGATATTGATAAAATGGTGAGTAGAGGTCATTTGTTAGAAAATGGTTTCAGCACAATTAACATTAATAGGTCCCAAATTAGCTCCCAATTAACATTAAATGGCTCCAATTACTCCCATTTCAGACTTAATTGGTTCCAAATTTACTCTAATTAAAAGATAATTGCACAAATTACTCATTGAATAATTAATGTTTAACTATCTAATTAATTAGGTGTATGCAACCTCACCATAAAATGTAGTCCTAACCAATCAAATTATGACACATCATTGATCTCAAATTAATTAGAATTATAACCAATTGGAATCAATTGTTCATAATCACATATAGTCGGACTCAATTTGTGATAGTGCATCTCGGCCATTAAAACTTAATTTGATGATAACTTTCAATTTGATGGTCCGATTAGGGTTTATGACCAGTCGATTTGATCGTTACAACATCAAGATCATTTTGATGAAATGAGATTAAGAATTTAATGACCAGAATCAAGATGCATATTTCCAAGTCAAAATTACTCTTTTACCCTCCCAGTGAGGTTAAATGCGAGTTGCAAAATGGGGTGTCAACAATTATTATCGCTAAGTGAACTTTAATTATTATTGCTCAAAATTCTGTTTTCTATTAGTTTGTTTTAACTCTTTACAATTTTTGTATTTAACAATTCAACTCAACTTTGACAATTATTGATCTTTGTAATTGTATAAAGTGTGTTTGGTCTTGATTATAAACCAATTTATTACTTCATTTTTTTCCTACAATTCGTGGGTCTCATGTGAGTTCCTACTAATTTGATACTTTTAGCAAAAAGTTAGATAAATTATTCCCAAATGATACTAAGAAAATTTTTGTTGTGTTAATATTTGCTTTTGTCTTCACTCAATCACTTTTGGCCTGTCCCACGCGCCCGATCCTCACTCAACAAATAACAAATTATCTTATAAAAAAAACAAATAAAAAATTAAAAGCACTTCAGATTCAACAACTAATTGTTATTTTCAAGGTTTTAGATTAAATTGGCTTGTTGTTTGGCTTTTTTGTTTTGTTTAAAAAATGTCAAGATATTGGTAAAAGGATTATATTTAAGGTTATTTTAGTTGTGCTTAGGAAAAAAAATATTGGATTAGAGTGTTCAAATTTTTATTTTAGAGGGTCAAAACAAATAAAAAATTATATTATATATATATATATATATATATATTTTGGCCAAGTCAGGGGGTTCATTTGAACCCCCTAGGCTATGGCTAGCGCCGCCCATGAGTCCCATACTTACAAATACCTTTTTTTTTTTGAGAAATTATTTACAAAGACCTTGATAAGTCGTAGAGAGAGAATCTATGTGGCATCCTTACAGATCTTAATCTTTAGTTGTAGTATCAATCAATAACTTTGAAAGGCTATTGAGTTGACTTGAAACTTTTCAAATATTATTTAAATTTCTCAATCATATCAATAAAATATTTTGGACTTCTACAAATTGCAATAATGTCCATCAACAAAATGCAATTGAACCTTGAGGATTGTAGAATTATATATGAGATCCATTTACGTACATTTTATATATTTTTCATTTCAACACATATCAATGTCACATCCCTAGCTTATGTAAGCCTTACTTTTATTGGACTCCAAAATAATTTTTGAGTGAGAACTCTTTATAAATATTATATATATGAAAACAACTTTGAAAAATGTCAACAATCAATTTTGTCTTGAGTCCCACTCCAATATGAAATTAATTGAATAAACTCTCTCTCTTAGAGATTGGTAAATTCATTGTTGAACATTTACACATTTTACTCATTATACATAAAACCTATCATGTCCATATATAACCTTTAAATTAGCAAACAAGTTGACATCTTCAAACATATCAAAAAAAAAAAAAAAAAAAAAAATTGACAACTTCAAAGTTACATGCATAATAAATAAAAATATGTGAAAACCTCTCATACTTAAGAACAATAGGAAAATTGTGATAGAACACCCTTTTAATTGACAATGATCACTCTAGAATGTGTTTTTGATTAGATCCAGTTTAGTATAGGTACCTATTACTAGGTGTGTCAATTCGAGTTAGCATGTCGGGTTCGTATCGTGTCAAGGTAGGGGTATTCGACTAAATGACTCAACCTTAACCCAACCCATTTAATAATCGTGTCATGATCCTTCAACCTTAACCCGACTTGTTAATAAGGCGGATGACCTGACCCAACCCATTTGACATGCTTAATAAACGAGTAGTGTTGGGTTGACACGAATGTAACACAACCCATTTCAACCTGCATAATATTTAATATAACATCCATCTAGAAATAATTTTTTTTTAATCCCAAAAATAGTGCATACACTTCAAGTCTTCAACCTACATTCAAAATAATATAGTTCAATAAAAATATAACATTCATCTAGAAATAAGTTCTTTGCACTCCAAAAGAAGTGCATACACTTCAACCCAAGTTCAAAATAACATAGTTTAACAAAAATAACATAATTCAACAAAAATATAATATCCTTGGAACTTGCCAAATGCTAAGTATCAATATTAAAAGAATTGGAGCAAATAGTAGACTAATCCTAAGTATGACTACAATTATCATCCATAGAGAGAGAGAAAGAGAGCAATAACCGGTTTGAGACTTTGAGCTTGAGAATTAGGCATGAGACTATAAGACAGTAGAGTGAGTAGTACGGCTGAAATAAAAAAATAAAATTAGATATTTATACGAAGATATAGAGATTTAGGGTTTGTAGGGTTTAAAGATATAGGGTTTGTAAAGTTTCAATTTCCAATTATATCCTTTGTAAGTTTTTGTAATTACTCACTTTTTTTTTTTAAATTTAAAATATATGTTATATATAAAAGGTATTTGACAAATCAAAAATAAAATGAATATTTATTTGTTATACAAGTTAAACAGGTTGTGTTAAGTGGGTCATTTTGAGTTGACACAAATAAATTGACGTGTCAAACGTGTCCATTGCGGGTTATGCAGGTTGACCCGCTTATGACATGTTTCTTATTATGTCACTTTCGGGTCGACCCGTTTATGACCCAAACCCATTAAGGCACAACCCTAACCTGCAAAAACCCGTGTTGTGTTCGCGGGTTGGGTCGAACATTGACACCCCTACCTATTACATTATAATATGGTTTTAAAAATCGGACCGAACCGGCCAGTTCAATCGGGAACCGGACTACAATTCAGTCTGGTTATCTTACAAAACTAGAAATTACACAAAAAGCATAAAAAACTGGAAATCATATGTTCAACCAGAAAAAACTAAAAACCAGGACGGTTTAACCTGTTTTAAAATGGTTCAGTTAGGATGTCAAAACACAGTCGTTTTTGGCAAGATTGAGTCGCCTCGCCTCTAAAATATACATCACAACCCCACAGGCAAGGTGGCTCAAGTTGTATTAATATATTAGTACTTACATTTTATATATTTGTCATTTCAACACATATCATTGTCACATCCCTAGCTTATGTAAGCCGTAACTTTATTGGACTCCAAAATAATTTTTGAGCGAGAACTCTTTATAAATATTATATATATATATATATATATATATATGAAAACAACTGAGAGAGAGAGAGAGAGAGGAAGAGAGACCGTCGAATACCCATTTAGATCTACATCTACCTTCACCCTTGAAGAAATGAATCCCCAACTGAGAGAGAAATGCCAAAATAAAAGGAAATTGGAAAGTAGTGGAGTACTAGTATGAAACATTCGAAAGTTTGAAATTGGTATGTGACGAAACTGAATGCAAATGCCAAATAGAGGGATAGCGTAGAAAGAAGTGGGGGTAGGTTGAGATATTTAATGGGGTGCCTCTAGGGATGGAGCTAGGACTTGAAGTTAGGGGGACAGCCTTGCTATTGGTTGTGTGCGGCAACTTTAGCCTCTGGCTCTGTTGCTTAATAGCCTCTGGCTCCATAATAATTTTTGAGCGAGAACTCTTTATAAATATTATATATATATATATATATATATATATATATATGAAAACAACTGAGAGAGAGAGAGAGGAAGAGAGACCGTCGAATACCCATTTAGATCTACATCTACCTTCACCCTTGAAGAAATGAATCCCCAATTGAGAGAGAAATGCCAAAATAAAAGGAAATTGGAAAGTAGTGGAATACTAGTATGAAACATTTGAAAGTTTGAAATTGGTATTTGGTGAAACTGAATGCAAATGCCGAAATAGAGTGGGGGTAGGTTGAGATATTTAATGGGGTGCCTCTAGGGATGGAGCCAGGACTTGAAGTTAGGGGGACAGCCTTGCTGTTGGTTGTGTGCGGCAACTTTAGCCTCTGGCTCTGTTGCTTAATAGCTAATGGTTATTTATTTATTTGTGTTTTTTATGTTTACATCTAGGTATGGACAAAATTATTTTGTTAAATTTTTTTAACTGGCCACGTTATTTGTTTTGGGTAAAATTGGTTTATTGGGCTTAATTGTTTTTAGCTTTACTATTGATAATTTTTTTTTGTTGGGTTTTTTTTTTTAGGCTTGTTTATTTTGTTTTAGATTTTAGATCCAACTTTAAAAGGAGGTAAATGCTAAAGTTGCAAACTTTTTTACAAATTGTTAATATGGTGAGTGGTTATTAGTTAGTAAAAATATGATGTAAGTGATAAGCCCATATGTAAACCAATAAGAATTTACTACCTCAACAGTTTATAAAAATGGTGTAGATAAGTTTGGGGCTATAGTAGTACTTTTAAAAGAATCAATGATATTATTTAGGGGCGTACAGTGTAATTTTATAAAACAAAATTTCTAAAATTGGTACCTAAGTTTATATTAATATTTTTTAAAAATAAAATAAAATAAGGGGGGCCATTGGCCCCTTATCCAAGTCTCCCTCCGTCCCAGGTGCCATGTTTCAGTTTTTTTTATTGATTATAGTCTTTTTTTTTCTTTTTTTCTTTTTTCCTATCGTTGTGTGTGTTCGTTGTGGTGCCACGTTGTTGGCATGCAAGGCAGTAATTAAACATTAGTTATGACTCATGACTCATTAGTGATTATGACATTTTTAAAAAAAAATATCATCTCATCTATAAATATATTAATAGGCAAAGCTTAGAGAAGGTTGAAATTAGAATTCAATTTTGTGTCATGTGTCTAAATTTATGTGGGGGCCACATCATAATTATCCACATAAGTTTGTGACATGTGTCTATTTAAGTTTTTAAATATTTGTGCCAAGTGAGTTAATGAGTGCAAAATACTAAGAATTTAGTATTAATGAACTATAATTTTTTTTTATTTTAAAAAATAACATATATTTAATAAAAATCACAACAAAACAAAGATTACCACACATTCTATCTTATTAAAAATTAGAAAAAAAAATGATCCTAAGTAGTATTAAATTTGGGTAAGAATTTTAATATGTGACTAATTACATTTATTTTTTTTTAAAAAAATTTAACTAATTATTTATATTTTTATGATAAAAATTGTGTTTAATTTTGAATATATCCATACGTATACATGTGTTACATGCAATTTTTTTTTAATATGAAAATTCTTGCATATACATTAAACGGAAAGTATGCAAAATGTCATACAATTGATAAGAATATTTATTTAAGGATATTTATTGTGTTTATATAAGAATATTTATTTAAACTAATCAAATTACAAACGACTCTTATCAATATATATATATATATATATATAATCATAAGCTAATATAATCCATATATATATATATATATATATATTTGTTAGGAACCCAATTGTATGTGTGTGCATATGGGACTGATGGCTAGTGTGTGTGGTGCTGCATGAGGGGGTGCTACAAAGTGTGCCTAGGTTGATGATGTGGGGGGCGTCCCAGTGCAGTCTGTGTGTGTGTAGGACTATGTTGCATATAGTGAAGTGTATTGATTAGTGTCACAACATAGTGAAGTGTATTGATTAGTGGCATTGTATATCTGTATTGTAGGGTGGTGACACGTGTAAGAGGATGTGGCAAATATATGTGTGTGTTAGCTGATGTAGGAGTTAGTTAGATTGATTAGCTGTCAAGGTAGTTAGAAGGCAATTACATAGCTAAGCTTTGGAGTGAAGGGCTACGGGTATTATACTGGGGGCAATAGGTTGTAAAGATTCATTGAACCATTTTGTTTATTGAATACTCTCTTCTCTCTGTTACTTCTCTCTATCTCTATCTCTGTTTTCTCTATCCCTGTTCTTGGAGGTTAGTTGTCCTTGAATTCAACTATCAATTCTCAAATTCCTTGCATTTGGTATCAGAGCTTGGCTTTCCTCGGCCATGGCGAAAACACGATCAAGCACTACTGCTACTTAGGAAGCCATTGCTGTGCTTAGGACTACGTCTGATCATCATGGCAAAGAAATTCAAGAAATGCGTACCATCCAGGAAATACACACACGTACCTTGAACGAGATGAATCAACAATTAGCAATTCTAATGCAGAGGCGTAATGGTTCTGACCAAGGTGGATTGCCTTAATCTCTAACAAATGGTGAACCCAGGAACGCTAATTCATCAACAAAGGCTCTGTCTCGTCCTGTGAGGTTGGAATTTCCAAGGTTCTATGGAGAAGACCCTGCAAGTTGGGTTTACAAAGCCAACCAATACTTCAAGTATTATAATACACCAGTTGCAAAGAAATTGATGCTAGCCTCGTTTTATATGGAGGGTAAGGCTCTAATCTGGTTTCAAGATAGTGAGGAGGTAGGTCTTTTTGTGGATTGGGAGTCATTGATTCAAGCATTGTGATGGGATAGCAAAAAAATCACCATCTGTGGTTCGTCCAAGGGAGTCGTCCATGATCTCCAGTCAACTAAATGGCCAGACCATCTCTGATTCGTCCAGTGGGGTCGTCTATGAGTTTTAATCAATTGAATGAACCTCAGGCGATCAGGTCGGAAGGGTCGTCCATATGTAAAGCTCATGGACGGCCACACAACATCAAATTTATATACAAAGAGTCGTCCATGGTAAGACACATGGACGACCATGTAACACTTGACAAAATTCTAGAGTGGTTAATCAACCCGTGTTCATCGCCAGCAAATTCTCCTAAGTATGTAACTTCCATCAGCGGTTACTACTTCTATAGCCGTTGGGGAAGTTATCTCTGTAAATTCGGACTTCCATAAATCTTGGGGAGGTTACTAAACCAAGTAACTACCCCAAGGTTCCCTATATAAGGATCGGTCTGAATCAGGCAAAGGTATGAGATTCTGAGATTTTACTCTCGAAAAGTTGGAATTTCATTTCCTTGTTAGAAAACTAACTTTGTCATCGGAGGGTATTTGGCCGGTCCACCCTGGTCACCCCTTGATTGTTTCTCTTTTACAGACCTTCGCTACCGCTGTAGTCCACCGAAACCGAAGTGTTCAACTAACTGATTTCTTACACCATCAGTTGGCGCCGTCTGTGGGAAGCATAAATTGTTTTACGATTTGGCTTTCTGGGACAAAATGTTGAATGGTTCGGACTAGGTTGAGGGCTACAAGCCCAGGCCACCAAGGAAGCAGAGACGCTTCAAGCAACCCCCATCGTGATCGCCAATCCGCACCAGCCATGCAGACGCCCTCTGTCCAACATGTTCACTCTATGGCGGCTGCAATGGCGGAGTTAACTCGCCAGAACTAGGAACTAAGAAGAGAGATCAATCTAAGAAGGCAAACACATGAAGAACAGGAAGGACAAACACGTAGGCAAGAAGATGGAGATGATGCCGAAATTGGAAGTCAGTCCAAAGGCACCACTTCACGAAGGGTGCCACACTTGGAGAAGGAAATGGGCCAGATGAAGAAAGTGATGGAAGAGATGAAAGAGAACCTAAGAAGGGCTAATCCAGTAGAAGATTTGGTCCATAGAATCGATTCCCCTTTTACAGCTTCCATCAACAGTCACCCTCTACCACCAAAGTTCAAATTGCCTTCCCTAGATTCATACGATGGGGCGCGAGATCCTTTTGATCACATAGCCACCTTCAAGACCACTATGCATCTTTAAGGAGTTCCTGATGAAATAATGTGTAGAGCCTTCCCTACCACCCTCAAGGGGTCGATGCGAGTGTGGTTCAGCAAGATACCTCCAAACACGGTCAGTTCTTTTGAAGAATTGAGTAAGTTGTTTGTCAATAACTACATTGGAGGACAAAGGCACAAACGTTCCTCGTCCAGCTTGTTGACTATAGAACAAGGAGAGAATGAAAGTCTGCGGTCCTTCATCACTCGTTTTAATAGGGAAGCCTTGACAGTAGATGAGGTGGATGACAAGCTATTATTGGCAACCTTCCACAATGGGGTTAACTCAGACTTATTCATTCATAAGCTATATGAGAAAGAGCCCCAGTCCATGGCTGAGCTCGTCCATTTAGCCCAAAACTTTTTGAATGCAGAAGACGCAATCATAGCTAAGAAGAGGAAGAGAGCTGATAGAATGGAAGCAAACCCCGCTCGTCATTCAGACCAAGGGCCTCGTCCAAAAAAGGGACGAATGGAAGATAAGAAAGAACGAGACAGAGATAGCAGGAAGGCAGGCCCTTCAACGAGGAATCAGAATTACACACCCTTAAATGCCCCACTCGATCAAGTGCTCATGCAAATTAAGGATGATCCTTCCTTGAAGTGGCCAGAGAAGATGAAAGGAGATCCAAACAAGTGCAATAGGAATAAATATTGTCGCTTCCATAGAGATCATGGGCATGACACGGACGAGTGTTACGACTTGAAGTAGTAGATCGAAAATCTCATTAGGTAAGGAAAGTTGAGGCATTTCGTTGGAAGGGACCATAAATATGAGAAGCTGAAAGGGAAGATGGAAGAGTCATCACGGCCCCCACTTGGAGAGATAAGGGTTATCATTGGTGGGAGTCTGACAGGACAATATTCCAAAGCAAGGAAGACGTACCTCAAAGCGGTGCAAAATGTCCAACTCTCTGGACGATCCCCAAGGACGAAGGATATAGACGAGCCAGCCATCTCTTTCACGGATGAAGTAGCTGATAGGATCCACCATCCACATGACGATGCAATTGTCATCACCCTACTCATCGCAAATTATACGACTAGGAGGGTGTTGGTGGATAACGGAAGCTTAGCGGATATATTGTATTATCCCGCTTTCCAGCAGATGAGGCTTAGACGAGATCAACTCCGTCCAACATGTTCACCACTGATAGGATTTGGAGGAATGAAAGTGCAACCCGTGGGCATCATTACATTGCCTGTGGTAGTGGGATCATATCCGCAGCAGAAAACTAAGGAGGTGAATTTCCTAGTGGTAGATTGTTCTTCTTCGTACAATGCCATCATTGGAAGACCAACCTTAAACAGTTGGAAGGCAGTAACATCTACCTACCACCTATCAGTCAAATTCCCTATGGAATACGGAATTGGACAGGCAAAAAGAGATCAGTTGGTGGCCAGAGAGTGTTATCTAGCCATGATGACTTTGGACGAGTAGATGCAGACTATGAGTATAGAAGAGAAAAAAGTTGTTGCGGAACCTACTGAAGTATTGGAGGATGTTTTATTGCAAAAAGGTGATTCTAAGAAGTTTACTAGAATTAAAACAAGTATGAAAGTGAAGGAGAAGGAGGACCTTGTCCAGTTTCTGAGAAAGAATACTGATGTTTTTGCATGGAGTCATGACTACATGCCCGGTATCGATCAGAGTGTAATCACTCATCGGTTGAACGTGTTCCCCTCTTTTAAGCCTGTTCGGCAAAAGAAAAGGGTGTTCGCTCCTGAAAGAGAGAAGGCTATCAAAGAAGAGGTTCAGAAACTGACCACAGCGCAATTCATCCGGGAAGTCTATTACCCGGATTGGTTAGCAAATGTGGTGATGGTGAAGAAGGCAAATAGAAAGTGGAGGATGTGTGTAGACTTCACTGACTTGAACAAGGCTTACCCCAAGGATAGTTATCCTTTGCCACAAATTGATCAGCTGGTGGATTCTACAGCTGGACATCAGTTGTTGAGCTTCATGGACGCCTTCTTGGGATACAATTAGATCAAGATGGATAAGGCTGACCAAGAAAAAACCTCCTTCATTACCAGTCAAGGTTTGTTTTGTTATAAAGTGATGCCCTTCGGTCTAAAAAATGCAGAGGCAACTTATCAAAGGTTGGTGAATCACATGTTCCGTCCGCAGATAGGACGGAATGTGGAGGTGTATGTAGACAATATGCTTGTGAAGAGCTTAGACGAAGGAAGCCACTTGGATGACCTTCAGGAAACCTTTGAAACACTTAGACGATACAAGATGAAGCTAAACCCAAGTAAGTGTGCATTCGGAGTATTGTCAGGAAAGTTTTTAGGATTCATGGTTTCACAGAGAGGAATTGAGGCAAATCCAGACAAGATCCAAGCCATCTTAAACATGGAAGGAAACATACTCTCAGGACGAAGATGACCTAGAGGGCTAGTAAAAGGTGGGAAGGGGGCACTACCCACATTAGCTGGGTCCCTAGCCCAATTTCCAGAAATAATGAAAAATTCTTTTTTCCATATCCTGTTAGACTAGCTACAGCCCTTAATTAAACTATAATATGATCCCCTAGACGAGAACTGGTAAAAACCAGCAGACTTCTTTATTTCTGAGGGATTATAACAGTAAAGGAATTCGTCCACTATGATAGGACAATTCCTTTCCAACGCCTCACGCCATAGCACTTGCATGGTAATTATCGTCTTCCATCCATTAGGGTTGAGCTGGTTAGGTCCAATACCTAACCTGTGGAGAAGACCTCTACAAAAAGAATACAGAGGGAACCTAAGACCAGCTAAAAGATACGAAGTGTATACACCTAAACCAAAAGAAGGAGAGCAACACCACTCTCCTTCCGTGGGTAGACGAGGGTTAAATTCAACAGGGATCTAATCTCTATCTACTAGAGTTTTCAACTTTGGGGCATCTAAGGTGGACGCTACTTCAGGAGCACAGCTATATATCATATTCTCCTCCTCCTCCTCGTCTTGAGAAAGGCTAAGTGACCTTCTGGACGAGCTAGTCCCAGCTCCAAAAGCCATCCTACGCTGTATTTCTTGGAATTCCTTTATAAAAATACCAGGAACCCCAGACGAGTAATGTTTATCTGAGGAACAATCACTACTACTACTTGTGTTATCCTCACCACTTTCATAACTATCCCCACTTCCAGAAGAGATGTCTTGATACTTGTCTATCTTTCTGTCTACGCTATCACTAGACCCAGACATGATTGTTTGAAAGAAAACCTAAGGAAGGGGAAAGGTGAGTACCTGATGAGACTAGATGACGAAGTTTAGACAAGAATCTTAGACGAGATGGCAGAAGGGAGATTATGAGAAAGGCGAAGGGCAAGAAAGAGAATGTGCCTATTTATAGGGCCTAGAGGTGGGGTCACGACAGGACACGAGCCATTCAGAAAGTGACACGTGGCATTTTTATGGAAAAATGGAATCGACGAGACAGACAATCAATATGATTCTGACGCGTGGCACGATCTGGGATGATAAATTTTTGACAAAAAATAAAATTCACGCAACGCATCATATTCAACCAATATAATAATGGCACGTGTCAAAAGTCAAAAACAATGAAAAAGTCTACAGTGTTATAGACGACCCCTGGACAAGAGGGCAACTGATGGGATAGCAAAAAAATCACCATCTGTGGTTCGTCCAAGGGAGTTGTCCATGATATCTAGTCAACTAAATGGCCAGACCATCTCTAATTCGTCCAGTGGGGTCGTCCATGAGTTTTAATCAATTGAATGAACCTCAGGCGATCAGGTCGGAAGGGTCGTCCATATGCAAAGCTCATGGACAGCCACACAACATCAAATTTATATACAAAGAGTCGTCCATGGGCAAGGCACATGGACGACCATGTAACAGTTGACAAAATTCTAGAGTGGTTAATCAACCCGTGTTCATCGCCATCAATTTCTCCTAAGTATGTAACTTCCATCAGCGGTTACTACTTCTATAGCCGTTGGGGAAGTTATCTTCGTAAATTCGGACTTCCATAAATCTTGGGGAGGTTACTGAACCAAGTAATTGTCCCAAGGTTCCCTATATAAGGACCGGTTTGAATCAGGCAAAGGTATGAGATTCTGAGATTTTACTCCCAAAAAGTTGAAACTTCATTTCCTTGTTAGAAAACTAACTTTGTCATCGAAGGGTATTTGGCCGGTCCACCCCGGTCACCCCTTGATTGTTTCTTTTTTACAGACCTTCGCTACCGTTGTAGTCCACCGAAGCCGAAGTGTTCAACCAACTGATTTCATACACCATCACATTGCACATCTGATTTGGTGCCACAGCTGAGACGGACTACTTTAGTGTCCTTGTATAAAGCCTAATTTGAGGTGTTGTCTAATAGGATTAAGAGTTTATCTACTACTCACAAGTTAAGCTGCTTCTTGAGTGGTTTAAGAGATGAAATAAGGTTGCTAGTGAGAATGCTTAGTCCTAAATCATTGAATGAGGCTTTTGGTTTGGCAAAGATTTAAGAAGAGTATAATTGGAGTTGCAAGAAGTTTGCCAAGGCTCAAGGGGATCATGGCAAGTCTTCCATTTTGGGAGCTCCTCCAAAAACTCCTTTCTCTATTGGAGTCTAAACCAAGGCTGCCCATCAAGAGGATTTCTCTTGCTCAAATGGAAGAGAGGAAGAAGAAAGGGTTGTGTTACAATTGCGATGAGAAGTGGGCTCCTAGCCACAAGTGCAAGAATGCTATGCTATTTTTGTTGGATTATGTAGAGTTAGCTCAGGAAAATACCAATTCTGGGGTATTTTCAATCGTTTAAACCCTGTATTTTTTGTGGGATTTGTTGTAAGGGTTGTGTGATAGAGAGAGTGTATGAAGACTCAAGCATTTGAAGATTGAAGGATTCTCGTGAGTGTCTCGCGACCTAGCATCCCGCGAAGTGAATCATGTGCCAGGCACATGCTGGAATGCGAAGAGTCAGGCCAGGTGGAGACAGCTGTGTCTCGCGAGTATCTCACGGGTAAGGCCTTCCCGCGAGACACCCGTGAGGCAATCTGTTCTGCCAGCCTGTACTTACTGAGTCATACTTTTTGCACCCATCCTATATATACCATCATTACCCACAAATGTTGAGGAATGCTTCAGAGAGAAAACCCTAGCCAAACACATTGGTAATTAGAGATTGTCTTCCCCACCTTTCTCTATACAATTGCTTGTGGTATCTCCTCAACCCTTCCCTCTCCATTATCCATATCTTTGAGAGGTTGATAGCCCAAACACTTACCACACCTTTGAGAGTGCTGAGTGACGTTTTGGTGCTGCTGGGAAGCATTGGAAGGAGCCTTGAATGGCAGATGCAACATGGAGCTTGTTGCGGGATCCGGATAACTAAGACAAGACACGGTTCCGAGAAGCCTTGTTGGAGTAGGAGCTTGGAGGGCTTAGGTACATCGGGTAGACTTGGCTTGGAGGGTCTTTTGCTAACCCATGTATCCCAACTGATTGTCTAGTGGATCGATTTCCGCTTGGAGGGCGGCGGAGAGGTTTTTCGCCGAGTTCTTCGGTTTCCTCTTGGATAACACGTCTCGGTGTTATCTGTGTTTGCATCCTTCTTCCCTACTCTTGTTCATTTCATTTTTACTGCTGTGTTGCTTTAAATATGGATTAGAGTAGTTGTATTGCTTATACGCTTGTGTTTGCACTATTCCGCACTTATCATTAAGTTAGTGTAAAATCAACCAAGCCGTAATTTAAATTTGGGGGTCTAAACCGCTTGTGTGTTTTCAACACATTTTCGAGCTTTCAATTGGTATCAGAGCGGGTACACTTGCTGAGGTTTAATTACCTAAGTGTGATCCTTGACCCTTCTTGAAATGGACCGGTCTCAATCGCTCAATGTTCCACCATTTTTTGATGGGAACAATTATGCATTCTGGAAAGTCAGAATGAGAGCATTCTTATGCTCTATCGATGATACCGTTTGGGATGCGGTTGAGATAGGTTGGACTAAGCCGGAGGTTCCTAAGTCCACTTGGAATAAGGCAGCTCTAGCGGCAGCCAACGCCAATAGTAAAGCTTTAAATGCTATCTTTTGTGGTGTGTCCCCTGATGAATTCCACAGGATCTCTCATATGACAGTAGCTAAGGAAGCTTGGGAGATTTTGGAGGCTACCTATGAGGGTACAAAGAAAGTCAAGGACACGAAGCTTCAGATGCTTACCACCAAATATGACGAACTCAAGATGAGTGATGATGAACCATTTGATTCATTCTATGGGAAGCTCAATGAAATTTTTATTGCTAAACTCAATCTTGGGGAGAAGATTGAAGACACTAAGGTGGTGAGAAAAATATTGAGGTCCCTGCCTGAAAGTTTTAGAGCAAAGGTTACAGCCATAGAAGAAAGCAAAGACTTGGATGAGATTAAGATTCAAGAGTTGATCGGGTCTCTCCTAATGTATGAGCTGGGACTGCCTTCCCATAAGACGAGTAAATCGCTTACTCTTAAAACCATCACCGAAAGAACAAATGATTCCTCTGAAGAAGATGGAGTGGAGAAGGAAGTAGCATATCTTGCAAAGAACTTCCGTAAGTTTCTGAAAATGAAGAACAGTGGGAAACCGTTCAATAGAGGAAAGTTCTCTCCTTCAAGAGGTGATAAGAAAGAGTTCAAGAGAAAAGAAGGGAAGGATTATCAACCTTCTTCAGACATTGTGTGCTATGAGTGCAATGGCCATGGTCATCTAAAGAAGGAGTGTTCGAATTTTCTGAGGGGAAAAGGGAAAGCATATGCTACAACGCTCAGTGACTCTGACTCTTCTGACTCTGACTCGGAAGAGAGCTGTGACGGTGAGGGAAACTACTCCGCTTTCATGACCATTGCTCATGTAGATTCCTCGGACGACTTGGGTGCACTTGTGAAGGAACTTGGTGAGCATTCTGATTCAGAGTCTGTTGGAATTGTAGAAGAATCAGACGCTGAAGAGGAAGAGAATACAGTTAATCTTCAAGAGAATTACTCCTTACTTCTTGAGAAGTCAGGGGAATATGCAAGAATAGCCAAGGCAGCTGTGAGAAAGATGAAGAAAGCAGAGGAAGATTATTGAAGTCTCATGGTCAGACATAAGGAGGCCAAATGCAAAATAGAAAAACTGAATGGTGAGCTGTCAGAAGCATACCTGAAGATCAGATTTCTTGAACAGGAGGTGGTGCAAGCGCAAGCCAAGATAGAAAGGGTCTCCTCCAGAAAGTTGGATGATGTTATCTCATCCCAAAAACATTCCTCAGACAAGTCCGGATTGGGATATACCGGAGGGAGTAGCTCATCGGTCAAACCTACCAAAGAAGTAAAATTTGTGAAGGTCGTGGAGCCGATTGTAGAGGAGGCCATTCCTGAGAATGTTAAGGTTGAGAAGAAGAATGTAATTGAACAACGGATGATGAATAAGTCCTGTAATCAAGTTGTAGGCAGACACGAAACCAGAGCAAGATCTCTCTCAAGACCACAACGGGGTCCTAGGACGGATTATGTGTGTCACTATTGCGGATTGCAAGGGCACACCAGACCCAACTGTCAAAAATTGAGAGCAGACAATAATGCAAGCGTTCCTCGATCACGAGGAAGAAGGAATGACAATAGAGCTTGGGGTGGTGAGAACTCAAGAAGCCAAAATCGTGATCCCGGAGTGACAGACGTGATGAAGATGATCGGTGCCTTCACCACTTGCTTGGAAAGTTTTACCAAGAGGTTTGAAAGTCCCAACTCTCGTACCCAATCCGTCAAGGATATCACCCCAAACGCACGTGACGTGTGGGTGAAGAGGGGTACTCATGCATAAGCATTATAATATGTCCATGCATTAATTCTTTCCATGTTTAGGGACATTTGTTGTTGCATCATATCATGCATTGTTTTCATAGTAATTTTTTGTGTCTGGTTTGCACCTGTTTTTGTTGATTTTTTTTCTTGTTCTGTTTTGGGTGTGTTTCAAAAATTCAAAAACCCATAAAAAAAATTGAAAAATCTCTAAAAGTTTGATCACTTGTTTTGTGCATATCTCATGTGAGTTTGACCTAGTACCTTCGTACTTATGGCGTAGTGCATTTACGATCTTAGCTTGTTCCGTATGCACTCTTTTCTATGTGGAAGAAATCTTGAAAACTATGTGTGACTGTTGTAAATAGATCTTCAACCTTGTCATGAATGATTGGTCAATAGTCTTGTTGGTCTTGATACTTGCATAGACTTGTGTCTATATCTCTTCCCACTTTATTTTTATGTTTTTGTAAAAAGAGCTCTCAAATTGTAAATCTCCAAATGAAAAGAGATATTGAGCTACAAAAGCCTGTCGCACATACTAGTATTTGACTAGGAAAAAGGGAAAGCGACTCTTTTAATGTAAATTTTATGGTGTTCAAAAAGCCAAAGGCTTATCATCAATGTTGAAATATCATAAATTTCAAGCACCTATCTCAAAATGAGATGTTTTGTCCATACAAAATAAAATGGACCAATTGTTATGCTTTATGTAGAAGCCAAATAAAAAGCTTCTTCTAAGTTATGTTTTCAATGTGTGGGAGGTCATATATACTCATTTCTATAATGGAGATAGTCCACTTGATTTCGTATCAGTTGTGTATGACTCGATTGAATTGATCATTGAAGCTTCGCTCTGGTCTAAGGACTATTTCACATTTGATACTCACACACAACACACAAGTTTTTGATTCAATCAATGCCTATCTCATTTGTGTGATTGTATATGTTCAAATGTGATGTGTATGCCCATGAACTTGTTGATCAAATCCAAAAAGATTTTTGTGAGTTTTATTTGTTTTTGAAAGTGATTTTATACTTTCATGTGTTTCTTTTTGGTCAAAATGCATTTTGTGTGTTTTTCATCAAAAAACTGGTTCAGGGGTTGTTTCGCGAGAAGCTCGCAACTTAGAAGCTTCCCGCGAAAAGGGTTGAGGGAAATATTTTTTTCTTTCCTGTCACTCAGAGACTTTCGCAACTGTCTCGCGACTGTCTTGTGACTAACAGCTTCTCGCGAAATGCTGTTTGGCAAAAACTGGATTTTCTCAAAATCAGACAGAGAATTTCGCGACTGTATCGCGACTGTTTCGCGACTTAGAGCTTCTCGCGAAAAGTTTGTGCTTCAGTGGCCCCTTTCGCGGTTGTCTCGCGACTGTGTCGCTACTCCCTAACCCGCGAAAAACGCGTGTTTTCAGTTTTTATATGGCTGATGTGACAGTTTTTCAAATGTTAAACACTTCCCTCCCTAAACCTCCTTCGAGCCCCTCTCAACCCAAATCACTATTCCATTAAATTCCCTTCCAAATCAAGCACTTTTTCTGCATTTTCTCTCTCAAGGTATGATTTCTAAAGCATCATTTTCATGTTTTTACTTTGATTATGCAGTATTTATGTTAGGGTTTTGCTAGTTGGGGATTTTCGAAAATTTGGGTTGATTTTCAAAATTGGGTGAAGTTTTTGTCAAATTTTTGATTGGGTTTTGTTCCTTTTGATCTTGGTGCATCTGTGTTGGCCCCTTGTGGCATTTTATCATGTATTTAGGCAAGATTCTACCATGTTCATGCATTGCTCATACTTAGAGTGTTCTTATGCGTATTAGGTGTTTGATTAAATGTCTAAGTGACATTGTTGTGCTCAATTGGTCTCAAGTGAATCCCAATTTCAGAGTTTCCATATGTCTTACCATGTTTTGTTCTAGATTGATCTTTAATCATGTGTGTATTACACTTTGCACATGTTGCACTCACTTGACAAACACCTAGGCACCCTCTAGGCACACCCTCATGCATCTCATGTTGCACACACATGCATACACACAGACACACACACTTGCACAGTGATTTAATTTCATGCAAAATGTCTTGTTTTTCATGCATTCGTGTTATGGTTTAGTGATATATGGTGTAGCATGCTTGTTTGAGTTGGTCATGCTCTGTTTTGCATTTTACTCTGTTTTAGAAGTATCTCACTAGGTGTAAACTAACTTGAATCTAATCAAGTTTTGCTCTTGTGTTGTGTGCACTTGTGCTCTATGTGTTGTGTCCATCTGTGTAGATGTCTCCCACCAAGCATGCAGCTGCAAAGAAGAAGACTTCTAAGCGTGCGCGTACTGACTCTGATCACTTCAAATCTGCTGAAGCTGATATGAAGTACAATGACTACTACAAGAGAGCAAACATTGTCATGGAACGAGTAGTTCAATTAGAGGATCTTGAGAACACAGTCATTCCGGATGTGTTCAAAGAAAGAACTTGGACAAAGTTGCTAAATCCAGTTGGGAATGTATACTCGGAAATTATTAGGGAATTCTTCTCTAATGCTGAGGTGGAAGATAATAAGATACTTTGCTGGGTGAGGCACAAGGAATTTGAAATCACAAGGGATAGCATTCAAGACCTTTTGGAGATACGTCCTCCCTCTCAGCCAATGTCAGTTCAATATGATGAGAGATTGGGGTCTATCACGGAGATGATATCAACTCTTGGTGGGGTTCTAAAGAAATCATCAATGGATACTCTCAAGTTTTCTCCAGAAATGAGGACTCTGAGTTATGTCATGATCCATAACCTGTATCCGGTCACCAACCTCACCACTCTATCTGCTCCAAGGACGAGGTTTCTCTACGACCTTTTCACTCATAAGGAAATTGACATTTGCAGCCACATCTTCCATATTCTGAAAAAGAGCATTACGAAGCAAAACTCACGAACCATTATGCCTTTTCCCTCACTGATCATGGGATTCATTGCCAAGACTAAGCTGAAATTCCCTAGTGGCCTTACTATTGTTCAGAGGGATTACCCCATTGGTGCAAATACTTTGACTCGGAGCACAGCACACATTAAAGGCCCCAAGACTGGTGCTCATCTCATTCCACCGCCTCGGGTTGTGCCAGATGAGGGTGGGGATACAGAGGAGGAGATTGACAGGTTCACTTCTGCTCCAGAGACTGCACAGCCATCGTCTTCTGCTCCAGCACAAACACAAGGTCTCAGCAAGCTTGATCAAATCCTAGCTAAGATGGATCACATGTCTACAGTGCTTGACACTCACGTACAGCACACAGCAGATCAGTTTGCATACCTCCAGGAGCAGATCACCACATTATCATCTCAGATTCAGAATTTATCCCCTACACATGGATCAGACTCCGAATCCGATCAGGTCTAGCCCTTTGGCCATTCCGGTCAAAAAAAGGGAGAACATTTTTGAGGGGGAGCTGATGAAGAAGAGCCTGCACAGCCTTGGGGGGAGCGTAGATTAGAAACATAGTTATATTAACTATTGGTTATTGGTTTTACAGACGAGTTTACTAAGTTTTTGTTTTATAATTGGTTTATGGTTACTATCATACTGTTTTAGGTTTAAAGTTCTGACACTTATGCTTTGACTTCAGTATTATATTTAGTAGTATTTTCAGTATTTTGTGTTTATTCCTATGCTTTGTGGCATATGTGCTTTGTGGCCTTTTGTTTTGTACCCATGTTGCTTATGTAAGCTTTAAGGGTTTGTTTCATGCATAGTTTGTAGGCCTTTGTGGTTTGTGCCATGCATTTGCTATACCATGCTTATGCAGCCTTTATGCATGTTTGCTTGTTGTTCAATGTCATGCATTTTACTTCAAGTACATCACTCTTGTGCCCTTGTAGGATTGTTCCTAGATGCATATACGTTCTATGCATTGGTTGAGTGATGAACACTCTTGTGCCCTAGTAGGATTGTTCCTAGATGCAAATACTTCGTGTATTTCGCATTGGTTGAGTGTTGGAGTTGCAAATGATTCTCTTCAAATGAGCTTATCATCTTGCATATCCGGATGTTCATTTCATGTGTGAATGAGCATAGTAATTGCTTGTGTATATTGATTACTTGTTTGATCTTGCCATGATCTAGTGTTTCTATTTCATTTAGCTTGATCTTGCTATTATTGCTCCATATGCTTTTCAAGTTTTTCTGCATACAATGATGTTATTGTGTTGTTGTGTTTCAGGAGTTAGTTGTTCATATGTTTCAAGAGCATTTCAGAATCTAGAATTAGGTGTGAGTGAGTTTTGCCTTTGTTCCCAAACTCACGTTTAAGTCTAGAGTCTGTTTTAGGGTTTTGTCACGGAATAGCCAAAGGGGGAGATTGTAAAGTTGTAATTTACAACTATGTTTTTGTTGGCTTTTATTCCTTGCCAAATTTGATAGTAAATATTTTCAATCGTTTAAACCTTGTATTTGTTGTGGGATTTGTTGTAAGGGTTGTGTGATAGACAGAGTGTATGAAGACTCAAGCATTTGAAGATTGAAGGATTCTCGCAGGTGTCTCGCGACCTAGCATCCCGCGAAGTGAATCATGTGCCAGGCACATGCTGGAATGCGAAGAGTTAGGCCAGGTGGAGACAGCTGTGTCTCGCGAGTATCTCGCGGGTAAGGCCTTCTCGCGAGACACCCGCGAGGCAATCTGTTCTGCCAGCTTGTACTTATTGAGTCACACTTTTTGCACCCATCCTATATATACCATCATTACCCACAAATGTTGAGGAATGCTTCAGAGAGAAAACCCTAGCCAAACACATTGGTAATTAGAGATTGTCTTCCCCACCTTTCTCTATATAATTGCTTGTGGTATCTCCTCAACCCTTCCCTCTCCATTATCCATATCTTTGAGAGGTTGATAGCCCAAACACTTACCACACCTTTGAGAGTGCTGAGTGACGTTTTGGTGTTGCTGGGAAGCATTGGAAGGAGCCTTGAATGGCAGATGCAACATGGAGCTTGTTGCGGGATCCGGATAACTAAGACAAGACACGGTTTCGAGAAGCCTTGTTGGAGTAGGAGCTTGGAGGGCTTAGGTACATCGGGTAGACTAGGCTTGGAGGGTCTTTTGCTAACCCATGTATCCCAACTGATTGTCTAGTGGATCGATTTCCGCTTGGAGGGCGGCGGAGATGTTTTTCGCCGAGTTCTTCGGTTTCCTCTTGGATAACACGTCTCGGTGTTATCTGTGTTTGCATCCTTCTTCCCTACTCTTGTTCATTTCATTTTTACTGCTGTGTTGCTTTAAATATTGAAGAGTGAGACTTGTTTACCTGCTAGCTTGGAAGGTTTGCCTAAGTTTCAACAGAAGTCAGTGGTTTTTGTGGTGGTGGACAGGTTCACCAAGTATGTGCATTTCATTCCCTTGGCTCATCCTTACACTGCTGCTAAGGTTGCCCAAGTGTTCATGCATTATGTTTTTAAGTTACATGGTATGCCATCTACAATTGTGAGTGATAGAAACCCAGTGTTCATTTCCAAATTCTGGTCAGAATTGATGAAACTACAGGGGACTAACTTGGCTATGTCTTCTTCATATCATCCTCAATTTGATGGGCAGATTGAAGTGGTAAACAAAAGTCTGGAGCACTACCTGAGAGCTTTTGCTACTGACAGACCTCACTCTTGGGTGGATTGGCTGCCCATGGTTGAGTTTTGGTTCAATACTAACTTCCTTGTTGAAACACAATTTAAATGTAGCTCAGGAGAGAATGAAGTGGTTTGCTGACAAAAAGAGGGTGGATAGGTCCTTTGAGGTAGGGGATTGGGTTTATCTCAAGCTTCAACCATACAAGCAAGCCTCAGTGCAATCCAGACAATTTGGGAAGCTCGCTCTTCGTTTTTATGGTCCTTTCCAGATTGTGCAGAAGGTTGGTCAGGTTTCTTACAAGCTTGATTTAACTGAAGGGTCCCAAATTCACCCTGTGTTCCGTGTTTCAAACCTCAAGGCTAAATTGGGTACCCATGTGATTCCTAGACCTGCTTTACCAACTATGTCTATAGAGCAGATCCTTGCCCCTGAGCCTGTGGTTGTTTTGGATACCAGAACTCATTAATTGAGGAACAGACTCATCACTCAGGTCCTTGTGCAGTGGCAGCATGAGAGCAAGGATGATGCTACCTGGGAAAGTGTGTTTGAATTGTAATAGAAGTTTCCACACCTTGTGGGCAAGGTGTTTTAAAGGAGGGGGCATTGTTAGGAACCCAATTGTATGTGTGTGCATATGGGACTAATGGCCAATGCGTGTGGTGTTAATGGCCAGTTCTTGTGGTGCTGCACGAGGGGGTGCTACAGAGTGTGCCTAGGCTGATGATGTGGGGGGCATCCCAGTGCAGCTTGTGTGTGTGTAGGACTATGTTGCATATAGTGAAGTGTATTGATTAGTGGCACAACATAGTGAAGTGTATTGATTAGTGGCATTGTATATCTGTATTGTAGGGTGGTGACACGTGTAAGGGGATGTGGCAAATATATGTGCGTGTTAGCTGATGTAGGAGTTACTTAGATTGATTAGCTGTTAAGGTAGTTATAAGGCAGTTACACAGCTAAGCTTTGGAGTGAAGGGCTACAGGTATTATACTAGGGGCAATAGGTTGTAAAGATTCATTGAACCATTTTGTTAATTGAATACCCTCTTCTCTCTGTTACTTCTCTCTATCTCTGTCTCTGTTCAGGTCCTTGTGCAGTGGCAGGATGAGAGCAAGGATGACGCTACCTGGGAAAGTGTGTTTGAATTGCAACAGAAGTTTCCACAACTTGTGGGCAAGGTGTTTCAAAGGAGGGGGCATTGTTAGGAACCCAATTGTATGTGTGTGCATATGGGACTGATGGCCAATGCGTGTGGTGTTAATGGCCAGTGCTTGTGGTGTTGCATGAGGGGGTGCTACAGAGTGTGCCTAGGTTGATGATGTGGGGGGCATCCCAGTGCAGCCTGTGTGTGTGTAGGACTATGTTGCATATAGTGAAGTGTATTGATTAGTGGCATTGTATGTCTGTATTGTAAGGTGGTGACACGTGTAAGGGGATGTGGAAAATATATGTGTGTGTTTGCTGATGTAGGAGTTAGTTAGATTGATTAGCTGTTAAGGTAGTTACAAGGCAGTTGCACAGCTAAGCTTTGGAGTGAAGGGCTACAGGTATTATACTAGGGGCAATAGGTTGTAAAGATTCATTGAACCATTTTGTTAATTGAATACCCTCTTCTCTCTGTTACTTCTCTCTATCTCTGTCTCTGTTTTCTCTATCCCTGTTCTTGGAGGTTAGTTGTCCTCGAATTCAATTATCAATTCCCAAATTCCTTGCAATATTAATAGGCAAAGCATAGAGAAAGTTTAATTAGAATTTGATATTAGTATCCAATTTTGCACCATGTGTCTAAATTTATGTGGGGACCACATTGTAATTATCCACTTACGTTTGTGCCATGTGTCTACTTAAGTTTTTAAATATTTATGCCAAGTGAGTTAATGACTAAAAAATACTAAGAATCTACTATTAATGAACTATAAAATTTAAAATAAAAAAATTAATCATATATATTTAATAAAAATCACCATACAACAAAGATTACCACACATTCTATCTTATTAAAAATTAGAAAAAAAAATGATCATAAGTAGTATTAAATTTCGGTAAGAATTTTAATATGTGATTAATTACGTTTACTTTTAAAAAATAATTTAACTAATAATTTATATTTTTCTGATAAAAATTGTGTTTAATTTTAAATATATTCATAAGAATACATGTGTTACATGCTTTTTTTTTTTTAATATGCAAATTCTTGTATATACATTAAATGGAAAGTATGCAAAATGGCATACAATGGATAAGAATATTTATTTAAGAATATTTATTGTGTTTATATAAGAATATTTATTTAAACTGATCAAATTACAAACGACTATTTTCAATATATATGATTATAAGCTAATATAATCCATATATATATATATATATATATATATTAATTGGAAAAACTTAGAAAAAGTTCAATTAGATTTGAAATTAGAATCCAATTTTGTGTAATGTGTCAAAATTTAAGAGGGGACCACATCATAATTATCCACTTAAATTTGTGTCATGTGTCTACTATTAATGAACTAAAAAAAAAAACTTATATATTTAATAAAAATCACCACACAACAAAGATTACCATACTTTCTATCTTATTAAAAATTAGAAAAAAAAAATCATAAGAGTATTAAATTTGGGTAAGAATTTTAATATGTGACTAATTACATTTACTTTTTAAAAAAAATTATTTGACTAATTATTTATATTTTTATGATAAAAATTGCGTTTAATTTTAAATATATCCATATATATACATGTGTTCCATTTCTTTTTTTCATTATGCAAATTCTTGTATATACATTACGCGGAAAGTGTGCAAAATGGCATACAATTGATAAGAATATTTATTTTATTTACATAAGAATAATTATTTAAACTAATCAAATTACAAACTACCCTTTTTAATATATATAATCATAAGCTAATATAATCCATATATATATATATATATATATTAATAGGCAAAACTCAGAGAAAGTTCAATTAGAATTGAAAATTAGTATCCAATTTTGCGTCATGTATCTAAATTTATTTGGGGATCATATTGTAATTATCCATTTAAGTTTGTGCTATATGTCTACTTAAATTTTTAAATATTTGTGCAAAGTGAGTTAATGACTGCAAAATACTAAGAATCTACTATTAATGAACTATAAATTTAAAATAAAAAAAAAATAATCACATGTATTTAACAAAAATCACCACACAAAAATGATTACCACACATTCTATCTTATTAAAAATTAGAAGAAAAATGATCATAAGTAGTATTAAATTTGGGTAAAAATTTTAATATGTGACTAATTACGTTTACTTTAAAACAAATGATTTGAATAATTATTTATATTTTTATGATAAAAATTGTGTTTAATTTTAAATATATTCTTAAGTATACATGAGCTACATGCTATTTTTTTTAATATGCAAATTCTTGTATTTACGTTAAATGGAAAGTATTCAAAATGGCATATGTAGGGTTGAAATTTGATGGACTAGGCAACAACTTCCCGTATTGTGAGCCCAACAAATTCCCGACAATAAATTTGTAGAGAATGGGTTAAACAGCTGGACTGGATATGGATTTAGCAACGGTTCATGCAAGCAAACAAGGGTAAAAGACACTCAGGCTAATATTTAATAAAAGTTTCTTCAGTCCGAAGAGGTTTTGCCTTTATCAACTTAGTAAATACAATTTTTCTCCCCCCCCTCCGTGAGGCCTATTTCCTTTATATATACACTTTTTATCTCATCTTCACCGCACACTTGTTCTTCATCTAAGCGTTCACTTGGGTATTAGTCACATCAGAAGTTTGCTTTAACCTACAGTGAGTGGTAGTAGTTGAGGTTGCACTGTTCAGGTGTCTTCTCCACATAAATGCGGCCAGGAAAGTTGCTGCAGTGCATTAAATGCGGTGGTGGCAGCTTTATTTGTAAGATATTTCATGATATCCCCGCACTTAGGCATGCCCAGGGCTAACTCCTTACTGAGGAATCTTCTACTTGATCAAGTTCTCTGGAGATCCGACGCGTGGAACCTCTTCGGACCAGCCAGGTTGTCTTCAGACGCAACACTCATCCTTTCTTGGTTACATTTTCACCAGGATGGCAAAGCGTTGATCCCTTTAACCTCTTCGGGCAGGAAGTTATATTCAAATTGGGCCCCAGGCCCAACATATGGCGTTGGGCTTTCTTACCCACAATAGCCCCTCAAAATTCCAATTTTTCTCTCGCATCCGAAGAGAAAAAGTGGGGTTTTGACCTGCCAAATGAAAGCACTGAATTTCTGACTCCGCACGTGTGTATGCGCATGAATCTAGGCGCCTTTTTTATTACCGCGGCTGTTGCGTCGTTTCCGAGGCGTCATTAATTGCTCTAGACGGCGTCCTGTCCCTGAAATCTAATGGCACGTCGTAAATCCAACGGACGAGATTTTCCCTCAAAATTTCGGGTGGGATAAGTCCCACCACTTTGCCTACCTCTATATAAAGTTCCAGAGGGGGTTATTTTCTCACTTTGCAAATTTCAGACTTTCTAGCGAACTCAAGCACTTAGACTCCCAAAGCCTCTCCTGTCATCTACTTCGACTCGTCCCAGAATCTACTACGATCATCTCGCAAGGCTAAAGGACGTCCTCCAATTTGATTCTGCGTAAGTTCTTTGTTCGAGATTTTCAAAATCTATTCAGATTGCCTCTTCGGCCTTTGGTAGATTTTCTTCAGTTGCTGTTTCGCATTCCCCTCCCTTTAACCTAATTCAAAATGGGTAGATTTAAATACTTAGTGGACAATCCCTCCCAGATAGAGAAGTTTAGGGCGACGTATCGCATTCCTCAGGAAGTGGGCTTGAGGTATTGCTCCACGGAGGGGTTATTAACGGACCGAAAAGTGGGTGAAGTTATAATCCCCATTATCGCTTTCCTGGAGGGAGGAATGACCATCCCCATGGGTCCAGTTACCAGAAGTTACCTTACCGCCCATAGGCTTAGCCCTGACCAATGCGCACCTAACACGTTTAGGATTTTAGGGGCAGTTGACGACCTAAACCGCCATTTAGGATTGGGACTAACCTGGCATGATGTGGTACACATGTACGAGTGTCGTACCAAAGAAGGAGCGGGATACTATTTAAGGTCCCGATTCGACGTCGTCAGACTCCTCTCCTGTCTCCCCAAGTCTAATAAAGGGATGAAGGACGATTATCTGATCGTCTCGGGCGCATGGCATGATGGAATTCATTGCCCAACCCAGCCAGGAGAGCCAGGTGGGACATTCCCCATTGAGATTTTCTAACATTTTTTGCTTTCAGCTATTTGGACTTCCCTTCGTCATATTTCAATCTTTTCTGACAGTTCTATTGTAATGTTTACAGATAGAAATCACGTAGCTCCTCGATTGAGTCTCTCAAATACCGCGGCTCTGAACTACCTTCTTCAGTCGGAGATTTTTGTAAGCGAAGACGGTCAGCTTAGGTCCGTTCCCCTCATCCTCGGCTATATCCCGAAGTCTGAGCTTCAGCCGATCGGCAACGCAATAACACTCGGGGATCGCCGCATCAACCGCATTGATGTGGCTCGGAAGAATTTCTTAGTCCCCTTCGACCTCGCTCCGGTGCCACATCCTAACCCGCAGGGTGTACCACTGCTCGTTCAACCTGTTCAACAGGTCCCTCTTGAGCCAGTAGCAGCGGAAGAAAGAGTTGCTTCGTCTACCCCTTCCCTTGACGAGCAAATCGACCAGTTCAGATTTGAGGGTGAGGCTTCAGAAGAGATTCAAATTATAGACGTCGACGAGGATACAGACAGGCAATCGGCTGTCCTCCCCGAGAGACTAATCGTGTCGACGTACTCTTCGGACGAAGACATGCAGAGTCTGTCAGAGTTGATGAAGAATAGAAAGCCGAAGGCTGCGTCCAAAGGCATTGGCCCATCCCAGCCAGCGGCAGATCTTCCTCCTCAAGCCCCCTCGGATCCCAGCTTAAAGCCGCTGCTAGATCTGAAAAAGAAAAGGGTTGCGACTGAGGCGGACGGCATTGAGGCTGCGCCTAAAAAGGGGCCCAAGCAACAGAAAGTGGCCCACGATACCAGGGGCAAAAGGGCTTCATCTACTGAAAGTAGGGAGGACCCTTCAGCTGCCGATGTACGACGGGGCCCTCGGACATGGCCTCCAAAGTTGACGCTGGATGGTGCAGTCATCCCGTACGATGCCTCCATCAGAAATTATGGTGGAGGCAAAGCCGGTTACATTGCTGAAGCTTTGGAGCAGCCCTTGCTCCTTCCAAGGGACATGGAGTCCTACAGGCGTTTCAGCCAGCATGAGCTTTTCTTATCCCTAAAAAGGGATCTAGGCATGGTAAGGGAATTGACCTTCTTATCCTCTTTTTGCTATGTCTAATAACTAATAATAAGGAAAATTCGTCTGTCGTGCAGATCGCCCAGCAGATATTTGTGGCTGAGGAGTGGAACAAAAAGAAAGAGATTGAAGTGCAAGCCGAGGTCCAATTAAGGGAGGAGGTCGAGAAAGCACTGGGCAGTGCAAAAGACGAGTGCGCCCGCATCTTCGAGCAACTGAAGGAGGAGGCGATGGCAAAGAAAAGTCTGGAGGCAGGCCTGAAGAATGCTACGGAGCAAGCCGAAGACCAACGCAAGAAGCTGTATACCACCAAAATCAATCTGGAAACAGAGAGGACGTTGGTGAAAGAACTTTGGGCTGAGCTAAACAAAGCCAAGGACGCCGCTAAATTGGCCAAGGAGGACGCTCAATTGGCCAAGGAAGCAGTTGAGGCTGAGACACAGGCTGCCTACATGCTGGGGGTGCAAGAGACCCAAACGAGGCTGACCGAGGAGTTTGCCAAGGTCTGTAGGGAGTACTGCGATATCACGTGGGGCAAAGGCCTTGATGCGGCTAGAGTCCCCCCAGAGTCTGCCCTGAGGCAACCTGGTAGGGTTTACTACCACCCTGGCATCTATGACCTGCCAGTTACCTTGGAAGCTTCTTCGGCCGATCAGAATCCCACAGCTCCAGCTGAGACAAGTCAGGCACCTCTTCAGACCGGCGATGTGGGCGATCTGCCAGCAACTGACCCAGTGCTTCAGAAAAAGGCTTAGGACGCACTTTTTCAGCTTGTAATAGTTAGGACCCAATATCATTTCTATTTGTAACAAAACTACCTCTTTAATGAATGAAATGGTTTACTTTTTGTCCTTGTTGGTTTTATGTCATAGGTTAAATTGCGCCCTCACGACTAATAATGACAGTTTGATAACCGAGAATCACCCAAAAACGTGGTAATCTTTTGAATCGTGACTGAGCGAGGCCTTATAATAACAACAGTTGACGTAATTGAGCTTAAAATTGCATATTCCGCCAAACGCCAGACCAGACTAATAATGTAGGCAGTAATACTTGAGAAACATAAATGAGTGTTAACCAACCCAAATCATCTGGTCCGAGGACTACAGGCATGATTGAATTTAAGTTTAAACACCTTAAAAAGAACGTAAATGAGTGTTAACTAACCCAAATCATCTGATCCGAGGACAACAGGTATGATTGAATTTAAGTTTAAACACTTGAGAAACGTGAATGAGTGTTAACTAACCCAAATCATCTGGTCCGAGGACTACAGGCATGATGGAATTTAAGTTTAAATACTTGAGAAACGTGAATGAGTGTTAACTAACCCAAATCATCTGGTCCGAGGACTACAGGCATGATTGAATTTAAGTTTATACACTTGAGAAACGTGAATGAGTGTTAACTAACGCAAATCATCTGGTCCGAGGACTACAGGCATGATTGGATTTAAGTTTAAACACTTGAGAAACGTGAATGAGTGTTAACTAACCCAAATCATCTGGTCCGAGGACTACAGGCATGATTGGATTTAAGTTTAAACACTTTAGAAACGTGAATGAGTGTTAACTAACCCAAATCATCTGGTCCGAGGACTACAGGCATGATTGAATTTAAGTTTAAACACTTGAGAAACGTGAATGGGTGTTAACTAACCCAAATCATCTGGTCCGAGGACTACAGGCATGATTGAATTTAAGTTTAAACACTTTAGAAACGTGAGTGAGTGTTAACTAACCCAAATCATCTGGTCCGAGGACTACAGGCATGATTGAATTTAAGTTTAAACACTTTGGAGGCTCATTAGTACAGTAAAATGGTAACATGACTGAACGAAGAATTCTTCTAATAATAGTACCTTTTGAGGTTATTTACATTCCACGGCCGGGGCACTACATGATTATCCAGGTCTTCTAAGAAATATGCTCCAATGCCAGCCCTTGAAGTAACGCGATACGGACCTTCCCAGTTTGGCCCCAGTTTTCCCCATGCTGGATTCTTTGCATTACCTACCACCTTCCTTAGGACCAGATCACCAGGCTCAAGGGGTCTCAACCTCACGTTGGCGTCATAGCCCTGCTTGAGTTTCTGCTGGTAATGCGCCAATCGGACCATTGCGTTTTCCCTTCGTTCTTCAATCAGATCCAAACTCTTTTCCAGTTGCCCATCGTTGTTGATTGGATCAAAGGAGCTGGTCCTGTATGTTGGAAATCCAGTTTCCAGAGGTATAGCAGCTTCAGCCCCATAGGTCATTGAGAAGGGGGTCTCTCCAGTAGACCTGCGAGGCGTAGTTCTATATGCCCACAACACGTGGGGTAGTTCTTCTACCCACCTACCCTTCGCATCATCCAGCCTCTTCTTTAGCCCGTTAACTATGACTTTATTGACTGCTTCGGCCTGCCCATTTCCCTGAGGGTAAGCAGGGGTGGAGTATCTGTTTGTGATTCCCAGCTCGCTACAATAACCCCTGAAAGCTTTGCTATCAAACTGAAGCCCATTGTCTGAGATCAGGGTATGGGGGACCCCGAATCGAGTGACGATATTTTTCCAGATGAATTTCTTTACATCTACATCCTTGATATTCGCTAGAGGTTCGGCTTCGACCCATTTGGTGAAGTAGTCTGTTCCGACCAGAAGGTACTTCTTGTTTCCTGCTGCTTTAGGGAATGGGCCTACGATATCTAGCCCCCATTGAGCAAAAGGCCATAGGCTAGATAGTGGATTAAGGGTACCACCAGGGTGATGTATGTTCGGCGCAAAATGTTGGCACTGGTCACACTTTTTAAGGTATTCATGTGCCTCTCTTTGCATATTTGGCCACCAATAGCCTTGAGTAATGGCTCGGTGAGCTAAGGATCTTCCTCCAGTATGGCTCCCACAGATCCCTTCATGCAATTCTTCTAACAGTGACTCAGTCGCTTCAGGATGCATGCACAACAAATATGGGCCCGAATAGGATCGTTTGTACAGTTTGTGATCCTCGGACAACCAGAACCTTGTAGCTTTTCTCCGTATTTTGTCCGCTTCCCCTTTTTCTTCGGGTAACGCATCGTCCTTCAAAAACTTGATGATAGGGTCCATCCAACACGGGTTGGTTCCGACGCAATGAACTTGGAATGCCTTTTTTCTTAACTCCGTAGGTCTCTGTATGTCGTTGATGAGGATAACCCTTGGCAATTCTTGTGCCGAAGAGGTGGCAAGGGTGGCTAAAGAATCGGCATGTGTATTGCCACTTCTGGGGATGTGCCGCAGGTTGAAGGATTCGAACTCGGATTGTAGGGACTTAGCCAGGCTCAAGTATCCCTGCATCCTTTCGTCTTTCGCCTCAAACTCTCCCAACACTTGGCCGACGACTAGCCTTGAGTCCGAGAACATCTCAATTGACTTTCCTCCCATCCTTCGTACCATCTTCATCCCCATCAATAGAGCCTCATATTCTGCCTCGTTATTTGTTGCTGAGAAATCTAGCCTTAATGCTTTTTCAATGATAATTCTCTCTGGGGATATTAGCACTAGCCCCACTCCTGAGCCTCGCTGATTCGATGCGCCATCCACGTACACTCCCCAGGGCAAGGGGCTCCGTGAAGAAACCATACCAACGGTCCTTCCTTTAGTGCCCAGCATTGGTGTTACTTCCTCTAAATGGGGCTCTGTGAACTCGGCGACCAAGTCTGCAAGGACCTGGCCCTTCACTGACGTGCGAGGCATGTACTTGATATCAAAAGCCCCGAGGATCGTCCCCCATTTGGTAATCCTTCTGTCGTAATCGGCGCTTCGGAGTATGGCTCTAAGTGGGAGCTGGGTGAGGACTATAACGGTGTGGGCTTGAAAATAATGGGGCAGCTTCTTCGTACCTAGCACAACTGCCAGAATGGCTTTCTCCAGTGGCAAATAGCGAACTTCAGCTTCCTGCAGCGACTTGCTTACGTAATAAACTGGTTTTTGCACACCACAGTCTGTTCGGATCAGCACCAAGCTTACAGCATTAGGAGCCACAGCGATGTAAGCAAACAAGACTTCATCTGGCTCGGGACTGGACATGATGGGAGGTCTAGCCAGGTAGTCCTTAAGTTGCCGAAAAGCAATAGCACATTCCTCCGTCCATTCGAAATCCTTCCATTTATTGATCAATGAGAAGAAAGGCCTACACTTGTCTGCCGATCTAGAAATGAACCTATTAAGGGCAGCGGTCATCCCAGTCAGCTTCTGAATTTCCTTGGGGTTCCGGGGAGCTCGCAAGTTATTGATGGCCTTTATCTGATCGGGGTTAACTTTGATTCCCCTGTGAGTGACCATATACCCTAAGAACTTGCCTGATCCAACACCGAACGAACATTTGGAAGCATTCAAGCGCAATCTGTGTTTCCTCAGAATTTCAAAGACATCCCTAAGGTCCCCAATATGCTCAGCTATGACCTTACTTTTTACCACCATGTCGTCAATATAAACTTCCATGCTTTTACCCAACTGCGGCTCAAACATTCTGGTCATCATCCTCTAATAGGTAGCCCCTGCATTTTTCAAGCCGAACGGCATTACCTTGTAGTGGTAATTCCCCACGGGGGTTACGAAAGTTGTTTTCTCTTGATCGGCAAGAGCCAGTGGTATCTGATGATAACCCTGGAATGCGTCTAAGAAACTCATCCGAAGGTGTCCCACAGTAGCATCAACTAGTTGGTCTATCTTCGGCATGGGAAACGGATCCTTTGGACAAGCTCTATTAAGATCGGTGAAGTCCACACACACCCGCCACTTTCCGTTTTTCTTTTTTACCACCACTGTGTTAGCCAGCCATTCGGGGTAAAAGATCTCCTTAATAGCCCCTGCTTGCTTGAGTTTCATCACTTCATCCCTGACCGCGTCAGCGTGTTCCCTCGAAGGACACCGGAGCGGTTGCTTCTTGGGGACGGTGGTGGGATTAACGTTTAGATGGTGGCAAATAAAATCTGGGCTCACCCTAGGGGCTTCCGCAGAGTCCCATGCAAATACATCTACATTTGCCCTGAGGAACTCTATCAGCTCTTCCTTCTCTTGAGGAGGCAGCATGGATCCGACTTGAAAAAACTTCTTTGGGTCGTTACCCACGACTACTCTTACCAAGCCTTCGCACTCTGCTTCTCCAGCCGAGGTCTCGGTGTCCAGCACCGAAGGCTTTGATTGCTATAAACTCTCTTTGTTACAATCCAAGGGCTCAGCCTGAGGTTGGTGCTGGATAGCTGCCACTAGACATTGCTTGGATGTAGACTAATCTCCTCGGATCTCCTCGACTATCCCGTCGGACGGATACTTAATCTTTTGATGAAGTGTGGAGGATACGGCCCCGAGGGTATGAAGCCAAGGTCTTCCCACAATAGCAGTGTAGGGTGAGTAGGCATCCACCACTATGAAATCTACCTCCACCGTCTCGGGTCCGGTTTGCACAGGTAGTCTGATTTGACCCTTCGGAATGATCACTTTACCATTAAAACTGATTAAAGGGGAACTGTACGGAGTTAGGTCTTCGGGGGATAAGTTCAGCCCCTTATATAGGTCTGGGTACATTATTTCTGCGGCGCTGCCCTGATCTACCATCACCCTCTTCACGTCGTATCCACCTATTCTCAGAGTAACTACCAGGGCGTCATCATGCGACTGTATAGTCCCGATTTTGTCTTCGTCCGAAAAGCCCAAAACTAGAACCTCCATCCTGGGTCTCTTCGGCTCTCTGTTAGCACTCTCCGAGGGCAACCGAGCAACAGACAGTACTCTGGATGGGCAAGACCTCGTCCTTCCTGGTGCGGCAAAAATAACACTGATTGTACCCAAGGGAGGTTTTACAGAATCGCCTCTCCTCGGCCCCGCGTTTGCGTGATCTCCCTGACCGTATGAGTGGTGTAGAAGGTGCTTTAATCTGCCTTCGCTGACCAGCTGATCCAGATGGTCCCACAGGCTCCTGCAATCCTCCGTAGTATGCCCATGGTCAAGGTGATACTGACAGTAAAGATTGTGGTTGCGCCTTTCAGGGTTTCTGACCATCTTGTTCGGCCTTTTGAAGAACGGTTCATTTTTTATTTTGTCCAGGATTTGGTGTACTGGTTCGCGAAAAACGGCATTGACCGCCTGGAGATTCGCTGTACTCTGTTCGACCCAGTCCTTTCTTGGCCTGTTGTGGTTCTGCCGGTCCGACCTGAAATCCCTCCCCTCCTGAGGGATAACCTTATCCTTTCCCTTACTCTGCTGTTGATCTTCTTCAACTCTTTTGTACTTATCAATCCTATACATCAACTGGCGTATACTGGTAGCAGGCTTGCGCGTTAAGGATGCTCTCAAGGGATGCTCAGTGGGGAGGCCCAGTTTAAAAGAGCTGATAGCCACCAATTCACAATCTTCCCCTACCTCGTTATACGTTTCCCAGAACCTATCTGAATATGACTTCAAAGTCTCACCTCCTTTCATACTGACTGACAATAGGGAAGCCACAGACTACGGAACCCTTCGGCACGTGACAAAACGCGAACCAAATGCCTGAGTCAGCTCTTGGAAAGAGCTTATAGAATTTGCTTTCAGATTATCAAACCACCTCATGGCTATCGGTCCCAAGCTGGATAGGAAGACTTTGCACATCAGGGCTTCGTCCCTGGAGTGGACGGCCATCCTCTGGTTGAAATGGCTCACATGTTCCACTGGGTCTGTCCGGCCATTATAGATGGTGAATGTAGGCTGGTGGAAACGTCGAGGAAGTCTAGCATTCTCGATGTTACGGGTAAAGGGAGATCTGGAAATCTGATCCAGGGCTTTACTCATAGCGTTGTTCCCTACGCCCCTAGGTAAGGGGTTCTGAGGGTTCCCCTCGTCATGACGCATTTCCTCATAGGTAAAGGGTTCGCTGACTGGCGTTCGAAGTTTCTGCTTGTAAACAACATCCTGTTCGTCCTCAGAATCTTCATTAGAGTACGAGGGACTGCGCTTCCTCTTCGCATGGCGCAACTCCCTCTTTAGCCTATCCATTTCCTTCTGCATGTCTTGGTTTTTCTCTGCATGGGACATGTGGCTCTCTCCATGCGACTAGTTTTGATCGTCACGTGCGGTGTGTACGCTGCCCTCACGATCCTGCCTCCGTTCCAGATGAAGAAAGGGATCGGTGTACTGAGATGACCTGGACTCCGCTGGTCGTTGCCTTGGTTCAGCCATTCTTTGAGGTGTTGCTTCCACCTTTGCTCAAGCTGTTCCTCACAGACGGCGCCAATTGTAGGGTTGAAATTTGATGGACTAGGCAACAACTTCCCGTATTGTGAGCCCAACAAATTCCCGACAATAAATTTGTAGAGAATGGGTTAAACAGCTGGACTGGATATGGATTTAGCAACGGTTCATGCAAGCAAACAAGGGTAAAAGACACTCAGGCTAATATTTAATAAAAGTTTCTTCGGTTCGAAGAGGTTTTGCCTTTATCAACTTAGTAAATACAATTTTTCTCCCCCCCCCTCCGTGAGGCCTATTTCCTTTATATATACACTTTTTATCTCATCTTCACCGCACACTTGCTCTTCATCTAAGCGTCCACTTGAGTATTAGTCACATCAGAAGTTTGCTTTAACCTGCAGTGAGTGGTAGTAGTTGAGGTTGCACTGTTCAGGTGTCTTCTCCACATAAATGCGGCCAGGAAAGTTGCTGTAGTGCATTAAATGCGGTGGTGGCAGCTTTATTTGTAAGATATTTCATGATATCCACGCACTTAGGCATGCCCAGGGCTAACTCCTTACTGAGGAATCTTCTACTTGATCAAGTTCTCTGGAGATCCGACGTGTGGAACCTCTTCGGACCAGCCAGGTTGTCTTCCGACGCAACACTCGTCCTTTCTTGGTTACATTTTCACCAGGATGGCAAAGCGTTGATCCCTTTAACCTCTTCGGGCAGGAAGTTATATTCAAATTGGGCCCCAGGCCCAACATATGGCGTTGGGCTTTCTTACCCACAGCATACAATTGATAAGAATATTTATTGTGTTTATATAAGAATATTTATTTAAACTAATCAAATTACAAACGACTATTTTCAAAATATATAATTGTAGGGACTGGGTTTGAGCACTTCGGTTCTTGAACGAGTGAACTCAAGCCCAACTAGCTCAATATAATGAATTTGTAGAGAGTGGGCCAAAGAACTAGGCGTTAGCGCATAAGCAACGGTCAATATGGCATTTATGGCCATCAAACAGAGGGGAACTGAGGGAGAGATTAAGAAAGTTGGTCCTCGGCACATTCCGAGGTGCCATTCTCTAATTCATGAACAAAAATCATTATAGAAATTCTCTAGCACCCCTATGTACAGGGGGTTATAGTCCTCTTTCGTTAATCTCTGCCTTCCACTTGTTGATCATCCAAGCCTATACCTGAGTGCCTATCCCATCAACCGCCTTTCTAGACCTCCTGTGAGTTGCAGCAACCAAGGCAGCACTGCTCGGGGGTCACTTCCTCATTAATGCGGCCAGAATGTCGGCTACGGGCATTTAATGTGGAAGTGACAGTTTCCTTTTGGATTGCTCCTCCACCGTGCTCCCATGGCTGATCCATGGTACCTGTCCTTTTCTTTAGGACGCTTTGGAGGGCTACCTTTGATGGTATGCCGTTCCTCTCTTCTATAATCTTGGTTGGCCGAGGACAGGATCGTCCTCGGCGACATTCCTTGGCCACTTGGGCCTTCCTTGTTCATCCTCGGACACTGCTTCCTCCTCGGCACGGGCCTTGGGCTTAATATAAAGTGGGCCGGGGTTACTAAATTCTCGGGCCCCACAATAACCCCTCAAAATCCTGCTATCCGTCTCCTCGGGCGGGGAGGAGGATTTTAATGTCCTCGGGCCCTTCTTATGTCTTGGCAAGCCTTGTCTTCCTTCAGTGCCAGAGCCCTTTCACTTGCCCAAGGCGTGTTCCTAACACTTCGGTGAATGGAGCGCCCCCGCATTAAATTCTGGCGGCTCTGTGCTTCCCACATTCAATGGTGTGATGATAATCAAATGGTAGGGGATCTTTTTGACTTTATGGGCAGGAAAACCCGCACGGTTATTCGTAATTGGGGGTATAAATACCCATTTGAACTGATTTGCCTCTTTACTTTTGCATTCAAGAGCTTTTGCACACATACTCTGAACTTGGTCAAGTCTCCAATTGATCTTACGTCTCTTTTCAACATAAAAAGCCTGTCTGAGGAGTTTTTCCTCATTTCTGTAAGTTTTCTTCTCTTCATATTTTCTCCCGTCTAAGTTTCTTTTCCTCTTACTCCTCTCTCTCTTTCGCTTTTCCCTGAATCTTTTGGTCGTTCTCTAGGAGGGGTAGGTTTAAGAAATTGATTGAGTTTGAGGAGGCAGTGGAAAAATTCATCACTAATTATAGGATACCCAATAATGTAGGTTTGAGGTACTGTGAGGAAGGGGAGTGATATATTAGGAGAAAAGCGAGTGAAGTAGTGATCCCCATAATCGCTTTCCTAGAAGGTGGCATAAGGATCCCTATGGGGCTAGTGATGAGGGACTACCTTAGGCACTTCCGATTAGCCCCTACCCAGTGCGCCATTAACGTGTTTAGGATCCTGGGTTGTGTGGACGCTCTAAACGAGAAAATGGAGTTGAGGTTAACTCACCATGACGTAAACTGGTGCTACAACCTCCAACACCTAAAGGGCAAATCCTTTTACATGAAGACGAGGGAGCATAAGGTTTGGCTTATCCAGTGCCTCCTTAAGTCCAGCAAGGGGTTAAATAAGGACTTTTTAATTCTATCTGAGGGAGTGGCACGACGGCCTTCATTGTCCGACAGTGGAGGGGGCGCCAGGTGGGATATCTAGTGTAGGAGAGAGTATGACTTTTTGCGTTATCATAGTCCACATTGCTTGGTTGCTAATATAGACATGCCTTCTTTTTGCAGATCCGGAACGGCACTTTCACCTGGTCAACAAGGCGGACTTGGAAATCGTACTCAGAGCGGAGATCTTCGTGAACGAAACAGATAATCAAGTTAGGGCCGCCCACAAGATCCTTGGATACGACCCAATACAGAAATTGTTCTTGGCTCTGAAGTATGTGATCAGAGCCAAGGATCCTCGACTTCACAGGATTACTGTGGTAGAACACGAGTTCCTGCTTCCTGAAGGATCTCCTATCCCAGAGGGTGTTCCTTCGTCGAGCCCTTCTTCATCCCATCAGGCTGCGGAAGACGAGGGAGAAGGTACAGAAAGAGAGGAAGAAGTTGCGGATTTGGGTCTGTCTGGGAACGAACTTGGCGCTTTCGACCACGACAATTTGCCCGAGGATCTCTCTGGTGACTTTGCCAACCCCAACTTGATCGAAGCAGACGTCCTGTCAACGGGGATTTCTTTTCAGGTCGATATGGGTTTCAAGAGAAAACCCTAAACCAGCCTGTTCGATCTGATTGAGGGCCAGGCAGGGAAGGATGCGCCAGAGGGGGCTCATTCCAAGCTTCTCCCTTCTCCCCCCAAATCCCAGCTTGCTCAGACCACGTCCTCCACCCAGCCTAAGCTTCCACCTCCTCCCCCCTCAGCCCAACTTGTCACTAAGGCCTAAGCCCTCCGACCCCAAACAGAAAAAGGATAAAGGCAAGTGGCCTATGGGGGTTGATAGGTCTCGCTACTCCTAAGAAAAGGATGAGGATCGGTGACCTCCAAAGCAACTATAGATCGGGTGTCAGGGCCAGGACAGAGAAGTTGATACTCAGCCTGAACCTCAAGCTTGGCTCCCTGTGCCAATGCTTCACGAGGCTCCCCTGATGGACGACGCTTCCCTTAGGGACTTCCAAGGAGGCAAGGGCAATTATTTGGCAAACGTGTTGGAAAGGGCCTTGCTGATGCCAGTTGATATGGCCGAGCTAAGGAACTTGAGGAGGCAGGAGGTGGTCCTTAGTCTCAAGAGGTACTTGGGCATGGTAAGACCTCTGCCACTTGTTCCTTCATTGAATTTTGCTCTTCGATCTTCAACTTACAGTGACCTTGTCTCAATTTGCAGGCTGTCCAGGCCGCTTTCAGGCTGGAGGAGAAGGCTAATAATCAGAGTAGGGCCCTGGATTAGGAGCGTGACAAGCGCTGGGATGCCGCGTGGACCCTTAAGAACTCTGAGGCTGACCTCAAGAAGGCAAAGGAGGAACTGAAGGAGATTACGAGGGCTAGAGATAGTGCGGTGTCCGGCCTAGTTAGCGTTCAAAAACAGGCTCAGGACCAAACGAGGTGCTTACTCGAGGCAGAGGAACAGCTGACGATCGCCAAAGGGCAAATTGCCGAGCTGAATAAAAAGGCAATCGAGGCGGAGGGAGCCAAGAACATGGCAGAGTTTGCCCGGGATGAAGCCCTACGGGCTAAGGTAGAGGCAGAGTTTGCCAAGGAGGAGGCTTAGGCCACTAAGAAGGCGGTCGAGGAGGAGGCTTATGCCTCTAGGGTGTCTGAGACGGAGGCGGCCCTCAAAGCTCAAGTCCCTGGGTGTGCAGGCTCTACTGCTCCCAGGTTTGGAATGAGGCATTTAAGCAGGCCGGAGTTGAGGCCTCATCTAACCTGTGGAAAATGGAGAATGTGTACTACCCACCGGCCTTCCTTGAGGCTGCTCCACCTAACTCCGAAGCTGAAGTGGTTTCTGAGGAAGCTGGCACTGCTCTAAGTGGAGCTGCTTTGGCTATTATCACTTTTGACGAGCCTGTCAAGGAAACCGAGCATCCTGGAGTACATGAGACACACGAGGGCCCTGACCAGGAGGCGTTCTAGGGTGCTGCAAGACCCTCTTCTGAAGCCTAGGCACCTAATGCTGAGGAGGCGCCTCCTTCAACTGATCCTTTGCGAGTTGCACCCCCACATGAAGGCCCCAAGGACCTGGAGACCCTTTTTGCCCAGCTCTCCAAGGAGGGACTCAAAACAGAGTTGAAGAAGTAGCCCCTTTTGGTTGGCATTAACTGTACTTTTGCTTTAGGCCTTTTTTTTTTTTTTTTTTTTTTTTGAACATTGTAAAGTGACTTTCGTTCTCCATATCATGCGCTGACTGTCATTGTGAAGGGTTTTGCTACTTTTATCGCTTGTAATTTTACTATTAACTGAACAATCTCTATGGTGGCTTACTTTCTATTTTGAATCAGTAGTTACAAAATGTTAAGTCCATAGTGATAATTCCCACTTAGACTTTGACTAATAATTGAGCCTTGATAATATGACTTGCCTTTGCTGAATTGAATATTAAGGGGATGGTTTTACAATATTAATCCTGTACCCCATGAATTGGTTGCCATGAATGGTAAAAAGGAATGCTAAGCGCACAGTATTCATAAAGATAGGCCCTTAAATCCTACGATTAGATACCACAGCATAATATACAAGGGTGCCCATAAGTACGATCTAAAAATTTACTGACCTTAAGAAGACTGTTAGCTACTGATTACGCTGCGGAATTAATTTCAAAGTACTTTGAAATGCTTTACGCGATGCTCATGGGCTTGTATTTGTTCGCATCCTTGATGAAAGTAGTTAGTTTCTCTATAGGTCTGAGTCCGAGGACCATGCAAGACCTTGATTCTGCCTAGCACTTAGGTTGTTCTTGAAGTAACTAGTTTCCCTATAGACTTGAGTCCGAGGACCATGCAAGACCTTGGTTCTGCCTAGCACTTAGGTTCTTCTTGAAGTAACTAGCTTTCTCATAGGCTTGAGTCAGAGGACCATGCAAGACCTTGGTTCTGTCTAGCACCTTTGTTCTTCTTGAAGTAACTAGCTTCCCCATAGGCTTGAGTTCGAGGACCATGCAAGACCTTGGTTCTGCTTAGCACTTAAGTTTTTCTTGAAGTAAGTAGCTTCCCCATAGGCTTGAGTCCGAGGACCATGCAAGACTTTGGTTCTACCTAGCACTTAGGTTCTTCTTGAAGTAACTAACTTCCCGTTAGGCTTGAGTCCGAGGACCATGCAAGACCTTGGTTTTGCCTAGCACTTAGGTTCTTCTTGAAGTAATTAGCTTCCCCATAGGCTTAAGTCCGAGGACCATGCAAGACCTTGGTTCTGTCTAGTACCTTGGTTCTTCTTGAAGTAACTAGTTTCCCCATAGGCTTGAGTCTGAGGACCATGCAAGACCTTGGTTCTGTCTAGCACCTTGGTTCTTCTTGAAGTAACTAGCTTCCCCATAGGCTTGAATCCGAGGACCATGCAAGACCTTGGTTCTGCCTAGCACTTTGGTTCTTCTTAAAGTAACTAGCTTCCCCATAGGCTTGAGTTCGAGGACTATGCAAGACCTTGGTTCTGCTTAGCACTTAGGTTCTTCTTGAAGTAACTAGCTTCCCCATAGGCTTGAGTCTGAGGACCATGCAAGACCTTAGTTCTGTCTAGCACCTTGGTTCTTCTTGAAGTAACTAGCTTCCCCATAGGCTTGAGTCTGAGGACTATACAAGACCGTGGTTCTGCCTAGCACTTAGATTCTTCTTGAAGTAACTAGCTTCCCCATAGGCTTGAGTCCGAGTACCATGCAAGATCTTGGTTCTGTCTAGCACCTTGGTTCTTCTTGAAGTAACTAGCTTCCCCATAGGCTTGAGTCCAAGGACCATGCAAGACCTTGGTTCTGTCTAGCACCTTGGTTCTTCTTGAATTAACTAGCTTCCCCATAGGCTTGAGTCCGAGGACCAGCAAGACCTTGGTTCTGTCTAGCGCCTAGGCTCTTCTTGAAGTAACTAGCTTCCCATAGGCTTGAGTCTGAGGACCATGCAAGACCTTAATTCTATCTAGCACATTGGTTATTCTTGAAGTAACTAGCTTCCCCATAAACTTGAATCCGAGGACTATGCAAGACCTTGGTTCTGTCTAGCGCTTAGGCTCTTCTTGAAGTAAAGGGACTTGTCCTTGACGTTGGAAAGCTTTCCCCGAGAGTGATAATGGCCTTGAGCTTGTTTTGCCGAGGAGGGATTCTTCCACGGACTGGGCCCTTGGCCCAACACTGGCCTGGACATGGGCGGCCTAGCTTTCCACCCCCGCGTATGATAGGAGCTCCATCGCGCCACTTTTTCGCCACTTCTAATTACGAGGCGTCTTTCGGCTATTCGAGTTGCGTGCTTGACGTTTCGGTACGCAAGGCGCACCCTCATTAATGTCTTTATGGATTAACGCAAATCCAGCGGTTGGTGGCTTCTTTGGAAATTGGGCGGGGATTAATTTCTACTAACCTTCGCCTTCTATATAAGGCGCTCTAGGGGAATCGTTCTCTCACATTTTACAAATCCTTGAGTTCAATAGGAACTTTAAGTTCTCCACATTCTGGGCATCTCTAAGGACTTTGCCAAGACTGTAATCAAGGCTTTGGGAAATGGGATGGCCTTGGGTAAGGGCAAGGGTGAGGAAGCTCAGCCCCTGTCAGGAACCGAGAACGCCACTCCGATCCTAGAGGACGCAGTGGGGGTATAGGAAACGGAGGCCAAAGACGTTCCCTCCTTTCAACCGAGCAAGAAAGAAGACCCTCCTTCTTCGGAAGAGAGCCGAAGCGAGTGTGGATCGCATCAACCTTTCGAGGCGACAAAGTTTGGGTCCCACTTGATGGAAGGGCATCTTGCAGTTAGGAGGAAGGTTCACGAGAGATATAATATTCTTCTCCAGTGTGCGGATTTGCCTGCCCTTCAAGCTGGTAGTGATTCGCGTCCAGTTTACTTACCGATGGAGGCTTGTAAGATTGCGGAACGGTTGAGGCCCTAGTGTTGCCACCTCCAATGCCTAATTATCATGAAATTGGGAGAGAATTAAGGGAACATCTTGGGATGGGGCTATCAGGCGCTTCCGCTCTTCTTCTTTCTCATCGCCGGTTCCATCCATATTGGCTCAATTGTTGTTGGTAGCCTTAAAACAAGCCTGCCTCGGCCTTTCTTTTTATAGTTGGCTTTAGAACAAGCCTGCCTAAGGCTCTGTTTTTATAGTTAGCTTTAGAACAAGCCTACCTAAGCACCTATTATTATAGTTAGCTTTAGAACAAGCCTGCCTAAGCCATCTGGTGTATGATGTACTTTTCCTTTATTTAATAAAGAAGTGGCTTTACTTTTTACTTCCTTTACTTTCTAAATCTTTCGTTTCTTTGCGACAATTGCTTCATGAGCGAGTGTGTCATTGCTTTTCCCTCCCATGGGACTTGGAGTTGGTGTTGTTAACGGTAACGAGAGATTATCACCCCAACCTTAACGAAACTGACGGTAGCGTTCCGCCGCTAACTTTAAATGAACTAACACTACGGGAACAATCAGGACCATGACCTTGTGCCCTATACCGCAGGCTGCGCAATCATCAAAGAATGTTGCCAGTGCGCATGACTTTCCGACGTAGAGGGTCCGAGGACCCTTGCTGATGGAAGCTCGGTCCTACCATGATTGACCGTTGCATCCACTAACGCACAAGTTCTCCCTACAGACGGCACCAATTGTAGGGACTGGGTTTGAGCATTTCAGTTCTTGGACGAGTGGACTCAAGCCCAACTAGTCTAATACAATGAATTTGTAAAGAGTGGGACAAAGAACTAGGCGTTAGCGCATGGCCAACGATCAATATGGCATTTATGGCCATCAAACAGAGGAGAACTGAGGGAGAGATTAAGAAAGTTGGTCCTCGGCACATTCCGAGGTGCCATTCTCTAATTCATGAATAAAAATCATTACAGAAATTCTCTAGCCCCCTGCTATCTACAGGGGGTTTCTCCTATTATATAGTCCTCTTTCATTAATCTCTGCCTTCCACTTGTTGATCATCCAGGCCTATACCTGAGTGCCTGTCCCATCAGCCGCCTTTCCAGACCTCCTGTGAGTTGCAGCAACCAAGGCAGCACTGCTCGGGGGTCACTTCCTCATTAATGCGGCCAGAATGTCGGCTGCGGGCATTTAATGTGGAAGTGATAGTTTCCTCTTGGATTGCTCTTCCACCGTGCTCCCATGGCTGATCCATGGTACCTGTCCTTTTCTTTGGGATGCTTTGGGGGGCTACCTTTGATGGTGTGCCGTTCCTCTTTTCTATAATCTCGGCTGGCCGAGGACAGGATCGTCCTCGGCAACGTTCCTTGGCCACTTAGGCCTTCCTTGTTCATCCTCGGACACTACTTCCTCCTCGGCGCGGGCCTTAGGCTTAATATAAAGTGGGCCGGGGTTACTAAACTCGGGCCCCACAATAATCATATGCTAATATAATCCACACACACACACACACACATATATATATATTGGCAAAACTCAGAGATAGTTGAATTAGATTTGAAATTAGAATCCAATTTTTCGCCATGTGTCGAAATTTATGTGGGAACCACATCATAATTATCTACTTAAGTTTATGCCATGTGTCTACTTAAGTTTTAAATATTTATGCCAAGTGAGTTAATGAGTGCAAAATATTAAGGATCTTCTATTAATGAGCTATTAAAAAAATATATATAATCACGTATATTTTTAATTAAAATCATCGTACAACAAAGATTACTATACATTCTATCTTCTTAAAAATTATAAAAAAATGATCATAAGTGAATTTATATTTTTATGATAAAAATTGTGTTTAATTCTAAATATATCCATATTTATACATGTGTTCATGCTATTTTTTATAATATGCAAATTCTTGTATACACATTACATGGAAAGTATGCAAAATGGCATACAATTGATAAGAATGTTTATTTAAGAATATTTATTGTGTTTATATAAGAATGATAATTTTTTTTTGAGGGTGAATAATTATTTAAACTAATCAAATTACAAACGACTCTTTTCAATATATATAATCATAAGCTAATATAATCCAAATACATACATACATACATACATATATATATATATATATATATATATATATATATATATATATTAATTGGCAAAGCTCAGAGAAAGTTTATTTAGATTTGAAAGTAGAATTCAATTTTGCGTCATGTATTGAAATTTATGTGGAGACTACATCATAATTATCCACTTAAGTTTGTGCCATGTGTTTACTTAAGTTTTTTAATATTTGTGCCAAGTGATTTAAAGAGTGCAAAATATTAAGAATCTACTATTAATGAACTATAAAATTAAAAATAAAATTAATCACATATATTTAATAAAAATCACCACGTAACAAAGATTACCATACATTCCATCTTACTAAAAATTAGAAGAAAAAAAATGATCATAAGTAGTATTAAATTTGGGTAAGAATTTTAATATGTGACTAATTGCATTTACTTTTTAAAAAAAATAATTTGACTAATTATTTATATTTTTATGATAAAAATTGTGTTTAATTTTAAATATATCCATACATATACATGTGCTACTTGCTATTTTTCTTAATATGCAAATTCTTGTATATACATTACACGGAAAGTATGCAAAATGGCATACAATTGATGAGAATATTTATTTAAGAATATTTATTGTGTTTATATAAGAATATTTATTTAAACTAATCAAATAACAAACAACTCTTTTCAATATATATAATCACTAGTCGCTAGCCATGCTATGCACAAGAACCTACTTATTTGTGAGGTAAACTAAAATAATTTTATAAAATCTTAAATTGATTAAGAAATTACACCACTGCTTGATTTGTTTTTGTATAACTTCAATTTGTGTTACAATTTGATTAAGAAGTCATTGCTTGAACGTGCAATATACTGCAAAAAAATAACTCAAAAACTCAGGTATATAAACTTTTGAATGACCAAAAAATATTAAAGAATGAGATGATTCATTGCTTAGAAATTATTGAAACAAAACAAAATATATATGACTAAACAATAGAGTAATATAAGAGAAAGATGAGTTACATTCAAAAGAATAATCCATGGGTATAACCATTGAAAGGAATCAAAAGATTCAAAGCCTACAAATTATAGATAATATACATATATATATGTGTGTGTGTGTGTGTGTGTGTGTGTGTGTGTGTGTGTGTGTGTGTGTGTGTGTGCGCGCGCGCGCGCGCGCGCACGCGCACGCGTGTGTGACTACACAAATTCAAATGTTAAAACTTCCTAAATGCCAAAAAAGATATATAATTAAAGAATAATTTATTGAAACAATTTAAAAAATATATAACTATTCAAAAGAGAAATATAAGAAAAAGAAAAAAGTACACAAACCCATAAAGCAATAAGTATTAAATTTTAACGGGTTTAAACTTTAAATGAACCTTATCTGCATGTGGCACACCATAAAAAATGTTGAGCAGGAGGCCAAATTGAAATAATGAAAGCCATACCTCGTCTTAATATATCATATGTTAGGTTCTAAGATTTTAAGAACTAATGTATCAATTTGTAATATGTTGGCAAACCATGATCAAAACATATAGTCCAGTTTTAGGCTTGCTCAAAGTGTGTTTAATTGTAAATTGGAATCGAGTGATTGTATAAATTATTGGACTAAATCTGCAAAGCTCGATTAATTGAAAATTAGACTTGATAGATCGAACCACGTGTAGATTTATTTTTCTGCAGAAATTCCAATTTAGCCTAAGCCCGTTTGACGTGTAGGGTTTTGTGTTTCACTCCAAGTATAAAGGAAAAATCCTAACTACGTTTTAGAAGTCTTTTGAGAGTTGTGTGTTGAATCTTTTGTGAGATTTAGAGGTTTTTACGTTCACACACACACATAGAGGTGTCAAGTTCAAGATTCGTGTTAAGAATTTGATGATCTCTTCAGTTGCTACATAAAGAATTTTAAAGAAGATCTGAAACCTTTGAGTGGAGTCTTAAAGTCACAAGTAGGAGAACTTGTGGTTGTAGTGGATCAAAGAAAGAAGTAGTCCGTGGAATCGGAGTTGTCACGTGGTCGTGGTAGTAAATTTTCTACTTGAGGTAGCAATAGGATGTTAGTGGTCTAAGTTTTATTGTACAAATTTCAATTCTTTCATAATGGATCTGTTTTACTTTAAGGATAGTTAGGTTAAATCCTTTCTAGGTATTTTGCCGGTTAGGTTTTCTTGGGTTATCATATCATTGTATTATTTATATTTTCGCAGTATTTACATGATATGATTTTATTGTGTTAATCTAGAACTGAATAATTTATCTAAGTAAACACTTGGCTAAATAACTAGGTTAAACAACTTGCGTTAAGGGGTCTAAAAACGTATAAGTGGTATCAGAGCAGGTTAGCTCTTGTGTTTTTAGATCTTTTGATCTAAGAGTTGATCCTTAATCCCTGTTGTCATGGAACACGGTCACTCTCTTGTGATCCTACCTCACTCTGATAGGAACAACTATGCCTACTAGAAAGTAAGGATGAAAGCATTCCTGAAATCTATTGATGAGAAAGTTTGGAATTCCGTTGAATACGGATGGGAGAAACTGACTACTCCTATAAGCGAGTGGTCAACTTCTTAAAAAGGGGCAACTGCTTTTAATAGCAAAGCCATGAATGCTATTTTTAATGCTGTTTCTATGGAGGAATTCAAGAGGATCTCAAATGTTGAGGTTGCTCATATTGTAGGCAATATTCTCCAAACTGCATGAAGGCACAAAGGCAATTAAAATTAATAAAATCCAACAATTAACTACTATATTTGAAAGCATTAGGATGTCTGATGATGAACGTTTTGATAAATTCTATGCTAAACTTAATGATATTGTCAATTCTGCTTATAATTTGGATAAAATTTATGATCAACCTAAGATTGTTAGGAAGATACTTAGATCCTTTACCGAGGACTTTAGACCCAAAGTAACTGCCATTATTGAATGTAAGGATGTGGACTCCATCCTTGTTGATGAGCTTGTAGGATCTCTTCAGTCCTATGAGCTAGACCTACCTAAGACAAACAAATCCAAATCAATGGCTCTTAAGTTAGTTAATGATGTTGATGAAAATGGATTTGATGATGAACTCTTTTCTACAGAGATTGCATATCTTGCAAAGAACTTTAGAAACTTTCTTAGGAACAACAAAAGAAGGGCAAGAGGTAAAAACAAAGCTAAACCTATGAATTTTAAGAGGAATAAACCTGCTAAAGTGAGCAATACTGATAAATTGTAAGAAAAAGTAGGTCAAACCTCTAGTAATTCACTTGGTCAATAATGTTTTGGTTGTCAAGGGTATGGTCATGTGAAATTGGAATATCCTACATTCTTGAGATCAAAGGGTAAAACTATGACTGTAACCCTTCGTGATGATGAAGTTTCTGATCATGAGTCTGGTAGTGATGAGGATGGAAACTTCATTACTTTCACAGCTACTGCTATAGTTGATGAAGGTGTTGTGGTTGAAGAGAATCCTTCTGATGGGGAACTCTCTGAGTGTGCTGATTTGCAAGAAGTTTTTAATAAGCTATGCAAGGTTGCTGCTAAGGATGCAATTAGTGTAGACTTAGATTTAAAGAAGATTGCCTCCCTTGAACTTGATAAGAAAAATTTGTTGTTGAAATTGCTTGATGCTAACACTTTGATTGATAAGGTGAAGACTGAAAACATGTTGTTGCTTGATAAGATTAAGAACTTGGAACTAGAATTATCTGTTGCTAGAGAACAAACAAATAGGTCTGCGAGTTCTAAACTTGATCACATGTTGAGTGTCCAGAAGTCTCCCTTAGACAAAACTGGTCTAGGTTTTATAGATAGCATCTCGGTGTCTAAAACTCATTCCGTAAACTTTGTTTCTTCTTTTGAGCCTCCCAAGAGTGAGATTGTCAAACTAGTAGAAGTTACACCATCTCCTAGGAAGATTAGGGTTGATCTTAAATATTCTAAGCCTAAGAATCCTAACCTCCTTAAGGATAAGATGCATGATAGACCTTTGTGGGTTTTTCATTTTTGTGGAAAGGTTGGACATTTCCCCCAAACTATTTCAAGTTGCAAGCTGCAAAACGAGCAAATAAGCCAAAAGTACATGTGCCTCAAGTACAATATCCTATGGTACTTATTGGTGAATTGGTAAAAGCTTTTAACATTTATACCAATCCTGGAGTTGCACATCATTCTAATATGAACAATAACTCCAATGCTAGAGTTGCATCTATGCAGTTTTGGATGCAAAAGGCTCATTCTAATTGAGTCTTTCTGACATGGTTTTTATACTTCATCTCAATACTCTTTATGACCATTCTTCTTTTGATGTTTTGTTTTCTTTTTGCTTTTAATATTTGCATTGCATTACATTCATGCATTTCATAATAGGTTGTTTTTGTTATTCCTTTTTTTTTTTTTTTTTTAAAGGAAGAAGAAATATGTTTTGTATTATATATCTTGGATTTGGAATCAAGGTTGCCCTATTATCTTTACATAATGTACATTTTTAGACCCCTTAAAACATAAGTTGATTAACCTAGTTATTTAGCCAAGTAATTACTTAGATAAATTATTCAAATCTAGGTTAATACAAGTAAATCATATCAAGTAAACAATTCGGAAAATAAAGAACACAATGATATGATAACCCAGGAAAACCAAACCGGTAAAAAACCTGGGAAAGATTTAACCTAGCTATCCTCAAGGTAAAACAGATATACTATGAAAGAATTTAAGTTTTACAATAGCGACTTAGACCACTAACATCCTATTGCTACATTGGGTAGAAAACTTACTACCACGGCCACATGATAGCTCTGAGTCCATGGATTACTTCTTTCTTGGATTCACAGCAACCACAAGTACTCCCACTTGTGTTTTTCTTAAAGCTCTTTATACAACAACTGAAGTGATCACCAAGCTCTCGACATCAATCTTGATCTTGATAATCCTAAGTATGTATGAAGGCAAACATTTCTAGATCTCACAAGAGATTCACACATACAGCATAAACAACAACCACAAAATGTGACTAGAGTTTTTCCTTTTATACTTAAGGCAAAACATAAAACCCTACATGTCATACGGGCTTGGGCTTGATTTGGAAAATTTTGCAAAAAAACAATCTGCACGAGCTTTGATCGCCTGTATATTCTTGAAACACTCAACAAACACGTAAACGCATGTGTGAAAAATACAAGTAAAACAAAATAAATTCTTGATTTCACAAAACATAAAATAAAAGACATATATCATGAATAACCTCATAATATGAATCAAAAGCCAATGTAGCACAATGTAAAACAAGAAACAGAAAAAAAAAAAAAAAAAAAAAAAAAAAAAAAAAAAACAGTATTTCTCCCTCTAACATATACAACACATAAAAATAAATACATCATGAGCCAAAAAAAATAAATACATCATGAAGCACCTAGATACAATCTAAAGCTCCAAAGCTCCAAAAACTAAAAAAATCTCCCCATCTCCATCCATATGTACTCCCCCTTTTTGTGATGAATTGCCAAAGGGCAATCAAGACTCATCATCAAAAGGAGGTGGTGGAGGTGTCCGCCTGATGCTTGCTAAATCCACATGCAGGGCTTGAAGCTCTGTGAGAACATCCACCAAAAGTTGACCATGAGCTACCTGAACGGTTATGACAGTGTCCAACATACTCCGAATGCTAGAATCACTCGAAGTATAAGGTGGAGGATCAATAGCGGCCGTTAGATCAACATACTCCTCAATTATGGGATCACCTGAAGGAGGAGGAGAAGGTGTAACACCCGAAGAAGACTCAACTCTAGGGCATTTAGAGCTAGCTCTCATCTGAGCAGCTCTTTGTCGAAGGAAGGCGGCACCTATGGGAGCTATAATGTGTACGGGCTCAGATGCAAGAAACTCATCTAATCCTAGTTGTAACAAAATCCGATGAATAAAAATAGGGAAGAAAAGATCATGTGAAGTAGAACTACTCCTATGAACCTCAACCAAAGATCGAATGAAAAGAGTAGGAAAACTCATAGGAGCATTTGTCACAAGGGCATACAAAAATGCACATCTCTCAATAGGAATAGTGTGCAAGTGAGAGATGGGCCAGATGAAATGACAAGAAATCCAGAAAAACAAGTAATGAATCTCAGTTAACTCATGAGAGGTAATCCGAGGATTAGTACCCCACTAAATGGAAGTACCGGTGAGATATGACATAATGTCATCTAGAGGAGGGGTCTCATCATAAGGGTACACAGGCTGCTGTACCTTAGGCACCCCAAGAGCAGAGGCCACTACCGAATGAGTAATCACATACTCTTCACCCCGTATCCAACTTTTCACAAACTGAGTGTTGGAATCATTGGAGTGGACAGAGAGATTCGAATAGAACTCTCTAATCAAGGTAGCCAGAGGAGGATGATCTACATCTAACAAAGGTAACCAGCCCCTACGCTCAAAGTTCCTTCTAATCTCTGGATCTAACTCATCTAACACCACTTTTCTCTCAGCCTACACAGACCTAAGGATGTTCAGCTTCTCATAGGTTTCTTGGTTTTTCTTAGTATGAAACCTTTCACCATTAAAAGCTGGAGTAGAGGTGGAGGTGGATGTCCTATGGGCTCTAGTCTTCCTAACCATGATGCTAAGGGTTGGAAAGGATAGATAGAAAAGGGACCAAAGAAAGAAAAACAAAGAAAACCAAGGGCAGATTGTATCAGAAAGAGTTAAAGCACAAAAAATATAGAAAAGAACAATATATATGATGCATGAATAGAATGAACAGATGATGCATGCACTAATGTAGTGAGAAGAGTTCAATTACACTTTAGAAACCAACAATTGACTTGGAGATAGAGTTCTAGTACAAAAACCCCAAATTTGAAAATACCCAATTTCAAAAAACCAACCAAATTGACCAATTAATTATTATAGTGGTTAGATAACAATATATAATGACATGATCAATCAATTTCACAAGTCAATTTTACCAAATTAAGTCCAATTGAACAAAATCCCCAAATTCGGTTAGTTACAAACCCTAGAACTTCAAAATTGTCCCAAAACACAATTTTAATCAAATTAAAGCATGAGAATCAAGTTAATAGCATCTAGAGACAAAAACCCATGAATCAATTTGGACAAATACCAACTAAAAAAATCAAAAACCTAAAAAATCATTAAATTCGAAAATTACACCTAAAATGCATGAAAATGCATGAAATATGTAAATAAAATGAAAAATGAGGGTAGAAATGTCTTACTAGCACAAGAAGACAAAAACCTTGAGAGAATTTAGGAAGAAAACGACAAAAAATGCTGAGATTGGATCGGTCGAGCAAGAGAGGTCAAAGAACTTTTGAAAAAGGTATGAACAGTGTGATCAACACGTGAGAGAAAAGCCTTTTTAAAAACTCACTGACCGATTTTCGATCGGTCGAAAAATAGATTCGATTGATCAAAAATCACATTCGATCTATCAAGCATCAATCGAGCAGGGATCGAGCTAGGCAGATTCAAACCAAGTTTTTTATCGCAATTTCGATCGGTCGAGCAATAGGTTCGATTGATCGAAAATCTGGAAAAATCAACTTTTTTTTTTTGAAAAACTAAGCATTTTAATGCAAAAACTCCTCAAAACACAATGTTTTATGAATGGAATGCATGAGAATAAGATTAAAAGTTTTTCAAAAACCCTTGAATTTAATCCAGATCTTCCAAAAACAAGATTTTCAATCAATTTGTCCTCAAATCTCAAACTTTAGACACATTTTGCATTAAAATCAAGGAACTTTTAATCTTGAATGGCCACAACAAGGTCACACACAATATAATGTACTAAGTTTAGCAAAGAGTAACTTGTGTAGTGTGTGCAACTAGAATAGCTTGAGATACATGTGATGTGATAGGTAAATAGTGATCAATCACACTTTCTACAAAATTCATCACATAAGTTTGAAAGTGACTATCACCTAAAGAGTTACATCATATAACTCCTACATCTCATAGAAAACAAGCTTGTAATCATGTAAGTTTCTTGATTTGCCTCATAATGTACACACCAATTTGATTTGATTTGAAACTTATTAAGATAGCCAAGATAATGTACACACCAATTTTATTTCAATTTGAATTTTATTATAAGTCGAGGTTACACCTTATGTTCTTTTTGTGCATGTGCTACACTTTCTCGAGCACAAAATCATACGATATGCACTAAGGTGTTCATGATTAGCTATAAACAGTGGTGAGATGGTTATTTATGCATTTCTCTTAGGATATTTTAGTCCTTACAATCAAAAGCATGTGACTTCAAGATCAAGATCATGTGATCAAAAACTATAAACAACTCTCACACAACACGCACTACAAAGCTCGAACTAGTAAATTGCAATAAAATAAACTCATCCAAGCTAAATAAGGTACATAAACATGTTATGTAAAGATAATATAGCCAACCTTGATTTCAAATCCAAGAAAAATGATGCAAAACACATTTGTCTTTCCTTTTCCCTTTTTTTTGTTTTTGTTTTTTTTTTTTTTTTTTAATTTTTGAAAATAATAACAAAAACAACCTAGTATGAAATGCATGAATGTTATGCAGTGCAAATCCTAGAAACAACGAAAAAAAAAAAAACAAAAAAGAAGAATGGTCACAAAGAATAGAGAGATGAAGCACAAGGACCATGTTAGAAGACTCAATTAGTTGAGTCTTTAGCATCCAAAACTTTTTAGATGCAACTTTTGCATTAGAGTTATTATTCATATTAGAATGTTGAGCAACTCCAAGATTGGAATAAAGATTTAAATCCTTTACCAATTCACCAATAAATACCATGGGATCTTGTGTTTGAGGCACAGGTACTTTTGGCTTATTTTCTCGCTTAACAGCTTGTAACTTGAAACAGTTTGGATGAATGTGCCCAAACTTTCCATAAAAATGACAAACCCACACAGGTCTATCATGCAACTTATCCTTAGGAGGGTTAGGATTCTTAGGCTTTGACTCTTTAAGATCAACTCTAATCTTCCTAGGAGGAGTAACTTCTGCTGGTTTGACAATCTCACTCACGAGAGGCTCAGAAGAAGAAACAAAGTTTGTGGAATGATTCTTAGGCACAGAGATGCTATCTTCAAAACCTAGATCAGTTTTGTCTAAGGGAGACTTTTGAATACTCAACATGTGTTCAAGTTTAGAACTAGCAGACTTATTTGTTTGTTCTCTAGTAACAAATAATTCAAGTTCCAAAATCTTAACTTTATCAAGCAATAGCATGTTCCCAGTCTTCACCTTATTAAGCAATTCGTTAGCATCAAACAATTTCAAGAGCAAATTTTTCTTATCAAGTTCAAAAGAAGCAATTTTCTATAAACCTAAATAAACATTGATAGCATCCTTTGCAGCAACCTTGCAAAGCTTATTATAGGCTTCTTGCAAATTAGTATTCTCAGAGAGTTCCCTATCAGAAGGGTTCTCATTAACCACAACACTTTCATAAACTACAGCAGTAGCTGTGAAAGTAATTAAGTTTCTATCCTTATCACTACCAGACTCATGATCATAAACTTCATCATCACTAAAGGTTACAGCCATAGCTTTACCCTTTGATCTCAAGAATGTAGGACATTCTGATTTTACATAACCATACCCTTGACATCCGAAACATTGTTGACCCATAGAATTATTAGAGGTTTGACCTACTTTCTCTTTAGGTTTTCAGTATTGCTCACTTTAGTGAGATCATTCCTCCTAAAATTTTTAGGTTCAGTATTGTTTTTACCTTTCGCCTTTCTATTATTGTTCCTAAGAAAATTTCTAAAGTTCTTGGTAAGATAAGCAATCTCTATAGCAGAGAGTTCATCATCAAATCTGAATGTTCAATATGTGTATAAAACACACTTGAACGTTTAGACCCTAAATTACAAATTACCAATTCAAGCTTATAATCAAATAATAAATATGCGGAATATAAACATAAGTTAAAACAGAATTGATAAACAATATAAACCATAAATAATCATAACCACAACAGTAATTAAATGACAAAGATAAAGGGAAGAGAGATGCAAACACAAGGACAACACTCGATATGTTATCGAAGAGGAAACTGAAACCCTCGCGAAAAACCTCTCCGCTGCCTTCTAAGCGGTCAATAATCTACTAAAAAATATAGTTGGGATACATGAACAGCAATAGACCCTCCAAGCCTAATCTACCTGTGTACCTAAGCCCTTCAAGCTTCTTGCTCCAACGAGGTTACGCCGAACCTTTGTCTTTTCTAGCTTACTGAATTCCGCTATAGCCCATAGCATCAACCAATATGAATTAGTCTATTCCTAACTGCTTCTCAAAGCACCAAAAAGCCTTTTCACATATATAGGTATGGTGAGAAAATGATTTGGCTAAGAATTTCTCAAGGATGTAACAATCTCGGGTGAGAGTAGAGAAATTTAAAGAGTCTCTTAGGTGAAGATTGTGGATGAATCAATCTTGTTTTTCTTTAGGGTTTTTCTCTCAAAATTCTCTCTGGAAGCTCTCTACATTTCGTGGGTATAAGGGTCTATATATAGTGGTGTGTGTTTGGAATGCAAAGAGTTAGTTTTTCCAAAACAGAGCTGGCTGGCGGCTTGGCCTCGCAACTGGACTGAGTCGTGAGTTCAAGTCGCGAGCTAACAGAACGGCCAGGCTGGACTATTTTTCCTGTAGTGCTCCAGCTAGCGTGACTGTTCATCTTCCCTGCACGCTTCACTCGTGTGCTGCAGTTGGTGGCTTGCCAGTCACAAGTCACCCGTGAGTCCCAGCCGCGAGTCTCTGCATCCTTGCACAATCTTAAGCATTTCTTCACACTCTCTCACACACTACCCTTACATGATTCCCATCTAAATACAAGGTTTCTAAATGCTAAATTACAAGCAAATTTGGCACGGAATAAAGCCAACAAAATGGTTGATTAAATTCAACCTTACAAAATCCATTCCCATCAACATCATTAACTGACTTAAGAGCCATTAATTTGGATTTGTTTGCCTTAGGTAGGTCAAACTCATATGATTGGAGAGATCCTACAAGTTCATCAATAGGGATGGAGTCCACATCTTTACTTTTAGTTATGGCAGTCACTTTGGGTCTAAAGTCCTCAGTTAAAGATCTAAGTATCTTCCTAACTATCTTAGGTTGATCATAGATTTCACCCAAATTATAGGCAGAGTTAACAATATCATTCAGTTTAGCATAGAATTCATCAAAACATTCATCATCAGACATTCTAATACTTTTAAACCTAGTAGTTAACTGCTACAGTTTATTAATCTTAACTGCAATTGTTCCTTCATGCACAGTCTGAAGAATATTCCATGCAGTATGAGCAACTTCAACATTTGAGATTCTCTTGAATTCCTCCATAGAAACAATATTATAAATAGCATTCAAAGCCTTGCTATTAAAAGTGGTTGCTTCTTTTTGAGAAGTTAGCCACTCACTTACAGGAGTAGTTGGCTTCTCCCATCCGTATTCAACAGAATTCCAGACTCTCCCATCAATGGATTTCAGGAATACTTTCATTATTACTTTCCAGTAGGTATAGTTGTTCCCATCAAAGTGAGGTGGGATCACAAAAGAGTGACCGTGTTCCATGACAACAGGGGTCAAGGATCAACTCTCAGATCAAAAGATCTAAATGCTATAGCTAACTCGCTCTGATACCACTTGTACGTTTTTAGACCCCTTAAAACACAAGTTGATTAACCTAGTTATTTAGCTAAGTGATTACTTAGATAAATTATCCAAATCTAGGTTAATACAAGTAAATCATATCAAGTAAACAATGAGGAAAATGAAGAACACAACATATGATAACTCAGGAAAACCAAACCGGTAAAAAACCTGGGGAGGATTTAACCTAACTATCCTCAAGGTAAAATCACTATGAAAGAATTGAAGTTTTACAATAGCGACTTAGACTACTAACATCCTATTGCTACCTCAATTAGAAAACTTACAACCATGACCACATGATAGCTCAAAGTCCACAGACTACTTCTTTTTTGGATTCACAGCAACCACAAGTATTCTCACTTATGTTTTTCTTTAAGCTCTTTATGCAGCAACTGAAGCGATCACCAAGCTCTCGACATCAATCTTGATCATGATAACTCTAAGTATGTATGAAGGCAAACACCTCTAGATCTCATAAGAGATTCACACATATAACAAAAACAAAAACCACAAAACGTGGCTAGGGTTTTTCCTTTTATACTTAAGGCAAAATATAAAACCCTACACATCATATGAGCTTGGGCTTGAGTTAGAAAATTCTACAGGAAAACAATCTGTATGAGCTTCGATCAATCAAGTCTAATTTTCGATCAATCGAGCCTTGCAGAAAGTGAACAGTAATTTTCTGTAATTACTTGATTCCAATTTTACAATAAACGTACTTTGACTAGCCAAAATTTAGACTCTAAGTTTTGATCATGGTTTGCCAATATTACACATTGAAGTTCTAAAACATTTAGATCCTAAATCTTTAGAACCTAACACATAACATGCTTGTGTACCTTATTTAGCTTAGATGAGCTTATTTCCTCTGCACTTTGCTAGTATAAGCTATGTAGTGCATGTTGTGTGGGAGTTGTTTATAGTTTTTGATTACATGATCTTGATTTTGAAGTCACATGTTTTTGATTGTTAGGACTAAAACCTAATGAGAAAGGCATAAATAACTGTCTCACCACTATTTACTAGCCAATTATGAACACCTTAGTGCATATCATAAGATTTTGTGCTCGAGAAACTGTAGTACATGCACAAAAAGAACATAAGGTGTAGCCTTGAATTAATAATAAAATTGGTGTGTACATTATTGGGTTATAATTAAGATGACACAAAGAAATAAAAATTGTGTGTACATTATCTGACTAATATTACAATTTCACAATGAAATAACAATGATGTGTACATTATGAGGCAAAATAAATATTTCACATGATTGCAAGCTTGTTTTTTAGGAGATGTGAGAGTTATATGATGTAACTCTTTAGGTGATAGTCTCTTTCAAATTTATGTGATGAATAATGTAGAAATTGTGATTGATTACTACCTACATATCACCTCATACGAATCTCATGTTATTACTAGTTGTACACATTACACAAGTTATTCTTTGTTAAACTTAGTATATGAAATTCTATGTGAAGTTGATTTAGCCATCCAAGATTGTATGTTCCTTGATTTTGATGCAAAATATGTTTAATGTTTGTGTTAGGACCCCTTAAAACAACAATTGGATTAACCTAGAGAATTAGCCAAGTGATTAACTTAGTCAAATTATGGAAATTTAGGTTAACACATGCATATAATCATATCAGATATATAAGCAGCGGAAATATAAATAACACAATGATATGATCACCCAGGAAAACCAAACCGATAAAAAACCTGGGGAGGATTTAACCTAGCTATCTTCAAGGTAAGCTTGAATCCACTATATGAAAGAATCGAAGTTCATACAATAAGACTTACAAGCCCCCACGGTTGGCTTCCTATTGCTACCCACTAGTAGAACTTACTGACACGACCATGTGCAAGCTCTGAATCCACGGACTCCTTCTTTCTTGGATTCTCCACAAGTACAAGCACTCCTGCTTGTTTTTCTTTAAACTCCAATGTCAGCAACTGAGTTAATCATCAAGATGTTGATGTAATCTACTTCTTGATAACCCTAAGTTTATGTGAAGGAAAGCTCCTCAAAGATCTCACAAGAGATTCACATAAACAGCAATATGAGCAACAAAGACCTTAGAGAGGTTTGGGTACAAAACCCTAGATACAAAAGAGGCACTTTCTTCTCTCTCTGAAAAGTCTCTTAAAAACGTGCTTAGGGTTTCCTTTATATAGTGGGAGAAGTATATCTGAAACCCTAATCCTTAATGGGCTTGGGCTGAGTTGGAAAATTCTGCAGAAAAACGTTTTGCCCGATATTCGATTGATCGAGCCTAAACTTTGATCGATCGAGCCAGACAGAAAGTCACTAATACTTTTGCAGCCACTCGATTCCAACTTTACATAAACAACATACTTTGAGCAAGTCTAAAACAAGACTAAACACCTGTTTTGATCATGGTTTGCCAATATTACACATTAGAGTTCTAAATACATTAGTTTCTAAGTGTTTATTTTACGATATGCACTAAAGTGTTCATGATTTCTCAAAAGGATCAAGTCCAACAATCAAAGGCATGTGATTTCAAGATCAAGACAAAGTGATCAAAAACTATAAACATCTTTTCACACAACATGCACTACAAAGCTCAAACTAGTAGAGCGCAATAAAATAAGTTCATCCAAACTAAACAAGGTACATAAACCTGTTATGTAAAGATAATATGGCCAATCCTTGATTACAAATCCATGATATGTAAAACAAAACACAAAAAAAAAAAAATTTTGGTTTAAGAAAATTTTATGATAAAAAACAAAAAGCACATATTATGCTAAATGAACAATGCAAAAGCAATGCATGATAGTGCTAAACTAAGCTATGGAGGGTACACAAACAAGAAATATCAATTTCTTAATTAACCCTTAAGTACATGTACAAATTAGTACATACTCACACAAAATCAGAAAAAACTTAGCACTTATATAACACATGCTATTCAAGTTTCTCCACAATGTCAAGCATGTTCTAAATCAAGAGAGAGATATCATAATTCATGTAATCCTCAAGAAAAATAAAGTAAGACACAAAATAAAATATTTTTGTCTTTTTGAAAAATTTTCAATGTTTTTGGATTTTTTTAAAAATAAAAAACAACCTAAAAAACAAAACAACCAAAAACAGAAACAAGACATGTTCACAAACAATTGAAAAAATTAAAACAGGGACAACTCAGCAACACTCACCTTAGAGAATCTTTTCTCACCCATATAGCACGAGTCTTCGGCTTTGTAGGTGAAAATCCATAAGAAACAGAGTGTATTTGAGAGATTACACCAATCTTCTGAGAAAGACTAAAATCCTGTAAATTCCTTTCACAAGTCAACAAGCTTAAATTTTTCAAAATTATATGAAACAATTTATATGGACTTATGGTAGGAAAAATATCTTTACATATCCTAGATTGAAATATGGAATGCTTAAATTTCAATTTATGACAATTATGACGAATGTCATCACGGACACCACAAAAGTGGCAAACAGGAACAAATTTAGGAACATCAGTATTCCTAACAGCAAATCTAGTCTCAGATTTTAGTTTTTACCTCAACAAAGAAAAATTTGGTCTAATATGACTAACAATACCACAAAAGTGACAGGTAAGCACAAAAATAGATTTATTATGCTCTCTAACAGTAGGTTTAGACATAGGTTTAGAAACTTCAACGTCTACATCAGAACTTTTACGTTTGTCTAACCTAGCAAAATAAGCATTCTCTTTATTATTCCTCTTGAAAGGGGGGATATAAACTTTTTCAGCTTTAGGCTTAAGAGAAACAGAAACACATTTGTTATCATCAACAAGCTTGGTACTAGTCAAATTTTCAATTTTAGCTTTAGATTCAACTAACTCTTGTTCCAAGCTTTTCATCTTCTCATCTTGAAAGGAAATTTGATTTCTCAAAAATTCATTCTTTTTATTTGAATTATCTAATCTAACATGTAATTCCTCTTTTTCAAGATTAGCCAATTTTAACTCTTCCTTGAATTTCTTAGCAATTTTCATAGATTTCAATAATTCCTTACGGAGAGTTTCACAGATATCAATAAAATTAACAGAAGCATGAGTAGAAACATTATCAGAAAGACACTTCAAATTATCCATGACAACAGGGGTCAAGGATCAGCTCTTAGATCAAAAGATCTAAAACAGAAGAGCTACCTGCTCTGATAGCACTTGTTAAGTTTTTAGACCCCTTGAAACAAAAATTGGATTAACCTAGAGAATTAGCCAAGTGATTAACTTAGTCAAATTATAGAAATCTAAGTTAACACAAGCATATAATCATATCAGATATATAAGCAGCGGAAATATAAATAACACAATGATTTGATCACCTAGGGAAACCAAACCGGTAAAAAACCTGGGGAGGATTTAACCTAGCTATCCTTAAGGTAAACTTGAATCCACTATATGAAAGAATCGAAGTTCATACAATAAGACTTACAAGCCCCCACGCTTGACTTCCTATTGCTACCCACCAGTAGAACTTACTGACACGACCATGTGCAAGTTCCGAATCCACGGACTCCTTCTTTCTTGAATTCTCCATAAGTACAAGCATCCCCGCTTGTTTTTCTTTAAACTCCAATGTCAGCAACTGAGTTAATCATCAAGATGTTGATGTAATTTACTTCTTGATAACCCTAAATTTATGTGAAGGAAAACTCCTTAAAGATCTCACAAGAGATTCACATAAACAGCAATATGAGTAACAAAGACCTTAGAGAGGTTTGGGTACAAAACCCTAGATACAAAAGAGGTACTCTCTTCTCTCTCTGAAAAGTCTCTTAAAAACGTGCTTAGGGTTTCCTTTATATAGTGGGAAAAGTAGATCTGAAACCCTACTCCTTAATGGGCTTGGACTGAGTTGGAAAATTCTGCAAAAAAACGTTCTGCCCGATATTCGATGGATCGAGCCTAAGTTTCGATCGATCGAGCCTAAGCTTCGATTGATCGAGTCAGCCAGAAAGTCACTAATACTTCTGCAGCCACTCGATTCCAATTTTACATAAACAACATACTTTAAGCAAGTCTAAAACAAGACTAAACACCTGTTTTGATCATGGTTTGCCAACATTACACATTAAAGTTCTAAATACATTAGTTCCTAAGTGTTTAGAACCTAACAGTTTGAGTTTTGGGGACAAAAAGGTTGAAAATCTTGTTTTTGAAAGATCTGGGTTGAATTAATGTGTTTTTTGAAAAACTTTTGAACTCATACTCATGCATTTCATTCATGAAATATGTTAGTTTGAGTGGTTTCTGCATAAAATTTTCATTGTTTTTCAAAACTATCACTTTTCCATATTTTTAATCGATCGAGCTATTGGTCGACCAATTGAAATTGCAATTAAAATTTTGGTTTGAATCTGCCTGGCTCAATCAGTGCTCGATTAATCGAATCTATTTTTCAATCGATCGAAGCTCAATTTCGACTGATTGAAATTCAAAAGCTGAGTGTTTTAAAAAATGTCTTTCGTATGTGTTCTTCATTTTTTCAAACATTTTCAAAAACTTTTTGTCATTTTTTTCCACAATTTTCTCCAAGGTTTTTGTTCTCAAGAATTGGTAAGTCTTTTATACCTTCCATTTTTCAATAAAATCACATGTTTCATGCATTTTATTTGAAAAATTCGAACATAGTATTTTAGGGTTTTTTGTTTGTTTCATTTGTTTTTACTCATTTTTAATCAATGGGCTTTTGTTCCTAGATGATATAAACATGATCCTCATGTATTAATTTGATCAATTTTGTGATTTGAGGAAAATTGAAATTTCTAGGGCTTGGAACTTTGTGAATTTGGGGATTTTGTTCATTTGGGCTTAATTTGGTAAAAGTGACTTGTGTTATTGATAGATTAATTCATTCTATTATGTTTTCTGACTAGTATAATGGTTAATTGTTCAATTTGGTTGAATTTTTGAAATTTGGTTTTTCAAATTAGGGGTTTTTGGACTAAAACTCTTTGTTCAAGCCAATTGATGGTTTATAATGTATAATTGAACAAATTTCAATGCATTAGAGCATGGATCATATGTGCATTCATTACATGCATCATATAGATTGTTATTTATTGAGATTTTTTTGTGCTCTAACCCTCTCTAATGCAATCTGCCCTTGGTATTTTCTTTGTTTCTGTTTTTCCTTTCCTTTCAAACCCTTAGCATTATGGTTAGGAAAACTAGAGCCAAGAAAGCCATTACCTCTAAGTTCTAGAGTGATAAATTTAGAACTTTGAAAAACCAAAAAACCTATGAGAAGCTGAATATCTTTAGGTCGGTTTAGGCTGAGTGCAAGGTCATTTTAGATGAGCTTGATCCGGAGATACGTAGGAATTTTGAGTTTAGGGGTTAGTTACCACTTTTAGAGGTCGAGCATCCTCCTCTGGTTGCTTTGATTAGAGAGTTCTATTCAAACCTCTTTGTCCACTCCGATGATTCCAACATTCAGTTTGTGAAAAGTTTGATAAGGGGTGAAGAGTATGTCATTACTCTTACTGTAGTGGCCTCTGTTCTTGGTGTACCTTTGGTACGGCAGCCCGTGTACCCTTACACTGAGACCCCTCCCCTTGATGACATCATGTCTTTCATCACCGGTACTTCCATTGGTTGGGGTACTGATCCTCGTGTCACTTCTCATGAGCTTATCGAGCTCAACTATTTGTTTTTCCAGACTTCTTGTCATAGTATATGGCCTATCTATCATCTTCATACTATTCCAATTGAGAGATATGCGTTTTTGTACGTTCTTGTCACCGATGCTCCTATGAGTTTTCCTACTTTTTTCATTCGCTCACTTGTTGAGGTTTATAGGAGTAGTGCAAAATCTCATGGTTTATTCTTTCCAGTTTTTATACATAGGATTTTGTTGGACATAAGTTTAGAGGACTTTCCCGCATCTGAGCCTGTCTATATCATAGCTCCTATAGGTGCCACCTTTCTTAGGCAAAGAGCAGCTCAGTTGAAAGCTAGCTCTAAGCGCCCTAGAGTTGAGTCTTCTACAGGTGATGCATCTAGGCCTTCTCCTTCTGGTGACCTTACTGCTGAGGAGTATGTAAACCCTATAGCTGCTGTGGATCCTCCACCTTCTTCATCGAGCAACGCGTCCTTGCGGAGCATGGTGGATGCCGTTATGACCGTTCGAGTGGCGCATGGACAGATTTTGTTGGATGTTCTCACTGAGCTTCAGGCTTTACGAGCAGATTTGGCAGATGCTAGAGGTTCTACTCCACCTTTTGATGATGATTCTTGATTGCCCTTTGGCAATTCGTCACAAAAAGGGGGAGTAAATTTACTTGGGGATAGGGGGAGTTTGGAGATTATAGATTGTATCTAGGAGCTTTATGATGTATTTCTTTTTAGCTTTGATGTAGTTCATTTTTATGGGTTGTATATGTTAAGGAAAGACATTATGCTTTGTGTTTTGTTTTGTTTTATTGTTTCTTGTTTCACATATGGTACATTTGATTATTGATTTATATTTATGAGGTTATTCATGATATATGTCCTTTATTTTATGTTTTGTGAAATAAAAAAGTTTAATTTTGTTTTACTTGTATTGTTCACACATGCGTTTATGTGTTTGTTAAGTGTTTCAGGAATCTACAAGTTAATTCAGTTGTAGTTGTTGTTTACTTTAGCAACTTATAGATAGTAGTTAGGTTGAATTGTATTTAGGGCATTTTAAATTTGAATGGGCTGTTTGTAACTTTAAGCATTTTATTTTTGTGATGTGTTTGGTCACGGATTGCTAAAGGAGGAGTTTGTTAGGCTTTCAGACTTTAGGAACATTAGTATTAGAACTTAAATTTGTAATATGTTAGCAAACCATGATCAAAACATATAGTCTAGTTTTAGGCTTGCTCAAAGTGTGTTTCATTGTAGAATTGGAATAGAGTGATTGCAGAAATTATTAGACTAAATCTACAAGGCTCGATTGATCGAAAATTAGACTTGATCGAACCTCGTGCAGGTTTATTTTTCTGTAGAAATTCCAATTCAGCCCAAGCCCGTTTGATGTGTAGGGTTTTGTGTTTTACTTCAAGTATAAAAGGAAAAACCCTAACGACGTTTTAGAAGTCTTTTTAGAGTTGTGTGTTGAATCTTTTGTGAGATCTAGATGTGTTTACCTTCATACACACACATAGAGGTGTTAAGATCAAGATTCGTGTCAAGAACTTAATAATCTCTTCAGTTGCTGCATAAAGAATTTTAAAGAAGATCTGAAACCTTTGAGTGGTGTCTCAAAGTCACAACTATGAGAACTTGTGGTTGCAGTGGATCAAAGAAAAAAGTGGACTTGGAGCAGTCACGTGGTCATGGTAATAAGTTTTCTACTCGAGGTAGCAATAGGATGTTAGTGGTCTAAGTTCTATTGTACAAATTTCAATTCTTTCATAATAGATCTATTTTACCTTGAGGATAGCTAGATTAAATCATCACTAGATTTTTTACCGGTTAGGCTTTCCTGGGTTATCATATTGTTGTGTTCTTTATATTTCCACATTATTTACATGATATGCTTTTATTGTGTTAACCTAGAACTGAATAATTTATCTAAGTAAACACTTGGCTAAATAACTAGGTTAAAGAGATAGAGTTTCACTTCTTGTTAAGTTTGCACTAAACAAAAATAATTTTATTTTAAAAAAATGATAATAATGTGGCTAGCTCTAGAGAGGTCAATAAAAAGTCAAAGACTTTAGTTTTATTTATTTTAAAAAATAATAATGATGTGGTAAATTCTGGATAGGTCAATAAAAAGTTAAAAGCTTCGGTTTTATATTATATACTATATAATAAAAGTTGGGCTTAGAAGCCATAGTTGTGCCAAGTGGCTGCGCCATATTGCATAATTTTTTTTTTTAATTTTTTAAAAAATATAATTTTTCTTTCCTGTAATTTCTAAGTTGATAAATATCTTAATTTAATTACAATTCAAATTCTTCATGTGATCCATCTAATCCTTATTTAACATAGATAAAAGAAAACATTTATATATATAGCAATGTGAATTATTAAAAAAAAAAGCAACGTGTATTATTTAAAAAAAAAAATTTCTTCACCTATAATTTCTAAGTTGATAAATATCTTAATTTAATTACAATTCAAATTCTTCATCTGATCCATCTAATCCTTATTTAATTACTATACTATAGGTAAAAGAAAACATTTATATATATATAAAAGGTTGCAATGTGAATTATTAAAAAAAAAAAAAAGCAATGTGTATTATTTAAAAAAAAATAATTCTTCACCTATAATTTTTAAGTTGATAAATATCTTAATTTAATTACAATTCAAATTCTTCATCTGATCCATCTAATCCTTATTTAACTACTATACTACACGTAAAAGAAAATGTAGGGATGAAGGGCCCAAAATATATGTTGGGCCTTGGGCCTATCCGAGGATGCTTGATTGTCCGAGGATGGATCAGTAGTAAGGAAAATGTAAGACTGTGAACTTCATGAGTAAGTTATGACTGTGAAGGCCGAGGGAGGTAGGCCGAGGAGGAGTATACCCTCAGCTAAACGGAGCAGAGGCCAAAGAATGTGTTCTGTCATCCAGAGTGACGTTCAAGAAAGTTCTATTGATAAAGATATGCACTGTGAATGTACAGGACAGAAGGGAGCTGAGAAATATCTAAGGGAAAGCTGCTACCACCGCATTAAATGCTCTGCAGCTAACTCTCTAGCCGCATTAATGAGGAAGTGATACTTGAACAGTAGTCTTTAGCCTTATAGCTACTTCTCAAAGATTTTAGGAGGGGGTTGATATGACAAGGATCAGGATCAACCATCTAATTTATACGTGGAGGGCAGAGATAAAGAGAAAGGAGAGTACAAAATAGAGAAGAGGCCCTGAGGGAGGGAGATGGAAAAATTGAGAGAAAAACATGGTAGCAATCAAGGACTGAATTTGTTATCAAACTTGAGAGAAATATATAAGAACTGATCTTCTCGGATTGTGCCGAGAACGATTTTCTTTAGATTAAACTAGTCTATTTTCATTTTCTTGTCATCTGAATCCACTTTACTTGTTGTCCAACTCATTAAAACCCAGTTTTCCAACTCCTCTCTACAATTTCACTGTATTGGGTTTTTTGGGCCTAAGTTCATTCATCCTTTGGACTAGGGACTCAAATTGCGTCCATACAGAAAACATTTGTAATTTTTTTTAAAAAATATATAGAATTTTTCTTCTCCTATAATTTTTAAGTAGATAAATATCTTAATTTAATTACAATTCAGATTCTTCATCTGATCTCTCTAATTCTTATTTAATTACTATACTACAGGTAAAAGAAAACATTTATATATATATATATATATATAAAGGTAGCAATGTGTATTAAAAAAAAATGCAGCAACACAGTGTAATCTAATCATTCTCAAATTCTTCATCTAATCCAGATATAAAAAAAAAATAAAATAGCAACGTGTATTAAAAAAAAAAAATTGTTGAATTCAGTTCTTTTTTCATGCATATACACAAACATGTAGTGTGGTTTTTACTTTCAATTTTTACTTTTGATTACATAATTGTAATTCATTTAGCTATTATTTTTTAATAAAATTATACGTTTTATGAATTTATACTCACGGGACTTAAACTTCAAGTTTTAGTGTCTTCTCTCATACTTTCAATGACAAAAATTAAATTCTCATGCGAGTCTCTCTACTTCAAAAATTTAAATATTTAGTAATTTAGATTGTTCTTAATTATTGAATTGAGGTTTCCAGTTAAATATGATTTCAATTGTTGCTTTTGATAGTTTTTAATTATTAAATTCAAGGTTTATCCATTTAAATACATGTGATTAATTGAGCCTTAAAGTTCAATGTATTATTGGGATTTATTTAGATTCAAATGCAAGTTATAAAATATAGATTTTTGGGAGCTATTTAGATGATAATATGCTAGAAAAACAAGAGGTCTATTTTTTTTTTTTTTTTGAGAAACAAACACACACACACACAAGGGAGAGGGAAAGAAGTTTGATTATACAGGAGATGTGCTCGCCTTATTTGTAACATTTTTAGATCAGTGTGTAGGCATCCCTTTGTAATTCAAAGATTTTTTTTTTTTTTTGGATTTGGTAATTCCCAAATTTTATTATTAAATATTTGTGATAGAACATAATAATATTATAATACTCTTAAAGTTTGTATAGATACAAATTTAGTAATTAGTTTTGATGAGTTATAATATCATTCACATATTGTGACTATCAAGATTATCATTAAAATTATTATCTCAACTTTGTGTGAAAAATTAAAGAACATTAAAGCTTAGGAATAGCAGATCATAGGGTAGTTTGATAGATGGGAAGGCATTAAAGTGTAAAGGGCACACCTTTGTTTGAGTGAAAATTCTTTTCCAGAATTTTTTGTCATATAAAAAGATCGAGACATTTTTTTATTATTTAAATTACATCTCCCCCCTTCCCCCTCCAAAAGGGGGGGGGGGGGGGGGGGAATAATTTTTTTTTTTGGAGAAAAAAGGGGGAAAATAAAACTTAAAAGAGAGCTTGTAGGAAAAAGGAATTAATATTGTTTGACCTCGGATTGTTGACACTAATTCATTCATTACATATTCTTCGTTTAATGAGATAGTAAAGTTCTAGACTCAAGCTAGCTAATTATAGATGTTAGGATTGCGAACAATAATTCATTCATTACATACTAATATTATGGATAGTAAATTATAAATGTTAGGTGATGAGCATGAAATATATACAATAAAGTACTCACATTTCTACATATTTAGCCTTACTTTTATGTTATTTTGTGACTGATTATATAATATCTTTGTATTGCAGGTAACAAGGGTTTTACATGCAAAGTGGGGCTAAGCCAATTGAATCAAGCCAACTTACATCCAGCCAGGCATGAATTCAAGAGAAGACCAACCCAATTAAATTTGAGTCCAATTGGAGTAAGGAATCAAAGGAAATTGCACCAAATCCAAGTCCAATTCGGATTAGGATTCCAGCCTGGACATCAGTTAGTAGTTTTGGCATAACTTTCGGCTCAGATGTCCAATCAAGGTGATTCAAGTTGGGCTGGAAAGTTAACTTAAAGGGCTACAACTTTTTAGTTTACCAAAAGTCCGAATTATGAAGTTAAATGGGCCAAAATAGTCGGTTAAGTAAAGCCTAAAAATCTGAAATTTTCTCCAAACGGGAATTCAACTTGTAATAGGATTCCTTAACCTATTTAAAGGCTCTTTAGGGCAAAATTCAGGAAGGCTAGTGCTAGGGCTGAGGGCTGAACGTAGAGAGAGCTGCGGCTGTGGCTACCTCTTTGGTTTTCTTCCATGACAGTTAGTTTAGTTTTATTTTATTGTTCTAGTTTAATGTTTAGTATTTTATTTTTGTGTTTTCTTTCAATTACCATGAATAGCTAAATTTATAATTAGGGTTGAGGATGAAACCTTGTTAAGGATTATTAGTAATATTTATGTGATTTGATTTTTCCCACAATAGTTGTTCTTTAATGATTTAAATTGTTCTTGCTTCATATCAATTGACTAAGATGAGATTCTAGATATGAGTTCAATCATGTTTTTCTCATGATTTAGGATTTGTCTTAATTAATTGAATGCTTGGTTTATTAATTCTTGATTATAAAATTGGATATCGTTTGTGATTTGTCTGCCAATGGATACAATTTATGATTTGATTTTTAGAATTGGATATATCTTGTGATTTGTTTGGCTACGGATACAATTGATGATTTGGTTTTATACTTAAGAAGCGAAGAAGAACATGCTTTAGATTTTTAAACATAAGTTTTAATGATGATATTTTCCATGATAGCAAGATTGATTTCTAGATTATCATGTAGTGGTTGGGAAAAATTAATGATCATAAATATATGCTGATATGAATTAACAAGGCGGATTCCAAAACCTTAATTTCTTTCCCTTGATTGTTTACATCTTTTTATTGCTTTATATCTTCTACTTAGTTTAACTATTTGCTCAATTTTATTATTTGCTTAGTTTATTTAATTTCAAAACAACCAATTTTTATTAAACTAGATTAGGATTAATTTGGTTAAAATTTGATTTAATTTTCCTACGTTCATTTAAGTCCCTGTGGGCTCGACCTCGTTTTTGTCAAACTATACTTCGGTACGGTTCGTACACTTGCGAGTATTTTAAAATTTCACAACATTAGGATTGTTGAAAATAATTCATTCATTGCATATTAATATTATAGATGTTATGAGATTGGAAGAAATTTTTTGAGGAAAGCAATTTGTTTTTCTAGTATTTTAAGTTTAATTTTTTTGTTTCCACCATAATCTTCAAGTGACCAAGGATCATTTTGCAAAATCTAATACTGCAAATGTGAGATTACCTCTCATTAGTGGTTGCATCTGTTAATCTTCACAATACAATGTAGGCTTAATATAAAAATATTAACATTAATAATAGAAATTAAAATTTTTTTCACTACTATTCAGTGTTTCTGTGCGTAAGTGAAAGCTCGAAAATGTGTTGAAAACACAAGAGCTGTTTAGACCCCCAAATTAAAATTACAGCTCGATTGATTTTACTCTAACTTAATACTAAGTGCGAAATAGAGTAAATGCGAGCGGATAAACAAACAAGTTACTCTAACTCATAAACATTTTAACATAGCAGTAAATGAAAGGTAAAAGAGTAGGGAAGAAGAATGCAAATACAAGATAACACGCTGATGTGTTATCGAAGAGGAAATCGAAGAACTCGGCGAAAAACCTCTCCGCTGCCCTCCAAGCGGTAATCGATCCACTAGACAATCAGTTAGGATACATGGGTTAGCAAGAGACCCTCCAAGCCTAATCTACCCGATGTACCTAAGTCCTCCAAGCTCCTACTCCAACAAGGCTTTTCGGAATCGTGTCTTGTCTAGTTCTCTAGATCCTGCAACAAGCTCCATGTTACATCTGCCATCCTTGGCTTTTTGCAATGCTTCCCAGCAGCACCAAAACCTCACTGAATACTTTGAAAGGGTGTGGTAAATGTTTGGGCTATCAACCTCTCAATGGTATGGAAATGGAGAGGTAGGAGTTGAGAAAAATCCACAAGCAATTGTGTAAAGGATCGTGGGTATAACAATCTCTAACTCTCAAGGTTTGTGACTAGGGTTTTCTCTCAGAAGCACTTATCAACATTTGTGGGTAATGTGCGTATATATAGTGTGGGTACAGAAAGTGTGTATTAGATAGTACAGTCTAGCAAAACAGAATGTTTTATAGGTGTCTCGCAGGAAAGCCTTAGCCTTGAGATACTCGCAAAACATAGCTGTCTCCATCCTGTCCTGACTCTTCGCATTCCAGTCATGTGTAGGGCATATGTGTAGGGACCAAAAAGAGAGTAATACAAAGTCTTCTGTAAGTAATGAGACAAGCTTTCCCTTCCTTAGATCCAATACAATAGAATTTGTAAGAGATGGGCTAGAACAACAAGCTCCCTTCCAAAGGCCCCAGCCTTCCCCTTTATATAGGCCCTGGCATTTTGATCTGCTTCGTCCATCTTGAGCTATCCTTTGCTCATTTCTTTGATACCTGTCACCTATCTTCTCTCCAGGAGCAGGTGGCAGCAGTAGCTGGTGCAGCTGTGACGGGCATCATTTCAGGTTACCTCTTCATTTAATACGGCTGACAGAGCTGGTGTGCGCCATTTATTACTGATGTAACTAAGGGTTACTGCCCTGACGGTTGCCTGTCTGCCACGGACCTGTGCCTCCTTCAGCCGAGGAGGCTTCTCCTTTGGCGCTTGGCATGGTGCTTCGCAAGATCTGGCTCTTTCCTCGGGAACTATTATTCCTCGGGCCCCTGCCAGTCCCGTGCTCGGCCAAATGCAGGGCCCTTTCTATTCCTTTTAGGGCCTCGGCCCATTTGTTCAGCCTCCTTGGCCTCCTTTCTCGTTCCTCGGGTGCCCACAATAGCCCCCTAAAACTTTCACTTATTTTGCCTGAGGCATAAGTGAAGTTTTAACTCCGCGGATGAGTCGTACATGTCGTATGCGTTCACACGAGTCAACGTCTTCTCAACTGTCATTCGCACACTCCTGACGCTTCGGAATCCGCAAGCTCCCATTTATGGCGTCAGGCGGCTGCTTGTCTCCCCACGTTCTACGGCATAATTGGGATCTTGTGGCCCTCGTTCATCCTCATTTATGGGCGGGAATTTTACCGCTCATTTCTGCCTCCTATAAAAGGAGTGATCAAGGCTGGTGGTGGCTCATTTCTGCCATTTTTGGCGTTTTTACTTTGGCGAAGAGAGATTCACTCCCGAGAAGCGTCCTTTAACTCTCGCAGTAGGTTTGTTGGTTTCCCTTTTTGCCTTGATCCTTTTTCTCTCCATGGGTAGGTATGCTAGGCTGGTAGACACCGAGGAGGCTAGGATGGCCTTTAGGGCCAAGTACAGGATTCCCGACAACGTGGAATTTAGGCATTGTGAGGAGGGTGAATGGCTAGTCATAGATCGCCCTCCTGAGTCAGTAGTCATTCCTATGATCGCCTTCATCGAAGGTGGGATAGAACTTCCCATGGGCCCGGTGACCAAGGATTATCTCATAAACTTTAGGCTGACCCCAACCCAGTGTTCCCCCAACATTTTTAGGATTCTTGGGTGTGTAGAGGCCATCAATCGTAGGATGGGGACCCGTTTTACATGGCATGATGTGAACTGGGTGTACAACTGCCAAAAGGGGGAAAAAACCAAAAACTACATGAGGAGTAGGATCCCCGCAGTTAGGTTAATCTCCTGCTTGCCTGATTCGAGCAAGGGCATGGATGAAGACTTCCTTCTCGTCTCAGGCGAGTGGCACGATGGGCGGCACTGTCCCACCCAGGAAGGGGAACCAGGTAGCATTCCCGAGGGCTTGGATTACCGTTTTAGGCTTTTTTAGAGGAGCTTCTTTCTAGGCATCAGTTTTCTTTTGTTTGTTTTTTTTTTTTTATATGCCCTTGTTTTCTTTTACCTCTTTACTAACGATAACTGTGTTCTTCCATGGCAGACGAGTATCACATAGCCCCTGCCAAACACTTGGTAAATTTTCACGATCTCAACCGGATTCTTAAGTCCGATATTTTTCTTCATCGGGACGGGCAACTCCGAGCCGCGCATGTCATCCTTGGCTACATTCCTTCAACAAAACGCTTCCAGAGCCCGAAGAACGTCATCAAGGCTCGTGACCCACGGTTGGCTAAGATAGACGTTGTCGTTCCGGGGTTTTTGCTGGCCGGACCTCCTCCCGAGGGGACGCAAGATGCCCAACTTCCTGCGCCCCTAGCTGCTCAGCTTCTGTATGCCCAAGAACCTCCCCTACCATCAAACGAAGAGGCGGAGGGATTTACATCAACCTCTGTCCAAAAAGTGACCGAGGAAAACTTTGAAGTCTTTAATTGCCCCGACGCTCCGAGCGCATCTTCAGCTCGATCATCATCGGCTATGGGATTCCAAGAAAAGACACCCGACCTCCTGGCGCTACTGTCGGCCCACGCCGGGGGGTCCTCCTCGGCGGTGGTGGTGCCACCTCGTCCACCAACTCCAGTTGCTACCCGCACATCTCCAGCTGATGCTGCGGACAAAAAACGTAAACATGGTCCTAGTGGAAAAGGGGCAGCCACGCCCGAGGAGGGGGAGATATTTGAGCCCCCAATCAAGGAGGCCCGGGCCGGTAAGGGTCAGTCGAGGAATAGGCCCAACCCCGTTGTGCCCTCAAGGGAGAGCGGCAGGGAGCAGGCCAAGAAAGCTTCCGTCTGGAGGCCATCCTTCACTCTCAGCTCGGGATCTCCTGTGCTGGATAACGCCAATTTGAGAGACCCTTCCAAGGGCAGCTCAGGCCTGGTGGCAGAATGCTTGGAAAGGGCTTTGTGCCTCCTCGAGGATATGGAGGAGTTGAAATCCTTCAGGAAAAGGGAAGTCTTCCTTTCCCTGAAGTAGGACCTAGCTAAGGTACCTCGGACGTCTTTGCCAACTTCTTCATCTGTCAAGTATTTTTATTTTGACTACTTATTCTCCTTTTTGTTTCCCATTCTTGCAGGCTGTTCAAGCTGCCTTTATGGCAGAAGACTGGGTTGATCATTCCCTGGATGCGGCCAGGAAGTCTGAGAAGGCCTATGAAACTGCTGAGAAGGCCAGAGCTGAGGCAGAGAAAAAGCTAAAGGACACCCTCTCCCAGTTGTCTGAAGCGGAAAGGGCTTTCCGCGATGCTGATTCTGCCCTGAAGAGCTATGAGAACAGGCTTCTGATGCCTTGGCAGCCCAGAGGAAGGTCGAAAGCGCCCTGGCACTTTCAGTGGTGGAGTTGAAGCAGGCGAATCAGCAGTTGGTGGACAAGGACGCTGAGAGGGCTCGGGCCGAGCAGGAGGCCTATGATGCAGGCATGAACAAGACCGCTACATCTCTTACTGCCCAGCTCCGCGATGTCGCTCGCGCCTTCAGCCAGGAGGTTTGGGGGGAAGCGTTGAACGCAGCGAGCATCAGTCCTGACTTAGAGCTCCGCACTCCCGACCAGGTTTACTACCCTCCGGCTCTGCGCTTGTCGCATTCAGCCCCCAGCCCTCCTGTGGACCCGAGCTCCGTTCCTCATGTGGATCCGAGCTCCGTTCCTCCCATCTCTGCCGAGTCTTAGGATCCTCATTCTTCTCCTGTTTCGTCCAAGGGGTTACCTCCTCTAGAGGACATAGTGGACTTGGAAGCTGAGAAGGGGGTGCCAAAGGGGGTTCCTTCGAAGAAAAAGAAGGACAAGAAGGAAAAAAGTGCTAAGGACAAGGAGCCCCAGACTTAGCTTTTCCTCTTTTTTTTTTTTTTTTTTTTTTTTTTTTTTTTTTTTTTTTTTTTTGTATGCCCTTCCCTTGTGGAATTTTGTAGTAGGGCAGCCTATATGTAGCAACCCCTCTCTTTTCTTCTTCTTTTTGTAGCCGGGGTTTTACTCCTGCATTGCTTCTCCTGTTTTGTAATCATTTTTTTTTTTTTATTAATGAACACTTAAGTTTTTTTCGTATAGTAGTCTTGTTATATATTTGCAGCTTCCCCTCCTCCTCCCTTTTTTTTTTTTTTGCAATGATGATTCTCCTTGAGCTTGTGGCCGAGGAGCCAGCGAAGTTCTAGGTTCTTCCTAACGTTTAGAATTTTTTTCTTGTAAATGTTAATTTTCCCTAAACTTGTGGCCGAGGAGCCAGGCAAGCCTTGGGTTCTTCCTAACACTTAGAATTTTTCTTGCAAATGTTAATTTTCCTTAAACTTGTGGCCGAGGAGCCAGTCAAGCCTTAGGTTCTTTTTAACACTTAGAATTTTTCTTGCAATGTTAGTTTTCCATGAGCTAGTGGCCGAGGAGCCAGGCAAGCCTTGGGTTCTTCCTAACACTTAGAATTTTTCTTGCAAATGTTAATTTTCCCTAAACTTGTGGCCGAGGAGCCAGGAAAGTCCTAGGTTCTTTTTAACACTTAGAATTTTGCTTGCAATGTTAGTTTTCCATGAGCTAGTGGCCGAGGAGCCAGGCAAGCCTTGGGTTCTTCCTAACACTTAGAATTTTTCTTGCAAATGTTAATTTTCCCTAAACTTGTGGCCGAGGAGCCAGGCAAGTCCTAGGTTCTTTTTAACACTTAGAATTTTTCTTGCAATGTTAGTTTTTCATGAGCTAATGGCCGAGGAGCCAGGCAAGCCTTGGGTTTTTCCTAACACTTAGAATTTTTCTTGCAAATGTTAATTTTCCCTAAACTTGTGGCCGAGGAGCCAGGCAAGCCTTAGGTTCTTTTTAACACTTAGAATTTTTCTTGCAATGTTAGTTTTCCATGAGCTAGTGGCCGAGGAGCCAGGCAAGCCTTGGGTTCTTCCTAACACTTAGAATTTTTCTTGCAAATGTTAATTTTCCCTAAACTTGTGGCCGAGGAGCCAGGCAAGTCCTAAGTTCTTTTTAACACTTAAAATTTTTCTTGCAAATGTTAATTTTCGATGAGCTTGTGGCCGAGGAGCCAGGCAAGCCTTGGGTTCTTCCTAACACTTAGAATTTTTCTTGCATATGTTAATTTTCCCTAAACTTGTGGCCGAGGAGCCAGGAAAGTCCTAGGTTCTTTTTAACACTTAGAATTTTGCTTGCAATGTTAGTTTTCCATGAGCTAGTGGCCGAGGAGCCAGGCAAGCCTTGGGTTCTTCCTAACACTTAGAATTTTTCTTGCAAATGTTAATTTTCCCTAAACTTGTGGCCGAGGAGCCAGGCAAGTCCTAGGTTCTTTTTAACACTTAGAATTTTTCTTGCAATGTTAGTTTTTCATGAGCTAATGGCCGAGGAGCCAGGCAAGCCTTGGGTTTTTCCTAACACTTAGAATTTTTCTTGCAAATGTTAATTTTCCCTAAACTTGTGGCCGAGGAGCCAGGCAAGCCTTAGGTTCTTTTTAACACTTAGAATTTTTCTTGCAATGTTAGTTTTCCATGAGCTAGTGGCCGAGGAGCCAGGCAAGCCTTGGGTTCTTCCGAGGAGCCAGGCAAGCCTTGGGTTCTTCCTAACACTTAGAATTTTTCTTGCAAATGTTAATTTTCCCTAAACTTGTGGCCGAGGAGCTAGGCAAGTCCTAAGTTCTTTTTAACACTTAAAATTTTTCTTGCAAATGTTAATTTTCGATGAGCTTGTGGCCGAGGAGCCAGGCAAGCCTTGGGTTCTTCCTAACACTTAGAATTTTTCTTGCATATGTTAATTTTCCCTAAACTTGTGGCCGAGGAGCCAGGAAAGTCCTAGGTTCTTTTTAACACTTAGAATTTTGCTTGCAATGTTAGTTTTCCATGAGCTAGTGGCCGAGGAGCCAGGCAAGCCTTGGGTTCTTCCTAACACTTAGAATTTTTCTTGCAAATGTTAATTTTCCCTAAACTTGTGGCCGAGGAGTCAGGCAAGTCCTAGGTTCTTTTTAACACTTAGAATTTTTCTTGCAATGTTAGTTTTTCATGAGCTAATGGCCGAGGAGCCAGGCAAGCCTTGGGTTTTTCCTAACACTTAGAATTTTTCTTGCAAATGTTAATTTTCCCTAAACTTGTGGCCGAGGAGCCAGGCAAGCCTTAGGTTCTTTTTAACACTTAGAATTTTTCTTGCAATGTTAGTTTTCCATGAGCTAGTGGCCGAGGAGCCAGGCAAGCCTTGGGTTCTTCCGAGGAGCCAGGCAAGCCTTGGGTTCTTCCTAACACTTAGAATTTTTCTTGCAAATGTTAATTTTCCCTAAACTTGTGGCCGAGGAGCCAGGCAAGTCCTAAGTTCTTTTTAACACTTAAAATTTTTCTTGCAAATGTTAATTTTCGATGAGCTTGTGGCCGAGGAGCCAGGCAAGCCTTGGGTTCTTCCTAACACTTAGAATTTTTCTTGCAAATGTTAATTTTCCCTAAACTTGTGACCGAGGAGCCAGGCAAGTCCTAGGTTCTTTTTAACACTTAGAATTTTTCTTGCAATGTTAGTTTCCCATGAGCTTGTGGCCGAGGAGCCAGGCAAGCCTTAGACTCTTCCTAACACTTATAAAGAGACAAAGTCGAAGCACAAAAGCTGAAAATTTCCATTAAAAGTAATATTGTCGCAAATTGTTTACATTCCACGGGCGGGGGATTATATTTCCATCTAGGTCCTCTAGCCGGTAAGCTCCAGTTCCTGCGACGGAGGTGACTTTAAATGGTCCTTCCCAATTAGGACCTAGTTTACCCCAAGATGGGAGCTTGGCTGTCCCCACTATCTTCCTCAAAACCAAGTCTCCCGGGGATAGGGGCCTGTGCTTGATCCCTTTATCATATTCCTGCTTAAGCTTCTGTTGGTAATGGGCCAATTTTACCATGGCCACGTCTCATCTTTCCTCGGTTAGGTCTAGGCTGTCTAGTACCAACTGACGGTTCCCCTCGGTGCTGAACTGGTCGGTCCTTAAAGTTGGAAAACCGGCTTCTAGGGGGATCACTGCCTCCGAACCGTATGTTAATGAAAATGGGGTTTTCCCTGTGGACTTCCGTGGGGTGGTGTGGTATGCCCATAGAACATGGGGCAACTCGTCGACCCACCTCCCTTTTGCGTCGTCTAGCCTCTTTTTAAGCCCGACAACTATGGTTTTGTTGGTGGCTTCGGCCTGTCCATTGCCCTGAGGGTACGCTGGCGTGGAGTACCCATTCCTGATTCCCAACTCTCCACAATATCTTCTGAAAGATTTGCTGTCAAACTGGAGCCCATTGTCCGAGATCAGGGTGTATGGTACTCCGAATCTGGTGACGATATTTTTCCATACGAATATCTTGGCATCAACGTCTCTAATGTTGGCAAGGGGCTCGGCTTCAACCCACTTAGTGAAGTAGTCCGTGCTGACGAGTAGCCACCGTCGGTTGCCCAAGGCCCGAGGGAAGGGACCCACTATGTCCAAACCCTACTGGGCAAAGGGCCAAGGGCTGGACAAAGGGTTCAGAATTCCTCCCGGCTGGTGTATGTTGGGGGCGAACCTCTGGCATTGATCGCATCGCTTGGCATAGTCCTGGGAGGTTTGGCGCATTTTAGGCCACCAATATCTCTGTGATAGGGCCCTATGCGCTAGGGATCTCCCGCCAGTATGGCTTCCGCAGATGCCCTCATGTAGTTCCTCGAGCAGAGGTTCCACGGCCTCCGGGTGTATGCACAGCAGATATGGCCCCGAGTACGAGCGCTTGTACAGCTTATGCTGCTTGGATAGCCAGTAGTGTGGGGCCGTTCTCCGTATCTTTTCCGCCTCGCCTTTGTCTTCTGGCAACGGTCCCCCTTCAAGAAGGCTACAATGGGATCCATCCAGCTTGGGCCTACGCGAACACTGCACACCCCCACCACGGGTGTCTCCATCAGGGCGGGCACGTTAACTTCCTCTACCAAAACGACCCGAGGCAGGTTTGATTCTAACGAGGTGGCTAGCATGGCTAGGGCATCTGCATGCGAGTTCTGCCCCCCCGGGACCTGTTCCACCCTGAAATCATCGAAATGACTCCGTACGCTTCGCACCCTGGCGAGATAGTTTTGCATCCTTTCATCTCGAGCCTCAAACTCCCCATTAATCTGGCCAACGATTAGCCTAGAATCAGAATATACCTCCACCATCTTTCCCCTGAGCAGTTTGACCAGGTTCACTCCTGCCAGCAGGGCTTCGTATTCAGCCACATTATTGGTGGCCGGGAAACCTAGTCGTAATGATTTTTCAATTATCAGCTTCTCGGGCGTGATCAACACTATCCCCACACCAGCTCCCTTTCGATTGGAGGCCCCATCCGTGTAAACCCTCCACACGGGGGCAGTGGTAGCTGACGAGATCATCAGGCTCGCGGCTACGCTCGCTTCTTCACATGCGCCCTCGGCAAACTCTGCTACAAAATCTGCCAAGACCTGGCCCTTTACTGCCGTGCGGGGTAGGTGCTTGACATCATAAGCCCCCAACCTTATGGCCCACTTGGCAATCCTGTCCGTGTAGTCGGACTTTCTCAATAAGGCCTGTAATGGCAGCTGAGTTAGCACCGCCACTGTGTGGGCTTGGAAATAATGTGGGAGTTTCTTGGTCGCGTGTACGACAGCCAAGACTACTTTCTCCAGCGGGAGATAGTGCATTTCCACTTCCTGCAAGGACTTACTGACGTAGTAGACCGGCCTTTGGACCCCGTCCTGATTTCTGACCAATACAAAGCTGACGGAGTGCCTCGTGACCGCCAGATAGGCGTAAAGTACTTCCTCCTGGTCAGGTCGGGACAGGATAGGTGGGTTGGACAAGTATACCTTGAGATCTTCAAACGCTCGGGTGCACTTTTCGGTCCACTTAAAGTCCTTCCATTTATGCAGTAGTTGGAAGAAAGGGCGGCACCTGTCCACGGATCGGGAGATAAACCTGCTTAGTGCTGCCGTCATCCCGGCCAGCTTCTGTACCTCCTTCGGGTTTCAGGGGGGATGCAGGCTGTTAATAGCCCTAATCTGCTCCGAGTTAGCCTCGATCCCCCGATGAGTGATCATGTACCCCAGGAATTTGCCCGAGCTTACCTCGAAAGAGCACTTTGACACATTGAGCCGTAACCTGTGCTTCCTGAGTATCGTGAAGACTTCTGATAAATCTGTAAGGTGGTCCTCGGCCCTTTTACTTTTGACCACCATATCATCTATGTATGCTTCCATGTTTCTCCCGAGCTACTTTTCAAACATGCGAGTGATCATCCTCTGATAAGTCGCACCAGCGTTCTTGAGGCCGAAGGGCATCACCCGATAGTGGAAGTTGCCAGTGGAAGAACGGAAAGCCGTCTTCTCCTGGTCGGCCAAGGACAGGGGTATCTGATGGTAGCCTTGGAATGCGTCCAGAAAACTCATTCGAGGAAGCCCCACTGTGGCGTCCACTAACTGATCTATCCTGGGGATTGGGAAAGGGTCCTTCGGGCAGGCCCTATTGAGGTCCGTAAAATCCACGCACACTCGCCACTTCCCACTCTTCTTCTGCACCACGACTGTATTGGCCAGCCACTCGGGGTAGAAGATTTCCTTGATTGCCTCGGCCTGTTTTAACCTGCTCACTTCCTTTCTAACCGCTTCGGCGTATGTGTCACATGATCGTCGAGGGGGTTGTTTGCGTGGGGCCACTTCAGGATTCACGTTTAAGCAATGACACGCCAGCTCGGGGCTGATCCCGGGGATGTCGCTTGCATCCTAGGCAAATACGTCTAGATTTGCTTTCAAGAACTCTACCAACTCCGATTTTTCTCCAGGTTGCACTTGCAACCCTATTTGAAAATACCGCTCTTCGCATGTTCCAATAAATACCTTCACCAATCCTTCAGAAGATAGCTGTGAAGCCTCTGCTGGCTGCTCGGGGGCAGCCCCCTGTAATTGCTATTGGGTCGGGCCAGGCATGTGCTACGTAACTGCAGTCGCCAGGCATTGTCGGGCCATCGCCTGATCCCCCACTAGTTCTCCTACTCCCCCGTGAATGGGGTACTTGACCTTAAGATACAAGGCTGAAGGGACGGCCCCAACGGAGTGCAACCATGGTCTGCCGAGGATGGTTGTGTAGGGGGAGAAAGCTTCTACTGCTATGAAGTTTACCCGGACTTCCCTGCCGTTAATTTGCACGGGAAGCTTAATTCTTCCTAGAGGAACCACCATTTTACTGTCGAAACCTATGAGCGGGGAGTACACGCTTCCAGGTCCTCGGGCTTAAGACCCAGTCCCCTATACAAGTCGAGGTACATCACGTTAGCTTGGCTTCCCTGATCAATTAGTACCCTTTTGACGTTGTACCCCCCAATTCTAACAGTGACGACCAGAGCATCCTCGTGCGGTTGTTGGGTTCCCCTCTTATCTTCCTCGAAGAAGCTTAGGTCGGGGATCGCCGTCCTTAGTCTTTTGTTATGCCACTCTTCCTCCCTTGGGTTCGGGCCTCCCACCACAGACAGGACCTGGGGGCTCGGCACGGCGCCCGTTCCTGATCCAGCCAGGATCATGTTAATGGTGCCCAGGGCCGGGCGTGAGTGGTTGCCTTGGTGCAACCCCATCCCCGAGGGCCCACTCTGCCCTGTAGGCTGGTGCAAGAAGCGGCCAAGTTTTCCTGCCTTCGCCAGTTGGCTTAAGTGACTTTTCAGTGTCCTGCAGTCTTCTGTCTTGTGGCCTTTGTCTCGATGATAATGGCAATGGAGGTTTTGGTTTCTCTTGGTCGGATCCCCTCCCATCCTGTTTGGCCAACTGAAGAATGGCTCATCCTTAATTTTTTCCAGTATCTGGTGCATTGACTCCTTGAACAGTGAGTTGACCATATGGACTCCTTCTAGGGTCTGCCGACCGAGGAATTCCCTTCTCGACCGATCGTTATGGTACCCTCCTCCTCGAGGATCTCTCTTTTCGGGGTACATCCTAGCCTTACCTTTCCCTTGGAGTTGGTCTTCTTCCAATCTTTTGTAGGTTTCTATGCGCTCCATGAGTTGGCGCATGTTGGCGGCGGATTTCATTGTCAACGACTTTCTGAGGTCGTGGTCAGTCGGAAGGCCGACCTTGAAGGTCCTTATCGCGACGTCTTCAAAGTCACTGTCCACTTCGTTATACATTTCCCAGTAGCGGTCCGCGTAGGTTTTGAGGGTTTCCCCTTCCCTCATTGCCATGGATAGCAGTGCGTCCAACGGTCTAGGTGTCTTGCTACAGGTGATGAACCTCGCGCCGAATGCTCTAGTCAACTCCTGGAAGGATCCTATGGATCCCTCACCCAATGCGTCGAACCAGCGCATGGCCACAGGCCCAAGGCTGGAAGGGAAGACCTTACACATGAGCGCCTCATTGCCAGCGTGTACGACCATCTTCTGGTTGAAGTGGCTGACATGCTCCACCAGATCCGTTCTCTCGTTGTATATGGTGAATGTGGGCTGGGAGAAACGATGAGGGAGCCTGGCCTTGTTAATGCTCCTGACAAAAGGTGACTTGGAGATTTGCCTCAGGGCCTTACTCATGGCATCATTTCTCCTATGGTGACGAGAGGGTAACCTCTCGTGCCTGCGGTTCCCCTCATTCGAGGTGTTTGAGTATGTTTCACTAGGCGGGGTTTTGGACCTGCGCCGGTACAGCGGGTTCGGGCTTCCTCGTGAACCCTCACTCGACGCCGCCGACGGGCTCTTCCTATCATGCTCTCTTTGTCTCAACTTCTTGCGTAGGTGATTAATTTCCTGTTGTAGCGCTAGTGTGTCCTGCCTATGTTGGGCTCGACTCTCATGGCGGGGGCGGTCTTGCCTTGCTCGCCTTGAGCGGTGCGGCCCTGCTGGTGTGTTGAGGGCTCGTCGCCTATCCCTTCTGCGCTTCATGTTAAGGAAAGGGTCCTCGCCCTGTAATCCAACCGACCCCTCCTCACTTCCGCCCCCATTTGCCATTGCCGCACAAGATAAATCCGCAAGCACTTGTTGTCCCCACAGACAGTGCAAATTGTAGGGACCAAAAAGAGAGTAATACAAAGTCTTCTGTAAGTAATGAGACAAGCTTTCCCTTCCTTAGATCCAATACAATAAAATTTGTAAGAGATGGGCTAGAACAATAAGCTCCCTTCCAAAGGCCCCAGCCTTCCCCTTTATATAAGCCCTGGCATTCTGATCTGCTCCATCCATCTTGAGCTATTATTTGCTCATTTCTTTGACACCTGTCACCTATCTTCTCTCCAGGAGCAGGCGGCAGCAGTAGCTGGTGCAGCTGTGACGGGCATCATTTCAAGTCACCTCTTCATTTAATGCGGCTGACAGAGCTGGTGTGCGCCATTTATTACTGATGTGACTGGGGGTTACTGCCCTGACGGCCGCCTGTCTGCCACGAACCTGTGCCTTCTTCAGCCGAGGAGGCTTCTCCTTTGGTGCTTGGCGTGGTGCTTCGCAAGGTCTGACTCTTTTCTCGGGAACTATTATTCCTCGGGCCCCTGCCAGTTCTGTGCTCGGCCAAATGCAGGGCCCTTCCTATTCCTTTTAGGGCCTCGGCCCATTAGTTCAGCCTCCTTGGCCTCCTTTCTCGTTCCTCGGGTGCCCACAACATGCATCACTTCACGGGCTTCAATTTGCTTGAGTCTTTACACACTCTCTCTCTATCACACAGCCCTTGCAGTTAAATCCCACAATAAATACAGGGTATAAAAGATTGAATAAAATACAATCAAATTTGACACAGAATTAAAGCTAACAAAACACATAGTTGTAAATTACAACTTTACAGATATATGCTAGTTTCATTAATATAAAAACATGAACATGGGCATAAATTTATATATAGTTATGAATTAAATAACTAAATTATTATATATTAACTAAATATTAATATGTTATATATAATTAATTAATTCATATACTAAATTAGTCTTTGGTTATATTTTTATTATTTTTATTTTGTAAATATAAGATCTAAAAGCTTACTTAAATCATTTTTAAAAACGTTACATATTTTTAACTAAACATATTTACTATTATTAGTTTATTAGTTATATAAAAAGACTTATTATTTATTTTAAAAATTTTAATAAATTATTTATAATGTCACTGATCAGACCATAAATTTGACCTTTGTTGGACCATAAAACCGATAAATTTTTATTTTTATTTTTGATAGAAGTGAAAATGCAATTTATTAATAAATAAGATCCATAAAATTGGTTTTCGAGGGGAGGAGGGTGTTGCATATTGTATAGACACAATTTTGATATCTAGAGTGTTGGTTGCAAAATTTGAAAATTAGGGTTGCAAAATAGAAGTTTCCCCAAAATTTAGAGTGGCTATGTACAATTAATAAATAATCCCTCCCTCCCAAGCTAAAAATCGAAGGCCTTCTTTCCACAGTGAGTCTCCAGATTGAGATTGGGTTCGGTGTTGCCGCCGTGAATCGTCAGCGGCGTGTGCCCCTCAATCGCCGCCGTCCCCTCTCATCTCATCATATCGCGGTTTTAATGATGGAGGAGACACCTTCAAATGAAAATTCGGCGGAGCACTCAATCACTCCTCCTCCTCCCAATGATGCTACTCCTACTGCTGTTTCCGATGCCGATGCCAGTGCCGGTGCCGAAGCTGATGCTGATGCTAATGCCGATCACCATCACCACGAAAACACGGTTCCTGATCCCATCAACCACGGGTATGTATATATACACACACATAGTTTATACCTACTTTTCTAAACTTAGGGTTTCATTCTTTATTAGTGTAAAAAAAATGGCTAAACAAATTGAGATTGTAGAGGCGTAGAGTTGAAAGCTGAGATTGCCGAAGAAGAAGCGGATGAAGTCAAAGGCATACTTGAAGTCATTGCATCCACTGGCAAATTCTGGTATCAAATTTTCAATTCCTTGTTGAAGATGCATTCCTCTGATTTTTAATTTAATTTATCCCTGCCATGTATCCTAGTTTTTCAAGAATTTCTGGGTCAACTTCTCCTGTGTCTATACTTGGGTTGTGACAAGTGTTGTTGCTGTTGCCATTGCTGGGATTTTATTTATTTTATTTTAATTTTTACTTTCATATTTCTCTTAAGGAATTTTTCCCATTTCACTGATGTGTCACTGACTATCACTTAATTGACATTGCTACTAGCCTAGTTATTGTCATTTAATTATTTTTACTATTTTTTCCTGGCTTCTTTCTTTGTTGTATGAGATGGATTTTGTGATGCCATACCAGTTGATTTTAACATAATTTATTCAGCAACTGGATTTTTTCTTGCTAACAATGAAGTATTAATTTAACTTATCAAAAAACAATGAAGGATTAATGTAGTCAAGTTATAATTTTCAATGCAACTGGCTTGTATGGTTGCCAACATTTATTTGCAGTTGACATAAATATGATGGTCAAGGTTATGAGTTAGCTTTGCAGCAGATTCTTCACCTGTTTATGTTACCATGTAGCTATTTCATTGTATAGGTTATAGGTTGCACATTTTATATCTAATATAGCATGTTTCAGTTATAGTAAATGTGGAAGTAGATGTGCCTGTTTCATCTTCATAATCTTTGCATGTTTTATTTTGCACCTTAGGCATGATTGGGACAAATTGAAGAGCATGCTATCCTTTCAGCTGAAGCAGGTATGGGGAGGTATACTGGCATATGCATCTCTTTTTACTTCACAATAATTGTTTATGGTTTTTCATTTTTCTAAAATATGTGCATCATTTTATCTCTGTCTTTGCTTCCAAGAAAGACCGTTATCTGACTGTGTGACATCTAATGAAGGTCTTGTCGGAGTATCCTGAGGTGAAAATGACTAGTGAGGAACAAAATGCTTCTTTAGGAGAAACCTACCTGGAACTTGTGAAAAGGTTGGATGAAGGTATCTTCCTAATCATGTCATCTTGTGCATACTAATGGGATAAATGGTGAAGTCATGGGTTCATGACTATGTGAGTGCGTGTGTAACTTGTCAATTAAAAAAACAGCGTTTTGTTATATGTATTGGATGGAACTTATTGGTACTAAATATTGAGGTGTTTCGTTTTAGAATGATGACAATATAAAAGGATGGAGCAAATAAGACAGATTTATCCTTTTCCCTAAAACAAACCCAGTTAATACAAACAACCCCCTAAAATGAACCCAAACAATCACTCTTCCTAAACCAAGGATAGAGAGATATTTGATAACAAAAGTCATCATCTGATGGAAATATCCTTAAAATAATCATTGACTCTATGTCTAATTGTCTATTAAGTTTTACGGCATTAGAACTAGTGGCTTTAAACCAAAAATAGCTTATAGAAAAGGGCTTTGAACTGGTGATAAGTTCAGAGAAGATTAGGGTGTGCATAACTTATTAAAAAAAAAAAAAAACTTAAGGGAAGAATTGGAGAGAGAAAATGAGGTTAATTTACTGTAGGCTGCTTCTTTGGCTCTTTTATATGATGCCCCATATCTAGTGCAAAACCAAAATAAGTTGATCGAAAGTGCCCTTATGATTGATAATGGTTTGGTTTTCATAGATATGAGAGAATTTGAACCTATGGCTTCCACTCCATGATGGTTGCCTTTTATCATCACATCAAGATATCAATGAATTTGTTTTTGATGTAGCCATATAGGCGGGATTTGAACCTAGGTCCTTTATTTGACTACAAGAGACTTTACTAGTTGAGCTAATTAGAGTTCAAAATAATGGTTTGGATTAAAATGAAGTGCTAAACATATTCAATTGAAATTAAAACAAGATTTTGTAGGAAACATACAATAATCATCCATTCATAATGAAAGTGGAATAAAGCAGTGACTTGCTGGAACCTTGGAGTCTTTGCTTTATTTAGGACATTTGATGGATTCTGATAAAATAATTTCAGGCTTGGCTCAGTTAAAAATGGGCTAAGCAGCAAAACCAAATACTATGCTGCTTGTGCTTGGATTGGTTGGTGGAAAATGCATTTAACTTCAGTCCAATCCTAATTAAGCTTGGCTTGATGCAGTACACTAGCTTTCTGTGCTTAGTTTTCAGTGTAAGGCTTCCTATTCCCTCTGTATTCAATTTGGAAAGTGCCTGCTTCTGACCTAAGCCTCATGAAATTGAGTCTTTTTTTTTTTTTTTTTTTTTGGGGTTGGGGGGGGGGGTGGGGGGGGGGGGGGGGGGTTGGTGTGCTCTCACAGAGAGAGAGAGAGGTGTGAACTTTTTTTTGCATTGTGAAACCAGAAAGTTGTCATTAGATTTTGGTAGAATCTGTAAGAGACCTGGTTTCCAGAATCTTAGTTTACCTGGAATTGAACTTGCTGGGTGAAGCCAAACTGCTTCACAGTTGATGTTGGTAAATATGTTAAGATTTCTTTAATGGGCTCCTGACAAAGAAGATTTGGTTTTGGACTAGCTCCTCAAAACTAATGCATTATTTGCAAGAAAGAAATAGATTTCTTGGTTTTATTGTATGTACAATGCTTGATGTGGATATTTTAATTGAGGATTTTGATCTGCATTTATTCAATGAAATATGGACTTATCAAAAGAAAATGAAATTGAAGATTTAAATTGATATTTTATTAGGAAGGTTAGGCTTCCTTTTTTGTAGGCCCATGAATCATGATAACGCTCATAACAGGCTTGCTAAACAAAACATGAGATGGCCATAACTAGTGCTGTAGTAGTTGATGTTGTTCTTATGTTTAATCAATTTATTGCTCCTCTACCCATCAAATTTGTCACATTTTATGATTTAGTTCCATTTGTAACTATTAGATCTTTTAGTTCTATTAATTATTTAAGTGTGCGGGGTTCAAGTCTTAAGAGTGGTCACTTGACTCACTTCATGCAAAAAAAAGCCGAAGAGTAGACTGTATCCAAGTCACCCATCCTAAGAGTCCACTAAAGTGGAAACGGCATTGGGTAATGACCCTTTTATGTTTATCTGTGATGCAGCTCTTCTTGGCTTTGTTGAAGGTCCTCCGTTTACGCTGCAGCGGCTCTGTGAGGTGACTACTTCATTTGTGCATTATATATTATGCTATTCTAACTGCCCACACCCCACCGCCACAACCCCACCCCACCACCCCCCCCCCCCCCCCAAAAAAAAAAAAAAAAACCCCACACACACGTGGTGGCAGCAAACCAAAAAAAATGGTGGATTTCTTTGGGGGTGACAGATGGGATACTTGCACATCGCCAAGTAATTTATGACTTCTTGACTAGGAAGATCTGCACATTAATTTTGTCTCATTACTGTTACATATTTAATTTACTCTAATAAATTTCTCATGCTTTATCTTATTTATTTCTATTGAGCAGATCCTATTGGAAGCACGAACTATTTATCCTAATCTTTCAAAGCTTGGTTTAGCTCTTGAAAAGGTAATTTTTGTGTGGTTTCTGTTTGTCGATGTTGAAACCTTTAATGATTTATTGCCCTGTCAAGCGCAAGTTGTGTGGGTTTTCAAGTCTTAGGCTGTATGGTGCAATTGTAAAAGTCTCAGGTTTTCAAGTGCAAGTGCGCAGGTCCAAGTCTTGATAGCAGACACTTCATGCAAAAAAATGTTGGTGTAGGGACTGTAGTCAAACTACCCCTTCGAGGACCCTAGTGGGATCAGGATCAGCACTGGGTAATGACCCCATATAAGCATTAAGAGTCCTGCTGGTCTGCCTTATTCTGTTGCTTCTTTCTAATATGGTTTTGTGAATGTTGACGCTACATTATGTGGCCTCAGTTTTTTGGGTGTGCATGTCTTTGTGTCTAGGGGTTAGACTCCTCTAATCACCAGACTTTGATTGATCAGTCTATGTTTATGGGTTTTCTTTACGAGCGATACTAGAGATACTACTGATTTTATTTTTATTACATAAGCTTTACAAACTGATGTGTCAACATTTAAACATAATACATAAGGTAATTAAAGAATTATTTATTATACTGTTGATGTGGCACCAATCATATTTATTACCGTTTCAATTTGTAAATTTTTTGTAGTAAAATTGGTAGTACCTTTTTAATGTTTTCCTTTCTTGACGTAATCACTAGCTTCATAATGTGTCTATTTGAGTGTGAACGTGTTGTAAGATTTCACAATCCTAATCATTTATCCCTTTTCATTTTTTAATTTAAGAGGGAAAAAAAACATTCCATTCCATATTTTTTTATTTTTTGCACGGGCACTTGTCAAATTTAGAGATGTTTGACATGGTCATGGCGTACACCGCTTTCCAAATAGTTATAGAATGGTGGTAAAAGTTTGAAAATTGAAATGGCTTAATATATCAATATATCAAAATTTTAAAAATTGTATTTATTCTTTCCTACTATTTTTTATGCTTACTGTTCTGACAATTTATCTTGTCCTGCCTGTAGAATTTGTTGGTGACGTCTATGTTAAGCAAATCTATTGATCAATATCCACAATCAAATGTGCAAAAGCCAGATGAACCAGAGAAAGCAAGCGAAGAACTTGAGGCTCACCCCAATTTGGTACAAAATGGGGTCGAACCTATGGTAGGAGATGGAGATGAAGTAATGACAGATGTAGAGGCTGATATAGATGATGATATGACCATTGACATGGAAGCTTTTGAAGAAATAGTTGGATCATCAGAAAAAAAATCCGAACCAACTGCAAATTCTTAGTCTTGGGTGATTATTTTCGGTCAATAGAATGCCTCAATTTTTACCGAGCTAATGGCTCTATTTCATCGGAGTTCTGGATTTCTAAATGGGCACGATTGGCCCAGTGTATTCTGCTTCTGGGTTTGGTAAACTTCATGATAGCGTTAAGGAAAGGATATATCCTTGCAGCAAGGAATTACAAAAATCTTGTCTCAATATCCCAGGTGCTGTATTTATAAAATAACATGAGATCGAAGATTACTTAGCTTTTCATCTGCTTAGCAAGAAAAAAAAGTGAGAGGATTACTTTGCTTTTCCGGTATTAAATTGGTAGTGCTGTATTAAATTAATAACTTGTGAACGAATTTAAGCTCTTTATGTGATTTTAAATACTCAGGTGCAAGATAATAGCTCATTTGTTTTTGAGAAACAAACACACGCACACACAAGGATGGGCTCTAACACAGGCACACAACAAACTCTACTCTAAAGCTATAATAGATAAGTAGTTCAATTTTAGAACATGAGTGACATCTTAGAACTTGTATTTTTAAAATTTTTTTTCCTCATTGCTGAAGGCATTAAGTATATATAATGTTGAGTCAATTGGTTGTAATTTACAAAAAATTGTTATGAAAGTATTGTAATAGCACTTCTCATTAATTAACCCTGTCAAAGATATTTCAATGCAATAATAGAATTTTCAACCTCAATCTTAAAACTTTAAAGGCCAACACTTCATATTTTTGCCTCCATATTTTAAGACCAACGTTTTCAAAAATATAACATAATGATTTAACTACTTAATTTCACAATATCCACAAAGATAATAAACCAACTAAACACTCAAATAACCCATATAAACTAAAATAAAGGATTTATTAACCACAACATGTTAGGAAACCAAACTCCTACTTTATTTTGGGGTCCAAAGAAAAAACCTTAATCAGCCATCTGTTGTACAGCACCCTAACCCACTTATCAAATAAGATAACTCTCCCAAAACCAAAATCCATACTCATAAATCATGGTTTAAAGTCTTCACTTAATTGATGTTCAAGTTTGGTGTAGTATTTGAATTGCCAGAAGACATCCTGGAGTGAGGAATGGGCTGAATAAGTAACGATAATACACTATCTTTAGTTTTTTGGTCTGCAACACCGAACCCATCTCCATATTGGTACATAAAATGACCCATCCTTGCAAGGTTCATTGCAATTTCAATAAATGTTTGACAGAATGGAGAACTCGCAACTCTCTCTTCGTTCACCTTCTTCCATGCTGTACTAATCAAAGACTTCACATACTCACGAGCGTCTTTCTCACTAGCACCAGTTTCATTCATGTAACATTGGATTGATTTTGGAACATCACCTCTTTTTAATTCATTCTAAGTTTCCAAAGAAAAAAAAAAAAACATTGTTAGGCTATGCTTGTGTGAAGTAGTTGAAAGCATTTTTAATGAAACTATTAGGTTAGTGTGATTAGCATACCGCAGATGTTCCAAGATCATCTGTAAGTCGAAGAATCATTGATGACCAATAGAATATTTTGGGGTACTCTTCCAAGCAATCCAAGCCTTCCTTCGTTATTGGATTGGTGACCATAAAGTACGCATGCATTAGTATAACTGGTGTTGTTATTGAAATCCATGCATTCTCAAGGTATTCTTCAAGGCTTGGTATATATCCGCTGTAGTACCACTTTGCCTCCAACAAATAAGATCTACATAAATCTGCCCACTGAAACAATTATAATGGACCATGAATTAGAGGAATTAAAATCATCATGTATTTAAGAGAAAATGTTAACAATAAACAATGATGGATTTAGAAGTCAAATCAATTCAATACCGCTTTTTTAAGGTATCGAATGATATGGAATCCTTGTTCCTTAAGGGGATCAAAAGCCATTTCATTAACATAGTTGTAGACAGTGAGGAAACATATCTTCATATAATCTGGAAGCCGATCCATTGCATTGATCTCCCATCTGGAGTCACAAAAAAAATGGAAGAGTAATTTTTTAGTTTTTATGTCCAAGGGGATGAGGCGTAATGCACTAATGTGATTTATACATACCTCTCAATGGCATCTGTGAAGAGCTTGAGTTCATCCAAAGTTCCATATACGTCATAAACATCATCTACTATTGTTATCAGTGTACCCAACTTTGTTAAATTTATCCTATAACACCCAAACTGAGGTTGATCTATCATACCCATTGACCAGAAGAAAAGCTCCATTAGCCTATCCCTTGCAAATATCAATTTTTCTCCAAACCTAGTGTTCTTCCACCACCTTTTTATGGACAAAACAAGAAAACATCAAATTTCTAAAAATAAAATTAAGGCTATAATAAACTTGATTATTTGTTTTATGTTGCCATGAGATTTGATTTTAATTTTAATATTCATCATTGTACACTTCAATAGTTCAATAGAGAATCTATATAGTCCTTCAAGGGTTGTCAATAACTAAGTAATTAACGTATTGATTATATATCAGAAGAAGCTCAACTTAATGTGAGAAATAATGAGCTTTGTTAACCTTGACACTTGTTTTAGATCTTCTTGGTGGACTGCTTGCACCATGTTGAAATCCATTTCTGCAAGCTTAAGTAAGATGGGGTTCATGTCTTCTCTACTCCTATATATATCAATAAACCACCTTGTTTCAAACTTTATTATTCTCCAATGCAGTGGAAGCTCCAAGGCATAAGTCACCATAGCAGAAAGAGTTTTATCTTTATTCTGCTTGACATATTCTTGGAGGTGCTTGGTTGCGAAATTTCTCAATTCCTCCAACATATTCTCACTTTCTGTCAAAAGGAATGATGCTTCATACAAGGATAGTATACCCTTGGTTTCCTCACAAAGGCATGCCTTGAATTTCCCTCTCTCATCCTTGAAAATATTGAATACTCCTGCAGTGACCAACGCAATAATTGTTAACTATATTATGGTAGTTATGTACACTGTCAAATCCAAGAAATAAACTCTTTACGTAAATGTACTCTTTCCATTTTAGGTGAATTGGAGATGAATTTATTCCATTTAAATAGCCAAATGTTTTTTTTTTTTTTTTCGTATTTCTAAATTACCTTGAGAGATATTATATCCATGTTGTCTTAGGAGTCTAAATTTAAGAGCTGTGGCATATAAATTCTCCTTCCTCCATGTATCACCACTTTGATCATTGTTGTATAGACCTTCCAATATTCTCTTCATCTCTCCCTCCAAGTGATGAGATAATCCAAGTCTTTGCAAGATATCTATCAGCTCGAGTTGCTCTAAAGGATCCACCACCTTGTGAAGCATCATCCTCACATGTTCCTTCAACACATTACTTTGTGCAGTGCAAGTTTCTCCCTACATCACAATTTTATCATTAGGGGCCAGTCAGTTTCCAAGTAATATATAGTCAGAAGCACTAGTAAAACGATATAGAAATTGAAAACAATAACAAAATGATACCACATATTTGTTTCTCAATGACTGGATGTAATCATAGTCCCAAATGGAAGGTTGGTAATTTGCTGATCGCCGAACGATAATGGAATTATTTGAAGTATTGCTATCTGCCATGCTAGCTGGATGTTATACTAAATGAGACCGAGCTTTTAGATGGGGGAGGTGCTCCTATGAAATTGCAAGTAGGGAGAGAAGCAAGTAGGTTACGTATATATATATTATCCATTGAGGCAGAGTTACTGTGGTTTTTATGATTGAATGGGTTATTATTTGAAAAGACTGAGAGAAAAGAAAGAAGCAGAAAGAATAAATAGAGAGACAAGAGAAAGAAAGTAATTTGTAAAACGATATATGTCTTACATAACTTGATTCTGTACGTTGTCCTAATTACAATTCCCAATGAAATATCCGTGATTCGAAGAATTCAGGTGCATCGCTCCCTCCTTTGAACTCTCATATGAGGAGTGGCACCCACCTGGAGGGAGTGACGTTGTTACTAGCTCTAAGTGTCTGTTTGGTAAAGATTATTTTTGTTAACTTATTTTATTATTCAGCTTATTTTTACTACTATTTATGGGTCCCATTGCAATTTTTTATACTATTCATGAGTCCTATTGTACTATTTCAGCTAATTTTTATCTTTATCTATAATACTTTCAGCAAAATTTTTAGTTTCAGCGAAATAAACGAATCCCTGACAGACCCTAAATTTGATTTCCATTTTAAAAGGTCATATCATAGAAACATATGGCAGAAATTCAGTATGGAATTTTTTTTTCTAAAGTTCTGTGTTTTTTTCACTTACCAAAATTTTGTTTGGATCTATGTTAACTGATGTAGTATAGTTTTTGGTGTTTGATGCGTCAAATGCTGAAAATTTAGCATTTGGCACACTTAATGCTAGTGCTCTTTCTAATTCAACTTATCACCCAATAAGAGAGACGAAATAAATAGGATTCAAATTTTGTCTATATAAAAAAAAAAAAATTTAATCTTTTGTTACAATAATAAAGAGCAATATTATGAAGCATATGTTATAGATTAAAATTATATATATATATATATATATATACACATATATATAACAGTAATATATTGTTTAAGATTTTTTTTTCTTAAATTTCCAGTCTTAGCCATTAATTTATTATTGCATAGTGCAATAGACTAAAATATGTTTAAAATTAAAAGTAAGAAATATGTTGTTGTTGCTGTTGCTATCCATCAATTAAAGGCCTTAGGCCTCCCACTTGTCCCAATTTTTTTTCAAAGGTTTTACAACACTCATTAAATAAACAAAAAGGTAAAAAAATTGTTAAAAAAAAAAATCTAAAAAAATTATAGAGTAGTAATTGTTTCTGATGGCTAACCACTAATTAGATTTCAGTACTTTCACGTTTATCACATAAATTTGAGCATGTGATGTTAACTTATGCATCAATCACTGGTTGAAACACAAATAGAGTGTAGATTAGGATGTAGGAAGGGCATAATAAAATTTTTCATTTAGTTTTCAGGTATAACTTTGTCATCAACTTCTTCATTTAGTTTTTATGTACAATTTTTTAAAATTTCAATTTTTTTCAATTTTTAAAGTATAAGTATATTTTAGTATTTTTTCAGGGGGAAAGAAAAGGTAATTACATTCTATTCCAAACTTGAAGGAAAATAAGTGATGCCAAACGCATAAAAGGTGTAAGAAGTGAATAGTACTCGTACGCAGAAATGAGTTAAAGAATCTTATGACTTGATGGTATTTTTTCCATTCATTGTGTGTTCCTCGTGGTGCCACGTTGTTGGCATGCAAGGCAATAATTAAAAATTAGTCATGACTCATGACTCATGAGTGATTATAACATTTTTTTTTTTTTTAAACAGGATCATCTCATTTCATTAATATAAAAACACGAACATGGGCATAAATTTATAGTTATGAATTAAATAACTAAATAATTATATATTAACTAAATATTAATATATTATATACTAGCCTCATTACACGCATAAATATTTTTTTTAATTTTTTGGGTTTACATGTTGTGTGCACTCAAAACGAGCTTAATGGGCTAGCTCACTCTTGGGCTCACAATATATTTGTAACGTGGACTTTGGATTTCTTATTTTGGGTGATTCCATCCAAGAAACCTAACACTTCTCTCGACCCTCTGTATTGCTTCCCTCTCACTGGTATCACTCTATTGCTCTCAGCTCTTGACTTTCTTATTCCCCCCCCCCCCCTCTTTTTCCAACCCCTTTCCCTTCCTTGGCTTCACATATTTATAGCCAAGAGTTAGTGAGGGGATTATGATTGCTTTCAAAATTAGTACAAGAGGAGGTCCAATGTCGTTAGTTGTAGGTGGGTGTTTCGGTGGGAGTGGCTTAGGAACTAGTTCCCACTCCAACAAATATGCTCAGCAGTGACATTCCCCACGGCATCGCCGTACATATGAGGGGTAGCGCATTTGGACACCTTCTTCTTGTTTGGGGTGGTTCGCCGAGCAAGGACTAGGTGGTGAAATAAGGTGTGCGCTATTGTAGACTGCCTGCTCAGGGTTTTGAGCACTACGAGGCTTGGGTTAGTAGCATTTAAGGGTTTGGGCCGGGGTCTTAGGTAGAAAGAGATTGGGCCCATGGGCCATACTGCCGAGTTAGAACCTAAGGTGTAAGTGGGTTGGATACCAGAGTGCCGTACACATGTCTTATTCATGGTAGTTTTATTTTATTTTCATTTTAAGAAGAAGTGAAGTTGTATTAGTATTTGAGTACTTACATTTTAGAGGCAATAGAATTGGAGCTATTAAAAAATGGTAGATCATAAATGAGTCTAAATCTAATTATTGAGCAATTGACAATAGAACTTACCTATAAGACAACCATGTTTTGATATTTTTATGGAAAAAAAGGAAGCCATTGTTTGACCTTTTAGTGCCTTTAATGAGCAAAGGGTAATGACTGAGACACATGCAAATAAATTAAGTTAAATATAGTCCCTTTTATTTTTAAACTGAAAGTATAGTCCCTCTATAAAAACTTTATTCCATGATTCATTATACTAAAATTAATTATTTTTTTTATAATACAATAAAGGAATTTAAATTCTAAACATTTTCATTAAAAATACTGAAAATTTTCTATCAATTGAGCTACAAAGCGCTTAGAAGTATGCTAATTTTTTTTTTTTTTGTTGTTGTTGAGGAAACAGTAATATTTATTAGAACACACAAACACAAAAGTAATATATAAAATTTTTTAAATGGGCTTATAATACATTACATAACTCAAGTACCACTACAAAATGACCTAACCCTTGTAGTAGTAGCCGGGGGTTAGAAGTATGCTAAAATTAATTTGTTTATTCAATCTATTTAACTTATATCCAACTTTTACACAATTTATTTTTAAAATCTAGATATCTAATAAACCAACAAAAATAATTAAGCTCTCACAAACGATAAAGATACAAAAGAACAAAACAAAATCACAGATAAATTTTGATAGCCATACAAGTGGACCAAACAAAGGAGAAACATCGATTATAACTCTCCACCAATAATGCAATCAAGGATGGCCCACCTAACCAAAAAAAAAACGATAGTCCCATTAGTGGCGGCTCAATGATTTTTTGTAGGGGGGTCAATACGTAGATAAATCTTAGATGAAAAATGAATCTTGTGGTCTACAATGTTTCTTTATTACAAATTTGTCCATAGTATTAGCAAGAAAATAAAATATAAACTATTAGTTCATTTGGCATATAGTTTCATAATATAATGAACATAGCAATTATTATTGCTAAGATGAAACCCTGGAAATCATCCATTGTTTTCAAATACAATAAGCATATTAATTATTATCACTAAGTGAACTTTAATTATTATTGCTCAAAATTCTTTTTTCTATTAGTTTGTTTTAACTCTTTACAATTCTTGTATTTAACAATTCAACTCTACTTTGACAACTATTGTTCTTTGAAATTGTATTAAGTGTGTTTGGGTCTCGATTATAAACCAACTTATTACTTCATTTTTTTCCTACAATTTGTAGGTCTCATGTGAGTTCCTACTTATTTTACACTTTTAGCAAAAAGTTATATAAATTATTCTCAAATAGATACTAAGAAAATTTTTGTTGTGTAAACATTTGCATTTGTCTTCGCTCAATCACTCCTGGCCTGTCTCACGCGCCCGTCCTCACTCAATAAATAACAAATTATCTTATAAAAAAAAAAAACAAATAACAAATTAAAAGCACTTTAGATTCAACAACTAATTGTTATTTTCAAGGTTTTAGATTAAATTGGCTTGTTATTTGGCTCTTTTTTTTTTTTTGTTTAAAAAATGCCAAGATATTGGTAAAAGGATCGTATTTAAGGTTATTTTAGTTGTACTTAGGAAAAAAAATAGGATCAAAGTTTTCAAAATTTTATTTTAGAGGGTCAAAACAAATAAAAATTATATATATATATATATATATATATATATATATTGGCCAAGTCAGGGGTTCATTTAAACCTCCTGGGCTATGGCTTGCGCCGCCCATGAGTCCCATACTTACAAAGACTTTTTTTTTTTTTTGGAGAAACTATTTACAAAGGCCTTGATAAGTCGTAGAGAGAGAATCTATGTGGCATCCTTATAGATCTTAATCCTTAGTTGTATTATCAATAAATAACTTTGAAAGGCTATTGAGTTGATTTGAAACTCTTAAAATATTATTTAAATTTCTCAATCATATCTATAAAATATTTTGGACATCTACGCATTGCAATAATGTCCATCAACATAATGCAATTGACCCTTCAAGATTGTAGAATTATATATGAGGCCCATTCACTTATGTTTTATATATTTGTCATTTCAACACATATCAATGTCACGTCCCATATCAACAATCAATTTTGTCTTGAGTGTCCCACTCCAATTTGAAATTAATCGAATAAACTCTCTCTCTTAGAGATTGGTAAATACATTGTTGAACATTTACACATTTTACTCATTATACATAAAACCTATCATGTCCATATATAACCTTTAAATGAGCAAACAAGTTGAAATCTTCAAACATTAAAAAAAAAAAAAAAAAATGACATCTTCAATGTTACACGCACAATAAATAAATATGTGCAAACATCTTATGTTTAAGATCAATAGGAAAATTGTCACAGAACAACCTTTTAATTGACAATGATCACGCTAGAAGATGTTCTTGATCAGATCCAGTTTAGTATAGGTACCTATTACATTACAGTATGGTTTTAAAAATGGACCGGACCGGCCTGTTCAATCAGGAACCAGACTACAATTCGGTCTGGTTATCTTACAAAACCGAAAATTACACAAAAAGCAAAAAAAATTAAAAAACTGGAAATCGTAGGTTCAATAGGAAAAACCGGAAACCAGGACGGTTTAACTGGTTTTAAAACAGCTCAGTTAGGATGTCAAAACACAGTCGTTTCTTGCAAGATTGAGCCACCTCGCCTCTAAAATATACATCACAACCCCACCGACAAAGGACTATCAAATTAAAAATAAAACAAAACAATGAGAGAGAGAGAGATAGAGAGTGTCGAATACCCTTTTAGATCTACATCTATCTTCACCCTTGAGGAAATGAATCCCTAACTGAGAGAGAAATGCCGAAATAAAAGGAAACTGGAAAGTGGTGGTAGACTGATATGAAACATTCGAGAGTTTGAAATTGGTGTATGAAGAGACTGAAATGCAAATGTTGAAAGTTTCAATGGGATACCACGTTTCAGTTTTCTATTGGTTATAGTCTTTTTATTTTTTATTTTTTCTATTCATTGTGTGTGTTCCTTGTGGTGCCACGTTGTTGGCATGCAAGGCAGTAATTAAACATTGGTCATGACATTTTTTTTTAAACAATATCATCTCATTTCATTAATATAAAAACACGAACGTGGGCATAAATTTATAGTTATGAATTAAATAACTAAATAATTATATATTAACTAAATATTAATATATTATATATTAGCCTCATCGCACGCATGAATATTTTTTTTATTTTTTGAGTTTACATGTTTTATTCATGGTAGTTTTATTTTATTTTTATTTTAAAAAGAAGTGAAGTTGTATTAGTACTTGACTATTTACATTTTAGAGGCGATAGAATTGGAGCTATTAATAAAATAGCAACGGTAGATCATAGACGAGTCTAAATCTAATTATTGAGCCATTGAGAATAGAACTGACATGTAAGACAACCATGTTTTGATATTTTTATGGAAAAAAAGGAAGCCATTGTTTGACCTTTTAGTGCCTTTAATGAGCAAAGGGTAATGACTAATGAGACACATGCAAATAAATTAAATTAAACATAGTCCCTTTTATTTTTAAACTGAAAGTATAGTCCCTCTATAAAAACTTTATTCCATGATTCACTATGCTAAAATTAATTATTTTTTTATAATACAATAAAGGAATTTAAATTCTAAACATTTTCATTAAAAATACTGAAAATTTTCTATCAATTGAGCTACAAAGCGCTTAAAAGTATGCTAAAATTAATTTTTTTTTATTCAATCTATTTAGCTTATATACAACTTTTACACAATTTATTTATAAAATCTAGATATCTAATAAACCAACAAAAATAATTAAGCTCTCACAAACGATAAAGATACAAAACAAAAAAAACAAAATCACAGATAAATTTGGATAGCCATACAAGTGGACCAAGCAAAGGAGAAACATTGATTATAACTCTCCACCAATAATGCAATCAAGGCCGTCAAAGAAAATATGATAGTCCCATCTGTGGCGGCTCTAGGATTTTTTTTCAAAGAGGATCAATAAGAAGATAAATCTTAGATAAAAAATGAATCTTGTGGGCTACGATGTTTCTTTATTACAAATTTTTCCATAGTATTAGAAAGAAAATAAAATATAAACTATTAGTTCATTTGACATATAGTTTCATAATACAATGAACGTACTAATTATTATTGCTAAGATGAAATCTTGGAAATCATCCATTTTTTTCAAATACAATAAACATATAAATTATTATTGCTAAGTGAACTTTAATTATTATTGCTCAAAATTCATTTTTCTATTAGTTTGTTTTAACTCTTTACCATTCTTGTATTTAACAATTTAACTCTACTTTGACAACTATTGTTCTTTGTAATTGTATTAAGTGTGTTTGGGTCTTGATTATAAACCAACTTATTACTTCATCTTTTTTCCTACAATTTGCAGGTCTTATGTGAGTTCCTACTTATTTTATACTTTTAGCAAAAAGTTAGATAAATTATTCCCAAATAGATACTAAATTTTTTTTTTTTGTTGTGTTAACATTTGCTTTTGTCTTCACTCAATCACTCTTGGCCAGTCCTATGCGCCGGGTCCTCACTCAACATATAAGAAATTATCTTATAAAAAAAAAAAAAAACAAACAAACAAACTAAAAGCACTTCAGATTCAACAACCAATTGTTGTTTTCAAGGTTTTAGATTAAATTGGCTTTTTTTTTTTTTTTTTTTTTTTTTTTTTTTTTTTTTTTTTTTTTTTTCTGGTTTAAAAAATGCCAAGATATTGGTAAAAGATTATATTTAAGGTTATTTTAGTTGTGCTTAGTAAAAAAAAAAAAAAAAAGGATCAAAGTGTTCAAATTTTATTTTAGAGGGTTAAAACAAATAAAAATTTTATATTATATTATATTATATTTTATATATATATTTGGCCAAGTCAGGGGTTCATTTGAACCCTCTGGGCTATGGCTAGCGCTGCCCATGAGTCCCATACTTAGTAAGGCTTTTTTTTTTTTAGAAACCATTTACAAAGACCTTGATAAGTCATAGAGAGAGAATCTATGTGGCATGCTTACAGATCTTAATCTTTAATTGTAGTATCAATAAATAACTTTGAAAGGCTATTGAGTTGACTTGAAACTCTTCAAATATTATTTAAATTTCTCGATCATATCAATAAAATATTTTGGACTTCTACAAATTGCAATAATGTCCATCAACACAATGCAATTGACCCTTGAAGATTGTAGAATTATATATGAGGTCCATTTACTTACATTTTATATATTTGTCATTTCAACACATATCAATGTCACGTCCCTAGCTTATGTAAGCCTTAATTTTATTGGACTCCAAACTAATTTTTGAGCGAGAACTCTTTATAAATAATATATATATGAAAAAAAGTTTCAAAAATATCAACAATCAATTTTTTCTTGAGTCCCACTCAAATATGAAATTAATTGAATAAACTCTCTCTCTTAGAGATTGGTAAATTCATTGTTGAACATTTACACATTTTACTCATTATACATAAAACCTATCATGTCCATATATAACCTTTAAATGAGCAAACAAGTTGAAATCTTCAAACATATCAAAAAAAAAAAAAAAAAGTTGACATCTTCAAAGTTACATGCATAATAAATAAATATGTGCAAACCTCTCCTGTTTAAGAACAATAGGAAAATTGTGACAGAACACCCTTTTAATTGACAATGATCACTCTAGAAGGTGTTCTTGATCAGATCCAATTTAGTACAGGTACCTATTACATTACAATATGGTTTTAAAAACTGGACCGAACTGGCCGGTTGAAACGGGAACTAGACTACAATTCGGTTTGGTTGTCTTAAAAAATCGAAAATTACACAAAAAGCATAAAAAACTAAAAATTGTAGGTTCAATTGGAAACATCGAAAACTAGGACGGTTTAACCGATTTTAAAATAGTTCAGTTAGGATGTCAAAACACTGTCGTTTTTTGCCAGATTGAGCCACCTTGCCTCTAAAATATACATCACAACCCCACAGGCGAGGTGGCTTAAGTTGTATTAATATATTAGTACTTACATTTTATATATTTGTTATTTCAACACATATCAATGTCACGTCCCTAGCTTATGTAAGCCTTAACTTTATTGGACTCCAAAATTATTTTTGAGCGAGAACTCTTTATAAATATTATATATATGAAAACAACTTAGAAAAATGTCAACAATCAATTTTGTCTTGAGTCCCACTCCAATATGAAATTAACTGAAAAAACTCTCTCTTAGAGATTGGTAAATTCATTGTTGAACATAAACACATTTTACTCATTATACATAAACTTATTATGTCCATATATAACCTTTAAATGAGCAAACAAGTTGACATCTACAAAGTTACATGCATAATAAAAGCTTTTTATTTTTTAGTGTCATAATTTTTCATTCATTCAAATTTAAGGTTTACACATTTTCTCGTTCATTTCAATTTATAAGTGGATAAGTGTATATATATATATATATATATATATATTTTTTTTTTTTTATAGATAAAATGGATAAATCAATTTAAAAATCAACAGGAGAGTTGTATTTTTTAGGCAATGTTTTAATGAGAGTTAGAGTTGTATTTTTACCAGATTGTCATTTAGTTTTATCTCTACTTAAACATAGGGGTGTAGGGGTATTTTTTAATAAAAAAAATGAAGATCCAAAACAAGGGAAACCCCTTAAATAGTAGTATAGAATATACGCAAACCCCTCATGTTTAAGAACAATAGGATAATTGTGACAGATCACCCTTTTAATTGATAATGATCACTCTAGAAGGTGTTCTTGATTAGATCCAGTTTAGTATAGGTACCTATTACATTACAGTGTGGTTTTAAAAACCGGACCAGACCTGCTGGTTCAACTGGGAATTGTTGACACCCGGCCTCAATCAGAGCGAAAAATCGCGTCGTTGGGACTTTGTTCGACCACCCACTGTGGCGACGCTTTCGCGCACGCATGGCCCGTTGAAGGCCCCTCTCGATTGGTTTGGTGCGCTTGGTGTGGTTCACGCAAAGCTTCAGGTGCTCTCTTTCTTAGTGGAGGAAGGTATTTGTCTACCTTTGGCAATGTGGCAGGAATCTTGGCCAAATTTTAAGAGATTCTCAAAGGTAAGTGAAGTCGCCACCAATAATTGGGTTTTTCTAAGGTGTGATTGGTCACTTGTTTCTAGTTTATTTTATTATCAATCCTAGGCTTAGAAAAAGGGCATTTTTCTTAATCTAATGTGGATGGCAAAAAATCTTGATTCTTGAGTCCAGAAATTTGGTTACGTGTGAGGAAGGTGTTAGGCACCCCACAACACCTGTCCAAGGGCAGTCCTTTGTTTTGATAAAACATTAATTTTTGGAGATTGACAGTAAAAACATGATTTTGGCATTGGCTTTCGGGACTTCGCATGCATGGGGGGCTTTGAAGTTTGGCTTTTGAATGGGTGTGGTCCCAATCTATGCTTTCCTAAGGTGTTCAGGCAAAGTACCAGATTTCCACAGGGAAAATCCGGTGACGTGTCACCTTACTTTCGTGGCGGAAATTAGGTATCGCTTTGCCTTAGGTGACATGGACTGTGACAATCACACCGGAAGGGGCAAGCAGGTATATATATACATATATCGTGCACAATGCAAGCACACAGAGCAGGAAAGTAATTGCCAACATCCTTAGAGCATGACCCAAAATATAGATGCAGAAAAATAAATGAGGGTCACCATAGTTTATAGATGAGGACAAATGGTACATGGCATGATATACCTAATACAATCCATCTAAGAGAGAAAGGAAAGAGGAAGGAAGGGGGTTTTAAAGAGTACATAACCAAATGGGAGATTGTACATGGCATGACCCCTAAAACTACTGAACATTGCCGCTTGGCTTATATCTACATGCTTGCGTCTTCGCCCTTTTTTCTTTTGCCTGGGAGTCGTGCCCTAGCTCCTTGCATTCTCGCTCCATGTGTGTACATGCAAAGGCAAAGACAAGGAACCAGCAAACAAGCAATGGAAGGAAAAGATGCAAAGAGCATATGAAAGAGGCATAAAGCAGAAAAGCATGATAGACATAGCAAGTAAAGAAACAAGAAAGCAAGCAAACAAGCGAGAAGGCAAACAAGTAAGAAAGCAAATAGAAGGTGGCGTCCAAGGGGGGCAAATGTAGGTTTGGATCGAATTTCCATAACTTTATTGTGTTGAAGCATGGACAACATACTAGCAAGCAAGACTCATGCATGGACATGTAAGCAAGCGTGGAAAGATGCATAGAAAGCCAACGGGTGACACAAATAAGCATGGTAAGCATAACGTCATGTGGGGCAGAAAAGGGAAGGGTACGCATAAAGCAACCCGGCATCCGAAGATGCCTCCCAAATGGTTACATCCAAACGCCTTATGGGCGTCGGATGTAACCACACAAGGTCAAGCCCTCGAAGGGCGTCAAACATGGCAAAGCCTAGAACTAGAGAGGCTAACACAGAGCATAAAGCATAGAAGCAAGCAAGCATAGACATGCAAATAGGATGATCCAAACCCTTTGATGTGGGTCTTGGTGTATGGATGATGACAAAGACCATAGAGTCTAGATCGGGTCCTAACCATTAGGCCAAAACACAAGAAAATGCAATAAAAGGAACAAAAGTACTACAATTGCACATGGCATGACAAACAAGGTCTAGGCCTAAGCACATAAACATGACGTGAAGCACGCAAGCACATAGATGATGACATAAAGCATGTAGAGAACATAGATCCAAGCATATAGGCATAGGAGCATAGAACATGCATACAAACATGTAGATCTAAGCAAGGCATGGCCGGAGACATAATATCAAGCATGTGAGCATGTAGACCCAAACATCAACACATGGGAAAGAGAAGATCTAAGCATCTAAAGTGTGACATAAAGCATAAAACATGTAGATCAAGAAAAAAAAAAAAAACATGTAAACAAGCATGGAAGAACATGGATCTAAACTAATATCATGCTAGGAGCAAGATAAAGCAAGCAACATGCTAAGGAAAGCAAGAAATCATATTATTAAGGAAAAAAGAGCAAGATAAAAGCTGGATGAAGCTTTAAAGAAAAAGGGGTATGGATAGTAGCTAAAAAGCTACATCCATACCCCTTAAACCTCAAATCCAAGGTATGGAACCAAGGAGAGGAAGAAGGAGGGTATGAACAATACCTTGTATTTTTGGTGAAGAGAAGAATCAAGAGGCTTTGATGTATTTTTTGTGTTTGGAAGAGAGGAGAAAAGCTCAGAATTCATCCAGGCAGAGAGAAGGCAGCTAGTAAGTCTTTTTTTTTTTTTTTGTTTGAAGGGTGTCTAGGGCCTTTTATAGCCCCGGCACAATTAAAAGGCCTTAGATTGGGTTGATCTTGACACTTGGAAAGATCTTGACTTCCTGTTTCTGAAAAGGTATGGATCTTGAAAATCCAATGGTCGGATCAAAAGTTATGGTTCCTGGAAGTTAACAGTGCATCGATCAATGTGTTAACCTGGTTTTCATGATATCACGGCCGTTCTAACTCTGATTTCGACCCATGAATAGTCGTTGGAATGAGAATTTGATAATGTTTGCAATGGCATTGGTCTCAACCCGTTCTGAAGGCCAAATCATAATTAGGGTTTCTAGGGCCCACTAGGAGTCAACTCCAGGTCAAACTTGGTTAAAGTTGCTAAAAATCTCCGAGAAGCTTGGTTTTGATGTAAAGCTATGAAAAGTGTTATTTTTGTGAGGGTTTTGACCTCATTTGACCAGGGGCATTTTGGTCATTTTGGCTAAAAGAGGTACCTTGAGTGCTCTGGTGTTCAAACGGGTTGCGCCACTTCATTCTAGATGTTCTCGCGGCACTATGGAGAGAAAAAAATATTTTTGGATTTTTCAGGGTTTGGCACGCAAATCAAGGGCAAATAAAATACGGTATCAACAGGAACTAAATTACAATCCAGTCCGGTTATCTTACAAAATTAGAAATTACACAAAAAGAATAAAAAAACCGGAAACCGCAGGTTCAACTGGAATAACCGAAAACAGGGATGGTTTAATCAGTTTTAGAATGGTTCAGTTAGGATGTCAAAACATAGTTGTTTTTGGAAAGATTGAGCTGCCTCACCTCTAAAATATACATCATAACCCCACTGACAAAGTACTATAAAAAAATAAAACAAAACAATGAGAGATGGAGAGAGAGGAAGAGTGATCGTTGAATACCCATTTGGATCTACATCTACCTTTACCCTTGAAGAAATGAATCCCCAACTGAGAGAGAAATGCCAAAATAAAAGGAAACTGAAAAGTGGTGGTATACTAGTATGAAACATTCGAAAGTTTGAAATTGGCATCTGAAGAAACTAAAATGCAAATGCTGAACTAGAGGGATAGCATAGAAAGAAGTGTGGGTAGGTTGAGATATTTAATAGGGTGCCACTAAGGACGGAGTCAGGACTTGAAGTTAGGAGAGCAGCCTTGCTATTGGTTGTGTGTGGCAACTTTAGCCTCTAGCTTTGTTGCTTAATAGCAAATGGTTAAAAAAATAAGGAGGGCCATTGGCCCCCTTGTCCATTTATATATAATCATAAGCTAATATAATCCACACACACACACACACAGATATATATATATATATATATATATATACACATGCTAATTTGCAAAACTCAGAGAAAGTTCAATTAGATTTGAAATTAGAATCTAATTTTGCGCAATGTGTCGAAATTTATGTGGGGACCACATTATAATTATCCACTTAAATTTGTGCCATGTGTCTACTTAAGTTTTTTAATATTTGTGCCAAGTGCAAAATATTTAAAATCTACTATTAATGAACTGTAAAAAAAAAAAAAAAAAAAATCACATATATTCAATAAAAATCACCACACAATAAAGATTACCATACATTTTATCTCATTAAAAATTAGAAAAAAAATCATAAGTAGTATTAAATTTGGGTAAGAATTTTAATATGTGATTAATTACGTTTACTTTTAAAAAAAATTGAAAAATTATTTATATTTTTATGATAAAAATTGTGTTTAATTTTAAATATATCCATACTTATATATGTGTTACATGCTATTTTTTTTAATATGCAAATTCTTGTATATACATTACACAGAAAGTATGCAAAATGGCATACAATTGATAAGAATGTTTATTTAAGAATATTTATTGTTTTTATATAGGAATAATTATTTAATCTAATCAAATTACAAATGACTCTTTTCAATATATAAAATCAGAAGCTAATATAATCCACACCCACACACACACACACACACACACACACACACACACACACACACACATATATATATATATTAATAAGCAAAGCTCAGAAAAAGTTATTAGAATCCAATTTTGCAAATTTATGTGGGGCCACATCATAATTATCCACTTAAGTTTGTGCCATTTGTCTACTTAAGTTTTTTAATATTTGTGCCAAATGAGTTCATGAGTGCAAAATATTAAAAATCTACTATTAATGAACTATAAAATTAAAAAAAAAATAATCACATATATTTAATAAAAATCACCACACAACAAAGATTACCATAAATTCTATCTTATTAAAAATTAGAAAAAAAATTATCGTAGTATTAAATTTGGGTAAGAATTTTAATATGTGACTAATTACGTTTACTTTAAAAAAAATAATTCGACTAATTATTTGTATTTTTATGATAAAAATTGTGTTTAATTTTAAATATATCCATACGTATAAATGTGTTACATGCTATTTTTCTTAATATGCAAATTCTTGTATATTAATTACACGGAAAGTAAGCAAAATGGCATACAATTGATAAGAATATTTATTTAAGAATATTTATTGTGTTTATATAAGAATGTTTATTTAAACTAATCAAATTACAAACGACACTTTTCAATATATATAATTACCAGTCGTTAACTTATGCTATGTACGGGAACCTACTTATTTGTGAGGTATACTAAAATAATTTTATAAAATCTTAATTTGATTAAGAAATTTCCCCATTTCTTGATTTGCACTTGTATGACTTCAATTTGTGTTACAATTTGATGAAGAAACCATTGCTTGAACGTGCAATATACTGCAAAATAAAACTCAAAAATTCAGATATTAAAACTTCTGAAAGACCAAAAAATAAAGAATCAGATGATTCACTGCTTGGAAATTATTGAAACAAAACAAAATATATATGACTAAACAATAGAGTAATATAAAAGAAAGATGGGTAATATTCAAAAGAAAAATCCATGGCTATAACTATTAAAAGGAATCAAAAGATTCAAAGCCTACAAATTATAGATAATATATATATATATGTGTGTGTGTGTGTGTGTGTGTGTGTGTGTGTGTGACTACACAAATTCAGATGTTAAAACTTCCAAAATGCCAAAAAAGATATATAATTAAAGAATAATTTTTTGAAACAATTCAAAAAATATATGACTATTCAAAAGAGAAATATAAGAAAAAGAAAAAAGTACACGAACCCATAAAGCAATAAGTTTTAAATTTTAATGGGTCTAAACTTTAAACAAACCTTATTTGCATGTGGCCCACAATAAAAAAATGTTGAGCTGGAGGTCACGTTGAAATAATGGAAGCCATACCTTGTCTTAATATATTGTATATAAGCTTTCTATCCAAGAAATTAACACACTTTCATATCGTGAGGTGAAGCAAAAACATATGCAGTAGCAGCAATCTTAAATTTCAATTATTGCAAGCTTTTTTATCGTTTAAAAAAAGGCTAAAGAGGGTTTGGTGGTTCATGTACGAAAATTACTTTTCAAAAAATACATGAAAAACCATAAAATAAATTTTTTATTTTAACAAAGTTGAAGAGAAGAAAATTGTAAGGTTGAATTTAATCAACCATTTTGTTGGTTTTATTCCGTATCAAATTTGTTTGTAATTCAGCATTTAGTAACCCTGTATTTAGGTGGGAATCATGTAAGGGTAGTGCGTGAGAGAGTGTGAAAAAAATGTTCAACATTGTGCAAAGAAGCAGGGACTCGCGACTGGAACTTGCGGGTGACTCACGACTGGCAAGTCGCCAGAAGAAAGTCACGTGTCAAGCATGCGGGAAGCTGAAGCGTTATGCCAGCTGTTGCACTACAGGACAAAAATTCCAGACTGGCAATGCAGTTACCTCGCAGCTTGAACTCACGACTCAGTCAAGTCGCGAGGCCAAGCCACCAGCTAGCTCTGTTTTAGAAAAACTGACTCTTCGCATTCCAAACACACACCACTATATATAGACCCTTATACCCACGAAATGTAGAGAACTTCCAGAGAGAATTTTGAGAGAGAAACCCTAGAGAAAAACAAGATTAACTCATCCATAATCTTCATATAGAGACTCTTCAAATTCCTCTACTCTCACCCTCTCTATTGTTACATCCTTGAGAGGTTCTTAGCGAAATCATTTTCTCACCATACCCATATCTGTGAGAAGGTTTTTTGGTGCTTTGGGAAGCAGTTAGGAAGGGACCAATTCATATTGGTTGATGTTATGGGCTATAGCAGAATCTAGTAAGTTAGAAAAGACAAAAGCTCGGTGTAACCTCGTTGGAGTAAGAAGTTTGGAGGGCTTAGGTACACTGGGTAGATTAGGCTTGGAGTGTCTATTATTGTTCATGTATCCCAACTACATTTTCTAGTGGATTATTGACCGCTTGGAGGACGGCGGAGAGGTTTTACGCTGAGAGCTTCGGTTTCCTCTTTAATAACACATCGAGTGTTGTCCTTGTGTTTGCATCTCTCTTCCTTTTATCTTTGCCATTTAATTACTGTTGTGGCTGTAATTATTTATGGTTTAGATTGTTTATCAATTCTATTTTAGTTTATGTTCATGTTCCGCACATTTATTGTTTGATAATAAGCTTGAATTGGTAATTTGTAATTTGGGGGTCTAAATGTTCATTGTGTTTTACACGCTATTTGAACATTCAATTGGTATCAGAGCGGGTACACTTGTTGTGGTTTAAATGACTAAGTGTGATCCTTGACCGCTTGTGTTTATTTGCCATGGATTGTGCTTTGTATGCCTCTATGTATGATTTGGTTGATGATGAACGTAACATGCCACGTGTTTGTGAAAATGCCTCTATGAGTGATAATCCTCATGATTGTAATGCTATGTTACATGAATTTTTGGATGTTGTTAATATTCCTAACATTAAACCCTTGAAGAAAAATACTAAGAAGTTTCAAAAGAATTTGAGCAAGTTATTTTATGAAAATGATGATTTGATTGCTAAGCTCAATGAATCTAACAAATTGGTTCAGAAATATAAGAAACTTGCTCAAAATTCTCTTGAAAAGCTGAAAGAGTTTGAATGTTTGAATATGGACTTGGATGCTAAACTTGTTTTGTCTAACAAACTTGTTGATGAGCTAAAATATGAAAATGAATCTCTTAAGATGCATGCCAAGTATTTGATTGCTGAACCTATTGATAAAAAGGATGAAAATATTTGTTGCAATCATATTGTGGTACCCGATTTTGTGCCTATTGTGTGCTCTACCTCAAAGGACAAATCGGTGTACATTCCTCCACATAAATGAAACCAAAAGGTGGAAAGAAAGGTTCTTAAGTCAAAGCCTCCATTTGGGTCTCAACCTAAGGTTTTGGATGGATCTAAATTTGTTCCAACTTGCCACCATTGTGGTGTAATCAGTCATATAAGACCTCAATGTTATAAGTTGAAGAGAGAACAAAACCATGTTGCTAGATCCTTTCCCAGAAAGCCTAGTGGACCTAAACACATTGTGTGTCACCATTGTGGTGCTTTTGATCATCTAAGACCTCATTGCTCTAAATTTCATGCTTTTAAAAGAATCAAAAGAAAAGAGAAACTTGAGCTTCTTGGAAGTTGTGCTAAAAAGGGTAAACCAAATTTGAGTGAAAATAGCATGTTGTTGAAGAAAGTATTTAATGCTCTTAACTCCTTGACTATGTGCATCTCCGGTTCTCATTCTTCCAACCCTCATCTCACTTCTTTTGAGACACCCATTCCAAAAAATAGTTCCGTTTGGATGAGGAAGGGTTCTTATGGTTGAGCATTTTCTCTTTTGGTCCTTGATCTAATTCTTTCGATCTTTGTAGGACCCTTCATGCATTAGATGTCATATCTTCATGCATTTGTGCATCTTGCATTTATTTGTATGCATTGTTTTTGTTTTGATCTTACCTTTTTGTTTTAGTTTTGTGTGAGTAAAAATCCAAAATCACATAAAAAGTGAAAAATTTAAAAAGTTTGATCATATATGTTTGAGCACATATCACATGTGAGTTCTGCCTTGTACCTTCGTACAAATGACTTAATGCATTTACGAGCTTAGCTTAGCTTGTTCTTTATGCACTTATATCTTTGTGGAAAAAATCTTGACATTTTTGTGTGATTGTTGTAAATCGATTTTCAAGCTTGTAATGAATGATTAGTCATTAGTCATGTTGGTTTTGATACATGCGTAGACTTGTGCCTATATCTCTTCCCATTTTTTATTTTTATTTTTGCTTAAAGAGCTCAACAAATGTAAATCTCAAAATGAAAAGAGATAATGAGCTGCAAAAACTATCACATATACTAGTATTTGACTAGGAAAAAGGGAAAGCGACTTTTATAAAAATTTATCATGCCCAAAAAGCCAAAGGATTGTTCATCAAATTGAAATATCAAAAATTTCAGGTATTGATCTCAAAATGAGATGTAAAGATAAAAAATGACCAAATGTTATGAATTGTAAAGAAGCCAAATGAAAAGCTTCAAAGATATGTAATCATTTTCTTGTGGGAGGTCATATATGTTCATTTCTATAATTAAGATAAACCACTTGTCTTAGTACTAGTTGTGTATGACTTGATTGAATTGATCATTGAAACTTCACTCTAGACTAAGGACTATTCCACACTTGATACACACACACAACACACATGCCTAATGTTCAATGAATGCCTTATTCATTTGTTCGATTGTACTTGTTTAAATGTGATGTGTGTGTGCTCAACTATATGTGGATCAATCCAAAAAGATTTTTGATCATTTTATATGTATTTGGAAGTGATTTTTATCACTCTTTGTGTTCATGTTTAGTGCTTACATTGCTTTTCAGTATTTAAACATGTTTTGTATTGAAAAATAGGTGTTAGAGTTTTTTACGACTCACTCACGACTCGCCAGTTGCCACCCCCAGTCGCGAGTTCATCCAGAAGACTTTCGCGACTTACTCGTGACTCGCGAAAATTTTGGCGACTCGCGAAGCCTAGAAACAGTTTTTTAAAGGGCTTTTCATGGGAAACCTGTTTTTAACCTCTCCCATCCTCTTTTAAACCTCTCTTTCAATATTTTTACATCAAAACCCAATCAATTTGAAAGGTTTTTTTATTCCATTAACATCTCTAAGGTTACTTTAAAATCTTTTCATTGATTTGGATCCTTAGATTATGTTTTAGTGAGTTTTGTGCTCGTGGTTGGGATTTTCATCACAGGGGTTGGGGAAACTTTATTTTTGTCAAATTTAGTATGGGATTGGTTTCTTTTGATGATTTGCTTTGGTTGTTGGCCCCTTGTGCCAAAAAGAGCATGTATTAAGGATGGTTTTCATGATGTTCATGCATTGTTTTACATTGTTGTTCATAGTGTGCATGCTAGGTGCTTGATAAAATGCCTCTTAGACATTTTCTCACTTGTTTGGACTCTGATGAGTACCAAACTTTGAGGTTTCTCATGTTTCCTCACTAGGATCATGTTTGGTTCATTGGTTGTGTATTTAACACACCTTACCCCACATATGCATTTTCCATGCATAGGTCATGCATTGCACATAGCCACCTCTTGCACACACCTTTGCTACCCTTGTCATGCATTGGTCTATACTTTTTTTCTTCATCCTAGCATCTCATGTTTACCTTATGCTTTGTAGCAATTTGTTTCGTCTTAGGTTTGTGCTTCATTTTCTCATTCATCTCGCACCCCTCATGCATCATTGCACCCCTCATGCATTATTATCATTGTTCATACCTTCATCTCTTGCCTTTGTTTCTCCTTGACCATTTGTCTATTCCTAACAAAAAGGGGGAGAGTATACTAGAGAGTTTTTGTCATTTCTATATGACCCTTGTGCACATTCTTAGGGGGAGAAATTCTATTTCTCGTGCACATTTGTAGGGGGAGAGATATTCCATAGGGAAGATGCATATACCAAGGGGGAGAAGACATTGTGTTAATTAGAAAACTTTAACTTTATTTTGTTTGTGTGTTGGTCATGCATACATCCTTATGCTATTATGCTTTATTGGTTGTATGTTCGGATGATCATTTGCTTTGCTATATGATCATTGTTGTCTTTTCCATATGACTGTCACGTGTTTGATCTAGTTGCTTATATGTTTCACAACAAGTTTACTTGATCGCTTTTTACTTGTTACATTATACTTGTCCTTTTATTACTTACTTTACCTTGAGGGTCTAATGTGTTTTGTGCAAGTGTTTCAGGTTACAAGTATATATGTTTTAAGTGCATCATAGCTTCTCATCATTTTGAAGGGGAGAAACCTTAAGCACTTTTAGTTTATATTGTGCTTTTTCTTTAGTACATCATTTTTGTAACTGTTTGCTTTTGTAAGCTTTTAGATTTTTGTACCCATGCTTTGTAGCTTAAGTACTTGTTGTTAAATGTCATGCATTTTCTTTAAGTACATCACTCTTATGCCCTTTGTTGGATTTTTATCCTTAATGCAATTACCTAGTATTGTTGCATTGGTTGAGTGTTGGACATGCACATGATACTTTGCAAATGAGCTTATTAGCTTGCATGTCCGGATATTCATTCCATGTGTGAATGAGTATTGTGATCACTATTTATAGTGATTGTTCATTTTTGGTCAAGCCATGCTTTATTGTTTAAGTCAATTTTTTGCTTGATCGCATTGTGCTTCCTTCATATGCATTACAAGTTTTCTGCATACAATGATATTATTGTGTTGTTGTCTTTCAAGAGATACTTGTACTTGTGGTTCCAGAGCTTCACAGAATCTAGAGTTAGGTGTGAGTGAGTTTTGTTCAACTGTTCACAACTCACGCGTTAAGTCTAGAGTTTGTTGTAGGGTTTTGTCACAGAATAGCCAAAGGGGGAGATTGTAAGGTTGAATTTAATCAACCATTTTGTTGGCTTTATTCAATGCCAAATTTGCTTGTAATTCAGCATTTAGTAACCCTGTATTTAGGTGAGAATCATGTAAAGGTAGTGCGTGAGAGAGTGTGAAGAAATGTTCAACATTGTGCAAAGAAGCAAGGACTCGTGATTGGAACTCGTGGGTGACTTGCGACTGACAAGCCGCCAGAAGAAGGTCACGTGTCAAGCATGCGGGAAGTTGAAGCGTTATACCAGCTGTTGCACTACAGAACAAAAAGTCCTGACTAGCAATGCAGTTACCTCACGGCTTGAACTTGCGACTCAGTCAAGTCGCGAGGCCAAGCCGCCAGCTAGCTCTATTTTAGAAAAACTAACTCTTCGCATTCCAAACACACACCACTATATATAGACCCTTATACCCACGAAATGTAGAGAGGTTCCAGAGAGAATTTTGAGAGAGAAACCCTAGAGAAAAACAAGATTGACTCATTCATAATCTTCACATAGAGACTCTTCAAATTCCTCTACTATTACCTTTTCTATTGTTACATCCTTGAGAGGTTCTTAGCCAAATCCTTTTCTCACCATACCCACATCTGTGAGAAAGTTTTTTGGTGCTTTGGGAAGAAGTTAGAAATGGACCAATTCATATTGGTTGATACTATGGGCTATAGCGGAATCTGGTAAGCTAGAAAAGACAAAGGTTCGGTGTAACCTCGTTGGAGTAAGAAGCTTGGAGGGCTTAGGTACACTGGGTAGATTAGACTTGTAGGGTTTATTGCTGTTCATGTATCCCAACTACATTTTCTAGTGGATTATTGACCGCTTGGAGGGCAGCAGAGAGGTTTTACGCCGAGGGCTTTAGTTTCCTTTTCGATAACATATCGAGTGTTGTCCTTGTGTTTGTATCTCTCTTCCCTTTATTTTTTCCATTTAATTACTGTTGTGGTTGTGATTATTTATGGTTTAGATTGTTTATCAATTCTGTTTTAGCTTATGTTCATGTTCCGCACATTTATTGTTTGATAATAAGCTTGAATTGGTAATTTGTAATTTGGGGGTCTAAACGTTCATTGTGTTTTACACGCTATTTGAACATTCAAAAATAATAGAATAAGAACTCATACCTCTACTCGACTTTTAAAAAAATATATTGGAATTTACACTGCTTTTATAGTGTTCATGATTAATCTCGCAAATTTAGAGATAAATTATCAACATTTGAGTTTAAGTTTAAGTTGGATTTGTTAGAGAGATAGAGTTTCACTCTTTGTTATGTTTGGACTAAACAAAAATAATTTTGTTTAAAAAAAAATGATAATGATGAGTTTGAGTTCAAGTTGGACTTGTTAGAGAGATAGAGTTTTAGACCTTGTGAAGTTTGGACTAAACAAAAATAATTTTATTTTAAAAAAATGATAATGATGTGGCAAGTTTTGGAAAGGTCAATAAAAAGTCAAAGACTTCAGTTTGAGATATTTAATGGGGTGCCAATAGGGACGATGCTAAGACTTGAAGTTAGGGTGTAGCCTTGCTGTTGGTTGTGTGCGATAACTTTTTCCTCCGGCTCTGTTGCTTAATAGCTAATAGTTATTTATTTATTAGTTTGTGTTTTTTATGTTTTTATCTAGGTATGGACAAAATTATTTTGTTAAAAAAATTTTAAAAGGCCAGGTTGTTTGATTTAGGTAAAATTGGTTGATTGGGCTTAATTGTTTTTAGTTTTACTATTGGTAATTTTTGTTGTTAGGTAATTTTTTTGGGCTTGTTTAATTTGTTTTATATTTTATATCTGACTTTAAAAGGAGGTTAATGCTAAAGTTGCAAACTTTTTTACAAGTTGTTAATATGGTGAGTGGTTATCAGTAAGTAAAAATATGATGAAAGTGGTGAGCCCATATGCAACCAATAAGAATTTACTACCTCAACAGCTTTTAAAAATATTGTAGAAAAGTTTGTGGCTATAGTAGTACTTTTAAAATAATCAATGATATTGTTAAGGGGGGCAAAGTGTAATTTTATAGAACAAAATTTCTAAAATTGGTACCTATGTATATATTAATATATATTTTTTAAAATAAGGGGAGCCTTTGGCCCCTTTGTCCAAGTCTCCCTCCATCCCTGGGGGCCATGTTTCATTTTTCTATTGGTTATAGTCTTTTTAATTTTTTTCCCATTCATTGTGTGTGTTCATTGTGGTATCACTTGTTTGTTCGTTTAGACCCCTTAAACTAGATTGTTTAACCTAATTAATTAACCAAGTTGATTATTAGGTTTATTATTCTGATCTAGGTTAAACAAGCATAAATCATATCATACACAAATACGAAAAAGTAAATAACACCACAATATGATGACCCAAGAAAACCGATGAAACGAACCGTTTCAAGGTAAAAACCTGAGGAGGATTTGACCTAACTATCTTCAAAGTAAAGTAAATCCACTATAAGAGAATCTAAGTTTTTACAATCAGATTTAACCCTAAATTTATTGCTATCTCCAATAGTAACTTACTAACACGACCACGTGCAAGTTCCGAATCCACGAAGTCCTTCTTTTCTTGGATTTGTAGCAACACAAGCACCCATGCTTGTGACTTTGAGATCCCACTCAAAGGTTTAGCAACACAAACACTCTAGTTTCTGACTCTAAGACCACCCTTGAAGCTTTAGATCATCAGCAGTTGTTAATCTTGTTGCAGCAACTTTAGATCTACTAAATCTAATGATATGAGGTCGATTTCTGATGGTAACTTTGATAGAGGAAGACACAATACCTTTTAGATCTCACAAGAGTACCTCCAAAGTCTCTCAAAAGCCCTCTAAAAACGTAGTTAGGGTTTTCCTTTATATACTAGAAGTATTTTACTTGAAACCTAACACGTTTAAGCAAAGTTTGGGCTGAAATAAAATTCTGCAGAAATTTTATATCTGTGATTTTCGATCGATCAAATCTGTTTCTTGATCGGTCAAACTTTTTAGAAATTGAATTCTTCTTTTTGCAGCTTGAATTTTTTTGTATTCTGACTTGTAACACCTTGATCATTGTCTAATCAAACTTATAGATTTAAGAATCTATATCTGGACAAGTTTGTGCTCACGGTTTGTCAATTGTTCTAAACTTTTAGAACCTAACAATTTCTCCCTTTGGAAATCCGTGACAAAACTTACATACAATATGAAATGTTCAAATATAAGAACAACACAATTACAATAAAATGCCCAATTACATCACAAATCCCAATCTAAGACTTCAAACCTAAAAGTTGTTAGAAGAGGCAGAAGATCTTGATCAGAATGTACCTATCTTTCCTGAAACACTCAAAAGAGCACATCACCACATGTGTGGAAATAAAGACAGATAAACAATAAATAACGAATATGCAATAACAGCAAATAACAAACATGGAAACTAACTATCCGTCCCTTTCAAAAACAATTTCATCTCCCCCTAAAGAAAAACAGTTACAAAACTTTTCAAATTTCATCTATTTCTCCCCCTTTTTGTCACGTATTGACAAAGACAACCCAAACAGAAGGTAGACAATAAACATACACAACAAAGGAGAAGAGAAAATAGAGAATCAAGAAAACATAAAAGAATCAAGCTCTATAGAAACTAGAGGCAACGTCCCCTATGAAGAGCAACAACTCCCCCTAAGGACAACATAGATTAAAAAAAAAAAAAAACTTTCTTCCCCTATAAAAACAGGGGAAAAAAAAAAACACGTTTGGGAAAAGCAATTTTGGGGAAAATTTAGGAGGTGGGGAAAACTAAAAAGATACAAACCTGACTTAAAAAAAATTAAGCTGAGGATACACATGAACATAAATATTCTCTCTTTTAATATAAGCAAACTTGACACTATGTAACCCATAGTAGATGCATGCAAACATTCCAGGTACAATCAGTTAAGACTATACAATATAGATCTCAATGATATAAAAATTCAGCACGTAATGTTTAAAGAAAATATTTGCACATTTATTATCCATCATATCTCAAAAAACATATTTCCAATTTTCAAAAGTTCACACATCAAGAAAAATAGCATATACTAAAATGTACAGAACTCAAAAATTAATCAATCAAGTTGAATACCCAATTTAGCAAAATGTGTGCATGTTATGTGTGAAAACAGTGAGAGATATGACTGTAAAAATGCAAGATGGATAAAGAAAACAATGCAAGAAATGTCCTAATCTATATGTGCAATGCATGAAAAGACTGATCAGTTAAAAACTTAATAATTGAAAATTTTCCAGTTTTGATCAGTCGAAAGGAATCAAGCTAGGAATCGAAAAACACTTAAAAACTGATTCGATTGATCGAAAGGAATCGAGCAAACCCAAGAGTTTTAGCTTAAAACTGGAATTTTTCTTTTGCTTTTTTGATCGGTTGAAAAATAGACTCAATCAATCGAATCCTAAAGAAATAGAAATTTTTGAAAATTTTGGAAAAATTTTCTACAGAAACATTTGTAAACTAGTTTTTATGATATGAGATGCATGTTCATGATTTCAAATGTTTTACAAAACCAATCTTTTCTAAGAAAATTTCAATTCATAGAAAATCTCATCAAACTTTTCTTTCCTCACTCCCCCAAAATGCATTAAACACATCAAGAAGTTAAATTTTGAAAGGCCACAAAACTTGACACACAATCACATGTACAGAGTTTAACAATGATTTGCTTGTGGTGTGTGCAACTAGTAAGTGTATGAGATACTCACAAAGTGATATGTAAACAGAAAATAATCACACTTTCTACATTATTCATCACATAAGTTTGAAAGTGACTATCAACTAAAGAATTACATCATATAACTCCCATATCTCCTAAAAAACACGCTTGTAACCATGAATATTTTTTTTTCAATTTTTCTTTTTCTTTTTCTTTTGAAGCATATTTTTCTTTATTTTCCATTTTGCTTTTTGCTTCTTTTATCTATTGTACAATAACACATTAAGTATTTTGTTGTGCAAGTGCTACACCTTGCCAAGCACGGCTTTTATAATTTGCACACAGGTGTTCATGATTGAAAAGTAATAGTGGTGAGATGGCTATTTATGTCTTTCTCTTAGGATTTTTTAGTTCTTACAATCAAAAGAATGTGACTTCAAAATCAAGAGCATGTGATTAATAACCATAAACAACTCATACAATACAAGCACTACATAACACAAACTAGCAAAATGCAAAAAAAATAAAGCTCATCAAAACTAAGCAAGGTACACAGTCATAAAATGTAAATTTCATATGCCAACCTCAATTACACATCTTGAAGATGTATAATACAAAAAAAAAAAAAAAAATTATTTTCAAAATTTTTGACCAAAAATAAAAAAGCACACATTATGCTAAATGAATAAAATGTAACAACAATGCATGAACAATGCTCAACTAAGCTATAGAGGGTACACCAACAAGAAATATAAATTTCTTAATTAACCCATGAGTACATGTAAAAACTAGTACATACTCATACAAAATTATATTTATCTGAAAATAGTCATGCACTTAGTTATGCAACACATACTTTCTATGTTTCTCTACAATATCAAGCATGTTCTAAATCAAGAGAGAGATATTATAATTCATGTAATCCTCAAGAAAAACAAAACTAGACACAAAATAAAAAATTTTTGTCTTTTTTAAAATTTTCAATTTTTTTTAAACAAAACAACCTAAAATAGAAATAAAAACATGTCCACAAATAATTGAAAGAATTATATCAAGGAAAAATAAACAACACTTACCTTAGCACGTCTTTTCTCACCCATATAGCACGCATCTTTGGCTTTGTAGGTGAAAAACCATGAGAAACAGAGTGTATTTAAAGGGATTACAACATTCTTCTGAGAGAGGCTGAAATCCTGCAATTTCCTTTCACAAGCCAACAAGCTTAAATTTTTCAATATCATTTGAATCAATTTATTAGGACTTATGACAGGAGAAATATCATCACATATCCTAGACTGAAACACAAAATGCTTGAATTTCAATTTATGATAGTTAGGACAAATGTGACCAGTAACACCACAAAAGTGACAAACAGGAACAAATTTAGGAACTTCAGTATTCCTAACAGTAGATCTTGTCTTGTAAAATTGTTATTTACAACTATGTGTTTTGTTATCTTTTATTCCGTGCCAAATTTGATTGTAATTGCATTCAATCTTATGTACCCTGTATTTATTGTGGGATTTGATAGTAAGGGTTATGTGTTAGAGAGAGAAAGTGTGAAGACTCAAGCAATTGAAGACTGAAGAGTTTTCGCAGGTATCTCGCGACTTAGCATCCCGCGAAGTGACTCATGTGCTTTGCATATACTGGAATGCGAAGAGTCAGGCCAGGATAGAGACAGCTATGTCTCGCGAGTACCTCGCGGGTAAGGCCTTCCCGTGAGACACCCGCGAGATATTCTGTTCTGCCAGCCTGTCCATTCTGATACACACTTTCTGTGCCTACACTCTTTATACCCACATTACCCACAAATGTTGAGGAGTGCTTTTGAGAGAAAACCTTAGCCAAACACATTGAGAATTAGAGATTGTCATAACCACAATTCTCTACATACTTGCTTGTGGTATTTCCTCAATTCCTACCTCTCCATTTCCATATCATTGAGAGGTTGATAGCCCAAACACACACCACACCCTTTCTGAGTGTCAATTGACATTTTGGTGCTGCTGGAAAGTATTGGAAGAAGCCAAGGATGGCAGATGCAAAATAGAGCTTGTTGCGGGATCCGGAGAACTAGACAAGACACAGTTCTGAGAAGCCTTGTTGGAGTAGGAGCTTGGAGGGCTTAGGTATATCGGGTAGATTAGGCTTGGAGGGTCTCTTGCTAACCCATGTATCCCAACTGATTGTTTAGTGGATCGATTTCCGCTTGGAGGGCGGCGGAGAAGTTTTTCACCGAGTTCTTCGATAACACATCGGCATGTTATTTTGTGTTTGCATCTTTCTTCCCTACTCTTTTATATTCCATTTTACTACTGTGTTGCTTAGATTATGGATTAGAGTAGCTTGTTTATTTATCCGCTCGCATTTACACTATTCCACACTTAGTATTAAGTTAGTGTAAAATCTATCGAGTTGTAATTACAGCTCTTGTGTTTTCAACACATTTTCAAGCATTCAAGTCTCAAATTTTGATTTTTGGCTCAACAAAGAACAATTTGGTCTAATATGACCAACAACACCACAAAGATGATAGGTAGGCACAAAAACAGATTTCTTATAGTAGGTTTAGACTTAGGTTTAGAAACTTTAGCGTCTACATCAGAACTTTTACCTTAGTCTAACCTAGCAAAATAAGCTTTTTCTTTATGATTTCTCTTGAAAGGAAGAATAAATTTTGTCTTTAGGCTTAATAGGAACAGAAATAGAAATAGATCTGTTTTCAATAGCAAGTTTGGTATTAGACAAATTTTAAAGTTTAGCTTTAGACTTAGCTAACTTTTGTTCCAAACTTTTCATCTTTTCATCTTGAGAGGAAAATTAATTTCTCAAAAATTCATTCTTTTTATTAGATTAATCTAATCTCATAATCAATTCCCTTTTTTCAAGATTTGCCAATTTTAACTCTTCCTTGAATTTCTTAGCAATTTTCATAGATTTAGTTAATTCCCTACGAAGAGTTTCAAAGGCATTAATAAGATTAACAGAAACATTAATGTCCATTTTATTTAAATCCTCATAAATATGAGCAGAAAGACACTTAAAATTATCCATGATAGCAGGGATCAAGCATAAAATCTAGGTTAAAAAACCAAAAAAATAAGAGCTAACCCGCTCTAACACCACTTGTTTGTTCGTTTAGACCACTTAAACCAGATTGTTTAACCTAATTAATTAACCAAGTTGATTATTAGTTATATTATTCAAATCTAGGTTAAACAACCATATATCATATCATGCACAAATGCGGAAAAGTAAATAATACCATGATATGATGACTCTGGAAAACTGATGAAACGAATCGTTTCAAGGTAAAAACCTGTGGAAGATTTGACCTAGCTATCCTCAAGGTAAAGTAAATCTACTATAGGAAAATCGATGTTTTTACAATTAGATTTAACCCTAAATCTATTGCTACCTTCAGTAGTAACTTCCTGACACGATCACGTGCAAGCTTCGAATCCACGGAGTTCTTCTCTTCTTGGATTTGTAGCAACACAAGCACCCACGCTTGTGACTTTGAGATCCCACTCAAAAGTTTAGCAACATAAGCACTTTAGTTTCTAACTCCAAGACCACCCTTGAAGGTTTAGATCATCAGCAGTTGTTGATCTTGTTGCAGCAATTTCAGATCTACCGAATCTAATGATATGAGAATGATTTTCGGTTGTAACTTTGATAGAGGAAGGCATAATACCTTTTAGATCTCACGAGAGCACCCCCAAAGGCTCTCAAAAGCCCTCTTAAGCCGATCCATTGCATTGATCTCCCATCTGGAGTCACATAAAAAATGAAAGAGTAATTTTTTAGTTATTTATACAAACCTCTCAATGACATCTATGAAGAGCTTGAGTTCATCCAAAGTTCCATTTACGTCATAAACATCATCTACTATCGTTAATAGTGCACCCAACTTTGTTAAATTTATCCTACAACACCCAAACTGAGGTTGATCTATCATAACCATTGACCAGAAGAAAAGCTCCATTAGCCTATCCCTTGCAAATATCAAATTTTCGTCAAGCCTAGTGTTCTTCCACCACCTTTTTATGGACAAAACAAGATAATATCAATTTTCTAAAATTAAAATTTAGGCGATAATAAACTTGATTATTTGTTTTATGTTGCCATGAGATTTGATTTTAATTTTAATATTCATCATTGTACACTTCAATAGTTCAATAGAGAATCTATATGGTCCTTCGAGGGTTGTCAATAACTAAGTAATTAACGTATTGATTATATGTCAGATGAAGCTCAACTTAATGTGAGAAATAATAAGCTTTTTTAACCTTGACACTTGTTTTAGATCTTCTTGGTGGACTGCTTGCACCATATTGAAATCCATTTCTGCAAGCTTAAGTAAGATAGGGTTCATGTCTTCTCTACTCCTATATATATCAATAAACCACCTTGTTTCAAACTTTATTATTCTCCAATGCAGCGGAAGCTCCAAGGCATAAGTCACCATAGCAGAAAGAGTTTTATCTTTATTCTGCTTGACATATTCTTGGAGATGCTTGGTTGCGGTATTTCTCAAATCCTCCAACATATTCTCACTTTCTGTCAAAAGGAATGATGCTTCATACAAGGATAGTATACCCTTGGTTTCCTCACAAAGGCATGCCTTGAATTTCCCTCTCTCATCCTTGAAAATATTGAAAACTCCTGCAATGACCAACACGAGGTCGACAGTTATTAACTTTATTGTGGTAGTATGTAAATTGTAAATTCCATGAAATAAAATCTTAACTATAAAATGTATTCTTTTCATTTATGGTGAATTGGAAAAGATATTATTCCTTTATGAGAATTTTTTTTTCCTTTCCTTAATTACCTTGAGAGATGTTATATCCATGTTGTCTAAGGAGTCTAAATTTAAGAGCTGTGGCGTATAAATTCTCTTTCCTCCACGAATGACCACTTTGATCATTTTTGTATAGACCTTCCAATATTCGCTTCATCTCTCCCTCAAAGTGATAAGATAATCCAAGTCTTTGCAAGACATCTATCAGCTCCAGTTGCTCTAAAGGATCCACCACTTTGTCAAGTGCCATCCTCATGTGTTCCTTCAACATATTTCTTTGTCCAGTGAAAGTTTCTCCCTACATCACAACACAATGTTATCAAGAACAAGGGGCTAGTCAGATTCCAAGTAATATATAGTCAGAAGCACTTGTAAAACGATACAGCAATTGAAAACAATAACAAAATGCACCACATATTTGTTTCTCAGTGACTGGATGTAATCATAGTTCCAAATTGAAGGTTGGTAATTTGTTGATCGTCAAACGATAATGGAATTATATGAAGTTTTGCTTTCTGCCATGCCACTGCTAGCTAGCTGGATGGTGGCGGTACTCTTGTGAAATTGCAAGTACGGAGAGAAGAAAGTAGGTTTATATAATGGTCACACCTAGACATTGATAATAGATAATGACAATTAATAATGAACTATCGTATAATGATTTTAAAATATGAAAACTTGTAGAAAGAAATTGCAAAACTTCATGTACTTGCATTTGAGTATGTGTGTTTTTGTTGTCAGGGACAGAGCTAGGGGGGCCATGGCCCCCCTTGAGTTTTGAAAACTGCCTCCAATAGTAGTAAAAAAAAAAAAAAAAAACCCTTAAAAATTAGGAAAAACTTAGCTTATGTTTGGTAATAGTTTTTGTTTTCTATTTTCAAAAACCTATTTTTGGGAATATAAAGAAAAACAATTTTCTTATATTTTTGAATTCAAAAACATGTTTAGTTAGTTGAAACTAAGAAGATAGTTTTTTGAAGAAAAAAATAGAAAATACTGAAATATGTTGTTACTATGATTTGAACTCTAATGCTAACTCATTAAATGAGATAGATTCATTAAATTAAATGCGTGTTTTTATTGACTTTTGAAAATTAGAAACTGAAAACAGTCTTTTGCATGTTTTCAGTTTCCTTCACAAATTGAGTTTTGAGAACGATTTTTGTTTTCTGTCTATTTTGGATTGCCAAACAAGTTTTTTAATTTCAAAAATAAAAAATTGTTTTTGAAAACAGAAAATAAGGAAAAAAAAAACAGTTACCAAACATTCCTTAAGATTTTTAACTTTTAATCACTGACCCCTAAGATTTTTGACAAAAAATACATATAGTAATTTTAGTTCTAAAAAACCCAGCCCATTCTTTGGCCCATAAACAACTTTGCAAAAAAAAAAACTCAAATCCCTTGTAAATTAGGACTCCAAAATCCGAATAAATACACAAAAACAAGACCCAAACTTCCTAACCTCAAAGACCCAAATTTCAGGAGGCTCACTGTCATTTGTATAAAAAATAAAAAATAACAAAAAAATTTGCTCTTACGCTGCCAGCTGCAAGCCTGCAACTGAGCAAGTGGCCATGACAACCACCAACAAATTAGCCCTACTCGACATTTACGCCACCTCCACAGCTCCGCCTCCGTTGCAATCTTTGGTGTGGTATGAGTTTCTCACTCTCTCTATGTATGTTCTATTGTTTGCTACTTTAACTGTATTGTTTTTAGACTAAGTGTCCGTTTGGCATGATTAATTTTGTTAACTTATTTTGCTATTCAGCTTATTTTATTACTATTCATGGGTCCCATTGCACTTTTTGGTACTATTCATAGGTCCTATTGTACTATTTCAACTAATTTTTACCTTTACCTACATTACTTTCAGCAATAATTTTTCAGTTTCAGCAAAATAAACAGTATCCAAACACACCCTTAGGGCCTGTTTGGAATCTACTTATTTTACTGAAATTGAAAACTTTTTGTTGAAAGTACTGTAGATAAAGGTAAAAGTTAGCTGAAATAGTACAGTGAGACCTATGAATAGTACCAAAAAGTGCAATGGAACTCATAAATAGTAACAAAAATAAGCTGAATAGTGAAATAATTTTAATTTTTCATTTAAATCCAAATGCACACACGGAGGAGAGAAGTAGTTTTTTTTTTTTTTTTTTTTTTTTTTTTTTTTTTTTTTTTTTTTTTCACTTTTTTGGACTTAACACACTACAATACAATAAATATTTGTACTTTCAAATTGAAAAGTCAAGACACCACCACCGATGACACTTCATTGGACAACACAATAACACTTAATGGTTTTCAGCTAAGCAACAATCTAATTCATACTGCAGCAAAAATAAATATATAAATAAATACTGCAGCCTAGTTAACACTTAAATTGAATTTATTATAATTTGATAAAAGTAATTTTTTAAATTATTTTTTTAATTAATAGTAATGGCTCGAATAATTAAATTAAATTATTGTTTATAGACTTGTTAGGATGAAGCTTCATAACAAGACGGACAATAAGTTTTTGAGTGAGTGATTTGTAAAGAATTTAGTTCAAAATCAATTATAAATGATTTTAATGCCATGAAAGATGGCACATCTTTATTAATTTATACTTAATTTGTCAAATAAAGAATGTTTTCAATCATTTTTTTTTTTTAATCTTAAGAAATCTATTGTGTTTATCTTGGCCTCCTCTGGAATAAATTTTTGGCTCCGCTACTAGTTGTTGTTGATAACTCGATATATTCATGTTCTTTTTTATTATTATTAATTTTATGTTTAATTTAAGTTACTTAATGACCTCTTGAAAAAGTTCATGGAGCCACCGCTGGAACTTGATTATGTACATTGTCCTAATTACAATTGTTCAATCCCAATGGAATCTCTAACAGGTTCATTTAACCTCATTCTGTGATTCAAGGCATTGGCTGCTTTAAAATTTTTTTAAGGGCGGTTACTAAGAAACTTAAATTAATAAAATCTAATAAATAAATAACTTGAATATATCGACGTCACAAAAAAAAAAAAAAAAAAAAGAAACACAAATACATGAAGTATTACAATTTATTTGTACTAGAAAAAAAAAAAAAAAAAGAAGTACTAAGAGATAAAGTGGAAATTAAAAATGTTGAGATAAGAATAATAAAGCAAAAGTCTAAAATGACGAGAGAGAGAGAGAGAGAGAAATGATACTTGTTATAATTGCAAGTCGAACTACTAAGGAGAGCAAAATTGTTACGACTGCAAAGCCAAAGAGAGCATAGCTATTGGCACTACCAAGAAGAACTCAAGACTCCTTTGTATCGTTTTTTTTTTTTTTTTAAATGAAGTTAGAAATTATTTCTATGTAATGAGTTGAATGAGTTACAAATTTAAATAATTAAAGATTTTTATTTGGATCATTAGAAATTTACAAATTAAAGATGTTGTAATATACTCTTTTACATAACTTCTCATACCAGGCCAACCCACTAAAATGCAAATAGGAATCAGAAATGTGGTCAATATCACGAAGGATAAGGAGATACCATCTATACCCAAATAAAACTTGATGTTTTCGTCAAAATGAAAAGTGAGACTTTACCAAACAAGTAAGAAAAGCTCTTTACTAAGAAAATTGATAGGGCTTTTCTAGCCTGTTGATTTCTTCGCATACTTTTATTTTTAAGTTGGTAATGACTAATGACCCACCCCTTGTTTCAGCATGGTACTTTATAACTTGGGCTTGACTTTTCAATAAAAGTTTAGCATTCATCAATTCATTAAAATGACAACGTACGTGCAAACAAGAGATTTTTTGTGGCATCCAAAAAAACAAGAGATTGTATACATATATTGTACTATATATCAATGTATCCATTCGGCGAAACAAGCAGCTCCATAGGAATCATAGAGTAGTATAAAGAAAAGTGAAGATTAACGCTACTGACTATCTACTTCTTTAGACTGTCTCTGTCGGGGATAAAGCAGAAGCCAACGATTATGTCAAGGTCAAGTACCAAAACACAAATATATAGGGGGTGTTATTTTGGAGAGCGTCTTACATGTTTTGAAAACATGTTTCGGAAACATTTTGTGAAAAAGAGGATACATGTTTTGGAAACATAACGAATTTTCTCGTTATTTTGAGGGACAGACATGTGAATAGGACTATAATGTAATGATCCTATGTCACCCTCTTCTAGCTAGGACACTATTCTTCGTAAAAGAACTACCTCTTAATTGCAAAGAGTACTGTTGGTGCGTATTAAATAATATACCAAAACAGTATCGGAGAACAAAATTACAGTAAACTGGTCTTACATAACTATACTCCTTACTCGAGCGCAGTGGCGGAGCTAGAGTGGGGGCCATGACTTTTTGAAATTCCTACTAATAGTGCTATCAAAACTAAAAATTATCTTAAATTCTCACTAATTTTACTTATTGGTCCCCCAGGATTATGAAGTATCTGGGTTTTAGTTACTCATTTGAAGAATTACTCCTCTTTAATTAAATCCATTGGGGTTCCCTCAAATTTTAAAATTAATTCATATAGACCCTTTACCCAAAAAAATCCAGCCCATTCATTGCCCATAGCCCGTCCAAAATTATACAAACATCAACAAAAATTTCAACAAATCCTAAATCAGCAAAAGCATATATATATTGAACCTGATGTTGGCCCAACGTGTAGCCTAATATATATAAGGCAACTGCTGTTTTGAGTTTTTTGTCTCTTGGGACCGACACTGGCTTTTGGCTGGTCCCCCATGTCTAGATATTCCTGGACTATTGTAGATGCTTTTACTCTTATCAATGCTGTTAGGTTCTAAATGTTTAGAACAATTGGCAAATCGTGAACACAAACTTGTCTAGATATAGATCTTAGAGTCTATAGGTTTTATTAGACAATGCTCAAGGTGATTCAAGTCAAGATTCAAGAACATACAAGCTGCAGGAAGAAGACTTCATATTCTGCCTGGTTCGATCGATCGAAGAACAGGCTCGATCGATCGAAAATCGTATCTGCAGAATTTTAAGTCAGCCCAAACAGCAGCTTAAGCCCATTAAGGATTAGGGTTTCAGATCTACTTCTCCCACTATATAAAGGAAACCCTAAGCCACGTTTTTGGGACTAGAGAGAGAGAGATTAGAGTGCCTCTTGTGCCTCTTATTTTATTAGGGTTTTGTACCCAAACCTCTTTAAGTCTTTGTTGCTCATATTTGCTGTTTATGTGAATCTCTTGTGAGATATTTGAGGAGCTTTCCTTCACATAAACTTAGGGTTTTCAAGGTAGAGATATTTCAACATCTTGATGATCAACAAAGTTGCAGCCATTGGAGCTTAAAGAAACACAAGCGGGGAGCTTGTACTTGATTGAAGAAATCCAAGAAAGAAGGAGTCCGTGGATTCGGAGCTTGCACGTGGTCGTGTTAGTAAGTTCTACTGGTGGGTAGCATTAGGAAGTCAAGCGGGGAGCTTGTAAGTCCTTTTGTATGAACTTCGATTCTTTCATAATGGATTCAGGTTTGCCTTGAGGATCGGTGGGTAAAATCCTCCCTAGGTTTTTCCGTGTGGTTTCCTGGGTGATCATATTTTGTGTTCTTTATTATTTCCGCTGCTTTATATGTTTTATATACATGATATGATTATTTGATTGTTTTAACCTAGAGTTGTTTAATCTGAAAAAGTAACAACTTGGCTAATTAATCTAGGCTACGCAATCTAATTGTGGTTTAAGGGGTCTAAATTTTCAACAAATGCAATTTCTATCGTTTCTCTCAATTAAAAAAAAAAAAAGATATATGCGTGTTAGAGCATTAGCATTGGAGAATGCTAATGTCATATTTAGGGAAAATTTAGAAAATGTTTTGCATTAGGGAATGCTATACCCCAGTATTCCAAATTATTTTGCAATACTGCTACAATACTATTCTAAAGGGAGAATAGTACTGTAGCAGTATTCTAAAATATATATATATATATATATATATATATTTTTTTTTTAAAGCTTTTCTCCCCCGGAATTTCTCTCTCCTCTGTCATTATTCATGTTCTCTTCTCTCTCTTCCTTCTCTCTTTCTCATCTGCTCTCTCCTCTCTTCAGACCTAAACAATATCTTCCTCCCAACATCAACATCACACATCACAATGGAGGAAACGTTGATCTGGGTTGTGATTCTCGCCGATGTCTGGGTTTTGATCAGGGTTGAGCTGGGTTGATCTAGCGACGGCAATGGCGGTTGTGTCTGGGTTTTGATCGGGGATGGAGGAAACGTTGATCTAGTGGCGGCAGTGGCGGCGGTGTCTGGGTCTTGATCGGGGTTGATCTGGGTTTTTTTTTTTTTTTTTTTTCCTATTGTGATCGGGGTTGATTGGCGGTGTCTGGGTTTTGATTGGGGATGGAGGAAACGTTGATCTAACGGCGGCAGTGGCGGCGGTGTCTGGGTTTTGATCGGGGTGGATCTGGGGGTTTTTTTTTTTTTTTTTCTCCTATTGTGATCGGGGTTGATCGGCGGTGTCTGAGTTTTTGTTCCGATGGGATTTTGGTGGGCCTCGTGGAGGCGCGGTGGGATTTCGGTTGTTTTGGTGGTGATTGATGAGGGTGGAGCCGTGGAGGCGCGGCCTGATTGATTGATGATGATGATCGGGGTTGTTTTGGTTGTTTTGGTGGTGATGGGATTCCGGTGGGTTTTGATTGGGGTTGATCGGCGGTGTATGATGAGAGGCTGAAGCAGTTAGGTTGAAGCATTTTGGTGGTGGTGTGGTGATTGACGATGGTGGAGCCGTAGAGGTGGTGGTGTGGTGATAGATGATATAGAGTTTAATAAAAAAAGATGGTGGTGTGGTGATTGATGACGGTTGGAAAGTAATAATAAAAAAAAGATTAAAAAATAATATTTTAATAAAAATAGAGTTTTGGGATGTGGGAGGTAGTGTAAAATGGTATTGTATAATGATAAAGTGGCTTTTTGGAATGGTAAAATAGAGTAGAATTGAAATTCTCTGATGCTAATGCTCTTAGTGTGCGCTTGTTTCGGCTTTTAGAAGTCAAAACACGCTTTTTGAGACCAAAAATATAAAATAAGCGTTTGATGATGATTTCAAAAAATGTTTTCTCAAAAAAATTGCGTTTTTTACAACTTACAAATATTATAATATTATTTTATGTAATGTTTAGTTTTAGTTTTTAGAACTAATAATAATACTATCTACCGACTACAATTTTGATAGTTGTGAAGATTTTTAAATCTTCCACTATAGTTATATTATTTTAATTTATATTTAGTTTTGATAGTGGTTAGAGTAATCAAACTAAGTTATTATTATTGTTAAATTAAAAAAAAAAAAAAAATAAGGTCATTATTGTTAATTGTCGTTTAACATATATTATTTGAGATAGTAATATATGTATTTATTTATAAATAATTTTAGTCATATGAAAGAAGGTAGCGTATAACCTTTTTATTTTTATTTTAAGTACTTGTAGGGACCGAGTTTGAGCACTCTTCCTTGGATGGAGTGAACTCAAGCCCAGCTAGCCCGATACAATAAATTTGTAGAGTATGGGTTTAAGAACTAGGTCCTGATAAGGATTGCAACAACTAAACACAGTAGTGAGTGGGTCGGACGACAAGAATATAGACTAAAGCCTAAAATGTTACTCATCGGCCTTCCTCTTAGGGGGTGGAAGTTCTTATTGCTTCTTCAGTGATTAGTTACAGAGATGATACAAGTGCTACCCTCTTTCTCCCTTTGGTCCCCCTTTCTAGGGGACTTCTTACATTATATATCCCCCCTTTAGTTCATCTTGGCCCTCCATTTGTTGGTCATGCAGGTCACCACTTGAGTGCTTGTCCCATCAGTCACCTTCCCATTCCTTCTGTGGGCTGCAGCAACTATGGCAGAACTGTTCAGGGGTTACTTCTCCATTAATGCGGCCAGAATGTTAGTTGTGGGCATTTAATGTGGAGGTGACAATTTCTCCTAGAATCACTCCTCCACCATGCTTCCATGACTAACCCGTTGTACTTATCTTTTCTTTAGGGCCGCTCTGAACGGCTTCCTCTGATGGTGCCTTGCTCTTCCTTTCCATGATCTCGGCTGTCCGAGGACAAGATTGTCCTCGGCAGTGCTTCTTGGGAATTGGAGCTACCTTGATTTGTCCTCGGACATTTCTTCCTCCTCGGCGTGGGCCTTGGGTTTGGTATGCAATGGGCCGGGGTTGCCCAACTCTTTGGCCCTACAATATCCCCTCAAAATCCTGCTGTCAAGCTCCTCGGGCAGAGAGGAGGATCTAGATGTCCTCGGGCCTTTGCCAGGGCTTATCAAGTCTTGTCCTCCATCAATGCCAGGGTCTTTTCACCTGGCCAAGGCACGCCCCTGACGTTTCGGTATGCGGAGCGTGCCTGCATTAAATTCGGGCTGCCGGATGCTCCCCACACTTAACGGTGTGATGATAATCTAAAGGTGCCAATCTTCCTGACTTTGTGGGCGGGAAAATTCACACGGTTATTTTTAATTAGGGGTATAAATACCCATTTGAACCGGTTCGTCTCTTTACTTTTGCATTCAAGAGCTCTTGAGCACATACCCTGAATTCGGTCAAATCTTCAACCAAATTCACGACTCCCTCCAGCACAAAAAGCATGTCCGAGGAGCTTTTCCTCATTTCTGTAAGTTTTTCTTCTCTCTCTCTGAATTGTCCGAGTTTCTTAGTTGTCTCTAGGGATGGGTAGGTTCAAGAAATTGGTGGAGTCTGAAGAGGCTATAGAGAAGTTCATCGCCGATTATAGGATACCCAGTAACGTAGGCCTAAGGTACTGTGAGGAGGGAGGGTGGAGTTTTATGAGGCAAGAGGGCGAGGTGGTGATTCCCGTAATCGCCTTCTTGGAGGGCAGTATGAGAATCCCCATAGGTCAGGTGATGAGGGATTACCTTAGGCACTTCCAGCTAGCCCCCACCCAGTGTGGCATCAACATGTTTAGGATTCTGGGTTGTGTAGATGCCTTAAACGAGAAGATGGGGCTAAGGTTAACCCATCATGACGTGAACTGGTGCTATAACCTTTAGCACCTAAAGGGCAAGTCTTACTACATTAAGACGAGGGATGATAGGGTGCGACTTATCCAGTGCCTTCCTACGTCCAGCAAGAGCCTGGATAAGGACTACCTCATCGTGTCTGGAGAGTGGCACGACGGCCTCCATTGTCCGACAGAGGAAGGGATACCAGGTGGGGTGCCTTAGAATGGGATAGGGTCCAATCTTTTGTGCCACCATAGTTTGCAGTGTTTGATTGCTGACACAAATGTGCCTTCTTTTTTGCAGATCCGCACGCTTTTCATCGGCACCTCCATTTAGTCAACAAGGCGGATTTGGAGGCCGTATTGACGGCAGAGATCTTCGTAAATGAGGTTGACAACCAAGTTAGGGCTGCTCACAAGATCCTGGGATACGACCCCATTCAGAAATCGTTCCCTACGCCAAAGTGCGTGATAAGGGCAAAGGATTCTCGGCTTCGGAAGATTACTGTAACTGAGGACGGCTTCTTAATTCCGGAGGGATCCTTGACTCCAGAGGGCACTCCATTGGCGAGCTCTTTTACACCCTACCAGGCTGCGGAGGTTAGGGGAGAAGATAGGGAAACAGAAGGAAGAGTAGCTGGTTTGGGTTCGTTCGGGGATGATTTTGGTGTGTTCGAACAAGTCCACCAGTCCGAGGATCCTTCTGGTGACTTGGGTGACCAGAATTTGACCGAAGCTGACTTTCTGTCAGCGGGAATCTCCCCTCGGGCCGAGATGGGTTACAAAAGGAAATCCCAAACGAGTTTACTTGACCAGATTGAGGGCCAGTCGGGGAAGTCCCAGCCCAAGCTTCCTCCTTCTCCACCCAAGTCCCAGCCTACCCAGACCAGGTCAACTTCCATCCAGTCTAGGCTTCCACTTCCCCCTCCTTAGTCGAGCTTACCCCCTAGGTCTGAGCCCACTGATCCTAAGCAGAAGAAGGACAAAGGCAAAAGGCCTGTGGGAGGCGAAAAGTCTTGTTCGGCCCAGGATGAGGAAGACGCTCGGCGGCCTTCCAAACAACTGAAGATAGGGCCCCAAGGCAAGGATAAGTAGGTCTCCGTCCAGTCTAAGGTTTAGGCCTGGCTTCTCGCTCCGATGCTCCATGGGGAGCCCCTGAGGGATGATGCCTCTCTTAGGGACTTTCAAGGGGGTGAAGGCACGTATGTGGCCGACGCATTGGAGAGATCCCTGCTACTCCCCGCGGACATGGCAGTAGGTTTCAAACTTACTGTGTATTGGTTTCAATTGCCAGGTTGTACAGGCCATCTTTAGGCTGGAGGAGGAGGCCAACAACCAGAGCAAGGCCTTGGATAACGAGCATGACAAGTGCCTGGACGCCACTCAAACCCTTAAGGTTTTCGAGGCCGACCTCGTAAAGGCCAAAGAGGCTCTTAAGGAGATGACTAGGGACAGGGATAGCGACTTGGCAGGCCTGGAAGGCACCCAAAAGCAGGCTGAGGACCAGACGAGGCGCCTGCTTGAGGCGGAGGATTAACTGAAGATTGCGAAGGAGCAGATTGCCGATCTGAAGGAAAAGGCGACTAAGACAGAGAGGGCTAAGGGCATTGCAGAATTTGCCAGGGACGAAGCTTTAAGGGCTAAGGATGAGGCAGATTTTGGCAAGGCGGAGGCCCAGGCCTCTAAGGAAGAGGCCGAGGAGGCGGCCTATGCCTCAGGCGTGGCCGAGACAGAGGCCGCCTTTAAGGCCCAAGTGCCTGTGTATGCCGACTCTACTACTCCCAAGTCTGCAATGAGGCCCTTCGACAAGCTGGCATTGAGGCCTCATCTGACCTGTGGAAGGTGAAGAACGTGTACTACCCGCCGACTATCCGTGAGGCTGCCCTATCTGGCTCTGAGGCTGAGGTGGTCTCTAAGGAAGTTGGTGCTGCTCCAAGTGAAGAGGTTGAGAAGGCTGCGGTGGCTACCGAAGTGACTACTACCATTACTGAGGAACCCGCTAAGGAAGCTGATCCTTTTGGGGTAGTTGAAACAGCCATAGATCCCAACAAGGAAGCTCTCTAGGAGGCTGCAAACCCCTCGACCGACGCCCAAGCCTCTCTTGCCGAGGTGACTACTCTCTTCGTGGTGCCTCTGTTGGCCACTCCTTTAAGTCAAAGCCCTGAGGACCCTGAGGTGGCCAAAGACCAGCCGAAAAAGACTAAGCCTAAGAAGTAGGCTTCTTGGCACTTTTGCTTTATGTTATGTTCTTCCCTTTTTTTTTTTTTTTTTTTTTTTTTGGACAATGTATTGGCACTTCTGCTTTGTATTTGGCATTTCTTTTACGCACTGTAGTGTGACTCTTATTATGTAAGATTATGGACTTAACGTAGTGCGTGTTTTATTTTCCCTTATTTGCGTTATTTATCTTCTTCGCTTGCCCAAGCCTAACTCCAATTGTGCCTCGGCCTATCACGGCAATAATTATAACAACATAAAGGTGTTTACGCCAATGGAAGTCTACTTTTCTTTTGTATTTGATTTTAGAGCCGAGGTAGGCCTCTTTAGCAAACATTAAAGGTCGTGGAAAAAGGGAACCCTCCAAGTGTGGGTTGAACCAGGACCGAATCCATGGCACCCTAAAATGCTTTAAGTGATGCTTAGGGGCTCTATTCCTTAGACTTCGTTACAGGAAAGATCATCATCATATGCAATGACCACGACAGGCCTTAAAGTAGTTAGTTAAGTTGAACTAGCCTGTTCACAGGCTCTGTTTAATACTCAGGCAAATTTTGTATGGCATGAATACTACTAAAGCAGATGACCAAAGGACCAGGCGTGGCTCTGACTCTACCCCACACTTAGGTTCTTCTTGAAGTAGTTAGTTTCCCCACAGGTTTGAGTCTGAGGACCATGCAAAACCTTGGTTCTGTCTAACACTTATAGTTTTCTTGAGGTAGTTAGTTTCCCCACAGGTTTGTGTCTGAGGACCATGTAAGACTTTGGTACTGTCTAACACTTATAATTTTCTTGAGGTAGTTAGTTTCCCCACAGGTTTGAGTTTGAGGACCATGCAAGACCTTGGTTCTGTCTAACACTTATAGTTTTCTTGAAGTAGTTAGTTTCCCCACAGGTTTGAGTCCAGGGACCATGCAAGACCTTGATTCTGTCTAACACTTATATTTTTCTTGAAATAGTTGATTTCCCCACAAGTTTGAGTCCGAGGACCATGCAAGACCTTAGTTTTGTCTAACACTTATAGTTTTCTTGAAGTAGTTAGTTTCCCCACAGGTTTGAGTTCGAGGACCATGCAAGACCTTGGTTCTGTCTAACACTTATAGTTTTCTTGAAGTAGTTGGTTTCCCCACAGGTTTGAGTCCGAGGACCATGCAAGACTTTGGTTCTAATAGGTTTGAGTCCGAGGACCATGCAAGACCTTAGTTCTGTCTAACACTTATAGTTTTCTTGAAGTAGTTAGTTTCCCCACAGGTTTGAGTCCGAAGACTATGCAAGACCTTGATTCTGTCTAACACTTATATGGTTGTCAGGGCACGAAACATACAATTATAATAGACTTAGAGTCTGGATTAACAGAAATGCTTTTATTAATAATAATACATTCGCAGGTTATTTACATTCCATGGACGAGGTACAGATTTTTCATCTAAGTCTTCTAAGTAGTATGCACCCACTCCTGCCACTGAGGTAATTTGGTATGGTCCCTCTCAATTGGGCCTTAGCTTTCCATAGGATGGATTCTTGGCGGCACCCACAACCTTCCTTAACACTAAGTCTCTTGGTGCTAGCGATCTTAGCTTCACGTTGGCATCATACTCCTGTTTGAGCTTCTGGTGGTAGTAGGCTAGCTGGATCATTGCATTTTCCCTTCGCTCATCAATTAGGTCTAGGCTCTTCTCTAGTAGCTCATCATTACTGCTCGGGGTGAAGGAGCTCGTCTTCAGCGTTGGGAAGCTTGCTTCCAAAGGGATAACAGCCTCAGCCCCATAGGTCATGGCAAAAGGTGTCTCCCCTGTTAACCGCCGTGGCATGGTCCAATAAGTCCATAGGACGTGTGGCAGCTCTTCTACCCATCTTCCCTTGGCATCATCCAGCCTTTTTTTGAGCCCATTGATTATGACCTTGTTGACAGCTTCGGCCTGCCCATTTCCCTAAGGATAAGCTGGGGTTGAGTACCTGTTTGTGATTCCCAGTTCGCAACAGTATCTTCTGAAGGCTTTACTATCAAATTGAAGCCCATTATCTGAAATGAGGGTGTGTGGGACCCCGAATCGAGTGACAAGGTTCCTCCTGATGAACTTCTTAACATCCACATCTCTAATGTTGGCCAGTGGTTCAGCTTCGACCCATTTGGTGAAATAATCCGTGCCGACCAACAGATATCTTTTATTTCCTGGTGCCTTGGGAAAAGGACCTACAATGTCCAGGTTTCACTGGGTAAACGGCCATGGGCTGGACAAAGGGTTAAGGAACCCTCCTGGTTGATGGATATTCGGGGCAAACCTTTGACATTGGTCATAATTCTTAGCATACTCCAGGGCTTCCTACTGCATCCCCGGCCACCAATATCCTTAGGTGAGGGCTTAATGCAACAGGGACCTTTCTCCTATGTGGCTCCCACAGATCCCCTCGTGTAGCTCCTCAAGTAGTAGTTCTGATGCCTAAGGGTGGATACACAGTAGGTATGGTCTCGAGTAGGAGCGCCTATATAGTTTGTGGCCCTCAGACAGCCAGAACTGAGGAGCGATCCTCCGTATTTTATCGATCTCTGATTTCTCCTTAGACAGAGTACCATCTCTGAGGAACCTCACTATAGAGTCCATCCAGCTGGGACTCACTCTAACTTGGTGGACGTGAGCCATACCTTTCGCCACCTCATTTGCTCTCTCCAGATGTTCAATAAGGATAATCCGAGGCAGATTCCCTGCCGAGGAAGTAACAAGTGTGGCCAATGAATCTGCATGGGTGTTCCCACTTCGGGAGACATATGACAAGCTGAAAAGATCGAAATCAGACTGTAGGCGCTTGACTTAGCTTAAGTACTCCTGCATTCTCACATCTCTGGCTTCCAGCTCTCCGTTTACCTGGCCCACCACCAGCCTCGAATCCGAGAACATATGCGCTACTGTTCCTCCCATTTTTTGTACCATGATCATCCCTTGTAACAAGGCCTCGTACTCGGCTTCGTTATTTGTGGCCGAGAACCCAAGTCTTAGGGACTTCTCTATAGCAGACTTCTTAGGGGATACTAGGACTAGCCGCACTCCAGACCCCCTTTGGTTCGCGGTGCCATCAACGTACACTTTCCAACATGGAGGCCCTAGAATGGAGATTGCCCCAACTGACTTTCCATCCATGTCTCCCTTCTCTGCTATTGTTTCCACTAGCGGCTCGGCAAATTCGGCCACCAAGTCGGCCAAGACCTGGCCCTTTATAGCGGTCTAAGGCATGTATTTAACGTCAAAAGCCCGCAAAATTGTGTTCCACTTAGCGATCCTTCTAGTGTAATCGACGGTCCGAAGCACAGACCTTAAGGGTAATTGAGTTAAGACAACTACCGTGTGAGCCTAGAAATAATGGAGAAGCTTTCGTGTAGCATGGACCACAGCTAGTATAGCTTTCTCCAAGGGTAAGTATTTGATCTCAGCTTCATGCAGCAACTTGCTCACGTAATAGATTGGCTTTTGAACGCCACTGTCATCTCCTATTAATACCAAGCTCACTGCATGAGGGGCTACAGCAATGTATGCGTATAGGACCTCATCAGCCTTAAGGTTAGACATGATAGGTGGCCAAGATAGGTATTCTTTGAGCTGCCGGAAGGCCACGGCGCAGTCCTTGGATCACTCAAACCCCTTCCACTTGTTAATCAGGAGGTAGAAAGGCCTGCATCTATTAGTTGACCTGGAAATGAACCGATTCAGGGCTGCGATCATTCTAGTGAGCTTTTGGACCTCCTTAGGATTTTGTGAAGGCCTCAAGTTGTTAATAGCTTTAATCTGGTCGGGATCAACCTCAATCCCCCTGTGAGTGATGATGTGGCCAAAAACTTGCTTGACCCGACGCTGAATGAGCACTTGGAAGCGTTCAGGCGCAGCTTGTGCCTCCTCAAGACATCAAAGATATAGCCATGGTTTCCTAAATGCTCAAATACCTCCTTACTCTTCACCACCATATCATCAAAGTAAATTTCGATGCTCTTGATCAGCAGCAGCTCGAACATTCTCGTCATCATCCTTTGATAGGTGGGCCTTGCGTTCTTTAGGCCAAAGGGCATTACCTTATAATGGTAGTTCCCAATAGGCGTCGCGAAGACTGTCTTTTCCTAATCCTCCAGGGCTAGTGGTATCTGATGATAGCCCTGAAAGGCATCTAAGAAACTCATCCGAGAATGCCCCACGGTTGCATCCACCAGCTGATCTATCTGAGGCATAGGGAATGGGTCTTTTAGGCAAGCCCTGTTTAGATCTGTGAAGTCTACATAAACCCTCAATTTTTCGCTTTTCTTCTTAACTACCACAGCATTGGCCAACCATTTAGGGTAAAAGATCTCCTTGATAGCCCCCACGTGCTTAAGTTTCTTCACCTCTTCCCTAATCGCATCAGCATGCTCTCTTGATGGGCGCCGAGGTGGTTGCTTCTTGGGAATAATGGATGGGTTGACATTGAGATGGTGACAGATAAAGGCTGGGACAATCCCTGGAGCATCACAAGCGTCCCATGCAAATACGTCAATGTTTGTTTTGAGGAACTCAATTAACTCCTCCTTCTCCTGGGGAGGCAGCTGAGCTCCAACTTGGAAGAACTTCTCGGGATCATTTCCAATGGCCACTTTCTCAAGATCTTCACATTTCGCTTCTTTGGCAGTAGCGTCAAGGGGTGCCACCGGGTTCTTTGATTGCTATAAGCCCCCTTCAACAATGGCCGAGGACTCTACATTGAGCCGATATGATATGGCCGCCACCATGCATTGCCTTGCTATGGATTGGCAACCACGGACTTCGAGAACCTAATCTCCCGACAGGAACTTCATCTTTTGGTGCAAGGAGGAGGCCACGGCCCCCAAGGTGTGGAGCCAAGGTCTGCAGACGATGGCTGTGTATGGGGAATAGGTGTCCACCACTATAAAATTTACCTCTACTACCTCGGGGCCAATCTAGATAGGCAGCCTAATCTAGTTTCCCATCGAAGCTCATCAGTGGGGAGCTATAGGGTGCCAAATTTTCTGGTTTTAGCCCCAGTCCCTTGTAGAGGTTGGAGTACATGATCTCGGCTCCACTGCCATCGTCCACCATTACCCTTTTCACATCGTAGTCACCGATTCTAAGAGTGATCACCAGTGCATCATCATGGGGCTGGGTAGTTCCAGTTTTGTCTTCTTTTGAAAAGCTCAGGGTTGGGTGAAAATTCCTTCTGACCTTCTTTGGCTCTGGCTGGGACTCTTTAGCAGGCATTTGGGCCACAGAAAATACCCGCGAGGGGCGTGTGTCTGTTCTCGGTGCAGCTAGGATTACATTGATCGTTCCTGTGGGTGGCCTCAGCGTAGCATCTCTTCGAGGCTCTTGATGAGTCGGGCCTTGATAACCACTAGAATGATGCAGGAGGTGCTTTAGCTTTCCCTCTCGAACCAGCTGTTCCAGGTGGTTCCAGAGGTGCTTGCAGTCCTTCATGGCATGCCCGTGGTCCTCGTGGTATTGGCAATAAAGGTTTTGATTGCGCTTCGTGAGATCTCCCGCCATCTTATTCGACCACTTAAAATATGGCTCGTTTCTGATCTTCTCCAACACCCTGTGTACTGGTTTTCAAAATATAGCATTGACGGTTTGGGGGCTGGTTGCCCCGGATTGCCCCGCAAAGTCTCTTCTTGGGCGATTGTTGTTATACCGGTCCGACTTAAAGTCCCTCCTTTCCTGAGAGACAACCTTCTCTTTTCCTTTGCCTTGCAACTGATCCTCCTCTACCCATTTGTACTTGTCGATTCGATCCATTAGCTGGCGCACACTAGTAGCAGGCTTGCCCGTCAAAGACTCCCTCAAGCCGTGCCCACTTGGGATGCCGTTTTTGAAAGTGCTGATGACGACGTCATCGTAATTTCCATCCAGTTCATTGTACATCTCCCAATACCTGTCCGAATAGGCCTTCAAAGTTTCTCCATCGTGCATGGATAGGGACAGCAACGCACTTAAGGGCCGAGGAGGTTTGCTATTTGTAACGAAGTGAGAGCCAAAGGCTTGGGTCAGCTGTCTGTACGAGTCTATGGAGCTCGCCTTCAGGCCATTGAACCATTTCATTGCCACTAGTCCTAGGCTAGAGGGGAAGACCTTGCACATCAGCGCCTCATTTTTAGAGTGGACGGCCATCCTTTGGTTGTATTGGCTCATGTGCTCCACAGGGTTCGTCTTGCCGTTGTAAATGGTGAAGGCTGGCTGCTGGAATCGCCGAGGAAGCATAGCCTCTTCTATATGGCGTGTGAAAGGCAATTTGGAGAGTTGATCCAATGCCTTGCTCATGGCATCGCCCCCCAAGCCCCTAGGAGAAGGCTTTTGCGTTTGTGCCTCCAGTAGTGCTCTTCTTCGTGAGAGAAGGTCTCGCTTGGAGGAGTCCTTAATCTTCGCCTATAGTAATCATTGCCGTCCTCATCAGAAGGCGTGTCAGGGCTGCGACGAGACTGCCTTCGTTGTGCATGGTGCAGCCTTCTCTTCAGATCGTCTATCTCTCGCTGCATGGCCACCTTATCATCCTGTCTCAGGGTCACGTGACTCCTAACCTCTCCTGATTATCTAACTTAGTCGTTGTTTTTCCTCCGGGGCACGTGGCTGCCTTCACGAACGCGGCTTCCGCTAGTTTGTGAGGTGTGCACGCTCCCTTCTTGAAACTTTCCGTTCTCCTCGTTTCGGTCTCGCCCAGGGTTAAGAAAGTTACCCTGTTATTGTGATCTAACCGGTTCAGGCTGAGGGGAGCCCACATGATGAGGGACTAATCCTGCCATGCTTGATCGTTGCCCTTACTAATGTACAAGTTCTCCCCACAGACGGCACCAATTGTAGGGACTGAGTTTGAGAACTCTTCCTTAGATGGAGTGGACTCAAGCCCAGCTAGCCCGATACAATGAATTTGTGGAGTATGAGTTCAAGAACTAGGTCCTAATAAGGATTGTAACAACTAAACACAGTAGTGAGTGGGTCGGACGACAAGAATATAGACTAAAGCCTAAAATGTTACTCCTCGGCCTTCCTTTTGGGGGGTGGAAGTTTTTATTGCTTCTTCAATGCTTAGTTACAAAGATTATACAAGTGCTACCCTCTTTCTCCCTCTGGTCCCCATTTTTGGGGGACTTCTTACATTATATATCCCCCCTTTGGTTCATCTTGTCCCTCAATTTGTTGGTCATGCAGGTCACCACTTGAGTACTTGTCCAATCAGTCACCTTCCATTCCTTCTGTGGGTTGCAGCAACTATGGCAGCACTGTTCAGGGGTTACTTCTCCATTAATGCGGCCAGAACGTTAGTTGTGGGCATTTAATGTGGAGATGACAGTTCCTCCTGGAATCGCTCCTCCACTATGCTTCCATGACTAACCCGTTGTGCTTATCTTTTCTTTAGGGCCGCTCTGAACAGCTTCCTCTGATGGTGCATTGCTCTTCCTTTCCATGATCTCGGCTATCCGAGGACAAGATTGTCCTCGGCAATGCTTTTTGGGAATTGGAGCTACCTTGATTTGTCCTCGTCCATTTCTTGCTCCTCGGCGTGGGCCTTGGTTTTGGTATGCGATGGGCCGGGGTTGCCCAACTCTTTGGCCCCACAATACTTATAAAAATAGGAGGTGTACGTATTTAGACTATTTTTGTCGGGGATAAAGTAGAAGCCAATGATTATGTCAAGGTCAAGGACCAAAACACAAATATATAGGGGCTGCTATTTTGATAGTCGTTTAATCAAACTAAGTCATATATGTACTTATTTAGACTGTCTTTGTTGGGGATAAAGCAGAAGCCAACGATTATGTCAAGGTCAAAGACCAAAACACAAATATATAGGGGGTGTTATTTTGAGGGACAAATGTGAATAGGACTATAAGAGCATCCATAGCCGATGTTTTATAAAAAATGTCATTTTGACATACCAAAAGCCTACTTTATTATTTTACCACATCATTTTACAATATCCCATTTATTAGATGTTTTATCATTCAATTCTATACATTAAAATAATATTTACTACACATTAAAATAATATATTATCTCCTCTCTATTATCATCAACAACAGCAACAAACCAACACCAACAAACCAACAACATCAATAGTAACAACACCAGCAAATTCCAAATCCAAAAACCTCAACAAAAAAGGGGGGGGGGGGAGGGGGGGAAACTCAACCAACCAACAAACTAGAGATGAAAAAATACCGACCCAAACTCAACCAACCAACCAAACTCAACCAACGATCGGCCTAAAACCCTAGCCCAACTGACCCAAAACCCACACAACGCTGATCCAAAACGCTGACCCAAAACCCACATCAAAACCCATCCCAAATCTCACACCCACAACCTGATTAAGAGAGATTTGAAGGTTGGCGGTGAGGGCTGGAGCATGAGGCGGCGAGATCGGTGGCAAGCTGTGGAGAATGAGGCGGTGAGATCAACGGCGAGGACTGGCGAGATTGGGGGCGAGGACTGGAAAGTGAGGCGGCGAGATCGGCGGCAACTTTCTTGAGAGTGATCTTGAGCAACTTTCTTGAGCAGGGAGAAGAGGGAAGAGATAGAGAATGACAGAGAGAGAAGAAATGAGATAGAGTCAATGGAGAGAGAGATATCTATGGAAAATGAGAGAGAAAAATGCAATAAAATAATAATATCCCATTTTGCAATTGGTGTCCGTACCGTCTCATATTTGAGACAGTATTGTAGCAATGTGGCATAATTTTTTAGATTTGGAACATCTGATAAAGCTCTGTTTTTGTGTTTGGTGTGCCAAATATTTGGCATTTGGCACATTTGGCACATCTGTTGCAGATGCTCTAATGCAATGATCCTATGGCACCCTCTTCTAGCTAGGACACTATTCTTCATAAAAGAACTACCTCTCAATTGCAAAGAGTACTATTGGTGCGTATTAAATAACATATCAAAACAATATCTGAGAACAAAATTACAGTAAACTGGTCTTACATAACTATACTCCTTAGAGCATCTCTACCCGAAAATTATATTATATCGTATTTTACCATCTCAAAAAACTACTTTATCAATTATAACATACCATTTTACAATACTCTCAACTAATGGCGGCTCCAGGAATTTTTTCTAGGGTGTTCCTCAAGAAGCATAAATTACACAACATAATAAAAAGAAAAATTTATATATTGACAACAACAATAAAAAACATGCAAATACATAAAGTTTTACAACATAAAGCTTGTGGGGTTCAGTTATGGTTGTTGTTAGTGTTGCTGAACAGGGATGGACAACAATGGCTGGGGAGAATAAGTGAGTTTCTTATTTCCTTTTAGCTTTTAGGTTTGATTTAGTTTTAGTTTAAATTTTTTAATGACTTGTGAATCTGCAAGGCACTAAGACAGTGAGGATTTTTTTTAAAAAAAATATTTGTTGAATTAAAAACATAATCGTGTTGGTGTTGGAGTAGTGATAGTCTTAGTCTGAGATGAGATTGATCTTGTATTGGACTTTTCTATTGGCATTTGGTTTGGGCCTTGTTAGTGGTTTTATTATTATTTTTTTCTAGATTTTCGTTTAGTTTTTTTTTTTTTTTTTAGGGGGTTTTTTCCATGGTTTTATAAACTAGTACGGTAAAAGAATTAGAAAATGGACTGGTTACTGGCTTTTTTGGTCGGACCGAGATCCAACCAATAGTCGAACTGGTGACATCATAAATAATATAATTAATAAAATTTTAAATTATATAAATAAAAATATAGAAGTTTATTACTAATAATATGATAGCAAAATTTAAGAACATAATATTTAGTGACACTTTTCGTGTAAATTTAATCAAATTTCCTTAGAATGGAAAATCACATGTTTAATTATAATCATAAAAATAAAAATTTTATTTTATATATATATATATATATATATATAATGAATTAATTGATGTTATATAAAAATTAAGTAACTTTTTAAGTTTATTCACTTAATTAACTAAAACTACTATTTTTTTCTAATCAAAATTATCAGAAAAAGAAAAAAGAAAAGTAGTTGTACAATGAAAAAAGATAAATTTATGTGACTTTGATCAATTAGTTGTATAGTATATATTATAATGTTTTTGAAGAAAAGTAGTCATACAATGACAGTGTGTCAGGTAAAGCAAAAACTAAAAGTAAAGCCGTAATATAGGCTTAAAAGATTATAAAAGCATGTGGTTCTTTTTGCTTAAAAGACCCTAATATATTATTAAGTTGCTCAAATTATAAACCAAAATTTAATTTTATTGGCATAAAAAAATTCAGGGTGTTCCCAAAATATTTTTTAAAGGTAGATAAATATAAAATATTAAATTATTATGTATAATTTTTTTTTTTCAGATCAAGGTGGTCCTGGGACTACTTTGGCCATAAGGTGGCGCAGCCCCTACTCTCAACATCCAAACTTTTATTTTATAATACCATACATTAAAATAATATAAATTATACAATAAAATAATAAACAAATTATATCTCTCTCCTTTCTATTTTCTGTCACTCTCTCAACCACAGCACCACACAACAACCATCCTCTCAAGCACACCACCTCCAAACATCCACCATCGTGACCCCAAATCCACCACAATCCCAGCAAATACCAACCCACAAGCCAACCACAAACCCATTAAAAAATAACCAAACAAAACCCGGTGTCACTCTCTCTAAGCAAAATCAAAACCTAGTCTCTCCATCCAGCCAAAATCAATAGCAAAATCAAAACTTAAAATTCATAGCAAAATCAAAACCCAAGTAAATAAATTCGAATTATTTTTTATAACCGGTAAAATAAAATTACCATGAAAAAATTCAATAAGAAATAGGAAAATCAAACACGCAAGTTAGGATCGCGGTTATAGAGGAAAAAAAAAATTGATTGAGTGAGAGAGTAATTAGTTTTACTTTGACAAGGCTCGAACAGGTGGCAAAGTTAACAGCGAGGTCGTTGACGGAGGTCATCTGAGCGGCGGCGACTTGGACTAAGTTAAAAGCAGCGGCCATGGCTGACTCGAAGGTGACCGCATGTGCAAAACAGCGGGAGCGTGTGGGAGTGATGAGCATAGAACTTGTTTGGCATGAGGTGAAGCCAATTACTACAAATTGGCATCGTTTTCTTAGAGAGGGAAAGCTGCCGTCGCTGATTTGTTTTCCGTTTCACTCAATGGAGATATCTCACAATCCACATCGATCTAAGCTCCATGCCGATCTGAGAGTGAGGACTGTTTAGTTCTCCAAAAAAAAAAAACTAAGCTCCGATCTGAGAATGAGGAAGGATAGAGAGACTGAGATTGAGAGGGTGGAAAGAGAGTGAGGGAGGGAGGCTGAGATGAGATGAGATGAGAGGGAAGTGAGAGACAGAGAAAGAAAGAGAGAGATGAAAGATGAGAGAGAAAAGCAGGAATAAAATATTAATATTACTTTTGGCATAGTGCTACAGTACCATCATACATTTACGATGGTACTGTAGCACTATGCCAAAAAAAAATTACAATTTTCCATGTTTCCACTTCCAGATGTTGAGACAAATTGGACCTTAATGCTAAAATATGCTTACATTTGGAATTTGACAGCCCAACTGTGAATGCTCTTACTTGAGCACAGTGGCGAAGCTAGAGGGGGGACATGACTTTTTGAAATTCCTACTAATAGTGCTATCAAAACTAAAATTATCTTAAATTCTCACTAATTTTACTTATTGCCCCCCCCCCCCCCCCCCAGGATTTTGAAGAGAAAAAAGGACTGGGTTTTAGTTACTCATTTGAAGAATTACTCTTCTCTTTAATTAAATCCATTGGAGCTCCCTCAAATTTTAAAATTAATTCATATAAACCTTTCCCAAAAAAAATCCACCCCATTCATTGCCCAAAGCCAGTCCAAAATTATACAAACATCAACAAAAATTTTAACAAATCCTAAATCAGCAAATATTATCCCCCAAAAAGAAAAATCCTTTATAAGTCAAATCTCTAGTAAATTCAAATCTCACCCGTTTACTTAAAAAAATAAAAAATAAAATAAAATAAAAAAACCAAATCTATTTAGAACTAAAATGTATATCCCTTATGCCACTGCAGCCGTCTCTAACCTGGAATTGTTCATTTGCCTCCACAACTCGCTGGTTTTCCACTCCCAATCATTGCCTAAGTCGAAGCTAGACTCCAATTAGGCTCTAAGATCCAACCTTACTGTGTAGACTGCAAAGCTATCTCTTCTTCTGTGTTTATATTTGAGATATATGCGTGTTAGTGTGTGTTTGTTTCAACTTTTAGAAGTCAAAATGCGGTTTTTTAGACCAAAAATATAAAATAAGCATTTGGTAATGGTTTTAAAAAGTGCTTCCTCAAAAAAAGTTGCGTTTTGAAATAGTCTATCAGTTTATGTTTTTGACTTTTGAATCTTCTACAACTTTCTATTAGTTTTGTTGTGGTTTATAGCTTGCACATATTATAATATTATTTTATTTTATTTTTATTTTTAGTTTTTATAACTGATAATAGTACTATCTACAAACTAAAATTTTGATAGTCGTGTACAGGTTTTTAAATCTTCCACTATTGTTATATTATTTTAATTTATATTTAGTTTTGACAGTGGTTTGAGTAATCAAACTAAGTCATTATTATTGTTAAATTAAAAAAGAAAAGGTCATTATTGTTAATTGTCGTTTAACATATATTATTTGAGATAGTAATATATGTACTTATTTATAAATAATTTTAGTCATATGAAAGAAGGTAGGGTATAACCATTTTATTTTTATTTTAAATACTTACGAAAGTGGTGTCATGACTTTTGATTAAACTATTTCATTTCATACCTATAAGACGCTCTAAAATTCTATGGATCAATAGTGTGGTAATTATGAAATTAAGACCTCTACTTTTTTTAGTCATCAAAATTTTATTTATTTATTTTTTTTTTTGGTTAGGTTAGTTTGGCCTCTTCTTAAAAAAATTTCTGGCTCTGCCAGTTGAGCATGTTATTTTTAGTGGCAAATTAAAGACTAATTAACTATACTACGTCATGGTTTCTTCTTATTGCACTAAAAAAAAAAAAAAAAAAAAAAAAAAAAAGTCCTATAGCCGCATTTTTAAAACGCTGCTATTGCTCCTGAAAACGTAGCTATAGAAAAATTCGGCCTATAGCCCTTTTTTTTTTAGCTGCGTTTTCAGCCGTGGCCCAAAATCCATAACTATAGGCCAAGGGCAATGGTCGCGTTTTTAGAAATGCGGCTATAGGACGTACTCTAGCTGCGTTTTAAACGTGGCTATAACCCTTTTGTATTTATTTTGAATTTGGCTATAGCTGCATTTTTAAAACGCGGCTATAACCCTTTGTTGTCAAGTAAAATCCGCCATACAAGTATCTCCTCTTATAGTTGGAAGCACTACTACAACATTTACAAGGAAACAGGCAAATAGAATTCTTAAGTACACATCCATTAAATAACATATCTTACACAGCATAAATAAAGAAAGAAAAATCAGATTGTGCCAATGGAGGCATACATTGCATAGATTTTTACATATTTGAATAATACACTTTAGCCAAGCATGATGGCCGGTGTTCCAAACATAAATATGGTAGCCAATATACTAATATAGTTTCAAGGTGTAAAAGAACATTATTAATAGGAGTACTCAGAAGTCACTAGTTTCATCTTAAGATTCCAATACTTCATTGGATAAATTAAAGCATAAAAAAATGTTAGTACTTAACCTTAATTACAGTTCATCATTCACTGTCGTATCTGGTTGGACTTGGACTGTCTGGTCCCGATTCTTCTGAATAAAATCAATGATCTCCTCCTTTGTTTTATTGCCATCATACTTCAACAGGATGCCACTTGTAGATTTAAAGTACAAAGTTGGGTATCCTTGTACCTCAAACTTATCGCTTGGGATGTCATTTTCAGTCGCATCCTTGACAGTAGTAAGATCAAAACAACTCAAAATCAAAACCAATTAAGAATGTATATGAGACTGAAGAAGTACTAGAAACATGATAGAATTAACTGAAGTTAAAGTATCTAACAAAACATATCAGACAGGTGAGTAGATGACTAATTTGAATAGCAGTCAGTAATTGCATAAAAAGTTAGCTATTATGGATCTAACATGTTTAGAAATATAAAAAATATAGGTAACAAAGAATAGACATGAGTTATATGAAACGCTTTGTGACTAGTATAAAACTTGATGTAACATGTTTATTAACTTTGATTGACCAATCTCAAAGGGATAAATGAATACAACACAAAGGTTAAAACATTTATTTTATTTTATTTATGCTTATTTTCACTGTGAGTTCATACCGGGTTTAATCAGCAAGAAAAGGAAAATGGTTTAGACAAAAAGACAAGTTACAACGTGTAGATTGGATGTCTGTTTTTCACTGATTCTTGGGTCTGTAGCTAAATGTTAGTCCTAATTCACTTTGTCTCAAGGTTTTGGCTTCAGTGCTCTTTCCTTGAGGCTCAAGTTGTGCAAAGCTGCAAGCTATTAGCCTCAAAATGCATTAAATATGGATGCTTTGGTTTCAACTACTTAACCTATTTTCACCAATGGCCTACATGGGCAAAATGTTGTAAATTGATGTGGAAAAATCTGTGCTCTATGACAACAAGAACAAAGATTTAAACCAAATACCAACTCATATTAGTAGCACAATCTGAAATATTAGTTATGTACAAATGGGCAAATGAACTGTCTTTGGAATACATGACTCTGGAAAACAAAAAAAAAGATTCTTACCAGCTTTGCAATGAGAACATCAGTATCATTTTCAAATGAGACAGCAACTTCTTCCAAAATTGGGGCCAGTTTCTTGCAAAGTCCACACCAAGGTGCATAAAACTCTAGCAAAACTGTGAGTAGAACAAGTAAGAACCATTAACATTTTTTCTTTTCCATAATAAGCATTAAAGAATTCTTGTTACTGTCAACAATTTCCAGTAAGTAGATTTCTCAATTTGGAGTTTGTATTAGGCCCCCAATGTGAAACCTTTTCAAACCCTATTTCAACCTACAAACCTTAACTATAGCCTTTCCTCACCATAACAACTCTCGAAATCATAAATTTTCCTATCCAAAATCCCACCACAAGTACAGACAGAAAAATTACCTAATTAGTCCTGCATCAGAAAAGTGAAGGCTAATTTCTTTAACTTAAAACAAGTAGGCTCAGAATACTTCATAGAGGGACTTTTACAGCACTGATAAAATGGTAATTTATGGCATTCTAATTAAGGGTTCTATTTTATAAAAGTGAGATCGCATAAGTAACAATATGACTTTCTGGCTGCATGGGCATAAATCAGATATTATTATTAATACTGATAAATGATATGTTTTATGAAAAAAATAGTAATAACAATCAAAATGAAAATGAAACAGATATCACTGACATCAGTGGAAATCTAGTCTAGTCCCAACTCAGATGTAGAGATAATTTGGCTTTTCAATTTGGTTTTAGAAAATCCATTCAACAGCTCTTTTTGGAAGAAATTTCTAAAAATTTCAGCTTGTGCAGTTTTAAAAAACAACTATAGGAATAAACTTTGAATGATGCAACTAATGAAACACTAAGAAAGACAAACCATTCTTTCCAGAGTTGAAAACCATGTCATGTAGGCTTTCAGCAACAACCACTTTCACAGGCTCATTATTAGTTTCAGGAATGGGCTCTGACTTTATGAATGGCTTTAAATTTCCATCCTGAAACATGACCACATTGGAAATAATAAATTTTTTTAATGAATAAGACAAAAAATCAAGCAATAAAATAACCGTGCAAGATTTTTCAAGTCAAGAAATGGAACAAACTACATTCATGAGGTGAAGAATAATGCATCACTAATATGAATCACATTAGTCGCAACAGAAGCAGGAGAGCATTACTGTGTATTGCTTTAACCAAGGTGCAATATGTTCAGGCTCCAAGTTTGGTTTAAGGTACTTTTGACCATCAATTTTTAGCATGAGGAGGAGAGGTACCAGGTCATCTTTGAATCCAAAGTACTGCCCGCCCAAACCAAATTCAAAGTAAACATACAATAAGAGTAGGCCATTAAAAAATAACAATAAAAATGGGTGGGTTGGAAAAACAATAACCTCAAGTGGCCCTTGGCTTGCCTCAACGTCAGCTATTAGAAAGCTTATGCCCTTTCCTTTGTTGTGCAAAGCAACATCATGAAATTTTGACTTGAAACTATCAACATGATCGCCAATGAAGTTCAAAAATAGCATCGCCTGCCAGTGTCCCCCAAAAATAAAGAAGGAAACTATTAGCAAGGTTATTGGGGGTAAGGATGCCTACCAACCACCTCTCCAAATCCCACAAAAGTGGGAGCCTTGTGTACTGGTACTAGTATAACTGCTTTTATTTTTTCTTTCTTTATTTATTTTTAACTATTAGCACATAAAAAATCAGTAATGATATTAGGCAACAAAAAAAATGTATTGGATGAATTTTTCCATATAAAAATGCACTCTTGTAGACCAAGAAAGCACAATAGGGAAAAAAGGCAAATGGAATTTCAAATATTAAAAAACTGAAAGGCTGCAGACTTAAATAAGGGCAATGGGCATTACCAGACCCTAGAAAAACATGTAAGTGCACATCCACACCCAGCAACAACCAGTTAAAATAAGAAAGGAAATAGTATATAATAGTTTCATTCAGCACAAAAATAAATTTTGTGACCTTGGCATTAGGGCTGTTGAAGAACTTGATAACAAATGGATGGTTACTTGGATCCTTGTCGAAAAGAGTCACAATAGGCAAACTAGCTTCTTCAACAAACTTCTCCAAAGCATCCACATTAAAATCCTGCAAACGGTAAGGCATAAAAAAAAATTGTTCATCATATTAAGAAGTATACCAAATACCATAAGATCTATGTAATCAAATTGCATTCCACAGTACCTGGAAATCAACAAACAGTTCATCAAATGGTTTTATCAATCTCACTGTTGGCCTGTCCACTGAAGATCCACCCTTTGGAAGGAGTTTGGCATCCAAAGTGTGACCAAACTTATAGTCAAAACACAATTTTTTTGCTAAAGCAGTGAAGTTATCAAATTCCTCCCCAGAGAATTGTGGAAAAATTCCAACCTGTTGAATTGGACACGCATTATTGGTACAAAGTGGACCTGCCAAGGGAAGAAACAGAAGCTGAAACTAAAACCAAAAATTCTTACAATTAAGATCTTGTTTTTGCCAATAAGGCTTGCAGCATCTTCCACAGAATTTATTTCAACTGATGCAGGTGTAACTTGCTTTTTCATGTAAGCTACTATACGATCAGCTTCATGAGGGCCTTTATATTCTTGAATATTCTTTCCTCCATTTCTTAAAATCTTAAGAGTAGGGAAAGCCCTTATGTCAAATTCGTCTGCAAGTGCCTCATTTGCTTCATCATTTGCATCTATTTTTGCCAGAATGACTGGAGGGTCATGGCTACTCAAAATGGAAGCAGCTTTTTCATACTACAAATTACAAGATTTGCATTTGAAAATTTTTTATTCAATTAAGAATGCACTTGGCCTACATTTGCGAAGAATGGGGACAACTATGACTTTAACCTAACGAGAAATGAAATTAATTGCCTCTGGAGCAAGCTTCATAGAAAAGTTACACCTGCATAAGGGAAGGGAAAGATATATTAGACGGAAATATGAGCCCAACCCACCTAACAAAACAAACAAGAAAATAATAATTTAAACTTCTGAATGAGAGATAAGAGTACACAGGTCACAGGAAACAAACTCAGGGAAAAAAAAAATCTCTACTGAAACAATGTGGTAGCTAACACACATGCTTGAACACAAGCATTGTTTTAATCACACAAGTTTGAACAAGAATCTAATTAAGCATAAACTCTTGAAGGATCATTTAAAGTATAGAACAGTTTGAATGATGGTTAAATTAAATGTAAAATGTGCAAGAAATAAATACAGGGGATAAACTTGAGGTCATATTGACTCTTATAGCCAAAAATGCTCAGTATAGCTAAAAATGCTCATAATAGGCTGCTCTCAGTAAATCACTGACTTTTACTATTAGAGGACTACTATCTCACCAGCCACGGTATTGTTGGTCCCAAAGAAGGATGACAATCCCTCTGAATGGATGTAAACTTTTTAAATTTTATACCTTTTCACTAAGCCAAACATCCAGTGAAATTATCAATTGTCCACGTGAATTTCATAGACGGTGGATCCTCAACTTGCTGAGTCTCCACTATACTCGCTGGCTCTGCTTGCGCCACTACTATCAAATCAATACAAATAAAAATTCAAATCCACCAAAAAAAGAAAAAAAAAAATCCAAAACCCTAACTTCAAAACCGATCAAATTAGAAACTCTACCACACTGAACCAATGAAACCCATAGAGAAACCACAAATTCTGGATCAAATAAGATTTTGATGGAAATTTAGGGTTTGAATGAATGTGAGAGTGAGAGAGAAAACCTTCCATTGGCTGAGGGCCTTCGACTACTACATCTGAATGCGGCACAAGCATCTCATCTTCCTCTTGCTACATACACAAAAATACGCAAATCAGAGCTTTGATCAACCAAAAACCTAACCTAAAACCTAACTCCCAACTCTAGCGAATCAATCAAAACCCTAGCAAACCAAACTTCAACGAAGTGAAATTCCAATAAAAAAATAAAAAAATCTAAGCCATTTCGATGCCTCTGAATTGAACCGGATATCAAAGATGCTTCCACGATAGAAGATTCGCCAAGTGAACGTGCTGGTCACAGAACAAGCAGAGCTTGGCTAAATCGGCTCTACAGTAGAGAACCACGATTTACTCACTGCAGATATCACAGGGCACGGTCTCTCCAATTCGTCGCGATCCAGGGCTCACCATTTCTCTCACTCTCTCTCTGGTTGAAAGAAAGAAACCCTAAAAATAAAAAGGCCAGGTCTGATAGGTTTTAAGAGCATCTCCGGCGGGCTGGCTACATCTTTTTTTTTTTTTTTTTTTGAGAGAAAAGCTACTGTTTACCCCAAAATCTCTCTCCAAGAGCCTCTCCAACTCTTTTTTTTATTTTTTTTATTTTATAAATTTGCTACAGTAACTCTCCAAGCCTGGAGATTACTGTAGCAATCACGGTAACATATCTAAAAGAATATTCAAACTTAAAATAATAAAAAATAATTCTTTCTCTCTCATCCCTTTTATCTTTCGTTCTTCACTCTCTCGTGCTTCTCTATCTCAACGGCTATAATATAAAACATACCACAATCAAAATAAAAACCCAATCGAAATATTTGAAACACAAAATCAATCTTTCTCATAAACCTAATGAAATCTGAACAATAAAATAAAACTAATCAAACTAGAACAAAAAACCAAAAAAAAAAAAAACATGTAGAACACCGATCTGACCAATATGGTGATTAAGCTGCATGTTCTTAGAAATGGGGAGGACTCTAATCTTTGTTCTCTGCCAGTGATCTATGTGTATGAGAGAGAATTTGTTTGTGTGAGATTGAGAGAGAGAATTTGTGTGTGTGTGTGTGTGTGTGTGTGTGTGTAAGAGAAAGAGAACGAAAGAGAGAGGAAGAAGGGGAGAAATGTTCTGGAGATAACTAGAAAAACAAAAAGTCAAATAATGAGTGAAGATAAATATTGGGGGTAGGTGTACGTGTGTGGAGGAGAAAAAACAAGAAAAAAAAAACGTATGGATGAAAAAAAAAAACTAAAGAAAGAAAGGAAAAATAATATAAGGAGTAAAAAATCAAAATTGAGTAACATTACTACAATATTTTCATAATAAATTTTAAGTGACAAATTGTTATTAGTTGATATTGGTGAGTAAAAAAATAATTTAAATGGTGGGTTCAAATTAGAACTAGTAACAACTTACCATAGAAAATTTTGTTGTGAAAGTATTGCAAAAAAATGTTATAGACGCAACATTTCTTATTAAAAAAAAATATAATTGTTAATGTTGTTTGGAATTTGAAAAATATTTATTGCGATGTGTTCAAATTAAAATCAGTAATAACTTACCATATATGATTTATTGTGAAAATATTGTAAAATGTTAAGAACGTAACACTTCTCATTAAAATTAGATGAATGAAAGAAGATTGAAAAAGAAACATTAAAGAAAGAATGAATAAATAATATTTAAATGGGATAGAAAAAAGGATAGAGAATCTATTGGAAAGTATATTTGAAAAAGTAAGTAGGCAAAAGGTAAAATGAACTGTTCACTCTCCAAACAGTACAAAAATTTGAAGAGGCTGCTGGAGATACTCTAAGGGGTTTTATTTATACTTTGCCTAAAGCCGCATTTTTAAACCACGGCTATAGGCAAAGCTAATGCCGTGTTTTTAAAACGCGGCTTCAGCTTTGCCTATAGCCGCAACTTATAAAAGCAGCTATAGGTCAGTTTAATTTTTTTTTTTTTTTTTTAAATTTGATTGGGCTAGACTTATAGTCGCGTTTGCCCTACCCAATAAAATGCGGCTACAGAACTGTCCTATAGCTGTATTTTATAAAACGCGGCTATAGGTTCATAATTTTAGCCACATTTATAACAAAAGGGCATACTATAAGGCATCTATAGGGAATACTATCGGGCATCTATAGCCGCATTTTTATAAACGCGGCTAAAAAAAACACAGCTATATAGCCCACGTGTTTTGTAGTGTTCTTCTTTAAATTATTATTATTTTTTTACATTTAATCTCAGCGCTGCAAGAACACAAAGAAATTCTTTTAAAAGATCTCAAACACCAAATTATGTGCATATGCATATTATGGGGGCTGAGTTTCATATGTCGAGTATTGTGCTAATATGACAATCCACAAGGGAAACTATATTCGAAAGGTATTTCGTTGGCAACTAATTTAGGATCTGTTTGGAATTCGCTTATTTTACTGAAACTGAAAACTTTTTGTTGAAAATACTATAAATAAAGGTAAATGTTAGTTGAAATAGTACAGTGAGACCCATGAATAGTACCAAAAAGTGCAGTGGGACCCATGAATAGTAGCAAAAATAAGTTAAATAGTAAAATAAATTGGCAAAAAATAAGCCAGCCAAACAGACACTTAGTTAAGGATTTGATTCATGCTTCCTTTAGGTGTGCATAACAAACTTTTTTTTTTCTTTCATAAAGTTAGCTTAAATTTGTACGTTTTTCTTTTCGCATGCATTGCAAAGTTGCAATATATATGTGGCAAAAGTTAATTGATGCCCTAAGAGTATTGGTTTACGAAATATTTTTAGAAAATTTTATAAGAAAAGAAAAAATCAGTTATTTTTTTCACAACTTTTTATATTTTCTATGAAAATTGTATAAAAACTTTCTTAGAATAATCCACTAATAACTGCCCTAGGGACACTCGTTAATATATATATATCTATATATTACACATAATATAAATCTAAGTAATGTTATACCACCCAATAACTTGTTATTGAATTCATGTTTTGAATATCTCACTGTTGAATTACATGTCCTATAAATTCTAGGAATGGCAACGGGTCTGGTTCGGGTCGAGTTTCTTTGTACCCGAACCCAACCCATGGGCCTAACTCAAAAACCCGAACCCACCCCATTTATTAAACGGGTTTTTTTTTTCTAACCCCAAACCCGCCCCGTCGGGCTCCACGGGCCTCGCCACCTCAGGCCTAATCCGTGGCCAATCAAAAAAAAAAAAAATTTTGCTTGAATCTTTATGCTGTGTAGAAGAGAAACCATCACATGAACAATGCAAAACAAAGTAAAAAAGCACAAAAAAAGAGTCTAATCCTACCTCTATTTCAACCCCTCCAAAACTCCAAAAACAGAACCATGAAAAACCCCCAACAGATCAAAGTTTAAGACCATAAATACAAATCAGATCTTTCATAAAAATAAAAATAAAAATACAGATCAGATCAGAGTCTAAGCCGACCACTATTTCAAGTTTCAACTCCTCCAAAACTCCAAAAAAAGAACAACGAAAAACCAACAAAAGCCAGCGATCTCTACAGCGGGATGGAGGAGTGAGCGACGGGCGCGGTGAGGGACTTTGTGGCGAGGTGGATGAGTGAGCAGCTCGGTGAGGGAGGCAGGGACTGACGAGACCGGTGAGGCATGGCTGCGTGCTAAGGCACTGAGGCCGTGAGGCGTGAGGGACTGAGGGCGTGATGTGGCACTAACTGAGGAGAGGCGTGAATTGAAATGGGTATGAGAGGCAGCTAGGTTAGTGAGCAGTGACTTAGGTTTACAAATTACATTGATATATATATATATATAAGGGGGGTGTTTTAGTAATCACACATAACCAAGTTTTATCCAGGCCGGGTTTCGAGTTTTTTTTATAAAACCCGGACCCGACCCGAACCCGCTTCGGATTTTTAAAAAAAAACTCATACCCGACCCTATTCTTTATCGAGCCGGGTAAAATCCGGCCCATTAGGGTTGGGCTGGGCTGGGTATCTGCGGGCCCGATCTAAATTGCCATCCCTAATAAATTCTTAACATGCATACCAATTTTCATGTCAATCGGATGTTATTTATTATTAGATCCATAAGCTCATCTCTTATGCATTATTTTTAAACTACAAAAACTTGAATTTTAACAATGGATTGATGACATGACTATTGATCTTTGATTACCTTGAATTTTTGCAAACATGGAGAATATGTGAGGATAATGTGATCCAACAGTGGATTTGTCAAAAATCGCATCCAATTGAAAAAATATTAAGTGGTGTAACATTGTTTAAAGTTACACCAGATATAACTTGAACCCAACTATGTGTGTGTGTGTGTGCGCACTTTTGTGTAGCAGAGAGCCATAGAATGTGTGGAAGAGGAACTCTTTTGGTGTGCTGCAATTTGTCGACTTTTGGTGGTAATATTTTGAGTTGTATCTCTTGGTGGTACAACTTTTGTTTATGAGTAGAGAGACTTGTGATGTCACTATTAGGTGTGGTTGTTATAGTGTGTGCATCACAAATTGTTTAGAAGATCTTTCTTTGTTTTTTGTATTTGTGTGAGGACGTTATTTGGGTGTATAGGGTTTTAGGTGTGGAAGAGAAGCTCTCTTGGTGTGCTGCAATTTGTCGACTTTTGGTGGTACAATTTGAGTTTTGTTTGTGTAGAGAGACTCGCGGTGTCACTATTAGGTGTGGCTTGTTATAGTGCATGTATCACAAAATGTTTTGGAAGCTCTTTCTTTGTTCTTTGTATTTATGTGAGAGTTATTTGGGTGTATTGAGGTTTGGACTTATGAGAGTACTCAACCACTATTTTTGTTAGTGAAATTTTCTCCTTGTTGCCACCCATGGATATTAGGCTAAAAGCCAAACCATGTAAATTCTTGGAGTTCTCTCTTGTGTGTGTTTGTGTCCATTTTCTTGTCAAGTTCTCTTTGTTCATATTATTTAATTTGGTGAGATATTTCTAAAGCCAATAATATTTTTCACAATCAATCTTGGTTGGGAATGATATGTGGAGGTATTTTTCCACAACAATTTGGTAACAGAGCTATTACAACACTTTTGACTGTAAATCATGAAGCTAAATCTACTTACTACACACAAATACTCTCGCGGGTGCATAGTATAAATGAGAAGGATCTTGTTTTTATGTTTCCTCTTTGGAGTGTAACATTTGATATGAAACATATGATACAATACATTTCTTTCTTATACCAATTTAGAGGCCAATATTATTGTTTAAACAAAATTTGTCTCAATGTTAATCCAATATCAATGAAAATTCTTCATCTAGTGCATCACACAGCTTAATTAAGAAGCTAATAATATAGCTTATGTTTAGAGTTTGACAATATTAGAGGCTAGGAAAATGATATTTCTAAAGTCCTCCTTATAAGGAAAGAAGCAATATAATCCGTGCAGCAAAAAAAATGCATTTTGTGGGTGCAAATTAACTCAACTAGCTTGTAATCCCATGCATATGCATGGATATACTTAAAAATATACAATAAAATGTATAATATAATTCCTATATAAATAATTTAAATACTATTGATAGTCATTTTTATATTTTGTTAACTCTTTAAAAAAATTTGTAAGGATATTATTAAGTATAAATGTAAATTGTCCATATATATATATATATATATATATTTAATTATTGTGAAGCACTTTTTTTTTTTTTTTTTTACGATTAATTTATTCTAAACTCTTTGGTTTTTGTACTTAATAACTCATTTGGATGAATATTTATGATGTGGTCCCATATTTAATTCTAAAATTAAGAAATAAAACTCTTTAAGAATAAATAATTTATGACACATGGCGCAAAATTGGAACTCTAATTTGGAATTTTAATTTGAGCTTCTCTTACCTTCACCTATTATTATATATATAGATTGGTAAAATCTTTTATTGTCATAAGCATAGTTTTCACACCCGGACCGTTCAAATGACCAAAAAAAAGAAAGATTCAAGGTTTTTAAGGTTAGACCGAGGCCAAATTGTGATGACATCATAATTAATTTAATAATTATTTAAAAAAATAAAAAAATATTAAATTAGTAAAAATTGAAAAATTAACAAAAATAATCCAAATAATTATAAAAATATATATTTCAAATATATTTCTTATGTCATAAATTTCATAATGTAACTAAGATATATTAAATTCTAAGAAAATATAATTATGCAAATAAAAAATATTGAATTCTAAGCATAATTGACAACCCAATATTTTCATTTTTATGCTCCCATTTGAATAGTCAACCATTTGTGAATTTTAAAAAAAAAATGTACAAGAGTGGGTGGACATTGGTTTGCCCGCTCATTAAAAAATGGGTTAAATAAAAGAACAAATCCCCATAAAATTTAAGAAGTGCTTGATAGTAAGCATCAATGATTGACAAGAAAGCAAGCTTAGAGCAATTACATCAGTTGGTGCAAAAAAATTTCCATTTTGCACCTCTAAAACATACTTTTTCTATTTTACACACTCATTTTTACAAAACACCCACATCAGTTTATCTATTCTACACATTTATTCAATAAAATATTTATTCTTTTACAATTTTTTATTATTTTCTTTGCATCCCTCTCATTCACTGCCTATCTCTCTCTCACAAACACAACAAAACCCAAAATCACCAACACCCAGCCACCATCAACGGCCAAACCACACCCACCGTCAAAGAGATCAGCCACCATCATCAACCCACCAACCACCATCACCAAGCAACCCAATCCTAAACCCATTTCTGGAATGTTCTTCGTCGAGGATGTCAGGGGCAAAAGAGGAAACTTCAACGTGGGAGAAGAAAGGACGGGCGTTGAGAGCCGTGGGGGTGAAATCGTGGCCGTTAGCAGCGGCGATCGCGGATTCTAGTAGGCCTGTGCCGAGGACTACTAGATTGAGGTCGGCTTGATTGGAGGGTACGATGAAGCATCTTCACTCATGGCGGCAAGTGTGATGGACTTGACCAGCGGCAGTGGAGGGATTGATGGTCGACGGCAGTGGAGGCATGGTTTAACCGGCGGCAGTGGTGAGAGTGAGAGCAAATGAGGAAAAGGGGGAGTGAGGTGAGGTGAGAACAGAGATAAGGAGAGTTAGGTGTGAGCGAGAGTGAGAGTAGAGACAAGAGAGAGAAAAAAATAATAAAATATTAAATGCACATGCTACAGTAATCATGCATATATGCACGATTACTGTAGCAATTGTGCATAAATGCACAATTTTACACCCACTGATGTGGGTGTTTTTTTGCTCAAATTGTGTAAAATCAACCACTTTTTTTTTATTTTGCACAATTATGCACAAGCTGATGTAATTGCTCTTAAGGTTCATTTGGTTGAGCATAATTGACAACCTAATATTTTTTTGGGGGTTTATTAACGTGTGTCTTTAGGGCATATATTAGTAGTTCATTTTAGGAAACTTTTTGTCAAAAAATAAAAAAGTAATTTACTGTTTTGACAATTTTTTCAATTTTTCATAAAAAGTTTCTCAAAATAAATTAATATGTGCCCTAGCTGGACCCTATTTTTTAATGCTCCCATTTGAATGGTTATGAGGGTGGGTGGACATTGGTTTGCCCGCTCATTAAAAATTGGGTTAAATAAAAGAACAAATCCCCCATAAAATTTAAGAAGTGCTACACCAAGCATCAGTGGTTGATAGTAAAGCAAGCTTAGAGTTCATTTGGTTGAGCATAATTGACAACCCAACTATTGGGGGTGAAAAAGTAGAATAATAAAAAATGATAAGAGGATGAAAAAGTGGAAGAATAATTTTTTTTTTTGGTTTGGTTGGGAGTAGAAAAATGGAGAAATGAAAAAAAGTGAGTTTGTATAAATTTACGCATATACTCTTATTAAAAAATGATGCCCAATTAAAACCAAAAAAAGTGATAAACAACCAAAAAAAATCAATCACCTATGTTAAGGACAATATTTTATGTAGTTGGCTAATCCTTTGACAAAACGTACTTTACTTGTATTTGGGTAGATCTAGGATGTGTTTAATACTTCAAAGAATATGTTGTGCAAGTCTAGTATTAAAGCCATGAAGATTGGACCAAGAAACAAGTGAAGAAAAGGTGTTCAATAAAGCTGGACAGATAGCTCGACAGCTGCTCGACACCTCTCGATAGCTGGCTATCTATCGAGCTCTTAAGGTGTTTCTTATCACAATCTCAACACCTTCTCGACAACTGGTGGATCGATCGAGAAAGCTCTTGTCCCCTTGACAGCTTCTTGACACCTCTTCGACACCTAGCTATCTATCGAGGTTTAATGAGGCTCGACAGATACTATCTATCGAGGTATCTATCGAGGTTACGGAAATCAGAATTTTCAGATCTAGTTTTTGGGCCAGGCTTATGTATTTATATAGGGTTTCTTTTCTCACAACCCTGAACCTATATAAGGCTTATTTTAGAGGCCGTCACATAAGATAATACAAGGAGAACACATGCAAAAGATGACCGATGCCTTATTCTCTTTGAAAGAAGTTACTGCGTCTTTTGCGCCTTAGGGTTTTGTTACCAAGTGCTTCTTGATCTTCATTTTTGATGAAATGAAGAACTTTGCAGCCAACATCTTCTTCTAGTTGGTGATTAAGTCGCGTACTGGGATTCGCGTAATTGGTTAGTCACATATTGGGATTTGTGCATTATCAAAGGGTGGCATTCATATATTGAAGAGTTCAGAGGTTCTAAAGCGATAGAAGATTTCTGCTGTGAGTTTATCTACGGGGATTATAGAGTCTAGGGACAAAAGTTTTGTACTAGATCTAAAACTTCTTTTTACTATAGTGGATTGCTTTTCGGGAAGGTTTCTCCCCAGGTTTTTTACTGTGAAACTGGTTGGTTTCATTGGTTTTCCTGGGTCATCATATCTTATCTTATTTACTTTTCCGCTGCATATGATTTTAACATGATATTGATGTTTGTTTATTTTAACAAGTTTTATTCATAATAAATCTAATTAACAACTTGGGTTTAAAACTTGTTAATTCTATCAACTGGGGTCTAAATTTCCCAACAACCTAAATTTTTTAAAAAATAAAAAATCATGTACATAAAAAAAATCACATCTAAACAATAAAAATAAAAATAAAAATAAAAATACTGGACAAGCATGTCCAGTAAATCAAAAGAAAATGGCGCAAAAAAAAGAAAATAAAGGAGGCCGGCAATGCCAGCCTAGTAAATCAAACGTTAAAAAAAAAAAGAGGCAGGCAAAGTAGGAAAAAAAGAAAAAAAAAGTGTGAAGAAAAAGCAACGTGGGTGAAGGTGCAATTGTACATGGGCATTTTCGTCCAAAAATGATGCCCAATAGAGAGAAAACTTTTTGGTGGATTCTGGGAGAAAACACCTGGGTCCTACTATTTATTTTCCTTCCTTTCCACCTAATCAAACACACTCTAAAAAAGTTTTATTTCCTATTTTCTCTCCAAAGTTTTCAATCCACCCTATTTCATCTTCAAACAAACACACCCTTAGTGGTTGAGAGTAAAGAAAGTAACCAAGCAGTCCATGTAGTACATCATCTACAAAGAACTAAAGAAGAACTAGAAGACTCTAGAGGCAAAAATGCAGATTCAGCATCGGTTAAAACGCAGAGAGAGAGAGAGAGAGAGCGAGCAAAACATAGAAGAAGAACAAGAAGATGGCGGTGAGATCTCAAGTTTGATAGTCTCACGGTGGGTGGTTGAAGTTGAAGGCTTGAAGCTTCAACAATAGCTATAAGCCTATAAGCTGAAGGTAACCAAAAAAAAAAAAAAACTCTTAACGGTTTGACTCTGACCTGTGAGAACCGCTTACAGTTTTCAAACCCATGAGGTTAAATCATAGTTCTCACGGTTCACAGATTTTCTTGTATAGGCTGGTTATTAAGGTTAAAAGAACCTCTATAATGAACCATTCTCAGTTAATCTGGTCAGACCATATAGTCCGGTCCAAGTTTCAAAACCATGAAATAAGAAATCTGAGATTTTTTTTTTTTAGGAAAAAGATATTTGAGATTTGAGATCTCTATTTGTTTCTGGAAAATGAATCATATTCTAAAAAATATTTTCTATTAAACTATCTAATTTTCCTATGTTTAGAAGCGTTCTTAAAATGAGTTAGAAAACTATTTCTTACATTATCTTATTTAGCTTAACGTGAGATATAGTTGTTTTCCTTTGACATTTTTTATTATTTTTTATTTTTATTTTTATTTTTATTTTTATGATACTACAAAGTACAAGAAAATGCGGAAAACTTTTTTTATTTTTTTGTTGAGAAACCATGCGGAAAACTATTTTCATATTAGATTTCCATTAAAACAAATGGAATGTTAGCCTCTTGATAAAAGAAATCTTTATAGAGTAGACGCCATGTATTAAAATTATATAATATTTAACTAAAAAAAGCTGTAGGTACATTTAATAAGAATTAATCTAATCCAGGATTCTAGCAAACGGTTGACTATTAAGAGAATCTGAATATTAGCTACAATAAATCTTGCAATTAAATTTAGGCAATATGTGAGACAGAGATAGAGATCAAACCAGATGGATTCAAACAATCAGCAACGTTTCAATTAATGTGGCACTCAAATGACAGCGTTTTGATAAAAAAAACAGATTCTGCCTCTAAAAGACTCAGACGACGTCGTGTCAGCTCTGAGGACCCGCGTTTAGATCAGAAGCTTAATTAATTATAATTATAATTATAATTATAATTAAACTCATTTATCACATGCCTGTATTAATTGTAGCACATGTCTAACCGAATCCTGTTATTATAGCCGAGCACTTGCATCAGTAAGTGCAAAATAGTGCAAAATAGAAAAAGTATTGAGATATGCATATTTTGACCAAAAAAACACCCACTGAAGTGGGTGTAACATTGTGCATTTAATATTTTAGTATTTTTTGGTAGTGTTGGGTATGCGAGAGATAGGAGTAGCGAGTGTGGAAATAATAAAAAATTGTAAAAAAATGAATATTTTATTGAATAGATGTATAGAATAGATAGACTGATGTGGGTGTTTTGTAAAAATGAGTGTGTAAAATAGAAAAAGTAGCTTTTTTGTGTGTGCAAAATAGACGGAAAATTTGCGTGAGCTGATGCGATTGTTACCATTTAATTTGTAATTCATTATGGTGCTTAATACAGTTTTATTCATTTCAATCATTTTCACATTTGCTCTCAGTTTTCCACAAACACTCCTTGAAATGTCACATGGTTGTAAATGTTTTCTTTATGTTGTTAGATTATAAACAGCCATAATATAAATTCTAGGATCTTGAATAATCATGATTTCACAACTACACAAATTAATTATAAAGCTTACCTTGATCCATTGCTGAAATTTTTTTAAGATCAAGTCTTAGTATAAAAGACACTTAATTCTTATAAAACTGGTTTCTCTCTCTTAACCCTCTTTTTTCTTTAACTATTCAGTATATGTGATGAGGTAGCTGAATGTCTCTTTTATTGGTAGAGAGAGGACCAAATTCCTTGTATTTATAACCTCCACTTGCCCATCTAAGTTGGAGTTACTTAGGAAACTTACTTCTTCATTAACCAATGTTTTAAAGACATGTAACTTCTTATTAAACCATAACATATGTGAAGTTATCAAATGGATACGTTATCAAATGGGACAATTTATTCTTACAATGGTATCAGATCCATTTGAATCAAGTGGAAGCAATTCACAATCTCATTTATATCTGAATCAAAGCAATGGCAAAGGTGGAGGAAGGAATTCTTATTCTAGAGGAAGGTTCAATAGTACCTTTCACTCATAATCTGAATTTTTTCACAGACTGAAAACCAATCATTCAAATCAATCCAAATCAAATTCAACACGTCAAACTTGTCAGATTTGTGGGAAAGATTAGACATTTGGCAATCGATTGATATCAAAGAATTGGTATTGGCTTTCAAGAAAATAATCCACCTACAAAGCTCGTAGCAATGGCTATTGCTTCCAATGCAGCTCTCACTATACAGACTCTGGAGCTTCAAACCACATTACTGCAAACTTGAACAGCTTCTCGATTTAGACTTAGTAAAAAGGTACAAATTAACTTGAACTATAGGAGAGAAAAATATTACGAATAAATTTAATAGCATCTGTTAGGTTCTAAGACTTTAGGAACTAAATGTATTAGAACTTCAATTTGTATTATGTTGGCAAACCATGATCAAAACATTAGTCTAGGTTTAGGCTTACTTAAAGTATGTTTATTTTTAAAATTAGAATCAAGTGATTGCAGAATTTATTGGACTAAATCTGCAAGGCTCGATCGATTGAAAATTAGACTCGATCGATCGAACCACGTGCAAATTGTTTTTCCCCTGAAATTTCAATTTAGCCCAAACTCTACTTAAACGTATTGGGTTTCAAGTAAAACACTCTTAGTATATAAAGGAAAACCTAAGCTCGTTTTTATAAGGGTTTTTAGAGAGAGAAGAGTGTGCCTCTTTTGTAGATCTAGGGTTTTGTACCCAAAAGCTCCCTCATGTCTTCTACCGACGTTATTCCTTGAAGAATCTCAAGATCCAGTGTTTTAGAAGTCGCTGCCTTCTCTAGCCATCTGATGTTGTAGAAGTCGCTGCTTTCTCTAGTCATTAAAGGTGCTGATGATCTAAACCTTCAAGGGTGGTCTTGGTGTCACAAACAGGAGAGTTTGTGTTTTTTTTTTATTATTACAAGTGTGGGTGCTTGTGTTGCAAAGGACAAGAAAAGAAGTAGTCCGTGGACTCGGAGCTATCATGTGGTCGTGGTAGTAAGTTTTCTACTCAAGGTCAAGGTTTTCAGACTCGGACCGTTCATTGAACCGTAAAAGGAAGAGGTTCAAGGTTTTTAAAGTCGAACCGAGGTTGAACCGGGGTTAAACCGTGATGACGTCATAATTAATTTAATAATTATTTAAATATAAATAAATATATTAAATTAGTATGAATAGAAAAATTAAATTAAATGACCCAATTAAATATAGAAATCTATCTTTCAAATATATTTTTTCATATCATAACTTTCATAGTTATGTTACAAAACCATGCTTAATTTTTTATGTAACTCTTTTTTTTTTTTTTTTTAGGGGAACTTAATATGTAACTTAAGTTATTATATCATACCTCTTAGTTAAGTTATGATATTTTTTTCATTTTAACCCGTTATTATATCTTGGATATTTTTTCCTAATTAGCTCGAATCAAATTGGTTCAACTCACTCAAAAGTTCTCAACATACTTTTAGCAATTTCATATTTTGCACATGTAAGGGAAATGCTTTTTGGGCTAAACAGAGAAACATTGGGCCTTGTGATTTAACTTAAAAGAAAACCGAAGTTGTTATAATTGTTAGGTTCTTTGGGTCCAATATAAATAGCCCATTAGACATTAGTTGTGAATTGATGTGATGATACACTTGAAACCTTCATTCTTCTTCAACAGTACACTAACTAGCACAGCACTTGGAGTTTGTTGTTTTGGTGGGCGTACAGACCAATAAACCAAATAAAGAAAAGTAAAATATCAATGCATGTGACATCATTGGGCAGCTGAAAAAATTATCTAAATCTAATGGCTGAATTTTTTTGCTTTTATTAAATAATTAAAACCTTTCTTCATTTCCAATGTTAGCACGCAGGGAACTTAGGAATTCAAAAGGAGTAAAAAGCAAAAGTCTAAAGAGGAAACTACAGAGCTCCATCAACGGAAAAAAGAAAGAGATGAAGGAAAAAAAGAAGAAGAAAAAGAAGCGGTAGCAGAAAATGAAAGCGTGATCCGCGACTGTGTGGAAAACCTGTTGGTTGCTGCTTCAACTAGGCGCAGATCCTGCTTTGTTGTGTTCGTCTTCTTCTTTTTTTTTTTGAGGAACTTTTCTTCTTCTCTGGTTCTATTTTTTTTCCTTACAAATCCCTTTGTTCAAGATTTGAAATTACAGATATCCTTCCGATCTTTATTCTTCTTCATGTTCTTTCATTTCTTCTAGATCTGATCATATCTTTATACCGGTGTATTGGTCAAAATTCACCGGAAAAGCTGAAACAGAAACAAACCGTCCGAACCTCAAAAACCGGTTACGGTTCTCAAAACCGTATGGTCCGACCACGGTTCGCACGGCTCCCTTTTTTTTCCCATGAGCGATTCTTGAAGCTAAAAAAACCGCAAAGCTGAGAGGTTCGCGGTTTCTCCGGTCGGACTGTACGGTCCGATCTGGATTTCAAAACCATGCTCAAGGTAGCAATTGGATATTAGTGGTTTAAGTTCTATTGTACAAACTCCAATTCTTTCATAGTGGATTTGCTGTTTTACCTTGAGGATAGATAGGTTAAATCCTCCTTAGGTTTTTTACCGGTTTGGTTTTCTTGGGTCATCATATTGTTGTGTTCTTTATATTTTCCACTGCTTTACATAATATGACTTTATTGTTTTAACCTAGATCTGAATAATAAACCTAAGTATTCACTTGGTTAATTAATTAGGTTAAACAATCTAGTTTACACGGATCTAAAAATGTACAGTATTTAATGTTAATTTTAAAGAATAACATTATTTGAACATTAATAATTCAATAAAAATAGTTCAAAGTGTACAAATTGGCTGCACCAAATGGGAAGCTAACATGGGAACCAATGATCAAGCTCCATGTTTTTTTTTAGCCTCAAAAAATACCAAACTGTCTTTCTTTCTTTTTGCGCATTAAAAGAGACTAAGAAAGGTGGTATATATATATAAAACAGTCGGAGCTTTTGTAGATTAGAATTTGAGACAGGTATGGAGCTAGAACTTAGAGTTAGTGGAGGCGAAAATATAAACAAAAAAAAAAAAAAAAATCATTATGAAACTTTAAATAAGCATCCATTTAATATTAATAAACTGTTAACAAAGAAAACTATCAAAATCATTGTTTCTTAATACAATACAATGAAATAATTTATGAAAAGGGAACTTGGCTTTTTTTTTTTAAATCTTCGAAATTATTTATGATTGAATCCGTACTAATTGTCGCAACGATGTTCCTTTCAAGTAATAACATCATAGCGTTCATCAAAAACTTATCTTACATTTTGTTGCAAAGCTCAGTTTTGGTGACATTCATAGTTGAAAATGCTAGCAAGAACTAGAAGAGTAAGCACAAGTATGACCACTCTACAAACAAGCAAGTAGTATTCTAAATTTCTAATTTTCTATTTCTCGACATCCACTCAACAAATATGACCATTCTAGTTCTATTTAATTTTTTTTTAAAAGGGTTGGGTTGTTTCTTTTGGGTAAAATTGGTTGATTGAGTTTAATATTTTTTAGCTTAGTTATTAGTAATTTTTATTGTTGGGCTAATTTTTTTTTTTTTTGGGGTTATTAATTTTGTTTTAGATTTTGGATCTATAAATTTTTTATGGCTTTTAAAAGGATTAATAATATTATTAAGGGGGGCTAAGTATAATTTTATTGAACCAAATTGCTAAAATTAATACCTATATATGCTAATATTTATAAATAAAAAAAAATTGGGGGGGGGGGGGGGGGGGGTGTCCCCAAAGCCTAGAAATAGCTCTGTCCCTGAACACAGAAGTAAACATAATTAATTGCACATGATTTCGTGATACGTTTTATCTTTGTAGAAGTATGAAGATCGTGATAAGAATAATTCATTGTAGACTAGTATTGCTTCAAACATATTATGAGACAAAAATCCTATATACTGAAAATCTATTAACAAAAGAGCAGTATATGTAACAATTACTAAGGTATCCACTCGGCGTAATCGTAGCTGTTAGGACACAACTTTTATTGTATGGTATATGATATAGATTATTAATAGTCTATGTCCCACTCAATGTGTGTGCATACTATAATTTCATTTTGAAAAATTCAATAAAAATTATTTTTGTGACTCATGTATAATATTAGTATGTATTACAATATTTTGAGAATTAATTTCAATTATATTACATATCATTGAAAATAAAAGAATATAAATTGTTAAGAATAATATGGTTAATATTCACTATAATATATTGTCCTTTAAACTTGGGGGTACGTGGACTCCACAAGTATGGTACCCACTTAGAGCATTCACATTCGGTTTCTACAAAAAATTCTATTTTACCATCTCAAAACCTACTTTATCATTTATACCATACCATTTTATAACATACCCAACATGCCAACTTTTATTTTCCTATTCAACTCATTAAAATAATATATACTACCCAATAAAATAATATAATCCCATCTCTCTTACTCCCTTCTCCCCAATCAATCTGTTTATCTTTTCCTCACTATCTCCCTTTCAACCACCCATCACCACCACTTCTGTCACATGAAACCCACCATTACCACCGCTAAAAAACACATCACCACCCCCTATGCCACAAGAAACCCACTGCTACCACCACTAAAAAACCCATCACCACCACCTTTGCCACAAGAAACCCACAAAAACACAAAAAATCAAAGAAATCAAATAATTCACCACCACCACAACACCACAAAAAACATCTACAGCAACACAAATAATCCACCACCACCACCACAGCAACAACACAAAAAATCAAATAAAAATCTACCACCACCATGGCAACAACATAAAAAAATTTAAAAAAAAAAAATCAAAGAAAAATCCACCACCACCGTGACAAATCCATGGCAACAACACACCCACCACTACCATGGACAAAAACCCACAAAAAATCAAAGAAAAATTCACATCAAAACCCACCGGAAATCAAACCCACCATCACAGCCCCCACCACCACCACCACCGTGAGGCACACAACGCCGGTCTCACCACGCCACATGCCACCTCGACATTCCACGCCATGCCCACGCCGTGCCAACGCTGATCTCCAACCCAGCTCCGGTGGCATGCTTTGTACGAGAAAGAGATGTGAGAGAGGGAGTGAGGATGAAGACAGAGATAGAAAAAAAAAAAAAAAAAGAACTGAGTGGCTGAGAGAGATAAAAAATAATAATATAATATTTATCAAAGATGATACAATACCGTCACAAAAGTAAGACGGTATTGTAGCAGTATTGTAAAAAAATTTACAATTAGGAGACTGGGTAACGGGGGGTTTTGGGACTTTGATGCTAAATATTACCAGCATATGGTATTTACAAGATCTAATGTGAATGCTCTTAGAGTATTCACATTAGTGGAGCTAATTTTTTTTTTTTAACTTTTTAGCAACCTACTTTATCTATTTTAACATCTCATTTTACAATACACACAACATCAGTGCTTCTATTTTTTTTTTAGCTCTTTATTTAAATATTATTTCTTTATTAACTTTTTATTTTCTTTTTCTTTTTCTTTGCCTCTTTCTTTCTTGGCAAAAATGCAAAACTGACCCTCTAACTTTCAACATTTTTCATTTCAGTCCTCTAACTTTCAGTTTTGTCATTTCAGTCCTCTAACTTTCAATTGTTGTCAATTTGGTATTTTGTTAACCATCTGTTAAGTGTCTCCGTTAAATGAGCAAAATGACGCTGTTTTGGCTTTTTTTTAAAAAAAAATTTTTGTAATTAAAAGAAATAAAAAAACTGTTATTAAAAAAAAAAAAAAAAAAAAAAAACAACAACAACAACAAATGAAGTTGAAGAATCTGTTTGTGTAGAACAGAGCAAAGAGAACATGAAGAAAGGAAAAGAACCCATGTGCTTGATTGATTTCTGGATGCAAGAGACTGTCAAGAAGTTAACAGCTATATCTGAATCCGGCGAAACCACGACATCGCCGCCACCTAAGACCAGCAACGTTGAAATCGAAAGCTACCTCTTCAACTTTCTCTTCGTTGCTCAGGATGCTTCCACTTCATTGCCCCTCTGGGCCATGACTCTCCTCGACTTGCATCCGGAGGTTTTGGCAAAAGTGCGTGAAGAAGTCGAGTCGATATGGTTGCTGGAGTCCGATTGTTTGATAACCGGCGACTTGATAGCGCAAATGAAGTACACGCACACGGTGGCGCGTGAGATTCTGAGGTACAGAGCTCCGGCGACCAGATAGCGCAAATAAACTACACGCACGCTATTAACTCCTTCACAATCTCTTGCATCCAGAAATCGATCAAGCACGTGGGTTCTTTTCCTTTCTTCATGTTCTCTTTTCTCTATTCTACCTAGACAGATAGAGTTTTCCTTTCTTCAACTTTTTTTTTTTTTTTTTAAATAACAGTTTTTTTAATTTCTTTTAATTACAAAAAAAAAAAAAAAAAAAAAAAAAAAACCAAAATGGCGTCATTTTGCTCATTTAACGGAGACACTTAACAGATGGTTAAAAAAATACTGAATTGACAACAATTGAAAGTTAGAGGACTGAAATGACAAAACTGAAAGTCAAAGGACTGAAATGAAAAAAGCTGAAAGTTAGAGGGTCAGTTTTGCATTTTTGCCTTCTTTCTTTCTATTGCCCTCTCTCGTCTGAAGCAAAACCCACAGTCACTTCCACCAGCACAACCAACCCAATCACAGCCACCCATCACCACAACCACCCACCATCCACTGCCACAACCACCACAAACCCAGCAGTGAGGCTTCTTCTGCGTCCATTGAAGCTCCTAGAGGCTGCCTCAGGTTCTTTATCTCTCACCATTCTTTTTCTTCTTCTTCTAATTCTACTTCAAATTCGAAAACCCCTTTTGATAGATACAAAACTCTGTCCAAAACACCCAAATCAGCCCCTAATGTGATGGTTTCAAAGCTATCCAAATCTAAGCTCTAAAGGGAGAGCAAATTGTCAAAATCAAATCTTGAAGAAAACCCAGATATACCCATATTGTAGAAAGCACAAAAAATTAAGAAAAACCCACCTTGCTTGTACCAATGGCAATCTGGGAAGAGGAAATGGCAGCTTGTTCAACTTGAGCTAGTAATCTCTTTTTCTCCACCAAAATCTTCTAATATTCCCAAAGTTCCTCCTATTCCATTTTGTTAATTCCTTTGCAAACTTGTCCACCTTTTTTTAACACCATGTGCTCGGGTTCAGGAGTTTCCTTCACTCTCCACATAGCTTCGACAGTAGCACAGCAACCATCATCAGACAACTAGACTTCTTCAAAATGAAAAGGTCTTGGAGGAGAGGGAGTATCAATACCATCAGGAATTATCCAAAGGGAGAGGTGATTCGAAGAATTGTGGGATTTGATGTGCTTCAATATGTAGTTATTAATTATTATTAATTAAGGCTATGTTTCATGTGATAGTAAAGTGGGGTAATTGAAGATATTATTAACTAGGGTAATCAACCAGAAAGAAGAAATAATATTTTCCTTTATATGTGTTGGGTTCTAAGACTTTAGGTTTAAATGTATTAGAACTTCATTTTGTAATGTTGGCAAACCATGATCAAAATGTTTAATCTTGTTTTAGACTTGCTCAAAGTATGTTTATGTGTAAAGTTGGAATCGAGTGTACTGTAGGATTTACTGTGTAAATCTGCCTAGCTCGATCGACTGAAAATTAGACTCGATCAATCAAAGCTCGTGCAGATTGTTTTTCTGCAGAATTTTCCAACTCAACCCAAGCCCGTTTGACTTGTAGGGTTTTATGTTTTACCTTAAGTATAAAAGGAAAAATCCTAGCCACGTTTTAGAGTTGCTCTTTATGCTGTGTGTGTGAATCTCTTGTGAGATCTAGAGGTGTTTGCCTTCATATACACTTCAGGTTATCAAGATCTAGATTGATGTCAAGAGCTTGGTGATTAATTCAGTTGCAGTTTCAAGAGTTTAAAGAAAACACAAGCGGGAGTACTTGTGGATGCTATGAATCTAAGAAAGAAGTAGTCCATAGACTCAGAGCTATCATGTAATCGTGGTAGTAAGTTTCCTACTTGTGGTAGCAATAGGATATTAGTGGTCTAAGTCGCTATTGTATAAACTTCAATTCTTTCATAGTGGATCTATTTTACCTTGAGTATAACTAAGTTAAATCCTTCCCAGGTTTTTTACCGATTTGGTTTTCCTAGGTTATCATATCGTTACTGTGTAAATCTGCCTAGCTCAATCGATCAAAAATTAGACTCGATCGATCAAAACTCGTGCAGATTGTTTTTCTGCAGAATTTTCTAACTCAACCCAAGCTCGTTTGACGTGTAGGGTTTTATGTTTTACCTTAAGTATAAACAGGGCCGGCCCTAGGCCTAAGCCACTTAGGCCACTGCCTAGGGCCCCCTACTAGAGGAAGGCCCCAAATTTTAGGGTAAAAATTGATATATTTAAAAAAAAATGGTTTTATAATTTTTTTTTCTATTTTTAAGAAGTCCCAAAGTATTGAATAATGCTAAAAATAATACAACTTTAAATCCATGGATCTTACAAATAGAGTAATGCTATAGTTTTACAAACTATTTTACAACATGTTTATAAATTGCTGTTGTGGCCAAATTCTTACTGATTTTCATCTAGGCCCATTGATAACATCATTTTTTTATTTATCTATAATCATTCACCACACCATCAATTTGTAAAAGTTTTTGTAAAAGAATTTGCATCTCTAGCATTTTCCTTACAAATATATGTGTCACTAATCGCAAGAAATAATTCAGATAGGAAAATTCTAGAAATATCATTAATTTTACTTGAAAATTTTACAAATTAATGTGACAATTAATATGATATGTGGACGTCAATAACCTATTAAGTGCATTTTTTTAATTATTTTTGTGATTAATGATACATCTTTGTAAGCCTTATGTTGTAAAATTTACAATATCCCTAACATCATTCATTCAAATACTTGTTTATTAGTTTCTTGAAGTGTCACTAATCGCATTCATTTCTACATCATTTGAAAGTTTTTTTTAGTAAAATTTGTTATAGCTTTAGCCTTTTTCAAAAAAAAAAAAAAAGTATATTACAAAATAAAAGGAATAGATTTTTGTTATAAAAAATTTATGATATTAAATATTAGTTAAATATTATTTAAGTGATAACAAAAAGGCCCCATTTAAATATATCGCCTTAGGCCTCCAAATTTGTTGGGCTGCCCCTGAGTATAAAAGGAAAAACCCTAACCATGTTTTAGAGTTGCTCTTTATGCTGTGTGTGTGAATCTCTTGTGAGATCTAGAGGTGTTTGCCTTTATATACACTTCAGGTTATCAAGATCTAGATTGATGTCGAGAGCTTGGTAATCAATTTAGTTGTAGTTTCAAGAGTTTAAAGAAAACACAAGCGGGAGTACTTGTGGATGCTATGAATCCAAGAAAGAAGTAGTCCGTAGACTCGGAGTTGTCACGTGGTCGTGGTAGTAAGTTTCCTACTCGAGGTAGTAATAGAATGTTAGTGGTCTAAGTCGCTATTGTATAAACTTCAATTTTTTCATAGTGGATCTATTTTACCTTGAGGATAACTAGGTTAAATCCTCCTTAGGTTTTTTACCAATTTGGTTTTTCTAGGTTATCATATCGTTGTGTTCTTTATTTTTTGCACTGTGTCAATGATATGATTTATCTGTGCTAACCTAGATTTGCATAATTTACTTAAGTATTCACTTGGTTAATTAATTAGGTTAAACAATCTAGTTTATAGGGGTCTAAAAACGTACAAGTGGTATCAAAGTGGGTAGCTCTTTTGTTTTAGATATTTTGATCTAAGAGTTGATCCTTGATCCTTATTATCATGAATAATTTTAAGTGTTTTACTGTTCTTGATTGTGATGATTTGAATAAAAAGAACACTGTTGTTTCTGTTGATCTTATTGATGCTTGTGAAACTCTTTGTAAGGAATTATTGAAATCTATGAAAATTGTTAAGAAATTTAAGGAAGAGTTAAAATTGGCTAATCTTGAAAAAAGGAAATTGGTTTTTAGATTAGATGAATCTAATAAAAAGAATGAATTTTTGAGAAATCAAATTTCTTCTCAAGATGAGAAGATGAAAAGCTTGGAACAAGAGTTAGTTGAATCTAGAGCTAAAATTGAAAATTTGACAAGTACCAAGCCTGCTGCTGATAATAGATATGTTTTTGTTTCTCTTAAACCTAAAACTAAGAAAGTTTATATCCCTCATTTCAAGAGGAATAATAAAGAAAATGCTTATTTTGCTAGGTTAAATAAAGGTAAAAGTTCTGATGTAAACGCTGAAGTTTCTATACCTATGTCTAAACCTACTGTTAGAGAGCATAATAAATCTGTTTTTGTGCCTACTTGTCACCTTTGTGGTGTTGTTGGTCATGTTAGACCAAATTGTTTTTTGTTGAGGCAAAAACCAAAATCTGAGACTAGATTTGTTATTTGGAATATTGATGTTCCTAAATTTGTTTCTGTTTGTCACTTTTGTGGTGTCTCCGGTCAAATTCGTCCTAATTGTCATAAATTGAAATTTAAAAATTCTGCATTTCGATCTAGGATATGTGATGATATTTCTCCTGCCATAAGTCCATATAAATTGTTTCATATTCTTTTGAAAAATTTAAGCTTGTTTGCTTGTGAAAGGAATTTGCAAGATTTCAGTCTTTCTTAAACGATTGGTGTAATCCCTCAAATACACTCTGCTTCTCATAAATTTTTACCTACAAAGCCGAAGACTCGTGCTATATAAGTGAGAAAAGATTCTCTAAGGTGAGTGTTGTTTACATGTCCTTGATTTAATTCTTTCAATTAATTGTGGACATGTTTTCTTTTAGTTTTTGGTCGTTTTATTTTCTTAAGTTGTTTTGATTATTCAAATATTCCAAAACATTAAAAAAATTTTAAAAAGACAAAAATATTTTATTTTGAGTCTTGTTTTATTTTTTTCTTGAGGATTACATGAATTATGATATCTCTCTTTTGATTTAGAGCATGCTTGACTTTGTGGAGAAACTTGAATAGTATGTGTTATATAAGTGCTAAGCTTTTTTTGATTTTGTGTGAGTATGTACTAGTTTGTACATGTACTCATGGGTTAATTAAGAAATTGATATTTCTTGTTTGTGTACCATCTATAGCTTAGTTAAGTACTATCATGCATAGCTTTGCATTGTTCATTTAGCATAATGTGTGCTTTTTGTTTTTGGTCATAAAATTTTTTAAACCTAAAAGATTTTTGTGTTTTGTATTACATATCATGGATTTGTAATCAAGGCTGGCTATATTATCTTTACATAACATGCTTGTGTACCTTATTTAGCTTGGATGAGCTTATTTTACTGCACTTTGCTAGTTTTGGCTATGTCATGCATGTTGTGTGGGAATTGTTTATAGTTTTTGATCATATGATCTTGATCTTGAAGTCACATTCCTTTGATTGTTGGACTTGAACTTAATGAGAAAGACATAGATAACCATCTCACCACTGTTTACTAGCCAATCATGAATACCTTAGTGCATATCTTATGATTTTGTGCTCGAGAAAGTGTAGCACATGCACAAAAAGAATATAAGGTGTAGCCTTGGTTTAAATAATAAAATTGGTGTGTACATTATTGGGCTATAATAAATTCACAATGACATAAAATTGGTGTATACATTATGAGGCCAAGCAAGAAAATTACATGATTGCAAACTTGTTTTCTAGGAGATGTGAGAGTTATATGATGTTACTCTTTAGGTGATAGTCACTTTCAAACTTATGTGATGAATTTTGTAGAGATTGTGATTGATTACTATCTACATATCACCTCACATGTATCTCATACTATTACTAGTTGCATACACTACGCAAGTTACTCTTTGCTAAACTTGGTACATGATATTATTTGTGAATTTGTTTTGGCCATCCAAGATTATATATTCTATCATCTTGATACAAAATGAATGTTCAATATCTGTATAAAACACCCTTGAACGTTTAGACCCCAAATTACAAATTATCAATTCAAGTTTATAATCAAACAATAAATGTGCGGAACATGAATATAAGCTAAATCAGAATTGATAAAAAATCTAAACCATAAATAATCACAACCACAGCAGTAATTAAATGGCAAAGATAAAGGGAAGAGAGATGCAAACACAAAGACAACACTCGATGTGTTATCGAAGAGGAAATCGAAACCCTCGGCGTGAAGCCTTCGGCGTAAAACCATTCCGCTGCCCTCTAAGCGGTCAATAATCAACTAGAAAATGTAGTTGGGATACATGAACAGCAATAGACCCTCCAAGCCTAATCTACCCAATGTGCCTAAGCCCACCAAGCTTCTTGCTCCAACGAGGTTACGCCGAACCTATGTCTTTTCTAGTTTACCGAATTCCGCTATAGCCCATAGCATCAACCAATATGAATTGGTCCCTTTCTAACTGTTTCCGAAAGCACCAAAAAGCCTTCTCACAAATATGGGTATGGTGAGTAAAGGATTTGGCTAAGAATCTCTCAAGGATGTAACAATGGAGAGTGTGAGAGTAAAGGAATTTGAAGAGTCTCTTAGGTGAAGATTGTGGATGAATCAATCTTATTTTTCTCTAGGATTTCTCTCTCAAAATTCTCTCTCGAAGCTCTCTACTTCGTGGGTATAAGGGTCTATATATAGTGGTGTGTGTTTGGAATGCAAAGAGTCAGTTTTTCCAAAACAGAGCTGGCTGGTGGCTTGGCCTCGTGACTTGACTGAGTCACGAGTTCAAGCCGCGAGGTAACTGCATTGCCAGTCTGGACTTTTTTTCCTGTAGTGCAACAGCTGGCATAACGCTTTAGCTTCCTGCATGCTTGACACGTGACCATCTTCTGGCAGCTTGCTAGTCGCCACCCGCGAGTTCCAGTCGTAAGTCCCTGCTTCTTTGCACAATGTTGAACATTTCTTCACATTTTCTCACACACTACCCTTACATGATTCCCACCTAAATACAGGGTTACTAAATGCTAAATTACAAGCAAATTTGACATGGAATAAAGCCAACAAAATGGTTGATTAAATTTAACCTTAAACAAAATATGTTCATTGGTTGAAAATTTAAGGACAAATTGGTTAGAAAACTTGTTTTTGAAAAATCTGGGTTGAATTCATGTGTTTTTTAAAAACTTTTAATCTCATACTCATGCATTTCATTCATGAAATATTGTACTTTGAGGAATTTCTGCACAAAATTGCTCTGCTTTTCAAAAATTTAAGTTTTTCAGATTTTCAATTGATTGAATTTGTTTCTTGACAGATTGAAAATGCGTTAAAATTTTTGGTTTGAATCTGCCTGACTCGATTGGTATTCGATTGATGTTCAATCGATCGAAACTGAAAAATTTTCAGTTTTTTAAGTTTTTGACCAAATTTTTTTTCATGCATCATTTATGTTTATGATTCATATGCATTGCATTGTTTTTTGTATCCATCTTGCAGTTTTGCAGTCATATCTCTCATTATTTTCACACATAACATGCATACACTTTGCTAAATTGGGTACTCAACTTGATTTAAAAATTGATTGATTAATTTTTGAGTTTTGTACAGTTTAGTATATGCTATTTTTGATGTGTGAATTGCAGAAAATATTTTTCTTAAGAGATATGATGGCTAACAATGTGCAAATATTTTCTCTACTCGTGTAACTGTTTATGGGTCACATAGTGTCAAGTTTGCATTTATTGAAAGAGAGAATATTTTTCTTCATGTGTATCCTCCCCTTAGTTTTTAAGTTATGTTTGTGTGTCTTTATTTTTCCCCACCTCCTAATTTTTTCCCAAAACTTTTTTTCCCAAAACTTGTTTTGTTTTTCCTATTTTTATAGGGGAGAAGCTTGTTTTTAACCTTTGTTGTTCATAAGGGGAGTTGTCTCTATTTTCTATAGAGTTGAATTGTTTTTTGTTCCCTCTTTGGCAGAGTTGTCTTTGTCAATATGTGACAAAAAGGGGTAGACTTAGATGAAATGTGGACATATGTGTGACCCTTGTTTGTTTTGTTTAGGGGGAGTTGAAATTGTTTTTGAAATGGGGAGAAAATAAATTTTTTTTTTTTAATGTATCTAACTTAGGGGAAGAGTTAGTTTGCATATTTGTTATTTGCTTTAATATGATTATTTTTGGTTTACTTGTATTTTCCACACATGCGTATATGTGTTTGTTGAGTTTTTCAGGAATATACAGGTTGATTTAGTCATTCTGCTGTTTACACTTGCAACTGATAGATAGTAGTTAGGTTGAATTTGTTTTTGTTGGGTAATGTTTTTTTTAATGGGCTGTTTTTGTAACTTTGAGCACTTTGTCTAGTTTATTGTTTTGTCACGGATTGCCAAAGGGGGAGTTTGTTGGGTTCTAAGACTTTAGGTTTAAATGTATTAGAACTTCATTTTGTAATGTTGGCAAGCTATGATCAAAACGTTTAGTCTAGTTTTAGACTTGCTCAAAGTATGTTTATGTGTAAAGTTGGAATCAAGTGTACTGTAGGATTTACTGTGTAAATCTTCTTAGCTTGATCGATCAAAAATTAGACTCGATCGATTAAAGCTCATGCAAGTTGTTTTTCTGCAGAATTTTCCAACTCAGCCCAAGCCTGTTTGACGTGTAGGGTTTTATGTTTTACCTTAAATATAAAAGGAAAAACCCTAGCCATGTTTTAGAGTAGTTCTTTATGCTGTGTGTGTGAATCTCTTGTGAGATCTAGAGGTGTATGCCTTCATACACACTTTGGGTTATCAAGATCTAGATTGATGTTGAGAGCTTGGTAATCAATTCAGTTGCAGCTTCAAGAGCTTAAAGAAAACACAAGTGGGAGTACTTGTGGATGCTGTGAATCCAAGAAAGAAGTAGTCTGTGGACTCGGAGCTGTCACGTGGTTGTGATAGTAAGTTTCCTACTTGAGGTAGCAATAGGATGTTAGTAGTCTAAGTCGCTATTATGTAAACTTTAATTCTTTCATAGTGGATCTGTTTTCCTTGAGGATAGCTAGGTTAAATCATCCTCAGGTTTTTTACCGGTTTGGTTTTCCTGGGTTATCATATCGTTGTATTCTTTATTTTCCGCACTGTGTCAATGATATAATTTATCTGTGTTAACCTAGATCTGCATAATTTACCTCAGTATTTACTTGGTTAATTAATTAGGTTAAAAAATCTAGTTTACAAGAGTCTAAAAACATGCAATATGTATATTTTGTTTTCTTTGTTTTTAAATGATATCCTTTAAACTTTCATTCACAAAAGCACTGTATCAATTACATTGCTTTGCATATAGGATATTAGAAAAGTAGAAAATAGACATGACAAAATTAGACTTGACCCAAATTTGAAGGAAAATACTTGACTTGAACTCAAATTTTTTAACTTGAAGCAAAAACAGGTTGATTCATGAATTGACCCGTTTCCCAGGGTCAACTTGACTTTTTTTTTTTAATTTAAATTTATACCTGGTAGCATGGTTGTCAAAATTCCGATCTAGATCCTACGATCCTACGATTTTATGATCTCACTTGCCCAAAACGCGATCAAGATCTCTCAAGGATTTTTGTGATTGTTCAGAATCGTACGATTCTGACAATCCCAAATGATTCTAGTTTCTTATAATTTTCTTTAATTTGACAGAAAGCTTAGTTGGAAGCAAATGAAAAAGAATATTCCAATAGTCCAAGTTTTGCCATTTTAATGTAGAGAGATAGAGTGTCAGTTGGACCCAACTAAAAAATAACATTTTAATAGAGTGCCATGTTTTGAGATTTTTGGCCTCTTTAAATGATGCTTACAAATGAATGTAATGATGTATAGTAATTACATTAAATGGATGCAAATTTTTGGTTTTTTTTATGAATGAATGTATAATTTATGTGGTTATTTAATATACTAATGTGTATTTTTTTTTTCTCAAACAATGTAGGATCTTACGATTCACGACCCAACTTACCTCTCACAATCCTGCGTAAGATTTCAATTTTGACAACCTTGCTTGGCAGTGCACAACTAAAAATTATGTCATGCCACTGCCAGCCCTATTGTGCTAGCAGCATAGCTAGTCACAACATTATTAGGAGAAAAAAAAAAAAAAAAAAACAACTAAGCCAAAGCTACATGTAAACTCTGCCCTATCCCTGAAGTTCATATCTCACTCATTTCAAATATAAATTAAATAAAATTTGTATGCGTTTTGAAATTCTGGATGTCTACATTCAAATGAAGCAAGTCTCACTAAGAACTTCATTATTATAAAGAAAAAGATATTGACTTAAACTCAATTCCAACCCAATTTTATTGATGCAACCCTATTATAACATATTTTTACACTAAAATTTGACAACACATCTTTAAACTAGCAAATACATCATCCAAAGGAAAAGGGGAAAAAAACATTAACTACAGGTTCAGATAATATATAGTACAATTAATAATTTAAACTTCAAATCTGTATCTTTATATATCAATAATTAAACTCGTTGCTCTTTATATGGTGGAATGGGCTGAATAAGTAATGACAATACACGGTCCTTAGTTTCATGGTTCCCAGCACCATGTCCATCTCCATGCTGGTACATGCATTGGGCCATCCTTGCAAGGTTCAATGCAATTTCAATAAATGTTTCAGAGAAGGGAGAACTCGCAGCTCGGTCTTCATTCATCTTTTTCCATGTTGCACTAATCAAAAACCTTATGTGCTCACGAGCTTCTTCTTCACTAGCACCAGTTTCATTCATGTAGCACTGGATTGATTTGGGGACATCGCCTCTTTTTAGCTCATCCTGAGTTTCCATATATATATATATGGATGTTAGCCTATGAAGTATTTGGAGCACTCAAAATGAAATGTAAAAAGTCCATTTCATGATCGAAATTTTATTTGTTGTATCAAATAATGTACATGTTACTGTGTTATTTAAAATTTGAAATGACGTGACATTGGATATAATTTTGTAATATTTAATCTGAAGTATGAAATGAATTCATTTGAAAAGTTTACATACCGTAGATGTTCCAAGATCATCTGCAAGTCGTAAAATCATTGATGACCAACGGATTATGTTGGGGTACTCTTCCAAACAATCCAAGGCCTCCTTTGTAATCGGATTTGTGACAAAAAAATAAGCATGCACCAGTATAGTTGGTGCTGATATTGAAATCCATGAATTCTCAATGTATTCTTGAAGGCTCGGTGTATATCCGCTATAGTACCACTTTGCCTCTAACAAATAAGATCTACATATATCTGCCCACTGAAAAATTTATGATGGAAACAATGAATTAAAGTTAGTATAACACATGTTTAGGAAAAAAATGTTAAGGATTAACATAGATGAATTTAGAAGTCAAGTCCATACTGCTTTTTTAAAATATCGAATGACATGGAATCCTTGTTCCTTGAGTGTATCATAGGCCATTTCATTAATTGAATTGTGTAGAGCAATGAAACATATCTTCATATAATCTGGGAGTTCGTCTATTGCATTGATATCCCATCTGGAATTACAAAGAGTACCGTCACAAGTCTATATGTCAAAGATAGCTTGAAGTAGTTAAGGTGTAGTGTCATTAATACCAACCTTTCAACAGCATCTGTGAAGAGCTCAAGTTCATCCAAGGTGCCATACACATCGTAAACATCATCTATTGTTGTTATTAGTGCATTGACCTTTGTTGACATTCTCCTACAATATCCAAACTGAGGCTGAAATATTACTCCCACTGTCCATAAGAAATTCTCCATTAGTCTATCCCTTGCAAAGCTCAAATTCTCTGCAAGGCCTGTGCTCTTCCACCACCTTTGTATGAATCAAAGAAGAATATACAAATGTTAGAATTACAGAAATTTCTGCACTTTGTCATCTTCCATATTAGGCATATTAATCAAAAGTTTAAATTTTTAGACTATAGGCTATTTAATATTTATTTTCTCATGTTTCCATGAGGTTTGATTTTTACCTTGACACTTGCTTTAGATCTTCTTGGTGGGCTGCTTGTACAATGTTGAAATCCAATTCTGCAAGCTCAAGTAAGATAGGGTTCATGTCTTGTTTGCTTCTATATATGTCAATGAACCATCTTGCTTCTGACCTTAGCATCCTCCAATGCAGTGGGAGCTCCAAGGAATGACTTATTATAGTAGCAAGATTTTTATTTTTATTCTGCTTGACGTAATCTTCTAGATGTTTGGTTGAGAAATCTCTTGCTTCATCTAAGATATTTTCACCTTCCATCGAAAGGAATGAGGCTTCATACAAGGATAGTATACCCTTGGTATCCTCACAAAGGCATGCCTTGAACTTCCCTCTCTCATCCTTGAAACTATTGAAAACGTCTACAATGAACAACACAAAACACGACAGTCGACAATCATTAACTATATATGATATATGTTTGTGTACGGCAAAACTTAGGTACAGTTCCTTACCTTATGTTTTCCAATTAAATTCACTCACATAGTTGTATTATTTAATGTGATATGTACACAGTGTTAATTATTAACCAACACAACTATTTGGTTGAATTAAATTGGAGAAGGAAGTGTACTTGACTTTACCCTTAGATACAAATATCCACTAGTAAAATCCTATTTTTTTCATTGAATACCTTGAGACACACTGTATCCATGTTGTCTTAGTAGTCTAAATTTAAGAGCAGTGGCATATAAATTCTTCGTCTTCCATGTATCAGTGTCACCACCGTGATCATTGCTGTATATAGCTTCTAATATTTTCTTCAGTTCTGCCTCGAAGTGATAAGATAATCCTAGCCTTTGCAAGACATCTATCAGCTCAAGTTGCTCTAGAGGGTCCACCACTTTGTGAAGCATCATCCTCACTTGTTCTACCAACACATTAATTTGTCTAGCGCACGACTCCTCCTGCATCACAATTTTATGATTAAAAGGGTCTAACAGCACTAATAAAATTAACAAATGAAAACAATAACAAAAAATGTACCACATATTCACTCCTCAGTGACTGAATGTAATCATATTGCCAAATGGGAGGTTGGTAATTTGCCGATCGCCGCGAAATTTCGGGACTAGAAATTTTGCTGGCATCCATGCATTGGACAGAGAAAGGAACGGTACCACTTCGAGGTGTTACAAGTGAGAAAGGAACTTTACACGGGACAGGTACTCTAGCGAAATTGCGGATAGGGAGTGAGGAAAGTAGGGTATGAGCCATTGACAGAGGTATTTGATAATTAAAACTTACTATAGTTTTTGAGTGGAATGAGCTACTTGGACAACATATGGGCCTTTATGTAGATCTCTTGGAATGTTGCCATCTCTACAGTAACATGAATTATTACTGTAAATATGTTCATATCCAGCCACGTGAAATTCGTGACCATATTAGAGAAGAATATCTCAGACATTTATAGTAATAATTCATGTCACTTTTTATTCCACTATTATATTTTTTTCTTTCAGAAGTGACATTTGACAAATGCTTTTAAATGAGTGTTTACCCCCTCCAATAAAATGATGCCACATCACATTTTTTAAAATTATTTCACATAAAAGAGTATTGACTAACACACAAGATCACAATCCCCTTGAATGTATTCAAATATTAATAAATCAAAAGTGAAAAAAACAAACAAACAAAAATAACTCCGTGCGTAAATCGGCAGTCGGTTCTGCAAGACTAAAAGACATGTGAGGTCATTATCGTTGTTTGTAGCAAAGTTGAATAAAATCTCAGAACCAAAAAAACATAAATAAATTCTCACACACTCATTGAAAGAAATGGAATTTACACAGTTGAACTCCGGCATAAAAAATGTCAATACCCAACTGGGGTATTCAAGAATATGAGCTTCTAAAGGAAAGTCTTGAAGTTGGTGGTGACATTGCTAGAATTTGGGACTATATCTCATTCTTCAATTTTGTCAAATAAGAACATAAATTTCGTGGACTTCTTTTCTTTATGGTGAATTGGTGGGCGTGCAATATTTCTATTGATTTACTTAGCAGATCTGGTAGTCACTACGCACTACTCCTAATTTGAAAGCCTCAACCACCACATCCGTGGTGGATTCGGCGGAAATTCCAGTTTCCAGTAACGTCACTGTATGCTTTTGGGCTCAACGGAGTCATGGCGTTGCTAGTAGCTTCTGGCTACGAGAAGGATATTGGGTTTTAGTTTTTTTATTTATTGGTTATTTAATTAGATCAAAGTGTTTGAGAATCTGATTGTGTGCGATTGTATTTAGATTCTTATTTTTAAAATTCTGACGTGGCAAGCTAGTATTGTTGGGGGAAAATAGGGGTTTTATACCACGTCTTTATCAAATTTGAACTCTTTATATATATATATATATATATATATTTTATGAGAACAAATGCTTTTATATTGGTAGTTTGGATTTTGGCTAAATTACTTTGCAAGTGGATCCTACATTATGGTAGACCTAGCTTGGGTCGAAGTTGCCAGAAAAGCAGGAAGCTTACTTGCCATTATTGGTGAGTTTGGGCTTTGGATAAGATAATTTAGGGCCGTAATGTTGTTCTAGTAATATTGTTTGTATTTTTTGAAAATACGTGTAATGTTGTTTAAAAACTAAAAACTATTGTTCAAGTGCATGAACCAAACATCCCCTTAATCTCCGAAAGTTAATTAAGAATACCCATTCTAGCTAGCTCCCATTCTTAATTAAGAATACCCCTTAATCATGCAGAATTTGGTTTACAAACGTATAGGGTCCGTTTGGATTGCACTTATTTTGCTAAAAACTGAAAACACTGTAGCAAAATAATTTTTAAATGTGTGAATAGTATCGTGGGACCTATTTTTAATATTTTTAAATGTATGAAGAGTGCATGAACAGTACGTGAACAGTGTTTTTTGTCCCCTGTACAGTAACATCATGTGATGTTACTATTCACGCGCTGACAAAAAAAAAAAAAAAAAAGGGACAAAACGTGCTGTAGGAAAATATGCTATCCAAACAAGCAAATAATGTTTTCTCCGACTGATAAACATGGCTTTTGAATTGAGGAACCGATAGATTTGCTTGAAGTTTCCTTACCAACCTTTAATTGTTCACCAAGATCTCACTCTCTCTCTCTCATAGAATATTTTAAAATTTCAATGGTTAGAGTTGGAGTACAAGTTTTCTTTGTTCTTATAATACATATGCCAAATTTCCTTACAATCAGATGGTTTTTACTATTCGATTTATACATTCATTATTTATATTTTATACATGATTTTAAAATGCAAAATTTTAAATTTTAAATATTTTATAGATGAGATATATCAATCTTAGATTATCTTGAAATTTTGCAAGTGTAGAGAGTATTAAAAAAAAGGTAATCTAAATGTTGATTTTACAAAATTCACATATAATAAAAAAAATATTGAGTCATATAATTTTATTTTTACTTAGAATTACACTAAGTAGAATTTAAACCCACCCTTATATATATACTTAAATACATACTAGTTGTATACTTGTGCGATGTGCAAACAAATTTGACATGATTTTTCTTCTTGTAAAATGAAAGAAGGAGAAAAATAGATTATATTTATAGGTCTCAAGCCCACCTCAAAATAATGTGATTATATTGTAATGGAGTATATTGAATATAGTATATATTTTATATTCATGAAAAAATTGTTAATATATATGCCCATATTTATTGAACCTAGATTATGATAAGAAAGAGAAATAATACGATTACCTCATGCTCAAAACAACAGTTGGATCTATCATCTATGGATGTGAACATGATATAGCATGTAATAGAAAACATAGTTTATGCTTCTGTGTAAAAGTTATGCGCAATATTTAAAAATCTAGACCATGTATGTGTGTATGGTTTATCAATATTGAGGGATATATATATATATATATATACGGGGTTAGGTTCAAGTTACACTTGGTATAACTCTAAGCAATGTTATACCAACCAATAGCTTTTAATTGGATGCAAATTTTGACAAATCCATCGTTAGATTACATTATCTTTATATATTCTCCATGCTTGCAAATTTCAAGGTGATCAAAGATCAATAGCCATGTTATCAATCAATTATTTAAATTCAAGTTTTTGTAGTTTGAAATAATGCATAAAAGATTAGTTTGTGGATCGAATGGTAAATTACATTTGACTGACATGAAATTTGGCATGCATGTTAAGAACATACAAAACATGTAATTCAAATATTGAATTTTCAAAATATGAAATCAATAATAAGTTATTAAGTGGTGTAACATTGCTTAGAGTTATACTAGGTGTAACTTGAACCCAACATATATATATATATAGGTAAAGTTTAGAGAAAATCTAATTAGATTTTACAATTGAAGTACAATTTTGCGCCATGTGTCCTAAATTATTTATTTTTAGAGAGTTTTATTTCTTAATTTTGAGATCACATCATAAATATTCATCCAAGTGAGTTATTGGGTACAAAACCAAATCGTCTAGAATTAAAGAACTGTAAAAAAGAAAAAAAGAAAAATAAAACTGCTTCATAATATCAAAAATTAAGAATTAATAAAAAAATTAAAAAAATATGGACAATTTACATTTTCTACGTAATAATATTCTTACAAGATTTTTTAAAGAGTTAACAAAATATAAGAATGACTATATATCAATAGTATTTAAATTATATATATAAGAATTATACTATGCATCTTAATGTATTTCTTTTAAGTATATCCATGCATATATATGGGGTTACAAGCAAGTTAAAGATAATGAAGCTCAATCCTTGTAATTCAAATTCTAATTGCACTAGTCTTAGTATGGGGACCTTCTCTGTTCTAATCAATTTAAAGTCTTTTGGAACATGTAAAATGCTTTTGTGGTTGAATATAAGAAAAAGCAAAAGAGAAATATGGATTACAGTGAGTAGGTGTACATACAAGTTAAATTTTAGAGAGTAGTTTGTAAAGATCTCTAAACCTCAACAAGAGTACATTTAAACATCATTTTTGTTAAAAATTCTAAAAACGGCGTTTCTGTGCTTGATAGAAAGAGGAGGAATAAAGATATAAATGAGAACAAAGACAAGAGCTTTACGTGGAAAACCCCATGAATAAGAGGTGAACAACCACGGTAGGAGTAAAGATTTCATGTTCTTATCCCTGAAAAGATGTTGTATTCCTTTTCAGAAAATCAACGTTACATTCTTTCTATTGTACATTTTGCATTTTTTGTATCTTCATCTTTCTTCACCTCTCTTTTCCTTCTCTAAAAGTGTGTTTGTTTGAAAGTAAGATAGGGTGGACGGAAAACTTTAGAGAGAAAATAGGAGAGAAAATGGGGGAAGGGTGTTGTTTGGTAAGGAGGGAGGGAGAGAAAATTTTTTGGTGGGGCCTAGGCATTTTCCACCCGGGCCCACCTAAAACTTGTCTCTAAAATGGAGAGAAAATATGATAGGAGGGGTTTGATGGATAAATGACAAAATTGTCCATTACACTAATTTCATCCGGTTGCCTTGGGCAACGGAAACAAGGTGAATTTTTCCGCTTTCCTGGGCGTTTGCTCCTTTTAAGGCATTTATTATTATTATTATTATTATTATTATTATTATTTTCACTTCCTGGGAACATTGCCTACTTCTTTTTTTAATCCTTTTTTCTTTTGATTTCTTGGGTTGTACGTGGTGTTATGTTTTTATTTTTTTTATTTTTTAATTAGACATTTTTTTCTGGACATAATTTTTATTGTTTAATAAATTTGGGTGGTTGCCTTTTTTTTTTTTTTAATTGCTTGTCACTTTTTTATTTTAATTGTGTATCATTTTTTAACAAGGGTATATGTATAAATTTATACAAACTCATTTTTTCCATCCCTCCACTTTTTCACTCTTAACCAAACAAAAAGGAGAAAAATTAAAATCTTTTCTATCCTCCTACCAATTTCCATCCCCAAACAAACAATGTTTTTTGGTACACAAGGACAGGTGTTGAACTCCTATTAGCACTTTCAAACCCTAAGGACAGCTAGCCTGCAGTACATATCTTTTGGTGGGAGGAGAGAGAAAATTTGCTGCATGGTGAATGTGTGCTGGGAGGACAACGTCGAGTGGTATGAAGAGCAAGAGAGAGAATGGTGAGCTTTGTCCTAAGGAGAAGAAGCTACACATGTCTTTCTGTGCATTGTCCAAGCAATGTACTACCCAATAGGCAGAAGGCTAGTGCAGCACTAGACCAGTTCCTCTCTCACGGCAATGCTCGGTGACTAGCATAGTGTATCAAGCGGTTTCCCCTTTCCTTTTAGGTTTCTATAGTTGTGGAATTTATGCTGTTGGAAATCTGAAGGCGTAACTCCCTTCACCCAAACTCATTGCTTCCGTAGCTTAATGACAGTCACGTGTAAGGCTAGGATGTAACTACATGTACAAACCTTTACATTTATCTTCGTGGGTTTGCGTACTATTAGGGGTGGCAAAGCAAGCCCAAACCCATTTGCCCACCCAAACCCACCCACTGTAATTGAACCCAAAATGACCCAATTATTAGTCGGGTTAAATGAGCATCAACCCAATTAGACCCAGTGATTATTAGGTTTTAATTAAAAACCCATTGAAGCCTATTTAACCCAAAAACAATACACCCAAATTCAACTCATCCCTTCCCATAAAAAAAATAAAAATAAAAAAAGAAAAAGAAAAAGAAAAAAGAAACCCAGTCCTCAGAGTCTCAGACGTTTCAAGGTTTCAGTTCTCATTTTCCCTCATTTTCTTGGCCTCAAATCATGTTTTAGTTGGAAACCCAACCACTCACACGAGCCGATTTCGAGTTCACTCACCAGGTTAACCAGCGTGAACCAAATTGAGCTCTATAACAACTCGTTGTCCGGCGAGTTGCTCATTGGAATGTCTAACTTGACGGCATTGCAACTGCTCGACGTGTTGATGAACCAATTGATTGGGACGATTCCGAATGAGTTGTGTGGGTTACAACTCGAAAGTCTCAACCTTTACGAGAATCGATTTGAGGGAAGCTTACCTGAGAGCATTGCCAACTCGCCGAATTTGTACGAGCTCAGAATTTTCAGAAACAGGCTTATCGGAGAGTTACCACGAAATCTCGAAGCGAAATCACCATTAAAATGGATCGACATCTCGAACAACAAATTCTCTGGTGAAATTCTAGTGAGTTTGTGTCAAATAGGAAAGCTGGAAGAGCTCTTCTCAGGTAATTTTGACTTTAGTGGTCATTTTCACTTTTGTGACATTTTGGTAATTTTGATAATTGGGTAATTGGGTGGGTTGGGGTTTACCCATATTAATTGGGTTGGTTTGGATTTGGGTTAGAAACAATTAGTTAAATGGGTAAATGAGTTTTATATATCCAACCCAATTATGCCCACTCTAAACCCAACCCATTTGACACCCCTAGGTACTGTATAGTAGGTTAATCATTTTATTAAATAGATCAACGTGGCCATGTTGTTCTCCTATTTTATTTCTATCATATTTTCAATAGTTCAAAGAGTATCATAATTGAAATATATCACACCCAGATTGAACTCTAGATAAGAGATAAGTTTAGCCTAACAGAGGTAAGATGATTTAACTTAATTATGTTGAAGTTTACAAAATCATTGTGCCTTGTTTTATTAAAGGTAATCATGATTTGACTTAGGTTTAATGATTTCATAAGAATGAGATCATCTACATATATATGGACAAAATTGGCCTTTGCCATTTTTGGGCAAAATAAGCAGCTTTCTACCCTATTTTCCAAACTAATTAGGGAAATATCCCTCTTTTGAAATTTGACTTTCTCAAAATCGAGTTAAGCCCTATAGTGTTTTTAAGGACCTATAGTGACGTTTTTAAGGACCTACAGTGATGTTTTGTAACTCGAGCTCCATGAACTCAAGTTATAGGTAAAAAGATTGCATAGAACTCGAGTACATGGAGATCGAGTTATAAAACGCCACTATAGGTCCTTAAAACGTCACTATAGGTCCTCAAAACTATCATTATAGGGCTCCTGAATTTTTTTTTTTTTTTTTTTTTTAACTCGATTTTGAAAAAGTCGAGTTTCAAAAGAAAAGCATTTCCCTAATTAGTTTCGGAAGGGGGTAAAATGCTACTTATTTTGCCCGAAAAGGGTAGAGGCCAATTTTGTCCACATATATATGAAGTAATTTTTTTAATTCAAAAGTAATGGAATTTACTATAACGTTGGGTGGTATAACGGAAAACGTAAAGCACTACGTCATGCATTTCCATATATTGTCAAAAAATAATTATGAGTTGTGCAAAGATCATAATTCTTTTTGCCATAATTCTAATACGGTAAATTATAAGTAGCCGTCTATCACTTTCAAATAGACTTATCATTTTTCTTCATTACTCAAAGTCTACTACATCAGAATTGTGACAAAGTTGTGGCAAAAAAATGGTTCTAGATTTTCTCTATAATTATACCTATGAGTGTGGTCCAAATTTGTTTCATCAGAAAAATATAAATAGCCAGGATAAGAGATGAGACCACAAAAAAAACGAACCAAAAAGATTTTAGTACATCAAACATACTTAGTAGCATTATTTACATTGTAATCTGTCAAAAAATAAATGGAAAAACTATACAGAAAGCTAAGTTATGATCCTAAATACAAAGAGGAAGGTAGTCAAATAAATTAATGAGCAAAAAAAGAAAAAGAAAAAGAAAGTAAAACTAATTAATTTAGAATACTTGCAATCACTCCCCCCGAGTGTCGATGCTAAGAATCCACTATATAATGTAGTCCTCAATATACATTGGTTACACCTCACACACATAAGACGATTATTTTCAATACGTGTATACATCGACGTGTAATTGTTGAAATGAGCGCCTACCATATACCGAAATATATCTCTCATCTTCACGTTGGCTACAACCATTTCTATCACCCGTATCTAACTAAAGAGAAAATCACATTGAATGTTAGAGGTTCACTTTTATTTTTTTCTTTTCAGTAAAGATGTTTGGAATTGCTACTACAAATTTGGCAATAAGTAAATCATATATCAATCCCAAAAGATTAGAAGAAACAACACTAGTTGGTGTAAAAGAGATACTAGCAATGCACGTGACATGACACATGTCATCTTCCTATTGGTAATTAGAGGTCAAGGCTTCAAACATGTTTATAGTCAAACCTTTTCCATGTCCTTATTCGGTGAAAACAGTTTGGCTCTAAACATGTTTGTAGTCTTGGGGCTCAACTACCAACAGAAAGATGACGTGTCCTATTTTGTGCAATGCACATAACTCGATTGTTTGGTTGGGTTAAGTGAACATGTGCATTGCACATGATAATAATAAATGTCATCTTCTTCTTGGTGGTTGGAGCCTAAGACTCTAAATATATTTGGAGCCAAATTTGTTCATTTTGTTAGGCTTGGCAAGTGTTTTAAGCCATTAGGTACATTGGGTCGAATCTGTAAGTGTTTTCATATTAAGAGTTGTAAGTTTTTTTTTTTGTTATTGGCTGATAGACTTTTAAGTGGTGTCTTTTGATAGATGCTATAGACGGTGTCTTAGGGAATAAGGTTAAATAGTGTGTTGCACATAAACTGTTTGTGTATAATAAACACTACTCTTGAGAATAAGAGATTACGTTGGTTTGGAATCTTGGGATCTCTATCATAACGGATTACGTTGGTTTGAAATATTCAGATCTCTATCATAGCATTAGGATATGCCACATGTCTTAATGGGGGAGAATTAGTAATAATATATTACTAGATGGATTTTGTTACTTGATGCCCTAGAGGCATTCATTTAGGAAATACTTATAGATTCATAAAAAGAAAAAGAAAAAAAAACTTATATATTTTTACACTTTTTTATATTTTCCATAAAAATGAATATAAAAACTTTCTTAAAATAATGTATTAACAAATGTCTCAAGAGCATATATTAACCTGGTCAATAATAGATATATATCTGGTTGAGCCAATGTATATATTTATATTATTAGTGAATGCGACTCCTTAATTTATTTTTATAGTGATTTTTATATTGGGAGTGCTATTACACAACAGACTCTTTTCATATACTATACACAAATTTTGTTAAAAATTCTACCGACGCGATTAGAGCAGACTATTCAAGTTTCTCAAAAAAAAAACAAAGAACAGACTATTCAACCTAGTCAAATATGCGGGCTAATATTGTCAGTCAGAATATTGTGGAGTAAGACCTAACGTGAGCCTTAATCTAATTGCTATTCTTGGTCAAAGTATATCAACTAGGAAGAGTCCAGGTAACCTTTATTACTTAATTATAGAAACCTCTTCATAGCCTTCTCCATAGCTCAATCTAAAAATACTTTAGTGGAGAAAGCATGTTTGGCGGTATTCACGTTTTAATGGAGTTGTACATGTCTAATATTCAATGAATAATTATAGATTTACAAACTAGTAAACTTTACTTTGTAGACTAAATAAATATCTAAAATAATTGATTCTCAATGTGTATAATATTACAAACACTAGTGTATAATCCCGTGCATATGCACAGGTACATTTAAAAACAATTACAATTGCATATATATATATATATATATATGATTTAGAATATAATTAGATTTAGACTTTTCAGTGTTTGCATCCAATAATTCGCTTGTCACAAAAATTAAAAATTAGATGGGACACTTGACACAAAATTAAATTCCAATTAAATTTTAATTTAAAATCTAATCGAATTTAGACTCTTTGATTTTTGAACCTAATAATTCACTTGAAACAAAAATTTAAAAATTAGATAAGACACATGACACAAAATTATACTCCAATTTAGAATTTAATTGGAATTTCTCTCTTCTTTGACTATTAATATATATAGATTTATTTAGCCGGTAATTCTTGCCTTGTTTAGAACAAATTTTGTTGTGATTTAGAACACCACACCCACCACCTATTATCTCAAAGCATAGCTTTAGATTAGTCAAGTGAGAAAAAGTATTCACATGAGAACACTAGCACGCAGAATCCAAGACAATAGGTGTACTGGTCACTCTTACGCTCAATATGGACTATAAAGTGATACAGACAAATACTAGGTCACAACTTCAGGACATAAGGTTCGCTAATAATATACAGGGTGATATTGGGCTTTTGCCTTATTTTGCAAAAATAACTACTGTGGGGCCCTATCGCATTTACCACGCTGGCCCACCACATGCGGCCCAAGGCCCGCGCCGAGAATAATGTTAAGGCCGAGAACAATAGGAAAGAGCCCAGGACGTCCAAGGTCCGCGCCGAGGACGACCTGTCCTCGGCACACCGACTTAACCAAAAGGAAAATATCCCATACTCTTTAAATATATCTCACCAACATTCTGACCACTTTAATGACAAAGTAACCTGAAAACCCAAGGCATCAGTCACCTCAACTATTATAAAGCCTGCAAAAGGCGGTTCTGACCTAACATAAAGCCTGTAAGCTACAGATGATGGGACAAACTCCTACACGCAAAGCCCAGATAATCGACAAATGGACGGCTAAGGTTAACTAAAAAGAACACTATATAACTAGAAGGATCCCTTCAAAAGGGGGGGGGGGTGAAAAAGAAAGAGTCTTGGGCTTGAGCCGAGGAGAGAATGGATCTCGCGAACACTAAACAAAAAGAAGAACTAGAAAGATCACCCTTACAAAACTCCTATCCAATTCGTTTATTAGGATCCACTGGAAATTTCACACTAACCGTCGTTTGTTCGTTAGTTGCCTAGTCCTTCCTACCCATTCTCTACAAATTTTATTGTCTGGGGTCCATTACATTTTGGGTCCTTACAATTGGCGCCATCTGTGGGAAGGACTTGCGCATTAGCGGCACGACGTAAAGAAAACAAAACGACAAATTAATCGAGAAAAGATGCAGATCCATACAGTTCTTAGCAACAATATTCATTCGGCAGTCTACAACAACAAGAAACAAGTGCAAAAAAAAAAAAATAATAATATATATATATATATATATACAATACATGAAATAAGTCTACTTCTTTTATTCATATATGAAAAAAGATTACATCTTTTACAAGTAATGCCCAGGGGGCTTATTCTAGAGCTAAACTGCAAAGGGCAAACGCTCGACGAAGCTGGCGGACGCTTGACAAAGCTGGCAGAAGAACAAAAGGCGAATGCTGGACAACAATGGCAGAAGAACAAAAGATAGAAAAAGAGAGTAGAAGAAGAGATGAAGAACAAAGGGTAGAAAGCAAAGTTGGCAGAAGAACAAAAGGTAGAAAAGAAGTGAAGGAAGAAAGGAGGAAAAGAAAGAAAGAAAGTTGGCAGAGGAACAGAAGATAGAAAAGAAGGCTGGATGATAAGCAAGAGAAGAGAAAAAGAAAAGAGGAAGGCTCGTTGAGGAGCAGAAAAAGAAGAGAGAAGAAGGATTAGAGGGAAGAAGAGCTACAGAGGAGGTGGAAAGGGTCGCGGCACAGGACGGCCCCACTTTTGGGTTCCGCCTGATTTCCCTCCCACCCCCACTGCAGCCGGCTTGGGGGGTCAATGACCCATACCCAAGGGAAGGTGGTTACGTTTTTCCTGGATCCTCCTCCGGACGGCGAGGAGGGCTCCTCCTCTGATTAGGTTGAAAAGAAGAAGAACCTCCGGATCTCCTATACACCCTTCCCAACGCGGCGGCCAGGGTTGGGGTGTCATCCTCGGCTCCTGGTAGGGACTGTGCATTCTCAGGAGCGCCCTTTCCCAGGGCCAGTTCATGCGAAGGGGCTCAGGCGGCTATGTTTGGCGGAGCCTTTTTGGGAGATGTGTATGGGAGAAATTTTGATATGGACGTTTGTCAAGTGTGAAGGAGAAGGTTGCCCTGGAAGCGTCTTATATAGATGGTGGGATATTTATGAGCGCCAATCTGCCATAAATCCCAGGGAGAGATTTTCGGAGGCAATGATGCCGCCCCAACTTCCAAGGGGCTTGCCAACCGTTAGATCCTCGTAGATCCATGGCCAGCATTAATGAGGAGACGCCTCACTAAGCGAGAAGACACCGAAACGTCAGAACGCCTCACCTGGACAACCCAAAAGACGCCTCGTTATCTGAAGAATTCCACCAAACGAAGAGGTAAAATACGGCAAGGTCTTATCCTCCACCAACTCCAGCATTTACTACAATTATTATTCTGCTTGAAAACTGTAATTATTTAATGCTCATTGTAAAACGCGGCAAGAATCAAAACAGCCACGAATAAATAGATAAAATAAATTATTAAAAGAGAAAACTAGGTACTGGACAGAACCAAGGCATTGCATGGTCCTCGGACCCAAGCCTCATGGGGAAACCAGATACTTCAGATGATTAAAAACGAGAAAACTAGGTACTGGACAGAACCAAGGCATTGCATGGTTCTCGGACCCAAACCTCATGGGGAAACCAGATACTTCAGATGCTTATTAAAAGAGAAAACTAGGTACTGGACAGAACCAAGGCATTGCATGGTCCTCGGACCCAAGCCTCATGGGGAAACCAGATACTTCAGATAATTAAAAACGAGAAAACTAGGTACTGGACAGAACCAAGGCATTGCATGGTCCTCGGACCCAAGCCTCATGGGGAAACCAGATACTTCAGATGCTTATTAAAAGAGAAAACTAGGTACTGGACAGAACCAAGGCATTGCATGGTCTTCGGACCCAAGTCTCATGGGGAAACCAGATACTTTAGATGCTTATTAAAAAAGAAAACTAGGTACTGGACAGAACCAAGGCATTGCATGGTCCTCGGACCCAAGCCTCATGGGGAAACCAGATACTTCAGATGATTAAAAACGAGAAAACTAGGTACTGGACAGAACCAAGGCATTGCATGGTCTTCGGACCCAAGCCTCATGGGGAAACCAGATACTTCAGATGCTTATTAAAAGAGAAAACTAGGTACTGGACAGAACCAAGGCATTGCATGGTCCTCGGACCCAAGCCTCATGGGGAAACCAGATACTTCAGATGCTTATTAAAAGAGAAAACTAGGTACTGGACAGAACCAAGGCATTGCATGGTCCTCGGACCCAGGCCTCTAGGGAAACCAGATACTCTAGATAGCTAAATGAGATCGAGAAACTCGATACTTCCAGCAAGAAGAACATGTCATCGTGAAAGCTAAACATTAAGCAAAACCAAGGCATTGCATGGTCCTCGGACCCAAGCCTCAGGGAAAACCAAGCATAAAACGAGAAAACCGAGCACTAAATAAAGCTTATAGCATTGCATGGTTAAAGACCTCAGGTCAGCAGGAAGAAAATCTCCCCGTAAAAACTAAACGCTAAGAAAAATCAAGGTCATGTATAAACAACAGACCCAAACCTCTATGGGAACCAGTCATTATGAAGCAATGCAAACGTTGATCGAAACCAGGGCTCTTGTATGGGTCATGAGCTAAAAACTAAGGCAAAGCCAATTCCCTTTCAGGTGCCAAGAAAACGAGTTCCATCAGGGGCAAAAACCATGAGAAATCGAGTGATATGGCACGAACGACGCAAGCCTATCCCATCTCGGGCGACCCTACGCGCAAAAAGAAAGCTGCAAAAACAGCTGAAGTAGTGATAACACTGTCAGCACGATAAAACTCAACAGGCCGAGAAAACGTGCCGAGGAAATCAAAATCCTCCTCCCCGCCCAAGGGGACGTGCAGCAGAATTTTGAGGGGCTATTGTGGGGCCCTATCGCACTTACCACGCTGGCCCACCACATGCGGCCCAAGGCCCGCGCCGAGAATAATGTTAAGGCCGAGAACAATGGGAAAGAGCCCAGGACGTCCAAGGTCCGCGCCGAGGACGACCTGTCCTCGGCACACCGACTTAACCAAAAGGAAAATATCCCATACTCTTTAAATATATCTCACCAACATTCTGACCACTTTAATGACAAAGTAACCTGAAAACCCAAGGCATCAGTCACCTCAACTATTATAAAGCCTGCAAAAGGCGGTTCTGACCTAACATAAAGCCTGTAAGCTACAGATGATGGGATAAACTCCTACACAAGCCCAGATAATCGACAAATGGACGGCTAAGGTTAACTAGAGAGAACACTATATAACTAGAAGGATCCCTTCAAAAGGGGGGGTGAAAAAGAGAGAGTCCTGGGCTTGAGCCGAGGAGAGAATGGATCTCGCGAACACTAAACAAAAAGAAGAACTAGAAAGATCACCCTTACAAAACTCCTATCCGATTCGTTTATTAGGATCCACTGGAAATTTCACACTAACCGTCATTTGTTCGTTAGTTGCCTAGTCCTTCCTACCCATTCTCTGCAAATTTTATTGTCTGGGGTCCATTACATTTTGGGTCCTTACAACTACAATATGTCCCTGTTTTGAAACTATTTAGGTTCGGGTCCCTGTTTTAGTACTTGATTATGTAACATTCGGGTTCTTCACGATACTCGACTATGCTAAAATCGGGTTCTATGTAACTCGATTTTATTATGATCGAGTTTGTTTCACGTTTTTGCCACCCTGGATTGCCACCGTGGCTTTTCCCAAATTTTTAATTAAGCTAGAAATCGATTCTATTAAAATTGGGTTCTTGAGGGAAATTTTCATCACCAACTTGCATGTGAATTTTTTTTGTTGTGTATGTAACTTGATTAAAGGAATATCGAGTACACTAGAATTTTAAAAAGCGTACTCGACCTCAAGATAATTGAGTTAGGGTGCTATACACCCTTACATTCACATATTCACAGTCTCACAATTTTCCTCACAGGTTTTCCTAACAGCTTCTCCTCACAGATCCATAGCTATACATCCCTAGATTCGGTGCTATCTCTCTACCATCTCAAATAAAAAACTCATATCAGAATTTGATGCACATAGAGAATTTTATGGCGTAGGTGAGGAGTAGTTTTAGATATTGCAAAGGTTAATCATCCAAAATGTATTTTCATATTAGAGAAGAATTTTCATTTGATAGGTTGTATTGCTTGTGCTTTGGTATTTTGTTGCATGAGTGTTATGTGAGTACATTGGGGTTATATTAGTTCTTTGGTGTTGTAAATTTTAATTACAAAAAATGGAAATCTTTAAATTTGCTAGAAGTAATGTACAATAAATCTTATTTATGTGATGAGTGTTATGTGAGTGCATTGGGGTTATATTGGTTCTTTGGTGTTGTAAATTTTAATTATAAAAAATGAAAATCTTTAGATTTGCTAGAAGTAATGAACAATAAATCTTAATGCATTTCATACTTCATGTTGAAAAATGAATATTTAAAAAATAGAAATTTGCATTATGCAACCGAAGGTGTATGTAGGCAGTAAGCAAAAGTTCTTATTTTGCAAAAGTTGAACGTACATAATCATCATTGTCAGACATTAACAACAACACTACGTATTACACACAACGTGTAGACATTAACAACAACGTCTAATCTTTGTAGGTAGAAATTTTTGGAAATCATCATTGCTTGAATCTGAGAAGTCTGAAATATCTTTTTCATCATTTAATGAAGTAATTTCATTAATAGACTTGATCACTCGCTCTTGCGCCTTCCCCTGTAGATGTTTCCTATCTTTTTGGATTGCATGAAAATGATTTAATTGCCTTTGCATTTGATTGCTCTCCTATTCAAGAAGAGCAAGTATGTTGGCAGGTTCATCTCTAGATAACTCGGCTGAACGTGCCTTAGGAACTCGTAACACGTGCCATCGACAATACACCTCCAACTCACACCTCTTCTTGTATAGGGTTGACCATGGTGGTTTTGCTGTGGTGAACTATATTGCGGTGGTATCTATACTCAGTTTTGTAGGTTTGCTGACCATGATGTGCTCGACGCTTCCAAGACTCTCGTACGTGTATATTGGAACATTAACAAAATCTCTTTTCTTTCCAACCCATTTCCCTCCATAGTGGTCTGTGTATGTCTGTTGTTGTCACTCTGTTGGAACTTGTTATGATGCATTTGTTGAAGTAGATCCAAACTTGTTTTGCACTGTACGTTTTGATCTTGAGGCTTTGCGACTCATAGCTTAGTCAATCTAAGAAGTTAGTGAGGTAGAAATAAATCATTATTGTGGTGCATTTATAATCTCATTTCATGGTCCAAGCATTATAATATATATAAGTTATCAGGGCTTGTCATGTCAATACAAACTAGAAAAAAAAAATATGAATAGGATTATCCATGTTCCCAATGTTACAGTGATATTTCAACATGTGTACAGTAGTTGCAGTGTATTTGAACAAAGCATCATCTTTAATTAACAGTGCTATGCATTATGCATCAGGGTCTGATTATTCATATATTTACATCATGGTCACATGTGAGTGTTAGCATTTAATTTCTAGCATGTTATAGTACATAAATTTATGAATGTCTTTGCAGCGTACCATCTTATGCAACTATACATTATTTACCAATAGTTGATGCACACTGTTAACTCGATCATTTGATGTTATTGTATTTAGCCTCAATGTCTGGTTCTGACAACCCTTTAATCTACAGGCCTCATGATGTGTTCACCACGATGGGTCGTTGCTGGGTATTGGAAGATGAGTTCAACTATCTAATTGATCCCAATCTATGAAATAGTGCATGGGTTCACAATACCATGAGGCAGGAGTGGGCTTGGTTACTTCATGAACAGGAAATGTTTTATGATGAGTTGGTTAATTATAAGTTGTCAGTGCCTCGGTGACTCGCATCGCAGATGTTAAGAGACACGATAGACGAACTTCGTAGAGCATTAAACCATATAAGAGAAGAAAACAATCGAATGAAGATATGTCTTAATCGATATTGGTCCCAAGTCGAGATTCGAGAATTAGTGGAGTGTAAGTTGTACGAGCAAGCACGATACATGCAATCACTTCTTGTAGCAGACATTTATCAGTCGGACGTGAAGATGTTAGATGATGAGTAATCGTGTAGTGGTCTAATTAGACTTTGTTGTATAACTATTTTCCTTAACTATGTTTTAGATGTATGTGTGTCACTATTGTTGTGTTCATACTATGTAGGGAACAATGTTTACTTTCAGGGGACAATGTAAACCTTATTATTGTCGATACAAGCATGCACGTTATTTGTAATCTTGAATGACCGTTTAGGGCAAAGAGGTAGACAATTTATTATACACATAACATAGAAAACTTAAATATTCTCACATAGGATGTTTTTCAATATGCATGTATTGCATATCGAATCAATTTATTATACGCATAACATAGAAAACTTAAATACTCTTACACACGATGCCATCCATATGCATGGATTGCATATCGAACACTAACGGTACCAACATTTTAACTTAATCCTAGACATAATATACACAACACATAGAACCCAGCTAGGCGATGCCTTACATAGGTATTCATTCCGACAGGTAGTCCTCATAGTTGAGGACATTATTACGTTTCGCTGGTATGAGTTGCCTGTTGGTTGCAGCGGCCAGCTCTTCTGCAAGTTGTAGCATGTGATATCTGCACCTACAGAGTAACATCAAATTGTTCTCCTTTCGGATTTTTGCCACTGCACGCCTACATTGGTCCATGTTTCACCTTGGCATTGTCAACGAGATACGGTCCACCAGAGGCGCTTCAAGTAGCACGAGATTATTATGCAAAACGTTGGACTCGTTAACACAGAAGTCCCACTCCTGCCTCAGTCCGGCATAGTATTCTCTCTCATTGGAATCTCTCTCCCTCTAATAGTTATCTGGAAAACGAGGTAGTAGCCAATTACGCATTGACGTTGCAAAATGTGACTTCCACTATGGTATATCTAGATGTCATGCATACAGGACTATATATAGGAGTTTTGCATGGGGAACTGTAGCATATGGTAATGTCGGGCTGATGAAATGTTTGAATGTGTTTGATATAAGTAGAGTTTAGAGTTGGTGCAATAGTAACAAGTTAATGATGTGTAGTGCAAAAGTTTGCTTAATTATTCACATGAATGTGTTTGATCTGACTGGACTAGGTGAAATAGTGCCGAGCTGTTGAATAGTACATACATAACTGCAAACATGACTTGGCCAAACAGTGACGTCTGTTGGCATATATGGTTTGTTGAATGTGTTTGATATGACTAGACTTAGTGCAACAACAATGGGCTAATGATGTGCAGTGCAAAAGTTTGCACAATTATTCATGTGAAGATTATTCACCATTCATATGTTTCATCTTATTGGACTTGATGAAACAGTGCCGAGCTGTTGAATAGTACATACATAACTACAAACATGAGTTGGCTAAACAGTGGTGTCTGTATCATGACTATTGTCTAAGTCTATTATGTCCACCTGATTTTCCAATTTATAATTCTTGCTTGATGGATATTGAATCTCAATGGCAATCTTATGAAATAAATGAACATGGAAATTCGAATTTCCTTCATATTTGAAGACTAAAAGTACCCATAACAAATAGAATGGTATTCAACAAAATTAGGCCAACCGTCATAGAACCAAATGTTCTTGCTAGATTTCTCCAATCCCACTTGCCAAATACCACTAGTGGGAACAATTAGTGTAGCAACAATGGACAGCTCATCCCCAAATTTTTTCCCAAACGTGAAACCAACTCGATTATAGTAAAATCGAGTTATATAGAACCTGATTTTAGTACGATCGAGTTTCGTGATGAAGCCAACTTTTATATAATTGTGTACTAAAACAGGGACATGGACCTAAATAGTTTCAACATAGGAACATATTGCCGTTATTTTTGCAAAATAAGGGCAAAAGTCTAATATCCCTAATAACACAATACTGGTGCAGTTAACATGTCTGCACCATGATGATTTCTCTCGGTGCCAAGACCAGTACACTTAGCTTGCAGTTGTTTTAATTTACAGTCTAAATCCATCATTTTTAATGCCTTATGCTGTTGGTTTTATTGTAGAAAATTAGTTTTTTATTTATTTATTATTATTATGCAAACAAGAATACAAATAGATTATATGATTAAGAACACAAAAAATACATACATATATATATATATATATGGGAGCAAGTAATTCGAGGACATTCTAAGGCCTATGGGCCTTGGTTGAGGATGATCTAAGGCCCATACATGTGTCAACCCAAGTCTGACAAATGGGCTAAGACCGAGGATGGAAGACATCAAGACCACGCAGAATCAAGCTAAAACTTAGAATAAGAGGCCCGAGGAAAGGAGGCTAATTGGCCTGTCTTCTGAGAAGCAAATGCACCTCGAGAGTACCTTATATAGCTCCTTACACCAGGAAGTAAAGCATTGGGGAAGACACCAAAGTCTTGCAAGCAACGGAAAGGGAAAATATTTGGGAAGGTGGCTACCACCTCCACATTTAAAGCTTTACACCAACTGAACTGGCCGCATTTATGAGGAAAAGACACCTGAACAGTGACTCAACAGCCCCCAACTCTCTCTACCACCTCCAGAAGGGTCCTGATGGGACAAGCATCCAAATTATCCCCCTGAGACGTATAGATGGAGGACTAAGATGCAATGGGAAGGGCTATATAAGGAAAGGAGCCCCTCTAGGAAAGAGGAGGAACATTCTATAGAGAAAGAGAGAGAGAGAAAACTGACATTAACTATAAAAGGATCAACATTGACTTTTAATGAACTATCCATCCTCAAACCTTCCCGAGGAAGAATTTATACTGAATTTGTGTCTCTTTTGTTTATGATAATTGTATTAGTCATGTTATCCTCAAGCCTGTAATTACTTAGCATTGTAGTTGACTTGGAGAACCCATTCTCTTACAAATCTATTATATTAGGCTTGTTATATTGGGTCCCACTGTTTTAAGTGGACTTGGGCCATAATTTTAGTCCCTACAATATATATATATATATATATATATATAATAAGTAAAAATCTAAAAAAATTAATTAGAAAAAATCACGGGTAGGATGTTCATAAAATTGAATAATAATTCTGATCGAGATTTGTGTTTGATACAATCTTCTTAAGCTTCTCACAATCAGTGCTTTGAGACTCTTACATGTCTGTCTCAATGATCTCAACAATCAAAAGCAGATGTCTGTCTCAATGATCTCAACAATCAAAAGCAGATGTCTGTCTCAATGATCTCAACAATCAAAAGCAGAACAATCTGATTGTTTTAGTGAACAAAAAACTCTCTCTTTGACTATGTACCAAAAAAAAAATCTCCAGGAAAACCTTATGTTCATGAATGAGGGACGAAAAAAAACATTTATGAACAGGCTTACTGAAATAATAGAAAATTATTATTTGGAACAACAAGAAATATTATTTCCTTTGTGTATTTTTTTATTTAATGTTTACAAACGAAGCCCTTTTAAATTTCATTCACACAATCATTGTATCAGTTAAATTGTTTTGGATCTGGGATACTAGGAGGGGAGGATTGTGATCAATCCAACGATCCATGTTGTCCGCATGAATTGCATATTGTGCTAACGTGTGTCGGCGTGTGCCTCGGAATTTGCTGTTCTACCTACACAACTTATCATGGACTGACAATAGAATAAATAATTTTGAAAAAATTAGCAAAATTAAATTATTAATATCTAAAGAAATATAAATAATTTGATTATCTTTTAAGGTTTATTTCATTAACTTAAATCATGCAATAGCAAATTGCATTCTCAAATTAACTTTATGAACGAATTCTTTATAGATGCCTAAATTTAGTATGGAACTATTATAAATTTTTCTCTATCAATCGAAGTGATTAAGAAAATTGATTTAAAGCTTCTGCCTGACTCGATTGATGCTCAATTCATGTTCGATCGATCGAAAAGAGCCTTTGTGGTAACCGTTCTAAACGTTGGGAAATGTTTTAAATCTTATGAACAGTTTTATGAGGCATCTTAACTCTTCATTGATACCTCTTGAAAGGAAACAACCACTTTGTGGTAACCATTCTAAACGTTGGGAAATGTTTTAAATCTTATGAACAGTTTTATGAGGCATCTTAACTCTTCATTCATACCTCTTGAAAGGAAACAACCACATGTGTATAAATAGTAGTTCATGTTCACTTAATAGATGATTGAATAGAAGAAGTTCTCTCTCTACCTAAAATAGTTTCTAAAACATACAAGAAATTCTGTGGGTATTCTCGAAAATTGCTATTTGTAGAACCCAATAACTTGATTGTATCTTGGGGACCAATTTGTAAAAGTCCTTTAGCAAGTTGCGTATTGGGACAAATATTATCTAAAAATAACATTTAGTTGTGCCTCCAAGTCAATCATAATTTCTATTTACTTGCTGTATTCATTTTGTTTTTTCATTATTACTCTTTGATTTGGTGAAATCCCCAACAGAAAGAACAAGGAAACTTACCACTTCTGGATGTTTTAAGTGAGAAAGAGCTTTAGATGGGACAGGTACTCTAGCGAAATTGTGGATAAGGAGTGAGTCAAGTAGGGCATAAGCCATTGACAAAGGTATTTGGAAAAGCTTACTGTAGTTTTTGGGTGGAATGAGTTACTGGAGGAATATTTACTTCGGACATACGTAGTGCCCGTTTGGTTGGGCGTTTTGAGCCCACGTTTACCATTTATGCGCAGTTGCAAAATGCTGAGCCAATTTTTGCGTTTGGCTCAGCCCAAAACGCAACTTTTTGAAAAAAGTTGCGTTTTGAGCCAAGGCAAAAATTGATCTGAAAACGCGCATGAAAAATGCAGCTGAGGAGGTCCATAATCAAAAGCAAATGCACGTTCTACCCGTTGCCTCTTTCAGATTACGAAATTACCCTGCGTAGGTCCATCTCTTCTCTGCTCTGCCCTCTCCGTGAACCTTCTTCCTCTTCTTCTTCTTTCTTTCATCTTCTTTAACGTGCACAAAATCAACAAAATCAAACCAAACCCAACTCAAAATCAACCCAAAACAAAATCAACTCAAAATCAAACCCAAACCCAAAATCAAAATCAAACAGAAAATCAACTCAAAATTAAACTATTAACTGAAAATCCATAACCCAAACCCAAAATCAAAATCAAATACAAACCCAATGTTTCAATCATCTTCATCATCATCATCATCATCTTCTCTCTTCCTCCCGGTTTTCGAATTGTCAAAAAAAAAAAAAAAAAAAAAAGAGCTCACCAGACCAGAACGTTCTAGAGGAAGTGAAAGGTTTCAATCATCTTCATCTTCATCATCATCATCTTCTTCTCTATTCCTCTCAGCTTTCGAATTGTCAAAAAAAAAAAAAAAACAAGAGCTCCGGAACGTTGTGGAGGAAGTGAAAGGGAAAAAGGGAAAGGATGAAAAGACAAAAAATGAGAAGTAGAATGTTCTGGAGTGGTAGGGAAAAAGGGATAAGAAGGAAAGAAAAAAAAAAAAAAAACAAGAGCTCCGGAAGGTTGTGGAGGAAGTGAAAGGGAAAAAGGGAAAGAATGAAAAGACAAAAAAAAGAGAAGTAGAATGTTCTGGAGTGGTATGGAAAAAGGGGGAAAAAAAAAAAAAAAGGAGAGAAGGGCACGTGTGTGGGGGTGAAAAAAAGAGGGAAAAAACTGAAAAAAAAAAAAAAAAAAAAAAAAAAAAAGAAAGAAAGAAAGAAAGAAAGAAAAAATGAAATGTTACCGTGATATTTTCACAATATTTTCACAATAAATTTTAAGAGGTAGGTTATTATTAGTTAATATTGGTGAGAAAAAAATAATTTTTTTAGAAAAAGAAAAAAAATTATTTTAATAGTACGTTAAAATTAAAATCAGTATCAATTTTTATCACAATATTTTCACAATACTTTCACAATAAATCTTAAAGGGTAGATTATTATTAGCTAATATTGGTGAGAAAAAATAATTTAGAAAGGAAAAAATTGATTTAAGTATAAGAAGTAGTTGGTTTAAGTATGAAATAAACTCACATAAAAAATAAAAAATAAAAGTATGAAATAAACTCCCTTATATATACATTGTCCTTTTTGGTAATTTATTCTTCAAACTGCCACTTTTATAAGTGCTAGCCAAACACTCAGCTTTTTCAAAAAGCACTTTTTAACAGTTTTTACCAAACACTCAGCTTTTTAAAAATGCACTTTTTCATTATGCACTTTTTGAAAACTCCACTTTTTCATTATGCACTTTTACAAAAAGCTGAACCAAACTCACCCGTAGTAGAGATGACAACCTCACAAGGTGTGTATATATACACATGGGTTGTGTTAACAGCAACTTTTGACCTCTTTTTAGTACAATTTTTTGTCTTTTTCTACAGGTGTATGTCATATTTTTTAGTATGGGTCAACTTTGTAGAGAGGAAAATATTAAAATAACCAAAAAAACTAGTTTTATATCATTTTCATTTATTTATTTGATGATTTTATTAAATGTGACCCACTTTTTTTTTTTTTTTTTGGATAAGCTGCAATAGTTGTATTAAACTAAAACTGGAAAATAAGAGAAGGGCAATCAACCTTACAAGCTAACTGCAATGCAGTCGGAAGATTGCTGTTATTGCAACAAAAAGGAGAGGAAGAAACTAAAGCTAACTTGGCAGCAGCATGAGCTGCACCATTACAACTTCTATTGATCCAGCTAAAAGAGCAAGCAGCAAACGACACAACTAAGCTACAAATATTGTCAGTCATAGCTGAGATAGACCAATCTATGGACTGGAACTTGCCCGCATTTGAGTCGAAGCAAATTTTAAAGTCACCCTCTAAAATCACATGACTCCAGCTTTCAAAAATAGCTAACTGGGCAGCCCACTAGATAGCAACAGCTTCAGCAATGAGAGGAGTGCCAAGATGACATAGCTTTGTCCATGCTTTGATCACCTCACCTTGGTGATTACGAGCAACAACGGCCAAGGCAGCTTTGGAAAGTGTGAAAGCAGCATCAGTGTTGATCTTGATCATATTAGAAGGGGGAGGAACCCAGTTCTTGTGGATGTGGGGGAGTAGAGATGGGCTAGCTGAAGGGAACAAAGCTAGATAGGAATGATGCCTATTAAAGATAGCCTACACAGAGCCACTGATGTCAGCAAGCTTGCCATTTTGCAAGACGCAGTTACAAGTGCACCATATTTCTTCCAGAATGAATGACATGATTAAGGAGATGATCCATTTGTCCTTATTTGGGCACAATGCATTTGGGGGCTCAAGCACAATCTTGATAATGTCTTGATTTGAGTTGATCTGCACATCATCTACTCTAAAACCCCAACAACATGTAAACCACAAAGCTCTAGCAACCAGGCACCCGAAGAACACATGGGATAATGTATCAGACTCTTCACCACAAAGGATACACTTACAGTCAGTTATATCCACCCTTTTAGAAAGGTTCTCTCTGGTGGGTAGGCCATCTACTACTATCCTCCAAAGGAACATTTTGATTCTCTTCGGGGCATTAAACTTCCAAATCTTCTTCCACAGTGACTGGGGGATAGGAGAAAGCTCATCCCTATGAGTGGTAGCTCTATAGGCTGATTTAATAGTGAACCCACCTTTTGAGTCGAGCACCCAAATGAGTTTGTCAAGACAAGGTCAGAATGGGAGGGACCCACTTATATATGGCAAAGGTTAACGAGCACCGCATAGGTGCTTGTTAAGTGCAAAAAAGACAAAAATATTTGTCAGAAAAAGTTAAAAAAGACACCAAATAGTACATACAAAACTGAAAAAATGACAAAAACTGCAAAAAAGAGAAAAAAAATTTGTTAGAAAAAAGTAAAAAAAATTGTGGTTAACGGGCACCTTGTGGTGCCCGTTAACACAACCCATATATATATATATATATATATATATACATACACACACCTTGTGAAATTGTCATATTTCTGTTGTAAAAATGATCTTAGATAGGGGTGTTCACCAAACCATATAAACCACACAAATTGCAAAGCCTGCACCAAAACTGCCTGCAAAATGGCATAATCGCACCGCACCACACTGCATGGTGCAATGCGGTTTACAGTTTTATAATAAGAAAACTGCACAAACCACACCGCACCGCAACCTCTCTATATATTAATATATTTATTTATTTTTAATATTAAATATATTATTAATAGTTTAATAACCCTAGTTTTCAAAAAAAAAAAAAATGATAACCCTAGCAAGTGTTGACTAGAAAAGCCAACTCAAAAAAAAAAAAAAAAAAAAAAAAAAAGCTCAATAATTTAAAACTAGGCCCAAAAAAAATGGAAAAAATTAGTTTTGGGCTGAGTAAGAAAAGCCAAAAATTTTAAAAATATATCGAATTTAAACCGTATCTTATACATAGTATCGCACTTGTGACCGCAAAAATGAGGGTGGTACAGTTATGGTTTTGGCTAAACTCTAAATCGCATCGCACCGCACATATTACCGTAAAAACAAGATGCAGTGCAGATATAGTTTTAGCTAAATCGCACCACAAAGTGCGGTGCTAAAAATGATCCAAAACCACACTGCACCGTACCGTGAACACCTCTAATCTTAGAGATTTGCAATCGGTTCGTAGCCAGGCACATGAAATTCATGACCATATTATTAAAGAATATTCTCAGATTGTATCGCATAAAATTCATGACCATATTAGTTGTAACGTTTATCGCATGAGTGTAAAATATCATGTGCGAAAGTGTCCTCTTCTTCGGCCCATGACAAGGATACGGCCACGTGGCTCGCAGTATTAGATCTTTTTCGGATGTCACCTTCGATAACAATAGTCAACAACATCCAGCAAATGCTTTAAATCGGTAGTTTGGAATCGGGTAAATTACATTGCATGTGGAATCGTGGATCCTACTTGGGAAAGTAACAAGAAGTAAAATATGTTTACTTTTGGGAGAAAATCTCGAATCCACATATATAGGTTCTTTAAATTCATATGAAAAGCTAGCATGAAATTCATCAAAAATAAACACAAAAGTTTGTAATTTTATTAATATGAAAATTGAATTACCTTGAAGGCTATATTGCCTTTTAATAGAAAATCAGTCCAAGGGTTCTAGGAGATGCTTAGAAAATCCTAAAGTACTCTTAGAGTAGCTTGGAAAACACCCTATATAAAAACCCTAATTATATTCTACTACATCATGTGGTATTTGTACATTGTCAGATTAAAAAAAAAATTAAATCTTAATAATGGACTCTAATTCATTTAATGTGGGATAGAGATAATCTTATTCTCAATATTGATAAAAATAACAACTTGTCCGTAAAGAAAATAACAGAAAAATCACCCTTATATATATATATATATATATATATATATATAATCACCCTTTATTAGTTGCATCGATATCCCTTTTAAATGTATAAATAAGATTAAGAAATCCCAAGTGACTATTCTTTTTCAATTAGCACAACAGTTATTCAAGATACCCAAAAATGCTTTCCTTTTGTAACTTGGATAAATTACATTGCATGTAGATCTTGCTTTCAGATTTTTGGTTAAAGTCGTTGGAAATGGAAGCTTATCTGCCTATATTGTGGAGCTTGTCCTAATGTGATATTCTATCTAAGGTCTTGGTCAAAAGTCCAATGCTAGCTAGGATTCTAATAGTCTATTTACATTGAGGGGGAGGGAGGGAGAGCAAGGAGAATAGATTAAAGTTGGTTAAATATTAGACTAATTTTTGGTTAACTCTGTTATACTCCTCTTCAATCCAAACAGACTCCAAATGCGATTGTCTGTTTATGGTTTTTGTCAAAAGTTCAATGCTAGGATACTAAAAATTTCTCAACTTCTTAACGTGATAATTAAAATTTTGATTTGAACAAAATTACTCACATAAATTTATTATTGACACAACTTTTATTATGTACTATTAAAACAAGTCATATTAATAGCTATATAAAAAATAAAAATAAAAACTTATAAAAATGTTAATCACTCAATTTTTTATTGTATGTCAAAGTAACCCTCTCAAATACAATAAGCTTAATGCAATAAGAATTTTTGTAATATTTGTCACAATATTTAGATGGTTGGTTGTGATTAGTATACAATAAAAGTTATATTAGTGGTGTTCTCATGTAAAATTAATATTACAATAATCACAATCTGTCAACTTAATAAATTGTAAAATAAAAAATAAAAAAATTTGTCTATACCATTATGAGAAAGTCTAGGGATCCCTAGAAAAGAAAAAGAAATAGAAAGTTTAGGAATACAATTTTTGCACAATAACTATTACTACAACTCTAACAATGTTGATTTTGAGTGGTGGAGAAAAAACTCATATAAAAGTGAATGTTTATTGCTAATGGTTGACTTGTTCAACAAATTTTAGCAAAATTTGTGATCGTAGAAGAAATTTATATACAATTATTGCCTCAAATAAATATAACTTTTCTCATGTAACAAAACTTTCGTGGAGGAAAGTTATTGGCCAAAAATATCTTGGATTCCATCTGCTGTGATCCTTATCCCCTAGATTTATTATCGTCGAATTATATCAAAGTAATAACCTTCTAGAACAAAGTAGACAAAAGAATATTTTTGACCCCTAAAGTCTAGAATTGTTTTCATTTTAGTCCTTTACATTTGAACATTTTTTTTATAGGTAAAGAAATATTAATAATGAATTAATTCATTTTATTTTTGACCCTTTTACATTTCAAAATTTTTACTTGGGCCATATGATTGATTCAGTAATCTATTTGGCCCTTTACGTTTCAAACTTCTATTTTCATGAAGGACTAAAATGAATTGTAAAAATGAAAATTTAAAATGTGGAGGGTCAAACAAAAAACAACATCAAACATAAAGGATCATAAAGTAATTTTAACACGTAAATGATCAATATAAAAACAAAATCAGATATGAATAACCAAAATGAAAATTTTAAAATGTAAAAAGTTAAAATGAAAATAACTCTAAACTTTAAGGACCAAAAATATACTTTAATCAATAAGGTACCATTCATAATTAAGTAACTTCTTCCAGGAACAATTTAACAAAACTTCCATAGAGGAAGTATTAATACTGGGTAGCCTCTATTCCTAATTTCCAATAGTATTATTGAAAACAAAATATTGTGAAACCTGCCGTACATTTTTTTTAATGGGAGAAACCTGCCCTACATTGGTCCTCTGCATATAGTACTGCCAAAGACTAATTGTTAGTACACACACTAAAAACTAAATTAATGTACATCATGTGTAAAATGGATAGACATGTGGGCCTCACAGGTCAATTAGCGATTGTGATTCCGTTCCAGAATGAAGACATTTAATGACGTAATCTCGTCAAAAACTGTCGTGGACCCTGCCCTACTTTTTTTTTTTTTTTTTGATAGGACCCTGCCCTACTTTATATGAAGTAAAGACAATTCTTCATACTTCATACCTAACTTTTAAGACAATTCTCAAAAAATGCCCCACAGGTCAATTAGTGATGATTCTGTTTCAGAATGAAGACATTTAATGAAGTAATCCCATCAAAAAATGTTGTGGACCCTGACCTACTTTATAAGAAGTGAAGACAATTCTTCATACTTCATACCTAACTTTTAAGGGTAATGTTACAATTACAATTTTTACTATAATTTATTTATGTAACAAGTTGTAAGTAGTGAAGTAAAAGTGATGAATTTATTTAAATTTATAACATTGTTACTTATAACTCTATCACTCACAATTTATCACATGAGTAAATTTTGACAAAAATTATGGTCCTAGTATTACTCAACTTTTAACACGAGAAAAAATTCCATGGAGAAGGCGTTGTCTTTATTGACCACAAAATATTGTGGAGCCTCTCTATTCGCATATTATTATTCTCCGCATAATATTGTGGACCTGTGCTACATAGTGACTATATGTATTGAGAACGATTAGGTAAATAATCACGTTTTTAATGAAGTTCTAGATTTTTAGTTGTATGGAAACTATTCCACCGTACGTGATAGCTGCAGCCTGCAGTGAATAATAGTGATGAGTGTTCAATCGAGTGATCGAACAGTAGCGATTCCATATAATGCACACAATGATTAAAAAATCTTGCATGATATTCTTTATTGCACCAAGTTTAGTTACCAAATTAATTATAATATAAAACTACAAACTTACTCAATATTTTTTTATTAGAGGTTTATTTTGACAAATTTATTATTGAATTACATTTTCTTCTTATATCCTCTGTGCTTACAAAATTTCTAGAAAATTAAAAATAAATAACTATGTTATCAATAAATTGTTTAAATTGCAAGTTTTTATAATTTAAAATTATGCATAAAATATAGACTTATAAATAATATAGTAAATGTTGGGGATATTACATAAAATAATTATGGAAGAACAATGTCAATGCAAAAGACAAACATAAATAAATAACTTGAAGGCACAAAATTGTTATCCTTAGACAATATTTACCCCTACATTTTTGTTGCTAAAGGGTTATTACAAACTTGTCCCAGGATACAACCAAGTTGTTAGGTTCTACAAATAGCAATTCTGGAGAATAACGATAAGATTTCTTGTGTTTCTCTCTAACCACAGGATTTTTAAGTGAACATAAGCCTCTATTTGTACCCATATAGTTATATTTCATCAAAAGACATGTATGGAGAGTCAAAATGTTTCATAAAATCGTTCACAATGCTTGAAAACTCTTCAAACATTCAGAACAATTGCTAGAAAATTTTGCAAAAAAATCAGTTTCATGAGTTTCGATCAGTCGAGAGTTCCTTTAGATCGACCGAATGCTCTTTTTGATTAATCAAACAAGAATCGAATAGTGATCAAATCATCCAGTGACTCCATGATTATTTTCTTCATCATGTCGATTGATTGAGCAAAAGTTTCGACAAATCAAAAATCCTTTAGTTCGAATTTCACTTAGAAAATTCTAGAACTTGCATTTTCTTTTTATGAAACAATACTGTCCAAACTCAAACATCATTACTACAACATATCTGTGTATATACCTATATATACAATAGCAAATAATATCTAATTGACACAAAATTTGATATGTGTATTAAAAGCGTAAAGAACATGCAATTCAATTATTAGATTTCCAAAATATGTAGTAATGTTTATTTTATTGAAGCTAAACTTTATCATTCTTTATTTTACTTGTTTTAGGATGTCCAATAACTAACTTTCTTTTTCCAGTTTACTATTTTAACCTCATTTTAAAGTTGTTGGTTAATTAATTTAGGGGTATTTTTGATAGGAAAAAAAGCAATAATTAACTTTCTGAATCCTCTTTATATATACAGATAAGTTGATATCATATACATCAAATTATTAATTGGTGTGATAACTTATAATAATTGATAAAGTAAAAGCTTGCATAAAAAAAAAGAAAAAAAGTTAAAAGATATAGTGGGTGTGTGCGTATATATTGAGTGTGGATGTGGGTGGGTTAGTGTGTAGCCATGTGGGGGCCAGCTATGAGATTATTTTCCACTCTTTTAGATTATAAAATATTTTTCAAGTTATTATATTCTCAACAATTATGTGTACTGTGTTCATGCAGTATTGAGTCCTATCATTCTATCAAGCTCTGTGCATTGTCACTGTGCAGTGCTGTGGGGTGTGGGTAGACTGTGCAAGACCAGCGTGTTGTCCTATCAATCAAGCAGATTAAAAAATATAACTCAAAATATTTAAATTGAATAAAAAGCAAATACTTCAATCTTAAGGGGCTGTTTGGATCATCAATTTCCATAACTCATAACTCTGTTTTCATAACTCATAACTCAAAAATAGTGAGACCATAGCGAGAAGTCCTTTTAGGAGCACCATAACTTTGTTTCCAGTTTTTTGTTTCCACCACTCAATTATCTGATTTTTGAGTTATGAGTTATGGAAACTGAAAACACATTTGAGGTGTTTTCAGTTTCCATAACTCATAACTCAATGGTATTTTTGTAATTAAACACACATGGGGGACCCACTAGTCATAACTCAGTCGCACCTTTTGACCAATCTACATCTTTTTTTTTTTTTTTTTTTTTTCACTGGGTTCGGGTGATCTGGGTACTGTGGGAAAAAAAAAGTTGCACTGAGTGACAGGATTGGGACCCACAAACAGTGTGAAAAATATTGAGTGATGGCAAGTGAGTGATGGTGCCAAACGAGTGTGGTATTTTAAAGTGATGAGTGATGAGTGATAAGTGACGGAAATTGAGTAATGAAAAAAAGTGATCCAAACAGCTTCTAAATATCGGAGAGACAGAGGTGGAGAAAGGGGTTACCTTTGTTATTTAGACACCGCCCTCTTCAATCTTGAAACTACTGTGAAGGGCAGTGAACACTGAACAAAGAATGATTTCAAGCTATTACAAAAAATGACTGAGCTTAAAGAAAAAGATCAAGAATGAAGATGGAGAAAAGAAAGGTAAGAATATAGAGGGAGAGGTAGAGAGATAGAGAGATGAGAGATTTTTTCTTTTGTTTTAGAAATTTGTAATCTCTATTTTAGCATATTTCAAGACAACTACGTTGTATTATTAATGAATTTGTTTGCTATTAATTTTGATTTTAGCATATTTCAAAAATGAGTTAATGAATTTGCTTCCTAAAATTTAATTTTGTTAGCTAAAGTTTGACTATTTTTGTTTTTGTTTTTGTTTTTTTTTTTTTTTTTTTCCTTTTTAATCTTTTGCATTTTAGGATACAATGAGGAATTTTTAATGCATTTTATTGACCAATAAAAGGACTAATAATTTTTTTTGTAATTAAAATATATAGATAAATATATTAATATATATATAATTTTTTTTACAAATGGAGGCCTTCTTTTATTTAGAGGCTTTTGGCAACTGCATTAATTGCATCTATTGTTCAGTCGGCCCTGTGCATCACATCTCTCGCCCAAACCCTAAGGTAACGTGTCCATGTATCTGTTTAATTTTGTAGTTAATTACTTTATTTGTCTGACTTTGAGGTGTTGTTTGTAAAATGGGTTGGTGTGTTTTAGCACCCAAAACATCATGCAAACTTAGAATGTTGGTGATTATTTCTTGGACCACGTATTTTTCTTGTATTAGATGGGATGAATTCTGAAGTAATTGTTACTTTGGAATTTTGAAAATTGAATTCTGAATTAAAAATGGAAAAATTGAAACATTTTAGATTGCTTGAATTTTGTCTATAGGAGTTGTTTGTAACTGCATTTGATGAAAATGGGTAGTGCCTACGAGAAAATGTTCCTAATTAACTTGTAACGTGTCTCATTATGATTTATTAAGTTTACAATAGGTTTAGCTTAAGAATCTTATTAGTTAGTAATGAATAAAATAATCTATATGCTGGAGAATTTGGGGTTATTAATATTATTGCACTGATAGGCCAAAAACGTATTGACCCCTTGTGATTAAATTAATTGATTAATTAGCCAAGTTATTAATTAATCAAATTAATCATGCGGACGTGTGGCAGTACAAACAAATCACCAATAAACTAATTATGCAACGGAAAATAAATAACACGGTGATTTGTTTACAAATGGGAAAAACCTAACGGCAAAAACCCCACCGGATGATTTTCAGGTCACCACTCCCGAAATTCCACTATTGTCATAACAAGCAGTTACAAGTAAAGGAATCTCAGTACCTTATACCAACCTACAGTTGAACCTTACCCCAATACCCAATTGGACTTATTTTGTAGTTACAATTTTCCCTTTTGATGCACGGCTCCCAAGTACGTGACTAACCAATTTGATACGTGGATCTCAGTATGCAGCTTACTCCTTTGCACGAATCCAAGTATGTGACTAACTCCACATCAACCCCTTGATTGTTGTAGTTGATTTGCAGCAGCTTCACATAGAAACACCAATAAGATCTTTAATGTTGGTGCAAGAGACTTTGCTTGATTACAGAACCCAAAAGCGTATAAGAAAAGCAACAAGAACTCTTTAATCTGTAGAAGGAGGCTAGGGTTTTAGAAAGAAAACCTCATGAAGATCTCTAGGGTTAGGTTTTTCTTTTTCCACCTCCTTTAAATAGGAGCTTAATGGGCTCTCCTATTCCAAATAGGTTTACACAAACCTTAGGCTTTTCGAAGCACACAAATATCATTGGCATCACACTTTTGCTATGCCCAAGCACATAGATGTCATTCATGATTGGCGGGCAATAGTGGTGAGATTGTTATTAATGCCTTTCTCTTAGGATTTTTTAGTCTTACCCATCAAAAAGAGTGATATGAGTGTTAAGTATAAGAGATCACTTAACCTTACTCATCATAAACACGAGCCACAAAACTCACTTGCTTAGTTGTGCATAGAGATGCTCATCTAAGCTACAAATGATATAAAGTTTAGAAAACTTTGTTTCAATAGTCATCCAAGGTACACACGTACCAATGTACACAAAACACACACTGTTTTTGTATTTTTCCTTTTTATTTTTATTTTGAAAACAAAACAAAATAAAACTAAACAACCAAACAAAAAAGGACAAACAACATGAAAGTAGAAAGAAAGATGCATATGCATGAAGGCATAATAGAAAGGTGCAGATGCATGAAAGCATGATTCCAAAAGCAGATAAGAAATGAAGCAAAGAGAGTCCTACTTTAGATAGAAAGAATTAAAGCAAAGGACAAACAGAAAGACAATTAAGTCTTAGGATCCTTTATCACCCATACAGCACGAGTCTTTGGCCGTGAAGATGAAAAGACACGTGTCTTAGTATAACTACTAAAGGACATAGATGAATTAGAATTCCCCTGAAATTGAGTCAAAAAGCTCAAAGTTTTTAATAATTCACCAAGAATAGGTATAGAGCCTTTAGATAAAGGATGAGACCTATTTAACACTCGCTTATGAGGAAACAACTTGAAACAATTAGGGCGAGTGTGTCCAGAAACACTATAATGGTGACAAATATGAGCAGTTTTAGAGCTACTCGGCTTCCTAGAAGGATGTCTAACCTTAGAGGTTGATAGAGACCTTAATTTAGGACAATTTGGCCTAATATAACCAACAATATGACAATGATGACAAGTGGGGACAAGTTCAGAATTTTTATTCTTCCTAGGAGGAGTTTTAGATATAGGTTTAGAAACTTCATCATTAACATCAGAATTTTTACCTTTGTCTATCCTAGCAATATGAGCCTTCAACTCGTCATTATTCCTTTTAAATGGGGGAATATAAAAAAAATTTTCTTTTGAGTTAGGCTCAACAACAAGTTTGACACTAAATAATTTTTCAATTTCAGTTTTAAATTCAACTAGTTGCTCTTCCAAACTCTTAATTTTGTCCACCTGAGATGAAATTTGATTTTTAAAATTCTCGTTCAAATTATTGGCTTCATCCAATTTTGCAATCAAATCATCTTTTTCAAGCTTGACCTTTTTAAATTTAGCTTTTAATTTTGTAGAACATTTAAGAGATTTCATACAAAAATTATAAAACTTGCAATAGGCATCTTGAATATCATCATCATCATTCACCATAAGACCATGCAAATCAAAACAATCAAGAGTTTCCATGACAACAAGGGTTAATAGATCACACAGTAAAGATTAAAACCTAATCAGAGTGTGCCTACTCTGATACTACTTGATAGGCAAAAAACGTATTGACCCATTGTGATTAAATCAATTGATTAATTAGCCAAGTTATTAATTAATTAAATTAATCATGCTGACGCGTGACAACACAAACAAATCACCAATAAACTAATTATGCTGCGGAAAATAAATAACACGGTGATTTGTTTACGAATGGGAAAAACCTAACGGCAAAAACCCCACCGAGTGATTTTCAGGTCACCACTCTCGAAATTCCACTATTGTCACAACAAGCAGTTACAAGTAAAGGAATCCCAGTATCTTATACCAACCTACAGTTGAACCCTTACCTCAATACCTAATTGGACTTGTTCTGTAGTGACAATTTCCCCTTTTGATGCACGACTCCCAAGTATGTGACTAATCAATTTGATGCGCAGATCCTAGTACGCGGCTTACTCCTTTGCACGAATCCAAGTACGTGACTAACTCCAAAACAACCCCTTGATTATTGTAGTTGATTTGCAATAACTTTATATAGAAACACCAATAAGATCTTTAATGTTGGTGCAAGAGACTTTGCTTGGTTACAGAACCCAAAGGCGTACAAGAAACGCAGGAAGAACTCTTTATTCTGTAGAAGGAGGCTAGGGTATAAAAAAGAAAACCTTATAAAGCTCTCTAGAGTTAAGTTTTTCTTTTTCCACATCCTTTAAATAGGAGTTTAATGGGCTCTCCTATTCCAAATATGTTTACACAAACCTTGGGCTTTCCTAGTCTAATAAGGATTATACAAACCCATAAACAAATAGCTTTTTAGAGTAAAAACGTTGCTGGCTATAATCTGAAAATCCGTAAGCTCAATCGATCGAGACATCTGTTGAGCTTTAATGAATCTCGACAGATCGAACTTCTATCGAGGAGGTATCGAGACTTGCAAATTGCACTTTTCTTGAACAGTTCTTGAGTAATCTTCATGTCTTCAATTTACCACTTGTAGTGATCATCTTGAACCTACTTAGATTTACCCAAATACAAGTAAAGTGCGTTTTGTCAAAGGATATGTCAATCACATAAAAACATGTCCCTAACATGCACGAAAGATGATAACATGAGTGTGTGATTGAATATATATCTAATGATGTAGACACCCTATTTCGTTTCTCAATCATGATGCATACTTTTTTGCGGGTGCATCCCCCAATGATGAACTAATTGAACGAGCATACACTCTCAAATTTCTCTCTTATCTATTGTGTAAATTAATTTTGCTCTTAATTTTATTTATACTCATGCTTTCATATATTCTTGACCCCTATTTTATCAAATTCTGAATTTCAAAATATACAAAAATTCTCATTTTATTTCTTGTCCAAACCCCACATTTCTATTTAAACTGACTGTGTTTTATTTTAAAGTTTAATCACAAAATCAAATTTTCACTTTGTCCAGCACTTGATAACATTTGATTTTAGTGTTTAAAAAAAGAAAGGGAAATTAAAAAGGGAAAAAAAAAAATCTAGTTCTGCTAGTGAGGGTGAGACGTGAACTGTGCAGTGATGCTACAATGTACCCCACCTGCAAAATCAAACAAGCAAAATTCTCATGCTCGGTCTTGGCATTGAAAGTATGGAAGAGACAATGCCAACGGCTAGCAGCTTAGAGATAAAAGGCAAGAGGTTATGAAAAAAGGGAGGCTCTCTAGTTTTGAAAAAGAAAATCTTTGAGAGAGAGAGAGAGAGAGTCTCATAGGCTCTCTGGAATTCATTGAAAATCCGAAAAGAGAGTCTTGAGAGGAGAGGTAGAAACACAGAAAATACACAAACATTCAAATAACCTTTCCTCTCCAAAAGTCTTTTTAACTTTTTTAGTGTCCTTTTTTATTGTTCTTTATTTGTATTTGAATATTTGAATTTAGTTTAGTGATAGAATAAGGCTTCCTAGATAGATTAGTATTGTTATTTATTTGTATTAAAATTAATTCTTTTTTTTTTTTTTTTGAGTTTAATTCTTATGTTTTAAGATATGATTGGTTTCTATATGTTAGAATTTGTTGATAAGTTTATCTCATCTTTTTTTTTGGTTAAACCACCCGGTATCCGGAACCACGGGGTCTCCGACTAAATCCGGATTTGAGCCGGGTAGGACCACAAGGGCGGCAAAGCTCTTCCAACCGAGTTTTAACATAGCTGCATACCCAAGGCTCGAACATGAGACCTTGGTTAAGCTAGGACAACCCCTTACCAGTTGACCAACGCGCCCGGTGGTGTTTATCTCATCTTTAATTATTTATATTATGTATGTTAATTACATTAATAAGAATTATGTAAAAAATTAACTCAAAATGTATTGGTCATCTTGACTAAAGTATCTTTTATATTCAGTAAAACAATATTTTTGAGAACCAAACTCAGCCCTGAGGGGAGACAAGCAAAACTCCAATCCTAATCAAACCCAAAATCCCCATTCAAATCCAAACTCAAACACCTTTCCTGCGTAAGCTACAAACCCCAAATCTCTAAACGCAAAACTCCCAGCCAACAAACGCCACTGTACAGATCGATCAGAATTCGCAGCTGCTATCGCTGCAACAAAATCAACCATACCGCCCTGGACCCAAAGAGTTTCACCGTTGCTGTTGCTGTTGCTGTCGCCGCAAAAGGCCCAACCATACCGTCAATGGATGCCGCTCGAGCCATCGCCAGATTCTTAGTAGAAAAGGCTGGGTATATATCTCTCACCTCTCATTAGCTGTGCTTGATTTTTTGTACGAATTTTGGCTTCTGAATGCTTGTAAGCTAGGACCAGATGTTGAATATTGATAAATGGAAATAATTAGAGGAACTGGTTTCGGTAAAATTAAAAAGAAAGAGAAGGGAGATGTTTTAGGTTGGAGTTGTGGAGTGAATGACAATCGGTAAACAGAGAACATAGGAGACTATTGGGTTTTCTTTGGGCTTGTCTTGTAGTTTAGGCCATGATTGATATAAGGGTTTAGCTAAAACCAAAGCCCATGTGCATTGCAAAGAAAATGACAAAACCAAACTAGTTCATGGGCTGATTCATTTTTTAACAAACAAGTTTCATCTCTTTTAAAGCATAGTTTCTCTAGAATTAAATCCAAGTCTAAAATAAATATAGCTTTTCTATTCCCAAATAATGACAATTGAAAATATGAGTTAAGTTTAGACATAATTTACATAATATGATTGTTATTTCTGTTGCTTACACTTGTTTTTAATTTCATTTTTATCATGTCATTTCTTTTATTATCGTTTGCCTCACCATATGATTTACCTTTAAGCCACCATGCCATAAAATTATCTACTTGTTTGATTTGATGAAATAAATTCAGTTGATAATTTGTGTCCATCGAATAATTAATTAAACACCAAATAAACCTTACTTAGTAGAGATCGGTAGACATACAAGTCATGCATGAGTGCATCACACCTTCTCACGACGTAATTCAACTCCGAACTCATCATTAGTGGAACGTAGACTTGTTCTTGATTACTTTATCACAAAAGTAAATTGTTTCCGAAATATATCTAATAATTATTTCTTAGCATTCTTATTTTACAGCACTACCATTGAATTTGATTTATATTTTGTTAATTAATTTGAATAAATTTATAACTATTTTTCCAACAAATGGACACAAACTTTGCTACTCACTTTACCTCCAATTTGTACATATGTTAAATGATGATTAAATTAGTTATCACCGAGTAGCAATGATGGTCTCTTAGTCAATGATGTAATCCAATTATAAATTGACATAATATGTGTAAATTGTGATAAAGTGGGTGCCCTTAGAAAAATTGCACAAAATATCTCGAGGCTCTATTCCTACAGTATTATCAGCCTCAAAATATTGTGGAACTTGCCATACTATGGTCCTCTAGGTTTATTATTGTCAAATGATGTCAAATAAAGACAACTACGTAACCTTGTCCGCCACAAAATATTGTGGACTCTCACTTTTCTAGAGATATGGTGTCTATAACTGGAGACGATAAATTGGATTGGATAATGGACAGTATGTTATAATATTAAAATTTTAAAACGAACATTAATGTTAGGAATTTTAATTGAACTATAAATACCTCTTTTAATCATACCATTTCTTTTTATGAGTAAAGAAAGAACACAAGTGCACACTCAAAATTAATAGGAAAAGGTTGTCATCCAAAGGAATCCACCTATGAGATCTCAAAACAAGAAACTTGCTATTTATTGGAATCCACCAAAATATAATAGTTTGTCAAAAAAGAAATTCTTCTTCTCACAAATCAATGGCTGATTAATTCAAGATAACACTCACACTATTCTGATTTTGCTTCCATACATGAGTTAGGAGTTATATATAGGAACCACTTGGAACAATTTCTAAAAAAAAGTAATGACAACTTGCATTTCTAAGAGTAAAATATTTGTGACATGTACAAATATTCAAAACACCAAAACCCATTAACAAGAGTGGAAATGGAAAGATACTTTAGAAAGCAAATAGACATTACTAAAAGTAAGTGGAGTCAAATTCGCTATTTTTCAAGTGTATTCTTCCAATCCAAATAGTTTGTAGTAAAAAGAGCATCACTTTGAATATTGTTTGAAGCATTGGAAACTACCGAGAGCCTTGTAACACAATTTATATTTTCTAATATTTCCAACGAAAACATTTTGGATTGTATTGTGCAGAAGTAGCCACAATATCATATAACTAAGGCGTGCAGTGTGCATAGTCAACCACAACATGCTACCAACATGCTATGCCGGCATCAGCCAACCATTGCTTGCCGCATGCATGCAGGGACGGAGCTAAACTTGGGCTTTGGGGGGCAATGGCCTCCTCCTAATATTTTTTTTAAAAAAAATATTAGTATATATATGGGTATTGATTTTAGTAATTTTGTTTTATAAAATTACACTTTACCCCCTAACAATATCATTAATTATTGTAAGAGTAATACTATAATCACAAACTTTTCTACAATATTTTTACAAAGTGTTAAGATAACAAATTCTTATTCGTTTGTATCTGGGCTCACCACTTATATCATTTTTTTTACTAATCAATGCCACTCACCACATCATTAATTTATAAAACAATTTTATATCCTTAAAATTTTTCTCTTTGTAAAGCCCATAAAAAAATTTATAGATCTAAAATCTAAAAGAAATTATACAAGTCCAAAAATATTAGCAAAACAACAATTATTACCAATAGCAAAACTAAAAAATTAAGTCCAACCAACAAATTTTACCAAAAACAAACAATCTGGCCCTTTTAAAAAAAGTTAGCAAAATAATTTTGTCCTTGCATACCAGCAAACACACATTAAAGGCAAAAAAAAAAAAAAAAAACCCTTAGTGTCTAAGCAACAAAGGTGGAGGCTAGAGTTATCTCACGTAACCAGTAATAGAGCCGCCCCTCTTAACTCCAAATCTTATCTCCATCCTTGCATGCATGGGCGGCCATGGCATGCTGCTAGTAGACCATGCGAGCATCATGCAACCATGGCTTGCTATGTGCATGGACAGCCACCCGAAGGTCTGGTGTTAGGCAAAATAACCTTCTTTTGTGCTATAAGGTTTCATAGTTTTCTCATAGATCTCATGAGACCTTGAAAACTATTGAATCAATATCTTGGGATTAAATGTTGAATATATAAACATTCTTTTATTATTCACAACAACATGAGATAGGAAAACTTGCCACACCACTCTCTATGGTAGGTGGCAGGTTGACTTGTGACACTGACACACACACACACACACACACACACATATATATATATATATCGAACAGCATGCTTCTCATAAATGTGTTTTTTTTTTTTTTGGTAAAAAAGGAATTTCATTAAAACTAGAAGAAAGCCCCAGGATCAAAACAGAACCTGCTACAGTACACACCTCGGCTATCAGCCTCCAAACAAGGAAATAAGTCCACAGGCGGACTGGAATACAGAATAAAATCAGCATCTAAACTGATACCTAAGTTGGCAAGACAGTCAGCACTCCTGTTAGCTTCCCTGAAGACATGCCTTATGGTAGAATGGGGAATCAAAGAGATCAAGTGTCTGCAATCCTCCATGATGGAAGACACAACAGAATTTGGGTTACCTTGGAGATTAAGGGTATCAACAATAGACTTTGCATCTAGCTCTATGATGACTGCCTGAACATTCAGCTACTGACACAATAGAAGCTCATCTCGGAGAGCCCATAATTCAGCGGTGAAGCTATTGGCTATGCCTATTCTTCTTGCAAAACCCCCAACCCAATTCCCATCCTCATCTCTTAAGAGACCGCCACCTCCAGCTAGGCCTGAATTCCCCCTTGAAGCTCCATCCACATTTAATTTCCTCCAGCCGTTCCTTGGTTTTTCCCACTTTATTTGCTTCATGATTCTGTGCTTGGACATCAAAACCTTACCGGCACAGTTAGTGTACTCCACTGCTTTATAGACAATATCCCCATCAATTTTCGGATTCAGCTTCTTGTTCTCAAAGACTAAAAGATTTCTACCTTTCCAAATCATCCAAACTGCAAACATAAAGACTTGGTTCCATGGGGCTTGGCCAGCCACACGCTTAATTTTGGAAGAACAATTACCAAATAACAAATCCTGAAGGTTGGAAGAGAAAAAGGTACTATCCGAAAGGTGCACACCCAACTGATGCCAAATTTTTTTAACCACATGGCAGTCCCGAAGAGCATGCAATATGGATTCAGAATTGTTGTGACAGTGAGGGTACGCCGTGTCTACTAACATCCCTCTAGCTTGAAGACACTCCTTGACACCTATGCTCTGATGCATGCATTTCCATAAGAACATTTTAATCTTGGGTAAGGTGTCTAGCTTCCATAACCACCTACCTTGAAATCCTGAATCAAGCAAAGGATCAATGGCGAGCAAGTAGGCACTGTTGAGCTCGAAGGAGCCTCTCTGAGAAGGCTTTCAGGCCAATCTATCTTCATTCCTCCTAACAAAAGAAATGGGAGTGGCTTGAAGCTCCTTTTTAACTTCTTTAGGCAGCTCTATATGAAGACGATCCCAATTCCAACCTCCCAAGCCAGCAACATCCTTAATTCTAAGATTGGAGGATTCGAAAGTAAGGGGTCCCTGGATGATGTTTCTAAGAGTACCTATGTTTGACCAGCTATCATCCCAAAAACTAAGGCTGCTTTCAAACCCAGGAATCCATTTAATTCCTTTTTTGAAAATTTCTTCTCCTTTCTTCATGCTCTTCCAAGTGCGAGAACAAGGGAGGTTGGCCCCATTCCTGGAATTTAGCCTCTGGTGGGTGCAATACTTCAACCTTAGAACTTTAGCCCATTAGGACTCACCCTCCGTATGAAATCTCCAATTCAACTTAGCAAGAAGAGCTGTGTTCCTTCCCTTGGCGGTTTGTAAGCCCAAGCCCCTTACATCCTTAGGGGTAGTGACCTTTCTCCACCCTACCCAATGCATACTCTGCTTGGTACTATTGGAATTCCAAAGGAAATTTCTATTAACCTGGTCAATACCCTCCAAAATCTTCCCAGGCAACAGGTTATTTTGCATCACATAAGCAGGAATAGCCGAAGTGGAAGCTTGAATTAAAACAGATCTACCAGCCATAGATAGAAGGTTTGCTTTCCACCCAGCAAGTTTCTTCTTGACCCTTTCAAGCACAAAGTTAAAGTCTTGATTGGATGCTCCGCGGTGTTTCATGGGAAACCCGAGGTACCTACCCAAGTTGGGCGTTGACTGAAGGCCGAGAATGTCGCCTAAGGCATCCCTGTGATCTTTGTCCAAATTAGGAGAGAAAAAGACCCTAGACTTTGCCTCACTGATGGTCTGCCCCGATTGGCTACAAAAATCCTCCAAAACTCCTCTAATTGTTACACAATTCTCAGGATTTGCTTTCGCAAACAATACCAAATCATCAGCGAAGAAAAGATGGGAAAAAGCCGGCCCACCTCTAGAGGCCTTAACAGGATTCCAAGAGTTTGCAGCACATTTTTCTTGAATTAGTTGCCCCAAGTAATCCATGCACATGATGAAGATGTAAGGGGATAGAGGATCTCCTTGCCTTATGCCTCTAGTGGGTATGAATGCGTCTAGGGCCCCTCCATTGAAGATAATAGAGGTTGTAACGGTCGAGACGCAGCTCATAATTAGCTCGACTAGATTCTTAGGCAGATTGAAACGAAGCAGCGTATCTCTAATAAAACTCCACTCTAGCTTATCATAAGCTTTTTCCAAATCAATCTTCAAAGCCATATAACCTCCCCTCCCTTTGGTCTTCTCCATAGAGTGAATTATCTCTTGGACGATTACCGCATTGTCCACTCCTCTTCTACCCGGAACAAAAGCCGCTTGACATGGGGCTATTAGCTTGTCTAAAAACGGCCGCAGTCTACCAACAATGATTTTGGTGATAATTTTGTAGACCGAGTTACACAGACTTATTGGGCGGTAGCTACCAATAGACTCCGGACTTAGGATCTTAGGAATGAGAACAATATTTGTGCTATTTAAGTAATCAGGAACTTTCCTTTGAAGAAAAACTTGCTTAACCTCTGCCTTGACTGAATTCCCCACTGTGTGCCAGAATCTCTGAAAGAAGCCAGCGTGTAACCCATCGGGCCCTGGGGCTTTGAAAGCCTTTAAAGACCATAAGGCAGTGGTAATCTCTTCCTCAGAAATCGGGTTGTCAAGACTATTTTTCTCTTCCTTCGTAAGCCTAATCTGCCAGCGAGTCCACATAACATTGTTCCACTTTGCCTTCACTTGGGAAGTGGAATACAACTTCAAAAACCCCTCCCTGAAATGGTTCATAACCTCCCTTTCCTCTGTGATCCAATCCCCAACCTCATTTTTAATTGCGTTTATCATGTTCCTTTCCTTCTAGCAAGAGTAGAAACATGAAAGAAAGAGGTATTTCGGTCGCCCAACACCATCCAGTTAACTCTCGACTTTAAGGCCCATAATTCCGCTTCTTGGTCAAGAACTATCTCGAGATCCTTATGCAACTGGTTCTCCAGCTCAATAAGATGGGAGGAAGGAGAGAAAGCTACTGCCCTCTGGATTCCATTAAGCCGGGCCATTAACCTCCTCTTTTTCTCAAAAATATTTCCAAACTGAAATTTGTTCCACTGTGTCGCTTCACTTGTAAATTTTTCTATTGAAGTCGATAGATTACTAGTGTGACTCCATGCCCTCGTCACCACCCCAGGAAAGGAAGGATCTGATAACCAGAAGCTTTGAAATTTGAAAGGTCTACTAAGGTGAGTGATTCTTCTAGGGATAGCCTCCATGAGAACCGGACAATGATCAGAGTGGCATCGAGTTAAATGGGTAACTCTAGCCTCTGGGAACAAAAGACACCAACTCGGATTCATGAAAAAACGGTCAATTCTCTCTTGAATGAGATTATTCAGTTCCCTCCTGTTTGTCCACGTATATCTGGGACCGGAGAAACCCAGATCAACCATATTACATTTGTCTAGACAGTCTTTAAATAAAAGGGATCTCAAGATACTAACAGGTCTTCCTCCAAATTTATCCTCTCCTAACAGGGGTTCATTGAAATCCCCGGCTATCACCCACGGCTTGTTATGCATACCTGCAACCTTGATTAAATTTTCCCAGAGAATATACCTTTCTACACTCCTAGGACTAGCATACACAGCAGACAGAATCCAAGAGAGGTTAGAAGCAAGTACCTTTATTTCCACATGGATTTCCTGCTCCGTTTTAGCTAGCTGCACCACCTCCACAAGGTCAGAGTTCCAAAGAAGCCATAAGCCTCCAGCATACCCGATTGTATCAGTATGAATGGCGCCATCAAACGGAAGTCTATCCGTAATTCCCTTGGCTCTTTCTCCACCCAATTTGGTTTCCATAATCACTAAAATGGCCGAATTGTGTGTTCTAGCCAACTCTCTAACATAATCCTGAAAATAAGGCTTCAGAACGCCCCTGCTATTCCAAACTAGTATATTCATAATAAAGGATTGGATAAAGGGAAAAACACTCATCAATGAAAGGCAGCAGCTCCACCTCCCTCTTCGACTTCTATTCTTTCTTCTTCGAGAACTCCGCCACGAAAATCTGGCACTTCCCCTTCACCATGGTACAGCTGGCTTGAAGCTTTAACATCTTCACTTTCCATCTCGGATCCGGCCATACAATCACCGTGCCGATCTTCCTCCCAAGAACCTTCCACTGATGAAAGGACCGCCCCATCACCATCATCGGCCCCTTCCTCATTTCTGCTCTCTCCTCTGTAATCACTCCCATAAATCTTGGGCTGGTGTTGGCTTCCTAACTCAGCATTAATGGTGGTTGAAAAGAGGAAAGGAGTGCTAGGGTCGTGCTTGCCGTCATCACTTCTACTGAGAATCTTTGGTTTAAGAGAAGTAAGATTGAAATGGTTTATACTACTCCCAGTAGCTTCCGTGGTGCTTTTGATCAATGCCCTGTTCCTCGCAATTACTTTCTTGCCCTTAACTGATGGGCTGCTTTGGGCTTCAGGATTTGAACTCTTCTTACTCGTTTTGTCTTCCACCATAACATTTGGGCCCATCTTTTCTATACCCGGACCAGCTACATGCAAGGAGGCGTCTCCCATGGGCCGAAACTCTTTAGTAACTGCTGGCGTTACGGCCTTGCGTGGTAAGGCCTGTTGGGTTCTTTGGGAGCCCCTCGGCCTTAAGTTGCATGTTGCGTTTGTCTCATGGGCTTGGTCCACATGTTTTGAGCTAGCCAGCTTCCTTTTAGCTTCTCTACTAGGACCATCAGTCAAGTTCCTTCTACCTACTGTAAGGTTGAACTTTGCTTCATTCTCTGCCTTTCTCTGCTCTTGCCTTAGCCGACCTTTATCCAGCTCAACATGGGCCTCTCCATTTCTCTGATTTTTTGGTACGCTCTTCCTTCTCGTTACTACCGTCCAAGGACCGTATGTCCTTTCCTGTACCTCCTCCGACACATTCCCATGCACGACATTGTTGTGCTCCACTCCCACGGCTGATTCATTAGGTACATGCATCTCGCATGTTCGTCCTTCCACGTCCCTGCCATTTTCCGTTGGCCCCTCTTTCACCTCTGCCGTCGGCGCAACTGGTTGAATCAAATACGGGCAGCTTGCCTTCCTGTGACCCATTCTACCACAAGAAAAACATAATTTCTGGATACCTTCATAGCAAACCGGTTGTTCGAACCTCCCTATCAACACCGCATTCACCAATGGCTTATCCACATCAACCTGGACACAAAGTCTTGCAAATCTACCTCTTGCTTCATTTGCCGTGTGAGTGTCTACCCTTAACACATTACCAATGGCCTTCCCGATTTGCAATAAAGCTTCCGAGTTGTAATATTCGATTGGCAGCCCGTTTAATCTTATCCAGACAGCCACTAAGGTGACATTAGTCGACTCCGGCCTAAAGTTTGGTTCCCATGGCCTGATGGAGAGAAAATGCTCTCCAATGAACCAAGGTCCCCTCTTTAGAGTAGTAACATAATCTTCTTTCAAGTAGAACTTGGTCAGGAAGAACCCGTGCTCCAAATCAACACAGTCCAGCCTCCCCGCAGGCTTCCACAAGGATAACAGTCTACTATGGAGGAAACTTAAGCCCACCACCCTTCCATGCACTTTAACAATGAGAGCTCTTGTCCAAGGGGTACGGATCTTCTTCTTGAAATCTTTGGAAAGCTTGACCGCAACTAATCCTTCACAAAGATTTTCAACCTCCTCATCAGACTCCTCATCATCCTCCATACTGTCATCAACATTAAAAGCTTGGGTGTAAGCCCCCGGTATATCCCCAATGAGTTTCTCCTTGAAGGAGCTTGACCCACTCCACCCTCCTTGTTCATGGCATGGGTGCATCGGACCAAAGTCTTGTTCTTCTCGGAAACCCTCATGGCTAACGTCCTTCACTTTTTTCTTGCTCCGTACCAGCTCCTCTTGTTCTTCCCTTGAGAGCGCGAGAGAGTCCATAATATGCATTATTATGTTTTCTTGATCTGGAGCTTTCTCCTCATAAATGTGTTCGATATATGAGAAGCATGAGATATACGTGTTCGATATATATATATATATATATATCGAACACATATATCGCATGTTTCTCATAAATGTGTTCCTAACAAATCCATAATCTTGCTCAGTGTCACAAGTCAACCTGCCACCTCTATGTGTGTGTATATATATATATATTAGTCAGGCCAAACAGTATTGCAGACGTAATTAACTTGACAGCCATAAAACTCACTCATCAAAGGAGAAAAAAAACGTTCTTTAAGAAATATATCCTCCAAAGTAAAAGGAAAGGGAAAAAAAATTTTGGCTACAATTTCGGATAGTACAATTGTTAAGTTAAAATTTTCATACATGCATCCTTACATATAAATAATTAATATAATGTCAATCTTTGTTTAGGGGAATGGACTGAATAAGTAACGACAATACTCGGCCCTTAGTTTCATGGTTCCCAGCACCATGTCCATCTCCGTACTGGTATATGCATTGGGCCATCTTGGCAAGGTTCAATGCAATTTCAATATATATTTGAGAGAAGGGAGAACTCACCACTCGGTCTTCATTCATCTTCTTCCATGTTGCACTAATCAAATACTTTATATACTCACAAAGATCTTCTTCACTTGCACTAGTTTCATTCATGTAACACTGGATTGCCTCTGGGACATCACCTCTTTTTAACTCGTCCTGAGTTTTCATATATGTAAAAATGGATGTTAGCCTATGTTAGTGCAAAGTATTCAAAAGATTCATGATGAAACTCTTAAGATTGTGTAGTTCGTGAATAAGGAACCTCATGAAATTAATGGATAATCCATTGTTTTTATTTTTTATTTAAAAAAAATTAAATCATTTTTTTTCTCTAAAGTTTAAATTAGTAAAGGTAATTCTAACACAAAGGCACTTTATATACTCCGCTCAAATTTCATTTTCTTTCCCTTGTGCGTGTGTGTGTTTCTAAAAAAATTTAAAAAAAAATTAATAAGACTAGTTTTGAAAATGTGTATATTTTTAATTAGAAGTTAGTACATTAAACGATGTTCTCTTAAAATGTTAGATTGTCTAAAGAGGGCTAACAATATAGGAGGGAGGTAGCATCAATTTGTTTCTATACTATCCTGTAATTTCAAATTTAAATGGCATTGCTTATATGTGTTGATGGCGGCAGTCTCTTCCTTTGTTTAACAACAATTGTTGTTATACAATTATGCTTGATTTATTGACAATCAGTTACTTTTCTTTCAACAAAAAAATAAGATACATCTTTAGATTTATAATATTTAATACAAAACATGCAATTTATTTTTTTGAAAGTTAACATACCGTGGATGTTCCAAGATCATCTGCAACTCGTAAAATTATTGATGACCAAAGGATTATGTTGGGGTACTCTTCTAGGAAATCCAAGGCTTCCTTTGTAATTGGATTTGTGACAAAAAAATAAGTATGCACTAGTACAGTTGGTGTTGATATTGAAATCCATGCATTCTCAATGTATTCTTGTAGACTCGGTGTATATCTGTTGTAGTACCACTTTGCCTCCAACAAATAAGATCTACATAAATCTACCCATTGCAAATTTATTGTGGAAAGATGAATTAGGGGTAGTATAACACAAGGTATTCAAGAAAAAAAAAATGTTGAGAATTAATATTGATGAATATAGAAGTCAATTCCATACCGCTTTTTTGAGGTATTCAATGATGTGGAATCTTTGTTCCTTCACAGTATCCAAAGCCATTTCATTAACTGAATTGTGTAGAGCAAGGAAACATATCTTCATATAATCTGGGAGTTGATCCATTGCATTGATATCCCATCTGGTATCACACAATGTAGCCACAAGTGATCTATATGTTAAGATAGCCTTCAAGCAAATGAGGCATAGTGTCATTAATACTAATAATTATTTTATGTATCTGGCATATGCACCATTCCTATCATAGCATGTGAACCTCAGAATTGTGAGACCCACATATTGTTGTTATCAGTGCATTGACCTTTCAACAACATCCGTGAAGAGCTCAAGTTCATCCAAAGTTCCATATACATCATAAACATTATCAATTGTTGTTATCAGTGCATTGACCTTGGTTAACATTCTCCTACAATATCCAAATTGAGGCTGAAATATCACTCCCACTGTCCAAAAGAAATTCTCCACCAGTCTATCCCTCGCAAAATTCAAATTCTCTGCAAGGCTTGTGCTCTTCCACCACCTCTGTATGAATCAAAGAAGAACATATGAGCGTTAGAATTATTAGCAATTAATGCACTTTGGCACATTTCAATTACGTAAAGCAAACAATAGCATTAATTTTTAGGCTATAAATTATTTGATATTTATTTCTTCTGATGCTATGAGATAGAATGTTACCTTGACACTTGTTTTAGATCTGCTTGGTGGGCTGCTCGTACAAAATTGAAATCCAATTCTGCAAACTCAAGCAAGATAGGGTTCATATCTTGATTGTGTTTATATATGTCAATGAACCATCTTGCTTCCAACCTAAGCATCCTCCAATGCAGTGGGAGCTCCAAGGAATGGCTTACTATAGCATCAAGATTTTTTTTTTTAATTCTGCTTAACGTATTCTTCTAGATGTTTGGTTGAGAAATCTCTTGCTTCTTCCAAGATATTTTCACCTTCTATCAAAAAGAATGAGGCTTCATATAAGGATACCATGCCCTTGGTATCCTCACAAAGGCATGCCTTGAAACTCCCTCTCTCATCCTTGAAACTATTGAAAACTTCTGCAATGAGCAACACCGGAGTGTTAACATAAATGACAGGTTAGGCATAAGGGTAAAAATTAAGTCTATACATTAGTTTTCCCAATTAAATTCAATAAGTTGCATTGACCAATTCAACGCAACTAGTATTATAATTTTTCAAGTAGAGTTAAATTCAAACACATGATTTATTGGTTGTTGCAATCATATGGTTGAATTTAATGAAGAACTTAAGTTGTAGTGCCTATTGAATTGAATCCAACTTTCAATGTCCACTTGTGATTTTTTTTTTTGTTAGATCCTCAAATACCTTGAGAGACACTATATCCATGTTGTCTTAGGAGTCTAAATTTAAGAGCTGTGGCATACAAATTCTCCGCCTTCCATGTATCACCACCATGATCATTATTGTGCACACCATCTAATATTCTTTTCATTTCTTCTTCAAAGTGATAAGATAATCCTAGTCTTTGCAAATTTTCTATTAGCTTAAGTTGCTCTAGAGGGTCCACCACTTTGTGAAGCATCATCCTCACTTGTTCCTTCAACATATTAATTTGTCTAGTGCACGTTTCCCCCTACATCACAATTTTTCATCAACAAAGTCTATTCAGTTCCAGTAATAGCTACTACTAGTACTATAAAAAAAACTTACAAAGAAATGCTACTAACACCCTAGCATATATTTAGAAACCCCATAATCAAATTTTATGGCTTAATGACTTTTAATCCTAAACTACCAATTAGTTTAATGTAAGTGATTAACCAAATTTCATATTGCAAACATAACCATACATGAACTAAACCATATAAAGAAAACAATATGCAAATGCAGAAAAATAAACCAAACCATGCCAAACACCAAGAAGTGTTTAGGAAGAGGAAAACCCTAGCACCCAGGCAGAAAACTCTCTACACCCCCCCCCCCCCCGCCCCCCCAATAACACAATGGGAAAATCCCTATTAGCATGAATAGTTGCAATATATGAAAGACTATGAACCCCCAGCTCATATCCCCCTATATAATTGAGCCTTCTAAGCTCTAGTTAGCAACTGACTTCACAAGGCCATTTTATGATCTAGTTGACCAGAGATACCATTGTTGGGCCACCAATAGAAAGCCACCAAAAGATTTGAATTTGAAATGACCTCGAAGATTTCCAAACTTTCAACACAACTCACAACAATTTGTATTTGGTGAATGAGGGGAAGGTTACAAATTTCTCTCAATGATGTAATAATGGTGAAAGAAATGGAGAAGAGAAGTTCGTAGAAGATTTAGCTCTAGGCAAAGGCTATCTCCTTTTCTACAATGTTGGATGGGATGAAATGAGCTCTCTTAAGATCTATATAATCATATCACACTCTCTAGCTAGTCTAGCATGCACAAGATATGAGTTTTGGCTTATATGAAAAAACTAGAAAAGCATATCAAGAAAAAACAGAACATTCTATCTACATGCTATTTGCGACCTGATCGTTCTCAAACATCCCTCATTATTATCTACCAAAAATCATAAAAGTGTGCTTTCCAAGTTTAGAACCTAGGCACAGCCAGTCAAAGTTAGAGCTAAAGTTTGTATTTGTAACCTTCCCCTCACAATAGTTCTATTTGGTGAATAAGGGGAAGGTTACAAATTTCTCTCAATGATGTAATAATGGTGAAAGAAATGGAGAAGAAAGGTTCGTAGAAGATTTAGCTCTAGGCAAAGGCTATCTCTTTTTCTATGACGTTGGATGGGATGAAATGAGATCTCTTACGGTCTATATAATCATATCACACTCTCTACCTAGTCTAGCATTCACAAGATAAGAGTTTTGGCTTATATGAAAAAACTAGAAAAGCATATCAAGAAAAAAACAGAACATTCTATCTGCATGCTAGTTGCGACCTGATCATTCTCAAACATCCCTCATTATTATCTACCAAACCTAGGCACAACCGCTAAGAGTTAGAGCTAAGTCTAACCACTAAGCTACGACTGCACGTTGATGCTTAATAATAAAAAAGAAAATACTTGAAGTAAACTTAATACTTTTTTTTTTTTTTTGAAAACTGCTTAACACAATTCTATTCTGCTGAATTAAATTATCCATCTCTAAAAGAGAATATATATAATAAAAAAAATTATAATTAAAATCCTTCAAAGATATTCAACTTTACTTTAAAAATTAATCATAACTTTTAATGTTTTCATATTTTATTATTTTATTTTATTAACTTTCTTATTTTATTATTATTATTTTTTTTTTTTTTTGAGAATCATAACTTTCTTATTTAATTTGTAAAAATATGCTTGAAAATCATTAAATTTCCACCATACATATATATATTAGTCAATTTTGCTAATTTTATAAATTTAATATTTGTCTTTGGTTTTTAATTAAGGGTAAATTATAAAGTTAGTCTCTATCCTTTACACCAAATGTCAATTCAGTCCTTAACCTTTCAATTGTGTCAATTCGGTCCCTAACTTTTTCAATGTCTTGTCAATTTAGTCCATATCATTATCCTTGGATGGAAAATACTGATGTGTTAAATGGAATAGTAAAAAATTATTTTTCATGCCACATCAACTGCCAACCGTACAATCACGTCAGATAAAAAAAAAAAAAAATCTGTGCACATGAGACTGGATTCATCTCACTAAATGGTTCTAAAATCCCTAAAAGTTTCTCTCTCTTGTCAATATCATCTCCATAGCTGTCGTTATACAAATTTCTCAAAAGTTTAGTGTTGGCTAATAGTTTGTTTAATTTTCTCCTACAGGCTTACTTCAGTAGCTTGGGCTATAAACGAATGCAAAGCACCTTGTGAAACCACTGTTGGCAGCTCATAAAAAATGGATTCCTTTTTCTTTTTATTTGAGAAAGGTTGTCCACCATTCTGTAAAATTCTACGGGTTTTCAGGTTTGGTTTGAATTTGAAATGATGGTAGATTTGTTGGCAAGTCTACGTGATGATTCTATAATATCTGGAGAGTAAAAAAAGAGTAGTAGCAAATCACTCGTTTGCAAAAGGATCTGTGGCACTAGGTAGTGCAGGTTTGATCCTAGTGGACTAACTCCTCAGATTTTTTGAGCTGGTTTCTAGATCAGCTTTCGTAAATGGGATTGTTTCTTTTAAACAATAATTTGTCATTTAGTTGCTAAGGAGATGATACGAGAGAGAGAGAGAGAGAGAGAAACTTTTACACTATGTTTGGATGGGTGGATTTTAGGGAGGATGGAAAAATTTGGAGAGAAAATATGAGAGAAAATGAAAAAGGGTGTTGTTTGGTAAGGAGGGAGGGAGAGGAAAATTTTTGGTGGGGCCCACCTAAAACTTATCTCTCCAAAATGGAGAGAAAATGGTGTGGGAAGAGTTTTATGGATAAATGACAAAATTGCCCACTGCACTAATTTCGTCCCATTGTCTTTTTTTTTTTTTTTTTCTTTTTTTTTTCTTCTACTTGCTTTCCTAGGCATTTGCTGCTTTCCTACTCTTTTTTTTTTTTTTTTTTTAAATCCTTTTTTCTTTTGATTTTCTGGGCTGTACGTATAGTGTTATGTTTTTTTTTTTTTTTTAATTAGACATGATTTTTTTTCCTGGACATAATTTTTATTGTTTAATAAATTTGGGTGATTTTTTTTTTTAATTGGTTGTCATTTTTTTTATTTTAATTGTGCATCATATTTTAACAAGGGTACATGAGTAAATTTATATAAACTCACTTTTTCTATCCCTCCACTTTTTCACTCCCAACCAAACAAAAAGCGGGGAAATTAAAATCTTTTCTATCCTCCCACTTTTCTATCCTCCCACCATTTTCTATCCTCTCACTTTTTTACCCCTCCAACCAAACACACCCTAAGGATTTTAGAACTATTTAGTGAGAAGAATCAGATCTATGTGCAGATTTTAATTTGGATTTTTATTTATTTATTTATTTTACTCCGACTTGTCAGGTTGGTTGGTAGTTGACGTGGCATGGAAAATAATTTTTTACTATTCCCTTTGACACATCAGTTTTATTTTTCATTCAATAGATAACGGCAAGGATTAAATTAACACAACACTAAAAATGTTAAAAATCAAATTGACATAATAAAATGTTAAGGATTAAATTGACATTTTGTGTAAACAATAGGGACTAACTTTATAATTTATCTTTTAATTAATTATTAAAATAATTATAACATCATCGCAGTTCGACCTTAGTCGAACCTTGGTCTAACTTTAAAAACCTTAATCTCTCCCTCTGTCAGTTTTTTGAATGGTCAAAGTCTAAAAACCATGAGTTTGACTAAGCTCAAGTACTTTCAACTCCGAATATATTTTAACCCAGAAAAACATATTAAAATGAGAGAAGGAATACATAAAACTTTGTCACTTAACTAAGCCAATAAATGCAAGTACTAGACACTGACTAACGAAACAATAATAACAAAACGTACGTACCGTACATATTCATTCCTTAGGGACTCAATGTAATCATGGTTCCAAATGGAAGGTGGGTAATTTTCTGATCTCTGTAAAATATCGGGACTATTTGAAATTTTGTTGGCGGGCATGCATTGGACGGGACGAGGAAGGTAGCCATTTCTGGTCCTGGATGTTACAAGTGAGATGGGATCTTTAGATGATACAGGTACTCTACTGAAATTGTATATAGGGAGTGAGGCAAGTAGTTTAAGAGCCATTGTGAAGCTTAGTTGCTTACTATGGGTTTTGGGTGGAACTAATGGGTTACTTGGGAACATTTACTTCAGATATACTCCTTTATATATATATCCCTGGGAGGTTATCATGTTTGCTTTTAGAACAAGAAAAATATCCAAGGAATTCAGATGGATACAATCAATCCATAATTGATGGTGATTCTAAATGTGTGGTTGATAGAATCTCATAAGGCTTTTGGCAAGCCATCTAGAAGATTCTTCTAGTGGTCGAAGATTTTAGGAGCTGTTTGGTACATAATTTTAAACATATGTTTTCAGTTTTTAAATAACATTACATGCATTTTCACACACTTTTTCACCCACGTGTATTTTCAAAAAAACTAAAAACTGTTGTCAAACACACATACCAAATGGGTCCTTAATTTTTAAAGCATAAGCTGTAAGAACAAGAAAAATGTGTGATTGATAAGGAATTCACAAAATATTGTTAGATACAAGAAAAATATCCAAGGAATTCAGAGGGATACAATCATAATTGACGGTGATTCTAAATGTGTGGTTGATAGAATCGCATAAGGCTTCAGGCGAGCCATCCAAAAGATTCTTATGGTGGTCGAAGATTTTAATTTTTAAAGCATAACCTGTAAGAACAAGAAAAATGTGTCATTGATTAGGAATTCAGAAGATTTTTCAGGTGGTCGAAGGTTTTTACACCAGTTAAATTATTTGTTTTAAATTTTAATAATATTTTTGTACCTCATTTTTTAGTAATTTAAAACAAATATTATTAAATTTATGTCCAAAATTATTTTTACAACCCCCCCCCCCCACACTCTTTAACTCAAGTCTTCCCACATCATGTGTCAGTGGGCAGAATGCTACAAAAAGGAAATTTCGAAACTGTTCCTTTCATAATGTATTTTGTCAAATAAAAATTTTTTGTCTCATTTTTTGTATTTTACTTTCTATTCACTAATCACATCTTTTCATTTTTTTTTTTTTTCTGTTTTAAACTTTAATGATTTTTGTAAGAAAAGAAAAAAAGTATATGTAACAAATTGAGATTGATAGAGTGTTAGGAACCTAGAGGTTCCTAATGGGGATGAGTATGAATTATAAGAGAATTGATGAAAATTGTAAGGAAATTAACTTAATTCGAGATAATTACCCTCCATAGAGAAAGAAAAAGATTAAGAGAGAAAGATACACTAATGCACTAAGAAATTGGTTTATACTTTCATTAATATTTAATGTTGAATTATAATTATGTATTTATATGATACTAGCTCTAATGTCATTGGCCCATATGGTTCAAGATAATTGACTAGTTAATTCAACATGTGTCTTATGAATTAAGCTATGTGTTAAATGAGCTACATGTGCTCAAATCCTAACTAACTCATCCTAATCTCAACTAACTAACTAACTAACTAGGGATTACAACAATTATTTTATATTCCTAACATTTCCCTCCTCTTGAAAACACCTTGCCCACAAGGTGTTGTTGTGAAATAGTATCTTCATCAAAGGAGATCTTCCAATGGACCAATATCGTAGTGACATTTTAATCACCATATTCATGCATTTCTCTTTGACAAGCAGTCCCGTGCATATGAAGGTTTCTTCTTCGTAGATCTTCAAAATTTGCTCGAATTCTTAAGCATTCAATGGTTCTTCAATCTTCAAGGTCTCATTGGTTCTTTCAACCTTGAAATGTTCTTGTATCCTCAAGACCTCATTTGATTCTAGAACCATTAAAATTGTTGGTGCTTGTATCTTGGATTCTTGGATCACCAACACTTGGATTACTAATTCTTGAATCATAGACTCTTGAATGGAGGCCTCCATTGGTGCATCAAGAATGGGTTCTTGGAAGATCATCATCACCTTCTTTGTGGGTTCTTTCGACTGAACTTCAGGGGCAGCATGTACATGTACATCATCATCCACTTTGACACAAAAATCAACATCCCGACTTGTAACAACAGTAGTAGATTCTTGGAACTTGATTTGTTCTTCGACTTTCATTGAATCAAGAGATTGTAACTCCTCTTCCATCATGTTCTTGAAACCCTCTTGTAATCTTGAGAGCTCTTCCTTCATGGCCATGTTTGATTCATCCAAGGCCTTGAATTTCTTTGAAATAGCCTCGTTAGATTCTGTCCAGGCCTTAACCTTTTCTAAAACTTCATTCACCATTTTCAAAATTTCTTGTCGATCATATTCACCCATCTCAAGATCAACAGCTCTGATACCATTTGTTAGGAACCCGGTGGTTCCTAATGGAGATTGATGGGAATTATAAGGGAATGGATGAGAATTGTAGGGAAATTGACTTAATTCGAGGTAGTCACCCTCCATAGAAAAATAGAGAGATTAAAAGAGAGAGAGAAAGGGATGCACTAATGCACTAAGAAATTAGTTTATACTTTCATTCATATTTAATGTTGAATTACAATCATGTATTTATATGATACTAGCTCTAATGTCATTGGCCATATGGCACAAGATAATTGGCTAGTTAATTCAACATGTGCTTTATGAATTAAGCCATGTGTTAAATGAGCTACATGTGCTCAAATTCTAACTAACTCATCCTAATCTCAACTAATTAGCTAACTAACTAGGGATTACAACAATTATTTCATATTTCTAACATTTCCCTCCCCTTGAAAACACCTTGCCCACGAGGTGGTGTTGTGAAATAGCATCTTCATCAAAGGAGATCTTCCAATGGACCAATGAGACCTTGAAGATTGAAGGACCATTGAAGGCTTAAGAATTCGAGCAAATTTTGAAGATCTATGAAGAAGAAACCTTCGTGTGCATCGGACCGCTTGTCAAAGAGAAATGCATGAATATGGTGATTAAATTGTCACTACAGTATTGGTCCATGGGAAAATCTCCTTTGATGAAGATGCTATTTCACAACAACACCTCGTGGGCAAGGTGTTTTCAAGGGGAGGGAAATGTTAGGAATATGAAATAATTGTTGTAATCCCTAGTTAGTTAGTTAGTTCGTTGAGATTAGGATGAGTTAGTTAGGATTTAAGCACATGTAGATCATTTAACACGTGGCTTAATTCATAGAGCACATGTTGAATTAACTAGCCAACTATCTTGAGCCATATAGGCCAATGACATTAGAGCTAGTATCATATAAATACATGATTGTAATTCAACATTAAATATCAAAGAAAGTATAAACCAATTTCTTAGTGCATTAGTGTATCTTTCTCTCTTAATCTTCTTCTTTCTCTATGGACGGTGACTACCTCGAATTAAGTCAATTTCCCTACAATTTCCATCAATTCCCTTATAATTCATACCCATCCCCATTAGGAACCTCTAGGTTCCTAACAAGTGGTATCAAAGCCGTTGATCCTGAGACAAGCAATTGCGATGAAAGAAAATTTTTGAAAGAAGTACAGCAAATGGTGAACAAAGCCTTAGAAGAAGTCTTGGATATTTCAAAGATGATGAAGGCCTTGGCTGAATCTAACATGTCCATGAAGGAAGAACTTTCAAGAGTGCAAGAGGATCTTGAGAATATGTCCGAAGAAGAGTTATAGCTTCTTGAAGGACCAAGTGAAAAGTTTCAGGTTATTGAATCAACAAAAACTATCCTTGACAGTGAAGATGCAAATGACGGTAAAGATGTGGCTGATCTTGAAGAGTTTCTTGATTTAAAGTAATTAGTGAGTTTTAATGGTCCATGCAAGGGTCCTATTGCGGTTCAGGTTCAAGTTCATAGCACACCTCAAACTCTAGTAGAGACTATAATTGCATGTCCAGTTCAGGTCCAAATTTATCTCATGCGTGGCTATCTTAGACACGTTTATTGTGGTCAGGTTTCTATCATACATGGGATCTCCTTAGCTTTATGCAAGGGAGTTGAAGTTGAGCTTGGCTACGATTGCTTTGATGGCCAAATTTATCTCATGTGTGGCTATCTTGGACACATTTATAGTGGCCAAGTTTCTATCATACGTGGGTACCACCAAGCCTCTTTAAGGTTTTGTCTTGGTGACAAGCCCAATTTGCTATTCCAAAAAGGTTCTTTGGTTACATTCATGGAAGTTGACACCTACAATTTTCCTTCCCAAGACTTCATATCAGTAGATGGTATCCTAATTACTCAAGAATGGTTTCTTGGAGGCAGTAGTGCGATAAATTCCAGTATTATGATCTCCTATTATCTACACATGAACGATTTCAAGATTATTGGAGATGTGCTCTGGTTTGGTTCCCATATTTTGCTATTGTCAAATGCTGAATCTAGTGAGTTGGATCCAAAGATAAGTGGGAGCCACCTTGGTATGATTGAGAAAATATATCTTCCAGAGCCTAGTATCAATGTAGTGGAGTTGATACTTGTCCTTGAAATTGATGGATTGGAGTTACTTTGGCGGCCAGATCCTTAAGATTATACTGAGGGCTATTCGACAATATATTTCTTTACTCCTATTGGTTGTTGTACAATTGAAGTTGCCAACCTTTATATTCATAGCATAGATTCTTGCGTGCTAGATGTAAATAACAATCCATTAAGCTCCATGGTGCAAGGGTTTGATTGTCCAAAAATTCAAGAGTCAAGGTTCCATTGGAAATGTCCATTTGTTGATCCGGTTAAGAATGAGATCGCTATGCTCAATTTGTGGGCTTTGATTAACTGTTTTGTAGTCGGTGCGTTCGAAGTTGAGAATACTTTGGATTATTGGTTTAGTGGCAGGTCTCCCCTCATGAAGATGTCAACTACAACAACACCTTGTGGGCAAGGTGTTTTTAAGGGGAATGAAATGTTAGGAATATGAAATAATTGTTGTAATCCCTCGTTAGTTAGTTGAGATTATGATGAGTTAGTTAGGATTTGAACACATGTAACTCATTTAACACATGGCTTAATTTATAGAGCACATGTTGAATTAACTAGCCAATTATCTTGAGCCATATGAGCCAATGACATTAGAGCTAGTATCATATAAATATATTATTGTAATTCAATATTAAATATGAATGGAAGTATAAACCAATTTCTTAGTGTATTAGTGCATCCATTTTTCTCTCTATTTCTCTATGGAGGGTGACTATCTCAAATTAAGTCAATTTCCCTACAATTCTCATCCATTCCCCTATAATTCCCATCAATCTCCATTAGGAACCACCGAGTTCCTAACATAGAGTATAAAATAAAATGCAAAAAAAATGAGACTGGTGATTTTTATCATATTTTGTCGATTAGTGCTGCATGTTCAATTGTCCTATCTAGTTATATTTGAAAAAAAGAAAATTAAGAAGGGGTTATATTTGATCTAGCCAGAGTGGTTCTAGGACAACAATTTTGACGTGGCAGATTGTGAATAGTTGTCTATCATTTTCATAAAAACTCATAATTTTTTTGAGACAAAGTTTAGTTAGAAAATTGGTAATTGTTTAAGGTTACAACCTTACTCAATATCATTAACATTATTACATATTTTGAAAATTTAACCGTTAGATTGCATATTCATTATACTCTTAATATACATATCTATTGGGTTCTAAGACTTTAGGTTTAAATATATTAGAACTTCAATTTGTAATGTTGGAAAACCATAATCAAAACGTTTAGTCTTGTTTTAGACTTGCTCAAAGTATGTTTAAAGTGTAAAGTTGAAATCGAGTGTTCTGTAGGATTTATTGTGTAAATCTGCCTGGCTCGCTTGATCGATCGAAAATTAGACTTGATCGATCGAAGCTCGTGCAAATTGTTTTTCTGTAGAATTCTCCAACTCAGCCCAAGCCCGTTTGACATGTAGGATTTTATGTTTTGCCTTCAGTATAAAAGGGAAAACCCTAGCCACGTTTTAAGGTTGCTCTTTATGCTATGTGTGTGAATCTTTTGTGAGATGTAGAAGTGTTTGCCTTCACATACACTTAGGGTTATCAAGATCTAGTTTAATGTCAAGAGCTTGGTGATCAATTCAGTTGCAGATTCAAGAGTTTAAAGATATACAAGCAGGAGTGCTTGTGCTTGCTGGGAATCTAAGAAAGAAGCAGTCTGTGGACTCGGAGCTGTCATGTAGTCGTGGTAATAAGTTTCCTACTCGAGGTAGCAATAGGATATTAGTGGTCTAAGTCGCTATTGTGTAAACGTCAATTCTTTCATAGTTGATTTGTTTTACCTTGAGGATAGTTAGGTTAAATCTTCCTCAGGTTTTTTACCGGTTTGGTTTTCCTAGGTTATCATATCGTTGTGTTAACCTAGATCTGATAATTTGACTAAGTAATCACTTGGCTAATTAACTAGATTAATCTGGTTGTGTTTTAAAGGATCTAAAAACAAACAATGTCAAATTTTGTACCAATCAAATATTAATTATTTACTATATGATTTATAAACTTATATTTTATACAAAATTTTAAACTATAATAACTTGCAATTTAAACAGTTTATTGATGATGACATAACTATTGATCTTTGATGGAAATTTAGACCCCTTTAACCAACTAGATTAACCTAGTTAATTAGCCAAGTGATTAACTTAGTTAATTTATGCAAATCTAGGTAATCACAATCACACAATCATATCAAGAATATATAAAGCAGCGGAAAATAAATAATACAAGATATGATGACCCAGTAAACCACACGGTAAAAACCTGGGGAGGATTTGACCTAGCTATCCTCAAGGTAAACTTGAATCCACTATGAAAGAATCGAAGTTCATACAAAATGACTTACAAACTCCCCGCTCAACTTTCTAATGCTACCCACCTGTAGAACTTACTGACACGACCACGTGCAAGCTCCGAATCCACGGACTCCTTCTTTCTTAGATTCTTCAATTAGCTACAAGCTCCCCGCTTGTTTATCTTTAAGCTCCAATGGTAGCAATCGAGTTGATCATCAAGATGTTGAAGTAATTTCTACCTTGAAAACCCTAAGTTTTGTGTAAAGGAAACCTCCTCAAAGATCTCACAAGAGATTCACACAAAATAGCAAAGTATGAGCAACAATACAACTGAAGCCACTCTAAAAAACGTGGCTAGGGTTTTGTTTAAATACCTAGGGCAAAAACATAAAACCCTAAACGTTTAATGAGGTAGGGCTGAGTTGGAAATTCTGTAGAAAAAACAATCTGGCTGACTTTCGATCGATCGAGTCTATTCTTCGATCGATCGAGCCAGATAGACTCGATCGATCGAGCCAGGCCGAAAGTCACAAAGACTTCTGCAGCCACTCGATTCCAACTTTACAATAATAAATCAACTTTGAGCAAGCCTAAACAAGACTCAACACATTGTTTTGATCATGGTTTGCCAATATTACACATTAGAGTTCTAAATACATTAAATCCTAAGTCTTTAGAACCTAACAAACTCTCCATTTGACAATCCGTGACAAAACACAAACTATAAGCTCAAAGTGTACAATAAAAAGCCCTTTACAAAAAGTAATGGTCATAAAACACAATTTAATCCTAACTACTATCCATCAGTTGCAAGTGTAGACAACAGCTAAATCGAATCAACCTGTATATTCCTGAAACACTCAACAAATGCATGAACGCATGTGTGACAGAAAAAACAGTAAATCAATTAGATATATAAACTAACTCTCCCCCTAAGTTAGATACACCAAAAATTAAAAACATTCTTGAAAGTTCACACAACACATAATAAAGACATATATCAATGAATAACTCATAAATATAAATCAATAAGCAGTGAACATAGAATCAAGAATCATCCAATAAAGGTAACCAGCCCCGACGCTCAAAATTTGCCCTAATGGCAAGATTAACCTCATCTAAGGTGGCAGACCGCTCAGCTCAAATTTTTCTCTTAAGGTTCAGCTTCTCAAAAATCTCTAGGTTTTTTTTCACTCGAAAACCTCTCACTGCCAAAGGAAGGTGGGGGAGGAGAAGGAGAGGAAACAGACCTACGGGCTTTAGTTTTCCTAGGCATGATGCTAAGGAAAGGATAGAGACACAAGGGAAAAATCAAAAGAAAAAATCCAAGGGCAGACTGCAAATTAGCACATGAATAGAAAAAATATATATGATGCATGAACAATTAAAATGTCATAATGCATGTTCTAATGCAATAAAAATTAAGTTCAATTAAAGGTTAAATTAACAAAATTGGCTTGAACATAGGGTTTCTAACAAAATCCCCAAAATTGAAGAACAATTTGATGAAATTTTGAAAACAAAGTAATGAATTGAGCATCACAGAACACAATACACAGATTATAATACTCAATTATATCAAAACAACAAGCCAATTTTATCAATTTAAACCTAATTGAACAAAATCCCCAATTCGGATCCAATACAGGCCCTAGAATTCCAATTTTTCACAGAACCAAAAATTGATCAAATTAAACCATCAATATACTGTTTATATCATGTCCCCACAAAAACCCATTGATCAATTACACAAAATAGGTCTTGAATCAACAAAAATCCCAAAAAGAAAAGTTCCGAAAATTGAGTGTATAATGCATGAAAAATGCATGAAAACTTAAAAATAAACTCAAAAGGAAGGGCAAAAGTGTCTTACCGGCTTGAGGAAAGAGAAACCTTGCAAAAATTTCGGAGGAAAACGACAAAAAATTCTTCGTAGAGCCTTGCCGAGTCAGAGAGAGAAGAAAAGTTTGAAAAACTTTTGAAATAGTGACTTTAAAAAAGTCAGATCTGAGTTTTAAAAAAGCTTTTTCGCGATCTTCGATCGATCAAAAATTACATTCGATCGATCGAATCAATCTGAGACTCATAAGAAAATAAGAGCTCATTTTCAATCGATTGAAAAACAGATTGGATCGATCGAAACAGGCAGAGGCTCACAGAATTTTGAGAAAATCACAGGTTTTGAAAAACAACAACCACATTTTGAAAACAACTCCTCAAAGCATTAAAATTGAAGAAACAAAATGCATGAGTATGAGATGGAATGGAATGTGTTTTCAAAAACCCAAAATTTTAAGCCCAATTCTCTCACAAGCAAAATTTCAATCATTCTCCCTTTGAATTCTTCAAACAACAAAATATGTCGTGCACAATTCTCAAGATATTTTCAAACTTGGTTGGTCAGACCAAAAACACACACAATAACATGTACAGTGTTTAACAAAGAGTAACTTGTGTAGTGTATGATACTAGCAAAAACTTGAGATACATGTGAGGTGATATGTGAATAGCAATTAAACACAAAGTCTACACAATTCATCACATAGAATTTAAAATAGACTATCACCTAAAGAGTTACATCCTATAACTCTCATATCTCCTAGAACAAAAGCTTGCAATCATGTAAGTTTCTTGAATTTTTTCCTCTTAATTATGTGAATTGGCATCAAGCCTAATGGTAAACGTCAGTTTTAATTAAGTGAATTGGCATCAAGCCTGATAGTACACACCAATTTTAATCAAGTGAATTAACCGAAGCTACACCTTATGTTCTTTTTGTGCATGTGCTATACTTTTTCGAGCACAAAATCTTATAATATGCACTAAGGTATTCATGATTGGCTAGTGAACAGTGGTGAGATGGTTATTTATGCCTTTCTCAAAAGGATCAAGTCCGACAGTCAAAAACATGTGACTTCAAGATTAAGACAAAGTGATAAACACCATAAACATCTTTCCCACACAACATGCACTACAAAGTTTCAACTAGTCAAGTGCAATAAATAAGCTCATCAAAGCTAAACAAGGTACACAAGTCATGATATTTGTAAATAGATTGACCAACCTTGTTCTCAAAAGCCAAGAAAAATAGTGTCAAACATAGTTTTTGCTTCCTCTTCCCCTTTTTTTTGTTTTTGTTTTAGTTTTTATTTTAAAGAGAAAACAAATAAATCCTAGAATGAAATGAATGTAATGCAATGCAAGTCCTAGAACCAAAAAAAAAAAAAAAAACACTAAAACCAAAGAACAATGGTCACAGATGAATAGAGCAATGAAGCACAAGGACCATGTCAGAAAGACTCAATTAGATCGAGTCTTTTGCATCCACAACCTTTTGAATGCACCACGAGCATTGGAGTTCTTATTCACATTCGAGTGATTCCCAACTCCAGGATTGGAATAAAAGTTTAATGCATTTACCAATTCTCCAATTAGTGCCATAGGATCTTGTGCTTGAGGCACAGGCACTTTTGGTTTGTCTTTGTAGCTTGAAACTTGTAACAGTTAGGATGAATGTGTCCAAACTTTCCACAATAATGACAAACCCAAATAGGTTTACCATGCATCTTGTCCTTAGATTTGGTAGGCTTCTTAGGTTTAGACTCTCTCAAATCAACCCTAATCTTCTTAGGTGGTGAAACTTCTACAGGTTTGACAACCTCACTCACAGGGGGTTTAATAGTTTTACTCACAACCTCACTCACAGAAGGTTCAAAAGAAGATGAAGGAACAAAGATCGTGGAATGGGGTGCAGACACAGAGATGCTTTCAACAAAACCTAAATCAGATTTGTCAGAAGGATACTTTTAAACACTCAACATTTGATCAAGTTTAGAACTAGTAGATTTAGTAGCAGATAAATCAAGTTCTAATTTCTTTACTTTATCAATCAACATCATATTCTCAGTTTTCACATTGTTCAAAAGATCATTGGCATCAAACAACTTAATAAGCAAATTTTTCTTATCAAGCTCAAGAGATTCAATTTTCCTTAGGCCAAGTTCAACATTCATAGCATCCTTTGTAGCAACTTTGCAAAGTTTATTATAAGCCTCTTAAAGATCTGCATCTTCAGAGAGTTCCTCATCAAAAGGGTTCTCCTCAGCAGATATGCTTTCATTGACTGCAGCAATAGCAGTGAAAGCAATGAAGTTTCCATCTTCGTCATAGCCAAGCTCATCATCAGAAACCTCATTATCACTAAGGGTTACAGCCATAGCTTTGCCCTTAGACCTCAAGAATGTTGGACATTCAGATTTAACATGACCATACCCTTGACAACCAAGACATTGAGCACCCAAAGAATTGTTGGAAGATTGACCTACTCTTTCTCTAGGTTTTTCAGTGTTGCTAACCTTAATGGGATCATTCTTCCTAAAATTTCTACGTTTAGCAGTGTTTGTATTCCTTGGCCTCCTATTAGTATTCTTAAGAAATTTTCTAAAGTTCTTGGCAAGGTAAGCTATCTCTATAGCAGAGAGCTCATCATCAAATCCACCAGCATCAACATCATCAACAGACTTAAGAGCCATTGATTTGGATTTGTTAATTTTGGGTAGGTCTAACTCATAGGACTAAAGAGATCCTACAAGTTCATCCACAAGGATGGAGTCCACATCCTTACTCTCAGTAATGGCAGTCACTTTGGGTCTAAAGTCTTCAGTTAAAGATCTAAGTATCTTCTTAACAATTTTAGGTTGATCATAGACTTTACCCAAATTAAAAGCAGAATTAACAATATCATTTAGTTGGGCATAAAATTCATCAAATGATTCATCATCGGACATCTTAATGCTTTCAAACCTAGAAGTTAATTGCTGCAGCTTATTTATTTTGATAGCCTTTGTGCCTTCATGCAAAGTTTGGAGGATTTTCCAAGCAGTATGAGCAATCTCAACATTTGAAATTCTCTTAAATTCCTCCATAGAAACAGCATTAAAGATGGCATTCATAACTTTGCTATTAAATGCAGCTGCTTCTTTTTGAGAAGTTTGCCACTCACTCACAGGAGTAGTGGGCTTCTCCCATCTGTACTCAACGAAATTCCAAACTCTCTCATCAATGGATTTCAGGAATGCTTTCATCCTTACTTTCCAATAGGCATAGTTATTCCCGTCAAAGTGATGAGGAACAATAAGAGCATGTCCATATTCGATGACAACAGGGGTCAAGGATCAGCTCAAAGATCAAAAGATCTACAACAGAAGAGCTACCCGCTCTGATACCACTTGATGGAAATTTAGACCCCTTTAACCAACCAGATTAACCTAGTTAATTAGCCAAGTGATTAACTTAGTTAATTAATGCAAATCTAAGTAATCACAATCACACAATCATATCAAGAATATATACAGTAGCGGAAAATAAATAACACAATATATGATGACCTAGGAAACCACACAGTAAAAACCTGAGGAGGATTTGACCTAGCTATCCTCAAGGTAAACTTGAATCCACTATGAAAGAATCGAAGTTCATACAAAAGGACTGACAAGCTCCCCACTCAACTTTCTAATACTACCCACCAGTAGAACTTACTAACACGACCATGTGTAAGCTCCGAATCCACGGACTCCTTTTTTCTTGGATTCTTCAATCAGTTACAAGCTCCCCGCTTGTTTATCTTTAAGCTCCAATGGTAGTAACCGAGTTAATTATCAAGATGTTGAAATAATCTCTACCTTGAAAACCCTAAGTTCTGTGTAAAGGAAACCTCTTCAAAGATCTCACAAGAGATTCACACAAAACAACAAAATATGAGCAACAATACAACTGAAGCCACTCTCAAAAACGTGGCTAGGATTTTGTTTAAATACCTAGGGCAAAAACATAAAACCCTAAATGTTTAATGAGGTAGGGCTGAGTTGGAAATTCTGCAAAAAAAACAATCTGGCCGACTTTCGATCGATCGAGTTTATTCTTCGATTGAGCCAGAACGAAAGTCACAAAGACTTCTGCAGCTACTCGATTCCAACTTTACAATAATAAATCAACTTTGAGCAAGCCTAAACAAGACTCAATACATTATTTTGATCATGGTTTACCAACATTACACATTAGAGTTCTAAATACAGTAAATCGTAAGTCTTTAGAACCTAACAATCTTTAATTTCCTAAAAATTTTGCAAGTATGAAGGATATGAGAAGAAAATATAATCCATTGATAGATTTGACAAAATTCACCTCCAATAAAAAGATATTGAGTAAGGCTATAGCTTTAGGCTACAACCAATTTTGTTGCTAAATTTTGTCCATTTTTTTTTCTATTTGTGAGTTTTTAGACCCTTTAAAATACAATCAGATTAACCTAGTTAATTAGCCAAGTTATTACTTAGTCCAAATTTCAGATCTAGGTTAACATAATCATATAACCGTAACAATGTAAAGTGCGGAATATAAAGAACACAAAGATATGATGACCCAGGAAAACCAAACCAGTAAAAACATGGAGAGGATTTAACCTGGCTATGCTCAAGGTAAAACTGAATCTACTATGAAAAAATCAAAGTTTTACAATAGCGACTTAGACCACTAACATCCTATTACTATCTCATGTAAAAAACTTATTGACACGACCATGTGCAAATTCCGAGACCACGGACTCCTTCTTTCTTGAATTCTCCAGCAAGTACAAGCAGTCTTACTTCTATATCTTTAAGCTCTTTAGTGTAGCAACTAAATGATCATCAAACTCTCAATGAAATCTCCTTCTTGATAATCCTAAGCATGTGTGAAGGCAACCATCTCTCAGATCTCACAAGAGATTCACACACACAGCAAATAGAGCAACCTCAAAAATGTGGCTAGGGATTCCCTTTTATACCTAGGGAAATACATAAAACCCTACACGTCATATGGGCTTAGGACTGAATTGGAAATTCTGCAGAAAAAACATTCTACTCGACTTTCGATCGGTCGAGTCTAATTCTCAATCGATCGAGCCAGACCGAATTGCACAATGAATTTTGCAGCAGCTCAATTCCAACCTTACATAAAACACATACTTTGAGCAAGTCTAAAACAAAACTAAAAGTCTGTTTTGATTATGGTTTGCCAACAATACAAATCAGAGTTCTAATACATTAGTTCATAGATACTTAGAACCTAACAAACTCCACCTTTGGCAATCCATGACAAAACATAAATACAATGCTCAAAGTTACAAGTAAAAGCCATTTACAAAAATAATGCCCATTACAAAATAATCCAACCTAACTACTATCCATCAGTTGCAAGTGTAAATGCATGTATGAAAAATACAAGTAAAACAAAAATAAATTCTTAACTTCACAAAACACAAAACAAAGACATATATCAAGAATAACTCATAAATATAAATCAATGAGCAGTGAAACAAGAAACATAGATAACAATGTATCTCCCCTTAACATGAATAGCCCAAAAACAATATATCAAGAGCCAAAAAAGATACATACACAATGAAGCACCTAGATACAATCTAAAAACTCCACAAGCTCCAAAACATAAAAAAACTCTCCCCCTAACACCAAAAAAAAAAAACTCTACAATATCAAAATGTACTCCCCCTTTTTGTGACGGAATGCCAAAAGGCAATCAAAATCCATCATCAAAAGGAGGCAGCGAAGGCGAACGTCGCAGATGGCCAAATATGCTCGTAAGGAACGAAGCTCATCAAGCATGTCCACCAAAATCTGACCATGCACTGCCTGAACAGTCATGACAGTCTCCAAAGTACAACGAATGTCAAAAACATATGTAATAGATGGTGGAGGAACAGCAGCAACAGCAGCACCAACAGGATCAACAAACGCCTCACCAAAAGCAGTACCTGTAGAAGAAGGGGGGTGTGGTACCAGAAGGCTCAACACGAGGGCGTTTAGAGCTCTCTCTCATCTGAGCAGTCCTCTGCCTAAGAAAAGTGGCACCTATGGAGCAATAATGTGTATGGGCTCAGAAGCGAGGAAGTCATCTAAACCTAAAAATAACAAAATCCTATGAATGAAAACAGGATGAAAAAGAGCATGAATGGTAGAGGAACTCCTATGAACTTCGTTCAAAGAAAAAAATCCCTAAATCGGGAAGTTTCAAGCCCTAGAATTTTCAATTTCTCATAATACATCAAATTGATCAAATTAAACAACATAGATCATGTTTATAACATCCCCCCAATAAAAACCGATTGATCAATTGCAAGAAAACAAGCTTGAATCATCAAAAACCCCCAAAATCCATTGGTTCGAAATTATCCCCAAAATGCATGATTTAATGCATGAAACTTGAAAATAAAAGCAAAACGAGTGGCAAAAAGGTCTTACCGGCCTTGGGAGAGAAAAACCTTGCAAAAAGAATGGAGGAAAATGACAAAAAATTGGATTGAAGCCTTGACCGAGTCGTATAGAGAGAGAGAGAAAGTTGAAAAAACTTTTGAAAAGTGAGTTTGAACACGTGAAAATTAGTTTTTAAAAAATTCTCTACACGATTTTCTATCAATCGAAAAATAGATTCGATTGGTTGAAAATGCTTCGATTGATCCAACACCAATCGAGCACCGATCGAAACAGACAAAAGCTGACCAAAATTTTTAATCGCAATTTCGATCGATCGAAAAACAAGTTTGATCAGTCGAAATTCTAGAAAAATCTGATTTTTGAAAAATACAGCATTTTTACACAAAAACTCCTCAAAGCATTGATTTTTAAAAATAAAATGCATGAGTATGAGATGAAATGCTTTTCAAAAACACATGTTTTGAACCCAGATTTCCCAAAATTAAGATTTTCATTCAAGACCTTTATATTTTCAAGCATTAAACATGTTTTGCAAAAAAAAAACAAGGAATTTTCAAACTTGGTTGGCCAAACCAAAATCACACACCATAACATGTACAAAGTTTAGCAAAGAGTAACTTGTGTGGTGTGTGAAACTAGCAAAAACTTGAGATACATGTGAGGTGATATGTAAATAGAAATCAAGCACAACGTCTACAAAATTCATCACATAGAATTTGAGAGAGACTATCACCTAAAGAGTTACATCATATAACTCCCACATCTCTTAGAATAAAAGCTTGCAATCATGTAAGTTTCTTAATTTGCCTCATATTGTACACACCAATTTTAATTGAGCAAAAACTTATTAAGATAGCTGGGATAATGTAGACACCAATTTTATTTAATTGATTTAATTATAGTCCAATAATGTACACACCAATTTTAGCATTTAAACCAAGGTTACACCTTATATTCTTTTTGTGCATGTGCTACACTTTCTTTAGCACAAAATCTTACGATATGCACTAAGGTGTTCATGATTGGCTAGTAAACAGTGGTGAGATGGTTATTTATGCCTTTCTCAAAAGGTTCAAGTTCGACAGTCAAAGACATGTGACTTCAAGATCAAGACAAAGTGACTATAAACATCTTCCCCCACACAACATGCACTACAAAGCTCAAACTAGTAAAGTGCAAGAAATAAGCTCATCAACGCTAAATAAGATACATAGACATATTATGCAAAAATAAATTGGTCAACCTTGATTTCAAATCCAATAAAATAATGCAAAACACAATTTGCTTCCCTTTTTCCTTTTTTATTTTTTATTTTTATTTTTATTTTGAAAAGTAGAAACAAAAACAGTCCTAGAATGTTATGCAATGCAAGTCCTAGAAACAAAGAAAATAAAAACCAAAGAACAATGGTCACAAAGAGTAGAGCAATGAAGCACAAGGACCATGTCAGAAAGACTTAACTAGATTGAGCCTTTTTCATCCAAAAATTTTTAGATGCACCATGACCATTGGAGTTCTTATTCACATGGGAATGATTTCCAACTCCAGAATTGGAATAAAAGTTTAGAGCCTTTACCAATTCATCGATGAATACCATAGGATCATGTGCTTGAGGCACAAGTACTTTTGGTTTGTTTACTCGCTTAGCAGCTTGCAGCTTGTAACAATTTGGATGTATGTGCCCAAACTTTCCACAAAAATAACAAACCCATGCAGACTTAACTTGCAACTTGCCTTTGGGAGGATTAGGAGCCTTAAGTTTAGACTCTTAAAGATCAACCCTAATCTTCCTAGGAGGTGTAACATCTACAGATTTAGCAGCCTCACTCACAGAGGGTTTGACAACCTCACTCACAGGGGGTTTAGTAGAAGGAACAAAAATTTGTGGAATAGGGTTCAGGCACAGAGATGCTTTCTACAAAACCTAAGCCAGTTTTGTCAGAAAGAGACTTTTGAACACTCAGCATGTGATCAAGTTTGGAGCTTGCAAACCTATTAGTTTGTTCTCTAGCAACAGATAATTCAAGTTCCTAATCTTAACTTTATCAAGTAAAAGCATATTCTCAGTTTTCACATTGTTCAAAAGTTCATTAGCATCAAACAGTTTTACAAGCAAATTTTTCTTATCAAGCTTAAGAGATGCAATTTTCTTTAAGCTTAATTCAACACTCATAGCATCCTTTGCAGCAACTTTGCAAAGTTTATTGTAGGCTTCTTGAAGATCTGCATCCTCAAAGAGTTCCCATCAGCAGGGTTCTCTTCAACAGACAAGCTTTCATTGACTACAGCAATAGCAGTGAAAGTAATAAAATTTCCATCATCATCAGAACCGGACTTATCATTGAAAACTTCATTATCACTAAGGGTTACAGCCATAGCCTTACCCTTAAACCTCAAGTATATAAAACATTCAGATTTCATGTGACCGTACCCTTGACATCCAAAACATTGAGGACCCATAGAATTATTAGAAGATTGACCTACTTTTTCTCTAGGTTTTTCAGTGTTGTTAACCTTAGTAAGATCATTCTTCCTAAAGTTTCTAGATTCAGCAATGTTTTTACCTCTTGCCCTTATGTTGTTGTTTCTAAGGAAATTCCTAAAGTTCTTGGCAAGGTAAGCAATCTCTGTAGCAGAATGCTCATCATCAAATCCACCAACATCAATATCATCAACTGACTTAAGAGCTATTGGTTTGGATTTGCTAGTTTTTGGTAGGTCCAACTCATAGGACTAAAGAGATCCTACAAGTTTATCAACAGGGATAGAGTCCACATCCTTGTTCTCAGCGATGGCAATCACTTTGGGTCTAAAATCTTCAGTTAAAGATCTAAGAATCTTCTTAACAATTTTAGGGTGATCATAGATTTCACCCAAGTTGTATGCAGAATTAACAATGTCATTAAGTTTAGCATAAAATTCATCAAATGATTCATCATCAGACATCCTAATGCTCTCAAATCTAGATGTTAATTGCTGCAACTTATTAATTTTGACAGTCTTTGTGCCTTCGTGCACAATCTAGAAGATATTCTAAGCAGTGTGAGCAACTTCAACATTAGAGATTCTCTTAAATTCCTCTATAGAAACAGCATTAAAAATAGCATTCATAGCTTTGCTATTGAACACGGCTGCTTCTTTTTGAGAAGTTTGCCACTCACTAATAGGAGTAGTGGGCTTCTCCCATCCGTATTCAATGGAGTTCCTGACTCTCTCATCAATTGATTTTAGGAATGCTTTCATCCTTACTTTCCAAAAAGCATAATTATTCCCATCAAAGTGAGGTGGAATAACAAGAGAATGTCCGTGTTCCATGACAACAGGGGTCAAGGATCAGCTCAGAGATCAAAAGATCTACAAAAAGAGAGCTACCTGCTCTGATACCACTTGTACGTTTGTAGACCCCTTAAAACACAATCAGATTAACCTAGTTAAATAGTCAAGTTATTACTTAGATCAAATTTCAAATTTAGCTTAACATAATCATATAATCATATCAATATAAAGTGCGGAATATAAAGAACACAAAGATACGATGACCCAGGAAAACCAAACCAGTAAAAAACCTAAGGAGAATTTAACCTAGCTATCCTCATGGTAAAACTGAATTCACTATGAAAGAATCGAAGTTTTACAATAGCGACTTAGACCACCAACATCCTATTGCTACCTCATGTAGAAAACTTACTGACACGACCACGTGCAAGCTCCGAGACCACGGACTCATTTTTCTTGGATTCTCCAGCAAGTACAAGCACTCCCGCTTGTATATCTTTAAGCTCTTTGGTGCAGCAATTGAATGATCATCAAGTTATCAATGAAATCTCCTTCTTGATAATCCTAAGCATGTGTAAAGGCAACCACCTATCAGATCTCACAAGAGATTCACAAACACAGCAAATAGAGCAACCTCAAAAACGTGGCTAGGGTTTTCCTTTTATAACTAGGGCAATACATAAAACCCTACACGTCATATGGGCTTAGGGCTAAGTTGGAAATTCTGCAGAAAAAACATTCTACCCGACTTTCGAATGGTCGAGTCTAATTCTCGATCGATCGAGTCAAACCAAATTGCACAATGAATTCTGCAGCAACTCGATTCCAACTTTACATAAATTTTGAGCAAGTCTAAAACAAGACTAAAAACCTGTTTTGATCATGGTTTGCCAACAATACAAATTAGAATTCTAATACATTAGTTCCTAAATACTTAGAACCTAACACTATTATTCATAGTCTGGCACATCACAGTTGTAACAAAGTTGCAATAAAAACTAGATTTTCTCATTTGAACTAGATAACCGATCCAACTCCTATTCATTTTAGGTTTAATGTTGTATTCTTCCCTTGTATTTGGGCTAGCTAGACTGGCCCACAAACCTTCTCTTTGGTTGGTGAGGCATGGGCCCCTATTTGGGCTCAGTTGGGTCTATTTGGTGAAGAAATTTTCTGGGCTTCTAATCCATGACGTTTTGTGAATGTACAGTAAAGCCCATGAATAGTATTAAAAAGTGTAATAGGCCCATGAATAATAGGAAAAATAAGTTGAATAGTAAAAAAAACTAGCTTTTTAAACGCACACTTAGGCTTCTTTTCGAGATGGCCTAGTGATGACACTTGTTGGGTTTTGTCACCCATGTCGTATAGTGAAGATGGTGGGCCTTTGTTGGGTTTGCTCGCCTGCGTCATGGAGGGAAGGATATTGGTTTTTTGTTAGGCTGGTTGGTAAGGGAATCAATTTCATACAGGAAGCCATTTTGGTGTACTATTTCGGGGTTATTTGCTATATATATGTGTGTGTGTGTGTGTGTGTGTGTGTTTACTTCGTATTTATTTATGTAAGTATGAATTTAGGAATTTTTATATTTATCAACAAAAAATTTAAAATCCACATATTTTATAAGTCTAAATATTAGCCTAAGGACATTAACAAATATATTAGCTTAAATAACATGTTTTTTAAAATAAATAAAATAATTCAAGATTTTCACTTTTTTTTTATTGTATCGGCTAAAACACTAATATCGGTCGAAACATTGGAAACATGTGCAATACAGACCGAGTAGTTTATTCAATACATTTTTAAAAAGTACTTATACCAATTTAATGACCGATTTGGTATATTTTCCAGTATGACTAATACCGGTACGATATTGACTTCTCTGCTTAGTAGCCCAAATCATATGGAAAGTGTGGATTTTGAATTGGTTAAGTTGGCCCAACCCATGTGGTGTGGGGTAGATTTAAAGGAGTGCAATTTATATTTTTTTTAAAATAAAATAAATAAAAACCTCAACACTCTCCTACATCTACGTCGAAATTGAATAAAAATTGTTAAATGTGTTGTATGTTTGTTAAGGTAGGAAATTATCAAATACTATAATAACGGCCAAAAAACAATAAAGAACGTAAGACAACATATTATGGACCCTACCCTACTGTGATCTTCTGGATTTATTATTGTCAAAATTATCTCAAACTTCGTCCACAGTTCAGAATGAGGAAACTTCCATAAAGGAGGTTTTTCCTTCATTGACCACAAAATATTGTGGAGCCTCTATCCATAGAGTATCATCAAATATCAATAATGCTACCATAGTACTATGTGGGATTGATTGAACCCTGTACATTTTATACAATAAAAAATTTACCAGTTAAGTTAATTAAAATACATAATTAAATAATGTTATTGATGAATAACAAGACTTTTGATGTAAATGTATATAACTTTATTTTGCTTGGATGGGAGAAAAAATGATGAAGGATGTATCTAATAAATTTGTATTAATTATTAGTAACGTGGAATTAAAAGTATCTAAGAAACATTAAAGTGTATGAATATTTATTTTTATTTTATTTTAAAGATAATTCAATAGTTATAATCGAGAAGAAAGAATTTGAATCTTAGATATTTTTGTTAAAAAAACCAAAATCAATATTACTATCAAACAATTGAGCTACAACATCTTGTCGTATTTGAATGTTTATTACATTAACCTAAGTCATGCAATTATAAATTGCATCCATAAGTGAATTTGAAAAAGAATGTCTAAATTTACTATAGACTCTTAGTAAAATATGTATAGTTTATTAAAAAATTTAATAATATCAAAAATAGTAATTGTTTTTTCTACTTCACTTCAACTCATCTGTCAAATGACTACCTGTGGGCCAAAACTATAATTATGATTTCTCTTCTAATTTTCCTTCCTCCTTTCTCCTTAATAATTTTGGGGATTAAACCTAGATTGAAAATCACCATCCATTCCCATTTTCCATCTTCTTTGTTTTTATTTGTACAAAACAAATGAAAATCTCAATCTTTCACCTTTGTCCTCAAAGCCCCCCAACCCCTATTTTTCATCCTCTCTAAAACTCCACCAATTGAACAAACCCTAAAAGTGACTCCGCTTTTCTAGAGATATGGCGTCTATAAATGTGCGGTTGATAGCATTTGATAAGGCTTCAGGCCAGTCATCTAGAAGATTCTTCTGGTGTCCAGGATTTTTAAAGCATAAGCTGTAAGAACATGAAAAATATCCAAAGAACCAATCCATAATTGTCGGTGATGCTAAATGTGTGATTGATCAGGAAATCAGAAGATTTAATTTTCAGGTGATCGAAGATTTTTTAAGCATAATTTAGTCAAGTCCTTATGTAATGTTTACTCTTTATTATATACTCACCGTACACACAAATATGATTTCAAAAATTTTTTAAAAAAAAAAAAAATTCTAGAACTCAAGTTCCATGCAATTTTTTTTATTTTTTATTTTTTTTATATAAAGTTTGATTGCCCCATACATATAGCTGCGTTCAGGGAGCCCTATAGTGGCATTTTAAAAAAAAAACTTGAGCTCCATGAACTTAAGTTCCATGCAAGTTTTTTTTAAGTTTGATTGCCCCATACCTATAGCTGCGTTCAAAAAGCCCTATAATGGCATTTTAAATGGAACTTGAGTTCCAAGCAAGTTTTTTTATTTATTTATTTTTAGTTTGATCGCCCCATACCTATAGCCGCATTCAGGGAGCCCTATAGTAGCATTATAAATGGAACTCGAGTTCCATGAACTTGAGTTCCATGCAAGTTTGTTTGTTTGTTTTTTTTCTTTTTTTTCTTTTTTTTTTTTAGGTTTGATCGTCCCATACTCGATTTTCCACAAATTGAGTTTTACATTGAAACTCGATTTTGAGAAAATCAAGTTTCAAAACAGGAGCATTTCTCTAATTAGTTTAGGAAAAATGGCAAAATGCTGGATTTTTTGCACGAAAAAGGCAAAGGCCAATTTTCTCCATAATAAAATTTTCCCATTTTCTTGCAGAGGCTGTGCCGTTGTAGTGGCCTTATAAATCTTAATTTTCTCTTTATTTTTTTCTTAATCCTTTGTGCTCTTGTTTTCTTGTGTTATTTATCTTTTCTTGTGAAAGAAACACACAAGAAATTCATGGCGATATTAAAGCAGTATATGTTAAAAGGGCCAGTTTAAACCCCAATATTGAATACAACGGATTTATTAATTTGTTGCCAATTAGACAATTATGTCATTGCAATTACCATGATTTAAATCACAACCACAGCAAGTACCAACTCTGTAAATAAAGTGATAAAACATTATAAACATACAAATTTGAAGACAAAGTGAAAAACTAATGGAGAACAAGAACAACTCCAAAGAAGGCAATAATTCACCATGTCAAGGAAGGGAGAGGGGCAGTGCTTCCCTTTCTCTCTAGAGGTTTCAATCAAGGCTTTCTCATTTTGTGACCAAAACTTTAAGTAATGAAAAGAGGAGACTTCTCTTTCCCTTTTTTTTTCCCTTCTACACTGTGGCAAAGCCTTAAAATTTTTTTGGATACCAAGCTAAATATCTTTGCAAAAAAAAAAAAAAAAAAGTCTTGACATGTCTAAAAATATGCAAATTGTGGGTTCTAGCTAGTTAGCTCAACTAATAAACTCTCTGATAGTTGAATAAGAGACAAAGATACCAAAAATTAATTAATGTCTTGGTCTGATGATAAAGAGCTATTTTCATAAGCGGACGCCATAAGTTGAAACTATATATATATATATATATATATATGCAAATCAATTTAATAAAAATAGAATATAATTAAATTATGTATGATATACATTAAATTCACTTTAATTTAATGAGCTATGTATGACATAAGAGTAATTAAAGGGAATTAAAAAAATATTAGTCAACTACACAAATGCATTGCATGTATCTAGGGGGCCATTATTAAAATTTATGTCCAAATTTTTTTTTTTTTTTTTTTTTTGTTATACCAAAAATACAAATGGGATGAAGCATTTTCGAAAAGTCAAGGGAGGTCATGGCTACCTTGTCATTAGGTAAAAATTATTAAATTTTGTTGGTTTTTTTTTTATTTTAATAAGAATTTGTTGTATGGGTGATTGTTCCACATTGCTTAAGAGAGTGTGTTGTGTGTAATATAACTTGCCATACCCTCCCTTAAAAGTTACCATGGCTTTTGAGTGGAGTTTATAGTATGCATTTGCGTTAGAACCTATTTCCCTCTCCTTGTGCGTGTGTGTATATTTGTTTCTCTAAAAAAAAAAGGTTGATTGTCTTACATTACTTAAAAGAGTGTGTTATATATAGTATAACTTGTCACACCCTCCCTTAAAAGTTACTATGGCTTTTAAGTGGAGTTTGTGGTGTATCTTTGTATTAGAACTCATTTTCCTATCACTTGTGTGTGTATTTGTTTCTTAAAAAAATTTGTTGTATGTTTGTATAGGTAGGAAATTATCAAATACTATAATAACAGTAAAAATAAATAAATAAATAAAGAATGTATATGTCCAAACAAAGAAATAAAGCATGTACATATTGGAAAAAAAAAAATTAGTGAAATCTTTGTGAGATATATATATATTATTTATTTATTTATTTTTGTGTATTTATTTATTTTATTGATAATTTGATAGTTATAATGAAAAATGAGGGATTTGAACTCTAAATATCTCTCAAGAAAAACTAAGGGCACGCTTGTAACGGGAATTACATATGAATATGAATAGGTATTATAAGGAATAAAAAATAATGTAATGTAAAACTTATTACTATTCATTTGTTTGGTGACAATACAATAATAGATGAAGACAATGAAATGAAAAATTTTTAAATTAAACTTAAAATATATTTTAGGAAATATCATACTCATATAATTATATTTCCTTAAAAAAAATAATATTTTTTTTAAATTTGAAAGAGAGATTAGTTATTTTTTATGATTTTTTTTATTTTTATAACTGTTATGTGCATATGGAAAGTTTATTTATTTAAAAATATATTAATTTTAGAAATTAATACACCTATTAAAGAATAGCTATTACAGCCCTTTTAAAGATGAATAGTTATTCCTTATTTTTAAAATTGACTATTCATAAGAAATGACTATTCTCTGTAATATAAATATAACAAAACTATTGAATAACTAAACTATAAGAATAACTATATTACATTACAGTGCCTATTACAGTCTATTAAACGTACCCCAAAAGATGTTACTACCAACCAATTGAGTTACAAAACACTTGACTTGTTTTGAATGTTTATTACATTAACTTAAGTCATGCAATTATAAATTGCATCCATAAATGAATTTGAAAAAGAATGTCAAAATTTACTATTGACTTTTTGTAAAATATGTATAATTTATTAAAAATTTTAATAATATCAAAAATAGTTTTTTTTTTCTACTTCACTTCAACTCAAATTGTCAAAGGACTACATATGGCCAAAATTATAAGGGCAAGACTTAGGTACAGTACTTTAGTACTGTTAATTAGATTTTCCTCTTAAAATTATAGCATGTGACTTTTTTCCTTATGAGATGAATGTGTGTTTTTTAATTAAGTAGTCACATAGCATAATTTTAAGAAGGGAATCTAAGAAATAGTACCTAAGATATTGTACTAAAGTTTTGTCAAATTATAATTATGATTTCTCTTCTTATTTTCCTTCCTCCTTTTTCCATAATTTTGGGGATTAAACCCAGATTGAGAAATACTGTGCATTCCCATTTTCCATCTTCTTTGTTTTTGTTTGTACAAAAAAATTGAAAATCTCAATCTCTCACCATTTTCCTCCTGCGCCCCACCTCCTATTTTTTTATCCTCTCTAAAACTCCACCAATTGAACAACTCAAAGTGACTCCACCTTTCTAGAGATATGGTGTCTATAAATGGAGATGGTGAATTGGATCGGAAAGTACGTTGAAATATTAAAATTTCAAAACTTATATTAAAGTTAGAAATTTTGAGTGAACTATAAATTCCTCTTTTAATCATACCAAATTTCTTTTGAAATAGTGAGGAAAGAACACAAGTGCACACTCACAATTGATGGGAAAATACTTACCACTCAATCAAGAATACAAATGACAAATCCGCTGTTTCACTTTTTGTATTCCACTTTATATTTATTACACCAATCACAACTTGTCATATATTTATTTAACTTTCCTTATAAAATAGTTAAAGTTTAAAAAAAAAATGATAAGTTGTAATTGTTAGAACATAAAACAAAATATAAAAAATAGTACAGAAAATTTATATTCCTTAAAAGAAGTCACCCAAGTGATGCATCGTAAAGAATAGAAATGGTCACCACTCTAAAGAATCTACCTATGAGATACATAGCAAGAAACTTGGAAGTTATTGAAATCCACCAAAATATAGTTTAATAAAAAAGAAATTCTTCTTCTCACAAATCAATTGCTGAATAATTAAAAATAACAGTCGCACTATTCTGATTTGCATCCACAGATGAGTTAGGACTTATATATATAATAGGATCCACTTGGAACAATCTTCTAAAAATAAGTAATGACACATTTCTAAAGAGTAAAATATTGAATAAAAATTAGTGACTTAACCAAATGCTCAAAACACACCTAACAAGACTCATTAACAAGACTTTGGAATTGGAAAATATATTTTAGAAAGCAAATAGACATAACTAAAAGTAAGATAAGTCAAATTCCTTTTTTTTCTTTTTTCTTTTTTCAATTGTATTCTTCCAATCCAAACAATCTGTAAATGTTGTGTGAATATATATAAACTAGGGGTGACAAAATTTGACACGACCCGCAAACCCGACACGACACGACACGAAATTAGCAGGTTATGGGTTGAGTCTTAACGGGTTCGTGTCATATTCGGGTTGACACGGCTGACCCGTTTAATAAACGGGTTGGGTTAGTGTTGAACATATAGAACCCATTTGACCCGTCTGACCTGTTTAATTAATTGATATTTTACCAATATACCCTTCAAATTCTAGGTATATAAACATATTAGTTATTGTGATTTATTTTCTTTGACATATTGTGATTGATTATTTGTGATATTGGGATATGTTTAGTTTTGAATGATTATTTGTGATGCAATTACTCGTTAGTTCTGAATTTTATATTAAAAATATTTGTTTTTTCATAATTTTTTTTTTCATTTTGATAAAATCTTATAAACAGGTCGACACGACTGACCCGTTTAATAAATGGGTCGTGTTAGGGTTGATGAATCTTGACCCGTTTAATAAACAGGTCGGGTTAGTGTTGATCTATGTAGTCGAATACTCATGACTTGACACGATACGAACCCGACACGCCAACACGAATTGCTACCCCTAATATAAACTTTCTTTTATTATTCACAACTTGAAATAGGAAAACTTTTCAGGTGTTTTCTTGAAGGTAAAAATATATACTTATCACACTGCTCTCTATGTTGGGTTGTTATTGCACTTCGGGAGTATTCTTCCTCCTCATATAAGGAGTAGGCTCTACACGTGAGACCTACCATGGAGCCTATCCCTCTATAAGAGAGAGGAAGCAATGCTTCAGGAGCATACAATAAATTTCCCTCAATGTCATCGTTGTCATGGTGGGGTGGTAGGTCACTTGTGATACTAAGCAAGATATTGGAATTGTTAGGAACATATTTATGAGAAATATGCTATCATTTTTCTTTTCTTTTCTATTCTTTTTAATTTTTTAAGACAGGCCAAATACTATTGAGTATTGCAGACGTTAATTAACTTAAAACCTATAAAACTCACTCATCAAAGGAGGGGAAAAAACATTCTTTAATAAATATATTCTCCAAAGTGAAAGGAAAAGGGAAAAGAAAACTTTGGCTACAATTTCAGATAGTTGTTAAATTTCATATATATATATATATATATATATATATCACACTTTCCCAACCTTTTTATTTTTATTTTTTGGGTTGCTAAAGTCTGAACTCTAAACAAACAAATATAAGAACAAAACCTTTTAGGGAAAAATACATTTAATAATAAGGTTTAATTTTTTATTAGATGAACCATAAAATACATTTAATAATAAGGTTTTATTTTTTATTTGTTCATGTTGATGAGGCAAGGAGCATGGTAGTGAGATTGGAATTAAGAGAAAGGCAATGGAATTGATTTGGGAAAAATCGATGGAGGAGAAACAGAGAACAAAGAAATGTATAGACCCTTTTTTTGGTTTAGAGATAGGTTTAGAATGTTATAAATAATGGATAATAAATGAAATCCTAATCAAAATATCAACATTAATGAGTGTCTTTTTTTTTTTTACCACTGGATCTACTTAAATCCAATGATTTAGAAAATGTATAACTCTTTAAAGTTACATCAGATGTAACTTGAACTCATCTATATATATATATATATATATGAATTGGAGTATAATTTTAAATAATATTACACCACCTAATATTTTTTAATTAGATGTGAATTTCAATAAATCTACCGTTTGATTATATTTTCTTCGTATATTCTTCATGCTTACAAATTTAAAGATGATCAAAGATCAATAATCATGTCATCAATCAATAATTTAAATTTAAGTTTTTGTAGTTAAAAATAATCCATAAAAGATGAGTTTATGGATTTAATGGTAAATTACATCCGATTAGCATGAAAATTCGCATGCACGTAATTAAGAACATATTGAACATGTAATTCAATGGTTGGATTTTTAAAATATGAATTCAATAACAAGTTATTAGGTATTATAACATTACTTAAAGTTATATCATGTGTAACTTGAACCCAGTCCTATACGTGTGTGTGTGTACACACACACACACACACACATATAAGGTTAGGTTGAAGTTATACCTAGTGTTACCCACAAGAGTTGCACCTTTTTTACACCATAGATCTCTTAGAGATCTATTGGTTAAAAAAAACATCATTACCCATATTATCATTAAATACTTACCTAATTAATAGTATATTATTATTACCACTGCACACCCTTGGCGCGATGGTTACTCCTAATATTTATGGGGTGTGGGGGGCAATGGTCAGGCTTCAAGTTTCCTGGAAGGAGCTTCACACACACATACACTTAGATTATTTTAGAAAAGAATTTCTATCTTGTATAAAAAAAAAAATATATATATATATATCATATTATTATCTCTCTCCTTATTAAATACTTCATGAGTCTCTAAAGTCTTCACTATAATCCCCTATTTTTTGGCAATTCCTCACATGATTCTACTGTCTCCCACTTTCTATGCTTTCTTTCAATCATTGTATTCTTTAGAGAGAGAGAGAGAGAGAGAGAGAGAACCAAACAAACAAACAAACCTCCTATGAAACTGTTCAAGATATAAATGAAAAAACAAAGCACCGGCATGGCAGTATGTTCTTTTAAATCTCTATGAAATCCTATTACACCCAATTTCATTCTATGATTTGGCATTGGGAGTGCTACAAAATTTTCAACAACCAAAATGAGATAATTTTCCACAACAGCGTGGTTTCTACAGGCCATCAAAGATCAAAATAAATTTGAGTGAAGAGAACTAATTGTTACTGAAAGTACACTTAGTATGTAAAACACTAATGAATGTTTAGACCCTCAATTTCAAATATAACCAACATAAGCTTATACTCAAAAACTAAATGTGCGGAATAATAAGTACAAGCAAAAACCCAAACAAATAAACAACTCTACACCATAATTGATCACAACATAGCAGCAATTAAAAGGCAAGAGTAAGGGTTAGAGAGATTGATGCAAACACAAAGATAACACCGGCATTTATTATCGAAGAGGAAACCGAAAAACTTGGCAAAAAACCTCTCTGTCGCCTTCAAATCAATGAAATGTTCTACTAAAGAATAAAGTTGGGATACACAAATAGCAATAGGCCCTCCAAGCCACCCAATGCACCTAAGCTCTCCAAGCTTCTTGCTTCAACAAGGTTAAGCCTAATCGTGTCTTCTTTAGCTTTTCGAATCCTGCAATAAGACCATTGCATCAACCAAGTAAATTGGTCATCTTTGAATTGCTTCCCAAGCACCAAAATACCTCCTCACTAATTTGGGTATGGTGAGATAAGGATTTGGCTAATGAACCTTTCAATGATATGTCAATGGAGAGGGTGAGAGTAGAGAAATTTGGAGAATCAAAAGTCTAAGATTGTGGATGAGTCAATCTTGGTTTTCTTTAGGGTTTTTGCTCTCTACATTTCGTGGATATATGGGTATTTATAGTAGGGTACGTGAGGAATGTGAAAAGACATTTTTTTGCAAAACAGGGCATTCTAGCAACTCAGTCTCGCAAGTGGGATAAGTCACGAGATAACTACCAGGCTAAATGGTACTTTTTGTCCTGTAGTGCTTCAGCTGTCATGACCCTTCAGCTTCCTGCATGTTTCACACGTGTGGCATTTTGGCAAGTTGCTAGTCACGAGTCACTCACGAGATCCAGTCGCAAGAAACCTCTTGAATGCTCACACATTTGAATTTCTTCACACTCTCTCACACATAAGCCTTACATAATTCCCACCTAAATACAGGGTATTTAATTGCTAAATCACAAGCAAATTTGGCACGGAATAAAACCAATACATGATTGAATAAATTCAACCTTACAGTTACCAAGGTAGTGCAGACTGCAAAAGGCTGCCTGTTATGCTTTGGAGTTCTTTGGATTACTTCTGCCATCAATTCTAAAATTCCAAATTTGGCTGGACTTGAGAAAAGAAAAATAAAAGACTTTGGTTTTGGGTAGAACCTTTAAAGCTTTGATTATGTAAAATTTGATGTAAATGAATCTGCAAAATAGTTGCAAATATAGCAAATGATGAGGGAGGGATTGTGGTTTTGTTGGCCATCTCCTTTTGTTAATTGATAATAAAATATTTATTAAAAAAAAAAAAAACCAACAGAATCCAAGTCTAAGTCTAACAGATGATATAGTAGTCTTCTTCTAAAAAAAAAAAGAAGATGATATAGTAGTAGTTTAGCACTTTAGCCCATCCTTGTTTGTATTACCGGATACACTCATCTTTGTATTCATAGTTATCGGTATAGATTTGGCAAAAAGAAATTTCTTTTAAGTTTTAACATGATTGTAAATGCAATAAATAAGGGAGAGAGAAAAAAGACACCAAATTTAATTAAGCAAGCTCATGTGTAAAGTTTTATTTTTAACCATTAGATCTCTAGGAAATCTATGGTGTAAAAAAATGTGTAACTCTTGTGGAGTTATACCTTACATGTAAATAATTAATGCCGTCAATCTTTATTTAGGGGAATGGACTGAATAAGTAATGAAAATAGACGATCCTTAGTTTCATGGTTCTCAATACCATGTCCATCTCCGTGCTGGTATATGCATTGGGCCATCATTGCAAGGTTCAATGCAATTTCAATAAATAATTGATTGAAGGGAGAACTCACAACTCGGTCTTCATTCAGCTTATTCCATGTTGCACAAATCAAATATCTTACATTCTCACAAGCGTCTTCTTCACTTGCACTAGTTTCATTCATGTAAGATTGGATTGCTTTTGGGACATCACCTCATTTTAATTCTTAATGAGTTTTCATATATATAAAAATGAATTTTAGCCTATTTTAGCGCAAAGTATCCAAAAGATTTATCATGAAACTCTTAAGATTGTGTAGTCTGTGAACAAGGATCCCTGTGAAATTAATGGATAATCCATTTCATGGTATGAATTTTATTTCTCCCAAATTGTTTGCCTTTTATTCCATTTTAAGATATTAGAACATATAATCTTCTATGAAAAGTCAATAAAAAAATTCCTAACTTACCCTTTTTTTTATTTAAAAAATCAACATTCATCCTTTTTCTGAAGTTTAAATTAATAAAGTTATTTTTGAAAATTTTTCCATTTTAAATTAAACGTTAAATGGTGACTTCTTAAAAAGTTAGATTTTCTAAAAATGACTAATAATGTAGAAGGGGGTAGTATACTATTTTTAGTGTATATAGTATTTTCATAAAAAATATTAGTGTATATAGTATATCCTACCAAGTTATTTAAATTTTAAATAATGTGGTATTGGATACACTTTTATATTTATAATATTTAATCTAAAATAGGAAATTGATTCATTTGAACCTTTTTTTTTTATGAGAAATACGAGAGTTTCATTAACAAACGGATAAAGCATCTTGAAATACAAAAGATTCAATACACGATGAAGTTTCCTCAATCCAAGTAACAAAATTATCAATTCTTTTGGCATGATGTGCCGAAGTGTGTGCTGGCCTGTTTCCATGTCGCCTAACATGTCGTATTTGTGTTCTTCGAAAACCTTGCGAGCTGTGATGAGTGCCCTGTATGACATTGTAGATGCTAGCCAGTGTTGTGGATGTATCAGTGAGAGTAGTGGTTGAGTCTGTCTCGAAGATGACATCTTGTAGTCCAATATCTTTGGCAAAGGAGACTGCTTCGTCCATGGCTTTGGCTTCAGCTTCTAGTGGTCCCAACGGAAGTGGCATGCGCTTACTCAGAGCTGCCAACACCGAGCCCTCATGGTCACGTACCACAACACCAATTCCCACGGACTTGGTGATTGAGAAGACAGCTGCATTAGTGTTAATCTTGTACCACGGGTAGTCCGGCGGAATCCACCGTGTGTCAGGAGGTTCCTTATGTTGAGGTTTCCATAGTTAGGCAAGCTGGTAGTTCTCAAGTATGCTTCGGGCTTTAAGGATTATCTCTCGGCTGGATTGTCATGTGGCTCCATGTCGTGTTTTATTTCTTGTGTACCACATGCACCAAGCAATTGTGACAAAGAGCTCAAGCAGTTCATTTCCCACATGCTGTATAAAGATGAGATGCTGAATAAGGTCCACGAATTCCCTATAGTGTACGCCATGAGCGTCTATTGGTAGTCTTGCTACAGTCCAAGTCTCACGAGCTTTTGTGTAGTACCAAAAGAGATGTTCACTCGTCTCCTCGTCTAATCCACAAGCTTCACATAAGGCATCCTCCAGGACCCCACGATGACAGAGGTTCACCTTTGTGGGTAGTGCATTGTGGCTAGCTTTCCAAGCAAAATTTTTTATTTTGTTTGGAATGCTGAGACCCCAGATAGTGCGCCAGAAGTGGGTGTGATTAGGCCCATTGGATATTGTACACGGGTTTGCTTGGGGAGATAGGGATAAAGCCACCTTGTATGCACTGTTAACTGTGAATATACCCCTTGGAGTGTAGGCCCAGATTATGCAGTCTCTAGTGTGATTTCGGCTCCTTGGAATGCCTAGAATTGCATTGGCATCAACTGGCAGGAAGAGTTGCCGGTTTCATTTGAAAGTTTACATGCCGTAGATGTTCCAAGATCATCTACAAGTCGTAAAATCATTGATGACCAACGAATTATGTTTGGATACTCTTCCAAGAAATCCAAGGCTTCCATTGTTATTGGATTTGTGACAAAAAAAAAAAAAAAAAAAAGCATGCACCAATATAGTTGGAGTTGAGCCGGAAATCCATGCATTCTCAATGCATTCTTGAAGGCTCGGTGTATATCCATTATAGTACCACTTTGCCTCCAACAAATAAGATCCACATAAATCTGCCCACTGAAAAATTTATAGTGGAACAATGAATTAAAGGTAGTAGTATAACACAATGTATTGAAGAAGAAAGTGTTGAGGATTAATATTAATCAATTTAAAAGTCAAGTCCATACCGCTTTTTTGAGGTATCTAATGATGTGGAATCTTTGTTCCTTAAGGGTATCAAACGCCATTTCATTAACTGAATTGTGAAGAGCAAGGAAGTATAATTTCATATAATTAGGGAGTTGATCCATCGCATTGATATCCCATCTAAAATCACAAAATGTATCCATAAGTCTATATGTCAAGAAAGCTTTGAAGCAGTTGAGGCATAGTCATTAATACCCGTAATTATATTATACGTCTGATGTATGCTTCATTCCTCTCATGGCATGTGAAACTCATAATTGTGGTACCCACATATTGTGAAAGGAATGATGTATATATCGGATGCATGAGATGTCTTCGTCATTATTACAATCCTCTCAACAGCATCCGTGAAAAGCTCAAATTCATGATATTCATCCAAAGTACACATCATAAACATCATCTATTGTCGTTATCAATGAATTAACCTTTGTTAACATTCTCCTACAATATCCAAACTGGGGCAGAAATATTTTTCCCGTTGTCCAAAAGAAATTCTCCATCAACCTATCCCTCGCAAATCTCAACTTCTCGGCAAGGGCTATGCTCTTCCACCACCTTTGTATGAATCAAAGAAGAATATATGAGTGTTTGAATGATAGTAGTTAATGCACTTTGTCACCTTTCAAATTAGGTAAATAAAAAAAAAGCTTAAATAGTTAAGAAATAACTTATTTGATATTTATTTTCTCGTGATGCTATGAGATTGAATTTTACATTGACACTTGGTTTAGATCGAATTGGTGGGCTGCTTATACCATGTTGAAATCCAATTCTGCAAGCTCAAGCAAGATAGGGTACATGTCTTTTCTGGTTCTGTATATGTCAATGAACCATCTTGCTTCCAACCTAAGCATCCTACAATGCAGTGGGATCTCCAAGGAATGGTTTATTATAGCAGCAAGATTTTTATCTTCATTTTGGTTGATATATTCTTCTAGATGTTTTGTTGAGAAATCTTTTGCTTCTTCCAAGATATTTTCACCTTCTATCGAAAGGAATGAAGCTTCTTACAGTGATAGCATACCTTTGGTATCTTCACAAAGGCATGCCTTGAAACTCCCTCTCCCATCCTTGAAACTATTGAAGACGTTTGCAATAAGCAACACTAGGAGTGTTAACATAAATGACAGGTTCGACATAAGGTAAAACTTCAGTCTATAAATTAGGAATTTCCTAATTAAATTTAATAAGTTGCATTGATCAATTCAATTCCACCAATGTTATATTTTTCAAGTATAATTAAATCCAACCTCATGATTTATTAGTTAATGCAATCGTATGGTTCAATTTAACGAAGAACTAAATTGTAGTACTTAGAGAACTGTATCCAAGTGTCGATATCCAATTGTGATTTTTTTCTTCTTTTTTTTTGGGGGGGGGGGGGGGGTGGGGGGGTTCCATAAATACCTTGAGAGACACCATATCGATGTTGTCTTAGGAGTCTAAATTTTAGAGCTGTGGCATGCATGTATCACCACAATGATCATTATTGTATAGACCATCAAATATTCTTTTCATTTCTTCCTCAAAGTGATAAGATAATCCCTAGTCTTTGCAAGATTTCCATAAGCTCGAGTTGCTCAAAAGGATCCACCACTTTGTGAAGCATCATCATCAATTTAGAATAAGTTTGTTTTTAAGTGGGCGAGACAAAAATAAGGTAGCCCATTTTTAGCGAAGTGTGGTCTGTCCGGTAATGTTTCTGGCTCTTATCCTGTGCAGCTTGTTAATTGTGGGTGACCTTTATAACCAAGGGAGTCAATACCGTACCGGAGGCTATACCGGTTTGGCCAGCGGTACGGTATATTTCGGATACCGGTCAATACCGGTGTACCGTTTCGGATTTACCGCTATTTTTTATATTTTTATATATATATGTATGTATGTATGTGTGTGTGTATTATAATAAATATAAAAGTTTACCATAAAACATTTCCTCAATTCAGAACTAATTATTCATGGTTTTAGACTTTAGTATCAATTAAAAGAAGAAAAAAAAACACAATATAAAATATAGAAAGCTTAAAAGTTACCATTGCATACTAAGAAAACAAATAATACTAATAAGTTAATGTAAATAAGTTACCATTCTGCCCTAACAAAAATTCAAAAATTACAAAATTTATAAAAAAATTAAAATTAAAATTAAAAAAAAAAAAAAAAAACTTTTTTCCGGTACGGGCCGGTACGCCCGGTACCGGCCGGTATTGCCCGAAATTGGCCGGTACGCCCGGTATTTTTTCCGGTACGAAACAGGGGGGTTTATGTACCGGTATGCTTGCCGGTACGAAATATTCCGGCCGGTACGGCCGGAACGGAACGGAATTGACTTCCTTGTTTATAACTCTTATAACTGTCTTTTTGTTTATTTTTTCTGTGTTATTTTATTTTTTCTTGTGAAAGAAATACACATGAAATTCATGACAATATTAAAATAACATATATTGAAAGGACCAATTTTGACACCCATTTAAATCACAACCACAGCAAGTACCAACTCTTTCAATAAAGTGATAAAATAATATAGACATACAAATATGATGATGAAATGAAAAACTAATAAAGAATAAATCCAAAGAAGACAATCTACTATGTCAAGGAAGGGAGAGGTGCAATATTTCTCTTTCTCTCTTGAGTCTTGAGATTTCGATCATGGTTTCCTCAAATTGTGACCAAAACTTTAGGGTCCATTTTGTTGGAGGGGTGGAAAAATTGGAGGATAGAAAATTGTGGGAGGATGAAAAAGTGGGAGGATAGAAAATATTTTAATTTCCCTCCTTGTTTGGTTAGAAGTGGAAAAGTGGAAAGATGAAAAAAAAAAATGAGTTTATATAAATTTACGCATATACCCTTGTGGGTACCATAGGCATGCTTGGCAACGTCCTAGACAAGCTTTTGCAACGTCCTCGGGACCTCGGGTATGCTTTGCAACGTCCTAGGCATTCGTGACAACGTCCTAGGTCGTCCTCGGCATGCTTGGCAACGTCCACGGACGGTGTCCTAGGAGTCCCACATCGAAGGAAAACCCCCCCACTTGCTGCCTTATAAGCTGTGAAGCGAAGGGAGTAGTGTACCATCAGTTTATAGTTATTTGAATAACTAAACTGATGGTACACTACTCCCTTCGCTTCACAGCTTATAAGGCAGCAAGTGGGGGGGTTTTCCTTCGATGTGGGACTCCTAGGACACCGTCCGAGGACGTTGCCAAGCTTGCCGAGGACAGCCTAGGACGTTGCCACGCATGCCTAGGACGTTGCGAAACATGCCTAGAACGTTGCAAAACATGCCCGAGGTCCCGAGGACCCGAGGACGTTGCAAAAGCATGCCTAGGACGTTGCCAAGCATGCCTATGGTACCCACAACCCTTGTTAAAAAATGATGTCCAATTAAAATTAAAAAAGTGATAAACAACCAAAAAAAAGTAATCACCTAAATTTATTAAAAAAATTTATATCCAAAAAAAAAATCACATCTAAACAAAAAAATAAATAAAAACAAAAACAAAAACAAATAAAAAAAAACAAAAACAAAAAACAAAAGAAAGCAAAAGAAATATATATATATATATATATATATATATGAGCACTTGATGAAAAATAAGCAAATCAAAAGAAAAAGAATTGAGAGAGAGAGAGAGAGAGAGCAACATTTTCGTCCAAAAATGATGCACAATTTTTCCCTCCAGTTTTCTCTCCATTTTGGAGAGAAAACTTTCTGGTGTACCCGGAGAGAAAACATGTAAGCCGCACAATTTATTTTCCTTCCCACCCAACCAAACATACTCTAAAAAAGTTTCCCTTCCCATTATCTCTCCAAAATTTTCCATCCACCCTATTTCTCCTCCAAACAAACATACCCTTAAGAAATGAAAAGAAATCACTTCCCCTTCCCTTTTTTCCCTTCTACACTCTTTAAGTCAAGGCGTTGCACATCATGTGTTAGTGGGGCAACATGCTTCAAAAATGAAATTTTGAACTAGCTTGGCACGTGTCCAATTCTGCTCCTTTAGTCATGTATTTTGTTAAATAAAAAAATTTTGTGCCACTTTCTGTATTACACTTTATATCCACCAATCATAACTTTCCATATATTTGATTTATTTTCTATTTTAAACTTTAATGATTTTTATAAGGAAAGAAAAAAGTATATGTGGCAAATTGTGATTGATGGAGTATAAAATAGAATGCAAGAAATAAGACAGAATTTTTATTATATTTTTTGGTTAGCGTTGCCTATCCAATTGTCCTACCTTGTTATATTTGAACCTTTTTTTTTTTTTATATAGAAGGTGTTATATTTGAACTGAGTGGTTCTAGAACTGCAACTTTGTCACAACTATGACATGACAGATTGTGAATGATTATCTATTACTTTCACATAAACGCACTATTTTTTTCTACCACTCACAATCGGTCACATCATAACTGTGGCAAAGTTGCAATAAAAAAAATTTGTGGTACTAGATTTTCTCATCCGAACTAGATGACCGATCTAGTTATTGATCATTTTGGGTTTAATGTTATGTTATATTCTTCCCTTGTATTTGGGCTAGCTAGAGTGGCCCACCAACCTTCTCTTTGGTTCGTATGGCGTGGGCCCTTCTTGGGCTCCTTTTGGTCCATTTGCTGAAGAAATTTTCTGGGCTTCTAACATATGATGTGTAGTGAAGATTTCGGATCCTTTTGGACTAGGCCGAGTGATGAAAGTTGTTGGGTTTTGTCACCCATGTCGTGTGCTGAAGATGGTAGGCCTTTGTTGGGTTTGGTGGCCCATGTCATGGAGTGAAGGAAATAGGTTTTTTGTTAGGCTTGGCGTGCCCAAATCGTATAGTGAAGTGTGGATTTGGAATTGGTTAGATTGGCCCAACCCATGTGGTGTCGAGTAGGTTTAAAGGAGTACATTTGTTTCTACTTATTTTCGGTCCCTTTAGCTGACTAAGCGGGTGTCTCTCAATGGGATTTTGCCATGTGGCAATTATTAAAAAAAAAAAAAAAAAAAACCTCAACTGCCCTCTCCTACATCTACCTAGAAATAGAATCAGAAATTATCTATATTTATACTACTATTTAAGGGGCTTCTCCTATTTGGATTCCTCATTTTTTATGTCTAAAATACCCTCATCATACCCATTTACAAGTTTTCAACTACCGGAGATAAATATGTAAATTAAAACTCTTACACTTTAAGACCCACAAACTCACGTACGCTTTGCAATTTCTATCTCACTTTTTATCTCTCATTCTTCTTCATATTGATGACATTTAGTTTAACTCTACATCGTCCTTTCTTTTTCTTTAGATTAAAGACATTTACTATCAAAGGCTCCAACAAATTTTTAGGTTCTATCTTTTGCAAGTTCTTCTTTGTTTTGTTTTCTTTTATTTATGATTGACTTTCTTTGAGTTCTACTTTTTTTTTCTTTTTTATGTGTATCATGTTAACTCTCTTTTTTTTTTTTTTCTTTTTTTATGTAATTTTGAAATGAATGGTTCCTTCATATACTCTACCACTATACTTCTTAATGAATTGTAATTTCATGTTGTAGGTATTGTGATCCAAAGACAGGGTTGCTTTATGCTACAAAAGAAGCATTCAAAATCATTCATGAATAGTTAAACAGTATGACTTCCCTTACCTCCTTTAGTAGCCTTTGTTTACATTTTTTTTTTTTTTTTTTTGAATTGAAATAAAAATAGTTACCATAATCCCAGCAGTTGGTTTCAAGTTTCAACGTTCAAACTTCAAAAGTACCCAACTTTGAAAACAGGAAAAAGAAAATAAAAAGCAACCATATATTCTGGTACGTTCTGGGTTACTTTCTTTTTTTTTTTCTCACGGTTTTTGGGTTTCTTGCTACAACTTAACAAGGTCAATTTTTGTTTTCTTTAATTTCCATCTTGCAGTTTTACTTTTTGATTGATATATTGCTTATATGTATATTGATTCTTATTATCAAAATATTAATGATCAAAATATAAATGATCAATTACTATTTCCTTCTCCTTCTTTACTTCTTTTTTTTTTTCTTCTTCGTATTTTTTTTCTTTTGAAGAAAGTTTTTTTTTTACCATCATTGTATATGTTTTTGGCGTTAAATTTTTTTATTTTTATTTTTAGGTATGTAGCAGCCTTGAGTTCTACTCTTCTTCTTCTTCTTTTTTTTCTTTTTTTTTTTTCTTTTTTTTTTTTTTTTTTTTTTTTTTTTTTATATGTATCACGTTAACTCCCTTTTTTTTTTAAATGGTCTGGAGCCAATATCAGCTTGCGTAGCTAAAGGAACCAATCCTTCCATTGATGTAGTCCTACTTGAAGTAATGTCTTCAATTGCAAATCTTGTTTGATTTCCAAGCAGTGGGTTTGTTACAGGATTTGAGCTGTGGTTATGTTAAGTAGAATTAATGTCATACAACCACAGAGGGACCAGTTTTTGAAAGAAAAGGCCAATTGATTGTATAGTGTTCTGAGAAAGCAGTTGAACCAAATTAAGAATATAGCCAGGGGATTGTGAATTAGATAGATATACCATCATCTCTATTCCCATTAAAAATAGGTTGTCAGTGCTCTGCTAACTTCTGATTCCAAATGCTGCAATCTGGTGTGTGTAATCTGCCAGTTAGGAATCTCTTGATTCCAAGTATTCTCCTATGGACCAGCTTGTTCCATCCTAGTAAGAATACCAATTGTACTTTGGATTTCACCTGGATCATTTGCTGTTCCGCTGCTCTCTCCCACATGAAAATGGGAATGTCCATGCCACCTTGGCTCACTTGAATCCTCATAGGCCTCTGTGTTGTTCACTAGAAATAGCTCTACGCAGAAATTTTGATAATAATCACAGTCCATGTTGCATTGTGCATCTGGTTCCCAATTCATACTAATAATATCTGCATTAGTCCATCCTCTATAGCCTTCTTCAACATCAACAAATCTTAGATTAGAGCCTTCTGGTGGCATCCAACATTCAGATTGAATTATATTTTAGTCAGATGCGGGGTTGGTATGGGACAGAGAGATTGGGGTGTTTGGTGGGTGAAGGTCATTGTTTGAGTCCATAAATAGATTGTTTCCCCAAAAGCTATCATTTGTTGGACTATTAGGATTGATGTGGCTAGCTCCTTGGTGATGTACTTCTAAATCATCTAAATTGGTTACAAAAAATCTATCAAATCTGGAAAGAGTAGAATAATGGTGTACCGTTGGGGGATTTAGAGGATGTGATAGTGTATTGGAATTCTGATTTGGAGGTTGGTGAGTTTGGTGTGCTGGTTGTGAGTGATTTTGGTTTGAGTGTTGCGGTATTGATTCTGTTTGAGATTGGTTGGGTTCAGTAGGATTAGGATTAGAATTAGCATCATACCTGACCCTTGTGGTCCTACGGCTTGGATGCCTATGAAATGCTCTAATATCATCAGTGTACATTACTTCCATAAGATCAAGAGCAAATTCCAAGGGGTATTGAACTCGGATGTGATAAGCTTGATCTCTTAGAAGTTCTTCTATATCAAACATGTTCATATGGCATTGTGAGCGAGCATGACCAATGATTCCACATCTTTTGCAAATCTTGAAGACTCGTTCATATCTACATTCCACCCAAGTATATTGCCCATCATCCCTTTTAAGAATGAAGCCAGCTATCAGTGGAAGCCATGGGTCAAGCTTAACCCGAATTCTCATAAATCGTATGTTTTATGGAAAGGTGGGCTGCCAGTCAATAGCCACAAATTCTCCCAACAAGTTTCCAATAAAATGAGCAAGATCAATATGATGATATTCTAGTGGGAGGTTGTGTATCTGTACCCACAGAGTGGCAGAGGTTAGATGTGTTTGGCTAAGTGTGAGGTTAGGTGTCCATCGCTCCACAACTAGTATAGCTCCATCAACAGACCAGGGTCCCTCTTGAAGAATGTACTCTTGATCAGATGGAAATTCACAATGTATTATATAAAAATTACCTTGTCTGCACACTATTCTGATTCCTCCTCTGAGTCTCCAAGCAGATGCTAGAATAGATTGCATCCTTCGTACAGAGAAACACCTTCTGTCAAGAAGGTAACCCACAATGCATTGTCTCCAAAACACTCTGTTGCGCTCCAAGGACTCTCTATCCAGTTGGATAACTGGACCCCTCCCCTCCTAAAAAATAAAAATGGCATTGTTTTCATGAACATTATGAACTCCCATTTCCTCATCATCTATCCAAGCCTCCAAATCACTACTATCACTCCATTCAATTTCTCTATTATTTTGGGTGTTAAAGGGAATGGGTTTGATGTTGGGTTTGGAGGTTTTTCCGTGGTCTTGTATAGCTAGAAATTGAGGTGGGTTCTGATTGTGAAATAGAGGTATATGATATTGAGAGGAACTATCCCGTCCTATCTCTTTATAAATACGAAGTGATATGCGTGATGCAGAGCCCCACGAATATTTGCATGGGAAGTCTGAATGAATAGCAGGTTGTAGTTTCAAAGTACTCGGTTCTTGGGTTAAGGGGTAAAGAAACTCCGGCCGGCAAATCAAACAAAAGGCAAAATAAGGGTATGAGAGTGAGTGGAGGGCAGAGAAGGGGATTGGTTTAAAGCTTGATAGATAGTGGAAATAAGTGATGTCATCGGAGAATTCTAGTGCGGTGGAAATTAATTACAAGCTAAAGGGAATGATCAGAAGACAAGAGCAGTGAACTTTAATTACAGACTATCTGTAGAGCTACGGTATTGAACTTAGGTTGAAATTGGGGATTTTTTTTTTTTTTTTTTTTTTTTTTTTTTTAAGAATAGGGGAATAAGATACTGCTAGGTAGATTGCAAAAGGTAACCATATGTAATCAGAGCATGAACGATCAATTGAGTTACTCCGATCGTAAGAAATTAATTTTAAGGAATAAATGTTTTAAGAATCTTAAGGTTTATAAACCCTAGGTCGAGCAAACAAAAAAAGGGAAATTGAAAAGGAAGGTGTACGGCACCGAGCTCCCTGGGCTTGTTGGACCAGTAAGGCCCACAAGGGCCCTACTTCCTTGGCACGCTTGGGCAAGAACAGTTTGGTCTTAGCCGCTCACACGTGCCTCCCAAAAGTTACGTCATCCTCCGAGGATACCTCCCCGAGAAGCTCAATTGCGCCCGGGGAACATACGGCCGAGCATTAGCGGCCGGGAGTTGTATCCGCCGAGCATCAGAGATTGGGAACCATTCCCAAGGCCACTCCCACCTAAACATCCACAAATCATCATCTGTATTGGACCTTCAAATGCACTAGCGCAAGCGTAATCATCACCATCCCACTAGCACCTCACTATAAATACAAGGATCTTGGGAAAGAAGAAGGTTGTTGAAAAAACTGGGGAGACAAGAGGGGAAAAAGAGAGATAGGTAAGGAGAGAGGCTCTCAATCAGTCTCAGTGAAGGAACGACCCAGTGTAGGAACTCTAGGCCCACAATACAAATAGATTGTGAGCCCAAACGAGTCGCAGCCCAGCAGCCTCGTTAGAAGGTCCGCACAATTGGCGCCGTCTGTGGGAAGCGCCTACAAAGCTGTAGTTCGACTGAGACCTGCATGTGAGACCATGTCTGGCAGACATCCGGGGAGTGGTGACGAAACCGGTTCGGTTGGGTCTTCTCGGGGATCCTCCTGGAGAGAAAGGAGGCAGAAGGGACGGGAAGACAGGGAGCGTGAACGAGAAGACATGTCCGGTCCAGGGGAGGGGTCGTATCAGACGCAACGGACAGCGACAGACGCCCCGGACCGCGGGCAGCTTGACGAAAGGGACCAGGAGATTGAACGGTTGCGTAGGCGGGTGAGAGAATTTGAAATTGAAGCAGGTGGCAGACAACGAAGGAGGGAACGAGATAACACCGAAAGGCGGACCGAGGAATTAGGGGGTCGCCGGGATGTGGGGGCCAGCCCTTCGGGATCCCATGGGCGAAGGGAGCGTTCACGTTCGCACGAGTCATACAATCACCGAGAGAGAAGGCATTCGCGGGAGCCTTATCATCGCCAACGCCGCTCCCGGTCTCACGATCATGAGGACCGGGGGTCGGACTCCCCCGAGGAGAGAAAACCTCGGAATGCAGCTATGGACAAGTTGAGCCGCGCCTTACGCAGAGTAGCAAGATCCCCCTTTTCAGATGAGATTGAGCGGGCCACGATGCCGAGAAAATTCCCGAGACCACCGTTTAACGTCTATGACGGAAAGACGGACCCGGTGGAGCACGTCAGCCACTACATCCACATGATGTCCCTGCATTCACATAATGATGCACTGATGTGCAAGGTATTTCCCTCCAGCCTTGGCCCAACCGCTCTTAGGTGGTTCAACGGACTACGGAAGAAATCCATATATTCTTTCGCCGAGTTAGTTCAGGAGTTCGGTGTTCGGTTCGTGACCTGCAGCCGAGTGCCGCAGCCTGTTGATGCCCTGCTATCAATGAAGATGGGGGTGGGGGAGACACTTCGCAGTTACTCCAGCAGGTACTGGGAGTTATACAACGAGATAGGTGGGGGCAATGAGAAAATCGCGGCAAGTACCTTCCGGATGGGCTTACCCGAGGACTCCGAGCTGCGTGAATCACTTACAAAGAAGCCACCCGAGGACATGAGGCAGCTTATGAGGCGTATCGAAGAGTACAAGCGCCTAGAAGATGATCGGCTGCAGAGCAAAGGTAAGGCCCCATTAATAAACCGTCCCCGGCAGGGAAATTTCCAACCGAGACCGCGGAAGGAATGGAGAACGCAGGAGCCATCCTGGCAGGCAGGAGAAGTTAATGCAACGTTCAAGGAACCAGTGCACCAGATAGTAGAAAAGATCAAGAATGAGCCGTACTTCAGGTGGCCGAATAAGATGGGCGGCGACCCATCGCGGCGGAATCAGAGCTTGTACTGCACTTATCACAGGGAAAAAGGCCATACCACCGAACAATGCCGGGTACTGAAAGATCATTTGGGGCAGCTGGTACGGGCCGGGCATCTGAAGGACTACGTGGTAAACCCCGGCGACCAAGGAATTGGCCATTTGGGCCGTCAGAAAGGCATCCCCCAACAACCGCCGCGCGGGGTAATCGAGATGATACTCTTACCCCCGTGGAATAATCCAGTGACAGAAAGAGGGGTGTTGACAGTAGCACCTGTGAAAGAGTCACCGGACGCGGGGCCGGCGGAGAAGAAAGCGAAGTATGGTCAGGGGGCAATCACCTTCGGGGAGGACGATCTAGAAGATACAATACAACCGCACGAAGACGCGTTAGTGATCACTGCTCGGATAAGCGGTTTCGACGTGAAGAGGGTGATGATAGATGCCGAGGCTGTTAGGGCCGAGGTTCAGCGTTTAAAGGAGGCAGGTGCAGTGAAAGAGATCTTCTTCCCAGAATGGCTTGCGAACACAGTGGTGGTGAAGAAGAAAAGCGGTAAGTGGAGGGTCTGCGTGGACTTCACAGATTTGAACCGAGCATGCCCGAAGGACCCATTTCCAATGCCCAAAATTGATCAGTTGGTAGATGCCACGTACGGACATCCGAGAATGAGCTTTCTGGACGCATTTCAAGGCTATCACCAGATTGCCCTGGCCGGCGAGGATCAGGAAAAGACCGCGTTCATATCTCCCGACGCCAATTATCACTACACCGTAATGCCGTTCGGCCTGAAGAACGCCGGGGCAACCTACCAGCGGATGATGACAAGGATGTTCCGTGACATGATTGGACGGACAGTGGAGATATATATAGACGACCTTGTAGTAAAAAGCAAACTGCAAACGCGGCACGTGGAGGACCTTCAGGGGGTATTCGGGGTATTGCGGCAACACAGGCTGCGCCTTAATGCAGGGAAGTGTGCCTTCGGAGTGGGGGCTGGAAAGTTTTTAGGATACCTGATCTCCAGCCGGGGAATAGAGGTGAACCCCGACCAAATTGTCGCCGTGCAACTCCTTAGGCCTCCGAGCAACCCAAAGGAAGTACAGGTGTTGACCGGGATGATGGCAGCTCTTAACCGGTTCATTTCTAGGTTTTCCGACCGTTGCCGTCCGTTCTACCAGCTCCTCAAGAAATGGAAGGGGTTCCAGTGGGATGCCGAGTGTGAAAAAGCATTCCAGGATTTAAAGGAGTACCTAACGCACGCGCCGATACTGACTGCCCCGGAGCCCGGAGAGGACCTGTTTATGTACCTCTCGGTGACCGACCATGCCGTTAGCGCCGTGCTATTGTGTGACCAGGGGAAGCAACAACCTGTGTATTACATCAGTAAGACACTAGTTGACGCCGAGACCAGATACTTGCCGTTGGAGAAGCTGGTTCTGGCACTAGTGCATGCAACCAGGAAGCTGCCGCAGTACTTCCAAGCCCACACCGTGTACGTACTAACTGAATACCCTTTGCAATCATTGCTAAGACGGTCAGACTTCATAGGGCGGATAGCGAAATGGGGGACCAGGCTCGGGGCTTTTGACGTACGGTATAGGCCGAAGACTGCTGTAAAGGGGCAGGTATTAGCTGATTTTGTGGCGGAGTTTTCACCAAGAGGCTCGTGCCAGATAGTCTGCCAGACAAGTCGCCGCTCATGGAGGATATATGTGGACGGCGCCTCTAGCTCCACGGGGGCTGGCGTGGGGGTCGTAGCTATTGGGCCCGAGGGGGTTCGCCTGGAGCATTCCTTCAGGTTCGGATTCAAGGCCTCCAATAATGAAGCAGAATATGAAGCCTTGATAGCCGGACTGAGCATAGCCTCAAGTTTGGGGGCCCAGGATGTGGAGGTATATTCGGATTCACGGCTGATTGTCAATCAGGTTAATGGCAGTTTTGAGGCCCGAGACCCTCGGATGAAGGCGTATTTGGAGCGGGTGAAGCAGATGATGGCCGGGTTCGAAATGGCGAGGGTCGTACAAGTAGCTCGTACGCACAACAGCCACGCCGACTCCCTCGCCACGCTGGCGTCATCAGTAGCCGGGGAAGGGGCATATTACTTGGAGGAGCTAGACGAGAGGCCACTACCTCGCCCCTGGAACATTCAGAACTTGAAGAGGTTCTACCATTAGAAAAACGCGCGTTCGGTCTGAATTGTACATTTGTTGGTGTTAATAACAGACGTTGTTGATACAAGACGCTGGCAAGAGGAGTTACAAATTTCCTAAGGACAGAAGCCTGTCTCTCGGTTCGATCCCTATCACCGAGCAGGTGGAAACCTGATATTTTGCCTAAGGACAGAAGCCTGTCTCTCGGTTCGATCCCTATCACCGAGCAGGTGGAAACCTGATATTTTGCCTAAGGACAGAAGCCTGTCTCTCGGTTCGATCCCTATCACCGAGCAGGTGGAAACCTGATATTTTGCCTAAGGACAGAAGCCTGTCTCTCGGTTCGATCCTATCACCGAGCAGGTGGAAACCTGATATTTTGCCTAAGGACAGAAGCCTGTCTCTCGGTTCGATCCTATCACCGAGCAAGTGGAAACCTGATGTTTTGCCTAAGGACAGAAGCCTGTCTCTCGGTTCGATCCCTATCACCGAGCAGGTGGAAACCTAATATTTTGCCTAAGGACAGAAGCCTGTCTCTCGGTTCGATCCTATCACCGAGCAGGTGGAAACCTGATGTTTTGCCTAAGGACAGAAGCCTGTCTCTCGGTTCGATCCCTATCACCGAGCAGGTGGAAACCTAATATTTTGCCTAAGGACAGAAGCCTGTCTCTCGGTTCGATCCCTATCACCGAGCAGGTGGAAACCTGATATTTTGCCTAAGGACAGAAGCCTGTCTCTCGGTTCGATCCTATCACCGAGCAGGTGGAAACCTGATATTTTGCCTAAGGACAGAAGCCTGTCTCTCGGTTCGATCCTATCACCGAGCAGGTGGAAACCTGATGTTTTGCCTAAGGACAGAAGCCTGTCTCTCGGTTCGATCCCTATCACCGAGCAGGTGGAAACCTAATATTTTGCCTAAGGACAGAAGCCTGTCTCTCGGTTCGATCCTATCACCGAGCAGGTGGAAACCTGATGTTTTGCCTAAGGACAGAAGCCTGTCTCTCGGTTCGATCCCTATCACCGAGCAGGTGGAAACCTAATATTTTGCCTAAGGACAGAAGCCTGTCTCTCGGTTCGATCCCTATCACCTAGCAGGTGGAAACCTGATATTTTGCCTAAGGACAGAAGCCTGTCTCTCGGTTCGATCCCTATCACCGAGCAGGTGGAAACCTGATACTTTGCCTAAGGACAGAAGCCTGTCTCTCGGTTCGATCCCTATCACCGAGCAGGTGGAAACCTGATATTTTGCCTAAGGACAGAAGCCTGTCTCTCGGTTCGATCCCTATCACCGAGCAGGTGGAAACCTAATATTTTGCCTAGGGGCAGAAGAATGTCTCTCGGGTCGGTCCCTATCACTGAGCGGGTGGAAACCCAACTCTCTTCTAAAGACCTAAGCCTGTCACTCGGCTCGGCCTCATCTCCGAGCATATTGAGAACTAACACTATCCAAATAACTGGGGCCTAACTTTCGGAATGTTTACACACCCCGAGCTACGGGAAATCGTGAAACTAGCGCTCGTCCCGAAGACAAACTTTGCTCCCAACTTGACTACATTTGCCGGGCGGGTTAGAAACGTAGAACTAAAAATACTTTCAAGTGCACACCCCCGAGCAAGACAAAGTTCCCCGGGAAGGGTAAACCCATCATCTGGGAAGCAAGCCCGGGCGGCATATTCAGCAGGCAACACGTTAATACGTAATAGAAAAAAGGAAACAACACAATAACATTAACTGGAATTCCATAAGGCAAAATGTTCGAAATGCGGTAAAAGCCGAAGAAATAAAATGTCTTGTCACCACAGCCCGGTGACTTAGGCAAAAACCTTTCAAAAAAAAAAAAAAAAAAAAAAAAAAAAAAAAAAAGAAGAGAGAAACTAAGTTAAAAAGCAGATAAATATGTGCGGCAATCAGCTGGAAGGGGCGTCGCCACGGGGATCACTGGTGACCTCCAAACCGGTTGGCTCGGCATGGGAATCAATGGCCTCCACCAGTGCCCGCATACTGGAGGTCTCCTCCTCATCAATGACAAGGGGGGCGGTCTGTGCGGGCGCAGCTTGAGCCGGGAAAGGTATCTCGGCTGGGTTCCGCAGTGGGGAATCCCCGGGAACGCCCGCAGCCTGGAGTGCGGCTAGCCACCCTTCCTGGAACCCAAGCCTGTGAGCCTGACGGATGACCGGCTCCGCTGAGTTCTCGGCGTCAGCAAACCCCTCGTCGTACCACTTGCTTTCGCAAGCGTCCAACGCAGCCTTTAGAGCCGCCGCCTCCTCTGCTTGGGCTGTTTTCAGGCTCTCTGACGTGGCCAACTGCAGCTGCACGTCCCCCAGCTTCTTTTCAAGCTCGGCACTCAACCCCTCAGCGCGAGCCCTGGCCTCCTCGGCTGTAGCTGCTCTTTTCTCTGCGTCCTCCGCGGCTTTAAGCTTTTCCGCGGCGGTGACTTCAGCCACATCCTTCAGGGCTTTTTCCCGCCCAGCATCCTCGGCAAGCTCTTTGAGTTTCCCATCCACGATCTGGGACAATTGCGCGGCCTGAACAAATGATTGCGTACATAGCGTATGTCAATATGCCGTTCATAAACAGATTCAAAGAACAAACCAATAAAGAAACTAAGTGTTGTAGTTGTAGAAAATCTTACCGCCATAGTAAGCCAGACGAGCCACCTCCCAACAGACTCTTCCGTCCCCTCCTCATAGGCGTGGACGTCTTCGGGCAAGAGCAAGCTGCTTGCCAAGCTCTGAGCAACGCGGCCCCCCTGCCCCTTGTTCCAGACTCGGAGGCTGGCAGTCTCGGTGAGGGGCTCACCGTCCATCAGGAAGGAGGGTTGCCAGATCGCGGCGGACCTGGATGTTGAGGCGCCGTCCGGCCGGGGCTGAGTTACCGGCTCGCGGATGACGATGCCGGCTGGAGGTCGAGTCGAGACCACGCCCGGGCCGGTCTGTGTTTGTTCCCCGGTACGTGGCCTCTTGCGTCTGCCCCCTGTGCCGGTTTGCTGGGCAGGAGGCGTTTGGGATGGCTGGTTCGAACCCTCCTGCTGCGGACTGGCTGGGCCTGCACCGGGCACGAAACGGCCGATCGTCATAGCTCTTCTTGTCACCATTTCGCGGCCTTGTTCGGACTCTGTTTCCGAAGAGTCAACTTGTTCGACTGCGGCGTCGCGGACCACCTGAACGGGCTCCTCCGCTTCCTCGGGAACCTCGGGCTGAGCGGGATCTTGTTGCTCGATCTGTTGGTGAGCTCTTTCTCGGAGTGCACGAGACACTCTTTCAGCCGATTCGTCGCGGAGTGGCTGGCGCTCGTCCGAACAGATATACCGAGGCCCGAGGTCACGTGCTTCCCCTACCGAGAACCTTTTGGGCAGGAAGTTCGAGTCGCGCACGTCGATGTAGGAGAGCAAGGGGCTGTCCACCAAAAGTGCCTGGCTGAACGCCTGCCAGGTAGAGTAGACGGGGGCGACACCGAGGATCAAATGCGAAGCTCGGAGTTGTCCGTCCGAGTGCACGAAGATTTCTGACCTCAGCACGAAATTCAGGTCGCGGACGTGCACTACTCGGCGATCCGGCTTGAATCTTTTGCTATCTGCACAAAAACCACACAGAGTTGGTTAGGGGTTACTCGAGGGTGAGGATCAAACATAAGGAAAAAGTAAAGATGCTTATTACCGACCTACATCGCGCGGAGAAAACGGGCAGGGGAGCTCCCCGGTAAACCAATTGCCGCTCACCCGTACAAATTCCCCGGCTGAATTTCTATTGGAATCAGGTAGGCATGAGATCAGCCGTACCCTCATATCCCTAGTTCTCAGATAGTAATCTGAATCAATGTTGCCGCATAAACTGTACATAAAGTTAATATCGTGCTGGTTTAACTCTAGACCGAACGTATGGTTCAACCTACTGACACAGCTCACTACCCGGTAAAAGTTGGGAGGGAGTTGGTCGGGGCAAAGACCGTAAAACCTAAGGGTTCTTAGGATAAGGGGATCTACCGGGAACCTAACCCCGCCCTCCAGTATGGCCATCAATGGAAAGAAAACAGTATTGACGCCTCGGCGCCTTTGGATGTCTATATCACCCTCGGGACAGTACGCAATATCTACGTCCCCGGGCACATCGTAAGCGGCCCTAAAGGTGGCCAGAGCAGCCTCAGAAGAAAGGAGGTGAGAATAGCCCATTTCCTATGCTATAACCTCTAGAAAGGAGAACTACGATCTATGAGAGCAAAAGAACGAAACAGAGAATCAGAAAGGAAGAAGAAGAAGACTTACTTGGGGCTCTAAGAGAGAAAGGTCCTGAGCTAGAAGGAATGCGCGGAGAGGAACGCTCAACCAAACGAAAGGTAAAAATTTAAAGGATGCGAAAAAATGAAGGGGAATGCCTGAGGGGGATTTATATAGGGGATGGGCGAGGAGTAAATAGCATTTAATAAACCGGCGGCGCGAAGTCCAACCAGCCATCGCGTCAACTGTCACACGCGCGACGCCTCGGTTCGCGAAGCGTCAGGCAATAATGACAGCCTATCAGACTTAATGCGCCTTTTGAGAGGCGCGCTAGTTGCCAAGGAAACCCCCTGCCCGGGCCATCGACCCCTTCAGATTCCTTGATTCACCCCCCGAGAACGTGGGCCGAATCAAGGAGGGGCTAATGTACGGCACCGAGCTCCCTGGGCTTGTTGGACCAGTAAGGCCCACAAGGGCCCTACTTCCTTGGCACGCTTGGGCAAGAACAGTTTGGTCTTAGCCGCTCACACGTGCCTCCCAAAAGTTACGTCATCCTCCGAGGATACCTCCCCGAGAAGCTCAATTGCGCCCGGGGAACATACGGCCGAGCATTAGCGGCCGGGAGTTGTATCCGCCGAGCATCAGAGATTGGGAACCATTCCCAAGGCCACTCCCACCTAAACATCCACAAATCATCATCTGTATTGGACCTTCAAATGCACTAGCGCAAGCGTAATCATCACCATCCCACTAGCACCTCACTATAAATACAAGGATCTTGGGAAAGAAGAAGGTTGTTGAAAAAACTGGGGAGACAAGAGGGGAAAAAGAGAGATAGGTAAGGAGAGAGGCTCTCAATCAGTCTCAGTGAAGGAACGACCCAGTGTAGGAACTCCAGGCCCACAATACAAATAGATTGTGAGCCCAAACGAGTCGCAGCCCAGCAGCCTCGTTAGAAGGTCCGCACAGAAGGATATATTGAAAAGAAAAGGTAATAATAGACACACAGCGTTGTTGAAGGATTGGTAGAAGGGTTACAATTGAAAATAAAGAGGCAGATTCGTTGAGGGAAATTATTGCACTACCTAGTTGTGGTGAGAAGGTTTCGCAGTCGTGTTTGGGTGTTGATAGAACTAAGAGAATAACAAATATATTATATTTTGAAAATCATCTTTTATATATATATATATATATATATATATGTGTGTGTGTGTGTTTTGTTGAGTATAAAATTATACTAAGTATGTTTGATATAGCCGACTTTTTTTTTATATAGATTTTTCGACCTACTCTTTATCATCAAATCAATCAGTTTTTAGTGTATGCGAGAATTAATTCTCAAATCTCAAATTCCACCATTAAAAATTTTACCAATTGATAAAGTCGAATTGAGTGCACTAATATATATCCACTTATGTCGACAAAATAAACAAGAGAAAAACTTACACCTGGTACCTCTAATATATGTACTGGATATGGTGACAACTTTAGCCACATGCAACGGAATGACGTGTGATGTGCTCCAACCGTTGATTTAAATTGTACCTTGGATCTAGACGTCCTAGGAGAATTTTTTTTTTTTTTTTTTTTTTTTTTTTTTTGAGAAACAATATTCATTCGGAACTCGGAAGCCCTAGGAGATATATATATATATATATATATTTGTCTTTTCTGTTTTTCTTATCCTAATTAATTAAATATGATTTGTTAGGTTTGATAAGGAGAAATAAGTGACAACCTAGGCTAGCATAGTAATTAAATGTCAATGTCAGTCCTTAAGAGCAAATTGTACCAATACTTTAATAAACACCACAATCAAGGGTCGATTTTGAAGGACTGGGCCCTTAATAGCCAAATTTGAATCTGATGCACTGGGTGCGATTATCCACTTTTCTCTCACAAAAGTTTTTACTACACCCACTTTTTAACAATTTTTTATTCTATTTTATAATTGAGATTGAAAGTTGGTTTTTTAATTCTCAATCTCAGCCATCTAAAGTTATTGCATCAGGAGCAATACTCTAAATCTAAATCTTTAAGCCCTGGTTTAAGAGGACGAAAAAAGACAAACCCTAATATATAAGCTGTTGTTAGAAAGGACCAAAACTTGAATGGCTTAGGTGAGCCGTGGAACAGTTGAAATGCTGACCAGCTAACAAGGTTATGCTGCTAAGGCTATGACTTGCAATCTAATCAAAACCAAAGTTATTTTATATTTTTTTAATATTTTTTTTGTGTCAAAATAGTGCTCCGAACTCTCACATAAGGGGTGGGCTTCACACGTAGGGCTTCAGCCACATGCAACAGAATAACGTGTAATGTGCTCTAGTTGTTGATTTAAATTGTACCTTGGATCTTGACTTTTTAGATCCAAGTCCTTGGATATTTATTTTTTTCTCTTTTTTGTTTTTCATATTCAAATTAATTGGATATGATTTGTTGGGTTTAATACAAAGAAATAAGTGACTGCCTAGGCTAGCATAGCAATTAAATGTCAATGTCAGTCCTTAAGAGCAAATTGTACCAATAATTAACAAACACTACAACCCATGATCAAGTTTGCAAGACTGGGTCCTCAAAAGCCGGCTTTGGATTCGGTGCACCGAGTGCGATACCCACTTTTTTTTACAAAATTTTTTACCACACCCACTTTTCAACTGTATTTTATTTTATTTTATTTAATAGTTGAAATTGAAAGTTATTTTTTTAATTCTCAATCTCAACCATCAAAGCTATTGCATCAAAGGCCATAACCTAGATTAGGGGTGTTCACCAAACCACACAAACCACAAAAACTACACCAGAACTGCCCGCAAAATGGCATAATCATACCGTACTGCAAGTAACAATGCACCGCACCGCATGGTGCAGTGCAATTTGTGGTTTTATAATAAGAAAACTGCATAAACCACACCGCATCGCATTGCACCCTCTATATATATTAATATATTTATTTTTTTAATATTAAATATATTATTAATAGTTTAATAACCCTAGCAAGTGTTAATTAGGAAAGCCAACCCAAAATAAAGACAAACTAGCTCGATAATTTAAAACTTGGCCCAAAACAAAAGGAAAAATCAATTTTGAACTAGGCAAGAAAAGCTTAAAATTTGAAAATATACTAGTTTCAAACCGTTCAAATCGCATCTTATACACCGCACCGCACATATGACAACAAAAATGAGGTGTGATGTGATTATGGTTTTGGCTAAACTCTAATCCGCACCGCACCACACAACACATGTGACCGCAAAAATGAAGTGCGGTGCAGTTATAGTTTTGGTTAAACCGCATCGCAAAGTACAGTGCTAAAAATGACCCAAAACTGCAACGCGAACACACCTACCATAAATCTAAATCCTTAAGCCCTTGTTTGAAAGAAGGGAAAAAGACAAACCCTAATAAATAAGCTGTCGTTTGAAAGGACCAAAACTTGAATGGCTTAGGTGAGCCGTGGAACAATTGAAATGCTGACCAGCTACCAAGGTTTTGATGCTAATCCTATGACTTGCAATCTGATCAAAACAAAAGTTTGTTATGTCAAAACAGTGCTCCAGACTCTCACATAAGGGGTGGGCCTCACACGTTGGTTCCCCCATGGAGCCCACCCCCTATGTGAGAGCTTGGAGCACTACTCCTGGACTATATAAGTATTTTTCGTTCAAGTCAGGGTCTTCCAATAAATTATATATATACACAAACACAATAAAATAATCCATTTTGACCATCCTAAATAAATATTTAACACTTTGACTTGATAATCACAAGAATTTGGGTTCAACAAAAATAAGAGTAATGTTATGTCCACAACATTTTTACAAATTTATTTTTACAACAAATCCTATGTGGTAAGCTGACATCACTTTTTTGCTCACTAATCACATAAGCATGTCAAAAATAATTCTAGCCCCTAAAGGACCTAGACATAATCCTTAACCCCTTAAACAAAAAATAAAGGCTTAATAACAACAATTATTAACCCAAACAAAAACAAGACTAGGCCAAGCAACAAGTGAACAAATTAATTCAACAAAAATCCTATTCAAAAAAAAAAAAAAACATATAATCATTCAAATTTGTAACTCGTTCAATCTGTTACATAAAAATAATCGTTAATTTAATTTTTCCTTAAAAAAATGAATAACAAGAGAAATATTGTGGTCATAAGTTCTCCTTGACGAAGCCGGCAACTATGCTATCTTTAGCTTTGCAGCCACAGCAATTTTTATCTCTTTAGTAACTCAGCTATAACAAGTATTATTCTATCATTTAGTTTAAAAAAAAAAACAAGTATTATTTCTCTCTCTCTCTCTCTCTCCATTTTTTTTCTTCTCTAATATCATTTCATACTCTCTCGCTTCTTAATTTCCGTTTTATCTCTTATCAATCCTTTTTTTCTTTCTTTTTCTCTTTGTTAGTAGAAGGAAATTGTAATGGTTTATTTATTTGTATTTTTTTTGTGACGTTGATATATTTAAATTATCTCTTTATTAAAATTTTTATCATTTAAGTGTTTTAGTGACTATTTAAAAAAAGAAAAAATTCTAGAGCCATCACTAATTAAAAAAAAATTAAAATAGTATAAATTTTTATAATTATTTTAAAACAATAAAATCATTTTTTGAAAAAATAAATTTTAATAAGAACAGATATAAATTTATTTTTTAGAAAAAGAAAATAAACAGTTTTTTTTTTCTTCATTTTCTCTTGCTTACCAACCAAAAAAATAGAATAAAACACACACCACCAAGACAAAAAACAAAATTTTCTTATCACCAACCAAATAGAACAAACGACTAAAAAACCTAAAATAAAATTTTCTTTCACTTGCTTAGATTTTCTCCCTTACCAAGGAAGTCCATGGCCATGGTAAAGGTGAAACTTGATTTTATGTGATACTTGAGGTTTTCAATCTTTTTTCTGATTGTCAAGGAAAATTTACAGGGTGGTCAAACAAACTCAACTAGAAAAACAACTTTACTGTCAACACAGAAAATGAAAATCACACTCAAACTCACAAGTAACAAATAATCCAAGTTATTTGGGCTATAGTCTATAGACTTAAAAGGCACATAAAATCAAGGTTCACCTTTACCATAGCCACGGAGTCATCTTCCTTGATCTGGGTTGTTTGGACAAGGAGAAAATGTGTGAAAGTGAAAGAAAATTTTATTTTGTTTTTAGTCATTTGTATCTACATATTGGCGTGAAGAAAATTTTATTGAGTAATTTTCCATTCACAACAAATTTTAAGTAACAAGTTATTACTAATAAATAAATAAAATGATTTTAATGGTGGGCTTAAATTAAAACTAATAACAATTTTTTTTTTAAGAAAAAAAAATCAATAAAATTTATCAACTACGATTTGCTAAGAAAATTAACAAATCTTGTATACGTAGTTACTAAATTCTGCATTATTTTTGGTGGTTTATTTGTTTTTATCGGTGAGCAAGTATGAGAAATTGGGGGGAAAATTGTTTTGTAATCTGTTTTTAAAAAGGACGAAAAAGCTTAATGGAAGGACCAGCTAAGAGCATTCACATCCGGGAATTCTATCACATCCTATTTTACCATCGCAAAAAACTACTTTATCAACTATACCATACCATTTTACAATACTCTCGGCCTCCCAAAATTCAATTTTTTTTCCATTTTATTTAAATATTCTTTTTTATTCTTTTTTTTTTTTTTTTTTACTATTTCTCTTTTTCTCTTCCTTTTCCTCTCTTTCTTCCTCAACCTCTAGCACCGGTTCAACACACAGAGCCACACACAGACCCATGATACACCGATCAACCTATCCAAACCCATCACCACACACATAGAGCCACACACACACACAAACACAAATCATCAAACCATCAACAAAGCCACATGCACAAACACAAACCATCAAACCATCAACAAAGCCACACACACACACAAACCATCAAACCAGTCAGAGCCAACAATGGCCACCACAGTCACCACCCAAGGCACTGATCAGCAAACCTAAGCCACCAATCAAAAACCCACTCCGCCGATTTGAAACCCAGGTCGTCGAAAATACCCAGAAAAACGCCATCACCAATCAACAAACGCCATCACCGCCACGCCTTTGTCAGACCTTGCTTCAGCCAACAGCGAGTCAGAGAGTGAGAAAAGGTAGATGAGAAAACAAAAACCAAAACCAAAACCAAACCAAAACTAAAGCAACGCCACCGGAGCAAACCCATTCAAAAAAAATCACCACCAAAGTCACCATCGAAGCTACCGACGATCAACCCAACCGATCCACCCATCAATCAACAAATCCACCGATTCAAACCCACCGATCAACGGATCCAAACCGACCATCAATCGATCCCAGCCTGCCAATCCACGCTGATCCAACCTCCAAAATCCAAAACCCAGCACCGATGGAAGCTTTGAATGAGAGAGATGTGAGAGAGGGAGTGAAGAGGGAGGAGCTATGACTTGTGAGAGACAGAGAGAGGAAATGAGAGTTAGAATGAGAGAGGACAATTAAGAAAATAAAATATTTTTTTTGGTTTTACAATTGTGCTACAGTGCAATTCTAAAGGTAGAATTGCACTGTAATAGTATTGCAAAAAAATTTGCAATACTTGCTTTTTACAAGTCCTGATGTGGGGGCTTTTTTGGGCCTTTATGCTAAACTTTACTTACATATGGCATATGACATTCCCAATGTGAATGCTCTAACAAGGTTGTGCCGCTAATGCTATGACGTTATGTTTTTGTTTTTCCCTTTTTGTAAAGAGATGTTACATCTACAATAATTGTACAACATTTTTACAACAAATTACATGTGGTTAATTGTTATTGGTTCAAATTTGAAACTAACACTAAGATTACTTTTTTACCCCAACAATAACAACCAGCAACAACCTGCTACTTATGATTTGTTGTAAAAATATTGTAAAGATGTTGTAGACATATTTTTTTTTTTGTAAATAAACAAACGTGTCCTACTGTCCTGAATTGAGCAATGTGGGCCACGTGGAATTCAAACCTTCAAATAACGAAATAAAAACCAATTGGCCGAAGACTCTTGTGTTAGAAGCACGCGACTTTATACACCGTACATACAATTCAGTCTTTAAACTGAAATCGTGTCATAAAAAATAAAATAAAAATATATAAAAAAAAAAAACTGAAATCTTGTAATGAAGTTATAATTTTAGTTCAAAATTTGTAAGTTGTGTGTAATATGACAATGTGTAATAGACAACGCCCTTAAAATTTTATCTATTTATGGTGTGTTTTTGCATTAGAAATCCATTTTTTCTTCTTTGTTTGTCTTTTTTTCTCAACTTTTTAAATAAAATGTAATATAATTAATAAACATTTTTTATAATTATTTTAAAAATTAAAATCATTTTAAAAAATAAATTTTAATAAGAATGGATATAAAATTATTTTTAGGAAAATAAACTGAACTTTTTTTTATATCAGTTTCTCTTACTTTCTTTCTAATCAAAAAGAAAATACAAACCACTTTAAAAAAATATATATATTCTTCTCACCAACCAATTAGTTACAAATGATTAATATATATATATATATATATTCTGGACAGTGACTAGGCCTTTTTTTTACTGTCCTCTTCCGTAATTGCCTCACATCTATCAATTCTCAACCTCATCATCTATTCAAAGTGAAAACGCCTTGCTTGCCGCCTTCATTGTGGTTGAATTATGATTATAATTAAAACTCAATAAATAAAATAATTTGAAATGCAATAACTATTAGGTTAAAATGTTATTTTGGTCTCTAAAATTTATTAATATTTTTTAATCTCTAAACTTTAAATCATTCTTTTTTTTTTTTTTTTATCTCTAAACTACTAAAATTTCGTTTTTCATCTCTAAATTGTTGAAAATATTTCACCTTTTGTACTTAAACTTTAAAAATAAAAAATAAAAGGTGAAAACATCATTTTGGTCCCTATATTTTAGAGTCACAATCAATTTAGTCTCTATTATTTTCAACTTGCAGTAAATTTGGTCTTTACTGTTAACTCACTAATAGAAAATGTTTATGTGGTTAACAGATTGCACAGTTAGCACACTAAACACTTATGTGGCTACTAAAATAATAATAACTAGTCGTTAATCCGTGCGATACACGGGATAGTTAAATAAAATGACAATTAACCAACATCACGTTAAGGTAAAAGAATTAATGAGAGACTGATTTGCCCACCAAGAATTTAAAAGAAAAAAAAGATTGATATAATAAAATCTAAGAAATTTAGAAATAGAAAATTGGGTTAATAATATGCATATTATAGACATTTTGCTAGTTAGCGTTTAAAAAAAAATGGATCTGTCATAATTAAATAAAATACAATGGGAATAAATATTTAACTTCTATGCTTTTCTATAGTTTAGAAGTGTTGTCTAACCTAGAATGTTATTGGGTTGTAAGAAAGATTTTTATAAAATGTTAATACCATATATATATGCTTATATTGTCAATGTCTCACTGCAGGTACATAGTTACTGAAACCTACAAAGTAATTTACAATTCTTAAATTAATAAAGCAAAATTTCCAAAAGTTATATATATACACACACTCAAAACTGATATAAACTACAAAGATAAAAACAAATCTTATTTAGTTGTATTAATAACAATATAAACAATTCAAAACATGGAACATTATCAAATTTATAACACATAATTCCATTATCTTTTACGTTGAATCCAAACAAATAATTAATTGAAATTAATCCAAACAAAAAATTAATCAACTAAAAATCAAAGTTTTAATTAAGAAAACAAAAAATCACATGAACCCAAAATAAAAATTCTCAATAAAGAAAAAACATATAAGATAAAGAATTAAGATCAACCTACTAAGACGCAAATACCAAAAACCCCTAAACTTAAACCTTCCAAATTTTATAGAATCGCCAAATTCTACTTCAAAACCAAACAAAACCCTTCAAATTCAAAAAATTCATATATAATATACCAAATAAAAATTTACCACACCTTGGGTTGGAAGACATAGATTGCAACTTTGATTTTTCTCCAAAAAATAGAGATGTTTCATCTGCCGTATACAATATAAAATAATTATTAGAAATTTCAACCCAAAAATCAAACCCATAAAAACACTATCAAAATATAGAGATTAACCCAAACACTTAGAAGAAAATAAATTCTAAACAAAACAAAACAATAAGATAGAATAAAAATTTCAAGCACATATGAAAGCAAATAAAAAAGACAAAACCTACGTTTTTTTTTTTTTTTAGATGAGTCTCTCTCCTTCTTATTTTTTTTAATTTTAAAGTGAAGTTAAGTTTAGAGTTTTGAGATGGTAATTGCTAGGGTTTTAAGAAGAGAAGAGAGAGTCCTACCAAGAATCTAAATAATATAAACAATTCAAAATATGGAACATTATCAAATTTATAACACCTAATTCCATTCTCTTTTACATTGAATCCAAACAAATAATTAATTGAAATTAATCCAAACAAATAATTAATCAACCAAAAATCAAAACTTTAATAAAAAAACAAAAAATCACATGAACCCAAATAAAAATTCTCAATAAAGTAAAAACATATAAAAATTTACCAAACTTTAGGCTAGAAGACATAGGTTGCAGCTTTGATTTTTCTTCAAAAAATAGAGATGCTTCATCTACCATATACAATATAAAATAATTATTAGAATTTCAACCCACAAACCAAACTCATAAAACACTATCAAAATATAGAGATTAACCCAAATACTTAGAAGAAAATCAATTCTAAACATAATAAAACAATAAGATAGAATGAAAATTTCAGGCACATATGAAAGCAAATAAAAAAGACAAAACCTACGTTTTTTTTTTTTTTTTTTTTTTTACGTGAGTCTCTCTCCTTCTTATTTTTTTAATCTTAAAGTGAAGTTGAGTTTAGGGTTTTGAAATGGTAATTGTTAGGGTTTTAAGGAAAGAAGAGAGAGTCCTACCAGGAGTCTCTCTCTTTTTTTCTTAATCCTAAATTTTTTTTTTTTTTTTTTTGGTGAGTCCTTTTTAAAAAAAAAAAAAAAAAAAATTCAAACCTAAAGTGAGTCAATTTTTTTTTTTTTTTTAATTCTAACGTGAGGTATCTTAAAAAATTATAATTAATTTTTAATCTTCAATTTTATATTATATATAGATAATAATAATGATGTGATAGGCTAATAAAATATATCTAATAGAGTTTTACTTAAACTAAACTATTGTAACACTAATAAATATAAGAAGATATAAAACCTAGAATAAAAAGAATCTAAAATAAAAAGAAACTATTTGGTATTTTTGTGATAAGTTGATGTAGGATATTGTTATTTTGGTATTTTTATGCAAAAAAACGTTATTTTAGGTCTAGGTGATTTATTTCCTTATTTTTAGGTTCTTTTAATGTTTTTTTGGGTCAAATTTGGTTCCTATTATGATTAGGTATTAATTAGGGCTTATTTTAGAATATATTTTATTGTACATCAAGTTTTATGGAGCTCTTAAATAGGCCTCCAAGTTTGTATACGTTTTTCAATATTATTGAAATTAATAAAAATTCAAAATTTTGTCTATTGTTTTTCTGGTGGATTCTATATAAGATATAAAACCTAAAATAAAAAGAATCTAAAATAAAAAGAAAAAGAAAATAATGATGATGTGGAAAATTGTGAAAGCTTCAGAGCTTCGGTTTTATATATATATATATAGATAAATATTTTTTAATATTTAAAAATTCCACAACAACATTAAATTTTAAAAAAAAATTATTTTCTTAATTTTAAAGATTAAAAATAAAATTTTAATTTTTTAAGACTTTTTTTTTTTTTTGTGGCAACTAATTACAAAAACACAAATCAAATTTTTTTTTTTTAAAATCCATTTTTGGATTGGAAAAGTTGGATAATCGTGGCAACGTGAAGAAGAAGAATGTGGGTTTTTAACTCATTTTGAAGGTAATGGCCACCACTAGTCCATCACCAGTCACCACCATCAACTTCCGGCAATGTTAATGGCAAGAGACTATTATTACCAACTTCATAGCCACATTCCGATCGGACTCGCCGATTTTGTCTTCGTATATATAGACAATGCTCCTTGATGACATTAATAGCAAGAAGACGACAAGCAGACAGAGGTGGTGGCAATGGTTTGGGAGCGAGCGGATCTGACAACAATGGCAATGGCGAAGCACAACACAACCAACTTATGGCCCCCTAAGGATCCCACCATGCAACAAGTGTTTCTCACGTTCGTAGAAATTCACAACAATCAAGCCCATATGACAATTCACAATCCACCATGTTCTCTTTCTTCAACAACACCTAAACCAAGAAGAAGTGCTTTATTTGGGATTTCAAAATGAAGCCAAAACCAGATTCAGATGAGCAAAATGCAAAACCCAAATTTGGGATTTATTTTTCTTTCAAATTTTACCTCTTTTTTTTTAGATGCTGAGGTGGAATTTTTAAAAATCAAATATTATTTATTTTAATAGCCACATAAGCCGTTTAGTGTGCCAACTGCACAATCCGTTAGTCAGGTAAACATTTTCTGTTAATGAGTTAACGATAAGAACTAAATTGAATATAAGTTGAAAATAACAGGGACCAAATTTACTGCTACCAAAATGTAATGACTAAATTAACTATAACCCAAAAATGTAAAGATTAAAATAGTATTTTTGCTCATTTTCACATCTAAACTACTGAAGAAAATATCCTTAAACTTTTGGTAAGTATGATATAATATTGAGTATGTTTGATAGAGTTGATTTTTTATTTTATTTTATAAAATTTTGACCTATAACATCTGTTTCTAATAATTGTGTTCTTCGTCATCAAATCAACACACCAATTGGTTTTTGGTATAGGTTGAAATTGAATCTTAAATCTCTTATTCAACCATTAAAAACTTTAACCAATTGATACAGTCGAATTGAATGCATTAGTATATGTCCACTTGTGTCGACGAAATAAAAAAGAGCAAAACTTAGACATAGTACCTCTCATATATGCACTGGATTCATTGCAATGATGACAAATCTAGCCACCATGGACTTGCATGCACCCCTGGACAATGGAAATATCAGATGTCGGTTTGGACAGTAGCAAATGGCATATCCAGCAGATGAGATTATTTAAATTGTATCTTTGATCTTGAATTTATAGGTCCAAGTCCTTGGATATATATATTTTTTGTTTTTCATATCCTAATTAATCAGATATGATTTGTTGGGTTTTAAGGAGAAATGAGTGACAACTTAGGATAGCATTGCAATTAACTGTCAACGTCAGTGAGTACTTAAGAGCAAATTGTATCAATACATACCCTAACTCCGTGATGAATAGTTTGTAGGACAGGGTCCATAAAAGAAAAAGAAGTATCCTAATAAATAATATATCCTTACAAAAGGACCAAAAAGCTTAATGGACAGACCAGCTACCAAGGTTGTGATGCCAAGACTATGATGCGCAATCTGATCAAAACCAAAATTGTCATGTTTTCTGTTTTGTTTTTTTTAATAAACACAGGTGTTAAAAATTAGATACAAACATACAATATTGTAATGCTTTCTGTTTTCTCTTACTTTCTTACTAACCTAAAAAAAAAATACAAACTTGATTTTACGTGCTACCTAAGTCCAAACTTGATTTTTCCATAAACATTTTTTATGATTGTTATGGGAGAGAGGCATTGAATAAGAGTAATCACCTTTATGTTGTAGGAAGAACAGGAATGAATGGGAGAGAGGTGTAGAGGAAATAGTAAGAAATTTATAGGGAAAAGAAGAAGAAAAAGAAGATTTAGAAAAGGGAGATAAAAATTTGGAGAAAGAGTAACAGTAAGGTGAAGAATTATATAGAAGAAGATGAGTTAAAAAATGGTGAAGAATTGTTGGAAGAATTATGAGGGGAAGAAAAAACCAAGAAATTAAAATTGATTACTAAACCTCCATTATTATATATTTTATAGATATTATTATTTCTTTATATGTAGTATTAAAAAAAATGTTGGTAAAAAAAAAAGTGATGTGGCTAAAGACATGGCACAATAGGAGTTTTGCAAAATTTAATGCAACCTTTTATTATTATAAAGAAAATTAAAAAATATGTTAGGAAAAAAAAGTGACGTGACTAAAGATTCTAAATCTTCTGATTGACTGTAATAAGTGGCTGTTAACACTTTTGTGGGGCCTAAGAATTTGGTAATCTCAGCCCACTTCATATTAAGCCTAAGGCCCACATCGAGGAGGAAGCAACGTCCGAGGATGAACAAGGAGGGCTTAAGTTGCCAGGAGACATTGCCAAGGAGGTTCCTGTCCTCGGCTAGCCGAGATCATCTGAGGGGAAGAACGACGTGCCATCAAAGGCAGCCTCCTAGAACATCCCAAGGAAAAGGACAGGTATCATGGATCAGCCATGGGAGCACGGTGGAGGAGCAATTCAAGGAGAAACTGTCACCTCCACATTAAATGCCCGCCACTGACATTCTGGCCGCATTAACGAGAAAATGACCTCTGAACAGTGCTGTCTTGGTTGCTGCAACTCATAGGAGGTTTGGAAAATCGGCTGATGGGACAGGCAGTCAGGTATAGGCTTAGATGATCAACAAGTGGAAGGCAAAGATCAATGAAAGAGGACTATATAATAGGAGAAACCCCCCCATAAAGAGGGAGGGGGAGCTGGAGAATTCCTGTAACCACTCTTATTCATTAATTATGAGAGCAAAGGTCTTCGGATTGTGTCGAGGACAAACTTTCTTAATTTCAATTCATCTCTGTTTGATTGCTATTAACGTCATATTAACTGTTGTCCATGCGCTAAAGCCTAGTTCTTTGGCCCACTCTCTACAAATTCATTGTATTGGGCTAGTTGGGTTTAAGTCCACTCATCCAAAATCAGAAATGCTCAAACCTAGTCCCTACAATTGGCGCCGTCTGTAGGGAAGAACTTGTGCGTTAGTGAGTGCAACGGTCAATCATGGTAGAATCGAGCTCCCATCAGCAAGGGTCCCTGAAGAGGGTCATTTTGGCAGCGGTGCATGCTAAACGGAAACTTCCCCTTTATTTCCACGAACGTACCTGCAGTTGTTGCCGGAACTCAGCTTTCGCTCAAGTATACACTTTGAAGTACTGACTACGTAGGGTGGATTGCTAAATAAGGGACAGTCCTGGAGGCTCCTGACATCAAGTATACGCCCCGTACCCCTACCAAGGGGCTAGTTCTCGTGGGTCTAGTAGCTTGGAATGAATATATTGATATCTTGGAATCTTTTGTTGCGGTTAAACGGAGCCTTAACCGGGTCGGGTCCTCGGACCTCCTTCTTCGGAAAAATCAATGCGCACTGGCAACATTCTTTGATGATTGCGCAGCCTACGTAATATGGCAAATGGTTATGTTCCTGATTGTTCCCGCGTTGTTAGCTCATTTAAAGTTAGCGACTGAACGCTACCGTCGGTTTTGTTAAAGTTGGGATGACAATTTTTTGTTACCATCAACAACACCAACGCCAAGTCCCATTGGAGGGAAAAACAATAACACACTCACTCATAAAACAATTATCGCAGAGAAACGAAAGATTCAGAAAGTAAAGTAAGTAAAAGTGCAGCCACTTCTTTATTAAATAAAGGAAAAGTATATCATACACCAAATGGCTTAGGCAAGCTTGTTCTAAAGCTAACCATAAAAACAGAGGCTTAGGCAGGCTTATTCTAAAGCTAACTATAAAAAGAAAGGCCGAGGCAGGCCTGTTTTAAGGCTACCAATAGCAATCGAGCCAGTATAGGTGGAACCGGCGATGAGAAAGGAGAAGAAGCAGAAGCGCCTGATGGCCCCATCCCAAGATGTTCCCTTGATTCTCTCCAGTTTCATGATAATTAAGCATTGGAGGCGGCAACACTGGGGCATCAACCATTTCGCAATCTTACAAACCTCCATCGGCAAGTAAACTGGACGCGAATCACTACCAGCTTGAAGGGCAGGCAAATCCGTGTACTGGAGAAAAATGTTATATTTCTCACGAACCTTCCTCCTAACTACAAGATGCCCTACCATCAAGGTGAGACCCAAACTTTGTCGCACCGAAAGTCTGATGCGACCTACGCCTGTTTCGGCTCTCAACTGAAGAATGAGGGTCATCTTTCTTGCTCGGTTGAAAGGTAGGAACATCTTGGGCCTCTGCTTCCTTTGCCTCCACTGTGTTGTCCAGGATCGGGGCGGCATTCTCAGTTCCTAAAGGAGGCTTGGCTTCCTTGCCCTTGCCCTTATCTAGGGCCATCCTATTTCCCTAATCCTTGATCATAATCTTGGTAAGGTCCTTGGAAACGCCTAGAAGGGAGAGAACTTAAAGTTCCTATTGAACTCAAGGATTTGTAAAATGTAAGAGAGCGATTCCCCCAGAATGCCTTCTATAGAAGGCGAAGGCTAGTGGAAATTAATCCACACGGAACTCAAAGGAAGAATTATAAGCGATATTAACCCCGCCCAATTTCCAAAGAAACCACCAGCCGTTGGACCTGCGTTAATCCTCAAGGATATTGATAAGGACGTGTCTCGCGTACCGAAACGTCAGGCACGCAACTCAAATAGCCAAAAGACGCCTCGTAATTAGAAGTAGCGAAAAAGTGACGCGATAGGACTACTGTCGTACGTGGGGATGGAAGGCCAGGCCGCCCATGTCCAGGTCAATGTTGGGCCAAGAGCCCAGTCTGTGGAAGGACTCCTCCTCGGTAAAGCAAGCTCAAGGCCATTATCACTCTAGGGGCAAGCTTTCCAACGCTGAGGACAAGGCCCTTCACTCCAAGCAGCAATGATGGAGTACTAGACAGAACCAAGGTCTTGCATGGTCCTCGGACTTAAACCTATGGGGAAACTAGTTACTTCAAGAAGAATCTAAGTACTAGACGGAACCAAGGTCTTGCATGGTCCTCGGACTGAAACCTATGGGGAAACTAGTTACTTCAAGAAGAATCTATATACTAGACAGAACCAATGTCTTGCATGGTCCTCGGACTCAAAATTATAAGGAAACTAATTACTTCAAGAAGAATCTAAGTACTAGACAGAACTAAAGTCTTGCATGGTCCTCGGACTCAAACCTATGGGGAAACTAGTTACTTCAAGGAAAATCTAAGTACTAGACGGAACTAAGGTCTTGCATGGTCCTCGGACTCAAACCTATGGAGAAACTAGTTACTTCAAGAAGAATCTAAATACTAGAGAGAACCAAGATCTTGCATGATCCTCGGACTCAAACCTATGGGGAAACTAGTTACTTCAAGAAGAATCTAAGTACTAGACAGAATCAAGGTCTTGCATGGTTCTCGAACTCAAATCTATGGGGAAACTAGTTACTTCAAGAAGAATCTAAGTATTAGACAGAACCAAGGTCTTGCATGGTCCTCGGACTCAAACCTATAGGGAAACTAATTACTTCAAAAAGAATCTAAGTACTAGACAGAACTAAGGTCTTGCATAGTCCTCAGACTCAAACCTATGGGGAAACTAGCTACTTTCAACAAAACGAAGCGTGAGCATTCACCTAAGTCACAAGCATAGATAAAGGGGGGTCTGGTGCCTTGGATCACTTGCCCCATCCTACTTTGATAAAGATGTAAAATGAAAACAAGCCCATGAGCGTCACTTAAAGCATTCCAAGGTACACATAAAGTATTTCACTTACAACATCACTCAAAGTCTCACTTATCTTTCCTTTGCATTCAGTGCTGAAACGCCCTCTTAGGTTCGGCAAGTTTATGAAATGTGTATATTCGTATAAAGTATGCATTGTAAATCAAAATTCTTTTGTGATTTGTCTAAGAGGAAACAAGTTGCATTGATGAGACTGTGCAGTTTTCAGTTAAAATCTTAAGCAAAAAATTACGTCATGGGTTCGACGTTTTCAATTATCCAAGTAATACTGGCACACTGCTAAAATTAATCAAGGATTGAGCAAAGCGTTAAAACATGATAAATAAAGGGCAACGTCATTCGAAGAAATAAACACGAACGCTTAGATCCATTACAAAAATGGTTTCATTACAACATCACAAGGATGAAAAATAGAATGAAATGAAAAAGAAAAGAAGACTACTAAGAGCACAAAGCAGTAAAACAAGATAGCCCGTCAAAGTGGCCTATTTCTTCAACTTAATAGACAGCTTGTCCTTGGGGCTCCGCTGGGAAGTTGTATCGGATGCTTTGGGATCTTGGCTCGAATGGGCAACTTCGGAGAGCTCTTTCTCAGCAGGAGGAGCCTGAGAGTCAACAGGAGTGGCCTGAAAGTCAGCAAGAGGCTTCATCGCATCCCGGGGTGCTTCTTGTTTACTGGTTTTTTCTTTCTCCAACACCCCTTGATGCTCAGTATCCTTGGTAGGCTCATCAGTTGAAATTGGATCCTTGGTAGCACTAGCCTGGCCTTCGTCTGTCGTTTCAAAGGCAGCGTCAGCTACAGAGTTGGCGGAGGCAGGCTCATGAATGGTGGGGGGGGTAGTACACTATCTCAGCCCTCCTAAGCTCGGACAAAGCCTCAACCCCAGCTTGGTTAAGGGCTTCATTCCAAGTCTTGGAGCAGTAGCGTCTGCACACCCAAGGTACTTGGGCCTTAAGATTGGCCTCAGTCTCGGCCACTCTCAAAGCAAAAGCCTCCTCCTCGACTTGCTCCTTAGAGCTTTCAGCCTTTGTCCTCGCGAACTCAGCTTCCACTTTAGCCCTCAAGGCCTCGTCCTTGGCTCATTCGGAGACATTTTTGGCCCCCTCTGCCTCAGCCAACTTCTTCTTCAAATCAACAATCTGTTCCTTGGCAATCTGCAGCTGATCCTCAGCCTCCCGTAAGCGCCCTGCCTGGTCCTCGGCCTATTTTTGAGCGCCAGCTAGGCCGGATACTGCGCTATCTCTAGCCCTCGTCATCTCCTTCAGTTCCTCCCTTGCCTTCTTGAGGTCAGCCTTGGAGGTTTTAAAGGTCCGCGCGGCATCCAAGTGCTTGTCATGCTCCTGATCTAGGGCCCTGCTCTGGTTATTAGCCTTCTCCTCCAACCTAAAAATAGCCTGGACAGCTTGCGAATTGAAACAAGCTCATAGTAAGTTGGCAACCGAAAAGCAAAATTCAATGAAGGCACAAGTGTCAGAAGTCTTACCATACCCAAGAACCTCTTGAGACTAAAGACAGCCTCCTGCCTCCTTAAGCCCCCCAGCTCGGCCATATCGGTGGGGAGTAGCAGGGACCTCTCCAGGGCATCGGTCATATGATTGCCTTCACCAGCTCGGAAGTCCCTGAGGGATACGTTATCCATCAAGGGCTCCCCATGGAGCATGGGGGCAAGCAGCCAGGCCTGGGGCTCAAACTGCCGGGCGACCCCCTTTTCCTAGCCCCGGTGCCCAATTCTCAACTGCTTAGAAAGTCTTCGAGCTTCGTCCTCCTCTTGGGAAGACCGAGATCTGCCCCCGTCCATTGGCTCTTTACCTTTGGATGGCCACTTCCTCTTTAGATCGACGGACTCGAGCTAGGGAGTCAGGGTCGGCTGAACAGAAGACGACCTAGTCCGCACAAGCTGAGGCTTGGGCAGAGGAGGAGGAAGCTTGGGTTGTTGCTTCCCCGACGCGTCCTTCCCCAACTAGCCCTCAACCAGATCGAACAGGCTGGTTTGAGGCTTCCTCTTGAAACCCATTTCAACCTGAGAAGAATTCTCCTATGACAAGATGTCCTCTTCGGTCAAATTGGGGTCGGCAAAGTCACCAAAGAGATCCTTGGGTACATTGACTTGGTCGATGGTGCCAAATTCGTTCTCCGACGGACCCAAATCAGTAACTTCTTCTTCTCTCCCTGCACCTTCTCCCTCGTCCTCCGCAACCTGATAGGATGAAAAAGGGCCTGACGAAGGAACACCCTCTGGGATAGGAGATTCTTCAGGAAGCAGGAACCCGTGTTCTACTACAGTAATCTTGTGAAGTCAAAGATCTTTGGCTCTAACCACGTACCTCGGAACCGAGAACAATTTTTGTATTAGGTCGTATCCAAGGATCTTGTGGGCAACCCTAACTTGATTATCTACTTCGTTCACGAAGATCTCCGCTCTGAGTACAGTTTCTAAGTCTGCCTTGTTGACCAAATGGAAGTGCCGTTCAAAAGTGTGCGGATCTGCAAAAAAGAGGGCATGTTCGTATTAGCAACCAAGCAATGTAGACTGCGATAACGCAAAGGGTCACACCCTCTCCTACTCTAAATACCCCACCTGATGTCCCCTCCACTGTTGAACAATGGCGGCCGTCATGCTACTCCTCAGACAGAATGAGAAAATCCTTATTTAGCCCCTTGCTGGACTCAAGGAGGCATTGGATAAGCCGAACCTTATCCTCCCTTGTCTTCATGTAATAAGACTTACCCTTTAGGTGCTAGAGGTTGTAGCACCAGTTTACATCATGGTGGGTTAACCTCAGCCCCATCTTCTCGTTCAAGGCGTCCACATAACCCAAAATCCTGAACATGTTGGTGGCGCACTGGGTAGGAGCTAGTCTAAAGTGCCTAAGATAGTCCCTCATCACTGGCCCCATAGGGATTCTCATATCACCCTCTAGGAAGGCGATTATGGGAATTACTACTTCACCCTCTTTTCTCCTAATATACCACTCCCCTTCTTCACAGTACCTCAAACTCACATTATTGAGTATCCTATAATCAGTAATGAATTTTTTAATCGCCTCCTCAAACTCAACCAACTTCTTAAACCTACCCATCCTAAAGAACGACCAAAAGACTCAGGGAAAAGCGAAAGAAAGAGAAAAGTAAGAGGAAAAGAAACTCAGGCGGGAGAAAATACGAGTCAATATGAGTCAGAAGGAGAAGAAAACTTACAGAAATAAGGAAAAGCTCCTCGAACAGGCTTTTTATGCTGAAAAGAGATGTAAGATCGGTTGGAGGTCTGACCAAGTTCAGAGTATGTGCGCACGAACTCTTAAATGCAAAGGTAAAGAGGCAAATCGATTCAAATAGGTATTTATACCCCCAATTAGAATGGACCGTGCAGGTTTCCTGACCATAAATACAAGGAAATTCCCACCATTAGATTACTATCATATCATTGAACGTGGGGAGCACTGAGCTGCCAGAGTTTAACGAGGGCGCGATCTATATACCGAAGCGCTAGAAACGTGCCCTGGACAGGTGGAAAGACTTTGGCATTGATAAAGGACAAGACTGGCCAAGTCATAACAAGGGCCGGAGGACATCAAAATTCTCCTCCCCGTCCGAGGGAATGGACAACAGGATTTTAAGGGGCTATTGTGAGGCCTAAGAATTTGGTAACCCTGACCCACTTCATATTAAGCCCAAGGCCCACGCCGAGGAGGAAGCAGCGTCCGAGGATGAAAAAGGAGGGCCCAAGTTGCCAGGAGACATTGCCGAGGAGGTTCCTATCTTCGGCCAGCCGAGATCATCTGAGGGGAAGAACGACGTGCCGTCAAAGGCAGCCTCCTAGAACATCCCAAGGAAAAGGACAGGTACCACGAATCAGCCATGGGAGCACGGTGGATGAGCAATTCAAGGAGAAACTGTCACCTCCACATTAAATGCCCGCAACTGACATTCTGGCCGCATTAATGAGGAAATGACCTCTGAACAGTGCTGTTTTAGTTGCTGCAACTCACAGGAGGTTTGGAAAGGCGGCTGATGGGGCAGGCACTCAGGTATAGGCTTGGATGATCAACAAGTAGAAGGCAGAGATCAATGAAAGATGACTATATAATAGAAGAAACCCCCCATAGAGGGGGGGGTTGGAGAATTCCTATAACCACTCTTATTCATTAATTATGAGAGTAAAGGTCCTCGGATTGTGCCGAGGACAAACTTTCTTAATCTCAGTTCATCTCTGTTTGATTACTATGAACGCCATATTGACTGTTGTCCATGCGTTAAATCCTAATTCTTTGGCCCACTCTTTACAAATTCATTATATTGGGCTAGTTGGGTTTGAGTCCACTCATCCAAAACCAGAAGTGCTCAAACACAGTCCCTACAACTTTCATATAAATTCATCTTTTTTTTTCCACCATTCACAGTCATGTCAAGACAAAAATTATGTCCACAAGTAAAGGTTTCTGTTTGGAAGGATAGAAATAGCCAAATAGGTAGGTGCATGGCAAACTAGGAGATAGATACAAAGAAACAAATTGTGCACTAAGTTGATATTTTACTAAAGCACATGGCATAATCCAGTTGATATTTTACTAAAGCACACAAATTGTACACACTGTATGAACGAGATTCAACAACTAGCTTTCATGTACAGTACTACATTGGATCACATGTGAATGGTGCTATTTTTTCACTAGAACGTCAGGTGTGGGCAGGGGCACAGCCAGGAATTTGTACATGGGGGGGCCGACCACTTGTGCATGGAGGTGTTGACCTACATGGACCCACCACTTTTCCTCACCACTCACAACTCGCCGCATGGTGAGTTGTGGCAAAAATTGTGTAAGTTTTTGTGGTTCTTGCATTTTTCAATAACTTAAGCCCAACCCTATTTTCTTGTCTATCTCCCTCCTACTACACACCTTGACTCAAATGACTGCTAGGTTTCTTTAACGGCTTCTAGGGTTGGATTGGAAGTCTTTGATACTAAGTTGGAGTTGAGTTGTAAAGTGTGGAAAATTAGAAATAGGTGACAAGCAAGAGAGAGAGAGTAGTTTTGATATATAACCTAAGCAATTTGAGTCTTTTTTTTTCTTGAGTACTAATTCTGCATTTGGCTAATTATGACATTGTCAACATTCAACAAACATATTAATTTCATCATTTCTCAATACTCAATTAAGTCAGAGATATCTAAAAAAAAAGTAGCACAAAAATATAATCCAATGCGCAAATAAATGGTAAGGAAGAATTCAACGGAGAAAAGGAGACTGAGATAAGAGGAAGTAATATTGTGAGACAACACCTAATTACCTATAAGCTTGCCATTAATGAAAACACGCAACACATCACGCATGCTATCAATTGTCAGTGTTGGTCTAACTTCCTTTTCCTTCCATAGGTGTCCTAATTTCTAAATTGTTAACATCTTTTTTCTTAAAGAAGGCATCAATTGTTTTTCATCTGCTCATAATTCTTTTAGCTTTAAGAATATGACTCAAAAATTAACCTAAAAAGAATTTTAAAAAATAAAATTTTAATTAGAAATTTTTACTTAGTTATATGAATGTTATTCCTACTCAAGAAAAAAAATAAAATTTTCACTATAATTTAAACAGTCAACCCATTTTTAATACAACTTTAATTAATAATAACCCCTCAAACAAAAACAAAAATAATTAATTAATTTGTCTTTTATAATATATTGGTTAATTTAATTATATAGCTTTAATTATTGTTGTTTAGTGTGACAATAAACTATATTATTTTAATTTGTTTGTCATTAATTATATTTCTTTAATTTGTTATATTATTTAGTTCCTTGTACACATTACACTAAAATAGCCAAACATTATACATCCTATGTTCAGCATAATAATTAAAGCAGTGTAATGTGCAACATAGCTTTAATTATTATTTACTACCCGGCCCATGTGCCCATTAGCCCATCTACCCCCACCCCACACAACAGACAAGCACAAGCCGTCCCTCAATCACAACCTGCCAATCAGAAAATTTCACAATCACAGTACACATTACACATTTACACTAAAAGACAATCAATATCACCTACACCAACACACACTGACCAACAGTAAGTCAGCAACGGATAAGACAAAGGCAAAAAGCAAAATAAATTTAAAGAGTAAAGCTGTAAAGATTGGTTCTCAAAAAAAAAAAAAAAAAAAGAGTAAAGAAACTAAAGATTCGGCAGCCAATCAGAGTCTTACGGTTCAAAAGGGAGAGAGATACTGAGTTAGACAACTAAGACTAGAACAAAAAGAGAGAGACATCAAACATTCATTTTCATTTCATATTTTTCATCTCAGTGAAAGAGAGAGAGAGAGAGAGAGAGAGAGAGAGAGAGTCAGAGATTGAGAGAGAGTCAAAGAGAAAAAGAGAGAGAAATACCTTGACGCCAAGCACCGGAGCAGCCGAGACAGCGAGACGAGACCAATCTGCGAGCTGCGATCTATGATCTGCGATGAGGTCACAAGGTGCAAGCGACGAGCGACGGCTAGACGAGGACGACGAGCGACGGAGCGAGCTGCGCCTGCGAGCGACGGAGCGAGCTGCGCCTGCGAGCGACGGCCGACGTGATTGTCTCACCGTGGGTAACTGGGTTTGGTTTGCTCTGTATTGGGTTTTTTTTTTTTTTTTTTTTTATAAACACCTCTGTATTGCAGTATTAGGTAATGGGGTTTGGTTTGATTTTGCTCTGTATAGGCTGTATTGGGGATTGGTTTTCTCTATAACGACGTGACCGTGGTTTGATTTCTGATTTGCTCTGTACTGTTTTTTTTTTTTTTTTTTTTTTGGGTGAGAATCCATGGGTTTGCTACTGTTGGGCTTGCCGTGGGCAGTGGGCTTGGCTTTGTTACAAAAAAAAAAATTTGGGTTTTTTTTTTTTTTTTTGGCTTGAAAGTAGAACAGATAATTTTTTTTTTTTTAATTTAAATTTAAGGGTGTTCCTAATTTTTGATTGAGGGCTGGGAGAATGAATGAGAAATGAGTAGGGGGCTGGCTGTCTCATGTTGGGGGGCCCCAATTATTTTTTCTTCATAGTCTAATGGGAATTTTTTTTTTTTTTTTCCAGGGGCCACAGCCCCCCAAGCCACTATGTGGCTCTGCCCCTTGGTGTGGGGTTAGTCATGTGCAATATATAAGGACAATCGGGGATGCGCAGAGTACTTTTTAAAGGATGTGGCTTTTAATCATGTGCTCAGATATATAGGATAACCAGGCTGCTCTGCCCACGTGTTGGCCAAACAAGCACAAATGGAGAACTTGTGAAGACTTTGATAGGTTATAGGGAGTGAGACAGCTCCAATGTCATAAGTAACTGTTTCTTAATTTCTTTAGAGCCCACTGTACTGTCTCTTTCATCTATTAATGATAGTAATTCCAGCTATCCATAAAATAAACCCTACCAATAGCGAACTAGCTTGTATATCATGATTTTTTTAAAAGAACTAGGCATTACTAGTGCAGTAAGGAAGAAATAATTAACTTTTAACCCGTAAAACTCACTCATCAATGGAAACAACAATACATTCTTAACAAATATATTCCAAATGAAAAGGAAGAAAGGAAAAAGAAAACAGTAACTACAATTGGATAACATAGGAATTAAAGTAAGAAGACAGTGTGAGCCACTGGCTCAATTGATTGGTTCTACTTTCCTTATGACTCCGACTAGTACAATTGTCAAACTAAAACTTAAAAGGTACATCCTTATATATCAATAATTAATCACATGAATTTTTCTTTAATGGAATGGATTGAACAAGTAATGACAATATACAGTCCTTAATTTTACGATTCCCAACACCATGTCCATCTCCATGATGGTACATGAAGTAGGTCAACCTTGGAGCGTTGAATGTCATTTCTATAAATGTTGGAGACAAGAGAGAACTTGTAGCTATGCATTCATTCATCTTCTTCCATGTTGCACTAATCATACACCTTATGTACTCACGGGCGTCTTCTTTACTTGCACCAGTTTCATTCATGTAACACTGAATTGATTTAGGAACATCACCTCTTTTTAATTCATCCTGAGTTTCCATATATCTGTGTTAGTGTAAAATATTTGAGAGTAAACAGGATGAAACTCCTAGGGTAGGGTAGTTTGTGGACAAGGTTCCTAATGAAATTAACGGAGATTTCCATTTCACAAAAGAATATATCCAAGCCTCTAAGCATTTGTGTACATAATATCATGATATCTACTTATTTGAAATTTAATTCACATTTAGATTCGTAATATTTAATATGAATCATACTGTAGATGTTCCAAGATCATTCTCAAGTCGTGAAATCAATGATGACCAATGGATGATGTTAGGGTACCTGTTCAAGTAATCCAAGGCTTCTCTTGTTAGTGGATTTGTGACATAAATATAAGCCTATACCATTTGATTTGGTCTTGCTATTGAAATCGATGCATTCTCAATGTATTCCTGAAGGCTCGGTGTATAGCCACTACTGTACCACTTTGCCTCCAACAAATAAGATCTACATAAATCTGCCCACTGAAAAAATTATAAAGAAATAATGACTTAGAGTTAGTATGACACTTATATGTGTTTAAGAAGAAAATGTTGAAGATTTATATTGATGAATTTAGAAATGAAGTCCATACCACTTTTTTAAGGTATGGGACGATGTTGATTCCTTGTTCCTTAAAGGTGTCAAAAGCCATTTCATTAACTGAATTGTGTAGAGCAAAGAAACTTGTCTTCATATAATCTGGGAGCCCATCCATTGCATTGACATCCCATCTGAAATTACAGAGATCACCATTATATCCATATGTAATGCAAAGATATCTTTAATGCATTTGAGGTGTAGCATTATTAATATTAGAAACAGAGAAAGTCTGTAGACACAATAAAATTTGACAAAAATTTCCACCTGGTTGGTGTAACTGATTGTTAGTGGTAGGTTCAAATAAAAATCAGTAAAAACTTGTCAACTCAACTGTAATGAAAAAAGTTGTGAACTTTTTTGTGTCTATAACATTACTCATTACAAACCTCTCAATAGCATCCGTGAAGTGCTCAAGTTCATCCAAAGTGCCATATACATCATAAATATCATCTATTGTTGTTATCAGTGCATTGCACTTTGTTGACATTCTCCTACAATTTCCAAATTGCGGCTGAAATATAAATCCCATTGACCATAAGAAACACTCCAGCAGCCTATCCCTCACAAAGCTCAAATTCCCTGCAAGGCCTGTGCTCTTCCACCATCTTTGTATGAATCAAAGAAGAATATATGAGTGTTATAATTACAAAAATTAATGCTTCTTTCAAATTTAGTAAATCTAACAAAAGCTTAAAAGGCTATTTTCTCATGTTGCCATGAGATTTATTTTTACCTTGATAATTGTTTTAGTTCTTCTTGGTAGACTGCTTGTACCATGTTAAAATCCAATTCTGCAAGCTCAAGCAAGATAGGGTTCATGTCTTCTCTGCTTCTATATATGTCAATGAACCACCTTTGTTCCAACCTAAGCATCCTCCGATGCAATGGAAGCTCCAAAGAATGGCTCACTAAAGCAGAAAGATTTGTATCTTTATTCTGCATGACATATTCTTCTAGGTGTTTGGTTGAGAATTCTCTTGCTTCTTCCAAGATATTTTCATTTTCTATCGAAAGGAATTATGCTTCATACAAGGATAGCATACTCTTTGTATGCTTCATACATGCTTTGAAACTCCCTCTCTGGTCAGTGAAACTATTGAAAATTTCTGTAATGACCAACACGACAATGTTAACTATAAATGTAGTGTGAGGGATTAAAGCTCAAATAGAATATTTTTTAGGTATTATATTTTTGGTTCTTTAATTAAATTTATCTTAGGCTTGTGATATATATATATATATATATATTTTAATTCCTTTAATACCTGGAGACAATATATCCATGGTGTCTTAGGAGTCTAAATTTAAGAGCTGTGGCATATAAATTCTTCGTCCTCCACGTATCAGTATCACTACCATGGTCAACATTGTTGTAAAGTCCTTCTAATATTCTCTTTATTTCTCCCTCAAAGTGATAAGATATTCCCAATCTCTGCAAGATATCTATCAGCTCGAGTTGCTCTAAAGGATCCACAACTTTGTGATGCATCATCCTCACTTGTTCCTTTAACATATTATTTTGTCTAGTGCACGATTCCCCCTACATCACAAGTTTATCATTAACGGGTATAATCAGTTTCCATTATTAACAATTACCATCACTAGTAAAATTAACAAATGAAAACAGTAACACAAGCGTACCGTATATTCATTTCTCAATGACTGAATGTAGTCATACTGTCATAGTGCCAATCGGTAGGTTGGTAATTTGCTGATCGCCTCAAAATAGTGGAACTGTTTGATATTTTGCTGGCTGGCATGCATTGGACAACGATGCCACTTCTGGGTTTTACAAGTGAGATAGGACCTTTAGATGGGATAGGTGGTAGTCTATTGAAATTGCAGATAGGGAGTGAAGCAAGTAGGTTAAGAGCCATTGACTAAGGTCTTTGGTGAAGCTACTACGTTTTTGATTGGAATGGGTTACTTGGGAACATATTAATTCACATGGACACCTTTATAGCCCTTGCGCCTTGACTAGGGTTATAAATGAGCTGTTGGGTTTGGTCAAGAAAGAAATTCATTTATATTCATTTACTTAGCAAACATGCTATGTTTAATATGAGATAGGTTCAAGTTACACCTGGTGTAACTCTTTAGAGTTACACCTTTTTTAAACCATTAGATTTAAGTAGATCCAACGGTTAAAATAAAATTCATTATTACAAATATTTTTATTAAAATCCTATTAATTACTCTCATTTATTGCCCTCTAAACCTATCTCTACACCCAACAAAATTTGACGTCTAACACTCTCTCTCCGTTTCTCTTTCTCTCCGTTTGTCTCTCTCTCTCTCTACATTCTAAACCAACGTTTCTCTCTCTCTCTCTCCTCCTCTGTTACTCCTCCACCATTGTTCCACCTCCACAGGTTGCTAGCAGAAAAAAAAAAAAAAAAAAAAAAAAAAAAAAAAAAAAAAAAAAAAAAAACCAATCCGACATCCCTGGTTTTTCACCCCCTTCCCTTCTCTCTCTCTATTGGATTTCCACGCTGACATCCCTGGCACTTCCAGTAAGTTTTTTTTTTTTTCCTATCATTTTTAATGATTTTTTTTCCAATAAGCTTAGTTTGGTTACTGGGAAAGCGAAGGAAAGTGTTTGTCAGATTTAGGGGTTGTGTTGAACTGTTGATCTGTTCTTTTTCAGACCCCCAAAATCTTCTCCTTCCAACACTTGACATTGCAAGAAGATTTTTTATTTTCTCTCCTTTTCAGTTTCCTTTTGTGCCATTTTTCCCTGAAATTTCATTTGTAAGAAAAATCCCAACCCATAAGTTAGTGTAGAAAGGAGCCCTGTACACGTTTGATGAAATGTCTCAATGAAGATGCAAATTCCTTTGTTCTCATACTATTATCTATCAACAAAATGTATAATACATTGTAAAGGGGTTTTTATTATTATTTTTTTAAATGTTTTTTTGGATTAGATTACAGTTGGATTTTTGTTGTAGTTTCACATGCTGAAACATAAAGCGTCTTTCTTTGCTTGGCAAACAACTTGCTGCTATGTTTGTCAATTTTAAAATAAATTCTTTGCTGATACGGTAATTGAAATTGTGGTCTTGAAGAAGTTCATTTTTTTTTTTCTATGTGAAGGTTGTTGATTGTTGTATATGTGATGACCCCAATTCCATAATTTGTTTTGCCTTTGTTGAGTTTGCTGATGAAGGTAGTTTGAAGGTGTGGTGCATAGTTCAATTGTTGGTGGTAATGAATTCTAATGTTTACTTGATTAATTGCTATGTTGTTTCTGTAAAAGGTGCAAGGGCTATTGTACTACAACTTGGTGCTCAAAATGGTGCTCAATTGTTATTCTGAAATTGCCAAATTGGTGCTCAATTGTTATTTGTGCTTCAATGAAGGGGAATGCCATTTTGAAATTGGTGCTCAATTACTGTTTTTGATTAAATGAAATAGATGCTCAATTGCAAAACCTTGATGCCAAATTTAAGTTGTAATCACCATTTTCATGGAATCATAGGTGCTTAATAATATTTAACCTTGTTATTGGTGGAACTTAAGATGATATTGTTATTTATGAAAGAATTAAAAATGCTCATATGATTTCTTGGAAATTCATTTATAGGAAAGGTAGATGATTTTGATTACATTTCAATCATTTTTAGTCACTAGTCAGTTTTTTTTTTCTTTTTTCTTTTTTGTCTTTCTGATCCTAGCATCCTTTTTGCCCAATGAAGTTGAGATAATCATGAGCATCCCCCTAACAATGACCACATGCCATTTTTTTTTTTTAATTACTAATAATCATGAATTTTTACTTGCAGAGATAATTAGCATTGAAGTCCAAATTAGAATATTTGTAGTTACACCATGAATGAACGTTGAGGGCTCAAGGCTAAGCTGAAGCAATGATGACAGGAAAAAAAAAAAAAAGTGCTAGAGTTGAAGCCCGAATTAGAACACTAAGATTTCATTATATAAGGCAATGATGAGGTCAATCTGAACCTTAGATGGGGGAGCATGCAAAAAATTTTGTTTTCTTTAAGTTGAACTCTTTTGTATTCCTTAATCATATAAGTTCTTTTTTTTTTTTTTCTTTTTTTTTTGGGCACTTTTGTTTATATCGGCATAGTATTGACATATTTCTTTTCTTTAGTTGTACAAGTTCATTTCATAAATAACTATAATAGAAAAGAGGCACAAAAATGTTGTTGAACCTATTTTTCTCTTTACTTTTGCACATCTTGTTTTAGAGATTGGTTTATTCAAATCAAGTTCTTGCAAATATTGAGAAATTGTCTTGTACATCTAATGTATTTATGCCTCACAAATTTTTGGATTCCATCTGTGGAGTCCATTTTTATGTAAGATAACGTACACTACACAAATTGCACTAAATAAGGGTAAGTTGATTGATTTTTAGGTGATTAGCCTCTAAGAATTTGAGAAAGGGAAGTTTTTTTTTTTTTTTTTTTTTTTTTTTTTTTTTTTTTTTTTTTTTAGATCAAAGATAGAAAGCTTTATTAAGATAGCAAAATTTTACAAGCTGGACTATAAAGCATACACAGTGGACCCCCGAAAAAATAATGCACTAGTCAGTACTCAATAAAACAAAGGCAACGAGTAAGAAAAAAACATGCAGCAGTGAAATACACAATAAAACAGAGTATACGCAAGTTGTTTGTGCTGCCATGAGGTGCTGGTAATCTGTTAAGAGACCCGAAGCACCATCATAGATGTGCCTTGGCTGAAGTTAAGTCTTTTCGAAGTAAAATTTGTTTCATGCATTCCAAACAGCCCACACGATAACTGCCCAAGAGTCAAGTTCCTGCTAGTTTAGCCTAGTTACCATAGTCTGAAACAATTCAAAGAAATCTGATACACTGTTCGAACACTTTTGAATTTGTCTACTTGCCATTGACCAGACATTCCTAGCAAGAGGGCACTCCCACAGCACATGACAGATTCCTTGATTCTTGATTCTTTCATTTTGCATTGTAGTACTCCTTGATTCTTTCATTTTGCATTGATCAAATAGTAACTAAGTACAATGTCTCCAATTACACACAATCTGATATGCTAAACAACTAACAAATAATAAAGAATTACATTTGAAAAATAATCCTCCCAAATATATTTCTTCAATCTTATAACCTCAGCCAGTGAATTGGACTCCTTCAACAGCAGCACCTATTCTGCATTGGACTCCTTGAACAACATTTGTTCTGCATTCCAAGACTAAATGAATCGAACCAAGACTCCTTTAACAGCACCTCTAGGCAACATTGTCAAGTTTCTTTGCATTCTTGAAAAGGGAAATCAAAGAATTAACTCTGTAGCCCATAACAAATGACAAAATGAGTCAAATCAATAAAGGTAAAACAAATGAGCTCATGTAAAAAAATCTACAGCTTCTAAATATAAGGCATTTCAAGTGAAAAAAAAGTTAAGTCTACAAACATTTGTGACAACTATGTCTTAACATAATACTATATCCAAAAGAAACAAGATTTGAAAATGTCATAAAATGCACCTTTATTCCAAAGTATGGAGAGACATGTTCCAGTGAAAAAAAGATTGGTGCACCAAAATCTTACTGTATCCAAATAATTTCAATAACGTATTGTACTTCCAAAGGGAAAAATAAATTCAAGAATTTTACAAAAGAATATACAAAGCAATTAGACAATAAATATAAAAATTATGTAACCAAATTAGATATTCATTGCAAATATACTTGATTGTTGATATGGGTATTATCAAACTCCAATGAAATTTCTAAAAGTAGCCCTTGCACCTTTTACAGAAACAACATAGTAATTAATCAAGTAAACATTAGAATTCATTACCACCAACTATTGAACTATGCACCACACCTTCAAACTACCTTCATCAGCAAACTCAACAAAGGCAAAACAAATTATGGAATTGGGGTCATCACATATACAACAATCAACAACCTTCACACAGAAAAAAAAAATGAACTTCTTCAAGACCAAAATTTCAATTACCGTATCAGCAAAGAATTTATTTTAAAATTGACAAACATAGTAGCAAGTTGTTTGCCAAGCAAAGAAAAAAGCTTTATGTTTCAGCATGTGAAACTACAACAAAAATCCAACTGTAATCTAATCCAAAAAAACATTTAAAAAAATAATAATAAAAACCCCTTTACAATGTATTATACATTTATTTTGTTGATAGATAATAGTATGAGAACAAAGGAATTTGCATCTTCATTGAGACATTTCATCAAACGTGTACAGGGCTCCTTTCTACACTAACTTATGGGTTGGGATTTTTCTTACAAATGAAATTTCAGGGAAAAATGGCACAAAAGGAAACTGAAAAGGAGAGAAAATAAAAAATCTTCTTGCAATGTCAAGTGTTGGAAGGAGAAGATTTTGGGGGTCTGAAAAAGAACAGATCAACAGTTCAACATAACCCCTAAATCTGACAAACACTTTCCTTCGCTTTCCCAGTAACCAAACTAAGCTTATTGGAAAAAAAAAATCATTAAAAATGATAGGAAAAAAAAAAAAAAAAAAACTTACTAGAAGTGCCAAGGATGTCAGCGTGGAAATCCAATAGAGAGAGAGAAGGGAAGGGGGTGAAAAACCAGGGATGTCGGCTTGGTTTTTTTTTTTTTTTTTTTTTTTTTTTTTTTTTTCTGCCAGCAACCTGTGGAGGTGGAACAATGGTGGAGGAGTAACAGAGGAGGAGAGAGAGAGAGAGAAACGTTGGTTTAGAATGTAGAAAGAGAGAGAGAGAGACAAACGGAGAGAAAGAGAAACGGAGAGAGAGTGTTAGACGTCAAATTTTGTTGGGTGTAGAGATAGGTTTAGAAAGCAATAAATGAGAGTAATTAATAGGATTTTAATAAAAATATTTGTAATAATGAATTTTGTTTTAACCGTTGGATCTACTTAAATCTAATGGTTTAAAAAAGGTGTAACTCTTTAGAGTTACACCAGGTGTAACTTGAACCCATCTCGTTTAATATAATATGTTTGTTTTGTATATTTTTTTATTTTTTTTAAATATGAAATTTGATAATTATATAGTTACTAATAAACATTTATTATGATTGTGTTGGTATATGTAACTATATATTCTAGTAAAAGATATTTATTATTATTGTTTTTATATGGAAGTATAGTTTACATGGTGAGCATTTTTAGTCCCTAATATTTCAAATTAATAAGTTCTTTACATCCTTAAAGTTTCTTAAAGAAAGTCCTTAAGGTTACAAATTTGCCCCTCCCCCTTCATTTTATTAACAAAAATTTTAAATTGTAAATAAAATTTACTTAATTGGTCCCCTAGACTTTTTTTCTGAAAAAAAAGTACCAAGGCTTATTCTTGTTTTTCTTTTCATATTTAATTTTCTTGCCATATAAAACTCATTAACCTTAAGAGCATTTAAAAGTTAGAACATATTCCGTCAAAAAAAAAAAAGTTAAAACATATGTTTCTAAAAAATTCAAGTCAATCTATTTAGTAAAAACGTTTTTTTCTTTTAATTTTTTTTTTCCTTTTCCATTAGAAGAAAAGATAATATGACTTTTATTGTGTAGGACGTGTTCTATTTTGCCATCCATGAACAAAAAAAATTATTCATTTAGTATTGCTATTATTATATTTATTTTGTATTACGTTTTATATTATAAGACAAATAAAATTAGCATTTAATATTTAATCATCCAAAATTAATTTATATACATTTTATGTTTATTAAAACTATTATCATATTTTAATGTGTAATCTTCAATTTATTTAAAAGAAAAACCATGATTTAAAATATTTTTAAAATATTAAGTGTGATTAATATAATATAAGTGATAACTACACAATGAGTTAGGGAAAGAAAATACATGTCTTGAATTATATAAAATTCACTTGATGAAGTTTTCTTATAAAACAACAATAACAAGCAAAATCTTAGTTCTAAAATAAATAATAAATCATGTTTTTATAGCCATAAATCACATTGAAAACATGTTTTTTTAAGGTGAAATTAAAAACTATTGATATGTATTAACTTGCACCCTCTAGAAATTATTTCTAACCCAGCCACTGATTTAAAAAATGACATTTTATTAACGACATAACAATTGAGGTTTTATTAAAAATTTATACAATGCAAGTCAGTAAATCACTCACCCAAGGTTGACAGAAACAAGAAAACCACTGGAAAGTATTAATATTAGTAATGTGATTCGATTTCTGGTTAATTTTACTCTATTTCTCCTTTTTCCTGGCCCTCTCATCCAAACTAGTCATTAGAGTAGTAAACGCAAGCCACAAAGACCAAGCAATGGGAAACGCCTCTGGCAAAAACTGCTACAAACTGTGCTTAATGGATCAAAATACAGACCGGAGTTTGCAAAGGCTGTGAGGTGTACTGTGTACAGTACGTAGTGATGCATGTAATTAATAATTATAATTATAGAAGCATAAGAGACAGAGGAGCTAGGAAGACCAATCAAAGTACGGCAATCGATCTAACGGAGGAAAAAAGAATGGAAAATTGAGAGAACTGCGTCACTGATGGGAGATACTCAACACCAATAGATATTTTTAGAGAAATATGCATGCACTGCTGAGAAAGAACAGATTTCGTTAAAGGAGCACCCTGACTTGCTTCACGGCGCTGTGTAAATGTGGTATGATATACATCATTTTTTTTTTTTTTTTTTTTTTTTTGATAAGAAGACTGTGAATACTTTTATTAAACTTGGAAAGCAACAATAACATCATGGTGAAGAGCTTGTTCTAAGAAACAAGGATTCTCTTCGACCCAAACAGAAAAATCAGCCATGCCATTAGCATGCTTTGCTAGTAAATGGGCTGGCCTATTGCCTGGCCGACCAATGTGAGAAAACTTCATAGAGCGGAACTCATGGGATAATGACAGTACATTGTATACCACTGCTGCTACCAAGGCTGGTGGAGGAGAGGCATCTTTCAGTGCGTTTACTAACACTAACGAGTCACCTTCAAGCTCTATATCATGGATGAGCAGATCCTTTGCAAACTGGAGGCCAAACTCAAAGGCCTTCGCCTCCGTCTCCACAGGTCCCAGAGGCGCCATGATCTTCTTACTGCATGCTCCCACCACCCTACCTTCATAGTCTCTGATCAGCACACCCACCCCGGCAGTTTTTTGTGTAGCAAAAACTGCACCATCCACGTTAATCTTGTAACTCCCCTGCTGCGGTGGACGCCATTTTGGTTGCTCCCTAATCTGTGCTACATCTGGTTGCTCACAGCAGGCCTGGTACTCCCTCAGGTACTCTAGAGCATGCTCAACCACGGCCCTGCTACTTTTCTTTTCCCCTCCGTTTCTGGCCTTGTTCCGATCAGTCCACATTGCCCATGCAACCATCAATATTTTATCTGCCAAGTCATTCTCCCATTTTACCACCATTACCACGTACCACATTAGATCCATGAATGAAGAAAACTGAAGATTTAGCTGTCCAGAGAACAGCTTTGACATCCTCCATACTTCCTTCGCCCTGGAGCAGCTCCAAAACATGTGACCTAAGGTTTCCACTTCAGTTTGGCACGCCTCACAACTATTATCCAGTAGAACCTTCCTTCTTTTGAGATTATCTTTAGTTGGCAAGGTGTCTTGGAATGCCCGCCACGCAAAGTGCCGGACTTTGTGAGGAATATTCATACTCCACAAATATTTCCAAAATTTCCTTTGGCTACTGTCATTTGAAACACATGCTATTCCACCCTTAGATGCTTCCTCCATCGCAACCCAGTAAGCACTCCTGACACTGTGATGTCGCGGAAGCCTGAAGAGAAGCACACACGATGCTCTCTTGATGGAACAGGAACTAAACTGTTAGTTCCTGGTAGTGAACCTCGAATCCACGAGGGGTTTCCTTGAATCCACAAGGAGATAAAAACTGGAATCCACCAAAAGAAAATTTGACAAAACGTCTGTGTTTATTGATAATGGTCTATTAACTGAATTGCCTTTGGAGGCTACAATGTGTTTAAATAGTAAAAATAAAACCTAGGGTTACTAGAAACCCTAAGGCGGCTACGAAAACATATAAAACCCTAATTTGACTAAACAACATTAAAAACACCTAAAAATAAGGAAATAAATGCCCTAAACCTAAAATAACAAAAATTACATAAAAATACCAAATATAAAATATTACAGAAATTAATTAGAATATTTTGTCCTACATCAGACCCCTCCACTTGAAATAAACTCGTCCTCGAGTTCATTCTTGAAATCTGAAATCTTCCACTCCAAATAAACAAATACTTTGAATGTTTTAATAACTTGATCCGATTCTGAAACTTGAATCTGTTATAAAGTGCAGCATAAAAGTTCTTCTCATCAATCTTCAATTTATTTGCAACATCAATCAACAAAGGGTTAATTGTAAAATTAAAATTTTCTACTCCAAGAAAATCAACATATTGTGTAGTCATCTTCAACAAATCAATTGAGACCTGAGGATTGTGAGTTGTGGACTCATCCTCATATTTGACCTCAATTGAATCTTCCACAACGTTCTCAATAATTACCATCTCTTCATTCCTGTCATTATTCACAATCAACTCAACATTCGTTTCTTTGACCTCTTCTTCAAATTTTTGACAAGTGGTACTTTCAATCTTCAATTCAATAACTTGTAGCAAATCTTGATCTTTTTTAACCACTTCAAAATTTTCTTTAGAAATAGGCTGCTTCTTCTCAACCCTCAAACTTGACACATGGACTTGGCTGTCATAATTTTGGTTTCGAATATATTGCTTTTCATATGAATACACAGATTTATAATCAACACTTGTATAATCTAGTATATCATAATAGTCATTAGGAAACCATAAATCAATTAATACTCTTTTCATTCTTTGCCAAGAGCGAATTGGATGCTTACCTCGCCGCTTTCTATCGATTTGAATGTCTTCCCACCATTCCTCTGCTTCATTGTCCAATTTATTAGATGCAAGCCGCACTTTTTCTTCATCACAAATCTTCCAAAAATTAAAATACCCTTCCAAATCAAGAAGCCAGTCAATAAAATCCATCTTACACATATCTCCATCAAAGAATGGAATTTTCTTGTAGTTAGGAGTGCGTCTTTGAATATATTGAACACTGTTGTTATGAGATGATTTCCTAGCAAGAAGAGTAGCAATATTTTGCTGGATTTCACCCATAATTTTCTGACTCTTTTCATGAAATTGTTGCTCAGCACGAGCCTCTTCACGAAACTTGAGGAACTCAGCCCTAGTGAGGACTAGGTTATTGACGTCATCACCACCGTCATTGTTGTGGTGGTCACCGTCTCGCCGGTTAGCCATCAGACCAGGGTAAGTCAAGGCTCTGATACCAACTGATGTCGCGGAAGCTTGAAGAGAAGCACACACGATGCTCTCTTGATGGAACAGGAACTAAACTGTTAGTTCCTGGTAGTGAACCTCGAATCCACGAGGGGTTTCCTTGAATCCACAAGGAGATAAAAACTGGAATCCACCAGAAGAAAATTTGACAAAACGTCTGTGTTTATTGATAATGGTCTATTAACTGAATTGCCTTTGGAGGCTACAATGTGTTTAAATAGTAAAAATAAAACCTAGGGTTACTAGAAACCCTAAGGCGGCTACGAAAACATATAAAACCCTAATTTGACTAAACAACATTAAAAACACCTAAAAATAAGGAAATAAATGCCCTAAACCTAAAATAACAAAAATTACATAAAAATACCAAATATAAAATATTACAGAAATTAATTAGAATATTTTGTCCTACATCACACTGAATATCCCTGTTGTCGTTGGGGCCCATACTTGCCTATCCTCCTTTAGACTTGAGCTCAAAACAATCCCATGTATTATCTCTGCCTCATGGGGCAAGAAAACTTGACTTACAACCTCCTGATTCCACATCCCCCTGTTAACATCAATCAACTCTTCTACCCGTGCATCCTCATGGAGAGTAGACAGAGGAGAAGTGACTTTAAAAGAGGAAGGAGTAGGCAACCATTTGTCCTTCCAAATTTTTATGCTTTTCCCATTCCCCACTTGCCAACGAAGACCCTTTCGAACAACACCTTGAGCAGCCAATATGCTTCTCCAAGCAAAGGAAGGGTTACTTCCCGTGCTTGCCTCTACAAATTCACAATTAGGGAAATATCTTGCCTTGAAAACGTTGACCATAAGAGAGTCCCCACCCCTTTGTAATCTCCACCCTTGTTTAGCCAAAAGAGCAAGGTTAAACTGCTTTAATTGCTTAAACCCCATGCCCCCTTTTGCTTTTGGAGCACAAAGCTTTTCCCAACTCATCCAAGCCATCTTCCTTTCATCCTTACGTTGACCCCACCAAAAATTCCTTATCAAGCTTGTCATATCATCACACAGTGAATCAGGAATTTTAAAGCAACTCATGGTATAAGTTGGAATTGCCTGTGCCACTGCTTTTATTAGGATTTCCTTACCCGCCTTAGACAAAAGTTTCTCCTTCCAGCCAGCCAGTTTCTTCTGCAGCTTATCTTTAACCTCCTTGAAAGTATTCTTCTTATTTCTTCCCACCAATGAAGGTAATCCCAGGTACTTCTCATGCTGTTTAATAACTTGGGCCCCAAATTTAGCCTTGATCTCATCCTGTATTTCCTTTGTGGTGTTTCTGCTAAAAAATAAGGAAGTTTTAGTTCTGTTAAGCTGTTGCCCCGATGCTTGCTCATAAACCCCTAAAATCCCCTGAAGGGTCTCACATTCTTCAATAGTTGCTTTACAGAAAATAATGCTATCATCTGCAAAAAATAAATGAGACAACCTTGGACCCCCCCTACAGATAGAGACCCCCTCCAACACGCTGTCAGATACAGCTTTCTTAATTAAAGCAGAAAGACCTTCAGCACAAATTAAGAAAAGATAGGGAGAAAGAGGATCACCTTGTCTTATACCTCTCGATGGTGTAATTTTATCACTCAGTTTGCCATTAATCTTAACAGAATAAGTGACAGAATTAATGCACTGCATCATGAGCCCTCTCCATCTTGGTGCAAAACCCAGCCTCCCCATAATTTTCTCCAGGCATCCCCACTCTACTCTGTCATATGCCTTACTCATATCGAGCTTCAGGGCCATCTCCCCTACATTACCCACCCTTTTTTAACTTATGTGATGCATAGTCTCAAAAGCAACTAAAACATTATCAGTTATTAGCCTGCCATTCACAAAGGCGCTTTGTGTTTCACTGATAATTGATGGAAGTACTCTCTTCAGTCTATTGGCCAGTGTTTTGGATGCTAGTTTATAGACCACATTACACAAGCTAATTGGTCTATATTCAGTCACCCGTTTTGGATTTTTTACCTTTGGAATAAGCACAATGTGGGTCTCATTGAAATTAGGAGGCATCACACCAAAGTTTAAAAAAGCCAACACTGTCTTGATAACAACCTCCCTTACTGTAGGCCAAAATTGTTGAAAGAAAAGAGGGGGCATCCCATCTGGGCCAGGTGCCTTTAGTGGGTACATTTGTTTTAAGGCTCGTGTTACCTCAAGTGGTTGAAACTCCCTTAGCAAACTTGAATTCATGCGCTCAGTGACCTTAGGTTGTACTGCCTCCAGTAGCTCAGTAAACTCAGTGGGATTACTTGAAGTGAATAACTCCGAGTAATAATCTTTGAATAGCATCTCTACTACTCTTTCATCTTCCTGCCAAATTAGTTAAATTTCTATATCTGGTTTTTTAAAAGATAAATAAGCATCTTTGAAACTTTTATATAAATGTGCAAATGGGTGAGTGATTTTTCATTATTTAATTTATTTTTAATAAAAACTCAATAATCATGTTATTCACGAAAAATACCACTTTAATGATCCATTAGCCAAAAACATTATAAAATTAACGCAATTAAACTAAGGGATCAATAGCGTTTATTTTTAAAATTTTAGGGACTACACGTAATCTTTAACAACCAACAGTCCATTTTGGTTTTAAAATAATAATGTCAGCAAGTTCAAGTGATGAACTAATGGTAATGATCACATTTTTTGTAGTGTCCCATATATATATATATATATATATAGCAACAAAATTGAAAACAAGAACAATACTAATAGTCAGCTAGAGAAACTTGGGGGGAGAGAGTAGTAATAAGATAATTAAAGTACATTTTTAGCCCTTAATAAAGTTTGGTATTGTTTTCATTTTGGCTCTTTTATATTTTAAAATTTTCATTTTGACCATTTTTTGTTTGATTATGTACTTTTCATATTGGCCCAATATATATATATATATATATATATATATATATATTAACATTCACGTTTAATTCACTTTTTGATTTGGTCCTTCATGAATATGGAAATTTTGAAACGTAAATGACCAATATAAAAATGGAATTTTAAAAAAATGACCAAATCGAAAAGCTAAAATTTTAAAGGCCAATAATATACTTCAGTCTAATTCCCGGCCCAAGATAATTTGAGGCCTAAAGTGAAAATTTGTTAGGGCTATTTTTTTATTTAAATGATATTGAATTTATTTTTTATATTATAATATTTTTTATTTTAAAATATTATTAATTCTTACTATTTAGTATGACTTATTCACCCAGTGTAGAGTGAGCTGGTGATACTACAAATATTACTATAAAGGTTTTACAAACTAATGTGTCACTTATAAAAAGAAATTATTCAAACATTCATTTATTATATTGTTTAAGTTGTACCAATCATATTATTGTCACATTAGTTTGTACGTTTTTTTTGTCGTAAAATTTGTAGTAAATTTAGTTTTTTTCATTAACTTAATGATAATTGGGTTAGATTTATATTAATTCATTTTTTTGGGTGAAAATGCTATAGTTACTACAAAAAATCTTACAATTTGATGTGGTAATGAGGTGGCACTTCAACAAAAGAAAAAAAAAAGAGTCGAATTACTTCTTGTGATTAGTAACATATCAACTTAAAAGACCTTCTTTTTTAATAGATAATTTCAACCTATAACATCCAATTATGATGAAAGTTTTTTATCATTAGATCAAGATATCAATTAGTTTTTAGTATAGGTGGAAATCGAATCCCAAATCTCTTATTCAAAAATAATGTAATCTAATGATAAATTTGTCAAAATTCTAAACATACATGCCAATTTTCATACTAATCGGATGTTATTTACCATTCGATCTATAAACTCATTTTTTATGCATTATTTAAAATTACAAAAATTTGAATTTATACAATTGATAGATGACATCACTATTGATCTTTTATCACCTTGAAATTTTGCAAGTATAAAGAATATACAAAGATAATGTAATCTAACGGTCGATTTATCAAAATTCACATACACTTAAAAAATATTGATTTGTGACATTACTTAAAGTTACACTAGGTGTAACTTGAATTCAACTCTCTCTCTCTCTCTCTCTCTCTCTCTCTCTCTCTCTCTCTCTCTCTCTCTCTCTCTCTCTATATATATATATATATATATATATGAGATGGGTTCAAGTTACACCTGGTGTAACTTCAAAAGAGTTACAACTTTTTGTAGCCATTGATTTTTATAAGATCTAATGGTGAGAAAGAGAGTAATTTCTGCTATCATTAATATTCTAGAAATTAATAACTTAGCTGTCTCCACAATAAATGTATATTATTTTATTCTTTATTTTCTCAAATTCCCTTCTCTTTTTGGCGTCACCTCTACCACAGCTTCATCTTCTTCACCATAAAACCAGTTGGGTTTCAAATGGAGACCCACCCTCACAAATACTAGTTATAAGTATTGATTGTCTCTTCAGACTTCATGGTTAAAGATTGAAAAAGGAAGTATTGATTTTGTTTGCCCTTTAAAGGCAGATGGTACGCACAGAGAAAATTGGATCAATAATTTACAATGTCTCCTTTATTAAGCTCTCACCAATATCTTTATGTATATGAACACAAACCAAGCCTGAAATGGTGAAATCATCAAGTTTTATCTCTAACAATTACTTCTTTGTTGTAAACTTTGGACGCCAATTTTGCCACACGGTGACAGTCCCCGCACATTTTAAGGTTCTTTACGATTCTAATTGATAGATGCATATGTATTACAAAGTGATAATGGGTTTAGACCAAAACCATCATTTTTAACCAAGGACCAAGCCTTTCCTGCCACCGTCGAGTTTTACTGAGACCCACCCTTTTTGAAAAATCCAACTCATTTAACAATTAAAAGCCACCTCCAAAAAAATTTTGTTTTTGAGAAAAACAACCTCCACAAACTTAGTTGGTTAAGTATGTTTTGTTCCTTTGCTGGTTTTGTGGCCAACGTAATAAGGTGGAGCCATGGGAAAGATGAATTGGAGAGAGAAGGTGCATAGTTTTTGTAAAAAAATGAATAGTAAAGTGATGTACATTAATTTCGAGGGTAGTTATGTAATTAAATTTTAATATATTAATGATGTAAAAATTAGTGTCTTTCTCACCATTAGATCTTACAAGAATCAAAGGCTATAAAAAGGTGTAACTTTTTTTAAGTTACACCAGGTGTAACTTAAATCCATATATATATATATATATATATATTTACACATTTAAGTAATGTTACACCACTTAGTGGTTTTTTAATTAAATGTAAATTTTGACAAATAAACCATTATATTACATTATCTTTGTATATTTTCTATACTTGTGACATTTTAAGGTGATCAAAGGTCAATTATCATGTCATCAATCAATTGTTAAAATTCAAGTCTTTATAGTTTAAAATAATGCATAAAAAAATGAATTGATAGACTAAATGGTAAATAATATCTGATTGACATGAACATTAGTATGCATGCTAAGAACATATAAAATATATAATCTTTTTTTGATAAACAAGGATATCCAGACCTCTTCGAGTATCAAACTATTCACTTAGGCATGTGCAATCCCCTCATTCCCCCCCCCCCCCCCCCCACACACACACACACACACACACACACACACAAAGTTATTATAGAGAAGAATTTCATATATAATTTTAACTAATACTACACCGCTCAATTGATAGGTTCGAATTGAATGCATAATATATGTCTACTTGCATGAACAAGAGAAAAGCTTAGACCTAGACGCATAGTATAGTAGTACTTTCCATATATGTACTGGAGTCTGGATCCATTGTATTTAACCATGTGCAGTCCCCTTGTCTCCCCCCCCCCCCCCCCCCCACACACACACACACACACACACACACACAAAGTTATTATAGAGAAGAATTTCATATATAATTTTAAGTAATACTACACCGCTCAATTGATAGGTTCGAATTGAATGCACAATATATGTCTACTTGCGTGAACAAGAGAAAAGCTTAGACCTAGATGCATAGTAAGTTATTATAGAGAAGAATTTCATATATAATTTTAAGTAATACTACACCGCTCAATTGATAGGTTCGAATTGAATGCACAATATATGTCTACTTGCGTGAACAAGAGAAAAGCTTTGACCTAGATGCATAGTATAGTAGTACTTTCTATATATGTACTGGAGTCTGGATCCATTGTATTTAACCATGTGCAACGAAATAAAGGATCCAATCCAATACATGTGACGTGCATGTGCCACACTGACCAGTTGTTTTTGTTCACATGGCAATATTAGACGTCGGTTTGGACAGTTGACACATCCAGCACATGTTTTAAGTTGTACTTTGGATCATGACTTTATAGGTCCAAGTCTTTGGTTTTTTTTTTTTTTTTTTTTTTCCTTTGAAGATGGAAATAATTCTTCTATGATCAATTAGTTGAATTATAGTTGAATTAGTTCGTCTAGTTAATAGATGCACTTCTTAACCCAAAAAAAAAAAAAAGAAGAAGAAGAAGAAGTTAATTGAGGCAATTTAGGCATTCATTAATCATCTATTTTAATTATTTTATAATAAAAATTTTTTAAAAAAAACTAAAAAATAATTAATTATTTTTTTTAATTTCCTATAAAAATTTTCAAAATTGTTTATTAATTGTTTGCAGGACAGGGTCCTTAAAAGAAGAGAAATACAAAAAAAGCGCCAAAAAGCTTAATGAAAAAACCTGCTACCAAAGTTTGACGCAAAGGCGATGACGCGAAGGCTGTGACGCCAAGGCTGTGACGTGGAATATGATCAAAACAAAATTGTCGTGCCTTTTGGTTTTTCTAGCCACGAAGAAGTTCATAATTTTTGCGCCGCATGATGAAAGTTGAATAAGATTTTAATTGAATCTTAATTTTAGATCATCATATATCTCATTTAATTTTAAATTTTTGTACCAAGTGAGTTATTGAGTGTAAAAATCAAAAAATTCAAATCTAAATCCAATTAAATTTTAAATTCAATTTCAATTGGAGTCCAATTTTGCATCATATATCTATTTAATTTTTTAATTTTTGTGGCAAGTGAATTATTAGGTACAAAAATTGAAGAGTTTAAATCCAATTATATTCTAAAAAATAAAAAATCATTATATATTTTAGAAATATATGATTTAAAAAAGGGAAAATTACACGTTGTCCACTTGTGTCTTGTGGTTTATTCGAAAAACACTTTACTTACATGTAGTTTAAAAATTAGCACTTTACCCACCTAAAATAAACTCTATTTGTCTTCCATTACCCATCCCTATTAAAAGCGAAAAAATCTAAATGTTAGGTTTTGTAAAAAAAAGAAGGCAAAAAACGCAACTTAAAAAACGCAACGTAACATTGAGCTATATCCAAACCAATACCTTATATGATATTGACCTGTCACATACGATGATTCCAAAGTTGGCTCGGTAAAAACTATACAACCCCCCTTGCAGGGGAAAGATGAACACCATTGGCAAAAAAGGTACAATAAATGCCCAAAAACAGTACTAAATCCTCCAGACTATTCACACATGTCCAATTCCCCAACTCATCCAATTTAGAAATTTTGAAATTCACCATGGCCACCCATTGGGCTTAAAGCAAAGAAAGTTCCCTTCAGATCTCAAATTACATTCAGGGCCGGGACATATTTCAACCAGAACCAACCCTCAATCTCTCAAAGCAATTAGGAATATCTCGTGCCGGTCTCGGGTTTTAGTAACTGTTAAAAACGTGGCACCATTGAGAATCGTATAGCAATTCAAATGCAACGGGTGATTAATCTAGTCCATTGCATATCTGCAGAGTTGAATGAATCCAATGTCCCACTATAACCTTCGAAAAGCAATTGAAAATCCTCACTGTCTCGGCTCAAACTCCTGAAAGCAACCTTTTTGAAAGCCATCGCATGTTCAAGATCGTACCATTTTAATAATTTATTTTATTAAAATATTAATTTATTTGCTGTAAGAAGATTTAAAAGTTAGATTTTAATTTTTACAAAACTTAACTTTTAAATCTTCTTTTCCCTTGATTTTTTTTTTTTTTTTATTATGTTTTGAGAGGAGAGAGACATAAAATGGTAGCAAAAATATAAATTTATTCTGCTTTTAACAAAGGTAGATAACGGGAGACAAAGAGAGCTTACTTCAAGTGGATAAAGTATCAATCTTTAAATCACAGATAGGCAAAGTATTTTTTGGGCAAACCATAGGTGAGTAAAGTGTAATTTATAAAGTAATATTCCATTTACAATAATTTCACAACAAATTCAAGGTAGCAAGTTATTACTTGTGAGTGAAAAAATGATTTTATTGGGGGCTTAAATTAAGACCAATAACAATTTTTTTTTTTTTTTGAGAAGATAAAATCAATAACAATTTATCACCTAATTAAGATTTGTTAAGAAAATATTGTAAACATATCATTACTAAATTATATATTATTTTTGGTGGATTATCTATTTGATTGGTGAGAAAGTATGAGAAATTGGGGAAAAAATATTGTTTATCTTAATCTGATACTAAAAAGGATGAAAAAGCTTAATGGAGGGACCAGCAGCTAGCTACCAAGTATGTGACGCGAAGGCTATGACGTGCGATCTGATAGAATAAACAAACATGTTTATTTTTCTCATGTCTATGTTTTCTCCTTTTTGTAAATACTAGTTAGGGCAGCACGTGCAAGACACGTGCTTGCCATGGAACAAGAGTAGAAATTAAGTAAGATCTATTTTAGATTTTATTTATATAACAAAACAAAAATATAAATTATTTTATTTTTAAAATATATAGAGATTTACATTAATCACAAAAGACATTAATTTTAAGAATTTTGATAATTATGTCATAAAAAGTTAATCTCATTTGTATAAGAATTTTGATCACACACAAAATTAGGGTAGCTATTTAATATACAAATATCTATTTTATTATAATAGTTTTTTAGTACCTATTTACTAAAGGCAATATATTCACTCACTAAAAACTTCTGAGAATGATAATGAATATCACCATCTTTCAACAATAAGCTCCAACAATAAGCAACTGACTTTTGCTAAGAAAAGAAAAAGATAACAAAAGGCATGTGTCATCGAATTTTTCATTAGATAAATTATAAATTTCGAAAATTTAAACCTATAAAATCAATGCTCTTTGGATAACAAATAAAACAACTTATATCATCATTCTAACTTTCCAAACATTACTACCATCTAAAACTCAAAATATGTGAAGAAAATTTTTGGGATATTAAAATTTAGTTGGACTATTTTAGACATTACACAATAAAATACTTTAAGAATCATAAGCTTTCATTGGGGTTTAATTGAGAAAATAACATATGACATGTTGTATATATAAGTATATACATGGATATGTTGTAATAATGATATTTAAGTTTGGAGAGTATTGTTTTATAAAGATGATAAAATGAAATTTCAAGTTCTGAAATTTTCTAAGTGAAAATTCAAAATTCATGATTTTCGATTAGTTGAAGATTTGCTCGATCAATCGAAGCGATGAGGGAAATAATCCTGGAGCTTTTGCCTGATTCGATTGGTGTTCGATTCCTATTCAATCAATCGAAGATTGAAAAGAGCTTTCGATTGATACTCGATTCCTCTCAATTGATCGAGACTCATAAAACTAAATTTTCTGGTAACTGTTCCGAATGTTTGAAAAGGTTTCAAGGCTTGTGAACAGTTTTATGAAACATTTTAACCCTCCATGCGTGTCTTTTGAAGGAATATAATCCTATGGGTATAAAATGTGGTTTTTGTTCTCTTGATACACATCTTTTCTCTTCCAAAAATCAACTTTTAAGATGCACAATAAATCCTATAAGTATTCTCCAGAATTGTTATCTGTAGAACCTAACAACTTGGTTGTATCTTGAGGACAAGTTTGTGATAACCCTTTAGCAACAATAGTGTGGGGCAAATATTGTCTAAGGATAACAATTTTGTGCCTCCAAGTTTTCTATTTTCTGTTTGTCTTCATGTTAACTTTGTTCTTCCATAATTACTTTGTACAATATCCCCAACATGACATATTTGCTCTTTTCTAAATATTAAAAGAAAAATTGCTTGAATTTAAAGTTTAAGAAAAAAATGTAAACTGCCCCAATCATAAAGGATAAATCCTAAGTTTTTGTTTTTGTATATAAAACTATGTGTTTTTACTTAAAATGGTTTGTAAAAATAAAATACAAAAAGTCAACCCAAGAAAATTGTATTTGAAATAGTGAATTTTAGCTTAACAAAGTTGACTACAAAAAAAAAAAAAAAATCTAGAAACACAACAGAATGACACAACATTTTCATTATACATTTATAATTTGGTTGTATTTTATTTTGACTTGTAAAGAATTGGCAACTCAGCAGTTTTAAAAATATTGTGACAACAACAAGATATCTTAACATTTTCACAAAAGAAATGCTATGTCCATAACATCTTCACAACCAATCATAAATAGTAGGTTATTATAGGTTGTTATTAGTGGGCAAAAAAGTAATTTCATTGATAAGTTCAAATTAGAACCAATAACAATTTACCATCTATAATTTGTTATGAAAATGTTGTGAATATAACACTTCTTTTTCACAATACTTTTATTTTTAGTTGTGGTTGGTTTCAAGATGATATTTTATTATTTTATTTTGACCTATAAAGAATTAACACCTCAACAATTGTGAAAATATTGTGCTAATTTTTTGTCTTAATATATTTTATTATACTGTGATACAGTATGGATTGAACAAACCATAGCAAAGCTACTGTAGCTTTATGCATTCCCAAAAAAAAACAAAACAAAAAAACAAAAAAAAAAAAACAAAAAAACAAAAACAAAAACAAAAACAACAACAACAACACAACACTACACAACAATGGCCAGTGAAATAGTGCAAAATTGAACAAACCAAAGTACTGTAGACTATTGTAGCTACGAGTTGTTATTAGTGGGAAAAAAAAGTAATTTTATTAGTAAGTTTAAATTAAAACCAATAACAATTTACCATTTACGATTTGTTATGAAAGTGTTATGAAAAATGTTGTAAATGCAGAACTTTTTTTTTCACAATACTTTTATTTTTAGTTGTGGTTGGTCCTAGTATGATATTTTATTATTTTATTTTGATCTATAAGGACTTAACGCCTCTAACAATTGTGAAAATATTATGACAATTTGTTGTTTTAATAGAGTTCAACCAGCGATATTAACCAAAAAAAAAAAAAAAAAAAAAAAAAGAAGAAGAAGAAAAAAAAAGGGCCAGTGAAATAGTGCCACTTAAACAAACCAAAAGTACTATAGCGGTAATCATTCGCTTTTAAGGTCTGTTTGAGATCCACTTATTTTGCTGAAACTGAAAACTTTTTACTGAAAGTACTGTAGATAATAGTAAAAGTTAGCTAAAATAGTACAGTGGGATCTATGAATAGTACCAAAAAGTGTAGTGAGACCATGAATAGTAGCAAAAATAAGCTGATTTTTTAAGGTAGAGCCAAACGCACACTTATTGTGGCAATTTGTTGTTTTCAACAATAAAGAAGAAGAAAAAAGGGCTTGCAAACAGTGCCACTTGAACAAACCAAAGATACTTAATCATTCACTCTGTTTATATATACTAGTTAGGGCAACACGTGCAAGGCACGTGCTTGCCATGGAAAAAAAGTACTGTAGTAATTAAGATCAATTCTAAATTTTATTTGTATTACAAAACAAATCTATGAATCATTTGATTTTTAAAATATATAGAAAGCACTGTAAAGGCATTGCCTCTTCTTATATAGTTAATAGAAAAAAGAGCACAAATCGATGATTGAAAAAAAAAAATTACATATTAAACAAACCAAAAGTACTGTAGTTTTTATACATTCACCTAAAAAGTGTCACAATATTTTCACAAAACATTTATTTTCAATTGTGGTTGGTCACAGTTTTATGTTTTATTATTTTATTTTGACTTATAAGAAATTGACACCTCAATAATTGTGAAATTTATTGTGTCAGTATAACAATATATATAAAAAAAAAAGTACAAACGAAAGATAAAAAAAAAAAAAAAAAAAAAAAAAAAAAAAAAAACTGTAGTCACTGTAGCTACAGTGCCACTTGGATTTTGTTGAGCTACTGTCCCTTTTTTTAGTTTTGAACTGTAGCTACAGTATCAAGTGGCACTATAACTACTGTTCAAAACTTAAAAAAAAAAAAAAAAAAAGAAAGACAGTGGCTCAACAAAATGGCACTGTAAATGTACAATGCAAAAACACTGGATGCACATGCAAAAATATTGTACGCGCATTCGCACTTTTATATATAAGAAAAAAGAGCACAAATCAATAATTGAAAAAAAGATACATATTGAATAAACCAAAAATACTATAACTTTTACACATTCACCTAATAAGTGTCACAACATTTTTACAAAACATTTATTTTCAGTTGTGGTTGGTCACAGTTTTATATTTTATTATTTTATTTTGACTTATAAGAAATTGACACTTCAATAATTGTGAAAATATTGTGAAATTTGTTATGTCAGTATAACAATATATATATAAAAGAAAAAAAAAAGTGCAGATGGAAGACCCCCAAAAAAAAAAAAAAATGTAACTACTGTAGCTACAGTGCCATTGATACTGTAGCTACAGTTAAAAACTAAAAAAAAAAAAGATAAAGTGACTCATCAAAATTTCACTGTAGCGGCACAGCGAGAGGAAGAAAACAAATGTGTCCTACTGTCCTGAATTGAGCAACGTGGGTCACGTGGAATTCAAACCTTCAAACAGAAGCAATTTACCAAAAATGCGAAAACACCTCATGTGGTCAAGTGACCACATGATTTTATTTCAATTTTTCCTTGTAACTCCAAGACTCTTGTATTAGAATTTGGATAATTGTTGATGCACACTTCTTGTTGCATACACCTTACATTCAATTTAGTTTTTAAATTAAAATCGTGTTATGAGATTATAATTTTAGTTCAAGACTTGTAATTTGTGTGTAACATATATGGCAAACATTGCCCTTAAGATTTTGTCTATTTATAACATGTTTTTGCATTAAAACTCCATTTTCTCTTCTTTATATGTGTTTGTTTCTAAAAAAAAAAATTAAACAGAAGGTAGTATAATTAATATATAAAAAAATTATAATTATTGAAAGCAATAAAATCATTTAAATTTTTTTTTAATAAGAATGGATATAAAATTATTTTTCACAAAATAAACTAAACTTTTTTTTTTTAATAAATTTTTTCTCTTACTTTCTTACCAACCAAAAAGAAAATACAAACCACTAAAAAAACAAAATTTTTTCTCACCAACCAATTAGATACAGATGAGTGTAAATTAAAGAAGTTTAAAGTTTGTGCTGTGTATCCAAGATTTAGGCCTTTTTGGATATACACCACTACTAGTTTCTTTAAGATCTTTTTCCCTCTCTCCGTGTGTGTATTAAAAATACTTAGTATTCTAAAATATATATATATATATATATATACAGATAATTAATATTATATATATATATATATATATAATATCAATTGCTTCACACTAGGCATTTTTTTATTGTCCTCTTCCATAATTGCTTCACATCTATCAATTCTGAACATCATCAATTCAAAGTGAAAACGCCTTGCTTGCCACCCTCATTCGTATCTAAACTTTATCAAAAAAATTGTTTCTAATCTCTAAACTTTAAAGCATTCATTTTTTTTCCCTAAACTACTAAAAATTCGTTTTTCATCCCTAATTAAACTGTTGAAAATATTTCACCTTTTGTCCTTAAACTTTTTTAAAAAATATCATTTTCATCTCTAAACTATTGAAGAAAATATCCCTAAACTTTTGGCGAGTATAATATAATATTGAGTATGTTTGATTCCTCACTATTATATAGAGTTTCGATCTATGACGCTCACTTCTGATGATTGTTCTCTTCATTATCAGACCCAGATACTAATCGGTTTTTGATATGACGCTCACTTCTGATGATTGTTCTCTTCATTATCAAACCCAGATACTAATCGATTTTTGATATAGGCAGGAATTAAACTCTAAATCTCTTAGTTAACTATTAAAGACTTTACCAATTGATAGAATCGAATTGAATGCACTAATATATGTGCACTTTTGTCTACAAAATAAACAAGAGAAAAACTTTGTCCCGGTACCTCTCATATATGTATAATGTATTGGATTCATTGCAATGATGACAAATTTAGTCACATGAAACGGAATGACTGATCCCATGGGCTTGCATGCACCCCTGGACAATGGAAATATCAGATGTCGGTCTGGACAGTAGCAAATGGCATCCAGCAGATGAGATGATTTAAATTGTAACTTTGATCTTGACTTTATAGGTCCAAGTCCTTGGATATATATATTTTTTCTCTTTTTTTTTTTTTTTTTTTCCTTTTTTTTTTTGTTTTTCATATCCTAATTAATTAGATATGATTTGTTGAGTTTTAATAAGGAGAAATGAGTCGCAACCTAGGATAGCATTGCAATTAACTGTGAATGTCAGTGAGTCCTTGAGAGCAAATTTGTATCAATACATTCTCCGAATCCGTGATGAATAGTTTGCAGGACGAGTAATTCTTAGGTGTTCTCGAAGTATGGAAAATAGTGCTCCCTCCTCTCACATTCATGGTGGGGTTCACTTATTAAATTTATGGCAGGGTCCACTATGAATGTGAGAAGAATGAGCATTATTTTACTATACTCTAAAAGTACTTAAAAATTTTCTTTACAGGACAATGTCCTTAAAAGAAAAGAAGTACCCTAGTAAATAATTTGTCCTTACAAAAGGACCAAAAAGCTTAATGGACAGACCAGCTACCAAGGTTGTGACGCCAAGGCCGTGAAGCGCAATATGATGAAAACCAAAATTGTCATGTTTTCTGTTTTGTTTTTTTGTTTTTATTTTTTAATAAATGAACGTGTTGAAAATTAGATACAATGTTTTCTGTTTTCTCTTACTTTCTTACTAACCAAAAAGAAAATAAAAACTAAAACAAACAAAATTTCTTCTCACCAACCAATTGGATACAAATGATTATATATATTTTACTTTCTTAGATTTCTCCCCAACCAAGGAAGATGACTCCATGGTCATGTTAAGGTAAACCTTAATTTTATGTTTCACCTAAGCCCAAACTTGAGTTTTCCATAACATTTTTTTATGATTGTTATGGGAGAGAGGCATTGAGTAAGAGTAATCACCTTTATGTTCTAGGAAGAACAGGAATGAATGGGAGAGATGTGTAAAGGAAATAGTAAGAAATTTATAGGGAAAAGAAGAAGAAAAAGAAGATTTAGAAAAGGGAGATGAAAATTTGGAGGAAGAGTAACAATAAAGTGAAGGCTGAAGAATGGTTGGAAGAATTATGAGGGGAAGAAAAACCAAGAAATTAAAATTGATTACTAAACCTCCATTATTATATATATTATAGATATTATTATTACTTTATATGTAGTATTTAAAGAAAATGTTAGGAAAAAAAAGTGATGTGGCTAAAGACATGGCACAATAGGAGTTTTGCAAAATTTAATGTAACCTTCTATTATTATAAAGATAATTTAAAACGTTAGGGAAAAAAAGTGACATGACTAAAGACGTGGTGCAATAGGAGTTTTGCAAAATTTTAATGCAACCTTCTATTATTATATATGGTATTGATAGATGCTTGTGCATTGTGCTCGCTCATAAATGTGTATAAAACAAAGTTTGTCCAAGCGTGTATGGAGACAAATGTATGTAAATTATAGATTTTGCCCACCACTAAAATCAAATCCTTAGCTATGTAGCAAAAAAAAGAAGCCAAATCCTAACTCTGCCACTAATCACGTCTTGGTACCCAAACAAAAATTACTGGTTCTGCCTTGACTACAAGACCTTAGCAGTAAAGTTTTTGCTATAACTCTAATGTTTTGAGTATTTGACACACTTCAATAAATAACACTTCAAATTTCTGAATTTATTTAGTATGGGCCATGATTCGTAGAGTTTTTCTCCAAAAACTCTAAATTTTAACAATAGAATTTAGTAGGTAGAATTTTTGCAATATCATTCTTTAACTAAAAGACACTTTAACATTTTGAGTGTTTTGATAAATTGCAGTGAATAGGATTTTAAATTTATGAATTTTGGTTCGGCACTTTATATTTTGACATGATTTTTCTTTTTTTCTTTTTTAAATGAAGAAGGAAATGAGTAGATGAGAGATTATTACTATTGGTTTGTCTTGGGGGTGCTATAAATTTAACACTAGCACACAGAATCCAGGACAATAGATGCACCGGGCATTCTTCCCCTCAAATGTATAACAGCAGTAAAAATAGTCCATCAGAAAACTAGATATCCAAGCATTCCAAGAATTAACGTTGAACACGAATTTTCATTCCATTACTGCTTTAGAAAATTCCATATGTACACTAAAAAATCAAGTACCTATAGAGGGCCTATTTACACCCCAAAAAAAAAAAAAAAAATATTGAGTTCTATGCCCCCATTCTCTTGTTGAATTATCTGTATCAGAAACTATCAAATATTCTGATGCATACTGTAAATTGGTGACAATGTTTCTTTTTCCCCTATCATCTAAACTACACAATGTTATTTACATTCTAACTTCAACTACGTCCCCGTCTTTAAGCTCTGTACTGGGTAATACCAACTGGCCATTGACCAAAACTAGCTTTCCCTCAAGTCCTACTCTTCTAGCAGCATCTGCAGCTGTGCTACCAGTCCTCAACCTCATTATCCCACCATGGGGCCAACATACAATCACCACTTCCCCAAGGACAACCGAGCCAGGATTAAGATAAGGTTTTCCACCATGCTTTGGTTGTCCTAAACTTGCTTCAGAGCGTAGTTGCTCTTCCCACCGAAGCATTGTCCTCAATAGACGCACCTAAAATTCAAAACTCAATTAGTTTACAGAACATTAATTGATATCAAGAGTCTATTTGTAACTACCTACGTAAATGTCAACTTCAGCCAGGTCATTTTCTAACAGATTGAAGCATTTAGTGAATCAGGCTTGACTAGCAAGCGTGAAACAAATAACATTAGATAATTTTCAACAAAGATTCACTTACTACTTACTAGTAACAAACACAATTGGCTTTCAGAATAATAAGATGATTGTAGACAAACCTTCTTGTTAATGCTAGCTTCCATGGAAGTTGAAGTAATTGATTCAAAGCTTGGCCTAGATGTTAAAGAATCAACCTGTCTGCCCTCAAAAACTGCAGATACAAGATCCCAGTATTCAGATTCTTCTTGCTCTGTCAAGTCAATGACTTGGATGAAGGTTGGCAGTAGGCGCCCAAATTGGTCTTGCTGCATGGTCAAAGATAGCTCAATAAATCTTGACATGTCCGATGGAGGTTTGATCATGGGGATTATTTACTAGAAAAATGATAGTAGTCACTTGAAGATTAGTAACTAAAATCCCTATTTCATTCCTAGAATCCAATAAAAGTAAAAGCAAGCTGAGATTGATCCTATAAAATAAGAATGCTTGGTTTCCATTGAATATTTTGGCATACTTCTACCCTTTTGCCTTTGAACAATTGGCATAGCTCTTAAAGTTTTTGTTATGCCTTCAATAATTTTTTTCATATACCTCAAATTCATAAATATTTTACTCTAAAGCATATTTATAGCTTTTATAATGTCCAAGAAAAAAAAATTAATAGAGTGAACTAGGAAACAGGAATGTCCTGGAAACAGTGAATAATATGGAATTTCATGAAATTACTGGAAATGTATAACAGAATCTATTTAGGTCTTAAAAAAAATGTATCTAATGATTAATTGAGTTTGTTTGTGGCAAATACATCCACTCCAGTAAAGTGAAACTAATTTAAAATGGGAACTAAATCACTAGCTGTAAGCCAAACATTAAACATCCATCCTGTAATGTTCTTATATTTGATATAATGCTTCTTATGATTCAAAACCAGTAAGAGAGAGAGAGAGAGGAGGGGACATATTGCATCAAAGAAATGTAAATTAGCAAGGGTTGGTGTGTGGTACAGACTATGTTTTGATGGAAACAAATGAAAATGTTACTTTAGTGGAAAATTAGCAAGAGCTGGGTATGTCAAAGTGCGCATAATATTTTGATGGGAAAAAAAAATTTTAATGTTAGTTCAGCATACCAGATTGTACTAAAATGGACCATTTCCAAAACATCTCAGAGTTTCAATGTGCCATGAGTTTAGCATTTTAGGAAACAGGAAATCTTACCTAGGATCTATGAGATGCAAACTGCAGAAAAGATTAACATAGACACACAAACGCTAGATTTACACAGTTTACCCAGAAGTAGGGCAAGTCCATAGAGTTGCTGCAGTTTTATTATAACAAGTACAAAATGAGCTACAGGTATCAATATCATTAGCATATATATACATATACCTTGATACTGGGCTTCAGGCAACTAATGTATTAAAAAATACTGGAAATACCCACAATAATTGTATGGGCACAAAGCTTGTGCAATCCAAAGCCATAAAGCCTACACAAAGATCCTCACATTGCATCATTGTGTTTGTCCCCCATGAAGTAGCATCTTTTTCTTTAAAAACTATTTCCTAACAACTTAAATTTTTGAGACAATCAGTAATTTACTACGGTATCAGAGTCGGTAGTCATGAGTTTGAACCATGTCTCCACCCTACCTCCCACTGCAAAAGTTAAAATCCCTCATATTGGATCCCATTTATTAAGGGGGATTCTAGGCCTACATGTGAAGGGGGACGTTAAAATTATAGTTAATTAATTAAACTCATTATTTCCCAACAATTTAAGCTTTTGGGATGGTTGGTAATTTATCTCATATATATATATATATATATAGTTTAGAGAATTCTCATATCAGCTTTCACATACAACAAATCACAGGAAATAAATACAAGACAAATATATAGGCCCAGAAGCCAAAGGTTCCAAAGGAAGAAGTTAATGATAATTAAAATGATCTCATGCAGTTGCATGGCGCTCATGCAGTTGCATGGCGCTTTGGTTTTGTAACCACACAATACGAGGTTAATTAAAATGATCGTGCTTCCCTATTCCAAAAAATCAAAGCAAGGGGGAGGTTGGGAGGAAGCGGGGGTAGAGAGAGAGAGAGAGAGAGAATCACAAAGATGAAGGATTTAAAAGGCACAACTAGACAGAAAACTAGATTTTAATGGAATTGAAACTGTTATTGACAGTATATTGTCACTTTCATGGAAATTTGAAGCATGAAACTCTGTAGAGAATGAAGAGGGGCCAGGATCTCCTCTCAACAGTGCTTCTTGAGGCTCCACTCTCCCTTCCCCCCTGAATAAGTAAGACCCCACCATGTCAAGACTGTTAAAGTTACATACTTCTCTAAAGAAAATATTTTCTCATCATGTTTCAGGAATTTATGGAATGGAGGAAAACTTGCACTACCAAGGCAAAGTATTCTGTTGCAATTGTACTCTACAGTTTTAAGAGATTTCACATAGATAACACTATATACCTTGAGACCTTTCCAATAATCACATAAGATCATCCAGAACTCACAGAAAACCCATAGCAGACACTATTCCTATATTGAATGGACTCAACATTCATATTTCCAACACCACTCCTTCAGAAAACACAACCATTGTGTATAGAATAACTTTTACACACAATTAAAAGAATAAACTTTCAGATTGAAAGTCACCAAGATATTGAAATTTGAAAGACAGTTATATTTTTCTAAATAAGTGCATGTAAAAGTACCTTGTGGTATATACCATCTCGACAGAGGGTATACTTCTCTAGACAAGTACACCAATCTCCATGTCCTGGTTCACACCACCACTCATCAGACACCTGGAATGCCAAGTCAGTGGCAGTAAATAAAAAAGTTCATTTGAATTACCATATTAAATGTTACTTGGTCAAAATCCAACCAATACGAACAACTCTGAGTGTTATTTGAAATCTCTAAAAGAATGATCAATCAATATAATGTTTCCATTGCTTCATCAGCACTTAGCATTTTAGCACAATAGCATCGTTACATTAGAGCATGAGATCAAGGGCCCAAATGGTCAGGTTGTGATGATACTATGTAACCTGGGTCAGGTGATCCTATGTGAGAGAGCCAATTGTATTTAAGGTGCCTAACTAAGCCCAAGTTGATGATGTCATTGATACATTTTGAGATACAAGTTTGCCTGGCTTGGAAGAAAATATACGAAGTATGGTTTAAGTGAAAAGAGTAAATCATGACATTTGTGGGAGGCCTAGAGTTTCCTTTTGTTCCATCACCAAAAACAAACTATGAGAAACAAGCTCATTGCATGCAGCAGAGAAATTATTTAAAATAATGTCATGTCATAATGAAAATTTCAGAAAATTTCTCTACAAAATAATTTGGCTGAAATTAATCCAAAACTTACCATGAGCATGTCATTATCTTCATACATAATAATGCTTCTAATTCTTACATGGATTAATCAGAAAGAAAAGGATGTTGATCATTATGGATCCAATAAACTTATAATAAAAAATCTACTTGGACTCGTTCAATATTGAACAAGGATAGAATCATCATCAATTATAGCTTATTCCTGCCATAAGCTAATTCATACATATTTATGATCTCTCTCTCTCTCTCTCTCTCTCTCTCTCATATATTCCTGGTCATCAACCATAACTTGCGTCACATACAAACCCTACCTGTTAAGATACTAGCTAGCTGTACTTACTGTATGATCACTGTATGATGTATTGCATTAGTACTGCATTAGCACTAGTAAGGCGGGAGTTAGTTAATAAAGCAAGTAGTTAGTTAGGAAGCAACTAGTTAGTTAGTGAGGCTGTTGAGTCAGTTAGGTGTGATGTGGCTGACAGGTGTTGTATATAAGCTACAGGATTGAATAATAAAAGGGTATGAAAAGAATTAACCAGCAACTTTCCCTTTCTGAGCTTTCTTAATCTCTCTCTCTCTCTGGAGGCTGTTCCCTCGAAGCAACAACCCACCTTTCCACCATCAGTTCTTTCCAATCTCATTTTCTTTTCCTTTCTTTGATTTTCTGATTAACCAAACACTTAACATTTGGTATCAGAGCCCTCCTTCCTGCACCATGACTGAAACTCATTCTTCATCCTAGATCAATGAATCTATCTCTAATCTCAAAGTTACCACTGACCACCATGCCCATTCTTTGCAAGAAATTTCTCAACAATTGAATGCTCATACACAGCAGTTGAACGCCATTAGTGTTGCTCTGCAAAAGCTCACTGAGGTCAAAGAAAAGAGACAACAACAACCTACACCTCCTAAATCTCCATCTCGATCCCCAATTTCTCCAATATCACGATCTGTTGCGTTGCCACTCTCAAACTTCTCAAAGAGCGTGAAATTGGATTTCCCACGATTCAGAGGTGAGGATCCAGCATCTTGGGTATACAAGGCACACCAGTACTTCGATTTCTACCAGACCCCGTTCAAAGAGAGGCTATTAATGGCTTCTTTTCACATGGATGGTGATGCTTTGGTGTGGTTCCAGGACAGTGATGAAACAAGGATGTTTGCAACTTGGGAGGGTTTTGTGGATTTGTTGTTGACAAGATTTGGAAACTTAGCATATGAAGACCCAATGGAATCCCTTACACGCTTGAGGCAGACTACTAGTGTTGTGGTTTATAAGGGACAGTTTAAAGCTTTGTCAAATAGAATTAGGGGTTTGTCTGATAGCCACAAGTTGAGTTGTTTTCCTAGTGGTCTTAAAGATGAGGTGAGATTGCCAGTGAAAATGCTTAACCCAAAGAATCTAAATGAAGCCTTTGGGTTGGCAAAGATTCAGGAGGAGTATTTGATGAGCAGTAGGAAGTTTCAGAAATCTTTTCCATTGGAGACCTCCAGGCCTTCAATTCTTGGACCAAGACCTGATGTTAAAATGGACTCAAAGTTTAAGCTTCCACTAAAGAGGTTGTCTCCTGCACAAATGGAAGAGAGAAGGAAGAAAGGCCTTTGCTTTAATTGTGATGAGAAGTTTCAGCCTGGGCATCATTGTAAGTCTGCTAAACTTTTTTTATTAGAAGGGCTTTATCCATTTCAAAGGACCAGTTCTAATGTAGAATTAGTAGAGTTTGATGCCTCTAATGATTCTGACATGCACTTGTTACATTCTGGAGTTAATGAGTCTGAACCTAAAAGGTCTGAAGCAAAAATTACTCTTTATGCTCTCTTAGGAAGCCCCTCCCCAGGTACAATGAGAATTAAGGGTAGAATTAATGGTCGCTGGATTGTCATTTTAATTGACATTGGTAGCGCTCATAATTTTTTAGATGCTGCCATACTCTCTAGGTTACACCTGCCAATTGATCCTACTGTCTCCTTTGAGGTTAAAGTGGCTAATGGTGATACCATCATGACCAAGGGTGCTTGTTTAGATGTTAAGGTTGTCATGCAAGGATACAATTTTGTAGTGGATTTGAATGTTTTACCATTAGGTGATTGTGAGTTGGTTCTTGGAACCCAATGGCTTAGAACTTTGGGTCTGATTCAGTGGGACTTCTTAACCATGTCTATGCAATTTCAGTATGTTGGTAAATCTGTTACATTGCTTGGCATGCACACCACTGATTTAACTCTTCAAGAGAGTGATCATTTTTTTAAAGGACCTGTTAGGAAGGGTATTTGTCTCCAAATTGTGTCACTGGGTTCTGGTACTACTCCACCTCAGCAACAATGTGATCCTCTGATTGAGAAACTATTGACTGAGTTTGCTTCAGTGTTTGATACACCATCTGGTCTGCCTCCTTGTAAAGGTCATGAACACCAAATCATCTTAAAGGAAGGGATTGACCCAATCTATCAGAGGCCTTATAGATATCCCCATTTCCAAAAAATTGAGATTGAGAAGATAGTCACTGAATTGTTGGCTGTTGGGTCTGTCAGGCCTAACCAAAGTCCTTTCTCTTCTCCAGTTTTGTTGGTAAGGAAGGCAAATGGCTCTTGAAGGATGTGCATTGACTATAGAGCTTTGAACCAGGCTACAATTAAGGACAAGTTCCCTATACCAGTAGTTGATGAGTTATTGGATGAGCTAGCTAGTTCCACCATTTTTTCTAAACTTGATTTAAAATCTGGTTACCATCAGTTTCATATGAAGGAACGGGATATTCCAAAGACGGCTTTTAGGACACATGATGGTCACTATGAGTTTCTAGTCATGCCATTTGGTTTGACTAATGCTCCATCTACTTTCCAGTCCTTGATGAATGATGTTTTTAGGCCTTATTTGAGGAGATTTGTGTTGGTCTTCTTTGATGACATCTTGGTTTTCAGTCCTACAATGGAACTTCATCTTTCTCATCTTAGGACTGTCTTGGAGCTATTATTGCATCATCAATTATATGCTAAGAGAAGCAAGTGTGTCTTTGGCTGTACAGAAGTGGAATATCTTAGGCACATCATCTCAGGTCAAGGAGTTAGTGCTGATCCTAAGAAGATTTCAACAATGATGGCTTGGCCAACTCCTACTTCTATTAAGGCATTGAAGGGATTTTTGGGTTTGACTGGCTATTATAGGAAATTTATATAGAATTATGGTCATATTGCTGCTCCCCTCACTGCCTTACTTAAAAAAATGCTTTTCTTTGGACTGTCCATGCTGAGGAAGACTTCCAACAACTCAAGGCTGCTGTCAATTAGCCACCGGTCTTGGCCTTACCTGATTTTAATCTTCCTTTTACAATTGAATGTGATGCATCAGGCTTTGGTTTAGGGGCTGTTCTGATGCAAAACCACAAACCAATTGCTTATCATAGTCAACTTCTCAAGGGAAGAGCTTTACAGTTATCTACTTATGAGAAAGAGTTGTTAGCATTGGTGACTGCAGTGCATAAATGGAGGCCTTACCTCTTGGGCAGACCCTTCATTACAAAGATTGATCAACAGAGTTTAAAGTATATTTTGGAGCAGAGAATTGCTACTCCTACTCAGCAAAAGTGGCTGACCAAGTTATTGGGGTACTTGTTTGTGGTGGAGTATAAACAAGGGTGTGAGAACAAGGTAGCTGATGCCTTGTCTAGACGGGAAGAATCTGTTTCTGAGGATTCATCTTCAGCTCAGCCAGCTGGTACTGCATCTTTGTTTTTGATCTCATTTCCATGTCCTTCTTGGATTGAAGAACTTAAAGTTAGCTATCAACATTCTGCTGAGGTACAACAGCTGCTACACCAATTACAATCTGGTTCTTCAGGGCCTAAATTCTTTTCTTTACATAATGGGTTGATTTTATATAACGGCCGGGTCTACTTGGGTCCAACTTGCAGTTTGAAGCCTAAAATTCTTCAAGAAGTTCATGACAGCCCTCTAGGAGGCCACTCTGGTTTCCTTAAATCCTTTCATAGACTGAAACAGGATTTCTTTTGGAGAGGAATGAAGTCTGACCTGAAGCAATACATTAGAGAGTGTGCAGTGTGTCAACAGATGAAACATGAGACTTGTAGTCTTGCTGGGTTGCTTCAACCTCTGCCAATTCCTGATAAGCCATGGTCTGCTGTTAGTATGGACTTTATCAGTGGTTTACCTCCTTCCCAAAGGCTAGATACAGTGATGGTAGTTGTTGACAGACTCACCAAATATGTACATTTCATTGGTTTATCTCACCCTTATTCTACTGCTAAAGTGGCTGCTTTGTTTGCTCAGAATATCTTGAAATTACATGGCATGCCTACTTCTATTGTTTCTGACAGAGATCTCGTGTTTACGGCCAAGTTTTGGGCTGAATTGTTTAAGCTCCAAGGAGTGCAATTAGCTATGTCTTCAGCATACCACCCCCAAACTGATGGGCAAACGGAGGTGGTGAATAAGTGCTTAGAACAGTACTTAAGGTCCTTTTCTGCAGATAGGCCTACTGAGTGGTCTGAGTGGCTGTGCTTAGTTGAATATTGGTTTAACACCAATTATCATTCAGCTACCAAATTTACCCCATATGAGGCTGTGTATGGTTTTCCTCCTCCTCGGTTGATGGACTATATACCTGGTACAACTCAAGTTGCATCTGTGGACTCTCTTTTGCAATCTAGAGCGCAGATTCTTGCCTTGCTGCGACAGAATTTGGTCACTGCACAGGCCCGGATGAAGCAGCAGTGTGATCTTCATCGGACTAAAAGGGTATTCAATGTTGGTGATTAGGTATATCTCCAGTTACAACCATACAAGCAGCAATTAGTAACTTCTCGAGCCTTTCACAAGCTTTCCCCCCGTTTCTTTGGTCCTTTTCAGGTTCTTAAGAAGATTGGGGAGGTAGCTTATAAGTTGGATCTTCCTGTGGGTTCTACCATACACCCTGTCTTTCATGTGTCCTGTTTGAAAGCTAAGTTGGGGCAGCGCAATATTGCTATTCCTTTATTACCATCAGTCAATTCCCAAGGTATCCTCACCCCTGAGCTCGTGGCCATTCTACAGACCAGATCGCACAGACTCCGAAATAGGACTATCACTCAGCATCTTGTTCAGTGGCAAGGTGGTTCTGTAGATGATGCTACTTGGGAGGATCTGTTTTGTCTTCAACAACAATTTCCCCATCTTGTGGGCAAGATGTTTTGAAGGAGAGGAGTGTTGTTAAGATACTAGCTAGCTGTACTTACTGTATGATCACTGTATGATGTATTGCATTAGTAATGCATTAGCACTAGTAAGGTGGGAGTTAGTTAATAAAGCAAGTAGTTAGTTAGGAAGCAACTAGTTAGTTAGTGAGGCTGTTGAGTCAGTTAGATGTGATGTGGCTGACAGGTGTTGTATATAAGCTACAGGATTGAATAATAAAAGGGTATGAAAAGAATTAACCAGCAACTTTCCCTTTCTGAGCTTTCTTAATCTCTCTCTCTCTCTGGAGGCTGTTCCCTCGAAGCAACAATCCACCTTTCCACCATCAGTTCTTTCCAATCTCATTTTCTTTTTCTTTCTTTGATTTTCTGATTAACCAAACACTTAACACTACCTTGGTTAGAAAGGTTTCATAACTTTTGAGGTCCTAAAGTTATCATATATATATATATATATATATAATATTGTCACCCTAACATTCCTAAAATTAGTCATTGTGCACCACAAAGTTTTTTTTTTTTTTTTTTTTAATAATTTTTATATGTGTAAACCACAAAGCTAACTATGCACAATAATTCCACTTAATAGTACAGTAAAAAATAATTAATACTAACACTAAACAAAAATGGGAAAAAAAAAATGTAGGTAGAAACTGCAGGATTTCCTAATCATAACTTTGATTAAAAATTACAATGAACCATTTGGGTAACCACGGCCATAGGTATCAAAGTGTCATTACTAGCACTAGCTTCTTCACATGCATATGGCTCTTCTTTCTCAAATAAAAATATATTTTTAAGTTTAACCACAAGTAGTTATAGTTTAAGTATAAAATGTGTCTTAATTTATGGAATTTGAACTTTGTACTTTACGTTTTTAAAACCTTTTTTATTCAATATTTTATTTTGAGAGTATGACTTTTTTGTGTGGGTGTGTGGGATTTTTATTGGGAGTAGAATTTGATTGACAATTTTAAATTTCTCAATTTACCTTTATGTCCTAATTTTTCTTATAGTTAAATCACTTTCAAATTGGTAATAGGGTTATTTTTGGAGGTATAGAAAAGTGGACACTAAAGAGATAAGTTCCAATTATATTCATAGATAACATGAAACAAGGTTTAAAACATCAGAGACAATACAAAATCATAAAAGACCAATACTAATAAATAACCTACTATAGAAAATTATGCCATATTTGACATACAAAATCACTTCAAATTGCTCTGAAGACTTCGCAAGTTAGAGATTTATGAAGGTGTCAAGCCATTAATATTTTCTTTGTATAATTTACAAATTCTAAAGATCTTACTTTTAAAACCATATTTTTAGGAAAATTCTTCCTTAACAACATTAGAAAAATATGTAAGGTCCTTGCTGTAAGTATGCTTTACAAAAACAGAGATTTGAAGATTGGATTCATGAAACATGAAAAAAAAATAAAAATAAAAATAAAAAAAGAGAGAGAGAGAAACTTTATTCTAAAAATATTTTTCAGAAAATAACCACCATGCAATGGCCATAATAGGATGCAACCACTTTCGCTGATTCTATCATAACAACTTTTTTCTACTAATTTACAAAGAACGAAAAAAAAAAAAAAATAGTGAAGTATGTTCTAGAAATTATTCTACTTTGCAATGATTAGAAAAAATATTCCGTACATTGTAGAGGGAATTTTTGAAAAGCATATTAATAAATACAAAAAATGAAAAAACAAAACTTTCATAAGATACTAAGTACTAAGAATTAACTACACTGACTATCATAGACTATCACTATGATAATTCAATAACACTACATTCAAATCCTATCCTATGAGCCAAAAATAAGAACATATGAAGATTTTTTCTACCCAATTTTCAAGTGTATAAAATAATTAAAATAATTTTTAGATTTATGCATGCTCTAAACTCAGCAGTTACTGACAATTTATATTGTATTTTTCAATGGTGCAAGTTATATTGTGATAAAACCTATGAAATTTACAATTCAATGAAAATATATGCCGAGTTTATCACTAGAATGAACTACACTCTTAGTCACACTTTTGTTCAAACCCTATGAGCCAAAGATAAAAACATGCAGATTTTTTCTATCCAATTCGCAAGTGTATAAAATAATTAAAATAATATTACATTTATGCGTACTCTAACTCAGTAGTTACTGACAATTTTTATTGTTTTATTTTATTTTAATTTTTTATGGCGCAATTTATACTGTGAAATTTACAATTCAATGAAAATATATGCAAAGTATATCACTGGAATTAACTACACTCTTAGTCATACTTTTTTTTTTTACATAATACATATATGACCATATTTTGCAATTTAAGTTTACTGTAAATATTAATTAAAATGAAACCAATTGAATTTAACCAAACTCTAACAGAACAAATTAAAAAATAAAAGGGGCCTTTAAATAGCACATTTTACATGATAATTAATTTTAATTCTATGTTCACCTTATACCAACCATACCAATCAATATAAGGTTATTTGCCAATAGGACCCCTGTTTGAAGCTACACAACCAAACATTAGCATTCACATACACTAGACCAAACTATAGAGATTCCTTTAGAGCTTATTTCAGATTCTTATGATAACAATCTTCTTCAGAATACAATCACAGGAAATGGAAAAGAAAAAGTACATCATTCCTAAAAAAATTTAAAGAATTTTTAACTTCTTCCAATGAATAAATTTGAGATTAGTTATAATAATATGACCAAGAAATTTAAGTAAAGCAGCCCAACCTTTTTGTATAACCTTGCGTAGGCCTCCCATCGCTTTATTTGGAAAGAAGATCTTCTGGCGGCTACTGCTTCAGAAGCAGGTAGTCCAAAACTCACAGCAACAAGCAGTTCTCTGCCATCATTATCTACTCTGCAAACACAATTTTGATGCAGAAGTAGAAGATATATGATACAAAGTGAGAAAATTATACACAAAGTAATTATATACCTAGTAATAACAGCAGCAAGCAAGTGACTTCCTTCAACTCTAAGGACTGGATGTCCAACTTTGAGGGAACTATACTTATGAAACAAGTCATCTACCATGGAATTTTGGTTGTCCAAGTCTTTAGAGATATAGGAGGATGCTTCTATTTCAGATTCATCCATGCTGTTAATGGAAGACAACTTGTTGCCAGTTTCCTTATAGAGCCAATGTGCAGCAAGTCCATGTTCAGCGTACTCATGCATCCTCTGAAAATGTGAAAGATGATATCTCTATCAGTTAAATCTAGTATATGGACAAGTAAATTTTACCTCTTACAAAATTGCTAGAAGATTTATACCTGAGTTCTTATCTGAACTTCCAAAGGTGAGCTGTCAGGACCCTGCACTGCAGTGTGTAGAGACTGCATTCAAAAACCCAACTTTATGGTTTGAAGAGTGGGCTACAAGACATACTAGGTAAATGACAGTGTTCACACTAAAGTCTACTATAGCAGTATTTCATGGGTTCTATGTTTATTTAAAAGTTTTAAAACATAAAAATAAATGAAGAAAAGTTCTATTTTTGGTTAGGCAACACTAGTCTAGCTGTGGTTATTTAAGAGGTAATTTCTATTCTTTTGGCTGCACCTGCATCAGAAAAGGGAAGAAGGATGATGCAGGACAATGAATAGGCTACATGCATTATGAAGAGAAGAGAGCTATAAAAAGCCGAATGTTGAATGTTGTACAGGGTAGGGATCAGGACAGCCTTGGATTAGTTGTGTTGAAGGCCTGCCTTTCTAGGAATGTGGTGAGGATGAAGTGCATAAAATTTAGAAAAGAGAAATAGAAGATTTGGGTGGATCAATAGAGAGAAAACAACCTAATTTTTGTTGAATATTAGATCAAGAAGAATTATGAGAAGTGAGCACACAGAATTTCCGCAAGAAACAAGAAAAGAATTGCTGAGAATATCAGCAGTAGAGAGAGAAGAGTAGAAACAGGAAGGGATGGAGGAATCAAAAATAAAACTCAACAATTCAACTTTCACTTCATTTCAACACAAGAAGTTACATACTCATATAGTTGAGATTAATTCCTAAAGAAATAGTAACACATTTCAATGAAATGTAACAAGGACCATTTAGGTTATATTTGGTAATAGTTTTTGTCTTCTATTTTCAAAAACTTGTTTTGGGGAACATAAAGAAAAAACAATTTTCTTGTATTTTTGAAATCGAAAACATGCTTGGTTAGTTGAAATTAAAAAGAGAGTTTTTTGAAGAAAAAAAATAGAAAATACTAAAATATGTTGTTACTAGGATTTGAACTCTAATGCTAACTCATTAAATGAGATAAATTCATTAAATTAAATACGTGTTTTCATTGACTTTTAAAAATTAGAAACTGAAAACAGTCTTTTACATGTTTTTAGTTTCTTTCACAAATTGAGTTTTGATAACAGTTTTTGTTTTCTGTCTATTTTGGATTGCCAAACAAGTTTTTTAGTCTCAAAATTTTTAGAAACAGAAAATAAAGGAAAAAAACAGTAACCAAACATTCCCTTAGTAGCTACTAGGATAACCTTTTTTTTTTTTTTGGATAAGTTAGCTACTAGGATACTTGGATGGAAAGCAGCTGCCAGCTAAGAGCAGCTGTCTTTCTTCACCTCAATTCATAGTGAAAAACTATCATCCTAAGCAACTAGCTCCTGTTTTACCTAAGTCTAGGAATTTAACACCACAAAAGTCAAATACTTAGCTGATATTAAATCTAACAAAACTCCTTAAAAGCCTATGATCATAGGTTTGACTTATTCTAGAGAAAATCTTCAAAATAGGCCGCCAGAGTCATTTATGCTAACTGTTAGTTGTTTCTCCTGCCACTTCTTCTCATGGCTGCCGTTGGCCTCCAATGAGGCATGTTTGTCCAATCTCCAATCATGTAATGACTGCAGCATCAGAGGCTTCCATGGTTAAGGGTTTTCTGGCAGAGGTCACACCAAACTTTTCAATAATCTTCAGATATTATGTGATCTCCATCATGATAAGCTCAGATACCTTACAGGCAATCTTTGAATGCTAAAGTTTGAAGCACTTGAGTAGGTTTATATTTATACAAATGAAATAAGAATTTTTATTAGAATAAAGGAAGCTCTAAAAGAGAAGATTCCTAGAAATTACAATCGAAGTTTAAGAAATACATGATATCAACTACAGAATTACAAGATACCCCTCCATCATCGTGCAATGTTCAATTAAAGAACCTAGAAAAATAAACTTAAGTTCAATATAGATCTCTCCACTCCATCCATATTAACCACATAATGAGAAGCCACAACCCACACAGTACTATTATGATGCCTTCCATGCACCTCTATCAAACAAGAAAAGTCATCTATCACCTTAGACAACAACACTCAATGCAACCCAAAAATAAAAGAAAACAAAGGACCATAACTCATAGTCAACCAGGCAATGGTGCAAAAGATGATCAACAGATTTGCCACTCCTTTTTATAAGGCTATGTTTGAAATCTTACCCAACCAGAAGTTCACACAAAGAAAACTTCCTTCTTGGGTACCATGCTGTTCCAGATACATCTCCAAGAGAATAGGATTTTACTAGCATATCTCAATCATTCATACTACAATCGAACACTGATCATACAGGTGCTATACTACTATTAGGTCCCCAACTCATACAACCCACTCTTCCAAGAAAAGAAATCCAATAATATAAAGAATCCATCAATGATTCTACGCCCTCCAACTTCCAATCATGGAAATTACAATTGAATCTAAGTAAACAATAGAACATCATGTCCTGCCTCTAGAGCACAACAGAGAGGACACTACAGCCTCTTTATCCTCCACAGTCGGATATAAATCTGGGTATACCTCTCTTAGTGCCCAATCACTACACCACTCATCATACCAAAATTTGATTTCCTCCCATCCTGTACTCCAATTCCTATCTAAAGACTGTATCCATGTGGCCTACACACATCCAAGGTAGACTAACCAGCTCCCAGTTCCCCATATTTAGCAGCAACTAATTCACCTCCAGAAATGGTCACCATCCCCCCAAACCTCCATAACCAATTAGCCAACAAAGCTTGGTTCAAAGTGCTTATTTAGCCAAAACTCAACTCTTCATATTTGATGGGGGAGCACACCCAATGCCAGTCCATGATGACTAGCTTTTAAGTAACTAACAACAAATAGGAAATATATAATAATGGGGTAGGTTGGGATTGGATAAAGTAAACCTCACCCCCAAACCTAGACCAGAACTTACCTTATCGGCTCTCTAAAAGGAAACAAAGTACCTAACTGTATATGTATGGATGGAAAACATATAAAACTGTTCAGTTCAAATTGTTTTTTTTTTTTTTTTTTTTGGTTTTATTATCAGACCTGTTTTGCACCTTACCTGTATCCCCCATTTTAGAATGTAACAGAGCCAAGTCATCTTTCTGCTTCTAAGGTCTTGCTCTTTTCTGGCCATATTTTAACTTTTTATCACTTGTACTTCTTGTATGTGAAACTTTAGACAAATTAGCTTGCAAATTATTTTTAAGAAAAATGAAATTATAATGAAATAGTAGCATTCCATGCTAAAGCCTGCCATTTCCAGTTTAGTATTAAATATTTTATACATAAACATCGATCCACATTCACCACGCACTGCTTTACCATATTTTGTGAGAAAATTTCCAGAATTATTGCAAGTGTGTAATACGATATAAACTACATATGTGCTTCCATGCATGTAGTGGAGAAAATACCTGATAGCCACTAGGCTTGGGATTAACAATGTAATCATCAAATTCACCATCAATGGGGGTCCAAAGCCTGCATGGAGAAGAAACAGAGACATAGACCATTATCAGTGCTCAAATCTGTATGCAGTTCTATATATAGAGAAATACTATTCCAAACTAGAGACTACAGATACACAACTGGACCAAAGAATCAAATCTATTTTCTGAGAATAGAGGACCAAAAATTGCAATGATAAATTTAAATCATAGTTAAACAAAATACAGTTAGTGAAAGGCAGTTTCATATCACCAACGTTTAGAACAAATTGATGTCATGTAAAATGAAATTTGAAGAACAGAAATTTCAATTGTTTTACTTGTGTACAATGTTGAGAAGACTGTAGCAACATTGAACAGCAGGCCCCTGTAGAGTTCCGTTCTTGTCTCCAACAACTACCCTTAAAGCACGGGCATCATATACTTTACTGATGCTGACATCTTTGCGTTTCATCTGAAGCAGGTAAAGATAGAAATATGAATTTCCGTATTTGCATTAAGAATGAATTCTATCTAAATAATTTTCCAACAAATTTCAGACCAATGAAAGATAAAATGCTTCTGCAAACTTGCAACAACATCAAAATGCAGACTTCATGTTGTGATGAGCCTACTTGGTCAATTCAGCTTCTGTTGCTCAGCCAATATAATTACATCACTCTTCTGTATTTTTCAATGAGTTTAATAAAGGAAAAGAAAATTTCAAAAGTCTAAGCAGAATTTGTGCTAAAGATAAAGTGGGGACAATCCCTAAATATCCAAGGCATGAACCTAAAACACTTTCCTCCACTAGTGATAATTAACACTTGTTTTAAAAGCTTATATTATTAGGAAATAGTGAATTCAATCATTTAACAATAATATTCTAACACTATGCTCATGAGTCACATGTGGACCCAAACTTCCCTTTAATAAATAGGGCTCCCATGGGATTTTTAACTTATTTTAAGTGGGAGGTAGATTAGAGAAGGATTAGAATTCAAGACCACTTGCTCTGATATCATCATAAATTACCACTTATCCCAAAAGTTTAAGCTATTAAGAAATAGTGAATTTAATCTCGTAACCATAATATATATATATATATAATAAATAACAGAATTGTATTAAATAAGAAACCAGGTACACCGGGGGTGTACATGACAAACAGTACATCAAACACTTAAATTACAATGATCAAGCATTTCTAAAAAGTTAGAACAAGGAAAAAGATTAAAGGACACAATGAGGAAAAAGATTAAGTTCCGAAATAGACCGTTCCTTCCCTTCAAAACATCTTGAGTTCCATTTTCTCCAAATACACCATAGGACACAATGAGGTACAGCCCTCCATAAATCATTGCTCTGATGCCCACCAAAGAAACCTTGCCAACTCAAAAATAAATCAGTAACACTGTGCAGCATAACCCAAAGGAGACCAAATAGAGTCCACACCATAGACCAACTCATAAGCAATAGGACAACGAAGAAGAAGATGATTCACAAATTCCCCACTTTTTTTTTACCCATATGGCACCAATCTATAACTGCAACACCCTTATACCATAATATTCTAAGAAAGGAAAGTCCACGTCCTTACACGGAATCATCAAACTTTTCGAGGGGAGGAACACTCCACCCTTGAGTTGAAAGTTAAAACGGTCCTTTTTGCTCTCTTTGTTTGACTGGATTATTGCTATGGGTGGTCTTTCTTTTCCTTCCCTTTTGGATTTCATAGATTTGTGTACTTTTGCTTAATTTCTTCAATTTCCTTAGCACACTGCTTGTGTTCCAGGGGAGTAGCTTCTACTTCATTATTTCCTATAAATATAGTTTTTCTTTACCTATCAAAAAAAAAAAATGGGGGGCCCAAGTGGAAAACTCCATCCACCCTATTTTCTTTCTTTTCTCCCTTTTCACCCCAACCAAACACACACAGCATAAGGAAAAGATAATGGGGAAAAAAGAGGGGCATGGGGAGAAAAGACGACCTTCTTTGGATTAGATACAAAGTCCTCAAGCCTATCCAAAAAGTTATGAACATCAACAACCACTGTAAACTCAGCACTGTAATACACTCAAAGAAAGAATTTCTTTCTTAATTTTTGACAAAGTAATATGAAAATTTTAGAATTATGATTAAAAGATTAAATTAACTATTTCCTAACAGATTAAGTTTTTAGGACTGTTAGAAATACGTGGTTAAATGATTAAATTTACCATCTGTCAATAACTTAAGATTTGATACAATCAGTAATTTAACATGGTATCAGAGCAAAAGGTCTTGAGTTCATTCTTTGTCTCCTCTACTCTACCTCCCATTTAAATTATCACGTGTTAGGCCTCACCTATTAAAAAAGAAATTTAAGGGGGGGAATGTTAGAAGTATAAGTTTAAATGATTAAATTTACCATATCCCAAAAATTTAAGCATTTGGGACAATCGCCATCAGTCCTCCTATTTGAAATCTCACGTATTAGGCCTCACTTATTAAAAAGGGAATTTTAGTCCATACGTGAGAGAGAGTGTTAGAAATATGTGGTTAAAAGATTAAATTTATCATATCCCAAAATCTTAAGCATTTGGGACAATTGGTAATTTAACAGGGACAATGAGTAGTTTATCATAGTATTAGACTAGGTGGTCACAAGTTTGAACCCTATACCCAAGCAAAATTCTCAGCCAAAAGAAAATTCACTCCATTTGAGCACTTTCATGATAAGTTTTTTCAATATTTTTCAGTATTTTCCAATTTTATTAGTTTGATGCAGCATCTGATACTTTGCCGCCAATTGTTAAATATTTTTCCAGAAGTAGGATGAAGAGGTGGTTTATTGTGCATGAAATAGTGTTGTTACTTCAGAATTGTTTTCTAAAGTCAAATATACGATGAAGGCATTTAATGGCAAGGTTCACATTCTTTCTTATTTTGTATCACAAAATAGACTCCCAAGTTCATACTCAACTGTATGAAAGAGTAGCAACTTATACCTTCCTCCTCTAAGAAAATTCCTTTCCATTTAAAAAACTCTACAGCACACTGAGCACAGGCATCTTAAAACAACTTTGAGATTCCTAGCACCATGATGGATTACAAAAGAAAACCCAACTATGTTCTAGGTTTTGAACTACATTGAAGCAAAGCATTTAAGTAAAATATTATGAACATAATTAACTCTTCCAATAATATATCATATCTCGTTTCATAATAGTTTACTAAGTTAAAGCACACTTGCCTAACAGAATTGTTAAAAAGTAGACTCATACATACCTTGCTGTAAATACCATACAAGCTCTTTAGTCGGCTAGATAAGGTTACCTCCATACCCGGAACATAACTACAAGGGGAAAAAATTAAAAACAAAAACAAAAACCCTTTAGCTGTGGACAAAGTAACAATGGTGATTCCCACATGGCACATACACCAAATGAGATATATGCATAAATAAATTAATAAATATAATAACATCTTTTAGATCATATTCAGGAAGCACAAGCAGCAAATGATAGTGTGAGAAGCAGAACATACGAAGTTGATATAATTAACTCCCGCTCAAGTGCTTCCTCACAAACCACCAGAGATGCTAAAGCGATTCCAGCATCACGCAAAACCTTGGGTTTTGAGTGTGTCTCCAGAGTGCTTCTGAGACTATTAAGAAATTTAGTCCTTTTTCTCCGATCTAGCAAGATATCAAAAGGAACCACAGCTTCCAAAAGATCCTGTAAGTAAAGAATAATCGACTTAAATGACTAAGAACAAAGCGACTAAATTCCAACTTCTGATTCTTTCAGAGCTAGCACACCTTGCCCTGGTTCATGTCTACCTTCTGAAAGTCCATATAAATGGTCATTCCAGATACCTCCTTAAATAATAAGCAACTTACATATATACCATCACAAGGGTTAAAATCACAATTTTAAATAATATCTAGACCATATATTACAACAGAGGAGTGTCCAAAAGTTTAACCTAGAAGTTACAATCTAAAATTCAAGAAGGTCAAGAAAAATGTAAGAAAGAGGCATAAGAAGGGAAGCTGCACAAGGGGATTATCCAATATACTATTTCTAGGGATATAGTAAACATATAAAAGAAACATAATTTTTAGTTTAAATCTCTTACCTTCATGCTTGTGATGTCCTCATCAATTGCCATGGACCCTTTATCCTCAGAAGCTATGTTTTTTTCATCCAATGGTAGCAAGCTGGCTCTTGCAGATATTCGTCTTGGGTTTCCTGCTCTGCTGCTAGTGCTCCACATGGAAGCTAGATCAGCTCGCATTTTACGAAAAGCTTGAGGCTGCACATATGAGTGCAGGACATTGAGAGATATAACAAAAGAATCAAAACTACATAACAAATAATAAGGGCATGAACAGTTGAGCACCATGGATATCATTATGATACATGATAGACAGAAAGATTATGATCAAACCTGAAGAACAGCAAAGCACAGATCTTCCATTTCAGCTTTCAATGCCCACAGACCCAATCTGGAAGCAAGTGAGCACCATATAACTAAGGTCTCTTTAGCAACAGCTTGAGCCTTTGGCAGCGGCAGGACGTAACTGTAAAATAAATCACCATCTAGAAATTTGCTTGTATGGTGAAATTTTAAAGCATAGATTAAGGTCAGGTCAGCCATACAATTTCATTATTTAAAGCGTTGCAGGATCCACAGTTTCCATATATTTATAATTTATTCAGACCAGTAAGAAAAGGCCCAGGGCAAGCTTTCATGACAAATCGTTATAAAGAAAGCAAAAAGATTTTTTAGTAAAAAAAAAAAAACAAGGAAAAAAGTGGTGTTTGTTATTGAGGAATCAATTCAAAAGAAAATTAACACAACATAGTCACTGTTAAAAGGCATAAACTGATAATATTAACAAAAGTAGAGAGTCAATACATGGTTCTCATGTTGTGAAGACGATCTGCAAGCTTGATGAGCACTACACGTGGATCATCAACCATGCCCAATAGCATAACTCGTAAATTATTAGCCTATTAAATGAAAAGTTAAAACATGAGAATCAGAAAACTGCAGCAGCTAAAATATGGTGCTTCTCTCAGAACAAGAACTCATTAGGTTAAATTACAATGCCACGGTTAGTAGCATCTAATACAAATAAAAAGCATCCAAATCTTTTCATGCAGTAGCTAAGGCACACCAATGCATGTCCATGGGTCTCAACACAAGCTTCTACAAGCAATAGGCATATATAAGAATCAGTACTAAATCAGGATATGAGTTCATTTCCAATCTATACTTGGATCAATGTGATTGTTCCCATATACTAGACCTAAGGTCACTTGTGATTCAAGTATATTGATAAAATTTCAAAACTAACTTCCATAGAATGGCTTATTGCTTTTACAATTTAGCAAATTAAATTTTATACCTCTTCAGGACCAAGGGTGTCTGGGTTAACATTTATCCTGCGGTTTCTCCGTAAAAGCTGCAAAAATATGTATAAATATGTCAACATGAAGAACACTGCAGGAAAGGAGATGAGAAAAACAAAAATATTAGAATTTTGCAAAAGCCAAAATCAGGGCATTGCAAGTTTGTGATAAACACTATATAAGGAAACCATCAGAACTCATAGATTTAAATGCAATGCCTCCTAATAAAAAATAAAAAAGACTTTGGAACATGACCTCAATGCAGTAGGACAAAAATATGAGCACAGCAAATCAGTACATGTATGTCATCCATTTTCTGCTTCAAACACAATCAGCATTGTTTTTATTCACATTCTGCCATCATGCAGGTGTCATTTATTTACTTGTACTAAGGTAGAACCAAATATTATATGAGAATTTGAAAAAAAAAAAATTGCATAATTGAAATTCAACTACATAAAATTGAAGTGAAAACACCCCTGCACAGAGAGAATTCTAGATTATGTTATAATAAAATTTCTAATTAACAAACCGTCTTCTAAAAGTGACAAAAGTTATTTCTCGCACTTTTGTCTCAGTTGCTCAAAAGGAAAAAAACCTGAAAATGACATGATTAGACAAGTTTCCATTGTTTCCAATTTCATAGATGAAAACCATTTCAAAAAATGTCATAAAACTTCTGAAACTTCCTAAATCAACAGGTGAAAAGACCTAATCTGCCACATGAACCTTTGCCCTTAAAAGTTGAAACCAAAAAATAATGGGTATTATTGTAACAATTTGTTTATAATACCTGATTTATATGACTTAACCTGGAAACACCAGCTACCAACTTAGCTACATCATCACCAAACTCTCCTTCTATACTGTGCAAACTTTCGCATGTATCATCAATCACATCATGAAGAATCCCAGCCACAACTGTATCAACAGCCTGCAGCAGATTTTATAATCTCAATGAAGGAATCGATGGGATGCCATGTGCTTTTGAACAATGAAAGCTTTTCATAAACTACAATTAACACATGCAACGGTATCATAAACAAACCATAAATATATCCAGTAATGTTTAGTCATATTGCTTTATATTAAAATTGGTCATTAATTTCATAATCACCAACACGGGGGGAGGGGGATTAAGTAATTACCCATGTATATTTTGCCCAAAAGGTTTCATAACGAAATTATCAACACAGGCATAATAAAGGATACACAATCAAATAGAAAGGATCGAATAAAGAGGAAAAGGAAGAAAAATAAAATGTATTGAGTACTGTGAATCTCAGAAAATCATTTTCAAGCACCAGTGAACTTGAAATTGAGAAGTATTATTAATGCAGCACAAAATACTATCAAAAAAATTTTGCAGAAAAAACAAACTGAAAAATGATAAACCTAGGAATCAATACCTAGTGTTGCTTAGATACGAAAATAACCTTTACTCTAGGAAATAAAATAAAATACTAATAGCCTATTTAGCTAATAATATTTAATATAAATTTCAATGGACTAATAGTAAAATCAAATTGACATCTAAAATTAAATAAAACTAAATTAAAATAAAATTGTTTGCATGCTCCCTGCATCAATTATGTTACTGCATATTGTACTAGAGGTCCATTATTGATAGGGCATGTTAAGAAATAAGAACCATATACTGTCAAATCAAAAAAGTAGGCAATGAATGCTTCCATCTGTTGCTGTTTATAATCTTTATACGTATGCCTTGTGTACCTAAGCAATAAATGAGACACATGTTTAGATAAACCACTTGGTGCTGGAGGGTCTATCACCCAAAACTAGTACTAATCCTTTTCAAATTAAATCAGGAGCCAGGGGGGAATAACAAAGAATGGCCATGAAGTCTTGCATTGGCAGGTTTCCCAAACCAACACTGCTGTATTTCCAGACTATTCATTTAAGATTTTTCCCATCAATTTGGTCGATCATGTCAAGTTCATGTTGTCCTTTATCAACGTGAATAAACTAGAAAACTTAAAAAAAAATGCATGTCCCTACAACACACACAAAAAAAAAAAAAAAAAAAAAAAATGAAGCAAAAATTCAGAATGGTAAGTCATGCATGGATCACAATGATGAAGAGTGAGATTTGCCACATCCGCATTTAGTGTTTCCTCAGTTTAATTTTCTTTTCCTATTGTGCCTTCTTCTTCTACTTTTTGCTTGAGGTTGTTCTTTATTGTATACTTCTTGGATACTTGAGTTGCACCTCCTTGGCATCTTTTGATGCAACTTACTTGTTCTAAAATCAGTCAAGAGTGATAAGTTAATACATGTCTTTTCAACAATATAGAAATTTTGCAATGTTCTTCACCATTAAAATTTATTACAGAACATTTTGCAAACATAGAAAGGATGTCTTCTTACATTTTTTAAAAAGAGAGTAAGAAGTGATGATTATTGCAAGACTAAACGAATAAAAAATATAAATGCAAAAAACTTAAATCATAATAAGTAGAAAGAGTTTTGCATACTCGTTTGCCACTTGATGGAACCAACATTGCCAAGATTCTTCCAGTATGAATACAATGAGTTAAATAAGGATCTCCTGTCTTCCGTAATTGTCCATGGTGAGCTTTTTTTGCAAATGCAATAGCCTTTTGCACCTGCCTTCACAGATTGAGTGTTTTAGTGGCAGCAAATGACTATATGGAATTCATGATTCAAGTAAAGATGGTAAACCTTTGCATCACAAAAAATAGGACACCCAGTTACATCTACTCCCTCCAGTATAAAAGAACCTGCAGCACAATGATACAATGAATATTTAATTTAATATAAAAATAGAGAAGAAAATGAATCCACAAGTAAAAAATTCATAAGTCAAAATTTTCAAGAGCAACGCCTGTAAGAGACATGAGTTGGTTTTTTTTTTTAATTATTATTAAATGATAATAAGCATTTTTTTTTAAAAGAAAAAATATTTTAAAAGGTACTGTTCACAAGTATTATTCACTATGCTGTTCACATTTTCATACATATATACATTTCTGTCTTTTTCTTTTCTTTTCAACCATAATTAAAATATTTTCTGTTTTGAACCTTAGCCCTTCTCAAGGGGTTCTAAATCCAAAATCCACAAATCTTATACCTAAACCCACCACAATGGCACAACCACACCCACATGTAGACAAATTCCCCAATTTGCTCTACATCAAACTGCTCCTCCATATTAAATTGATCCCAGTCAAAAAGCAAAGTTTCAAGCTATTGGCTGCATCATCAATAGAAAAAAAATGTACTACAGCTAACACCTAAATTGAAAACAAGATGTAATTTATATGAGCTTAGTTTACCATCAAGTAGCTTTTACCAACCACCAATTCCACTTCCAAAAACAATTCCACTTCCAAAAACAGTTTCACTTAAACGAAAATGATCATTTTTAACACTTTTTTTTTTTCTGATCGGAATCATTTTTTAACACTTTTGTCCAACGCCTTAATAAAAAAATATTCATATTTCGGCCATGAGAACTACAACATCTGAGAAATTCAAAGTCTACTTGTATTACCTTTCAGTATTAAAAAAATAAAAAATAAATAAATAAAGAGAGTAGTATATGGTTTCAGAAAGCAACTTTTGTAATTTCTTCCAATCTGTTTGAGAACTAAAACATCCAAATCCAAAACAAACAAACAAAAAAAGTTTCTCAAAGAAAGAATTCAATCGATACTCAATTGATTGAAAATCACGAACACAATGATGTGTTTTAATTCTGAAGTCAATGACTTATTTTTCTAAACCTTACTTGCTACACCTATGTAAAGGCTTGTTATACTTGACTTTGTGTCACTAGTGTACTACACACAGGGAAATCAGATGCCTCCATCCTGGTGAACCCGTGAGTACAGAAACCATATTCTTATCGAGTGTGTGTATATGTGTGATCATAGAGCTTGAAACCACAACCCAGTGAAGTTCACTACAGTATCAACTCTTCGAGGACTAGGAGGTGCCTTGGAGTCAGAGGTTATGGTCATTAACATGGACGGGTCATTCCTGAAGGAATTCATGAATAAGAAGTTCATACATTCATCTATTGCAATTGTAGAGTCTAGGAAATAAGGGTTTTTGTTCTAGATTGTAAACTCCTTTTATAATGCATTGCCTTATTTGCAGTGTGTCACTCCTGTAGTAGCTTTTTCTTTGGAGATGTTCTCCATCGATTTTCCAATTCATTACCAAATCTGTGTGTTCTTGATGCTTTACCACTTTATTTACAGATTTTGTATTCGTTGTGGTTGTGATTTAAATTGCGCTAACTGAGATCACATAATCAACAATAAATTGATAAGTCCACTACATAATTAATTTGGGGTCTAAACCAGTCCTCTCGTTTGGGGAGAGCACTATTGTTAATTGGTGTTTTATCTATAAATCTAGTGAAGAGTGAGCGGATCATTTGTTACATGGTTTAGCTGCAAAAGAGTTGTAGTCATTAGTAGGTATTTTATTTGAGGTTCAATGGATGAGGGCAAAGGGGGTTGTCAATGTGCTATTTTTATTGGGAAGGGATATTTGAATGCGACAAAAATAGCTCTGTTTGGCATGTGGTTCCATTATGCATTATGTAAATCATTTGGAGAGAGGAATAATCAAACCTTCAGCGGTGTTAACCTCTCCTTGGATGCATTAATCTCTCTCTGTCTCTTCCATTCAGTCTGTCTGCCTCACTCTTTTTCATCGTCTAATACGATGGCTGCTTCAGCCAGTAATCCTATTTCCTCTTTTTTTACAATTTTTTGATCTATTGAAATTCTTTCTTTCTTTTTTCTTTTTCTTTTTTTTTTTTTTTTTTTTTTTTTGAGGAAAAAAAGAAGTAGGAATCATCCTTAGTTGAAACATATTCTTGTTTTCAGAAAAGAAAACAACATAAATCACATAATTAGGAATCTTCTTTTGTTTTCATTTCATTCTAAGTTCCCTCAGCAACCAAATGGAGCTCTAAGCTATGCTCAGACACAAGTTTGTTCTAACTCATATTACAAAAGCATAACCAAAACTCAGTTTCTAAGAAAATGCAGGAAGTGAAAAACATATATAGTAGAGTCTTTTCCTGTTCTATTGTTCTTCTTTCGTATGCAAAGTTTAACTCAACCAGCTCCATATATAGTTGTACAAGAATCGCTCTAAAAAAAACAAACTTTTCATTTCATTATTCTGCACCAACATGTTCTTAGCAATCAAATACCCACAAATGCTATTGACAATTAATTCAAAATTGTCTTACTGAAAGCAACCTAGTATCAAACTTCGACTCAAATGTTAATTTTTTTTACAAAACATAACTACATGAAACCATTCATCAAAAGTTCGAAACAAGATTTTGTTTTCAAAAAGAAATTTATCTTACAACAAGTGAACCATATTGATTGCTCCACCACAGTAAATTGATCCCAGTCAAAAGCTTCATTAGCATCTGTCAAATAATGTACTACATCTAAATTGGAAAAAAAAAAAAAAGGAGGCAGTTGATATGAGCCTTAGTTTAACAGAAAGTAACTTTACCATCCACCGATTCTGCTTCCGAAAACGGTTACATTAGTCATTTCTAACAGAATTGTGTAACGCCTTAATCAGAAAATACTCTATATTATTATTTTCTACTCTGAGAAATTCAAAGTCAACTTATATATTCACCTATACAATTAAAAAAAAAATAGCAGTATTTGGTTTCGGAAAGCAACTTTTCGAAACATCCAAATCCAAAAACAAAAGCAAAAAAAGTGCTTCTAGAAGCTACTTTTAGCACCGAATTCGCATCATAAAGTTTCACACTAATTAAAAAGGTAGTAGTATTTGGTTTCGAAAAGCAACTTTTGTAATCTATTCCAATTTTTTTAGAACTCAAACATCCAAATCCAAATCCAAAAAAAAAAGAAAAGGTGTTTTAAAGAGAGCAGACCTGGCTGTTCCTCCTCAAGCTTGGGCCACAAGAAATCGACCTTGGTGGAGAGACAAGCGCCAGAAGCGATAGCGACGGCGGTGACAGCAACTTGAGTGATGGCGGAAGTGACGGCGCCGTGGACGGCGGAGCCGGAGGAGCCGGAGGCGGCGACGATGGCATTGGCGGAGGCGATGAGGGAGGAGGAGACGGTGAGAGTGGGGGGAAATCGGTAAGAGTAGATGCTGGTGCGGCGGTGGTGGTATTTATGGGAATTGCGGAAACGGTGGTGGAGAGTGTGGAGGAATGAAGGAGGAGTCTTGTGTGCTAAGAGGGACATTATTGTCCGTGCGCTTTTTTCTTTTCTGGTGGTGGTTACTTGTTTTTGTGTTCACATTTTCTGTATGTTTTATAAAATCAAAGAGAGAGAGAGTGTGAATATGTGGTTGGGAAATGAACGGGTAGGGGAATCTACTAATGGTCATTAGAGTTAGTTGAATAACTGTGTGGGACTGTGAGAGAGAGAGAGTATGTGACAGTTTTTGAGTATTTTACGGTGACGGTTAGAATAGAAAGATGATGACGACGACGACAACAACAACAACAACCAAAAAAAATTCTGATCATAGGAAAAGATGTGTGTGCTCTCGTTGAGAGTCGAACTCAAGACCTCCCGCTTACTAAACGGGTGCTCTAACCAACTGAGCTACGAGAGCTTGCTTGCTGTTCTATTTTGAATTTATTTTCAAATACGGGTGGATGTATGATTGAATTAGACATGGCCAAGCCTGAACAAAATTATTGAGAATGAAAGAGTAAACAAAATTAATGAACATGAAAGAGATAAATTTCGAACAAAAGACTACAAACTAGTACAACCATTATACGATAATGGTTTGTCTGTAGCTCGAGATCGAGATGAAAATGAAGATATTGTAAAGGTGTGAGCTAGAGGTATAATGGCGTGTATTCCTATTTCTGCTTAAGCTTTTGCCATAATTGGTTTTTGCAACTGGCTAGAGATAAAAAGTTCTAAAATATAATTGTTAAGGGCAATTCTAAGATCTTTGTTGATGCCTTAAATAACAATTTGGAGGAGTGTTGGGAGATTCTACCACAATCAAGTGATTCATTAGTCTTGGCTAATTCAACAAAAGAGATGCTAACTTTGTACCACAGTCAGGTTTGTTTTGTACTCAAACATCTCTTATTTTTGTAACTGTCTATGTCTTCCTTCTGCTGACATGGAGGCTTGGGAAAGAGATATATCTCTTTTGCCATTTTACACTTATGAAATTCAATGAATATTCACATTTATGAATAACAAAGTAAATGGTTATTGCAATAGCCACGAGAGAGCAAGAGCGAGTTTTCCTTCTAGCAATTAAATAGACCTCACAAAAGCTGCCTAAAAAAGTGATACAATATGAACTTAATTTTTGGGTGCTGGCAAAGTGGAAGAGATTTAGCTCTAAATAGTCTATTTAATCAGAATAGTGGAAGAGATTTAGCTCTAAATAGTCTATTTAATCAGAATTTATTTCGTCACCCAGTTTCCAAGACATTGACGGTGAAAACTCACACCAATCAATTATAAGTGAAAGCTCGCACTCTCTTATATCAAATGAAAAACGTTCAACTATACCAGCACTAAGGGTGTGTTTAAATACCGCTTATTTTGCTGAAAACTCAAAACACTATAACAAAATAATTTTTAAATGTGTGAATAATGCCGTGAGACCCATTTTTAATGAAAGTTTTATCGAAAAAAGAGGCTTGTGAGTCCTGTGAACAGTACACAAGACCCACTGAAAAAGCCACCACAGCCACAAAAACGCGCTTCAAAAAAAAATAAAATAAAATAAAAAAATGCAGCCGCAGACACTAATAACCCGTATCCAAATGGGTACTAAAATTCTCTACATGGAGATCTTTGCTGAGTATCCTCATGCATAATCCCCAGGAACCACAATCATGATGGTATCCCTGACAGCTTCCCTAAATCATTAAGATTTGAGCTTTTGCTTCAGAAATTCACACCAATTTAATCTCGCATTGTTCATCTCCCATAAATCATTCAGTGCACGTATAGCACAAAGCATTCCTGTGTGTGCGTGTGAGAGAGAGGGAGAGAGAGAGAAATGTCATTAACCTTCTATATAGTATTTAGAATATATGCAAACAGTATTCTAGAGGACAATTCAAAGCATACATAGATCCCCAGATTGGAATTATATTTATCAAAGGCAGGGCCTGCGTCTGCAATATACATTGGAGGAAATCACATGTTTAAGTGTCAAGGCCTGATAATAAGCACCTACTAAACTTCATCAGCTTTAGAACAGCCCAAAAATTTATACAAGTCAGGATCTTCTGATGTCCAAATGGCTGACTTGTCAGCTTTATCAATTGACAGAACCAAGGCCACTTACAACCCTGCAGAAAAAGTGGATGAGAAATAAAATGGAATGGATGGCTTGCCCTCCTTTTGATGCAAGTAGGTAGAGAGTTTCAACCTGGACAATTAGAAAGATGAGGTGCCAACTGAAGAGTATCCAGCAGCTTTCATTTCCTTGAGCGTTCCAGCTAGCCAGTCCAAGCCTTCATAAAGGCCATCTCCCCTAAGCGCGCAAGTCCCTTGTATATGCCATTTTCTGTTCTTGAGATCAAACAGACCTAGTCCTTCACATACTTCCATAGGTGTCATTGCTCCTTTCTGAACAGGAGAAGGAGAAGAACAGTATCAAGTAATTATATTGTTCCATTGGACTACTATATGCAAAGAAGTTTGTGTGCTAGTCAAAGATCAATACTTCTGCAGATAAGGTTATGAGGAGAACATCTCCTGCTAGGGAAATATGAAACATACTTCTTCCAATGATTTTTTAGTGGCCTGCACTATATTACTTATGTGAAGTTATTGAAGAATGAAGGCTTAAACAACCACCAAATGTTCCTTGAGTTTATTCACAAACTAAAAATGTACAGCCAAATCTGACAACTAAATTGAAAAAGAAAATAATTACAACAGGTTAGGACATGATGAGACAAGTGAACAAGATCGGTACAATTGAAATGACAAGGAAAACACAGTTTTAAGTCGCACATTAACAGCATTCTCATTTTACACCTCCCCTTGTTGGCTTTTTGCAGCAACAGGTTTTGTTTAGTTTTGAACTCAGTTAGAAGCCCATGAATGTTTAAAGTAAATAGAAACCAAGACATGCGACAGAACTCCTTTTTTGGAAGAAAACTATTGGTTTAGCAAATATTTCAATATATGGATTCACAGAAAGCAGGTTTATATGCAAAGATCTATTTTGGCAGACCTCTCCAGTCTCCAGTACACAAGAAGTCAACAGTTTGAGATCATAATTGATATTTATAAGAAAAAAAGCGATTTAAATTTATCTTAAACATAAGAAAAATTCAACAAATAATTCTATTTAGAGTACCAAGCTTTGACTTAATTTCAAAGTTTTAGACAGACCAATAAAAATTACCTTGGGTTTTTAAATATGTCAAGCTAGCATATATTTCCATACACATTCCGTTTCTAATATGCTGTTGTGATTCAAGCCAACCCTGAAAATCCAACTTTGTATCCTGTTTAAGGCATCAACAATACTAACTACAAAACCTAGTCATAATACTTATAATCTTTGGAAACCATGCCAACTTAGATGACAACCTGTACATCTTACACAATGCCTTTTCACTAGTCAAAAGGATTATTTAGAGAGAGAGAGAGAGAGTCATTTTGTGCACATAGAAATTCTACTACTGATCCCGAATCAATAACATCTAAGGTCCACATCTCTCTGAAGATTTTAGAGATGATTTGCTAGGATCAAACAGGATTGCCCAATATGCTAGACGTTAGTCCATAATCCATAGAAAGTCAAACCAGTATACTGCAACATAGACTTAAAAGGTGACAGAGTGCAGTGCTAGAAGGCAGTCAACCACACATGAGCTGCTGAACCCAACAGCAACTCTGTGGGCACTCCAGCCCAGTCAAAAGTTGCTTTAGTTTTACAAATGATCTGAAGAAAATTCCTACTGTTCGATTATGCAATCAAACTAAGAAGGTTTTTAGCAAACATAGATATATTTTTTTTTTTTTTTGATAAGTAAGAAGAGAATATTATTGATAAAAGAATAGTACGAGAAACACAAAGAGTTCACGGTAGTGAACAAAGGAAAAAAAGAAACAAAAAGACAGAAGCAGCCCCTAATCTATTCTAATAGAGGAAAAAATATAATTTTACTGTAAAAGAGAATAAAATAAATGTCTCAAATATTGACATAGATAAGTCTACACAGTCCAAAAAGATGGTAAAATATTTGATGCAATGCTACACTTTTCTGCATATGATTATCAAACCAGCTGTTCCAAAAGAACCACATTCTATTTAGACTTTCAGGCCACTTTCCAATTTTTGTCCATCTCAAATGTATCACTAGGTGGGGAGATTTGCTTGATGTCTAGGAGTCGAAGTAAAATCAAACTTTCAAAATATATTTTTCCTATGATTGACATAAAAATTTCCTACTTTATGTGTAAATGATCATACATAAATCTTATATCATTTAGGTGCAAGAGGATCAGATATAACAAATGAAACTTACCATGTCTTGTTTATTGGCAAACACCAAGATAACACTGTTGAGCATAAACGGATCCTTGATGATGGCCTGAAAGAAAATTAGTAGGTCAACTGAGAATCCATTACCCACATGATTGTATTCAAGTTAGTATACCTTTCTGAATATACAACCTGAAACTCTGCCTTTGCTTTTCCAATTCTCTCGCGATCTAAGGAATCAACGACATAGATCTGCAAAAAGGCATTTTTTTTACGGATGTATGACTTCCTTTCATATGTGTGTAAGGATCAATAACAACAACAAAAAATTTCTAACAAAGTAATAATACATTAAAAACAACTAGTTTTATCAAGACCACACCATCACAAAAGTAAAAAAAATCAGAAGATAATTATATAATTCTATGTGCCTACAGCTTCAATGCATAACTAAGAAGTAAAGACCAATAACTTGAATGGAACAAAGTAAAGAAACCAAACAGAATAAGGCAATTGTGAGCTAAAATCAAAAGGAAATATGTATTTTTGTTCCTTGGTGCAAAATGAATTCGGGGAAAAAAGGGTAATGCCTCTAGAAACTAATCAGAATCCAGGAATACCATTGAAGTTACTCACCAGCCCATCTGTATTGTTAAAGTAATGCCTCCAGAGTGGCCTCAATTTTTCTTGCCCACCAACGTCCCAAACAGTGAATATCACATTCTTATATTGAACTTTCTCCACATTGAAACCTACAACAAACCAGGAAAATACTAGTGACCAGGGGATTTTTTAAATGCAAAAACTGATTAAAGGTTTAAGAAATTATATAAGAGAAGCAACATAATTTCCAAGACGGAAAACCAATAACAAACCCACATAGACCATGTCCGACTGTCAGCTTTTTGCAGACAGCGATTCCATTTAATAAAAAGATATGAAGCTCCCTTGAAATTTTATGGAAGAAAAAATATTAATGTAGCATGATTTTCCTCTTACCAAGGAACCTAGCATTTTTTAAATTTCTAACTTGTTTCTTTCTTTCTTTTTTCCTTCATGAACCCAAACCATGATTCTATTCAGGTGAAAAAATTTATCTAATTGCATTAGATCAAACAAGCACCTTTTTTATCTATTTATGTTTACTTTCATGCATTTCTTCACATAAATCCTGCATTATTTTCCTAGAACCTAGAATATGGAAAAAGAAAGCTTTCATGGCGATATTCTCACATAATTTCTTCCTCAAAAATGTTTCATTAAAAAGCTTTGTGTCTTGCTTTCATACAAGACAGAAATATTGGGGAGAATGTGCCTCTAGCTCAGGAAATGGTTAAGAATTACCATAGGGATAAAGACTACATGTACCATCAAAGTAGATATAAACAAGGCTTATGACTCTGTGAGATGGAACTTTCTTCTGCATTGTTTGAGAGGAATTGGTACCCCAGATCACTTTTATGCCTGGGTTAAGGAATGCATCTCTACTCCTCAATACTACATAGATCTTAATGGGGGTTTGGTTGGGAACTTTAAGGGAAAAAGGGTACTGAGGCAGGGGATCCTTTATCCCCATATTTGTTTGTCATAACCATAGAGGTATTTTCAAGTATACTGACTAAAGCTGTGAAGGAATGGAAGGAGTTTACATTCCACACTAAATTTGCTAGAATTCAGTTTTGTCACTATCACCTCTGTTTTTCAGACGACTTAATGATCTTTGCTACAGCAGATATTCCCACCATCCAAGTAAACATAAAGGTACTAGATGAGTTTCAGCTATTATTAGGTGTAGTAGATAATACCAGTAAAAGTGAGACCACATATTGCTTGGAAAAATGAGGAAAAGAAAAAGCAGATTCTTTCAGCTTTGCAATTTAAGGAGGGGAAGCTTCCAGTTAGATAGCTGGGAGTCTCTTTAATCTCAGGCAGACTCACTGCTCAAGACTGCAAGCCACTGATAGAGAAGATAATCAACTCTTGGACTGCTAAACACCCATCCTTTGCTACCAAATTGTGACTCAAGTATACTGGAAGATATCTTCATTCTTCCAATCAATGTAATCAAAATAATTGAAAAAAAATTTAACAGATATCCTTGGAAGGGAAATGATACAGATGTTGCTAAAGCTATGGTATCTTAGGCAAGTATGTGAGCAAAAGCAAGAAGGTGGTCTCTGCTTAAAAAAGGGTGGGGGAATGGAATAGGGCCGCTGCCATGAAATAGCTTTATGAAGCAGGTTCCCTACAGATAGCTTCTATATACCACCTTTGGTTGCAGAGAAATGCTATGCCACATGATGATCAAATAAAAATGAGTAAGGCATCCTTTAGAAAGGTTGCCTATAGGTTTTACTAGCTAGAGGTGAGTCCAAAGGGATCTTGTATCTTGGAGAAGATGGTCTGCATCAGCCAGCTATGTTGCTGCTTGTATTTCCTTGGATTGGTCTATCTGAACTACATATAATTTTTTTTCAAATAAAATTCTCATTCATGAAAAACAAAGAAAACTTCATATCTTTTTATTAGGCAAACTTGGAAAAGGAACAAAACAACCTTCAGTTGTTTGCCAGCTACTAATAGATAAGAACATAAATTAAATAACAAAATAAAACACAATTATACTGCTCACCAAAAGGTAAACCATAACTTACTCTGTAAAAAGTATATTACAGCTGGACCCAACATGTAGAGTGTGAATTGACTGGATGGAAGAAGATTTGATTATCTAGGGGAGGAAGATTAACTCTTCTGAACAGTACATTATCCTGCCTGCCAACATACTATTTGTCACTATTAACCATTCCTACTTATGTAGTAAATAGAATTGAGAAGTTGTAAAGGAATTGCCTTTGGGAGATATGTTAAGATTCATTTGAGGGAATGGAATACTGTGCGCACTCCATTGAAGAATGAAGGATTGAAGATGAGAAAATTAGGCAGCTTCAATCAAGCACTATTGGGGAAATGGTTGTGGGATTATGGAAAGGAAGAAAATAATCTTTGGAGAAGGGTGATTGATACAAAATTGGGAATGCATTGGCCCAATGGATTGATGAGAATGTTATAACTGCTCATGGGTGAGGTTTAAGGATTAGTATAAGAGCGTTTATGGCCTTATGGGACAAATTTGCAAGTTATATCAGTTATGCGGTTGGAGATGGTACAAGGGTTAGATTCTATCATGATAGCCAGCGTGGTGACATGATTATGCACTGAAAGAGATGTATAGATTTGCACTCAATTGCAACTGACAAAGATGCATTGTAACGTCGTTATATTATTCTTTGGAACAGCCGGTTGGAGGAAGGCCTTTGCTATGAAATATCAAATTTGTCCATGGTTTTAACGATTGGAAACTGGAGTTAGTCGTATATTTTTTTACATCCTTTACTCAATTATTCCACATAGAGGTACCCAACATCAATCAAAGTGGAGACCAAAAGGTCTTGTGAAAGATTTTGACACAGGAGATTCTAATTAAAAGAGGTATCACTTTGGTAAATCAATGTCGTATGGACAGATGTACTAGCAAAACTTTTGGTGCATAAAGTACCTCCACTCTCTCAATAAAATCTTATTACTTTTTTATTTTTATTTTTTTTAAATGTTTTTATCAGAATTGTAACTTACCAATTGTAGGAACAGTTGATAAAACTTCTCCAATGTGCAGCTTGTACAGTATAGTTGTCTTACCGGCTGCATCCAGGCCAAGCATCACAACCTAAGGCATCTCAAATAAAAATTACCAATAAGAAAAGATGCTCCAAGTAAGCTAATAATAAATTGTTTTTATATCATGGAATGAAGCACTATAAGTCAGGCATATAGGAGGAAGATACTAAAACAAAATTGTTCATAATAGAAGCACCTAACAAGGGAAAAAAATTAACAAAGAATACACCCCGGATATAGTATAAACAAGGGCATAAACAAAATGCTACCAGTAAATATTGGTAAAAAGTATAAGCTGCAATTAAATCAGAAGAACTAGATACAAAGATTTGAGAGAGGGATGCGAGATTAATCATGTTTCCTACTGAAAATCTCATGAAAAGGTGACAAAAATGGAATAAAGAAAGGAAAAGGAAAAGGTGAAAGGTAGATGCAGCTTTAAATGCAACATCAAAATCACTAGTCCCACCATGTTCCCAAAAAAGAATGTTAAATTTGCACCCTTATAAACAAAATCAATAACATGGGCAACATTAACAAGGTCAGCATTAAATTGATAAAGATAGAAAATTAATTTAATCATCATCATTATTATCCTCATTTCATCAATATGTTGCCAAAAGTTTTATATTAAATTTACAACAAAGGAGAATTCCAGGAAGAGCAACAAATTCAAAAACGATATCTAGCCATATTGTATTATACATGAGATTTTTCTGCTGGTTTGTAGTAGCTTTAATCATATGGAGTTTAATCTTATCAGCAAAATAACCATTTATAAATAAAACAGAAAAACAACAAGCAGCTTCCATTATTAATAGGCTACGGTTACGTATCAATAAATGTGTAAGATGAGGGGAAAGCCCCAATCAAAATAGTAGTAGTACTATAGCTCAAATTGTCATAATCTCCACATATAATATGATCCACAATTTTGTAACAATCTGTTCAGTAAGGAAGCAAAGATGTTCAAGAATGACAATTGTTCACTGGCAAACTCAAAAGAGCCACAAAAACCATATGACTGAAAAGTAAAACTAGTAAATTTCAACTTACATCCTAGATATTTATAGAACGTGAGGATGCACTACATAAGAACTGAGGGACCCACAAATTAAAAAACAGTTAGCACCAGGTACAAGATCTAGAACACCATGGCTAAGGGAAAAGGTTTTGTTGTTCGTTCTTATTACCAGGTGCTGACAAAAAGTTTCGACCAGTCTTTCCCTTGGAAGACTGTTTGGAAGTCTTAAGGTCCCCTCTAGAGTTGCTTTTTTTGTGTGGACTGCAGCTTTGGGGAATATTTTGACTATTGATAATCTTCGGAAACGGAAGATTTTGATTTTGGATTGGTATTGTATGTGTAAAAGAAATGGGGAATTAGTTGACCACCTCCTCATCCATTGCTCTATTGCTTTTGATGTATGGTCAATGGTGTTTACTCTATTTAGCATTCATTGGGTTATGCCAAAAACAGTGGTGAAGCTGTTGGCTTGTTGGGGAGGAAAGTTTGGGAGGCATCGGAATTCTGCTATTTGGATGGTTGTGCCCCATTGTTTGATGTGGTGCATTTGGAGGGAGAGGAATAACCGGCATTTTGAGGATTTAGAGAGATCAGTTTCTAATCTTAAACTCTTTTTCCTTAAGACTCTTCTGGATTGGGTTACAGTGTTTGGATTTCGTTCTTTTTCTTCAGTCCATGGTTTCATGGACTTTTGTACTTTATGCACTTGATTTGTTTTGTCCTTGATGTTTACTTCCTGTATACTCAAGTGACACCCCTCTTATTTTAATATATTTTTATTACTTATCAAAAAAGATCTAGAACACCACGGCAACCTATATGGGTACCTAACCAGTTAGGTCACTAAATCTTCAGTCATATAAGTTTCTCCTCTAATCATTTCTACAACTATACAGCATATATACATTCTTCAATATTTACCAACTAAAGTATACATTATCATTAATCAACTTCTTCTGACATCAACCTTAGTATGGCAAACGCCAAGACTGAAGAGCCTCGTAGATCAGTGGCGTTGCCCAGTGTCCCACCACAGGAAGAACCTGGGTTCAAATCCCTCTCCCCCCACTTGTAGTAAGCACACAGCTTTCCAAAAAACTGAGGCTTGGTATGATACACTATGTAATGCTTTAATTAATTCACTGACTCTGATTTTTCACCGTTAAGCCATTTGTTACCATATTTGTTTTATTACTATTAGGAAGCACAGACAATTCATTAGGGGTGCCGTACCCATGTGGTCATACGGGTGTCGTACCCGCCGTGTCATGTTATAATTTTTCAGAAATTGCAAGTGTCCCCATACCCATGTCCGTGCTTCCTAGTTACTATATCATTACTAAGCAAAGCAATTGCATGCTTCTAGTCTGCAATTATTGGGCAGAGACTGAGAGCTATTAATTTAGCTATAAAACACTAAAAGATATTAATTAACCAAGATATTGTCAAAACTTTCCCAATAATTACAGTGTCCCCAAAACCAAATATGGGGGAAAAAATCACATACTTAACATGACAATAATAAAATAAAATTAAACAAAAATCAAACACTAGCTTATTCTTAAACAAACAACCCTAACAATAACCAACAAAAAATGAGCTCTAATACACATAAGATTATCATGCCCTAAATGTTTATAAAATAAAATAAAAAAGTGAGTGAGTCTGTGTACCCGCATCTCGGAGTTGCCGAAGAAAGTGTCGAAGAGCTTGCGAAAAGCTTGACCCATCGATGCCTCTGATTGTTTGCTCTTTGGAAAATCTGCCAAAACCTAAAAGGAAAGCTCGTCAATCACAGAAAAGAAAACCAAAAGAAATGGGGTGGGTGGGTGGATTGTAATTTTGATCAACGAGCTATGCTCTATAGCTAAAACTAATATCTTGTTGATTTGGTCCGTTGCAAAAAGGTAGCGTTTGCTTTCTTTCCTTCCGGGTTCTCTTTTGATGGCGAAAATTTTTTAAACTATAAATTTTATTTTAAAAAACAAAGTAGAATATTCTCTTCACTTTTTGGCAATTTATGTTTTTTTTTTTTTCACACAATAATTTATGAATGATTTTAAATAGAACTTCAAAATTCAAAAAGTTCATGCACACAAACTTTGCTACACACTTTATCACAATTTGCGCATATGTCAAGTGCTAATTGAAGGAAAAAGTTAAAAGACCTTCTAAGAACATTAGTTTATGAAATATTTTTAGAAATATTTTAGGGAAAAAAAAAACAATTGATTTTTTTTACAAGTTTTTATATTTTTGATGAAAATTGTATCAAAATTTTTCTAAAATAACTCATTAACAAATGTTCCAAGGGCATCCGTTAAACAAATTCGTGACTAAATTACTTTTTACCAAGTACCAAGTTGTTGCAAGGTGTGTGGTGAAGGGTGTGCCCATATAAAAACTCAAAATTTGAGCTTAGGCAACAATCACATTTTTATTTTATTTTTTAACAATCTATATAATATCTAAAAGTTGAATCCTAACTTTATTTTTACTACGTGCTAGGCACGTCATAATAATATTTTGGTCAATTTTGTCAAATTTAATCCACTAGGTCCAGTTTGGTCCATCTGGTACATTCAGTTCACTTTAGTTCATTTCAGTTTATTTTTGTCTAATTCGGTTCATTCAATCCATTTCTATCTATTCAGTCTATTTTGGACTAATTGGAACTTAAACGGATTCTTTTTGTAGATTACCTTTTTACTTTTGGAATCAAAAATTCTTCTTCATTTTTAAAAAAAAAAATTTAAGTTAAAAAGTATAAAATTTTATTCTATTTGGATCAAACTCTTTAGTTTTGGACTAAAAAACACAAACAAAATAGATATTAGTTCTTGACCCATGTTTCGCATGGTCTTTTTCCTTATGAATATTATAAGTGAAAAGGAAAAGGTACTATTTGTATAAAGAAGTTTTTTATTATTATTTTATGTTGTCCATTTTTAATTTGTGGTTGAATTTGATTAGAATGTTATAATTGTTTTTCCTTAATATGTTGATCCAAGTTGATCATCTAATCATTCATTAAAAAAATAAAAATAAAAATTGTAAGGGTTTTTTTTGTGTTTTGGATTGGGCTGGGCTGCCTCCTGCGGTGATGGGCCTGAGTGTTTCTGAGTAGGAGAGTTGAGACCGGCCCAACTGTAACTCACTTTGGGCCGGCTTGTGCACAAACTAAGCCTTGTCTGCCAGGAACGTTCTCACGGCAAGCAGAGCTGTTACAAAAGTTTACGGCAAGCATATAATAACAACAAAGAAAAAACAGAGTACAATGGCCTTCTCTTAATGGAAAAATGACCGAGTGATCTTTACTTTTACGGCAATCATAGTAATGACAATGGTAATGATAATAACGGCTTTTAAAAGAAAGAGTCATTGATTAAGCGATAATAGAAGTTAATTAAAATAAATGTCAAGTCAAACTTGGGTCCTCAATGGCAAAGAATCAAAGAAGAAGAACGCTTCCTCTCAATGAAACTAATCCCCCAGGGAAATATCTTACCGTGGGGATTAATGACTTTGAGGGAATCGGACCTAAATGATAAGTGCCTAAAGGAATTTCTATTACTTAATCGTCTCCCAAAGAGTGGGATTTTAAGGGGGAAAGAAGGGAACCGATCTACTGGTGCATGCCCATTACACTCTTTTCTCCCTATTTCCTGTTTACTCTCTTATCTTTTCTTCTTTCTTTTCTTTTTCTTTAGTTTTTCCTTTTGCTTCCGGTTCCTCTGTTTTCGGTCCTTTTTTACAGGGCACGGCAAAGGTCCTTTTATAGGGCCTGCCGTGACCGGATTTTACCACTTTACCCTTTAACGGCCTTTGTCTGGTCTGGGCATACTTGCCAACCACCCAGGAGCTCGTCTGTGTACCACTTACCCTCGCTAGACAAAGGCAGGTTTGTGTTGTTTCTTAGTCCGCTGTGGCACTTTCTCCTGCCATGGCGTAAATGCTCTCTCTCTCTCTCCCCATGGCATGCACCCAACGTTTCCCCTCCAACCTTGTCTCTTTTGGGCGGTCTGTCATCCCAGCAAAACATACCTCCCAAAAGGGCTTGGACGGGAAGCGCAAAAATAGATCTTTTCCCCTCTCCCCACCACCAAACCACACCCCCTTTACCTCTTACCTCTGACCCATGGCCCCACCACGTCCCATATTGGCTGGGTACAGGCTAGTGGTGCCTGGGTCTTACACGTGCTTTCCTATTACGTACATTCAAAATCTACCTGCGGCTCATGTGTTTGCCGCGATCTTTGTTTGCACCGTCTGCCATGCTTCTTTGTTCTTTTACATGGGTCATTCTGTATATTTCACTGTTTCCCTTTGGGACTGGGCTTCTTTTAATACTAGGTTTTACTTTTCTCTTGGCCCATTTCTCGTTTACCCTCATGTCCTGCCTCATTTACTTGGCATTTCCTGCCGTGACGATTTGTTCCTGCTAGACCTCTTTTCAAGCCTGCCATTTCATTTCTTCCCCCAGTGACTTAACATGGCCACTGGTGTTCTTACTTATGGGCTCTAGTGTCCCTTTCCCTTGTGTAACACCCCGACCCAATTTTATAGTTAACCTGTGTTTAAGTGGTTAATTAATATTTTAAGCCACTTTCAAGAGTATTTAATAAATATATTATTTTACAATGCCTTTGAATAAGAATTGTAAAGATTATAAATGATTGAATGGTTATTTGTATTATGAAATATACTAAGTATGTACAAAGTATATTAAATGGTTAAGTTATAAGATATATAGATATATATATATATATATATAGTTGTAGGTGTTTTAATTAGGCATGATGCATGAGATATTATAGTCGTAATTTCACTAACGCATGCAACCAATGAGAATCCAACACACCTAATGCCAAGGTACCATGCATGTTGACCAACCCAAAGACTTCTTGGCCGGCCATGCAATCACCAAGCTCCATCTCAATTCTTCTTTGACTTTCAATGCAACTAAAGCTTCCAAGAAACTCTCTTTCTCTCCATTTCCCACGGGTCCAAGCAAAATCTGAATTTCCTCATTCACTTTGCTCTCTTTTCTCTTAAGGAAAGAGCTAGAAAGCTCTCCTAAGTCTTCCCTCAAGTCCACGGGTTCACACTCAAAAGGAAGACAAAAGTCTTCTCCCTTATCTTATTTTTGGCTGCACCAGATCAGAAGTCCAGCAGCTCCTTATCTTATTTCTCTCTTCCTTTTTCTTTGTTCTTGGTTTTTCTTCTCTCTTTGCTCTTGCACGGCTGTATCTCTCCCTCACTCTCACACCAAAAATCATAGACAACTCCCTCTAAGAAGAAATTAAGAGTCTAAACACTAAGGTTTCATCTTCAAAGTGTGTGGGTAAGTATATATATGTTTATTTTCTGTTTGGGTATTTTAATGGTGTGATAATTTGCTTGAGTTTCAGTTCTGTATCCTTTTTTCAGATTTTAGGAGCTGAATTGTGATGCTATTTTAGTAATTTGAAATTTTGATGGTTTTATGGCCTATTTGATGCTTATTAGGGTATTTTAATATGTATTGTATAGGTATAAAAATACCCAAATGAAATTAAGGCCTATTGCTATTTGTTGATGATTTTGTAATAATATGTACTGAAGCTGTCTCTGTGACAGATTTGATGTTTACAACAAGAAAAATATGTATTAAATCATATTTTGTGAATTAGAATGCTACGAATAGTTTGTATGAACCCTAAGAAACGTATGGTTGTTGTGGAAGTGGTTTCACAGCATTTGGATGAATAGAAAAATAATGATTTAATTTCTAATTTGCATGAGTTTCTGCCAAGACAGATTGGAACATGTTCGCTTGTATGATTTTTAATAAATCATGATTTTATGCTTTGACTACAAAAATTTTATGGTATATAATAGACATACAGGGGAGTTTCTCTGTAGAATTTCATGAAGATTGAATATGTTTTGGTTGTCCATTTGTATTTTACAATTGAAGCATATGCTTCTGGAATAAAACAGTGAGCAGTAAGGAACATGCCTAACTTTGAGGATTTAATTCTAAAGTTAGGGTGAATGATTTGAGCTAAAATTTATTATGCTCATCATTTGGTATGTTTGAATCATAACTAAATTTTGTATACCTTGGTTCACGGTTTAGTACTCAAAGGAGAGATTTTAAACCATCCGACAGTTGTATTTATGAAGCTGTTTTACTTAGCATGCTATGTGTTGTCTTATGAATGTATATGATTATATGACCATGCTTAAAAGAGTTCATGTTTTATGCATGCATTATTGCCTTAAGCTCAAAGTACCTTTTAAAATGAAGTTGTCTCTTCTAGAGATATGCTATTAATGTGAGAATGTTGGTTTCTCTATGATTGGTACATAATGACGTTTGATGAATGTATTTTGTGTTTGTGGGAACCTCTTTGAGGTGGGATTAGGATTTCCTTGATTCTAAAAGATAGGTTTTGAGATGAATGTATAAGTTTATGTTAAGAAAATATTGGATAGTAATAAGTTTTTATTTTGGTTTAGGTGTTACCAGTCGTCAGGTTTAAGCTCCTTCGACTTTAGGCTCTCGGTTCCTTTGCTTTCAGGTAAGGGATAAGTTATATGAGCATTTGGTAAATCATGAGGTTATTTTAAAGTATATTATGCATTAAAATGTTTTGATTAGAGATATGGCATGTAAGCATTATCAGACAAAGATATGTTCGTGAGCTTTCGAAACCTTATGTATATAATTTAAGCATATTGATGCTATTATTAATTCCACGAACATGATGATTAAGGAAAACAATAGAAATGCTATTATTGTGAAATGTAATGCAAACTATGAATTTCAGTATGATGAATAAGTATGAAATGTTTTCGGGTTATGTCCTCTGGTAATCTGAACTCGGTCAGTAGGGGTTAATTACTGGCTTTCCATGAAAAAACGTTATCTGTTTGGCCATTTAAAATAGAGAAAATGGGGATGCCCGTAACTCTAGGCCATTTAAAGTAGAGGAAATGGGGTTGCCCGTAACTCTAATCTGAATAAGGCCTTCTCCCCAATGTGTACGGACAGCGAGGAGGGACAAAACCTTGAGGGGATGTGCCAGCAGGCCTCTCAAAGAGGACAATATCATGCACACGAGGTCACTCAAATGTGATGAGGCCTTCTCTGTACAGACTTATCAGATATGGACTAACCAATAATTTATGTATGAACAGCTATAGTATGTTACTAATCATGAGAGAATTATTTTGTTAAATGCATTGTAGAAAGTTAAAAGCTCTCATGAAAAGAAGAAGTTTATGATGAAAAGAAAGCTGTTCATTAAAGATAAAAGTTTTTGAAATTCTGTTATGCTATAAAGATAAAGTTTCTAATGAAAGTACAAATTTTCGTTAAGAAGTTATTAGATATCTGTTTTTCTTTATGAAACGTAAAGTTTTATAATTATGAAAGTTATAATATTTTACGAGAACAAGTTTATGAAGGAAAGTTTTATTATTATTTAAGATGTTTTTAGTTTAAGACAAAGTTACCGATTATCTGATTTAAGTTAAAATGATTATTTTGTAATGAAAATATATATGGTGACTTTGTAAGAAATGAAAGAAATTCAATTTAAAAGGTTTTGGTAAAATTATTCTGATAATAAATGGGAGAACAATTATTTCTATGAAGAGCGCTAAATTATTATTATAAATAGTATAAAACACTATGCATGAAAAATGTTCTCCTATCTGAACGTTTATAAACTGAAATGGTTTGATTTACATGCATCCTTATTGAATTCTCATATATCTTACCTTTACTGAGCTGTGTAGCTCACCACTTCCACTCTTTCAGTTAGCAGGTTTTATTTTGGAGCAGAGGGAGCCTTAGTCGAGTTTTGGAAGGAGCTAGTTTAGTTTTATATGTATATATCCTAAATTAGTATTTTGATGTTTAGTTTTGTGGTACTGTGTAATTTAGGATCTAATGAAAGTTGTACCTTAAGGTATTAAGAGGTGTATTATGTGAAAGTAGAGAATTTGAAAAAAACAGGTGGATTATGTGATTCTTTAAGTACAGTGTAGATGTTCTGAATGTCACAGGAAAAGTTATATCTTTTAAGTAAAGAAACAAGAATGTAAAAAAAGAAGAAAGCTTTTGTAAAAGTTTTGTAAAATTTAAGTTGGTTCTTGTTAGTATCAAGTTTAGGCTTGGTATTAGCATGCCAGTCATGCTCTAAATCCTGAAGTACAGGTTTGGGTCATGACACCTTGGGCCTGCGGCCTATATACTTCCTTGGGCTTTCTCAGCCCATTTACTAACTCTACATTCCCATGGGTTTTTACTAACTTGATTGGGCTTCCCCGGCCCAATCTCCTCATTCTCATCCTTGGGGTTCATGAGCTTGCCATCAACCCCTACTTTCTTTGTTTACATTGCCTTGGGCCTGCCGCGGCCCATTCTCACTTTTCCATACCATATACTGCCCATGGGTGCCATTTCTCTCTTTCCGGGCCCTTTGGGCCCATTTGCTTCCTCGAGACCCATTTGTTCATGTTATGGACCTGTGGTTTATTACTCCTACCACTTAGGCTTAACAGTTTTATTTTATGCTTGCCGCTCCTATTTGCTGCTTGCTTTGCTGGGTTGGGCCTATTTTACAAAAATGACCCTCAACAAAAATAAAAATAAAGAACTTCACCACATGATCATCAAGTTAGTCTTGGAAAAGAAAAAAAAAAGAGGAGTCACACTTTTAAGTTTTAACCGTATGTTGCTATCATATTTGTTATTTATTATTTACACAATAATGCATTATTATTATTATTATTATTATTATTATTATTATATATAGTTGTAATTAACATATAATATAGATTATTATAGGTTTTTTTTTTTATGAAATTATTATAATAGGTTTTAATATTAGTATTTATTCCATAGAGATGTTACTCCTATTAAAATCAACTAGTAAGTTGTCCCTCAAAAAAAAAAAAAAAAAAAAAAAACTAGTAAGTTGTCCGTGCGATACACGGATAATGTTACAATGTTTTATGTAATATTATTTTGGAGAATGTTGTATACATATTTTAGCACAATTGTTATAGAACTTTATTAATAATGAGTTTATCATAAAAAACAACAATTATAAATTACACACATATATCAATTATAATTATTTTGTTGAAGTAATGGGCAATTAAAAAACAACTTAAAAGGAATACACTCCATTTGCACTTTAATACTCCATCAGATTCCACACACTACATCGATTTTATAAACAAACCCAAATAGATCTCAATCAATGCCTTTCATAATAATAGTAAGTTGCCTACGCGATGTACAGGTAATTTTATGATATTTTATGTAAGATGATTTTGAAAAATGTTGTACATAAATTATAAAGAAAAAGTAAACTAAAGTAGAGTGAAAAAAAAAATCCATTTTGAGATATTAAAAATTAGTTTAGAAGCTTCACTTCACATTTGCAGCCTTCTCAAGGTAAAATTAATTTTTAATAAAAAAATCATAAAACCAAAAATAAATACAAAAGAGTAGCAGAACCATGAAAATCAGCAAACTTGTGTTGGGTACACAGATTGCATACCATAAAATGAAATTATACCCAACTCTCTCACTTTCCTTCGCTCATCGATAGTGTGACATTAAGACACGGTGTGAGCAAATGTGTATGCATGTGTCTTTTAGATGATTTAAAACCATCTTAAATATGACGTTATATTGCGCACCAAATACTCTCTCTACCTATATACCCAAAACAAAAACTATCCAATAAAATTACCTAAACCCAAATCATATTTAAGCCCTTAATTTTTTTTTTTTTTTAAAGAAAAAAAATTACCCATAGGGATTTCGGTGGATTGATGGCAGTGGGACTTGGGAGGCCAATATGATTGAGGCCCCTCAGGTTCCTTTTTTCTCTCTTTTACAAATACTTCGTTAATCTCAAGTCTTTTATTTTGGTAATAGTGAAATAGTGTATGCTAGGGCCTTATTTTGGTAATCTCAAGTCGTTAATCTCTATCTCTTTCTAGGGCCTTATTTGGTTTGTTATTATTATTAGTCCTTTCTTTTTTTCTTTTTTTTGCTTTCATTTTTAAAACTAGAACGGTGGGTATGCTAAAAGACATGAAGAAGAGAGAAATGTGTGGTGTAAGCTTAAATAATTAATTAGAGATTAATGAGATAATAGTAAAAATAAATTAATGTAAACATTTGGATAACAGTAAAAAAAACTTAATGAAAAGAGGTAAAAAAGACTAAATGCAAAATTAGAATACCATATGGTAGGACTTCATGCACTCCAGCATGAGGTTTCTGCTTTTATATATATATATATATATATATATATATATTGATCATTGGTAATAGTGACATGATTTTCTAATAAGGCAATATTTATTATTTCTTTAAGAACCGTAAATGAACAGTAAGGTCCACCATCAATATGAGAGGATGGAGCACAATTTCTTCATACTCTGAGAGTACCTAAAAATTTTTCAAATATATTTTTCTTAGCCTTTTGTCTAAGGTCTAGGTGTACTTGCTATCTCTTAATACAAATTGCCATTATTGTCGAAATTTATGTTGTTGTAACAGTTGTGTCAAATCAGTGAAATCACCCTTATTTTTAAAACTATGTTCTTTTTCTTTGTTTATCTTAGCCTTGATGTTTTCTGTCTTTGTTCTATCTACACTTTGCAGGTAAAAGAATAATAACCTGAATATGAAATTATCAGAATTCTACTTGTAAAATTATTATAAAACAAAATAAGATCATGTAACCTGGGAAATTAGAAACATAAAACAAAAATAAGTGTTTCTTTTGACACTGAACCATAGTGTTTTGAACTTATCTTGCAATAATGGACATGCCCTACCCAATTTGGATCTATAAAAATTTGAAGATGCGTTATAGGTAATTGAGCTTCGTTAAGATTAATTCAAAACTAATATAATTGATTACCTTAGGAAGATTGTTAATTTTTTTTTTTTTTTTTTGTTAATAGCAAATGCAATTTAGTTAAGAATGAATAGAAAAATATTATAATTTGTTAAGTGTGGTTTTTTACATAACATTTATGTTGGCTTTATTTCATGACAAAAAGTGTTGTAACTGCATTAGTTTATTTTCTTGTATTTTGTGGGATTTAATTGTAATGGGTTTAGTATTAAGTTGGTGAAGATTGCTCAAGACAGTTGATCTTGCGACTTGGCTCGAGACTCAGCACCCGCAAAAGGCAATGTGAGGAGCACATGTGGAAGTTCAAGAGTCAGCATATCTCGCAAGTAACTCACAACTTGGCTAACTTGCGAGATGACTCGCAAGATGCACTAACAATTGAGATTTTAAGTGTGACTCTTATACCCTTCACATATACTATATATACTCTCATTGCCTACAAAATTGTAAAGAGGCTATTCAGAAGAAAACCCTAGAGAGGTTTTTACAATACCCACCTTGTTAAGGAGAGCTACACATCTTCAAGAAAGAAATCCTTGTAGTATCTTCTCCTCTCCTCTCCCCTCCCATTGTTATGCCCTGAGAGGAGACTTGTACCCAAACACAACTCACACATATTAAGAGTGTAGAAAGTGTTTTGGAGCTTAGTAAGCATTGAGTATTTGCCTAAATAAGTCGGAGAGGCTTGGCGGTGCAATCGGGCGGTATTGCAGGCCTAGGAAACTAGTGAACACAAGACTCCAAGAAATTTGTTAGTAGCTAGAGCTTAGAGGGCTCAAGTACTTTGGGTAGATTAGGCTTGGAGGGTCTTTTTGGTATCCTTGTACTCCAACTTATTCACTAGTGGATCATTTTGGCTTGAAGGGCCGCAAAGAGGTTTTTATGCCTAGTTCTTCGGTTTTCCTCTTCAATAACATATCGTAGTGTTATCTTGGGTTTGCTATTCTTTTACTTGCTGCCCTTTCCATTTTAGCATTGCTCTTATTTGTTCATCCATGCAATTGTTGAATGTTTCGATTGATTAATTTGCTAATCATGTATATTCTGCATTAAGTGTGTTAAGCATAAAATTAATCAAGCTGTAATTGAAATTGGGGATCTAAACTAGCTATAGTGGTTTACACTTTCGAGCTTTCATAATTAAAAGTAGTTTACCTTAGGAAGATTGCTATAAACTTCTTTATAAATAGTGTTTTTTGTGTACCATTATCATAGTTTTCTAAACTTATCTTGAGATGATGGACAATGCCTACCCAATTTGGATATGTAAATTTTTTTTTTTTTTTAAAGATAATTACAACATGCTGCTAACACCACAGCTCGAATTCTTTCTCTCCTAAATCCCCAAGCACTTTATGCATGGGGAGGTGCCAATTCAGCTACAAGGCCTTTGGCTGGATATGTAAAATTCAAAGATACATTAATAGGTAAATAAGTTTAGTTAAGACTGATTCAAAACTAATATAATTGATTACCTTAGGAAGTTTGTTAAAACATTTTGTTAACACTTTTAGTCCTTTAGGAGATGTTTTTCCTGAGAAAGTTACATGGAGCTTAATCAACACTCTCTTAGAGTATTTTCTGCTGCAAATGGAATTCAATCCAACATTTAGTTGGTATATATATTGTGCAAGCATGGAGGATATAAAAAAATATAATCTAACAATTAATTTGTCAAATTTCGCATTCAATAAAAAAGATATCAAACGGTATAATATTGCTTAAAGTTATACCAAGTGTAACTTGAACTTATCATTAATCTATATATCTATATCTATATATATCTAAAAGCTGAAGCATAGTATTTATTGTTGCTACGCTCCTATTAGGTCACATCAATGGCCACATCATCCTCCCATTTTCAACATTTTCTCTCTTATTTTTAATTCATTTTTTTTCTTATTAATTTTCCAACACATTGTTATACTTTATCTAACTTCTCCCTTCACCTTTACCTTTTTATCTCCCCAATACTATCTACCTTAATATCACATTTCCTCTATCCCTTTGTCTTCCTTTGATTTTTGTTTTTCTTCTTACTATAAATTTACAATTATCTTTTCCATTCTATTCATTGTTTTTTTATACACAAAATGTTATTTCTCTCTCTTTTTCTCTCTCTCATTTTCCACACACAAAAGGTTATATCTCTCTCTTTGTCCCTCTCATTTTTTTTTCATTTTTGGTGGATCTTTTTAAATATTTTTCTTTCATCTCTACTTTAGGTTGATAAGTTTTTGTATTATTTGGAACTCTACTTTGGGTTAATGTGATTAAGTTTTGTGTTTTTAAGTTGTTATCTTTTTTATTCTCTTTGATTTCATAAATGTTATCATATTGCATTATAAAGATAGTATATAAGAATATAATGTTATTTTATTACATAACATGACTTGAATAATTTGGTGTTTATTACTATATTTTTTACTTTTTACTTTTTTTTCTTCTCATATGATTTTTAATAAATTTCTTATAATTTGGTGGTCATTCTATTTCTCTTGATTTTTTATTATTTTTTTCAACTCTACTTTATATTGATGAATCATTGTGATTTTTAAAACTATATTTTCGGTTCATACATTTTGGTGTTATTTTTTTTAGTTATCCATCATAAGTAATCTCTCTCTCTATGTGGTTCTTTTTGTGTCTTAGGCTGGATTACTCTTGCTGTACCACAAACTTGTGATTCTGGGGTAGGAGAGTCAAGATTGGCTTAACTAAAACATATCTTAGGTCAGCTTGTGCGCAAGTTAGGCCCTTCTTGTGCTGACACGCCCTGGCAGGAGTCTTGAGTATATCACATGCTCATGACGGGAAAGATTGTTACAAAATGTTATAGTAGGAAAACAATGCAGCAGGATAACTAAAATATTCTTAACTAAGACATCTTCTACTAAGAACAATAATACGTGAATCGTTTCATGAAGAAAGATATCACAACATGATTAGAGCAAATAAAGATTAATAGCAAGATGTCAGGTTAGTCATTAATCAACCAAGATAAGAGGAAGAGAAGATTAGTCTGCTAAAAGAATGGACTTGGCTCCTTAGCAAATTCAAGTCCAAAAGGGAACCAATCTCCAATGTGGGTAACCTCAAAGGGGAATCCTGCTGTAGAAGTTACACACTTTGGAAAAATGACCTAGATGGCTTAACCTTGGGTTCTTGATTCATTAGAGAGTGGGCTATTGAGAGGGAGAGAAGCGGGTAGCCTACTGATGCATGCTTTTACTCCTATCACTCATACTTTTCCATTACTTTGGGTTTTCTCTATTCTTTCTTTCTTTTTTGTTTTTGCTCTGTTTTCTTTCTTTCTCTCTGTTTTCTATATCTCTTGTTTACCGTTTTTCTCTTCCTTTTTTCCTCTCCCTTTCCATTGTGCACGTCTATGGCCTTTTATATAGCCTGTCGTGAGAGGATTTGCCGTTTTTACCCTTCAACCGATTTTGGCCTTTTATGGATTTCCTTCCAAGACAATCCACTGGTCTATCGGCTACCCAGCCACCACTATTATACTGTGTTGGCTATGCCACGCCTCATCCCCAGACAAAAGTGGTTTTGTTTGTCTCTTACTCCCCTTGGCACTCCCATCAGGATAAGGGTTAAATCCCTCCCTTACTAACCTCAATAGCATGCATCTAGTGATTCCAGCTTATGTTTACCTCTTTTGGATGAGATGTCATCCCAGCAAAACATTTCCCCCAAAAGAGATTAAGCGGGAACCCTAAAATAGGCTCACCCTTCTCCCTACTGCTAGACCATACCGTCTCATACCTCTAACCCGTGGCCCTCCTCCCCTATATTGGCTGGGTACAGGTAGGTGGTGCTTGAGCCTTGTGGCATGCTCCACTTTCGTATGAGTCTGTTGCTTTCTGGCTCTCACACGTTTGTCATTGCCTCCAGGTTTGTCTGATTCTACTGCACACTCTGATGCTCGTTTAACTCTTTCGGCGTGAATGAATCTTTGAGCTTTCATTCTTTGCATCACATCCCTTCTTTGGGCTAGGTATTGCTTGGGTATGGGCTTTCTCTTCTTTAACTTGGCCTATGTACCTTTTCATCCTGTGTCCGTGGGCTGGCTGGTATTCCTACCATGTCACTGTACTGCTCCTCCTGTGATATCACTTATCTTTTGCCTTGTTGTTACCTCTGGGCTTATGGGCTGAAGCACCTGCCAAGCCAATTTCTTACCTTATTCCTTCTTTTGTTCTTTACTGCCCAACATTCCTACTGGGCCAATCCATTCCGTACCTTGGGCTTCCTCGGCCTATTTCATTCCTTGGGCATCCTTGCCCCGTTTCCTCATTTCCTACCTCTTTCATTCTCATGGACTTTTGCTAAATTTTTTAGGCTTCCATGGCCCAATTACCACATCCTTACCTTTGGGCTTATTGGCCTTTGAGCCAATCCCATTTACTAATTCCTTTCTTTGGGCTTCCCCAGCCCATTTTTACTTTCTTTCCATTTCTTATAATTCTCATGGGCTTACTACTTTAATCCTTGGGGCTTACTCGGCCCTTTTGCTTTCTCTCAGGCCAATTATTATTTTAGTGAGCCTGTTGACCATCATTCATGTCATTCTGGCCCAATAGTCTTTGTTTTACTATTCTTTTTTTCTATCTTTTTCATATTGTTGGGTTTCTTCTACTATTGGGCCCTTTTTGTCAAAATGGGCATCAATACTCTACAATAAAATTTATAAAATAAATTATACATATTCGGTATAAGTTTGATATGAGTTTTAATTATCATGATAATTTCTTTTAAGAGAATGAATAATTTGAATATTTTATTTAAATAAAATTATATATACATACATATATGTATATATTTATTTATTTTTTCTTAAATGTATAATCAATCTCTTGCAATTCATTTAAAAGTAACGATGTTAAAACAAATGAATAACTGTCCTAAAGATTACATTTTTATATTCATAGCTTTTATGTTTAAAAATACTTCCACTTAAATTAGTTGTACCGAAGTGGACTGAAATGCTATGTTAATGTGGCTCAACAAAAGCATAGCAACAATAAATACTATTCTTAAGATTTTTGATATTCCGAGTTTAAGATTTATATATATATATATATATATATATATTTATATAAAATAAATTTGGATTTAGATTAGATGCTTTCAACCCAAAAATATCTTTTCCCATTATGTAAGTGCACAAAAATATATTGAAGTGGATCAAAATGAATCAAAGTGATCCAGATAGACCGAATTGGACCAAATGGAACAAAGCGGATAGAATAGGACTGAATTGACTAAATAAGAACGAATGGACAGGATGGGAACAAATTGGACTGAATAGGACCGAAATGGACAAACTGGACCAAAGTAGATCGAATAGAACCAATGTAGACTGACTGGACTGAATAGAACCAAAGTGAACAAAATGGACCGAATAGGACCAAATTTGACCGAATAACCTGAATAGGACTGAAGTGAATCGAAGTTGATAGAATGGACCGAATAGGACTAATGTGGACAAAATGGACCGAATAGGACGAAAGTGGATCAAATAGCCTAAATAGGATTGAAGTGGATCAAAGTGGACAAATAGACCGAATAGGACCAATAGAACCAAAGTAGATAGAATGGACTGAAGAAAACCAAAGTGGACAAAATAGGACCAATGTGGACCGAATAGAGCCAATGTGGACTGAATGGACTGGTTGGACTGAAGTAGACTGAATAAGACTGAATGGACTGAATAGAACTTTAGTGGACAGAATGGACCAAATAGGACCGAATGGACCAAATAAAACCAATGTGGACAGAATAAGACTTTTGAATATTTATAATTTTTATTGCATTTTTAGAGCTTATATTTCTTATCTCTAATGTTTATTTTAGTATTTTCTTAGTATTTTTTAACTCATAGCTAAAGAGTTTAGCCCAAATATGGTAAAATTTCATAATTTTCAACCCAAAAATTAAGAAAAATTAATCAATTTTTGAGCTAAAATTGAAAAAAAAAAAAAAAAAACCTACAAAAAGAACTGATTTTAGGCCTAATTAGTCTAAAATGGACTAAAAGGAGACCAAAATTGACAGAATAGACCAAATTGGACCGAAGTAGATCTAATTGGACCAAATGAGACCAAAGTATACTTAATTGGACCAAATAGAAATTTTTTAATTTTTAAGGAGAACAAATTACCTTAAAAAATTTAGATAAAAAATTATACATTATATTACAATACAAAATGATTATTTATTCACAAGCATCACGTGGATTTGTAACTAGTAATTATAATAACCCATTCAATCCAAAAAACCATATTAAAGAGGTGGATGTCTCTTATATATATAACCTACCTTCTTTACTCTCTACTTGCAATTTCAAGAGAGTAGAGCCAACCCCTATCTGCTATTTCACGAGTACCTACCCCCTCTAAAGCTACCATCTCACTTGAAAAATCCAGCAGTGGCATTGTACCTCGTTATTGAGCAACACATGGCAGCTAGCAAAATTTCAAATAGTCCCATTATTGTTTGGAGATCAACAAATTACCACCCTTCCATTTGGCACTATAATTAAATTCAGTCACTAAGAAACGAATATGTAGTACATTTTGTTTTTGTTTTGAATTGTTAGTTTTACTCAGTGCTTGTTGTTAGGACATATGTGATTCACATGTTAGGAACATATGTCACTATTTTATGTAATTGGTTAATCCTTTGACAAAACGCACTTTACTTGTAATTGGGTAGATTTAGGACGTGTTTGATGCTTCAAGAAACCTTGTTTCAAGTTCAAGTGTTAAAGTTATACAAGTCTGTCCAAGATTCAAGTGTGAAAAGTGATTTTCATTAAAACTCGACAGCTAGCATCTATCGAGTCTTGAAGAGCTGTTCCAGCCCGTGGCCTGACAGCAGCTCGACTGATAGGGTATCTGTCGAGGTTTATGAAACTCAGAATTTCTGGTCTGTTTTTCATCTAATCCGTAATTTTATGTTTGGACTTTCTTTTCTCACAACCCTAGATATATAAAATGATTATTTTAAGGGCCGTTAAAGGTGACACAAGTTGCACAAGTATTGAGAAAATTTGTTCAAGCAAATTGTGACTGGAGACAAAATTTGCCCTAGTTCATTTTTCTTGCGAAGAAGTTGCTGTGTCTGTTCACTGTAGGTTTTTGTAACCAAGGAATTTCTCGATCTTCATCGTCTGGATGAACTGAAGAACTTTGCAGCCAACATCTTTCTCTAGTTGGTGATTGAAGTCATGTACTGGGATCCGTGCAACTGGTTAGTCACATATTGGGAGCCGTGCATTGAAAGGAGAGATTGTCACTACAAAACAAGTCCAATTGGGTATTGAGGTAAGGGTTCAACTGTAGGTTGGTATAAGGTATTGGGATTCCTTTACTTGTAATCGCTTGTTTTGATAACAGTGGATTCTCGAGAGTGGTGACCTTAAAATCACCCGGTGGGGTTTTTGTCGTGTAGATTTTCCCCATTCGTAAACAAATCACCATGTCAATTTATTTTCCACTGCATACTTTAGTTATTGGTGATTTGTTTGTGCTACCATGTGTTTGCATATTAATTTGATTAATTAATAAACTTGGCTAATTAATCAATTAATTCATCACAAGAGGTCAATTCGTTTTTGGCCTACCACTTGTAACTATATATTACTTGGAAGTTGACTGGCCCCTTGTTAATAATAAAATTGTGATGTAGGGAGAAACTTGCACTGGACAAAGTAACATGTTGAAGGAACCTGTGAGGATGATGATTCACAAAGTGGTGGATCCTTTAGAGCAACTGGAGCTGATAGATACCTTGCAAAGACTAGGATTGTCTTATCACTTTGAAAGTGAAATGAAGAGAATCTTGGAAGGTTTATACAACAATGATCATTGTGGTGATACATGGAAGGAGGAGAATTTATATGTCACAGCTCTTAAATTTCGACTGCTTAGACAACATGGATATAAGGTGTCCAAAGGTAATTTAGGGGAAAAATTCACATTTGGATATTTAAACAGGACAAGATCTAAAGATCGAGAGAGAGTATGTTTCATGGTTTAGATTTTATTTCTTAAATCCAGTAGTGTACAAACTACCATAATATAATTAATGGTTGTCATGGGTTGGTTATTGCAGGAGTTTTCAATATTTTCAAAGATGAGAGAGGGAATTTCAATGCGTGCCTTTGTGAGGATACCAAGGGTATGCTATCCTTAATTGTATGAAGCCTCAATCCTTTTGACAGAATGTGAGAATAGCTTGGAGAAAGCAAGAGATTTTTCAAACAAGCAACCTGAAGTATACGTCAAGAAAAATAAAGATAAAATCTTTTTGTTATAGTGAGCCATGCCTTAGAGCTTCCACTGCATTGGAGGATAACAAGGACAAAAACAAGGTGATTCATTGATTTATATAGAAGCAAAGAAGACATGAACCCTATCTTTCTAGAGCTTACAGAAATAGATTTCAATATATTGCAACCAGTCCACCAAGAAGATTTAAAACAAGTGTCAAGATTAAAAAAGCATTTTAGTCTTCACATTAAGTTGAACTTCATTTGACACATAATTAATAGTTTGGCTTCAAATTACACATAGTGTAACTCTAAGTACTGTTACACCTCCCAATAACTTATTATTAAATTTATATTTTGAAAATTTCATTGTTGGATTATATATTATGTTTTTAAAATACATGGCACTTTTCATGCCAATTGGATGTTATTTATCATTCGATCCTTAAACTCATCTTTTATGCATTATTTTAAACTGCAAAAACTTGAATTTAAACAATTGATTGATGACATGACTATTAATCTTTGATCACCTTAAAATTTTGCAAGTATGAAAAATATACGAAAATAATGTAATCCAATGGTGGAATTGTCACAATTTGCATACAAATAAAAAAATATTGAGTTGTGTAACATTTCTTAAAATTTCATTAGATGTAACTTGTATCCAACTCATAATTAATACATTAATCACTTATTTATTGATGACCCTTGAAGGATTATATAGATTCTCTATCAAAGATTTATAGTGTAGAATGATGAATACTAAAATTAAAATCAAATCTCATGGCCACATGAACAAATAATCAAGTTTATTATAGGCTAAAATTTAAAGTAAAAAAAAATGATATATATTCTCTTGTCTGATTCATAAAAGGTGGTGGAGGAACATTGCGCTTGGAGAAAAATTGACCAAGGGATAGACTAATATGGAGTATTTATTCTTGTTAGTGGATCTGATATGAACCTCAGTTTGGATATATATATAGTAGGATAGTTTTAACAAAGGTGAGTGCACTATATAGTAATGACAGTTGCCGATGTTTATGATGTATGTGGCACTTTTGATGAACTTGAGCTCTTTACAGATGTCATTGAGAGGTTTGTATAAATAGTATTACACTCAAACCCTTTAAAGCTATCTTTGACAAAAAAAACTTAATGTGGCGTTTGGTATGGGAGAATCCACGCTACTCCTAGCATCCAAATTCCTACGATTGTGATTCCTTGCAATCTAGATTTGCGTAGGAATATAGATATTCATATGTTTGGTTTCATTGGGAATCGCTTAAGATTCCTAAGAATGTGAGATGATAATGTTTGGTTTATTCCCTAGAATCTTAAATGAATTATTTATTTTTCTCATTCTATCCTTAAATTTGAATATGAACTACCAAGTCCTTTAAAAAAAATCTTCATCTAAATAAATAATGAAAAACAAAATATAAACTATTAATAATTTGTTGAGCAACACATACACAACAGCAAAAGTGAATACCTGGCAATAATGGAGGGTCCCCTTCAAACTTTTTTTTTTTTTTTTCACACGTGAAACCTAAATAGAACTTTGTTAAAGAATATATCAACAAAATTGTATATCCTGTTTATGTTATTTTGATGGGAAAAAATAAAGACAATGGAAAAGATATTGATGGTTTGTTTTATATTCTATCTTAATTGCTTAAATGATATGGAAAAATGCTTAAAATTGTCAATTTATAAAAAAATACAATTTCCTTTAAGCTTGAGAATCTGGATACCCACTTGTTTTAAAGGGAATCCACATTCCTACTGAGAGGGGTTTAAAGGGGGAATCCAGATTCCACTGGCATTTGATTTTCCTAGCATGATTTGCAACCAAATATGGAAATTTTTAAACATTCCTGGGAATCCTAAAACATTACCCCATACCAAACGCCACATAAATGTACTCTTTAATTTCTTTGTGATTCCAGATGGGAGATCAATGCAATTGATTGACTTCCAGATTATATGAAGATATATTTTCTCATTATCTACAATTTTGTTAGGTTGTGTTTGGACTTTGGATGGCAACTACATTTGGATTTGGATTTGAATTTGAAATCCATTGATCTAAAATGCCTTGATTTGAAATCATTTGATTTTAAAATTCCTTGTTGGGTCCTTTTAAACAAAGAAGGATTTGAAATTCATCATTTCAAATTTCATTGTTTGGATACCTAAATTTAGATTTGAATTTGGATTTGGATTTAAGATCAATAAAATATATTTTTTAATTATTATTTTTCTTAATCCTTCTACATTTTAATTTTAGTAACATTTTTAATAAATACATGAGGTAATATTAATAATTCAATTGACAAGATAATAACTAAATATCGTTAGTCATAAACAACTAAAAAAAAATATCTTGCCAATTGTTGACAACAAAAAATTTTATATCAACTTTTATCAAAAAAAAAAAAAAAAAATTTATATCAACTAGAGAGAAAACCTAAATGCATGGATTTTTTCATAAAATTCAAAATCTCAAACTAAAAAATTATTCTAAAGTTCATAAATACTAAACAGTTATATATCAAGAGAGACAGATTAAATACCCAAAATATGTGTATTTTCTTCCCATTTCTATTATGTTTTTCAAATAATACAAAATTCAAAATAAGAAAATTACAATATATAAATATAAATATAAAGTCTCAAATAACACGACGATGCCGAGATTGATATTCCTCAAACATTTCTTTTGCCAAAGCATCTCGAAAGGCTGTCCACTCATCAGTAACACTAACAAATGTGATGTTTTCTTCTAATATCTCATTTTCATTTAGTGAAACATCTTCTAATTCAAGATCCATAGCTCTCAACAACTCATCCTCATTCATTTCATCTCGTATAAAATTATGAAGAATGCAACACGCATTAATAATCCTAATTTGAGTCTTCATTTCGTAAAAACTAGCTATGTGTAATATTGCCCACCTTTTCTTCAATAACCCAAAAGCCCGTTCAATTGTATTTCTTGCAGATGAGTGTCGAAGATTAAATAGCTCCTTATAATTTGTTGGTGTATTTCCTCTCCACAAATTTAGATGATATCAAGTTCCTCTATAAGGAGCTAAAAACCCAAGACAATTTGTGTACCCAGAATCCACAAGATAATACGCATTTGATGGTATTTCTAGGCAATAGCGTCGACTCAAAGCATCACGCAACACTCGAGAATCCAATGCAAATCCCTTCCAACCAGGTAATACATATATGAACTTCAGATTAGCATCACAAGCTCCTAAAACATTTGTACTGAGTCCACCTTTCCTATTTCGATATCTACCTTGATCTTCTTTGGGAACAGTTAATGGAACATGAGTACCATCAAGAGCTCCAAGTGCTCCCTTGAACCACTTCCATCTATCATCTCCTTCGTGAAGAACTGCATGATCTTGTTTGATATACTTCTTGCCTATCTTAAGAATAGCTTTCAACACATAATGAAATTGTCTACTTATAGTTTCCCCAGAACAAGCTAAAACATTTTTAATTGTTCTATTCTTGAGGTCGTGAGCAAGAATATGTAAAAAAAATGCTACAACTTCCCTAACTGTAACATTTCTTGTGACAACCAATCCACCCTCATCACACAAAATGTTACATAACTTGTTAAACCCACGTGTGTTTATACGTAATTCTGATATGCATTTAGAGTCCTGAGCTAGAGATCCCATCCAAAGTCTCCTCTGATAAATCCCCTTTTTCAATTTCACTTCTTAATGGTTCTCTCATAAAGTACTTCCTACGCGAGCATATTCCAACAAGCATAACAAAAAACTCCACTAGCAAAGGCAAAAATCTCATTGCCTCTTCCTCGTATACTTTCATCTCCTCTCTGTTACATTTTCGTTGAATGGATATATCTCTTCCATCGTTGGTCATTTTTGTCTCTGTTTATTTTTCAAAATACAAACAATAAGAATCTATAACTAATAAAAAGGTTATCAAAGAAAATCCATGAAATCACACCAAACAAATCAATGTAATTGCAACTACAAATATGAATAATAAATAGTTAATCTATATTGCAGTTTATCCACACACACACACACACACACAAAACAGAAAGACATCATTTAAGCAGTTAAACTCTCACTTGAAATTGACCTCACCTCAAAGAATGAAAGAAACATTTTAAAGCCATGAGACTGATCGAGGCCATTAACAAATCTCACTTGAAAGAATGAGGAAAGCGTACTCGTTGAGGTTATGAGATTGACCTCACCTCTTAAGAATGAGGAATATGTTCTATTGCCATAAGATTGGTCAAAATCATGAGACTAGCCTAAAGAGCTGCCTAATGCCATAGAACTAATCTAGGCTACAAGATTGAAGCTAACTATGAAAGCTAGACTAAAATCTGACCAAGCAAAGATGCTTCACCAAATGCAACAAAGAAAGTGAACTACATTAACTCAGGACAAACATAGAGTAGGCACACATTGTCAAAAAAAGACACTCACTGAAGCCAAATTAAGGAACAAGAATTTCACATCATTCGATACCTTCAAAAAGTAACATTTTCTCAAGGACATGATGGTTTTAATTCCTCTAATTCATGGTCCCACTATAATTATTTCAATGGCTAGATTTATGTAGATCTTATTTGCTAGACGCAAAGCGGTACTATAATGGATATATACCAAGCCTTGAAGAATACCTTGAGTATGTATGGATTTTGAAAGCTCGGATTTGTGTGAAATACACGAGCTTGTTTAGACCTTCAAAAATAAATTACGGCTTAATTGCTTTTACTTTAACTTATCTAAGTACGTGATAGGCCACAAATTGAATGACCCCTTGTGATTTAAACTAATTAATTAATTTAGCCAAGTTATTAATTAATCAATTTAACATGCAAATACGTGGTAGCACAAACAAATCACCGAATAACTAAATATGCAGCGGAAAATAAAAGACACGGTGATTTGTTCACGAATGGGGAAAAACCCTAACGGCAAAAACCCCACCGGGTGATTTTCAGGTCACCACTCCCGAAACTCCACTATTATCAAATCAAGCGGTTACAAATAAGGAATCCCAAGTACCTTACCAACCTACAGTTGAACCCTTACCCCAATACCCAATTGGACTTGATCTGTAGCGACAGTTCCTCCTTTTGATGCACGGCTCCCAAGTACGTGACTAACCAGATGCGCGGATCCCAGTACGCGACTTCAAACACCAACTTTAGGAAGAGAGGTTGGCTGCAGAGTTCTTCAGATCATCCTATGCAATGATGATCAGGAAGATGCTTGGTCACAAAACCCTAAGGTGCACAATACACAGCAACTTCTTGAAGAAGATGACCTAGGTTAAGAACTTCGTCTTAGAGCACAATTTGCTTGAACAAGGATTGCTCAATGCTTATGCAACTTGTGTCTATGTTGACGGCTCTTAAAACACTCCTTAAATATGTTTAGGGTTAGAAGAAAAAAAGGCCCAAAAACACATTCACGGATCCTAAGAAAATCAGAACAGAAATTTGATTTTTTAATTCTCGACAGATAGCAGGTGTCGAGGTAGGTGTCGAGAAGGTGTCGAGTTTTAAAAATTCTGCACTTCAACTTGCTTTTTCTTGGACAGACTTGATGACTTCAACACTTGATCTTGAAATATTGTTTCTTGAAGTATTAAAAACACCTAGAACTACCCAATTACAAGTAGAGTGCGTTTTGTCAAAGGATTAGCCAATTTACATAAAATATGACATATGTTCCTAACATGTGAACACATATGTCCTAACAATCTCCCCCTTTGGCAATCCGTGACAAAACCACATCAAACAAATGAACATATGAGAGAAGTCATAAATCACTCAACTCATATTCACTTGTTAAATACAATAAAATCTATCCTAACACAAACTCTTGAAGAACTTTGCAAAAAGAGAGTTTATGGCAAGTAGACTTTGACAACCTGTATTTCTGAAACACTTTTAAACAAAACTCATCAAGGCATCTTGTGTGAAACAGAAATAATTAGATTGCATACAACTAAAAAACATGTGTATAAAGAGAGAAAAGAAACAACACATGAAGAAATAGGTGAAAGAAAAACATACATCCACATATATAGAAAGATAAGTACAATGTATGTAAAACTGATATACAAGACCAATGTATCTATAAAGAATGAAAAGAAAAGATACATCATAAGCCTCACTACATCCCTCAAAAGTATGAACACTCCCCCTGTCAAAAATGTCCTATACTAACTCTCCCCCTAAGATGACCACTCTCATAAATCCAAAACTACTCCCCCTTTTTGTCACGAGTGACAAAGGGTAGAGTGTCATGTAGACATCTCATCAGTAGAGCTAGCATCTCCATCATCATCATCAGAAGCATCATCGTCATCACCATCATCATCATCATCCTCAGCATCAGACTCTGAAGCGGTTGGAGGAGGTGGTGGAGGAGAAGCCTCAGAAGCAAAACCACCCATGGTCGCCTGCCGTCGTGTAATACGACCAACACGAACGTTCACCTGATACAACTCAGTGGTGAGTGTATCAAGGCGAGCATCCATGCGCTGCAGCTGCGCCATGATATCTCCAAGAGATACATCGCTGGAGGAAGGAAGAGGAGTCGATGTAGATGGAGCAGATCTGGATGGAGCCGAACGGGAGGGCGGAGTGGAATCCGGCTGTCTCGACCTGAACTGTGCCTGACTACGTTTTACGGTAGCGGCATCTATGGCAGATATGTGTGTGAAGTGGTCGGACACAGGGAAAGGGATGGAAAAATGGCGTAGAATCCTCGTGATAGCGAAAGGAAAGATAAGCTTATCACAGGACGCCGCATCTAAATGAACATCTATGATTGAGAAAATGAAGTGGGAAGGAAAATCTATCGTAAGATGCTCAAGTAGAGAAAGCAAGAAACGAGCACGAGGCTCAGTGATAGAGTTATAATGAGAGAGAGGATGAAGTACAAAGGTCATCACCATGTTAAGGAACCTAGGACCTTTAGCAAAAAGTCTACATGATGTGTACATATGCTCACCCCACTCAGAAGGGCTCTCACAAAAGGCAGAAATGAGCTCATCCTTGGACACAGTCCTCAGTCGCTCACAAGTAGGATAGTCAAGGAACTCTATCCTAGGGACATGAAGCACATCCGCAACCAGCTGCGGTGTGACAGCAATGCGCGTACCTCGAACGCGAGTATGAAAGAGAGGTACTGAACGATCAATCCCGTACATGTTGGAGTAAAACTCCTGAATAAGTACGAGAGGACAAGTGACCGGGACGTCACACAGTGACTCCCATCCCCTACTGTGAATGACAGAGAGAAGGTCAGTGTCGACGAAGTCCGCCAGAACAACGTGGCGTTCCGAATGAACACCTCGTTTAGAAAAGTTCTCAGTAAACACCTTTTGGGCATCTACATCACGGAACCGAAGAGTATGAGGAGCAGTATCAGAGGATGAAGAAGCTCCAGAACGCAGAGGGTTCCGAGCCGGAGTGGATTTACGTTTAGGTGCCATAGATGCAACTAACGTAAAAGAATGAGAAAAGAGATAGAGAGGGAGACAATCAGAAAAGTTCCAAACAGTTCAAATATGACAATATCTTGAACAAAATGGACGTATGCATGGGAATGCATGATCATGTTACATGCAAACATAAAAAGCATCATGGGCTCAGCCCAATCCAATCCTAGCAGCACACATACAAGAATCACACAACTAAATGCATGAAAATATCATTCTAATGCACATGGAATGCAATGCATGACATTTTAAACACTTTTTATTGAAAAACCAACCCAAAATTTCACCAAAAACTCAAAGATTTTGAAAAACCCAAAGTTTTCAAAAAAAATCCCAAAACCTAAGATTCAAACCATGAAATGCATGAAAAGGAATGGAAAAGAAGATCATACCACTTGATTTGAAGCAAGAAAAGCTGAAAATCACTTGGGATGAAGATTGGATTGAAGAAAAGTGCACAGGAAGACGAACCGCCTCGGACAGATCGAAGAGAGATCGAGAAAAATGAGAGAGAAAATCGCGACAGAGCTTATATAGACACCTCAGTAAATCTCGACAGCTGAGGTGTCGAGAGGTATCGAGCCTGCTGTCGAGGAAGGTGTCGAGAATTTTGCCTTCGACAGATAAGGTATCGAGGAGGTATCGAGGTACCAAACAACTCATCCAATATCAGAAGCTCGATCGATCGATGTGGTGTCGAGAAGGTATCGAGGAGACAGAAAGAATCTCAATCGATCCACCAGGTATTGAGGAAGTGTCGAGATTGCGATAAGAAAAAGCTTGAGAAGCTCGACAGCTGACCAGGTATCGAGGAGGTGTCGAGGAGGTGTCGAGCCAGCTTTAAAAACCAGTTTTTCGAGAAGAGAAAAACACAGACATAAATGCAATCAAGACATGCACCTCAACCATGATCCAACCAACATATAAAGCTCTCAAAAATCATCTCTCAAACAAAATTTAAGCACATGGATCTCCCAAAAACACACACACACACTAAACAAGTCTAACCAATTTTATATTTTAAAAATAAGTCATGACAGTTTAGTGAGCATACAAAAGCACATGTAAAACCTTTGTGATGGCCAAATCACATTGTACCTGCACATGTATCAAAAGTAGCAAAGGATATTGCGTGTTGTGTGTGAAAAACATCGCAAGATTGCATATGTGTATACATGTTATGACGATCTGAGATATGAGAAAATAACTTTAACTCACACACAATCATAACTGTTTGATGGGGACTATCACCTTTGAGGTACATCCTATAACTCCCACATCTCCTAGAATACACGCTTGCAACCATTTTAAAGCATTTTTAATCTTTTTGCTTTTTACTTCTTTGCATATTTTCTTTTAAAACATATCATACGTGGGCTTATGAGAAAGAAAAGAAATACCCATTGATATTTTGACATTTCAATTTTGCTATGCCTAAGCACACAAATGTCATTGACATCACACTTTTGCTATGCCGAAGCATACAGATGTCATTAATGATTGGCGGGCAACAGTGGTGAGATGGTTATTTATGCCTTTCTCTTAGGATTTTCTAGTCCTACCCGTCAAAAAGAGTGATATGAGTGTTAAGTCTAAGAAATAACCTAATCTTACTCATCACAAACACGAGCCACAAAGCTCACTTGCTTAGTTGTGCATAAAGATGCTCATCCAAGTTACAAGAGATACAGAGTTTAGAAAACTTTGTTTCATTGGCCATCTAAGGTACACAAGTACCAAAGTAAACAAAACACACACTGTTTTTGTATTTTTCAATTTTTTCAATTTTTTTTTTATTTTTATATCAAAAACAAAATAATCAAAACTGAAAGTAAACACACAAAAACATGTTAATAAAGCAAAACAATGCATAAAACTAAACTGACTCAATAAAATGCAAAACACACATGCAATGCAAAAACACAAGAAAAACAAGAAGGGAAAAGAAAGTGATGAAATCACTTTGAGTCCTTTTTCTTCCACTCCTTGGAAAAGCCTTTCCTTTGGTTAAATCCCTGAGCCGGCGGTGAGGAGGAAGAATTAAAACCGTTTAAGTTCGAAAGGAACATGAGGGCTTTCAGAAAATCTCCAAGAGGAGCAAGAGAGGATTGAAGCTGATTTTGGCTTCCAGATGCTGTCATACTGTTGCTCTGTTGGGTGGCTAGCCACTTGTAGCAATTAGGTCGAGTATGACCGGCAGCTCCACAATGATAACAGAGATGCTGCTTCTTTTGTTTAGGCTTTTGAGAGTTAGCCTTCTTATCCCTAGGGAATTTAGCATCTTTCTTTTCTAACTTAGGGGGTGCTCCTAAGATGGATTTTTCTTTGTCTATGTTCTCACTAGCTAATTCAGTTTTATCATCAATGTTCTCAATTTTAACAGTATTAGCAGGAGGAACAAAAACAGTAGAACTAGTAGAAGCAGAATTAGAGATAGAAAGACCATACCCTAAACCTGTTCGATCTGAAGCAGATTTCTGGTTGCTGAGCATCTCATCAAGTTTTGCACTTGAAGTCCTCTCCAGTTGAGCTCTGACTTGAAACAGCTCTGCTTCAAGCTTCTTGGTCTTCTCAGCCAGGAAGTTATTCTCAAACCTCAGTGCACCAATAGTTTGATTCGCCTCATCAAACTTTGTGGACAATTCTTCTCTATCGAGTTCCACATCACTGAGCTTCTTGGTGGCCAGCCTATATAACTTCTCATGCTTTTCAGAGAGCTTGTAAAGCTTCTCATAGGCTGAATGGATATCATCTTTGTCATCCATCTTTTCACATTCAGTGTCCACCAATTCTTCTTCTTCTTCTTCAACAATCCCATCAGTAGAATTGACTGAAGCAGTGAAGGCATTTAGGATTCCGTCATCCTCATCATCGGAATCATTTTCAGGCTCAGTGTCACTAAGGGTTGCAGCTAGAGCCTTGCTCTTCCCAATGCTCTTCAGATATGTGGGACACTCATTCTTCATGTGTCCAAACCCGTGACACCCAAAACACTTTGGTCCTGCCGGAACAGTGTACTGACCGCCGTCCTTGGCATCCTTCCTTCCCTTGTCTTGGCTCTTGAACTGTGAAGAACTGGATTGCCTTCGGTCCTTGTCGAAGCTCCTCCCATTGGCATTCTTCATAAACTTCTTGAACTGCCTCGTAATGTAGGACTTCATCTTGGAATCTTCATCATCGGAAGACTCATCTGTATCACTGCTCTTGGCCTTCAGGGCCATGCTCTTGCCTTTGCTTGACTTGCCTATTCTTGATAACCCTAGCTCGTAGGTCTGCAAGTTCCCAACCAACTCAGTCAAAGGAATTTTATCAATGTCCTTTGATTCTTCAATTGCCGTAATCTTGGCATGAAATCTCTCAGGTAGAGATCTGAGCACCTTCCTTACAACCTTGGGTTCAGGGATGGTTTCCCCAAGATTGAAGGCTGAGTTCACTATGTCTTTCAGCTTGGCATAGAACTCATCGAACGACTCATCCTCCTCCATCTTAATTTCTTCAAAGCTAGTAGTGAGCCTCTGTAGCTTTGAATCCTTGACAGCCTTTGTTCCTTCATAGGTTGTCTGGAGGATGGTCCACGCCTCCTTGGCAGTTTCTGTTGAGGATATCTTCTTGAACTCCTTATTTGTGACAGCGCTAAATAGAGCATTCAACGCTCTGCTGTTGAAGTTCGCCGCCTTGATCTTGGCTTCATCCCAATCAGCCGGCGCTTCTGTTGGCTTCGTCCAGCCAATCTCAACAGCTTGCCACACCTTTTCATCTAAGGACTGCAAGAAAGCTCTCATGCGCACTTTCCAGTAGGCATAGTTAGTCCCATCAAATAAAGGAGGTATAATAAGAGATTGTCCTCTATCCATGACAAACAGGGGTCAATGGATCAAACACAGCAAAGATTAAACCTAATCAGAGTGTGCCTGCTCTGATACCACTTGATAGGCCACAAATTGAATGACCCCTTGTGATTTAAACTAATTAATTAATTTAGCCAAGTTATTAATTAATCAATTTAATATGCAAATACGTGGTAGCACAAACAAATCACCGAATAACTAAATATGCAGCGGAAAATAAAAGACACGGTGATTTGTTCACGAATGGCAAAAAACCCTAACGGCAAAAACCCCACCGGGTGATTTTCAGGTCACCACTCCCGAAACTCCACTATTATCAAATCAAGCGATTACAAATAAGGAATCCCAAGTACCTTACCAACCTACAGTTGAACCCTTACCCCAATACCCAATTGGACTTGATCTGTAGCGACAGTTCCTCCTTTTGATGCACGGCTCCCAAGTACGTGACTAACCAGATGCGCGGATCCCAGTACGCGACTTCAAATACCAACTTTAGGAAGAGAGGTTGGCTGCAGAGTTCTTCAGATCATCCTATGCAATGAAGATCAGGAAGATGCTTGGTCACAAAACCCTAAGGTGCACAATACACAGCAACTTCTTGAAGAAGATGACCTAGGTTAAGAACTTCGTCTTAGAGCACAATTTGCTTGAACAAGGATTGCTCAATGCTTATGCAACTTGTGTCTATGTTGACGGCTCTTAAAACACTCCTTAAATATGTTTAGGGTTAGAAGAAAAGAAGGCCCAAAAACACATTCACGGATCCCAAGAAAATCAGAACAGAAATCTAATTTTTTAATTCTCGACAGATAGCAGGTGTCGAGGTAGGTGTCGAGAAGGTGTCGAGCTTTAAAAATTCTGCACTTCAACTTGCTTTTTCTTGGACAGACTTGATGACTTCAACACTTGATCTTGAAACATTGTTTCTTGAAGTATTAAAAACACCTAGAACTACCCAATTACAAGTAGAGTGCGTTTTGTCAAAGGATTAGCCAATTTACATAAAATATGACATATGTTCCTAACATGTGAACACATATGTCCTAACAGTGCGGAACAAGAGTAATGAAGCGCAATCACCGGATCTACTCTATAAGCCATAAGCAAGCAAGCAACAATAAATATAAAGTTTAAAGAGTAAGAGAAAAGAAATGCAAACACAAGATAACACCAAGACATGTTATCGAAGAAGAAACCGAAGAACTTTGCGAAAACCTCTCCGCGACCCTCCGAGTTGAAATTGATCAACTAGAGAATAAAGTTGGAGTACACGAATAACAAAAAACCCTCCAAGCCTAGTCTACCCAATGTACTTGAGCCCTTCAAGTTCTTGCTACCAACAGACTTCTCGGAGTCATGTCTTCTCTAGTTTTCCGGTTCCCGCAATACCGCCCAATTGCATTCGCTAAACCTCACTGGCTTCTTTTGGAAAATCCCCAAAGCTTCCCAAGTTCCAAAACACTTTCTACACTCTGAATAGGTGTGGGTTGTGTTTTAGTACAAATCTCCTCTCAAGATATAACAATGGGAGAGGGAAGGAGAAAATGCTACAATGATTTCTCATTAAAGGATGAGTAGCTCTCTCTCTAAAAGATAGGTGTGTTGTGTTGTAGAAACCTATCTAGGATTTTCTCTCTGAATAGCCTCCTTTACTTTTATGGGTAATGAGGGTATATATAATATGGGTGAAGGGTAAGAAAGTCACACTGAAAATCCTCCAGGTAGAAAGTTTCACAAGTACCTCGCAAGATAGCCTGTCTTGCGAAGTACTCGCGAAATGCAGCCTGACACTTGACTCTTCAGCTTTCAACATGTGCTTCTCATATGCCCTTTTCGCAGGAACCTTTCTCGCAAATCTCTTGCGAGCTAGTTGCGAAACTGCACAGATTTTCATTTCATGCTCGATTCTTCACCAGCTTAATACTAAACCCAATACAATAAAATCCCACAAAATACAAGGAAATAATTTAATGCACTTACAACACTTTTTGTCATGGAATAGAGCCAACATAAAACATAGTTGTAAATCACAACTTTATAGATTTCAATATCAACACCAATTATACTAATGCATGCTTATTTTATTGTCACAAATCCAATAAAAAAAATGAAGTCTTGGATGGCTTGGAAGAGAGCCCCAAATAATCCATTGGTCATTAATGATTTTACAACTCATAGATGATCTTGGAACCTCTGTAGTATACTAATCATACTATCCTAAGAGTTTCATTAAGAATACTTTCAACTACTTCACACTATCCTAACCTAACAACGTTGGATTTTTTTTCATTTATTATTATTCATTTAGGAAACTCATGAAGAATTAAAGAAAAGTGATGTTCCTAAATTAATCCAATGTTACATGAATGAAACTATTGCCAGTGAAAAGACGCCCATGTATATGTAAAGTATTTGATTAGTACAGCATGGAAAAAAAATAAATGAAGAACGAGATCAAACATTTATTGAAATTGTGATGAACCCTGCAAGGATGAGTCATTGCATGTACCAACACGGACAAGAGTTTGGTGTTGCAGACCACAAAACTAAGAACAAAATGTTGTCATTACTTATTCAGCCCATTCCTCACACCAAAATGTCTCAAAGAAATTCAAATAGTTTAGCCAAACTTGAACATCAATTAAGTGAAGTCTTTATGAAACCTCAATCAACATCTTTGTGGCACTTTTAAAAGTAAATTTGGAATAATTTCATAAGAATTAGCGTTCAAGCCATAAACCATTGGAAAGCTATGTGTCTCTAATTCTAACGCATCAAATATTGTTTAATTTGATGTTTATAGAGACAAATGATCATTTTTATTACTACATAATGCAATATAGAGTATTTAGAGGAAGTTATGATTATTTTACTCCAGAGGTATGCACTAGCATAAAACAATTCCAGATAATGGATCATATTAGCTTTGTTTTATTGATTCAAATATATTGCAAGTCTTGGCCTTTTGTTAGATTTTTGTCTTGAAAATGAAAGTTGTTTAGTACCTATACTTGGAGGGTTGTTCCAAGTTGGTCCAATTTAAATATAAAATCATGTATGAATTGGAATAAAAGTGATATATTGAATTAGAATTAGTCTTTGACTTGTAAAAGGAGAAAGCTGTTTTTTTTTTTTTATTAAAAAAAATTATTTATTAGAAAGCTGTTATTTAACTCTTATCTACTAGTGAATTTTAATAGGGGGAGAGTCTCTTCCTTTATATCTCTTTTGAGGCATTTTTTATTATGCTTAATTTGTTTTGTATCTTTGGGTGTATCTTCATTTAGGTTAGGTAGTGAGATTTAGGATGCCTCCATTGATTCCATGAAGAACATCTCCAAAATCAAGGACTATGATTCAAATGTAAAATTAACAATAAAAAAATTAGCAATAAGACAAAATACTGGTGAGGACAAAGACTTGATTGTTGCTTAACGGCTGCGTGGCCTAATTAGATGGCACAATTCAAGCAAAGAAAGTCAAACAATATATATTTGCATTCAGATAATATTGAGTTTAAGATGAAATCGAACCACTAACCTCCATGAGTGAGACCCAACATAGAACAATTAGGTGCAATGAATGAGGAACACAACCACTATCTTGATTGTTGATACCAAAAAATAAAAATATAGTAATAATGTGAACTTTTTGGGGTTTGGTAGTGTACCCACTCTAATAAAGCCCTTTTGTTCACTCTGACATTTTTATTTTTTATTTTTTATTTTTTTTGGAAATATTTTTCTACTTGAACTTGGAGAGCTTGTAACAATTTTTTTAATGCTCCTACTTGAACTCTTTTCCAGTTCTGAACCCCAAATAGTTATATCATGAGAGGTACCAGTGGTCCAATACACATGAGACTTGAGAGGCAAATGGTTTAGTCCCTTTCTGTACCGGTGTATCCTATGCACTTATATGCATGAGAGGTACCAATGGTCCAATATACCTAAGAGGCAGGGCTATTATTGATTTTCCAAGAAGAGGCAGTTGGTTTTGTAATTGTTAAACTGACTCAGCTAAGTCGTTTTAATATAATTTATATTTTCTTCTAAAAAATTAGTTTGGGTGGCACGTGCAAAGCACATGCTATCTCTTGAATGAGAAAATTAAGATAAAATTTTTATTTAAAGAAATATGAAACTATATATATAAAAATTGTATGCCATACAAAATTAATCTCATTCATATAAGAATTTTGATCAAACACAAAGATAGGGTAGCTATTTAACATACAAATATCTATTTTACTCTAATAATTTCTTAGTATCTATTTGCTAAGTGCAATACATCCACTCACTAAAAACTTCTAAGAATGATAACTGAAAGCTCAGATTTGTGCTTAAACACAAGAGCTTGTTCAGACCCCCAAATAAAAATTACGGTTGGATTGCTTACTCTACTTAAACTAAGTGCGGAATAAGAGTAAATAAACATAATGAACCGATAACTCTACCCTAAGCCATATTCATCCACAATCAACAAAAAAATGAAAGTTTAAAGAGTAGGGAAGAAAGATGCAAACACAAGATAACATCAAGACGTGTTATCGAAGAGGAAATCAAAGAACTCGGCGGAAAAACCTCTTCGCGACCCTCCAAGTTGAAATTGATCCACTAGAAAATAAAGTTGGAGTACACAAATAACAAAAGACCCTCCAAGCCTAGTCAACCCCATGTACTTGAGCCATCCAAGCTCCTGCTACCAACAGACTTCTCGAAGTCTTATCTTTTCTAGCTTCCTAGATCTTGCAATTCAGCCCGATTGCATCTACCAACGAATAGCTCCTTCCAATACTTCCCAGCAGCACCAAAATCTCACTTAATACTCAGAATTGGTGTGGTAAGTGTTTGGCCTAATAACCTCTTAAGGATCTAGAGAAAGAGAGGTAGGAGTTTGAGGAAAACCACAAGGAAATGTGTAAATGATTGTGGGCATAACAATCTCCAACTCTCAAGTATATTTGCTAGAATTTTCTCTCTAAAAAGCACTCCTTACAATTTATAGGTAATAAGGGTATATAGTGTGGGTAAAGAATTTTGTAAAGCAAATAAACTTTTTGCCAAAAAGAGTTTCGCGGGTACTTCGCGAGATGGCTTTTCTCGCGAAACACTCATGAACTTGACAGCCTGGCATGATTCTTCAGCTTCCAGTCATGTGCTTCACACGTGGCCTTTTCACGGGTTGCTTCTCGGGAGCTACTCGCGAATTCCACTGATTCATCTTTTGAAGCTTGATTTTTCACCAATCTCTCACACTCATCACTTACAAAGAAACCTACATACATATAGGGAAATGATTGAAGAAATTACAATCAAATTTGACACGGAATTAAAGCCAACAAACTAGTTGGAAATTACAACTATACAATAATGAATATTATCATCTTGGAACAATAAGCAACTGAGTTTTGCTAAGAAAAGGGAAAAAAAAAAGGCATGTTTCATCGAATTTTCCATTAAATAAATTATACATTTCAAAGATTTAAACCTAGAAAATCAATGTTCTTTAGGTAACAAATAAAAAACACTTTATATCATCATTCTAAATTTCCAAGCATTACTACCATCTAAAACTCAAAATACGTGAATTTTTTTTTTTTTTTTTTTGGAAATGTAAAAATTTAATGGGAATATTTTAGACATTACACAATGAAATATTTTAAAAATCATAAGCTTTCATTAGGGTTTAATTGAAAGAATAACAATATGACATATTTGCACTTTTCCAAAATATTAAGGGAAAAATTGCTTGATTTTAAAGCTCTAAGGAGAAATTGTGAACTAACCTAAACATAAAGGATGAAAAGTGTTTTTATCATAAGTTTTTGTTTTTTTTTGTTTTTTGGTAAAACTATGTGTTTTTACTTAAAATTGTGTGTAAAGAAAAAAAAATACAAAAAAAAAAAAAAAAAAAAGTCAACCCAAGAAAACTGTATGTAAAATAGTGAATTTGGCCTCAACAAAGTTGACCAAATAAAATAAAATAAAATCTAGAAACACAACATTTTCATAATACCTTTATAATTTTGTTATATTTTATTTTGACTTGTAAAGAATTGACACCTCAGTAGTTGTGAAAATATTGTGACGACAACAAGATGTCTTAACATTTTCCCAAGAGAAATGCTATATCCACAACATTTTCACAACAAATCATAAGTAGTAGGTTGTTATAGGTTGTTATTGGTGGGCAAAAAAGTAATTTCATTGGTAAATTTAAATTAAAACTAATAACAATTTACCACTTATGATTTGTTATAAAAGTATTGTAAAAAATCTCATGGATGTAACACTTTTTTTAGGGGTTTTCCAACCAGACAAAGGCCTGTCTTATTGGAACTAGTGATGTTCGGAAACGTAGCTCCTGTGGCGATGCTAGGCAACGACTGTGGAGGTTTAAAGGAGAGAGAATTTTGATTTTGCGAAAAGGGGAAATATGTGTTGTTAGAGCATCCACATCAATGGATGCAAACTTCTCATCTATTTTACACGAAAAAACCTACTTTTTCTATTTTACACACCTATTTTTACAAAACACCCACATCAGTTTATCTATTCTACACATTTATTCAATATTATTTTACAATTTTTTATTATTCACTCCCTCCCTGCCCCTCTCTCTCACAGACCCACAATCCATCACTACCAACGATCACTCCACACCCAGCCACCATCATCAAGAAAAACCAACCCACTCAATCCGAAACCCATTCAATCCCAAACCCATTAATCACCCACCCAACCTGAAACTCAGTCAAGCCAAATCCTCACCCACCTAATCGGCGGCAAGATCATCAAAACCCACCAATGAACCAAAAAAAACATGCCGATCAAGATCAAAACCCACCGATCAAAATATTCAACCCACCCATCAAAATCCCAGCCACCATCAACCGGATCAATACCTACAGATCAATACCCATCAAAACCCACCATTAACCCGATCAATACCCCATGGATCAATACCCATCAAAACCCACACATCACGTCCCTGAGAGTTTCGCCACGACGTTGTTTCTGGGTCTCATGCGAGTGAGGTCGTACCATCTAAGCTCCGCCACGGTGTTTCTGAGCTCCGCCACGGCGCCGTTTGCCTGTTAAGATCGTATCAGCGGTGAGTGAGATCGGTGAGATCAGTGGCCTGAGGTGAGATCGGTGGACTGAGGGAGAGATGAAACGATAGAGAGGTTAGAGTGAAAAGACTATACACGGTTGAAAGAGAGAGCTGTGAACCTGAGAAAGCTGAGAGGAGAGAGAAACAAATACTAAAATAATAGATAAACGAGCTACAATAACCGTGTAAATATACACAGTTACTGTAGCTCATGGAAATTTTTAGACAACTTTACACATTTTTACACCCATTGATATGGGTGTTTTTTTGCTCAAAATGTGTAAAATTTGTACTTTTTTCTATTTTAGAAGACTATAAATGGACTAATGTGGTTGCTCTTAATGGCTGGGCTTTAAAATTTTTAGGGGGCATTTTTCTCTTTTTATTTTAAGTGACCTGAGTATACTGATCTGTCATTTTAATACATGTGTCAATTTATTATTAGACTTAGAAACACCACATGGATGCTGAGTTAGAGATCCGGAAACAACATGTACTTTCTCGTGCTATACAATAAGAGAATAAACATATCTCATATTAAAATTTATTTTACCCATAATCCAAAACATGCGAGGCCCACACACAAAATGGTGTTTGAGAAGTTTTTTAAGTCTTGTTTGCATTGCTAAAAGGGGTGTTTGGTACGGTATTTTAAACAACAATTTTCAGTGTTTAAACAATATTACATGTATTTTTATACACTTTTTCATCTACACGTATTTCTAAAAAATACAAATAAAATAACGTTAATAAATACTCCTAAATTTCAGTGGCATTGTTGTTATTTTGGTGACTTTATGGGACCATGTGCAGTGAATTGTCCCGTCAGACCCACTGCACATTGATAATACCCTTGGCATTTTTCATTTCATTTCTTCTTTCTCCTTCATTTCATTTTAGAGCATCCGCAGTTGGGCATGCATATGGCAAATGTAAGATGGGTTTAGCATAAATGCCCCAAAAACACTCCACAGCTGGGCTTATAAAATGCAAGTATTGCAAAAAAATTTGCAATACTGCTACAGTGCAATTCTACCTTTAGAATTGCACTGTAGCACAATTGTAAAAAAAAAAACTAATATTTTATTCGGTTTTTTATTTTATCAATTCCTCTCTCTCTCCGGTCACACTTTCACCTCCTCTCTCTAGCTTTTTTCTTTTTCTTTTTCTTCTTTTTTCAGATCACTTATTCAATCCCTCCCCCTCTCTCGTCCCTCTCTTCCCTTTCTTTCTTTTTTTTCCTCTCTATTTTCCCTTGAATCAAGGGTTTGATGTGGTGGCAAATGGGTTTGATGTGGGTTTGATGTGGTAGAGCTCATGGGTTTGATGTGGTGGAGGGTTTCTGTGGTGGTGGGGGGTTTCCGTGTTGGTGGGGATGGGTGATTGAGGGTGATGGTGTGGAGCATTCTATCCGGCGTGGTGGAAATTGGCGTGGAGCTGTGAGCATGAACAGAAGATCGACGTGGAACTGTGAAAACGGGTTTTGCAGTGATGGGTTTTGCCGAGATGAGAGCGGGTTTTTTTTTTTTTTTTTTCGCCGATCTGGGTTGATATGGATGATGGAGGATAAAGGAATGGAGTTGTGTGGAAGAAGGCGATGGGTTTTGCAATGATGGGTTTTGCAGTGATGTTGGCGGCCTTTTTTTTTTTTTTTTTTTTTTTTTTCGCCGATCTAGGTTGATATGGATGATGAAGGATAAGGGAATGGAGTTCTGTGGAAGAAGGTGAACAGTAAAGTTATGGAGGAGTCTAGATGGTAGCGTGTGTAGGAGAAAATTGGGAATATATATATATATATATTTTATTGGGGAGAAATATTATTTTAATGAATAGAATAGAAAAATAAAAGTTGGGATGCTGGAGAATTGTAAAATTGTATTGTATAATTGACAAAGTTGCTTTTTGGGATGGTAAAATAAGATGAGATATGGAAATCAGCTGTGAATGCTCTTACTCTTCCCAACGTCCCTTTTATGGATGTGTGTGTTTCTCAAAAAAAGAAAATCCAACTCATAACAAGAAAGAAAGTTGTACAACTAATTAGGGGTGTTTACCAAACCGCACAAACCGCAAAAACTGCACCAAAACCGCCCCTAAAATGGCATAACCACACCGCACCGCAACTAATATTGCACTGCACCATACCCTCTCTATATATTAATATATTTAATTATTTTTAATATAAAATATATTATTAATAGTTTAATAGCCATAGTTTTCAAACCAAAATTTTTTTTTTGACAATCCTAGCAAGTATTGATTAGGAAAGTCAACCCAAAATAAAGAAAAACTAACTCAATAATTTAAAACTTGGACCAAAACAAAGGGAAAAATTAGTTTTGGGCTGGGTAGAAAAAGCCCAAAATTTAAATAATATACCAACTTCAAATCATTCAAACTGCATCTTATACACTGCCTTGCATATGTGACCGTAAAAATAAGATGCGGTGTGGTTATAGTTTTGGCTAAACTTTAAACCGAACCGCATCGCACCATACCGCACATGTGACCACAAAAATAAGGTGCAGTGCAGTTATGATTTTAATTAAACTGCACCATAAAATATAATGCTAAAAATGATCTAAAATCGCACCGCACCGCAAACACCGCTGGCTAACGATGGAAAGAGATGCGTAAGAAGAAAATATATAGGTGGCCCTGAACATTAACGGTCAACTAAGAGAACAATTGATGTCCTATCTAACTCCAAATTTGGAATTGTCCAAACGGCCCAACCTGTCTATTCACTTGGGTCCTGACTGAGTCCAGAGTCCATCCAAGAGGTCCAAAACAGGCCACGTCAGCTCGACTTTCAAAAGAAACAAATCTATAAATAAATAACCAATCCAAGTACTCACCGTTCTTCATGAAAAAGGTGTAAAAATGATTGAAAGTTAAGGCTAACACGTGGAGTCTGAAAGTTAAGGCTAACCCACCATTCTTTAGCTTGACATGACAATAAGACTTTCACGAGCAGTTTGATTTCTTATCAACCAACCCACCATTCTTCTTGAGAGAAATTTCTAAGCTTTACAATTATTTCCCATAATGGTAGGTCATATTAATTAGCACCTTTAAGATATTAGTTAATAATTTTTTTTTAAAATTTAATATTATTTTTATGAAAAATAAAAAATTATTAAAATATTAATTTTTTTTTATTTTTTATAAAATAATAATAAAATTTTCTTAAAATGAATTATTAACTAATATTTTAAAGGTAACGTGACTACAATTATTAGTTCTGTGGCTGCAAACTTACCAGTAATTAATGAGAAACTAATATTGAGAAATTCCTAGCACCTGCAACTTTTGCCATAATTTGGTGCTACTTTTGTCATAGCTCTTGACGTGATAGGTTGTGTGTAAAAAAAAATTTAGTAGATTTGTCACATTTCACAATCAACCGATTTAACAAATTATGATAAAAGCTTATTGCAGGTTTGAATTTGGGGACATCCTTTTAAAGTTAGAAGGAGGTAGTTGATTTTGGAAAATAATAGTTATTTCTCTATTTAAGAAATAATTATTATAAAGAATAATTACAACTGTCAAATTGCAATTTGTATTGTAAATTGATTTAATATTTATTTATTTCAATTTATCAAAAAATTATTTATTTATTTTATATTATGTATCATAGATAGTAAGATTCACAAACATCTAAAAAATATAGATATACATATAAAGCATATATTTATTACAAATTTGAAATATATTCAATTAATGAATAGTTTAATAATTATTTATGTAATAATATTCAATAAAACTAATTAAATAAATCAAATTAACATATGCTTGTAATATTCACGTTCAAATTAATTAAACCCAAAAGTGTAATATATGATATATGAGCCAAAATAATAATTTATTTATCATCATATTTATCATTTTATCTAATTAATTCCATCTAAGTCAATGTTATTATTGTATTCATCATTTTGCAAAATTAACTCTTCATTAACACTTTCTTCCTCATCATCAATATTTACTACCTCTTTTTTTTTTTTTTTTTGGGCATTCAAGCTTCTTAGAGCCGAAAACAAAAGGTAATTTTATTGCCATTTAATACTTTTTTTTTCCGAAGATTGTCAAGCAATACATTACCCATAGTAAAGAAAATAAATTTGTATGATCGTAAAGTTTCAAGTGTTTAGTCCAATTTTTTTAGTATTATCTATTTATTTAGTAAACGAAAAACTAAGTAAAAGTTTAGATTGTGAGATGGCCGTCTCTCTCTCTCTCTCATACAAATCTTGTGTACTGTTTTTTGAGTTTTATTTTATACTCCACCAATTGTGATATGTCAATGTAAAAAAAGAAGAATACAAATGCTATGTACCACTTTTTGTACTCCATTTTATACCCATCAATTGTAGTATTCCATTTTAAAGAGAGAAATACAAATTCTCTATATTATTTCTTGTGTTACATTTTATGCTCCACCAATTATGGCTGGTGGGGCATAAAGTGAAACACAAAAAATTGGCAGAGCAAAACGTGGTGCATAGTATTTGCATTCCTCTTTCTCTCACCGTGGAGCTGTAGTTGCTGGCATTTTAATTTTAATTAATGTAACGGTCCCCATATTTTTTTGCTTGAATTACTATCCCCATCTTTCGAAAATGTCCATGAATATTATGGTGACGTGAGCACATCAAAAAAGCATATAAATTCCCATGACTCCATTGCTATATATTGATATATTCCACCAAGTTGGAATCAACTTTGTCCAATCACAGTAACATCAAACCAACCATGTCCTCTTCCTCGACCAATAATACTGACCCTCACATTGCAGTCTTAGCCTTTCCGTTCGGCACTCACGCCGCCCCACTCCTCACCATCATCCACCGTTTAGCCACTGCTTCTCCAAAAACCCACTTCTCATTCCTCAACACCTCAACATCCAACACCAAAATCTTTCCCACCTCCAAACATGGTGGTGAACTGCTTAACGTTAAGGCCTATGATGTGTGGAATGGTGTGCCTGAGGGCTATGTGCAAGTGGGAAAGCCACAGGAAGATATTGAGCTTTTTGTGAAGGCGGCGCCGGAGAGCTTTCGGAAGGGGATAAAGGCGGCGGAGGCAGAGTTGGGGAGGGAGGTGAGTTGCTTGGTCAGTGATGCCTTCTTCTGGTTTGCGGCGGAGATGGCGGAGGAGATGGGTGTGCCTTGGGTGCCATTTTGGACTGCAGGGCCTCACTCACTATCAGCTCACGTTCACACTGAGCTCATCAGAGAGACAATTGGAGTAGGAGGTAGTTTTCTCATTTATTAACTGTAATAGTGGTTGTAGATGGTTGACCTATGAGATTAAATGTGTGATTATACATATGTCTTGGACCACTCTTGGTTTCGACCTTGCACTTGAAACTTTATTGTTGCGGTTAAAAGTTTGTGGATTAAGATCTACGCTGTTGTGCAATAGAATTGCGACTGAGATTGAAAGTTAAAAATTCTACTTTTAACTTTCACTCTTGAATTAGAAAATCATTTTAACTTTTTACACACACACACACACACACACACACATATATATATATATATATATGTCTTGGACCACTCTTGGTTTCGACCTTGCACGTGAAACTTAAGATCTACGCTGTTGTACAATAGAATGGCGACTGAGATTGAAGGTTAAAAATTCTACTTTTAACTTTCACTCTTGAATTAGAAAATCATTTTAACTTTTTACACACACACACACACACACATATATATATATATATATATAAAAATTACACACACACACACACACACACATATATATATATATATATATTAATTTATATATATATATATATATATTAAAGATGCAATCATGGTCTTAAAATTGGTATGGTCAAAAAATCGATTTTGGTCCAGTTCCCGATTTTACCAGGTTTTTGACCACTTTTGGAGTTTTTTATCAGGACCGGATTGGTGCTCGGTTCAACTAGTCGGTCCGGTCCAATTTTTAAAACTATGGATGCAATTGCACCGTACAATAACCTTATTTATTGCATCGGATTCATATCTAAAATTTTGTTACTTACTTCTTCTTATATGAAGAATTTGAATTCAAATCCTCATTTCTCATTTATTTTAAATTAAAAATATATACTATTATTAAGTTAAAGTATACATCACTACTATAAATTTGACATGTATGACCTTATAATAATAATGAACATTATTAAGTCAATCAATTGGAGATTCTAAACTTTATAGGATTCATTTCCAACTTTATAGGTTGTGTTTTAAAACTTGATTCCATGATCTATAAGGCTGTTCAAGAAGGAAGAGGTTTTCATCTAGTGTATTGGAGTATTGAATGGGACATAAGACTAATAAGTGGCCAATTTTAAACACGTGTCATGTTTGTGTTGCGTCCAGTGCTCAAATACATTGGACAAAAGCCAAATTCATTTGGGAATTAATTTGTTAAAGAAAAATGCTAAAATTGCTACAAAAAGCTTTAGGTTGATGTAGTAATAAATGTGATTAATAGACTTTAATAACATAGTAAATAAATGTTTAATTAATTTATTGTAATTAGTGATACATCCTTTTATAAGGATCATGTTGTAAAATTGTATATCCTTAACATTATTCTTTCACAAACTGAGCTCTTTCGTACTTTTGTGGCTTAAATTAATGCTTATACCAAGTGTCAAGTCATGGGTTTAACTGTTTAAGAGAGCTTGTGAGAGAGATTAATGAGAGAGGGTGAGGGGAAAAAAAGAGTGGTTTTGAATTACAGGAAAGCAGTAGACCATCTTGAATAAGGAATATTATTGTGGTGTCCTAAAAACTTGAAGGAGAAGAATGGTGTCTACGTTTCTGTATATATTATGTTCTAACGTAATATATCCCAGTTTTAAAGTGTAGGATTACTATCTTGGACTCCACGTCACTAGTCAATGTGTCAATGGCTACAACATTTTATTGATAGGGTAAAGAATGGATCTAGATCTTTAGTGCACTAGACCCATCACTATTATAAAATATATTCATTTTTGGATGTCTATTTTTTGTCATGTATTTTGACCTTGATGAGTCTAGTGCACTAGAGCACTAGACCCAAACCAAGTTATCCAGGGAATAAGGTCTACATAAGGACGTTAGTTGAACCAAAAATTAGCTAAGCAATGCCCGTCTAGTCCTCATTTCATTTGTACCTCTTTGGTGCCAAACTGAAACTCTACGGAGAAATTTGCATTTTTCAGTCTCATACATTGGAATGACAACACCCATCTATACGCAGGAATTGAAGGCCGTGAAAACCAAACTCTCAAATTCATCCCAGGAATGTCCCAAATACGAGTCCGTGACTTGCCTGAAGGAGTAGTTTTTGGGAACCTTGAGTCAGTCTTCTCGCGCATGCTGCACCAGATGGGCCAAATGCTACCACTAGCAACCGCAGTTTTCATAAACTCCTTTGAAGAATTGGACCTCACCACAACAAATCATTTCAAGTCCAAGTTCAACGAATTTCTTAATATCGGTCCCTTCAACCTAGTATCACCACAAGTTTCACAACCAACTTCAGATACAAGTGGTTGCCTCTCTTGGCTTGAGAAACGTAGGACAGCATCAGTGGCATACGTTAGCTTTGGCTCAGTGGCAACACCACCTCCAAACGAGCTTTTTGCACTGGCTGAGGCCTTAGAAGCTAGTGGTGTACCATTCATTTGGTCACTCAGGGACAATTCAAAGGTCCATTTGCCGAATGGTTTCCTAGAAAAAACAAAAGTAAATGGATTGATTGTACCTTGGGCTCCCCAATTGGACATCCTAGCACATAGTGCAGTTGGAGTGTTTATAACACATTGTGGTTGGAACTCATTGCTAGAGAGTATTTCAGGAGGTGTGCCTATGATTTGTAGGCCATTCTTTGGTGATCAAAGGCTAAATGGACAATTGATAGAGGCCGTGTTGGAAGTGGGCCTGAAAGTTGAGGGTGGGATCCTCACAAAGAATGGAGTGATAAGTTGCTTGGATGTCATTTTATATAAAGAAAAAGGGAAGAAAATGAGGGAGAAGATGAAAGCCCTTAAAGAATTTGCCAAAGAAGCAGTCGGACCAGAAGGGAGCTCAGCTCGAAATTTTGAGTCGTTGCTGCAGATAGTATCGAAGCCAAAAACAAATGCAGCAAAGGAATGAAATTTACACTATTCAAAACAAATGTGCTTTGTTGTCCAAAAACAAATTGATGCTGATGCATTGCTTATGATGCTGTTGTCCAATAAAAGGCGTTTTGTATGGAAAACAACGAGCCTTCAAGTTTTAACTCTACTCTACTGAGCAATTTATATCTACCAAGTTGGGTTATGTGTCTGACCCTGCAGTGCCTCTCCCACTTACTAGAATTGAATGGGTCTAGTTTCAAGTGAGAATGTGAGATACTAGCATTAAAGATACTCTAATGAAATTTTAGGAGTGTTGGGAAACCCAACTTTTGCAGCAATTTTATGAAACTGAAAAGAAGTAATATAGCGCATTTGCCTTGAGATTTTGTGGGAAAAATGAAAAAATCAGTGTTTTTAAATAACAACGCGAAGAAAGTTGGCATTTCGCTTTATTGTTTAAAGAAAATTGCATTTTGAAAATCAGGCAAACACTGAATCTTCAAATCGTATCTCATAAGTTGCTTTTTCAAAAACGTTTTTAAAAGCATAATTGCGTTTTCATTTTACATTTTTTCACCGGTATGGTACTTTTTCACAGATTTATCAAACTCTCAATTACTTTTTTTTTTTAATTAAAAAAAAAATCACGTTTCTTAAATCACTATATATTTTCAAAAAGCTAACAGACACGTCTATTGTGGCGTTAGTGGAAACAAGACTATGGAGTGAGAGCGAAAAGAATCAGCAACTCTCTCTCTTACCTTTGAATATGTTTGCCGCTAGAATGCTGTTGGCTTCATGGGAGAAATTTGGCCCGTGTGAAAGTGGAATCCAAATGATTTGGAGCTGAACACAACTGGTCTCTTACCTACTCTCCCTACGTTCTAGTATTTGTTTGGATTCGCGTCTGCGTAAACTGTTTGCGTTTTGCTTTCTTTCTTTTCTTTTTTTTTCTTTTTTTTCAGCCGCAGTTGGTGACCAATTCTCTGAAAAATGTATACCCGTAAACTGTTTATAAAACCCGCAAACTTCACTTTTCAACAACTTTTTCATTAAATATGAGTTTTGCAATATTATTCACACATTTAAAAATTATTTTACTACAATATTTTCAGTTTCAACAAAATAAATTATATCCAAATGAACCTTTACTAATGCTTTTTTCATTCCCCTACTTTTCAGAGGCCGCTTCTTCACCGTCCAACCTGTCTATTATTTTTTATTCCTGGCTTAAACCTCTACATATTTCTTTTAACTCCCGTAGTCCACAGTCTCCTCTCCATTTCCGCCTAGGGTATAAATTTTCTTCTCCGGCTAAATGATAGGAACTAATCAGAACCACAAAGATACCGAGTTTTGATAAATAATAAATAATAATAACGAAACAGCATGCCAAATATCTAACTGACATTTAGTCCTTCAAAGTTCCAATCTGCTTGAATTTCTGTGACTAAATACACCAGTTATTGAATTGACAGATTTAAGGCATAGACATTTGAAGAACTCTAGAGTCCAGACTAATATTACTGTCAAAAAAAAAAAACCCAAATTAATATGATAAAATCAGAAGCAATAGAATGCCATACATGAAGCGCAATCAGTACTTGGGAGTTCACTAAAAACTTTTAAATAGTAGGGGAAAAGAAAGAAGTCCTTAAACCAAACACCAAAACATATCACATTCTATCAATAAAAACCGATTGAATTTCTACACAACCCCCCAGGGTTAGTATACGTTACACCTAAAGATGAATCATCAATACTTGAAAATGAGCCATTTAAACTGTCTGCATCTCATCCTGCCAATACAAATATTAAGCTGGATCCAGCAAAACCCGTATAATGACTCTTTTTATCCCCCTACCATTAGTAACTAAATAACCTACACACAGCCACCAATAGGCAGTATCGCCGGCAGCCCAACCATTGCACCCAGGTACCTTACTGATTTATACAAGGTTCAACAAGAAAACTCTGGGGAACAGGAGGGACACATAGGGAAAATTGCTCTTTTCTGCTCATATCCACAGAATCTGGTAAAAATGAATCAAGGTGCCCACTTGCAACTCTTGAGTTATAGAAGTCCATGACATTAGATTCACATCAGCGTCAGCCATTTATGAGTCCAACATCTCATCTTGTATCTCATTGGGTGCAATAAGCCCTGGAATGGAAAGCATCCGCTGTCGCTCTCTTTCTCTCTGAGCAGCAGCCTCCTCTGCATAAAGGTCTTTGTTGTCCTACACCAAAATAAGCATTCACAGAACACACACCCATTGTCAGTACAATTTGAAGTAAAAAATATTGCTAAGACAAAGAAGTCAAATTGTTCACAGCAAAACATACCAGATCACAAATCTAAACACCAAGTAAACTACAAAGCCTATTATATAGTTCAAACAGCCTAACTCTGAACTTTAAAAAATAAAAGCCCAAATATAACCCCTACACTTAATTGTTCCATTTTAACATTATGGATGTTTTAACCATCCAGTAGCGAGTAAATTATGTTATTTTACTCAAAACCAAATTCACACAAGGCCATTATACGCTTAAGGTAACAACTAAGAATCACATCACTTGGTTTAAAAAATAAAGCAACATTTGTAACGCACAAACTATTTTCCTGAGTTGAACTTTTTTGGTTAACTAATTTGGTCCCTCATACCATTGAGACTGACTTAACTTTTTGAAATTTCCACAATTTCCATTATAACCTTTTATAGTTTACATTATATAAACCTATCGTTCGATCTTAAGCTTTAAAATTAGAAATAAGCACTGCCTCAAGTGACTTGTGCAAAAATGAAACTCTCAATCACCACACGAAAACTAATATTTTCAATAAAAGACAGCCATTTAATCTTTAAAAGGACGAATATAGCAGAGAAGAACAGATCCTTACCTGAGCTGAAAACTCTTTTGACTGCACAAGAAAGTCTCTTATATGATTTTTAAATGCAGAGAGCTCATTTCTTGACTCAAACAGTCCATTCACAAATTGCGTGACCTGAAAGTTCCCTTTCAAATTAGCCATATGCAATCGAGGGAAAAAGGCAAAAAGGAACCCCACGCGCGCGCGGGGGAATCAAACTTCTTTAAGATATACCTCTGCTGCAGTCATGTTGGGGAATGAAGTGCTCAGAAGTTTTATTGTGTACTCACGAACAAACATCGTGTTGTTTGGATATGGATAAGGAACTGTTGCAACATCCCACAATGGCTCCGTCAACCCACCAGACTCCACCTGAAGAAAAGAAAAAAAAAAGGGGGGGGGGGAGGGAAGAATCAATCATAGTAACTGTATGCTTCTCAACTATTTAAGGCATTATGAGATAATTACCAGGCAAAACAAGTGTTGTAGCACCAAGACATGCAACTTGAAACCAGGTTTATGAAAGGTGTCCGTCAATACAGCAAATATTTCTTGCTCAATTTGCAAAAAGTATGACTGGTAGAATTGATTACAAAACTCAGAATTCTGAAAATTTACCAAAAATACTGTTAGCATCACGCAGTATAAAACATTAGCAGGTTTCCAATAAAATAAGTAAACAACACCTGAAAGTTCTTCAGCATCTCCAATAAAAGATTCAGCCCAGTTTCAGCAATATTCCTTTCTGTGTGCCGAAATGCCCATATAATGGAATCCATGACAAGTTTCAGTTGCTGGACAACAAAGAGAGAGAGAGAGAGAGAAACAAGAACAAGTTAGCTCATTTGAATGAGTTAAAACAACATAATAACATGAAACGAAAAAAATAAGCAATAAAATTATGTACACAGGAAACCTCATAAAAGAAAAACTAAGCATATCAGGGATTCAAAAACAATGTGAAAAGACGGATACACAAGAAAATTTTAATACAAACCTGACTTGATAAACGAATCAATGCAGGAAAACAATGTGTAGCAATTGCACGAAGTAATGAAAAAAACTTGAGCCGATGCTCTGGGTAATCTTCAAAATTTTTTGTGATCATCTGTGGCACAAAGATCCTTAGCATGTTAGCCAAACAACTGAAGCACGATATACAGTTTAAAATTAAATTTACACATAATGGTTTCAAATAATTTGCACCATGATACATATCACCAACACACAAAGGACTTTCGAAACAACACGTCAGTCGCCACATAGCCTAGTGCAGGTAAAACATGCAAAAATATTTCTTTAAAGTTGGTAAGACATTTAATATTAAGGTTGCATAAACCCTAAAATATATAAATAAATAAAAAAACCGATATAAAAACAAAATGGTGAGAAAAACCAATATCAGGATGTTACATGAGAGAACTTGCAACATTTTAAAGCTTTTTTTTTTAATACAGTCCAAAATGTTCAACCAGTTTATGTAGTAAAGTAATTACCACATACACTGGTTGGACATCTTGGTCTGTGTTGAAAAGTGTGATCAACACCAAGCTCTAAAAGAGCCCCGTAAAAGATATATTAAACAAGAAAATATATTAGCTAAATCCTGACCTCCAATGTGCATTGGAAAACTGCTTCAAATATGCGAGGCACATCATCAATCATTGCAGCTTTATACCTACATATGAAGGATGGGGAGAATGAAACATTAGGATAAGAAAATATCTCTGCCTCCCAGTAAGGCAACAAGGGATCAGAATAAAGTGAAAATATTGCAAGGGTGATGGAATGTCAATTTATCCCTATAACAAGAAGATCAGAAGATCTAGAACAAGAAATAAAACACAGAAATCCTCGGTGCTGAAGTTCAGTTGACATAAGGCTTAAAATAGGAAAAGGAAATTTGAATGTACAACAGAATTAAGAATTACGCTATTCTCTGAACATGTACACCAATATCTCAACCTCCAAATTCTATTGGAAGGGGGAGTGTTAATATACAAAAAGTTTTATTTATCCAACTCAAAATAGTGCATTAATGCCATCATTAATTGTAGTCAAGTAAATTGTCATTTGCAAGTGAAACACATTTGCGTCTCCCTAACAAAATACAAGAAAAGTTATCTAAAAAAACAAAATACAAGGAAAGTTGCATAATCAACACCATGAGAAGAAGATTGCGTACTTATTTATTATTGTGGCAAAAAGTGAGAGAACTTCTGATTCCCTAGCATCAGGCAAGTTCCTAGCATAGTCACCAAGAACAGGATCCATCATCGGGGGCACAAATTGTTTTCCAATTTGTGGTTGATCTTCTGCCTTGTCCAAGAATGTCTCAATAAGTTTAAGAGTCTCTCTTTTAACCGACCTGATTCATGGATCATATTGAAGATAAGATAAACAAGATATGTGCCTTACATGGCAAACTAAAGGAGAATCAACATAAATGTTACCGTAAAAGTTTCACATAGGATGTTTTAGATGCAAAGGGCCCTCCTTCTGCAATGCTACTCGATATAAGCTCACTGTACATTCTGTTACAAATATTTAAACACTCGTTAGATAATAACAGCAATAAAACTAACTTTTATAAACATAAATGTAGATAAATATACCTGTAAACGTTAAGCATGTCCAAAAAGATCAGAGAAATTTGAGATAAAAAATATGTTCCAAGTGAATTGGCAACGCTAGTATTTGTCTGCAAAGCAACAATGACTTCTTCAAAACACACTCCACAAGAGGCACTTTAACAAACAAAAAAACTGACAGACAAATGCCACAGTAACAAATTAAACACTCAGTTGAATGGACACGAAAAGTTCTTCAGAGAAGGCTCTTAATAGAAACAATAACGAGGTAATTTGCAACAAAAATTAGTACAATATATTTTTCTCAATAAGGTCGTGTATAAATTCACAGTTTCTTAGATGCATCTTAAAAACTAGGTTGCACGGACACGCCAAAAATGGCGTCGTGTCCGTGTCCGACACGAGTTGGACACCGGAACGGCCACGACGCGCCAGATTCCGGTTTCCGGCGGTGTCCCTTTTTTTTTTTTTTTTTCGCTTCTCCGACACGGCTCCGACGCGGCGCCGACGCGGCTTCGACACGGCTCCTACGCGTGCGACACGCCAGCAGTGAAAAAAAAAAAAAAAAACCAAAAAAATCACAGATTTTGATTACCAATACCGTTGATTTTGTGATATCCTAACACAATAAAGCCAGTTAAGAGTCTTTTTGCTGAAATTTGAGAGTAAAACCCAGTGAAGTGAGTGAACTCAACCCGCCCAGCCGCCCTCCCTCTGTCACTGCCGCTGCCCTCTGTACTTCGCCGGAGTTAGATCGGCGAGCTCCGACGACGACACCGTGCCCTCTGTCCTCCGTCCCTTCCGATCTCTCTCTCTCTCGCCGTGGACAACAGGTCCGATTCATTTCTCTGCTCTCGCCTCTCTCTGTTTTTTTTTTTTTTTTCCTTTCCTTCACTTTCAGATATTATGTTTGGTGAATGGGTGGGTTACTCTCCATTATTTATATAACTTATAATGTGTTTTGTCTTTTTTCTTTTTATTTTTTTCTTTTTTTTGCTTTTTTTTTGCTGCTGTGGCCGTAGCCCATGGGTGCCCTCTGTCCTTCCCCTTTTTCTTTTTTTTCTTTTTTTTTTTTTAAATTTATATAAGTTATAACGTATAAGTTATAAATTTTTTTTTTTTTTTGTGTGTCTAGCTATAGTTTTATTTATTTATTAAAGTTAAATATTGTAGGTGATTTTCCTCAAATGAATATTGAAACTGAAAGTGGAAAATCATCAGCTTGAGATTGCTTATCTCACACTAGATGAGCCAGAGATGGAGACAAGTATTGCTGAGGGTGATCACTATGTTGATGATGATGATTTTGTTGTTCTGTGATAATCTTGATAGTTTAAAACTTGTTAACCTTTTATGTTTTTAGTTTGATGTTGAACTTGTTATCCTTTTATATTTTTAGTTTGATGTTGAACTTGTTATCCTTTTATGGTTTGTACTCTAAACATTTTATGTGTATTATTGTACTACTTTGGCTGTTAGTTTATTTATTTGTAGTTTTTACATAATTTAAATTCTAAATATAAACGTATTTTATGTGTAAAAATATTAAAAAATATGCCTAAATATAAAATTTAATTAATTATTTAACCGCCGGTAACCGCCGTGTCCCCGCCGTGTCGTGTCCTTATTTTTCAAAAATTGCCGTATCCCCGTGTCCGTGTCCATGTCGTGTCGGTGTCCGTGTCCGTGTCCGTGTCCGTGCAACATAGCTTAAAAACAGTCATATAGGTGCATTTGAAATTTGAAAAGTATGAAATAAGACATCATCCATCAGACAATGAACTTACCAACAATTAAACAAACCAGTAAGTGAGGAAAAACAGGTTAAACCTTAAAAGTCAAACAATGAAACATGGCACTAGAGGAAGACAAAAGAACACTTCAAGAATGATGGGAAGATTTCTGCAAGAAAAGTTACCCCATCATGGACACGGAGTCCTATTGTGCATCACTGTAATACAGCAAGGAGAACATGCCACTTCTCACAGCATTTAGAGTTTACAACCACATACCAGAGGTGGCGCATCATTTCAAAACCCACTTAATATTACCCACAACCAAGCCACCTGGTATACCCACCAATCCTCACCCTGCCCATACCTAAAAAGCCAAGACTAGTAAAAACAACACTCAAACATAACTTTCTATTCCACAATTTCCAAAGAGCCCAACAGAAACCACACTTCTCATTGATTTTTTTTTTTTTTTGGTTAACATTGGTGTCCAGGACTTGGCCTTGACTTATCCCCCAGGCAAGTGGAGCTCCCCCATTACACACACGCACCTCATGGATTGCATGAGGCCAGCAAGACAAACCTCTTCAGTTTGACACTGACATTATAAAATAAAGAAAACCAAAAACTATTTGGGGGGGGGGGGGACCCCATACTGGTTCCACAAGAAACTCATACATGACTGAAGCAAATAAAATTTTGCACAATAAAACTAGCCCAATCTCCCACATGCACACAAGGGTATGAACAGAGATTTTAAAACCAGTGTCAATTTAGTATATTTCAGATGCACCCCATTAACCGTGTTCCCTTGTCCCAAGACAGGCTTTACTCTCAAGCTGTATACCTGCCATTCCCTGATTAAGACTCCTCCAAACATTCCAATCAGCTAGGGGCAGGGCCCAATCGAAAGAGTGGAATTGCCACTACTAAAATTTAATCTGAAGCACCAATGAGCCTCTTAAAGCCATTATAAAACTTCATAGATTAGTTTATATGTGTATCTTACATACAGCAACAATCAAATAGATCTAATGGAAGTTTCAAGGTTGATTAGAAAGCAACACCTGCAATATATTAAGCACAGTCCGGATTACATCTTGATCCTTCAGGAAATCAACACTTTGACGCGCCTTCCCTATGATCTCAACCCATTTCTGCATCAAAAGAAATGGCGTGCAATAGCTTAAGCAACAAGCTAGGAAGACATCTTGTGCAAATTGTATGAGTGTATGTGTGTGTGTGTGCAAGAGAGAGAGTTGTACAAGCAAATTCCAAATCAAAACAAACCTGATTTGGGAGCTCCATCAACCTCTGAAGGTATTCATCCCGCTTCTGGGGATCAGATTCCGCTTGTATCATGTGACCAACCTGAAAATAAAAAATAAAAAGAAACAGTAATATTTAGCATAAATCCTCTGTTAACAGATTTAGTAAGGACATATAAAATACATACAGATTCATAGAACGTATGAATCTGGTGTGGCTCAAGATCAGCTATGGTTGTCGGAAGGCCTGTTAGAAGTTCAGACACAAATGGTTCATTCTCTCCAACCTGAGAATAAGAGACGCATATCATCAATGTGTAGTAAGTTTCCACTCCCCCCCCCCCCTCTCCTTTGTGCAAGCGCATGTGGGGAGCACAGTGCCAAATAGAAACACATGGGTCACTGTACCAGAAATATACAAGGTTTTCAACACCAACTGAAATTAGAAAATTCTAAAGCAAATGTTACCTGTACAATTACAAACTTCCGCTTGCACTTCTGAACAATTTTCAAGAACGTGTCACAGGCCATATCCTGAAATGAATTCAATATATGGATTTATAATGCAAGAACATGCAAAAAAAAAAAACACAAATAAAATAATAACATATAATTTTATATAAAAATAGAGGGGGGGGGGGGGGGGGATATAGGACATTGAAAATTGGGCATATCTTTGAAAATGTTTGTGTTCAAAAAGGGAATCCCCAACTCATTAACATAAGTTTAATTTTAAATTAGACAATTCAAAAATCAGACACAGCACAGACACACCACAAATTGCAAATATTTGGGAATCCATGCAATTTATTTATATATATATATATATATATACACACATACATGGCAACATTAATTCAGTCCAAAGCTTTCGATCTAATAAGACCATTGTTATACACAATGGTAATAGAAGGGTGGAGATAGAAAAGAAATAGTAAATCTTCTACTTTTAGACTGTACTTCAGGAATCATTTTCTATTTTGTCGAATAAATTAGGACATAATTTTTATGTGACATTACTATCCAAAGAGACATTCTACATTATGTACAAGTACAATATTTATTTATTTTGATAGGTAATAAGACTTTTATCGAAAAAAATTGAACATCATGTTCACGATGGTGAACACTTTGGGACAAGGATACAAATACAGACATACACGCAGTCAAACTGTCATATATAGTGGATATATGCATTGTTAACATACAAAATCCCCACAGCTCATTTAACACATAGATATAGACTTAATACATAATTTCTTAACAACAACCACTCCCCCCCCCCCCCCCCCCCAAAAAAAAAAAAGCCAAAAACAGCAATAAATTTTAAAATGTATATCTTTCATGGCTTTCAAAGATTTGAAGAATGTATGCAGAACCTCCCATTTGTTTACTTCTAGCCCCTGGCTTAGCATCTTATACCAGAACATGAAACTTTACAATTATCAAGAACTCAAAGCAAAACCATACTTAAGCGTAAGAGAACATTAGAGGAACTGAAAACATAACATGGGTAAACACTGCAAAATTGCAGATACATGCTGATACTAGTGCTTACTTTAGTTATGCCTTAGGAATCAATGCAACTCTATCATTATTTGTCATATATGATTTACCTTAACATTTACTCAAGGCATCATATTTAACATAAAGAACAATACTCCTTCCAAAAAAAGCTTCCATATCTAAAAATTTTAAGAGTTAAAAATGGGACAAGTAGCTTTCACAAATTTTAAACAAGTATGACCACATTAAATTCCAAATCTGAGCTGATATATAACACAATTTCTCATCTTATTAGGTGCAATAACATCTAGATCCTGATATTAAAAATCATAAAATAAAATCACCTGAACTCCTGGATGAGTCTCATGCATGAACTCAAACAACTTATTCACAACAGTTTTCAAGAATTTCCAATGGGCTCTTAAAAACCTTGGGTACTGCCCAACAACATACCTGCCAAGAAAACCGGCAATTAAAAATTTGAAACAGTCAACGAAAAATAACAAAAATGTAGAACATATTCCCTACAATCAGTTTGTCCTTGGTTCCCCCAATAACCGATCAAGGCATACCATGCCATTGTACTCAGAAACTGCACTATTACCCTAATGGACACGTAACTAAGAGATTTCATTTTAAAAAAATTACTCTAATAGCATGATGGAAGCACCAAAATGTGGTATGCCTAATGGGTAACTGTAGGAGCTGTGGAGGAGACAGTTGCAGATGCCCAATAAACTTTTGCACCAGGAATACTTACATAATGTTACTAGCAATAACAGCTTTATTATCTTTCCCTTTTGTGATTTCACATAAATTCAATAAATCACGAATGACCATCACCAAGAATCTGTTTTCCTGCCAATATAGTGAAGGTGTCAGAAATGTCAAGACATATTTAGAACCCATACAAATATTGTGGAAGAAAAGGACCATGTTTGATGGATAAATGTAAAAACAAAATGGAAACAGCATTGCATCAGAAAAATCAATGGCTCTTGTATGCATGTTTTTCTAGCATAGGAAAAGTTTGACAGAAATAATAGATCAACGAGTTTATTTCCTATATTATGCCAAGCCCAAAGTTAGACTATAAGGTACATGCTCTCCTCATGCCACACTAGTCAAATATCAACTTGAACAGACTAGGAGATATTTCATCCATTAAATTTATCCAAGTATACAACATTTTTGAAAAACAACAGATGATTATAGGTTGAAAAGTTACCATAAACCATTCTCCCAGTGTATAATGGATAATTCACAAAATCCAATGGTAGCATTCACAAAATACAGGTACCATAGAAAGAATATGGGCAGCGTTACCATAACACATTACTACCAAAAGAGAAGAGCAAGATTTCATTTCAAACATACAATTCTCATACATCATAACAAATCCAGAACCAATCTCTTCTTTTCTAGGAACATGGAGTAAATCATACCTGTTCCTCCATCATGGAGCCAGATATAGATCCTATTGCCCAGCATAATGTGTTCAAGTTGTTCCAAGTCCAATCCTCGCCACTCAATTGCTTACTTAGTTTCTTCAACATCTGTGTATACAAGAACAAAGAGAGAAGCACCAACATTAGTGTATCATAAAGGAGGTTATTCACAGTCAAATGTACCAGTTTTTGGGTTACATCTTAACCACTCGATCAAAACGGTCTTACCCGTGTAGGACTCGACTTTTTATTAAGGGGAGTGACGGATGATTAGTGGCTCATGGTGGGGAGATGTTGAAGATAATTATACAATAATTAATAATTTAATAAATGAAATAATACGTATTTTGACTAATACATTCAGTTGCTGGTCCATTAAATATTTTTTCCTATTACAGATCACAAACAATTGCCTATTCAACAATATGACTAACTGGAAACCAGCTAGAACATGGTTCATTCTCATCATTGGAACACAAAAAAGGATAATATATTCACAACTGTTTAAGGATACAATTCCATGCTGTTACCACCACCATTATGGTTCAGAGAGACACAGCATAACAGTATCTGTGTCTTATGATTCAGAGAGAGAGAAATTACAACTGTCATTAGCAATGCACGAGTGGTTTAATGCAATTGACAATGTCTCCTCTTTGTTTTGTAGGTTTCCCCAAAGATATCCAATTTTATTTATTTAGAAGATTTCTTCATATACAACTTGTATAATTAGGTTTCACCTCTTTCTAATAAAATTTTACTGATAGAAAATTAGAATAACAGCTGCCATCATAATACTTTACCTGCTTTTCAGTGTCCTCATGATCAAGATGAGACAAATAGATAAGAGTCTCCCTCATTATCTGCACCAGAGAAGTTTGATTAACCATAGAAACAGACATTTTAATATGCATAATGTTTCACCCAATGTACAAGCCACTATAACTTAAAACGTTAAATTAATATTTATTTTATTCAACTACTTATCAAAAAAAAAAAAAATTTTATTTTATTCAACTAATATTCTCATGGTGAAAAGCTAGGGTGTCAACATCTTGACCCCTGCAAAGTGAACCAATAAGATACAGAAATATCCATATGATTGATTATAATTACAAGTCAAAGCATGTACATTTAATATATATATCAATAGATATCTTAAGGGGCAAAATATTTCTGTGTGTTTAGTAATAGAACTATACTCTGTGTCTTTCCTATATGCACCGAACATAACATAAAGATGCCATTACCTAATACTTGTGCAGGACCATCGTTCTTGACAAGCTAGAACTTCTTATTCATCCAAAATGCATCATAACAAGAATGCACATCATTTCAGTTTTTTTTTTTTTTTTCCCCAAGAGGAAGGGTGGGGGAGATGGGTAGCAGCTAGGCTATTGCAAAGCATGGGGTTCAAATAAATGGAGATGCACATCCATATCCAGAGCCTATATATCAAAGTCTATATTCAGATACCAGCAAAAAGAGGTTTATTACCTTGTATTGAACAAGAACATCATTGTCCTTCATGGTCTCACGAACAATATTCCCATTTTCATCTTCAACTATGAGAACCTCTTCAGGCTTAGCCATTCGACAAATCATAAGCATTCTTAACTTTGACATTGGAATGGCAAAAAGCTGCCGCCTCTGAAGAATTTGTGAACCAATGCCATCAACCATACCAGGAAGCATCGGCATCTGATTGATTAATTACAAATACACCAATAAGGCTTTATATGACCCATGATAGTGAAAGAAAGATTGGCTTGTGTTGCATAAAAAAGAATTCTAGTTATATAACTGTATGAGTTCACAAGACTGGCAATAATGTTTGCATAAACACACATATTACAGAAAAAATGAACATGAAACCTCCTACAGGAAAGAAAATTAGGAACAAGGTTCTCCTCCCAGACCAATTTAGGGTTCTGAAATTTTAAGCCGGACTTTAGAAACCCATGGATAACAAATCTGCTAGTGAATTTCCCAAAAAGAAAAGAATAATTATGGTTTGCATCAATCCCGAGATGAGAAGAAGAATTCTAAGTGCTAATATGGCATGTCAGAGGACAAATCTTCTTCGCAACATCTTGTTACTAAAAAATTGGGTACAGTCCACCATCCTCCTAACACACAGATCACCCCGTTATTTCACATTGAATGTGAACAAGAAAAGTAAAAAAGGAGACGTGAGAAGGACAAACCATTAAAAAGGCTCATAAGCAAATAAAAAAAGGGGCCACATAAGAAGAAAAAAAAAAACATGTATGAGAAGGCGAACACACCACGTGTTAAAAGAAGAAAATAAACTAAGATTTAACTATGTGATAGTACAACAACCGAGCCCAAGTCCCACAACTTTTAGGTCAACTATATATCCTCAACAGACTAATCATGGTTGGCCACATGTAACTTCATGATAGTTTTTCCATATTTTCAAGCAGGATCCCTCTTATGCCAAAGGGACAAACAAAATCATCTGAACATATCATTAATACCTGCAGTCCCATCATATTTGCAGCTGCTACTGCGGGATTATCAATGTTATGGTGTGCCTCAAACAGTTCCAAAACCAAGGAATTCCAGTAATCCAAGCAAACCTGTTCAATCATACGGTATGGTGGAAACAATATCATAACCTTGCAAATTTAGTGAGCATGTGCGTGACAGAGAGAGAGAAACACATACCTTAAAAACCTCAGTGTCGTCCACATATGAGATGTTAGTAAGATATTCAAGACCCATTAGCAAAGCAGTTATATTCTCTTGAGTAGCTTCTAGCACTCGAATATGAAACTGCATAAAGTGAAGGTCATCAGCTGCATAGTTCTCAAATGCAAGTAGGCAACATGGTAATCAAAGGCTCAAGGAATAATCATGGTTAGAAGTGATGACGGCATGCCAATGTATTCAATTCAACCTAACAGATTTCAGTGAAGCAATAACTCTTTAACAACAGAGTGATGATGGCCTGATGCAATCATATAAACAGTTGGAAGTCAGCCAAGAAATGCAGATGAAATAATATGTAACACCAAACCCAACAGTATAACAATTAACAAAGAAAATAACATGAAACAAAAAAAAAAAAAAATCCTAGAATTTAGATACAAACAAACAAACAATCACGTGTGCATACATAGTGTTCAAAAAGCACACAAACATGCACGCTCACCTTTTCCATTGTGCGCTTAATTTGCACAGTTCAAGGCAAAACACATTTTCATGATTACATGTAAAGTTAAACATAATTGTAAATAATTATATAGCAAGTGTTTCCTAACTATATGGATTCCTTTTGGTAAGTAAAGACAATCTCGAGTGCAGTCCTATGCCTCTCTAAATTACATGAAAAACTAAGAATAAATGGCCCAATATGCTTTTTTTTTTTTTTTAGTTAATGGCCTGATATGCAACTGGCAAGGTAAGAACTGTCAAGATACAGCCCAAATTTCAGATGCACTCATGTAAAAATGGTTTAAATTTTATTATAAATATCGTCCCACGTGACCGGGGAAAAGAAACTTGCCTTGTAAAATGAAGTGAAAAACAGTGCCAAGTTCTGAATAAATGCCTGAAGTTACAACCAAAAAAAAAAAATACTTTAGTTATGAGCACAGAGAAAAATTAGGCTTTGAGCTCTAAAATTAGAAACACTCACTTGTTCCTCACTACTTCCATGTGCATAAGCCTCAGGGATGTTTGTAGTAGAGGGGAGAATAACCTGTACAACATCAAAAAGACCCAAGAATTCAAGCTAACAAAAATAGAAAACAGAAGAACAAATGAAGTTAAAAATTAAAAAACTAGAAGAATAAAATGTTTAGTATATCTACAAATCTTAATTGTCAAACATTCATTTGCAGATAAAACAGTAGAAGTAATTATGCTCAGACACACCTGTAACTGCACCATGAAGATACTATACATCTTAACATACTGCACATTGTAGAAGTCCCCAAAATTAAGGGCTGCAACCTGCAAAAAAAAAAAAATAAACAGCAACTGCTCAACAATTCCAAATAAAAAACTATAATTACTTGTATATAATTACAGTTGAACAACAACACACCTCGGTTAAGCATTGAAGGGTAAGATTCCGATACGCTGGCACAGGGAAGAATTTTAGGAGTGTCTCAAGCTAAGACACAGACACAACATGGGAGGTAAGTTCCAATATAATTTTCTTACATAGGGAAAAAGTCAACTACGCAAGAAGATTGTACATACCAATGGTGACTCAAAAATATAACCCAAGGGAATCCATGAAAGGAAAGCATGCAATGTGGACAATGTAGCACGTATAAGCTCAGTTCTTTGAGATGCCGATAGAACATATAAGCATAACTCATGAATGAGTTGAAACTCACTATAAACAAACAAAAACACATTTGTCAATAAGAGATGGATAGACATATAAAGTGAGTTGCAGATTTAAAGGCACTATATCAAAAACAAAATAGATAAGCTCAATGAAATCAAGAAATTGACATTTAATGGTCTTTCTGCACATATAACACAATGGATACAGTGTACACTGTTAATGGATATGGTGTCTTTTGATGAGATATTGATAGTACTTTGAAAGCTCAACCTGAAGCAATAGGGCATTAAAGAACAGGCTGATCTAAAGATGACTGACTTCTGACAATTCAATTACAAAATATTCAAAAAATTCCCCAAATATGCAGTACTTGTCAAGTTCGAGATATATTGGCCCTCACAACTTACAAAGCAGTAGACGCAAAGGAGACAGAAACCCAGAGAAACAACAACCTAAAGTACCACTTCACAAAATAGCCATCTAGCAATTACCTGTTCAATGATTGCTTAAGATCTTTGATCTTCTGTTGAGTCATCTCCCCCCTCGAGAAATCAAAAACCTCTTCACTTAGAAGCTGTAAGACAACAGCCAAAGTTACTTGCATATTCCACAACCAAATTAAATGAATAAGAATAGATAAATAGACTTACTTTTAGTATAGCCATGCAATTCTCACAAATTGTTTCACTAGTTTTAGCTGCTGCAACAAGATCAGGAATAAAGCTTCGCCATCTGACTGGCCACTCATGCTTCAATATCTGTATATTGAGTACACATTATTACTAGAACATGAACTAAAGTCAATTTATATTCATATAAAAACAAGCTAGAATTAATTAAACAGAGAATTTGTGAAGGAAAAATTATAACACAAGGTCACAACATCTACAACTCAATTAGAAGTGTTTGAATTATAGTTAAATGATTAAATTCACCATTTCCTAACAGGTTAAGCTTTTGGGATAATCAATAATTTAACATAGTATCAGAGCAAGAGGTCCTAGGTACGATCCCTAACTCCACTCTACCTCCCATTTAAAATGTTAATAATCCCACGTGGGCCTCACTTATTAAGGGGGAGTTTGGACCCACACGTGAGTGGGAGTGTTAAAATTATAGTTAAATGATTAAGTTCACCAATTCCTAACAACTTAAGTTGTTGAGACAAGTGGTAATTTAACAAGAAGAATGACTGCAAAGGAGCACGCAGTCACTATTGCTCAGCTTCAGCTACAAACAAGCAAAACATGCCTCCATCCAAAAAAATAAAATAAAATAAAATAAGCATCTCCCAAATGTCATAAACAATCATGCATGCTTGCTACAAGAAATTACAAAATACCAAGGGCTACAGTTATCATCCGTTAAACAAAACTTAGGGGGATAAAGCAGAATCTACCTGAACCAATATAACATTGAGTTTGTTGACATACAGTCGTTCAATTCGAAAAGAGGCCTCATTACTAGAAAGCTGTGCAAGAAAAATTAAAAAGTAAGAAGAAATATAGTTGTGAAAGCATGTGATGCCAACAGAAAAGATGCAAACTAACGAAACTCCTCTCCTAGGGAGAAAAAAATATCACTATATGAGCTGCACCTGCACAATGACATCAGATATGTAATTTTTCATTCCATCTCGCTGTTCAACAGGCAATGCATTCCACCGATACTTAATAACTCCTTCTAGGACCTGGTATAGAAGCACAGAAATACATACTTTGATCAGCATTCAGAATAATAATAGCAAATTCAAGAGGAAATATTCTAACACCCTTTCGAACAACTAAAATTCAAGAGCAAATATTCTCTCTCAAGTAGAATGCATTAGTTTTTCAGAAACAGAAACAAGAACCATTACTTAGCCAGTTGAATGCATATGCAACAAATTAAAAACATAGATGCAATTGTGCCAGGAGTCACTAAGTAGATGATATGAAGACACAGAAGTGATCCTAGAATCAACAACATTAACAATTAAGCCTGTATAGGCTCTACAGAGACTTTATATGAGATCTTATTGCCCCGTGTGGGCTTGCAAGATCAATCTGAACATGTGTCAGAAGGCCTTTTGGCCAAGGAAGAGTCAAAGATCTTGAGTCCAAGGCTAGTATTTTGAACACCTAAGATGCCTTTTAAGTATTTTTTATCATGCACAAGGACGGTGGGATCTTTTTGGATTCAGGCAAGCCTATGAGCTATTTCATTTAGCTACATACACTATATGTGAAATTCAAATGCATAAATCCGATAGACCTAATAGCAATTTATTTCCAACCGAATGGCATACATTATTTTCCATGAAGCTTGACCCATCAAATAAATTTACAGGTAGATACAAATACACATTACTGAGATTGATCCATGACCCCATCCACACACGCCTTTATCTATGAGGGGAGGTGCCATTTGGTCCAAGGCCCATATGCCACGTCACACAGAAAACTTATAAGATAAAGTTTTACAAAACTAGAAATATCAACAAAACTACCAACAGATCTAAGAAAAATACTGATGAAGCACTACTCCATGTGCATAAGGAATCCAATGATAGGTTGTGGAAAGATTGAACACAGATGCAACAACAAAATTGAAGAACAGAAAATAAAAGATAAAAAAATACCTAGACACCTAAGGTTGGTTAAACTTAACACCAGACCATTGGAAAATTTCCATGAGCTATTTTAATAATCAATTAAACTGTATAATAAAACTAAACCCAGGGTTCCTTAAATAGAGTTGCAATCTTCTTATCCTAGTAGGAATAGAAAATAATTTTACTACCCTAGTAAGAAAAGGATTTAAACTCATAAGCCAAATAGGAAAAGAAAATAAACCAATTAAATAAATAAATCCTATAAATTTAATTAATCAGGCTTAGGTCTTAAGGCCCAATTAGTAGCAAGCTCCATCCATAATGCCGTAGGTGGAGTTGTCTACTCACTCTTTTTTTTAATAGATACAATAGGAATTTCAAACCTATGGCATCCAGTCCATCATGATTTCTCTTGCAACGCGGCCAAAACACCAATGAGATTCTTTACCAATTGAACTAATTGGAACCACATTGGTCAAACCATCTTCTTTTTGGGTCTACATCCATAGAAATAGTCAGCACCCCACCATTGTCATGTATGATATATTCCACACCAGCATCATATTCAAAGTTAGCACATTCATCATAGTTAAAAGCTCTAGCTCCATATCAAGGTCACAGTAACCACAACAACAATAAACAGGGAAGAAGAGGCAAGGACATTGAATTTTGACAAAAAGACCCACACCCAGTTTCTCTAACTTTGGCTCGACTATCGTGATCATGATATTCCTATTCAAAAGTCCTTTCCTATGTTGACGGATAAAAGAAAGTTTATTTTTAAAAGGTAGAAAAAGGTTAATTCTTTCTTTCTCAAGCAAAATTAAAATTAGGAAAGTGTAAAAACTGATGTGCTTACAAACAAATAAGTAAGAAATCTGAGTATCTAGGCTCTTAGCCCTCTCTCGTATGATTCAATCCAGTTCCCATTTGCCAAAATAAAAACCAAATAGCCAAAACATCAACCAATTAATTTCCCAAAACCAATGCTCTCACAGGACCTCATCTTTTCTCAAAAATAGTAACATATTGCCATGCCAGCCAGCATTTGGAAAAGACCATGTTTGAATTAGAAGTACAAAACCATCATTTCACTCTAATTATGCAAGCAAAAAGATGTATAAAAAAAATAAAAAGGCAAAGCATGAAAATGCAGAAAAATGAATAACTTATATTCACATGCGTGTCCTTCAAAAAACATATAACAAATAAGTGATAGCTTTTATGCCCCCCCCCCCCTTCCCCTCCAAAAAACAATCCAGCACACAGCATCAAAGTGTTAAAAGAACGTTTCTTTCTTGGTTCAACTATAAAATTTCTTACAATTTATAAGTAACAAGAAGCTTGTTGTTAACCATTAATTTGCAAAATCCAATGCTCAACATGCAATTCTCCGGAAGCTGACATTACTGATACAAGCATTCCATTGGTATGAAACTAAAATTTTGAGACGACTCACACTGCACAAGCCTAAGTATTAATTGATTACCACTAAAGTTCCTTGACAATCATTTCTAGGGGTTATCACTTCCAATAGCAAGAGCTTTCGTCCCACTTATTAATACTATTCTGTGCACTGATACAACTCCATAGATCCAACTAAGTTAACATTCAGCCACCATTTCTGAATCCTGGGAGCTAACTAACTAACACAACCTAAAGACCAGACTGCATTTTTTTTCCACAATCTTCACAAGACTGTCAAAATGGAGCCAGAGTACTGTCCAACAACCACAGGATGCAAAAGAATAATAAATAACAAATAACATATCAAATTAACCAGGGGACTCATTTCATCTCACATGATAGGGTTTTCAGAAATCTAGGCAAGTGTTCCAATAGGGACACTCATGGCTAAACAATTAGAAACAGGAGTTACTTCAAAGATATTGGTATTGAACAGGAACAAGCTGTTCTTCCTGAGTCACATATATTATAAACACATGATTCATGGTTACTAAAAGAGATTCGATCATGCCAGTGAATTATGCCGATATATCTAATCATTTTAATCTCACCTAATGACCTAAAACGTATGGCACTCCGTAGAATGCCTTTGACCTACAATAGATGCTTATGATTGAGAATATTCAAATTTAAGCAATAAAAGCATTACTGGTACAAGTTGTTATTGCAATAAGTCAACTAACCTGCAGGGCAAAGAACTTGGTGTTTAGGTTCTTTGTATTTTGAAGAATGTGCATAACCTGGAGCCACATATCTGGATTGTTTTGCAAATCACGCAAAATCTGGTCTGCTGCAGTCCTCTGGTCACCAGCATATAGAGTGTGAAGGGCATAAAAAATTAATGAAAAAATATATACACAATAAAACAAACGCATAGTGAAAATATAAAATTAAGCCTATATTTCACTACAATATCCATATATCAAAAAACCATGCATTCAAATTAAAGACCAATATACCAGCAGAAATAACATTCCAGATTTGAGTAAATGATAGTTCTACAATGATTGCAACTGAAGAAAAATTTACCAATTGACATAAATGTTGTGATTGAGCCCAAGACATTAACATTCAGTTTAGCAAGCAAACCAAAAAGGTGTAAAAGAATAAAGTTTGTCAAGGCATTACATCACACTTCATTTATAAAAATATGGATGCATAAATCTTAAGCCAATTAATTGCAACAGTTCCTGCCAAAAAGAACTCATAAGTGAAAAATAATTCCTTCAACATAATCAAGTAGAAGAAAATCTTTCAAAATATTTCTTTTTTTTTATATAAGTAATCGAGATTTTATTTCACATGAAAGGAATTACTCAACGTTCACGACAGATAACATAAAGCACCTTAAAGAATAAATCTGTCAAAATATTTCTTTTAAAAGAGTCCTCCTCAAAAATCAAAAATCAAAAATCAAAAATCATTAACAGAGTTCATCAATATACATATTAATCATCATTTGCTATGTTAAGGCCAGTTTGTTTAACTGGCTGTTCTTATTTGTAAACACTACTAAAGACATAGGTTCACCTACTTGACTTATGAAAGATAATGATAATGGGTTATTAAAAAAGGAACGCACTACTTTGCCCTACATTAGTATAATTAAGTGGCTTAGAAATTAAAAGTCAGAATTCCTCGTATTCAGAGAAGGCATTGTTTAGTCACTATTTTAAGAACTACGAAAACCAGGACCAAAAATAAAAAAGACGCAATGTAATTTCCCCCAGGTTACATTTCTTAGCAGCCAAACAGTGAGCAAGAAAATGAAAGCACAACAATAACACCAACTATGTTAAGTCTGATTAATTTAATTGCATTTTCCACAATAATTCGTACAGACTAAATGTACTTTCTATATTCTAAAGAACAAAATAGTAGAACAATTACTACATTCCAATCATTGTTTCCCTAATTTCTAGGCAACATAACACAGGGTTTAAGAAGGCAAAACAAAACAACCTCAATATGTAGAAATTGAAACACAAAGCCCAGATCACAATGCCTCTCACTAGGAGTTAAAACCCTAATTTATTTCCCGAGAAAACACACCCAAATTTAACCCTAAATACACTGATAGCAAAGGTTTATAAGTACTAAACCCTAAAGAATTGAAAAATGAAAATTTCCCTCCATTTCCCCTAACTTTCATACGAGCCAAACAGAGAGAGTAACTTAAAAGAGAGTGAGTGACTGTTTCAAATAACTCCTTTGAAGTAAACTCTTTAACATAGCTTAGACCCTAGAACTCTCTAGAGTTTAACTTTTTCCCTCGAATTTTCCTGCGAACCAAACGGAGAGAGCAGAACGAGAAAAAGGCAAAATAGAAAAAAGCAATCTCTCACCTCTTCCTTAGATCCGGTGCCATAGAAGGCCGCGACGGTGGCATCTAGCAAAGCCACATCGATCGGCTGGCTCAAATCCCTAAGCTTATCGGCCGCCATCGCCGAAAAACCACCACACAACACAAACTCACAGATAAACCCTAGAGAAGAAAACGTACGGTCCGAGCAGTGCCAAAGCACCGACAACGAAAACCCTAGAAAATAGAGAGAGAAGAAGAAGAAGAAGAAGAAGAAGATTCTAGAAAGAGATAAAGGGAAAGAGGTTCAAAAAAGAGTTTTAAGGAGAGGAAGAGAAAGAGAGAAAGTGAGGCTGGGGTTTTATAAGAGAGAGAGAGAGAGATATATATATATATATATACACGCATACATATAAAAGACAGCTTGAAAATGAAGCAGAGTTTTAAGAGAGGGACTTTAAAATAATTGGGTTTTTTTTTTTTTTTTTTTTTAAATGGACGCTTTTTGTCTAAATTTCTTTCCCTCCTGTTTGCGAGTGAAATGAGTGAGAGTGAACTGTGTGCGCGTGAGAGAGAGAGTTTGGGGCCCTAGCGTGTAGAAATGGCTTAAATGGTTGCACTATTGTTTGTTTTTTTAAAAAGGGGGTTTAAGAAGAAGATGGGCTTTTGTTGGTCAACAAGTTGCCATGGAATAATGGTTTTAGGGAATTTTTACTACTTTATGAGAGAGTACCACTCCGTATGTGTATTATGAGTAGGAGACTGAAGAATAAACTATTGGATGGGATTGGGATTGGGATTTGGGAGAGGCGTGGCACTGCGACAACGAGGTATTATGTATGGCTTTTTTTTTTCTTTCTTTTTTTTTCTTTTTACCTCAAGGTTTAGAGAAATGGAATGTCTATCACGATATTTTCATAATAAATTTTAATTAGTAATTTGTTACTAGCTGTTACCGGTAGGCAAAAAGAGTCATTTCAATAATGGATTTAAATTAGAACCATAAATAACTTATTACTTATAATTTTTTGTAAAAATATAGTAGACACAACATTTTTTCTCAAGTTGTTTCATAAAAAAAACACTTCTCTCTAGTTTGTGTATGACTTTTTTGTTTATATTTTAACATTATTTTGTTTATTTTCAAACCTCACTTTTTTAAGGCTCTGTTTGGGAGTTCATAAGGGAATGGAAATAAGGGAAAGGAATGGAAAATAATGGAATGAAATGAAATTAAGTAACCTTGATTGGATGTTTTAAAATGAATGAATGAAAATGAATGGAATGTAAGTAATCTTGTTTGGGAGCAATATGGAGGAAATGGAATTGAATCATTTTATAACAATATTACTATTAGACCCCTATTTTAAAATAAAATGTTAAATATATAGGGGTATTTTAGAAGTTTTAGTAAAAAAATTATTAAATTTAATTTCATTCCTTCCTATTCCTCCCAATTTCGGGAGAATGAAAATTTGAGATTTTAAGGGAATATAGAGGAATAAGTATTCACTCCTACTTAAACTCCCAAACAAAGAAATGAGATTTCCATTCCCTCCATTAAAACTCCCAAACAAAGGAAGGGAATAATATTTTAAAATTATTATTTTCATTCCTTTCCATTAGATTCCATCCCCTCCTCCCAAACGAGACCTAAAAGTATAAGTATATTTTAATCTACTTTCAGAAAAATAGCAATTAGCAAAAAGTCCATAAGTTGTTGCCAAACGCATGCACTTTCTAAGATCGTCTTTTGTCTTCTTTTAATCAATATAAATAAAAATAAATAAATATCTTGCCTCTTGTATTATGTTTATGTGAGTTTTTTTTTGTTTTTTTTTGTTTTGGGTGTTTTTTGAGTGATGTTTAAAATGTCCTACTTGATACCCAAACATCTATTATTATGAACTTGTTTAAGTCTATTATTATGAACTTGTTTAAGTCTCTTACACTTTATTTTATAACAATGTTTAAAAATAATAATAATAATAGAACAATTTTATCATAGAAAGTAAATTAAGGTTCCGTTTGTTTCGATAAAAATAATATTCTAAAAAATTATTTTTCCCTTTTTTTTTTTAATTTGATTGTATGTTGAAAATGAATATATATATATATATATATATTGTTTGGCTTGTATGAAAAAAAAAAGGTATTGATTTTCTTATAATTCCAAATAATGATATTGTCAACAACTTTTACTTAGCATATCCTAAGTGGAAACATATTTTTTATATTTTTAGCCATTTGAGAAACTCCTCAATGAATAAAATAGATCTGAATTCGAACTCTACACCCAAGAAAACCTAAGTAAGAAAAGGACTTATTTCAACAAAATATGTCATTTAGGGGAAAAAATGGTAAACAGTTAGTTAACGGCAATCAGCGGTCTCTATGGAGAAAGGGGAAAAGAAAAGAGCAAAGAGAAAGAAGTTACCATTGTGAGTGATTTTTATAGATTCTTTTGAATTAAGTTTGTTTGAAACAAAATCAACACCAGACATTTCCAAGTCTGTTTTAACATTACCATTTTTATGGAAAATTAATCATTTTCTAAAAAACTATCTCATTTTTTTATATTTGATAGCAACTTTAAATTGAGTTTGAAAAGTATATCTTGAATTCCCTTATTTAGTTTTGTGTGCGATAAAATTATTTTCCAAAAAAAAAAAAAAAGAGTAGAAAACAACTCTATCTCATACCAAGCTAAATAAGGGAAATTAAGATAAAATTTTCCTTTTACCATTTTTTTATACTACCAAACACATAAAAAAAAAAAAAAAAAAAAAAAAAAAAAAAAAAAAAACTATCTTCACTTTTGTATACTACCAAACTCTTCATACAAATACAATATTAGGGTTTTCTAAACTATCACACATTCTCTTAATTTTTAAAATTGCATATTGCATTAACAATGATGCTAATCTTTATATTATATTTTTCATCCCCATATAGCTTAGAATCTCTTCCAAGAAAAAATGTATATCAATATGCACTTCCATGAAAATAAATGAACTTCATATTTAGTTGATTGCATGGGGAGAGAGAGGACCCCACAACCATGTGGGACCCACATGTTGTGAGATAGATGGCATAAGATACTTTTTTGAGAGTAAGAAGGAACTTGTGAGTGAAAGATAGGCCTAAAGAGAACCCAATCAAGATCAAGAATGCCATATGTTTATGTGGTTGTGTAGATATGGAAATCATGAGATTGAAACTCAGAGCCTATTTGATACATGAGTCCAAACAATAATTTTCAGTGTTTAAACACTAAAAACTAAGAGTCAACAAAAAAAATCATATGTGGCAAGAGTATTTAATTAAGAGTGTTTGACTCATAGTTCTCAATTTAAAGTGTTTAACACTATATTTTGAAAAAACATTATGAATAGTTTTTAGTTTTTAAGTAACATTGCTTAATGGCATTGTTGTAACCCACACATACTGACACAAATCATAAAATGACTCTCTCTCTCTCTCTCTCTCTCTCTCTCTCTCTCTCTCTCTCTCTCTCTCTCTCTCTCTCTCTCTCTCTCTCTCTCTCTCTCTGTGTTTTCACTTTTTGGGTTTCTCATTGGTTTGAGTTGTTTCTATTAAATTCGAAAATAGATGAGCTCAAAACAATGACTCTGAAACCCATAAAGCCCACCCATAAAAGAAGGAAACCCATAAAACCCATCTCTCTCTAAATTTGTTGTAATTTTATTTTTAGATAATATTAGGGTTTTTTTTTTTTTTTTTTGCTAGGGTTATGTGATGGTGATTTGATATTGAGCTCAATATTTGGTATTGTAATTGTTCGAAGTACAACGAGGGAGATGGAAGAAGATACAGAACAAAAAGGAAGAGTTGTTAGCCTATTAGGCATGGGAGTCTTCTTTCTCTCTCTTAAATAAATAAATAAAAATCACTGTTCATGTTAGAAAAGTTATACACTTTTTCTAAAAACACACACCCATACCAAATAACCAATTGTGTTTCTTCAGTTTTGAAAATATATATTATTAGCAGTGGCGACTCTAGAAATTTTGTTTAGGGTGGTCATTAAGAAACTTAAATTAAAAAATTTTTAATAAAAAGAGAACTTGAATATATCAAGTTATCAACTTAAAAAAAAAGTTTTACAATTTTCTTCTATAAGTTTTCAAATTTTGAATTGTTACATGATAGTTCATTATGAGTATTTATTGCCAATATGAGTAACTATGACTATTTTATTTTGTTAAGTTTAACATTTTTATTTTTATGCAGTTGTTATTATCTATTAATTTGTCATTGTTTTTTATAAAAATATTTTAAACTAAATAAATAAACTTAACTCATTGACTCTGTATTAACTATTGATGCACACAACCATACTCATTCATACATAAAATAATATACTACATGTCTACTTAACCAATTAAATACTTCAATAATCACTAACTTTACAATTTTTCTTCTTGAATTTTTCTAACTTTATAACAAAAATTTATTATAACATGATAACAATACACACACATGTAATAAACCCTCTCTATTTCCAAATTATTAAATTATATAAAGTTATATTATATTTATACTGTACACACAAATATCCACACACATTATTATTCACACAAATAACATTATAACAAAAGTAATCCACACAATTAATATTAGACACACTCACACACATATAATATAAATTTATAATAAAAAAAGACACTTACAGTTTATAAATACTTACTTGTACTCTTAGAGTTGGAAATACTTGTAGTAAGGGTGTTTAAGATTTAAATTAAGGTGTGCACAAATATTTTTTAAGAATAAATTAAAGTATTAAACTAACAAAAAAATTATAAATATAAATATATATATATATATATATATTTTTTTTTTGGTTGAAGAATTTGAACCCCCTGAACAAAGGGTAGAGTTATATATATATTCTTTTTTTTTTTTTGCATTATGAATACTTTAAACACGTATTTTCATAATACTTTTTAAATCATAGTCTTTACATTATTTTGAATACGTAAACACTACTACCAAACGTAATCTTAATTTCAAATGTAATGATTTAGGTGCTGTCTTTGTTGAAAAATAGGGCATGGCTGCATCTTAAGTTTACATTGATTTTAACGAAGTTTCTAAGTAGCATATACTAAATTTGTGACTTTGTATATATATATATATATATATATTGGCATTATGAGTACTTTAAACACATATTTTCATAATACTTTTTAAATTACAGTTTTTACATTATTTTGAAAACCAATACGTAAACACCACTACCAAATATAACCTTAATTTCAAATGTAATGATTTAGGTGTTGTCTTTGTTGAAAAATAGGGCATGGTTGCATCTTAAGTTTACATTGATTTTAACTAAGTTTCTAAGTAGCGTATAATAAATTTGTGACTTTGTATATATATATATATATATATATATTTGGGTATTATGAGTACTTTAAACACGTATTTTCATAATACTTTTTAAATTACGGTTTTCACATTATTTTGAAAACTAATACGTAAACACCGCTACCAAACATGACCTTAATTTCAAATGTAATGATTTAGGTGTCGTCTTTGTTGAAAAATAGGGCATGGCTGCATCTTAAGTTTACATTGATTTTAAGTTTTAACTAAAGTTTCTAAGTAGCATATATTAAATTTGTGACTTTGTAATATACTAGGGGTGGAAACTAGTAGCATTTAGGACAAGAAATGCCTCCATATACACCCAAAATGAAACTCTAGTGCATCTGATTTGGAGAAAAGAATTCATATATATATATATATATATATATTTTTTTTTTATCATGCTCAAAATCAGTTGTTACATGCTTCATTTAGAATCTAGAAGACCTATAAAGATCATAAAGAGCTAAGAGTTGATAATGGTATTGTGTCGGCCAAAGTTACTTTGAAGCTATTAAGTCAACACTCACAAATAATGTGATATTTCAAAAATAGACAATAATGTCTATTAGTGTTCTCACATTCCTTGATTTGCACGTGGATGGATACATATACCGGGTGTCCCAACCTTTCCCCATATATTTCCCCCTTGTCATGCCAATATGGTTCGGTGACTAATGATTTTAGTTCGCTACACGGTCAAGCTGGGATGAATGGACAAATTGGTAGCCATTAAGTTTCATACAAGTTGACGGCCCACATTTCCCTCTATCATTGTGTTAATCAAATTTGCTAGTCTATTTCTTTCTACCCTTCATTCTCTCTCCCATTTGTCAACAGGCCTGACTCATATTTAAAGATTCTAAAATTAAATTTTGAATATTTGCATGCTTATATTTCCTATGAGGGTCTAGTATAATAAAATGTAAACATAATTACTACCGTTAGTAAAAACTTCAAGGAGATAAATATGTCGAAAAAATATTATTTCTCAAAAAAAAAATGATATATGGTTGTACAAAATGGGTACTGTCTTTTTTTTTTTTAGTTAAATTTATTATCTTTATTTTTGAAGATATGGCAAACTATAAGATATTAAAAAAAAACTACTATAATTAAAATTGAATTACGAAATATGTGTATAAACTTAAAAAGTTTCATTATTTATTTTAAATTATTTAAGTCATTTATCATAAATTTTTTGTTGTGTTAATAAAAGTTAAGTCTTACATGTCAAGTTTTGTGTTATGTTTTTTTTTTTGGAAGCATACCATGTGCTTTCACCACGTAGCAGACTATTAATAAACTAGTAATGTGGTATAATAAAACTATAACATTTTATTACAAATATTTTAGTAGGAAGAAATATAATGGGCATAAGAAAACACTCATTTCTTTTTTTTTTAGATAGTTACAATATGCTGTTAATTCTACAACTTAAACACTTTTCCCCTAGACCTCCAAACACTTTGTACATGGAAAAATGCCAATTAAGTTGCAAGGCTCTTGGCCTCATTAAGGACGGCAATTTTGCTCCGCCTCACTTAACCGGCCCCTTACCGCGCGGGTTTTCCCCATTCCCAAAGGTGGTGGGTTGGGGATGGAGCGAGATTTTAGCCTTTTACCACGGGGCAGGGCAAGGATGGGTTTAGACTTTTTAGACCCACCCTGCCCTGCTTTGTCCCATCCCCACCCCACCCCCGCCTCGCTTCGCTCCATGTTGATAAATGTTATAATTGTAATTTTTTCATATCCTAAAACTCTACCATTTAAACAAACATATCAATATTAGCTTATTTGATTTTACCTAATGCGGCTCTCTGCTTCTATTTTGTTATTTGTTATACTTTGAGATTTTTGTTTTTGTTGTGATATTATCTTGTTAAACATGCACTTGGATAATATTATACAGTTTTTGCTAAAACTTAGTTTGATTTGATAGGATAAATTTAGTTGTAATTTCAAATATATTTTTATTAATGAAACATGTTTTATTAAAAACATTGTAATATTTGTAGGGCAAATTAACAAAAAGTAAAGTTTTACGAGGCTGGAACAAGATTTTAGCCTTGCACCATGGGGCGGGGCAGGGATGGGTTTAGACTTTTTAGACCCACCCTACCCTACTTTGCCCTATCCTCTCCCTGCCCCAACCTCGCTCCACTATGCGTTGATAAATGTTATAATTGTAAATTTTTTTTACCCTAAAACTCTACTATTTAAACAAACATATCAATATTAGCTTATTTGATTTTACCCAACGTGGCTCTCTGCCTCTATTTTGTTATTTGTTATACTTTGAAATTTTTGTTTTTTGGTGTGATATTATCTTGTTAAATATGCACTCGGATAATATTATACAGTTTTTGCTAAAAATTAGTTTGATTTGATAGGATAAATTTAGTTGTAATTTCAAGTATATTTTTATTAATGAAACATGTTTTAATTAAAAATTGTAATATGACGGAAATCACATTTTCGTCCCTACATTTTCAGGCGATTCCTACTTTAATCCTTAGATTTTATTTTTACCGTTTTTAGTCCCTATTCTGAAAAATGCTTCTCGTGTTGGTCCTTGCCGTTACATCAAAGACGAAAAATGCACACGTGGCAAACGGCAGAATTAAAAAAATATTAAAAATATTTTTTTATTTTAAAATAAAATAAAATTTTAGTTATCAATAATTTTAAAATAAAAATATTAAAAATTTTAGTTAAAAATAATTGTTCTTCATGTTCTTCCCCCAAGTACATGGTTGCCCAAAACACTTTAAGGATGAAAATTGCTGATAGAAATGGCATCAAATCATCACCATTCTTCTATTCTCCTAGTACCCACCTCAATTAATTAGGCCCCCTTGAATTGATGTTTGTGGTTAATTAATAAGTAAATAAATAAATGAATCCAACAAATTTATTCTTCTCTTTTCCTTGTTTTTTTTTTTTTTCAACAAACAAAAGTGACGCTCAGTGTTCTCCAACACCCAGCTTGAATTTGTGAGTACTTCTTTCCTTAGCTTTCCCAGAAACCAAACAAAGAATTAAATTAAATTTATAAAAACAAAAACAAAAACAAAACAAAACAAAACAAAACAAAGTTAAAGAAGGACCTGGAGCTTGCCACCGATACCACCAAAGGTCATGTGGGTGTGTGGGTGTGTGAGAGAGAGAGGCTCGGGGTTAGGGGTATTCTCGGAGAAGAAAAAGAGGGACTGCCATGGCTGCGAAAAAGAGAGAGGAGTTGCGTGAGGAAAAGGGCATAATAGTCGTTTTCCACCTACACAATTTCTTTCTGAGTCGCTTAGCCAAGAAACGGGCCGACCTTTTTCGTTGTTCGATTACACCACCTGAAATATCATCATCGCCTCATCATTATTATTATTATTATTATTATTGTAGGGTCACGTTTTGCGGCCCAAACCCAATGAGTATTGGATTGTGGGTCAGTGAGCCCAATATAATAAATTTGTAGAGAGTGGGTTGAATAACTAGGTCCTAGTTAGTATTGCAACGGCTAGGATGGGTTTGTAAGACTGTCATGTAAGAGGAAATCATGTAAGGTTAGATATATCCATTGTCCGAGGAGGCAAGTGTTCTTATAAACCAAATGAGCTGATTAGAAGTGCTATTCCGGTTGCTGTGGTATCTTTTTTCTCCTTTTTCTGGATCCCCTTCTCATGGAGGATCTCTCACGTTATATAGCATCCTTCAGACCATCTTGATCCTACACTTGTCGATTAGGTAAGCCTGCACTTAAGTGCCTGTCCCATCAGACATCCCTCTTGACCCTCTGTGAGTTGCAGTAACCAAGAAAACACTGTTCAGGAGTCTTCTCCACATATATGCGGTCAGAAAAGTAGCTGTGGAGCATTCAATGCGGAGATAGCAACTTTTCTTTAGATATTTTTTGGATTCCCTTCCTTCTTGTATGTTCATGAGGTACGCTACTAACATTGTAGCGTTGATGAAGGTCAATTTCGTCGTTGGAACTCGTACTTGAGTTATATTTGTCATGGCTGAGGAAGAATTTCTCCTCAAATAGCTTTTCACTCCTTCCTTGCTTATGAGACTTCAAACTAGTGCTCCTCAGATAGCTGTTCCTCCTTGGACATGCCAACGTCCTTGGATAAGGCCCAAGGTCCAATATACAGTTTTGGGCCTTCATCCATACTATGGGGCCCCAAATATTTAAACAACCCCGGCCCACTCCATAGTCGGCCCAAGGCTCGCGCCGAGGATAATATAGAGGCCGAGGGTAAAAGGGAAAAGCCCAAGCCCTCAAGGGGCCTCGCCGAGGATGCCCACCTCCTCGGAGAACTGACGTTGATGAGGGAAAAATATCCCTCACCCATTAAATGTACTCCACCAATATTCTGGCCGCTTTAATGGTGAAGTGACCAGCAAATCCAAATGCCTCGGTCACTTCAACTAATAGAAAGTCTGCAAAGGCGGTTGAGAACTAACATAAAGCCTGCAAAAGCAGATGATGGGACAAACCCTTATACACAGAGTTCGAATAACCGACGAATGGACGGCTAAGATTAACTAAAACGATACTATATAACCAAGAGGATTTCCAGCATAAAAGGGGGGGTCCTGATATTTATCAGTCCTAAGAGAAAGGACAGGATTTAGATCAGTTCTAAGAAAAAGAGATCCTCGGACTGAGCCGAGGATGAATACACTTCACAAACACTTAGCCAAAATCATTATCAGGATCCTCACAAACACTTAGTCGAAATCATTATAAAGATCTTCATAAACACCTAACCAAAGTGATGATGATTATTCTCACAAACACTTAGTAAGGTTACTTTGCTATTATTCCTGTAGATTTCATATCATCCGTTGTTTGTCTTGCTAATGCCTAGCCCTTGCACCCACGCTCTACAAATTTTATTGTTAAGGGTCTATTACAAATTGAGTCCCTACACCTACAATTATTATTATTATTATTTTGACAAGGAAGAGAGAAGATGATGATGAATGATGAAGAAGAAGAAGATAAAATATTAAAATTATTGATAACTAAAATTTTATTTTATTTTAAAATAAAATAAAATATTTTTAATATTTTTTTTAATTCTGCCGTTTGCCACGTGTGCATTTTTTGTCTCTGATGTAATGGTAGGAACCAAAACGGGAAGCTTTTTTCAGGATAGGGACTAAAAGCGATAAAAATAAAATTTAGGGACTAAAGTGGGAATCACTTGAAAATGTAGGGACGAAAATGTGATTTCCGCCTTGTAATATTTGTGGGGAAAATTAACAAAAAGTAGAGTTTTACGAGGCGGGGATGGGGCGGGCTTCACGAGGCCCCAAGGGGCGGGGATGGGGCAAGAAAATTTTTCACGTCATATCGAGTAGGACGAGGATGGGGTAAGACAAAACCATGCGGGGTAGGGGTGAAGATCCCATCCTTCGGCCACGCCCCACCCCATTGCCATCCCTAGGCCTCATTCCTCTATATTCCCTTAAATCATTAAATTTTCATTACCAAAAAATTGGAAGGAATCTAAGAGAATGAAATTAGATTTAATAAAATTTTCACTAAAACTTTCAAAATACTCTCATACATTCAACAATTTATTTTAAAATAAGGGTCTAATATTAATATTGTCATAAAATTATTTAATTCATTTCCTTCTATGTTACTCCCAAATAAGGTTACGTATCTTCCTTCCATTTCATTTTTTATTTTTATTTTTTTTATGAACTTCCAAATGAAGTGTTGAAGTTTGCCATTTATGCTTTCCACCTTAAGTTTTATAGTTAAGATAATTTCTAATAGTGTATTATGACTAGATCTATTAAAGTGTGTTGGGTTGGAGGTGTTTTAGGGAATAGGGGAAGAAAAAGATGAGAGAAAATGTTATTTTCTTTTGTTTGATATGGAAGAAAACAGGGTGAAAGGAACTTGGGGTTGAGGGAATTTTTCTCCTTAGGTACAAAAATATGTCTTTCCAAAACGAAGAGAAAACACATGGAGAAAACTTGAGGGAGGTAAATATCATGATTACCCCCAACTTTTCCATCCTTATACTTTATTAATAAGGTCATAATAGTAATTAACTCTATATCATTCTTTTTTGTTGAGAAATGACTTTATAGCATTCTACTTTTTCCATTATCTCTACCAAACATGCAGAGTGGAAAACACAAATGTTTTATATTCTCACACTTTTCTATCATCCCGACCAAAAGGAGCCTTAGTCCAACCAACACTTTCTTTAGGAGTTTCGGCTAGTTTTCTGGCTTAGTAATTCAATAATTGGGAGTGGAAGATTTGAACATTGGATGTCTTTGTTGAAATCATCAAGATATTTCAATTAAGTTACAATGTTCTTGGCACCAACCTTTTATTTAAGAACTTATAAAATTTAGGTTTTTTTTTTTGGGATAATTATAATGGGGGAGTGAGATTTTTGAACCCTGAATATCCTTAAGGCTTCTTTACTATCAAATTTTGGTATTTCTTCCGGGTTTTGGTTAATTTTGTGATTTGTATAGGCAATCTCACGAATTGAATAGCATTTTCTTTGAGGACACAGAAAAAATTTGACCATCTTTCAAAGCTTGGTTTACTTTAATAACTGAAATCATCTATTATAATATTTTCTCAAAAAGATAAAGAAAAAAAAAACCTACCATAGCCTAAGACTCTTCTCAAAAAATAAAATAAAATCTTAGATGATGCCGTTGACCAAGAGCCACTTTTGATTTAGTGAGTGTTTGATAAAAATTATTTTTGCAAACTTATTTTACTATTCAGCTTATTTTTGCTATTATTCATGGGTCTCACTCCACTTTTTAATACTATTCATGAGTACCACGGTACTATTTCAGCTAACTTTTATCTTTATTTACATTACTTTCAGCAAAAAGTTTTCAGTTTCAGTAAAATAAGCGGATTCCAAACAACTCTTAGTGTGCGTTTGACATTGGCTCAGAAAGTTAGCTTTTTTTTTACTATTATTTAGCTTATTTTTAGTACTATTTATGAGTTCTATTACACTTTTTGTTACTATTAATGAGTATCACTGTATTATTCATCTACCTTTTAGCTTTATCTATAGTACTTTCAGTAAAAAAATTTCAATTTCAATTAAATAGGTTGTTCCAAAGACATTTAGGGCCGTTTGGTAGAGGAGTTTGAATAATTTTGTTTATAATTTTTTGAAATACATGTAAATGTAAATGAAAGAGTGTCTAAAAAAATATGTGAAAAAATGTGTAATATTATTTAAATACTATAAACAAACTGTTTAACAAATCTACCAAATGGGTCTTAATTTTAAAATAACTTAAAGACTACACATGGACGTATTGCTAATCAGCCAAAAAAAAAAAACCGTGGACGTATTGCTAATGCCAACAGCCACATTTGTCAATTGTCGTTGTCAAACTCACCGTTGGACTGTTCCTCAAAAAAAGAAAAAAGAAAAAAGAAAAAAAAGTCACCGTTGGATTCGTTTGATATGGCAAGTTATGGAATTCGTGGGTATAAAGATTAGTTACTAGTTAGAACAAGGTTTAGTCTGTGACACGCGCTGCAGATACGCGCGTTACAAGGGGTCAACGTTAAAAAATCCGAAAGTAAACAGAACTGACTTGACGAAAAAAGAACAGTAGTCAAGAAAGACTCTGTGAGAGTCTCACAAACCACACACAACCACAACCAAGGAAAGGAAGAGAAAACATTGGAATCGAGAGAGTGAGCAGCAATGATGAACTTGTTCAGATTATTGGGGGACATGACCCATCTCCTTTGCATTGTGTTCCTCCTCCTCAAGATTCGCAACATGAAATCCTGTGCTGGTACATTGTTCTTGCTCAATTGCCTCTTCTTTCTTTTTTTTCTCTTTTGCCTTTTCAGGTCAATGTGGCTTGACTTTGTTGTTCTTGTAGGGTGCTTATTTGGTTCCAATTAATGCTACAGTAAATAATAGTTGGTGGTTGTTTGCAAAGTTTAACACTTTTGGCTTTGCAACTTGGGTTGAAAATTATTTTCCTTCTTATAATCTTGAATGCCCATTTCTTGTTTTCTAATTTTTTACCTGAATTTTAAGTGCCCATTTTTGTTGGTTCCAGTTTGGTTACTGTTTCTTTAAGAATTACTACTTGATAGGAGAGTGAGTGCAGTTTGTCATCTGAAAATTTCTGAATTTTGTGGGGATTTTGATTTAATACACAATTTCCTAAATTTTGTAAGTACACAATTTAAAAAAAAAAAAAAAGAGATTTTAGCTTGCACTTGATACAACATACACGAATGGATGAAGCTGATGGTTTTGGGACTTTTTGTAAAAGTAACCCAGTTTTGTGAACAAACTTTAGTGCCAGTTCCATGTGCGCTTTGGTGTTGATATGATTTTTATGCATTCAAAAACTGGTGATTGTTAGAAGAATGCAAACGATAGAATGGAAGATTTGTATTTTTGAGAAATGAATATGAACAAATTTTCACTCCATTTTCTGTTCTGAATTTCTTTCCTCAAGAATAAGAGTATTTTGGTAGTTTTTCAAATTTCAAGTCCTCCAAGGAATGAAGGGGGTTTCATTTATAGTTGTATTTCTGGAATTTCAACTGGAACCCAGACATAAAATCTAAAAGTATAATCTTTTTGTCTGAAATTTTTTGAAAGTTGCTTAAAGGTGGTGCTTCATTTAATTTATCTTTACTTACATATATAAAACAAGGTAATGCTTCATAGAAGAATGAGTAGGTTTTCTGGTTGGAAAGTTGTGCTATTTGCTTTTATAAAATTAAATAATTATTTTCCTGGAATCTTTGCACTCCTGTTTCTCATACACAATAATTATCATAAAGTACTGTTTGATGGAAGAACCAGGCGGTATGTTAGTTTATTGTTGCATTCTTGCACAGAAGCCTATTGTGAAATCACTGGATGCTCATTCTTCTTTCCACTTGCCATTCTTCTGCTACTACTCTCTGTCATTTACTCTAGTTTAGAATTTGTAAATTTAGAATCTTGATTCAAGTGTCACCTTAACAAAAGGTGCTTAATAAAAAAAATGCAACTTTTATTATTATTATTATTATTTTTTTTCGCTTTGAAAGTTAATTTAGCATTTATTCCATATCTCTTTGCACTGTTTATTATTTTAAATTTTTTTTTTAAGTATAATCTTTATTGAAAGAGAAGATTACTTCATGTTCATGATGATGAACACAAAGTATCTTAATAAATTACAAAGAATCAAGCACAACATTAATGTGAGTCTTGGAACTCAAAAATAGAATTACAAAGTGTAAAACCCCACGCATGAGACCAATCAAACAAGGTACGACTCTTTGCACTGGTTATGGATGGACTAATTAAATTGATTAAGAAGACGCATCTTGGTATATGCTTTTTGTAGATGATATAGTTTTAGTAAATGAAACTAGATGTGGAGTTAATGCTAAGTAAGAAATTTAGAGAGATACTTTAGAATCTAAAGGCTTTTGGGCTGGTTGGACTAAAACAGAGTACATGGAATGTAAGTTTAGTAAAACAGAAACAAAGACTCAGGGGAGGAGCTGTGTTGGTGACTAGGAGGGCCAAACGTTTTTAAAATTGTTTAGAGTAGATAAAATTGGAGACTTGGACCATTTTTGTAAGAACTGTCCCCCCCACTAAAAACAATTCCCCACCCCCCACTTTTCCACGTTAGTGTTCCTTTCAAACTTACTTTTCACCTTTTAATATTTTCCCTCATTTATTATTAGTCTTTACCATTGGAACTCCTTCACATGTCAAACCATTGGCTTGATTTAGAAGTTTTACCTTTCTCTGTTGCAAGCTGATGTTGTTGTCCTGACCTGTTGTGACTTTCTGTTGCTGTTTTCCTGCTCTGTTTTTTCTGATCTATTTTCCTGTGGCCATTCTTTTGGCTTTGTATTCTTTCTTTTATTTGAATAAAATTTATACCTTTATCTCAAAAAAGAGAGTGTTGAGCTTATTTGAAACTAGCAAAAATTACTTGAAAATATTGAGAGGTACTAAATTCTTCTTCTCCTTTTTTTATTAAACCAATTGATAAGCTTTATTCAGAATTTCAGTTTTGGCTTCTATTCTACTCAGCCAAATATGAAAGTCATCTTGTATTTTTATTTATAATTTCTTATTGGCTTATAATTATTTTGTTATATTTAATTTCTAAAAATATTATATCTTCTTGTAGACGTAGTTGTTATATTTATAAATTGAATTTCTTGAATGGCATGGACTTATGGTTGTTAAAAGGAAAAGGAGAAACTTAGGAGGGAAAATGAACTTAAGATACTTAATTGGTCATTTAGTTTTGTTAAGTGCTAATAAGAATTACATTGATTAAACCAATGCACAAAGACATATATGTAGTATTTTGAATTTTTCTTGAATTGTGACTCAATACAAGATAGTTTAAGCTCCCCCTAAACAAAATTCTTGGCTTTGCCCCTAGTAAGACTTTATGGTCAAGAGATACTAAAGAATGAGTGCTTTCGGTATCATTGATTAAAATTGATAAAGATGGGAAGATTAAAGAGAATGTGAATTATAGGATAAGAGAAGAGTAGATGAAGTGGATAAGGGCGTCAAGAGTATTGTGTAATCGAAGAATACCTATTAATTTAAAGGAAAAATCTTATGAGAGTATTATATGACCAGCTGTGCTTTTTGGTATTGAGTGTTATCTATTAAGAAACAACATGTTTATAAAATGAGTGTAGTCTAAATGAGAATGTTAAAGTGAATAAGTGGAAATATAGGATTTGAAATGAAGGAATCCCCTTAAAGATAAGGGTGACCATTATTGATGAACAAAGTGGGGGAGTTGATGGATTGATAATGTGTAGAGGAGATTAAAACATCAATGCGGAAAAGTGCGTTGATTCAAGTTGTGAGAATGAAAAATAGGTAGAGGCAGACCTAAAAACCATTACTAGTTGTAAAAAGGACATGTCTATTAAGGAGATGATGGAGAGTTTGATTTTGGATAGGATAGAACAGAGGAAAAGAATATAAGTGGCTAACCTTGATTAGTTTGTTGAGGATCCATAGCTGGCCTTAGAGTTTTGGGAAGAAGGTTTGGTTGTTGTTTTTTGTTGCTACTTAGTTAAAAAGCTACTTCTATAGCCACTCTTGTTCTTTTCCTGAGGACAATGAAAGAAATTCATTTAGGTGGACATGATGATAGTAACTTTCTCCAATTGAAAATATAGTCAGAATCAAGTATGTAGGATTGGATTTGTTGGATTTGCTGGAGAAGATGGAGAAGAAGTTGGCTAGTTGGAAGCGTCTATATTTGTCTAAGGGTGGTACGCTTACTCTCTTGAAGAGTACCCTCTCTAGTCTTCCCACATACTATCTATCCTTATTTACCATCCCTGTGGCTGTGGCTGACAGATTGGAGCGCATTCAGAGGAAATTCTTGTGGGGGTCTTCGGAGGAGTGTTTTAAACATTCTTTGGTGGCTTGGGAGAAGGTGTGTTCACCTCTAGAGATGGGTGGTTTGGGGGTTAGGAAGTTAGGTCACTTCAACAAAGCTCTATTAGGGAAATGGTTATGGAGGTTTGGCCAAGAAGGAACTAGTCTTTGGCGGAGGGTTATTGCCACCAAATATGGCGAGGATCAAGGGGGGTGGAATGCTAAAGATTGTAGAAGGGCGCATGGGTGTGGCCTTTGGCGTGGTATTAATGTTGGTTAGGAGAGGTTTAACAAACACCTAGCTTTTGTGGTGGGTGATGGTTCCCGTATTCGTTTTTGGCATGATAGGTGGGTTGGGGATTTCTCTCTTAAAATGCTCTATCCCCAGTTATTTGTGTGTTCCAGTGATAAGGAAGCCTATATTTCTGACTTGTTGGAGCATCAGGAGGATGGGAGTAGTAGTTGTTGGAATGTGAGATTTTATAGGAATTTTCATGAGAGGGAATTTGAGGCTACCTTCTCCTTCCTAGAACTCATTCAGTCTTGGATCCCTCGTGGTTTTGGGTGGGATATACCCCATTGGTGCCTTAATAAGAATGGTAAGTTTGATACTCGGTCCTATTATCATAAGATCAGGGGTACAGCTCCTTCTGTCTTCCCTTGGAAGGGGATTTGGAAAGTCAAGGTGCCTAAGAGGGTGGCTTTCTTCTTGTGGACCGCAGTACATGGCCGGATCCTTACCTTGGATAATATCCGAGGCCTCCCTTTGGCGAATAGATGCTGTATGTGCTGCTGTTCTGCGGAATCTGTGGACCATCTTCTCATTCACTGTTTGGTAGCTTATGCTTTGTGGGTGCAATTGTTACAAGCTTTTGGGATTCAATGGGTCATGCCTGGTGCTGTGGTGAGTTTGGTGTCTTGTTGGAATAATTGGTTGGGAAAATATGCTACGGACGTATGGAATTTGGTTCCTGGTTGTTTGATGTGGGTTGTTTGGTTGGAAAGAAACCGACGCTCTTTTGAGAATCTGGAGAAAACGTTTGATCAGTTACAAGAGCTTAGCAGAAATACTCTTTTTGAATGGGCTAAGTGCGGGGGTTATTCAAACTGTTTTTCTGCTTTGGAGTTCTTTTCTACCCTTAGTAGTGCCACTTAAGTTGCTTCTTTTTTTTTGTTTTCAGTTGTTTTTGTTTGCTGTTTTTTTGTGTTCACCATCATGAACACCTGTAATGGCTGTTTGCGTTTTTCTTGTTGAATAAAAGTCTTATTACTTATCAAAAAAAAAAAAAAGGATTGGATTTGATTGAGTTCTCTTTGGTAATGTTAGCAATAACAAGGTGATCGCTGTTGTATCTAGGGGACAATGAAAATCCTTTTTGGGCGTAAAAAAATACTTGTTAACTTTTAGTTCTGTTGTACTCTGCTATGTTTGAGTTGTTTATGATTGCATTTGTGAGGGGCAGAGTTGATTCGTATTTTTTCATTGTATAGTTTATGTGGGGAGCTGTTCACTTATTTTTTATTCAAATAAATATATTCACCAACCAAAAAAGGTCTTCTTTTACCCCTCAACATTGTTGTTGTTTGGTGCACATATAGTTCTAAATTTCTAATTTTTATTAGAACTTTTGATTCATGGTAGGTAGGTTGCTCATTTAAAAAGTCTTACTTATACTCACTTCTCAAAAGGATTGTTATTTCTGAAAAGTTTTTATTTTTTATTTTTTATTGAAGAACTTTAATTTTGAATGCCTGCACTTTTGGAGCTTTGATCTAAGTAACAATTTTCCTGAAGCCTTTTGTTGTCTTAATCAGCTCTTGGTAGTTTGTTACTAGTTTCACAGATCTAACTTTTTTGGAACTATAAAATTCCTTTTCCCCTGAATAACTATATATTTGTTTTCAAATTGTTCTTCCTGTTCTTCCATTCTATTATTCTTCATTACTACTGCTGAGGGGAATAGTGGTGGACTTCATGAACATTTTGTATTTATAAATACAATTGTTTTGACAAGAGATTCCAAAAGTTCTTCCATTAATTAATGCTCAATAGTTTGTTAGCAATGAAATATTATGCATGTATGTCATCATATACATGTATATTGAAAGCCTTTCTTGGAAGGACCCTTTTTCTTGAAATTACTAAGCACGCAATATCCTTACTTCTTGTTGCTCATGATGTTCTTTTATTTTGTTCTTGATGCTATCATTGAGTTTTGATGAAATTCTATTCTTTTATTAGTAAAAAAAAATGCATCAGGTATTAAGATTCTTTATTGTTGACTAAAATCCCCAAAATTACAAATAACTTATAGATAGAACTTTTCAGTACTGCTCAGGAGTTTTGGATTTTATACCGGCTGAATATTGTCTGGTTCTAGGTGACCTTTTTGGAACAGGACTGAGATGGTATATAAATGGGAGGAAGATAAGGTTGCATAATTGTAATTCTATGGGATTTATCCTTCAGAAATCAGGACTTGAAATAGATGAACAACTTGCTTTTTTTTTGATAAGTAATAAGATTCATTGAAATCAAAAAGAGAGGTACACCGAAGTACACAGGGAGTATACAGAGGCGAACAAATCAAAAACGAACAACTTGCTTTTTTTTTGATAAGTAATAAGATTCATTGCAATTTACATTCTTGCATATATGCTTCAATCCAGAGAACCTGGTTAAGGGATTCTGTGAGTTGGTGGGATCTTAATGCAAGCAAGAGGCACAAATATAAATTTTCCCCTTTTTAAAAAAAAATATATAGATTTACAAAATTTTTGGACTTTCATTTATGTGAATATTCTTTTGCCTCTCTTAAGTCTTACATTACTTTTTACTTGCCCCAGGAATTTCGCTTAAGACTCAAGAACTGTATGTCATAGTGTTTCTCACTCGGTACCTAGACTTGTTCACAAGGTATAACTCTCTCTATAAAATTGCGATGAAGCTAGTCTTTGTTGGAACTTCTATTGGTATTGTTTGGTATATGAGGTACCACAAAGTAGTGAAGCAAACATACAGCAAGGATGAAGATACCTTTAGACATTACTTTCTTGTACTCCCATGCTTTGTGCTGGCTCTTTTTGTCCACCTTGATTTTACTGTAGTTGAGGTAAGGAAAATTTTGTCTTTATTTTTTTGGTTTTTTTTTCTTAGATTTATTTATTTTTTGATGAAGAAACTTACCTAAAGAGGATCATAGATCAACTATTATTTGATAACATATTTTAAAAAAAAAAAGGATATGCCCAGTGCACAAAACTCCCACTTTCTCGTAGAGTCTGAGAGAGAGTGTGGTAGACAACCTTACCTCCAATTTCTTAGAGAGGCTGATTCCTGGACTCAAGCCTGTGATTTGTTGCTTTGATAGCATATGCTACAAATAATTGTTAAGACTTGTCAACCTTTGAACTAAGGTCAAACATGGTGCTTTAACCCACAACTTGGGTCTGACCTTTCTTTGTTATTTGAAATATGACATTTTAGTGTTATTGTTCTTCTTTCAGCAACTAGCAACTAAATATTTGCTTTTCAATTATAGAGGCCACATTTGAATATTAGAGGATTAGTATGTTTAAAATGTGTTGAAAATACTGCCTTACCAGACCACATTCACAGAAATGATTTAAGTTTGGGAAAGACATCCATCAGGAAAATTGTATTATGCAGTTAGCCAAAGTGTTTCTCCAGATATGGGAATCATCAAATTAGTTTCGTTCTAGCACTCCTACTTGGTTTAAAAGAAAAAGAAGACATATACATGGTTAAATTTTCTAGACAGAATGCAACAAATAACTATTGAGGCCCTGCCATGAAAATTTGATGAGAGCACAAGTGCAATTATGTAGATTGAGTCAATATTTTTTAAAAAGTTAGACTGACCCACAGAACTTATAATAATGTTTTTTCTTGAATATACGGAAAATGAGATGACTGCAAAGGAACATATGGAACTCAAAAAGAGGGACAAATCTAGGCTGATAGCATTTTAACCAAATAACAAATTTCACTCCACACTGTGAAGCACAAATTTTAATCAATACCCCAAAGAAATTTCTCTCCCTTTTTTCTTCTTTAGGAGAAGTTGGTAGCTTTTTACAAAATTTTTGTATAAAATAGCTCCAATATGTCCCTTATTGGGATAGAGAGATCTCTTATGTAACACTATTTATTGGGATGAAAGATGGCTTCCTTTTTCCTTCAACAGTTTCTTACACAACTCTGTGGTCAGAGTGGTAGAACATTAAAGTTTAAACAGAATAAGGCACTAGGCAGGACAAGTAATGTACCTAAATAAGCACAAGTAAGGCATTAAAGTTCATCTGGTTTTAAAAAATATAGTCACCCCCGTATCATATAATTAAAGTATAAGTAGGCTCTAGTTCTAACCTTATCATCATAAAAATGATACCTAACCTGGTGGCATTGTTTGGATACATATAAAGGGGAAATGATTATAAACTCCAAAAAAAAAAAAAACGTGTATAAATATTCAGTTCACAAAATATTGTCAAATGAAGCAAGTTCCATGAGTTACCATAAAGAATGTCACAATTTCAAGGTAACGGCTGTGCTGTTTGCTCTTGTAAGAGGCTTAAACCATCTCATGCAACAACATCAAGGGAGGAAAGATACTTTTCAATCATATGGGTTTGGTTTATTATTCTTAGTATTATTAGTAATTACACCTGCACCTGGTGGGTCTTGACCAACAATCTCAACTTCTACCTTGCTCTTACAAGAGAAAGAAGTGACGTTGAGCTAGAGCTCATTGGCTCATATGGGTTTTGTTTTAAGAAAAATTTTCTTCAACCTAATTATTATTGAGAAATGTACTAGTCAGGGGCTGCAGCCACAACCAATTATATAGCTTATGAATGTGTTTTGTCTTTTCTTTCTTGCTTCAGAAATATTTGATTGACCTACAAATTGTTTTTTTTTTTTGGATAAGTAAATGACATTAAAACTATATAACAAGCACACATCTTTCATGTTGTTACTAATCATTTATGGTATTTCTACTTTGTTTAATCTATTCTGGTTCTTAATTAAATGAATCTATTAGATTTTATTACCTTCTCTGTAAATTGAATATAATTTCTGATGGAAACTTGACTTAATTTGGAGGTTCTGTGGTCATTTTCGCTATACCTTGAAGCTGTAGCAATCTTACCGCAATTGGTATTACTACAAAGGTCAAGGAACATTGACACCTTAACGGGGGACTACGTATTTCTTCTTGGGTATGCCACCTTTATTATTTCGTAGAAGCTGGGCTACATTCTTTCTGTCCTATTGACCTTGCTGCTTTGATTGAATTTAGTTTAATCAAATATCATATTGTTCTGCTTTGGATTAATTATTGTCATTCTACATACACTGACTTTTTCTTTTTTGTGGATTGTTTATGTTTTATATTGTTAGACAGTATCACTCCAACTTTAGTGTGTGTCTACCCAAATGCTTGTGCATAAACACACAGATAACCTTATTATTTTCATGATGTAAGTAATAGGTAGTTTTGTTAGGTTTAATTACCTGGTTAGTAGGCTATGAAGTTCCTGGAAAAAATATATTTTTGTGATATTATCTGTTTAGACTGCAATAGTAACCCTTGAAAATACTATTATGATATACATTAGGGTTTGTAATTTCAGCATTTACATCTCTCAATCAGGATTGTGAGATAATGATGTAAAAAAATCAGCTCCAGTTAAAAGAAATATGTTTGTGATGTTGTCTTATTGGAATAATGTTTCTCTTTGATATTTCTATCAGAATTATAATTTTAAAGGGAAAAGTTGAAAGGCAGAGTTCCTGGCAGAAAATGGGATGAAGAGATTGTTGGGCATGGGGATCATTCTGAACAGGAAAATGATAGAAAAATGAGGATTTTGAGGTTTGGTTTGTCACACAATGGTGAATAAAGTAAATTTTCTGGTGAGATTTAATAATTGACAGTAGTTTGGGATTTTTTTATGGCACTTGGATGGAGCTTTAGAAATTTGATAAGTTCAGTGCACTAGTAAAATTGAGAAAGTATATTTAATTTAAGATCTCTCTCTCTCTCTTGTTTGGTGCACTAGGCTGGGGTTTAACCCAATATCTTTCCCTGTCCTACTCTTCTACCTGAGAAGCCAAGTCCTAATCACCTGATGAAAAGGTTTCTAATGAATGACAAAATAATTATCCCCTTTAGGACTCAAGGGATTTTAGGCAAAGTGCAAAAGATATTTTTGATTGGAACACCTCTAAATTTTCATGGTGGTGACTAGATGGACCCATGTTGATTTTGCACAAGTTTATGGAAATCAAATGAATGTTATGGCACAATCATTCTGGGGGAAGTTGCAGTACTCTTTGTGGTTATGTCAATATTTCAGGGCATTGTAAGATTATTCCTCAAATCATTATTTTAATGATGTTTATAGTGTCTTCAATTTCATGAATAATTAGTGTAGTATATTTGTATTTCTGCTATTGTGGTGGCTGGAGAACTCAGTTGAGTCATTTGGGTTGACATAGTTATGTTCTTTGTCAATAGTGGAGTCAGAGGGGGTGGTCACCATGCTGTTGAGGATGTGGATTATCACGGTTAGAATGACTGGGGAAGCAGCAGTGTTGGTGCTATTATATAGAGAGATATATGATGGTTGTGTTGGTTTTATTGGGAAACTAGTGGTGGAGGTGATGGTGGTCAGTCTCTAGAAGTATTACTGGTCTTCATGTTAGTATGGTCCCCATAGTGCTGCTCTTTTGGTTGTTTGATGATGGTGAAGAAGATTTCTGGTGGTATTATTTTGGGGATTGAAACTGGTATCATGAATGGTTAGAAAATGACACTTGAAATTTATATTGGGACAAAAATGATTATGCTTTTAGCTATAAGTCCCTGGCCATTATCTCAAGCATCTAAATAGCTGTTAGTATGTAGATTACCTTTATCTGCTAGAACCTAATAACACATACAAGAAACATCTTTAATTTTAGTCTTCTTTGCTAACGGCTATGGAAAATAAGGACTTTCTCTACTAGTGCTGCTATTCCAATGCTTTTTAGTCTATGGAAGATTGATTCACTAGTTTCTTGCATACACAACATGTTCTGATGGAGTCAGAGTTGCATGCACCCCCAAGCATGCTATTTGTGGTCATAACCATAATTCATAACTTTTTTTATTCGGGTGAAAGAGCCTTACAGAACTCTATTTTCTTAACTTCCATAGTGTGGCAAAATAAATATTCCACTTAGCTACATGGCTGTTGTTTGAGGAATACAACTTTGAATGATCTGTTATGTACTTCAAATTTTTTTTTTAGGAAATAGAGAAGGCTATTAAATTCATTTTGAGAATCTCAATGTGGTAAAGATTACATTGTCCTCATATGCCTTGATTTCACTCCCATGATGTTGATCAACCATTTCTATAGAAAGTAAATTAATTTGTTGCATCTGACTTGGCATTTCCAAAGTATTTGGTAGCATAGTACAGTTGTACCGAATTAATAAATTTATTTTGCTTGGTTTCTGAACACTTTTGCATAGTGATTTCAATAATTGAATTGGTCCAAACTTAATATGTTGTATGCGAATATTTAGTTTTTTGAAAGATGGAGGGACCACTAAATAAATGAAGCTATATGACTTTTGGCCAAACTTTTATGTCACATATTAACTGAATTATCTTGGATTTGAAAGTAGTAAATATGGCTTGCTTTATGTTTGATTGCCATGCATATGGTTTTGTTTGGTGATATTTTCTGTCCCATAATCTTGCAGTGTTTACCGAGTTTTATATCTCCTCAATTGGGTTTACCGCTTCTTTATGGAGATTCACCAAATACGCTGGATTCGTAAGTTTGGCTTTGCTTGCATTTTAATTGTAGTCCAGCTCATTTTATAGTAATGTTTTATTAATGAGCTCTTGTCAAATGCTAAACACAGCTTGGGTTTCGGGCTTGATTCAGACAGCTCTTTATGCTGACTTTTTCTACTACTATATCAAGAGGTACTTTCCATTCCGATGCTGTTAAATAAGTTTGTGAACTCACTACTATTTCTTTTCCTCCCTGCTGGGAAATAAGTCGGTAACAGTTACATAGAAACAAACTTGGAAAAACTGGCTTATGTAGGTTGCTTTCTTACTAACTTATATGATTTGTGTTCAGCTGGAAGAACCGTGAGAAGCTTAAGCTTCCTGCTTGAAGTTGATCTTTCTTGGCCTATTGAGAGAATTTTACTGACAGAAGAATAAAGTTACCTCAGGGTGTTAACTTACAGGCTTTCATTTCTTTCTTTTTTTGCTTTTTGATGGATAATTTCTTGTTTTTGGACAGCTTTTATACTTGCTACAAAAATGTTCTTTGAAGTTTGAACTAGAGAAAAATGACAAGAATCACCATAGTTGAATTCCTGTCCTGGTTACACCAATGATAATAATAATAATAAAACTGTACTAGTTAATGGATGGTGTAATTTGCAAACTGCTGCTACTAGCACTGCTGACTTGGTAGAATTCTGCTTTTGCAGCCTGTAAGCATATCTTGTCCCATCATCTCTGCAAGGTGAAATTATTTAGTGCATTGGTATATTACGCTTTCCTCTCATCTAAAGTCTCACCTGTAGATTCCGCACATGAGCCACACCCCTATTTGTGAGCGAGGCAATGAGGCATATTACACTATTACACTGAGTGTACAGAATAATCTTTCCTTGAAAGGTGCCTCTTAACATGAGATTTTGAAAGGACAAATCTTGTATGGGCACTGACTAGATTCATCTTTTGAAAATCCCAATTGTGAAGGTCATATAGATAATGGGCCTATGCCTTTAAAGTTTTAAAGGGCTGTGATTCTGTGGGCTATTTGGATGGATTCCGATCCTTAGTACTTTTTTTTTTTAATAAATAGTTGAAAGTGAGGAAATTTAAACTTTGGATATTTCCGTTAAAAACACCTGAATGTGTCAATTAATTGAACTATATGGCTGTTAGCATTTGACCCTTATTGGAATCGTGTGATGGGTTTGGACTCTTTTCATGTAAGAATAGTCCACCCTTCACATGCATCTAATTTTATGTCTAACTAGTTGCAAACCCACTCTATTAGTGGGAAAATATAATATAACTATTTTATAAGAATAAAATGTAAAATTTGTAGGTCAAATAGTGAATATATTATTTAAAAGTATTTTCTATTTTTATAAGTTTTATGTATTGGAACATGTAATGTATTTTGCATTCGACAATAATACGTAGTGACACACACACACACACACACACACACACACACACATATATGTATATATATGTATGTATGTATTTAATAAAAAGATTTAAATTACGTAATTATAATATTGTTTTATATAAATGAAGAAGATGTTATTAAAATGATTTATATATATATGTATGTGTATATATATATATATATATGTATGCATATGTATATGTATACCATAATCAGTTAATTGATTTGAACATATACAAAAATATGGGAAAAAAATGTAACAATAAGTTTAAATTATTATATAAGTTTAAAATTGTAGAATTTTTTTTTCCCAAATATAAGTATATAATGTCTATATTATTGAAACTTGAATTTAAAGGTAATCTTTTGGATACTTATCATATTTATTGTTTGTTTAGGCTCTACATCTCTAATTTCTAATGTCTATTTTGTTTGTATTTTTAGCAAAAAACTAAAGAGTTTAACCTAAATTGAATAAAATTTCATACTTTTTAACCCAAAAATTAAGGGAAAAAAAAAAAAAGAATAAATTTTGAGCTCAAAATTGAAAAGGCAATCTACAAAAAAGAATTAATATAAGGCTCAATTAGCCCAAAATGGACCGAAACGGACAGAGTGGACCAAAATGGACTGAATTGAACCAAATTGAACTGAAATACTGATGTGGACCAAATAGACCTAATTGGATTGAATGGACCGAATTGGAACAAAATACTATATTGATGTGGCTCAAAAAGATCTTTTAAATAATGCATCTTATGAATGTTTTCATTTAAATTTTTAATAGTAAAAAAGAACATTTATACGATATACTAACTAAAAAAATTTACAAAGTGACATGATTGGTTAGTTTCACATCAACAACACAATAAATAAATTCTTTATTATTTTTTAGTGATACTATATATAGTTAGTGCAAATTTTACTACACATATTTAAGACTTACAAATCTATATAATATCTAATAGTTAAAATGTAGCATTTATAGTAATCTAACATTTTCTTTATAGTTGTCAAACTTAGAAGGGAAAAAGAACAAGATGAAATATCAATAATTGAGAAGACCTTGATACCAAATATGATGGAACCTCCGTGTCTGGGAAGGGGAAATGGATAACTACTTCGATTCTTGAGAGATATAATTATAGCACCTGTTAGGGTCATAATTTTATATAATTGGCTAATCTTTTGATAAAATGCACTTTACTTGTAATTGGGTAGATTTAAGTTGGGTTTAATACATTAAGAAATATGTTGTTCAAGCATATCAAGTGTTCGTGTTAAAGACATGAAGTTTCATTAAATTTCGACAGATACTACTATCGAGACTAAATGAGAAGCTCAATCTATCTAGAATTATGATTTTCAATTTTCCAGATCTAAAATTCGGCCCTAGTTTGTTTAGGGTTTCTTTTCTCATAACCGTGACATATATAAGGTTTATTTTGGAAGCCGTCACACGTGGATATAGAGACAAAAATAAATTATTTTTCTCTGGGAGAAGTTACTGTGTTTGTACGCCATAGAGTTTTGTAACCAAGTGCTTCATAATCTTCATTGTTGATGGAGTGAAGAATTTGCAGCCAACAACATCTATTCAAGTTGCTGGCGTTAGTCACATATTCGGATCCGTGCAAAGGGTTAGTCATAGATTGAAGATACGTGCATAAAAAAAAAAGTAGGTTAGGGTTTTGTAACCAAGTGCTTCTTGATCTTCATTGTTGATGGAGTGAAGAACTTTGCAGTCAACAACATCTGTTCAAGTTGCTGGAGTTAGTCATGTATTGGGATCCATGCAAAGGGTTAGTCACAGATTGAAAATTTGTGTATCAAGGGAAAGAAGGCTACTACAAGATCAAGTTCAATTGGGTATTGGAGCAAAAGTTCAACTGTAAGTTGGTATTCTGGGATAGACTAAGGTAGTTGTAAGATTCTTTATACTTGTAACCACTTAATTGTTGATTAGTGGATTTTTAGGAGTGGTGACTTTAAAATCACCCGATAGGGTTTTTGCCTTGCGAGAGGTTTTCCATTTTGTCATCAAATCACCATGTTAATTTATTTTCTGTTGCATTTAGTTTAATTGGTGATTTGTTGATGTTTTCACAATTAGCATGTTATTTGTTAACGTATATAGTGTTGTGGGCTTTAGGCCCAAATTAGGTTACTTGTATAGCACACATATTTACTTGTACTGCACACATATGCCTCCTATATAAAGGCACCTATGTACATTCTTTTATGATGAAATACAATATACAATTACATTCAGTATTTCTAACATGGTATCAGAGCCACTGCTCTGACATTTTCTTAGCAGTCTTGTCTTTATTGGTGTGACTCCATTCTTATCATCGCTTCCGCCATCACAGCAGTTGCCGCAGCCTTTCGCTGTTGAACCTCCGACGTCTTCCAACCGTCGTCTTTGGATTCCGGACCTGCAGCCATCGTTGTTGAGGAGTCTTGCGCTACAAAGACCACTGCTTGTTGCATCACCGCCGCAATATTGCTCCGATAAAGTTTGTGAAGGTACCACCGAGATCGTCTTGCACCAATCTACACACTCGTGGAAGCCTCGAAGCCATCGGCGACTGCACGCGCCCCCACGCGCCACTCAAAGGTTCTGCATCGCAACGCACGCGCCCCACTGCATAGCTGGGTTCCTCCTCACGCGCCCCCACGCACTGACCCTACAGTGCCATGCGCCTTCACGCGCCGTGTCTGCTCACTCACGTGCGCCACGCGCCTCACGCGCGAATCTGCTCTTCCACATTAGCCCTAGCTGACGTCAGCGCCTTGTCATCTGCTGACGTCATCTCGCAGTCAGCCTGCTGACGTCATCTGTTGACTTTGACACCGTTGACCTTCATAGTTGACTTTGACCAGAGTTGACCCTTGACTTTTTTGCCAGAGTTGACTTTTGCAGTTCAAGTGCTCCTTACCCAGTTTTTTTTGTGTAGATTTTATTTTTGCAATCCATTTTTGCATATTTTGCTTCTAAATGAAGAATAAGGACAGGTATTCTTCTTATTGCAACAATCGTCGCTGCCATTCCATCAAACGTTTTTGCAAATTTTGCAAACGTTTTGGCCACAATATTGAGAGTTGCTATCATCGCAACAAATCAGCTGTTTCAATTTCTGCTACTACTGTTGCTAACACTGAGAGTGTCCAACCAATGGCTCCCGTCTCTGCGATCCACTTTCACCATTTCCAGAGATGACCTTATAAATATCATCGCCAATGTCATTTGTATGGTTGGTAATGCATCTTATTCCTCTTCTCTCTCAGTTTTATCTAGTATGTCTCCTACCTCTTGGCTTATAGATTCTGCTTGTTGCAATCATATGACACCTCACTCGTCTTTATTTTGTGAATTTAAACCTGCACCACACCCTCTTAATATTTGTACAGCAAATGGTTCCACAATGTCTGGTCATAATATAGGTTCCGTTTTGACCTCCAACCTCTCAGTTCCTGGGGGTCTTTAATATTCCTGACCTTTCTTACAATTTATTCTCTGTGGGACAATTAGCTGAGTTAGGTTATCGCATTACCTTTGATTACTCTGGGTGCATTGTGCAGGATCTTAGGACGGGACAGGAGCTTGGGACCGGTCCTAGAGTTTGGCGTATGTTTCCCGTGGACAACCTTCGTCTTCCACTTGTTACTCCTGTTTCTATTGCTGCAGCTGCTGCAGTTTCTTCCACTCCTTCCCTTGCACTTTGGCATGCTCGACTTGGTCACGCATCTTCCTCTCGAGTACAACAATTGGCTTCTAGAGGTTTGTTAGGTTCAGTGTCTACAGAAAACTTTGATTGTGTTTCATGTCAGTTAGGAAAACAACCAGCTTTGCCTTTCAATACTAATGAATCCATATCCACTGATATCTTTGACCTTATTCATTTTGATGTTTGGGAGCTTTCCTCTGTCTCTAGTATTGGTGGGTCTAGATATTTTGTTGTCTTTGTTGATGATTACTCTCGCTATAGCTGGATTTTTAATATGAAACATCGTTCTGAATTATTGGAAGTATATTCTAATTTTGCAAAAATGGTTGAAACTCAGTTTTCAAGACGCATCAAAATTTTTCGATTTGATAATGCTCTTGAATATACTCAATATGCTTTCCAAGCTATTTTGCATTCCTACGGCACTGTTCATCAACTAACTTGTCCAGGTATCTCTCAGCAAAATGGTAGAGCCGAACGAAAACTTCGTCATATTCTTGACACTGTTCGTGCTCTCCTTCTCTCTGCTAAAGTTCCTGCTCCTTTTTGGAGTGAAGCTGCTCTTCATGCTGTTTATACTATTAATCGCATTCCGAGTCCTGTTATCCAAAATCAAACTCCATATGAGCGCCTTTTTGGGTCACATCCAGACTATCACCACCTTCGCTCCTTCGGTTCTACTTGTTTCGTTCTTCTTCAGCCACATGAGCATAACAAACTTGAGCCTCGGTTAAGGCTTTGTTGTTTTCTTGGCTATGGCGAAACTCAAAAGGGGTATAAGTGTTATGATCCTGTCTCTCATCGTCTTCGTATCTCCTGTAATGTTGTTTTTTTGGGAACATCGCCTTTTTGTCGAGCTCTCTCATTTCAGTGTTTCCTTGTCTTCCTCTTCTGTCTTAGATCTTTTTCCAGATGAGGCACATATTCCTTCTGTAGCTGCTCCTGATTCTGTTGCTGTAGACTTCTCTGTCTAACCACCAGATATCATTGATCCCTTTCCTAGTTCACCCTTTAATGAACAGGTGGAAGATGAACAAGTTGAAGACGAGCTACCTAACCCCAATCCTGAGCTTGGGTCTCCTGCTCCTACTCCTACTCCGCCTGAAGATCTTGCACAAGACATTCCACCTCGTCACTCATCTAGGGTAAGATCTATTCCTGCACATTTACTTGACTATCATTGTTACACTGCTCTTGCTACATTACACGAGCCTCACACCTATCGTGAGGCTTCCACTGACCCTTTATGGCAGATTGCAATGAAAGAGGAACTTGATGCATTATCTAAAAACCATACTTGGGATTTGGTGACACTTCCTCTTGGGAAATCTATGGTTGGTTGTAAGTGGATCTACAAGATTAAGACTCGCTCTGATGGGTCCATTGAGCGCTACAAAGCTCGTCTTGTTGCAAAAGGTTTTACACAAGAGTATGGGATTGATTATGAAGAGACCTTTACTCCGGTTGCTCGTATCTCATCTGTTTGTGCCCTCTTAGCTGTTGCTGCTGCTAGGAAATGGGACCTTTTTCAGATGGATGTCAAAAATGCATTCCTTAATGGGGATTTAAGTGAAAAAGTGTACATGCAACCTCCTCCTGGTCTCTCTGTTGACTCAAACAAGGTTTGTCACCTTCGACGTGCACTTTATGGCCTTAAACAAGCTCCACGAGCTTGGTTTGCCAAATTCAGCTCTACCATCTCTCACTTGGGTTACATGACTAGTCACTATGATTTTGCCTTATTTCTTCGTCGCACTAACAAAGGCACTATTTTACTTCTCTTATATGTGGATGATATGATCATAACTGGTGATGACCTCAGTGGCATTCAAGAACTTAAGGCTTTTCTCAGTCAGCAGTTTGAGATGAAAGATCTTGGACATCTCAGCTACTTCTTGGGTCTTGAAATTACTCATTCTACAGATGGACTTTATATTACTCAAGCCAAGTATGCCTCTGAACTCTTGTCTCGCGCTGGACTCACTGATAGCAAGACTGTTGACACTCCAGTTGAGCTTAATGCGCATCTGACTCCCTTAGGGGGGAAATCATTGTCTAATCCCTCTCTTTACAGACGCTTGGTTGGCAGCTTGGTTTATCTCACTGTCACTCGTCCAGATATTTCCTATGCTGTTCACCAGGTGAGCCAGTATCTGTCTGCTCCACGATCGACTCACTATGCTGCTGTTCTGCGCATTCTTCGATACCTAAAGGGCACTCTCTTCCATGGTCTTTTCTACTCTGCTCAGTCTCCTCTTACTCTTTGTGCATTTTCTGATGCTGATTGGGCAGGAGACCCCACTGATCGCAGGTCCACCACTGGTTATTGCTTCTTTCTTGGTTCTTCTCTGATTTCTTGGCGAAGCAAGAAACAAACTCATGTGGCCCGCTCTAGTACTGAAGCAGAATATCGTGCCCTTGCTGATACCACATCTGAGCTCCTTTGACTACGATGGCTTCTTAAAGACTTAGGTGTGTCTATATCCTCTGCTACTCCTCTTTATTGTGATAACCAGAGTGCTATTCATATTGCCCATAATGATGTTTTCCATGAACGGACTAAACACATCGAGATCGATTGTCATTTTATCCGTTTTCATCTTGTTCATGGTGCTCTCAAGCTGATTTCAGTCTCCTCTAAAGATCAACGTGCAGATATCTTCACCAAGTCACATCCTAAGGGACGCTTTCGTACTTTGGTTGACAACCTCAAGTTGGTCTCACATCCACCTTGAGTTTGAGGGGGGCTGTTAATGTATATAGTGTTGTGGGCTTTAGGCCCAAATTAGGTTACTTATATAGCACACATATTTACTTGTACTGCACACATATGCCTCCTATATAAAGGCACCTATGTACATTCTTTTATGATGAAATACAATATACAATATACAATTACATTCAGTATTTCTAACATTATTGAACTTAATCAATCAACTTAGATAATTGAATTAATTAACCGAGATCAAGCTATCTTAACCCAATAGTACCATAAATGGTTGCTTGCCACCATTCATTATGAGCATGCCGCGGTAAGGTTCCTTTTTCTGTATAAAATATATTCTTTTAACTAAAACTATCATCCTATTGTATTGGAAACTGTATGATATTTCAGAACTATCCGACTACGGATTTCTTAGCTGTTTTACACCATGCCTTCAAAATTATAAGTAATGTCATATATGATATATGGAATAGTAACAGTTATTTCTTTCATCATTTTGTCTCTCTCACACACAGAAACATAGCTGGCTAGGCATGTACGTAGTAGGCACACACATCAGTACACATACAGAACAAAAATGCACAGAGTCGTTACAAGTAAATACTGAATAGTTATGTTAGTTAGTTATAATGGCCCTTGTTATGAACATCAACAATGAATCAATGATAGTGTTTCCTTTGTGAACATATAGTGTTGGTCCAACAAACTTGCCATTAACTGATGTTCTTTTGTGCTGCACAGTCTCGTACATGGAGCTTCTTATACCTACGTACAATCAAAAGTTTACACACATTTTCGACAACTCATAAGTCATTACCAAGCATGCATGTTTTTATATTAATAGTTGCACAACTACAAGCGTACGTACGTACATGTAACTTTATTCATAACATAAAGAATTAATCAATAAATTAATGAATAACATGATCCTCATAGATGCTTGGTAATGAACCATATATATATATATATATATATGTATGTATATATGGTTATAGGCCCATCATTGGTAGGCCCTTGGGCTATAGGTCTGATACCAATTCTCTGATGGGCCCTGAACTGGTTAGTTCTCGAGGTTCGAACTTGCTCGGGGTTTGCTCTGGGTGTATCTTGGTAATGCCTTGGGGGATATTGCCGCTGAGCAACATCCGGTGTCTGTAGCGAGTCCCAAAGGCTAAAATCCCCATTTCCAAAGTGGGGCCCATGTCTGTCAGGAATAATCTTGAAGGGCCTAACTTGCACAAAAAATACTAAAAGCAATCATTGCTGATCTACTAAGGAAGGATATAAGTAGGGAAAGAGAGGGAGGAAGAGGGGTTAGACACGAGAGGGTAAGGAACAAGAAAGCTACAAACCGAGAGAGAGAGAAACTGAGAACAAACAACCCTAGGTAGAAGGAGGATATCCGAATCACAAATACTAACTTTGGTTTGAAGGAACTTCCCATTGTAGGATATCCATACACCCACTACAACGAATAAATTGTGAGCCCAATAAGGAGTTAGCACATTAACCAAAATTTTGGCACACACAATTTTATATATATATATATAGAGAGAGAGAGAGAGAGAGAGAGAGAGAGAGAGAGAGAGAGTATATCAGTAAAACAAGATATGCTCAGATTGATTTATAAATAAAATAGATAAGTGCAAAAGCGTATAAAATTAAGGATTAAGTAAAACTTCTCGCTGATGCACGAAACTAAATTTGCTGTTCTTAAGAAGCGATTTTGCCGTCACTGGAATGAATTCGTTGGTGCAAATGGCTCGAACGTTTGCTCTCCAGAATGCAACAACAACTCTGTTAAGAGCATTCTCATCAGCTCTCTTATAAAAAATGCTATTTTACAACACCAAAAACCTACTTTATCATTTTAACACACCATTTTACAACATGTCATTTATCAGATATTCTATACTTCAATTCTATATATTAAAATAATATATCCAACCCATTAAATAATATTAAACAAATTTCATCACATTAAACTACAATCACAGTCATCCTCCACAAACCACCAACGGCAACGGCAACGGCAAATCAACCTCCACAAATCACAATCACTGGATCTCCATAAAAATTCCAAATCCAAAAACCTCAACAAAAAAGAAAAGAAAAAGAAAAAGAAAATCAAAATCTTCAACAAACCTCGCCGGCGCACTACAGCCACAAACACCGCCGCCCATACAGCCGCCCAAAACTCAACCAACCACTGCCACAACCACGACACCACCACCAGCCCAAAATCCCAACCCAACCGACCAATCAATAACCCAAAACCCACACATAGAAACCCATCCCAAATCAAAGAACCCCAACGCGTCGAAGGTGGGAGATCCATCAAACCCAGCTCTTGTGACTCCAAGCATAAGTGAGGAGTCGCGGACGGAGAAGGCCTGCATGAGCGTGAGGAGGAATCGCTGGGCGGCGTCGCGGACGAGCTGTTTGGCATCACTAAGGCGGAGATGGAGCTTGAAATGGAGCTTGAAATGGTGTTGAAGTGGAGCTTGAAATGGTCGCCGGAGAGCACGGAGAGCACGGCGGAGAGCAATCGTCGAGGAATCGCTGGGCGGTGTTGAAGTGGAGCTTGAAATGGTCGCCGGAGAGCACGGTGGCAGAGTCCAGAGCTTGGAGCGCACCTTGGGAGACTCTGAAGTTGTTGTCTCAGGAGGAGAGATGCGCTGGGAGGAAAGAGGAAACTGAATAAAATAAGCATAAAATAAAATAGCATTCATGTCCGTACGCTCTCAAATATGAGAGCGTACTGTAGCATGTCTCAAAATTTTGGCACATATAGCACACCTGATAATACTCTGTTTTTGGTGTTTGGTGTGTCAAATGTGTCAAATATTTGGCATTTGACACATTTGAGACACCTGATGAGGATGCTCTAATGTGTCCTCACAAACAGAGTTTCGAACTTGTCACAAATGACCAAGAGAAAGTTTTTGAGATAGAAACAAACAAGAAAAATATCAGTGTCGTTTCTCTTTTTTTTTTTTTTTTTTTTTTTTTTTTTTTTTTTTTTTTGGGAATCAATTATATATAGAAACAAGAACATGCACTTGGAATAAATGAGCTTACGGTGGTGAAAGACGAAATTGGAGGAATTTGTTTTTCAATCGGTGCCGCAAGTCAAAGTGTATTTTCTTAAAATAAGGAAAGATGCGGCATACTTGTTACTAAGGAAAGAAGTGATAAGTGTGGGATTGTTTGGGCTTTTTCCAACTAAAAGAATTAATGGGCTTAATTTTTAAAACATACCCAACAATACACACACATTGAAATTTGGAGAAAAAAATTGCAAATTCCATTAAAGAAAAGCTAAATTGGCTTGAATTGCAGCATTGAAATTTGAAGGAACATGTTTCATCTATATCAAAATGCTTGTGGCATATGCTTATCGTATTGATTAGGGATAGTAGTGAAATTTCTATTTGGGCCAATATATTGGACAAAGAATATGGGTTTGCATTTTCAAAATCTCTTAAATAAAATATGTGGTGTGTATATATATATATATATATATAGAGAGAGAGAGAGAGAGAGAGAGAGAGATAATCCAATCTTGATGAATCATACAAATATCTAGCCAATAATAACATTTGATTTATTTCTATGTACTGTCTAATCACACAGCTTTATTTAATTCCATATACAATGTATATCATATACTATGAGAAAAATAAATTACTTCTTCCACAACAATTTCATTATTTTCCTCCACATATTGTTGTGGAAGCAACAATGATTATCATGGTAATAATTCCACAAATTATAATTATAAACAATAATACTATAGACATACCGAACAAAGTAAGAGCATGTTGAAAACAAACAAATAAATGAATAGACTGGCCCAATTCATAAATGCTTATGTCTCCCCTATCATTTGATGTAACTACTCATGAGGAATGAACCAACATGGTATTTGAAGCTTGCAGCTAACTTCAACAGGGTGGCATGTCTGGTGGTGGTGGTAAAGTATGCGCTTTTTGACCTTTCCCATTTTTCACTACAAATGCCATGTCAATGCCCCATGTCATATGCCGATCAAAATGGCAGTGCAAAAACCAAACTCCTATCATCACAAAACTTAAACAACAACATCATCATCATTGTAGTATTAAGTGTGAGGGGCACAGTTTGCATCCGGAGCATTGGACAGAATACAAGACTGACACGTGGTCAAATATATATTGTAGCTAATACTCTAATGTATTGGACACAAGTTAAATCTTAATATCCTGAATACTTAACGGAATCCAAAATTGACAAGTGTTCAATTTTGAACATGTTCACATTTAGTGTTCCAATGCATTGGACACAAATTGAACCTTAAATGGGAGTTATTAAAAAAAAAAAAACAAAGAAGAAAATAGTTTTAGTAGTTTGACAAATCAGGATTGTTGGCTGTGAATTTAATGGCAGTCCAGCCATTTAGGGGAATAGCAATGGTGTTCATAAGAGGAAGGTCAACAAGATTATATCTCAATGGGTCCTTATCCTTGTCAAAGTTTCCAAGACCCATTCCAACCACATAGAAACTGTATCCATGAAGATGCATTGGATGATCATTCCCACCCACCAAAGTCGTGCCTTGAAAAACAAGTTCCACAGTCGTGTTATACTTTAGTATCTTAACCTTGGTCCTGTGTCTAGGTGTCTCTAGGTACAATGGCAAGTCCTCAGCAGTGAAATTAAATAAATATGGTGGGAAATCTTGAAAATTAGTCCCAAATACTCCATTGACATGACCATAATAAGCTTGTCATATATAGATGTATGGGTCCATAAAGCTTATGTTATTAACACTAGTGGCTAGTTGTGTCCCATTAGGCCCTGCACATGAATTGTTAGGACATGGGAACGTGTTGACTGAGATTACAAAAAATATATGTTTGGTTATGTTTATTGGGACACTGACTGGATGATTTTTATCGGCTAAGCTTTTGAGGCTACTTGTGAAACTAACTGAGGCATTGGTATTATTAAAGGAAGGAAGATTATTAGGTAGGGAAGGAGGTGAAGATGGTGTATAGTTTCCATTGTATTCGAGAATAGCAGTGGTGGTTGTGTTATCATAAGCAACACCAGGTGCAACAGAGTATGCTCTAGCAGCCATGTAATAGTGGTCAAATTTCTGGTTCACTTTCAGCAAAACATCGATGGTTTGGTCAGGGGATATTGTGACATAACTTGATTCCAATGGCTTGGTGTAACTACCATCTGTTCCCACAATAGTGACATTGTGTTTGGCAATGGCGAAAAAGAGAATATCCATCACAGTAGAGTTGATAAGGCGGAGGAGATAAGTCTTGCCATGATCAACCTTTAGCTTGAATGTGTCTGCAAGTAGTAAATCGCGCTAGTAGACTAACTCTTTAGCCAAAAAGAGAAAACAGAAGAAGAGAGTATATGAATACAACTTTTATACCATAATCTTTTTTACTACTTAAAAACGGTAACTGTGATCATGATATATGGAATAATATTAAGGTATATGTGAAAGTAATTGTTCACTATTCACAATTGACCATTTGTAACAAAAATTGTGATAAATAGTATAGTCCTAAAAAATTGATAAAAAAAAAGAGTATCATTTGATAAAAACTTAGTAACTTGACAATTGATTATTGCCTTTCTAAGAAGGATGATTTTTTTCTTTCTTTCTAATGGCTAAGACGATGACTTTATTATTCTAACCATCTTTAAGTATTACCGCCACTTGCATCTTATTGGGTTAAAGTTCACCTAGTCTTGGTACTACTGTTTGAACCATGACATTTACCAGTTGCAAGTAATTTCCTCAATAAGTCTAAGTATAGTATCAAATGTTATTATTTATCAATTTAAAATATATGGATCATAAATCAATGAGCCTTAATCCTTGAAAAAATTTAATCATTTTTCATAAAAAAGTTACTTACATTTAAATTAACTAAGTGGCACTAATACTAAGACGCCTTAATTTTGAGTAAAAAAAACTACTCAATGTAATAAACCCCTCACACATTACAAACATATATTAAATCAAATCCGTGCTATTTTTTGTTGTTGTTTTTTTTACTCTGAATGATCAACTACTCCATGCTTTAGGTGCTAAAAAAATTTACTAAGAAAAAACCATACTGGGGTTTAAACAATAATGGATAAGAAATATTATGATAAGTATTAGAAAATTGTTAAATAATTAAATTCATATTTTTCCTAACCATTTAAGTTTTTAAGTCAATTGATAATTTATCATTAGCAATCAAAACATGATTAAGAGTTTGTTTGGGAGTACTTTAGGCCAAGGCCAACATAACTTGACTTGAATCTTTTATTTTATAGATTTATAACTTTGAAATTAATTAAGCCATTTACTTAACCTCAGTGGCAGAGCCATGATTTTAGTTTAGGAGGGGCAATGTTACAAGATAAGATTGGAAAAAAAAATTATTCTAAAAAATATTTGTTTGCATCAATAAAAAGAAATAAATAAAGATATCAATTCATATTAAATAAAAATTAATTGAAGACATTAATCAGTGTATTTATTTACAATTCAAGAAATTAATCAATGTACTCAAAATAAACTGTGAGATTAACTTAATGAAAAAGTGTAATAAATATAACAATATATTTGAAAAGTTGTATAATGACTCATTGGACCATTGGCTATGGACCTATTGCTTTGAGTTGAAGTGGTGAGAAATTTAAACTTTGTTTGGTAGAAGATTATTTTAATAATAAAAAAGACTTAAGAAATATAGTGATATGAGAAAAATCAATTTCAATTATTGTGAAAGATAAGTGTAGTGAGTCAATTTTTATGTATCTATTATCTTACATACATAAAACATTTTTTATTTTTTAATAGATAACAGATAATAGTGTTTTTTTTATATGAAAATTTTCACTTCATTGTTAAATTAAAAATAATGGTACAATAAGTATATGAATTAGCAAGAATCATTTCAACATGGCCACATTCATCCCATTGCATGTTAATTTTGAACTAGTGACGCATGGTGTACTCCTTGATTACTTGCATTACAATACAAGTGTTGGACATATATTAGCTTAAACTATTCATTAACCTAAGAGGAATATCATCTAACAAAACCCCTCTCTAGTCCTCACCCTCACCTAATGAAAATTTGGCTGACTTAAAAAAAACACTGTTTTTGGGCCAAAAAAATGAGCATATCTTCTAACATGAAGGCAAATAGCACTACTTGGATAGCCACCAATGAATGTAAAATTTGTAAATCAACTAAAACCCTTCCTCTCTTATTCACTTAGATGTTGTGCTTATATTTTTGAAGGGGGACAAACTAATCTAACTATCCAATAGTAAAGGAGTTTTGCTGGAGGTCGGGGGAGCAGTTACACCCTCTCCCCCCCCCCCCCTTTGGCTCCGCCCCTGCTTAACCTTAATTATAATTTAGGTGAAGAGGTTTGGACCTAAGGACGAATTGATAGAGGTTCAAAAATCAAAATTCCGGTCATTATGCTTATTAATTCATGTATAAAAGGAAATAAAGTTAATCAAGAGCAAGCTTAAGCCTGTTTGAAAAACTAATAAACCAAACCCCATTAGAGCAAGCTTAAGCCTGTTTGAAAAACTAATAAACCAAACCCCATTATATGGTCCAGGTCTAGCTTGCTGGTAGTAAGACCATGCCTTAATAAAAACTAATCACCGTGTACATTTTAATGTTCAATCCCACTTGGACTAGGATATATACTGTCAAAAACATCGTTTCCTACATTTTTTTTCCTTGGAAGTTGGGACACTGTTTCTATGGGATTAGCAGTGTGTTTATCTTCTTACCGGTACTCTTCAATCTTCCTCCCTTTTCATTCTAATTAGTAACGTCAATCTTAGGAGCATTTGGTAGAAAATAAAGGATTATAAACATTCTATACATATAAAACTGTAGGAATATTCTTTGACCTGGTTTTGAGCACGGATAAAGAACACCTGGTTGTCCATTGATAGTGTAAGCATCAGAAACATTAGGGGCTCCTCCAGTATAAATAGTTTCATCATAAATTGCCAATATTTCTTGCTTCCACCACTCTCCTGCATAATCAAAGATTTCCAGTCATTTCAAAAATATTTTTCTGGTCAAATTGTGTAGCATTTTCTTTACTTTTAAGTTGCACATACAGCTTGACTCTTCAAATTTGAAAGACAAAAAAAAAAAAAGGTCACAATTATTGAGAAGGCTAATCTTATAATATCAAATATGATTGGAACCTCTGCATGAGGAAAAGGGAAAGGATATTTGGTTCCCTTATTGGGATGAATGATTATAACACCATGAACCGTTGCTTGCCACCGTAGGGTCCCAACTTCTGTGGAAAATATAATCTTTTGCCTAAACCTTTCACCTGGTTGTATGGGGCATTGTGTAATGTATTCAGGGCCATCTGATCAAGGATATCTCGGTTGTTTTACACCATGCCTATAAAATTGTAAATTAATATTATCATATACAATGCATAGTTAATTAGCAGTTCCTTACATATTTCGATTTTTTCTGTCAAAACAAAAGTGCACGGATCAGAATGATACCAATGAATAGTTATGTTAAAACTGCCCTGGTTATGGACATCAACAAAGATAGTATCTCCTTGGTGAACATGTAGTGCTGGTCCTGGAAACTGGCCATTTACTGTCAAGATGTTCTTTGTGCTGCACAGTCTCGTGTATGTGGAGTTTCTTTTACCTACAATCCAAAGTTTACACACATAGACGCTATAACTCATAACAAAGCATGTTTACATATTAATAGGTATACAACAACGTACATGCATGCAGTGTGAACGTACAGATATCTCTATTCATGTTGTAGAAAATCAAACAATTGCATTTCATGAAATGAATAGTGAAATTTTATCGTATTAGTTACTTACCACAAAAGTATGATGAACATAAGCTTGGCAGTTGGCAATGAATGGCACCGCCAATTAAGACTAGCCAACTCAAAAATTTTAGGTTCAACCACATTTTTTTTTTGGGAGCGGTGGGAGTGGGTGATGGAAACCTTTTTATTTTTCCTTTCAGTCTTGTAGTTTTTTAGTGAATTCCTTAGGTACCGTTTATATAGACATGAGGCTAACAGGAAACGTGATTAACTTTACTGGTGAAGGTGGCATGGGACCATTTAGATGCTTAACTAATTGTACACTTAACTTCAAAAATTTTAGGAGTACAACTAATTCTATACCCATTTTCACAACTATATTTGATATGACTTATTGTGAATGACGGGAAAAAAAATGATCGATCAATGTGAAAGTAATTAATAACAAGTTACAGTTTGCCATATGTATAAGATAGTTGTGAAAATAAGTATGAAATTGGTTATAATTTTAGAATAATGTTCAGAGAAGCAAACATCTTTTTAGTTTTAATTTATCAAATAGGATATGACTTATAACCGTCTTTTCTTCTCAATTGTTTTTTATTTTTTTTAGTTTAACTTGAGATAAGTTCTACATTAACATTTTAATAACAAATCATGAGTGATTAGTTGTTACTGTCACTAGAAAAAAAAAGGGAGAGAGAGGGGGTAAGCATGTTTGGCCTGGTTTATAAGTTGGTCTATTTGATTATTTGACTTATGTATAGATTTTTAAATTTTCTTTTATTTATATAAATAATTTTTAAAGTATTATAAACTAATAAACCTAATAACTTCATTCAAACACAAAATCATATTTAAAAAATTCAGTATTCATTTGCACGTATATACAATATGGAATTTGCTTGAATTAATTATTTTAAAAAAATGAGTTGATGAAGAAATAATTATGAGTACGTACTATAATTATGTGAGGTAAGAATTTTAGTTAATTTTCCTAAGGACTGAAATGCTAAACACAAAGGAAGCAATTTTGTTTTTGTTCAAAATGAAAATTAATGAATATATTCTTGTTTATCTGAAAAACAGATAGAACATTCCAAATGATTCACTTTTGATTTTTGAGTAACAAAACTTTTCCACGTTCCAAATGACTTCTAACTTTTGAGCAACATTTCATTAAGAGCATGACAATGTCAATCCATATAAAAAACATAGTTTTAAAGCTAGAAACAAAGTTATAATATTAATTAGTTTGCCAATTCTAAAATCAACTTGAAATTAAAGCAAGATATTTCTATTAAAAAAATTTCTTTTAGAAGAGGCGATAACATTAAAAAAAAAAAAAAAAAAAAAAAAAAAAAAAAAAAAAAAAAAAAAAAAAAACTCGTTGTGTTGTTGTCAACAGTATTATATATCTTTAACTTGATCTTGAAAAAAATGAAAATCTCATGGGAAAATGCAAGTCATCAACAACCTGAACCGTTACCCTATATATCATTGTTCAATTATTTTTGGGGCTAAGGACCTAGATAAATTGAAAACTAGAAAAATTTAAGTTATACAATAAATTAAAAGAAATGCTAAATTCACAACATTTTCATAATATTTTCACAATAAATTCTAAGTGACAGGTTGTTATTGTTAGGTAAAAAAGTAATCTCAGTAGTGTGTTCAAATTTAAATCGAATAGTGTTACCTTTAATTTATAAATATTATAATGGGTTATAAAATCAGGATGGGAAACTTAATTTCATAAAAATTAAGCACTAAATGGTGCTGCAAAACTATGATAAGGAGGCGGACTTAACAAAGATGGAGTTCAAGTGGGCTACATTTTGGGTGTAGGTGCATGATATACCAATCTGATTCAGGAATAAAAGAGTGGCTGAAAAAATTTGTGAAGCCATTGGAATAGTAAATGTGATGATTGATGAGAATGAGTATGAAGGGGATGGATTTATTAGAATCAAAGTCACCATTGATATTGAAAGTTCAAAAAGGGTATGTAATACCTTTGAACGTTTGGACCCCAAATACAAAAATACCAATTCAAGTTTTATATCAAACAATTAATGTACGGAACATGATAACAAGCTTATAACAGAATTGATAACTAATCTAAGCCAACTATAAACACATCCATAGCAGTAAATATAAGGCAAAGATAAAGGGAAGGAAGATGTAAACACACGGATAACACATGATGTGTTATCGAAGAGGAAACCTAAGCCCTCGGTGTAAAACCTCTCCGCCGCTCTCCAAGCGGTCAAATAATCCACTAAAGAATGTAGTTGGGATACATGAACAACAATAGACCCTCCAAGCCTAATCTACCCAGGTACCTAAGCCCTCCAAGCTTCTTGCTTTAACGAGGTTGCGCCGAACCTATTTCTTCTTTAGCTTACCGGATTCCGCTACTAGACAATAGCATCAACCAATGTAGATTAGTTCCTTCTTAACTGCTTCTCAACAGTACCAAATAGACCTTCTCACAAACGTGGGTGTGGTGAGATAAGGATTTGGCTAAAGGCCTCTCAAGGGTATGACAATGGAGAGGAAGAGAGTAGAGGAATTTGTAGAGTCTCTAAGGTTAAGATTGTGGATGAATCAATCTTGTGTTTCTCTAGGGTTTCTCTCACAAAATTCTCTCTAGAAGCTCTCTCAATATGGTGGATATAAGTGTGTATATATAGTAGGGTGAGAAGGGAATGCAAAACGTCAGTTTTTACCAAACAAGGCATTTTGGCGACTTGACCTCGCGACTGGGTTAAGTCGCGAGTTTAAGCCGCGAGCTAATGGTCTGGCCAGCCTGGGACTTTTGTCCAGTAGTGCGACAGCTGGCGCAACTCTTCAGCTTCTGGCATGCTTGGCACGTGTGCAAACATTTGGCGACTTGCAAGCCGCGACTCACCCACGAGATCCAGTTGCGAGACTCTGTTTTTCTTGCACACTCTTGAGCTTTTCTTCACATCTTCTCACACACTACCCTTACAATTTTCCCACCTAAATACAGGGTTACTAAGTGCTAAATTACAAGCAAATTGGTCACGGAATAAAGCCAATAAGATGATTGATTAAATTCAACCTTACAGATATTTCCAAACCTTTGTGCCATGGTCGGGTGATCTCTCTTGACACTAGTAAGGAATTATGGGTGTCGTTTAAATACGAATGACTCCCAAACATCTGTTATCGGTGTGGCTGCCTTATGCACGATGATAGGGATTACGAACAGTGGATTGAATCAGAAGGTAGCTTGTCAAAGGAATCTCAGCAGTTTGGACCATGGATTCGTGCACCGCCTTTTATTCCATCAAGGAAACACGTGATTAAAGTTCCCAGATTTTACACTCGAAGGGGAAAAGAACCATCTGCTACACCACCCCCAACAGCGAGGAAGCTATCGGTGGTCATGGTTCGTACAGGGAAGCCTTCGCCAGAGATAATCAGGTCAGAAAAGGAAAGCACAGACAATATGCAGCAGCATAAAAATTTTGTAGATTTTCAGGAGGATAATCTGCAATATTCAAGTCCAATTTCCACTGATTTGGGGATCCTTGGGAATTTGAATTTGAAGTCAACAAATTTAGGGGAGAGCAGATCAGCTGATGAGTTATTTGAGGAGAGAATCGACGAGATTGATTATGAATTAAATAGGTTTGATCCCATGATAACTATAGCAGCCAAAAATATAGCTGACGTGGGTAAGGAAAATTTGTTAGCATCATTATCACTAAAAGTTGAGCAACCCATGGACACTCAAAACCCACGTGCACAGCAGCCTCCACTTTCAATTCCACTACCACGTGTGCCACCGTTAGCTATCAGTGAAAACATAATTCAAACAACAGAAAGGGGTGCAACTTGGAAAAGGCTAAGCAGAACAGATATGGGGACAGATATTGACATGGAGGACATAGTGGGTGAAAAAAGAAGGGGGGATAGCAATGAAGGCCAATCTGAGTTACCAAAAAAGAGAAGGGTTTCTCAGGGGGGTAAGAAAAACAAATTAATATTGGCGGAGGTTGGTTCCCAGCCTTGCTAAAACCAATGAGTATTTTATGTTGGAATTGTCGGGGGCTTGGGAATTAACGAACCGAAAATCAGCTTGCAGAGATGGTGTGGGCAAAAGATCCCTCCGTTGTGTTTTTAGCCGAAGCATGGATAGATGAAGCAAGGCTAGTGTTAGTGCAAGATCGTTTGAAGATGAAGAATAAATTTGTGGCTCCTAGGAGAAATAAAACTGGGGGTTTGGTGATTTTTTGGAAGGAGGATTTCGATTTAACAATTGAGACTTTTTCAAAGAACCACATAGATAGTAAAATTAAAAAAAAATAAGGAAGGGGAGTGGCATTTTACGAGTTTTTATGGTGAATCGGACACTCAAAAAAGGCATGAAACTTGGGGAAGGTTGAGAAGTTTGAAATCAAGAGGAAAGGCGCCTTGGATGTGTGCAGGAGATTTCAATGATGTCACAAAGCAATCAGAAAAAATTAGGGGAAGAACACGACCACATGGACAAATGCAAGCTTTTAGAGATGTACTAGATGAATGCGGATATATGGACTTGGGTTTTGTGGGGCCTATGTTCACTTGGCATAAGCATTTTGAGGACTATACAGTATGGGAGCGTTTGGACCGAGTTGTTGCAACAAATGATTGGTTCTTAATTTTTCCAGATACAAAGGTGTACCATTTGGACGTGACTGCATCTGACCATAAAGCTCTATTGATTCGGCCAAAAGGTATGGAATGTAGCCAGCAAAAACCTTTCAGGTTTGAGCAGATGTGGATGGCTGAGCAAGGGTGTGGAGCAACTATTGAAGCGGTTTGGATAAGGGACATTGAGCCTACGGCTTACAACAGGGTGATAAAAAAAATTCAAAGCTGTGGGGAAGCACCTTCAAAGTGGAGTAAGACAAGTTTTGGTAGTGTGAGACGTGAATTAAAGGAGAAAAGAAAACTTCTTTCTAAGGTAGAACTGGTAGCGAGCAAAGGAGGAGATATGGCTCGGGTGAGAAGGCTTGAACAATAAATTAATCTACTGTTGGACCGTGAAGCTCAAATGTGGTTCCAACGGTCTAAAATTCAATGGCTTAGAGATGGAGATAGAAACACCCGGTATTTTCATAGCAAAGCTTCTCAACGTAGACGCCAAAACTACATTAAGGGAATATATAATAGGGAGGGCAGATGGTGCACTGATCCGAGAAGTATGGTGGACAAAGTGGTGGAATTTTATCCAAGGCTGTTCACCTCCTCAAACTCGACTAGCTTTGATGAGATATTGGAGCAAATCCCACATGTAGTGACCGAGGAGATGAACTCAGATTTAATAGGGGACTTCACGGCACATGAGGTAGAGGTTGCTCTCAGACAAATGGCACCATTAAAGTCCCCCGGACTAGACGATATGCCCCCAATTTTTTATCAAAATTATTGGTCTTTGGTTGGAAGTGATGTGACAGATGCTATTCTTATGTATTTGAACATGGCTATTTTTCCACCCCCACTTGGTCACTCCTTTATTACTTTAATCCCTAAAGTAAAAAACCCGAAATATATCTCCCAATATCGACCTATTTCTCGTAGTAATGTCCTTTATAGAGTATACTCTAAGGTTCTAGCAAATAGGTTGAAAAAGGTGCTGCCCAATATAGTGCTTGAACAGCAAAGTGCTTTTATGACAAACCGTTTGATTTCTGATAATATTATGGTTGCTTTTGAAACTTTGCATTACATGAGAAATCATAGCATAGGGAACATTGGTTATATGACACTTAAATTGGATATGAGTAAAGCCTATGATAGGGTTGAATGGTTGTACATGGAGAAATTGATGAAAAAGATGGGGTTTTGTGAGGCTTGGGTGAAGCTAATGATGGGGTGCATATCCACAGCCACTTATTCAATTTTGATAAATGGTGAGCTACATAGGAACATTGTGCCAACTAGAGGGCTTTGCCAAGGTGACCCTCTTTTCCCATATCTTTTTCTAGTATGCACCGAGGGTTTTCATGGCTTGTTGAAAACAACCAAATATTTGGGAGAAATTAGAGGAGTTTCTATTTCCCGTAATGGTCCCAAACTAACCCATCTCCTTTTTGTAGATGATAGTCTTATTTTTTGCAGGGCACAAGATAATGATTGTCAAGAGTTGTTGGAGATATTGGATACATATGAGAGAGCATCCGGGTAGTAGATTAATCGGGATAAAACCACCTTCTTCTTTACCAAGTCCACATCCCAAGATATGCAAGAATCAATTAAGCAAGCTCTAGGAGTTCCGATGGTTCAACAACATGAGAAGTACTTGGGGCCGCCATCATTTATTGGAAGGAAGAAAAGGAGAGTTTTGACAACATAAAGCAAAGGGTGTGGAAAAAACTACAAGGATGGGAAGGGAAATTGCTCTCACAAGCGGGAAGAGAAGTTTTAATCAAGGCTGTGGCTCAAGCACTTCCTACTTGTACAATGTCATGTTTTAAATTGCCAATTGGGTTATGTCATGAAATTGAGGCTCTCATCAAAATTTTTTTTTTGAGGGAGAGGGCCGAAAGGTCCATTGGATTAAAAGGGAAGAGCTTTGCAAACCCAAGACACAAGGTGGAATGGGATTTGAGGATTTAGCAAGGTTCAATGATGCATTATTGGCAAAACAAACTTGGTGACTACTACATGACAAAACATCACTATTTTATAGGGTGTTTAAGGCAAACTTTTTTCCAAATAGCACAATCATGGAGACATCCAACCCAAGCTCAGCTTCATATGCTTGGCGTAGTATACTTAGGGGCAAATAAGTCATTAAAAGAGGAGCGATATAGCGGATAGGTGATGGACAGTCTGTTGACATATGGGAGGATAGCTGGTTGCCTAGAAAACACTCTCCAAGAGTGTTATCCCCTCGGCCTGAAGCACTGATAGGAGCCAAAGTGAGTTCACTGATAGACCTAAGGCAGAAGCAATGGAAAATTGAGGTAATGGAGAACATGTTGCTCAGCTTTGAAGTGGAGACCATAAAAACAATACCCCTGTGTCGCACAAATCAGCCAGATGTGCTCACATGGCCCTATAATCCTAAAGGGGAATACACTATCAAATCTCGATATCAATTTTTGCAAAGGGAGTTTCAGAATGCACAACCTGGACAATCTGATATTTCAAGTTTAAAACCACTGTGGCAAGCCATTTGGAACCTTCCTGTGCCTAACAAGGTCAAGAATTTGGTTTGGAGAGCAGCAAAAAATTCTTTGCCTTCAAAGGAGAACCTGGTTCGTTGCAAGATTATTCAGGATGCTTGTTGTGATTTGTGCTGAGACCACAAGGAAGATGTGAAGCATGCCGTATACAGCTGTCCGAAGCTAGAAGAAATCTGGAAAAAACTGCCACAATGGAGCCATGATAACTTAAAAAGAGCAGTGTCTTTTATTGATCTCCTGGGGACTATTTTCGCAGAAAGTAGAGAGCCTGCTTTGTTTGCTATGGTGGTGTGGGCTTTGTGGACTCGCAGGAACAACCTTAGGCTGGGAAAAAATGCTGGAACTTTGGACCACTTGTTGCAGCAAGCAAGGGAACGTTTGACTGACTTCTTACACCACAACACAACACGGATAGAACTTGTGGGACGTCCACCAACAAGCTGGCAGCCACCAGGTCCCTCCCAGCACAAGGTAAATGTGGATGGAGCCCTTTTCGTTACAGACAATACAGCGGGTCTGGGGGTGGTTATTAGGAATGAGCATGGATAGGTCATGGCCTCTCTCCCTGAGCTATCCCTCTGCCCTCTACGGTGATAGAGGTTGAAGCGTTGGCAGCACGAAGAGGACTTGAACTAGCTGTGGAAATGGGCTTCAGAAACATAGTTTTGGAGAGCGATTCTCAGGTCCTCATCACAGCACTCTGGGAAGACTCTTACTCACTAGCAAGCTTTGGTCACTTAGTTAAGGACATTAACTTTATTGCCTCATATTTGTCATCGATAAATTATACACATGTTAGAAGGCAATGTAATGTTCTAGCTCACTCTTTAGCAAGGCGAGCTAAGTTTGTCTCTTAATTTCAAGTCTGGATGGAAAATGTTCCACCAGATATATAGCTCAATCTGTATTACAGGCCGATCTTTTTGGCCTTCTTTAATAAAAAGCACCGTGTTGTAATATCAATACTGCGTTTCAAAAGATGGAAAGATAAGAGAAAATGAAAGAAAGATGAAAAAAAGACAATTTATTTTCTCCATTAGGTTGATAAGAATGAAAAGAAAAACGTAGAAAGCAAATCCTCCAAGGTTCAATTTTTGCAATCCACCCAATTTGAATGGAAACCACCCGAAAAAAGAGAAGGGAAAAGTGAAGACTAAAATTTAACCTTTCATGACTCAAAATTTAGATTTTTATCCATGACTTTAAATTCATCCCTGTTTCAAATTCATCTGAACATAAAAGTATAATAATAATAACAACAATAATAACATTTTGGTTAAATTACAAATTGAACCCTTTAACTTTAATAAAAAATTAATTTAGTCCTAAAACCTTTCTTTTAATTAAGTCTTTTAATTTTGAAGTTTATTTAATTCAAACCTCTGTAGTCTCCTTTAAAAAACTCTATTAAGAACCCTCTAAGGTATAAGTAAGTATCTCATGCGCATGACGCATATTATTTTTGCCTAAAACATAAATTAGGCAGTATAAAACATCATTTTTTTATTGAGTCACTAATACAGCTTTTTTTTTAAAATTATTTTTTTATGAAAATTAAGAAAAACTTAAATTGAATAAACTTAAAAATTAAAATACTTAATTGAATGAATACAAAGGATTAAATTTCAATAAAAAATAGAAGTTGTTCTTTATAATTTAGCGTAACATTTTTATTTCCTTTTGCCAACCAAAGGAAAGAAAAAAAATATTTCTTCTTTCTTCCTATCTCTAAACATACTGTTATCTTCATCACCTGCAACCAGCCAAAGTGTAAATGACTATTTCTGATTATCAAAAAAAAGAAAAGAAAAAGAAGAAGGTATATTTCTAGGTTGAAACCCTGTTATCTTCCAATTTTTGTTTAAACCCTATATTAGAATTTCGGTAAATTATATTTTCTATGAATATATATTACAATATATAACTCTATATATCAACCCAATCAAAATAAATGCTTAATACCACACACACATACACACACACACACATATATATATTCCTACTGATAAATCATCAAACTCTAATGTGTGTTGAAAATCCGCTACACTATCTGAGAAGACGAAAAGTTTTTGACCACAAATTTCAAAGAGATAAGAAAAAAAAACGCAGAACAAAGAAGTCGAACTAAATGAAGCCACATTTTGGCCACTCAGGTTGAATATTACTTATTTCTTTAAAAAAAAAAAAGGTTGAATATTACTTACTATGAAATTAAAAGGAAAATATTTTTATAACAAAATGCAAAACCAAAAACAAAACTAAGAAAGTAGCATATAGACCTTTTATGGTCAAAATTGGCCTCTGCCATTTTCGGGCAAAATAAGTAGCATTCTACCCCCTTTCCTAAACAAATTAGGAAAATACCCCGGCCTCTTTTGAAACTCGACTTACTAAAAATTGAGTTAAAAAAAAAAAAAAATTTTCTGGATCCCTATAATGACGTTTTTAAGGATTTATAGTGATGTTTTGAAACTCGATCTCCATGAACTCGAGTTATATGTAATCTTTTTACATATAGCTCGAGTTCATGGAGCTCAAGTTACAAAATGTGAGATGTAGGCAAAAATTTTACTCAAGAATCCAGTTATGGTTGCAGGGAGACTTGCAGTTGCCTACATGTGGTATTCATAGGTATACGAGAGAGGGAAATATTGGCTGGAACAGTACTTGCATCTTCTTAATTAATTTCTTTTATATTATATGTAAAGGGAGAAGAAATTATTGGCTAAAGCTATGTGATCATGAAAGCATAGTATGTGTACTATTTTTTTTTTCATTAACAAAATCCAAAATTTATAATAAATTATTATAATGATAGAAAATAAATATGCGATTTCTTTTAAAATTCTTCAAATCTTTATTAATAAAATTTTATTCGGAAATATATTTTAAAATTTTAAAAAATAGTAATATAGTTTCATATAGTATAAATTATGTTAGTGATTTTAATGCATTTACAATGGGGCACATAGTAGAAGCACATTATACAATTTCTAATACTTATATCGAGAAAACACAACATGCATGCCATGTGTATTGATTACAAAAAATCACATAACGTGAACACAAATTCAGGAATAATAAATATTTAATTTATTAGGTGTAATGCTTATTATTTTTATAGAATATCATACTTATGGATAATTCATTTATTTGCACATGTAAATTGATTATAATTATGTGTATTTTCTTGATATTTATGAACCATTTGACTTTCTTTTTTCAAAAAATAATATTTTTTTGTTAGTTTTTAGACCCCTTAATACAATATGTTTAACCTAATATTAAGCCAAGTTGATTAACAAGTTTGTTAATTAAAACTAGGTTAAACAAATATGTGTAAAACGAATATAATGCAGAAAGTAAAGAACACACAGATCTGATGACCCAAGAAAACCAAACCGGTAAAAAACCTAGGGAGAATTTAACCTAGCTATCCTCAAGGTAAAAACAGATGTACTATGAAAGAATTGAAGTTTGTACAATAAGACTTAGACCACTAACATCCTATTACTAGCTCGTGTAGAAAACTTACTATCACGACCACGTGACAGCTCCGAGTCCACGGACTACTTCTTTCCTTGATCTATAGCAACCACAAGTTCTCCTACTTGTGACTTTGAAACACCTCTCAAAGGTTTCAGATCTTCTTGAAATTTCTTTATGCAGCAACTGAAGCAATCATAAAGTTCTTAACGTGAATCTTGATCTTGATAACTCTACGTGTATGTATGAAGGTAAACACCTCTCAGATCTCACAAAATATTCAACACACAACTCAACAAAGACCTCTAAAACGTAGCTAGGGTTTTTCCTTTTATACTTGGAGTGAAACACTTAACCCTACACGTCATATGGGCTTGGGCTGGTTTGAGAATTCTGCAAAAAATTACTAATGCACAACTTTCGATCGATCGAGTCTAACTTTCGATCGATCGAGCCTTGCAGATTTTGAATAGTAATTACTACAATTACTCGATTCCAACTTTACATCAATCCAAACTTTAAGCAAGCTTAAACCTAGACTAAATGTTTTGATCATGTTTTCCCAACATATACAAATTGAAGTTTTAATATATTAGTTCCTAAAGTTTTAGAACCTAACATTTTTATTTAATGTAATATTGAATGCTAGAGTGAAATTCTATCATTGATAAAACAAAAAACAAAAGTACCCATTCACGACATGATTGTAGCATGTGTGGTTATTTGTTGACAAAAGCATTTTCATTAAATGATGTTTTCATATATTTTGGAAAAAAAAGTCAAACAATGCATAAATATCACGAGGACATGTAAAATAAATTTGTGCATGTGAACTAATGAATTATTGACAAACACACACACACAAATGCATACATGGACGAAACTATAGGTGGGGGCCCAAGGGAGCCTGTTCCCCCTAGTCTTAAGAATATATATATATATATATATATAGGTATATTTTTTACAATTTTATATTTGGGCTCTCTTTTTCAAAAATATGGGCTCCCTCCCTTACAATTTACATTGATTTTATTGGAATAGCATTTGCATTAGTTGTAAAATGGCATAAAGCCCCAATTTTATCCAATCAATCTTAAAATACACTTACATCAGTTTATATGTAATTGTGCAAAAATACATTTGTGCTACAGTAAATTTGTAAATTTGTACAATTACTATAGCACAAATGTATTTTTGCAAATTTACACAATTATTATAGTGCAAATGTATTTTTGTTCAATGATACATAGACTAATGTAGGTGTATTTTGGAGTTGAGTGAGAAAATTTACACAATTATTGTAGCTATGCAAATAAATATTTTAGAAATTATTCAGATTGAGAGTAGTGGTTTTCGGTTGGAGAAGAGATAGATGATTTGAGATAACAATAAAAAATTGATAAGGAAATAGTATTCTGATGAAATGTGGTGTAAAATAAATAATCTAATGTGAGGTATTTTGAAAAGTTAGTGTATAAAAAAAGTAGGTTATTATACTAAAATAGATAGAAATTTTTGCATAAATTGATGCAATTGCTCTAATGTAGTAAGAAACAATGATGTTTTGCGTCTTTGTTTTTGTTAGTAGATGATTGCATAATAATGTATTACAAGACAATGATTTTGTGCACTTGTTTTTGTTGATAGTTTGTTAACACTAAATAGATGCTTATTTGAAATTTCATTATTTTATTATTATTTATACTTTGGCACCCCAAACTCTCTCTCTCTCTCTCTCTCTCTCTCTCTCTCTCTCTCTCTCTATATATATATATATAAAACTCATAATTATGTTCTTTTGTTTAATGTTTTTAACCTGTACTCTTATTTTTATTTTTTATTTTTTATTTTTGATAAGGAAAATTTAAAATTAAACCAAACAAACAGATAAGATACAACTAGCAACACAAGTTGAATATGTGCTACCTAGTGATTAGGCCCCCACCCCTTTTGTTAGCTGAATACGTGGAGCCTCTTTGATCAAGAAGACATCTCATGAGACTGGTGTTTGCAAAATATATCTCTCACAACATATGAAACTTACGTATAAAACTCATCAAGAGAAATGTCTTACAAAACTGTCTTATAAAATAACTCTTTCTTGTTGATCAACTTTTGTCCTTTACGAATTGTGTATTATGAACATAAAGCACCAACTAAGAAAGCTAGAGGAGTCGAAATTATTATTGGCCCACAAATATGCCAAATTAGCACATTAATCATCACTACAAAAAACTGGGGCTATCCCGGCTTTTTAACCATCGCTATTGCCCAAAAACCGCCGGTATAGACCCAAATGGCCTATCCCAACACTTTTTTTCTTGGTGCTTCGTAGCATTGCCCAACGAGTGTAACAATAGGTCTTGCAGTAATAGGTTAACCCAGGGGCAGTTTCTAAAAGCGCTGTTGTAGCTTTCCTATAGTGGCGGTTTTTAAAATCGCTAAAAAAAAAAAAACGCTAGTATAGAACGAGTTTTTTGTAGTGCAGGGATAGTCAATGTTTTGTCTTGATACGGCAGGGCTAAATTCAGTGATTCCAATAGAGAATGACTAATGATAGATGTGTTTTTTTTTGTTAAGTTCTTTTTGCTAGATGTTATATTTATTTATTTATTTGAGATAAGGTTTTTTTTTTTTTTTTTTCACAAGACATTCCCGTAAGAGATGCGTATGCCAATTTATCACTACATTGCATCGTAATAGATCTTACTAAGAGAGATGTAGTGAATTAGAATGAAACAATTTCATGTTCATCCACACAATGGGAGTTGTCGGGACAAAATGGGCTTCTGCCCTTTTCAACCAAATTAATTAGCTTTATGCCCCTCTTCCTAAACTAAATAAGGAAATGCTCCTCTTTTAAAACTCGATTTATGATAAATCCAGCTAAAAAAAAAAAATTTTCTGAAGCCCTATAGTGGCGTTTTTAAGGAGTCTATAGTGACGTTTTCAGGACTTATAGTGACGTTTTTTAACTCGACTTTAATGAAATCGAGTTATAGGTAAAAAAATGTCACTATAGGTCGATTTCATTGCCTATAACTCGATTTCACTGAAGTCAAGTTAAAAAACGTCACTATATGTCCTGAAAATGTCACTATAAGCTCCTTAAAAACGCCACTATAGGGCCTAACTCGATTTATCATAAATCGAGTTTTAAAAGAGGGGCATTTCCCTATTTAGTTTGGGAAGGGGGGTATAAAGCTAATTAATTTGGCTGAAAAGGGCAGAAGCCCATTTTGTCCCTAAAGTATGATTTGTAATATTTGAGGGATCCCACACCTCAATGACAATAAAATAAATTTTTATTTCATTTTATTTATTTCTACTTCTGTTCTGTAATAGATATTGATGAGTCCAATTTTCAATGGTATCATCAGTTGTTATAGATGAACTTAAGATATGTCACGCATTTATGGCAAACATTTATGTCAAAGAGTGATAGACGAAGCAATGGGAAAAAAGACGTTACCCAAATCAAAGCATCTGCTTGTAACATATTAACCATTACAAATAAGAATGAATGTGGAGATCTGTTGCTCATTAAAGACAAGATGGCTATAAAGCCAGAGAAAGAAAAAAACCAAAAGGTACACATAATTTTGATCCCAAAAACTACTCCAAAGCTGAATTCCATTGAGATATCCCAATTGAATTCCATCTGACTTTATTATCAAAGGGTTTTTGGCACACACCACATCGTTGTATTTCTTTTCTTTGTTTTAGATCTTATTGCAGGTATGTCTCTAGATGAATCCATTGCCATCGTCCATCCACGAAGGCAAAGAACTCAATTGTTGATTTTCTGCATCATTAGAAATCAAGGTCAAATCCTAATAAAAAGTTGAAATCTTATGTCAAATCCTAATCAAAGGTTGAAATCTAATTAAGGTAATCATAATCCTATTTGTAGTGTAAGCAAAGTATTGTAACCTCGGTTTGGTTTGGTTTACAATTTTTACTACTTAAAGTTAGTGTAAAAGAATAAAAACTTTGTAATTCATGGACATATCTGATTTTCTTAAATAGGAGAATTAGTTTTCAAGTCCTCTCCCCCTATTGTTTTAAGTATAGTATTGTAAAAAAAAAAAAGTTCATTGTAATACTTTTTTTTCGAGAATTAGTTTAACATGGTTTTATTCAATAACTAGTAAATCAACCGCAACAAAATTATTTATATCGCTTTAATCCTAAAATGGCTTGAGTTACATTTTTCAAATTATGCCTATGATCAGTAGCCTCCACACATAGAATATGTATTGTTCTCAACACTCAAATCTAAATCATCACAATTAGGATTTGAGATATCCTTTAAGGTCAAGCTTCAATCATAATTTCTTTCTCTCTTTCCGAATTCAAATTGTCTTCAAGTGTACCCACCTTAAGTTTGAGAGGGGTGTTAAAGATACCAAGGCCCAAGTTTGTTACATGATTCTAACCTAAGTGTATTGTATCTAATCATATTTGGAATACAACCAAAGTAATCATAATCTACTAGTAGTGCAAGTATTCTAACAATGAGTGAGTATAGGATTTGGCCTCTACAAATATTTTTCAATGGATGCATTACAAAACATAGAGTTTGATAGTAAGAGCGTAATAAACAAAAGCTCTCCACTGTGAATGCATTCCTCTAAAGTTGAACTGCATTTAGTCTCTCTCTCTCTCTCTCTCTCATATTTTATAGAATTACATATAATGAGATCATCTTTTTTTAATGTTTTTGAGATTTAAAAGTAAAATTTTATTCTTGATATGAATGATGTCATTTTACACTTTTTTTTTTATATATATATTTTTTTATAATACATTATGGTCAAGAACCTTATAACTCAATATTATTATTTGTCTCATGGATGGATCTATATATGGACTAAAGGGGCAATGCCCCACTATTATTTTTTTAATTTAAATTTTAGTATATTAATATGTACTAATCATGGGTATTGAATTTTGTTTCAATACCCATGATTAGGGTTCTAGGTACTAAACCACCATGACGCTACATTGTATGAGCTCCACATGATGATGACACAAAATAAATTGCTTTGACATTAATAGCTTTGCTCATTGTTTACAGATGACAATGACACAAAAAATAATCCAAATGTATGGATTATGTAGAACATAAAATTGTTAATGCCTAGTAAAAATCATTGTTCACAAATTGACAATGACCCAAAAAAAAAAAAAAAAAAAAAAAACCAAATGTAAGGATTAAATGTTGTTAATGCCTAATACAAAAAGCTTGCACAACCCAACACAAACTAATTATATTTTCTCAAACCCAAGATTTTTTCTTCTTCTTAGCCTGCATCCTTTGAATGGCTTTTTCCAAAGTTGACACCACCACACGCTCATTGTTAGCACCACCATCATATATTGTTAATGGTGCTGTTGAAGGTTTTACACTAGTGAAACTTGCATCAACAACCCTTGAACCTCTAGCCCTTGAATCTACAGCAGTTGCAGCAACAGTCCTTGAACCTTTAGCCCTTGAATCTACATCACTTGCAGCACCAACCCTTACACCTCTAGCCCTTGAATCTACAGCACTTGCAGCAGTAGCCCTTGCACCTCCAGCTGCTTACTTCTTGTTTGTTGTAGGTGTCTTCTTAGCATTGGTAGACACTGTACCCTACATTATAACACAAAACAATATATAAGTATCAAGAATTAATGATGGCAAACATAACATAGAGCACACAAAACTAACCTTGTCTTTTTTGGATGGACATGTTCTGTGATTATGTCCCACCTTCTTACACTCAGAGCACTTGATGATGGTACCAGCCTTGCTTAGCTTATATGGGTTTTTGGGTTCTGAAGGATGCCTCTTTCTCTTTATCTTCGGTCTACCATGTTGTATCTTATCCTTAGGTGGTTCCAAAGGATCTATTAATGTCCTTCTCCGCTATTCTATGCTAGCCACAACGTAAATTATTGGTTCATATGCCTTCATGTATGTCTCAATTGTGTAATAAGGATGCTTATAATCTTCAGGTACACTTCCATCAAATAGTATGGCAGATATGGCATTTTGACAAGGGATGCCAGTAAGATCCCACTTCCTACAATCACATGTCCTTTTGCTCAAGTTCACAACAAACCTTTGATGCTTGCACTCAACCTTAAATAAACCATTTCCAGCATATATTGACACACAATTAGAAGACTTCAAACCCAATGTTTTGAAACCTGGACCGGACTGTACGGTCTGACCAGGAAAACATCAAACCGCTCATCTTTGCGGTTCTTTTAGCCTCAAGAACCCCTTTATGGGAAAAAAGCAGGGACCCGTGCGAACCGCGGTTGAACCTTACGGTTCTGAGAGCCGTGATCAGACTGCTTCTCACGGTTCCCTACTTCCCTTTGAATCTGAACCTTAAAAAAAAGAAAAAAAAGAAAAAAAGAAAAAGAAAAGAAAAACACAGAAAAACAAGCTTTAAATTCTGCTCCCTTCAGAGTAGAAGTTGATGGTGGAGAGGGCCGATTGTTGGAGTGAATGGTCTTTGTAGAGGAAATCGAAGGAACGAGGGATTCCGACGGAGGAGGAAGGACGGCTGCTGCTGAAGCTTGCGTCTGAGTCTCGTGATTGGTTGTATTGACCAGAGATCGGCGATCGTGATTGGACTTGTTACCATCATTTTTGGCTGGTTACCACCATTTTTGGCTTGTTACCATTATCAGCGATCGCGATCGGAAATCACTCGTTGCTCTCAGTCTCCACCAAATACCAACCTCATCGGCGATCGCTAGTTGCTTTACCATCATCGGCGATCGCTACTGCTGCTGCTGAAACTGCCATTTTTTCCCCCTAAAAAATGGTGGTCCAAAAGAACTAGATATGAAGTCATAGCTCACTATGGACTTCGTTCTTCACAGCGTAGCTCTACAGTGGACTAGATGACATCTTTAATTTGTGATTTTGGTCTAAGAGGAAAGAGGAACAAGAGATTTCATGGAGAGAGAGAGAGAGAGAGAGAGAGAGAGAGAGAGAGAGAGAGAGAGAGAGAGAGAGAGAGAATGGGTTTTGCAAAATAGTGCTTGGGCGAGAGAGAAGCTTTTTTTTTTTTTTTTTTTTCAAAGGCAGTGTTGAATCTGTTAATACTTCATTTTTCAAAGCCACGGTCAGATCAGATGCTCAAATGCCTAACAACTAGCCACCTTGAAACTTTAAACCTTGAGATTTGGAATTATCATTTATAACCCCTTTAAAATTGTACCGTTCCTAATCTGTTCAATGGTTGATAAATAGTTAAAATATTTTAATGGTATAAATCATGGCTTTTAAAGATATTGTTATGTTGACTAATGTACAAATTTATTAAAATATTATAAATGATAAGAAAATATCTATTTAAAATCCATATTAAATTGTGAAAAATACATTTTATTTTTAGTAGTCTTCGAATACTTGAATTTCTTTAAATGTTTAGTCAAGATTATTAATTTTTATGCATTAAATTTTATTAATTTTATATTAATTAATTATTACGTCATCACGGTTCGACCTCGGTTTGACCTCAAAAATCTTGAACCTCTCCCTTTTACGGTTCAATGAACGGTCCGGGTCTGAAAACCTTGTTCAAACCTTCATTGTCCAACTTTGCTTGAATTTTGGGACATATTTTCCCTGTCAATTTAGACATCTCTTCCCTCTTCAATTGGAACCTCCTCATCAGCTTTTTGCTAATCTTTTCAATCATGTTTACTATAGGCTTGTCCCTAGCATCTAAAATATATGAGTTGAAACTTTCTGACAGATTATTCACAAGCAGGCCACTCTTTGAATAGTCTATGAAATATGACCTAGACCACATGGATGGATCTACATTATCCAAATACTCATAAGCTTTTAGGCACAATTTCTTAAGCTCACCCATTTGTTCAAGAAACTCATGCTCTATATATGCTGTAGCTGCAGCCCATAACTTGTCCTTAAGTGCTTTCCCCTTGTGGCCTTTATCTCTATAATTGACTGTATAACTACAAATAGTTTCTCAGAACTTTATGAGAAATAGAGATGTATGACATGGTTCTACTAATATTTGTTACATTTCTTTAGATTATAAATTCCAAACATTAAAAATTGTAGCATTTTGATGTACAAATACTGCATTACAACATATAACTCACATAATACCATTGTATGTCCTTACACATCATAAAATTATAGCAAATACATTCTTTTGTCGGTCCTAATTTGCATAGAACTTTATGAGAAATAGAGATGTATGACATGGTTCTACTAATATTTGTTACATTTCTTTAGATTATAAATTCCAAACATTAAAAATTGTAGCATTTTGATGTACAAATACTGCATTACAACATATAACTCACATAATACCATTGTATGTCCTTACACATCATAAAATTATAGCAAATACATTCTTTTGTCGGTCCTAATTTGCATAGCCGTACTAAATAAGAAGATGGAAACTAAACATATGTATGTAGTGCATTCATAGCGACATATATTCCCTTGCTTCATTTGATGCGCTTGCTGCATCTCTGCAATAGATCTTTTTGCTGCACTGTTCTTCTCTTCCAACCTTTTGATTGTCTTCTCTACTTTAGCAATGATGTTATCTTTTATTTTTATCTTGCTCATTTCTTTCAAATACTGATTTTTCTGTGGCACTTCCAGTTTTCCAAATGCTAGTCATTGTAATGTTTTGTAACAACTATAAATTATATATTCTATAATTTTTTTTATTTATATTTTCGTCACAATTTTTTTTTTTTTAATTTACAGTTTTTAGTTTGTTTTTTGATTTTGTTGCTTGGGTTTACTCCCATGGCAGCTGAATATGACTTAGGAAGCCTTAGTTGATAGTTGCTCTGATAATTTTTGGAGTTTGTCAAACGATTCTGTATATTTGGAGTGTGTCAACAGTTCAATTCTTCAAATATTTTTTATTCTATAATTATTTTTACTTTGCTGATTTGTTAAAGTTGAATTGTTACATATTCTATGTAACACAATAAGAATGTTTTGTAACATAATAAAATTAGACTTTGTAACTCATAATAAGAATGTTTTGTTAGCAACTGCAATATAGAAAAAATGAGCACCTCATCAAAAAAAAAAAAAAAAAAAAAAAGTAATTAAAACATAATAATAATTATAATGACGTGGGGGTTTTTTTTTTTTAACTCTACAGTTGGATAATAAAGTGGATGATGGCGATTTTTCCATTTATTTTTGAAGTCATTTTATGTGAGTTTTTTTTTTTTTTTTTTTTTTTTTTTTTTTCTATTTTTTTATTTTCGACACAATTTTTTTTTTCGATCTACAGTTTTTAGTTTGTTTGTTGGTTTTGTTGCTTGGGTTTACTCCCATGGTAGCTAAATATGACTTAGGAAGCCTTAGGTGATAGTTGCTTTGCTAATTTATGGAGTTTGTCAAACGCATCTGTATATTTGGTGTGTGTCAACAGTTCAGTCCCTCAATTTTTTTTTCCTTTGCTGAGTTGTTAAAGTTGAGTTGGAGCTAAATCTCATTGGCATCTATGTTATTTGCAACTTAAACTTCCTGGATTCATATATTTTTCTTAGCCTTATATATGTTTATTTTTTTTCCTTTTCAAATATTCAGAGATACTTCTCCCTTACAGTTTAGCTTTACCTATTGAGGGGGAGGGGCAACTAGGTTTTTTGTCTGTGTTTTGTTGGGGAGAAAGTTGGGAGGAGGAAGAAAGAGAGAAATATCTTTCTTGTAGAGAATATTTAAATTCCATTGAATTCTTGCAACGAGGATTTTGATTTTTTATAATCAGAAAAAATGAAATGAAAGTGTTCAAACTTCTGTTGTATACCTTTTTGAAATTTTTTTTGCTATATGGTTGACATATTATTACTATCCTCTCTTATTTTCTTTTCATTTTACTCGCAAACAGAGGTTTGATAGGATCTAATGAATGTAGAGCGTAGATTTTTGTTAGCGCATAGTACTCCATAATTTCAAGGATAGCTTATATTCATGGTGAATGATTCTTGGACCTTTCAACCATTAATCCTTGAGATGGCTCATGGGACTTCTGTGAACAATGTTTACTTGGTGAGTGCATTCAGTTCATTAGCATGGCATTGCTTTCATAATTGAAGTTACTTACATTCTTAAGTATGCTAAGCATATTAATAACCTAGCAATGGAGAATTAGATATATCATATATGAAAACTACGACATTACATGAGTCCAGCACCTTTTAGTCTCAATTATAGAAACTCATTAGTTGTTAAAAGAATTTAAATTGAATGCTAAATAATCACATATTTAATGGCATTGAGTTGTTTAATGTTTGCTCTTCAACTAAAGTGTTTATGATTGTTGTCCTTTTATGTGTGGACTACTGCTATTGGCAAAGTTACAGTCCCTTCTCTTTTGTAGACGTGGTAAATTATTTACATTTTAGCTTGCAATTCTTTAGATTATTGCCACTTCCCTTCTGGGTGTGTGTAATTTCTACCAAAAACATTCTTTAGAAATTAGAGGGTTTCTCTGTTTTCTTTCTAATAAAATGTTTATCGCTTAAAAAAGGAAAGAAAAGAAAGAATGCTAAATGACAATAGCTATCAAATAGAAGTGAACGAATGAGTATTCTTCCGCCTGTTTAGGTCCCCAAGAAAAATTTCGAATACAGTATTGCTATTAATTTGACCTTTTCTCTTCATGTTTCCCATATTAATTTCCTAGTTATGCTCACTTTCTTGGTACTGGTCCTTATGTCAATGAGTCTTGGAATTTAGCACACGGGTCCAAAAGTTTCATTGTACGATCAAGTTATATATCTAGACATTGTTATAGAGAAAAATTGGCATTCAAGGTGAAGGTAAGACCCTGCCTCAATTCTTCTAAATGAATCTTCCATTTTTCTACCTGAACTCCCACTTCATATTTTTTCTTCCTATAAATTGTGGAATGGTCATTGTTTGTAAAATAAATTGCTGCACAAATGAATTCAAAAGCTTTCTCACGACTTTATTCTATGGAAGTGGTTTTTTTAGAACCCAGGGAAAATTACACTTCTGAGATCAAATAGATGTTGATGTACTATAATTTTTCCCTTTTAAGAATTGTAATCAGTCTCAACTGATTAACAAGTGCATGAAAGAAAAGCTTCATTTTTTTTTTTGTCCAACCAATGAATTTTTCCCTTTTAAGAATTGTAATCAGTCTCAATTGACTCCTTGGGGGTTGGTAATAAAAAAACAAAAAAACAATAAAAATATTTACAATGGTGATTGTATCTTAGCAAAAAAAAAAAAAAAAAAAAAAAGCTATTTTACTACCAAAGAACCAAAAAATTATGTGTTATTGAAGAAACTAAAGCTAAATTTTTTACAACTACAGTAAACTAGTATAAATATCAGTTGACTGTACTAAGTTGTTAAAAATAAAATACAATATTTTATTAAGATTATATCTCTTCCTTTAATTAAAAAACTTAAATTCTCTCTTATCAAAAAAAAAAAAAAAAACTTAAATTCTCTCTCTTCCTTTATTATTTTAATGAGTTGTTTATATTATTTTAAATGAAGTGATAAAAAAACAGAACATTTGATATTGAGTGTATTGTAGAGTAAGGTGATAAAATAAAATAACTTCTAATTTTGAGGTGTAAAAAGCTAAAATTTGTAATAATACCACCGTGAATGCTCTAACTTCAACCAAAAAAAAAAAAAAAAAAAAAAAAAAAATCCTAGCCAACCTAGTATTTAAAAAAAAAAACCATTATTTTGTTTTTTGTTTTGTTTTGTTTGTTTGTTTGTTTTTTTTTTTTTTTCTTTGTTGGTAAATGGTTGCATCTTAATGTATTTAGAAATAACGATTTTGTGTATTTATAATTTTGTAATACTATATGGATGCCTATTTAGAGTTTTTTTTTTTTTTTTTTTTTTTATTTTTATAAATTTTAGATTCCGGTCCTTGCTAGCTTAAAATCATGGGTCCGTCCCCACATCCGAACATAGATTTCTCAGATATTTACACCATACCTTCAAAATTATAAGTAATGTCATATATGATATATATTATATGGTTAGTACAGTTATTTCTTTCATCATTCTGCCTCTCTCACACACACAAACATAGCTGGCTAGGCATGTACGTAGTAGGCACACATATCAGTACACATACAGAACAAAAATTCGCGTCGTTACCAGTGAATACTGAATAGTTATGTTAATTATAATGGCCCTTGTTATGAACATAAAAAATGAATCAAATATGACGTAACAATCTTTCTTCCCCAATAGTGTCTATTAATTCCCCCTCAAAAAAAAAAAAAAAAAAATAGTGTCTATTAATTGTTTCTATTTGAAGTGTGTGTTTAGAATGGATTATTTTTGCCAATGTATTTTACTATTCAGTTTATTTTTGCTATTATTCATGGGTCTCATTTCATTTTTTGGTATTATTCATGGCATTGTATTATTTCAGCTAACTTTTACCTTTATTTATAGTACTTTTAACAAAAAGTTTTCTATTTCAGCAAAATAAGTGAATTCCAAACGACAATCAACAGAGGCAAGAAGGACCGAGGAAATTGCGCTCTCCTTATATAACAATTAACAAAGAACCATGTGCCCTCCATTCCAGCCCATGCATGTATAACTTGTATTTCGGTCCACACTCCACAGATTTTAGAGGACACAACACTATTTTCTGTTTAAGTATATAACTTAAACATATATGAATATATATATTTTCTTTCCATTTTTGAATTTGATGATGCCGAAAATCGTCAGTAAGTCACACAGTTCTCACGTGCTCGAGACAATACTTGCGAAACAAAAACAAAGAAGACCTTGTAGAGAGTATCGGTGTGGTATCGGCCAAATACCCTCCGAAGGTCAAGTTAGAGAACTTTTACAACTCTAGAATGCCAGAGCTGGGAAAATTATGCGTACCTTGATTTGTGAGGGTTTTGGGATTTTTATAGTAGTGTAGAGTTGACATTCATTTCTTGGCGGAGAGGAACTTTCCTTGTGGGGAAGATCCATGTTAATGCATGTATTTTGTGGGATTCTTTCCTTATAAGGACTTTCTCGATTAGGGTTATCCGTGAGGCAAAAGATATTTCCTTATGTACTTATTCGTGGAGCCCAAGCAAAAAACCATGCTGGAGCCGTGAAGAGCCCCCTTTGCTCTCGTCAGCTTCTTACCGTTAGTCCTCCATCATGTCAAACGGTCTGGTCGTCCAACATAAAGTCGTCAGATTGAGGGCAGAGTCGTCATCTATAGTAAAGCTGACGGGTTCTTTGAGTCTGTCGGTTTTATCTTATACGGACAAGACTAATACCTTTCTCAAAATTACCCTTATCAGCTGCCTTCTACCATGGTCTTGTCAGCTTTAGCTTACGGGCCATGGAGTTTGATTTGATTTGTTTTGTTTTTTTGTTTTTAAAGGAAAAAAGGAAGGGAGTATTTATTGATGATTCCTCGAGCAGCCAATATTAAATGCCAGAACACGTGGCATGATCCGGTTGGCCTCGTTTCTGAACAAGGGTGTCGCTTCGTCTCTCGTGCATTCCTCTTCCTATATATATCTCTACCACCTCCCTCATTGTTCCTATTTCATCATTGCTGATCTTTAGAGAGAGAGCTCATCACTTTGAGAACTTCGCTTCCATCATCTTGCTGACCTCGTTGCCTTTGTTGCCGTCCTTTCGCTGAGCCCATCACTTCTCAAGGACCCATCTACCAACTTCGTAAGTCACCTGTTCTTTTATTTCATTCTATCTTTTACTTTTCGTTTTACTAGTTGACCGTTAACTCTTTTAGAGAGGCCGTCAACTTAGGTTCTTAGAATACTTCCGTCGCTTGTAAGTGAATAGATGTCTAGAGAAGTGACTAGTGAGTAGTCGTCAGTTCGTGAGGGAGTGGGCTACGACGAAGTCTTCCAGTCAGGTCATAAGACTGAGGAAGGCCTTTCCTGGTCGTCAGAGAGGGAAATGTCAGCCCATTCTCTTGGCGAGGAAGTGGAAGTTGTGATGGAGAGGATGGTGAGAAAGAAGAGGCAGATGAGGGTGAGGACGAAGTTGATGAGGGAGGAGAGGAGGGAGAGGATGATGGGGACGAGGGTGAAGTTGAAGGGAGAACTCCTGATGGTGGAAGTCTAGGAAGCCTTGGGGATAGGCATGCCCGTCCATTTATTCTTCCCAAAATGTGGATCGTCAATGACTTTAAGCCAATGATGACGGCCAACATCTTTAAGAATCTAAGGGATTGTTACCAAATTCCTGACCATATCCCAATCTGTCTCCTTGGGAAATTTAAGAAGTGTTACTTGGGAAAGACTGCGGACGTTGGCATGTATGATGCCATATTCGCGGCAAGACTGAGATTACCACTGACGGCATTGTATCGTTAGTTGGCCAATTCTCTTGGATTGTCCATCAACTAGATTGCTCCAAATGCTTGGAGGATATTCATTGGAGTTGAGATTTTGTGGGGTCATCTTAGTGGTGGGAATCGTCAGCTTTCGTTGGACGAGTTCTTTTGGTGATATAGACTCCAGCACATCATCTCCTCCCAAGGGATATATCACTTTACTGCACGGAAGAAAGGACTTAGGCTCGTGTCGGATATGCTTGATTCCAATAGGAATTGGAAGGGCAGATATTTCTTTGTTCAGGGGATGGATTGGGTATGCCGTCTAGAGGAGTGGGCTATGATGCCCCATGGCTTCGACAATACTTTGGGTATTGTCAAAGATTCAGGTTTAGCACCGTCAGTTTTTTCTTTAACTTTTTCTATTTATTTGTTAAGTGTTTAATGTCGTCGTTTCCCTTTTTCAGCCAATGTTCATTTGCGCATAACTGACGAGCAAGTGGCTTTCATACGTTAGGTTCTTGAAATCCCATTTAAGGAACAATGTAGGGATTTGATCACCCTTGACATGCTACACGCCTATTATGGTGGTCCGGAGCCAACGCCTGTAGCACGTAGACTAAACACTTACTCTCGACGGCATAAGTTATTACCTAATTTTGTCCGTCGTTTTTTTTTGTCATCCCTATGTCTAACTTTCGTCACTTGTCCTTTGCAGAAATGGAGGCAGCTAGACAGAGGGCATTGGTGAGGGCGATTGCGGTGCGCAAGAAAGTGGAGAAGGGGAAGGAAGGGGCATCTTCGTCAACCCCTAAGGTCGTCGGGAAGGGGGCACCAAAGAGGAAGGCTGACGGGAAGGATGATCGCCTTTCTAAGAAAGTACTAGTCACCCCTGGGGAGATGTAGCCCAAGAAGCCTTCACCCCCCAAGTAGAGCCATGGGGCTGGCAAAGGTTTGATGACGATGTCGGGCCCCGTCACTCAGGGAACCCATCGTCTTCTCACGCATAAAGGATATGCCGTCGAGATGGTGGAATCAATCATCAAGCAGGCGGACATGGATCCTTGCGCTGAGCAAGAGACGGAGGACTTAGGAGCGTCGGGTCTTTTTGATTTCTCCAGGGTACACTTTTCTTTCAAACAACTTTATTTATTGTTTGTTTATCAGCTGACGGTTGTATTCCATTTTAAGGTGTTGGTGCGCATGAAGGCGATCCAAGATAGGTGTGTCACTGAGGAGGGGGTAATCAGCCATCTTAAGAAGCGCGACGAAACACTGACTAATGAACAAGATCAGTACAAGAATGCCCTCCGCACTCTCAACAAGGAGGTGATGGAGTTGAATGAGAAGCTGAAGGAGGAGACCCGTTAGCGGGAGAAAGAGCAAGAGGCTAAGGCATCCTTGGAGAAAGAGCCGACGGCTCTCCTTGAGCAGGTGGAGATGGCAAAGGTAGATGCCATGAAAGAATTTAAGGCTTCATAGCCGTTCATTGACTTATGTGCCGTCTACTATGGTGACGGGTTTAAGGACTGCCTTAAGCAGGTTAAGTCCATTTACCCACACTTGGATTTATCTAAGGTCACTATGGATGATCCCCTGCCATCGACACCAGCTAGCGACACCATCTTTGAGGAGACCGACAACTCCATCTAGTCGAAGTGGGATCCAAAAGATGATGGTGTTGTCCTCGCTTAGCCTGCTGTGGAGAAGCCTGTCACTCCTCTAATCCCGTCCAATGAAGCTCCAGACGCTGAAAATCCATCTGCTCAAGATGCCCAAAATCTTCCTCCCACAGATGACGAGAACCCTTAAGACGCCCCAGCCACCTTAGTTTAGCATCCCTCTTTTTTATCTTTAATGATATCTTGTTATGTACTTTCGTCCAATTTTCAGACAATGTTAAATGCCCCTCTGTGTTTTAGGCTTTTATTTGTAAAGATTTACTCTATTTATTATTCTATATCCGTCACTTTTTATCATGTGTTGATTTTTATTTGTTGATATGCGTATGTCCGTCCATTCTTGTATCTATGTGTTGAGATGTACCCATCCCTTAAAGGACTTTGGAAGATAACTAGCATGAACCCGTCCACTTTGGTGGACTCGTCTTCCTTTATGCATGAAAAATGAACTGGCTTTAATAATAAATCCATCCACTTGTGGACTTAATGGTAATAGCCTCGTCCATTTGATAAATTCGCCCACTTGTGGACTTGATACTTTATGAACCTGTGGGCTTTGGTAATGAACTTGTCCACTTGTGGTGTTAACAATGAACTCGTCCACTTAAGGACTTTGTAATTTTAATTTGTCCACTTTGTGGACTTTGATAATAAACTGGCCCTCCTGTGGGTTTTGGTAATGAACTCGTCCACTTGTGGACTTAACAATGAACTTTTCCATTTAAGGACTTGCAAAAGTAGTTTTGTAGAGACAAATGTGTACGTAGGTCGTATCTGAATAACTCCTCTTATTATGATAAATGCATGCATAAGTAAAAAATTGTTCTTAAAAAGGATAAAAATATTGTTTTTTGGGCTTAGAAGGTACTGTAAGCAAAATTTTAACTAAAGGAAATAAACTAGAAATGAGGAGTGTCACTCTTCCTGCTATCATCTACTGGTAATATTTCCTGTGGTGCTCGGTGTTTCATAGATGGTGTAACTTTCGTCCGTCTAGCGTCTCTAGGTGGTAAGTGCGTTTCCTCTGCCATGAAGTGATTTTGTAGGGTCCCTTCCAGTTAGGACCGAGCTTTCCTTGGGTGGGATCTCTAGTGGCTTTCATCACTTTCCTCAAGACAAGGTCTTCAACCTTAAGTCTGTGCCTGACTCTGGAATTGTAGTGCTTGGCCATGGGGTCTTTGTATCGCACGAACCTTTGTTTAGTTGTTGCCCTGACTTCATCTACTAGGTCAAGCTGTAGACGCATGGCCTCGTTGTTCTTTCTTTCATCATGATTGCCCACCCTGTAGCTTGTGAGTCCGATCTCAGCCGGGATAACTGCCTCGCTCCCGTATGCTAGTCAAAACTGTCTCTCTCCCATAGGTATTTTGGCTGTTGTCCTATATGCCCATAGCACGCTCGGTAGCTCTTCCAACCATATGCCCTTTGCTTCTTCGAGCCGAGTCTTGATGATTTTAAGTAAGGATCGGTTTGTGACCTCAACCTGTTCGTTGGCTTGAGGGGGGGTGGGGGTGGAGTAGTGGTTCTTGATACCCAACTATGATCCCCCCACACTTTGATGGGAATAACTATGCTTATTGGAAGGTTAGGATGAAAGCCTTCTTGAAATCGATTAATGAGAGAGTATGGCTATCTGTTGAAAATAGTTGGAAAGAACAACCACTGCTATTGGTGAATGGACTACTGCCCAAAAGGAAGTAGCAAGCTTTAACAGTAAGGCTATGAATGCTATATTCAATGCTATTTCTATGGAAGAATTCAAGAGGATCTCAAATGTGGGGATTGCTCACACTGCTTGGAACATCTTACAAACAGTGCATGAAGGCACTAAGACAGTAAAAATTAATAAATTGCAGTAGTTGACCTCTAGATTTGAAAGTATTAGAATGTTTGATGATGAATCTTTTGATGAATTCTATGCTAAGTTGAATGATATTGTCAATTCTGCTTTTAGTTTGGGTGAAGTTTATGATCAACCTAAAATTGTTAGGAAAATTCTTAGATCATTAACTGAGGACTTTAGACCGAAAGTGACTGCCATAATTGAAAGTAAAGATGTTGATTCCATTCTTGTAGATGAACTTATAGGATCTCTTTAGTCCTATGAATCTGAATTACCAAAAACAAACAAATCCAAATCTATGGCTTTGAAATTTGTCGATGATGTTGATGATTGTGGATTTGATGGTGAACTCTCATCTATTGAGGTTGCTTATCTTACTAAGAACTTTAGAAATTTTCTGAGAAATAACAATAGAAGGGCAAGAAATAGAAATAATGTTGACCCTAAGAATGTGAAGAAGAATGACACTGCCAAAAATAACAATTCTAAAAAATCAAAAGATAAAGTAGGTCAATCTTCCAATAATTCTTTAGGACAACATTGTTATGGTTGTCAGGGTTATGATTATCTAAAATCTAAGTGTCCAACATTCTTGAGATTTAGAGGTAAAGCTATGGCTGCTACTCTGAGCGATGATGAAGTTTCTGATCATGAGTTTGAAAGTGATTAAGAAGGAAGCTTTATAGCTTTCACTACTACTGTTGTAGTAAGTAAAATTGAGACTGCTGATGAGAACCTTTCTGATAGGGAGCTCTCTAAGAATTCTGACTTGCAAGAAGCTTATAACAAGCTAGGCAAGATTGCAGCCAAAGATGCTATGAGTGTTAAGTTAGAGTTGAAAAAGATAAACACTCTTGAACAAGAAAAGAAAATTTGCTATTAAAATTGTTTGATGCCAATGAAATCTTGAATTCTGTTAAGACTGAGAACATGACTTTGCTTGAAAAAAATTAAAAGTTTAGAACTAGAATTATCTGTTGCTAGAGAACAAATAGATATGACTTCTACTTTTAAACTGGATGATATGTTAAATGTTCAAAATCTATTTTTGATAAGACAAGACTAGGGTTTGTTGAGAGTGGATCTTCTTCTATTGTTAATCCTCCTAAGTTTGTACCTGCTACATCCTTTTCTATTATTCATTCATCCGTGTTTGAAGTTAAGGTACATAAGGAAGAATTTCTATCTTCTAGAAGAACTAGGGTAGATCTAAGTGAGTCTAAACCTAAGAATCCCAATCAATCGGAAGCAAGAAACACCATAAACCAGAGTGGTTTTGTCACTTTTGTGGTGGAGCTGGGCATACTAGGCCAAATTGCTTTAAGTTGCAAGCTTCAAAGCAAGCAACTAAACAAAAAGTGCCTGTGTCAAAAGCACAAGATCCTATGATACTTATCCGTGAATTGGTAAAGGTTCTTAACCTTTATGCCAATACCGGAGCTGAAATTAGGGCCAATTCAAATAGAAATCCCAACTCCAAGTTTGCATCTAAGAGAGTCTGGATGCAAAAGACACAGCCTCAGTGAGTCTGTCTGACATGGTCCTTGTGTTAATTCTTTCAATCTCTTGTGACCAAAACTATTTTTCTTTAAGATCTACGTTTGCATTACATTCAGACATTTCATTCTAGGTTTGTTTTTGATGTTTTTCAGTTTTTTTCTTAAAAACCAAGAAAAGAAAAGAAAAGAAAAGAACACAAAAAAGAAAGGAACGTTTTTGTATTATACATCTTCAAGATGTGTAATTAAGGTTGGCCAATGAAATTTACATTTCATGACTGTGTACCTTGGTTAGCTTTGATGATCTTTATTTTTCTGCACTTTGCTAGTTTATGCTATGTAGTGCTTATATTGTGTGAGTTGTTTATGATTTTTAAACACATGCTCTTCATTTTGAAGTCACATTCTTTTGATTGTAAGGACCAAAAAAGGAGAAATGCATAAATAACCTTCTCACCACTGTTACTTGCCAATTATGAACAACTGTGTGCAAATCATAAAAGCCGTGCTCGGTAAGGTGTAGCACTTGCACATCAAGATATTCAAGGTGTTGTTGTATAATAAATAAAAGAAGCAAAAAGCAAAATGAAACAAAGAAAAATATGCTTCAAAAGAAAAAGAAAAAGCAAAAGAAATTAAAAAAAAAAAAAATTGCATGGTAGCAAGTTTGTTTTCTAGGAGACGTGAGAATTATATGATGTAACATTTTAGGTGATAGTTACTTTCAAATTTATGTAATGGATAATGTAGAAATTGTTCTTATTTTCTGTCTACTTATTACCTTGTGAGTATCTCATACACTTACTAGTTGCACACACCACAAGCAAGTCTTTGTTAAACTCTATACATGTGATTGTGTGTTAAGTTTTGCGGCATTCTAAAATTTAACTTCTTGATGTGTTTAATGCATTTTGGCGGAGTGAGGAAAGAAAAGTTTGATAAAATTTGATAAGATTTAAATTTTTCTTAGAAAAGTTTGGTTTTGTAAAATATTGAAATCATGAACATGCATCTAATATCATAAAAACAGTTTTTCAAATGTTTCTACAGAAACGTTTTCCTGATTTTTCAAAAAATTTTGTTTCTTCAGGATTTAATCTATCAAGTCTGTTTTTTGATTGATTGAAAAGGTCTAAGAAAAATTCAATTTTAAGCTCAAACTCTCGGGCTTGCTCGATTCCTTCTCGATTCCCTTCGACTAGTTGAGCCTATTTTTAAGTGATTTTCAATTCCTTTCTGATTCCTCCCGGCCGATTGAATTTCTATTTTTTAAAACAAATAGGAATCACATCAGCTTTTTAAACTATTCCTTTGTCTTTCTCTTCGATTCCTCTCTCGATCCCTTCTCGCCAAATTTTTTTTTTTTTGTTTTTGTTTTTTTTTTTTTGTTTTCTTGGTCAAAGATTCAAAGGTTTTCTTCAAAAACTTAAGGTAAGACATTTTTGCCCTTTCTTTTTGATCAAATTACATGCATTCATGCATTTTTCATGCTTTTTTTTTTTGAATTTTCACATCATTGAAAAATTGGGTTTTTTGTTATTTTTGTGCATTTTGGTCAAAACTGATACATGGGTTTTTGTTCATGCATCATTTAAACATGATTCCCATGCTTTAATATCAAAATTTTCATGGTTTATAAAATTTTTCGAGGTTAGGGTTCATATGTTCTTGAGAGATTTGGGGATTTTGTTAAATTGGGAAAAATTGAGTAAAATTGGCTTGTGTTATTGATAGATTGAGTGATTATAACATGTTTTATACTTGTTGTGTTGTTCAATTGATCAATATATGAATTTTTAAAAATTAGGGTTTTCAAAATTGGGAATTTGTGAAATTATTAATTTTCTTGGTTAATTTTCAAAATTATGTTGAAGTTGAACTGTTTTGGAGCATTAGGTCATGCATCATGTGTATTCTAATGTCATGCATCATATAGATTTTCAAAAATTCCATGTTATCTTGTCTCTAACCCATTTTAATGCAGTTTGCCCTTGGTTTTTGTTGTGTTGTTTTTGTTTTTGTCTTTAGTCATGGCTCCTAAGGTTGGTAGGAAGTTTAAGACTTGAGCTAATAGGAACACTGGGTCTTCCTATTTTGGATCAGCTTTAGTTGATAGAGATAGGTTTTTGTCTGCCAAATGTGAGGAGACCTATGAGACCTTAACTAAATTAAGGTCTATTTGGGGTGAAAGGGAGATTGTGTTGAGTGAGTTAGATCCCTCCATCCGTAGGAACTTTGTGTCTAGGAATTGGGTTTCTTTGTGTGAGGTGTCTGATCCTCCTCTTGCAACTTTGATTAAAGAGTTTTATTCAAACCTCTCTGTCTATTTTGAGGTTACAGGTGGTCATTACTTGACTTCCTGGGTTTGAGGTCAAGAGTTTACCATCACTAAGCAAACAGTTTCTGAAGCTTTAGGAGTGCCTTTAGTTTGTAAATCCACATATCCATACACTGAGTTTCCTTCTGTTGATGACATCACGTCCTTACTCTGTGGTAGGTCTGTTTCTTGGGGAAATGAACCAAGAATCAATTCTTGTGAATTTACTGAGCTTTACTCTTTGTATATAAGGATTTCCTGTCATAACATCTATCCTATTTCTTATGTTCATACAGTTCCTATAGATAGATGTGCTTTTTTTTATGCTCTTGTTACCGATGGTTCTATGTGTTTTTCCTCTTTGTTTATTCAAACCATTCTTGATATTTCTAGTAGTAAGAGAAAAGGTCGAAAATTGTTCTTTCTTATGTACATATATAGGATTTTGAGGTTTTTAAGGTTGTCTAATTTTCCTCCCTAAGAGTTAGTTCATATCACTGCCCTTATAGGAGCCACATTTCTTAGACAGCAACAGGCACAGATGAAGAGTGTTGAACTAAGCATTGGGACTTCAAAAAGATCACGAGGAGAAGCTTCTACTACAGCTCCTACCTCTGGTGCTATGCCTACTACTGAGGAGACTTTGGTGGATCCGACTGCAGTTGTGGATCCTTCAGGTGGTGCTGATGATGTAGATCCTACTGTTGCCCCTCCTTTCTCATTCCGTGCCATGATGGAGTCTTTCATGACTACTCAAGCAGTTCATGGATAGTTTCTGGATGAGTTGTTGATTGAGGTTGCTTCCTTGAGAGCTGATTTTGCCGAGTATAGGAGTGCGTTTCCACCTCCTCCACCCTCTGATGAGTGATGTTGCCTTTGGCAATTCGTAACAAAAAGGGGGAGTAGGTTTAGGACTTTTAGGACTTTTTGTACTTAAGGGGAGTAGAGCTATTGTATTTAGGGGGAGTTCGATGTATTTTCTTTGGTTTTGATGTTATTTTTACATTGTTTATATCTGTTTAGTGTTTATGTTCTTGATTCACAAACATTGATGTGCTTATTGATTATGATAGTTATTGATGATGAGGTTATTTATTATGACCGTCTCTTTACATGTTTTGTGAATTAAAGATTAGATTTTTACTTAGATTATGTTATCGTATTTTCAACACATGCGTTTATGGTTTGTTTTCAGTGTTTCAGGAATCTACATGTTAATTCTTTCAACAGCTACTGCCTATACTAGCAACTAATATTTAGTAGTTGTGTTTGAATTGATTAGGGCAATATCTTGTATTTGGGCTGGTATTTAAATTTAAGCATTTCATTATGTATGTGTGTTTTGTCACAGATTGCCAAAGGGGGAGATTGTTGGATTCTAAAGATTTAGGTTTAAATGTTTAGAATCATATTTTAAATGTATTGGCAAACCGAGAACAAAACATGTCTAATCTATGTGCTAGGCAATGCTTAAATGTGTTGGTGTCAAGCATCAAGTTTAGTTGATTGCAGAAAAAGGGAGTCAGTTTCTGCCTTGCTGAACCAATCGAGAATTAGGCTTGATCGATTGAAAATTGCAGGAAATGAAATTCTGCAAACGTTTAGGATTTTATTCCAACTTCTCCACATATAAAAGGGAAACCCTAACTATGTTTTGCAGACTTGGAGAAGACTTGTGTGTCACTCTTTGTGAGATCTGAGAGGTTTAGTACCTTCTAACTACACAAGAATCTACTGGAGCAAGATCTACAATCAAGCGTTGGTAGAACATAGTTGCTACATCAAGATCATTACTGATGGTGATCTGAAACCTTTGAATGGGATCTTAAAGTCACAAGCAAGGGTGCTTATGTTGTAAATCCAAGAAGAGAAGGAGTCTGTGGATTCGGAGCTTGCATGTGGTTGTGTTAGTAAGTTACTACATGAGTTAGCATTAGATTTAGGGTTAAATATTTTGTAAAAATTTCGGTTCTCTCATAGTGGATTTACTTTACTTTGAGGATAGCTAGGTTAAATCCTCCCCAGGTTTTCACATTGAAACGGTTTGTTTCATTGGTTTTCCTAAGTCATCATATCATGGTGTTATTTATTTTCCGCTACTTTGTTTGATATGATTTATTATTGTTTAACCTAGCTCTGAATAATTATCTAAGTAATCACTTGACTAATATATTAGGTTAAACAATCTGCTTTAAGGAATCTAAATGAACAAACAATTTCAATTATTTTGTTTCTAAGTTTGGATGGAGAAGAGAGGATATAACAGGGAAGTACGAGGAGATCGAGGAGGGAAGAAGAAATGGGTGGAGAAAAGGGAAGATATCCCTCCTTTATATTTTGACATTTTAGAAATTGCAATGGATGAGAAGGAAGTAGATACTAGATATCCCTGCCTCTATTAAATTAAGAGTGATTATAGGAACTAATTAGTAGTATACAATTATATATTTAACTTTTACAAATTGACTTGCAACCAATCAGTCAACCACTAGAAAATAACTTTGGTATTCATTTGTTGTATTAGTGAAGTGATATGAATTATATTATTGTCGCATTAGTTTCTAAACATTAATTATGTAATAAAATTTGTAATAAATTTAACATTTTCCTTTAATTAGTTATGGGGTGGAAATGAACGAAAATAATAATGTACAAATAAATAGATAAATATATCATTCCTCTATTAACTTCCATAATTAAAAAATATTGTGGGGTAAAATAGAAAGCATGCAAAAATTAATTAAACTAAAATCCCTTCAAATCCAAACCCACTCAAATCCTTTCTCCTCTCCTTGTTCGATTTGATTGATGTTCTCCTTGTCTTTTTTATTTTTTAATCTTTATTGTTTTCTCCACTTGCCACACGAAAGCTTGGCCTTTTGTTTTTCTTTAGGTTTTTCCTTTTGAGTGTCAAAATTAGTGTCAAATGAGTTGCTTACTTAGAAGTTAACTTCTTTATATCTCTCTTGTGTGTATATTTATTTATCAAAAAAAAGAAGGAAAAAATTCTCCATTTTTACTTCACATGTATGTTTTTTTCCCCTTCTCCTCATATATATATATATATATGAGATAGGTCCAAGTTACACGTGGTGTAACTTTTGTAAAGTTACACGTGGTGTAACTCTTGTAAAGTTACACATTTTTTACACTATAGATTTTTAAGAGATCTTACACTTGAAAAAAAATAATTAAATGTTATTCCTTTTCCTCTCATTACCTAATTAATACTCTAATTTTTTTTTCTCTTTCCATACTTTTTTTCCCCTTTTTCTTTCCACCCATAGAGCTCAATATCATTTTTTTTTTCTAGCCTTTAAAGAGCACTATATAGTTTTGGTGTGGGCAGAAACTTTAGTATGAGTTTTGAATTTGAGATGTTTTGTTACTTTTGTAAGAGACTTTGCTTTATTTCTATGGGTAACAAGTAGCACATGCGTAGACTTTGCATGCTAGTATGAGTTTTAGATACACTATATTATTTAAAAAATCATACTAAACTTCTTGCTGTGCGTTTGTGTCCACAACGAAACTACGAGATGAGTTATAATAACCTAAAAGAAATAAATACAAGAAGCCCACTGATATTTATATAACTTGTAAAAAAAGGAAAGAGGGAAGTGCTAGAGGTTTAATTTAGCAAAAAAAAAAAAAAAAAAGATGATAAAACATGGACATGACTTCGATTCCGCTGTTAAAAGCAATGAAAGAAAAGTTCAATGTTTTCTCATTCGCAATATTTACTCAGAAAGTTGCTTAGAAGAAAAACAATGGCTAGATTTGGAGGGCGGAGAGACTCATTTAATGCTTCATCACTTATTTTTAGAAAAATAATGAGATGGCTAATAGTGTGTTTTTTAATCATTGGATTTAATAAAAATCAATGGTCTAAAAAAGGTGTAACTCTTACAAAGTTACACCAGGTGTAACTTGAACTCATCTCTCTCTCTCTCTCTCTCTCTCTCTCTCTCTCTCTCTCTCTCTATATATATATATATATATATATATATATGGAAGATAGTGTGGAAGATTGCTCAAATTGATTAAAAAAATTAAAAAGCAATATCAATAATATATCAGTAAAACAAGATATGCTCGGATTAATTTATAAATAAAATAGACATATGCAAAAGCGTATAAAATTAAGGATTACGTAAAACTTATCATCGAGGCACGAAACTAAATCTGTTGTCCTTAAGAAGTGATTTCGCCTCTACTAGAATCAATTAGTATTGCTTAATCACACAGCTTTATTAAATTACATATACTCAATGTATACCATATACTATGGGAACAAATAAATTACTATTGTTCCTCCACAAATTGTTGTGGAAGCAACAGTGATTCTCATGGCAATAATTCCACAAATTATAATTATAAACAATAATATATACTACAGACATACAGAACAAAGAGCATGGTGAAACAAACAAACAAATAAATGAATGGACTGGCCCTATTCATAAATTCTTATGCTTCCCCCATCATGTAACTAATCATGAGGAATGAACCAACATGGTATTTGGAGCTTGCAGCTAACTTCAACAGGGTGGCATGTCTAGTGGTGGTGGTAAAATATGCGCTTTTCGACCTTTCCCATTTTTCACTACAAATGCCATGTCCATGCCCCATGTCATATGTCGATCAAAATGGCAGTGCATAAACCAAACTCCTATCATCACAAAACATAAACAACAACATCATCATCATTGTAGTAGTAGTATTAATAGTGTAAGGGGCAAAGATTCCATCATGAGCATCGGTCAGAATACAAGACTGACACGTGGTCAGATATGTATTGTATCTAATATTCTAATGAACTGGACACAAGTTAAACCTTAATATCCCGAATACTTAATGGAATCCAAAATTGACATGTGTTCAATTCTGAACACGTTCACATTTAGTGTTCCAATGCACTGGACACAAATTGAACCTTAAATGCGAGTTATTAAAAAAAAAAAAAGAACAAAAAAAAAAAAAAAAAACAAAGAAGAAAATAGTTTTAGTAGTTTGACAAACCAGGATTGTTGGCTGTGAATCTAATGGCAGTCCAGCCATCTAGGGGAACATCAATGGTGTTCATAAGAGGAGGATCGACAAGATTATATCCCAAAGGGTCCTTATCCTTGTCAAAGTTTCCAAGACCCATTCCAACCACATAGAAACTGAATCCATGGAGATGCATTGGATGATCATTCCCACCCACCAAAGTCGTGCCTTGAAAAACAAGTTCCACATTCGTGTTATACTTCAGTATCTTAACCTTGGTCCCATGTCTAGGTGTCTCAAGGTACAATGGCAAGTCCTCAGCTGTGAAATTAAATAAATATGGTGGGAAATCTGGAAAATTAGTCCTAAATACCCCATTGACATGACGATAATAAGCTTGTAATATATCGATGGATGGGTCCACAAAGCTTATGTTATTGACACTAGTGGCTAGTCGTGTCCCATTAGGCCCTGCACATGAATTGTTAGGACATGGGAACGTGTTGATTGAGATTACAAAAAATAAATGTTTGGTTATGTTTATTGGGACATTGACTGGATGATTTTCATCTGCTAAGCTTCTGAGGCTACTTGTGAAACTAAGTGAGGCATTGGTATTATTAAAGTAAGGCAGATTATTAGGTAGGGAAGGAGGTGAAGATGTGGTATAGTTTCCATTGTATTCGAGAATAGCAGTGGTGGTTGTGTTATCATAAGCAACACCAGGTGCGACAGAGTATGCTCTAGCAGCCATGTAATAGTGGTCAGATTTTTGGTTTGCCTTTAGCAAAATATCGATGGTTTGGCCAGGGGATATTTTGACATAACTTGATTCCAATGGCTTGGTGTAGCTACCATCTATTCCCACAATAGTGACATTGTGTTTGGCAATGGCAAAAAAGAGGATATCCATCACGGCAGCATTGATAAGGCGGAGGAGATAAGTCTTTCCATGATCAACCTTTAGCTTGAATGTGTCTGCAAGTAGTGAATCGCATTAGTAGACTAACACTTCAGTTAAAGAGAGAAAACAGAAGAAGAGAGTTTATAGACACAACTTTTGTACTACAATCTTTATTGCTCCTTTAAAACGGTGATTGTGACTGATATATGAATTAATATTAAGGTATATGTGAAAGTAATTGTTCACTATTCACAATCGACAATTTGTAACAAAAATTGTGATAAATAGTATAGTTCTAAAAGAATTGATAAAAAACAAAAGTATCATTTGATAAAAACTTAGTAACTTGACAATTGATTATTGCCCTTCTAAGAAGGATGATTTTTTTTTTTTTTTTTTTTCCCTTTCTTAGGGCTAAGACGATGACTTTATTATTCTAAGTTTCTAACCATCTTTAAGTATTACCGCCACTTGCATCTGATTGGGTTCAAGTTCACCGAGTCTTGCTACTACTGTTTGAACTATGACATTTGCCAATTGCAAGTAATTTCCTCAATAAGTCTAAGTATCAAATGTTATTATTTATCAATTTAAAATATATGGATCATAAATCAATGAGCCTTAATCCTTGAAAAAAGTTATTCATTTTTCATAAAAAAAGTTAATTATATTTAAATTAACTAAGTGGCACTAATACTAATTAAGACTCCATAATATTGAGTCAAAAAAACTACTCAATCTAATAAACCCTTCACACATTACAAACATATATTAAATCAAATCCGTGCTATTTTTTGTTGTTGTTTTCTTACTGAGTGATCAACTACTCCATGCTTTAAATGCTAAAAAAATTTACTAAGAAAAAACCATACTGGGGTTTGAACAATAATGGATAAGAAATATATGATGATAAGTATTAATTTGAAAATCGTTAAAAAATTAAATTCATATTTTTCCTAACCATTTAAGTTTTTAAGTCAATTGATAATTTATCATTAGCAATCAAAAAATGATTAAGAGTTTGTTAGGGAGTGCTTTAGGCCAAGGCCAACAATAGGGGTGACAATTTTTATTCATATCCATGAACCCACCCATTACCCACCTAATTTAGATAAGTCTTAAGCCAATTCAATTGAACATTTGGGTTAAATGGGTAAAGACCCATTTGGGTTATTTAATTAGGCCCAACATAACTTGACTTTATTCTTTTATTCTATAGATTTATAACTTTGAAATTAATTAAGCCACTTACTTAACCTTAATTATAATTTAGGTGAAGAGGTTTGGACCTAAGGACGAATTGATAGAGGTTCAAAAATCAAAATTCCAGTCATTATGCTTATTAATTCATGTATAAAAGGAAATAAAGTTAATCAAGAGCAAGCTTAAGCCTGTTTGAAAAACTAATAAACCAAACCCCATTATATGGTCCAGGTCTAGCTTGCTGGTGATAAGACCATGCTTTAATAAAAACTGATCACCGTGTACATTTTAACGTTCAACCCCACTTGGACTAGGATATATACTGTCAAAAACATAGTTTCCTGCTTCATTTTTTTTTCCTTGGAAGTTGGGACACTGTTTCTGTGGGATTAGCAATGTTTTTATCTTAGACATGGCAAAATAGGTCAGAATTTTCTGACCCGACCTGATCTGAAAAATACTTAATTTGAATCCAATTTTTTTGACTCGAAGCAAAAACGGGTTGACTCGTGACCTGACCCGCGTTTTTTGTGGGTCAACCTGCGACCCGACCCGAACCATTTTTTAAAACTTTTTTTTTTTGGTAAAAAAGAAGAAGAAGAAGAAGACAATATTAGTTTAATTGTTTGTTGTTAGCTTTAAGAAAACAATTGAGACATTTACATAACTGTATACAAATTAATTGAAAGATGAATGATTGAATGTTTTGTAATGAGTAAAGATTTTTAGATATCAAATAGCAAAGTGCATGCCAAGATAATCTAGTTACAGTACAATTAAAAACATAAATTTAAAATTGTAAATATGTGTGAGAAACATTCACAAGTGTGAAAATAGTGAAGCCAAAGTATCAAATTAACATAAATTATGAATGCTTAGACCTATTTTTTAACAATTTATATCCAAAATAAACGGTTTTTCAAAATAAATTATGATATTTTCTAGAGTTTGTGTTACTTAACAATGATATGATATTCATAAAAGAGATCATGTATAAATAAGTAAATAATCAAACTTTAATATATATCTCAAATTGAAATAGAGTGCCAACCACAATTGATAATAGATTATAAAATTAATTTTCAAGATTGTAAATTTCTTATATATTTTTATTCTTTGTCAAATGAATTATCTAATAAGTCATTTGTAATTTTGTTTTATATGTTGGGATGCTGATATTGTGTAGAAATAAAAATTGTGTATTTGTTTTGCTTATTTTTGTGTTATTTTGTTTTAGATAGCAATGTTAGGATTTGTATAATTTTAAAATTATTGAATAAGTATTAATAAGTGTAATTCATTCTTGATATAAGCGGTGAATTCAAAGTAATGCATTTTACATTAAGTAATTTGTTGCTTGACTTTTTAAATGGCAAATACATGTTATTTTCTTTTTTTTTTTAAAATTCATGTGAAAAATAAGGGTCAACCCGACCCGACCCGACCTGACGTGCAACCCGAACCCGAACCCGACCCACTTGTTTTGCCATGTCTAGTTTATCTTCTTACCCGTACTCTTTAATCTTCCTCCCTTTTCATTCTAATTAGTAACGCCAATCTTAGAAGCATTTGGTAGAAAATAAATGATTATAAACATTCTATACATATAAAACTTTAGGAATCTTTGACCTGGTTTTGAGCACGGATAAAGAACACCAGGTTGTCCATTGATAGTGAAAGCATCAGAAACATTAGGGGCTCCTCCAGTAAAAATAGTTTCATCATAAATTGCCAATATATCTTGCTTCCACCACTCTCCTGCATAATCAAAGATTTCCAGTCATTTCAAAAATATTTTTCTGGTCAAATTGTGTAGCATTTTCTTTACTTTTAAGTTGCACATACAGCTTGACTCTTCAAATTTGCTGACAAAAAAAAAAAAAAAAAAAAATCCCAATCATTGAGAAGGCTAATTTTATAATACCAAATATGATTGGAACCTCTGCATGAGGAAGAGGAAAAGGATATTTGGTTCCCTTCTTGGGATGAATGATTATAGCACCATGAACCGTTGCTCGCCACCACTCACTGTGAGCATGCCACCATAAGGTTCCTTCTTCTGAGGAAAATATAATCTTTTGCCTAAACCTTCCGCCTGGTTGTATGGGGCATTGTGTAATGTATTCAGGGCCATCTGACCATGGATTTCTCGGTTGTTTTACTCCATGCCTATAAAATTGTAAATTAATATTATCATATACGCATAGTTAGCAGTTCCTTATATATTTGGATTTCTTTTGTCAAAACAAAAGTGCACGGATCAGAATGATACCAATGAATAGTTATGTTAAAATTGCCCTGGTTATGGACATCAACAAAGATAGTATCTCCTTTCTGAACATGTAGTGTTGGTCCTGGAAACTGACCATTTACTGTCAAGATGTTCTTTGTGCCGCACAGTCTCGTGTATGGAGTTTCTTTTACCTACAATCCAAAGTTTACACCATTAGATGCTATAGCTCATAACAAAGCATGTGAACACATTAATAGGTATACAACTACGTACATGCTTGCAGTGTGTGTACGTAGATATATCTCTATTCATGATGTAGAAAATCAAACAATTGCATTTCATGAAATGAATAGAGAAATTTTTTCGTATTAGTTACTTACCACAAAAGTATGATGAACATAAGCTTGGCAATGAATGGCACCGACAATTAAGACTAGCCAACTCAAAAATTTTAGGTTCAACCACATTTTTTTTTGGGAGCGGTGGGAGTTGGTGATGGAAACTTTTTTATTTTTCTTTTCAGTCTTGTAGTTTTTTAGGGAATTCCCTAGGTACCGTTTATATAGACACGAGGCTGACAGGAAACGTGATTAACTTTAGTGGTGAAGGTGGCGTTGGACCATTTAGATGCTTAACTAATCGTACACTTAACTTCAAAAATTTAGGAGTACAGCCAATTCTATACCCATTTTCATAGCTATATTAGATATGATTTATTGTGAATGATGAAAATAAAAGATCGATGAATGTGAAAGTGATAAATAAACCATCACAGTTTGTCCTATGTATAGGATAATTATGAAAATAAATATAAAATTAGTTGTAGTTTTAGAATAATGTTCAGAGAAGCAAACATCTTTTCATTTTCAATTTCAATTTATCAATTAGGATATGACATATAGGCGGTTTTTCTTCTCAATTGCTTGTTTTTAGTTTAGCTTATTGTTTAACTTAAATTATTCTAGCTTTCAAGTATATCTTGGTCCGTAGCCCCAAAAATAATTGAACAATGATAGGGTAACGGTACAGTTTTATGATGACTTGTTTCTCAAAAAAAAAAAAAGAAAAAGGTTTATGATGACTTGTATTTTCCATGAGATCTTCATTCTCTTCAAGATCAAGTTAAAGATTATACTGTTGACAACAACAACAACGAGTATTTTTTGTTTTGTTTTGTTCTTTTTGTGATTTAACGTTATCGCATCTTCTAAAAGAAATTTTTTTTAATAGAAATATCTTGCTTTAATTTCAAGTTGATTTTAGAATTGGCAAATTAATTAATATTATAACTTTGCTTCTAGCTTTAAAACTACGTTTTTTTTTTTTTTTTTTTTTTTTTTTTTTTTTTTTTTTTTTTTTTTTATATGGATTGACGTTGTCATGCTCCACATGAAATGCTGCTCAAAAGTTAGAACTTAGAACTCTTTTGGAACGTGGAAAAGTTTTGTTACTCAAAAATCTAAAGTGATCCATTTGGAATTGAAAGCTTAAATAGTGGGAAACATTATAGCCAATTTAGACTCCCAATTCTAAATTACGGCTTAGTTGTTTTTACTCTAATTTAACTAAGTGCGTAATAAGAGTAAATGATATGCAATTGAAAGCTTAAATAGTGTAAAACACTATAGCTAGTTTAGACCCCCAACTTTAAACTTATGACTAAATTGCTTTTACTCTAATTTATCTAAGTGCAAAATAAGAGTACATGATACACAATAATCGGAACTACTCTCTAAACCGTAACCACAAGCAAGCAATTAACAAATATAAAACTTAAAGAGTAAGAAAAGAGAGGTGCAAACACAAGATAATACCGAAACGTGTTATCAAAGAGGAAACCGAAGAACTTGGCGAAAAACCTCTCCGCGACCCTCTAAGTCGAAATGATCCATTAGTGAATAAGTTGGAGTACAAAGATACCAAAAAGACCTTCCAAGCCTAATCTACCCAAAGTTCTTGAGCCCTCCGAGTTCCAGGTACTAACGGACTTCTCGAAGTCTTATCTTTACTAGCTTCTTGGATTCTATAATAATGCCCGATTATATCACTAAGCCTCATCAACTTCTTTTGGCAAATCTCAAATGCTTCCCAATCTCCAAAACACTCTTTACACTTTAAATATGTGTGAGTTGTGTTTGGGTACAAATCTCCTTTCAAGATATAACAATAGGAGAGGGAAAAGAGAAGAGGTTACAAGGATTTCTCTATTAAGGATGAGTAGCTCTCTCTAACAATTTGGGTGTGTTGTAGAAATCTCTCTTGGGTTTTCTTCTAAATAGCTTCCTTACACTTTTGTGGGTAATGAGGGTATATATAGTATGGATGAAGGGTAGGAAAGTCACACTTAAAATCATCCAGGCAATAAGTTTCGCGGGTCACTTGCGACGTGGCCTGAGTTGCGAAGTGACTTGTGACTTGACTCTTCAACTTCCAGCATGTGCTTCTCATGTTACTTTCGCAGATTGCACCACTCGCAAGCCAAGTCGCAAGATCAACTTCTTGACCAATTTTCACCAACTTAATACAAAACTCAATAAACTAAAATCCCACAAAATACAAGGAAATAAATTAATGCAATTACAACACTTCTTGTCATGGAATAAGCTAACATAAATGTTATATGAAAAACCACAACTTAATAGCAATAAAACCGGAACACTACTCTAAGGTATAAGCTAGCACAATAAACAATAAATGTAAAGCTTAAAGAGTAGGGAATAGAGAAACAAACACAACATAACACCGAGATGTGTTATCAAAGAGGAAATCGAATAACTCAGCAAAAAACCTCTCTGTAACTCTCTAAGTCGAAATCAATCCACTAGTGAATAAGTTGGAGTACACGAATATCAAAAAGACCCTCCAAGCCTAATCTACAAAATGTACTTGAACCCTCCAAGTTCCTGCTACCTACAGGCTTCATGGAGCCATGTCTTCACTAGTTGTCTGGATCCGTAATTAGCTTCAAATTGCATCTGCTAGTCAATGGCTTCTTCCAATACTTCCCATACGCACCAAAACTTATCTCAACATTCATAATGATTAAGGTAAGTGTTTGGGCTAAGAAACTCTCAAGGATGTGTAGATGGAGAGGTTAAAGTAAAGGAAACTTTAGAGAAAATGGTGTAGAAGATTATGGGTAAACAATCTCTAACTTTCAAGTGTTTGGTTAGGGTTTTCTCTCTTAAAAGTTTCTTGGAAAAAATCCTTGTTACAATTTCGTGGGTAATGAAGGTTTATATAGTATTGGTAAAGGTATGTGAAAAGGCATACTCAAAATCATCAGGTAGAGAGTTTCGCGGGTCACTCGAGAGTTTCATGGGTCACTCGAGACTTGGCTTGAGTTGTGCAGTGACTCGCAAAATCCAATTTAGCAAAGACTTTTCAAATTCTAGCATGTGCTTCTCACATGGCCTTTTTGTGGGTTGGCACTCTCGAGCTAGTCGCAAATTCTTCATCTTCACAGAATCTTCACCAATCTCTCATACACAATCCTTACATTAAATCCCACAAAAATATAGGGAAATGATTGAACAGAATTATAATCAAATTTGACATTGAATTAAAGCCAACATAAAACATATTTGTAAATTACAACTTTACAATCTCTCCCTTTGGCTATTCTATGACAAAACCCCTAAACAGATTCTAGACTTAAAACGTGAGTTTGACAATAGAGGCAAAACTCATTCACATCTAAATCTAAAACCTGTGAACCACTTGAACCATATACACCTGTATCCTAAAACACTTGCCCATAAGAAATAGATTCATTAAGTTTGAGACAGGTAGAATACAAGGCATGTATATAGAGTAAGTAGAATGTGATCAAGTAAAAGCAAATGAGATATGAACATATAACATGACTAGATCAAACATGAACAGTCATTAAGAAATGACCACTATCAACGCCTGACCTCGATTAGAGTGGAAAACCGCCGTTGTCGGGTCTTCGTTCGACCACCCATCGTGGTGACGCTCCCGCGCACGCGGGGCTCGTTGGAGGCCCCATTCTCGATTGATTGTGTGCGTGTGGTTCATGCAGTGCTTCGGGTGTTCTCTCTTTCTCTCTCGGTGGAGGAAGGTATTTGTCTACCTTTGGAAGTGTGGCAGGACTTTTGGCCAAATTTTAAGGGAGTTACCAAAGATAAGTGAAGTCACCACCAATCATTGGATTTTTCTAAGGTGTGATTGGTCACTTGTTTCTAGTTAATTTTATTACTGATCCTAGGCTAAGAAAAATGGCATTTTTCCTAATCTAACGTGGATGGTAAAAAATCTTGATTCTTGAGTTTGGAAGTTTGGTTACGTGTGGGGAAGGTGTTAGGCACCCCACAACGCCTATCCAACGGAAGTCCTTTGTTTTGATAAAACTTTAATTTTTGGAGATTGGTAGTAAAAACATGATTTTGGCATTGGCTTTTGGGGCTTCGCATGCATGGGGGCTTTGAGGTTTGGCTTTTGAATGGGTGTGGTCATAATCTATGATTTCCTAAGGTATTCAAGCAAACTACCAGATTTCCACGGCGAAAATCCGGTTACATGTCACCTTACTTTCGTGGTGGAAATTAGGCATTGCTTTGCCTTAGGTGACATGGACTATGACAATCACACCGGAAGGGGTGAGCAGGTATATATATATACACATACATCATGCATAATGCTAGCACATAGAGCAGGAAAGTAAATGCCTACATCACTAGAGCATGGCCCAAAATATAAGTATAGGAAAGTAAACATGGGACGTCATACTCTAGAGATGAGGACGAATGGTACATGACATGATATACCTAATACAACCCATCTAAGAAAGAAATGAGGAAGGAAGGAAGGAAGGAAGAGAGTTTAAAATAGTATATAACCAAATGGGAGAGGCTAGACACCTAAATCTATTGAACATTGTTGCTTGGCTTATATCTACATGCTTGCGCCTGGGTGACCGTGCCCTAACTCCATGCATCCTCGCTCCATGTGTGTACATGCAAAGGCAAAAACAAGAAACCAGTAGTCGAGCAATGAAAGGAAAAAGATGCAAAGAGCACGTGAAAGAGGCATAAAGCAGATAAACATGATAGACATGGCAAGCATAGCAGCAAGAAAGCAAGCAAACAAGTGAGAAGACAAACAAGTAAGAAAGAAAACAAAAGGTGGTGTCCACAAGGGACAAATGTAGGTTTGGATCGAATGTCCATAACTTCATTGTGTTGAAGCATGGAAGACACACTAGCAAGCAAGACTTATGCATGGACATGTGAGCAAGTGTGTAAAGATGCATAGAAAGCCAACGGGTGACACAAATAAGCATGGTAAACATATCATCGCACAGAGCAAAAAGGGGGAAAGGTATACACGAAGCAATTGGCATCATGGCGATGCGTCCTAAATGGTTACATCCAAACAAGGCCTCATGCGCCTTGGATGTTACCGCGCAACCACAAACCTGCTAAGGGCGTCAAGTGTGGCAAAGCCTAGAACAAGAGAGGCTAGCACAAGCATAAAGTATAGAAGCAAGCAAGCATAGACATGTAAATAGGGGTGATCCAAACCCTTTTATGTGGGCCTTGGAGTATGGATGATGACAAAGACCATAAGGTCTAGATCGGGTCCTAATCATTAGGCCAAAACACAAGAAAATGTGATAAAAGGAACAAAAGGGCTACAATAGCACATAGCATGACAAACAAGGTCTAGGCCTAAGCACATAAACATGGCATGGAGCACACAAGCACATGGAAGATAGTATAAAGCATGTAGAGAGCATAGATTTGAGCACACAAGCATGTGAAAACATAAATCTAGACACATAGGCATAGAAACATGCATGTAAACATGTAGATTTAAGCAAAGCATAACCACAGACATGATATCAAGCATGTGAACATGTAACCCTAACATCAACATAGAACAAAAAGAGGAACAAAACATAGGAAAACATGGTATAAAGCATAACGCATGTAGATATAAACATATAAGCATGTAAGCATGTAGATCTAAGCATGAAACATAGCATTCGGCATAAAAAGCAAGGAGATTTAGGTTAGAAGCTCAACTAAAGCAAGAATCATGCTAAAGAAAGTAATAAATCATGTTATTTAAGCAAAAAGAGCAAGATAAATGCTAGAAAAAGATTTAGAAAGTTAAGGGTGTGGATAGTAGCTAAAAAGCTACATCCACAACCCTAAACCCCAAATCCAAGGTATAGAACTAAGGAGAAGAAGATTGGGTATAAGAACAATACCTTGTATTTTTGATGAAGAAGGAAGAATCAAGAGACTTTGATGTGTTTTTTGTGTTTGGAGGAGGGAAGAAAGGCTTAGAATTCATCTACGCAGAGAGCAAGACGAAGGTAGTCTCTTTTTTTTTTGGTCTGGAGGGTGCTTGAGGCCTTTCATAGCCTCGACATACTTTACGAGGCAGCGGCCCTTGTAAGGCCGCCCCCTTCAAATGGCCATAGATCGGGTTGATCTTGATACCCCTGGAAATATTTTGACTTCCTGTTTCTATAAAGGTATGGAACTTGAAAATCCAAAGGTCGGATCAAAAGTTATGACTCTCGGAAGTTAGCGATGCATCAATCAGTGTGTTATTCCGGTTTTTGTGATATCTCAGCTGTTCTAACTTCAATTTTGACCCACGAATAGTCATTGAACTGATAATTTTATAACCTTTGCGATGAAATTGGGTTCAACCCGTTCTGATGGCGGGATCAAAATTAAGGTTTTTGGAGTCTGCCAAGAGTTAACTCTGGGTCAACTAGGTCAAACTTGGTCAAAGTTGCCAAAAATCTCTGAGGAGCTCGGGTTTGGTATAAAACTATTAAAAGTGTTGTTTTGTGAGGATTTTGACCTCGCTTGACCTTCGGTTAACCCTAAGTTGACTAGGGGCATTTTGGTCATTTTAGCTGAAAAAGGCACTTTGAGTGCTCCAGTATCTGAACAGGTTGTGTCACGTCATTTTAGATGTTCTCATGACCCCATGGAGAGAAAATAACATTTTCGGATTTTTTTGGGTCCGGCACGCAAATCGAGGGCGGACAAAATACAATATCAACAGCCACAATGAACATTTAACAAGTAAATAAACATCTGGACACACAAGCATTTAAGAGCAGTGCAAAAATTAATTGCATGTCCAATAAGCACATGATGCATAATTTATCAATAATTTCAGTTAATTATAATGTCTGTATATTATATGCATGTACATATTTTTTGACTATTGGAATAAACAAGTAAAAAAAAATTACATACTTTTGTCTCTTACAGAGCAAATCATTATTAATTTTATTGATTCTTTTTTGATAAGTAGTATTTCACTCACAGTGATGAAATAGATTGGGAAAAAAAAAAAAAAAATAGAGACATTAAAAAGTAAATTTTTAGCGATGTCAATTAAAAAAAGAAAAGATAATATAAAATCTTAGGAATATCTAAACCCTACATTTGGTTCATTGTATATAAAGAGTTCAATAAATTATAGTCATTGAGGGCTTTTCGCTAGATTTGCAGTTCATCAAAAAAAAAAAAAAAAAAAAAAAAAAAAAAAAAAAAATCAAGAGCTTTTCCCCGTGAATGTAAACAACTTAACACGTAAATTAACCTTTCATATTTGCGTCATGACTCACGACAACCACAAAATTGCAGTCACAGACTCACAATACATCAACCTCAAGCTTGACATTTCCGTTTACCCAACGTGGTTCACCGTTCACGCCAGCTGAAATTAAAGAATCCATGCTATAAATGGAGAGAAAGTCTTAACTCACTACAGTCTCACAGCAGTCTTGTCTGGAATTGGAAATCCAGAATGGAAAGTCAGTTACTTCTCATGAAATGAAAAGAATTTGATTCCGACTCAATTATTTGTTGGTTTCCTTGTAGTTAGGGGTGGCAAATGGGCGGGTTTGGAGTGGGTATAATTGGGTTGGGTATATAAAACCCATTTACCCATTTAAAACTCATTTAACTAATTGCTTCTAACCCAAATCCAACCCAACCCAATTATTATGGGTAAACCCCAACCCACCCAATTACCCAATTATCAAAATTACCAAAATGCCACTAAAGTAAAAATGACCAAAGTACTCTAAAATCCTCAAAAATGACCAAAATTCCCCAAAAATTGAAAATTACCAAAATATCCCCAAAACCCAAAAAAATGACCAAAATACCACCGAAACCCAGAAAATGACCAAAATACCCCCCAAAACCCAAAAAATGACCAAAATACCCCCTGAAACCCAAAAATTACCAAAATATCCCCGAAACCCAAAAAATGACCAAAATACCCTTGAAATCCAGAAAATTACCAAAATACCCCCGAATCCAAAAAATGATCAAAATACTCCCGAAACTAAAAAATTACCAAAATACCCCCGAACCCAAAAATGACCAAAATACCCCTAAAACCCAAAAAATGACCAAAATACCCCCTAGAACCTAAAAAATGACCAAAATACTCCTAAAACCCATAAAATGACCAAAATACCGTCCAAAACCCAAAAATGACAAAAATACCCCTGAAACCTAGAAAATGACCAAAATACCCCCAAAACCCACAAAATGACCAAAATAATAAAGTTTCACCGGCCTCTATGATGAGGCAAGTAACGTGAATAATTAGGTAAATAACCCGTGATGTTGATAAATGATAAGGATCATGGTATTACAATCAAAGTTCTCTTGCCTTTTCTTTTTTCAAATTACAAATGTATAGCCTCTAACTAAAATGGACAACAAATCATTGTTTTTCTGTGGTCCAAATCCACTGGCGCCCCCATCCAAGGCTATGCATATCAATCCCTCTCCTCACATCTCAATCATTGTTACCCACAACCACAACTATAATAATTAAATAGTTATATCAAACAATCACAGAAAACTTGTGAACATGTGTTAAATTTCATTTTGATTCTGTTATTGCTAATGGATTTATGAAACTATAGGGCCAAATGTGTTAAACATCCTTGTCGTTCCACGTATACAAGTGGGTTGGAATCTTTTCTAGCATAGAAAATTTAGTCAAGTTAGGAAATACAAGTTGGCCACGTTTGACACAAAGATAACAAAGAAAAACAAATGGTACAAGTAGTTGAAAAGTACTAATACTATAACATATTGATCTTTCGAGAATTCATAATATACATTTTGTAATTTTAAAATATATACTTAAATATGGGTTTGATGTTGGAGTCTTATCAATTAATCGCACTGATTTACATTTATTAACATGATCACCAAAGTTCTGTACATTTTCCATTACTTTAATATTAGTGCAGATAAATCTGATAAGCTTTTTCTCTATAGATCTTCCCTAGCATTATTGTACGGCAACATGTATTTCAATAATAGATGGTGATGTTGACAAATCTAGCATGTGATTGTGAATTGAGGAGCTTCTGTCCATAGCATGTTACCAAGAAACATGTATGCCGAAAAATTAGCTACGAATGACAGTCTTAAAAGTTAAAACATTTTCCCCTTTTATATTGTGGTATTGGGTATGAATTAATTGAACAGTCATTTTCATTTTTGTCTGCTGCTTTTTTTCTATTTGGCATGTTGAGTTTACTGTCAATTCCTGTAATAGAAGCAATGAAATCAAAGTATACTTTGATAGGCATCTCATAGATTCCTTTACAATTTCTCTAAAAGAGAGATCATAAGACTGATGAAACGTTAAAACACTTTCTAGTCTTTTATGTCTTCTGTCCTATGTTACATTTCTGTGTAATGTCTGGTTTACTAGTTTGATCTAAGGAAAACTTTGCAAGAATATGGCATGAAAAGTTGCATGAAGACAACATGGTAAATGAAGATGCTATTGCTATATATAGGAATAGGGATAGGATAGGAATATTGTTACAGAAAGGGAATATAGAATGGTTGTATGGTTTATGGAGAAGAGATCTTAGGAATAAGGACAAGTTTTGCTAATTGAATATGTCTTTTCCTCCAACATCTTATCCACCATTGTCAAGCTAATTTTGTCCCTGGACAAAGGACCTCTTATGATAATTAAAGTTCAAGAAATTTTACGTTAAACAGGCAAAGTAAATTATTAGTTGCAACTTTTGGTCTAGACTATCTAGAGAAAGCTTTTGACAGATTAGAATGTTGTTCATTCATGATATCTTAATGTCATTTTTTGGGTTTTAGGGAGTATTTTGGTCATTTTTAGGTTTTGGGGGTATTTTGGTCATTTTTTGGGTTTTAATGACATTTTGGTCATTTTTTGGGTTTCGGGGGTATTTTGGTCATTTTTTGGATTTTAATGACATTTTGGTCATTTTTTGGATTTCGGGGGTATTTTGGTCATTTTTTGGGTTTTAGGGACATTTTAGTCATTTTTTGGGTTTCGGGGATATTTTGGTCATTTTTTGGGTTTCGGAGGTATTTGGCCATTTTTTGGGTTTTGGGGGGTATTTTGGTCTTTTTTTAGGTTTCAGGGGTATTTTGGTCTTTTTTTGGGTTTCAGGGGTATTTTGGTCATTTTTTTTTATGTTTCAGGGGTATTTTGGTAATTTTTAGATTTTAGGGTATTTTGGTAATTTTTTAGGCTTCGGGAGGTATTTTGGTCATTTTTTGGGTTTTGGGGGTATTTTGGTCATTTTGTAGGTTTTAGGGTTATTTTGGTCATTTTTAGGTTTATGTGTTATTTTGGTCATTTTTTAGGTTGAGGGGGTATTTTGGTAATTTTAGTGGTTTGGGAGTTGGGTGATTTGTAGAAATGGTACTTGGATCATAATTTGGTTTAATTAGGTATCCAATTAAAACCCAATAAACATTAGTGTTAATTGTGTTTAATTGGGTTAATACCCATTTAACCCAACTAATAATTGGGTGGGTTTGGGTCTTTTTTAAGTGGGTGGGTTTGGGTGGACAAATGGGTTTGGGTTGATTTTGCCACCCCTACTTGTAGTACAGCAACGAGGCAACTTAGGAGGAATACTTGTTCTACACGCACGGCTTGGATTGTTAACCACGAATTGCTAAACTTACCGACATCAATTCACACAGCCATGCTTTAGTTCTTATACACACAACTAATTTGGTTTTTTCGTAGGCTATATTTCTTGGGGTATATATGCTAACTATGAATATAATTTGGGCCAATATATTGGACAAAGAATATGGATTTGCATTTTCAAGATCTCTTAAATAAAATGTGTGGGCAAATTTAAAAAAAATTATATATATATATGTGTGTGTGTGTGTGTGTGTGTGTGTGTGTGTGTGGAGAGAGAGATAGAGAGAGAGAGAGAGAGAGAGAGAGAGAGAGAGAGAGATAATCCAATCCTGATGAATCATACAAATGTCTAACCAATAATAATATTTGATTTATTTCTACGTACTACTTAGTCACACAGCTTTATTTAATTCTATATACAATGTATACCATATACTATGAGAACAAATAAATTACTTCTTCCATAACAAATTCATTATTTTCCTCCACAAATTGTTGTGGAAGCAACAGTGATTGTTGTGGTAATAATTCCACAAATTATAATTATAAACAATAATACTACAGACATACGGAACAAATTAAGAGCATAGTGAAAACAAACAAACAAATAAACAAATAAATGGACTGGCCCAATTCATAAATGCTTATGTCTCCCCAATCATTTGATGTAACTTCTCATGAGGAATGAACCAACATGGTGTTTGGAGCTTGCAGCTAACTTCAACCGGGTGGCATGTCTGGTGGTGGTGGTAAAATATGTGCTTTTTGACCTTTACCATTTTTCACTACAAATGCCATGTCCATGCCCCATGTCATATGCTGATCAAATTGGCAGTGCAGAAACCAAACTCCTGTCATCACAAAACATAAACAATAACATCATCATCATTTTAGTATTAAGTGTGAGGGGCAAAGGTTGCATCCTAAGCATTGGACAGAATACAAGATTGACATGTGGTCAGATATGTATTATATCTAATACTCTAATGTATTGGACACAAGTTAAACATTAGTATCCCGAATACTTAACGAAATCCAAAATTGACACGTGTTCAGTTTTGAACATGTCACATTTAGCGTTCCGATGCACTGGACACAAATTGAACCTTAAGTGCGAGTTATTAAAAAAAAGAAAAAAAAAGAAGAAGAAAATAGTTTTAGTAGTTTGACAAACCAGGATTGTTGGCCCTGAATCTAATGGCAGTCCAGCAATCTAGGGGAACAGCAATGCTATTCATAAAAGGAGGGTCAACAAGATTATATCTCAATGGGTCCTTATCCTTGTCAAAGTTTCCAAGACCCATTCCAACCATATATAAACTATATCCATGGAGATGCATTGGATGATCATTCCCGCCCACCAAAGTTGTGCCTTGAAAGACAAGTTCCACAGTCGTGTTAAACTTCAGTATCTTAACCTTGGTCCCATGTCTAGGTGTCTCTAGGTACAATGGCAGGTCCTCAGCAGTGAAATTAAATAAATATGGTGGGAAATTTGGAAAATTAGTCCCAAATACCCCATTGACATGACCATAATAAGCTTGTAATATATCGATGTATGGGTTCACAAAGCTTATGTTATTAGCACTAGTGGCTAGCTGGGTCCCATAAGGCCCTGCACATGAATTGTTAGGACATGGGAATGTGTTGATTGAGATTACAAAAAATAAACGTTTGGTTATGTTTATTGGGACACTGACTGGATGATTTTTATCGGCTAAGCTTTTGAGGCTACTTGTGAAACTAACTGAGGCATTGGTATTATTAAAGTAAGGAAGATTATTAGGTAGGGAAGGAGGTGAAGATGGGGTATAGTTTCCATTGTATTCAAGAATAGCAGTGGTGGTTGTGTTATCATAAGCAACACCGGGTGCAGCAGAGTATGCTTTAGCAGCCATGTAATAGTGGTCAGATTTCTTGTTCGCTTTCAGCAAAACATCAATGGTTTGGCCAGGGGATATTGTGACATAACTTGATTCCAGTGGCTTGGTGTAACTACCATCTGTTCCCACAACAGTGACATTGTGTTTGGCAATGGCGAAAAAGAGAATATCCATCACAGCAGAGTTGATAAGGCGGAGGAGATAAGTCTTGCCATGATCAACCTTTAGCTTGTATGTGTCTGCAAGTAGTGAATTGCATTGGTAGACTAACACTTTAGCCAAAAAGAAAAAACAGAAGAATAGAGTTTAAGGACACAACTTATGTACCATAATCTTTTTTGCTACTTAAAAACAGTGATTATGATCATGATATATGGATTAATATTAAAGTATATGTGAAAGTAATTGTTCACTATTCACAATTGTTCGTTTGTAACAAAAATTGTGATAAATAGTATAGTCCTAAAAAAATTGATAAAAAAAAAGAGAGAGTATCATTTGATAAAAACTTAGTAACTTGACAATCGGTTATTGCCTTTCTAAGAAGGATGAATTTTTTCTTTCTTTCTTAGGGCTAAGACGATGACTTTATTATTCTAACCATATATCTTTAAGTATTACTGCCGCCACTTGCGTCTTATTGGGTTAAAGTTCACCGAGTCTTGGTACTATTGTTTGAGCTATGACATTTACCAATTGCAAGTAATTTCCTCAAAGTTGCCTTAATTTTGAGTAAAAAAAAATTACTTAATGTAATAGACCCCTCACACATTACAAACATATATTAAATCAAATCCGTGCTATTTTTCGTCTGAATGATCAACTACTACTTGCTTTAGGTGCCAAAAAAAATTTACTAAGAAAAAACCATACTGGGGTTTGAACAATAATGGATAAGAAATATGGTGATAAGTATTTGAAATTGTTAAATAATTAAATTCATATTTTTCCTAACCATTTAAGTTTTTAAGTCAATTGATAATTTATCATTAGCAATCAAAACATGATTAAGAGTTTTTTTGGGAGTACTTTAGGCCAAGGCCAACATAACTTGACTTGAATCTTTTATTCTATAGATTTATAACTTTGAAATTAATTAAGCCACTAATTACTTAACCTTAATTATAATTTAGGTGAAGAGGTTTGGACCTAAGGACGAATTGATAGAGGTTCAAAAATCAAAATTCCAGTCATTATGCTTATTAATTCAGGTATAAAAGGAAATAAAGTTAATCAAGAACAAGCTTAAGCCTGTTCGAAAAACTAATAAACCAAACCCCATTATATGGTCCAGGTCTAGCTTGCTGGTGACAAGACCATGCTTTAATAAAAACTGATCACCGTATACATTTTAATGTTCAACCCACTTGGACTAGGATATATACTGTCAAAAACATCGTTTCCTACTTCATTTCTTTTCCTTGGAAGTTGGGACACTGTTTTCTATGGGATAAGCAGTGTGTTTATCTTCTTACCGGTACTCTTCAATCTTCCTCCCTTTTCATTCTAATTAGTAACGTCAATCTTAGAAGCATTTGGTAGAATATAAAGGATTATAAACATTCTATACATATAAAACTGTAGGAATCTTTGACCTGGTTTTGTGTACGGATAAAGAACACCAGGTTGTCCATTGATAGTGTAAGCATCAGAAACATTAGGGGCTGCTCCAGTAAAAATAGCTTCATTATAAACTGCCAATATTTCTTGCTTCCACCACTCTCCTGCATATTCAGAGATTTCCAGTCGTTTCATAAATATTTTTCTGGTAAAATTGTGTAACATTTTCTTTACTTTTAAGTTGCACATACAGCTTGACTCTTGAAATTTGAAAGACAAAAAAAAAAAAGTCCCAATTATTGAGAAGGCTAATTTTATAATACCAAATATGATTGGAACCTCTCCATGAGGAAGAGAGAAAGGATATTTGGTTCCCTTCTTGGGATAAATGATTACAGCACCATGAACCGTTGCTCGCCACCACTCACTATGAGCATGCCATCATAGGGTCCCTACTTCTGTGAAAAATATAATCTTTTATCTAAACTTTCCACCCTGTTGTATGGAGCATTGTGTAATGTATTCAGAGCCATCTGACCATGGATATCTCGGTTGTTTTACTCCATGCCTATAAAATTGCAAATTAATATTATCATATACAATGCATAGTTAATTAGCAGTTCCTTATATATTTCGATTTCTTCTGTCAAAACAAAAGCGCACGGATCAGAATGATACCAATGAATAGTTATGTTAAAATTGCCCTGGTTATGGACATCAACAAAGATAGTATCTCCTTGGTGAACATGTAGTGCTGGTCCTGGAAACTGGCCATTTACTGTCAAGGTGTTCTTTGTACTGCACGGTCTCGTGTATGGAGTTTCTTTTACCTACAATCCAAAGTTTACACACATAGATGCTATAACTTATAAAAAAGCATGTGTACATATTAATAGGCATACAACAACGAACATGCATGCAATGTGTGTACGTACAGATATCAATGTGAATGTCATAAATAACCCATCACAGTTTGCCATATGTATAGGATAGTTGTGAAAATAAATATAAAATTAGTTGTGATTTTAGAATAACGTTTAGAGAAGCAAACATCTTTTCAATTTCAATTTATCAGATAGGATATGACATATAGCCATCTTTTCTTCTCAATTGTTTTTTTTTTTTAGTTTAACTTATTGTATAACTTAAATTATTCTAGCTTTCAATTATATCTGGGTGCTTAGCCCCAAAAATAATTGAACAATGATGGGTAACGGTACAGGTTGAGATTTTCATTCTCTTCAAGATCAAGTTAAAGATATATAATACTGTTGACAACAACACAACGAATATTTCTTTATTTTTATTTTTTTAATGTTATCGCATCTTCTAAAAGAAATTATTTTAATAGAAATATATTTCTATTAAAACTATGTTGATTTTAGAATTGGCAAACAAATTAATAATATTATAACTTTGCTTCTAGCTTTAAAACTATGTTTTTTATATGGATTGACGTTGTCATGCTCCCATGAAATGTTGCTCAAAAGTTAGAAGTCATTTGGAACGTGGAAAAGTTTTGTTACTCAAAAATCAAAAGTGAATCATTTGGAATGTTCTATCTGTTTTTCAGATAGAAAAGAATATATTCATTAATTTTCATTTTGAACAAAAAAAATTGCTTCCTTTGTGCTTAGCATTTCAGTCCTTAGGAAATTTAACTCAGATTCTTACCTCACATAATTACAGTACGTACTCATAATTATTTCTTCAACTCGTTTTTTAAAATAACTCAAGCATATTCCATATTGTATATACGTGCACTTTGGAGTGCAAATGAATACTGAATTTTCTAAATATGATTTTGTGTTTGAATGAACTTATTAGGTTTATTAGTTTATTTTACTTTTAAAATGATTTATAAAAATAAAATAAAATTTAAAAATCTATACATAAGTCAAATAATCAAATAAACCGACTTATAAACCAAGCCAAACATACTTACGCTCTTTCTCTCTCCCCATTTTTTTTCCTGGTGGCATAGTGTTACCTTTAATTTATAGATATTAATGGGTTATAAAACCAGGATGGGAAACTTAATTTCATTAAAATTAATTATTATTATCAATTTTAGAATATCAATACTTGTTTCAAAAGATGGAAAGAGGAGAGAGAATAGAAGAAAGATGAAAGAAAGACAATTGATTTTCTCCATCATAAGTAGATAGGAATGAAAAGAAAAACGTAGAAAGCAAATCCTCCAAGATTCACCTTTTGCAATCCACCCAATTTGAACGGAAATCACCCAAAAAAGAGAGGGAAAAGTGGAGGCATAGAATAGAATAATAAATTGCTTGGGAGGATGACCTTTTTACTTTTATCCTTGAGTTGAGAAGTATGATATTATTAAATTAATTATCAGAGGTGGCAGGACCAAGATCTCATAAGACTTCTTTTTTTTTTTTTTTTTTTTTAAAAAAATTGCTAAAAGGGTGTCATAAGATTTTTATTTATTTATAATATATGATGTCATAAGAGACTCGTAAATCATATGTCATATAATGTCTTTGCATCGCCGTGGAGTCCTTTTAAGTTCAAATAAAGTATGATCACATTGGATGCAAATTTTGGATTTTTTTTTTTTTTTTTCTTTTTGAATTGTCCCACACACAAAAGATGATAATACAAAAGATAACGGACATTTGTTGTATTCCACCGAGAAGTCTTTTCTAACCTTCCAAAAGTTATCCCTATGCTCTCAATTTAATCCTTCAATTCTTTCCAATTTTTGTTTAAACCCTATATTAAAATTTCGGTACATTATATTTTTTATGAATATATATATATATATATATACACATACATATATATATATATATATATATATATTAGAACATATAACTCTATATATCAACACAACCAAAATAAATACTTAGTGCTATATATATATAAAATAAAATTTAATTACAAATTTGGATGAAGTTTTATGCATCCTTATCATATGCATTAGATATGACAAAAAACACGTCATTTTTCTATTGTGAATTGAAGTTTAAGGTTCAAATATATATATATATATATATATAGAGAGAGAGAGAGAGAGAGAGAGAGAGAGAGAGAGAGAGAGAGAGAGAGAGAGAGAGAGAGAGAGAGAGAGAGAGAGAGAGAGAGAGAGAGAGAACAATCATTGTATCGTAGATATCTATTATCATAATTATTTGAAAAAAAAATATAATTAGTATATATTTAGACTAAAAAAAAAACTATGTATTTAAAAAAGAAAATTTGTGTTAAACTTTTTTGTAAATTGCACGAGCTACCAACTATGTATATCATAATCTATCAAGAACCTTGTAATTTAATTGGTACATTTTCATACATAAAATGTTTGGAGATTTAAGAAAAAATTATTTGAACTGAGAAATTAGAAACATATTTTAACTATTTTTAAAATAAAAAAACTATATCATGTTCATACAAAGAAAGTATCAATTTTAGTGAAAAATTTAAACATAAAAAAGTAACAGTTCAATAAAAGTACAAAACCCATCACCCATGCTAGCCTAAGCCTAAGAGCAACTACATTGGGGGTTGTATATGCCAAATGCTAGGAGCATTTGGCATTTAAACCCCAAAATCCACCAGCAACCGGGAAGGGAAATCTCATATGCAAAAAAAAAAATGAGATTTAGCTACAGTACCATCTCAAATGTAAGATGGTACTGTAGCTGAATCTTATAAAAAAAAAATAATATTTTAATGTTTTTTGCCGGGAATATCTTTCACGCTCTTCATTATTTTTCATTACTTTCTCTTTCTTCGGTCTCTCTTTCTCCGTTCTCTCTGTCTCTCTGCTGTGTGATATTCAGACCCATTACTCTGCCCCTCTCTCTCCGATCAGTTATGGGTGCTTCTCTTTCTCCGTTCTCTCTGTCTCCGTGATCCGATCCCCTTTACCGATTCAGTCCTCTCATAAATCGGTTTGGATTCACCGATTCACTCATCAAAATCACCGATTCACTCGTCCCATCGGTCTCTCAAATCAAATCGGTTTGGATTCACCGATTTGTTTGCAAAATCTCTTCACGAAGCTCCATCGGTCTCTCAAATCAAATCAGAATCAAAATCAAAGCAATTTACTAGGTGGGTTTTGCGTTTGTGTTTGTGTTTCTGCAATAAACTTGTGTTTGTGTTTGGGTTTTGATCTAAGAATGGCTGTTGATGTTTGCAAAGGTGGAGACCCATTTCAGAGTTCCATCCGAAGCCTTCTTTTGGGGACCCAATTCATTCATTTCATTTCATGGGTATGTATATATAGCTCTCACTCTTTCTTTGTATATTATATATAGTATTATATTTCTATACGTGGATCTAACACTTTTCTTTTTCTTTTTTGTTTTAATCAGATTCTGCTGTCTGAGATTGGAGGCCAAAAAATTGGCAGGGACATTCCAACGTGTGTGTGTGTGTGACCGTTTGAAAAAGCAGTTAATTTGAAACAACAAAAAAATGGTGGTTGGAAAAGTAATAATAAAGAAAGTTTTAAAAAATAATATTTTAATAAAAGGATGAGATATAGAATTTTGGGATGTTGGGTGTATTGTAAAATGGGATGGTATAATAGATAAAGTAGCTTTTTGAGATTGTAAAATAGGATGAGATTTAGCATCCGGATGTGGATGCTCTTACAGTCTTCATTTATAGCCCATAGCTACGTCCTCTTTTTTTTTTTTTTTTTTTTTTTTTTTTTTTTTTTGAGAAGCAAACAAACACAGAACACACACACACGGGGAGCACATGGGAACCTTTAATATCACACAACTGACCCTCAACAAAAGCCGGTAACTCTTGTTGAGTGTGAGCAGGCTTTAAAGGGGGAAACACACACACTCACAAGCTACGTCCTCAATTTCAAATCAAAACCTACCTGCACAAAAAGTCCTAGCCTCCCTTCGAATTATGGTCCCTAATAAGTAAGTCCACCTGCACAAAAAGTCTTGGCCTCCCTTGTAAGTAGTAATTAAGTCCACCTGCATAAAAAAGTCTAGGCCTCGCTTTTGGAATTACCACCAGTACTTTTGCATAGTTTGCCCTATGTAGTAAGTCTACCCGCACAAAAAAGTCTAGGCTCCCCTTTTGGAATTACCACCAGTACTTTTGCATAGTTTGCCCTATATTCAAAGTAGAAGAAATTATATATTCCAACCGATAAATCATAAAACTCTAATGTGTGTTGGAAATCCGTTACACTATCTGAGAAGACGAAAAGTTTTTGACCACAAATTTCTAAGAGATAAGCAAAAAAAAAAAACGCAGACCAAAGAAGTCAAACTAATTGAAGCCATATTTTGGCTACTCAGGTTGAATATTACTTACTTCTTTTCAAAAAAAAAAAAAAAAGGTTGAATATTACTTAATTATTTCTTTTCAAAAAAAAAAAAAAAAGGTTGAATATTACTTACTATGAAATTAAAAGGAAAATATTCTTATAACAAGATGCAAAACCAAAAACAAAACTAAGAAAGTAGGATATAGATTATGATCGAGACAAGTCATCCTGGAATGTCTTGGTAGCCAAAGTGCGGACAGATTATGATTGAGAATAACAATTCTAGATTTTTCACACGGTACTTCTCATGATGTTGGTTAATACTAGGTATATAACGTTTTTATAATATTTTCATAATAAATTATAAGTGATAAGTTATTATTAATTTTACTTGAACTTGTCACTTACATTATTTTTTTACTTACTAATAATAACTTGCTATTTAAGAATTGTTATAAAATTATTATGATGTTGCATTACACATACTAAAATAGACTTTACCATCTCAGCCAAATAAATAGAATATATTGACGTTGATAATATTGTATTCAACTATCCATGCGGAGTTATAGACAAAATGATGTTATTATACGGCAATCCATCTAGTAGGTTTGAAAAAGCTCAACGTTATTGGTACTAAGTACTATCATTATCTTCATCCAAAAAAAAAAAAAAAAATTCTATCATTATTATTACTGTTATATTATCACTATCATCATTTTAATTGGTTCTTTTGAGTATTTTTATAAATGATATCTTGCCACAAGTTATGTAACGTACTCCCTAATTAGTATATTATAAATTTATAATAATAGGAATTTGTTGTGCTGTCAAGAAAATGATCTTAGCTTGTATTCAGATTGATTTATTAACAGAAGGGGACATATTAGATAACGTGTTGATCAAATGTATTTGAAAGATATATTTCAAAATTTGTATTTTTTTAATTGTTAATTTGTTGTATATCTTTTCATAGATCTAAATTTAGCTTTGAGTCTCTTTCAATCGGTTTTCTTCTAAGACTAATTGAAGAGCCCATGGTATAGCAGTTGCATCAGCTATCAAGGAACACACAGAGAAATGCTGTTGGCCCTAAGCTTTAACAATGTTGCCATCAGAACTTCTAGCCACAATTGCAATGGTGGTGCCTGAGGGATGAAGAGCTGCATTAACATTAAATTTTAGGCAAAAACACCATTTTGGTCTCTACATTTTAAGGTTACAGTTAATTTAGTTCTTATATTTTGGTAACTGTCAATTTAATCCTTGTTATTTTCAAGTACTTATAGTCAGTTTGGCCCCTACCATTAACTTTTAACGGAAAATGCCTACGTGACAAATTGATTGTACAATTGACACATTTAAGATTTAAAGATTAAATAAAATGCTGATATGTCCAAATTTTATTGGCCATGTCAGTGATTAATTGGCAAAAAAATACACATCAGAAAAATAAAATAAAAATTTAAAAGGATGAATTTAAGGAATTAAATTAATTAAATAATTTTTCAATTTTCTCTTCCTTTCTTCGGAACCAAAGTGCAACCCAGATACACACAACCAATTGAAATAACCAAAATAGCTTACGTCTTCATTTCTCATTCTCATGCTTCCCACCTCCACCACCTCGTAAGTTTATATTGTTTTAATTGAAGTGAATGAATTTCATTGCTAAAAGTAAGCTTTCATTTCCGGATTGGTAATGTTTGGAAAAATGATATTTGTTTTGATTTTCTTGGGAAACAAACTTGTTTTTAGTAATGAATTTTCCAGAAAACATATCAAAGACTTGTTATTATTATTATTATTTTGCACAAGAAGTTCATTATTATTGTATTAGCGATCGGATCCTCACAAGCCTCGATTGGATCAGATCTGAAAAGGATCATCGATCTCTGGCTCTAGCATATGCGCACTGCGTGTACGAAAGATCAAGCTTGAAGGCACGAAGCCCATTAGGAATTTCACAGATCTTTCATGGAACTGTAGCGATCTTCTGGCAAAACCACCTTTATCTGAATCAGATGTGCTATCTATTGATGAATTGGTGTTGTCAAATCTGGTTTTTTAGGAGGATTTGGATTTGTTTTGTGTAAGGTTCTGATTCCTTGAATTGGGATGAAAAATTGTGTACTGGGTTGGTGTTTAGTTGTCAAGAAAGTCCAAGAAAAAATTAAAATTTTATTTAATAAATTTTTATTTTGTTTGATTAATTTAATTCTTTAAATTTATTCTTTCAATTTTAGTTTTCTAAAGTGTATTTTTTTGCCTGTTAATCATTGACATGGACAATAAAATTTAGACATATCAGCATTTTATTTAATTATTTAATATTAAATGTGTCAATTTTGCAATCCATTTGCCACATAAGTATTTTCCATTAGAAGTTAATGGTAGGGACCAAATTGACTACAAGTTGAAAATAATATGGACTAAATTGACTGTTACCAAAATGTAGGGACAAAATTGACTATGACCTCATAATATAGGGACCAAAATAGTATTTTCACCTATTTCATTTTTTTGAGAAGAAAACTAGTACGTTTTATTGAATAAGAAAACAAAATTAGCCAAAATCAACTAGGAGAACAAAATTAACATATGGTGGAACACCCTTCATCTACACTGTTAAATTTTAATAATACTTAGATACGTAGAAGACTAGTTTTTTTAAGTATGCCTCAATTTCAAAGTAGGAAAGTCTTGGCCTCAGTTCTTTTGCATATATAGTTTGCACAAACTTAGGAAGGGTCCAATAAACTTATTAGGAAGGGATCCCTTCTAATTACCACTAGTACTTTTGCACAGTTTGCCCTAACTTAGAAAGGATATAATAAATCTAAGCTAGAACCCCAACTATTACACATTCTTGACGTGATCGTCACTCCACATGTAGAAAGTTTTTGTGGAGTGTGGAAGGGCAACATACGGGTTCAAGTTTCTAAGAGGAAACTTCACACACACACATATATATATTTAAATTAAGCTAGAGTAATTTATATCTTGTATAAATAAATAAAAAGAACTCAAACATATTTTATTTTGTTATATTGTCAAGAAAATGATCTTAGCTTGTAATATTCAGATGGATTTAACACACTAAGCATGTAGAGATGGATTTTCAATTCAGGCGGAGAGGGAACAGCTATTAAAAATTCCCTCCTCCTCTTGCAATTTTCATGAAAAAAAAAAAAAAAGAATATATATATATATATATATAAAAGCTTAAATTAATAATTTCTCTCTTCTAAGTTCTAACTTAAATATAATTAATTTTAAAATGTGGCGCCCAAAATAAAAATTCTGCTCCTGCCAGTAAACCTTAAATAAGTCAGCGACTTAAATAAGCTTACAGCTCCGTTTGGGTAATGAGCGTTTGCGCAATCAGGTCAATGAACAGTAACCAAAATATTTTTTTATTATTTTCAGTTTTCAGTTTTCAACAAAATAAGTTGTATCCAAACGCACACGTAATTGTAAGTTGTAAGCGAAAATTTTAGACTAAAGAATCCAGTTATGGTTGCAGACTTGCAGTTGCCTACAATTGGTACTCATAGGTAGACAAGGGAGGGAATTGGCTGAAACACTTGCATCTTCTTAATTAATTTCTTTTATATCATATGTAAAGAGAGAAGAAATTATTAGCTTTAGCTATGTGATTATGAAAGCATATTATGTGTACTACTTTTTTTTTTTTTTTTTTTAATCTTTTTTAATTATCAAAACCCAAAATTTATAATAAATTATTATAATGATTGAAAATAAATATGCAATTTCTTTTAAAATTCTTCAAATCTTTAGTAGTAAAATTTTATTCAGAAATATATTTTAAAAATTTTAAAAATAGTAATATAGTTTCATATAGTATAAATTATGTTAGTGATTTTTAATGCATTTACAATGAGTCACATAGTAGAAGCACGTTATACAATTTCTAATATTTATATGGAGAAAACACAACATGCATGCCATGCGTAATGATTACACAAAATCACATAATTAACATGAACACAAATTCAGGAATAATAAATATTTAATTTATTAGGTGTAATGCGTATTTAAAAAAAAAAAAAAAGAATATCATACTTATGGATAATTCATTTATTGCACACGTAAATTGATTGTAATTATGTGTGTTTTCTTGATATTTATGAACTATTTGACTTTATTTTTTCAAAAAAATAATATTTTTATTTAATGTAATGTAGGGACTCAATTTGTAATAGACCCTTAACAATAAAATTTGCAGAGAGTGGGTGTAAGGTCTAGGCATTAGCAAGGCAAACAATAGATGATGAGAAATTCATAGGCATAATGGCAAAGTAATCTTACTGAGTGTTTGTGAGGATAATCATCATCGTTTTGGATAGTTGTTTATGAAGATCTTTATAATGATTTCGGCTAAGTGTTTGTGAGGATCTTGATAATGATTTTGGCTAAGTGTTTGTGAAGTGTATTTGTCCTCGGCTCAGTCCGAGGATCTCTTTTTCTTATAATTCATCTAAATCCTGTCCTTTCTCTTAGGACTGATAAAATATCAGGCCCCTTGGTGTTGGGAATCCTCTTGGTTATATAGTATCGTTGTAGTTAATTTTAGCCGTCCATTCGTTGGTTATCCGAACTCTGTGTATAAGGGTTTGTCCCATCATCTGCTTTTGCAGGCTTTATGTTAGTTCTCAACCGCCTTTACAAACTTTTTATTAGTTGAAGTGACCGAGGCATCTGGGTTTGCCGGTCACTTCACCATTAAAGCGGCCAGAATGTTGGTGGAGTACATTTAATAGGTAAGAGATATTTTCCCTTCATCAACGTCGGTTTTCCGAGGAGGTGGGCATTCTCGGCGAGGCCCCTTGGGGGCTTGGGCTTTTCCCTTTTACCCTCGGCCTCTATATTTTCCTCGGCGCGGGCCTTGGGCCGGCTATGGAGTGGGCCGGGGTGGTTTAAATATTTGGGGCCCCACAATAGCCCCTCAAAATTCTGCTGCCCAACCTCTAGGGCGGGGAGGAGGATTTTGACTTTCTCGGCACATTTTTATGCACTGTTGAGCCTTACGTCTCTGTCAGTGTTACCGTTACTTCAACTGCTCTTGCAATTTTGTTTTGGCGCTAAGAGCCTGTCCGAGGAGTTTTTCCTTATTTTTACAAGGTTTTTATCTTTATACTTTTCTGCCTGAGCTTCTTATTGGTTTCTCTAGGATGGGTAGGTTTAAATCGTTTGTGCTTTAGCGCTCAGTTTCTCGTGGTTTTCGTCCCTGATGGGGCTCATTATTTAGCATCAAAGGGGTTGGCTTTACCGTAGATTTGGGCCCGTGGTCAGTACAAGGACCCTGGTTCCGTGTAGCGTTTATATTGCCTTATGGTGACCAGTTTCCACATAGGTTTGGGTCCGAAGACCATGCAAGACCTTGGCTTTTCCTAGCACTTAGTATTTCATGAGGAAGTGGTCTCCCTGTTGGCTTGAGTCCTTGGACCATGCAGTGCTTAAGTTTTGTCTAACACTTGGTTTTTAATCTGAAGTATCTGGTTTCCCAAAGGCTAGTATCCGAGGACCATGCAATACCTTGGTTCTGTCCAGTACCTAGTTTTCTCATTTTCATCTGAAGTATCTAGTTTCCCTAGAGGCTTGAGTCCGAGGACCATGCAATGCCTTGGTTCTGTCAAGTACCTAGTTTTATCATTTTCATCTGAAGTATCTGGTTTCCCTAGAGGCTTGAGTCCGAGGATCATGCAATGCCTTGGTTCTGTCCAGTACTTAGTTTTCTCGTTTTCATCTGAAGTATCTGGTTTCCCCAGAGGCTTGAGTCCGAGGACCATGCAATGCCTTGGTTCTGTTCAGTACCTAGTTTTCTCATTTTATTTATTTTCTTATCTACTTATCCATAGCTATTTAATTCTACATTGCTATAATTTACAATAAACATTAAATAAGTAAACTTTTCAAGCAAAATAATAATAATAAGCGCATGCTGAGGTTGGGGTAGGAGAAGACCCGCTTTGTTCTGCCTCTTCGTTTGGCGTGACACTTCTGATTACGAGGCGTCTCTTGGGTTGTTCGAGTAACGCGTTTTGACGTCTCGGTGCCTCCTCGTTAATGAGGCGCCTCCTCATTAATGTCAGTTGTGGATTTACGAGGATCTAACGGTGGATAAGCCCTTGGAATTTGAGCGGAATTATTGCCTCCGAAAACCTCTCCCTGGGATTTAATGTGAATTGGCTCTCACCAACTTTTCGCCCTCTATAAAAGGCGTTTTTAGGGCAACCTTTTCCTTCACACTTGACAAACATTCGTCTTAAACTTCTCCCAAAAATATTGCCCAGAGGTTCTGCAAGACATAGCAGTTTGAGCCCCTTCACATGAATTGGCCCTTGGAAAAGGCGGTCTCGAGGATGCACAGCCCCTATCAGGAGCTGAGGATGGCAACCCGACCCTGGACGTCACGTTGGGGTTGGGTAGGAGAAGTCCGAAGATTCTCCTTCTTTTCAACCTAACCAGAGGTGGAACCCTCTTTGTCGTTTGGAGGAGGATCCAGAAAGAACGTAACCACCTTCCCTTGGGCATGGGTCTGTGACCCTCCAAGTCGGCAGCGATGGGGGTGGGAGGGAAACCAGGCGGAACCCAGAAGTGGAGCCGTCCTGTGCCTTCCCCTCTTCCGCCTTCCATGTTGCCTTCCTTCCTTCTTTTCCCTTTTATCTCTTCTTTTTTTGCTCCTCAACCAGCCTTTCCCTCTTCATTTCCTCTTCTCTTACTCCTCATCCAGCCTTCTTTTCTATCTTTTGTTCCTCAACGAGCCTTCTTTTCTATCTTTTGTTCCTCAACAAGCCTTCTTTTCTATTTTTTGTTCCTCTGCCAGCTTTGCTAGGCATCTGTCTTTGTAGTTAGCTTTAGAACAAGCCCCACGGGCATCACTTGTAAGAGATGTAACTTTTTCTTCACATATTAATAAAGAAGTAGACTTGTTTTGTCTCTTTTTATTTTTCGCATGTTCTTGTTTCTTGTGATTGTAGACTTCTGAATGAATGTTGTTGCTGTAAACTGTATTGTTCTGGTGTGTTTTTTTTTTAAAGTGTTGCTCTTGATTTTTTCACACCAACCGTCACACTTGCTAGCGCACAAGTCCTTCCCATAAACGGCGCCAATTGTAGGGACTCAATTTGTAATGGACCCTTAACAATAAAATTTGTAGAGAGTGGGTGTAAGGTCTAGGCATTAGCAAGGCAAACAATGGATGATGAGAAATTCATAGGCATAATGGCAAAGTAATCTTACTGAGTGTTTGTGAGGATAATCATCATCGCTTTGGTTAGGTGTTTATGAAGATCTTTATAATGATTTCGGCTAAGTGTTTGTGAGGATCCTAATAATGATTTTGGCTAAGTGTTTGTGAAGCGTATTCTTCCTCGGCTCAGTCCGAGGATCTCTTTTTCTTATAATTCATCTAAATCCTGTCATTTCTCTTAGGACTGATAAAATATCAGGCCCCTTGGTGTTGGGAATCCTCTTGGTTATATAGTATCGTTGTAGTTAATCTTAGCCGTCCATTCGTCGGTTATCTGAACTCTGTGTATAAGGATTTGTCCCATCATCTGTTTTTGCAGGCTTTATGTTAGTTCTTAGCCGCATTTGCAGACTTTTTATTAATTGAAGTGATCGAGGCATCTGGGTTTGCCAGTCACTTCACCATTAAAGCGGCCAGAATGTTGGTGGAGTACATTTAATGGGTGAGGGATATTTTCCCTTCATCAACGTCGGTTCTTCGAGGAGGTGGGCATCCTCGGCGAGGCCTCTTGGGGGTTTGAGCTTTTCCCTTTTACCCTCGGCCTTTATATTTTCCTCGGCGCGGGCCTTGGGCCGGCTATGGAGTGGGCCGGGGTGGTTTAAATATTTGGGACCCCACATGTAATAATAAATGCTAAAGTAAAATTCAATCTCAAATAAAATGAAAAACGAAAGTACCCATAAGTATGATCACCTAGGAAAAACAATAATTATACATGTGAACTAATGAATTATTGACAAACATATATATATATATATATATATGTATATAACTCATAATTATGTTATTTTAAAACCTGCCCTCTTTTCTTTGTTTAATGTTTTTAACCTGTACTTTGAATCACACGTTAAGAAGACCTTTAAAAAACAACCTAGATTAACCAAGATCTACCATTAATAGAAAGAAAGGAAACAAGGCAAGCGATCACAACTTCACAAGTCCCAATCAAACAGAAATTTGTGACTTCCTTCACGGTTCAAGTTATATATCTTTTAACCATTCAAGGAAGAAAAAGGGGATCATGTAACTAACATATAATTTCATTTTCTATTTCGCACGTGGACTGCTATCCATGCATTTTAATATTAAGTAATGCAAAAAAGTAATGCAAAAAAGTTCAGTCCCAGCTGTTTTTATTATATTTTTATTTTATAGTACTCAATTAAGTTGTTACTTAGACGCTTCAATGGGACCCCCACATATACAATTGATAGGGCAAGCATTAAAGTCTAATGGGGTTAGAGTTCCACGTCGTGGACAATTAGCAAATACCACACAGCAGCCATGTGGTATTGACTATATTATGGAAGCTAAGGCTTAGACTACTATTTAAAAAGCATGAATAATTGAACAAAAATGATGATCATAGCCTTAAATATGACAAGCATGCTAACTTAGACGCTTCAATGGGATCCCCACATATGCAATTGATAGGGCAAGCATTAAAGTCTAATGGGTTCCACGTCGTGGCCAATTAGCAAATACCAAACAGCAGCCATGTGGTATTGACTATATTATGGAAGCTAAGGCTTAGACTACTATTTAAAAAGCATGAATAATTGAAAAAAATGATGATGATAGCCTTAAATATGACAAGCATGCTACCTTATGCTATTACTATTGCTTATCTACACTAAGGATTGGCACTAATGTCCCACCCAATTATTCATTATACACACAAGTTGAAATATGTGCTACTTAGTGATTAGCCCCCCACCCCTTTCGTTAGCTGAATAACAGTACGTAGATTTGATCGAGAACATATCTCATGAGACGGGTTTTACGAAACATCTCTCATAATATATGAAATTTACGTATAAAACTCACTGAGAGAAATGTCTTAATTACAAAACCGTCTCATAAAATAACTGTTCTTGTTGATCAGCTTTTGTCCTTTACGAATCATGTATGATGCACATGGAGCACCAACTAAGAAAGCTAGAGGAGTTGGGAATTATTATTGGCCCACAAATATGCCAAATTAGCCCATTAATCATGGATAGTCAATGTTTTGTCTTGCTACGGCAAGGCTAAAATTTTATGGTCAAGAGATACCAAAAAATGACTGCTTTCGGTAACATGTGTTTGTTTTTTTAGACTCCTTAAAACAGATTGTTTAATCTAATATATTAGCCAAGTGATTACTTAGGTTAATTATGAGATCTAGGTCAAACAAGGAGAGATCATATCATGCATAACAGTAGTAAAATAAAGAACACAACAATATGATCACTTAGGAAAACTAATGAAACGAACCGTCTCAAGGTAAAAACCTGGGGAGGATTTGACCTAACTATCCTCAAGGTAAAAAAAACAAATTCACTATAAGAGAATTGAAGTTTTTAGAATAAGATTTAACCATAAATCTATTGCTACCTCCAGTAGTAACTTATTGACACGATCACATGCAAACTCCAAATCCACGAACTCTTTCTTTCTTGAATTTGCAGAACACAAACTCCCATGTTTGTGACTTTGAGAACCCACTCAAAGATTTCAGATCACGGCTTGTTGATCTTGCAGCAACTACATTCTTGCAGCACTTGATTGTAGATCTTGTTTCAGTAGGCACTTGTAGAGTTAAAAGGTACAGAACCTCTCAAATCTCACAGAAGTAACTCACAAGTCTACCAATCGTCTTCAAAACGTAGCTGGGGTTTTCCTTTTATAATTAGGAGTGTTGGACTGAAAACCTAAAAGTTTTTGCAGGTTGGGCTTGTTTTAAAATTTTGCAGAAATTCTTTTTCTACGATACTCGATCGATCAAGCTTCATTCTTCGATCAGTCGAGCTTCACAAAATTTTGATTCTTTTTTTTCTGCAGCTTGTATATTCTTGAGTCTTGACTTGAACCACTTTGAGCAATGTCTAACACCTATCCTAGACATGTTTTTGTTATCGGTTTGCCAACATATACAAATTGAGTTTCTAAACATTTAATCCTAAATCTTTAGAACCTAACAATCTCCTCCTTTGGCAATTCGTGACAAAACACACATATATATGAATTGCTCAACTCAAAAATTAGCCCAAATTACAAATTGTTAACCAAATACAATTCCATCACAATCCACTAACTATTAGTTGCTAGAATAGACATCAGATGAGAAAGAATTAACCTGTAAATTCCTAAAACACTCAAAACAAACCATAAACGCATATGGGGAAATTACAGAATAAATCCAAAATTTAAAAACTGAACTTGAATTCACAAAACATAAAAGATAGACAAAATATCAAATGAATAATCATCAAATAAACCATCATAGTGAATCATAAACCATCAATGTTTGTGAAACAAGAACAATATAAGAGAATATACATCAAAAATGAGAAAATATACATCAAAAACTCTCATCATCAACTAAACTAATCCCCCTAAATATAAAAACTCTCTAACTCTCCACCTAAGTACAAGAGCAACACATCTAAACCAACTCCCCCTTTTTGTTACGCATTGCCAAAGGCAACCATCAAGGATCAGATGGTGGAGGAGGTGGAAATGCACTCCTATACTCAGCAAAGTCAGCTCTCAATGTAGCAATCTCAGAAAGTAGCTCATCAATGTGTTGTCCATGAGCTGCCTCAGTGTCTTGCTTTTGTAGAGCTTGGAATTTAGCATCCATAGTTTCACACCATTTAGGGTATTGAGAGGCAATTTTGTAAGTTGGAGATTTTGTGTAAGAATAGTCAATAACAACCTTGTAGCACATTTTTGGTTTGGTAATACTACTTTTAGATCTAGTCTACATAGGATGCTGATTGTGGATTATTGTGGTGGAAGAGGAAATAGGAATGAGATCAGTGATAGAAGTAGATGCAGGCACTGTAGAATTGGGGATTATAGAAACAAGCACTGCAGAATTGGGGACTGTAGAATCTGTTACTGCAAAATTTGATGCAGTAGGAGTGGAAGTGTTATGTGGAGGAGAGTTAGGGAGAGGAACAGTGGGAAGCTCAATGATGGTAGGAGTGAGATCAAGTTGGTTAGAGGTAGTGTGTGGAGTATAAGACCCTAAAAGAGAAGGTTCATTAGTGGAATGGAGATAAAGGAGATTAGACAACCCACAAGGGATTAGAAGTTGATGATGATGAAGAGGAAGACACAAAATTGGTGGAAGGAATGGTGGAAAAGGGAAATTTGGAATCATTAAAGACAACATGTCTAGAAGTGTATAGCTGCTTAGTAACAAGGCTAAGACAGAGATAACCTTTAGAGATTGTGGAATAACCTAGAAAGAGGCATTCTTTAGATCTAGTTTCTAATTTATGGGAAGTATAGGATCTGAGACGAGGATAACAAGCACAACCAACGACCTTGAGTTGAGATAGATCAGGTTATGCCAAGGGGATTAAATATTTAGGACAGAAGTGGGAAGTAAATTGATTAAGGAGACTGTTGTTTGAACAACATAAGACCAATAGGTAGTTGAAATGGAAGTATGAGACAAAAATGTGATTGTAGTCTTAATAAGATGCCTATCCTTTCTTTCAACTAAGCCATTTTAATGGTGAGTGTATGGACATGAAATCTGATGTATGATACTATTATGAGATAGGTAAGATTTCAAAGTGGTAGATGTGAATTCCCCACCTCCATCAGACCTGAAGGTCTTAATTTTGGTAGAAAATTGATTTTCAATAAGATTTTTGAAATAAACAAACTTATCAAAGACCTTAGATTTATTTTGCAGCAAATAAAGCTAGGTGAATCTAGTAAAATGATCAATGAAAAGAACATAATATTTAAAGCCATTCATATATGTAACAGGAGCTAGACCCCATAAATCAGAATGAACAAGTTCAAAAGGACTCGATGCAGTAAATTGAGACTTGGGAAAAGGAAATTTATGCATTTTTCCATATAAGCAATGTATATAAAAGTAATCAAAATTAGTACACTTATTTGATATAGATTTGAACTTTGGAAAAAGAACATGATGAACTTGATCATGTGGGTGACCTAGTCTCATGTGCCAAAGAGTTTTATTGAAAACGGAAGACAAAGCAACATTGTTGCAGAGTTTGGAAGTAAGGGAAAGCTTTGAAGCTTTGTGAGGATATATAGATGGGATAGACACCATCTTCACTCTTGCCCTAGTAGAGAAAATTCCCCATGGCCAAAGCCTGAATAGAAATGACGTTTTCATCAAAATAATACCAACAATTATTGTCATGTCAAATTTTATGCACAAATGCAAGATTAGAAGCAATGGAAGGAACCTTGAGGACATTTTTTAAGATGAAGAGCAGAATAAGATGAAGGAATAGTGGTGTTAGAGCATTTTAATATTAAATAATTAAAATAAATAAAATTTATAACATAAATGTAAAAATATGTGAGTAAATATGGAAGATGAGGAGTTAGTGAAAATGTTTAATCCCACATTGAAAAGGAGAGAGACTTTTTTATTCTTTTTAATTGTGGTGATTAATGGGCTAAAATGAATTGTCTCAGATATTGGGCTAGATACGTGCGCATGGGGGAGGTGAAGAGTGGAGGTATCAAAATTGGAAATGAATCAGCCTCTTGGATCCTCCTACTTGACAGCTTATTCAGGATAATTACTATATCTGTTGGTGAGTAAATGACCCGAATTAATACTCCATTTTTACTATGGAAAATAAAGAGCCATTAACCCACTTAATGGACTATCCATTTGGGCCTTTTCATTCTTCAAAAACTTCTTATCTCACTATTAATTGTGTAATCCCAGCCCATCAGATTAATGTCTAATAATTAATCTTGTAACACCTACTAAATCAGAATAATGGACCTAATTAATCAGAATAAATTGGGTAGTAATTTCATGAGGCCCATTGAGCCTATAAATAGACTCATTCAGACTCAATCCAAGTTACTACAATACTCACAAAAAATACACTAAAAGATAGAGAGGTTCTTGGCAAGGAAGGGTGTTCTTTTCTGGTGGAACTTTGGGCTTGAACACTTTGTGCAAAGGTTGTTCTAGTCATACGACACTTGTTGGGCTGTTGTATCCTGGGGGAGACAAGTCAGAGAAGGTCTGCATTGGTTACAAAATTTAGCCAACCAAGGGCTTGAATCTCCTTAAAGAGAGCGAGTGTCGCACCTCAGTCCAAATAGTGTTGTGTAATTTCTCTCTTTAAAGTAATAAAATTTAGTAGTATTATTCAGTTTTTCTTTGTATTATTTTCATTATTACTGTATTTTGCACCAACAATTTCAAGGAGATTCAAACATTTGGAGCATACACAAGAGAAACCAAATGAGCCTGTTAGAGATCTTAACAAGCCCGTTCGCTTTAAGGGAGCCCACTTCAAGAGGTGGAAAGGAAAGGTCCTCTTCTACTTGAGTCTTCTTAAAGTCTCCTACATCCTTACTGACAAGAATCCATCAAAAGTTCCCATCGATGAGATGAGTGACGAAGAATATATTCTCCATCAAGAAAAAATAGATAAGTATACAAAAGATGAATATAATTGTTGCTTTTATTTATTGAATTGTCTTGCCGATCATTTCAATGATTATTATGATACAACTTACAATTCTGCTAAGAAAATTTGGAAAGCTTTACAAAGCAAGTATGATACTGAGGAGGCAGGTGCAAAGAAGTATGCTGCTAGCAGATTTTTCCGTTACCAAATGGTGGATGGAAAATCAGTGGTGGATCAAGCACAAGACTTCCAAATGATTGTGGCAGAATTGAGATCCGAAGGCATAAAGATTGGAGACAATTTGGTGGTAGCTGGCATAATTGACAAACTACCACAATCTTGGAGGGAGTTCCAAAAGACTTTGCGACACAAACAAAAGGAGACATCCTTGGAGACTTTGATCACACGCATCCGTGTGGAGGAGGAGGCTAGAGGACAAGATGCACTCATGATACCAGAGAGCAATGGTAATTCCACCACAAAGGTAAACCTTATTTCAGCCAATAATAATATGCCCAAAAATCATTTTCCTAGAAATGGTCACTTGAAGCCTAAAAAGAGAGCCTTTAAAAATAATAATAGACCTCAAGGAAGGGGAAACCCAAATAAAAATTACAATAAGAATCAAGGACCCCCTTCACAAGATCAATTTAATAGATCCTGTTTTGTCTGTGGCAAGAGTGGGCATATTGCTCTATTTTGCAAATTTCAGAAACGTGAATCTGTCCCGCAGGCTAACGTAACCGAAGAGCCTTTTAGTGGCTATGATTACAGACATCAATATGGTGCAATATGTTGAAGGGTGGTGGGCAGATTCTTGTGCTAATAGGCACGTCTGCTATGACAAAAATTAATTTAAATTGTACACTCCTTTTGAAGAAGAAAAAACTGTTATGCTTGGTGACTTTAGCAAAACCAAGGTTCTTGGGAGTGGTGAGGTTGAATTGAAATTCACTTCTGGATGCGTGCTAACATTGAAAAATGTTCTTTACACTCCATCCATGAGGAAGAATTTGATGTCAAGTTTTTTGCTTAACAAGGCTGGCTTCAAGCAAACTATGGAATCTAATAATTATGTAATCACTAAAAAGGGATTATTTGTGGGCAAGGGTTATGCTTGTGATGGAATGTTTAAATTGAATGTTGAGAATAATAAAGCATCTACCAGTTCAGTTTATATGCTTTCTTCTATTAATTTTTGGTATGCTCGTTTGTGTCATATAAATAGTAGATATGTGGGAATTATGAGTAGTTTAGGATTAATTCCAAGACTGTCAAAAGATTTTGAAAAATGTGAAACTTGTAGTCAAGCTAATATTACAAAAAGGCCTCATAAAAGTGTTGTAAGAAATACCGAATTGCTTGAGTTAATTCACTCCGATTTATGTGAATTTGAGGGAATTTTAACTCGTGGAGGAAATAGATATATTATCACTTTTATTGATGATTTCTCTAAATATACAACTATTTATTTTTTGAAAAATAAAAGTGATGCTTTGAAAAATTTCAAGATTTTTTAAAAGAAGTTGAAAATCAATTCGGTAGAAAAATAAAAAGAATAAGAAGTGATAGAGGCCGTAAGTATGAATCAAGTGCATTCAACTCATTTGTTTAGTCTTTGGGAATTATCCATGAAACTACTGCACCATATTCACCTGCTTCTAATGATGTGGCTGAAAGAAAAAATAGAACCTTAATTGAGTTAACAAATGCTATGTTAATTGAATCTGGTGCACCTTTACATTTTTGGGGTGAAGCAATTTTAACTGCATGTCATGTTTTGAATAGGGTGCCACATAAAAAGTCACACACCACACCTTTTAAGATGTGCAAAGGACATAAGCCAAATTTGGGATATTTGAGAGTATGGGGTTGTCTTGCTTATGTAAGGCTTACTAACCCTAAAATGCCTAAGTTGGGTATTAGAGCTACTACCTATGCTTTTCTTGGTTATGCAATTAATAGTGCAGCCTATAGATTTTTTGATCTTGAAAACAAAATAATTTTTGAATCTAGTGATGCAATTTTTCATGAAGAAAATATTTTGTCACAACCTAGTTCTTCTACTTCACATTTACAAAATCAAGAAAATTTTGAAATGGAACCTAGAAGGAGTAAAAGAGGTAGAGTTGAAAAGGATTTTGGTCCAGATTATTATGTTTTAACATTGAGGAAATCCCCAAAATTTAAAAGAGGCTTTAATATCACTTGATTCTATATTTTGGAAAGCGGTTGTAAATGATGAGATTGAATCTCTAATTTCTAATAGAACTTGAAAATTAGTAGATCTTCCACCGGGTTGTAAGACCATAGGTTGTAAATGGGTCCTTAGAAAAAAGTTGAAATCGGATGGATTAATAGATAAGTTTTTTAAAGCTAGACTTGTTGCAAAAGGCTTTAAACAAAAAGCTGATCTTGATTTCTTTGATACATTTTCTCCGGTAACAAGAATTACATCTATTAGATTGTTAATTGCTATTGCTGCAATTTTTGATTTGAAAATTCATCAAATGGATGTAAAAACTGCTTTTCTAAATGGGGACCTAGAGGAAGAGATTTACATGGATCAACCCGAAGGCTTTGTAGAGCCTGGACAAGAAAGCAAGGTATGTAAGCTAACTAAATCCCTATATGGCTTAAAACAAGCACCAAAACAGTGGCATGAAAAGTTTGATTGCTGCATGATTGAGAATGACTATAAATCAAATGAATGTGATAAATGTATTTATTCTAAATAATGGAATAATTTACATGTTATTATTAGCCTCTATGTGGATGACATGTTAATTTTTGGCTCAAATATGCATGTTATAAATGAGACAAAAAATATGCTTAAAAACCATTTTGATATGAAAGATCTTGGTGAGGCTAATTTTATTTTGGGCATGAAAATTACAAAAGTATGTGATGGAATATATCTTGATCAATCACATTATGTTGAGAAAATATTGAGAAAATATAATTTTCATGATCATAAAAGTGAAGCTACTCCTTTTGATTCTAGTGTTCATTTATTTCCTGTGAATAATGATGATGATATTTTTAATCAAAAGGATTATGCTAGTATCATTGGTAGTTTGCGTTATGCTACTGATTGTACTAGACCTGACATTACATATGCAGTAGGAGTGCTAAGCAGATTTACTAGCAAGCCTAGTAAAGATCATTGGCTAGCTATTGAGTGAGTCATGAGATATTTAATTGGTATCAAAAGTTATGGCTTATTTTATAAAAAGTACCCTGCTGTGATTGAAGGTTTTAGTGATGCTGATTGGAATACTTTGTCAGGTGATTCTCTCTCTACCACTAGTTATATTTTTACCTTAGATAGTGGTGCTATTTGTTAGAAATCTAAAAAGCAAACAATAATTGCTAATTCTACAATGGAAGCTGAATTAATAGCATTATCTTCAGCTAGTGAAGAGGCAAATTGGCTTAGAGATTTATTATATGAAATTCCACTTTGGGAAAAGCCAATTCCACCTATATTAATTCATTGTGATAGCACTGCTGCAATTGGTAGAGTTAAAAATCGTTATTACAACGGTTAATCCAGACCTTTAAGAAGAAAGCACAGTACCGTGCGATCTTATTTGAGTAGTAGCATCATAACTGTGGATTATATTAAATCTAATGATAATCTTGCAGATCCATTTACCAAGGCCTTGGCAAAAGATAGAGTCTGGAATACATTGAGGGAGATGGGACTAAAGTCCATAGAATCATGAGCCATGTATGAGGATACCCAACCCAAGGACCAGAGATCTTGAGAATTGGGTTCAATGGGAAAAACGAATCATACGATGGTCGTAAGAAATGCACAATTTATTTATTTTTAATTATTTATTTTGTAAATAACTTTTTAATTGTTCATCCTTATGATGTAAGTGCATTTATCCTGTAATGTGGAGAGGTTGAGTAACAAACTCTTAATGAAAATTGTAGCTCATATGAGTGGGGTGTTAGAATTATAGGAGCACCCTTGACAAATTTCACCTATGTGAGTGTGGGGGTGGGGCCACTCCTTATGAGATTTGGACTTAGTCTCAAATACACTTATGAAACCGGGATCAGCACATGGCCGTAAAGTGCTAGCTATAAAAGCTCATGTCAACACCTGGTTGTTATGTGTAAGTAGTGACGCTTAATTTCCCTAAAGCAGTCTTAGTTCAAGTCGGAGACCACTACGACTCTGGAGTTGAGATCGTTGTTTTACTAAGTGAATGTTCAATGCAGAGCACACCTTCATGATGCATAGTGATCCATCTTTGCCTGGTAATCTCTCTTTAACTAAAATTTAATATTAAAATGAGTGGGGGATTGTTAAAGCATTTTAATATTAAATAATTAAAATAAATAAATGTTATAACATAAATGTAAAGATATGAGAGTGAATATAGAAGATGAAGAGTTAGTGAAAATGTTTAATCCCACATTGAAAAGGAGAGAAACTTTTTTATTCTTTTTAATTGTGGTGATTAATGGACTAAAATGAATTGTCTCAGATATTGGGCTAGATACGTGCATAAGGGGGAGGTGAAGAGTGGAGGCATCAAAATTGGAAATGAATCAGTATTATTTAGTTTCTCTTTGTGAGAATTGACTGAACTGATTCTGTGGAGTGTTAGTGTTTCTTCCTCCTCGACCTCCTCTATTGTTGTAGTTGCCTCTACCCCTTCCTCTATTGTTGTAAGACTGATTTTAGGACTGATTATAGCCATTATTGTTGTTAGGCCTTGAGTTGGAAGCAGCTGCCATTGCAAAGACAGGATTTTTAACTTCCAAACATTCATTCAAGGACTCTTTTTCTGCATTGAGCATTGTAGCAAGCTCATCAAAGCTAAGTTAAGTGCTTCTAGTCCTTATAGCAGCTCTAAAAGCATTATAGTTCTTAGGTAGCCCCTTGATTGCTATATGAAGCAATTCTTCATCATCAACAATTACACCAACAGCTAAAAGCTTGTCCCTAACCACTTTGATTTTCTGCAGATAAATGTCCACAGAATCAGATCCTTGCTTAATATTATGCAACTCTCCTTTGAGATTCATTACATGAGACCTAGAAATAGATGAAAACCTATTCTCTAGAACCTTCCACACCTCCATTGCAGTGGTTCACTCAACTGTTAAAGCCAAAATAGAGGGAGAAAGTGTGGAACTCATAAAGGTGAGCAAAGCCTTTTCTTTTGACCTCCAATTCACATAATCTGGATTCAGAATTGCTGTAAACGAACTAGAAAGATCCTTAAGATACTTCTCTGGAATCAATTGAGGTTTCTCCAAGAGTTCAAACATCGAGTAAGTTTCCAAGACCATAGTAATCTGGTGCTTCCAAACTATGTAGTTTGTGTTGTCTAGCTTAATAGTCATCATGTTAGCCATATTAGATAACAACAGCAGAGGTTGATTCATTACACTTACAGTGGAACTTGAAGGAGCTGTAGACGAAGAAGCCATAGCTGAGCTTGATGCTGCCATGGTTGAGCTATTTGCAGAGATCGAAGGCTCTGATACCATGAAGAAATTCTAACAGAGAAAATCTAACAATGTTTAGCAAGATTGAAGAGCAACAAACAATTACAAGAGAGAAGGAAAGAAAGAGAGAGTGAGATATCAAAGAGAAATTGTATTTGATCTTGCTTAATTTATACTGTGATGCTAGATATAGTATTTATACAAGTGAACCTCCCTAGCTGAATAAAACAGAACTCCTGGAAATACGAAATAGATCCGTGAAAGGTGGAGATGGTTGATCAAATCTGCCTAACTGAAAAGCCCGCCATTACAAAACTGATTCTTGAATCTTCAATATGACACCGTTTGAGCAAAACCAATATAGAAGACATTTGCTTTAATAAAACGGTGTGTTTTAGTCTATAGGTTTAATGAAACGATGCGTTTGATTGGCTTTGGTCTTCAAGCTTAATGAAACGGAACGTTTTGCTTTATCATCTTCAACATGGTGCACATATACTTCTAAATTTCTAATTTTTATTAGAACTTTTGATTCATGGTAGGTAGGTTGCTCATTTAAAAAGTCTGTCTTATGTAATGATACAAAAACTCACTACTCAAAAGGATCATATATCAACCATTATTTGATAACATATTAAAAAAAAAAAAAAAAAAGATGTACCCAGTGCACAAATCTCCTACTTTTGCGTAGAGTTTGAGAGAAATCATGGTAGATAGCCTTACCTCCAATTTCTTGGAGAGTCTAATTCCTGGACTCAAACCTCATACTTGTTGCTTTGATAGCATATGCTACAAATAATTGTCAAGACTTGTCGACCTTTGAACTAAGGTCAAACATGGTGCTTTAACCCACAACTTGGGTCTGACCTTTCTTTGTTATTTGAAATATGACTTTTTAGTGTTATAGTTCTTCTTTCAACAACTAGCAACTAAATATTTGCTTTTCAATTATAGAGGCCACATTTGAATATCAGAGGATTAGCATGTTTAAAATGTGTTGAAAAAACTGCCTTACCAGACCACATTCACAGAAATGATTTAAGACTGGGAAAGACATCCATCAAGAAAATAGTATTATATGGTTAGCCAAAGTGTTTCTCCAGATATAGGAATCATCAAATTAGTTTCGTTCTAGCACTCCTACATGGTTTAAAAGAAAAAGGAAGACATATACATGGTTAAAATTTCTAGACAGGATGCAACAAATAACAATTGTGGTTTCAAGGCCCTGCCATGAATACTTGATGAGAGCACAAGAGCAATTATGTAGATTGAGTAGTCAATATTTTTTTAGAAGTTAGACTGACCCACAGATCTTATAATGTTTTTCCTTGAGTATTCGGAAAATGAGATGACTGCAAATATTGTTTGGAATTTCCTTATGACATGTCATTTGGGTTCAGTCTCTTTTGTATTTGTTGGCTCATAGCCTGCTTACCTTTATGAGGATGAGTTATTAATTTCTGCTTTATAATAGAATACAGTGAACACACAAATTTTCTTTTTTGACAAACAATGGTGAAAAAGGATGTTGGTCTGCAAGTTTTTTATTGCTTTAATAAAATCTTATGGAAGATATATCAGGCAGGATTGAGAAAGTTCCTGTGGAATAACAGACTTTAGTCCTCTTAATGGGGGAAAAAGTTTATCTGATTCTTCCTCTTTGTTTAGAAGTCCTACTTCACATGATTGGAGCACCTTCAGTGTTAAATATGCTAAGGATTCATGATATGATCTACTACTTCGAACTATGTACACCTATTGGCTGCAGGCAAAATTAAGGGTCCACCTACTTGAATCCAAAAGCTTTTTGATCTTATATAAATGACTGCTCAACTTTCATTACTATTAACTGAGCAATCTCTGTTGGCCTTCTAATTCTTCTACAGAAGAACTTTTTTGAGATGTGGAACAAAGGTCCTTTACTCAGTCATCTTGTCCAGATTCTTTTTGGTGGCTCATTTAGACATTACAAAGATTAACAAATATATTTATATATATTAATATCTTGATTTGGACTGGCTCATGTTGCTTTATGGACTATCCTCTCTACGTTTAAGTTTTGGTAAATTGATCTTGATCTGATTTCACAATGAACAGTCTTGATTTAAAAATTGAGGTGTTTTAATAAATCAACCTATCAAAAAACAATCAACTATCAGATACCAACTCTGGCTGTTCATTCCTGAACTCTGATCTTATGGTGCAAGTTGCAGTCTGTTATCCCTTTAGTGTAGCAACTTTATGGAATGATTTGGTGTTCTACATTTCCTTTATCAGCCATCGAACAGTGTCATTCTCCTATTTGATATAGACTGTAACAAATTCATCTTTTAAGGCGGAGCTACCAGATTGTTCTTTGGAGTTGGAAGCTGTTCTGTCCTGTCCTTTAGAATTAAGGATTTCCTTTCCTTCATATCATTAAAGACCTCTTGTCTTCATTTGTCCTGCCAATTGTTGGAAAATGAAATGCTAAACAATCTGCTTCAACCTGAACGACCAGTACTTGTAACAAAACTATTTCAGGATATATAACTTAGAGCTGTTCATCTCATGGACTGCAAAGGAACATATGGAACTCAAAAAGAGGGACAAATCAAGGCTGATAGCATTTTAACCGAATAAAAAATTTCACACCACACTGTGAAGCACAAAATATTTTCTTTTTCTATACCCCAAAGAAATTTCTCTATTCCCCCTTTTTTTCTTCTTTAGGAGAAGTTGGTAACTTTTTACAAAAATATTGTAAAATAACTCCAATATGTCCCTTATTGGGATAGAAAGATCTCTTATGTAACACTATCCATTGGGATGAAAGACCGCTTCCTTTTTCCTTCAACAGTTTCTTACACAACTATGTGGTCAGAGTGGTAGAACAGTAAAGTATAAACAGAGTAAGGCATTAGGCAGAACAAGTAATGTACCTAAATAAGCACAAGTAAGGCATTAAAGTTCATCTGGTTTTAAAAATATAGTCACCCCCGTACCATATAATTGAAGTATAAGTAGGCTCTAGTTCTAACCTTATCATCATAAAATGATACCTAACCTGGTGGCACTGTAGAAAGAAGTGACGTTTGAGCTAGAGCTCATTGGCTCATATGGGTTTGTTTTAAGAATAAGTTTTTTCAATCTAATTATTACTAGTCAGGGGCTGCAGCCACAAGCAATTTTGTAGCTTATGAATGTGTTCTGTCTTTTCTTTCTTGCTTCAGAAATGTTTGGATGACCTAGAATATTTTTTTCTTTTTTGGGATAAGTAAATGATATTAAAACTATATAACAATCTCACATCTTGCATGTTGTTACTAATCATTTTTGGTATTTCTAATTTGTTTAATCTATTCTGGTTCTTAATTAAATGAATCTATTAGATTTTATATTACCTTGTTTGTAAATTGAATATAATTTCTGATGGAAACTTGACTTAATTTGGAGGTACTGTGGTCATTTTTCGCTATACCTTGAAGCTGTAGCAATCTTACCGCAAGTATTAAGGTCAAGGAACATTGACATCTTAATGGGGGACTACGTATTTCTTCTTGGGTATGCCACCTTTATTCTTTCTTAGAAGCTGGGCTACATTTTTTTTGACTTGTTAGGACATATGTGAGAATTGTTAGAGACATAAGTTATGTATATTGGTTAATCCTTTGACAAAACGCACTTTACTTGTAATTGGGTAGATTTAGGATGGGTTTAGTACTTTAAGGAATGAACAAGAGTTCAAGTTTAGTATTGAAGCCATGCAAGTCTGTCCAAGAAACAAGTGAAAAAGTGCTATTCATTAAAGCTCGATAGATAGCTCGACAGAATCATATCTATCGAGGATTAATGTTGAAGCTCGACAGCAGCTCGATAGAAGCTGTATTTGTTGAGAATTACGAAATTAGAATTTTCAGATCTGATTTCATGCATATCCATGTGTATTTGTGTAGGATTTCTTTTCTCACAACCCTAGACATATATAAAGATTATTTTAAGGGCCGTCACAAGATGATGCAACTTGATGTAAAGTGATTATACACGCATATTGTGACCAGAGACAATTTGCCCAAGTTCATCTCTCTCTCTGTAGAAACTATTGCGTCTTTGCGCCAAGGGTTTTGTAACCAAGGAGCTTCTTGATTTTCATTGTTGGATGAACTGAAGAACTTTGCAACCAACATCTTCCTCAGGTTGGTGTGATAGTCATGTACTGGGATCCGTGCATCATTGGTTAATCATGTACTGGGAGCCGTGAATTGAAAGGAGAGATTGTCGCTACATTACAAGTCCAATTGGGTATTGGGGTAAGGATTCAACTGTAGGTTGGTATTAGGTACTGGGATTCCTTTTACTTGTTACCACTTGTTTTGATAATAGTGGATTCTCGGGAGTAGTGACCTTAAATTCACTCGGTGGGGTTTTGTCTCGGTGGTTTTCCTCATTCGTAAACAAATCACCTGTGTCAAATTTATTTTCCGCTACATTTAACTTAGTTGGTGATTTGTTTGTGCTACCATGCTTATTGCATGAAATTGTATCTAATTAATTTCACTTGGCTAATTAATTGATTAATTTCTCAAATGGGTCAATACATTCTTGGCCTATCATGTCCTATTGACCTTGCTGCTTTAATTGAATTTAGTTTAATCAAATATCATATTGTTCTTCTTTGGATTTAATTATTGTCATTATACATACACCAACTTTTTCTTTTTCGTGGATTTTTTATGTTTTATATTGTTAGATAGTATCTCTCCAACTTTAGTGTGTGTCTACCCAAATGCTTGTGCATAAACACACACATAACCTTATTATTTTCATGATGTAAGTAATAGGTAGTTTTGTTAGGTTTAATTTACCTGGTTAGTAGTCTATGAAGTTCCTGGAAAAAAATATATTTTTGTGATATTATCTATTTAAACTGCAATAGTAACCCTTGAAAATACTATTATAATATATTTCAGGGTTTGTAATTTCAGCATTTACATCTCTCAATCAGGATTGTGAGATAATGATGTAAACAAACCAGCTTCAGTTAAAAGAAATATGTTTGTGATGTTGTCGTATTGGAATAATGTTTCTCTTTGATATTTCTATCAGAATTATAATTTTAAAGGGACAAGTTGAAAGGCAGAGTTCTTGGCTGAAAATGGGATGAAGAGATTGTTGGGTATGGGGATCTTTCTGAAAAGGAAAATGATGGTTGTGGTTGGTTTTATTGGGAAACTAGTGGTGGAGGTGATGGTGGTTAGTCTCTAGAAGTATTACCGGTCTTCATGTTAGTATGGTCCCTATAGTGCTGCTCTTTTGGTTGTTTGATGATGGTGAAGAAGATTTCTGGTGGTATTATTTTGGGGGTTGAAACTGTTGAAGACAGGTAAAATGACACCGTGCATTTAAAATAGAGTGGTAGTTTAGTAAATCAAAACGCATAGTTTCATTAAACAAAGCTTCAAACGCATCATTTTTGTTTAGCTAGAGCAACGGTTACACGAGTTACAAACAATGTCGTATTGCTCAGTCATAAAACAGTTGCAGAAGGTGGGAAATTTAGTTTCTCTAATCCAGTTGTTCATCCTGCTTTCCACAGATCAATTCTGTATTTCCAAGGATTGTAATTATTATTGTTAAGATGATTTTCTTGTATAAATACTGATATAGTGTTCCTATTGGTAATTAAGCAAAAGATCAATGAAATTCTTCTAGATTTTTCTCTCTTCCTTTTATCTCACTCACTCACTCTCTCTCTTTCTCACTCTCTTTGTTCATCTTTGCTGTGTACTCATACTGTTCTTTGATTCTTATCTCATATTGAAGAATTATCACAGTTTGTGTTTTTCAACATGGAATCAAATCAATCGATCTCTGCGAACAACTCAACAATGGCAGCTTCAAGCTTAGCTATGGCTTCTTCCTCAATAGCTCCTTCAACATCCACTGTCAATGTGATGAATCAACCTCTGCTGCTTTTGTCTAACATGGTGGACATGATGACTATTAAGCTTGACAACATCAACTACATAGTGTGGAAGCACCATATCACAATGATCTTGGAAACTTATTCAATGTTTGAACTTTTGGAGGAACTTCAATTGATTCCAGAGAAGTATCTCAAGGATCTTTCTAGATCATTCACCATAATCATGAATCCAGATTATGTGAATTGGAGGTCTAAGAGAAGGCCTTACTCACTTTCATGAGCTCTACTCTCTCTCCAACCATCTTAGTCTTGACTGTTGGTTGCACTACTGCAATGGAAGTATGGAAAGTCTTAGAAAATAGGTTTTCATCTATCTCTAGGTCACATGTCATGAATCTCAAGGGTGAGCTGCACAATATCAAGAAAGGTTTAGATTCTGTGGATCTTTATCTATAGAAAATCAAAGTGGATTGAGACAAACTTTTGGCTATAGGTGTCATAGTAGATGATGAAGAATTATTGCATATAGAAATCAAAGGGCTTCCTAAGGATTACAATGCCTTTAGGTCTACTATAAGGACCAAAAGCACCCAACTTAACTTTGATGAGCTTGTAACAATGCTTAATGTCGAAGAAGAATCTTTGAATGAGGGTTTGGAAGTCAAGGATCCTAATGAATGTTCAAATATGTGTGTAAAACACCTTGAACGTTTAGACCCCTAAATTACAAATTACCAATTCAAGCTTATTAACAAACAATGTATGTGCGAAAAATGCAAATAAGCTAAAGTAGAATTGATAGAACAATCTAAACCAAATAAAATCACATCCACAACAAAAATTAAATGGCAAAGATTAAGGGAAGAGAGATGCAAATACAAAGACAAAACAGCGATGTGTTATTGAAGAGGAAACCGAAGTCCTTGGCGTGAAACCTCTCTGCTGCCCTCCAAGCGGTCAATAATCCACTAGAGAATCAAGTTGGGATACATAAACAGCAGAAGACCCTCCAAGCCTAATCTACCCAGTGTACCTAAGCCCTCAAAGCTTCTTGCTCCAACGAGGTTGTGCTGAACCTTTGTCTTCTCTAGCATACCGGATTCCACTATAGCCCATAGCATCAACCAATATCAATTGGTCCCTTCTTAACTGCTTCTCAAGCACCAAATAACCTTCTCACAGATATGGGTATGGTGAGAAAATGATTTGGGTAATGTACCTCTCAAGGATGTAACAATGGATAGGGTGAGAGTAGAGGAATTTGGAGAATCAAAGGATGAAGATTGTGGATGAGTCAATCTTGTTTTTCTCTAGGGTTTCTCTCTTAAAATTCTCTCTGGAAGCTCTCTACAATATGTGGGTATAAGGGGTATTTATACTGGTGTGTGTTTGGAATACGAAAAGTTAGTTTTTCCCAAACAGAGTGAACTGGCGACTTAGCCTCGCGACTTAACTGAGTCGCAAGATAATGGCCTGGCCAGCCTGGGACTTTTGTCCTGTAGCGCAATAGCTGGCATGACTTTTCAGCTCCCCTACGCTCGTGTGCCTGCTTTGGTGATTTGCTAACTGCGAGCCAGTCGCGAGATCGAGTCGTGAGGCCCTGCATGTGTGCACACTCTTGAGCATTTCTTCTCACTCTCTTACACACTACCCTTACATGTTTCCCACATAAATACAGGATTTCTAAATACTGAATTACAAGCAAATTGGCATGGAATAAAGCCAACAAAATGGTTGATTAAATTCAACCTTACACCTGTCTTTGCTATGGTTGCTACCTGTAGCTCTAGGCCTAGTACCAATAATGGTTATAATCAGTCATTCAATCAATCTTACAAAAGAGGAAGAGGCAGAGGTGTGGAGTTGTAATTTACAACTGTTTATGTTGGCTTTAATTCCATGTCAAATTTGATTGTAATTATATTCAATATTTTGTACCCTGTATTATTTGTGGGATTTCATTGTAAGGGTTGTGTGTGAGAGAGAGTGTGTGAAGACTCAAGGCATGAAGACTAAAGCTGTTTTCGCGAGTATCTCGCAACTAAGCTTCTTGCGAAATGAAGCATGTGCCCTGCACATGACTGGAATGCGAAGAGTCAAGACAGGTTGGTGACATCTGGTTTTCGCGAGTGTCTCGCGGGTAAGGCCTTCCTACGAGATTCTTGTGAAACATTCTGTTTTGATGAACTGTCATTTCTGATACACACTATCTATACCCACACTATATATACCCACATTACCCACAATTGTTAAGGAGTGCTTTTGAGGGAAAACTCTAGCCACAAATCTTAAGAGTTAGAGATTGTTATACCAACAATTTTCTACACAATTGCTTGTGGATTTTCTTCAACTCCTACCTCTCCATTTCCAAACACTTGAGAGGTTAATAGCCCAAAAACTTACCACACCCTTTCAGAGTGTCAAGTGAGGTTTTGGTGCTGCTGGGAAGCATTGGAAGAAGCCAGGCTTTGGCGGATGTAATCGGGCGTATTGCGAGATTCGGAGAGCTAAACAAGACACGGTTTCGAGAAGCCTTGTTGGAGTAGGAGCTTGGAGGGCTTAGGTGCATTGGGTAGATTAGGCTAGGAGGGCTTAGGTGCATCAGGTATATTAGGCTTGGAGGGTCTCTTACTAACCCATGTATCCCAACTGATTGTTTAGTGGATCGATTACCGCTTGGAGGGCGGTGGAGAGGTTTTTCGCTGAGTTCTTTGGTTTCATCTTCGATAACACATTGGCGTGTTATCTTGTGTTTGCATTCTTATTCCCTACTCTTTTACCTTTCATTTTACTACTGTGTTATAATGATTATGGGTTAGAGTAGCTTGTTTGTTTATCCCCTCACATTTACTCTATTCCGCACTTAGTATTAAGTTAGAGTAAAATCAATCAAGCCGTAACTTTAATTTGGGAGTCTAAACAGCTCTTGTGTTTTTTACACATTTTCGAGCTTTCAAGAGGTAATTACAACAATAGAGAGGTCAAGGAGAAAGAGGTTCTAATTCTCCATCAAGTGAGTTTAGTCAGTTCTCACAGAACTAGTTTACTGGTGCAAAATCAGAGAGGCCTACCTGTTAGATCTGTGGCAAGCTTGGCCATTTAGCAATTGACTGTTATCATAGGATGGACTATGCTTAGCAGGGCAAGCATCCACCTACTAAGTTGGTTGTAATGGCCACTGCATTAAATGCTTGCATTGCTCAAGAACAACCATGGCTTGCTGATAGTGCAACCACAAACCATGTTACCTCTAGTCTAAACCATCTCAGCTTCCTTAATCCCTACTATGGTTAAGATCATCTTACAGTTGGTAATGGCCAAAATCTACCCATTACTCATGTTAGTAATTCTCTAATCCCTTCTTCTTATTCTGCTCTTCATCTTAAAAATGTCCTTTGGGTTCCATCCATTGCATCATACCTTGCATCAGTCCATAAAATCTGTCATGATAACTATTGTCGGTGTTATTTTGATGAAAATATTCTCTCCATTTAGGCTTCGGCCATAGGGAAAGTCCTCTAATAGGGCAAGAATGAAGGTGGTGTCTATCCCATCTATCCTTACAAGGCTTCCAAGTTTTCAATTTCACCAAAACTCTGCAATAGTGTTGCTACATCTTCAGTTTTGAATAAATGTCTTTGGCATATGAGACTTGATCACCCACATGATCAAGTTCTCAATGTTATTTTTCCTATTTTCAAGTCTGTATCAAATAAGTGTACTACTGCTTTTTCTTGTCCACACTGCTTATATGGCAAAATGCATAAACTTCCTTTCTTTAAATCTCAATCCAATGCTATTTCTCCCTTTGAACTTGTTCATTCTGATTTGTGAGGACCTACCTTTGTTAAATCTATTAATGGTTTTAAATACTATGTTCTCTTCATTGATCATTATACGAGATTTATCTGGATTTACTTACTTGAAAACAAATCAGATGTGTTTGCGAAGTTTGTTCAATTCAAATGCATGGTTGAAACTCAATTCACTGCCAAAATCAAGACCTTTAGGTTTGATGGAGGTGGTGAGTATATCTCCAATAATTTTGAGTCTTACTTGTCTCAAAATGGTATCATTCACCAAATTTCTTGTCCATATACTCCTCGACAAAATGATCTTGTTGAAAGGAAGCATAGACATCTTGATAGGCCGAGAATGTATTGACCCTTTGTGATGAATTAACCAATTAATTAGCCAAGTTAATTAATTAATCCGATTAACATGCAATACGTGTGGTAGCACAAACAAATCACCAACTCAGTTAATATGGAGTGGAAAATGAAGTTGACACGGTGATTTGTTTACGAATGGGGAAAACCTCCAAGGCAAAAACCCCACCAGTTGATTTTAAGGTCACCACTCTTGAGAATCTACTATTATCACAGCAAGCGGTTACAAGTAAAGGAATCCCAGTACCTTATACCAACCTAAAGTTGAACCCTTACCCAATACCTAATTGGACTTATTTTGTCAATCTCTCATTTTCAATGCACGGCTCATTGTACGTGACTAACCAATCGATGCACAGATTCAAGTACGTGACTAACCACCAACTTGAGAAGGATGTTGACTGCAAAGTTCTTCAGTTTATCAACACAATGAAGATCACGAAGCTCCTTGGTTACAAAACCCTACGGCATACAAACACAGCAGCTTCTTCAAGCGAAAGATGAACTAGGGCATATATCTCTGGTCATAATATGCTTGTGAAAAACTTTTGCATTAAGTTGCACTCGCTTGCATTAGCCGTGACGGCCCTTAAAATATCCTTATATATGTTTAGGGTTGTGAAAAAAGAAAGCCTAAACAAATATAAACAGATTAGTGTGAAATCAAATCTGAAAAACTAATTTTCGTAAATCTCAATAGATAGGTTATCTATTGAGTAGCTGTAGAGCATTAGGCTAAGTTTGCTGTTTAAACCTCAATAGATGCTATCTGTCAAGCTTTAATATGCAGCACTTCTTCACTTGTTTCTTGGACAGATTTGCATGGCTTTAACACTTGGACTTGAACTGTTGTTCCTTAAAGTATTAAACACATCCTAGATCTACCAAAATACAAGTAAAGTGCATATTGTCAAATGATTAGCCAATTCTAGATGACATATGTTCCTAACATGATTCACATATGTCTTAACAATCTCCCCCTTTGCCAATCTGTGACAAAACCACAACAAACAAATGAATATATGAGAGAAGTTATAAATCATTCAACTCATATTCACTTGTTGAATACAATAAAATCTAATCCTAACACAAACTCTTGAAAAACTTTGATAGCTTGTATTTCTGAAACACTTTAAACAAAACTCATCATGGCATCTTAGTGTGAAACAGAAATAAAAGATTGCATACAATAAATAAGAAACATGTGCATAAAGAGAGAAAAGAAACAACACATGAAGAGATAGGTAAAATAATGTAATAACAACCTCACTATATATATATAAAATGAGTATAAGGTTTGCTATCACAATGTAAGAACGATGTATCTAAAATAGAAAGAAAAGAAAAGATACAAAAAGTCCTCACTACATCCCTCAAAAAGAAAACACTCCCCCTAACAAAAATATCTCATATACCAACTCTCCCCCTAAGTACATGATGACTCTCATATCCAAAACTACTCCCCCTTTTTGTCACGAATGACAAAGGCTAAGTCACTGAGAAGTAGTCATCTCCTCATCATTGGAAGAGCTAGCATCATCACTACCAGAACCATCATCACTCTTATCCTCTAAAGCCTATGGAGATGGAGATGAAGAAGCAGTGAAACCACTCATGACAACCTGTCGTCGTGCAATATGACTAACATGGGTGTTCACTTGACACAGCTCATCATTGATAGTGTCAAGGCGAGCATCCATGCGCACAAGCTATGCCATGATGGCCTCGAGAGTCACTCCACCCGTAGAAGAAGAAGGAGTGGAAGAAGCCGGAGGAGTCGCTGTCTCGATCTGTGGCCGCTTTGGTCTAAGCTAGGCCTTGCTTCGACGAACAGTCGCTGTGTCTATGAGACACATGATAGAGAAGTGTTGAGACTTAGGATAGGAGATAGATGCATGACAGAGAATCTGTGTGATAGCTGAAGGGAAAATGAACTTATCACGGGTTGCCGTATCCTTATAGACATCTATAAGGGAGAGTATGAAGTGAGAGGGAAAGTCAATAGTGAGTCCCCCAAGTAGGGATAACAAAAATCGAGCGTGAGGCTCAGTAATAGAGTTATAGTGAGACAAGGGAAAAAGAAAAAATGTTATCACCATATTAAGGAACCTCGGACCTTTTGCAAAGCCCGAGTAAGGGGTGTTTTGTTGGTCACCCCATGATGAAGGTGTCTCACAGAAGAGAGACGAGAGTTCGTCTTTGGACATAGTCCTAAATGATCACAGCTGGGGTAGTTAGCAAACTCTACCTTCGGTACGTGTAGCACCTCGAATATAAGATCCGGAGTGACTACAATGTGCGTACCTCGAATGCGAGTGATGAAATGTGGTATAGAGTAATCAAATTCATGCATATTAGAGTAAAACTCCTGTATGATCATGGAGGGACAAGTGATCGAGATGCCACAAAGTGACTCCCAACCCTTGTTGTAGATGACAGTGGGAAGGTCAGTATCAGAAAAGTCCTATAGGGTTGTTCGAATGAATGCTACATCGAGAAAAGTTCTCTGAAAAGTTTGTATGGGCCTTCTCATCACTGAACCGAATGTGAGAGGGGGTACAATCAGAAGTAGATGCCTTGGAATGAAGAGGGTTCTGGGACGGAGTAGACTTGCTCTTTTTAGGCGCCATAGAACAAATTAATCGAGAGAGAGAGAAAGAGAAAGAGCCAATTAGAAGATTACCAAGCACAGATCAATATCAATAAGATAGAGATCAAATGGTATGTATGCTTGAAAAATGCATGAGCATGTGACATGCAATAATAAAGACATCATGGGCTCAGCCCAATCCAATCCTACCAGCACACATGATTTCAACATAGTAAACACACATCTAAAATTCATGAAACATTGTGAAAATGCAAATGTGATGCAATGCATGAACATTTAAGATCATTTAAAAAAAACCCAACCCAAAAATTTCACAAAAACTTCATCAATTTTGAAAAACCCCAAAATTTTTCAAAAACCCCAAAAGGTAGATCAAAAGAGATGAAATGCATGATAAATGTAAGAGGGAAGATCATACCAGAGGAAGAAATCTCTCTTGAGGTCGAAGATTGAGTGCGGAAGATGAAGAGTGTGATTGAGAAGTGTTTGGGAGAGGGAGAGACGTTTTTCTGTTAAGAGAGATTGGATAAAATGAGAGAAAATATCACACTGAGATAGATATAGAAAATATGAAGCTTGATGGATCGAGAGGTGTCGAGATTTAATTTTCGCCAGATGGAGCTGTTGAGGAGCTATCGAGAGGTGTCCATAGCAAAGTGACCTCTATGGATCGAAAAGCTATCGAGTATCTATCGAGCAAACATAATGTTTCTTGATGGATCGAGTATCTGTCTAGAGCTATCGAGACAAATTCTTAAAAGTTTTGATGGATTGAAATTGTGATAACAGCTGTCGAGAAAGGAAGATAAAGAGGCTCGATAGATAGCCTAGCTGTCGAGAATGCTTATAAACAGTTTTTCAAAGCAGAGAAAAACATAGATATGAATGTAATCAAGTATGCTACTCAACCAAAGATCCAAACAACATTTTAAGCTCTTAAAAACATCTCTCAACAAGAAAAATGTCAAGCATATAGATCCAAAACACACACACACACACACACACTAAACAAGTCTAACTAATTTTATATTTTAAAAATAAGTCAAGACAGTTTAGTGAGCATACATTAACACATGTATTCCTTGTGATGGCCAAATCACATTGTACTTACACATGTATCAAAAGTAGCAAAGAATATTGCGTGTTGTGTATGAAAAACATCGCAAGGTTGCATTAGTGTCTATATGTTATGACGATTTGAGATATGAGAAAATCACTTTAACTCACAAACAATTATAATTGCTTGATGGAGGACTATCACCTTCGAGGTACATTTTATAACTCCCACATCTCCTAAAAGACACGCTTGCAATCATATATAAAACATTTTGATTCTTTTGCTTTTATTTTTCTTTGCATATTTTCTTTTAAGCATACCATGCATGGGCAATAAGAGAGAGAAAAGAATTGCCCAATTATGTTAAGTTTTTGACATTTCACTTTTGCTATGCCGAAGTATACATATATCATTTCATGATTGGAGGGCAACAGTGGTGAGTTGGTTATTTATACCTCTCTCTTAGTGATAGGCTAAGAATGTATTGACTCTTTGTGATGAATTAATTGATTAATTAATTAAATTAAGATGCAAATCGCATGGTAGCACAAACAAATCACCAATTATCTAAAGTGTGCAGCGGAAAATAAATTGACACGGTGATTTTTTTACGAATGGAGAAAACCTACACGGCAAAAAACCCCACCGGGTGATTTTAAGGTCACCACCCCCGAGAATCCACTATTATCAAAACAAGCGGTTACAAGTAAAGAAATCCCAATACCTTATTCCAACCTACAGTTGAACCCTTACCCCAATACCCAATTGGACTTGTTATGTAGTGACAATCTCTCATTTTCACGGCTCCCAGTACGTGACTAACCAATTGCGTGGATCCTAGTACGCGACTTGATCACCAACTTGAGAAGGATGTTGGCTGCAAAGTTCTTCTGGTCATCACACTATGAAGATCATGAAGTTGCTTGGTCACAAAACCCTATGGTGTATAAACACAGTAGCTTCTTCAAGAGAAAGAAGAACTAGGGCAAACTAGGTTTCCGATCACACTTTTCTTCACACTTGTGGAATTGTGCTCTTGTGCAATTATGCATCACCTTTTACGGCCCTTAGAGCATCTTTATCAGCTGTGGCAAAAATTATGCCATTTTGCCACACTAAAACCCTACTTTATTATTTTACCACATTATTTTACAACATTCCATTTATCAGATGTTTTATACTACAATTCTATACATTAAAATAATATTTCTTACACATTAAAATAATATAAACAACCCAATAAAATAATATATCTAACCCAATAAATAACAACCACAACACTGCTGCCGCCGCTGCCACCACCGTGGCAGCCACAATCCATCGGAACAAATCAGAACAACAACAACAAACCAGAAACCCATCGGAACTCCTTGATCAACCCATCAGAACTCCCATCGGAAATCAACAAACAAACTCATACCCCATCGGAACAAATCAGAACAACAACAACAAACCAGAAACCCATCGGAACTCCCTGATCAACCCATCGGAACTCCCATCGAAAATCAACAAACAAACTCATAGCCCACCAAAACCTTGACCCACAATCGGAAATCAACAACCTCGACCCATAATCGAAAATCAACAACCTTAACCCATCCAAACCCACCCACCTCCGTCGGAATCGAACCCATCAAAACACAGCCAAAAAAAAAAAAAAAAAAAAAAACAAAAAATCGGAAATCAACAACCTTGACCCATAATCGGAAATCAACAACCTTAACCCATCCAAACCCACCCACCTCCCATCGGAACCGAACCCATCAAAACACAGCCAAAAAAAAAAAAAAAAAAAAACAGAAAAACCTTGCTAGAGAGAAATCGGCGTCAGTGTCGGCGTGAAAGTGATTGTTGGCGTCGGCGTTGGCGTTGGTGTGGGCGTGGGCGTGGACGTGGAAGAGCAGTGATGAGGATTGGGGTGAGAGAGAGAGAGGAGAGGATTGAGGTGAGAGAGGTGAGAATGACGGAGAGAGAAGAAAGAGAGGAATAAAAAAAGAAAAAAAATTTTGCCACACGCGTTCCATACCGTGGCAAATTTGTCACGGTACTGTTCAATGTTGCAAAAAATATGGGATATGGCACATCTGATAAATGGGGTGAAATGGTGCTTGATGTGCCAAATGTGCCAAATATTTAACATTTGGCACATATGGAACAGCTGATAAAGATGCTCTTAAAATAATATTTATATATATTTAGGGTTGTGAGAAAAGAAAGCCTAAACATACATTCATGGATTGGATGAAAAGCAGCTTTAAAAAACTAAGTTTCATAAACCTCGATAGATAGCCATCTATTAAACTAGCTGTCGAGCCACGGGCTTCAGCAGCTTTTCAACCTCGATAGATGCTAGCTGTCGAGTTAGTTGTCGAGCTTTAAAATCTAGCACTTTCTCACTTGATTCTTGGACAGACTTGCATGGCTTTAACACTTGAACTTGAAACCTTATTTCTTGAAGCATTAAACACATCCTAGATCTACCCAATTACAAGTAAAGTGCGTTTTGTCAAAAGATTAGCCAATTACATAAAATGTTGACATATGTTCCTAACATTGAATCACATATGTCCTAACAATCTCTCCCTTTGGCAATTCGTGACAAAACCACAACAAATAAATGAGATATGAGAGAAGTCATAAATCACTCAACTCATATTCACTTCTTGAAAACAATAAAATCTAATCCTAATACAAACTCTTGAAAAACTTTTCAAGAAGAGAGTCCATGGCAAGAAAGACTTTGACAACCTGTATTTCTGAAACACTTTAATCAAAACTCATCACGGCATCTTAGTGTGAAACAGAAATATAAAAGATTGCATACAATTAATAAGAAGCATGTGTATAAAGAAATAAAAGAAACAACACATGGAGAGATAGGTGAAATAACATACGTAAATATATATAAACCAAATATAAGTACAATGTATGTCCAAATGGTCACAAGACCAATATACAAGATATAATGTATCTAAAATAGAGAGAAAAGAAAAAGATACATACAAGTCCTCACTACATCCCTCAACATATGAACACTCCCCCTATCTCCTAAACTAACCCTCCCCCTATGAGTATGACTACTCTCATCTCAAAACTACTCCCCCTTTTTGTCACGAGTGACAAAGGGCAAGTAAATTAAGTAGACATCTCATCATCACTAGGCGAGCCATCATCATCATCCTCATCAGCATCATCAGCACTGCCGGAGCCATCGTCACTCTCATCCTTAGAAGTTGGAGGATATGGAGAGGCGACAGTGAAACCACCCATGACAGCCTGTCGTCGTGCAATATGACCGACACGAGTGTTCATTTGACGTAACTCATCGCTGAAAGTGTCAAGGCGAGCATCCATGCACATAAGCTGTGGCATGATGGCCTCAAGAGTCACTCCATTCGCTGAAGACGAAGGAATGGAGGTGGATGGAGCAGTAGAAGCTGGAGGAGCTGTTGTCTCTGGCCGGGGCTGCCTTGAGCGAAGCTGTGCAAGACTCCGCTTAACGGTAGTGTCAATGGCACACATATACGAAAAGTGGGGAGACTCAGGATAGAAGACGAAAAAAAGGCGAAGGAGTCTTGTGATAGCAGAAGGAAAAATAAGCTTATCACAAGTTGCTGTGTCCTTATAAACATCTATAAGGGAGAGTATAAAGTGTGAAGGGAAGTCGATAGAGATATCCTCAATGAGGGACAACAAAAATCGAGCACAAGGCTCTGTGATAGTATTATAATGAGACAATGGATAGAGAACGAATGTCATCACCATGTTTAGGAATCTCGAACCTTTAGTGAAGGCCGAGCAAGGGGTGTTTTGACGGTCACCCCAAGATGATGGTGTCTCACAAAATAGAGATGCGAATTCGTCTTTGGACACTGTCCTCAGACATGCATAGCCAGGTTAGTTAGGATGTGCTACCCTAGGCACGTGTAGTACCTCGGAAACAATCTCTGAAGTAACTACCATGCGTATACCTCGGATGTGAGTAGAAAACTGAGGTATAGAGTAATCAAATTCGTGCATATTGGAGTAGAACTCTTGTATAATCACGGAAGGGCACGTGACCGGGATGCCACAAAGTGATTCCCAACCCCTACTGTGTATGACAGTGGGTAGGTCAGTGTCAAAGAAATCTGATAGAATAACTTGGCGTTCCAAATGAATGCCGCGTCGTGAAAATTTCTCCAAGAAGCCTGATTTGGCCTTCTCATCACGAAACCGGACATGAGAGGGAGTGGGGTCAGATGGAGAAGAAAAAGAATATGCCCCAGAACGAAGAGGGTTCTGGGACGGAGTAGATTTATGTTTAGGTGCAATGAAGCAACTAACGTAAAAGGGAGAGAAAGAGAGAAAGGGAGAGAGACAGTAAGAAAAGTACTAAACAACAAATATATCAAAATATATAGACTTGAAGGTACATATGCATGAGAATGCATGAACATGTGACATGCAAATATAAATGCATCATGGGCTCAGCCCAATCCAAACCTACCAGCACATATCATAGCAACAAAGTAAACACACATCTAAATGCATGAAACATTGTTATAATGCGAGTGTGATGCAATGCATGAGGTTTTAAACTAATTTAAGCAACACCCATCCCACAAATTGCACAAAACCTTCATCAATTTTGAAAAACCCCAAAATTTTCAAACAGCCCAAAACCTAGATCTTCATGCATGAAGAATGAGAGATAAAGAGATCATACCAAGTGATTAGAGACAAGAACAGGCCGAAAATCATATGGAGTGAAGGTTTAGAAAGAGAAAAGTGAGTTTGGGAGGTGAAAAGATTGAAATATGTCGAGAGAGATTGAGGAGAGTAGATCTGAAATCGCGAGGATCCTATTTATAGGAAAATCATAAACCTCGATTGATCGAGAGCTATCAAGGTTTAAAACGCGCCTTTTAGCTATTGAAGAGCTAACGAGGAGCTATCGAGGATCTAATGAGAGGTTTTCTCAACAAAGAAGCTTGATGGATCGAGGTAGCTATCGAGCAGCTATTGAGGAGACATAAATTTCTTGATTGATCGAACTAGCTATCGAGAGCTATCGAGAATGCGATAAAGAAAAGCTGAAGGGTCTCGATAGATAGCCTAGCTGTCGAGAGGTATCGAGAAGCTATTAAGATTGCTTAAAACAGTTTTTCAAAGAAGAGAAAAAGATAGATATGAATGCAATCAAGCATGCTACTCAAACCAAAGATCCAAATAACATTTTAAGCTCTCAAAAACATCTCTTAACATGAAAAATGTTAAGCACATAGATCCCAAAACACACACACACTAAACAAGTCTAACCAATTTTATATTTAAAAAACAAGTTAAGACAGTTTAGTGAGCATACATTTACACAAGTATTCCTTGTGATGGCCAAATCACATTGTACCTGCATATGTATCAAAAGTAGCAAAGAATGTTGCGTGTTGTGTATGAAAAACATCGCAAGATTGCATAAGTGTCTACATGTTATAACGATTTGAGATATGAGAAAATCACTTCAACTCACACACAATCATAACTGTTTGATGGGGACTATCACCTTTGAAGTACATCCTATAACTCCCACATCTCCTAGAATACACGCTTGCAATCATATATAAAGCATTTTGATCTTTTTGCTTTATATTTTTCTTTGCATATTTTTTTCTGTTAAGCAAACCATGCATGGGCATATAAGAGATAGAAAAGAAATACCCAATTATGTTAAGCATTTGACATTCCACTTTTGCTATGCCGAAGCACACAAATGTCATTTCATGATTGGCGAACAATAGTGGTGAGATGGTTATTTATACATTTCTCTTAGGATTTTCTAGTCCTTCTCGTCAAAAAGAGTGATACGAGTGTTAAGTACAAAAGATTCCTTAACCTTACTCATCACAAACACAAGTTACAAAGCTCACTTACTTAGTTGTGGATAGAGATGCTCATCTAAGCTATAAAAGATACAAAGTTTAGAAAACTTTGCTTCAATGGTCATCCAAGGTACACAAGTACCAATGTACACATGCACACACTGTTTTTGTATTTTTCTGATTGTCAATTTTTTTTTTTTTTTTTTATATATGGAAAAAAAATTAAAAAAAAAAATGAAAAGTAGCCAAACAAAAACATGTTAAACAAGACAAATTAATGCATAAAACTAGACTGACTCAAAACATGAAAGCAAAACATACAAGTAATGCAAAACAAAAACACGAAGGGGAGAGAGAGAATAAGTGATAGAATCACTTAGAGCCATTTTCCTTTCACACCTTGGAAGAACCTTTCTGTTTAGCAAACCCTTGATCCGGCGGTGAGGGGGGAAGAGTTAAAACCGTTCAAGTTTGAAAGGAACACGAAGGCTTTGAGAAGATCTCCAAGAGGAGTAAAAGAGGATGGAAGCTGATTTTGGTTTCCCGACGCGATCATGCTATTGCTATGTTGAATGACTAACCACTTATAGCAATTAGGTCGAGTATGTCTAGCTGCGCCACAGTGATGATAGAAATGTTACTTTTTCTATTTGAGTTATTGAGTATTTCCCTTCTTAGTCCTAGGGTTCTTGACCTCTTTCTTATCAAGCTTAAGGGGTGCTCCTAAGATAGATTTACCCTTGTCTATGTTCTCACTAGCTAATTCATTCTTAACATAATTTTTCTCAGTTTCAACATTATTAGCAAGAGGAACAAAAACAGTAGTACTAGTAGAAACAATACTAGGAGAAGAGAAATCATACCTTAAACTAGTTCGTTCGGAAGCAGATTTTTGAAGACTGAGCATCCCATCGAGCTTAGCACTTGAAGTCCTTTCCAACTGAGCTCTGACTTGGAATAGTTCTGTCTCAAGCTTCTTGAACTTCTTAGCCAAGAAATTGTTCTCAAATCTTAGTGCTCCAATAGTCTGATTGGCTTCATCAAACTTTGTGGAGATTTCTTCTTGCTCAAGCTCCACATCACTAAGCTTCTTGGTGGCCAACCTATACAACTTCTTATGCTTTTCGGAGACCTTGTATAACTTTGCATAGGCTGTGTAGATGTCATCTTGTTTATCCATCTTTTCAAACTTAGACTCCACCAATTCCTCTTCTTCATCCACATCTTCAACAATCTCTTAAGTAGGATTTATGATGGCAGTGAAGGCATTTAGGATTCCATTATCCTAATTATCGGAGTCATTTTCAGGCTCGGTGTCGCTCAAGGTAGTAGCAAGTACCTTGCTTTTTCCGATGGTCTTGAGATAAGTAGGGCACTCTTGTTTCATGTGACTAAAGCCTTGATACCTAAAGCACTTTGGTCCTGAGGGTACAGTGTATTGACTGCCATCTCTAGCATCCTTCTTCCCTTTGTCTTGGCTCTTAGACTGAGAAGAACTCGACTTTCTACAGTCCTTGTGGAAGCCCTTTGCAACGGCATTCTTCATGAACTTGTTGAATTGCTTGGTGATGTAGGACTTCATCTTAGAATCTTCATCATTTGAAGACTAATTAGTGTCACTGCTCTTGGCTTTCAAAGCCATGCTCTTGCTCTTGCATGATTTCCCTATCCTCGTCAAACCCAACTCATAGGTCTGCAGATTGCCAACCAACTCTGTCAAAGGAATTTTGTCAATATTGTTTGATTTCTCAATTGCGGTGATCTTGGTATGAAATCTCTTGGGTAGAAATCTGAGCACCTTTCTCACAATCTTAGGTTCAGGAATGGTTTCCCCAAGATTAAAGGCTGAGTTCACTATGTCTTTGAGCTTGGCATAGAACTCATCGAAAGACTCATCCTCCTTCATCTTGATCTTTACAAAGCTTGTAGTGAGCCTCTGAAGCTTTAAATCCTTGACAGCCTTGGTTCCTCATAAGTTGTTTGGAGAGTGGTCCATGCTTCCTTAGCAGTTTTAGTGGAGGATATCTTCTTGAATTCTTCATTAGTGACTGCACTGAATAGAGCATTCAGTGCCCTGCTGTTAAAGTTTGCCGCCTTGATCTTAGCATCATCCCAATCGGCTGACACTTCCATAGGCTTAGTCCAGCCTATCTTCACAGTTTGCCACACTTTCTCATCTAAAGACTGTGAGAAAGCTCTTATGCGGACTTTCCAGTATGCATAGTTAGTGCTATCAAATAAAAGAGGTATAATAAGAGACTGTCCTCTATCCATGACAAACTGGGGTCAATAGATCACACAGCAAAGATTAACCTTAATCAGAGTGTGTCTGTTTTGATACTACTTGATAGGCCAAGAATGTATTGACCACTTGTGATGAATTAATTGATTAATTAGCCAAGTTTATTAATTAATCAAATTAACATGAAAATAGTGTGGTAACACAAACAAATCACCAATTATCTAAAGTATGCAGTGAAAAATAAATTGACTCGGTGATTTGTTTACGAATGGGGAAAACCTATACGGCAAAAACCCCACTAGGTGATTTTAAGGTCACTACTCCCGAGAATCCACTATTATCAAAACAAATGGTTACAAGTAAAGGAATCTCAGTACCTTATACCAACCTACAGTTGAACCCTTACCCCAATACCCAATTGGACATGTTCTGTAGTGACAATCTCTCCTTTTCAATACATGGCTCCCAGTATGTGATTAACCAATTGCGCGGATTCTAGTACGCGACTTGATCACCAACTTGAGAAGGATGTTAGCTACAAAGTTCTTCTGTTCATCTCACGATGAAGATCATGAAGTTGCTTGGTCATAAAACCCTATAGTGTACAAACACAGCAGCTTCTTTAAAAGAAAGAAGAACTAAGGCAAACTACGTTTCCGGTCACACTTTTCTTCACACTTGTGGAATTGTGCTCTTGTGCAACTATGCGTCACCTTTTATGGCCCTTAAAATAATCTTTACATATGTTTAGAGTTGTGAGAAAAGAAAGCCCAAACATACATTCATGGATTGGATGAAAAACAGTTTTGAAAAACCGAGTTTCATAAACCTCGATAGATAGCCATCTATCGAGCTAGCTGTCGAGCCACGGGCTTTAGCAGCTTTTCAACCACGATAGATGCTAGTTGTCGAGCTTTAAAATCTGGTACTTTCTCACTTGATTCTTGGATAAACTTGCTTGGCTTTAACACTTGAACTTGAAACCTTATTTCTTGAAGCATTAAATATATCATAGATCTACCCAATTACAAGTAAAGTACGTTTTGTCAAAGTGACTAAATCACTTGGAGCCTTTTTCCTTCCACACCTTGGAAGAACTTTTCCGTTTAGCAAACCCTTAATCCGGCGGTAAGGGGAAAGAATTGAAACCGTTCAAGTTCGAAATGAACATTAGGGCTTTGAGTAGATCTCTAAGAGGAGCAAGAGAGGATGGAAAGTGATTCTAGTTTCCTGATGAGATCATACTGTTGCTCTGTTGAGTGGCTAATCACTTATAGCAATTAGGTCGAGTATGTCCAGTTGCTCCACAGTGATGACAAAGATGCTACTTCTTATGTTTGTACTTTTGAGTATTACCCATCTTAGCCTTAGGGTTTTTAGTCTATTTCTTATCTAGTTTAGGGGGTGCTCCTAAGATAGATTTACCCTTGTCTATGTTCTCACTAAGTAAAATAGTTTTCACATCATTGTTCTCAAAATCAACATCATTAGCAGGAGAAATGAATACAGTAGTACTAGAAGAAGCAATATTAGAGGAAGAGAAATCTTACCCCAAACCGGTTCGATCAAAAGTAGATTTCTGAAAGCTGAGCATCTCATCAAGCTTTGCACTTGACATCCTCTCTAGTTGAGCTCTGACTTGAAACAGCTTTGCTTCAAGCTTCTTGGTCTTCTCAGCCAAGAAATTATTCTCAAATCTCAGTGCTTCAATAGTCTGATTGGCTTTATTAAACTTCGTGGAGATTTCTTCTCATTCAAGCTCCATATCACTGAGCTTCTTGGTGGCCAACCTATACAACTTCTCATGCTTTTCCGAGACTTTGTATAATTTTGCATAGGCTGTGTGGATGCCATCTTGCTCATCCATCTTTTCAAACTTAGACTCCACTGTTAAGGACATTTTTAATGTAATTGGCTAATCCTTTGACAAAATGCACTTTACTTGTAATTGGATAGATCTAGGATATTTTTAATACTTCAAAGAACAATAGTTCAAGTCTAGTATTGAAGCCATGCAAGTCTGTCCAAGAAACAAGTGAAGAAGTGCTGATTCATTAAAGCTTGACAGCTGCTCGACAAATAGCTATCTATCGAGAATTACGAAATTCAGTTTTTCAGATCTGATTTTAGGCCCATGCTTATGTATTTGTGTAGGGTTTCTTTTCTCACAACCTTAGACATATATAAGGCTTATTTTAAAGGCCGTCACATAAGAGAATACAAGGAGAACACATGCAAAAAGTGACTGATGTCTTATTCTCTCCAAAAGAAGCTACTGCGTCTTTGCACCTTAAGGTTTTGTAACCAAGTGCTTCTTGATTTTCATTGTTGATAAAGTGAAGATATTTGCAGCCAGCATTCTTCTTCCTCAAGTTGGTGAGTGAGTCACGTATTGGGATTCATGCAAAGGAGTTAGTCACGTGCTGGGATCCGTGTATCAAAAGGGTGGTGGTCAAATATTGAAGAGTTTAGAGGTTTTGAAGCGGTAGAAGTTTCTGCTGTAAGTTCATCTATGGGGATTGTAGAGTCTAGGGACAAAAGTTTTGTACTAGATCTGAAACTTCTCTTTACTATAGAGGATTGCTTTTCGAGAAGCTTTCCCCCTAAGTTTTTACTGTGAAATTAGTTTGTTTCATTGGTTTTTCTTGGGTTATCATATCTTGTCTTATTTATTTTTCCGCGGCATGATTTTGAAATGATATTGATGTTTATTTTTTTTAACAAGCTTTATTCATAATAAATCTAATTAACAACTTGGGTTTAAAACTTGTTAATTCTATCAACCGGGGTCTAAATTTCCCAACATCCACCAAGTCCTCTTCTTCATCCACATCTTCAACAATCCCCTCAATAGGATTTACAATGGCAATAAAGGCATTTAGGATTCCATCATCCTTATTGTCCGAATCATCCTTAGGTTCGGTGTCACTCAAGGTAGCAGCAAGGGTCTTGCTCTTACCAAAGGTCTTGAGATAAGTTGGAAACTCTTGTTTCATGTGTCTGAAGCCTTGACACCCAAAGCACTTTGGTCTTGAGGGAAGAGTGTACTAACCGCCATCCCTAGCATCCTTCTTTCCTTTGTCTTGGCTTTTGAATCAAGACGAACTGGACTGCTTGCAGTCTTTGTCAAATCCTTTTGCATTGGCATTCTACATAAACTTTTTGAATTTCCTTGTAATGTAATATTTCATTTTAGAATCTTCATCATTTGAAGACTCATCAGTGTCATTGCTCTTGGCCTTCAGTGCCAAGCTCTTTCCCTTACTTGATTTCCTAATCCTTGTCAACTCTAACTCAAAGGTCTGCAGATTGCCAACCAGCTCTGTCAAAGGAATTTTTTCAATGTCCTTTGATTCCTCAATTGCGGTGATCTTGGCATGAAATCTCTCGGGTAAAGATTTAAGCACCTTTCCAATAATCTTGATTTCGGGAATGGTTTCCCTAAGATTAAAGGCTGAGTTCACTATGTCCTTGAGCTTGACATAGTAGTAAGCCTCTGAAGCTTTGAATCCTTGACAAGCTTGGTTCCTTTATAGGTTGTCTGGAGGATGGTCCATGCTTCCTTGGCAGTTTCAGTAGAGGATATCTTCCTAAACTCCTCATTCATGACCGCATTGAATAAAACATTCAATGCCCTGTTGTTGAAGTTAGCCGCCTTGATCTTAGCATCATCCCAATCAATCGGTGCTTTCTTTGGCATGGTCTAACCTATCTCTACAGCTTACCACACTTTTTCGTTTAATGACTGCAAGAAAGCTCTCATGGGTACTTTCCAATATGCATAGTTAGTGCCATCAAATAAAGGAGGTATAATCAACAATTGTCCTCTATCCATGACAACAGGGGTCAATGGATCACACAACAAAGATTGAACCTAATCAGAGTGTGCCTACTCTGATACCACTTGATAGGCCAAGAATGTATTGACCCCTTGTGATGAATTAACCAATCAATTAGCCAAGTTAATTAATTAATTCGATTAACATGCAATACACGTGGTAGCACAAACAAATAACCAACTAAGTTAATATGTAGTGGAAAATAAAGTTGACACGGTGATTTGTTTAGGAATGGGGAAAACCTCTAAGACAAAAACTCCACCGAGTGATTTTAAGGTCACCACTCCTGAGAATCCATTATTTTCACAACAAGCAATTACAAGTAAAGGAATCCCAGTATCTTCTACCAACCTACATTTGAACCCTTACCCCAATACCTAATTGGACTTGTTCTGTAATGACAATTTCTCATTTTCAATGCACGGCTCCCAGTACGTGACTAACCATGGATCCAAGTACGTGACTAACCACCAACTTGAGAAGGATATTGACTGCAAAGTTCTTCAGTTCATCAACACGATGAAAATCACGAAGCTCCTTGGTTACAAAACCCTACGGCGTACAAACACAACAACTTCTTCAAGAGAAAGATGAACTAAGGCATATTTCTCCGGTCACAATATGCTCGTGAAAAACTTTTGCATTAAGTTGCACTTGCTTGCATTAGCTGTGATGGCCCTTAAAATAATTCTTATATATGTTTAAAATTGCGAGAAAAGAAAGCCTAAACAAATATACACAGATTAGTGTGAAATCAGATCTAAAAAACTGATTTTCGTAAATCTCGATAGATAGGTTATCTATCGAGCAGTTGTCGAGCATCGGGCTAAGTTTTCCTTTTAAACCTTGATAGATGCTATCTATCGAGCTTTAAATCTACCGAGCTTTAAAATGCAGCAGTTCTTCACTTGTTTCTTGGATAGATTTACATGGCTTTAACACTTGGACTTGAACTCTTGTTCTTTGAAGTATTAAAAACATCCTAGATCTACCCAAATACAAGTAAAGTGCTTTTTGTTAAAGGATTAGCCAATTCTAGATGACATATGTTCCTGACATGATTCATATATGTACTAACACATCTCATTAAGACAACAATCTCCTTGCTATCTCAAGCTTCCATTCCTACTACGTATTGTCCTTATGCTGTCCAAGCAACAGTTTCTCTTATTAATCTTCTTCCTACTTATGTCCTAAACTTCAATTCTCCTTGGTACACATTATATCACTCTCATCCTGATCTATCTCAGCTCAAAGTCTTTGGTTGTGCTTGTTATCCACATCTTAGACCTTACAATACTCACAAGTTAGAGCATAGAATTAAAGAGTATCTTTCCAGGTTATACCAGTATCTTTAAGGGCTATCTATGTCTTGATCTTTCAACTAAACTTGTTTACACTTCTAGACATGTTCTCTTTAATGAGTTCAAATTTCCTTACTCTCTTCTTGCTCCCATCAAACCTGCTTCTTCCAATTATGTCTCCCTTTTCTTCATCTAATGCATTCTAGCTTTCCAATTTGCTTTATGTTCACTCTACAAATCAACCCTCCATCTTAGGTTCCTTTCCATCTACTCAATCTAATTATCCTTCTCCACCTGTTGTTAGACCAACCATTATTACCACTACTACTCCAGATACATCATCTCCAGCAACCCCCACTACTGCTATTGCCTATTTTGCAGCTCCCATTGTTGTTGCTTCTAATTCTACAACTCCCATTGCTACTTCTGTAGCTACCACTGCTGCTGTTTCTAATCCTGAAGCTCCTATACTTGTTTCACTTCCTCATTCTCATACTTCTACTCAAAACCAACATCCTATAAGGAATAGATCCAAAAATGGCATCACTAAACTTAAATTGTGTTACAAGGTAATTGTTGATTACACATACACTGAGCCTCTTACCTATAAAATTGCTTCTCAATACGCCAAATGGTGTGAAGCTATGGATGTAGAATTCTAAGCTTTACAGAAGCAAGAAACTTGGACTTTGGTTCCTTCACCTCCTAATGTAAACCTCGTGGGCTGCAAGTAGGTCTTCAAACTTAAGCTAAATAATGATGGATCCATAGCAAGGTACAAAGCTAGATTAGTGGCAAAGGGCTTTCATTGACAGGCATGACTGGATTATACAGAAACCTTTAGTCCTATAATCAAACTTACTACTGTGAGGTTGGTTTTGGCAGTTGTAGTTAGCTTGGCCTTTGAGACAACTTGATGTTTACATGGCTTCCTCAAAGAAGAGGTTTATATTTAGCAAACTCCAAGTTATGTTGATTCCACATATCCCAATTATGTATTCAAGTTGAAGAAGTCCCTTTAGGGTTTAAAATAGGCTCCAAGAGCTTGGTTTGAGACGTTTACCTTTCACCTTCTCCATTTGGGTTTTACTGCCTTATTGGCTAATAGCCCTTTCTTTATTTTTCAATCCATCAAGACTATCATCTATCTACTATTATATGTGGATAATATCATTATCATAGGCAATAGTTCTCTTCAAATCAGTCATCTAATCACTGCTCTAAGTAACACTTTTGAGTTTAAAGACTTGGGTCCTCTCTCTTACTTTCTAGGCATACAGATTCAACTTACTAAGTTTGGCCTTACACTGACACAGACCAAATATGCCTCAGATGTTCTTCATAGGCTTCACATGGAGAATGCCAAGCCCACTAAATCACCTTGTTGTCCTTCTGTTAGGTTAATGCCTAATGAAAGGACTACTTTCTCTCTCTGATCCTACTAAGTATAGAAGTATGGTTGGTGCCTTGCAATATTTGACCTTCACATGCCCTGATTTGGCTTTCAGTGTACACTAACTCTATCAGTTTATGCATCACCCTAATTCAACCCATTTTGAGGCTGCTAAGCATGTCCTTCGATATGTCAAAGGCACTCTTCATCATGATATACATTTCTCACCAGGTCCTTTGACTCTCTCAGCCTTTACTGATGCTGACTGGGCAAGGGATCCCTCTGATCGTCGTTCTACCACTGGCTTCTTGGTTTTTCTTGGCTCTAGTCCTATTTCCTAGTCCTCCAAGAAGCAAACTACTGTTTCACGCTCCTCCATTGAAGTTGAATATAAAGCCTTGGCTACCACAGCTGCTGAGTTGGCCTAGTTGCACATTCTTTTCAAAGAGCTAAACAAAAATAGTGCATTTGAAGCTTTATTAAACAGAGCTGCAAACACACTGTTTTTGTTTAGCTAGAGCAACGGGCACACATGAGTTACAAATATTGCTCAGTCATAAAACAGTTGTAGAAGGTAGGGAATTTAGTTTCTCTAATCTAGTTGTTCATCTTGTTTTTCACAGATCAATTTCGTATTTCTGTATATATACTGATGTAGTATTCCTATTGTTAATTAAGCAAAGATCAATGAAATTCTTCAAGATTTCTCTCTCTCTCTCTCTCTCTCTCTCTCTCTCTCTCTCTCTTTGTGTGTGTTCATCTTTTCTGTGTACTCAAACTATTCTTTGATTCTTACCTCATATTGAAGAATTATCACAGATTGCGTTTTTCATCAGAAACTAGTATCATGAATGGTTAGAAAATGACACTTGAAATTTATATTGGGACAAAAATTTTTATGCTTTTAGCTATAAGTCCCTGGCAATTATCTCAAGCATTTAATAGGTATTAGTATGTAGATTACCTGTTTATTCGTTTAGACTCCTTAAACCAAATTGTTTAACCTAATTAATTAACCAAGTTGATTATTAGGTTTATTATTTAGATCTATGTTAAACAAACATAAATCATATCATGCATAAAAGCGGGAAAGTAAATAACACAACGATATGATGACTCATAAAAACCGATGAAACAAACCGTTTCAAAGTAAAAACCTAGGGAGGATTTGACCTAGCTATCCTCAAGGTAAAGTAAATCCACTATAAGAGAATCAAAGTTTTTTAAAAAAATTTAACCCTAAATCTATTGCTACCTCATGTAGTAACTTACTGACATGACCATGTGCAAGCTCCAAATCCACGGTTAGTCCTTACAATCAAAAGAATGTGACTTCAAAATCAAGAGCATGTATTTCAAAACCATAAACAACTCACACAATATAAGAACTACATAGCACAAACTAGTAAAGTGCAGAAAAATAAAGCTCATCAAAGCTAAACATGGTACACAGTCATGAAATGTCAATTTCATAGGCCAACCTTAATTACATCTTGAAGATGTATAATACAAAAAACCCTTTTTCTGACTTTTTAAATTTTTTTATTATTTAAAAAAAACTAAAAAACATAAAAAAAAAAAATAAAATAAAAAACTTAGAATGAAATGTGTGAATGTAATGCAAATGCAAACCCTTAAAAAAAATAGTTTTGGTCACAAGAGATTAGAAGAATTAACACAAGGACCATGTCAGATAGACTCACTGAGGCTGAGTCTTTTGCACCCAGAATCTCTTAGATGCAAACTTGGAGTTGGGATTTCTATTTGAATTGGCTTTAATTTCAGCTCCGGTATTGGCATAAAGGTTAAGAACCTTTACCAGTTCATGGATGAGTGCCACAGGATCTTGTGCTTTTGACACATGCACTTTTTGTTTGGATGCATGCTTTAAAGCTTGCAACTTAAAGCAATTTGGCCTAGTATGCCTAGCCCTACCACAAAAATGACAAAACCATTGAGGTTTGTGGTGTTTCTTGCTTCTAGATTGTTTGGGATTTATAGATTTAGACTCACTTAAATCTACCCTAATTCTTCTAGAAGCTAGAACTTCTTCCTTATGTACCTTAACTTTAGACATAGATGGATGAGCAACAGAAGAGGATGTAGCATGTACAAATTTGGGAGGATGAACTATAGAAGAAGATCCACTCTCAATAAACCATAATCTTGTCTTATCAGAAATAGATTTTTGAATATTTAGCATATCATCCAGTTTAGAAGTGGAAGTCTTATCTATTTGTTCTCTAGCAACATATAATTCTAATTCTAAACTTTTAACTTTTTCAAGCAAAGTCATGTTCTCAATCTTAACAGAATTCAAGAGTTCATTGGCATCAAACAGTTTTAACAGCAAATTTTTCTTTTCTTGTTCAAGAGTGTTTGTCTTTTTCAACCATAACTCAACACTCATAGCATCTTTGGCTACAATCTTGCATAGCTTGTTATAAGCCTCTTACAAGTCAGCATTCTTAGAGAGTTCCCCATCAGAAGAGTTCTCATTCGTAGTCTCAATTTCACTTACTACAGCAGTAGCAGTGAAAGCCATAAAGTTTCCTTCTTGATCACTTTTAGACTTATGATCAGAAACTTCATCATCACTCAGAGTGACAACCATAGCTTTACCTTTAGATCTCAAAAATGTTGGACACTTAGATTTTAGATGACTATAACCCTGACAACTGTTAAAAGACTAACCTACTTTTTCTTTTGATTTTTCAAAATTGTTATTTTTGGCAGTGTCATTCTTCTTCACATTCTTAGGGTCACCATTGTTTTTGTTTCTTGCCCTTCTATTATTATTTCTCAGAAAATTTCTAAAGTTCTTGGCAAGATAAGCAATCTCAGTAGATGAAAGTTCATCATTAAATCCACAATCATCAACATCATTAACAAATTTCAAAGCCATTGATTTGGATTTATTAGTTTTTGGTAAGTCAGATTTATAGGATTGAAGCGATCCTACAAGTTCATCTACAGGAATGGAATCAACATCTTTACTTTTTGTTATGACAGTCACTTTAGGTCTAAAGTCCTCAGTTAATGATTTTAGAATTTTCCTAACAATTTTAGGTTGATCATAAACTTCACCCAAATTAAATGCAAAATTGACAATATCATTCAACTTAGCATAGAATTCATCAAAAGACTCATCCTCAGACATTCTAATACTTTCAAATCTAGAGGTTAACTGCTACAATTTATTAATTTTTACTGTCTTAGTGCCTTCATGCACTGTTTGTAAGATGTTCCATGCAGTGTGAGCAATCTCCACGTTTGAGATTCTCTAAAATTCTTCCATAGAAATAGCATTGAATATAGCATTCATAGCCTTACTGTTAAAGCTAGCTGCTTCCTTTTGGGCAATGGTCCATTCAACTATAGCAGTGGTTGTCTTTCCCAACCGTTTTCTACAACTAACCATACTCTCTCATCAATAGATTTCAAAAAGGCTTTCATCCTAACCTTCCAATAAGCATAGTTATTCTCGAAAAAGTATGGAGGGATCATAAGAGAGTGACCGTGTTCCACGACAGCAGGTGTCAATGATCAATTCTAGGTTAAGAAACCTATAAACAAGAGCTAACCTGCTTTGATACCACTTTTTTGTTCGTTTAGACTCCTTAAACCAAATTGTTTAACCTAATTAATTAACCAAGTTGATTATTAGGTTTATTATTCAGATCTAGGTTAAACAAGCATATATCATATCATGTATAAAAGTAGAAAAATAAATAACACCACGATATAATGACCCAGGAAAACCGATGAAACGAACCATTTCAAGCTAAAAACCTGGGGAGGATTTGACTTAGCTATCCTCAAGATAAAGTAAATCCACTATAAGAGAAACAAAGTTTTTACAGAAGATTTAACCCTAAATCTATTGCTCTCTCATGTAGTTACTTACTAACAAGACCACGTACAAGCTCCAAATCCACAGACTCCTTCTCTCCTTGGATTTACAGCAACATAAGCACCTTTGCTTGTGACTTTGAGATCCCACTCAAAAGTTTCAGATCACCAGCAGTAATGATCTTGTTGCAGCAACTAGGTTCTACCACCGCTTAATTGTAGATCTTACTCCAGTAGATTCTTGCATTGTTAGAAGGTACAAAACCTCTCAAATCTCACAAAGAATAACACACAAGTTTTCCAAAAGTCTTCAAAATGTAGCTAGGGTTTCCTTTTATATGTGGACAAGTTAGAATGAAACCCTAAACATTTTCACGGGCTTGGGCCTTGTTTAAAACTTCTGCAAAATCTGATTTTTGTGATTTTTGATTGGTTGAGTCTAATTTCTCAATTGGTCGAGCTTGACAGAAATTCACTCCCTTTTTCTGCAGTCAGTTGAACTTGAAGCTTGAAACCAACACTTTTAAGCATTGCCTAACACATAGACTAGACATGTTTTGTTCTCGGTTTGCCAATACAAATAAAATATGATTCTAAATATCTATTCCTAAATCTTCAGAACCTAACATTACCTTTATCTGCTAGAACCCAATAACATATACAAGAAATATCTTTAATTTTAGTCTTCTTTGCTAACAGCTATGGAAAATAAGGACTTTCGTCACTACTGCTGCTATTCCAATGCTTTTTAGTCTATAGAAGATTGATTCACTAGTTTCTTACACACACAACATGTTCTGATGGAGTCAAAGTTGCATGCATCCCCAAGCATGCTATTTGTGGTCATAACCAAAAGTCATAACTTTTTTTATTCGGGTGAAAGAGCCTTATGGAACTCTATTTTCCTAACTTCCATAGCGTGGCAAAATAAATATTCCACATAGCTACATGGCTGTTGGTGGATGAATACGACTTTGAATGATCAGTTATGGACTTAAAAAAAATTTTAATTTTTTTTAGGAAATAGAGAAAGCTATTAAATTCATTTTGAGAATCTCAATGTGGTACAGATTACATTGTCCTCATATGCCATGATGTCACTCCCATGATTTTGATCAACCATTTCTATGGAAAGTAAATTAATTTGTTGCATCTGACTTGGCATTTCCAAAGTATTTGGTAGCATAGTACAGATGTACCATTGAATTAGTCCAAACTTAATATGTTGTATGCGAATATTTAGTTTTTTGAAAGATGGAGGGACTGCTAAATAAATGAAGCTATATGACTTTTGGCAGAAGTTTTATGTCACATATTAATCATGGTTTTGAAATTAGGATCGGACCATATGGTCCGACCAGAAAACCGCGAACCTCTCAGTTTTGCAGTTTTTTTAGCTTCAAGAACAGCTCTATGGGAAAAAAAAGGAACCCGTGCGAACTGTGGTCCGACCGTACGGTTCTAAAAACTGTGACCGGTTTTTGAGGTTTGGATGGTTTCTTTTTGTTTCAGCTTTTCCTGTAATTTTGGCCAATACAACGGTATGAAGTTATGATCAGATCTAGAAGAAATGAAAAGAAATGAAAGAACATGAAGAAGAACAAAGATTGGAAGGAGATCTGATCAGTGAAGAAGAAGAAAAAAAAAAAAAAAAACGTTCTCACTCTCTCATCTCTCCACTCACTAGCATCACTCGCAGTTTCTCAAACTCATAGCGCACGGTCTTTCCTCCCTCAAATTCCAGATCTTCTTGGCATGCAAAACCAGTGTTCTCTTTCTCTCTTTCAGATTTACCTTCTCTTTCCTCTTTCTTGGTTGCGTACAACTTAAGCCCAATAGCCTAAATTTCAGCTTCTTTAAACACCCAATAAATTTGACAGCTTGCAAAAGTTATGTTTAAAGTCAAAAGCAACCTTCATATGTCAGATTTTTTCATTATTTCCTAGCCCCTAAAAACTATCAAAAGTCCTCCCAAATGTTAGTTCAATTTTTTTTTTTAAGCCCTCAGTTAGTTCACGTGTGAAAGGTAAGCTTAGTATTTTAATATTTGTACTAATTTAATATAATTATTTATATTTTAAATAATTATAAATTAATTATGACTTTATCACGGTTCGATTCTGGTTCAATTTCGGTTCGATCTCAAAAACTTTAAACCTCTCTCTTTTACGGTTCAATGAACAATCCGGGTTTCAAAACTATGATATTAACTGAATTATCTTTGATTTGAAAGTAGTAAATATGGCTTGCTTTATGTTTGATTGCCATGCATATGGTTTTGTTTGGTAATATTTCTGTCCCATAATCTTGCAGTGTTACCGAGTTTTATATCTCCTCAGTTGGGTTTACCGCTTCTTTATGGAGATTCACCAAATACGCTGGATACGTAAGTTTGGCTTTGCTTGCATTTTAATTATAGTCCAGCTCATTTTATAGTAATATTTTCTTAATGAGCTCTTATCAAATGCTAAACACAGCTTGGGTTTCGGGCTTGATTCAGACAGCTCTTTTTTTTTTTTTTTTTTTCTTTTTGATGAATATTTTCTTGTTTCTGGACAGCTTTTATACTTGCTACAAAAATGTTCTTTGAAGAATCACCAGCTTAGTTATAGTTGAATTCCTGTCCTGGTTACATTAATCATAATAATAATAAAACTGTACTAGTTAATGGATGGTATAATTTGCAAACTGCTGCTAGTAGCACCGCTGGCTTGGTAGAATTCTGCTTCTTCAGCCTGTAAACATATCTTGTTCCATCATCTCTGCAAGGTGAAATTATTTAGTGCATTGGGTATGCTACGCCTTCCTCTCATCTAAATAGAGAGGCCATTCGGCCAGTGAAAATGGGCTGAAGAAGTGAAGTCCTGGGGAGCGAAGATGTGAAGCCCCAGAGTGAAAGAGGAGAAGTCCCAGCAAGTGAGACTGCGGACTGAGTGCAGTCTTGAAGAACTGCGTGAGTGAGAGAAAGCAAAAAGAGAAGAGAAAAATAAAGAGAGTGAGAGAAAATACACAGGAAGGAAGAGAGCAGTGAGTGAAAAGAAAAAAAGAGTTTTTCTTTACTCAAATTGTATCTCTAAGTGTTGTAATCTCTATTTAATATAGTGAAATTATTTGGAGTTTGTCCCGTGGTTTTTCCTTTTAAGGAGAAAGAGTTTTTACATAAATCTTTGTGTTATTGTGTGATTATACTTCCGCTATGCTTACTAAAATTTATTCATAGTTATATTGATTTTTTCCCAACAATTTGTGAGCGAGGCAATGAGGCATATTATTTACACCGAGTGTACAAAATAATTTTTTCTTGGAAGATGCCTTCATAAGTGAGTTTGGATACTGCTTATTTTGCTGAAAACTAAAAATTGAAAATAATAAAAAAATAATAAAAAAGTTACTGTTCACGCGCAGGTTACTGTTTATTTGCCTATTTGCACTGTTTATGTCCCGTGAACAATGCAATAGGCGCTGGTTAAAAAAAAAAGAAAAAGAAAAAGAAAAAGGCAAAACGTGGACATGAGAGCGAGACGCCATCCAAACGGTACCTTAACATGAGATTTTGAAAGGAAAAATCTTGTATGGACATTGACTAGATTCATCTATTGAAAATCTCAATTGTGAAGGTCCCAAAACGGTCAAATTATATGCTCAGTGTAGTCTTGCACTGTACGTCTGTACTATGTTGCAGTTTGCAGGTCACATAGATAATGGGCCTAGGTTTAAAATTTTAAAGGGCGGTGATTTTGTGGGCTATTTGGATGGATTCTGATACTAAGCATTTTTTTATTTTTTTGATAATTTAATAGTTGGAAGTGGAAAAATTGAATTTTGGATATCTCTCTTAGAAACACTCGGAAGTGTCAATTAGTTGAACTACAAAACTCTTAACATTCGACCCTTATTGGAATCATCCAATGGCTTTGGACTCTTTTAATGTAAGTATAGTCCACCCTCCACTATAATAAATTATTTTATAAGAATATAATATAAAATTTGTAGGCTAAATAGTGAACGTGTTATTTAGAAAAAATTTTCTATTTTTATAAGTTTTATGTAATAGAATGATATATATATATATATATATATATATTTATATAATATGTAATTTAAGTCTTTTATTTAAATTACATAATAATTATAATATATTTTTTTTATCTAAATGGAGAAGATGTTATTAAAACGCCTTTTTTGTTGTTGTTAAATATACCATAATCAGTTGATTAATTTGAACATATCCAGAAACATGGGGAAAAAATGTAATATTAAGTTTAAATTATTATATAAGTTTAGAATTGTAGCATTTATTATTATTATTTCTAAGTATAGTGTCTATATTATTGAAACTTGAATTTTAAGGTAATCTTTTGGATATTTATCACCATATCTCTAATTTCTAATGCCTATTTGTTTGTAATTTTTAACCAAAAAACTAAAGAGTTTGACCCAAATAGAATCAAATTTCGCACTTTTATAACTTTTTAACTAAAAAATTAAGGAAAAAAAAAAAAAAAAGAAGAATCAAAACTGGAAAGGCAACTTACAAAAAAGAACCAATATATGGCCTAGTTAGCCCAAAATGGACTGAATCAGACCGAAATCTACCGAATTGAACCAAAGTGGACCAAAGTAGACCAAATGGACTGAAATGTTATGCTAATGTGGCTCAAAAGGATCTTTTAAATAATACATCTTATGAATGTTTTCATTTAATTTTTTAATAGTAAAAAATAACATTTAAATTAAATTATTATATAAGTTTAGAATTGTAGCATTTTTTTTCCTTTCAAAATATAAGTATAATGCCTATACTATTGAAATTTAAATTTTATAGTAATCTGTTGAATATTTATCATATTTATTGCTTTTCTAAAGCCATATCTATAATTTCTAATGTCCATTTTGTTTATATATATATATTTTTTGGCACAAAACAAAAAAGTTTGACTCAAGTAGGTTAAAATTTCATACTTTTCAACCCAAATTAAAAAAAAAAAAAATGGAGCCCAAAACTGAAAAGGAAACATACAAAAAGAATCAGTATAAGGTCCAATTAGCCCAAAATGGACCGAATCAGACTGAGTGGACCAAACTAGAGTGAATTGGACTAAAGTGGACTGAAATATTGAAGTGAACCAAATGGACTGAATTGGATCAAATGGACCAAATTGGACCAAAATGCTAAGTTGACCTGTTTCAAAAAGATCTTTTAAATAATGCATCTTATGAATGTTTTAATTTAAATTATTAATAGTAAAACCAAACATTTAAGTGATATCGTTTACTAACTAAAAAATTTACAAAGTGACATGATTGGTTATTTTCACATCAGTAACATAATAAAAAAAATTCCTAATTATTTTTTAGTGACACTATAGTTAGTACAAATTTTACTACATATAAGTCTCATAAATTTATAAAATATCTAAAAATTAAAGTGTAGTATTTATAGTTATTTAACATTTTCTTTACAGTTGTCAAACTTGAAAGGGAAAAAGAACAAGATCAAATATCAATAATTGAGAAGACTTTGATACCAAATTTGATGGAACCTGTGTGTGGAAGGGGAAATGAATAACTACTTCCGTTCTTAGGATATATGATTATAGCACCATGAATAGTTGCTTGCCACCATTCATTGTGAGCATGCCAGCGTAAGGTTTCTTCTTCTGTAGAAAATATATTCTTTTGGCTAAAACTATCATCTTATTTGTATTGGGAACTATATGATATATTCAGAACCATCCGACCATGAATTTCTCTGCTGTTTTACATGTACCATGCCTTCAAAATTATAAGTAATGTCATATATGATATATATATTATATGGTATAGTACAGTTATTTCTTTCATCTTTCTGCCTTTCTCACACACACAAATATAGCTGGCTAGGCATGTACGTAGTAGGCACACACATCAGTACACATACAGAACAAAAATGCACGTCGTTACTAGTGAATACTGAATAGTTATGTTAATTATAATGGCCCTTGTTATGAACATCAACAATGAATCAAATATGACGTAACAGTCTTTTCTTCCCCAATAGTGTCTATTAATTGTTTCTATTTTAACTGATTATATTACTTTCAATCATAGTTGTCAAATCGTAAATTGTATCGTGAATCGATTTTTTATTTTCCTGTATCATGTATCGTATCGAATCGTGTATCATAAAATATACAAACACCTAATAAAGTTATAAAATAATTATATATATACATATATAAAAGGTATATTCATTATAAATTCAAAATATATTCAACTAATGACCAATTTAATCATTACTTATGTAATAAAATTTAACAAAGCTAACTAAATAAATCAAATTAACTTATGTTTATAACATGCACATTTAAATTGATTAAACTCAGAAGTAATATATGATATATGAACCAAAGTAATAATATCTTTTCATCATCTTGGCTAATCAACTCCATCTAAGTCAATGTTATCATCATGTTCAGCATCTTACAAAATTATTTTTTCATAGACATTTTCTTTATTATTATCAACATTTACTTTTTTTTTTTGTTGGTTTTTTTATTCTAATAATTTTTTCTTTATATTTTTTCTTGAAATTCTAGCTTTTTAGACTCAAAATAATAATATCAAAATAAAAAATAATTATATTTTCATTTAATACATTATTAATAGCATAGAAAATAAATTTGCATATATGAAAGTGAGTGTTATGAATATTGTAGGGACGAGGCCCAAAGATGGTACGCTGGGCTTTGGGCCTTACCCAAGATCGTTGGTAAGTCCAAGGAGAGACAAAAAGGTGGGGGGGGGGGGGGGCATTCCAACTCAGCGCCTCATAAACAAGAAAGGAAAAATGGACGGTCCGAGGATAAATACCTCCTCGGACAAGATTAGCACCGTTCCTTTACACGTTCCAGTAATAAGAATGGACTCAATGGGGGCACCGGTGTCAGGAGCATGCCACATGAACGTACGAGATGGAAGGAGACACAAAAATATCTAAAGGAAAGACTGTTACCTCCACATTAAATGCATTGCAGCTGCTTTTCTGGACGCATTTACGTGGAGAAGACCTCTGAACAGTGTTTCCTTGGCCACCGCAACTCACAAAAGGCCAGAAGGAGTGTCTAATGGGACATGCACTCAAGTGGAGGTCCGGATGGTCAACAGGTGTAAGGCTAGGATTACTAGAAGGGACCTATAAAATGAGAAAGACCCTCCATGGGTAGGGGGTCGAAAAAACTGGGAAAAGATCGTCATATCAGGGAGAATAACATTGGTAATTCGCCCCTTCATTCTATAAAGAACATTGGTCTCTTCGGACGATACGTAAATTGAACTTTACACGCACTCCTCTTGCATAACCGTCTAACAAACCCATCCTAGCTGTTTTAATACTGACTAGGGCCCAACTCTTTAACCCATTCTCTACAAATTTATTGTATTGAGCTTACTTGGCCATCATTCTATTCACTTTTGGGCTTGGGTTCCCAAACTAAGACCCTACAATTGGCGCTGTCTGTGGGAAGAGCTGGTGTGATAGTGAGTGTAGCGGTGAACGATGGTAGGATCAGGCTTGCACCAGGCTGAATCCATGGCACCTCAGCGCGAAAATCCCCTCGCCAACCATGAGCAGAAAGAAGATTGAGAAGGTAGTGTGCACACTTCGCATACAAGCAAAAGTCACACTTGAGTAAGAAGTCACGTCTCCCAAGACTAGCCTAATAGAGCCATGTAGTTGGAGATCGACCGGTCAAAGAAGGAACTGTGCCATGTACGACGAAGGCGAACCCCCTCCAACTCTGATGCTTCTTCTAATGATGAAAAGGATGTCAGTTATAGGTGAAGATCTCGAACCTTGCCCAACGAGTCTTTCTCCTATGAAAAGGAACGCCGCCGCGAACGGAGGATCAAAAGCTCGCCTCACAAAGGCGCAGGAAACGACGCTCTGAGCAGGGCCTTAGACCAAATCTTCAAGTCACCCTTCACGCGCAAGATTGAGGGGGCGAGACTTCCACGACGATTCACCCAACCTACCTTCACTGTGTACAATGGTAAAACAAACCCAGTCACGCGCAAGATTGAGGGGGCGAGACTTCCACGACGATTCACCCAACCTACCTTCACCATGTACAATGGTAAAACAAACCCAGTGGAACATGTAAGCTATTTCAACCAAAGAATGGCTATCCATTCCAGGGACGAAACTTTGATGTGCAAGGTTTTCCCATCTAGCTTGGGGCTCATCGCGATGAGATGGTTTGACGGCCTAAAATCAAACTCTATAAGCTCTTTCAAAGAGCTCACCTAGGCATTTTGCTTCCACTTTGTCACCTGCAACAGGGTCCCTTGGTCTTTGGCCTTCTTACTGTCCCAGAGCATGCGAGAGGGAGAGACACTGAAAGCATACTCGGATAGGTACTGGGAGATATTCAACGAGATAGACGGTGACTTTGATGATGTGGCCATCAGTACCTTCAAGCTCGGCCTCCCTACTGATCACGATCTGAGGAAGTCCTTAACTAGCAAACCAGTCACTAGTGTAGACTAGCTCATAGACTAAATTGACAAGTATAAAAGAGTCGAGGAAGACCATCAGCAGGGAAAAGGGAAAGAGAAGGTTATCCCTCAAGAGATGAGGGATTTCAGGTCGGACCGACACAACAATAACCGACCACAGAGAGACTTTATCAGATGGTCAGGGTCTACTCATCCGCAAGCAGTTAATGCCGTGTTTCGAGAACCAGTACATTAGGTTTTGGAGAAAATTAGGACAAGCCATTCTTCAAGTAGCCAGATAAAATGATGGGGAGCCTCGTAAAGCGCAACCACAACCTCTATTGCCAGTACCATTAAGACCACGGGCATACCACTGAGGATTGCAGAAGTCTATGGGACCACCTAGATCAGCTCATCCGCGAGGGAAAGTTGAAACAACACTTGCATCACTCTAGTGGTCAAGGGAGTCAGACGAACTCGGGATCTCGGAGAGATGGATCCTCAAGACCTTCCCTGGGAATGATAAATGTCATCTTCGTTACCCTCGGGAGAGCTGGATCCTGCCTTTCTAGAGTAATGTCTGTAGCTCGGCTATGTGCCAAGGATGAGAAGCGAGAAGCGAAGAGGGCAAGGCTGGAAGTCCAGCCGGTTTTGGGCTTCTTAGACGAGGATAAGGTCGAAACCATCCAACCCCACAATGATACTTTGGTGGTCACCCACAGGATCGGGGGGTATGATGTGAAGAGGGTAATGGTGGACCAGGGTAGTGGGGCCGAGATAATGTATCCCGACTTATTCCGGGGGCTGAACTTGAAACTAGAGGACTTAACACCCTACAGCTCGCCCCTGGTAAGTTTTGATGGAAAGGTCGTCATCCCAGAGGGATAGATCAGGCTGCCCATACAGATAGGCTCAGAAGTGATGGAGGTAGACTTCATTGTGATAAACACATATTCTCCATATACAACCATTGTCGGAAGGCCCTAGCTACATACCCTAGGGGCTGTCTCCTCCACCCTCCACTAGAAAGTGAAATACCCATCAAGTGGACAGATTGAAGAGATTACTGGGAACCAATCTGCAGCTAGACAATGCTTGGTGGCCATCATCTGCCATCAGTCCGAAGCTAAATCCTCGGCCCATATTGAAGAGGGCTTATAGCAATTAACAGATTGGGCGACGCCCATCGATAGGTTGTCCGAGGAGTCGAAGTACGAGGATTTGGTTAAGGTTGTCATCGGTGACGATTCGGAAAAGTTCTTCCAGATTGGGGCTCAGCTGCCTCTTCTGGAGAAGGAAGAGTTGGTAGAGTTCCTCAGACGGAACATTGATGTCTTCGCATGGATTGCTTACGAAGCCCCAGGAGTGGATTCGAACTTCATTTGCCATCATCTAAATGTCAATCCATTAGTTGTCCCCAGGAAACAACCTCCTTGTCGCTCTTCTAGGGAGCACTCTGACGCTGTCCAAGAGGAGGTGAAGAAACTAAAGCAGGTGGGGGCCATCAAGGAAGTATTTTACCCTGAATGGTTAGCCAATACCGTGGTTATGAAGAAGAAGAGTGGGAAGTGGCGAGTATACGTGGACTTTACAGACCTGAATAAAGCCTGCCCGAAGGACCCTTTCCCCATGCCTAAAATAGACCAGCTGGTAGATGCGACCATGGGTCATCCTCGGATGAGCTTCCTAGACGCCTTTTAAGGGTATCACCAAATACCATTCGCCCTAGAAGATTAGGAAAAGATTGCTTTCGTCACCCCCACCAGAAATTATCACTACAAGGTGATGTCGTTCGGATTAAAGAACGCGGGGTCTACCTATCAAAGGATGATGACCAGGATGTTTGAGCCGTAGTTAGGAAAAACCATTGAGGTCTATATAGATGATATGGTGGTAAAAAGTAAGGTGGTGTCTGAGCACTTAGGGGACCTCAGAGATATATTCAACGTCTTGAGGAAGTACAAGTTGCGCCTTAACGCCTCTAAATGCTCCTTCAGTGTAGGATTGGACAAATTTTTAGGCTACATGGTAACCCACAAAAGAATCGAAGTCAATCCCGACCAGATTAAAACTATCAATAGCTTGTAGCTTTCTCGGAACCCCATGGAAGTACATAAGATGACAGGAATGATTGCTACCCTGAACCGGTTCATTTCTCAGTCAGCGGATAGGTGCCGACCCTTCTTCCGACTGATGAACAAATGGAAGGGATTTGAATGGGCCGAGGAGTGTGCCTCGGCCTTCCAACAACTTAAAGATTATCTATCTCGGCCCCCTATCATGTCCAGCCCTAAAGTTGACGAAGTCCTGTTTGCTTACATCGCTGTGGCCACTTATGCTGTAAGCCTAGTCCTCATACATGTTGACAACGGCGCGCAAAGGCCTATTTACTATATGAGTAGGTCATTACATGAGGCCGAGATTTGTTATATGCCACTGGAAAAGACCATCTTGGCAGTAGTACACGCTACACACAAACTCCCTCACTACTTTCAAGCACACACGGTTATTATCCTAACTCAACTTCCGTCTGGGCCGTGCTCCGAAGCGCTGATTATACGGGGAAGATCGCCAAATGGGCCACAATCTTGGTGGCTTTCGACATCAAATACATGCCTCGCACTTCCATTAAGGGCCAAGTCCTGACAGATCTAGTGGCTGAGTTCGCTGAATCCCCATTAGAAGAAGAAACGAAAGCATAGCCCATGGATGGAAAATTAGTTGGCATGATCACCCAGCAAGGCCTCTCATTATGGAAAGTGCACATTGATAGCGCAGCGAACCAAAAAGGGTCCGGAGTGGGGCTAGTGCTAATATCCCCTGAGGGATTACTATTGAAAAGTCACTTAGACTAGGGTTCTTGGCCACCAACAACGAAGCCGAATATAAAGCTCTGCTAGAGTGAATGACCATGGTTCGAAAAATGGGCGGAAAGGCAGTAGAGTTGTTCTCTGACTCGAGGCTAGTCGTCGGATAGGTCAAAGGAGAGTTTAAGGCAAGGGATGATAGAATGAAAGAGTACCTGGGCTAGGTTAGGTGCCTACAGTCAGAATTCAAGTCTTTCAGCCTTTTGCACATCCCCAGGAGTAGAAAACACCCATGCCAATTCTCTGGCCACACTCGCAACCTCCTCGGCGCAGAGCCTACCTTGGATCATCCTCATGGAGGACCTATGCAAGCCTGCGAGGGCACACGACGGGGCGGTTTACATCCATCAAGTCAGGATGGGGCCTAGCTGGATGGACCCAATAGTTCTATTCTTGAAAAAGAACAACCTACCTGAGGAAAAGTCAGTAGCGGATAAAATATGTAGAAAGGCTCCTCGGTTCTGGTTGTCCGAGGACCAGAAGTTGTATAAGCGCTCATTCTTTGGGCCATACCTGCTGTGCGTACACCCCGAGGCAACAGAGTTGCTCCTAGAAGAGTTGCATGAAGGGATTTGTAGGAGCCACACTGGAGGTAAATCTTTGGCGCACAGAGCCCTCATTCAAGGCTATTGGTGGCCTGGTCTGCAAAAGGAAGCACAATAATACGTAAAGAAGTGCAACCAATGCCAAAGATTCGCACCCAACATACACCAGCCAGGGGGAGTCCTTAACCCGGTGTCCAGTCCTTGGCCCTTCACTTAATGGAGCTTAGACATTGTAGGCCCTTTCCCCAAGGCAGCCGAAAACAAGAGATACTTGCTGGTTGGCACGAACTATTTCACTAAGTGGGTTGAGGCTAAGCCTCTAGCAAACATCAAGGATGTGGATGCCAAGAAGTTCGTATGGAAGAACATTGTCACACGATTTAGAGTCCCTCGCACCCTCGTCTCAGACAATGGCCTCTAATTCGATAGCAAATCCGTCAAGAGGTACTGCTGTGACCTGAGAATTACAAATAGATATTCTACCCCAGCCTATCCTCAAGGAAATGGGCAAGTCGAGGCCGCCAACAAAGTTATAGTTAATGGACTCAAGAAGAGGCTGGACGACGCTAAGGGAAAGTGGGTAGAGGAGTTGCCGCATGTCCTCGGACCAGTTGATGTGGGAAGGTTAACATTCTGTTACAAATTTTTATAGGTGTTTAAACCAAAACTCTATTAGGCCTGCAGTCCTCAAACTAGCTGATGTGGGAAGGTTAACACTTTGTTACAAATTTTTATAAGTGTTTAAACCAAAACTCTATCAGGCTTGCAGTCCTCAGACCAGCTGATGTGGGAAGGTTAACACTCTGTTACAAATTTTTATAAGTGTTTGAACCAAAACTCTATCAGTCCTGCAGTCCTCAGATCAACTGATGTGGGAAGGTTAACACTCTGTTACAAATTTTTATAGGTGTTTAAACCAAAACTCTATCAGGCTTGCAGTCCTTGGACTAGCTGATGTGGGAAGGTTAGCACTAAGTTACAACTTTTTATAAGTGTTTAAATCTAAACTCTGTTAGGCCTGTTACAAATTTTTATATAAAGTGTTTAAATCAAAACACTATCAATTTGGCATCTTTCCTAAGCGTTCAAACAGTTCATGACACTTGTTCGTTTTTCCTAAGCAAAAGTTTTTGAGTCATAAGCGAAAGTTTTTGAGTTGTTTGACTAAGTTAAAACTCTTGGGTTATTTGTCCAAGTATAAATTCTTGTATTACTTGTCCGGGTACAAATTGCTGTTAATATTTGTTACAGCTAGGCTAGTCACAGAGTAAAATTGCTCAAGATGACAATGATCCCAGGAATATGAAAAACAAAAATACAAGAAATTAAAAGAGAGTTCCATTCAATGATCAAAAAGCAATATCAATACATACGGTGGTGGAAACCACAAAAAAATTATAATGACCATACTACCACACGAAATATACAACAAAAAAAAAAAAAAGAAACTACTTCAGCGGAGGAAGATCTCCTTTCTTGGAATTAATGGCCTTGGACTCGGCTGCCTTGGCTTGGAAGACCATGTCCTTAATAGGAATGTTGTCTTCAGAAGGGGTACTCCCGGCCGAAGGGAGGGCCTTCTTACCCTTCCTAGCTTCCTAAGGGGACCTCAGTACCCATAGCAAGGGCTGGGGCATCAAGGGCCTACTCAGAAATCAAATGGGGAAGAGCGGTGGTTGGAGTGAGATCGGCTGGAACTTCTCGAATATTTTCTTATAAATACACATTCACAGCCTTTCTCATGTCAGAGTCAGTAGGGACCCTCGCACTATTGAGCACCTCTGTCCATGACATAGTGTAGTAGTCCCTGCACACCTCTGCCACCTCCTCGGCTAGCCTTTTCTCTGTCTCGTCCACCCCGCGTTCACAGGCTACGGTCACAGCAGCTTCAGTATCTAACTTGGCCACCCGGGCTGCCTTTTTTGCTGCATCCCTAACCCTCTGCAGCTCGGCCTTGAGGTCCAAGACCAACTACTTTTGGGTGGCCAAGTTAATATCTGATGTATATAGCTGCTTCCGCTGGTCCTCGGCCTGGGCTTCAGCATTCTTTAGCCCTCCCAGAGCGCTAGAGCGCTCATGCTCTGCATCCTTCAACTTCTCGGCCAACCGAGCCCTCTCTTCTTTCTCTTCCCCAAGCACCTTCTCGACTTTATGCTGAGATTGGAACTCGACCTCAAGCTTATGATGGGCATCTTGCACCCATTCTTTAACAACATAGACTTGCTGAGTGACCTGCATAAAAGTTGCGGAGTAGTTAATACTTGTATGCAAAAGGAACATACACGTACACGTTAGAAGCTCACTCACCACAGCAAGGTCTTTCTTTAAAGACATAAAGAGATCCGATTGCCCTGTCCTCCTGAGGGCCTCCATATCCCTAGGGAGGAGAAGAGGCTGCTCCAGAGCTTCAGCCAAGTAAGTAGCGTGCCCCCTGCTGGATTCCCTTATGGAAGCATCATAAGGGATAGAAGCCTCGTCCATATCCATTACAGGGGCCTATGTGTGCTGTTGACGACGCACCTTTACGTCGTCCCTGCTATCTATAGACTTGGACCTTTTGTCTTTCGGATCCTTAGTTTTTTGCTTTTTTTTTTACCTTTTTGAAGGGGCACCTCCCTTTCTTCCAGCTCCTACACGGGCCTCTTCCTCTTCCGATCAGGGTTAGCACGCTGTCCGAGGTTGGCGGAAGGAGGAGGAGGAGGAGGAGGAAGGTTGGCGGGAACCAAGGCCTTTTGGAGTTACCCCCTTGTTTCTATTCGCCATCAAACCCCTCAAACCCGTCTCTTCTTTTGCTGCTCCATTACTCCTTCCTCGGAGCTTGAATCAACCCGAGTAACAATTTGCTTTGGAAGACGAGTAGTGGAAAGTTTGTCAGACTCCGTCTCAGAATCTAAGAGCTCCACTGGTTTTTTTGGTGCCCCCATCGATTCAAATCTAAACCGGTTTATCTCCTCATCTAAAGATTGTTAGTAAGTCTGAGGAGAGACAAAAAGGTGGGGGAAGGGGGGGGGGGGGGGGGCAATCCAGCTCAGCGCCTCATAAACAAGAAAGGAAAAATGGACGGTTCGAGGATAAATACCTCCTCGGACAAGATTAGCACCATTCCTTTACACGTTCCAGTAACGAGAATGGACTCAATGGAGGCACCGGTGTCAGGAGCATGCCACATGAACTCACAAGATGGAAGAAGACACAAAAATATCTAAAAGAAAGACTGTTACCTCTGCATTAAATGCATTGCAGCTGCTTTTCTGGCCGCATTTATGTGGAGAAGACCTCTGAACAATGTTTTTTTGGCCACCGCAACTCACAAAAGGCCAGAAGGAGTGTTTGATGGGACAGGCACTCAAGTGGAGGTCCGGATGGTCAATAGGTGTAAGGCCAGGATCACCAGAAGGGACTTATAAAATGAGAAAGACCCTCCATGGGTAGGGGGTCAAAAGAAATGGAAAAAGAGCACCATATTAGGGAGAATAACACTGGTAATTCACCCCCTCATTCTATAAAGAACATTGGTCTCCTCGAACGATACGTAAACTAAACTTTACACGCACTTCTCTTGCATAACAGTTTAACAAACTCATCCTAACCGTTGTAATACTGACTAGGGCCTAACTCTTTAACCCACTCTCTATAAATTTATTGTATTGGACTCACTGGGCCATCATCCCATTCACTTTTGGGCTTGGGTTCCCAAGCTGAGACCCTACAAGTATAGTCTAAATTTTGTAGGAGAAAGAGAAGGGAGGAAAAAAACTCATGGACTTGCTATTTCATTTGATTCAATTAAGTTTCCCAATAATTTTGTGTTAACAAAGTCTAACAACTTGTTTAAATCAAATAAAACCACAATTTTTAACAAAAAAACTCATTTTAAACTTACATGTCTATGTATCGTACAATACATATGATTCACCAATACGATACGATTCATACAATACGCACTTATGTATCGGACGATTCATGAGCATTTACGATACGCCTTTACGATACGAAACTTTTTTTAAATGATACGATATGTATCGTATGATACGTATCGCGTATCGTACAATACTGACAACTATACTTTCAATTATCCAGAGACCTTGGCCCAACGGTAGAGCCAGGAAGGACCGAGGGAATAGCCCTTTTCCTGTATAACAATTAACAAAGAACATGTGTCCCCCCACCCCAGCCTATGCATGTATGCTTTGTATTTTGGTCCACAGATTTTAGAGCACACAACACCATTTTCTGTTTAAGTATATAACTTAAACATATATGAATATATTTTCTTTCCATTTTTCAATTAATTGATTTTCCCTTTTAGTTCTATTGAAAAACTCAACTTCTTTTTTAAGGCTTATTATGCTTCCAGAGTAACCGTGGAGGCAAATTTTCCTTTATTTATGGATTATTTAGAAAAGCCGTGGTGGAAAATTTAAAACCCGATTAGTCATTGAAAGAACATAAATAAAGAGCACATTAATTAATGTTAATGGATATAAGTCTATTGGGCTCTAGGGCTGGTCACTTTCTTATTTTGCACTACACATATACTTTAACAAAATATATATTTGTAATACAATTTATTTGCATGAAATACAGAATTAAAAAAAAAAAATGATGTGAAGAAATTTTGAGTTTAAAATTCAATACATCCTACCACACTTAGTAATATCTCAATAAACTCCTAGCAACTTAGTTGGATTTATAGGATTCAGATCTTCTAGATTTCTTAAGGTACTCTACCAATAGATTTCCTTAAATCCTAACCACTCTTTTATGATTTAAGGGTCTAGATTCTGCCATATCAGCATTCTACTAATAATACTCTTAAAATAATAAAATAATATTGCAAACAAAACAATTAAGATTATTGTTAGTGGAATACTAACATGGAAAAATCTAAACCATTAAATCATTAAAGAATGGTTAAGATTTAAGGAAATATATTTGGTAGAATACCCTAGAAAATCTAGAAGATATGAATCCGGATTTATATATGTGTATTAGAATTGATTGGGTGTTGTTGTTCTTATTCTTAAATATGTAATAAGATGATGTGGCATGTTGGGATTCGAGGAGTAAAATATGAGTTTTACACTACGTCCTTATAGAATTTAATCTCTTAATTAAGATGTAGTTGCCTTTTAATGTATCTAATGCAATTAATTTCTTCTTTTGATAATTAAAGTATTAAGATTCTTTTAATATGTTTCCTAATCGAAATCTTATTGTACTTAACAAGTTGTTGTTGTTGTTGTTGTTGTTATTATTATTATTATCAATTAATTGTTGCATGTCAGAATTATTCAAATGAATCTATCAATAATTTCAGTTAATTATAATGTCTGTATATTACATGCGTGTACATATTTTTTGACTATTGGAATAAACGAGTAAAAAAAAATTACATACTTTTATCTCTTACAAAGCAAATCATTATAAATTTGTTGATTCTTCTTTGATAAGTAGTATTTCACTCACAGTGATGAAATAGATATATTGGGAAAAAAAAATAGAGATATTAAAAAGTAAATTTTTAGCAATGTCAATTAAGAAAAGAAAAGAAAATATAAAATCTTACAGTGTATTTGGTTGGAATGAAAATAGGGAGGATGGAAAATAGAGGGAGGAAAATAGGGTGGAAAATGTTATTTTCACATGTTTGGTTGGGGAAGGAAAATGGAGAAGATGGAAAACCCGGGAGAAAATTTTCTCTCCTGGGCCCACATTTTTGTTCCTCCCGATTTGGGAGAAAGAGATGGGGAGAAAAAGTATTGTCACAGCACTATTACGCAAATAACCCTCTCCCAACTACCGTCATTCATGAGCTAATGTCCCTCTCACCAATCCCACCTGATGACTTTTGCCCACAAATCACTTTTGCCTAAACCAAATTCTCATCTTACCTTTGGCACACCAACGTCTAACGGTCCAGGTTCCTTTTTTTTTTTTTTTTTTTTTTTTGCCCAATAAAATTTTATATGTATAGTGTAATTTTTACATTATAATAATAAAAATAACACTATAAATTTATATATATGATGTGGTAAATTTTATATTATTTAATGAGTACAAATAAATTTATTTCTTACATATTATGTAATAAGGGTATAATAGTCAATTTATATAAATTACATTTTCTATTCTTCCCTTTTTCTCTCCAACCAAACAAAAGAGTTTTTCACCCTCCCACTTTTCCACCCTTCCAACCAAAAACACAAGAAAGAAAACTAAATATTTTCCATCCTTCCATAATTTTTCATCCTTCCATTTTTCTACTCCTCCAACCAAACGGACCCTTAGTAATCTCTAAACCCTACATTTGGTTCATTGTAAATGAAGAATTCAATAAAATATATAGTCATCGAGGACTTTTCACTAGATTTGCAATTCATAAATAAATAAATTAAAAAAAAAAAATTCAAGACCTTTTCCCTGTGAACGTAAACGACTTAACGCGTAAAACTTAATATTTGCGCCACGATAACCTCCAAAATTCAAATTGCAGTCACAATACATCAACCTCAACCCTGACATCTCACCCAACGCCAACTGAAAAGAAGCTTGGCCTTTTGTTTTTCTTTAGGTTTTTTCTTTTAAGTGTCAAAATTAACATCACATGAGTTGCTTACTTAGAAGTTAACTTCTTTCTATCTTTCTTGAGTGTATATTTATTTATCAAAAAAAAGAAGAAAAAAATTCTCCATTTTTGCTTCACGTGTATGTTTTTTTCCCCTTCTCCTCACACACACACACACACACACACACACACACACACACACATATATATATTTTTATTTATATTGGGAAGATAGTGTGGAAGATTACTCAGATTGATTAACAAAATTACAAAGCAGTATCAATAATATATCAGTAAAACAAGATATGTTCAGATTAATTTATAAATAAAATAGACAAGTGCAAAAGCGTATAAAATTAAGAATTAAGTAAAACATATCGCTGAAGTATAGAACTAAATCTGCTGTCCTTAAGAAGCAATTTTGCGCCCACTGGAATGAACTTGTTGGTGCAAATAGCTCATGTGATCGCTCTCCAAGATACAACGGCATTTCTATTGATGTGTACTCACAAACAAAGTTTTGAACTCGTCACAAACGCCGAAGAGAAAATTTTTGATATAGAAACAAAGAAGAAAATATCAGTGTCGTTTCTTTTTTTCTTTCGGGAATCGATTTATATATAAACTAGAACACGCACTTGGAATAAATAAGCTTACGGTGGTGAAAGACGAAATTGGAGGAATTTGTTTTTCACTCGGTGCCGTAAGTCAAAGTGTATTTTCTTAAAAAGAAGGAAAGATGCAGCATACCTATTGCTAAGGAAAGAAGAGATAATTGTGGGATTTGTTTGCTACCAATAATACCCACGCAAGCTAAGGAAGATTCAAGTTGTAGATTGTTTGGACCTTTTCCAACTAAAAGAATTAATGGGCATAATTTTTAAAACATACCCAACAAAGAATTAATGGGCTTAATTCTATATATAATTTTTTTTCTTTTTTTGGAGAAAAAAATTGCAAATTCCATTAAAGAAAAGTTAAATCGGCTTGAATTGCAGCGTTGAAGTTTGAAGGAACATGTTTCATCTAAATCAAAATACCTGTGACGTGTTTTTTTTTTTTTTTGACGAGATACCTGTGACGTGTTTATCATATTGATTAGGGATAGTAGTGAATTTTCTATTGGGGCCAATGTATTGGACAAAGAATATGGGTTTACATTATCAAAATCTCTTAAATAAAATATGTGGGTAACTTTTTAAAAAATTATAGGGTAAACTACGTAATTGGTTCCTATCCTATACACTATATTTCAATTTGATCCCTAACCTTTCAATTGTGTCAATTTGGTCCCTAAACTTTAAGTATTGTGTCAATTTAGTCCCTACTGTTATCTTTTAGATGAAAATTTATGATGTGTCTAATGGTCAAAACAAAAAATTAGCTTACGTTGATGAGACAATAAACTTAAATTTTATTTTGGTTGTTTGTCATGTTAGCAATTTTCATCTAAGATATAACATTAGGGACTAAATTGACACGACATTGAAAGGTTAGGGATCAAATTGACACAATTGAAAGGTTAGGGACTAAATTGAAATATGATGTAAAGGTTAGGGACCAAATATGTAGTTTACCCAAAATTATATATATAGAGAGAGAGAGAGAGAGAGAGAGAGAGAGAGAGAAAGAGAGAGAGAGATAATTCAATCTTGATGAATCATACAAATATCTAGCCAATAATAATATTTTATTTATTTCTACGTATTGCTTAATCACACAGCTTTATTTAATTCCATATACAATGTATACCATATACTATGAGAACATATAAATTACTTCTTCCACAACAATTTCATTATTTTCCTCCACAAATTTTTGTGCAACCAATAGTGATTGTCGTGGTAATAAATCCACAAATTGTAATTATAAACAATAATACTACAGACATATTGAACAAATTAAGAGCACGGTGGAAACAGACAAACAAATGAATGAATGGACTGGCCCAATTCATAAATGCTTATGTCTCCCCTATTATTTGATGTAACTACTCATGAGGAATTAACCAACATGGTGTTTGGAGCTTGCAGCTAACTTCAACAGGGTGGCATGTCTGGTGGTGGTGGTAAAATATGCGCTTTTCGACCTTTTCCATTTTTCACTGCAAATGCCATGTCCATGCCCCATGTCATATGCCGATCAAAATGGCAGTGCATAAACCAAACTCCTATCATCACAAAACATAAACAACAACATCATCATCATTGTAGTATTAAGTGTAAGGGGCAAAGGTTGCATCCTAAACATTGGACAGAATACAAGACTAACATGAGGTCAGATATGTATTGTATCTAATACTCTAATATACAGGATACAAGTTAAACCTTAATATCCTGAATACTTAATGAAATCCAAAATTGACACATGTTCAATTTTGAACACGTTCACATTTAGTGTTCCAATGCACTGGACACAAATTGAACAATAAATGCAAGTTAAAAATAAAAATAAAAGAAGAAGAAGAAGAAGAAAAAGAAGAAAATAGTTTTAGTAGTTTGACAAACCAGGATTGTTGGCCCTGAATCTAATGGCAGCCCAACCATCTAAGGGAACAGCAATGGTGTTCATAAGAGGAGGGTCAACAAGATTATATCTCAATGGGTCCTTATCCTTGTCAAAGTTTCCAAGACCCATTCCAACCACATAGAAACTGTATCCATGGAGATGCATTGGATGATCATTCCCACCCACCAAAGTCGTGCCTTGAAAAACAAGTTCCACAGTCGTGTTATACTTCAGTATCTTAACCTTGGTCCCACGTCTAGGTGTCTCTAAGTACAATGGCAAGTCCTCAGCAGTGAAATTAAATAAATATGGTGGGAAATCTGGAAAATTAGTCCCAAATACCCCATTGAGATGACCATAATAAGCTTGTAATATATCGATGTATGGGTCCACAAAGCTTATGTTATTGACACTAGTGGCTAGTCGGGTCCCATTAGGCCCTGCACATGAATTGTTAGGACATGGGAATGTGTTGATTGAGATTACAAAAAATAAATGTTTGGTTATGTTTATTGGGACACTGACTGGATGATTTTTATCGGCTAAGCTTCTGAGGCTGCTTGTGAAACTAACTGAGGCATTGGTATTATTAAAGTAAGGAAGATTATTAGGTAGGGGATGAGGTAAAGATGGGGTATAGTTTCCATTGTATTCGAGAATAGCAGTGGTGGTTGTGTTATCATAAGTAACACCAGGTGCAGCAGAGTATGCTCTAGCAGCCATGTAATAATGGTCAGATTTTTGGTTCGCTTTCAACAAAACATCGATGGTTTGTCCAGGGGATATTGTGACATAACTTGATTCCAATGGCTTGGTGTAACTACCATCTGTTCCCACAACAGTGACATTGTGTTTGGCAATGGCGAAAAAGAGAATATCCATCACGGCAGCATTGATAAGGCGGAGGAGATAAGTCTTGCCATGATCAACTTTTAGCTTGAATGTATCTGCAAATAGTGAATCGCATTAGTAGACTAACACTTTAGCCAAAAAGAGAAAACAAAAGAAGAGAGTTTATGGACATAACTTTTGTACCAATATCATTTTTGCTACTTAAAAACGGTGATTGTGATCATGATATATATATGGATTAATATTAAGGTATATGTGAAAGTAATTATTCACTATTCACAATCGACCATTTGTAACAAAAATTGTGATAAATAGTATAGTCCTAAAAAAAATTGATAAAAAAGAGAGTGTATCATTTGATAAAAACTTAGTAACTTGACAATTGATTATTGCCTTTCTAAGAAGGATGAATTTTTTTTTTTTCTTTCTTTGGGCTAAGACGATGACTTTATTATTCTAACCATCTTTAAGTATTACCGCCACTTGCATCTTATTGGATTACAGTTCACCGAGTCTTGGTACTACTATTTGAACTATGACATTTACCAATTGCAAATAATTTCCTCAACAAGTCTAAGTATCGTATCAAATGTTATTATTTATCAATTTATGGATCATAAATCAATGAGCCTTAATCCTTGAAAAAAGTTAATCATTTTTCATAAAAAAAGTTACTCACATTTAAATGAAGTAAGTGGCACTAATACTAAGACGCCTTAATTTTGAGTCAAAAAAACTACTCAATGTAATAAACCCCTCACACATTACAAACATATATTAAATCAAATCGGTGATATTTTTTGTTGTTTTTTTACTGAATGATCAACTACTCCATGCTTTCGGTGCTAAAAAAATTTACTAAGAAAAAACCATACTGGGGTTTGAACAATAATGGATAAGAAATATGATGATAAGTATTAGAAAATTGTTAAATAATTAAATTCATATTTTTTCCGAACCATTTAAGTTTTTAAGTCAATTGATAATTTATCATTTGCAATCAAAACATGATTAAGAGTTTGTTTGGGAGTACTTCAGGCCAAGGTCAACATAACTTGACTTGAATCTTTTATTTTATAGGTTTATAACTTTGAAATTAATTAAGCCACTTACTTAACCTTAATTATAATTTAGGTGAAGAGGTTTGGACCTGAGGACGAATTGATAGAGGTTCAAAAATCAAAATTCCAGTCATTATGCTTATTAATTCATGTATAAAAGGAAATAAAGTTAATCAAGAGCAAGCTTAAGCCTATTTGAAAAACTAATAAACCAAACCCCCATTATATGGTCCAGGTCTAGCTTGCTGGTGATAAGACCATGCTTTAATAAAAACAGATCACCGTGTACATTTTAATGTTCAACCCCACTTGGACTAGGATATATACTGTCAAAAACATCGTTTCCTACTTCATTTTTTTTTTCCTTGGAAGATGGGACACTGTTTTCTATGGGATTAGCAGTGTGTTTATCTTCTTACCGGTACTCTTCAATCTTCCTCCCTTTTCATTCTAATTAGTAACGTCAATGTTAGAAGCATTTGGTAGAAAATAAATGATTATAAACATTCTATACATATAAAACTTTAGGAATCTTTGACCTGGTTTTGAGCACGGATAAAGAACACCAGGTTGTCCATTGATAGTGTAAGCATCAGAAACATTAGGAGTTCCTCCAGTATAAATAGTTTCATCGTAAATTGCCAATATTTCTTGCTTCCACCACTCTCCTGCATAATCAAAGATTTTCAGTCATTTCAAAAATATTTTTCTGGTCAAATTGTGTAACATTTTCTTTACTTTAAAGTTGCACACACAGCTTGACTCTTCAAATTTGAAAGACAAAAAAAAAAAAAAAAGTCCCAATTATTGAGAAGGCTAATCTTATAATACCAAATATGATTGGAACCTCTGCATGAGGAAGAGGGAAAGGATATTTGGTTCCCTTTTTGGGATGAATGATTATAGCACCATGAACAGTTGCTCGCCACCACTCACTATGAGCATGCCACCATACTGTCCCGACTTCCGTGGAAAATATAATCTTTTGCCTAAACCTTCCACCCGGTTGTATGGGACATTGTGTAATGTATTCAGGGCCATCTGACCATGGATATCTAGGTTGTTTTACTCCATGCCTATAAAATTGTAAATTAATATTATCATATACAATGCATAGTTAATTAGCAGTTCCTTATATATTTCGATTTCTTCTGTCAAAACAAAAGTGCACGGATCAGAATGATACCAATGAATAGTTATGTTGAAATTGCCCTGGTTACGGACATCAACAAAGATAGTATCTCCTTGGTGAACATGTAGTGCTGGTCCTGGAAACTGGCCATTTACTGTCAAGATGTTCTTTGTGCTGCACAGTCTCGTGTATGGAGTTTCTTTTACCTACAATCCAAAGTTTACACACATAGATGCCATAACTCATAACAAAGCATGTGCACATGTTAATAGGTATACAACTACGTACATGGATGCAGTGTGTGTACGTACATATATCTCTATTCATGATGTAGAAAATCAAACAATTTAATTTCATGAAATGAATAGTGAAATTTTATCGTATTAGTTACTTACCACAAAAGTATGATGAACATAAGCTTGGCAATGAATGGCAACGACAATTAAGACTAGCCAACTCAAAAATTTTAGGTTCAACCACATTTTTTTTTTTTTTTTGGGAGCGGTGGGAGGGGTGATGGAAACCTTTTTATCCTTCTTTTCAGTCTTGTAGTTTTTTAGTGAATTCCTTCGCTAGGTGCCGTTTATATAGAGACATGAGGCTAACAGGAAACATGATTAACTTTAATGGTGAAGGTGGCATGGGACCATTTAGATGCTTAACTAATTGTACACTTCAAAATATTTAGAAATACAACTAAATCTATACTCATTTTCACAGCTATATTTGATATGATTTATTGTGAGTGGTAGAAAAAAAAATGGTCGATCAATATGAATATAATAAATAGCCCATCACAGTTTGTCATATGTATAGGATAGTTGTGAAAATAAGTATGAAATTAGTTGTGATTTTAGAATAATATTCAGAGAAGCAAACATCTTTTCAATTTCAATTTATCAAATAGGAAATGACATACAGCCGTCTTTTCTTCTCAATTGTTTGTTTTTAGTTTAACTTATTGTATAACGTAAATTATTCTAGCTTTCAATTATCTCTAGGTCCTTAGCCCCAAAAATAATTGAACTATGATGGGGTAACGGTAGAGGTTGATGATGACTTGTATTTCCCCATGAGATTTTCATTCTCTTCAAGATCAAGTTAAAGATATATAATACTGTTGACCACGACATAACGAGTATTTTTTTTTTTTTTTTTAATGTTTTCGCATCTTCTAAAAGAAAATTTTTTAATAGGAATATCTTGCTTTAATTTCAAGTTGATTTTAGAATTGGCAAACTAATTAATATTATAACTTTGCTTCTAGCTTTAAAATTATGTTTTTTTATATCGATTGACGTTGTCATGCTCCACATGCAATGTTGCTCAAAAGTTAGAAGTCATTTGGAACGTGGAATAGTTTTGTTACTCAAAAATCCAAAAGTGAATCATTTGGAATGTTCTATCTGTTTGAAGTTTGGCCTGTCGAAAGTCGAATGGGTTGGTGAGTTCCTAAGAAAATCAATCCACGTACATAGAATAGAATAATCAATTGCTTGGGAGGATGACCTTTTTACTCCTGTCCTTGAGTTGAGAAGTACGATATAATTAATTAATTATCAGCGGTGGCAGACGGGCACTTACTCCACTAAGATCTCATAAGACAATTCCTTTTTTTTTTAATTGCTAAAAGGGTGTCATAAGAGACTCATAAATCATGCGTATATTTTTTATGAAAATATGAATTTACGCAGTGGAAAATTAACGGATCTACTTCATTCACAATTGATAACATGTGCTAAGTAAGTTTCAGAATATAAGAACAAGAGAGTCTACCTTAATGCGTTGAAATTCAAAACCAAAGATTAGAAGTACTTGGGAACACTTTTAATCTTTACTCCAATTTCACTTGATGCCTAAGAAGTGTGGTCTCTCAATCAGTTATATGCTTATATTCTAGAGAGAAGAGTGTCTAACACACACATACATACTCTTTCAAGTTCTTGTTGTAGCTATAAAAATTTTGTATGTTTCTCTCCTAATAACTAATTATTTAATTGAGCTAGCCTTTTGGGCCTTTCCAATTGGGCTTTAGTATGTGACTTGGAGTGGGAACAAATAAGACACTAGCTTTAATGGGTCTTGAGCTTTTCTGTCAACTCTTGACAAGTCCAAAGTTACCATTAATTATATTTAATACCACTATATAAATATAATTGCACTCTAGGCCTTATTAATAAATTATATCCTAAGACTTTATTGTACATGCAACCCCTTCATAAAATATTCGTAGTAATACAAAGTCATGAATGTGGACTGTCACTTTGTAAATTACTACATCTTAATCCTTGAGTACCCGGTTTAATCCTTTAAGTTATTCATCATATATTTATGAAATCCAATTTCATAAATATATACTTTAGTAACTATTTACCAAAATAGTTAGGCCTAACATTTTGAATAACAAACTTATTAAACTTATCTCAAGAGAATATTTTGTATCTCCATTAAGAGATTATGAATTTTATCTTGAAAATATATGTTCTATCAACACTAAATGTGGCTGCCCAACATACTGAGATTTTGACCGTAACTTTAGATCTCAATTCTGATATATTGAAATAACCTACACTTCATGATCAGGTCCATTGTTCTTTCAAGATTAAGAGTTCATGTAAATATAAGTCGTGAGATTTATTATTCATTTGACAGTCGTTAGGAGAATAATAAATCTCATAGCGGTCTAATTCATACATCTTAACTCTTAAAACATATTAACATATCAACTAGAAGTCTCCACTTCCATGATCAAGAAAAATCATCTTAGTCAATATGTTATAGTTTTCGCAGATGAAATGCCCAATTTCATTACCGACTACGAACTAAAATTCTGAATTTACAAAGAATTTGTGATTTATATCTTCTGTGACTTTTCACATAAATCACATACTATGCATCTCATGGACTATATGATAATGTCCGAATATTCATGTTACCATTATTTCAGATAATAATAAAACAACTTTATTAATCACAATATTAAGTCATACATAATGTCATACATAATATCATACATAGCATCATACAATAGGATTTAAGGGCACAAATCCTAACACATATAATATCTTTGCATCGTCGTGGGGTCCTTTTAAGTTCACATGAAGTATGATCACATTGGATGTCAAATTTTGGATTTTTTTTTTTTAATCTTTTTGAATTGTCCCACAAACAAAAGATGATAATACAGAAGATAACAGACATTTTTTGTATTCCATCGAGAAGTCTTTTCTAACCTCCCAAAAGTTATCCCTATGCCTTTCAATTTAACCCTTCAATTCTTTCCAATTTTTTTTTTTAAAACCCTATATTAGAATTTCGGTACATTATATTTTCTATGAATATTTATAGTAGAATATATAATTTTATATATCAACACAATCAAAATAAATACTTAATACACACACACACACACACACACACATATAATAAAATTTAATTACAAATTTGGATGAAGTTTTATGTATCCTTATCATATGCATTAGATATGACAAAAAACATGTCATTTTTCTATTGTGAATTGAAGTTTAAAGTTCCTATATATATATATATATAGAGAGAGAGAGAGAGAGAGAGAGAGAGAGAGAGAGAGAGAGAGAGAGAGGAACAATCATCGTATCATAGATATCTATTATCATAATTATTTTTAATATATATATATATATATATATATAATTAGTATATATTTAGACAAAAAAAAAAAAAAACTGTGTATTTAAAAAAGAAAATGTGTGTTAAAATTTTTTGTAAATTGCATGAGCTACCAACTATGTATATCATATTCTGTCAAGAACCTTGTAGTTTAATTGACATTTTTTCATGCACGAAGTGCTTGAACATCTAAGAAAAAATAATTCGAGTTGAAAAATTAGCAACATATTGTAACTATTTTTAGAATAAAAAAATTATATCATGTTCCAAAACAATCACAACACTACAAGAAAGTATCAATTTGAGTGAAAAATTTAAATATAAAAAGGTACAATTTCAATAAAAGTACAAAACCCATCGCCCATGCTAGCCTATAAACCTTCCTTCTTCTTCATTTGATATTGAGGATGTCCTCAATTTCAAATCAAAACCTACCTGCACAAAAAGTCTTGGCCTCCCACGAATTATGGTCCCTAATAAGTAATAAGTCCACCTGCACAAAAAAGTCTTGGCCTCCCTTTAAATTACCACATTTTGCAAAGTTTGCCCAAACTTAGGAAGGGTCCAATAAATCCAAGCTAGAACCCAAATATTCAAATTAAGTAGAGGAAATTATATATTCCTGCTGATAAATTATAAAACTTTAATGTGTGCTGACAGTGGTAGCTCTAGAAATTTTTTCCATAATGGTCATTAAAAAATTTAAATTATACAATATTTAATAAAAAGATAACCATATCTCATTATCAATGCTGCAAGCTATATCACTTTCAAAATTTTAGTTAAATAAAAAAAAATTTGGATTTTTCTTTTTGTTCGTAAATGTCCAATATATTGTTAAAAGTACCAAAGTTTGACTACAAACTTATTGTAGCCTAAGACTACAAATTTCACTAAACAAATTGATAGGCCAAGAATGTATTGACCCATTTTAGTAAATTAATCAATTAATTATACAAGTGAATTAATTAGATTCAATTACATGCAATGAGTGTGGTAGCACAAACAAATCACCAACTAAGTTAAATGCAGTGGAAAATAAATTTGACATAGGTGATTTGTTTACGAATGAGGAAAACTACCGAGGCAAAACCCTACCGGGTAAATTTAAGATTACCACTCTCGAGAATTTACTATTATCAAAACAAGCGGTTACAAGTAAAACAAATCCCAATACCTAATACCAACCTACAGTTGAACCCTTACCCCAATACCTAATTGACTTGTGATGTAGCGGTAATCTCTCCTTTCAATGCACAAATCCTAGTATGTGATTAACCAATAATGCACGGATCCCAGTATGTGACTAACGTACCAAGTTGAGAAAGATGTTGGCTGCTAAGTTCTTCAGTTCATCCAACAATGAAAGTCAAGAAGTTCCTTAGTTTTGGCGCAAAGACGCAGTAGCTTCTAGAGAGAATATGATGAACTAAAAATGTCTCCGGTCACAATATGCATGTATTATTACTTTGCATCACTTGAGATAGCTTTTAAAATAATCCTTATATATGTCTAGGTTGTGAGAAAAGAAACTTTACACAAAATACTCATGGATATGCGTGAAATCAGATTTGAAAATTCTAATTTCGTAATTCTCGACAGATACAGCTTCTATCGAGCTTCAACATTAATCCTCGATAGATATGATTCTATCGAGACATCTGCCGAGCTTTAATGAATAGCACTTCTTCACTTGTTTCTTAGTCAAACTTGCATGGCTTCAATACTAAACTTGAACACTTGTTTCTTGAAGCACTAAACTCATCCTAGATCTACCCAATTACAAGTAAAGTGTGTTATGTCAAATGATTAGCCAATTAAATCAAATATGTCCCTAACACAAATTAACATGACTACATATTTTGAAAATATAATTGTTGAATTGTATGTTTTTTTATGCTTTTAAAACACATATTAAGTTTCATGTCGATTGGATGTTATTTACTATTTGATCTATAAACTTATTTTTTGCGTATAATTTTAGACTACAAAAACTCAAAAATTAAACATTTGATTGATGACATAAGCTATTTATGTTTAATCTTCTTGAAATTTTGAAAGTATGGTGGATATAAGAAAAAAAATGTAATCTAATTGTGGAATTGTTAAAATTCATATCCAATAAAAAAATATTAATTGGAGTTGTAGCCTTAATCTACAACTAAGTTTGTTGCTAAATTTTGTCCAAAGTTTAATTATATTGAACCTAAAAAAAATTTAGGGTGGTCACACATTTTTTTTAAGGTAAGAAAAATCATAAAATTTTTAAATTTTATATATAATAATGATTTTTTTCCAGGCCAAGGTGGTCCTATGACCACCCTGACTCTAATGTGAAGCCGCCAGTGTGTGTTGAAAATCCGTTACACTATCTGAAAAGATGAAAAAAAAAATTTGCCACAAATTTCAAAGAGAGATAAAAAAAAAAAAAACACAGACCAAAGAAGTCAAACTAATTGAAGCCACGTTTTGGCTACTCAAGTTTTTTTTTTTTTTTTTTTGGATGGAAAACGCACACATTTACAATGACACGACAACTCCAAAACTGCTAGCGGCAATTAGAGTCGTGGAGCCATTGATAAACACACACACACCAATACTTTTGCATAGTTTGCCCAAACTTACTTTTCAAAACAAAAAAGTTGAATATTACTTACTATGAAATTAAAAGGAAAATATTCTTATAACAAAATGCAAAACCAAAAAAAAAACTAAGAAAGTAGGATATAGATTATAGACCTTTTCTTGTTGGGTAAGAGACAAGTCATCCTGGAATGTCTTGGTAGCCAAAGTGCAAACAGATTATAATTGACAATAGCAATTCTAAGATTTTCTCATGGTACTTCTCACAATGTTGATTAATGTTCGGTTTATAACGTTTTAAAAATATTTTTCCGATAAATTATAAGTGGTAAGTTGTTATTAGTTCTTACTTGGACTTATTACTTATGTCACTTTTTTACTTACTAGTAATAATTTGCTACTTAAGATTTGTTATGAAATTATTATGAAAATAATATGATATTGCATTACTCATAATAAAATAGACCTTACAATCTCAGCCAAATAAATAAAATATATTGACGTTGATAATATTGTATTCAACTATCCATGTCAACGTTTTTTTCCCCTCCCTTTAAGCTTCCCTCCATGTTACAATCTTCAAACTCTCGATATCCTATTTGATCACGCAAAACCCTGAAGCCTGATGTAATCTTTGAGGGTGATGCTTTGAGTATATGCAATGCACTTAGAGGAGTGGGTGAAGTGTCCATGTCTGTGCAAAATCTTGTAGCTGGTATGTCTCAACGTGCAAAAGTTTTAGAAGTTATGCTTTTTCCCATACCAAGAAACAGGGAAATATCCCTGCACACCTGTTGGCCCTCCACGCTAGAAGTATAGAAAGATACGTTGCATGGCTAGAGGAGTGTCCTAGTCTTTTTGAGCATGCATGTGCTTATGATATTGTATCTTTTTGGCGAAAACCACATTTTCGTCCCTACATTTTCACACGATTCTCACTTTGGTCCCTAACTTTTATTTCCAACGCTTTTAGTCCCTATCCTGAAAAACGCGTCTCGTTTTTGTCCCTGCCGTTACATTAGAGACGGAAAATGCACACGTGGCAAACATAGTGCACTGTTGGGACACTAAAAGCTAACATGGCTATTAAAATATTATTAAAAATAATTATTTGGCATTTTTAAATACCACATCAGCATTTTAATTAATAAAAAAATTAAAAAAACCCAGAAAATAAAAAGCTAGGCCAGAAAATAAATAAAAAATTTAAAATAAACATTAATCTAATTAATTTTTTTTCTTACTTTTTTTTTTCCATAACAACATACATACTCAAGCCTAGAAAAGTTCAAAACCAGAAAAATTCACATCTGGATGGACTTTGGAATCCTTTGATCTTAATTAATTATTTCTTAATCTAAATGAAGAACACACAAGTAAGAAGAGAAAACAAAATCAAAAGCACCCACATCACAATAACCAAAAACCCAAGCTTTAACATTCCAATCCTCAAAATTGTACCTCATTTTCTCAGCTACCAAACAAAAACACATACAAAAAAAAAAAAAAAAAAAGTGTCATTTAAGCTATATAACCACCAGGGACGGAGCCAGGAGTTGCATTTAGGGGGGGCAAAACATTAACAAATATTTTTTTCATGGAAATCCAAGCTACCATTCAATATTAAAGAAATATCAATAAAAGGGAAATTACAAAATAACCATTTTTCAATATACATATTTTTTATTAATACATTAGAACTTCAATCTATGTCATCTATTTCATGATGAAACTCAACAATTATTTAAATCCCAAAAATCACTTATAATTTATATAATTATATTGATCATACTTGAATAACAACGTTGATCCCATTACAATTCAAATAGTTTCTAAACCAATCAACCAACTAATTAAGTTAAAAGTTAAAAATGAATAACCCCAGTGGATTTTAACTCTGCCAAACACAAAGTTCACTAATTGTTATTTATTACTTTTTAATATTTACTACTATAGTATTACTTAGCTTTTTTTTGAGCATAATAGTATAATACTACAAAATAAATAAAATAAAATAACACACCACACACACCGTAACACACCACACACACTGTAACACACAACACCCACACACTAACACCACATATTCACTGACACACTCTGGGAGTCCCTTTAGTCTTTAAAGCCCCACCACTCGTTATTATCAAATTTCAAATAGAGAAAGAAAAGGCTAGGGAAAAAATAAAAACAACAACAGAGACACCAGAGAGAGATGCAAACTCACAAGTTGCAACATACCATTGAAATGGTCACCCACTTTGCCTATCTCTAACCAGTTCCTGATGTTTTCACTTTACCTCCTCACACAGTCATCCCTTGGCCTTCACAAGTGTCTCTGATTAGGTTTCTGCTCTTCTTGATTTTTTTTGGAATTTGATGGAATGGTTTTGGGAATCTGTTGTGGCATTGAGTTCAGATTAGTTTTGTTTAAAATTTTCAAGGGCCGGGTCTAAAATTGGTTGATTGGGCTAAATTTTCTTTAGCTTATTTTCTCTTGGTCATTTTGTGGTTGGACTAATTTTTTTGAGCATACTAATTTGTATTTTGGGATTCTAGATCTGTAAATATATATATATATATTTTATGGGCTTCTTCTTTTTGTTTAAGAGGGCTAATGATTTTGTTAAGGGGGCAAGAGTAAATTTATTTGGCAAAATTGCTAAAATCAGTTACTATATATATACTACTAATTTTTTCCCCAAAATTTGGGGGGGGCCATTGCCCCCCAAAGCCAAAGAATGGCTACGTCCCTGATAACCACATCAACCTCACAAAAACTCAACCTTTTCCATTACCCACATCACAAATAACCAAGAACCCAAGCTCCAAATCCCCATCACCAAAAATTTTCCCCCACTTTCTTAGCCACCAAACAACCCCACCAAATTTTTTTTTTTTTTTAAAGCTCAAAGGTGAGGTTCGAGGATCACCACGGGCTTCGAGTAGGCCCAGTTGCTCTGGCACTCCTTGAGCTGCTCCGCCGCGGTCTCCTGAACGACCATCGACGACCCTCGCATCACACGGCGACTGCTGGCTTGACGGAGGAACCGTGCGGCCTGGCGGAGGCTTTGGCGCTGCACGAATCGGTGTTGATGAATGGGTTTTCTCTATGGTTTGTTGAGGATTTGTGGTCTGGAATTTATGGATTTTGGTTTGATGATTGGGTTTTGTTTTGTTTTTGATGTTGGATGATTTAGATGTTTTGTTGTTGATTTGGTTGGGTTTTGATTTACTGGTTTTGGAGATATGTTTGGGATGACTGATTTAATGTTGTTGATGCGGTGTTGATGAATGGGTTTAGATGATTTTGATGATTTAGATAATTTAGATGTTTTGTTGTTGATTCAGTGTTGATGAATGGGTTTTACTAATTTAATGTTTTGCGTTTTTGAGATCCGAATCTCATGTTAATGTTTATTTTAAAATTTTTATTTATTTTCTGGCCTAACTTTTTATTTTTTGGGCTTTTTAATTTTTTTTTATTAATTAAAATGCTGATGTGGTATTTAAAAATGCCAAATAATTATTTTTAATAATATTTTAATGGTCACGTCAGCTTTTAGTGTCTCAATAGTGCACTCCATTTGCTATGTGTGCATTTTCTGTCTTTGATGTAACGGCAAGGGCAAAAACGAGACGCGTTTTTCGGGATAGGGACTAAAAGCGGTGGAAATAAAAGTTAGGGACCAAAGTGGAATCGTGTGAAAATGTAGGGACGAAATGTGGTTTTCACCTATCTTTTTCACATGCTGAATAAAGTTTTTGTGTTTCCTATAAAAAATAAAAAAAAAGTACTATCATTATTATTACTGTTATTATTATCACGATCATCATTTTAATTGGTTTTTTTGAGTATTTTTATAAATGATATCTTGCCACAAGTTATGTAACGGACTCCCCAATTTTTATATTATAAATTTATAATATTACTAGGAATTTGTTGTGGAAAATCATTGATCTTAGCTTGTATTCAGATGAATTTATTAATAGAAGGGGACATATTAGATAACGTGTTTTTTTTTTTTTTTTTTTTTTTTTTGAGAAAGATATTAGATAAAGTGTTGATCAATGTATTTGAAAGTTATATTTCAAAATTTGTATTTTTTTTAATAGTTAATTTGTTGTATATATTTACATCCATCTAAACTTAGCTTTGAGTCTCCTTCAATTGGTTTTCTTCTAAGACTAATTGAAAAGCCCATGGTATAGCAGTTGCATCGGCTATCAGGGAACACACAGAGAAATGCTGTTGGCCCAAAGCTTTAACAATGTTGCCATCAGAAATTCTAGCCACAATTGCATTGGTGGTGCTTGAGGGATTAAGAGCTGCATTAACATTATATTTTAATAATTCATTTTTTTATAAGAAAACCTGTACATTTTATTGAATAAGAAAACAAAATTAGCCAAAATTGGCTAGGAGAACAGAATTAACATGTGGTGGAACATCCTCCATCTAAACCATTAAATTTTAATAATACTTAGATACGTATAAGGCTGGTTTTTTTAAGTATGCCTCAATTTCAAAGCAAGAAAGTCTTGGCCTTAGTTCTTTTGCATATATAGTTTGCACAAACTTAGGAAGGGTCCAATAAACTTATTAGGAAGGGATCCCTTTCTAATTACCACTAGTACTTTTGCATACTTTTGCACAGTTTGCCCTAACTTAGGAAGGATCTAATAAATCTAAGCTAGAACCCCAACTATCACGCATTCTTTACGTGATGGTCACTCCACATGTACAAAGTTCTTGTGAAGTGTGGAAGGGCAAGGTCTGGAATTCAAGTCTCTAGGAGGGAGCTTCACACACACACACACACACACACACACACACACACACACACACATATATATATATATATATATATATATTTTTTTAAATTAGGATAGAGTAGAATTTATACCTTGTATAAATAAACAAAAAGAACTCAAACATATTTTATTTTGTTATACTGTCAAGAAAATGATCTTAGCTTGTAATATTTAGAAGGATTTAACACACTAAGAATGTAGAGATGGATTTTCAATTCAGGTGGAGAGGGGGACAGCTTTTAAAAAATTCCCTCCTCTTTCAATTTTCATGAAAAAAAAAAAGAATATATATATATATATATATATATAAAAGCTTAAATTAATAATTTCTCTCTTTCAAGCTCTAACTTAAATATAATTAATCTTAAAATGTGGTGCCCAAAATAAAAATTCTGCTCCTGCCGATAAACCTTAAATAAGTCAGCACCTAACAAATTTGTGAAATGTAGTGTGTGTTTGGCAAAAATTAAAAAGCCAGCTTATTTTACTATTCAGCTTATTTTTGCTACTATTTATGGGTCTCACTGCACTTTTTGGTACTATTCATGGGTCTTACTATACTATTTTAGCTAATTTCTACATTTATTTACAGTACTTTCAGTAAAAAGTTTTTAGTTTCAACAAAATAAGCGGATCCCAAATAGACCCGTAGTGTGCATTTGGCTCAGCTTAAAAAGCCAGCTTATTTTACTATTCAACTTATTTTTGATATTATTCATGGGCCCCACTGCACTTTTTGTACTATTCATGAGTTCAACTATACTATTTCAGCTAACTTTTATCTTTATCTACAGTACTTTTAACAAAAAAATTTCAGTTTTAGCAAAATAAATAGATTCCAAACAGACCCTAAAGAATCCAGTTATGGTTGCATACTTATATTTGCCTACATTTGGTACTCATAGGTAGACGAGGGAGGGAATTGGTTGGAACACTTGCATCTTCTTAATTAATTTCTTGTATATCATATGTAAAGAGAGAAGAAATTATCAGCTTAAGCTATGTGATTATGAAAGCATATTATGTGTACTGCTTTTTTATTTTTTTAATTATCAAAACCAAAAATTTATAATAAATTATTATAATGATTGAAAATAAATATGCGATTTCTTTTAAAATTCTTCAAATCCTTTGTAGTAAAATTTTATTCAGAAATATATTTTAAAATTTTAAAAAATAGTAGGTGTAAATGCACTTTTAGTCCCTACATTTTGCACTTTTTTTCCATTTTAGTCCCTACATTTTATTTTACCCACTTTTAGTCCCTAAATCAATTAACGCTTGACATTTAAGTCCTTTCTATCACTCAACTAATGGCAAAGGCTGACGTGGCTGATGGTGGAATAAAAAAATAATATAATCACACATATTAATTAATTAAATTAAAAACAAACATTAAAATAAATAAAAAAATTCATTAGTTTTTGGGACCATCAAATTCATAACATGTAACCCTCTTCCTTTTCTGGCCTAAAACCGGCACATTTTCATCTGATCATCCATCCAAACATTCTCTCAAATCATCAAATTGTGAAGAAGGAAAACATAATGCCATACCATCATCGGGCAGCAAGCTCAAATCACCAGAAGAACAACTAAACTCATAATCTTCTGAGAAACAAAAAACCTCATAATTGGCCTCATCAGTCCCAGAAACACAGGTAACAGCTGGTAGTTCTTCATCACCAAGTCCGTCAAGAAACGGGTGATCCATCAACATCTTAGCTGTAAACCTATACATATATTTCTTTACAAATTCTCTCTTTATCTGGGTTGAGTTTGCTGTATTTATTTTGGATTTTTGATAAATTTGAAAATGGATAATATTGGTTTGTGAAAGGAAGTTTTTGGGTCTGTGATAGAGAATTTTTTGGGTTTGTGTATAAGGGGATTTGATGGGTTTGTTAAAAATGTTTAGATCTTAGGATTGACATCAAAAATTTGGTCGGTTGTCAGATCTAGAGATTTTTTTTTTTTTTTTTTGTGAAATTGAAAATTTTGTTTGGTTGCCAAGAAAATGTACAAGAGTATCTTAATTTTCCTTAAAACCAATCTAAGTTCAAGGATGGAGTTCTTCACTACCTTGAGTCCATTGGTTGCCATGGTTTGTGTGTGTTTTTGTGTTTGGTTAACAAGAAATGGCAAGAAAATGCTAGAAAATTTGGGTGTGTGTTGTTATATTTAAATCTGGGTTTATGTTCATTGTGTTATTATTGAAGATGAACTCAGATCTAAATTTATGTATTTTTTGAATTTTAATTCTGCTGTTGTTTTTTTTATATTGATAAATTAATTAAAAAAAAAATTAGATGCTAATGTGACATTTTAAATTCTGGGTAATCAAACATGTTTAGGGAAGAACATGGAGAATATGAACAGTCATGTTCTTCCCAAAAACTAATGAATTTTTTTTATTAATTTTAATGTTTGTTTTTAATTTAATTAATTAATGTGTGTGATTATATATATTTTTTTTTATTCCACCGTCAGCCACGTCAGCCTTTGCTGTTAGTTGAGTGACAAAAAGGACCTAAATATCAGGCGTCAATTTGTTTAGAGACTAAAAGTGGTAAAAACAAAATGTAAGGACTAAAATTGCATTTACGCCAAAATAGTTGTACGGTATGGGGTCCCTGAGCCCTTTGGGCCTTGGGCCTCAACCCTGTGGTACGACCTATATCCTCAACCTACTATATAGGGCTAGGCCCCTTGGCCCACATGCTGCAACGTCTGACCCAGTGCCCATTGGGCCTATAATCTTGACTCAGATACACTTTGGGGGCCAACCCGGGCTCCCCCCGATCAAATGCAGCTTGGACGGGAACGCAATTGCTCAAGGTACCATATCTCAACTGCCCAGCATTGCCATGGGAAATATTGCTGTCGAACAGCCTTTTGGAGGTGGGAACCAGTTCCAATGCCATTACTGCCTCTACCGATGGAACACCCGCTTAGAAACGATGGAATTGGATCTCCATTCCCACTAATAATCAGGACTAATCATAACACCTCCACTTATCTCAGGCTATAAATAAGAGAACATAATGAAAGAGAAGGGGTTGACAACTCTGGAGAAAAAACTGATAGAAAAAAGCAACCAGAATAAGAGAGAAGGGAGTGACTTTGTGAGAGAAGAGTTTGTAGAAACAAGAGTGTATTTGGGTCACCGAGCATAGGACCACCCATAGTAGGAAATCCAAAGCTTACAATAGAAATAGATAGTGAGCCTAAGTAGAGGTTAAGCCTAATAACCATATTTTGGGTACCCACAATTGGCGTCGTCTGTAGGAATCTCCTACGTAGCTGTGGTTTAGTCGAGACTCACGCAAGGGGAATGTCTAAAGGACAGTCAAGGAGTTATGCTGAGAGTGGTTTTGGGGGATCTTCTCGAGGATCTACATGGCTAGAAAAAAGGCACTAAAGGCGTGAAGATAGGGATTGTGAGCGAGAAGAAGAGTGGTCTGGCCTTGGAGAAGGTTCGTATCAAGCTCACTGAAAAATGAAAGGTGTTTCAGGGCATGGGCGATTTGATAAGAGAAACGAGGAACTTGAGCGTTTGCGTAGGTTGGTAAGAGATTTGGAGTTGAAAGCAAGAGGTAGGCATCGCAGGAGAGGCTGTGATGACTGTGAGGAGGGGTCTATTAGCATAGGAGGTTGCTATGGAGCCGGATCCTATCAATCTGGTTCCCATCGACACCGGGACCGTTCACGTTCATGGGAGTATGCAGATCGGGACTTGGATTCCCCGGAAGAGCGGCGGCCCCGGAAAAGCGGCTGCCTCGGAATGCCGCCATGGATGCTATGAGCCGAGCGTTACGCAGTGCTGCTCAATCGCCATTCTCAGAGGACATTGAACGGGCCTCAATGCCGAGCAGATTTACGCGCCTACCATTCAACTCTTACTATGGAAAAATGGACCTGGTGGAGCACGTCAACCATTATATCTAGATGATGTCTTTACACACTCACAATGATGTGCTAATGTGTAAGGTATTTCCTTCGAGCCTTAGGCCCACTGCTTTGAGGTGGTTTAATGGATTAAGGAAAGGCTTAATTCATGGTTTAGCCGAGTTGATCCAGGAATTCAATGTTTGGTTTATGACCTGTAGCCAGGTGCCGCAACCAGTAGACGCGTTGTTATCCATAAAAATGAGGGTCGGGGAAACCCTTCGCAGCTACACTAGTTGGTATTGGGAACTTTTCAATGAAATCGGTGGGGGCAACGAGAAAATCGCGACAAGTACTTTTAGATTAGGGTTGCCCGAGGATTCCGAACTACGAGAGTCATTGACAAGAAGGCCTCTTAAGGATATTTTGCAGCTAATAAGGCATATTGAGGAGTATAAACGTTTAAAGGATGACCGGCTGCAAAACAAAGGTAAAGCCCCAGTCATAAATTATCTGCGGCAAGGCAGTTTTCAGTCCAGGCCCCGAAAGGATTTGAGGATTCAAGAGCCAGAGGCACAGATGGGGGAAGTAAATGTAACTTTCAAAGAGCCGGTGCACAAAATCATGGATCGAATCAAGAACGAGCTGTACTTTCGGTGGCCAAACAAGATAGGGGTAACCCGTCGCTTGGGAACTAGAACCTATACTGTACTTACCACAAGGATAAAAGGCACATCACCGAGTAATGCCGAGTGCTAAAAGATCATTTAGGGCAGTTGGTGTAGGCAGAATATTTGAAGGAGTTTGTGGTGGATTCAGGAAACCAAGGTATCGGGCAGGGTACCCAAAAAAGGGGGAATCTTCTCCCACCCATATAAGGAGTGATCGAGGTCATCCATGCAGCCACAACGGGTATTACAGTAACGAGGAGAAGGGGGTATTGGCAGTGGTGCTAGCAAAGGATTGCTCGGGCAGGCAGCCCTCCGAGAAGAATTTGAAGTTCACTAGGGAACTCATTGCCTTCAACAATGGATCTAAAAGGAATGGTTTAGCCGCACGATGATACTTTGGTGGTAACAGCCTGGATAAATGGTTTTGTAGTGAAAAGGGTAATGATAGATCAAGGGAGTGGTGCCAACGTGATATACCCCGATTTGTTCAAGGGGCTTGGGCTAAAGAACGAATATCTCTCTAAGTACGATACGCCCCTAGTTGGGTTTGATGGCCGGGTGGTGATCCCAAAGGGGCAGATTTCACTTCCTATGAATATGAAGGTAAGGAGGTAGTGGTAGCACTTATAGTAGTCACTTTATATTCTCCATATACGGTGATCCTGGGGAGGTCGTGGATCTAAACAATGGGGGCAATCCCGTCCACCTTGCATGTGAAGGTCAAATTCTGCAACGAGAAAGGCATTGCTATAGTGAGGGGAAGCCAACAAGTGGCTTGACAGTGCTTAGTTGCCACAGTTAACCGGGAGATCAAGCAGAAGGAACCATCTGAGGAGATTCCTTTGTAGCAATTACCGGGGCCCCAAGAAGGAATGGGGGCTAGCTGTGCCGAGGAATTAATCAAAGTAAAGATATTCTTGAATGATGACAGGTATTTTCGGGAAAGGGCAAGTATGAAGGATGAGGATAAGGTTGAGATGTTGTTGTTTCTTGTTTAAAACATAGACGTATTTGCTTGGAGCCCGTATGAGATGCCCGGGGTGGACCCCGAGTTCATAGTTCACAAGCTTAACATGGACCTGTTATTCCCATCTAAGAAGCAAAAGCCGAGGAGGTCGTTCAAAGAACACGTTGAAGCTGTTAGGAAGAGGTCAAGAGGTTAAAGGAGGCTGGGGCGATAAAGGAAATTTTCTTTCCATAGTGGCTTACGAATACCATGGTGGTGAAAAAGAGGAATGACAAATGGAGGGTTTTTGTAGATTTCACTAATTTGAACCGAGCATGCCCAGAGGACCCATTTCCCATGCCGAAGATCGATCAACTGGTAGATGCCACATACCGGCACCCGAGGATGAGTTTTCTGGACGCCTTTCAGGGCTATCATCAGATTGCCCTAGCCGCCGAGGATCAAGAAAAAACAGCATCTATCTCCCCTAATGCCAACTACCACTATACCATGATGCCGTTCGGGTTAAAGAATGCTGAGGCCACTTATCAGCGGATGATGACAAGAATGTTTCGAGATAAAATTGGGTGGACAGTTAAGGTGTACATTGACAATATGGTGGTGAAACGCAGATAGGAGACGAAGCATATTAAAGATCTTAAAGGGGTGTTCGAAGTACTTTGGCAACATAAGTTGCGCCTCAATGAAGATAAATGTGTTTTCGGAGTGGGGGCTGGCGAATTCCTGGGGTATTTGATCACCAACCGAGGAATAAAAGCCAACCCCGATCAGATTGAAGCCATAAAGCGCCTCAAGCCGCCAAGTAATCCGAAGGAAGTCTAAGTGCTGACCTGTTATTAGCTGCCCTCAACTGATTTATTTCCAAGTTCACCGACCGATGCCGTCCATTTTAACAGCTTTTAAAGAAGTGAAAGGGATTCTAGTGGAGTGAAGAGTGTGAAAAGGCCTTTCAAGATTTGAAGGAATATCTGATCCGAGCACCTATATTGATGGCCCTAGAACCCGAGAAGGATTTATTCATGTATCTTTCAATATTAAAACATGCCGTAAGTTTCATGCTTCTGAGAGATCAAAGAGTGCAACAACCTTTGTATTATGTCAGCAAGACCCTAGTTGATGCCAAGACAAGGTACTTGCCCCTGGAGAAGTTGGTGTTAGCCTTCGTGCACACTACATGGAAGCTGCCCCACTACTTCCAAGCCCACACCATCTATGTGCTGACTGAATATCCTTTGCAATCCTTGTTGAAGAGATTAGATTTCATAGGCCGAATAGCTAAATGGGGGACTCGGCTTAGCTCTTTCAACATTCAGTATAGACCAAAAAATTCAGTGAAGGGCTAGGTTCTTGTCGATTTTGTTGCAAAATTTTTCCCGAGGAGAGATGTGGAAGTGGTTTGTCAAATGGATGTCCAAAAGTGGAAGGTATTTGTGGACGACACGTATAATGCAATGGGGGCTGAGGCCGGAATCACTATCATCACTCTAGAAGGGATAAGGTTGGAACACTCTTTCAGGTTGGGGTTTAGGGCTTCCAACAACGAAGCTGAGTATGAAGCCTTGCTAGCCGGATTAAGAGCCGTCTTGGACATGGGTGCATGGGAAGTTGAGATTTACTCAGATTCCTGAATGGTGGTTAGTCAGGTGCAGGGTAGTTTTGAAGCCCGAGATTCCTGAATGAAGGATTACTTAAGAGTGGTAAGGCAGGTTATGAATCAGTTTTTAAAGGCAAAGGTGGTCTAAGTAGCCTGGGGGTAGAATCGACATGGGGACTCTTTGGCCACATTAGCGTCGTAAATGACAGAAAAGGTACCTCGGCTAATCAAGGTGGAGCTTGTAGCGAAACCAAGTATTAATGCAACGGTAGGTGTCTCGATGGTAGCAATGTTCGAGCCACGTTGGATGGACCCAATCGATGACTTTTTGGCTGAGGACAGAGTACCGGATGATGAAAATAAGGCTAGCAGGGTATGTCGGGTAGCCACTTGATACTGGTTGTCGGCAGACCGCAAACTATACCAGATTTCTTTTGGGGGGCCATGTCTTTTATGTTTGCACCCCTAGAAAGTTAATGAGCTTCTGGCTAAACTACACGAGGGAGTGTGCGATAGCCATGTAGGGGGACGTTCATTGGCGCACCGAGCAATGACCCAAGGGTTCTGGTGGCCACAGATGCAAAAGGATGCTGCTGAATACGTGTGGAAGTGCGAACATTGCCAAAAGCACGCCCCATTGATCCACCAGCCGGCAGGTTGTCTAAACCTGGTCAACAACCCCTAGCCCTTACACAGTGGGGGCTGGACATTCTCGACTCGTTTCCTCGGGCCACAGGCAATCGGAGGTTTGTTCTGGTAGCTGTAGATTACTTCACCAAATGGGCGGAGGCTAAGGCATTGGCTAATATTTGGGACTTAGACGTTAAAAAGTTTGTGTAGAGAAACATAGTTACGAGATTTGGGGTGCTGAACTCTCTCATATCAGATAATGGGATGTAGTTCGATAGTTAAGCCTTTCGCGAACAAGTATTCCACCCTAGCCTACCCTTAGGGCAACGGCCAGGCTGAAGCCATTAACAAAGCGATTATGAACGGATTGAAGAAAAAACTGGAATGTAAGAAGGGCAAGTGGGCCGTGGAGCTGCCGAATGTACTATGGGCATATCGAACAACCCCTAGGAGGTCCACAGGAGAAACTCCATTCTCCCTAACATACGGGGCGGAGGCTGTCATACCAACCGAGATAAACCTATGTAGCGCACGGGTTACAGGATTCGCCCCTGCCCAGAATGACGAGTTGATGGCAAAGCATTTAGATTTGTTAGAAGAATGCCGAGAGTCAGTAACTATACGGCTTGCCGAGTATTAGCAAAAGCTTGCCCGGCGATATAACCGGGATGTGAGGACACGGGAATTCAGCGCTAGGGACTTAGTGTTGCAGAAAGAAGTAGGAAATATGCGAGACACTAATGTGGGGAAGTTAGCCTTGACCTGGGAAGGGCCTTATAGAGTTACTGCCATCACGAGTATAGGAGTGCACTATTTAAAAGATTTGGACGAAAGACCACTTCCCCGGCCATGGAATGTCCGCAATTTGAACAAATTTTACCACTGATTATCAGTACACGAGGGTAGAAATTAAGTGTAATGTTATATGTGCCTATTGTTAATTAATACAAAAGTGATGTTTATCCATGCAGGTGAATTTATACTTATAAATCCATCGTTGCCAACTCATTATCCCCGATCAACAAGAGCGAGAACTAAGAAATTATTTTAAGGACAGAAACCTGTTCCCGGTTCGATTTTCATCACCGAATAGGTGAAAACCTAATTTCATGTTTTATCTAAGGACAGAAACTTGTTCCCGGTTCGATTTTCTTCACCGGACAGGTGGAAACCTAATTTCAAGTTTTATCTAAGGACAGAAACCTGTCCTTGGTTTGATTTTGATCATTGGATAGGTAGAAACCTAATTTCAAGTTTTATCTAAGGACAGAAACCTGTTCCCGGTTTGATTTTCATCACCAGACAGGTGGAAACCTAATTTCAAGTTTTATCTAATGATAGAAACCTATCCCTAGTTTGATCTCCATCACTGGACAAGTGGAAACGTAATTTCAAATTTCATCTAAGGACAGAAACCTATTCCCGGTTCGATTTTCATCACCGGACAGGTGAAAACCTAATTTCAAGTTTTATCTAAGGACAAAAACCTGTTCTCGGTTCGATTTTCATCACCGAACATGTGGGAACCTAATCTCAAGTTTCATCTAAGGACAAAAACTTGTTCCCGGTTTGATTTTCATCACCAGACAGGTGGAAACCTAATTTAAAAATTTATCTAACAAAAAGCTGTCCTGAGTTCGATCTTCATCACAGGACAGGTGGAAATCTAATTTCAAATTTTATCTAAAGACATTACCGCTATTGTGTGCCATTGCAACTACCTAGCCAGCGACTCCTCGGTTCTATCTGAGAAAAATTGGACGTCCTCAGGCAGTAGGAGGAGAAGGAGTCCGATCTTTGCCTTGAGGATGGGACTGAGTTGTAGGGCGAGCGCCTGGCAAAAACCAGTAGACGGTCATTGTTTTTCTTTTTACCATCTTTTCACCTTGACCAACCTCCGAGTCCGAGGAATTGACTGACTCGGCAGATGCTAGCTCAGTTGCTTGTACCGGGGCTTCAAGCTCTCCAACGGGTATGTGAGCCCTTCGGCTTTGAGATACACGTTCGGCAGACTCATTTCTCACAGGTGCAAGATCCTCAGCTGTAGTATATCTGGGGCCGAGGTCCCGGGCTTCACCAATTGTCAAGAAGGGAGGGAGGAAATTTGCGTGCTGGACGTTAATATATGAAAGGAGTGGGCTATCCACCAGCAAAGCCTAGCTGAACGGCTGCTAGGTAGTATACACGGGGTTGCAGCTGAGTATCAAGTGGGATGCCAGGAGCTGTAGGTCTGTAGGTCCAGTTTGAATCTTTTCCCTTCTGTAACAAACCAAAAAGAAGATTGGTTAATACACACGTGAGTAAAATGAATACAAGTATCAAATTTAAAACAAAAAAAGTTACTCGATACAGACCAACATCACGCGGCAAAAGTGAACAGGGGAGCTCATCGGCAAGTCAGTTGCCGCTTACCTAGACGAATTCTCCTACTGAGTTTCTATTGGAATCGAGGAGGCATGATATAAGTCGTACCCATACATCCCTAACTTTTAAGTAGTAATCGAACCTAATGTTGCTGCATAAACTATACATAAAATTGATGTCGTGATGGTTTAGTTCTAGTCGGTATATTTGGTTTAATCTACCGACACAACTCATAACTCGATAAAAATTGGGGGGGAGTTAGTTAGGGCATAAGCCATAGAACCTAAGGGTACCTATAATAAAAAGGTCCATGGGAAACCTAACCCCACCCACAAGAACGGACATCAAAGGGAAAAATGCTACGTTTGGGTTAGAACGCCTCTGGAAAGTGATATCACCCTCGTGACAATAGGCGATATCAACATCTCCAAGAACACCATAGACTGCTCTAAATCTAGCCAAGGACGCTTTAGAAGAGAAGAGATGAGAATAACCTATTCTTAGACTATAAGATTGAAGAAAAACTGAAAGAAGAGGAAATAGTGAAGAAAACTTACAGTGGGCTCTAAGGAATGATGATCAGGACTAGAGGATATATGCACGGGAGATGTATGCTCGGCAGTGAGGGAATTTGAGGAAGAGATGATGTATAAAGTGGTGTGGGAAATTAGAGGAAACTATTTATAGGGTCCAAAGGGGGTTAAGAGCATTTAATGAAAGTGGGAGGTGGGAAAACCTTCCGAATTCTTTTTGTAACTGCCACGTGTGCCGCCTTGGTTCACAAACCGTCAGGTCATGATGACGGTTACACCAACAGTCTGGCGTGACGCACCTTTCAAAAACGCATTAATGAATGTCCTATTAATACGAAGATTGACTATTGGGCTTCTTGAAGAGTTGCGGGCTCTTGTCATCCTTAATCCGTTATCAGGAGTCGAACACGAATCAAAGGGGGCTAGTGTACGATACGAGGTCCCAGAGCCATTTGGGCCTTGGGCCCCGGCCCTATGGTACGGCCCATATCCTCAACCTATTGTACGGGGGTTGGCCCCTTCGCCCGCTAGGCCAAAGGCCCTAGCCATATGCCGTAACATTTGACCCAGTGCCCATTGGGCCTATAATCTTGACTCAGACACACTTCAGGGGCCAACCTAAGCTCCCCCCAATCAAATGCAGCTTGGACGGGAATGCAATCGCTCGGGGTACTATATCTCGACTGCCCAGCATTGCCTTGGGGAATATCGCTGCCAAACAGCCTTCTGGAGATAGGAACCAGTCCCAATGCCATTACTGCCTCTACCGATGGAACACCCACTTAGAAACGATGCAATTCGACCCTAATTCCCACTAAGGATTAGGAATAATCATAACACCTCCACTTATCTCAGGCTATAAATAAGAGAACAGAATGAAAGAAAGGGAGTTGACAACTCTGGAGAAAAAAACTGATAGAAAAAAGCGACCAGACTAAGAGAAAAGGGAGTGACTTTGTGAGAGAAGAGTTTGTGGAAACAAGAGTGTATTTGGGTCACTGAGCATAGGATCACCCATAGTAGGAAATCCAAAGCCCACAATAGAAATAGATTGTGAGCCCAAGTAGAGGTTAAGCCCAATAACCATATTTTTGGTACCCACAATTGGCTCTATTTGTGGGAATCTCCTACGTAGCTGTGGTTTAGCCAAGACTCACATAAAACAAACCATAAATGCATGTGTGGAAATTATAGTATAAATCCAAAATTTAAAAAATGAACTTGAATTAACAAAACATAGAAGATAGACAAAATATCAAATGAATAATCATCAAATAAACCATCATAGTCAATCATAAACCATTAATGTTTGTGAAACAAGAACAACAAAAGAGAATATACATCAAAAATGAGAAAATATACATCAAAAACTCTCATCATCAACTAAACTAATCCCCCTAAATATAAAAACTCTTTAACTCTCCCCCAGTACAAGAGTAACACATCTAAACCAACTCCCCCTTTTTGTTACGCATTGCCAAAGGCAACCATCAAGGATTAGAGGGTGGAGGAGGTGGAAATGCACTCCTATACTCAACAAAGTCAACTCTCAAGGCAGCAATCTTAGAAAGTAGCTCATCAATGAGTTGTCCATGAGCTACCTGAGTGTCTTGCTTTTGTAGAGCTTGGAATTCAACATCCATAGTTTCACACCACTTAGGGTATTGAGAGGCAATTTTGTAAGGTGTAAGAATAGTCAATAACAACCTTGTAGCACAGTTTTGGTTTGGTAATACCACTTTTAGATCTAGTTTGCATAGGATGCTGAATGTGGATGGTGGTGGTGGAAGAGGAAATAGGAATGAGATCAATGATAGAAGTAGATGTAGGCACTATAGAATTGGGGACTGTAGAATCTGTTACTACAAAATTTGATGCATTAAGAGTGGAAGTGTTATGTGGAGGAGAGTTAGGGAGAGGAACAATGGGAAGCTTAGTGATGGTAGGAGCGAGATCAGGTTGGTTAGAGGTAGTGTGTGGAGTATAAGACCCTAAAAGGGAAGGTTGATTAATGGAATGGAGATAAAGAAGATTAGACAACCACAAGGGATTAGAAGTTGATGATGATGAAGAGAAAGACACAAAATTGGTGGAAGTAGTGGTGGAAAAGGGAAATTTGGACTTATTAAAGACAACACGTCTAAAAGTGTATAGCTGCTTAGTAACAAGGTCAAGATAGAGATAACTTTTAGAGATTGTGGAATAACCTAGAAAGAGGCATTCTTTAGATCTAGGTTCTAATTTATGGGAAATATAGGACTTGAGACAGGGATAACATGCACAACCAACAACCTTGAGTTGAGATAGATCAGGCTAGGAGTTATACAATTTATGCCAAGGGGACTAAAAATTTAGGATAGAAGTGGGAAGTAAATTGATTAAGAAGACTGTTGTTTGAACAACATAAGACCAATAGGTAGTTGAAATGGAAGCATGAGACAGAAATGTGATTGTAGTCTCAATAAGATGCCTATGCTTTCTTTCAACTAAGCCATTTTGATGGGGAGTGTATGGACATGAAATCTGATGTATGATACCATTATGAGATAGGTAAGATTTGAAAGTGGTAGATGTGAATTCCCCACCTCCATCAGACTTGAAGGTCTTAATTTTGGTAGAGAACTGATTTTCAATAAGATTTTTGAAATGAACAAACTTATCAAAGACCTCAGATTTACATTGCAACAAATAAAACCAGGTGAATCTAGTAAAATGATCAATGAAAAGAACATAATATTTAAAGCCATTCATAGATGCAACAAGAGCTGGACCCCATAAATCAAAATGAACAAGTTCGAAAGGACTTGATGTAGTAAATTGAGACTTGGGAAAAGGAAGTTTATGCATTTTTCCATATAAGCAATGTGTACAAGAGTAATCAAAATTAGTACACTTATTTGATACAGATTTGAACTTTGGAAAAAGAACATGAAGAACTTGATCGTGTGGGTGACCTAGTCTCATATGCTAAAGAGTTTTATTGAAAACAGAAGACAAAGCAACATTGTTGCAAAGTTTGGTAGCAAGGGAAAGCTTTGAAGCTTTGTGAGGATAGATGGGATGGACACCACCTTCACTCTTACCCTGGTAGAGAACATTCCCCATGGCCAAAGCCTGAATAGAAAGGATGTTTTCATCAAAATAACACCAACAATTATTGTCATGTCAAATTTTATGCACAAATGCAAGATTAGAAGCAATGGAAGGAACCTTGAGGACATTTTTTAAGATGAAGAGCAGAATAAGATGAAGGAATAGTGGTATTACCAACATGAGTGATAGGCAAAGTTTGACCATTACCAACTGTGAGATGACCTTGACCATTGTAGGGCTTAGGAAAGCTTAGATGATTAAGACTTGAGGTCACATGATTTGTAGCTGCACTATCAGCAAGCCAGGGTTGTTCTCGAGCAAGACATGCATTCAAGGCAGTTGCCATAGCAACAAGTTTTATAGGTGGATGTTTTCCATGATAAGCATAGTCCATCCTATGATAGTAATCAATTTCCAAATGTCCAAGTTTACCATAGATTTGGCAAGTAGACCTCTCTGATTTAGTAACAAAAAATTGATTTTGTGAGAATTGATTGAACTGATTCTGTGGAGTGTTAGAGTTTCTTCCTCCTCGACCTCCTCTATTGTTGTAGTTACCTTTGCCCCTTCCTCTATTGTTGTAAGACTGATTGTACGACTTATTATAGCCATTATTTTTGTTTGGCCTTGAGTTGGAAGCAACTATCATAGCAAAGATAGGATCTTTAACTTCCAAACCTTCATTCAAAGACTCTTCTTCTGCATTGAGCATTGTAGCAAGCTCATCAAAGCTAAGTTAAGTGCTTCTAGTCCTTATAGCAGATCTAAAAGCATTATAGTTCTTGGGTAGCCCCTTGATTGCTATATAAAGCAATTCTTCATCATCAACAATTACACCAACAACTAAAAGCTTGTCCCTAACCACTTTGATTTTCTACAAATAAATGTCCTCAGAATCAGTGCCTTTCTTGATGTTATGCAGCTCTCCTTTGAGATTCATTACATGAGACCTAGAAATAGATGAAAATCTATTTTTTAGAACCTTCCACACCTCCATTGCAGTGTTACACCTAACTATTGAAGCCAAAGTAGAGGGAGAAAGTGTGGAACTCATAAAGGTAAGCAAAACCTTTTCTTTTGACCTCCAATTCACATATCTAGATTTAGAAAACGAACTAGAAAGATCCTTAAGATACTTCTCTGGAATCAATTGAGGTTCCTTCAAAAGTTCAAACATCGAGTAAGTTTCTAAGACCATAGTGATCTGGTGCTTCCAAACAATGTAGTTTGTGTTGTTTAGCTTAATAGTCATCATGTTAGCCATATTAGATAACAACATTAGAGGTTGATTCATTACACTTACAGTGGAACATGAAGGAGCTATAGAGGAAGAAGCCATAGCTGAGCTTGATGCTGCCATGGTTGAGCTATTTGTAGAGATCGAAGGCTCTGATACCATGAAGAAATTCTAACAGAGAAAATCTAACAATATTTAGCAAGATTGAAGAGCAACAAACAATTACAAGAGAGAAGGAAAGAATGAGAGAGAGATATCGAAGAGAAATTGTATTTGATCTTGCTTAATTTATACTGTGCTGCTAGATATATAGTATTTATACAAGTAAACCTCCTTAACTGAATAAAATAGAACTCCTGGAAATATGAAATAGATCCATGAAAGGTGGACATGGTTGATCAAATCTACCTAATTGAAAAGCCTGCCAACAAGGTGGAGATGGTTCAACATGGTGCACATATACTTCTAAAATTTCTAATTTTTATTAAAACTTTTGATTCATGGTAGGTAGGTTGCTCATTTAAAAATTCTTACTTAAGTAATGATACAAAAACTCACTACTCAAAAGGATTGTTATTTCTGAAAAGTTGTTTTTTATTGAAGAACTTTAATTTTGAATGCCTGCGCTTTTGGAGCTTTGATCTAACTCTAAGTAACAATTTTTTTGAAGCCTTTTTTTGTTCTAATTTGCTCTTGGTAGTTTTGATAGGCCACAAACGAATTGACCCCTTGTGATTAATTAACCAATTAATTTAACCAAGTTTATTAATTAAGTTAATTAACATGCAATTGCGTGGCAGCACAAACAAATCACTAATAAACTAAATATGTAGCGAAAAAATAAATAACACGGTGATTTGTTTACGAATGGGAAAAACCCTAATGGCAAAAACCTCACTGGGTGATTTTTAGGTCACCACTCCCGAAACTCCACTATTATCACAACAAGCGGTTACAAGTAAAGGAATTCCAAGTACCATACCAACCTACAATTAAACCCTTACCCCAATACCCAATTGGACTTGTTCTGTAGTGACTGTTTCCCCTTTTGATGCACGGCTCCCAAGTACATGACTAACCAGTTTGCGTAGATCCCAGTACGTGGCTTCAATCACCAACTAGAAAGAAAGGTTAGCTGCAAAGTTCTTCAGTTCATACACATGATGAAGATCAAGAAGATGCTTGGTCACAAAACCCTTGGTGCAAATACACAGCAACTTCTTTAGAAGAGATGAACTAGGTTAAGAACTTCGTCTCCGGTCACAATTTGCTTGAATAGATTTTGCTCAATGCTTGTGCAACTTGTGAACCTTTAGACAGCCCTTAAAACAATCCTTTTATATGTCTAGGGTTAGGAGAAAAGAAAGCACAAAGACACCTTCACGGATCCCAAGAAATCAGATCAGAAATTCTGATTTTATAAATCACGACAGATAGAAGCTATCGAGAAGCTGTCGAACAGGTGTCGAGCTTACGAACTTGAACAGCTTACTAAAGCTTGATAGATGTAGCTATCGAGACAACTGTCGAGCTTTAATGAATTTGCACTTTCAGCTTGTTCTCTTGAACAAACTTGAAGGCTTTAGTACTTGATCTTGAAACATGGTTTCTTGAAGTATTTCAACACATCCTAAATCTACCCAAATACAAGTAAAATGTGTTTTGTCAAAGGATTAGCCAATTACATAAAAGTATGACATATGTTCTTAACATGTGAACCATATATGTCCTAACAATCTCCTCCTTTGGCAATCCGTGACAAAACCACAACTAACAAATGATTATATGAGAGAAGTATTAAATCACTCAACTCATATTCACTTGTTTAATACAATAAAATCTATTCTAACACAAACTCATGAAAAACTTTACAAAAAGAGAGTTTATGGCAAGTAGACTTTGACAACCTGTATTTCTGAAACACTTTAAACAAAACTCATCAAGGCATCTTTGTGTGAAACAGAAATAATAAATTGCATACAAGTAAAGAAACATGTGTATAAAGAGAGAAAAGAACAACACATGTAAGAGGTAGGTGAAAGAAACAACATACATCCACATATAGAAAGAAATAAGTATAATGTATGTCAAAATGATCACAAGATCAAATATACAATAACAATGTATCTATATAAGAAAGAAAAGAAAAGATACATCACATCCTCACTACATCCCTCAAGTATCAACACTCCCCCTATCAAAAATGTCCTATACTAACTCTCCCCCTAAGATGACTACTCTCATATCCCAAAATTACTCCCCCTTTTTGTCACGAGTGACAAAGGGTAGAGTGTCAAGTAGACATCTCATCAGAAGAGCTAGCATCTCCATCATCATCATCTGAAGTGTCATCATCATCACCATCATCATCATCATCCTCATCCTCAGCATCAAAATCAGAAACCACTGAAGGAGGTGGTGAAGGAGTAGCCTCAGGAGCAAAACCACCCATGGTCGCCTGACGTCGTGCAATACGACCAACACGAATGTTCACCTGATACAACTCGGTAGTGAGCGTATCAAGGCAAGCATCCATGCGTTGCAGCTACGCCATGATGTCTCCAAGAGATACATCGCCCAAAGAAGAGGAGGGAGCAGATGTAGATGGAGCAGAACGAGAGGGTGCCGAATGAGATGGAGTCGAATAGGAGGGAGGAGCTGCTGACTCCTGTCGTGACCTAAACTGAGCCTCACTACGTTTTACAGTAGTGGCATCTATGGCACACATTACAGAGAAATGATCAGAGGAGGGAAAAGGAATAGAAAAATGGCATAGGATCCTTGTGATAGCAGAAGGAAAGATAAGCTTATCACGGGTAGCCATATCCCTAAACACATCTATGATAGAAAGAATGAAATGTGAAGGAAAATCTATTGTGAGGTGCTCCAACAAAGAAAGCAAAAATCGAGCACGAGGCTCTGTGATAGAGTTATAGTGAGAGAGTGGGTGCAACACAAATTTCATCATCGTGTTCATGAATCTAGGACCTTTAGCAAAAGGCTGACATGGTGCAAACTGACACTCACCCCAAATAGATGGGTGCTCATAGAAAGCAGGCACCATCTCGTCTTTGGACACAGTCCTCAAACGTTCACAACCGGGGTAATCAGGATGCTCTACCCTTGGAAGTCTAAGCACATCGACAACAAGCTGCAATGTGACAGCAAAGCGCGTACCTCGAACGCGAGTGTGAAAGAGAGGTACTGAAGAATCAGTCTCGTGCATGTTGGAGTAAAACTCCTGTATAAGCACGAGAGGACAAGTGACCAGGACACCACAAAGTGACTCCCATCCCCGATTGTGAATGACATTGGGAAGGTCAGTGTCGGCAAAGTCCGCCAAAATGACTTGGCGTTCCAAATGAACACCTCATCTAGAGAAGTTCTCTAAGAATGCTTTACGGGCATCCTCGTCACGGAATAGAATGTTAGAAGGAGTAGGATCAGAAGAAGATGATGCCCCGGATCGAAGAGGGTTCCGAGATGGAGCAGACTTACGTTTAGGTGCCATAGACACTACTAACGTAAACAGAATGAGAGAGAGGGAGAAAGAGACAATCAGAAAAGTCCCAAAGCATTTCAAATATATCAACATATATTGAAAAGAGAGTACGTATGCATGGGAAATGCATGAACATGTGACATGCAAAAGAAATTTCATCATGGGCTCAGCCTAATCCAATCTTACTAGCACACAAACATATTGCACACATATAAATGCATGAAAATACTGTTATAATGCAAATGAGATTTAATGCATGAGATTTTGAACACATTTAAATGAAAACCCATCCCAAAATTACAAGAAAAACTCATCAATTTTGAAAAACCCTAAAATTTTTCAAAAACCCTAAAACCTAAGATTCAAAAACATGAAATGCATGAAATATGAGAAGAAAAGAGATCATACCAAGTGATTTGAAGCAAGGAAGGGCTGAAAATCACGTGGGTTAAAGGTTTGGAGTGAGAAAAGTGAGTTTGGGAGGTAAACAAGTGCGAACAGATTGAGAGAGATCGAGAAAAATGAGAACCGGATCACACAAGGGGTATAAATAGATCCTCAGTAAATCTCAACATATACAGGTATCGAGATGTGTCGAGACATCTGTCATGGTAGACGTCGAGAAGAATGATCTTCGACAGATACAGGTGTCGAGGAGGTATCGAGGAATAAACACTAGAACCAAAAACAGAAGCTCGATCGATCGACCAGGTATCGAGAAGCTATCGAGGAGACAGGAGATTTCTCGATCGATCCACCAGGTGTCGAGGATGTGTCGAGATTGTGATAAAAAAAAAAAAGCCTGAGAAGCTTGACAGATAAACAGGTATCGAGGAGGTGTCGAGGAGGTGTCGAGCTCGCTTTTAAAAACAGTTTTTAAAGAAGAGAAAAACACAGACATGAATGCAATCCAACATGCAACTCAACAACGATCCAATCAACAAAATAGGCTCTCAAAATCATCTCTCAATGAAAATATTAAGCACATGGATCTCCAAAAACACACACACACACTAAACAAGTCTAACCAATTTTATATTTCAAAAACAAGTGACAGTTTAGTGAGCATACAAAAGCACATGTAAACCTAGTGATGGTCAAATCACATTGTACCTGCACATGTATCAAGAGTAGCAAAGAATATTTCGTGTTGTGTGTGAAAAATATCGCAAAATTGCATAAGTGTATACATGTTATGACGATTTGAGATATGAGAAAATCGCTTTAACTCACACACAATCATAACTGTTTGATAGGGACTTTAACCTTTGAGGTACATCCTATAACTCCCACATCTCCTAAAATACACGCTTGCAATCATATTTAAAGCATTTTTTAATCTTTTTGCTTTTTATTTTCTTTGCATATTTTCTTTTTAAGCATATCATGCATGGGCATATATGAGAGAGAAAAGAAATACCCATTGATATTTGACATTCCAATTTTGCTATGCCGAAGCACACAAATGTCATTGACACTGCACTTTTGCTATGCCGAAGCATACGGGTGTCATATTATGATTGGCAGACAATAGTGGTGAGATGGTTATTTATGCCTTTCTCTTAGGATTTTCTAGTCCTACCCGTCAAAAAGAGTGACACGAGTGTTAAGTACAAGAGATCACTTAACCTTACTCATCACAAACACGAGCCACAAAGCTCAGTTGCTTAGTTGTGCATAGAGATGCTCATCTAAACTACAAAAGATACAAAGTTTAGAGAACTTTGTTTCAATGGTCATCCAAGGTACACAAGTACCAATGTACACAAAACACACATTGTTTTTGTATTTTTATGATTTTTTCAATTTTTTTTATTTTAAAAAAAATAAAACAAAACTAAAAACTAACCAAACAAAAACATGTTAAACAAAACAAAGCAATGCATAAAACTAGATGCAAATGCATGAAAACATGATTTCAAAAACAGATAAGAAATCAAGCAAGAGAGTCCTACTTTAGATAGAAAGAATTAAAGCAAAGGACAAACAGAAAGACAATTAAGTCTTAGGATCTTTTATCACCCACACGGCACAAGTCCTTGGCCGTGAAGATAAAAATGCACGTATCTTAGTATGATTACTAAAGGACATAGAGGAATTTGAATTCCCCTAAAATTGAGTCAAAAAGCCCAAAACTTTTAATAACTCACCAAGAATAAGTACAAAGCCTTTAGACAAAGGATGAGACCTATTTGACACTCGCTTATGAGGAAACAATTTGAAACAATTAGGACGAGTGTGACCAGAAGCACCACAATGGTGACAAACATGAGTAGTTTTCGAACTACTATGCTTCCTAGAAGAAGGTCTAATCTTAGAGGTTGACAAAGACCTTAATTTAGGACAATTTGGCCTAATATGACCAACAATATGACAATGATGACAAGTGGGGACAAATTCAGAATATTTATTCAACCTAGGAAGAGTTTTAGACATAGGTTTAGAAATTTAAGCGTTAACATCAGATTGTTTACCTTTGTCTATCCTAGTAATATTAACCTTCAACTCTTCATTATTCCTTATAAATGGGGGAACATAAAAATCTTTTTCTTTTAAGTCAGGCTCAACAACAAGTTTGGCACTAGTTAATTTTTCAACTTCAATTTTAAATTCAACTAGTTGCTCTTCCAAACTCTTAATTTTGTCCTCCTGAGATGAAATTTGATTTTTAAAATTCTCATTCAAATTATTGGCTTCATCCAATTTTGCAATCAAATCATCTTTTTCAAGTTTGACCTTTTTAAATTTAGCTTTTAATTTTGTAGAACATTTGAGAGATTTCATACAAAAATTATAAAGCTTGCAATAGGCATCTTGAATATCATCATCATCATTCAACATAAGATCATGCAAATCAAAATAATCAAGAGTTTCCATGACAACAGAAGTCAATGGATCACACAGCAAAGATTAAAACATAATCAGAGTGTGCCTGCTCTGATACCACTTGATAGGCCACAAACGAATTGACCCCTTGTGATTAATTAATCAATTAATTTAACCAAGTTTATTAATTAAGTTAATTAACATGCAATTGCGTGGCAGCACAAACAAATCACCAATAAATTAAATATGCAGCAGAAAAATAAATAACGCGGTGATTTGTTTACGAATGGGGAAAACCCTAACGGCAAAAACCCCATCAAGTGATTTTTAGATCACCACTCCCGAAACTCCACTATTATCACAACAAGCGGTTACAAGTAAATGAATCCTAAGTACCTTACCAACCTACAGTTGAACCCTCACCCCAATACCCAATTAGACTTGTTCTGTAGTGACAGTTTCCCCTTTTGATGCATGGCTCCTAAGTACGTGACTAACCAATTTACGCGGATCCCAGTACGCGACTTCAATCACCAATTAGAAAAAAAGGTTGGCTGCAAATTTCTTCAGTTCATACACATGATGAAAATCAAGAAGATGCTTGGTCACAAAACCCTTGGTGCAAATACACAGCAACTTCTTTAGAAGAGATGAACTAGGTTAAGAACTTCATCTCCGATTACAATTTGCTTGGACAGATTTTGCTCAATGCTTGTGCAACTTGTGAACCTTTAGACGGCCCTTAAAACAATCATTTTATATGTCTAGGGTTAAGAGAAAAGAAGGCCCAAAGACACATTCACGGATCCCAAGAAATCAGATCAGAAATTCTGATTTTATAAACCTCGACAGATAGAAGCTATCGAGAAGCTGTCGAGCAAGTGTCGAGCTTACGGACTTGAACAGCTTACTGAAACTCAATAGATGCAACTGTCGAGCTTTAATGAATTTGCACTTTCAGCTTGTTTTCTTGAACAGACTTGAAGGCTTCAATACTTGATCTTGAAACATGGTTTCTTGAAGTATTTTAACACATCCTAAATCTACCCAAATACATGTAAAGTGCGTTTTGTCAAAGGATTAACCAATTACATAAAAGTATGAAATATGTTCTTAACATGTGAACCACATATGTCCTAACAAGTTTGTCAGTAGTTTCACAGAATCTAACTTTTTTGGAACTATGAAATTCCTTTTCCCCTGAATAACTATTTTTCTATTCTATTATTCTTCATTACTACTGCTGAGGGGAATAGTGGTGGACTTCATGAACATTTCGTAATTATAAATACAATTGTTTTGACAAGAGATTCCAAAAGTTCTTCCATTAAGTAATGCTCAAGAGTTTGTTAGCATTGAAATATTTATACAGTATGTCATCAACTCATCATATACATGTATATTGAAAGCCTTTCTTGGACACGCAATATCCTTACTTCTTGTTGCTCATGATGTTCTTTTATTTTGTTCTTGATGCTATCATTGAGTTTTGATGAAATTCTATTCTTTTATTAGTAAATAAAAACGCATCAGGTATTAAGATTCTTTATTGTTGAATAAAATCCCCAAAATTACAAATAACTTATAGATAGAACTTTTCAGTACTGCTCAGGAGTTTTTGGATTTTGCACCGGCTGAATATTGTCTGGTTCTAGGTGACCTTTTTGGAACAGGACTGAGATGGTATATAAATGAGAGGAAGATAAGGTTGCATAATTGTAATTCTATGGGATTTATCCTTCTTGAAATACATGAACAACTTGCAATTTACATTCTTGCATATATTCTTCAATCCAGGGAACCCGGTTAAGGGATTCTGTGACTTGGTGGAATCTTAATGCAAGCAAGAGGCACAAATACAAATTTTCCCCTTTTTTAAGAATATATAGATTTACAAAAATTTTGGACTTCCATTTATGTGAATATTCATTTGCCTCTCTTAGGCCTTACATTACTTTTTTACTTGCCCCAGGAATTTCGCTTAAGCCTCAAGAACTGTATGTCATAGTGTTTTTCACTCGGTACCTGGACTTGTTCACAAGGTATAACTCTCTCTATCAAATTGCGATGAAGCTGGTCCTTGTTGGAACTTCTATTGGTATTGTTTGGTATATGAGGTACCACAAAGTAGTGAAGCAAACATACAGCAAGGATGAAGATACCTTTAGACATTACTTTCTTATACTCCCATGCTTTGTGCTGGCTCTTTTCGTCCACCTTGATTTTCTGTAGTTGAGGTAAGGAAAATTTTGTCTTTATTTTTTTGGTTTGTTTTTTCTTAGATTATTATTATTATTATTATTATTATTATTATTTTTTTTTTTTTTTTTTTTTGATGAAGAAACTTACCTAAAGAGGATCATATATCAACTATTATTTGATAACATATTTTTTTTTTAAAAGGATGTACCCAGTGCACAAAGCTTCCACTTTTGCGTAGAGTCTGAGAGAGATCATGGTAGACAGCCTTACATCCAATTTCTTGGAGAGTCTGATTCTTGGGCTCGAACTTGAAACTTCTTGCTTTGATAGCATATGCTACAGATAATTGTCAAGACTTGTTGAACTTTGAACTAAGGTCAAACATGGTGCTTTAACCCACAACTTGGGTCTGACCTTTCTTTGTTATTTGAAATATGACTTTTTAGTGTTATAGTTCTTCTTTCAACAACTAGCAACTAAATATTTGCTTTTCAATTATAGAGGCCACATTTGAATATCAGAGGATTAGTATGTTTAAAATGTGTTGAAAAAACTGCCTTACCAGACCACATTCACAGAAATGATTTAAGACTGGGAAAGACATCGATCAGGAAAATAGTATTATATGGTTAGCCAAAGTGTTTCTCCAGATATAGGAATCATCAAATTAGTTTCGTTCTGGCACTCCTACATGGTTTAAAAGAAAAAGAAGACATATACATGGTTAAATTTTCTAGACAGAATGCAACAAATAACAATTGTGGTTTCAAGGCCCTGACATGAATATTTGATGAAAGCACAAGAGCAATTATGTAGATTGAGTAGTCAATATTTTTTAAAAGTTAGACTGACCCACAGATCTTATAATGTTTTTTCTTGAATATTCGGAAAATGAGATGACTGCAAATATTGTTTGGAATTTCCTTATGACATGTCATTTGGGTTCAGTCTCTTTTGTATTTGTTGGCTCATAGCCTGCTTACCTTTATGAGGATGAGTTATTAATTTCTGCTTTATAATAGAATACAGTGAACACACAAATTTTCTTTTTTGACAAACAATGGTGAAAAAGGATGTTGGTCTGTAAGTTTTTTATTGCTTTAATAAAATCTTATGGAAGATATATCAGGCAGGATTGAGAAAGTTCCTGTGGAATAACAGACTTTAGTCCTCTTAATGGGGGAAAAAGTTTTATCTGATTCTTCCTCTTTCTTTAGAAGTCCTACTTCGCATGATTGGAGCACCTTCAGTGTTAAATGTGCTAAGGATTCATGATATGATCTACTACTTAGAACTATGTACACGTATTGGCTGCAGGCAAAATTAAGGGTCCACCTACTTGAATCCAAAAGCTTTTTGATCTTATATAAATGACTGCTCAACTTTCATTACTATTAACTCTCTTGTTGGCCTTCTAATTCTTTTACAGAAGAACTTTTGAGATGTGGAACAATGGTCCTTGACTCAGTCATCTTGTCCAGATTCTTTTTGGTGGCTCATTTATACATTACAAAGATTAACAAATATATATATATATATATATATTCATATCTTGATTTGGACTGGGTCATGTTGCTTAATGGACTATCCTCTCTACGTTTAAGTTTTGGTAAATTGATCTTCATCTGGTTTCACAATGAACAGTCTTGATTTAAAAATTAAGGTGTTTGAATAAATCAATCTATCAAAAAACAATCAACTATCAGATACCAACTTTGGCTGTTCATTCCTGAACTCTGATCTTATCGTGCAAGTTGCAGTCTGTTATCTCTTTAGTGTAGCAACATTATGGAATGATTAGGTGTTCTACATTTCCTTTATCAGCCATTGAACAGTGTCATTCTCCTATTTGACATAGACTCTAACAAATTCATCTTTTAAGGCAGAGCTACCAGATTGTTCTTTGGAGTTTGAAGCTGTTCTGTCCTGTCCTTTAGAATTAAGGATTTCCTTTCCTTCATATCATTAAAGACCTCTTGTCTTCATTTGTCCTGCCAGTTGTTGGAAAATGAAATGCTAGACAATCTACTTCAACCTGAACGACCAGTACTTGTAACAAAACTATTTCAGGATATATGACTTAGAGCTGTTCATCTCATGGACTGCAAAGGAACATATGGAACTCAAAAAGAGGGACAAATCAAGGCTGATAGCATTTTAACCGAATAAAAAATTTCACACCACACTGTGAAGCACAAAATATTTTCTTTTTCTATACCCCAAAGAAATTTCTCTATTCCCCCTTTTTTTCTTCTTTAGGAGAAGTTGGTAACTTTTTACAAAAATATTGTAAAATAACTCCAATATGTCAATTATTGGGATAGAAAGATCTCTTATGTAACAGTATCCATTGGGATGAAAGACGGCTTCCTTTTTCCTTCAACAGTTTCTTACACAACTATGTGGTCAGAGTGGTAGAACATTAGAGTATAAACAGAATAAGGCATTAGGCAGAACAAATAGTGTACCTGAATAAGCACAAGGAAGGCATTAAAGTTCATCTGGTTTTAAAATATTGTCACCCCCGTACGGGCCGTACCATATGATTAAAGTATAAGTAGGCTCTAGTTCTAACCTTATCATCATAAAAATGATACCTAACCTGGTTGCATTGTTTGGATATAAATAAAGGGGAAATAATTATAAACTCCAACAGCAAAAAAAACGAATATAAATATTCAGTTTACAAAATATCATCAAATGAAGCAGGTTCCATGAATTACCATAAAGAATGTTACAATTTCAAGGTAAGGGCAGTGATGTTTGCCCTTGTAAGAGGCTTAAACCATCTCATGCAAAAACATCAAGGGAGGAAAGATACTTTACAATCATATGGGTTTGGTTTATTATTCTTATTATTATTGGTTTTTGTTTTTTTTTTTTTTGGTTGTTGAGAAACCATTCTTATTATTATTGGTAATTACACCCCGCACCTGGTGGGTCTTGAATCAGCAATCTTATCTTCTACCTTGCTCTTACAAGAGAAAGAAGTGATGTTTGAGCTAGAGCTCATTGGCTCATATGGGTTTTGTTTTAAGAATAAGTTTCTTCAATCTAAGTATTCCTAGTCAGGGGCTGCAGCCACAAGCAATTTTGTAGCTTATGAAATGTGTTCTGTCTTTTCTTTCTTGCTTCAGAAATATTTGAATGACCTAGATTTTTTTTTTTTTTTTTTTTGGGATAAGTAAATGATGTTAAAACTATATAACAATCACACATCTTTCATATTGTTACTAATCATTTATGGTATTTCTACTTTGTTTAATCTATTCTGGTTCAAATTAAATGAATCTATTGGATTTTATATTACCTTCTTTGTAAATTGAATATAATTTCTGATGGAAACTTGACTTAATTTGGAGGTTCTGTGGTCATTTTCGCTATACCTTGAAGCTGTAGCAATCTTACCGCAATTGGTATTGCTTCAAAGGTCAAGGAACATTGACGCCTTAACGGGGGACTACGTATTTCTTCTTGGGTATGCCACCTTTATTCTTTCTTAGAAGCTGGCTACATTCTTTCTGTCAAACTGGCTACGTATTTGTGCTTTGTTTGAATTTAGTTTAATCAAATATCATATTGTTCTGCTTTGGATTTAATTATTGTCATTCTACATACACCAACTTTTTCTTTTTTGTGGATTGTTTATGTTTTATATTGTTAGACAGTATCTCTCCAGCTTTACTGTGTGTCTACCCAAATGCTTGTGCATAAACACACAGATAACCTTATTATTTTCATGATGTAAGTAATAGTTAGTTTTGTTAGGTTTAATTTACCTGGTTAGTAGGCTATGAAGTTATGGAAAAAATATATTTTTGTGATATTATCTTTTTAGACTGCAATAGTAACCCTTGAAAATGCTATTATAATATATTTTAGTGTTTGCAATTTCAGCATTTACATCTCTCAATCAGGATTGTGAGATAATGATGTAAACAAATCAGCACGAGTTAAAAGAAATATGTTTGTGATGTTGTCGTATTGGAATAATGTTTCTCTTTGATATTTCTATTAGAATTATAATTTTAAAGGGACAAGTTGAAAGGCAGAGTTCCTGGCAGAAAATGGGATGAAGAGATTGTTGGGCATGGAGATCTTTCGAAAAAGGAAAATGATAGAAAAATGAGGATTTTGAGGTATGGTTTGTCACACAATGGAGAATAAAGTAAATTTTCTGGTGAGATTTAGTGTGCGTTTGGCATTGATTATTTTTGCCAGTTTATTTTACTATTCAGCTTATTTTTGCTACTATTCATAGGTTTCACTGCACTTTTTGGTACTATTCATGAGTTCCACTGTACTATTTCATCTAACTTTTACCTTTATCTATAGTACTTTCAGCAAAAAAATTTCAGTTTCAACTAAATAAGTTGTTCCCAATCAGACCCTTAATAGTCGACAGTAGTTTGGGATGTTTTCTATGGCACTTGGAGGGAGCTTTAGAAATTTGATAAGTTCAGTGCACTAGTAAAATTAAGAAAGTATATTTAATTTAAGATCTCTCTCTCTCTCTCTCTCTCTCTCTCTTGTTTGGTGCACTAGGCTGGGTTTTACCCAATATCTTTCACAGTCCTACTCTATGAAGTATGAGTGCGTTTTCGGATTCAGGTGCAGGTGCGGGATTCGGCAATTTTTGAAAAAGAAAGATGCGGGTGCGGCGGGGTGCGGCGATTAAAAAATTATTAAAAATATTTTTATTTATATTTTCTATATATTTTTATTATTAAAATATTATGAAAAAACACATTACTATGCCTTGATTTACAAAACAAAGAAAGAATGCAAGAAACACAAAACAAAAAAGAAAACACGAAAGAAGCAACAAATATTTAGAATAAAATTGAGGAATGACAGATTTAGGATGTTTGGGCCTCATTCAAAGCTGATTTCAACTATTCCGGCATGATTCAAGGCCGATTTCAGCCTGTTTCGGCCATTTCGGTCCATTTCAGCCGTTTCGGTCGCTAGCCGATACGACCTAATTTGGCCGATACAGCCCGATTCTAGTCGAATTAGCCTGGTTCGGCGTGAATCGAAGCCAAGTCGGCACAAATCTGTGAAAAAAAAAAAAAAAAAAAAGCTCAAACGCGGCATCGGACGCCGCACCCTGCATCGGGTTGCATCGAACTCTGATGTGGCACCCTCCCAACCGCGTCCGTGCTTCATAGGTCCTACACTTCTACCTGTGAAGCCAAGTCCTAATCGCCTAAAGAAAATGTTTTTAATGAATGACAAAATGGTTATCCCCTTTAGGACTCCAGGGATTTTAGGCAAAGTGCAAAAGATATTTTTAATTAGGCCACCTCAAAATTTTCATGGTGGTGACTACATGGACCCATGTTGATTTTGCACAAGTTTATGGAAATCAAATGAATGTTATGGCACAATCATTTTGGGGGAAGTTCCAGTACTCTTTTTGGTTATGTCAATATTTTAAGGCGTTGTAAGTGTTTGTTTTTAGATCCCTTAAAACACAACCAGATTAACCTAGTTAATTAGCCAAGTGATTACTTAGTCAAATTAAATAGATCTAAGTTAACACAGATAAATCATATCATTGTAAAGTGCGGAAAATAAAGAACACAACAATATGATAACCCAAGAAAACCAAACCAGTAAAAACCTAGGAAGGATTTAACCTAGCTATCCTCAAGGTAAAACAAAACCACTATAAAAGAATTGAAATTTACTCAATAGCGACTTAGACTACTAACATCCTATTGCTACCTCGAGTAGGAAACTTACTACTACGACCACGTGACAGTTCCAAGTTCACGGACTACTTATTTCTTGGATTCACAGCAAGCATAAGCACTCTTGCTTGTATATCTTTAAGCTATTGAATCTGCAACTAAAATGATCACCAAGTTCTTGACATAGTTTTAATCCTTTATAACCCTAAGTATGTGTAAAGGCAAACACCTCTAGATCTCACAAAAGATTCACACACACAGAGCATAAAAAGCAATCTCAAAACGTGGCTAGGGTTTTCCCTTTTATACTTAAGACAAAACATCAAACCCTACACGTCAAACGAGCTTGGGCTGAGTTGGAAAATTTTGTAGAAAAACAATCTACACGACTTTTGATCGATCGAGCCTAATTTTCGATCGATCGAGCCAGACAAATTTACACAGTAAATTTTGCAGAACACTCGATTCCAACTTTACACTTAAACATATTTTGAGTAAGTCTAAACAAGACTAAAACGTTTTGATCATGGTTTGCCAACATTACAAAATGAAGCTCTAATACATTAGTTCCTAATTCCTTAGAACCTAACAGTAAGATTATTCCTGGGAAGTTACTGTACTCTTTGTGGTTATGTCAATATTTCAGGATGTTGTAAGATTATTCCGCAAATCATTATTTTAATGATGTTTATAGTGTCTTCAATTTCATGAATAATTAGTGTAGTATATGTGTATTTCTGTTATTGAGGTGGCTGGAGAACTCAGTTGAGTCATTTGGGTTGACATAGTTATGTTATTTGTCAATAGTGGAGTCAGAGGGGCTGGTCACCATGCTGTTGAGGATGTGGATTATCACGGTTAGAATGACTGGGGAAGCAGCAGTGTTGGTGCTATTATATACAGAGATATATATGATGATTGTGTTGTTTCTATTGGGAAACTAGTGGTGGAGGTGATGGTGGTCAGTGTCTAGAAGTATTACTGGTCTTCATGTTAGTATAATCCCCATAGTGCTGCTCTTTTGGTTGTTTGATGATGGTGAAGAAGATTTCTGGCGGTATTATTTTGGGGGTTGAAACTGGTATCATGAATGATTAGAAAATGACACTTGAAATTTATATTGGGACAAATATGATTATGCTTTTAACTATAAGTCCCTGGCAATTATCTCAAGCATCTAAATAGCTGTTAGTATGTAGATTACCTTTATCTGCTAGAACCTAATAACATATACAAGAAACATCTTTAATTTTATTCTTCTTTGCTAACAGCTATGGAAAATAAGGACTTTCGCTACTAGTGCTGCTATTCCAATGCTTTTTAGCCTATGGAAGATTGATTCTCTAGTTTCTTACATGCACAACATGTTCTGATGGAGTCAAAGTTGCATGCATCCCCAAGCATGCTATATGTGGTCATAACCATAAGTCAACTTTTTTTATTCGGGTGAAAGAGCCTTATAGTACTCTAATTTGCTAACTTCCATGGCGTGGCAAAATAAAGTCATAGATGCTATATGACTTTTGAGTTTTGGCCGAACTTTTATGTCACATATTAACTGAATTATCTTGGATTTGAAAGTAGTAAATATGGCTTGCTTTATGTTTGATTGCCATGCATATGGTTTTGTTTGGTGATATTTCTGTCCCATAATCTTGCAGTGTTTACCGAGCTTATATCTCCTCAATTGGGTTTACGCTTCTTTATGGAGATTCACCAAATTCGCTGGATATGTAAGTTTGGCTTTGCTTGCATTTTTAATTATAGTCCAGCTCATTTGATAGTAATATTTTCTTAATGAGCTCTTGTCAAATGCTAAACACAGCTTGGGTTTCGGGCTTGATTCAGACTGCTCTTTATGCCGACATTTTCTACTACTATATATGTCAAGAGGTACTTTCCATTCCGCTGCTGTTAAATAATTTTGTAACACTTACTACCATGTCTTTTCTTCCCTGCTGGAAAATAAGTCAGTAACACTTACATAGAATCAAACTCGGAAAAACTGGCTTCTGTAGGTTGCTTTCTTACTAATTTATATGATTTGTGTTCAGCTGGAAGAACCGTGAGAAGCTTAAGCTTCCTGCTTGAAGTTGATCTTTCTTGGCCTATTAAGAGAATTTTCTTGACAGAAGAACAAAGTTACCTTAGGAAGTTAACTTACAGGCTTTCATTTCTTTCTGTTTTTTGCTTTTTGATGAATATTTTCTTGTTTCTAGACAGCCTTTATACTTGCTACAAAAATGTTCTTTGAAGTTTTAACTAGAGAAAAATGGCAAGAATCTCCAGCTTAGTTATAGTTGAATTCCTGTCCTGGTTAACACCAATGATAATAATAATAATAAAAACTGTCCTAGTTTATTGATGGTACTGTTAAGGACATATTTTATGTAGTTGGCTAATCCTTTGACAAAACGCACTTTATTTGTATTTTGGTAGATCTAGGATGTATTTAATACTTCAAGGAACATGTTGTTCAAATCTAGTATTAAAGCCATAAAGATTGGACCAAGAAACAAATGAAGAAAAGGTGTTCATTAAAGCTGGACAGATAGCTCGACACCTGCGGACAGATAGCTCGACAGCTGCTCGACACCCCTCGACAGCTAGCTATCTATCGAGCTCTTCAGTTGATTGTTATCGCAATCTCGACACCTTCTCGACAACTGGTGGATTGATTGAGAAAGCTTCTGTCTCCTTGACACTTTCTCGACACCTCCTCAACACCTAACTATCTATCGAAGTTTAATAAATCTCAACACCTCCCAATCGATCGAGGTATCTATTGAGGTTACGAGAATTCAGATTTCCAGATTTGATTTTTGGGCCAGGCTTATGTATTTGTATAGGATTTCTTTTCTCACAACCCTAGATCTATATAAGGCTTATTTTAGAGACCGTCACATAAGAGAATATAAGGAGAACATATGCAAAAGGTGACCGATGCCTTATTCTCTCTGAAAGAAGCTATTGCGTCTTTGCGCTTTAGGGTTTTGTAACTAAATGCTTCTTCATCTTCATTCTTGATGAAGTGAAGAACTTTGCAGCCAACAATCTTCTTCTAGTTGGTGATTGAAGTCGCGTACTGGGATACGCACAATTGTTAGTCACGTACTTGGGATTCGTGCATCATCAAAGGGTGGCGTTCATATATTGAAGAGTTCAGAGGTTCTGAAGCAGTAGAAGGTTTCTGCTGTGAGTTCATCTATGACGATTGTAGAGTCTAGGGATAAAGGTTTTGTATTAGATTTGAAACTTCTCTTTACTATAGTGGATTGCTTTTCGAGAATGTTTCCCATCAGGTTTTTTATTGTGAAACTGGTTGGTTTCATTGGTTTTCCTAGGTCATCATATCTTGTCTTATTTACTTTTCCGCTGCATTCATTATTGACATGATATTGATGTTTGTTTGTTTGTTTGTTTGTTTTAACAAGTTTTATTCATAATAAATCTAATTAACAACTTGGGTTTAAAACTTGTTAATTCTATCAACCGGGGTCTAAATTTCCCAACAAGTACAATTTGCAAACTGCTGCTAATACCACCGTTGGCTTGGTAGAATTCTGCTTGTGTAGCCTGTAAAGCATATCTTGTCCATGGTTTTAAAAACCGGACCAGACCGGCTGGTCCGACCGGTTCAACCGAGAACCGACCTTCAATCCAGTCTGGTTATGATAAAAAACCGAAAATGACTTAAAACTCGGTAAACAGTAAAAACCGTCCGGTTCAACCTGAGAACCGAAAAAACCGAAAATCAATACGGCTAAACCAGTTTTAAGCTGCTTTGTTCATTAACACTGTTTTTGACAAAAAATAAAAAGATAAGGGATTTTGTTTCAGATTTAAGAAGAAGAGAGATTTTGACTTTGAAAATGCTATTAAGTCAAAAGTTGTGAAGCCTAAAACGCCAACATTGACACCAAAAACATCAGATTTACTATTTATGAGTTGACACAGTTTAGGAAGAACCGAGGAATTGAGGAAGCCCAAACCAAAGAGATGCAGGTACAATCTATCCGCTTCAAATTAAGAGCTTTTCTTGCTGCTCTTGTAGACTTGCACATGCACTGATATGCATATATTGACGAGAGAGAGAGAGAGAGCATTGAGGGCAAAGAGATGAAAAATTAGAGAAAACTCAGAAAAGTAAAAGGAGAAACTAGTACAGAGCTTTTAATTAACCAAGGTGGATGTAAGATTTCAAAATATGTGATAGGTGGAGTATCAACGTGTAAAGGTAGGATATGTGGTGGAAAAGAAATATCAAGTGGGCATGATATTGTCACTCACGGGTGACTTTTTGTTATTTGAAAAATGAAAGAATAACTAGAATAATTTTTGTAATGGGCTTGAGTTTTCGTTGTCTAATATATAAATTAAGAGAGATAATATATTCACAATATTTTTATAATATTTTCACAATAAATTATAGATAGTTAGTTATTATTGGTTCAAATTAAAATTCAACACTAAGATTATTTTTTGCCCTAACAATAACAATCAGTAACACTAGGATTTGTTATAAAAATGTTGTGGACATATAATTTCTTATAAATTAAAGTTAAGGTTTAATGTTTAACTGTTATTTAATTTAATTTTTTAGTTAAAATATTAGTTATAAAATTATTTTTTTATTTATTTATATTTTATAATTATTAATTAATTATTTATGACATCATCGGTTTGACCATTAGTCTGACCCTGGTCCGACCATAAAACCAAAAATCACTCTCCATTCCGGTTCTTTAACCGTACCGGTTTTTAAAACCATGATCTTGTCCCATTATCTCTGCAAGGTGAAATTATTTAGTGCATTGGTATATTACGCCTTCCTCTCATCTAAAGTCTCACCTGTAGATTCCGCACATGAGCCTCACCTCTTATTTGTGAGCGAGGCAATGAGGCATATTACACTATTACACGAGTGTACAGAATAATTTTTCCTTAAAAGGTGCCTTCTTAATATGAGATTTTGAAAGGACAAATCATGTATGGACATTGACTAGATTCATCTTTTGAAAATCCCAATTGTGAAGGTACCAAAACGGTCAAATTATATGCTCAGTGCATTCTTGCACTGTACTATATTGCAGTTTGCAGGTCGCATAGATAATGGGCCTAGGTTTAAAATTTTAAAGGGCTGTGATTTTGTGGGCTATTTGGATCAATTCTGATACTTAGTGGCTATTTGGATGCCTAGTTTCCGTGACTCAATTCTCTGTTTCCATAACTCATAACTAAACAATGGTGGGACCCATAGGAAAAAGTCCGTTTGGATGCACCGTGACTTTGTTTCCATAACTCTGTTTTCATCACTCAATTCTCTGATTTTTGAGTCATGAGTTATGGAAACTGAAAACACATTTTGGCTATTTTCAGTTTTCATAACTCATAACTCAATGGCATTTCCGTAAATAACATTATATAGAGGAACCCACTGTCAGTCAAAACTGCAACTTTTGACTCTTTTTTTTTTTCTTCACTGGGTTCAGTGCGTGCATTCATGTTCTTTTCTTTTTCTTTTTCCTTTCACACTAGTGGCTTCTTCACGTTCTTCACTGGGTTCAGTTCTTTGTCTTCTTTTTTTTTTTTTCTTTCTTTCACTGGGTTCTTTTTTTGGCTGGGTTTTTCTGGGTTCAATTCTTTCTTTTCTTTTCTTTTTTCTTTTTTTTTCTTTCACTAGGTTCTTTTTTTGGCTAGGTTTTTCTAGGTTCAGTTCTCTCTTTTTTTTTTTTTTTTTTTTTTACTGGGTTTGATGAGTTTGGGTATTTAAAAAAAAAATTGCACCGAGTGACAGTTATGGGACCCACAAAGAGTGTGAAAAATATTGCGTGATGGTGCCAAACGGGTGTGAAAAATTAAGTGATGAGTGATGAGTGATGAAAATTGAGTGACGGAAATTGAGTGATGAAAAAAATTCATCAAAACAGCCTCTTAGTATTTTTTTTTTTTTTTTTTTTTTTTGATAATTTGATAGTTGGAAGGGGAAAATTTTGAACCTTAGATATCTCCGTTGGAAACACTCGGAAGTGTCAATTAGTTGAACTACAAGGCTCTTAGAATTCAAACCCTATTGGAATCATCTGATCAGTTTGGACTCTTTTCATGTAAGAATAGTCCACCCTTCACTATAATAAATTATTTTATAAGAATATAATATAAAATTTGTAAGTTAAATAGTGAACGTGCTATTTAAAAGGATTTTTTATTTTTATAAGTTTTATGTAACGGAATATATAATGTATTTTGCATTCAACAATAATACATAGTGATATATATATACTTGTTAAAAGCCTGTGCATTGCATGGTTTACTTAAAAAGATATATGTAAATAAATTAAAATATTCAAAACTATATTAATAATTAGTTAGTCACATTATAAAACACATTAATGTTACGACATATAATTAATACATACATTTGCGTCAATTTTTATCAGCACGGTGTGTAATATATAAATTTTACATACTTAAACATAAAATTATGATATACAATTAAAATAAATACTAAATTTGTTTTAAATTACTTGAAACTTTTGCTAATAGAATCTTAGATGAAGTAGAATTTTAAATTTCTTATGATTTAGAAAATAGATTGTTATTCATGGAAAATTATTGGTAAAAGAGTTTGATCTACATTAACTATCTATTGTCACTATATCAATAATTAATGGCAGTATGCACTTAGTAGTATAACCTATTACCAAAACACTTTAATTTTGAAAGGAAAAAATTGAAAAGGAATGGGCATTTTGAGGAGATAAAACATGGCATTTGAGGCTTATAAGCATTATTTTGACTTTCCTAATGCATAATGTAAACAAAGAAAGAATAAGTGTTAACCTCATATGTGGAGTAAAGTTGCTTGAGATGATTATAGATGAGATCTTCACATGTTTTGTAACCAAATTGACAAACAAACTCTTCATAAAAGTGTCATTAAAAAGTAAAATAAATATTAAACTAAAACTCTTAACTCACGGAAAAAAAACTGAAATTTGTAAAACTTAAACTTTTTCAAGTGTGTGGATTGAAAATTTTAAAAGTAGATAAATTAACACTTAAATTAAAATTGATGACAAAAAAAGTGTATTGACAAAATAAAAATTGTAGATAATTCATATAGTGATGAAGAGGGAAAAAAAAGTTGATATCAACAAATAAACTTTTGTATCTATCCAAAATTAATTTAGCAATACTTTAAAAGTTGTAAACTTACTCTAGATTTAGTTGAAATTAAATTTTAGTGGAAATATAATTTTATACTATTAAAATTTTAGCTAATAGAGTTTAATCTCAAGGAAACTATCTTCATAAGAGTGTCATTAAAAAGTAAAATCAATACTAAACTTAAACTCAAACTCTCTTAATTTGTGGAGGTGTGAAGCTAAAATTTAAATCTTTAAAAAATCATGCTTTTGCTCAATTATTCTCCTTTTTATTCATTAAAATTTTACTATTGAAGAAAATTAATTTAATCTAATAACGCACATATAAACATAGCACAAATATATATATATATATATATATATATGGAACCCTTGTTGTAGGAGAGAATACAAAATTTGATAATTCTTAAATAATAAATAGATAAAGTGTAAATATTTATAGAGGTTTTTTTGTTCCTTTCATACTATTCATATGACTTTTTTTTTATAATTCATTTATAGAGGTTTATATTATATAATAGATTTCATTGATTTAAAATTGCATTTATGACTCTTAAGCAAAACCTTAAAAAAAAAAAACACAAAAACAAAGAAGAGAAATACATACTGTAATAGTTTGGATGGTAGGTTTGATAAAGACTTCTCTATGGATTTCACAAACATCAAATTTCCTATGTAGTAAGGGAAAAAAAAAAAAAAAAAAAACCAAGGAGAGTTAGATTTCGAGACAACATAGAAATTGTAGGAGAATGAAAATTATTGATAATGGGAGAGAGAAAAGAAGAGGAAGAAGAATTTGTGCCTAAGAATATATAAGAATACAAAAAAAAAAATATATATATATATATATATATATAGAGAGAGAGAGAGAGAGAGAGGGGGGGGGGGGGAATTTTCTAATCATTCAAAAAATGTCATATAGATTGAATGAAAAAAAAAATGTTGATATCAATGACATGAACCGTAATGTAACAAAAAAGTAAGTAAAACACACAAAGAAGAATAAGTTGTTATCAACATAACTTTATCCAAATAAGTGATAAATCAATGGAAGAAAAGTTGATAAGAATTAATAAGATGTTACAATAATTATCTCAAAAACAAAGTCACGTGTTTGAAGAGGAAGATTTTGCTGTTGAATACGTTGCTTTTTTTTTTTTTAAAGGAATAGACGAAGATTGTTGCAGTTTTTTTGTTTTTAACGTGTACTATGGTTTTTTTTTTTTTTTTGTACACGTAGTAATATAATTTAAATAGAAAAAGATTAGACGAAGATTTTGAATTACAATAAAATTAAGATATTTTATGAACTTATAAATTATAATAATTAAAGGATTAGATGAAGAGTTTGGATTGTAATCAAATCAAGATTTTTATCAATTTAGAAGTTATAGGAGAAGAAGATAAGAACAAAAAAAATTATATTAATTTTTTTTAAATCTAAAAAAATTTCTACAATTTGGTGCAGCAACTTAGCGCAACCATGGCTTCTAAGCCAACTTTTATTATATAGTATATGATATTATGGGAGCAAATGAATCGAGGACATTCTAAGGCCCATGGGCCCCGACCAAGGATGATCAAAGGTCCACACATGTGTCAACCCAAGTCTGACACGTGGGCTAAGACCGAGGAGGGAAGACGTCAAGGTCACACAGAACTGGGCTAAAACTTAGAATAAGAGGTCTGAGGAACGGAGGCCCTACAAGAGAAATGCCCATTAGCGACCAAGAATTTTTGACAGACCTAAAAAGCCCTCTCAAAAAATCTTATTTATGATGGCAAAATAAAGACCTCGCAAATACTTGGTAAAATGTGAAATATTTGTGACCAACAAAAAAAGCTGTCGCAATTATGTGTTATAGCTGTCACAAATACTAATATTTTGGAGGGAAATTTTCCCTCCATATTATTTGCAAGAGACAATTAAAAATCTCTCGCAAAAAGTGTATTATTTGTGATAGTTAAAAAAAACTGTCACTAATACTAAATTATTTGCGAGGGCTAGGATTGACCTTCACAAATAATCATTAAAATGTCAAAATTTTTGAAGGAAAATGTTCCCACCAAATTATTTCTGAGGGACAATAAAAATCCCTTGCAAAAAGTTTATTTTTTGTGTGAGTTAAAAATATGCCCTTACTAATACTAAATTATTTGCGAGGGCCACAATTGACCTTCACAAAAAATCATTAAAATGTTAATTTTTTTTTGGAGATAAAAGTTGTAGGGACAAGGGCTCAAAATTTTATATTGGGCCTTGGGCTTTGTCCGAAGGGGTTGATAGGTCCGAGGACCGATAAACAATTGTGAGAATATCAAGTTCAAAGTTACAAGAGTGAGATGCAAACGGAAAGAATGAGAAAAGTAGTCCGAGGAGGCTCACCTCCTTGGATAAGCAAAGCACGGATCATATATATGTCTTATCGCTCAAGGTGACCTTTTCAGACATTCTATTGACGGGGACGTGTATTATGAATGCACAAGAGAGATGGAAGCTCAGAAAATATCTGAGGAAAAGCTACTGTCATCGCATTAAATGTTCTGCAGCTAACTTTCTGGCCGTATTTATGTGGAGAAGACCCTTGAACAGTACTGTCTTGGCTACCCCAACACACAGAAAGTTAAAGAGGATGTCCGATGGGACAAGCACTCAAGTAGTGACTTGGATGATCAAAACATGAAGGGCCAAGATCATTAAGGAGGGGATATAGCGTAAGAGACCCCTGGGGGGAGGGAGATTGAAAAAAGAAAGAAAGAAACACTGTAATAATCTAGAACCAAACTTGTAACGATATCTAAGAGCATTATATAAGAACTAGCCTCCTCGGACTTCGCCAAGGACGTCTTTTTTAAGCTTAAACTTGTTTATTTTCGTTCTATTGTCATCAAACCTATCTAAGTTGTTGTTTGATTAACTAAAACCCAGTTTTCTAACCCATTTCTCTATAAATTTATTGTTTCGGGTTTTTTGGGCCTATGTCCATTCATACATTAGGCTAGGAATTCAAATCTGGTCCTTACAATTGGCGCCGTTTGTGGGAAATTCTGGTGTTATAGTAAATCCAACTTTAAACGATGGTAGGTTCAGGTCCACACATGGCAGAGTCTATGGGGTCTCAGCATCACGAAAAAGGGACCGGGAAGGAAGTGTACATACTGCCTATACCAGTAAGAGCCAATCTCGGGGTATAAGCCACGTCTTTCATGAGGAGAATGCCAGAAACATGCATTTAGAGATTGATCACCTGAAGAGAAGCTTATGCCACGAACACAAAAGGCGAGCTCCTTCCAACTTCGATTACTCTTCCGATGATGAGAAGGACGTTGACTATAGACAGAGGTTAAGGACTCCCCCCAGCGAGTCTTTCTCATATGATGAAGATTACCACTATGAACGCAGAAATAGAAATTCATCTTTGGGAGGCATAGGAAATGACACTATGAGTAAAGCACTTAACCAAATTTCCAAGTCACATTTCACTCCTGGATCAAGGGAGGGAGACTTCCTCGACGGTTTACTTAGCCTACATTCACCATGTACAACAGTAGAACAGACCCAGTGGAGCACGTTAGCCACTTCAATCAAAGGATGGTTGTACACTCCAGGAACGAGGCTTTGATATGCAAGGTCTTCCCATCCAACTTAGGCCCTGTGGCAATGAGGTGGTTTAATGGTCTAAGGGCAGGTTCCATTGATTCCTTCAAGAAACTCACTCGGGCATTTGGATCCCGCTTCATTACGTGTAGTAAGGTCCCTTGGCCTTTAGCCTCCTTGTTGTCTCTGTTCATAAGGGAAGGAGAAACCCTGAAAACATACTCGGACAGATATTGGAAGATGGTCAATGAGATAGATGGTGAATTTAACGATGTGGCCATCAGCACTTTCAAACTCGGCCTACCTACCAAGCATGGATTGAGAAAGTCCCTAACTGGGAAACCGGTTACCAGTATACGCTAGCTCATAAATCAGATTAATAAGTATAAGAGAGTTGAGGAGGACCAGCAGCAAGGAAAGGGAAAGTGCAAGGTTATCTCTCAGGAGAGAAGGGATTTCAAGTCGGACTGCTACAACAATAACAGACCCCGAAGGGATTACGCAGGGCAGTCTGGGCCTGCAGCTTCTCAAGTGGTTAACACCGTGGTCCGAGAATCGATGCATCAAGTTTTGGAAAAGATCAAGAATGAGCCATACTTTAAATGGCCGAACAAAATGAGTGGAGACCCTTTGAGGCGCAACCCGAGCCTTCATTGCTAGTACCACCAAAAGCAGGGACATACCACTGAGGACTGCAGGACACTGTGGAACCAACTGGAACAACTAGTCAGAGAGGGAAGGTTGCAACAATTTCTATACCAGCCCAACGGACAAGGGGACCAGTCAAGATCAGGGGCTTAGTGGAGTGCCCCTTCAAGGCCTCCATTAGGCACAATCAACGTCATCTTTTCTGCGTCCAGGAGAATCGGTTTTCACCCTTTCAGGGTGATGCCTGTAGCTAGGCAATCAGTCGAGGATTCTAACTCTGAGCCGAAGAAAGCTAGAGTGGAGGTCCGACCATCACTAAGTTTCTTGGACGGAGACATGATTGGAACCATCCAACCACATGATGACGCTTTGGTGGTCACCCTCAGAATAAAGGAATATGATGTGAAGAGAGTGATGGTAGACCAAGGCAGTTATGCAGAGATCATGTACCCTAACTTATACTAAGGGCTGAACTTAAAGTTTAAAAATTTGACAGCCTATGATTCACCTTTAGTAAGTTTTGATAGGAAGGTTGTCATCCTAAAGGGTCAGATTAGGTTACCCGTACAGGCAGGATCAGAGGTAGTTAAAGTGGACTCCATTGTGGTGGACGCATACTCCCCCTACACGGCCATTGTGACCAGACCCTGGCTTCATACCCTAGGGGCTATTTCTTCAACTCTGCATAAAAAGGTGAAGTACCCATCAGGGAACAGGATTGAAGAGCTGATTGGGAGCCAATTTGTAGCTAGGCAATGCCTCTTGTCAGTGCCTCGTGTCAGCGAATTTGCATTAGCTTGTGGCTGAATCCTCAGCTTCTGCTGACAGAGGATTATAGCAATTAAAACCCCCAGTTTCACCTGTGAATGGGCCAGTTGAGGAGGCTAAATGTGAAAAATTATAGAGATTTCTAAAAGTGATGATCTGGAGAAGTTTTTTCAAGTTAGAGCCCAGCTACCACCTCAGGAGAAGAAGGAGTTGGTGGGATTTCTTAAGAAGAACGTTGACGTATTCACCTGGAATGCTTACGAAGCCCTAGGGGTGGATCCGAGTTTCATCTGTCATCATTTGTGTTAGGTTCTAAGGTCTTAGGATTTTATGTATTTAGAACTCTAATATGTAATGTTGGCAAACCATGATCAAAACAATGTATTTAGTCTTGTTTAAGTTTGCTCAAAGTTGATTGAATATTGTAAAGTTGGAATCGAGTGACTGCAGAAGCATTGGGGCTTTTCGGCCTGGCTCGATCGATCGAAGGTTAGACTCGATCGATCGAAAATCGGCCCAGATGCGTTTTTCTGTAGAATTCCAACTCAGCCCTAACTCTTTAAACGTCTAGGTTTTTATGTTTTTGTCCTAGGTATATAAGGCAAACCCTAGCTACGTTTTTCAGAGTTGCACAAGTTGTATTGTTGCTCATACATTGCGGTTTTGTGTAAATCTCTTGTGAGATCTAGAGGAGCTTTCCTTTACACAAAGCTTAGGGTTTTCAAGATTGAGATCACATCAACATCTTGATGATCAACTAGGTTGTAGCCATTAAAGCTTAAAGAGAAAAACAAGTGAGGAGCTTGTACCTGATCAAGGAATACAAAGAAAGAAGTAGTCCGTGGATTCGGAGCCTGCGCGTGGTCGTGTCAGGAAGTTACTACTGGTGTGTAGCATTAGGAAGTCAAGCGGGGAGCTTGTAAGTCCTTTTGTAAGAACTTCAATTCTTTCTTAGTGGATTCCGTTTTGCCTTGAGGATCGGTGGGTAAAATCCTCCCCAGGTTTTTCCGGTGTGGTTTCCTGAGTGATCATATCATGTGTTATTTATTTTCCTCTGCTTTATATGTTTTATATGCTTGATATGATCTTGTGATTGTTTTAACCTAGAATTACATAATTTGACTAAGTAACAACTTGGCTAATTAATCTAGGCTACGCAATCTGGTTATAGTTTTAGGGGTCTAAACCGTTCAAGTGGTATCAGAGCGGGTAGCCCTTCTTGTTTGAGATCTTTATCTCAGAGCTGATCCTTGACCCCAGTTGTCATGGAGCATGGACACTCTCTGTATGTTCCTCCTCACTTTGATGGGAACAATTATGCTTACTGGAAAGTAAGGATGAAAGCTTTCCTGAAATCCATAGATGAGAGGGTGTGGAATTCCGTCGAATACGGATGGGAGAAGCCCACTACTCCTGTGAGTGAGTGGCAAACTTCTCAGAAAGAAGCAGCAGGCTTCAACAGCAAAGCTATGAATGCCATCTTCAATGCTGTTTCAATGGAGGAATTTAAGAGGATCTCTAATGTTGAGGTTGCTCATACTGCTTGGAAAATCCTCCAAACTGTGCATGAAGGCACTAAGGCTGTTAAAATTAATAAACTGCAGCAATTAACTTCTAGGTTTGAAAACATTAGAATGTCTGATGATGAAACCTTTGATGAGTTTTATGCAAAACTAAATGATATTGTTAATTCTGCTTATAATTTGGGTGAAGTCTATGATCAACCTAAGGTTGTTAGGAAGATTCTTAGATCTTTGACTGAAGACTTTAGACCCAAAGTAACAGCCATTACTGAAAGTAAGGATGTTGACTCCATCCCTGTGGATGAGCTTGTAGGATCTCTTCAGTCCTATGAGTCTGACTTACCTAAGACTGTCAAATCCAAATCAATGGCACTGAAGTCTGTTGATGATGTTGAAGGTGGTGGATTTGATGATGAGCTCTCTCCCACGGAGATAGCTTACCTTGCCAAGAACTTTAGAAATTTTCTCAGAAACACTAATAGAAAGGCAAGGAACACCAACACTGCTGAACCTAGAAACTTTAGGAAGAATGATCCCACTAAGGTTAACAACTTTGAAAAACCTAGAGAACAAGTAGGTCAATCTTCTAATAACTCTTTGGGTCCTCAGTGTTATGGTTGTCAAGGGTATGGTCATGTCAAATCTGAATGTCCTACTTTCTTGAGAAATAAGGGTAAAGCTATGGCTGTAACCCTTAGTGATAATGAGGTTTCTGATGATGAGTCCGGTTGTGACGAGGATGGAAACTTCATTGCTTTCACTGCTACTGGTAAAGTAGATGAAAGCATATCTGCTGAGGAGAACCCTGCTGATGGGGAACTCTCTGAAGACGCAGATCTTCAAGAGGCCTATAACAAACTTTGCAAAATTGCTGCAAAGGATGCTATGAAAGTTGATTTAGGCCTAAAGAAAATTGATGCTCTTGAGCTTGAGAAGAAAAATTTGCTTGTGAAGTTATTTGATGCTAATGATCTTTTGAATAATGTTAAATCTGAAAACATGCTGTTGCTTGATAAAGTTAGAACTTTGGAACATGATTTATCTGTTGCTAGATCTGCTAGTTCTAAACTTGATCACATGTTAAATGTTCAAAAGTATCCTTCTGATAAAGCTGGGTTAGGATATGTAGAAAGCATCTTTGATTCTGGACCCCATTCCACTGTCTTCGTTCCTTCTTCTTCTTCTTCTGAACCTCTTGTGAGTATGGTCGTGAGTGAAACTGTAAAATCCCCTGTGAGTGAGGTTGTTAAACCCGTAGAAGTTTCACCACCCAAGAAGATTAGGGTAGACTTAAGAGAATCCAAACCTAAGGAGCCTACCAAACCGAAGGACAAGATGCATGGTAAACCTGCTTGGGTTTGTCATTATTGTGGTAAGTCTGGACATATTCGTCCTAACTGTTACAAGCTTCAAGCTGATAAGAGAGCTAAAAGACCAAAAGTGCCTGTGCCTCAAGCACAAGATCCTATGGCACTAATTGGTGAATTGGTAAAGGCGTTAAACCTTTATTCCAATTCTGGAGTTGAGAATCACTCTAAAGTGAATAAGAACTCCAATGCTCGGGGTGCATCTAAAAAGTTTTGGATGCAAAAGACTCGAACTAACTGAGTCTTTCTGACATGGTCCTTGTGCTTCATTGCTCTATTCTGTTGTGACCATTTTTTTGTTGTTGTGTTTTTCTATTGTTCTAGGACTTGCATTGCATTACATACATGCATTTCATTCTAGGATTTATTTGTTTTCTCTTTTAATAAAAAAAATAATTAAAAAAAAAAGGGAGAAAGCAAAGTCTATGTTGAACACTATTTTTCTTGATTTTTTAAAACAAGGTTGGTCATTCTTTTTACACATGTCATGTCTTGTATACCTTGTTTAACTTTGATGAGCTTACTTTATTGCACTTAACTGGTCGAAATTTTGTAGTGCATGTTGTGTGGGAAAGATGTGTGTGGTTCTTAATCACTTTGCCTTAATCATGAAGTCACATGTTGTTGACTGTCGGACTTGATCCTTTTGAGAAAGGCATAAATAACCATCTCACCACTGTTCACTAGCCAATCATGAACACCTTAGTGCATATCATAAGATTTAGTGCTCAAGAAAGTGTAGCACATGCACAAAAAGAACATAAGGTGTAGCCTCAAAATAAATTAAAACTAGTGTGTATTATTAGGCTTGATGCCAATTCACTTAATTCAAACCGGTGTGTACTATTAGGCTGAATGCCATTTCACATAAATAAGAGGCAAAAATAAAAGAAACTTACATGATTGCAAGCTTTTGATCTAGGAGATGTGGGAGTTATAGGATGTAACTCTTTAGGTGATAGTCTCTTTTAATTCTATGTGATGAATTGTGTAGACTTTGTGTTTGATTGCCATTCACATATCACTTCACATGTATCTCAAGTCTTTGCTAGTTTCACACACTACACAAGTTACTCTTTGTTAAACACTGTACATGCTAGTGTGTGTGTTCTTGGTCTGACCAACCAAGTTTGAAAATATCTTGAGATTTATGCACAACATAGTTGATGCTTGAGAAAATTAATTTGGAAGATGATGAAACTTGTGTTTGAGAAAATTGGGTTTACAATTTTGGGTTTTTGAAAAAGCATTCCATCTCATACTCATGCATGTTGTATTCATTGTTCAAATGCTTTGAGGAGTTGTTTCAAAATTGGGTTTGCAAATTTTCAAAACTGTGTTTTTCCCCAAAATTCAGTGTGTTTTTACCCATTTCGATCGATCCAGAGTGTTTTTCGATCGATCGAAAAAGTGCCTCAGGAAGTGCTAAAATGTCTGTCACTTTCGATCGATCGAATGTAATTTTCGATCGATCGAACATCGTGAATATGCTTTTTAAAAAAGGGAAAATCTGACTTTTTCAAGGTTCATAACTTTTTCAAAACTTTTCCTTTTTCTCTCTCCGACGAGGCAAGTCAATTTCTTAAAGTTTTTGTCGTTTTCTTCCGATCTTTTTGCAAAATCTCTCTCTCCTCAAGCCGGTATGTCCTTAATACCCTTGCTTTTCAATTTATTTACTTGTTTTCATGCATTTTTCATGCATTTAAGAGGGGATTTTCGGAACTTTTCAATTTGGGTTTTTTGTTGATTCGGACAAAATTATGTGCAATTGATCAATGGGTTTTGTTGGGGACACTCTATACACTTGTTCTTGAGTGTTTAATTTGATCAATTTTGAGTTTTGTGGAAAATTTGAATTTCTAGGGTTTATACTAGGTCCGAATTGGGGCTTTTTGTAAAATTGGGTTTAATTGTTGAAATTGGCTTGTGTAATTGATGCAATTGGTTATTACGAACTATTTCCAATGGTCTGTAATGATTAATTCATCAATTTGTTACAAAAATTTTCAAGTTGTTCTAAAATTTTTAGGGTTTTTGTTAAGAAACTCTATGTTCAAGCCAATGTTGTGCAAATTGAACTTAATTTGATCCTAATCACTGCATTAGTTCATGCATCATATCATCATTAATGATTCATGCATCATATAGATTTTCATTCTATATTTTTTTTGTGCTGACTTGCAGTCTGCCCTTGGTTTTATTTTCTGTTCTTTTTGGTTTTCTCTTTGTGTCTCTGTCCTGTTCCTTAGCACCATGCCTAGGAAGACTAGAGCTCGTAGGACCATCCCCATTCCTACTCCTTCCCCTCCATCTTTTGATAGTGAGCGGTTTCCCACTGAGAAAAACCAAGAGATTTTTGAGACTTTAAACCTACATAGGAAGATTTGGGCTGAGCGTTCTGTTCGTTTAGATGAGGTAGATCCTGCCATTAGGGCAAATTTTGAGCGTAGGGGTTGGTTACCTTTGTTGATCGTGTCTGACCCTCCACCTCCGGCTACCTTGATTAGAGAGTTCTTCTCGAACCTCTCTGTCCGCATCTATGATTCCAACACTCTAGTTAGGAGTTGGATACGAGGTGTCGAGTACTCCATTACTCCTCAGGTAGTGGCTAATGCTCTAGAGGTACCGTTGGTTAGGGATCCTGTTTACCCCTATGATGAGTCACCTGAGCTGAGTGATGTCATGTCCTACATCACTGGATCTTCTATCCAGTGGGGTTCTGATCCTCGGATCACCACCGCTGAGCTTCCTGAGACTACCTATCTATTCTTTAGGATAGCCTGTCATTCACTCTGGCCCATTTCTCATCTGCACACCATTCCTCTTGAGAGGTGTGTATTTTTGTACGCTCTTGTTACAGATGCTCCTATTAGTTTCCCCCATCTTTTTCTTCGTTCTTTGAACGATGTTTATAGGAGTTCATCTACTGCCCATGCCCTTGTCCATCCTATTTTCATTCATAGGATTTTACTTTATCTAGGTTTAGAGGACTTCCCTGCTTCTGAGCCTGTTCATGTTATTGGTCCTATAGGTGCGTCTTTTCTTAGACAGAGGGCCGCTCATCTTCGAGCTGGTTCTAAACACCCTAGGTCTGATCCCTCTAGTAGCGCTCCACCACCTCCTCCTTCTTCTTCTACAGGTCCTGCTGGTGAGGCTGTTCCAGATTCTGTAGGTGCTGCTGCTGATCCTCCACCTTCTGCGGCTAACTTCGATGTTCGTCGTACTCTGGAGACTGTCATGACCGTTCAGGCGGCTCATGGTCAGCTTTTGGTGGATCTTTTCGACGAGATTCGTGCTCTGCGAGCGGATTTGGCGCATCTTCGTTCTTCCTCACCACCTCCTTTTGATGATGGTCTATGATGCCCTTTGGCATTCCGTCACAAAAAGGGGGAGTAGTGTTTTGACTTGTAGAGGTGTTTTTGTTGATAGGGGGAGATTTTTGTGTTAGGGGGAGTTTATTTTTTTGTAGCATGGGATATTTTTTGTGGAGTTTATTTAGATTGTATCTAGGTGCTTCACTTTGTATATCATTTTTGGGATGTTCATGTTAGGGGGAGTAACATTGATTGATATATTGATATACATGTTTCTTTTGATTCTTGTTGTCTTTGTGATTCACTGCTTATTGATTTATATTTATGAGTTGCTTCATTGATATATTTCTTTATTTTGTGTTGTGTGAATCTTACAAGAATATTATACCTGTTTATATACTATTTGCTGCCACACATGCGTTTATGTGTTTGTTGAGTATTTCAGGAATATACAGGTTGATTCGACAAAGCTGCTGTCTATACTTGCAACGGATAGATAGTAGTTAGGTTGAACTTTTCTTTATGAGCATTATTATGTAAAGGGCTATTACTTGTAAACTTTGAGCTTTTATTGTGTGTTTTGTCACGGATTGCCAAAGGGGGAGTTTGTTAGGTTCTAAGGTCTTAGGATTTTATGTATTTAGAACTCTAATATGTAATGTTGGCAAACCATGATCAAAACAATGTATTTAGTCTTGTTTAAGTTTGCTCAAAGTTGATTGAATATTGTAAAGTTGGAATTGAGTGACTGCAGAAGCATTGGGGCTTCTCGGCCTGGCTCGATCGATCGAAGGTTAGACTCGATCGATCGAAAATCGGCCCAAATGCGTTTTTCTGCAGAATTCCAACTCAGCCCTAACTCTTTAAACGTCTAGGTTTTTATGTTTTTGCCCTAGGTATATAAGGCAAACCCTAGCTACGTTTTTCAGAGTTGCACAAGTTGTATTGTTGCTCATACATTGCGGTTTTGTGTAAATCTCTTGTGAGATCTAGAGGAGCTTTCCTTTACACAAAGCTTAGGGTTTTCAAGATTGAGATCACATCAACATCTTGATGATCAACTAGGTTGCAGCCATTAAAGCTTAAAGAGAAAAACAAGTGAGGAGCTTGTACCTAATCAAGGAATACAAAGAAAGAAGTAGTCCGTGGATTCGGAGCCTGCGCGTGGTCGTGTCAGGAAGTTACTACTGGTGTGTAGCATTAGGAAGTCAAGCGGGGAGCTTGTAAGTCCTTTTGTAAGAACTTCAATTCTTTCTTAGTGGATTCCGTTTTGCCTTGAGGATCGGTGGGTAAAATCCTCCCCAGGTTTTTCCGGTGTGGTTTCCTGGGTGATCATATCATGTGTTATTTATTTTCCGCTGCTTTATATGTTTTATATGCTTGATATGATCTTGTGATTGTTTTAACCTAGAATTACATAATTTGACTAAGTAACAACTTGGCTAATTAATCTAGGCTACACAATCTGGTTATAGTTTTAGGGGTCTAAACCGTTCAATTTGAATGCCAATCCATCTTTCATCCCCAAAAAGCAACCACCTCGGCGCTCATACAAGGATCATTCTAACGCTGTCAAGGATGAAGTGGCGAAGCTTAAGCAAGCTAGGGCTATCAAAGAAGTGTTCTACCTGAATGGCTGGCCAACACTGTGGTTGTGAAGAAGAAAAATGCAAAGTGACGGGTATGTGTAGACTTCACGGATTTGAACAAAGCATGCCCAAAGACCCTTTTCCCATGCCTCGGATCAACCAGCTAGTAAATGCCACTGTCAGTCACCCTCAGATGAACTTTTTGGATGCTTTTCAATGCTACCACCAGATACTTTTAGCTCTAGAGGATCAAGAGAGAACGGCTTTTGTCACCCCTATTGGGAACTACCATTACAAAATGATGCCCTTTGTTCTGAAGAATGCAGGTGCTACCTACCAGAGAATGATGAGCAGGATGTTTGAACCACAGTTAGGGAAAAACATTGAGATTTATATTAACAATATGGTGGTAAAAAGCAAGGCAGAGTCTAAGCATGTTAATGACCTCGTAAATATTTTTGATATCTTGAGGAAACACAAGCTACGACTTAATGCTTCCAAGTGTTCTTTTGGTGTCGGCTCAGGGAAGTTCTTAGGCTACATGGTCACGCACCATGGAATTAAAGTCAACCCTGATGAAATCAAAGCAATTAACAATTTGCAACCACCTCAGAATCCTAAAGAGGTCCAGAAGCTAACAGGGATGACCACTACTCTAAACCGTTCATTTCTCGGTCAGCAAATAGGTGTAGGCCTTTCTTTCAATTATTAAACAAGTGGAAGGGATTTGAGTGAACAGAGGAATGTGCATTAGCCTTCCAGTAGCTTAAAGACTATCTCTCTTGGCCACTTATCATGTTCAGTCCTGAGATGGATGAGGTCCTGTTTGCTTATATTGTTATGGCCACTCATGCGGTAAGCTTGGTCTTGGTACGAGTTGAAAGCGACGTACAAAGGCCAGTTTACTACATGAGCAAGTCATTACATGAAGCCGAGGTCCGTTATCTACCTTTAGAGAGAGCCATTTTGGTAGTGGTGCATGCTACACGTAAACTCCCACACTATTTCCAATCACACACGGTTATTGTCTAGACCCAACTTCTGTTGAAGTCTCTGCTGCGGAGTGCTAATTACACAGGGAGGATCGCCAAATAGGGTACAATCCTAGGGGCTTTTGACATCAAATACATGCCCTGTACCTCTATCAAGGGCCAGGTCCTCGTAAACTTGGTAGCCAAGTTCGCTAAATCCCCATTGGAGAAAGTGGTAGAAACACAAGTCATTGATGGAAAATCAATTGACACAATCTCTCTGCAAGAACCTTTACTCTAGAAGGTATACGTTGATGGTGCAGTAAATCAAAGGGGCTCTGGAGTGGGCTTAGTTTTGGTTTCTCCTGAAAGGATCACCATTGAAAAGTCATTAAGACTGGGCTTCTCGGCCATGAATAATGAGGCTGAATATAAGGCTCTGCTGAAAGGAATGTCTATGATTCAAAAAATGGGCGGAAAGGCAGTGGAGATGTTCTTGGACTCGAAATTAGTCGTAAGCCAAGTGAAAGGAGAGTTTGAAGCAAAAGATGACAGAATGCAAGGGTACCTGAGTCAAGTTAGTCATTTACAATCTGGGTTTGAATCTTTCAGCCTATTGCATATCCCTAGAAGTGGGAATACTGATTCCCTAACCACACTTGCAACCTCTTCGGCGCAAAACTTGCCTCGGGTCATCCTTGTAAAAGACTTGTGTAAGCCCACAGAGCTAAAGAGAGATATGGTTCATGTTCATCAAATAAAGGTCGGTCCCAACTGGATGGACTCTATTGTACTAATCCTTAAGGAAGATGTATTGCCCGAGGACAAGTTTGCAGCTAACAAGGTGCGGAGGAAAGCTCCTCAGTTTTGGCTGTCCTAGGACCAAAAGTTGTACAAGAGGTCCTTTTCCGGCCACTATCTGCTATGCGAACACCCCGAAGCAGTTGAGCTACTCTTGGAAGAGTTACATGAAGAAATTTGTGGAAGCCACACTGGGAGCAGGTTTCTACCTCACAGGACCCTCACACAAGATTATTGGTGGCCAAATATGCAGAAAGAAGCACAAGACTATGTGAAGAAGTGTGACCAATGTTAAAGATTTGCACCAAACATTCATTAACCAGAAGGAGTCCTCAATCCTCTATCCAGCCCTTGGCCTTTTGCTTAATAGGGGTTGGATATTGTAGGCCTTTTCCCTAAGGCGGCAGGGAATAAGAGGTATTCGTTCGTCGACACAGACTACTTCACCAAGTGGTTTAAAGTTGAACCACTGGCAAATATCAGAGACGTGAATGCCAAAAGATTTTTCTAGAAAAACATTGTCACATGATTTGGAATCCCTTATACCCTCATCTTAGACAATGGACTTCAGTTTGACTGCAAAGTCTTTAGGAGGTACTGCTGTGATCCAAGAATAACAAATAAGTATTCCATTACGGCCTATCCACAAGGAAATAGTCAGGTCGAGGCCGTCAATAAGGTCATAGTAGGTGGACTCAAAAAAAAGTTGGATGACGCGAAGGGGAAATAGGTCGAAGAGCTGCCACATGTCCTTTGGACTTACCGGACCACACCTCATAAGTCTACTCCTTTCTCAATGACTTATGGGGCCGAGGCTATCATTCCTTTGGAAACTCGATTCCCCACGCTGAGAACAAGTTCTTTCACTCCGAGTGGCAACGATGCGCTATTAGAGAAGAGCTTAGACTTAATTGAAGAACGAAGAGAAAATGCAATGGTCCAATTGGCATATTACCAACATAAAGTCAAGCAAGGCTATGATGCCAATGTGAAGCTAAAACCGTTAGCGCCTGGTGACTTAATATTGAGAAAGGTTCTAAGTACTGCAAAGAATCCAGCATGGTGAAAGCTGGGGCCTAATTGGGAGGGGTCATACCGCATCACTTCAGCGACTGGTATAGAAGCATATTTCCTTGAAGACCTAGATGAACATGTAATACTAAGCCCTTGGAATGTAAACAACCTAAAAAGGTTTTATTATTAATGAAAGTTTCCTTTGTCATATGCTCATTTATTGTGTAAATACATCGTACTTCCCATTATCATCTTTCTAAATATTAAACTGAACCTCAGTCATGCCTGCCTCCCTAGACCACATGCTTTAGGAAAATTAACACTCCATAACATCTTTCTAAGTGTTAAACTGAACCTTAGTTATGCCTGGCTCCCTGAACCGCATGCTTTGGGGAAATTAACACTCCATGACATCTTTCTAAGTGCTAAACTGAACCTTAGTCATGCCTGACTCCTTGGACCACATGCTTTGGGGAAATTAACACTCTACGACATCTTTCTAAGTGTTAAATTGAACCTTAGTCATGCCTGGCTCCTCGGACCACATGCTTTAGGAAAATTAACACTCTAGGATATATTTTTAGATGTTTAAACTGAACCTTAGTCCTACTTGGCTCCTCTAACCACATGTTTTGAGGAAATTAACACTCCATGACATCTTTCTAAGTGCTAAACTGAATCTTAGTCATGCCTGGCTTCTCGAACCACATGCTTTAGGGGAAATTAACACTCTACGACATCTTTCTAAGTGTTAAACTGAACCTTAGTCATGTCTGGCTCCTCGGATTACATGCTTCGAGAAAATTAACACTCTAGGATATATTTCTAGATGTTTAAACTGAACCTTAGTCATTCTTGGCTCCTCGGACCACATGCTTTGGAAAAATTAACACTCTATGACATCTTTCTAAGTGTTAAATTGAACCTTAGTCATGCCTGACTTCCCGGACCACACGCTTTTGGGAAATTAACACTTTATGACATCTTTCTAAATGTTAAACTGAACCTTAGTCATGCCTGGCTCCTCGGACCACATGCTTTGGGGAAATTAACACTTTATGACATCTTTCTAAGTGTTTAAACAGAACCTTAATCATAACTGGTCCCTCAAACCACATACTCAGAGAAAAACTGACACTGCAATATCTATTGACCTTTGACTAAGTGTCAAAACTAACCCAGGATTATATGTAACTCCCTAAATTGATAGCTTCGAGCAAGTTGAAGTCTTTATTTATTTATCTAAGTGATGAATAGAATAAGGGTTACTTGCCCTAATCTTCTTTTTTTACAAGAAATATTATTTGCCTCCAAAAGATTCAGCATTCCTTATAGAAGGCCCCACTCTCAGTACAAGTATGTGATAGTTCTCTTTATTGCTGAAATTTGGCCAATTTATTTGAATTAGCAGTGATACAAAACCGTTGGCTTATGTTATAGTATAAGTAATAACGATCCATTTTTGCCAACCATACTAGTCAGTACTAACGAGAGAATAAAAATTGTATATTGGGCCTTGGGCTTTGTCCGAAGGGATTGATAGGTCCGAGGATCGATAAATAGTAGTGATAATATCAAGTTCAGAGTTACAAGAGTGAGATGCAAATGGAAAAAGTGGGAAAAGTAGTCTGAGGAGGCTCACCTCCTCGGATAAGCAAAGCACAGATCACATATATGTCTTATCGCTCAAGGTGACCTTTTCAGACGTTCTATTGATGGGGACATGTATTGTGAACGCACAAAAGAGATGGAAGCTCAGAAAATATCTGAGGAAAAGCTACTGCCACCGCATTGAATGTTATGCAGCTAACTTTCTGGCCGCATTTATGTGGAGAAGGCCCCTGAACAATGCTGCCTTGGCTATCCCAACTCACAGAAAATTATAGAGGATGCCCGATGGTACAAGCACTCAAGTAGTGACTTGGATGATCAACACATGGAGGGTCAAGATCATTAAGGAGGTGATATATAACGTAAGAGACCCTTGGGGGGAGGGGGATCAAAAAAAGAAAGAAAGAAACACTATAATAATCTAGAACCAAACTTGTAACGATATCTAAGAGCATTATATAAGAACCAGCCTCCTTAGACTTCGCCGAAGACGTTTTTCTTAAGCTTAAACTTGTTTATTTCAATTCTATTGTCATCAAACCTACTTAACTTGTTGTTTAATTAACTAAAACCCAGTTTTCTAACACATTTCTCTATAAATTTATTGTTTTGGGCTTTTTGGGTCTAAGTCCATTCATACATTGGGCCTAAGTTGATTCTAAAAATTGTACCCATAAAAAAAATGATAGCACTTTCAACTTCAAAATGGTAGCCTAAAATTCAAGAATTTCAGCCTTTTGTACTCTCTCTCTCTCTCTCTCTCAAAAGTGAATAAAAATTTATTCCCATTAAAATAATGCATAAAAGATGAGTTCATAGATCAAATGGTAAATTACATTGAATTGTCATGCATGTTAAAAATATATAGAATGTTTAATCGAATTGTTGGATTTTCAAAATATGAATTTAACAATAAGTTATTGGGTAGTGTAACATTTTTTAGAGTTACGTCAGGTATAACTTAAACCGAACCATATATTTCTTAATTCAATGTGAATTTTGACAAATTTACCATTAGATTATATTATCTTCATATATTTTTCATGCTTATAAAATTTCAAGGTAATCAAATATTAATTGTCATGTTATCAATCAATTGTTTAAATTCAAGTTTTTGTAGTTTAAAATAATGCATAAAAGATAAATTTATAGATCAAATGATAAATTACATCTGATTGACATGAAAATTTTCATGTATGTTAAGAACATATAGAGCATATAATCCAACAGTTGGATTTTCAAAATATGAATTCAATAATAAGTTATTGGGTGGTATAACATTTTTTAGAATTACATCAAGTGTAACTTGAATCCAACCCTATATTTCTTAAATCGATGTGAATTTTGACAAATCTACCGTTAGATTACATTATCTTTGTATATTTTTCATGCTTACAAAATTTCAAGGTGATTAAAGATCAATAGTCATGTCATCAATCAATTGTCTAGATTTAAATTTTAGTAGTTTAAAATAATGCATAAAAGATAAGTTTATAGATCAAATGGTAAATTACATCTGATTGGCATGAAAATTGGCATGCATGTTAAGACCATATAGAACATGTAATCCAACGGTTGGATTTTCAAAATATGAATTCAATAATAAGTTATTGAGTGGTGTAACATTTTTTAGAATTACGTCAGATGTAACTTGAACACAACCCTATATTTCTTAATTCGATGTGAATTTTGACAAATCTACCGTTAGATTACATTATCTTCGTATATTTTTCATACTTACAAAATTTAAAAGTGATCAAATATCAATAGTGATGTCAACAATTAATTGTTTAGATTCAAGTTTTAGTAGTTTAAAATAATGCATAAAATATGAGTTTATAGATCAAATGGTAAATTACATCCGATTGGCATGAAAATTGGCATACATGTTAAGACCATATAGAACATGTAATCCAACGGTTCGATTTTCAAAATATGAATTCAATAATAAGTTATTGGGTGGTGTAACATTTTTTAGAATTACGTCAAGTGTAACTTGAACCAAACCCTATATTTTTTAATTTGATGTGAATTTTGACAAGTTTACCGTTAGATTACATTATCTTCGTATATTTTTCATGCTTATAAAATTTAAAAGTGATCAAATATCAATAGTGATGTCATCAATCAATTGTCTAGATTCAAGTTTTAGTAGTTTATCCTTCTCAAAAAAAAAAAAAAAAAAAGTTTTAGTAGTTTAAAATAATGCATAAAAGATGATTTTATAAATCAAATGGTAAATTACATCCAATTGACATGAAAATTGGAATGCATGTTAAGACCATATAGAACGTGTAATCCAATGGTTGGATTTTCAAAATATGAATTCAGTAATAAGTTATTGGGTGGTGTGACATTTTTTAGAGTTACGTCAAGTGTAACTCGAACCCAACCCAACCCAACCCTATATTTCTTAATTCGATGTGAATTTTGACAAATTTACCGTTAGATTACATTATCTTCATATATTTTTCATGCTTACAATATTTCAAGGTGATCAAAGATTAATATCCATGTCATCAATCAATTGTCTAGATTCAAGTTTTAGCAGTTTAAAATAATGAATAAAAGATAAGTTTATAAATCAAATAATAAATTATATCCGATTGGCATGAAAATTGGCATCCATGTTAAGACCATATAGAACATGTAATCCAACAGTTGAATTTTCAAAATATGAATTCAATAATAAGTTATTGGGTAGTGTAACATTTTTTAGAATTACGTCAGGTGTAATTTGAATCCAACCTCATATTTCTTAATTCGATGTGAATTTTGACAAATCTACCGTTATATTACATTATCTTCATATATTTTTCATGCTTACAAAATTTAAAATTGATCAAATATCAATAGTGATGTCGTCAATCAATTATCTAGATTCAAGTTTTAGTAGTTTAAAATAATGCATAAAATATGAGTTTGTAGATCAAATGGTAAATTACATCCGATTGGCATGACAATTGGTATGCATGTTAAGACTATGTAGAACATGTAATCCAACAGTTAGATTTTCAAAATATAAATTCAATAATAAGTTATTAGGTGGTGTAACATTTTTTAGAGTTACGTCAGGTGTAACTTGAACTCAACCCAACATTATATTTCTTAATTCGATGTGAATTTTGACAAATCTACCATCAGATTACATTATCTTCATATATTTTTCACGCTTACAAAATTTCAAGGTGATCAAAAATTAATAGCTATATCATCAATCAATTTTCTAGATTCAAGTTTTAGTAGTTTAAAATAATGCATAAAAGATGAGTTTATAGATCAAATTGTAAATTATATCCGATTGGCATAAAAATTAACGTGTATGTTAAGACCATATAGAACATGTAATCCAACGGTTGAATTTTCAAAATATGAATTCAGTAATAGGTTATTGGGTAGTGTAATATTTTTTAGAATTATGTCAGGTGTAACTTGAACCCAACCCCATATTTCTTAATTTGATGTGAATTTTGACAAATCTATCGTTAGATTACTTTATCTTCATATATTTTTCATGTTTACAAAATTTAAAGGTGATCAACTATCAATAGTAATGTCATCAATCAATTGTCTAAATTCAAGTTTTAGTGGTTTAAAATAATGCATAAAATATGAATTTATAGACTAAATGGTAAAATTTTATCCCATTGGCATGAAAATTGACATGCATGTTAAGAACATATAGAGCATGTAATCCAACGATTGGATTTTCAAAAAAAAAAAAAAACTACTCCTTTTGGTCACTGGTTGTGATAGACGTGTGTTGCATTTTGCATACACATTGACTTAAAAATTTAGGCACATGCACCACTTAAAGGGGGTCCTTTCAGTTGAAGAATCAACCCTCCCTCTCCCTTCTCTTTTCCATTAGCAGCAAAAGGGAGGAAAAAAAATAAAAAAATAAGGTAGAAGGACTGTGAGGTCATGTGCTTCTAAGCAACATATGAGGTCAATGCCTTCCTAAGCAACATATTTTAATCCATAAGCACTACAATTATGGAAGAGATGATTACTTTTTTACATCAATTACAAGGTAATAAAAGAAATTCTATGCGTCGGCTGCCTGAGATTGAAAATTTTTGTTTCACTATGATGTTTATTATGTGTATGACATGTAAGATATCCAGATTCATACCTAATTGCTTTTTTATGCTTCTCTCATTCAGCTTGATAAGTTTGACTAGAAATCCTTTAAGAACTTATATAAGCAAGAGCTTCCCAAATACAATTACCTTCCACATCAAGAAGGCTCTACACATTGATTGTCTGCACCTTCTGCTTGCATCTATTTACTTCATTGAGGTTAAATATCCTCAACTATTACCTTTTACTTATAAGTCTGTCTTGATGTCAAAGTAGTTTTAAGGCACTTTGATTTTAAATCCAATTATATGAACTTAATGTAAGTTTACTTGGATCAATATTATGGAACCATTAGCCACATAGGATGGTCAATTCTTTAACTTGCTTTAAAGATTGAAGGTGTTATAATTACATTTTGGATTTAAAATGAACTATCTTGCTTGTGGTTTAGATGTTTTGGTGTAGTGTTTTAAAGCCTTTGCTCCATTCTTCTTCTCATTTATGATTGGCATTCTGATGCTTCTGGTAATGATTTTTCTAATGCTTTTCCTGCACCCCTCAAATTACTTTTTGAAACAAAAAATTAAAAATATATGCTAAGTCTTACTGTCTAATATGATTATCTAGCCACGAAAGTCACATTACTCACTAGGGCAGTGGCTTTTACTTAGGATAGAGAGAATTATTTTGCATTCTAAAGTAGAAATAAATGTGATTCAACACCATTGAATCGACACCCTCACTTTAATATGCCGAATGTACTAACCATGTTATAGGCAAACAAGAATGGCAAGCAAATAGAGAGAGGTGAGATGTATGAAGTGGCGTTTTCTCACCATGATGGTACTACTATGAATGAAACTGTGGAAGTGAACATTGTAAGTCTGTAACAAGTTATATTAATAATTTGAATGTATTATATTTTGAGTTGGAAAGAAGATCTTTGATGGCTGAGAACTATTTGAGATTGATGTTGCTAGTTCATATTAACCATTACAAGTGCTATAACATATGACCATGTGCATCTTCATTATTTGTCATGACCATGTGCTTGGTTTTGCATGGCTTATGAATTGTATATAAGGTACATATGCAGGAACTAGAGTATGCTATGTGCTCCATAGAGGTTTAATATAGTAAGATGCACGTATTGGTGTTAGATGATAAGTTAAGGTCTCCAAGTTAAATTTTTCACCAATCAATCTTATGGAGATTCTATGCTTTTGAGATTTTCATGCCTATACATGAATTTACCTTAGATATCAATTATAAAACTTGAAATAGAAAAATCAACACAACATATATGGTTTGGGTTCTAAGTACACATGGTATAACTCTAACCCAACTTTTTTTTTTCTTTTATAATAACTCCAACCCAACTTTTATATATATAAAAGCATATTACTCATGTTGGCATGAGTTATGTTTACATGGTATACCCTCGCAATTTGTTATGTTTACATTGATTGCTACTTATTTTGTTTCTACTAGTAAAACCACAGCTTTGAATCCTTGTCTTCATGCACTGTTAAGGGTCTCTCCCTGATGTTCATGAAGTGCCTTGGTGTTTTTTTTCTCTTGCAAGACCATCATAGAAGCATCCTTGTTTGATGTTTTGGCCTATCCTATCTTTTAGTTTTAGGACAAAATTACTGCTGACAATAATTAATAGTATTGGCCAAGGTTTGCATTGGGTGAACTTGTTGTAACCAGTGGCTAGGTTTGGACTTGAAGTTTCACTTTTGTTAACTTCAAGGGCCAAGATATATTTTTCCTGACTTCAAGCTTTGGATTGTGTGGAGGGCCTTGTTGGGTGTTGCACATAAATCCGGAATTGTTATATTATTTTAATTTATATTTAATTTTCATAGTGGTTTAAGTAATCAAATTAAGTTATTATCGTTGTTAAATTAAAAAAAAAAAGTTATTACTGTTGTTTATGATATATTATTATATGATTAGATTTGATATAGTAATATGTGTACTTATTTATTGAAGCATTGATACAAATGTAAATTCACTTTAATTGTTTCACTTTAACTCTTTTTTTTTTTTTTTTTTTTAAAGGATGGTATTAGCAAGGATGAAGAGGACAACTCAAACAATAACAAGGAGGTCGAAAACAACTTGGAGGGTAACTCAAAGGAAGACTAATATAGATCTTGTCATAATTCTAGTTGTTTAAGTTTAAAACACGGTTTAATTTTAAGAGTTTTTTTTGTATATTCTATATTTTAAAATTTGAACTTATATGAATTTTTATTTTTTGATGATCAATTTTTAGTAATTACTGTACTATTGCATCAATTTTTAGTAATTATTGTACTATTGTAATATGATAGTTAAACAAAAATGATATAAAATAAATTAAAAATAAATAAATAATAAAATATTTCAAAAATCATATAAAATATTATCACCAATGACATAAAAATTTGGTCATAAATGACTTTATAGTGACAACAAAGTTTCTCACAATTTATAGAATAGCGACGCCCCTTAACCCCTTGCAAAAACGTTTTAAGTGATAGTTTAATGTCGTCACTATTATTCCTAACTAATTGCGAAGGGTTAAAATCTCTCACAAATAAATTTTAGCGATGTCATTATTTGTCTCATCGTTAATTTGAAATTTGCAAATAACTAATTGCGAGGGTATAAAGGTCCTCACAAATAGTTGTTTAATAATGACTACTTCCCCTTGCTAAAAATAAGTTGCGATGGGTTAAGAGCTCTAACAAATAAATTTTAGCGACACCATTATTTGTCTCTAAAAAGTATGTCATCAATTTGAAATTTGCAAATAATTAATTGTGAGGGTATAAAAGTCCTCACAAATAGTTGTTAACAACGACTGCTTCCCCTCGCTAAAAATAAATCGTCGACTTTTCTCGTCGTTTGGTAATATATTTGAGAAAGTGGATTTGTTTAGTAATGACAGTGGATTACCCTCGTAAATTATCTATTTGCGAAGGTATGGTCGCAAAATCTCTTTTAGCAACAAGAGCAAATACGACGGCCTTCAAGGGCCATATGCCCTCGCTAATAACCTTTTGCAACGATATTTGAATTTTTGCGAGGGCATTTTATCCTCGCTAGTAGACTCTTTTCTTGTAGTGTTTAACTGGCCTATCGTCCGAGGAGCTCGAGGAGCAAATGCACCTCGGGAGTACCTTATGTAGCTCCCTGCACCAAAAAGTAAAGTATTGTGGAAGACACCAGAGTTGTGCAAGCAACGGAAATGGAAAATATTTGGGAAGGTGGCTACCACCTCCACATTTAATGCTCTACACCAACTGAAATGGCCGCATTTATAAGGAAAAGACACCTGAACAGTGACTCAATAGTTCACAACTCTCTCTACCACCTCTAGAAGGGTCCTGATGGGACAAGCATCCGAATTATCCTCCTGAGACGTACAGATGGAGGGCTGAGATGCAATGCGAAGGGCTATATAAGGAAAGGAACCCCTCTAGAAAAAGGGATGAACATTCTATAGAGAAAGAGAGAGAGAGAGAGAAAACTAAAATTTACTGTAAAAGGATCAGCATTGACTTCTAATGAACAACCCCACCTTGGACCTGCCCGAGGAAAAATTTACATTGAATTTGTGTCTCTTTCATTCATGTTAATTGCATTAGTCGTGTTATCCTTAAGCCTATAATTACTTAGCATTGTAGTTGATCGGAGAACCCATTCTCTTACAAATTTATTGTATTAGGCTTAAAATAATGGGTTCCACTGTTCTAAGTGGGCTTAGGCCATTTTTCTAGTCCTTACATATATAATTAATGTAATTTAAATCTTTTATTTAAATTACATAATAATTATCATATTTTTTTATCTAAATGGAGAAAATGTAATTAAAATGACTTTTTTTTTTTGGTTAAATATACCATAATCAATTGATTAATTTGAACATATCCAAGAACATGGGAAAAATGTAACATTAAGTTTAAATTATTATATAAATTTAGAATTTTAGCATTTTTTATTATTATTTCTAAATATAAGTATAGTGTCAATATTATTGAAACTTGAATTTTAAGGTAATCTTTTGGATATTTATCACCATATCTCTAATTTCTAATGCCTATTTGTTTGTATTTTTTAACCAAAAAACTAAAAAGTTTGACCCAAATAGAATCTGTAAAGTTGTGATTTACAACTATGTTTTATGTTGACTTTAATTTCGTGTCAAATTTGATTGTAATTTTGTTCAATTATTTCCCTTACATTTTTGTGGGATTTAATGTAAGGGTTGTGTGTGAGAGTTTGGTGAAGATTCTATGAAGATGAGGATTTCACGACTGGCTCGCAAGTGCCAACTCGCGAAACAGGCTATATGAGAAGCACATATTGGAATTTGAAGAGCCTTTGACAGGCTGGATTTTACAAATCATTCGCGACTCAGGCCAAGTTGTGAGTGACCCGCAAAACTCTCTGACTGATTATTTTGGTTGTGTCTTTTCACATTCCTTTACCAACACTATATAAATCCTCATTACCCACGAAATGTAAAAGAAGAACAAGAAGTATTCACAAGAAACTTTTAAGAGAGAAAACCCTAGCCAAACACTTGAGAGTTAGAGATTGTTTACCCACAATCCTCTACATCATTTTTCTAGAGTTTCATTTTACTCCTACCTCTCCATCTACACATCCTTGAGGGGTTCTTAACTCAAACACTTACCTCACCCATTCTGAGTGTTGAGAGAAGTTTTGGTGCCTATGGGAAGCATTGGAAGAAGTCGTTGAGTGGCGGATGCAATCGGGCGGCATTGTGGAATCTGGATAACTAGTGAAAACAAGACTCCAAGAAGTCCGTTGGTAGCTGGAGCTTGGAGGGCTCAAGTACATTGAGTAGATTAGGTTTGGAGAGTCTTTTTGATATTCGTGTACTCCAACGTATTCACTAGTGGATCGATTTCGGCTTGGAGGAAAGGTTTTTCACAGAGTACTTCGATTTCCATTTCGATAACACGTCTTGGTGTTATCTTGTACTTGCATCTCTCTTCCCTACTCTTTAAACTTTACATTTATCGCTTATTGTACTTCCTTATGCATTAAAGTAGTGTTTCGGTTTATTGCGCTTCATTTACTCTTGTTCCGCATTTAAATAAGTTAGAGTAAAAGCAATTAAGCCGTAATTTAAAATTGGGGGTCTAAACAAACATTAGTGTTTCTACACTATTTGAGCTTTCATAATCAAATTTCATACTTTTGTAACTTTTTAACTAAAAAATTAAGGAAAAAAAGAAGAAGAAATTTTGAGCTCAAAACTGGAAAGGCAACTTACAAAAAAGAATCAATATAAGGCCTAGTTAGCCCAAAATGGACTGAAGTAGGCCAACATGTACCGAATTGGACCAAAGTGGACCGAAGTAGGCCAAATGGACTGAAATGTTATGCTAATGTGACTCAAAAGGATCTTTTAGATAATACATATTATGAATGTTTTCATTTAAGTTTTTAATAGTAAAAAATAACATTTAAATTAAATTATTATATAAGTTTAGAATTGTAGCATTCTTTTTCTTTCAAAATATAAGTATAATGCCTATATTATTGAAATTTATATTTTGTAGCAATTTGTTGAATATTTATCATATTTATTGCTTTTGTAAGGCCATATCTATAATTTCTAATGTCCATTTTGTTTGTATTTTTTTTTTTTGGGCACAAAACAAAAAACTTTGACTCAAGTAGGTTAAAATTTCATACTTTTCAACCCAAATTTAAAAAAAAAAAAAATAAAAAAAAAAAAGAATTTAGGAGCCCAAAACTAAAAAAGAAACATACAAAAAGAATCAATATAAGGTCCCAATAGCCCAAAATGGACCGAAACGGACTGAGTGGATCGAAGTAAACTAAATTGGACCAAAGTGGACTGAAATACTGAAGTAAACCAAATGGACCGAATTAGATCGAATTGACCAAATTGGACCGAAATGCTAAGTTGGCATGGCTCAAAAAGATATTTTAAATAATGCATTTTATGAATATTTTCATTTAAATTATTAATAGTAAAACCGAACATTTAAGCGAAATCGTTTACTAACTTAAAAATTTACAAAGTGACATCATTGGTTAGTTTCACATCAACAACATAATAAAAAAATTCATAATTATTTTTTAGTGATACTATAGTTAGTACAAATTTTACTACATATAAGTCTTAGAAATCTATATAATATCTAAAAATTAAAGCGTAGCATTTATAGTTATCTAACATTTTCTTTATTGTAGTCAAACTTGAAAGGGACAAAGAACAAGATCAAATATCAATAATTGAGAAGACTTTGATACCAAATTTGATGGAATCTCTGTGTGTAGAAGGGGAAATGGATAACTACTTCCTTATAGTTGTCAAACTTGAAAGGGAAAAAGAACAAGATCAAATATCAATAATTGAGAGGACTTTGATACCAAATTTGATGGAATCTCTATGTGTGGAAGGGGAAATGGATAACTACTTCCTTATAGTTATCAAACTTGAAAGGGACAAAGAACAAGATCGAATATCAGTAATTGAGAAGACTTTGATACCAAATTTGATGGAATCTCTTTGTGTGGAAGGGGAAATGGATAACTACTTCCTTATAGTTGTCAAACTTGAAAGGGACAAAGAACAAGATCAAATATCAATAATTGAGAAGACTTTGATAGCAAATTTGATGGAATCTCTGTGTGTGGAAGGGGAAATGGATAACTACTTCCTTATAGTTGTCAAACTTGAAAAGGAAAAAGAACAAGATCAAATATCAATAATTTAGAGGACTTTGATACCAAATTTGATGGAATCTCTATGTGTGGAAGGGGAAATGGATAACTACTTCTTTATAGTTATCAAACTTAAAAGGGAAAAAGAACAAGATCAAATATCAATAATTGAGAAGACTTTGATACCAAAATTGATGGAATCACTATGTGTGAAAGAGGAAAAGGATAACTACTTCCGTTCTTAGAATATATGATTATAGCACCATGAATGCTTGCTTGCCACCATTCATTCATGCCACCATAAGGTTCCTTCTTTTGTAGAAAATATATTCTTTTGGCTAAAACTATCACCTTTTTGTATTGGGAACTATATGATATATTTAGAACCATTTCACCATGGAAATACGTGTTGTGTTGTTAATTAAACAACACAACACGTATTTTTACAACATTTTTCCACCCACACGTATTTTTACAACACTTAAATAACGTTACTAAAACAACATTACCAAACGGGCCCTATACTTCTTATGGTTTATATGCTAACTATGAGTGGGGGTGTTTTTAGGTTTTTTTTTTTTTTTTTTGGACAGAAAAGCGATAGAAGTATATACATTGATATAGTATTTAAAATAAATAAAAAAGAAAAAGAAAAAAAGAGAGAGAGATTGATTTTGTATTATTACTGTAATCGCTCTAATTTTTTTTATTTAAATTTTATTTTCATCACCACCTATAAATGTAGGCTTAGCTTAGAATCAAATTATATAAATCTTTGGTATTCTTCTCTTTGTTTGCAATTGAGTCTATTTTTTTTTTTTTTTTAATTTTTATAATTTAGTTCTGGTTCATATTATTTGTTTGTGATGTAGGCTTAAGATCAAACTGTAAATCTTTTCAAAAGGTCAAACTATATAAGTCATAGTTGTATTGAGATTTCAAGTAATCAATTAATTCAGCTCAATCCCTTTCAACCATTATGCAACTATCCCATTATGCAACTATCCCATTAAGAGAGTCCAATTTTTTACAGATTGTAACTGTAGGGACTCAAATTGTCTTGAACCCTTTACAATAAAATTTGTAGAGAAATGGGTAGGAAGGACCAGGCATATAACGGGCAGTCAACGAATTTTGGGACGGATCCCCTTATACGAACTGGACTTAGAAGTTTTTGTAAGAAAGATCTTCACTCCTTTGTCATTTTGGCCATGTGTTTGTAAGGCTTATTGATCCTCGGCTCTCACCGAGAATCTCTTTTTTCTTCTCCGGAGGATCCCCTATTCTTTAGAATCTTACTAGTTATATAGTCTTATTTTCGCTGATCTTGACCATCCATTTGTCAATTATCTGATCGTCGTGTACAGGAGTTTGTCACATCATCTGTATTTTACAGGCTTTATGTTAGGTCAAAGCCGCCTTTGCAGGCTTTATGCTAGTTGAAGTGATTGATGCCTTGAGCTTTCAGGTCACTTTGTCATTAAAGCGGTCAGAATGTTGGTGAAATATATTCAAAGAATATGGGATATTTTCCCCTTTAATGAGGTCGGCGTGCCGAGAACAGGTCATCCTCGGCGCGGCCCTTGGATGACATGGGCCTTTCCTATTGTCCTCGGCCTTCACATTATCCTCGGCGCGGGCTTTGAGCCATATGTAGTGGGCCGAATGTGATTAGCGTAGTAGGGCCTGCTGTAATTGTAGGGCCCCACAATAGCCCCTCAAAATTCTGCTGCACGTTCCCCAGGACGGGGAGGAGGATTTTGATTTCCTCGGCGTTTTTTCTTTTTTGTGCACGGGGTTTGCCCGAGGAAGGGTAGGTTTGGGCTGTTTATACCATAGCGCCCAGTTTCCCATGATTTCCGTCCCCGATGGGGTTCATCATTTAGCGCCTAAGAGGTTTGGGTCTGCCGTTTGCACGTGACCTTGATTTATCTTAGCGTTTAGTTTTTATGGGGAGACTTTCTTCCTGCTGACCTGAGGTTTTTGACCACGCAATGCTTTAAGCTTTATTTAGTGCTCGGTTTTCTCATTTTATGCTTGGTTTTCCCTGAGGCTTGGGTCCGAGAACCGTACAATGCCTTGGTTTTGCTTATCGTTTAGCTTTCATGATGACATGTTCTTCTTGCTGGAAGTATCGAGTTTCTCGATCTCATTTAGCTATCTGAAGTATCTGGTTTCCCCATGAGGCTTGGGTCCGAGGACCATGCAAGGCCTTGGTTCTGTCCAGTACCTAGTTTTCTCTTTTAATAATCATCTGAAGTATCTGGTTTCCCCATGAGGCTTGGGTCCGAGGACCATGCAAGGCCTTGGTTCTGTCCAGTACCTAGTTTTCTCTTTTAATAATCATCTGAAGTATCTGGTTTCCCCATGAGGCTTGAGTCCGAGGACCATGCAAGGCCTTGGTTCTGTCCAGTACCTAGTTTTCTCTTTTAATAATCATCTGAAGTATCTGGTTTCCCCATGAGGCTTGGGTCCGAGAACCATGCAAGGCCTTGGTTCTGTCCAGTACCTAGTTTTCTCTTTTAATAATCATCTGAAGTATCTGGTTTCCCCATGAGGCTTGGGTCCGAGGACCATGCAAGGCCTTGGTTCTGTCCAGTACCTAGTTTTCTCTTTTAATAATCATCTGAAGTATCTGGTTTCCCTATGAGGCTTGGGTCCGAGGACCATGCAAGGCCTTGGTTCTGTCCAGTACCTAGTTTTCTCTTTTAATAATCATCTGAAGTATCTGGTTTCCCCATGAGGCTTGGGTCTGAGGACCATGCAAGGCCTTGGCTCTGTCCAGTACCTAGTTTTCTCTTTTAATAATCATCTGAAGTATCTGGTTTCCCCATGAGGCTTGGGTCCGAGGACCATGCAAGGCCTTGGTTCTGTCCAGTACCTAGTTTTCTCTTTTAATCATTTATTTTATCTATTTATCCGTAGCCGTTTTGATTCTTGCCGCGTTTTACAATAAGCATTAAATAATTACAGTTTTCAAGCAAAAAATAATTGTAGTAAATGCTGGAGTTGGTGGAGGATAAGACCTTGCCGTGTTTTATCTCTTCGTTTGGTGGAATTCTTCAGATAACGAGGCGTCTTTTGGGTTGTCCAGGTAAGGCGTTCTGACGTTTCGGTGTCTTCTCGTTTAGTAAGGCGTCTCCTCATTAATGCTGGCCATGGATCTACGAGGATCTAACGGTTGGCAAGCCCCTTGGAAGTTGGGGCGGCATCATTGCCTCCGAAAATCTCTCCCTGGGATTTATGGCAGATTGACACTCATAAATATCCCACCATCTATATAAGACGCTTCCAGGGCAACCTTCTCCTTCACACTTGACAAAAGTCTATATCAAATTTCTCCCATAAACATCTCCCCGCCAAACATAGCCGCCTGAGTCCCTCCGAATGAGTGGGCCCTTAAAAAGGGCGATCCTGGGGATGAACAGCCCCTATCAGGAGCCGAGGATGGCATTCCGACCCTGGCCGCTACGCTAGGATGGGTATCTGGGAGATCCGAAGATTCTCCTTCTTTTCAACCTAACCAGAGGAGGAGCCCTCCTCACCGTCAGAAGGAGGATCCAGGAAGAACGTAACCACCCTCCCTTGGGTACGGGTCATTGACCCCCCAAGTCGGCTGCATTGGGGGTGGGAGGGAAATCAGGCGGAACCCGGAAACGGAGCCGTCTTGTGCCTCTACCTCTTCCGCCCCTAATGTAGCTTTCCTATCTTCAAATCCTTCTTCTCTCTTCTCTCTTTTCCTCTTCTACGAGCCTTCCTCTTTTCTTTTCTCTTCTCTTGCTTCTCATCCAGCCTTCTTTTCTATCTTCTGTTCCTCTGCCAACTTTCTTTCTTTCTCTTCCTCCTCTCGTCCTTCACTTCTTTTCCAACTTTTGTTCTTCTACCAACTTCGCTTTCTACCCTTTGTTCTTCATCTCTTTTTCTACTCTCTTTTTCTATCTTTTGTTCTTCTGCCATTGTTGTCCAGCATTCGCCTTTTGTTCTTCTGCCAGCTTTATCAAGCGTCTGCCAGCTTCGTCAAGCGTCTGCCAGCTTCGTCAAGCGTTTGCCTTTTGTAGTTAGCTTTAGAACAAGCCCTCTGGGCATTACTTGTAAAAGATGTAATCTTCTTTCACATACGAATAAAAGAAGTAGACTTATTTTACGTGTTGCCTCTTTTTTTTTTTTTTTTTTTTTGCTCTTGTTTCTTGTTGTTGTAGACTGCCGGATGTATATTGTTGTTGTTAAAAACTGTATGAATCTGCATCTGTTCTTGATTGACTTGTTGTTTTGTTTTCCATTCCCCAAACGTTGCGCCGCTAATGCACAAGTCCTTCCCACAGACGGCGCCAATTGTAGGGACTCAAATTGTCTTGGACCCTTTACAATAAAATTTGTAGAGAAATGGGTAGGAAGGACTAGGCATATAACGGGCAGTCAACGAATTTTGGGGCGGATCCCCCTATACGAACTGGACTTAGAAGTTTTTGTAAGAAAGATCTTCACTCCTTTGTCATTTTGGCCATGTGTTTGTAAGGCTTATTGATCCTCGGCTCTCACCGAGGATCTCTTTTTTCTTCTCCGGAGGATCCCCTATTCTTTAGAATCTTACTAGTTATATAGTCTTATTTTCGCTGATCTTGACCATCCATTTGTCAATTATCTGATCGTCGTGTACAGGAGTTTATCACATCATCTGTATTTTACAGGCTTTATGTTAGGTCAAAGCCGCCTTTGCAGGCTTTATGCTAGTTGAAGTGATTGATGCCTTGAGCTTTCAGGTCACTTTGTCATTAAAGCGGTCAGAATGTTGGTGAGATATATTCAAAGAATATGGGATATTTTCCCCTTTAATGAGGTCGGCGTGCCGAGGACAGGTCATCCTCGGCGCGGCCCTTGGATGACATGGGCTTTTCCTGTTGTCCTCGGCCTTCACATTATCCTCGGCGCGGGCTTTGAGCCATATGTAGTGGGCCAAATGTGATTAGCGTAGTAGGGCCTGCTGTAATTGTAGGGCCTGCTGTAATTGTAGGGCCCCACAGTAACTTTATCTATAGGACTAATATATACGACTATTTTGTTACCAATTCATTGGCTAGCCTACTCTTCTGCATTCCTTCATTTCAATTATTTTGTTTATAAGTTTGGAAGGAGAAGAGAGGATATAACATGGAAATATGAGGAGAGGAGAGAAGAGGAAATGAGTGAAGAGAAGGGAAGATATCCCTCCTTTATTTTGACATTTTAAAAATTGTAAGGGATGAGAAGAAAGTAGATACTAGATATATATCTCTCCCTCTATTTAATTAAGAGTGATGATAGGAATTAATTAGTATCATACATTTTATTATATATTTAACATTTATAAATTGATGTGTGACCAATAAGTCAACCATTAAAAAATAATTATGGGATTCATTTGTTGCATTGGTGAAGTGACATCAATTATATAATTGTAACATCAGTTTGTAAACATTAATTATGTAATAAAATTTTTAATAATTTTAACATTTTCCTCTAATTAGTTATGAGGTGGAAATGAAAGAAAATAATAATATATAAATAAATGGATAAATATATCATTCCTCTGTTAACTTCTGCAATTAAAAAATATTGTGGATAAAATAGAAAGTATGTAAAAGTTAATTAAACTAAAATCCCTTCAAATCCAAACCCACTCAAATCCTTTCTCCTCTCCTCGTTCGATTTTTTTTTTTTTTTTTTTTTTTTTTTTGAGAATGCTCTGCTCGTTCGATTTGATTGATGTTCTCCTCCTCTTTTTTATTTTTTAATCTTCTTTGTTTTCTCCACCTACCATGTGAAAGCTTGGCCTTTTGTTTTTCTTTAGCTTTTTCCTTTTAAGCGTCAAAATTAAAGTCACATGAGTTGCTTACTTAGAAGTTAACTTCTTTTTATCTCTCTTCTATGTATATTTATTTATAAAAATAAAATAAAATAAAAAATATTCTCCATTTTTGCTTCACATGTATGTTTTTTTCCCCTTCTCCTCGTACGTACGTACGTGTGTGTATATATATATATATATATATTGGGAAGATAGTGTGGAAGCTTGCTTAAATTGATTAACAAAATTATAAAGAAATTTAATACTATATATAATAGCAGAGCCTCAAAGAGGTGCTGAAAGGTCCTTTAAAATATTGACACGTGTACAGTTTTCTTTTTTAAAAACCACACGGTGCGTTGGAGAGGCATTAAATCATGATGTTTGGCTTTCACTAATGGCTTGTTTGGAAGTTTAGAGAGGGAGGAGAGTAGAGGGGAGTAGAGGGGAGGGGAGTAGTGGGGAGGAGAGTAGAGAAAAATGATTCCCCTCCACTTTGTTTGGATGTTTTTAAAATTAGTAAGGGGGAAGGGAGTAATTAGCCCTTCCCCTTGTGTAATTTTGTTAATATAATAAGGGTAAATTAGGTAATTTACTTTGTCAATAGTTTATGTACTCTACTCTCCCTCCAAATCTCTCCAATTTGGGGGAATTAAAAATGGGGGGCTAGAGGGGGTTGAAACCCCTCCAAACCCCTCCAAACCCCTCTCCCTCCTTCCTTAAAAAACTTCCAAATAAGGTAATTAGATTACTCTCCCTCCCTCTACTCTACTCCCCCTCCTTTTTTAAACATCCAAACATGCCATAAAAGACTGATGCATACCGCTCAATATAAAAGGAAATCTAACCGGCCAAAATGCACTAAAACACTCTCCCGATAAACTTTTTCTTCTCTGCCTCTTCCTCCGCGTTGATGCCGTTTTCTCCGGCTCTCTCAATTCTCAAAACCCCTAAACCATAGCCCATCGCCGCTCTCTCACTCCTTCAGCATCCCCCTGCCGTCATATACCGTTTAGAACAACTATCAAAAGACACGCCTTAAATTCATTAAAAAACAATCAAAATTAGTCATTCTGCCATTTTTTCCTACGGTTTGGAGGAGAATGAAAACGTCTCACGCAGGGGAAGATAGAGAGAGGCCGGAACCACTACCGGTGAGTTTTTATCTTCGATTTAAGTTTGTTTATTAATTATGATTAGGTTTTGATATTTTGTTTGGATTGGTTTCGATTTTGTATTCAAATTAAGTTTTTCTCTTCGCTTTTCAGTTTGACATTTTGATCAGCACGCCCTCAAGTTCAGCCAAGTACCAATTTTGAATCGATCGGATTCCAGATCGCTTAGATCTACTTTGATTTTTTTTTTTTTTTTTGTCGGATCTCGGGTTTATCATCTGCTTTTTGGATGAATATATTGCTTTTGTTTATTGGTGGTGTTAGTACTCTACTTTGAATGTTTCGATTTCAATTTATTTCTCCCTCAATTGTTCACATTCTAGGTTTCGGAATCAGAATGATTGTGTTACTCGCTAATGGTGAAATAAGCCGCATCACTTCCCAATGAAAACTTTAAAGTCACTATAACTGAGATTGCTCTTCCGCCCTGTTCCGTTTCTTCTCTGCAACTCCATACACACAAGGTCAGAATAGCGTGGTTAATTTCCCTCTTTCGGATACTCTCTCTCTGATGATTTGGCCCTTTTTTGCTGTTTGCATGTTCTGTTCCAAACCAACAGACTGAGGAAAAAAGAAAATTCAAAAGGAAGCGCAAAAACTGAAATTTGTTCGTTCTCTGCCCTGTCAACAAACTCTTAAGAAGCTATCCCATTCCTTCTCTGCAACAACAGACAATCAGAAGGTAAGCATGCTCTTCTTTTTCTTTTTCTTTTTTTCAGTTTATTGAGATCTGTTTTCTTTGATTGTTGTATTGGTTAGATTTTATTTTTTTTTGGCAAATTTTTGTTAGGTTTGCACTTTTTTTGTTTGCCTTTATGTTTTGTCGATTATTGTCGAGTGTAGATTTATTGATGATTTCTCTCAAAGTGAAATTATGGTTTCACTGGAATTATTTACTGCATTTTTTTAACAGAAACAAACAGATAGATAACAAAGATTTTGTTAAATACTGTTTTGCCGCATTACTCAACCAAGGTTTAAGGTTTGGCTACCTTTTTCCCTAATCTCCCATTTATTTTTTCAATTTCTTGAGTTCTGTTTTGTTCAATTGTTGTATTGACTAAATTTTGTTTTTGTTTGGCAGATTTTTGTAAGGTTTGTGCTTTTTTTGGTTAGCCCCTAAAATTTGAATTGATTTATGCTTTGTGCAGATCTATGTTTTGCTGAATCGTTCTCAAAAGAAGAAACATTGATTACTAAGAGTACAGTTATTTATAATTTTTTTAAAGTAAAATTATTGGATTTTTTATGTTAATTACTGAGTTTTTGCAGATCGAACTGCATTTTCTCTGATCGCCTTTGTTGTTTTTCTTCTTGATATTTAATTTTATATAATTTCATCGTTTTGCACCTTCTAGCTTAATTTATGTGGTATCATTCTATTTTTATAGATTAGTTCGTAAAATTGATGGAAATTTGGAATTGCTTTAATTTTTTTCCCCTTTTTCCAGCAGCCTTATAGAAGGTTGGAATTTTCCTCAAATTTTTGTTTACTATGCTTTGTAATCAATTTGACTTATTTGTGTTTGTGAGGTTTTACTCAGTTTCAAGCAAGTTTTGTATATTTAGTTTGTGGTCTCTAGCATAGTGTTTCATGTACTGTAACTGTTGATTTTTATAATTCACATAATTTTACATATGTGTGTGCACCCACCCTTTGGTGTTAGTTCTTAATTTTTATTGAAAATTTTGCTTCGCAACCCAATGAAGAGATAAAAAGAAGGCAATGGGCTGATCTTCTATAGATGAGAAATGGAATTCTCAGGGATGTGCTTTAGCAATACAACATTTTGAATCAAAAGAAGGGGTCACATATTAGATTTTACTTGCTCATTTATTATATTTGTCATTTGCTCTATTAAGTCTTTTTTTTTTTTTTTTTTTTGGACTGATTAGCTCTGTTAAGTCTGACTAATTAATTCTTGCAATATTTAAAATACCTTGAACTGCACAAATGTATTTTTTGATTGAGATCCATGGAGGAGCGTACAAACTTTAGGTTTCAAAATAGTAACTTTTTGTAATACAGTTTCTAGAATTTCGAAGGCCACTATGAAAGTGGCCTCCATGATACCTAGAAGGTAGCAACACTGTATTATTGTTCTAAATTCCTAAATACAGACATTGGTTAAATCAAATATTCAGTAATTACCCGAGTTCTATTAGACTTGGTTTCTGTTAATTTTTGTATTGCTCAGGCTATTAGGCTCAGTTTATTGGCAGGGTTTTTTTTTTTTTTTTTTTTTTTAATGTTGTTGTTGTTAGCTTTGCTTATTTTGTTTATTCATTTGTTTTTATTGTGTTTGTCTTAGTGTTTTGGATTTGAGTACTTATAGATGATTTACTTTTATATATTTATTTTATGAATAGATGATTAAATAATAATGGGTGGAAAGTTTCATCAATTCCATAACTTGGGTGTTCATATAATCTAATATATCTCTTTCTGTAATTTTGAAGTAAAGCCTAATAAATTCGAGGAACCTTTGTGTAATTAATCTTGATTCTTGCTGTCAAAATTAGAAACTGTTATCAACTTTCTTTCAATGACTATTTCTGACTTTTTTCTTGTAGTCTCTCTTACACTATTCCCCTATTTTTACTATCCCTTATTGAGTACTTATATACAAAACAGGACATAGATTTATTTTAGTGTTATTAAACTTCAGTTTGGTTTTATTAGACATTCAGATTTCTTGCTGTTCACTTCAAATAAACCTGCCATGTTTTGTTTTGAGTTCAGTTTACTCAGCTTTCAAATGTTTTTATTTTTTACAGTTCATTTATTTAAACCTGCCATGTTTTATGGATTTTAGATAATTATACTTGATTAGCCAGCATATGGTAATTGAAACCCAAAACAACTATTTTTTTTTCCCAGTGGTGTCATGGTGTATAAGAACTCAGTTTCTAGAGCCTTATTTACATTGATGTCTATCAGTTATTTTTTGAATTCAAAGGCAAACGGAAATGAAGACCTAGACAATTCATTGCAGAATAGGTATGTTCCTAAATTCTTGGTAGAAAATTTCGGTCATAATGTATTGTAATGAAACTCAAGTTCTTTTAGCTAAAATAGTGTCAACAGGTTGGTATTATTGGCATGCATGATTTATGTTGGAAAAGCATTATATTTAACAGATGATGAGAAAAGTCACTGTGTTTTAGGGATGTTAAGACATTTCTTCTGTGGCATATCTAACGTATTAAGTTATTAACAGAAACTCGAATCAACATACTTCAAGCATGAAAGAAACTGTTGGAAACAACCACCAACGGACACTGCCTAAACAGCTGTTGTGGCATACCAACACATTCAGGCTGACATCCACCAAAATAACCCTGGCACTGCTATCAGTAAAGGTTTTTTTAATATATAAAAAATTTGATGTTAAGTATATGCTAGGTACAAGTTTACTTGATGTTTCCCTGTGTTGTTATTTTTTTCATCATGAGAGGTTGATTTTATTCATCTTTAATATTTCTATCTTAGTTGCATTAGAGTATAGAGTTTACTATCATTTTGTCTGCTGTAATTTTTTAGGCTGTAGAACTCATTATACCTTCAATTTTCTTTGGTGCTTTTGTTTTGATCTTAATTAGTAGTTATTGCATATTCAATTTTAGTTTAATTCTTTTTCATAGTGACACTATTTAATCTATATATTCCCATTCAAAATCGCTAAAGCTTATAGTTTTAATTGGTTATGATTGAACACTGATACTATCTCGGTTAAAAATTTCAATTTAGTTATCTTTTTAAGAATTTTATTGGAATTCTTATATCTCTATAATTTTATTGGAATTATATTCACTTAAGTATTTAAAATCATTTAAACTGAACAAAACAGTCAACAGTTTATGACTTAACCTAGGAACTATTTAGTCTTTTCTTATAAATCAAACTTAGAAGGCTCATATAATGGTTTTTATGTTATGAAATTGTATAGTAAATTTTCCTCCTGCTATCATAAACTTTTGTCAAGCTTGAACTTCAATCCAATTAAGATGAAAATTGTCAACCCCATTTATAATCATAAAACTTTAGTTCTTCACATAAGTGAGTTTATGCTGTCCACATTTGTTTTCAGGTCAACTCAAACCATCTTTTGTTTATTAATTAATTATTTTTCTTATGTATGATGAAAGACAAATAATTATTCTTAATTTACTTTTTTGCAATTGTAAGTTACATCTTGATGAATTTAAAAACAACCACTCAAGGAGCTACATGGAGGTGCATATACAACTCTGCTATATTGAAGGTACTGGCAGTGGCAAGCATGGGATCCCTCATGAGTTTAGGTTATCGGAGTGACATGTATTCATCTTAGTATCAACTATTTGATAATTAGGACTTTGTGTGTTTTAAATCCCAAGTCCAAGCATCTCACCCTCCCCTCAGTTTCTCTTTATCTAATCAATGGTAGGCATATAAATTCGTATCAATGAGTAGTATTTTAATTAATGATTTATGTATTTTAATTAATGATTTATGAATTTTTCTTTGCCTTACAATGTTGCGCCACAAAACTTTATTTGGGACTAAAACTTCAAACTACAAGTTTGCTTACTTTCCCTTTTCTCTTTCTTTTTCTTCCATATTTTTATTTACTTTTATCCACTTTTTTCTTCTTACATGATGTTAAGTCTGTTTGGAACTGGAATTCCTAACTTGACTGTTGATTATGGCGAAGTCAATAAGAACATGCAACCCAGGTAACTTAATGCATATAATATATTCTAATTTTTGCACTCTAGAATCCCTTCTGGGATTGCGCCTTAGCAAAATTTGGTAGCATTAAGAAGCCTGTGACTTTTTCACTTCAAAGCGTATGTATCCAGCTACCAAATGATATGAGTAATTTTTTTTTCTTTTGTTCTTTGATGGGATTTATTTGAATGGTACTATTTTTAGCTCCACTGAGCAAGGTTTTTTTTTTTTTTTTTTGATTGCCTCTTCTTGCATATATGGTAGTTGGCAATGATTTTGTAATGTAGTCTTTGATCATTTTTCCTTTCATAACAAATGTTTATATGCATATTGCCATGTTGATTCACTAAAATCATAGTTTAGATGTGATGAAACTCCTATTTTTATGGTTTTTTAATAGGTTAACATTGGGTATATTTGCAATTAGAGGAATAAGCTAAACATATTGTAACGATGTAGCACGTGAATTTCACCAATAAGGTTCTCCTCTTACTATTTAAACAATTCTTAGCTTATTGTACATAATTTAGTAGGCTACTATGTACAGAATGAAAAATACGCTAAACTTTTCTGCATTATTTTTGGAGCTAGGAGTCAAGAAATTCTCTTCAGGTATGTTCTATGTTGTCAATTTCAAGGCATGGCATATAGGTAGAACCAAGTTAGCTCTTTCAATACTTCACAAGCTGAGCAGTTGCATTGATAAATTATAATATGTTCTGGTTATTTGCATTTTTCAAAAACAATATAGGTTTTGGTGGTTTAAAACCCCATGAACAAGCTTTAGTTTTGTTAAGCAGCAGCAGCGGAAGCACAAAGTTTATTTAAATAGATTTTTTATATGACAATATTTTTTGGAACTTGCTTTATTAGCCTCACTTAGAATTACAAATTTTTTTTTTAAATGATATGAACAAATCATATACATTTAGAAAAAAAAAAAAATTTCTAATATGCAGTATCCATTGATCACAATCTACGTTCTTGGCAAAGAATGCGACATAATCTACATACATGTGGACATAGATAGGTATACATATTTGCAATGTTATGTAATTAGGACACATCAAGAAACTTTGTATGCCTAGGTTAAGGGCCCATTGCTTTCATGTAACAATGATAGAGGATGCTTAGCATATCTTGCCTGGAGTTTCTCAATTTATAGTTTTTTTAATGCTTATGTCGCGATTGTTTTATATAAAAAGCATGATTTGATAAGCTTTTCCTGTCATGAATTAAGCTTTTAGATTTTTTTTTTCAAGCTGGATTTTGTAGAATCTAAGTGCACAACATTTCATTTGGAATCAAATAGCAATTGAGTTCTTGAGCAGATTTCTTACCATTGGTCCGTATTTTTTATAACAATAATTATCTAATCAAAATTAGTGTGTCTCTCATCTTCTGTTTGCGGATGACACTATTCTTTTTTGTGATGCAGAAGAGGAGCAGATCCTTCACATTCGGATGCTTCTCCTCTGTTTTCAGGCTATGACAGGTTTGAAGGTTAATGTCCTGAAAAGTGAGATGGTTCCAATAGGAGAGGTTAATAATGTGCATGCCTTGGCAGAGATTCTGGGTTGTAGGATTGGGACTTTGCCTATGACCTATCTAGGTATGCCGTTAAGGGCTCCTCATAAGTCTCCCTCTATTTGGAATCCTATTTTGGAGAAAATTAAGCGGAAGCTGGCTGGGTGGAAGAAGCTGTATTTATCGAAAGGTGGAAGACTGACGTTACTTATGAGTACGCTATCTAGCCTTTCTACTTATTATTTGTCTCTTTTTACCATTCCTTCGCATGTAGCGAATAAGATTGAGAAGATGCAAAAGGGCTTCTTGTGGGGGGATTCGAAGGCTCACTTGGTGGGGTGGGATAAGGTGTGTGCTCCTAAGGAGAACGGTGGTTTGGGTGTAAGGAAAATAACCACTTTCAACAAAGCCTTACTAGGAAAATGGTTATGGCGGTTTGCGGTTGAGGAGACTCGTCTTTGGAGGAGGGTTGTAGTTTTGAAGTTTGGGGAAGAGTGGGGGGGTTGGTCTTCTAAGCTGGGTAGGGGTGCCTATGGGTGCGGTTTATGGAGAAGTATTCGAAAAGGTTGGGAGGTGTTTAGTAAATGCATTCAGTTTGAAGTAGGGGTGGGGGATAGAGTGAAGTTTTGGACTGATAGGTGGTGTGGGGACTTACCACTCCATTGATCCTTCTCATTAGTGTATGGGATTGCTTCTAATAAAGAGGCATCGGTGGCCTTGTCTCTCGAAAAGTTGGGGATGGAGGCTCAGAGAAGCTGGAATGTTCGCTTGTTAAGGGATCCAAATGATTGGGAGATGGGTGAGGCGGATGAATTCCTCCGTACCTTGGGTTCTAATTTGCCTCATTCTGAGCTTGGAGACTGTATGAGGTGGATGTTGACAAAGAAGGGGGATTTTGACATCCGCTCTTTCTACAACAAGCTTCGTTATCCTTTGCCTATTATCTTTCCTTGGAAAGGTATTTGGAAGGTTAAGGCTCCTCCGCACATCTCTTTCTTTGTTTGGATTGCAACTTGGGAGAAGATTCTTACAGGAGACATTCTGAGGCGTAGAGGAGTGGTTTTTGTTGATCGGTGCATTATGTGTCGTAGTAATGGGGAGACGGTGAATCATCTGCTTCTTCATTGTGAAAAAGCTTATCTGCTGTAGAGCTTGGTTTTTAGAACTTTTGGGATCTCTTGGGCTCTGCCAAGATCAGTTGCAGATACGCTTTTTGGTTGGTGGAATTGGTTTGGAAAGCATTCTTCTAGCGTTTGGAATTTAGCTCCTTTGTGCCTTATGTGGTGTATTTGGAGGGAGCAGAATTGACGAACCTTTGAGGATACAGACAAATCCGATAATCAGCTGCTCGCTTTCTTTAGTGGTTCTCTTTTTGATTGGACTAAGGCTTGGGGAATCACCTCTAGTGACTCTCTCCCTTTGTTCCTTAATTCTTTGCTCTGTACTTAGTTCTTATGTTGGCTTATGTTTGTTTTGTTGTTCTTTCTTGTTGTTTGTTTCCTTCTCTGTACTCCTTGCTCTACCTTTTGTTTTTCTTGAGGTAGCTCTTTGAATATACATCTTTTTACTTATGAAAAAAAAAACAACGTGCAAATGAGAACAGCCATGCTTGATATTCTTACCATTTCCTTTAGCTCGGCTTTTTTTAATTGATAGAAAAATATTGTCTCCATCACATATGATGTTAAAGTTCACTATAGTTGCCTACAATATGTTAAAAATATTTTATTTGTAAGAAATATATTGTTACATATATCGTATGATGATTCTGGACTCGTGTAATCTATATAATTTGATTATTTTTGTTAATTGAAAACAAATGTCCTTAAGACTAAAGTATAGTATATATAATTAATTAAGAATGCCCATCTAAATTTCAATCACGTCTCCATGTGAAAAGAGAAAACTTAGAAAACTTATAGTGTTTCGCAAGTCTAAATACTCAAAACCAAATTCAACACTGGTTTGGTATTAAACTATTTGGCTTTTGGTTTATTTTAGGATTATAAATGTTATTTTGAGCTATGAATCTAAATTTTTATGTTGTTAAGAAGAAATGTATATGTTTTTCCACTATTGTAAGTTTAATTTCTTTCTTCTTATTCAAAGTTTGTTAATATATGTTACAACGATGAAGTATGATTTGATTTACTTTTGATGATGTTATATAAAAAAGAAAAATACTTTTGAGATGCTATAAAGATGCAACAACAAAATTATAAAAAAATTTAAATTAAATTTCTGTGCATTTGCATGGGTTACAAGCTAGTATCAATAATATATCAGTAAAACAAGATATTCTCAAATTAATTTTTAAATAAAATAGACAAGTGCAAAAGCATATAAAATTAAGGATTAAGTAATTAAAACTTATCGCTGAGGCATGGCACTAGATTCGCTGTCCTTAAGAAGCGATTTTGCCCCCACTAGAATTAATCCATTAGTGCAAATGGCTCAGGCGGTCGCTTTTCAAGATATAACGGCAATTTTGTTAATATGTACTCACAAACAGAGTTTCGAACTCATCACAAATGCCCAAAAAGAGAGTTTTTGATATAGAAACAAAGAAGAAAAATATCAGTGTTGTTTCTCTTTCTTCTTTTGGGAATCAATTATATGTATAAACTAGATCACGCACTTGGAATAAATGAGCTTACGGTGGTGAAAGAAGAAATTGAAGGAATTTGTTTTTCAATCGGTGCCGCAAGTCAAAGTGTATTTTCTGAAGAATAAGGAAAGATGCAGCACAACTATGGCTAAGGAAAGAAGAGAGAATTGGGAGATTTGTTTGCTGCCAATAATACCCACACAAGCTAAGGAAGATTCTAGTAGTAGATTGTTTGGGCTTTTTCCAATTAAAAGAATTAATGGGTTTAATTTTTAAAACATACCCAACAATATATATATATATATATATAATTTTTTTTTTGAAAAAAAAAATTGCAAATTCCATTAAAGAAAAGTTAAATCAACTTGAATTGTTGAAATTTGAAGAAACATGTTTCATCTATATCAAAAGAATATGGGTTTGCATTTTCAAAATCTCTTAAATAAAATATGTGGGCAACTTTTTAAAAAAATTATATATATATATATATAGAGAGAGAGAGAGAGAGAGAGAGAGAGAGAGAGAGAGATAATCCAATCTTGATGAATCATTCTAATATCTAGCCAATATTAATATTTGATTTATTTCTACATACTACTTAATCACACAGCTTTATTTAATTCCATATACAATGTATACCATATAGTATGAGAACAAATAAATTACTTCTTCCACAACAATTTCATTATTTTCCTCCACAAATTGTTGTGGAAGCAAAAGTGATTGTCGTGGTAATAATTCCATAAATTATAATTATAAACAACTAGCCTCATTACACGCACGAAGTGCATGCAATGAGACTTTTTTTTTAGTGGTCTTATTTTGTAGAAAAAAAATTTTTTTGTATTTTTTTTATTTTATATATATAATTTTTATTTTGAAAATCTAATTGATAAGCGGATAAAGTAATTTGAAAATTAACAGGAAAGTGGTCATATTTTTTAGGCAATGTTTTAATGGGAGTTAGAGTTGCATTTTTGCCAGATTATCCTTTGGTTTTATCTCTACTGAAATATAGTGATATAGGGGTATTTTTGAACTAAAAAATAAAGAATGCAAACAGGGAAAACACTTTAAATAATAGTATAAGAACAATAATGCTACAGACATATCGAACAAATTAAGAGCTCGATGAAAACAAACAAACATATAAATGAATGGATTGGCCCAATTCATAATTGCTTATGTCTCCCCTATCATTTGATGTAACTACTCATGAGGAATGAACCAACATGGTATTTGGAGCTTGCAGCTAACTTCAACAAGGTGGCATGTCTGGTGGTGGTGGTAAAATATGTTCTTTTCGACCGTTCCCATTTTTCACTACGAATGCCATATCCATGCCCCATGTCATATGCCGATCAAAATGGCAGTGCAAAAACCAAACTCCTATCATCACAAAACATAAACAACAACATCATTATCATTGTAGTATTAAGTGTGACGGGCAAAGGTTGCATCCTGAGCATTGGACAGAATACAAGACTAACACGTGATCAAATATGTATTGTTTCTAATACTCTAATATACTAGACACAAGTTAAACCTTAATATCCTGAATGCTTAACGAAATCCAAAATTGACACGTGTTTAATTTTGAACACGTTCACATTTAGTGTTCCAATGCACTAGACACAAATTGAACATGAAATGTGAGTTATTAAAAAAGAACAAAAAAAAAAAAAAGTTTTAGTAGTTTGACAAACCAGGATTGTTGGCCTTGAATCTAATGGCAGTCCAGCCATCTATGGGAACAGCAATGGTGTTCATAAAAGGAGGGTCCACAAGATTATATCTCAATGGGTCCTTATCCTTGTCAAAGTTTCCAAGACCCATTCCAACCACATAGAAACTGTGTCCATGGAGATGCATTGGATGATCATTCCCCCCCGCCAAAGTCGTGCCTTGAAAAACAAGTTCCACAGTTGTGTTATACTTCAATATCTTAACCTTGGTCCCATGTTTAGGTGTCTGTAGGGACAATGGCAAACCCTGAGCAGTGAAATTAAATAAATATGGTGGGAAATCTGGAAAATTAGTCCCAAATACCCCATTGACATAACCATAATAAGCTTGTAATATATCGATGTATGGATCCACAAAGCTTATGTTATTGACACTAGTGGCTAGTCGGGTCCCATTAGGCCCTGCACATGAATTGTTAGGACATGGGAATGTGTTGACTGAGATTACAAAAAATAAATGTTGGGTTATATTTATTGGGACATTGACTGGATGATTTTTATCAGCTAAGCTTCTGAGGCTACTTGTGAAACTAACTGAGGCATTGGTATTATTAAAGTAAGGAAGATTATTAGGTAGGGAAGGAGGTGAAGATGGGGTATAGTTTCCATTGTATTCGAGAATAGCAGTGGTGGTTGTGTTATCATAAGCAACACCAGGTGCAGCAGAGTATGCTCTAGCAGCCATGTAATAGTGGTCAGAATTCTGGTTCGCTTTCAGCAAAACATCAATGGTTTGGCCAGGGGATATTGTGACATAACTTGATTCCAATGGCTTGGTGTAACTACCATCAGTTCCCACAACAGTGACATTGTGTTTGGCAATGGCGAAAAAGAGAATATCCATCACGGCAGCATTGATAAGGCGGAGGAGATAAGTCTTGCCATGATCAACCTTTAGCTTGAATGTGTCTGAAAATAGTGAATCGCATTAGTAGACTAACACTTTAGCCAAAAAGAGAAAACAAAAGAAGAGAGTTTATCAACACAACTTTGGTACCACAATCTTTTTTGCTACTTAAAAATGGTGATTGTGATCATGATATATGGATTGATTTTAAGGTATATGTGAAAGTAATTGTTCACTATTCACAATCGACCATTTGTAACAAAAAATTTGATAAATAGTATAGTCCTAAAAAAATTGATAAGAAAAAGGGAGTATCATTTGGTAAAAACTTAGTAACTTGACAATTGATTATTGCCTTTCTAAGAAGGGTGATTTTTTTTTTTTTTTTTTTCTTTCTTAGGGCTAAGACGATGACTTAATTATTCTAACCATCTTTAAGCATTACCGCCACTTGCATCTTATTGGGTTAAAGTTCACCGAGTCTTGGTACTACTGTTTGAACTATGACATTTGCCAATTGCAAGTAATTTCCTCAATAAGTCTAAGTATCAAATGTTATTATTTATCAATTTAAAATATATGGATCATAAATCAATGAGCCTTAATCCTTGAAAAAAGTTAATCATTTTTCATAACAAAAGTTACTTACATTTAAATTAACTAAGTGGCACTAATACTAAGACGCCTTAATTTTGAGTCAAAAAAACTACTCAATGTAATAAACCCCTCACACATTACAAACATATATTAAATCAAATCCGTGCTATTTTTTGTTGTTTTTTTTTTACTGAATGATCAACTACTCCATGCTTTAGGTGCTAAAAAAATTTACTAAGAAAAAACCATGCTGGGGTTTGAACAATAATGGATAAGAAATTTTTTTTTTTTTTAGAAGGTAATGGATAAGAAATATGATGATAAGTATTAGAAAATTGTTAAATAATTAAATTCATATTTTTCCTAACCATTTAAGTTTTTAAGTCAATTGATAATTTATCATTAGCAATCAAAACATGCTTTAGAGTTTGTTTGGGCGTACTTTAGGCCAAGGCCAACATGACTTGAATCTTTTATTTTATAGATTTATAACTTTGAAATTAATTAAGCCACTTTCTTAACCTTAATTATAATTTAGGTGAAGATAGAGGTTTGTACCTAAGGACGAATTGATAGAGGTTCAAAAATAAAAATTCCAGTCATTATGCTTATTAATTCATGTATAAAAGGAAATAAAGTTAATCAAGAGCAAGCTTAAGCCTGTTTGAAAAACTAATAAACCAAACCCAATTATATGGTCCAGGTCTTGCTTGCTGGTGATAAGACCATGCTTTAATAAAAACTGATCACCGTGTACATTTTAATGTTCAACCCCACTCGGACTAGGATATATACTGTCAAAAAAATCGTTTCCTACTTCATTTTTTTTCCTTGGAAGTTGGGACACTGTTTTTTATGGAATTAGTAGTGTGTTTATCTTCTTACCGGTACTATTCAATCTTCCTCCCTTTTCACTCTAATTAGTAACGTCAATCTTGGAAGCATTTGGTAGAAAATAAATTTTATAAACATTCTATACATATAAAACTTTAGGAATCTTTGACCTGGTTTTGAGCACGGATAAAGAACACCAGGTTGTCCATTGATAGTGAAAGCATCAGAAACATTAGGGTCTGCTCCAGTAAAAATAGCTTCATTATAAACTGCCATTATTTCTTGCTTCCACCACTCTCCTGCATAATCAGAGATTTCCAGTCATTTCAAAAATATTTTCTGGTCAAATTGTGTAACATTTTCTTTACTTTTAAGTTGCACATACAGCTTGACTCTTCAAATTTGAAAGACAAAAAAAAAAAATCCCAATTATTGAGAAGGCTAATTTTATAATACCAAATATGATTGGAACCTCTTCATGAGGAAGAGGGAAAGGATATTTGGTTCCCTTCTTGGGATGAATTATTATAGCACCATGAACCGTTGCTCGCCACCATTTACTATGAGCATGCCACCATAAGGTCCCTTCTTCTGTGGAAAATATAATCTTTTGTCTAAACCTTCCACCCGGTTGTATGGGGCATTGTGTAATGTATTCAGGGCCATCTGACCATGGATATCTTGGTAGTTTTACTCCGTGCCTATAAAATTGTAAATTAATATTATCATATACAATGCATAGTTAATTAGCAGTTCCTTATATATTTTGATTTCTTCTGTCAAAACAAAAGTGCACGGATCAGAAAGATACCAATGAATAGTAATGTTAAAATTGCCCTGGTTATGGACATCAACAAAGATAGTATCTCCTTTTTGAACATGTAGTGTTGGTCCTGGAAACTGGCCATTTACTGTCAAGATGTTCTTTGTGCTGCACAGTCTCGTGTATGGAGTTTCTTTTATCTACAATCCAAAGTTTACACACATAGATGCTATAACCCATAATAAAGCATGTGTACATATTAATAGGCGTAGCACTACGGACATGCATGCAGTGTGTGTACGTACATATATCTCTATTCATGATGTAGAAAATCAAACAATTGCATTTCATGAAATGAATAGTGAAATTTTATCGTATTAGTTACTTACCACAAAAGTATGATGAACGTAAACTTGGCAATGAATGGTACCGACAATTAAGACTAGCCAACTCAAAATTTTAAGGTTCAACCACATTTTTTTTTTTTGGTAGCGGTGGGAGTGGGTGATGGAAAACTTTTTATTTTTCTTTTCAATCTCGTAGTTTTTTAGTGAATTCCTTAGCTAGGTACCGTTTATATAGAGACATGAGGCTAACAGGAAACATGATTAACTTTAGTGGTGAAGGTGGGAAAATGGTCGATCAACGGAATGTACTAAATAGTATATTGCAGCTGCCAACGGGGGTTTGGCTTAGCTGGCAAGGTTCGGACGCTTCGTGCAACACACCTAGGTTCGAGTCCCGCTACTAGCAAGTTTCCGTTGGTGGGCAAACTTGGTGGGGGGTGTACTCAAATGAGGTGACTCCCACACAGAGGGTACAGAGTGGTCTGCCTGTGATGTCCTTGCCTTACCCACCCCGAGGTCACTGGCTCCCTGCCCGGGGGTGTAATATGACCATAAAAACCCCCATTTTTTACTTCTCAAAAAAATAAAAAAATAAATAAATAGTATATCGCAGCTTGCCATATGTATAGGATATTTGTGAAAATAAGTATGAAATTAGCCGTAATTTTAGAATAAACATCTTTTCAATTTCAATTTATCAGACAGGATATGACATATGGCCATCTTTTCTTCTCAATTGTTTGTTTTTAGTTAAACTTATTGTATCACTTGAATTATTCTAGCTTTCAATTATATCTAGGTCCCTAGCCCCAAAAATAATTGAAAAATGATAGGATAAGTGGGTAACGGGACAGGTTGATGATGACTTCTACTTTCCCATGAGATTTTCGTTCTCTTCAAGATCAAGTTAAAGATATATAATACTGTTGACAACAACACAAAGCGTTTTTTTTTTTTTTTTTTTTTTAAATGTTATCGCATCTTCTAAAAGAAAATTTTTTAGTCTCGTTTCAAATCCATCTGAACATAAAATAATAATAATAATAATAATAACAACATTCAAATTTTAATCAAAATTCAATTTAGTCCTTAAATTTCATTTTCTTTAAATTAAATCCTTTAAATTTCAAGTTTATTCAATTTCAGCCTCTGTTATTATCTCCTTTAAAATAGCTCAATAAAGAAATAAAAACCCATGGAGCTTTTTTGATCAAAATTAATGGAAAGTTTAAGTTGAATAAACTTAAAAGTTAAAATAATTAATTGAATGAATACAAAGTATTAAATTTCAAAAACAAAAATAGAAGTTGTACTTTATAATTTAGGGTAGCATTTTTATTAACCTTTGCCAATCAAAGGAAAGAAAAATAATATTTCTTCTTTCTTCCAATTTCTAAACATACTGTTATCTTCCATCACCTGCAACCAGCCAAAGTGTAAATGTCTATTTCTAGGTTGAAGTTTGGCCTGTCGAAAGTCGAATGGGTTGGTGAGTGCCTAAGAAAATCAACCCATGCGCATAGAATATAATAATCAACTGCTTGGGAGGATGACCTTTTTACTCTTATTCTTGAGTTGAAGTATGATTTAATTGAATTATGCTAGGACATAATTTTTTGCACAACTTTGTGTCACAACTCGCCACATAGTGAGTTGTAATTGGTAAGTGTATCTCCACATGACCCACTGCATACCCTTACTAATCACAACTCACCATGTGGCGAGTTATGGCACAAAGTTGTGCCAAAAGTTGTGTCTCTGGCATAATTCGATATAATTAATTAATTATCAACGGTGACAAACGGGCACTCTCTCCACCAAGATTTCATAAGACTTCTTCTGTTTTTTTTTTTTTTTTTTAATTGCTAAAAGGGAAAGTTGTGTCCCTAGTATAATTCGATATAATTAATTAATTATCAGCGGTGGCAGACTGGCACTCACTCTACCAAGATCTCATAAGACTTCTTCTGGATTTTCTTTTTTTTTTGTAATTGCTAAAAGGGTGTCATAAGAAAAAAAAATTTTGGATAATATATAATGTCATAAGAGCACTAGCAATAAGGGTGTAAAAACCCCCCAATTGCTATTTTAGCAACTAAAACCCAAAAATACAGTTACATCCGGGTATGGGAATTCCAAATTCTTAAGCATCTGTGAACAGTAGGGGTCGATATTTACAACCTACTGTTCATCAGATTGCAAACCAACCATTCACTAAGTCTTTCCTTCGTCATTTATAGTCCATAGCTAGGTCCTCAATTTCAAATCAAAACCCACCAACTACTGGGATTATGGTCCCTAATAAGTAATAAAAGTCCACCTGCATAAATAAATAAATAAATAAATAAAAAGTCTTGGCCTCCCTTGAAATTACCACCAATACTTTTGCGTAGTTTACGCAAACTTGGGCAGGGTCCAGTAAATCCCAAGCTAGAACCCCAACTTTCAAAGTAGACGAAATTATATACATACCTACTGATAAATTATAAAACTCTGATGTATGTTGAAAATCCGCTACACTATCTGAAAAGACGAGAAGTTTTTTGCCACAAATTTCAAAGAGATAAGAATAAAAAAACACAGACCAAAGAAGTCAAACTAATTGAAGCCACATTTTGGCTACTCAGGTTGAATATTACTTACTATGAAATTAAAAAATATATATATTCTTATAACAAAATGCAAAACCCCAACTTTCAAAGTAGAGGAAATTATATATATACCTACTGATAAATTATAAAACTCTGATGTATGTCGAAAATCCGCTACGCTATCTGAGAAGACGAAAAGTTTTTTACCACAAACTTCAAAGAGATAAGAAAAAAAAAACACAGGCCAAAGAAGTCAAACTAATTGAAGCCACATTTTGGCTACTCAGGTTGAATATTACTCCTTAAAAAAAACGTTGAATATTACTTACTATGAAATTAAAAGAAAAATATTCTTATAACAAAATGCAAAACCAAAAACAAAACTAAGAAAGTAGATATAGGTCTGTTCTTGTTGAGTAAGGATCCGTTTAGATTGAACTTATTGTTGCTGAAACTGAAAACTGAAAATACTGTAGCAAAATAATTTTTAAATGTGTGAATAGTACTGTGGGACCTATTTTTAATATTTTTTATTGTCTAAACAGTGCATAAACATTGCACGCACTGTTCATGCACAGTATTTTTTGTCTCCCAAAGTCAAACAATCCGGCAAAAAAAAAAAAGGGAAAATGCGTTTCAGCAAACGCGGACAAACACGGACGCCGAATCCAAACTGCACCTAAGTCAAGTCATCCTGGAATTAATGTCTTGGTAGTTGGTAGCCTGGAATTAATGTCTTGGTAGTTGGTAGCCATGTGCAAACAGATTATGATCGATAATAGCAATTCTAAGATTTTCACATGGTACTTCTCACAATGTTGATTAATGTTAGGTTTACAACTGGGGCCGGCTCAACAACTTTTGAAGATTTAGGCGAAAATTTTAAATAAGACATTTTTATAATTAAATATTAATCAAATAATATATATTGAATTTTTTTATTTAAAATCTATTTTTCTTGCTTTTTAAGATGCAAAATTACTAATTAAGTTTTTGTATTTAAGTTCCTCTAACATTTCTTTTTGAAATCTTTAGATCCATAGATCCTTTTTGAGATTCAATTTTTTTTTCAGTTTTTCTCTTTTTTAGAAGTTTTTCATATCCAGATAAATATTTTCTAACGGACATTTATAATGAATAAAATATTTATAGATAAATAAAACACTATTTATAATTAAAAATGATAATTTAATTAAAAATAAAATTTAAAGTATAGAACAATAAAATCTAATTATTGCAATTTTTTTAAAACCGTGACTACTTTAAAGTTTAAACCTGCACAAATAAAAATTAGTTTAATACATAATTTAATAAATTTATGCCACTATAATACAAATGAGTTAATATAATACTCATCAAATTATTAATTAGTATAATAATTTATAATAATAAATAAAGTGCCAAATTTAAATAATAAAAAAAAAAGGTGTGAGAAACCAAGCAGCCTGCACTCCACTACTCCTAAGTCTTATCATCCTATGCCTGCGGCTTAGTTTTAAAGAAAAGACGTGTTCTACTTTTATCAATTATCATGGCAGAAAAGAGTACAAAGAGGGGCTGCAGGGCAGAAAAGCTATCATAGCAACAAAAAAAAAAAAAAAAACGTGTCCCATCTCATCAAAAAATTGTGCAGTGAGAGTATGAAACAAATTAAAAATATATATAATGTAAGTTAAATAAATAGAAGACTAAGTCTTCATTTTCGGAAAGAAAAAGTCACAAAGAGAAAGAGGGGAAGAACTGAACACTGAAGAAGAATACCTCTGAGGACTGCCGACTGGTAGACTGGTAAGCTGGAATCAACAAATAAAAATTTCAAGTTAGACTGACTGACTGAGTTTATGGAAAAAGATCAAGAATGAAAAATCAAGATGAAGATGACGAAAAGAAAGGTAAGACTGTAAGAATGTAGATGGAGAGGCAGAGAGATAGAGAGATGAGAGGTTTTTCTTGAAATTTATAATCTCTATTTTAGCATATTTCAAGGTAATTATGTTGTATTATTAATGGATTTGTCTTGTATTAATTTTGATTTTAGCATATTTCAAGAATGAGTTAATAAACTTGTCTCTTAAAATTTAATTTTGTTAGCTGAAGTTGGACTTTTTTTTTTTTTCCTTTTTAATCTTTTGCATTTAGGATATAATGGGGCATTTTTAATGCATTTTATTGATCAATAAAAGTGCTTAAAATTTTTTTTAATTAAAATATATAGACAAATATATTATATATAATTTTTTTTTTTTACAAGTGGGCCCTTCTTTTATTTAGGGGCCTTAGGCGATTGCATCAATTGCATTACCTATTGAGCCGGTCCTGTTTACAACGTTTTTACAATATTTTTATAATAAATTATAAATAATAAGTTGTTATTAATTTTTATCTGAACTTACTACTTACATTACTTTTTTATTTACCAATAATAATTTACTACTTAAAATTTATTATGAAATTATTATAAATGCTAAAATAGACTTTACAATCCCAGCCAAATAAATAAAATATATCAACGTCGAAAATATGTATTCAACTTTCCACAGGTAGACAAAATGACGTGATTATACGGCAATCCATCAAGTAAGTTTTAAAAAGCTCAATGTTATTGGCACTACTATCATTATTATAACTGTTAGTCTGTTACTATTATCATGATCATCATTTTGGCTCTTTTGAGTATTTATAAATGATATCTTGCCACAAGTTATGTGACGGACTCCCTAATTTTTATGTTATAAATTTATAATACTAGGAATTTGTTGTGCTGTCAAGACTTCTTTTTTATATCTCACTAGACTTCTTTTTTTGGTGGGTTCTAAAAAAAAACTTTTTTTTTATAAGATATGATGTCATAAGAGACTCATAAATCATGCATCATATAATATCTTTGCACCGGCGTGGGGTCCTTTTAAGTTCAAATGAAGTATGATCACTTGGATGCAAAATTTTGGATTTCTTTTTTTCTTTTTGAAATGTCCCACACACAAAAGATGACCGACCATACATACAAAAGATAACGGACATTTGTTGTATTCCATGAAGAAGTCTTTTCTAAGCGCCCCCCCCCCCCCAAAAAAAAATTATATTAAATTATTTTTTTGTAAATTGCATGAGCTACCAATTATGTATATATTATAATCTGTCAAAAATTTTGTAATTTAATTGACATCTTTCTATACACAAAAACAAAGTGCTTAAAAATTTTTAAAAAATGATTTAAATTAAAAAAATTTAGCAACATACTGTTAACTATTTTTAGAATAAAAAAATTTTATCATGATCCAAAACAATATTAATCTTAACATACCAAGGAAGTATCACTTTGAGTGAAAACATTAAACATAAAAAGTAACAATTTCAATTAAAGTACAAAACCCATCACTCAAGCTAACCTAAGCCTCCCTTCTTCGTCATTTATAGCCCATAGCTAGGTCCTCAATTTCAAAATCAAAACCTACCTGCACAAAAAGTCTTGGCTCCCTTCGTATTGTGGTCCCTACCAAATAACAAGTCCACCACCAAAAAGTCTTGGCCGCCATTAGAGTTACCACCAGTACTTTTGCATAGTTTGCCCAAACTTAGGAAGGTTCCAAAACAATCACAACATACCGAGGAAGTATCACTTTTTTTTTTTTTTGAAACCACCAAGGAAGTATCACTTTGAGTGAAAAATTTAAACATAAAAGGTAACAATTTCAATAAAAGTACACAGGATTTAGTTAAAGTATGCCTTTAAGATATACATTAATAAATTTGTTTTTAAAAAAATTTTATTGAGAATTGAAAAAACTGTCAAAAATTTTTCAATTTTCAATAAATTTTTTTTTAAAATTAATATATTATTATGTGCCCTTAAGACACACATTAATAAAATCCAAGTACAAAACCCATCACCCAAGCTAACCTAAGCCTTCCTTCTTCGTCATTTATAGTCCACAGCTAGGTCCTCAATTTCAAATCAAAACCTACCTGCACAAAAAGTCTCGGCCTCCCTTCGAATTGTCGTCCTAAAATAGTAATAAGTCCACGTGCACAAAAAAGTCTTCGTCGTCCTTGGAATTACCACCGCCACTTTTGCATAGTTTGCCCAAACTTAAGAAGGATCCAATCAAAAATCCAATAAAAATTTTGAACAAATATAAACCTTGTTGTCGAGAGTCTTCGTACTTACTCAAATTTTCACGAAGAAAACATACACAGGATATTAGAGATTTTACAAAAAGGTTACGGAACTTCATGAGATCACTTTGTAACTTTTTATTCATGGAGTTGCTCAGAGTAAATGTAGCAGTAAGGACATGTTGCCATCTTTCATGCTCTAACTCTCTATGATTACTACTTTATAATATTGTTATTGTTATGACTTGTGAGTGAGTTTTTTAGCTTAAAAATTTACAAGTGAAAATTTTAATTGTAAAATTTTTTTTTTTTACGATTAAAACATTAGATTAATCATAATTTTGAGTTAATAATTAACAATTTCATCAATCAAATTTTCTCTAATATTGGTGTAATTTGTACTACTATGTATGTTATATATGAAACTCTCATATGATCTTGGAAAAACCACTCTATAAAAAAATTTGTCATCAATAACAAGAAGAAGACTTATTCCTGACCATCAAAACCACAAATTTCATGTCATCAATGTTGTGATATAGTCCATAGGTATATAAAAAAAAGGGAGAAGTATAGTCCATATAGGAATGGTTTAGATGTTTCCTACTTGATTTTGGAATCTCAGATTAGTAGAATAATATGAAGTAAGGAGGTGCATTATTCATATTAAAAATGGCAATTCACATTAATAAGAAACTAAACAAGAGCGTGTAATAACCTCTATACATATGGTGGTGGTGTAGCGTTGGTGCATGTGAGAGTTAAAAGACAAAGTTTTGTCTTTTTTATTTATTTGAAATATGCATCCTATTTTGTTGATACCGATACAATATCTATGGGAAACTATTAAAATTCTACTACAATTTATTTGTTCATATCCTATCAAATTTTTTTTTTTTTTTTGGATCAATGATAAAACAAAAGTAGCATTTGTCCACCATTATGGTTTTTTTTTTTTAATTTAAAATATGCATCCTATTTGATTGATACCTATACAATACCTATGAGAAACTATTTTAAATTATAAATTTTTCATAGTTTGCCCAAACTTAAGAAGGTTCCAATAAATCCAGGCTAGAACCCCAATATTCAAAGTAGAGGAAAATATTCTTATAACAAAAAAGGTTGAATATTACTTACTATGAAATTAAAAAGGAAAATATTCTTAAAACAAAATGCAAAACCAAAAACAAAACCAAGAAAGTACGTATGATATAGACCTTTTCTTGTTGGGTAAGGCAAGTCATATGTCTTGGTAGCCAAAGTCCAAACAGTTTATGACAATATCAAATCTAAGATTCACATGTTACTTCTCACCACGTTGATTAATCATAGGTTTATAAAATTTTTATAGTAGGAAGTTGTTATTGATTTTTACCTGAACCTACTATTTACATCACTATTTTATTTATCAGTAATAATTTGCTATTTAAGATTTGTTATAAAATTATTATGATGTTGTATTACTCATACTAAAATTGACTTTACAATCCAAGCAAAATAAATAAAATATATCGACATTGATAATAATATTGTATTCATAATATAATGTTGTTATCTTTGTTTTAATAAAATTTACCGTCTTCTTATCCAAAAAAAAAACTATCCACGTCAATATATATACAAAATGATGTAATTATACGGCCATCCATCAAGTAGGTTTGAAAAAGCTCAATGTTTTTCATACTAAGTACAATTATTATTTTCATAAAAAAAAAAAAAAGTACTATCATTAATATTACTATTATTATTATTATCACGATCATCATTTTGGTTCTTTTGAGTATTTTTATAAATGATATCTTGCCACAAGTTAGGTAACGGACTTCCATTAACTACCCAGGAGAGAGCACAACAGTAATATAGAAGCATAAACAATGATAAAATAGATGGTAAAGAAGAAAATAGCAAAATAGATATATTCAAAATAAGTTAAAACAGAATATGGAATATGGAAACTGAAACTAATAAAATCTTACTTGAATAAAACTTCTGCCTTTGATTAAACCGAAAACTGTCTTTGATACAAGCTTTGAAAATAAAGTACTGTCTGAAGGGTTACAAGATTACAAAGTAAAATCTGTAAAAGGTTACAAGGTTATCTGTCTAGAAGGGAAGGGTTACAAGATTACAAAAGGGGAATAGTACAAAAGTCTTTCTAAGGGAGAGAGCTATCTTGGACCTAAGCTTTGGACTTGAGAATTTAGTCTGAGAATTTGAACCTGTCTTCTGTCTTCGGAGTCTGCCTTTTTATAGATGAAATGAACCCTGGTGAGTCTTCAAAAGTAACCTAAGTTGAGTAAAGTGAACTCAAGTTAATTTGTCGGTAAACCATGGTAAGTCTTCAAAAGTAACCTGAGTTGAATAAAGTGAACTCAAGTTAATCTATCAGTAGGATCGTGTAGAATCTTGAACAGTAAAAGTTTTACTATTCATGAATAGTATTCTGCTGGGAATCTGTCAGGTAGTGAATAGTGACTTAAGAAATCTCTGTCTGAACTATCTTGACTCTGTCCTGAAGCTATTCACATGTGCTGGTGAATAGTGAATAGTGATCTGTCATGATTGTCTGTCTGGAAAACATGTCTGTCTGTCTGTCTATCAATCTGTATCCGCGTAATTATCATAAGATAGCGGATCAGAATTATCCTCATACCGCTCATGCTCATGAAGCACTCCATAATCATTACATAGAGCACAATATGATTATGGAGTAAAAACAGGATCATGATCCTTTGCTGTCTTTAGTCTCGGATCCTTAATAATCATTCTTTTCCCAATAAGCCTTCTAGTTGAAGGTCTTGTGCCATATACTGCTATTCTGTCAATGTAGCCATATAAGTGGAAACTCCTGTCTAATTCATTTTGTACTTCATAAATCTTGTTACACATGAAATTAGACCATTCTTGGGCCAGAGCACCTGGATCATCTAGTGATAAATAAGTATCTCCTGCATACCAGTTATATTCAGGGATACAACCCCAATAATAAATAAGGACCAAAACATGTGCTGGCTGAGCTTCCATATAGTAGCTAGTATCCCAAACTAGAAGAGTACTCCAGATTTCCATCTTCATATAATTAAGTCCTCCAATCTGTGTGGCTACTTCTTGGATAACTTTGGGGAATAAACTAATCTGAATTGCAGTGGTTATAATTAATTTACTAATAAACCCTGCTTCTGGCATTTCAGATAACCATAAAGGGTCACTAATTATTGGATCCTCTGTCTCTGTGTTGATAAGTAATCCCGGGTAGGGATTATATCTACCTCCTGTTCTGTCATAAACTCTGTCTGAATTTCCAAAACTTTCATACCATTTAGCTTTATGGGATAACCATGTATCACCGTTCTGATAAAAGTTGTAGAGACTAATACTTTAAAAAGATACAACCATCTATCATAAGAACTTGTTATAGCTTTATGAGTTAATATATTCTATTGAATTTCAGGGGGTAAGGTTCTAATAGCAAGTCTCGTTTTTTGCTGAATCTTAACTTGGAGCTTTGAAAAGCTTGTTCCCATAAGATAGCTTTTTAGAGATTGTAATTCTGTCTTTGTGGAGCTTGAATCTCCATCCTCCTTGCTAGAGAGTTGACAACCGAGTGCTTCAATAAATGCCCCGGTGCTAACAAGATGTAATTCCAAAGCCTGAAGGGTCTTTTGGAATAAGGATTTCTGTTTGAGGGTGAAGGTTGCCTGTAAATTATCAAGAAGTAGTTTAATATGGAGAGGAAGGTCTGTAAATTCTCCGTCCTGATACATGAGATCAGTCTGGAGCACTTTTTGCATAATTACATTGTTTTCACCACATGAATACATTGCCTCTGCTAGCAACGTATCCTGAAGGGATATTGTAATTTAACAGGAGATAAAATCAATCAACAGACTAATAATCGAGATAATAGTTTTTTAAATGTAATTAATAAAAAATTAGAATCTTTAGAAACCATTGAACGATCCACTACGTGTACTAAAGTAGAAAGGAAAAATGATAGTTTTTTGGACCTCTATGAAAGAATGAAAGCTTTAAGTTCAACTCTTAAAGTTGAAAGAAAATTTGAACCCCATCATAGATCACCTTTAACAAATACTATGACAGATAATTGGCATGATAGAACAAGTACTGATATATTAACAGACAGTAGAAAAAATGACTCAATAGATAATGATAATGGTAGTTTAACAAAGTCAAAAGCAACTGACAAAGTTGTATCTATAACGGATAAAGAAATAAAAATACACTCACGGGCATTAAAAGCAACTGACAAAAAAGTTGACAAGAAAACTAACCCAATTAAGGAAAGATCAACACGTGTAGAAGATAAAGGAAAGAATCTCATAAAAGAAAGAAGTGCTACAGGCATATCAATAAATATGATAGATAGTAGAAAAGATGGTTTAATAGACAATGACAAAAATAGTTTAAAAAATTCAAAAGCAACTGACAGAACTACGCCTATAACATACAAAGACAAAGAAAAGGATGAATTAAAGAAAGAAACTAGTCTTATAGCAATTATGCATGAAGAAGATGAAAAACAAAAGATTGACAACATGAAAGATAAAGAAATGTTAAAAAAAGGAATGGTAAGAGAAATGATAGAAAGAATAGAAAGACAGGATAGTGAAAAGCTATGTAGAAAGTTAAAGACAAAAGACGAAAGAGAACAAGAAAGAGAAAAAGTCAACAATGGATGGAAAACTAGTAATAATAGTCCAAAAGAAGTGGTAGAAAAACAAAACAATAAAGTAGAAACTAGTAAGAAGCTAGAAATAGAAAGAGACATAATAGTAACAAATGATGAAGAGGTTATATGTAGAAAGCTAGAAGAGGAGATAGAAAAAGATGGACTAAAATCAAGAAAAGAAGTCAACAAAGGAGGAAAAAAAATAATAATAGTTTAAAAGAAAAAATTGAAGAAATACTAAAATTAATTGACAGATCTATGATAGATACCAGTCTGACAGAATTGACTAAAAAGATAGAAATTTTAAATGCATCTTTAGATATAGACAGAACAAGAGAGATAACAATCTTAAATACTATTGATTTATCAGATAATGAGAAAACTGATAGACATGTCAGGAATATTATTTGCCATAAATGTAAAGACTACGGTCACACTAAAAAACAATGTGATAGACAAAATAAAATTGCTAAACAAATTAGTAAATTAGAATTTGAAAAAGATATACTAAATGAATTAATGGGGATATTTAATGTTAGTCAAAAGGAGATAGACCAAGTACAGAAAAAGAAAGAATTAAAATCAACCAACCCACTTAAAGTCAATAAAAGAAAAGGGAAACAAAAAGACATAATAGTAAAATTAATAGATAAGTTACCTAATCATCTGAAAGATAAAAAAGACTATTTACTAAAATTTAAAGATTCCATAGATATACCTATTACTTGTATTAAGTGTAAGAAATATGGACACCATGTTAAGGACTGTGGAAAGAAAAAAAAGTTAAGAAAGAAAACGACAAGAGAGAGGCAAGAAAAAAACAAGATGAAGTAGATATAGATATAAAATCTGTAACTTTACAAGACTTAATGACAAAAGCAAAAATATTAAAAGAAGAAATTAAAGATATTAAAGAAGATAATTCCATAGACATAAATGAACAAAATATTACAGAAATAAACTTGAAAGAATTTTCTAAACCTATGGTTAAATCCCCTTTATCAGAAAAAGATGCTTACTTGAGACAGAATTTCTTTAGCTTAATTGACAGAGTGCTTTTTCAAAGATGGCATACAGAAGTCACTTTAGCAATTAATAAAGAGTTTTCTTTGACAGAAATCACATTAGCAAACTTAGGTACTCATAACATGAGTTGTATACAAGAAAGCTGTATACAAGAAAGATTAATTCAAGCCTTTGGATTAATTAATCACAAATTACATAATAAAGATATATGCTAATGTAACTAACGTACCTTTTAACTCCATCCTTCCCTTTATCCCAAAAGAAATTAATTTCCCCTATAAGGTCACTATCTTACAGGATACTAATAAAGAAAGAATCTATGGAACTAAAAGAAGTTTGTCATTTTTAGAGACAGAAATATCACTTGTTCACCAGTTGACAGATAAGGACATAAAAATGGCTAAACCGGACATAGAGACAAAGATTACAGAGATTCATTCTTATTTCCCTATTACTCTTTTGTATAAGTACCAATATATAATCCAAACAACAGTTCAAACACTTTATGAAAAAGAATTTAGTAGAAAGCATACAAAAGATAGAAATATGCTTACAAGTTCCTTTAGTTAACATAATTGGACTAAACAAACTGACAGTTTGACAAATGCACTAAACAGAGTTATAACAGATGACATTATTGCACTCTTTGAAGTAATCTCAACTACTCATATAACAGATATTTTAATAAAAGAAGTCCCTACAGATTCTTTTAATTGTGATAACTTCTTGAATAAAGAAAATTTTAATTTCTTAACAGAATCTCTGACAAATTTTCATCAGACTATTATAGTACTTAATAAAAGACTTTATGGAGAAGCATTATTTCACATATTCTCGCAGAATGAGATATATAGTAACACATATAAAACGGATAGAATCATGATAGACTTTGTAAAGTTTTTGAATTCCAGCCCCTCAAACTTTGAAAGACTTCATCATAACTACTCTTATACCACTACTCAGCAAGGGTACAGAAGTGTACAGAGAAAAGTTTGTTTTATTAGATATACTTTAAATTTTAAAAATGATTTTTCGCAGAAAGACATTAGTGAAAGGATTTTAAAAAGGGATTTGAAAGAACTCTTACATGAAAATGTTTATTCTCAAAATAATATTTCAAGACATAATCTTTTTCCCGAACCCCATTTGCAGACTAATATGAATAACAGATCCTCCAAGGCAGACATGAAAGGAAAGGGCAAGGCACCAGTGGTGCAACCCTGAATCCGAAAGCCTTCAGTAAAGATTTCGGATAGGCATGAAGGCGTCTCGATAGAGACAATATCCCTTCAGGATACGTTGCTAGCAGAGGCAATGTATTCATATGGTGAAAACAGTGTAATTCTATAAAAAGTGCTCTAGACTGATCTCATGTATCAGGACGGAGAATTTACAGACCTTCCTCTCCATATTAAACTACTTCTTGATAATTTACAGGTAGCCTTCACCTTTAAACGGAAACCCTTATTCCAAAAGACCCTTCAAGCTTTGGAATTACATCTTGTTAACACCGGGGCATTTATTGAAGCTCTCGGTTGTCAACTCCCTGGCAAGGAGGATGGAGATTCAAGCTCCACAAAGACAGAATCACAGTCTATAAAAAGCTATCTTATGGGAACAAGCTTTTCAAAGCTCCACCCTAAGATTCAGCAAAAAATGAGACTTGCCATTAGAATTTTACCTCCTGAAATCCAACAGAATATATTAACTCATAGATCCTTCACCAGTTCTTATGACAGATGGATGTATCTTTTTAATGTATTAGTCTCTACAGCATTTATCAGAACAGAAGACATGATAGGTGATACATGGCTATCTAATAAAGCTACATGGTATGAGAGTTTTGGAAATGTAGACAGAGTTTATGAAGGAAGAGTTTATGAAGGAACAGGAGACAGATACGATCGGAGAAAGAAGATCTAGTAATTTGTGATCCTTTATGGTTATCTGAAATGCTAGAAGCAGGGTTTATTAGCAAATTAATCATAACTTCTGGAATTCAGATCAGTTTACTTCCTAAAGTCATCCAAGAAGTAGCCGCACAGATTGGAGGACTTAATTATATGAAGATCACTATTTGGAGTACTCTTCCGGCTTGGGACAGAAGTTATTATATGGAAGCTAGGCCAACACACATGTTGGTTCTTATTCATGATTGGGGTTTTATCCCTGAATACAACTAGTATAAAGGAGATACTTATTTATCACTTGAAGATCCGGATGCTCTGGCTCTAGAATGGTCTAATTTCATGAGTAATAAGATTCATGAGATACAGAAAGAATTAGATACAGGCTTCCACTTATATAGCTACACTGACAGAATTGTTGTATATGGTCCATTACCTTCAGCAAGGAGGTTATTTGGGAAAAGACAGATTGTTAAGGATCCTAAATTGATGACAGCAAAGGATCGTGTTCCTATTTATCTTCCTATTTCATACTGCGTTCTATGTAATGATTATGGAGTATTTCATGAACATGAGTAGTATGAAGATAACTCCGATCCGCTAGATTATGATAATTACGCAGATACAGATTGACAGGTTCTTCGGACAAACAATAGCGACAAATCATTATTTACTAGCATAGTTTCTAGACAGATCCGATACAGTCCAGACAAATACAGACAGATTTTTAAGTTTCTACTGTTCACTGGCACGCGTTTACTGATAGCTTCCCAGACAGACTACTATTCATGAATAGTAAAACTTTTACTGTTCAAGATTCTACAAGATCCTACCGACAGATTAACTTAAGTTCACTTTATTTAACTCAGGTTACTCTTAAAGACTTACCATGGTTTTCCAACAGATTAACTTGAGTTCACTTTATTCAACTTAGGTTACTTTTGAAGACTCACCAGGGTTAATTTCATCTATAAAAAGGCAGACTCCGAAGACAGAAGACAGGTCCAGTTGGAAGGTCCAGAATTAAGATCCAATTTCAAAGGTCCAAGATAGCTCTCTACCTCAGAAAGACTTTTGTAATCCCTTCTTTTGTAATCTTGTAACCCTTCCCTTCCAGACAAATAACCCTGTAACCTTTACAGATTTTACTTTGTAATCTTGTAACCCTTCAGACAGTACTTTATTTTCAAAGCTTGTATCAAAGACAGTTTTAATCAAAGATAGAAGTATTATTCAAGTAAGATTTTACTAGTTTCTGTTTTAATATTCCACACTCTATTTTAACTTATTTTGAATATATCTATTTAGCGATTTTCTTCTTTATCATCTATTTTATCATTGTTTATGCTTTTATATTACTGCTGTGCTCTCTCCTAGGTAGTTAATGGTATCAGAGCCACAAGTTAGGTAACAAACTCCCTAATTTTTATATTGTAAATTTATTATTCTAGGATTTGTTGTGCTGTAAGAAAATGAACTTAGCTTGTATTCAGATCAACCTGTTTATCTTCAGAGATGTTGTATATCATTTCATGCATCTAAACATGGCTTTGAGTCTCCTTTAATCATTACATTCTAAATTGAAGAACCCATGGTATAGCAATTGCATCAGCTATCAAGGAACACACAGAGAAATGCTGTTGGCCCAAAGATGTTGCCATCAGAACTTCTAGCCACAACTGCAATGGTGGTGCTTGAGGGATTAAGAGTTGCATTAACATTATATTTTAATAATACATTTTTTTGAGAAGAAAACCAGTACGTTTTATTGAATAAGAAAACAAAATTAGCCAAAATCGGCTAGGATAACAAGATTAACGTGTAGTGGAACACCCTCCATCTACACCATTTAATTTTAATAATACTTAGGTACGTATAAGACTGGATGTATTAAGTATGCCTCAATTTCAAAGCAAGAAAGTCTTGGCCTCAATTCTTTTGCAAATATAGTTTGCACAAACTAAGGAAGGGTTCAATAAACTTATTAGGATTAGAAGGGATCCCTTCTAATTACCACCAGTACTTTTGCATAGTTTGCCCTTACTTAGGAAGGGTCTAATAAATCTAAGCTAGAACCCCAACTATCAAAGTGGAGGAAATTTTATATATATATATATATATATATATATTCCTACTGATAAATCATAAAACTCTAATGTATGTTGGAAATCCGCTACACTATCTGAGAAGACGAAAAGTTTTTATCACAAATTTCTGAGAGAAAAGAGAAAAAACAGAGACCAAAGAGGTCAAACTAATTGAAGCCACATAAATTGAGAACCAATAATTTTGGTGTACTTTTAGCTACTCAAGTCATGTTGAATATTACTTACTATATAGGAAACTAATAAAAGGAAAATATTCTTTTAACAAAATACATAAAATAAAAACCTAAAAATAGTATCTTGGTACGTATATTCTTTTGCACCCACACTGTTAGATTTTAATAATACCTAAGTATGTATAAGACTAGTTGTATTAAGTATGCCTCAATTTCAAAACAAGAAAGTCTTGGCCTCAGTACTTTTGCATATATAGTTTGCCCAAACTTAGAAAGGGTCCAATAAACTTATTAGGAAGAGATCCCTTAACAAAATTCATTTATAAATGGTATCTTGCTACAAGTTATGTAATGAACTCTCTAATTTTTCCTAATTTTGTTTTTGAATGTTCAAAATGGGTATGAAACACCCTTGAACGTTTAAACCCCAAATTACAAATTATCAATTCAAGCTCATTATCAAACAATTAATGTGCGGAATATGAACATAAGCCAAACATAGAATTGATAAACAATCTAAGCCAAATATAAAAATATCCACAGCAGTAAATATAAGGCAAAGATAAAGGGAAGGAAGATGCAAACATACGGACAACACACGATGTGTTATCGAAGAGGAAACCGAAGCCCTCGGCGTAAAACCTCTTCGCCGCCCTCCAAGTGGTAAATAATCCACTAAAGAATGTAGTTGGGATACATGAACAGCAGAAGACCCTCCAAGCCTAATCTACCCAATGTACCTAAGCCCTCCAAGCTTCTTACTCTAACGAGGTTACGCCGAACCTATTTCTTCTTTAGCTTCCCGGATTCCGCTACTAGACCATAGCATCAACCAATGTAAACTGGTTCCTTCCTAACTACTTCCCAAACAGTACCAAATAAACCTTCTCACTGATATGTGTATGGTGAGAAAAGGATTTGGCTAAAGACCTCTCAAGAATATAACAATGGAGAGGAAGAGAGTAGAGGAATGTGGAGAGTCTCTAAGGTAAAGATTGTGGATGAATCAATCTTATTTTTCTCTAGGGTTTCTCTCACAAAATTCTCTCTGGAAGCTCTCTCCTTTTGGTGGGTATAAGGATCTATATATAGTGGGGTGAGAAAGGAATGTGAAGAGTCAGTTTTTCCCAAACAGGGCTAATTGGCAGCTTGGCCTCGCAACTGGTCTGAGTCGCGAGTTCAAGCCACGAGATAACAGCTTGGCCAGCCTAGGACTTTTGTCCTGTAATGCGACAGCTGGCGCGACCCTTCATCTCCCCTGTGTGCATCTCACATGCCTGCAGTTGGCAGCTTGCCAGTCGCGAGTCAGCCGCGAGTCCTAGCCACGAATCTCTGCCTTTTTGCACATACTTGAACTTTTCTTCACATCTTCTCACACACTACCCTTACAATAATCCCACCTAAATACAGGGTTACTAATTGCTGAATTACAAGTAAATTGGCACAGAACAAAGCCAACAAGATGGTTGATTAAATTCAACCTTACAATCTCCCCCTTTGGCTATTCCGTGACAAAACCCTATAACAGACTCTAGACTTAACGCGTGAGTTGGGAACAGTTGAACAAAACTCACTCACACCTTACTCTAGATTCTGAAAAGCTCTTGAACATATGAACAAGTAACTCCTGAAACACAACACCACAATAATATCATTGTATGTAGAAAACTTGAAATACATATGGAGCAATAAAAGCATGATCAAGCAAAAATGGACTTAAGCAATAAAGCAGTAAATCATGGCATGATCAACCAAGCAATCACTATACAAAAGTGATTACTATGCTCATTCACACAAGGAATGAACATCCGGACATGCAAGGTGATAAGCTCAATTGAAGAGTATCATTTGCAAGTCCAACACTCAACCAATGCATACAAACATATATGCATCTAAGAACAATCCTACAAGGGCACAAAAGTGATGTACTGAATTGAAATGCATAGCATTTAACATCAAGTACATAAGCCACAAAGTAAGGCTACAAAGCAAAAAGATTGCATTGCATGGTACAAACCATAAAAGCCTACAAACTACAAAAGTGCATGGAAACAAACCCTTAAAGCTTACAAAAGCAACATGGGTACAAAATAAACATAACACAATAGACTGAATAAACATCATAAGTTTTGAGACAAACTAAATATAACATAAAATATAACAAAATATAAGGCACAAAATATAAAGCTCCCCCTTTGATTTTGCTTTTTCTCCCCCTATCATTTTACTCAGTATTTAGATCTTCTCCCCCTTTTTGTCATGGAATAGCTAGTCCTCATCTTCTTCTAGCTTTCGTTGAATCTGATCTAATTGAGTTTGGAGAGAGGTGAACTTCATGTCCCACCAAATGTTGTTATGGTGCAAAATGGATGTGAGTCCTGACACTTTGGTGCTCAATTCATGGACAGATGCCATAATGTTAACTAGCTTCTCGTCGAGGAAGGATGAGCTGGAGTGCGAACCACTGTGAGATGTTGAAGCTTCAGTTTTGATTCCCTTCTTACTATGTCTAATGCTCGCGTTGAGCGTACGCAAGGTGATTGGGCTAGGTTTTGTGCAGGGAGTTTCATCTTCAGAAGGATGGATCCCTTTGAGCTTCAAAATCAGAGAGATAAGACAACAGAATGGAATACATATTCGGGACTCATTTTGCTGAACCGTTTTGCACAGAACATGAAAGATGTGTGCACAGATGTCAATCTCAACATCAGAGATCAGATCATGAAGAAACAAAGCGCAGTCGAGGTTCATGTACCCGGTATTGGATAGGGGGTACAAGTTGTTAGACATGATGATTGTGAGCACTCTTAATTTCGGAGGAAGAGAGGAAACACTGATTGAGTTCCCGTTTTGTGAGAATTCCAAGTCTTCGCTAAGGGTGTCCCGAAGAAGTTCCTCATCCGGACACAAATCGTCATACACTGGTGGATTACCAAGTATTGGCCGATTGATATGTAAAATCTCAGCCAGGTATGCGGGAGAGACAGAGAAACTTTTTCTCCTAACCCAGCACTTGAGTTCATCACCTTCAACAATTGCATTTGCATAAAATTCTTTGACCAAATTCTCATAAGCATCATCAAGGTCAAAGAGAAGGTAATTCCAATCTTTGGAAGCAAACCATTTTGGAATGTCAGTGGCAAACAAAGAAGGTTGATCAGCTGCCCTTTCAATTAATAGTGTAGCAGCTCTGAAATAATTTTCATGAGTCTGAAAGGCAGCATAGGATCTGAACTTGTTTGGGTTGAAAGCACCTGATGGTAAACGGGTCCTCTTTGTGCGAGGTGAGGGATCATCAACATCAATGACAGGTTCCTTGCCTTTGCTGTTGCCCCTTTTCACAGCTGCTCTCTTGAATTGAGACATATCCACTCTGCATCATGGATTATGAAAGAAAAGGAAACACCCAATAGAGAAATACCAAAACAATATTAGCATAGGGTTAAAATCAAAACATGAGCATTAGGAGAAACCCTAGAATTTGGGATTTTGGGCAAATATGGCAATGGGTGTGTGTGGGTGTCAATAGGAACACAATGAACTCACACAAAGTAAGAAAACAGAATAAACCCAAATATTAACAACACCACACACACAGAAACTCAAAAGCGAAAGAGGGATATACCAACTGCACAGATCCACACAAAAACTTCAAAACAGCAACTCAGCTTACAGATAAACAATAATGTTCAAATCATGAATAATGAAGTGAAAATAGGAAAACCCATACCTTTTTCTTGAAGATTTAAGGGAAAATGTTGCAGAAATGGAGGTTTTTCAAGTTGAGTTTCAAAGAGAGAAATGATGAAGACAATGAACAGTCACAAAGGTATAAGGGAAAAACTTAAAAGTTTTTGAAAACTGACCTTAAAACGCAAAATACGCATTTTTCGCAACTAGAATAAGTCGCCAGTAAGCCGCCAGGTTAAGCCGCGAAACACTTTGAAACTGAAAGTTTTGAAAAATTTTCTAAGTGTTTTTCGTGACTGGAAGGTCTACCCGCGAGATAGTCACAAGCAGAGCTGCGAAAATCTCTGTGTACCCCTCGCGACTAGACCTTTCACCCGCGAACAAGTCACCACACTAAGTCATGAAAAATATAAAAACTCAAATTTTGAAAAATTTTCTAAGTCTTTTTCACGACTAGGGCATTAACTCACCAGTAAGCCGCGAAAAATCTCTGAGTGAGCTCGCGACTGGGACATACGACTGGGCTAACCCATGACTTAGTAGCCAAAACAGGGGAAAACAGTTTTTGAAATTTTTGATATTTTTGTAAAAACAAAATACTTTCCAAAAACAGCTAAAACACTCAAAAATATTTTTGTGTTTGATCAAACAAAGATTGAGCATGTGAAAACACATTTAATCAAGTATAATCACACAAATGAATATGGCATTTATTGAACATAGACTTGTGTGTTGTGTGTGGATATCAAAAATAAAATAGGCCTTAGTCCAATGTGAAGCTTCAATGATCAATTCAATCAAGGCATACACAACTAGCATTAGATAATGTGACTTAACTCAATTATAGAAACATGCATATATGACCTCCCACATGAACTTGATTACATTCTTTGAAACTTTTCATTTGGCTCCAATATACATCATATCATTTGCACTTTTTGAATAAAAAAATCACATTTTGAAATAGATACCTGAAATTTTTTATATTTCAATTGATGAGTTAGCCTTTGGCTTTTTGGGCATCATACATTTTATTTTGGTCGCTTTCCCTTTTTCCTAATCGAATACTAGTATGTGCGACAGCCTTTTGCAGCTCTATATCTCTTTTCATTTGGAGATTTACATTTGAAGAGCTCTTTTAAGCAAAAAAATAATAATAATAAAGAGTGAGAAGATATATAGGCATGAGTCTATGCATGTCTCAAGATCAACAAAATCATTCACTAATCATTCATGACAAGGTTGAAGATCTATTTACAATAGTCACATAGATTTCAAAATTTCTCCCACAATGATATGAGTGCAAAGGAAACAAGCTAAGCCCGTAGATCCATAAAACCATTAGTACAAAGGTACAAGGCAAAACATGTTATGAGACAAGACTCAACAAAGTCGATCAAACTTTTTGGATTTTTTACTTTTTATGTGTTTTTGGATTTTTGACACAAAAAAATTGATCAGACACAACAAAAGAAATCATATGAAGGAGTGCTAAAAACAAACAAAATGTAGAACATACTACACAAAGCACATATGGAAGATAGAGTTTAGGGAATGATACCGACACCAATGGTCTTATGTAAGGATTCAAACCTAGGGCCATCAAGAGGTATAGTGAATATGCCAACCTTCTGATTTTCTGTATTGATGAATTCCAAACATACTATCTTGTCCTCTACCAAGTCTCGAATGAAATGATACCGAATCTCAATATGCTTTGATTTGGAGTGCTGAACTGGATTCTTTGACAGATTTATTGCACTGGTGTTATCACAAAACACACACATGGTGTCTTGAGAAATTCCATAGTCATGTAGTAGCTTTCTCATCCATAACAATTGTGCACAACAACTTCCTGCTGCAATATATTCTGCTTCAGCTGTTGAAAGGGAGACTGAATTTTGCTTTTTGCTCATCCATGAGACCAAATTATTTCCAAGATAGAAACAACCACCAGAAGTGCTTTTCCTATCATCAATGCACCCAGCCCAGTCTGCATCTGAATATCCCGCCAAACACTCATTCGAATCTTTAGAATACCAAATCCCATAGTCAGACGTGCCATTAACATAACGAATGATTCACTTGACTGCTGTTAAGTGGGACTCTTTAGGTGCAACTTAAAATCGAGCATATACCCCGACACTGAATGCAATATCTGGCCTACTTGCTGTGAGATAGAGAAGACTGCCAATCATGCTTCGATAAAGTGTTGGATCAACATCAATACCATTTGCATCTATGCTCAGTTTCGATAAGGAACTCATGGAAGTAGAAGTGTGTTTCTTCGAATCCAGGCCAAATCTTTTGACAAGATTTTTGGCATATTTCTCTTGAGAGATAAATATTCCATCTCCCCATTGTTTTACTTGAAGCCCTAGGAAGTAGTTCAACTCTCCTACCATGCTCATTTCAAATTCCCGTTTCATTTCTTCCGAAAATTCATGAGCTAGTTGATCAATTGTAGATCCAAAAACAATATCATCCACGTACACTTGAGCGACAAGGAGAGATTTTTCATCTCTTTTGACAAACAAAGTTCGATTAGCTTGGCCTCTTTTGAACCCACGATCCAACAAGTAATTAGTGAGGCGGTCATACCATGCTCTTGGTGCTTGTTTCAGCACATAGAAGGCTTTCTTCAATCTCAGCACATGATCTGGAAAGTGAGGATCTTGAAAACCCTTTGGTTGTTCAACAAAGACTTCTTCGTTTAGGAAACCATTTAAGAAGGCGCTTTTCATATCCATTTGGTACAACTTGAAATCCATAATACATGCTATGGACAAGAGAATTCGAATGGACTCTAATCTTGCTACCGGAGCAAACGATTCATCGAAGTCTATGCCTTCCACTTGAGTATACCCCTGTGCTACCAATCTAGACTTATTTCTGACAACTTCACCATCTTCATCCGTTTTGTTCTTGAAAATCCACTTGGTGCCGATCACATGTGTATCTTTAGGCCTTAGGACCAATTCCCATACATCATTTCTCACAAATTGATGTAGCTCCTGGTGTATAGACTCTATCCATTTCTCATCTTTAAGTGCTTCTTCTACCTTTTTGGGTTCAAATTGAGCAAGATAATAGTTGTATGTTACATGGTTAGCAGTATACTTTGGTCCTTTTCTCAACTGAAGTCCCTCGTTTACATCCCCAATGATATTACTTGAAGGGTGATTGAGAGTTACTCTAGATGAAGGTTTCTTGGAAGTTGATGGTTCCTCATCATGAGAAATTGGGGGTTGAACTTCCGGTGGTGTGAGTGGACTTGAGACTTCTTGTGTTAATCTAGTCTCTCTTCTTGATATGGGGGGTGTAAGCTCATTTCCTGGTGATTCTTTTTCAACATCATCACTTGAGGACATATCATCATTCTCATTCTTCTTAAGACTTAACCCCTTTCCATCATCGTCAATCTCCTTTTCTAATATAGTGTCATCTATGACCACATTGATTGACTCCATCACCGTCTTAGTGCGTTTGTTGTACACTCTATAAGCTCGGCTATTTGTGGAGTATCCTAGGAATATCCCTTCATCACTCTTAGCATCAAATTATCTCGGATTTTCCCTGTCATTTAGAATGTAACACTTGCTTCCAAATATTCTGAAATACTTCACTTTAGGTTTCTTTTCTCTCCATATCTCGTACAATGTCTTCTTCGTCCCTGCTCGGAAGTAGATTCTATTGCCAATGTGACATGCAGTATTCACAGCTTCAACCCAAAATTTTTGTGAAATGTTTTTGTTTAGTAGCATGACTCTTGCCATCTCATGGATCACTCAGTTCTTTCTGTCAACCACCCCATTCTGTTGTGGAGTCTTTGGAGCTAAAAATTCTTTCTTAATGCCATGCTCCTCACAAAAAGCTTCAAATTTAGCATTCTCAAATTCCTTTCCATGATCACTTCTGATTTTAACTATGGGAACTCCTTTTTCATTTTTCAGTCTCTTGCATAGCCTTTCCATTTTCTCACAAACTTCCGACTTTTTCCTAAGGAATTTCACCCAAGAATACCTTGAGAAATCATCAACTACCACCATAATATATTTCTTTCCTCCTAAACTTTCAATTCTTGCGGGCCCCATCAAATCAACATGAAGAAGTTCCAAACACCGTGAGGTAGCAATTACATTCACCTTGTGATAACTTGCCTTTGTTTGCTTTCCCATTTGGCATGCTCCACATATAGTCTTCTCCACCTTTCCAAACTTTGGAAGACCCTCAACAGCTTCAAGTTTGGACACTTTTACTACTTGTTTGAAATTTGCATGCCCAAATCTGTGATGCCAAAGTTCTAGCACATTTACACGAGCACTTCTACACGAAATAGGTGTCGTAGGTACTACTCCATAGCAATTGTCGGTAGTCCTATTTCCCTCCAAGACTTGAATCCCTTTTTCATCGATGATTATGCATCCCTTCTTTGGAAATTGGACAAGAAAATCCTCATCACATATTTGAGTGATGCTCATGAGATTCGCCTTCAAACCTTTGATGTATAACAATTCCTTCAACAGAGGTAATCTAGGTATTTCAACAATCCCTTTGCCGAGAACTTGGACATGACTTCCATCACCAAATGTCACATAGTCACAGACTTTCTCTTTAAGAGTCTTAAACAGAGATTTATCTCCTGTCATATGGCGAGAACATCCACTATCAAGATACCACAAGCATGAGTTAAAAACCTTCAATGAGGTATGCACAAATAGACACGCATCAGACAAACACTCTTGACCATCAAACAAAAATTTATCTATATTTTCCATGCTTCTACCAGATTGAATTTTCTTTCTCATCTTATCAACCTTTTCACACAACATTTTATTTCTTCTTTTGTATTTTTCAATCAAAGAAGTAGACTCACATAAACTATTGTGTAAGATGTGACACTTATTTTCAAAGTATTTTAGCATGTGAACAAACATCCTAGCATATTTCTTTGATTTTAATAACTCTAAGAGTTCATTGTTTGGATACCCTTCAAACATACTCATAGAGTCATTCTCACAAGCATTTGAACTACAATTCAGCATGGCCTTTTTCATAGCTATATCCAAATCCAAGGGGTCTAGGATCGCACTCAGGTAATCAAACCACAACGAGTGCACCCGCTCTGATACCAATTGAATGTTCAAAATGGGTATGAAAAACCCTTGAACGTTTAGACCCCAAATTACAAATTATCAATTCAAGCTCATTATCAAACAATTAATGTGCGGAATATGAACATAAGCCAAACATATAATTGATAAACAATCTAAGCCAAATATAAATACATCCACAGCAGTAAATATAAGGCAAAGATAAAGGGAAGGAAGATGCAAACACATGGACAACACACGATGTGTTATCGAAAAGGAAACCGAAGCCCTTGGCGTAAAACCTCTCCGCCGCCCTCCAAGCGGTAAATAATCCACTAAAGAAAGTAGTTGGGATACATAAACAGCAGAAGACCCTCCAAGCTTAATCTATCCAATGTACCTAAGCCTTCCAAACTTCTTACTCCAACGAGGTTACGCCGAATCTATTTCTTCTTTAGCTTCCCGAATTTCACTACTAGATCATAGCATCAACCAATGTAAATTGGTTCCTTCCTAACTACTTCTCAAACAGTACCAAATAAACCTTCTCACTGATATGTATATAGTGAGAAAATGATTTGGCTAAAGACCTCTCAAGAATATAACAATGGAGAGGAAGAGAGTAGAGGAATGTGAAGGGTCTCTAAGGTAAAGATTGTGGATGAATCAATCTTGTTTTTCTCTAGAGTTTCTCTCACAAAATTATCTCTGGAAGCTCTCTCCTTTTGGTGGGTATAAGGATCTATATATAGTGGGGTGAGAAAGGAATGCGAAGAGTCAGTTTTTCCCAAACAGGGCCGATTGGCGGCTTGGCCTCGCGATTGGTCTGAGTCGCGAGTTCAAGCCGAGAGATAACGACCTGGCCAGCCTAGGACTTTTGTCCTGTAGTGCGACAGCTAGCGCGACCCTTCAGCTCCCCTGTGTGCATCTCACGTGCCTGCAGTTGGCGGCTTGCCAGTCACAAGTCAGCCGTGAATCTCTGCCTTCTTGCATATACTTAAGCTTTTCTTCACATCTTCTTACACACTATCCTTACAATAATCCCACCTAAATACAGGGTTACTAATTGCTGAATTACAAGTAAATTGGTACGGAATAAAGCCAACAAAATGGTTAATTAAATTCAACCTTACAGTTTTTACCACCACGCATTCTTGGCGTGGAGGTCACTCCACAAATACAAAGTTCTTGTGGGGTGTGGGATAGTAAGGGTCGGGGTTCAAGTCTCTAAGAATGAGTTTCACACACACACACACACATATATATATATATATTTAGATTACGCTAAAGTAGAATTTCTATCTTGTATAAATAAATAAAAAAGAACTCAAACATATTTTATTTTGTTGTACTGTCAAGAAAATGATCTTAGCTTTGTATATTCAGATGGATTTAACACACTATGTAGGGATGGATTTTCAATTCAGGCGGAGAGGGGGACAGCTTTTAAAAATTCTCTCCTCCTCTTGCAATTTTCATGGAAAAAAAATATATTATACATATAAAAGCTTTTACTTATCGGCTCCCTTAAAAAAATTTCTCACGTCACCACTGTTCATGAGGATTTTCAAAGTGCATGCACTTGATTTCAACCAAAGACCAACAACTTGTTTACGAACAAAGGCATCTCTTTTAGTCGTTTTATGTTTCTACGTGACAAGTTAAAGCTTTAACTTGAGGGGGGTGTTTTAGATTAACGTGTAGATCATATGTATTTGAAAGCTGTATCTGAAATTTGTATTTTTGAAGTGTTTATCAATATCTATAAATACAATAGCTCCCATTCTCAGACGTGATTTAATCATTAGAGATTATATATTAAAATCATTTCTCTCTTCTAACTTAAATATAATTAATTTTAAAATGTGGCCCCCAAAATAAAAATTCTGGTCCTGCCGGTAAAACTTAAATAAGTCAGCACCTAACAAATTTGTGAAAGGTAGATGTGAGATGTAAGCGAAACTTTTAGACTAAAGAATCCAGTTATGGTTGCTGAGAGACTTGCAGCTGCCTACACGTGGTACTCATAGGTAGACGAGAGAGGGAATTGGCTGGAACACTTGCATCTTCTTAATTAATTTCTTTTATGAATTGGTGGGGGATTGTGTTGTTGGCCGGTGGAGTTGCAATTGGGTCGTGGATTCAGAGGCGGCAGTGACAGCAGTTGTGTAGGCAGACTTGGAATAATGGCGGTGGTGGAGTGGTGGAGGTGAATTTGCTGGAGAGGATTGAGAAATTGGCGGTGGTGGTGAGTGGTTGAGAGAGAGTAAGAGAAACAGAATTAGAGAGAGAAGTGAGAAATAGTAAAATATTATTTTTATATTATTTAAATGTATAGTTCAGTAAAATAAAAGTTTGGATGTTAGATGTGTTGTAAAATGGTATGATATAAATGATAAAATAACTTTTGAAATGGTAAAATAGAATTTTTTGTAAATACGAGATGTGAATGCTCTAATAAAAAGTTTGAAATCTTATGTCAAATCCTAATCAAAGGTTGAAATCTAATTAAGGTAATCATAATCCTATTTGTAGCGTTAGCAAAGTATTTTATATATTTGGTTAGGTTTAGGATTTTTACTACTTAAAGTTAGCGTGAAAGACTAAAAACTTTGTTATAGACATAGCCTGATTTTCTTCAATAGAAGAATTAAAATTCAATTCCTCTCCCCCCATTGTTTTAACTATAATATTGATATTATACACACACACAAAAAAAAAAAAAGGTTTATTATAATACTTTTTTTTTTTTTTTTGAAAATTAGTTTAACATAGTTTTATTCAATAACTAGTAAATCAACTACAACAAAATTATTTATATCGCCTTAATGCTAAAATGGCCTGTGTTACATTTTTCAAATTACGCGTATGATCAGTAGTCTCCAGACTTTCCACACATAAAATATGTACTATGCTCAACACTCAAATCTAAATCATCACAATTAGGATATATTTGAGACATCCTTCAAGGTCAAGCTTCAATCATAATTTCCTTCTAGATCTCAATCTCTCTTTCCCAATTCAAATTGTCTTCAAGCGTCCACCTTAAGTTCGAGAGGAGTGTTAAAGGTGTCAAGGCTCAAGTTTGTTACACAATTCTAACCTAAGTGTATTGTATCTAATCATATTTGGAGCACAAGCAAAGTAATCATAATCTACTAGTAGTGCAAGTATTCTAACAATGAGTGAGTTTAGGATTTGGCGTCTAAAAATATTTTTCCATGGATGCATTACAAAACATAAAGTTTGAGAGAAAGAGTGTAATCAACAAACACTGTAGATGCATTAAGTTGTTATTTTTTTTTTCTGCTGAATCAATTAATTAAGTTGTTACTTGGGCGCTTCAATGGGATCCCCACATATGCAATTGATAGGGCAAGCATTAAAGGCTAATGGTGATTAGAGTTACACGTCGTAGACAATTAGCAAATACCACACATCCATGTAGTATTGACTATATTATGGAAGCTAAGGCTTAATTAGACTGGTATTTAAAAAGCATGAAAAATTGAACAAAAATGATGATGATTGCCTTAAATATGACAAGCATGCTACCTTATACTATTATTATTGCTTATCTACACTAAAGATTGGCACTAATGTCTCACCCAATTATTCATTATATACACAAGTTGAAATATGTGCTACCTAGTGATCAGCCCCCCACCCTACGTGGAGCCTTTTTGATAGAGAAGATATCTCATAAGGCTGGTTTTTATGAAACGTCTCTCTCACAATATATGAAACTTACAGATAAAACTCATTGAAAAAAATTGTCTTACAAAATCGTCTCAAAAAATAACTTTTCTTGTTGATCAACTTTTTCCTTTACTAATCATGTATTATGCACATGGAGCACCGACTAAGAAACCTAGAGGAGTTGGGAATTATTATTGGCCCACAAATATGCCATATTAGCCCATTAATCATGGATAGGCAATGTTTTGTCTTGCTACAGCAGGGCTAAAGTCAGTGATCTTCCAATAGAGAATGACTAATGATAGATGTGTTTATACACAGATTTTTTCTTCTCACGTAAGGTGAGGTTTCTTCTCTACATGAGAGTTTTCTTCTCACACTAGTGGTGTGACACATAGAGTGATTCGCCAGGTGAGTATTTTCTCTTTAGGGAGAGACTTTTCTTCTCATTTTCTGGGTGAGGAATACTTATTTCTTAGCGTCTGTCTGCTATTTTGTTCGAGTCTATTGGGGTTTATTCAGTGTTTTTTCCTATCTATATGATGGATTCGGATTTTATAAACAAGTTGCAAAGTATAACTTTGACAGAGGAGGAGGGAGAAGTCATCAAGGTTGGGGTCTCGCAGAGGAAAAGGGTGTTGGAAGAATGTTCCCTTAGTTTGGTGGGGAGGTTCCTCACTACACAAACTTTCAACCAGCGGGCGGCTAAGGATTTGCTAAGGTCTGTTTGGAGGTTGGGCTCGGACTTACGCATTGTTGACGTGGGGAATGGTCTTTTTCAATTCAAATTTACAATGGAGAGTCAGTTGAAGTGGGTATTAGCACATGGTCCGTGGAGTTTTGAGGACCACCCTCTGGTATTACGAAGATGGGAGAGAGGTATGACAGCCACTTCGGTTAAATTCATTTCAATACCGATGTGGGTTCAGGTATGGGGTTTACCTTTTGACTTATTATTGGAAGAAGTGGGTAAGGAAATCGGCAGCGGTTTGGGAGAAGTAATTGAAGTTGATTTAAAGGCGTTCACGTCTGATCAAGCTCGCTTTATCAGAGTAAGGGTGGAGTTGCCGTTGGATAAACCACTACGTCGAGGAGGAATTGTCGCCAGTCCTGAAGGAGATAAGGTTAGTATTGGTTTCAAGTACGAACGCTTAGTTGGACTTTGCTTTCACTGTGGTCGGATTGGTCATGAGTTTAAGGATTGCTCTGTTCAAAGGGACCAAAAACAGGGGTCTTTTTCTTATGGTGAGTGGTTGAAGGCGGGGTATCGTAGAAGTCATGGTGATACAAACAGAGGAAGATGTAGCCCGAGGCGACAGAATGATAATGTCCAAACTGATCAGGGATATCGGGGTCCCTCACAAAGGAAGATAAATGAGCCGGGTTCTCTAACAATTGGCAGTGGTAGTGGAAGAATATCTTCAACGCAAGCGGGTGGTGTTCTTGAAAATGAAACCTTCGATGTTGCTCCGGCAGATGGTGGAGTTTCAGTCGAGAAGGATGCTGTGACGAGCCACGTTCTCCAAACCGATTCAACGTTTTCAAATTTCAAAATGCCTCCAACTAACTGTGTGACAGATAATAGCGTGATTCCCGCAGAATTGGTTGAGGTGGTTGTCATGGATGAGGATACTATCATCCCAAATCGTGACTTCATGGGAAAACAAGGTGCACCGATTTTTGAGGGATCAGCTTTCATGGTTGGTTGGGGCAACGTGAAAGGAAATAAAACCACTAGTAAGGTCCGGCCCAAAAGGAATGGTAATATGGATAAATGTGTGAGTCAACCTTTGCATAGCCCAAAAAGAATTGGGTCCGGGGAGAAGTCTACAATTGGAAGCCCAAAAGCAATGATGAATTGGAAGAGGCTTAGCACAAGACCTCAGACCCTTATCAACTCTTCAATTGTTGATGTGGAACTTGGGCATAAAAGGAAGCAAGCAGAAAATTTGAATAAGGAGAATACGGGTGTTAAAGGAAAAAAGAAAAAGAGAATAATGGAGAATGAGCAAGGTGTTGTGTCAATTAGGGGATTGATGGAGGTTGAAGGGCAACCATGCCGGGTATGAAATCATTCCACCAAAAAAAAAAAAAAAAAAAAAAAACTCAAAAAAAAAAAAAAAAAAAATCTCATCAGTTTTCTGTTCAGGTATGTGAGGATGGTGTCGTTTGGCAGTTCTCCAGGTCTTTGGACATCCAAGTGATGATTAGCTTTTCTTTCACTAGCTGGCTTTTTTTTTGAAGTTGTTATCTAGTTTCATTCTTTTGCCTTCTTTTATTTCTTTAATGACAATTAATCGAGCTACGCTAGCGTATGTTAGTGTTGCAAAAGAGAAAATTGGGGGTCATATGTCCTTCTTTCTCTTCCCCATTGTATATATTGTTTCTTACTTAATAAAAACTATCGTTTCTGCTCAAAAAAAAAAAAAAAAAAAAATGATAGATGTGTTTTTTGTTAAGTTCTTTTTGCTAGACGTTATGTTTATTATTTATTTGAGATAAGGTTTTTTTTTTTTTTTTTTTTTTTTTTTTTTTTTAACTATCTTTGTTTCCCAAGACATTTCCGTAAGAGATGCATGTACAATTTACCACTACATTGCGTCGTAATAGATCTTACTAAGAGAGATGTAGTGGATAAGAATGAAACAACTTCATGTTCATCCACAGAATGGGAGGTGTCTTCTGATTTGGAATATCTGAGGGATCCCACACCTCAATGACTATAAAACAAATCTTCTTCTTTTTTTCTTTTTTCTTTTTCTACTTCTGTTCTGTAATAGACATCAAGGTCAAATCCTAATAAAAAGTTTGAAATTTTATGTCAAATCCTAATCAAAGGTTGTAATCTAATTAAGGTAATCATAATCCTATTTGTAGCGTTAGCAAAGTATTTGGTTAGGTTTAGGATTTTTACTACTTAAAGTTAATTAGCGTGAAAGACTAATAACTTTGTAATTTATAAACATAGCCTGATATTCTTAAATAGAAGAATTAAGATTCAGGTCCTCTTCCCTCGTTGTTTTAACTATAATATTGATATTATACACACACAAAAAAGGTTTATTATAATACTTTTTTTTTTTTTTGAAAATTAGTTTAACATAATTTTATTCAATAACTAGTAAATCAACTACAACAAAATTATTTATATCACCTTAATCCTAAAATGGCCTGAGTTACATTTTTCAAATTATGCGTATGATCAGTAGTCTCCACACATAAAATATGTACTATGCTCAACACTCAAATCTAAATCATCACAATTAGGATATATTTGAGATATCCTTCAAGGTCAAGCTTCAATTATAATTTCCCTCTAGATCTCAATCTCTCTTTCCCAATTCAAATCTTCAAGCGTCCACCTTAAGTTTGAGAGGGGCGTTAAAGGTATAGAGGCCCAAGTTTGTTACACAATTCTAACCTTAGTGTATTGTATCTAATCATATTTGGAGTACAATTGCAAAGTAATCATAATCTACTAGTAGTGCAAGTATTCTAACAATGAGTGAGTTTAGGATTTGGCCTCTACAAATATTTTTCAATGGATGCATTACAAAACATAAAGTTTGAGAGTAAGAGTGTAATCAACAAACACTGTAGATGCATTTCTAAGGTCGAACCGCATTAAGCCTCTACAACTCTCTCTCTCTCTCTCTCTCTCTCTCTCTCTCTCTCTCTCATATATTATAGAATTACATATAATGAGATCATCTTTTTTTTTTTTTTTTAATGTTTTCAAGAATCTAAAAGTATAATTTTATTCCTTGACATGAATGATGTCATTTTATTTTTTTCTTATAATACATTATGGTCAAAAACCTTATAACTCAATATTATTCTTTGGTCTCGTTTATGAGAAAAATCAATGTTCTAATTCTCTTTCCCACTTAATGTAACAAATTCAAAAAAAAAAAAAACACATTCGGGGATATCCTCAAGCTAGAATTGTACATTATTATCTAATTGTGGGGGCATGAAGATTTAATACATGGATTACAGACTTACAGTGTTGCATTGTCTTCTTAATCTTACACCACATGTGTCCTATGCATCAAGAATGAATCAGAATCCATGACAAACAAACATGAAACAACCCTTCCTCCTCATTGCCAAGGTCAGTCAGTCCCTCTCAAAGACAACGACCGTGAATGATGCCTATCCCCCCTCACAATACTCACAATGCATCCCCCCCTACGAATCCTTTTCCATTATAAGAAAAAACAAAATTACGTAAAGTCCTTTTCGGTGTATTTTCTTATTGCAATTGAACTCTCCAAAACCAAAACATTCAAAAGCTTCCTCCCTCTACTTCTATGTAAGGTCCTTTTTGGTGTGTCTTTATATTAAAACTATTTTCCTTCTCTATTGTATGTGTTTATTTCTCCCCCAAAAAAAATTCTATTTTCCGAATTATTTGTTCTTCTTTTTATTGTTATTCTAGAGAAACAACCTGTAAAGAAAGGGGAAAACAAACACAATCCAACATTATTTTATTTCGTACAAGATATTAAAAAAAAATTTAAAAATTTTTTAACGATAGTATATGCTTATCTAATTTCATTTTACCAGTTGATTTCTTTTTAATTACTTCTCCATAAAATGACCCAAGCAAACCCATTTCCAAAACCTTGTTCGCATGGAATTGAGCTTTCAAATTTAGTGTCTAGATTAGTGGTTGAAGATTACATTGAAAACACAAGAAACAACTCAAATGCTATCAAGACTGTTGCTTCAACTGCAATTAGACCGTTCGAGCTTTATTAAAGCTCGACTCCAGTCGATCAGTTGAGTCTTAGGCACACTGTTTTCTCAGTTTGCAGCCCATGATGACTAAAAACCTAAGGATTTGTGAACTAGTTAGCAATTAAAAAAAAGGAATTGTCTTATGAGGTCTTGGTGGAGTAAGTGCCCGTCTGCCACCACTGATAATTAATTAATTATATCATATTAATCATACTTCTCAACTCAAGGATAAGAGTAAAAAGGTCATCCTCCCAAGCAACTGATTATTCTATTCTATGCACGTGGATTGATTTTCTTAGGAACTTACCAACCCATTCGACTTTCGACAGGCCAAACTTCAAACAGATAGAACATTCCAAATGATTCACTTTTGATTTTTGAGTAACAAAACTATTCCACGTTCCAAATGAATTCTAACTTTTGAGCAACATTGCACGTGGAGCATGACAACGTCAATCGATATAAAAAAAAACATAATTTTAAAGCTAGAAGCGAAGTTATAATATTAATTAGTTTGCCAATTCTAAAATCAACTTGAAATTAAAGCAAGATATTTCTATTAAAAATTTTTCTTTTAGAAGATGCGAAAACATTACCAAAAAAAAAAAAAAAAAAAATACTCGTAATGTTGTTGTCAACAGTATTATATATCTTTAACTTGATCATGAAGAGAATGAAAATCTCATGGGGAAATACAAGTCATCATCAACCTGTACCATACGTTACCCTATCATAGTTCAATTATTTTTGGGGCTAAGGACCTAGACATAATTGAAAGTTAGAATAATTTAAGTTATACAATAAGTTGAACTAAAAACAAACAATTGAGAAGAGAAGACAGCTATATGTCATATCCTAGTTGATAAATTGAAATTGAAAAGATGTTTGCTTCTTTGAACGCTATTATAAAATCACAACAAATTTCATACTTATTTTTACAACTATCCTATATATGGCAAATAGTGATGGGCTATTGATTACATTCATATTGACAGACCGTTTTTATTTTCCCCTACCATTCACAATAAATCATATCAAATATAGCTGTGAAAATGAGTATGGATATAGTTGTATTTCTAAAATTTTTGAAGTGTACAATTAGTTAAGCATCTAAATGGTCCCATGCCAACTTCAGCAGTAAAGTTAATCACGTTTCCTGTTAGCCTCATGTCTCTATATAAACGGCACCTAGCTAAGGAATTCACTAAAAAACTAAAAGACTGAAAAGAAAGATAAAAAGGTTTCCATCACCCCTCCCACCGCTCCCAAAAAATAAAAAATAAAAAAAAATGTGGTTGAACCTAAAATTTTTGAGTTGGCTAGTCTTAATTGTCTTTGCCATTCATTGCCAAGCTTATGTTCATCATACTTTTGTGGTAAGTAACTAATACGATAAAATTTCACTATTCATTTCATGAAATGCAATTGTTTGATTTTCTACGTCATGAATATAGATATATGTACGTACACACACTGCATGCATGTCCGTAGTTGTACACCTATTAATATGTACACATGCTTTGTTATGAGTTATAGCATCTATGTGTGTAAACTTTGGATTGTAGGTAAAAGAAACTCCATACACGAGACTGTGCAGCACAAAGAACATCTTGACAGTAAATGGCCAGTTTCCAGGACCAGCACTACATGTTCACCAAGGAGATACTATCTTTGTTGATGTCCATAACCAGGGCAATTTCAACATAACTATTCATTGGTATCATTCTGATCCGTGCACTTTTGTTTTGACAGAAGAAATCGAAATATAAAGGAACTGCTAATTAACTATGCATTGTATATGATAATATTAATTTACAATTTTATAGGCATGGAGTAAAACAACCGAGATATCCATGGTCAGATGGCCCTGAATACATTACACAATGCCCCATACAACCGGGTGGAAGGTTTAGGCAAAAGATTATATTTTCCACAGAAGTAGGGACACTATGGTGGCATGCTCATAGTGAGTGGTGGCGAGCAACGGTTCATGGTGCTATAATCATTCATCCCAAAAAGGGAACCAAATATCCTTTCCCTCTTCCTCATGCAGAGGTTCCAATCATATTTGGTATTATAAAATTAGCCTTCTCAATAATTGAGACCTTTCTTTTTTTTTCTTTTTTTGTCTTTCAAATTTGAAGAGTCAAGCTGTATGTGCAACTTTAAAGTAAAGAAAATGTTACACAATTTGACCAGAAAAATATTTTTGAAATGACTGGAAATCTTTTATTATGCAGGAGAGTGGTGGAAGCAAGAGATACTGGCAATTTACGATGAAACTATTTATACTGGAGGAGCTCCTAATGTTTCTGATGCTTACACTATCAATGGACAACCTGGTGTTCTTTATCCGTGCTCAAAACCAGGTCAAAGAGTCCTAAAGTTTTATATGTATAGAATGTTTATAATCATTTATTTTCTACCAAATGCTTCTAAGATTGACGTTACTAATTAGAATGAAAGGGGAGGAAGATTGAAGAGTACCGGTAAGAAGATAAACACACTGCTGATCCCATAGAAAACAGTGTCCCAACTTCCAAGGGAAAAAAATGAAGTAGGAAACGATGTTTTTGACACTATATATCCTAGTCCAAGTGGGGTTGAACATTAAAATATACACGGTGATCAGTTTTTATTAAAGCATGGTCTTATCACCAGCAAGCTAGACCTGGACCATATAATGGAGGTTTGGTTTATTAGTTTTTCAAATAGGCTTAAGCTTGCTCTTGATTAACTTTATTTCCTTTTATACATGAATTAATAAGCATAATGACTGGAATCTTGATTTTTGAACCCCTATCAATTCGTCCTTAGGTCCAAACCTCTTCACCTAAATTATAATTAAGGTTAAGTAAGTGGTTTATTAATTTCAAAGTTATAAACCTATAAAATAAAAGATTCAAGTCAAGTTATGTTGACCTTGGCCTAAAGTACTCCCAAACAAACTCTTAATCATGTTTTGATTGCAAATGATAAATTATCAATTGACTTAAAAACTTAAATGGTTTAGGAAAAATATGAATTTAATTATTTAACAATTTTCTAATACTTATCATCATATTTCTTATCCATTATTGTTCAAACCACAGTATGGTTTTTCCTTAGTAAATTTTTTTAGCACCTAAAGCATGGAGTAGTTGATCATTCAGTAAAAAAACAACAAAAAATATCACCGATTTGATTTAATATATGTTTGTAATGTGTGAGGGGTTCATTACATTGAGTAGTTTTTTTGACTCAAAATTAAGGCGTCTTAGCATTAGTGCCACTTAATTTAAATGTGAGTAACTTTTTTTTATGAAAAATGATTAACTTTTTTCAAGGATTAAGGCTCATTGATTTATGATCCATAAATTTTAAATTGATAAATATATAATAACATTTGATACGATACTTAGACTTATTGAGGAAATTACTTGCAATTGGTAAATGTCATAGTTCAAACAGTAGTACCAAGACTCGGTGAACTGTTACCCAATAAGATGCAAGTGGCGGTAATACTTAAAGATGGTTAGAATAATAAAGCCATCGTCTTAGCCCTAAGAAAGAAAAAGAAAAAATTCATCCTTCTTAGAAAGGCAATAATCAATTGTCAAGTTACTAAGTTTTTATCAAATGATACTCTCTCTTTTTTATCAATTTTTTTTAGGACTATACTATTTATCACAATTTTTGTTACAAATGGTCGATTGTGAATAGTGAATAATTACTCTCACATATACCTTAATATTAATCCATATATATATCATGATCACAATCACCGTTTTTAAGTAGCAAAAACGATAGTGGTACAAAAGTTATGTCCATAAACTTTCTTCTTCTATTTTCTCTTTTTGGCTAAAGTGTTAGTCTACTAATGTGATTCACTACTTGCAGATACATTCAAGCTAAAAGTTGATCATGGCAAGACTTATCTCCTCCGCCTTATCAACGCTGCCGTGATGGATATTCTCTTTTTCGCCATTGCTAAACACAATGTCACTGTTGTGGGAACAGATGGTAGTTACACCAAGCCATTGGAATCAAGTTATGTCACAATATCCCCTGGACAAACCATCGATGTTTTGTTGAAAGCGAACCAAAAATCTGACCACTATTACATGGCTGCTAGAGCATACTCTGCTGCACCTGGTGTTGCTTATGATAACACAACCACCACTGCTATTCTTGAATACAATGGAAACTATACCCCATCTTTACCTCCTTCCCTACCTAATAATCTTCCTTACTTTAATAATACCAATGCCTCAGTTAGTTTCACAAGTAGCCTCAGAAGCTTAGCTGATAAAAATCATCCAGTCAGTGTCCCAATAAACATAACCAAACATTTATTTTTTGTAATCTCAATCAACACATTCCCATGTCCTAACAATTCATGTGCAGGGCCTAATGGGACCCGACTAGCCACTAGTGTCAATAACATAAGCTTTGTGGACCCATACATCGATATATTACAAGCTTATTATGGTCATGTCAATGGGGTATTTGGGACTAATTTTCCAGATTTCCCACCATATTTATTTAATTTCACTGCTGAGGACTTGCCATTGTACTTAGAGACACCTAGACGTGGGACCAAGGTTAAGATACTGAAGTATAACACAACTGTGGAACTTGTTTTTCAAGGCACGACTTTGGTGGGTGGGAATGATCATCCAATGCATCTCCATGGATACAGTTTCTATGTGGTTGGAATGGGTCTTGGAAACTTTGACAAGGATAAGGACCCATTGAGATATAATCTTGTTGACCCTCCTCTTATGAACACCATTGCTGTTCCCTTAGATGGTTGGACTGCCATTAGATTCAAGGCCAATAATCCTGGTTTGTCAAACTACTAAAACTATTTTCTTCTTCTTCTTCTTCTTCTCTTTTTTTTTTTTTTTAACTTGCATTTATTATTCAATTTATGTCCAGTGCATTGGAACACTAAATGTGAACATGTTCAAAATTGAACATGTGTCAATTTTGGATTTCGTTAAGTATTCAAGATATTAAGGTTTAACTTATGTCCAGTATATTAGAGTATTAAATACAATACACATCTGACCTCGTGTTAGTCTTGTATTCTGTCCAATGCTCAGGATGCAACCTTTGCCCCTCACACTTAATACTACAATGATGATGATGTTGTTGTTTATGTTTTGTGATGATAGGAGTTTGGTTTATGCACTGCCATTTTGATCGGCATATGACATGGGGCATGGACATGGCATTTGTAGTGAAAAATGGGAAAGGTCGAAAAGCGCATATTTTACCACCACCACCAGACATGCCACCCTGCTGAAGTTAGCTGCAAGCTCCAAATACCATGTTGGTTAATTCCTCATGAGTAGTTACATCAAATGATAGGGGAGACATAAACATTGATGAATTGGGCCAATCCATTCATTTATTTGTTTATTTGTTTCCACCGTGCTCTTAATTTGTTCAGTGTGTCTGTAGTATTATTGTTTATAATTACAATTCGTGGATTTATTACCACGACTATCATTGTTGCTTCCACAACAATTTGTGGAGGAAAATAATGAAATTGTCTTGGAATAAGTAATTTATTTGTTCTCATAGTATATGGTATGCATTGTATATGGAATTAAATAAAGCTGTGTGATTAAGCAATACGTAGAAATGAATAAAATATTATTATTGGCTAGATATTTGTATGATTCATCAAGATTGAATTATCTCTCTCTCTCTCTCTCTCTCTCTCTCTCTCTCTCTCTCTCTCTCTCTATATATATATATATATATTTGATAATGCAAACCCATATTCTTTGTCCAATATATTGGCCCCAATAGAAAATTCACTACTGTCCCTAATCAATATGATAAGCATGTCATATGTATTTTGATTTAGATGAAACATGTTCCTTCAAATTTAAACGTTGCAATTCAAGCCGATTTAACTTTTCTTTAATGGAATTTGCAATTTTTTTCTCCAAAAAAAAAAAATTATATATAGAATTAAGCACATTAATTCTTTGTTGGGTATGTTTTAAAAATTATGCCCATTAATTCTTTTAGTTGGAAAAGGCCCAAACAATCTACAACTTGAATCTTCCTTAGCTAAGTTAGCTTGCATGGGTATTATTGGTAGCAAACAAATCCCACAATTATCTCTGCTTTCCTTAGCAATAGGTATGCTACATCTTTCCTTCTTTTTAAGAAAATACACTTTGACTTACGGCACCGATTGAAAAACAAATTCCTCCAATTTCGTCTTTCACCACCGTAAGCTCATTTATTCCAAGCGCGTGTTCTAGTTTATATATAAAATTGATTCCCGAAAGAAAAAAGAGAAATGACACTGATATTTTCTTCTTTGTTTCTATATCAAAAATATTATCTTCGGCATTTGTGACGAGTTTGAAACTTTGTTTGTGAGTGCACATTAATAGAATTGCCATTGTATCTTGGAGAGTGACCACCTAAGCTATTTGCACCAGCAGGTTCATTCTAGTGGGGGCGAAATTGCTTCTTAAGAACAACGGATTTAGTTCTATACCTCAGGGATATGTTTTACTTAATCCTTAATTTTATACGCTTTTGCACTTGTCTATTTTATTTATAAATTAATTTAAACGTATCTTGTTTTACTGATATATTATTGATACTACTTTGTAATTTTGTTAATCAATTTGAGCAATCTTCCACACTATCATCCCAATATAAATATATATGAGATGGGTTTAAGTTACACTTGGTGTAACTTCACAAGAGTTACGCCTTTTGTGAACCATTAATTACTATTGATCTAAGGGTCAAAAAACATTCATAGTAGTGTCATTATTACTCCCTAGAAATTAGTGATTTGAGCATTAACTCTTCTTATTAAAAAAAAAAAAAAAAAACCACAGCATTAACTCTTTTTTTTTTCTTCTTCCATATCATCATCTTCTTCCTCTTGTCTTTCTTTTTACACTATACTTTCAGGCCTCCACCATTCATAAAATTCTCAAGATTAAATTGTAAATACAAGCTATCTTTATTTTGTTTTAATAAACATGATTACCATTTTGCGAATTCAATTATTATGGAGGGGAGTATCGTTTTGCCATTAATTAAGCACAGTATATGGTTTGAAAAAAGGAGAAATTTTTTTTCGTCCATTTGAGTTTTGGCAGTACCTTGAATAAAATTTGTCATGAGGGTTTTAGAAATAATTAGTTAACTCACAGCCCTGAAGATGTTAAAATGCCTCCAGTGCACGTGTACATCCACCAAATCCACTTCACGCTGCTAGGCTAGTCGGAGAGACGATTCTCAAGTGAAAACTAAAGGTAGTATTAATAGCAGATTGACTACTAACACTGCTGATCAGTAGCACCACCACTTCTCCAAGAGTAACCGAAATATGAGTTTCATTTTATCAAAGACCACCCCCATACTTCTAATCGCATCATTATGGCATCTCCCGCTTCTAATTAATACAGCACCCAAATTAAAGATCAAAATAAATCACAACACCTAGCGACTCCTATAGAACAAGGCAAAAATGTTTCCCAAAAACAAAATACCAAACCAAATGATAGGAAGTGTACTCAAGGATAGCACATACTAGAAATAAATACATTCAATGAGGAACCAATTATTACTTTTTTAGCATTGATCAGGCTGTTAAACTTCAAACCCAAGGAAATTGAAAAGTATCAATTGACACAAGCTGCATTAAAAAGAAATGCGTCTTCATGAATTTGCCAATATTGCCACCTAGCACAAGGAACAAAATTAGCTTGCAATGCGGATTTACAACATTTACTTTATTAAACTTGCTATGAGCAACATTCCATTAGAGCAATGGAACCAAAAGATTTACTCTCAACAGCAGAACAAAGCCTTCGGCAATGGAGGATGTCATGATAAGATATTTCTCCAAAACTAATGTGACTTTAGCCATATACTTCTAAAATATTCCAATACCACAAGACAAAATACTGTTAAGAAATCAATGGTGAGGCCTAAAAGTGCATAGTGCAAGAAGAAAGAAGTGAGAGAGGGAGAGAGGAAGAAGATGATGATGTGGAAGACAGTGGAGAGTTAATGCTATAGTTTTTTTTTTTTTTCCCCTTTAATAAGAAGAGTTAATCCCTAAATCACTAATTTCTAGAGAGTAATAATGACATTACTATGAGTGTTTTTTGACCCTTAGATCTAATAGTAATCAATGGTCAAAAAAATGTGTAACTCTTGTAAAGTTACACCAGGTGTAATTTGAACCCATCTCTTAAAAAAAAAATACAAATTTTGAAATATAACTTTCAAATACATTGATCAACACGTTATCTAATATGTCCCCTTCTATTAATAAATTCATCTGAATACAAGCGCTCAGATCAATAATTTTCCACAACAAATTCCTAGAAATATTATAAATTTATAATATAAAAATTAGGGAGTCCGTTACATAACTTGTGGCAAGATATCATTTATAAAAATACTCAAAAGAACTAATTAAAATGATGATCGTGATGATAATAATAACAGTAATAATAATGATATATTTTTTTTTTAAATGAAAATAATGATAGTACTTTTTTTTTTTATAGGAAACACAAAAACTTTATTCAGCATGTGAAAAAGATACAATATCATGAGCACATGCATGCTCAATATAAGACTAGGACACTCCTCTAGCCATGCAACGTAGATTTCTATAGTTCTAGCGTGGTGGGCCAACAGGTGTGCAGGGATATTTCCCTGCCTCTCAATATGGGAAAAAGCATAACTTCTAAAAACTTTTGCACGTTAAGACATACCAGCTACAAGATTTTGCACAGATGTGGACACTTCACCCACTCCTCTAAGTGCATTGCATATGCTCAGAGCATCACCCTCAAAGATTACATCAGGCTTCAGGGTTTTGCGTGACCAAATAGGATACGGAGAGTTTGAAGATTGTAACAAGCTTAGAGGGAGGAAAAAAAAAATAAACACGTTGACATGGATAGTTGAATACAATATTATCAACGTCAATATGTTTTATTTATTTGGCTTAGATTGTAAAGTCTATTTTAGTACGAGTAATATAATATCATATTATTTTCATAATAATTTCATAACAAATCTTAAGTAACAAATTATTACTGCTAAGTAAAAAAGTGATGTAAGTAGTAAGTCCAGGTAAGAACCAATAACAACTTACTACTTATAATTTATCGGAAAAATATTTTAAAAAAGTTAAAAACCAAACATTAATCAACATTGTGAGAAGTACCATGAGAAAATCTTAGAATTGCTATTGTCGATCATAATCTGTTTGCACTTTGGCTACCATAATATATATATATATTATTAAACTATTGTGTTCACACTGCTTTTTAATAAATAAATAAAAAATCTCTTTTAGTTGTGTTTACACTACTTTTCAATGAATTTTTTATATTATTTTAATCAAATAGCTAAAAATATAGATCTATTGATATTGGGTGTATTGTAAAGGGAGAAAGTAAAATAGATAAAGTAGCTCTGAATTAGTTTGGAGTTATATGTTCTAACTCACTAAGTGATAATTTATAAAATTATTTGTGTGTATTACTTAAACAATTCACATAACTCATTAAAAATATTATGTGAATAGTTTACACATTAATGGTCTTTTTAATCTTCACAGAATGAGTATAAGGAAGATAGTCATAGCTGGTTCGGTGTTAAAATTTTTCCCAAAAATAAGATTGAGAAATGGATTTCTTTGCCTACAGAGAATATATAAAATTAACAAGGTGGGGTAAGAATGAAACATAAAATCCACTCATAAGGGATAGATAAGCTTATCATTCAAAAACAAATTCCACAAAGAAATACAAAGTGAAGATAAAAATGTTCACTACTCTAAGAAATTTAACAAAAATATATAATTAGAAACTTGTTACCGATCATAAATTCATAATCCATTGAAGAATAAAAGTTGAATAAGAACTCAAGAATAAATCTTTTTAATACACAAAACCTAATTCAAATTCAAATTATCACTCTTCAATCCCTGCATACCTAAGGATAACTTTTAAGTGAAATTTGTGATATGTTTTTGTATTAAAATCTCATTCTCTCTCTATTGCATGTTGTTAAATTACCAATTGTCCTAAATAAGCTATTGGGTTAATATGTGAGGGTCAATAGGAGACAAGAATCAAACTCGGGATCTTCTGCTCTGATACCATGTTAAATTACCGATTGTTCCAAACACTTAAGTTATTGGGATGTGGTAAATTTAATCATTTAACTACACAATTCTAACACGTGTGTGTTTGTTTCTCAAAAAACAAAAATATAATAACAACTTATTTTCTAAGACAAAATCTTGTGTAAAAAAAATTTATAAAAAAAATGCAATAAATTAAAAAAAATTTAAAAAAAAAAAAAAAAAACCCATATACATTCTATACACAAAAAAAAAAAAAAAAAAAAAAAAAAAAAAAAAAAAATTCTCTCTCTCTCTCTGAGAACAAAATCTGTTATTTTCAAAGTGTATTCTACCAATCTAAATACTAGTATACAATAAAATGATCATAACTTACCCTAAAAAACTCAAAATATACCATTAAATCTGTAATATTGATTTTTTTAAAGAAAGCCATGGCCATAAATTTTTCCAATGGTATATGATTTTCGGATAATTCTCTCATAATAATTCCAAAGTTAATATTGACCATACCCAAAAAATCTAATCCTTTCAACTTCTTTGAACTTAGGTAGTGTCTTGAATGATAAGGATCAATATGATTAGTCTCACTTGTCTTTCAAAAAAATGATATCTGATATGTCATAGAATTGTTTCAAATGTTTCGGCATTTACGGATAGGGACTATCTTGTAACATCAAGTTCGGTGGGTATCATCATTACATATGACAAAGGCACAGTAATCAAAGCTCCAAGCAAAAAGAAAGAAATGAATTAACTATTCTATTGAAATAGAAGCAATAGCTTTAATTCTACGCAATGATTGCTGAAGAACAGCTATATCTTAGGTCTGTTTGGATACAGTTTATTATTGAAAATTAAAAGTTAAAAATATTATAATAAAATAATTTTTAAATGTATATCCAAACAAACATTTAAATGGGTCACACGGCACAATTCACACATTTAAAAATTATTTTACTACAGTGTTTTCAGTTTTCAGTAATAAGCGGTATTCAAACAAACCCTTAGTTTCAATGTTGTGCTACAAGTCCTTATGTGCATGTTTGAATTGCACTAAAAACAGCAGACGTGCGCGTCTGCGTTTTTCGTGTGGGTCCCGTATACTATTCATGAGACCAGCAAGTACGGATTTCAGCATATTTTTCTTTAAAACTGAGTCCAACGACACTATTCACACATTTAAAAATTATTTTATTACAGTGTTTTTAGTTTTCAGCAATAAGCGGTATCAAAACAGATTTTCGTTATGTAATTAATTCATGAGAAAAGTTAATTAGCAAACTATTTTTAGGAAAATTTTTATAAGGAAAAAAAAATAATATTTTGACCGTTTTTTCAATTTTTCATAAATATAGTATAAATTTTTTTTAAGTAGTTTATTAGTTGCGTGAGATTAGTGGGGTTAGTTATTTTCATTACAGAGTTGTTAAGAGTTAGTCGTGAGGTTGTTATTTCAGTTGTCCTTTGCTTCTTGTTCACATGAGAAATTCTATTCAACTTTCTCACATCACACTCCTTAGTTGAGCACTTTGCTTTCTCATGTCCAAATCTAACATATATTAGTGAAGACAGCATGATTTCCCCGTTATCCTCTAATTATATAGATTTCATAAGTTTCAAATTTAGAGACAAATTTATTTCCTTATTATGGTTTAAGAAATCATCTAAGAGTTATCTAATGAATGTCATTGTATAAGGTTCCTTAAAATAATAAGCTCATGCACACACAAATTCACAATGGTTTTTACAACTTGTTGAAATGTTATGTTGATTTTTAGAAGCACATGTGAAAATGATATCAGTGGTAGAAAGCTACGTACTTTGCTACTACAACTTATTGAGATAGCAAATTATAAATAGTAGATAATTACTTTCACATAAATCCACCAAAATTCTTTTTTTTTTTATTGTTCACTCATAATTTACTACTTGAACAATAGATTTCAATAATAAATTTGTCTAAAAAACTATTAATTCTAATTTTAATTTTGATAGAGAGAGAATTGATGGGTAACATTTTTGGGCATTGATTAAATTTTTGTATTGTTAGACAGATAGACAAAACATTTTATTGACCATTAGAAGAGGTTTTTCTTTTGGCTAGGTGCAGTGGCGGAGCCACACACAAGGGTGGGGGGGCCAAGGCCCCCCCAAAATTTTAAAAAATTATTTTATAGTATTTATATTATTTATATTTTAAAAGATGTAGCATGTAAAAATTGAAGTTACCCCCCCCCAAATTTTAAGTCATTTCAATTGTACTCTTGAAAGAAAGATAAGTTATATTAAAATCATATAATTTAAGAAGATTAACAAATTAAACTATGTAAAAAATGATAAATTTTTGTACATGTCTAATAAAAGAAATACATAACTTTTGTATACTCATTAAAATTTAGAAGATAATAAATTCTCTTAGTAAATTAATTTATATGTATGTGTGTATGTGTAGAGGTTTGTCTTAACTAATATATTAACATCACAACTTGGCCCCCCCAAACCAAAATTTCTAACTCCGCCCCTGGCTAGGTGGAAGACCTTAAATTTTTATAATTGTTATTATTTTTGCAATACTTATTTTAAAACCTTTTTCAATTCTATAATAAATATAATGTATTTATTTTAGGGGGCCCTCTTCCAATTGAGGCCTTAGGCAGGCCATTGCCTAAATCGTCTAATTGTTGAGCTGCCCCTAGTTATGCGCCACAGAGGGTTTAGATTGTAAGGAACTCATTATGAGTAGACACTGAAGAATGGAGCCAAGAAGATTATTTCCCAAACCAAGCCAAGCATGGACATACAGTCTAGTCTGCTTCACAAGAATGGAAAAAAAAAACAATGTCTAGTCGAGCTGCAGTAAAAGTATGCCTAAATTAGACTGGTTTTTTAAAGTATGCCTAAATTTCAAAGCAAGAAAGTCTTGGCCTCAATTCTTTTGCATATATAGTTGGCATAAACTTAGGAAGGGTCCAATAAACTTATTAGGAAGGGATCCCTTCTAATTACCACTAGTACTTTTGCACAGTTTGCCCTAACTTAGGAAGGATCTAATAAATCTAAGCTAGAACCCCAACTATCACGCAATGTTGACGTGATCGTCACTCTACAGGTATAAAGTTTTTGTGGAGTGTGAGAGGGCAAGGTTTGGGATTTAAGTTTTTAAGAAGGCTTCACACACACACACACATATATATATATATATACATATACATATATATATATATATATATGTATATATATTTAGATTAGGCTAGAGTAAAATTTATATCTTGTATAAATAAATAAAAAGAACTCAAACATATTTTATTTTGTTATACTGTCAAGAAAATGATCCTAGCTTGTAATATTCAGATGGATTTAACACACCAAGCATGTAGAGATGGATTTTCAATTCTGGCGGAGAGGGAACAGCTATTAAAAATTCCCTCCTCCTCTTGCAATTTTCATGAAAAAAAAAAACATATATATATATATATATAAGCTTAAATTAATCATTTCTCTCTTCTAAGTTCTAACTTAAATATAATTAATTTTAAAATGTGGCGCCCAGAATAAAAATTCTGCTCCTGCCGGTAAACCTTAAATAAGTCAGCACCTAACAAATTTGTCAAATGTAGTTGTGAGATGTAAGCGAAAATTTTAGACTAAAGAACCCAGTTATGGTTGCAGACTTGCCGTTGCCTACATTTGGTACTCATAGGTAGACGAGGGAAATTGGCTGGAACACTTTCATCTTCTTAATTAATTTCTTTTATATCATATGTAAAGAGAGAAGGAATTATTAGCTTAAGCTATGTGATTATGAAAGCATATTATGTGTACTATTTTTTTTTTTAATTATCAAAACCCAAAATTAATAATAAATTATTTTAATGATTGAAAAGAAATATGCGATTTCTTTTAAATTTCTTCAAATCTTTAGTAATAAAATTTTATTCGGAAATATATTTTAAAATTTTGAAAAATAGTAATATAGTTTCATATAGTATAATTTATGTTAGTGATTTTAATCAGGGACGGATCCACTAAGAGGCAGGGGGGCCATTGCCCGCCACACACACCCCCCCCCCCCCCCCCCTCCCCAAAAACCAACAACACCCCCTTCAAATTAGCTATTTTAGTTGCATGCCTATATTTTAGAGTTTATGGTTGGCCCCCCTCAAATTTTTGGATTGGTCCAAATAGTCAAAAAGAAACTAATCACTTAACCCTTACTTGGACCCATGGCCCCTCCATAGTCCAAATACAACACAACAAAAAATTCACAAATCACCAATATCATAATTCAATAACTCATAACCAAAAAAATCTCATAAAAAAAAAAAAATTCCCTTAAGGGGGGTGACAATAATTTATATAACTTTTTAATTGATTTATAAATTATGGGAAAGTCAATTACAATATTTAAATTTTGTTTCAAAAAATAAAATGCAAAATTCTTTTAGAAACCAATATTGATGATGTAGCATTGCCAACTCTTAATATTAATGTCCCAATTTTTTAAAATCCTCAGAAAAAGTTTTGAAAATTTCATTAGTGTGATTTTTAGTTGCATTCAAAAGTATGAATTTATCATATTGGTGAGTTGGTCAACGTAATAAAATTAACATATTAATTCCAATTATCCAAAATTTGAAGATCCGAAGTCTCTTCTTTTTTTATTCTTCTTCAAAAAGGTTAAAATATCATATTGTAACTTTCAACTTATTTGGTTCATATTATTTCCTTCTTGACTTAAATATTTATGGTAATAAAGTGCAATTATTTTGTATACTATGATTTTTTTTTTTAATAAACCATGTCACTTGAAATTTTTTTGGTTCATGCTTTGACCCTCCCTAGGTTCAAATCCTGATTGCGTCCCTGATTTTAATGCATTTACAATGAGTCACATAGTAGAAGCACGTTAGACAATTTCTAATATTTATGTCGAGAAAACACAACATGCATGCCATGTGTAATGATTACACAAAATCACATTACATGAACACAAATTCAGGAATAATAAATATTTAATTTATCAGGTGTAATGCGTATTTTTTAAAAAGAAGGGTCATGCTAACGAGTGCTTTAAGGGCACTCGTTAATAATTCATTTTAGAAAAGTTTTGACACTTTTATGGAAAATCAAAAAAGCTGTTAAAACATTAATTTTTTTTTCTTTTTTCATAAAAACTTTCTTTAACTGGATTCTTAACTAGTACCTAAGGGCATTTGTTAGCATTTCCCTAAAAAGAATATCATACTTATGGATAATTCATTTATTTGCACACATAAACTGATTGTAATTATGTGTGTTTTCTTGATATTTATGAACCGTTTGACTTTATTTTTTCAAAAAATAATATTTTTATTTAATGTAATATTGAATGTTAGAGTAAAATTCCTTCTCAAATAAAACGAAAAACAAAAGTACCCATTGACATGATTGTAGCGTGTGTGGTTATTTGTTGACAAAAACATTTTCATTAAATGATGTTTTTATATATTTTGGGGAAAAAAAGTCAAACAATGCATAAATATCACGAGGCCACTAAATAAATTTGTGCATGTGAACTAATGAATTATTGACAAACATATACACACATGCACACACAAACACGCATACATGGATGGAACTATAGGTGGGGGCCCAAGGGAGCCCGTCCCCCCTAGTCTTAAGAAGATATATATATATATATATATATATATACAATTTTATATTTGAGCCCTCTTTTTCAAAAAATTTGGGCATCCTTCATTCCAATTTTACATTGATTTTATTGCAATAGCATTTGCATCAATTGTAAAATAACATAAGGCTCCAAATTTGTTCAATTAATCCCAAAAATATACATACATCAGTGTATATATAATTGTGCAAAAATCTATTTGTGCTATAGTAAATATGTAAAATTACACAATTACTATAGCACAAATATATTTTTGTACAATGATACATAGACTTATGTAGGTGTATTTTTAGGTTGATTGGGAAAATTTACACAATTGTTGTAACTATGCAAATGAATGTTTTGGAAATTATTTAGATTGAGGGTAGTGGTTTTTGGATGGAGAAGAGAGAGATGATTTGAGATGATAACAAAAAATTGATAAGGAAATAGTATTCTGATAAAATGTAGTGTAAAATAAATAATCTAATGTGAGGTATTTTAAAAAATGAGTGTAGAAAATAAAAAAAGTAGGTTATTATAAATAGAAATTTTTGCATAAATTGATGCAATTGCTCTAATTTAGCAAGAAACAATGGTGTTTTGTGTTTTTGTTTTTGTTAGTATATGATTATATTATAATGTATTACAAGACAATAATTTTGTGTACTTGTCTTTGTTAATAGTTCGTTAATATTAAATAGATATTTATTTAAAATTTCATATTTTTATTATTATTTATACTTCGGCTCCCCAAACTTGAAATCTGGTGCTCTCTCTCTCTCTCTCTCTCTCTCTCTCTCTCTCTCTCTCTCTCTATATATATATATATATATATATATATATATATATATACGTGGGGGCATTTTTTGCTTCAAAGGAAACTCATGTGTACTCCTTTAAGCAAATTTTTGCTCTTGTCCCACATTGGAAGGGTTTCCTTCCTCTTAGCACTTTATAAGGCATGAACCAATGGCATTAGAGTACCACTAATTTGGTTAAGGAAACCCTTCCAATGTGGGACAAGAGCAAAAATTTGCCTAAAGGAGTACACATGAGTTTCCTTTGAAGCAAAAAATGCCCCCACGTGTATATATATATATATATATATGTATGTATGTATTAATGTATAACTCATAATTATGTTATTTTAAAACCTGCCCTCTTTTCTTTTGTTTAATGTTTTTAACTTGTACTTTTTGATGAAGAGTACAAGTTAAAAACATTAAACAAAAGAAGACCTTTAAATAATAACCTAGATTGACCAAGACCTACCATTAATAGAAAAGAAAAGAAACAACGCAAGCGATCACAACTTCACAAGTCCCAATCAAACAGAAATTTATGACTTCCTTCATGGTTCAGGTTATATATCTTTAAATCTTTTATCCATTCAAGGAAGAAAGAGGGAATCACGAAACTAGCTAACATATATTTTATTTTCTATTTCGCACGTGGACTGCTATCCATGCATTTTTAAATTAAGTAATGCAAAAAAGTACAGTCCCAGCTGTTTTAATTATATTTTTATTTTATAGTACTCAATTAAGTTTTTACTTAGACGCTTCAATGGGATCCCCACATATGTAATTGATAGGGCAAGCGTTAAAGTCTAATGGGGATTAGAGTTCCACGTCGTAGACAATTAGCAAATACCACATCCATGTAGTATTGACTATATTATGGAAGCCATATAATTTATTTTCTATTTCGCATGTGGACTGCTATCCATGCATTTTTAAATTAAGTAATGCAAAAAAGTTCAGTCCCATCTGTTTTAAGTATATTTTTATTTTATAGTACTCAATTAAGTTGTTACTTAGACGCTTCAATGGGATCCCCACATATGTAATTGATAGGGCAAGCATTAAAGTCTAATGGGGATTAGAGTTCCACGTCGTAGACAATTAGCAAATACCACACATCCATGTAGTATTGACTATATTATGGAAGCTAAGGCTTAGACTGCTATTTAAAAAGCATGAATGATTAAACAAAAATGATGATGATTGCGTTAAATATGACAAGCATGCTACCTTACGCTACTATTATTGCTTATCTACACCAAGGATTGGCACTAATGTCTCACCCAATTATTCATTATATACACAAGTTATTGAATAAGTGCTACCTAGTGATTAAGACCCCACCCCTTTTGTTAGCTGAATAACGGTGCGTGGAGCTTTTTTGACCGAGAAGACATTTCATGAGACGGGTTTTTATTAAATATCTCTCTCACAATATATGAAACTTACATATAAAAATCACTAAGAGAAATGTCTTACAAAACCATTTCGTAAAATAACTTTTCTTGTTGATCAACTTTTGTTCTTTACGAATCATGTATTATGCACATGGAGCACCGACCAAGAAAGCTAGAGGAGTTATTCAGCAAAAAAAAAAAAAAAAAAGAAAGCTAGAGGAGTTGGGAATTATTAGTGGCCCACAAATATGCCAAATTAGCCCATTAATCATGGATAGTCAATATTTTGTCTTGCTACGGTTGGGCTAAATTCAGTGATCTTCCAATAGAGAATAACTAATGATAGATGTGTTTTTTTTTGTTGAGTTCTTTTTGCTAGACGTTATATTTATTTATTTGATATAAGGTTTTTTTTTTATTTTTTAAACTATCTTTGTTTCCCAAGACATTCCCGTAAGAGATGCGTATACAATTTACCACTAAATTGCGTCGTAATAGATCTTACTAAGAGAGATGTAGTGGATAAGAATGAAACAACTTCATGTTCATCCATAGAATGGGATTGGGAGGTTGTCAACGCCCGGCCTCGATCGGAATGGAAAAACCACCATCAGGCCTTCGTTTGACCACTTGCCGTGGCAACGCTCCCGTGCGCACGGGGCCCGTTGGAGGTCCCTCTCGATAATGGTGCGAGTGGTTCACGCGGTGCTTCGGGTGCTCTCTCTCTCTCGGTGGAGGAAGGTAAGTCTACCTTTGGAGATGTGGCAGGAATCTTGGCCAAATTTTAAGAGAATTACTAAAGGTAAGTGAAGTCGCCACCAATCATTGGGTTTTTCTAAAGTGTGATTGGTCATCTGTTTCTAATGGATTTTATTACCGATCCTAGACTAAGAAAAATGGCATTTTTCCTAATCTAATGTGGATGGTAAAAAATCTTGATTCTTAAGTCCGGAAGTTTGGTTACGTGTGGGGAAGGTGTTAAACGCCTATCCAAGGACAATCCTTTATTTTGATAAAACCTTAATCTACTTGCTTCATTCATAATTCCTACACACATAAATACTAGTGAGGAGATAAATTTCATCACAACCAAGTCCTAAAACACAAGATCCAACTCCTACTTAAATTTAAATATAAATTGAAATTAAATTATAATCCTCTTTCTAATCTACTGCATAATTTTATTAGAATTCTATTCAAATTCAAACTTAATCTACTGCACAATTTTATTAGAATTATATTCAAATTCAAACTTCTTCAACTACTTCATAATTATTTGCTATTCAAACTTCATCAACTACTTCGAATTATTTGCTATTTAAACTTCTTCAACTACTACATAATTATTTTGCCATTTGACCTTGGGACACAACAAAGGGCCTATCCTGTAACATCAGGTTAGGTGGATATCATCATTACATATGTCAAAGGCGTGGTAATCATAGCTTCAAGCAAAGAGAAAGAAATTGATTAACAATTCTATTGAAATAGAAGCAACAGCTTCTTTTTTTTTTTTCCTTAAAAAAAAAATAGTTTTTTTTTTTTTTTTTTTGTGCTGAAGCAATAGCTTTAATTCTGCATAATGATTGCAGAAGTATCAATACGACATTTATTTTCAGTGCTGTGCTACAAGTCCTTATGCCTTTCGTTGTGTAATTATAATTCATGAGAAAAGTTAATTAGTGAATTATTTTTAGAAAAATTTTTATGAGAAAAAAAATTAATATTTTGACAGTTTTTTCAATTTCTCATAAATGTAGTATAAATTATTTTTTTTAATTAGTTTATTAACAATTTTCCCAGAGACATTCATTAACATGACTCTTAATTCATTAGAACTAGACACTTGTAATTTTAGTTATTGGTTGCCTTAGATTAGTGGGGTTAGTTATTTTCATTACTGAGTTGTTAAGAATTAGTCCTAAGGTTGTTATTTCAGTTGTCCTTCTTTGTTTCTGGTTCACATGAGAAATTCTATTAAAATTTCTCACATCACAGCTCCTTAGTTGAGCACTCTGCTTTCTCTTGTCCAAATCTAACATATACCAATGAAGACAGCATGATTTCCTGTTATCCTCTAATTATATAGATTTCATAAGTTTCAAATTAAGAGACAAATTTATTTCCTTATGGTTTAAGAAATCATCTAAGAGTTATCTAATGAATGTCATTGTACGAGGTTCCTTAAAATAATAAGCTCATGTACACACAAATTCACAATTTTATTTACAACTTGTTAAAATGTTATGCTACTAGCTTATGTGAAAGTGATATTAATGGTAGAAAGCTGCATACCTTTTATTGAGAAGACAAATTATAACTAGTAGAAAATTACTTTCACATAAATCTGCCTAAATTCCTTCTTTTTTTATTGCTCACTCATAATTTACTACTTGAAAAATAGATTTCAATAATAAATTTTTCTAAAAAGCTATTAATTCTAATTTTGATTTTGATAGAGAGAAATGATGAGTAAAATTTTTGGGCCTTGATTACATTTTTATATTGTAGACAAATAGACGACATTTTATTGACCAATAGAAGAGGTTTTTTTTTTTTTTTTTCTTTTTTTGGCTAGGTGAAAGACCATACTTTTTTATAATTGTTATTATTTTTGTAATACTTATTTTAAAACCTTTTTGCAATTCTATAATAAATATAATGTATTTATTTCAGGGGTTCCTCTTCCAAATGATGCCTTAGGCAAGCCATTGCCTAAATCGTCTAATTGTTGAGCTGCCCCTAGTTACGTGCCACAGAGGGTTTAGATTGTAAGGAACTCATTATGAGGTAACACTGAAGCATGGAGCCAAGAAGATTGTGAGCCTGTTTGATAATATTGTCCTAGTAATGTTGTTTAAATGTTGTGAAAATACATGTAAGTAAAAAAATATTGTAGAAATACATATTGTGTTGTTTAAATAACGAAAACTGTTGTTCAAACAACTTTACCAAACAGACCATGTATTTCCTAATAACCAAGCCAAGTATGTACATACAGGCTAGTCTGCTTCACAAGAATGGAAAAAAAGAAATGTCTAGTCGAGCTGCAGTAATGTCCATGCTGTTAAATTCCAGAGTGTTCCTACAAGGAGAATCACACGCGGAAAGAGATCAAGAAATATATGTATTTGTCAGCACTAAACATGCACATTTTTACATCAAAAGCAAAAAAAATTCTTGCACAAATTGGTCATTTGTAAGGACACTTAATATTCAAAACCTAAAAGTCAGCTTGATTAAGGAAAAAATAATTGATGGGACTTAGAAAACATTGCTCACATCAACAGCTCTTACAGAAGCAACGTTTTAACGTATCTCTATCTTTTTCTTTTCCCTGTATCCATATTCTGCAGTCTCTTTATAATACATCTAATACTAATGCAAAGTTATTTATCGACCTCAGTCTCCCCATGATGACCACAGTCTGAAATAGATGAAGATGTAGATGCAGCAACATTTTTTCCTTTGCTATCTGATGATGATGTGGGACCAATGTCCAGGTTTTCCTCGACTTTTGGCTTCTGTAGAAGTCGGAGCTGATTTTGCATGACCTGCATGAGAGGGACAGTGAACCACAATATTACGACAAAATATTGTCATTTTATTTTCTTTGATTAGTATGAAGCAAGTTATTCTATTTTCTTAAAATGTAAAAAAAAAAATATATATATATATATATATATAATTTTAAAAAATTAAAAATAATAATAATAATAACCTACAAAGAGTAAAGCAATCAAACTAGAATGAAGGCAGTCAACTGATGCAGCTAATACAAGGAAAACAGAATTCCTAGGACCCAAGTCCGACTGAGTTTGATAGGGACGTCATGCCCTGGTGCCCTTCCCATCAGAGGAGAACAACCCAACGATAAAATAAAGTGCCCCTTCTAACAGGTACCCATGTGATTGCTCAACCTCACTTCCCATTTCCAGTTTCGTTTTTTTTGCTGAATTAGACTTTCATTGACAAAAAGGAGGACTATAGTGTGCTATCTGGGCCAGACCATCTCCTTCCCATCACCTTAATCACACATCAATAGCCAGTTGATATGAATCACCTATGTGACAACTGCATGACTATTATGCTGATTGCAATGGCACATATTTACATCCCATGTTTTGAGATAAGGTTAACGATTCCTTGGATCTTCCAGCAAGAAACAAACAATCAAAAGTTAACTTATTATACCAGTTGCTGCAGGCATGGCTGATAACTGTACCATGAAAGAATTCAAATATAAACACTGGACACTTGCTCATGAAGCATACATTTAAGAGAGAATTGATAATATTAGCCCAACCAAACAGCAGACCTCAACCAAGTGTACACGCATAAGTTTACAAACACATAATGCACATGTTCCTGTGGGGGAGGATAATATTGGTTTAGATGGTTTAACATTTTGCCCATTAGATCATAAGAACACAATTTTCTCATGTAGTATCGACTAGTGTACAGTAAGATGATACATACACCTCATGAATTCACATATATAGAAGCAGAAAATGGAAGCATCAATGGATAAACCACAATGATATATGTATCAGAATTAAAATTTATTGTACCTCAATTTGGTTACTAAGAAATTTTTTCTGAGCTTCCAGCTGCGAGTCTGGTATATTAAGATTGCTGCCAAACCTATCTCCATAGGTCACGTTGGCTCCAGGTGTCTGAAAAGGAACAAAAATGCAGTGCGGAGATTGAGGAAAAGGCAAGTTTGAAGGTCCACCAGGGATTGCGAACTGTTGTTGTGGTTGTGCAATGAATGCTGGTCCACTGGATTCTGTGTTAGCAGAGTCGGCTGAAGATTTTTGAACCTGCGGAAGAACGGCATATCCAGGGGACCTGCAAAGAAGAGTACAGAATTTGTTGAAACAGTTGGTCCTAAAACTCAACTCAAATCAACTAAGCCTTAATTCCAAGTAAATTGGGATTGGCTTAATGAATCCCTTCTTCTTTTTTCCAAAACTAATTAGGGTAAGCCACAATTTTTTCCCCACCATTCTGTTCTATCTAAGATTGCACTCTATATCACCTCCTTTAAAATATGTACTGGTGAAAACATCGGTCCTCATCAAACCAGAAGCCTGGGCTTGTCAAAGTAAATAAGCTCTAGGGAAGGAGAAAATGAAGCGAGGGGTGTTCAACCTAAAACCTACAAAATCTAGTTGAACCTCTAAATCTTAGGCTAGCTTCAAGTCTTTGATATATATTTTACAGCTTTTAAATTAATCTGTTCTGCAACCCAGAAGGGGTCAACTGAATCAAACGGTGGTTGGCATGACTTGGCTGACCCATCTCAAAGCTTCAAGTACTATTAAAATATGATGCATCATTTCTTAAACCATCACACAAAAGGAGAATAAGAAGACAGAACAATGCTCTAGGGTTGCCATATTTGTAGTTCAAGAGTGCAAGCAGTCTACCTCCACCCTGCACACACGCTACACAAACGAAAGCATGCCAACAGAGAAAATGATTATAAACATAACACAAAAGTGCATACCATACTAGCGTATTTGCAGAAGGATAAACATAAGATTTCTCATATATTGAAGCTGCTGCAGCAGCAGCTTGGAGTCTGGCTTGATGCTGGCTCAAATTATCACCCGCCGTACCATTACCAACAGAACCCTGAGCAGACGTACTTCCCATCGCTGTCCCTGTACCCAGTTAAAATAGTTTGTCAGTCCTATACCATAACAAGTGAAACAATTAAGTGAAGAAAAAAAACTTCTTTTTTTCCCTTTTTAAAGTAGTAAAAGCATATCACAATAAAGAACTCCATTTCCCTGAGATTAAACAACTGACATGATGAATGAAACCACTGAACATAAAACATTGAAACCCAAGAAATTGCTATAACCACAAATGAGAAACTGAAAGAGTATATTAGAGAACCACCAATTTATGACACTAAAATAACAGCAATCGTATGAATCTTAGAGTTCTACACTAGCCATATTTCATTACTCTTTCATACATTATGAATTATGACCTAGACTGTTGTTTTAAAGTTTAAACTATAGCTTTTCTTTTTCTTTTTTAAAGCTCATCTTAATAGGAACATTCAGGGGAAAAATATTCTGCAGAAACGCAACCAAAGTAGATTACGAAACAAATACATCCGGATAGCTCAAATAAAATCAGGAATTACATATTTCAATACATGATTTCCTACTAAATCATTAATCCTTTTAAGTTTTTCCTTTGAAAATAGATTTAACCAGGGTCAAAACAAAATTTTCAGCAACATCTAAAAAGTAATGTTCATATTTTTTTTTTTTTTCAAAATCAAAATCCATAAACATGAACAATTGCAATAGACTCCCTAGAAGGCAGCTGCGTCTAAGGCCGCTGTAAAGAAGTAAGGCAAATAAGCAAAGCTATATTACACTTAGCCTTCTATTAGCAAATGTCCATGAAAGGGGCACTGTACTGTGGCAAGCTTAATTCACTAGGCCCAAGCATTCCATAAAGGCCATACCCAGTGCACAAAGGCCTTTTTGCGACCTTTGGAAGAGTTAGCCTTACCCCTCATTTTTGGAGAGGCTAATTCACAGACTCAAGCACGCAACACATCTCTTGAATGGAGGGCACTTGCCATCATACCAAGGTACAACCTCTGAGCCCAAGCAACATATGTGTGATAAAAATTATATGAAAGCTAAGAATTTGATGCCGAAACACAATTTGCATGACCTAATCCACTTGATTACACTCTTCCAGCAGTAGAAAGTTTTTAGCTAAAAAACTGGGAAGAATCAACAAAAATCTGATAAACCAGTACAGTATAACTGATTTCTCTGCTACACATGATGCATACAATATCTATCTGCCATCCACTATTGGAGTCCAGAAACTGATCCTGAGGACTAAGACACAAGATATGTTTGAATTGACAGATTAAAAGTAAAATATGACAGATTTTTTTAGGGAAAATTGCAAAAACACTCCTTGGGGTTTGGGTCATTTTCAAACATACCCCTTGTACTATCAATTTAAACTTTTAAACCCATGACATATTGTGATTGATCAAATTAACCCCTCTATTAAGTAACCAAAAGTGGTCACGTGCATTTTATTGTAGACAACATTTTTTGATATTCTTTTTAAAAAATTCTTTTCTTTTCTTCTTATTTTCTTTCCCTTTATTTTCTTTTCCTTTTACCAGTTCTCTCTGCCTACCTCAACATGGCCGAATCCTTGCTCTCTCCTACCCTTCTTCTATTTTTCACCTCTTAAGCCCTCCCCTTGCTCCTGGAGTGGCAATGGAGCCTAGGCCACCAATTTCAAGCCAGCTGAAGCCAAGGAAACTGCACCAACATCACCATGCCTCATTAACCGAGTCATCCCAAGAACACCAAGCCCAAGATGTGAGCACCAGTGAAGTTGTCCTGACGGACTCCAAGGAGTGCTCCGCAAACGAATGCAGTATGATCAGCTTGGTGGCAGGTTCTCATCATACGGATGGTTCGGTTCATTGTCAGGTTGGAGCAAATTGCTGAGGTTAGAGGGTTTTTTATTTGTGGAGGTGTTGGATTTTGTGGGTATTGTTTAGATTTGTGGTGAAGATTTTTTGAAATTGGGATTTGATGATTTGGTTTGTTAATGTAGTGGGCATTAACTTGAATTGGAGATTGATCATTTGTTTGAGAAGTGGGCATGAAAGTAGTAAAATTCTTGGTAAACTGTGTACAGGGTAGATGGCATAAAATTGGGGATTGATGTTTTTGGTAATACTAGATCTGAAGTTTTCATGATAACAGTACTTCAATTTTTTCTTTCCAATTTTAATTATAGAAGAGTTTTTTTAAAAAAAATAATTATATTTTAACTAATTTTAATTTTATTTAAAAAATAAATTTCAAACACTCAAATTGAAAGAAGTTGAACAGAGGGATCAATTTGATCAATTACAATACCATGCATGCTTAAAATTTTTAATTGATAGTTGCTAGGTAAATACTCACACAGCCGAGGAGATCTGAACCCCCACCTTCACTAACAACAAAATACTTATGGGGTTGGAAGTGCCATTTGGCCCAAAGGCCATTGGCAGTTGTGGTTAACTTATGGCTTCTGATAAGTGCTTTATCTTTTTCTCTTAAGTTGATAAGATATTGCTCCTCAATAAATTCCAATGGTACCACAATGTCAAAATATGCAGGAAAGGGAATGACTTGTTCATAAGTCATAAACATAACATGGGAAAAATGCACATTCATAGTTTTCATTAGTAATTTGAAATTGTGCACAAAAAAATTGTGTATCAGAAATATTTCACCCCAATCACATAAGTGATGATTATGTAATTACCTTGCTGATTAACATCTGCCCGTGATCCATGCCCTCCAGCTGTAGTTGTCCCATTTTCAGGTGGTACAACCAGGGCTCTGCAAGTAGGACAGGTATGCTGTCGCTCTAACCATGACCGGAGGCAATGCACATGAAACAGATGTCCACAAATAAGTTTCTTGGCTGTCGTCATCTCTTCACGACAAATTATGCATGTTGCGTCACTTCTGCATATTCATCAGAAATAATTATTTAAAAAAAAAAAAAAAGAAGTAAAAGTATGTGTATCCAAAACATAATAATAGCAAAGCAAAGAACTCACGCATTAAGTTCTTCAGGTGTTGCATCTGGAAATCGATCGTTCATGTTTGAAGTGATCTTCCGATAGCGAATGTAATCGGCAATACGAATCTTAAAATTTCTAAATGTCTCATAGAGCTCTCTTATTAAGTGCAAAGGTACACCATAGTGCCTAAGGAAACCAACTCAAAGTCAGTATGATAGGATATATCAAAAGAAATTATAATAATAATAATAATAATACTAAGGTAACAGTTTAAAAAGAAAAGGAGACAATATATGCCATAAAAAAATAACCCCTCCCCCCCCCCCCCCAAAAAAAAAAAAAAGTTCTGATTTTAATACAAATATTGAATAATTGAAGTATAGGACCTAGACATGGAATCATGATTGAAAGCAAGAGGAACAACAAACAGGGATAGCTAGTTTACCCTACTTTCATGTTGGCACACTTAACAAGTAGAAGTGCCCATACAAGCCAAAACTAAATAGCAGTTTGAACCCTTTGAGGAGAAATTGGACAACCTATGTTGGGATTAAGTTGTAACTAGAGCAAATTCTTAGTAAACAAAGTGGAACCTTACCCCATTATTTACAGTTTTTTTTTTTTAATTGGTAACTTACACACACGCCTAATGGGCTTTGAACCCATGACCTCACACCCTCCACCAAGCAGTAGCAAGGGGAGGAGGTACCAATTGAGCTAGAGCTCATTAGCTACCCTGTTATTCACAACTACCTTCGTTACACTATATTTGGGAGCTTATAAATGAATGAAATGAAATAGAATTGGTAGATCATAAAGAATAGAATCAAATATGGAGTATTTCATCTTTAAGCATAATATAAGATTCAAAAAGGAGGCCAAGCAAAAATAGGTAGGTGTTATTTTTCATAAGTGAAAGGTGGAGTTACTGCTAATTTAAATGCTTTGAAAACACACAGCTTAGTAGTTCAGTAGGTAAAGTTAAACAAAAATATAATTGCTCTTCATACTATGCAAAAGCAACCATATTGCATAACTGTTCATGGTCGAATGCTCATCTTTGTGTACTTGGGTAGTCAAATAACAGTCAGTAAGTGGAGATACATGTGACTTTGTGCATAGTCCAATAGAACAACCATGGTTTACGTGATGTGTGAGCATAATTAATCCAGATACGCTTATGTGCATACACGAGTAACCTGTAAAGCATTGAGAGTGAATTGATTTCTTTTTCTTCTTTTATTTTTTTTAATGGTTGGGCAAGAGGATGAATATATTACTTACATGAAAATCACAAGGAAGAAACACAGATACATAGACAAGTGAAGCAAGTCCCGGATAAGTTCCAAGTAAAATGTGTACACAGGCTTTTTTTCCCATTGTCCCTCCATTAGCATGTCACTAACATAGAACACGTACTTTACAAATGTTGACACTGTTGTTGTTGCCAGTATCATGTACCTGAGGAAAAAGGTAAAAGACATTACTATAGAGCTATTTAATGTATCAGAAAATGATTCATGTCAAAACTAAATGCAACTGGATATCCCAAGCATTCCCATGGTCATAAAACTGTAATGAAGAATTTCAGCGATACACATGAAAATACAAAATAGTGTTAACATTTTGAGGCCGTGGAGTGTGTGGAGCAATTAGTTAAGTATGTAATTTGTAGAAAATGGCATTTCGACATTTTTGCGAGCTACTTCTTAACAGACATAATTTACCAATCCTTACTATCTTCTTTTGTAATTGAAAACAAAATAGCATCTCTTCATTACTTCTAAAATTTCTAAGTGTTATTTGACTGCAAGTTAATGCACCAAGGTTCAACAAGTACTCATTTAGAGGAATTCTGAAATTTGTTTGAAGAGAATTCAAGTAGTTAAAAGCCATATTTTGATGGTTGTAAGGTAAGACGACATAAACCTTTATATCTTCTACGAAACTTTTTGCATTCATGTTGAATAAGCACTAATATTCTTCTTGGCACATGCAAGGCAAATCACATTCCAAAACATGTGCCTTGGTTTGCTTTCTTGAATCTGCCTTCAATTGCTGGCCAACCTCCAATAACTGTTAATTCCTTGTCCATCTGAATTGGTATTTTTCAAGTTTTCGTATCAAATCTCCGAAACTAAGGAGAAGTCCAAAAGGTGTCTCTCTCTTGAACTTCAGTGCTTCTTGATCTCATGTATTTATTGCCTTTCCCTCTTGGATCATAACTCCGTATATTTCAAACCCAACCACTTTAGTTACCTCCCTACCAAACAATTTATGTTAAGGGGGCACGTGCTATTTCTAAGCCTTTCGTAAAAGTGTATGCATAAACAAAACTTATCTTTACATTTAAGACTCATTTGCAACAAGCTGAGCCAGTGATGCAAACTCCAGTTTAAGCTTATATAGATAGGCAGTTGCATATGAAATAATGACCAAAAACAAAAAGGCTCATGAAGAGCATATTTAAATACAACTGAAAATAATAAAAACAGGAACATATAGATAGAAAACTTACTCAAATGAAAAGAACAGAGAAACTGAAGCATGCCTTGTCTCTATCAAGTACTTAATATTGCTGTATAAAAAGAGACTATCAAGAAGAAGGAGGAATCCCAAAAAAGAAACAATCCGAACATGAGACAACATGGGTACTGAAGGAGTGGTCTCAATGTACTCAACCCTCTTCTGTGCCAACCAATGCAAAGCCTTGATTAACAACAAAGCCGTGACCATAGCCAGAAAAGTAACCGAAAAGTCCTGCCGGAATATAGTGATCGCAAATAGGATTTCCATGACCTCCCTCCACGACTGCTCATTTAGCCTCTCAACCTCCGCTTCCCGGAGGGAACCAAGGAATACCCGTTTGGTCAATTGCCACAAGATGCACATAATGACCAAACCCATGTTGAGAAGGAGCACCAAACTGATCTTTGAGGTCGATAAATAAACCATTGCCGGGTAAAACTGGCCTCTACTGTTAAATGCATGATAAATAACAGCTAGAGTTGCAATTAAACTAAGCCCAGCATACGTATGCAGCTTCATCATTTTCCTCCAGACACTGTTACACCATATCATTCAATTAACAAGTAAACCAATCCACAATATCATATTTTTAAAAATGTATAAAATCAAATTCATAAAAGGGCCATTACAAAAGCAAATCAAATTCCCAGACATGTAAACCACATCCTTTTTCTTCACATGATTTCCCATGATCCATACACCCAAAAAACAAAACCCCAACTGAGGAAAAAAGAAAACATATTTCAAAAAGAAAAAAGAACAGTCAACTGTGCAAAATAAGACCTAATATTCCACTTTCCTTTTTTTTTTTCCTCATCATATATTTTCCTTGCTTTTCTCAGCTACCAAATAATCAGCAATTACAAACAAGTTAAGCAAAACAAAACAATGATAAGGATAATTCAAAATGGAAACAAATTCTAATCTCATGTACATGATTCGAGACCCAACGTAATACAGAATTCCAATGGCATCAATACAAGGCAGAAAGCCCCAAAATTTATTCTAATTTGTTTCGATTTCTCTTCCCTCATTTTCTCAGCAACCAAACACACATAAAATTTAGTTTATGCAAGCCAATTTCTAAGAATACAAGCCCCAAACAGAAAGATATAACTCAAATCCAATGCCTATAGAAACAAAAATAATTGAATTTTAACAACAAAAAATATATATAATCGATTTTTTTTTCTTTTGGATAAGATATATGAAATTGATATATTGAGTTACCTTCTCCGTGTTCCTGTTCCTGTTACTGTGAACCAAAGCTTCTGTCACGAACAAATTGCTTTGGGTTTTCTCTCTCTCTCTCTCTCTCTCTCTCTCTTTCTTCTGTTTATTATCGAGGTGGACCGTGATGTATGCCGGGCCAATCAATTATTGCCACGTAGACACGGTGTTCTAGCCCGGATCCGGATTCGTTTTCTGCGGCAGGCCGGCCCGCTTCTGGACTTGACCTTTTTTAAAAAAAAAAAAATTTATTTTATCTTTCTATTATTATCTGGGTGGACTTGATTCTGATTGGTTTATTTGGTTCTGTATTGCTCTTCTTCTTTTAAATTATATATATATTTTATTTTTATACATATTTATATGTTGTGTAAAACATGAACGATACGACCAAGGTGAGTTTGGATAGTGCTGAAAGTTCCTTTCAGCTTTATTTGTGTCTTTGTTAGTGGGTTTTGTGTATTGTTTATAGGACTCATAAGCTTTTTTTTTAAGCAAAATTTTCATTAATATTAAGTTCCACAGTACTATTTACATATTTAAAAATTATTTTATTACAGTATTTTTAATTTTCATTTTTCAGCATTAAGCTGTATCCAAACAATATAAATTAGTGTTTTAATTTTGCAAGGGTTGGTTCCAGTGTACAACCAAGTTAAGCCTTACTCAAATATAAAAGCTGCATTGAGGCCTGAGATTTTTGGGTGAGCCCAATGCTACCCAAACTTTTTATAAATATCCAAGTTGCACTGTTAGCATAATCTTCACTTAATATTGTTTGTGCTCGTTTTTCCTAAAAGCTAATTTGTGGTTAGTTTAAGTAACATGATGATGCAGTCCTATAGTGTCTATGTTGTGGTAGTTATAACACAAAATGAGTACTTGGATAGTAAATAGAAGATAGATAACAACCGTTGAGGAGAGTAGAAAAAGACTTTGAGGGGAAATTAAACTTTTAAACATTGTTGTGTGCTTAGAGGACAAAATAGATATTTTTTAAAATCTTTGATAGTGCTTGTCAATAACCCAAACTTTATATATATATATATATATATATATTTTTTTTACTTTACTCTTATATTTTTGTTGTGTTTCAAATAACTTTTCACTAACAAAGCCTACACTTTTATTCTTGTGATAAATTAAACCATGTGTACTTTTATATGATATAATTTTTTTTATTGAGATTTTAAGTAGGGGCAATGGCGGAGCCAAGATTTCAGTTTAGGGGAAGCAAGATTAAAAAATAATAATAAAAGAGCCTAAAATTATTAATCGATATTAATAATAAAATTATAAACAACAATAATTGTCATACAAAATCTATTAAAATTTAAATAATTGTAAAATAAATAAACAATTGTAAAACATTCCTAATGATCAATCATCAAAGTAAGAGATTAATCTATATACATCAAGTTTAGACATTTAATTTGATTCCTCAAAATAAATTGAGAAAATAAATTTCAACTTTTCTTTCTCTATTCTTCTAATTATTTAAAATTTGGATTTATGATAAAAATCAAAATTTGAAACTATGAAAATGCAAGAAATGAAGGAGAAATAAATAATGTATGCTTTACTACTTTAGTGCCATACAAGATATTATTATTATTATTATTATTATTATTATTATTATTATTATTTTGTGTAAAGTTTGAGTTCCATGTGGTTAGATTGAAATGAAATGAAAGAAATTTGGATAAGTAAAAAGAAAAAGAATTGAAATTGGTCAAAGGTCTAAATAAGCTTGCTAGCAGTGACATTTATTTTGTATCAGGCTCATTGTTTAAAGTGGGAGGAGTTGTTTGAGTAATACCACAAAATCTCATAATATTTTTACAATAAATTAAAATATCAGTATATCATTAGTCAAAATAAAAATAAAATATATCTATTATGAGATCCATCTCAACTAAAAATAAAAGTATTGTGAGAATTTGTTGTGTTTTTAAACTTTATTATTTATTTATTTCATGTTAGAGGTATGAGGTATGGTTTGCTTTATAGAAAAATACAAAGGACTTTTTTGGGTGGAGTCAAGGGGGAGTAGGTGCCCCCCTCGCCTCCCTTTGGCTTCGCCCTAGAGCATCCACTATAATAGTGGAGCTAAAAATTTAGTTATTTGGCACCAATAAAAGTCACTTTATCTATTTTAACTCCTCACACTCAACATCAATGGATTTATATTTATAGTTATTTGATTAAAATAATACAAATAACTCATTACAATAATAATAAAAACATCCACCACAAACTTCATCAACCAACCACAACCACCTCTACCATCAGCCACAACCACACCCACCACCACCACCACTAGTTCACAACAGGGGAAAAAAAAAAAAAAAAACAACCAAGCAACCCGAAATGGGTCAGCGACACAAGTGAAATGGGTCTATGACAAGGGGTCAACGATGTGGGTCTGCAGCTTGGTTCGATGGAGTGGGTCAAGGGCGTGGGCCGGTGACGTTAAGTTTTGGGTGGACCGGCGGCGGTGAGACAAAGAGGTGAGAAGTTAAGAGTTGAGAGCTGAGAGTTGAGAGAGTTGAGACAGAGGTGAGATAAAAAATAAATAAATAAATAAAAAGAAACAAACAAATAATATAAAAAATGGAAGTAGAATAAATTTTTTTTTTTTTTTTAACTTTCAACTACAGTGCACAATTATATATAGTTGAACACTGTGGTAATGCAGGTAAAAAATTTACCTATACCACTACAATTGCAACACCTTTTTGGTAAATAGTGGTGCTAAAAATAGTTTTTTAGCACCACTATTTTGGATGCTCTAAACGGGGGGATGGGGATGTTATAGCATTTGGAAGCTCAAGATGAAAAAGTTAAAAACCTGATCTAAAAAGGAAAAAGGAAAAAAAAAAAGTTGCTCTTTAAATTTTATTTGATGACTAATTAACTTTTCATTTCATTCATCCATAAATATTATAATGATAAAGTAATTCTATAACTAATTTTATTTAATTTTTAAAGTTAAGGGACTAAATTGATTCAATTGATATTTAAAGGACCAAATTAAACTCTCTCTTTTTAATAGAAAAGATCAAATTAAACTTAAAAAGACTATAGTTGGAGAATCAAATTAAAATAAAATAAAAACTAATTTAACGTATATATTTTTTAAAAGTCTACCTTTATTATATTATAGATAGCATATGAAACCTAAATGCATCCTATAATAAAAGGAAAAATGAAACAGATTTATTTAAATGGAGACAAAAGTAGACAACATTTTTTTTTTTTTTTTTGCTAGAATAGATAAAAAAAAATAAAAAAATAAAAGAAAAAAGATTAACTAGCTTTACCTTTTACATAAAAAAAGGAAATAACATTTTTACCGTAAAAATATATTGAAAAATTGGTTAGAGATTATAAATAGTTTATTAAGTTTTAACACATAATCGATTTTTTTTTTTTTCTGAGAAACAACACATAATCGATTTTGTTTGTGTTTAAGTAATTAATTAATTTTTTGTTTGTTTTTAATTTTTATAATTAATTAATTTTGTTTCTTTTGATACATATATTTTTAAAGCCCATTTTTTTTTTACTTTATATTTAATAATTATTTTCTTAACAAAATAAAATCAACAGAATTAAGTTAATCCAAACACAAAATAAGGAAAACAAAATACTCCATTAAAATAGAGAGATAGATAGAGAGGAGGAGGGAGGAGAGAGAGTGAGAGATGGCATCGACGGTGGTGAAGTACGTATTGCAGTCGATCAAAGAGAAAGGCCTCCGTAGCTTCTACAGAGAGCTCAAGGAAGAAGGCTTCGTGTAAATTCCTCACTCGATTCTCTCTCTCTCTCTTTTCCTATTGCTATTTCACCTCAATCTCTCATTTCTGTTTTTTTTTTTTTTCCCATATGTGAAAGATCTCAATCTTCCTCAGTTTTCTCTGCTTTCAATTTTTGGAGCTAGAGGAACGGATCAGATATAAGAAATTTAAATTTAAAAAAAAAATTTATCGAGCTTCATATCTGTCTTATACGATGTTTGGTTGCTGAGAAAATGTAGGAAACGAAATGAAACTAATATTTGATACATTGTATAACATTTTTGTTGGGAATTATAGGGCTAAGCATTTCATTTCAGTTCCTGGAATTCGTGTCAATTTTAGGAGCAGCCAAACAGAGACTATCCGAATGGCTATGGTTATCTTTATTTGCTTGCAAACAAGAATTCACTTGAAGGATCAATAAAATTGATTAGCAAATCGTGTTCGGCACTTGCTTCGGCGAAATGCGTGTTGAAATTTTTTTAATCTTTGAGCTGTACTGACTGCTTTCTTCTTCTTTTTTTTTTCATTTTACAGGAAATGCCTTTCTGATGGGAACCTTTTGTAAGTCAAATTAATGCTTAATACTTTACAAATTTTTTTGACTAATTAAAGGATTTAGAAATGAACATGGTGACATAATTGAATTGTTTTTGGAGTTTATCTCTGTGTGCACTTTGTTGATATTATTAGGATTGTTAGATATATGGGTTTGGTGAATAGGAGACCCATCGATTGAATTTTCTTTGCATATAGTTTTCAATGATGTTGTGTTATCTAAAGTAATGAACATTGAGAGGGAAGTATTATGGGTCAGTTTAATCCTCTTAAGGAAAGCAGAAAACATTCCAAACTGCTGGGTAAGAAACCAGTAGTGTTTTGCTTCCTTTGAATAATCATTTTACAAATTTCCCCCCTTTTATTGACATTTATTTTTGATAAGTAATACACTTGCACACAGGATGTGTACTAAGGTAGGAAAAAAAAAAAAAAAAAAAAAAAACAGAACTAAGAAATATGAAGACTACATCTATCAAGCAAATCAGAGAAAGAACAAAAAGGAAAATTCCCCAAAGCATTTGTCCACCCAAACAAGGTGTGGAAGAAATACATCTTTAAGTCTTGAATTGACCTCTCGGTTCCTTCAAATGTCATCACATTCCTCTCCCTCCAACTACCACACATCAAACAACGAGGGACCATATTCCAAATCGCCCCATTTCTATTTTTACTAACTTGCTTGGCCAGCTAGCTAGGAGCTCCACTACATAATTGGGCATGGTCCAAGATAACCCAAAAAGTGTAGACACCTTATTCCACAGCTCTCTGGCTATTAGGCAATGCAAGAGTAAATGATTTATAGACTCCCCTGCCTTCTTACACATACAACACCAATCAATAACGACCAGCCGACGATTCCTCAAATTGTCAAGATTCTCCCCAACACTGCTGTCCAAACAAAGAAATTGATCTTTGAAGGCACTTTGGAGCTCCACACAATCTTCCAGGGGAAAGACACCTGGGATAGGGATTGTAGAACTTTATAGTAAGTTCTCACATAAAAAATTCCCCAAGAAGCCAGTTTCCACCACATCTCATCTGCACCTTCTCCTTTCCACACACCAGAATACAGTAAGTCCATAAAGGAGGCAGCAGACTCTAATTCCCAATTTTGAACCGATCGAATGAAGATAATATTCCAGAAGTAGGTTGGATCACCACTACTGGCCACCCTTCCTTACCCTTTCATTGACATTTATAAGGTGCCCATAGGCCCTCAAGCACTGATTCCTCAGTGGTAAAGGTTACTATGGTCATGTTTAGGTTGGATCACCATGACTGGCCTCCCATCCTTGTGGGTAAATTTGTGTTCTTCCTCTATGAAAATTTGATTGATCAGAAATAAACTCCCTTGAGAGTATTCTGGAGCGACTTTATAAGGTTGAATTAGAGAACTGAATATGTTCCTGAATTGCTAGTTATACTGGTTGAACTTGTTGATGTTGACGTTTTTAACATATCAGAGAAAAAAGATGTGCAATTTTTCTTCACCACTAATTTAAGCTTAAACCAAGATGGAGGGGGGAAAAAAGAAGAGAGAAACCATCTCTGTGAAGAGCACCTATTATCGCCTTTTGGAAATCAGATGCCATACTGAAATTTACATCTCATTCTAACTTAGGCAAAGTTCTTGTAACTGGAGTTTTGACATATATGTTGACGATAAAACCTTGTTTTTGATAATTGTCTTCCACCCTACACATATGATCCAATATTTTTAGGTTTCCAAAGGACATAAGAATCCCAATCCCAGGCTATTTTTTCCTTAAGATTCTTCTATCCACACTGTGTCCCGTTTAATAGGTAGGCAATAGCATCTTGTTCATTTTATGAAAGGATTTCATAGGTGTTTGACACATTGTCAGACATGTACTCATGTCAGCAGCTATATATGCCTACTTTTACATTTGTGCTTTATCTTTTGATAATTTTATGTTTATATTTCTTACACTTTTTATTTATTTATTTATATCTCCATATGAACTCTGAGCAGTCATTTATCAGTTATTGTCTCTAACTAAATGATATCTCTATATTGCCTGCTTCCTCAATCTTCATATGTCAAATGATATAATTGTATTACAAAATCTGTCTTTTTATTCAGCTGTTCTAATGTGTTTTTGTTTGGCTGATGCAGGCAGACCAAGATCCACAATTTAAAGGGGAATCTTGTGGGTATTGATAAATTTGGTAACAAGTATTATGAGAACCGTAACCTTCAGTCTGGTTAGTGTTTCTCTCTGTGTTTCAGCTATATACTTACTTACTATTCCATTGGCATTACGTGGAGATCAAATGCAAGAAAGATCCTTGCATTTTATAATTTTATTATTTGTTGCTGATTTAAACTTGAGTAGAACAAGAAAAAGTTTTTTTCCCCTTCTCTTGCACGAGAATGATTACACTGTAGTTGGCTATGCCTTGGATATGGATTCTTTCATAGTGTTATTCGGGGTGTTTGGAAGTCATTTAAAAATGAGGCCATTTAGTTTTTGAATGATGATGATGAATATTTGAGTCTTCATAATGTCATGGAGTTTTAAAATAACCATGATGCATGTCAGCATGTGGCCTGGTAGATTCCATGAATGTTGTTTCAGAAGATAAAATAAAAAGAAAGAAGAAAAAAAATTTAGATTTTGTTTTAATGGGGTGTCCAAATGATCTAATTGATTGTCCATCTATGCACAAGCATGTTTTGATGTTAGAATATGGGCCCAGAAGAGCCCATGATCTCTATGATTTGGTGTTAGAAGCACACGAAGTTGATAGCTTTCTTTTTCTTCTTCTTTTTTCAAAATATTTTTGTCTTCCATTATTCCTGTATTATGATGGAAATTTGATTTTCTTCCTGTTCGGTGGGAATATGCTGGTTATTATGTGCTATTCATCTATCATAATACGGTGGGATTTCTATGGCCAGTTCAAGATGTTTGTAGCTTTATAATAGTGCCGTATTTGCATTATCATTCTAATGGCAACACCTCTTTCATCAGCATGGACACATTGCTTTCCCAGTGTTCTTTTAAGACTAAACCTTTTTTGATCTCTTTTAAAGAAAAGAAGAAAAAACTGCTTGGTTAGGTATTGGCTGCCTGTAAACTTGAGCAGTGCTCTGTAGTTCAGCATTATCCAATTAAATCATGCCTTAATCCGTAAGATCCATCACTGTCAACAAGAGTTAATTTAATGCTGTAAAATCTAGAAATTTTGCATCTTTTTACTCAAGTTTGGAGGATACCATCTTTTATAGGTTACCATTTTTTCTATATTTTTGCTTGATGTATTTCTGCAGCTTGTGATTTTCTGGGGGGTTTGTAGGGCGGCACAGGTGGGTGGAATATGCAGAGAAGAGTCGCTACAATGCTTCTCAGGTGCCAGCAGAATGGCATGGTTGGCTCCATGTCATAACTGATCGCACTGGAGATGAGGCAAGATCTTTTTCTTACTTTATGTGATACCAAATTTTGAGAAAACATGTAGTTAACAAAGAATGCATTTTTTCAGCTTCTGATGCTGAAACCAAAGAGGTATGGGTTAGAGCACAAGGAAAACTTTTCTGGAGAGGGTGAGGAGTTAATCTATCATTCCAAGGGACATGCCCTTAACAAAGGGCAGAGAGACTGGACCAGGTACCAACCATGGGAACCCACCAAGCCCTAAGCTATTCCTTCGACAAAATTTCCCAGTAAAACTTGAAAATCTTCTGGATATTTGTCTCCCATTTTCACGAATAAATGTATTGTGCCATTTTGAAGCTTTAGAATTTTTGGCGCATGTTTCACTAGAAGAGAACAGTGAATCATTTGCCTTTTTCATCTGATTAATGAAACCTATCGTGAAATGTTCTCTATTGTCATTGATTAGCAAAAAGTACATATAAATACGTCATCTTATGATCCCTCATCGGGTCATCATTGATGTAAGGCTGCTGGACTTTTCTTTCCCTCTCTTTTGGAACAATGAGGACTGACTTTTTATGTTTAATATTAACTATAAATTGTTGTCAACTGAAATGATATTGGTCTCAAAAGTGATCCTCCATTAAGGGAAAGTGCATGGGCTGAGCCACAGAGGTTGAGGATTAACTGACAGCAAAATTGTTGATACTAATATTTGCTCCAAATTCCATCCGATACTGGATCAAATTATTGATGAGTTATATCTTGAATAAGATTGATAGTTTGTTTATATGTGGAATGTTTTTTTTTGTTTTTGGGTCAAGGCAGCACCTGTCTAGATATGGGTTCTTTTTGAACAGAGGCATCGAATGTTTGTTGGTCTATTTAGTGATGTTCATTGAATTTCAGTGGAACATAAGGATGGTTGCCAAACTTAATGGGAGTTAGTGAAGTTGATGTTTGTACTTTGAACTCAAATTATTTGGTATTATGAGGATATCAGTTAATGGCTTAATGCTTGATAACAAAAATTCCAGCCCAGGTTTCTTTTTTGGGCTCCTAGAAAGAAAGCGCCCACGTGGAATGGGCCATGCAATCCTTTCGTTTCTCGTTTGACTATGAAATGAGATTAAAGACCAGGAAAAATGTTGAAAAAAAAAAAAACTTTCTTAAGCCAAAGACACACAGATTCATGGGAGAAGTATGGATAAGAACAAAATCTCAGCAAGCACTCTTTGCGAAAGAAAACACATGCCTTAATTGTAAATCCCAAATAAAGAACTTTTCCCATAATTAGAATCAAGTAAATCATTTGCATATTATTAGATTGAGAAACAAAGGCTACCGCCTACCAAACCATATTTTTACCAGTTTACCGTGTTGAAAGGTAAGGTGTAAACAATTATATTTAACAGTATGTTGTTGGGCATCCGATTTTCTGAGTCCAACTGGTACTAAACGAAAAGGGTCGGGACTTGTGAGTCTTGAGACATGAGAGTATGAGAAGTTTAGAAGATCAACTAAACAACAAAAGTATCTCTCCTTAACACAAATAAAAAGTAGGTCCAGCGGCAACACCATGCTAACTTTCAAAGCAGATTTGATTTCAGTTCGGTACGCTGTTGACTAAAAGACATAGAGACATTTTAAATTTTTAAAAGTTTTTTTTTGGGATATTTCAGATTTAATTTTACTAGTCGCTAACCCGTGCGATGCACGGGATAGTTAAATAAAAGGACAATTAACCAACATCACGTTAAGGTAAAAGAATTAGTGAAAGACTGATTTGCCCACCAAGAATTTAAAAGAAAAAAAGATTGATATAATAAAATCTAAGAAATTTAGAAATAGAAAATTTGGTTAATAATATGCATATTATAGACATTTTGCTAGTTAGCGTTTAAAAAAAAATGGATCTGTCATAATTAAATAAAATACAATGGGAATAAATATTTAACTTCTATGCTTTTCTAGAGTCTAGAAGTGTTGTCTAATGTAGAATGTTATTGGGTTGTAAGAAAGATTTTTATAAAATGTTAATACCATATATATATATATATATATATATATATATGCTTATATTGTCAATGTCTCACTGCAGGTGCATAGTTACTGAAACCTACAAAGTAATTTACAATTCTTAAATTAATAAAGCAAAATTCCCAAAAGTTATATATATACACACACTCAAAACTGATATAAACTACACAGATAAAAACAAATCTTATTTAGTCGTATTAATAACAATATAAACAATTCAAAATATGGAACATTATCAAATTTATAACACATAATTCCATTATCTTTTATGTTGAATCCAAACAAATAATTAATTGAAATTAATCCAAACAAATAATTAATCAACCAAAAATCAAAACTTTAATTAAGAAAACTAAAAATCACATGAACCCAAAATAAAAATTCTCAATAAAGTAAAAACATATAAAGTAAAGAATTAAGATTAACCTACTAAGACGCAAATACCAAAAACCCCAAAACTTAAACCTTCCAAATTTTATAGAATCCCCAAATTCTACTTCAAAACTAAACAAAATCCTTTAAATTCAAAAAATTCATATATAATATACCAAATAAAAATTTACTACACCTTGGGTTGGAAGACATAGGTTGCAGTTTTGATTTTTCTCCAAAAAATAGAGATGCTTAATCTGCCGTATACAATATAAAATAATTATTAAAAATTTCAACCCAAAAACCAAACCTACAAAAACACTATCAAAATATAGAGATTAACCCAAATACTTAGAAGAAAATAAATTCTAAACATAACAAAACAATAAGATAGAATGAAAATTTCAGGCACATATGAAAGCAAATTAAAAGACAAAACCTACGTTTTTTTTTTTTTTTTTTTTAGTTAAGTCTCTCTCCTTCTTATTTTTTAATTTTAAAGTGAAGTTAAGTTTAGGGTTTTGAGATGGTAATTGCTAGGGTTTTAAAGAGAGAAGAGAGAGTCCTACCAGGAGTTTAAATAATATAAACAATTCAAAATATGGAATATTATCAAATTTATAACACCTAATTCCATTACTTTTTACGTTGAATCCAAACAAATAATTAATTGAAATTAATCCAAACAAATAATTAATCAACCAAAAATCAAAGTTTTAATAAAAAAACAAAAAATCACATGAATCCAAATAAAAATTCTCAATAAAGTAAGAACATATAAAAATTTACCACACCTTGGGCTGGAAGACATAAGTTGCAGTTTTGATTTTTCTCCAAAAAATAGAGATGCTTCATCTGCCATATACAATATAAAATAATTATTAGAATTTTAACCCAAAAACCAAACCCATAAAAACACTATCAAAATATAGAGATTAACCCAAATACTTAGAAAAAAATAAATTCTAAACATAACAAAACAATAAGATAGAATGAAAATTTCAGGCACATATGAAAGCAAATAAAAAAGACAAAACTTACGTTGTTTTTTTTTTTTTTTTTTTTTTTTTTTTTTTACGTGAGTCTCTCTCCTTCTTATTTTTTTAATCTTAAAGTGAAGTTGAGTTTAGAGTTTTGAGATGGTAATTGCTAGGGTTTTAAGGAGAGAAGAAAGAGTCCTACCAGGAATCTCTCTCTTTTTTTCTTAATCCTAAAGTTTTTTTTTTTTTTTTTTGGTGAGTCCTTTAAAAAAAAAAAATTCAAACCTAAAGTGAGTCATTTTTTTTTTTTTAATTCTAACGTGAGGTATCTTAAAAAATTATAATTAATTTTTAATCTTCAATTTTATATTATATATAGATAATAATAATGATGTGATAGGCCAACAAAATATATCTAATAGAGTTTTACTTAAACTAAACTATTGTAACACTAATAAATATAAGAAGATATAAAACCTAGAATAAAAAGAAAAAGAAAATAATGGTAAAGTGGAAAATTGTAGGAGCTTTAAAGGCTTCAGTTTTATATATATACTAGTCGCTAACCCGTGCGATGCACGGAATATATTTCACTTTGCTTAAAATAAAATTTAAAATGAAAAAACATCATAACTTATCAAAATAAACATAAAATATACAATATTCATCGCAAAATGTTATTTGAGAATAAAATTACCATCAAAATGATATAAAGAAAAATTTCATGTCCAAACAACTCATCAAGGTGGAATCTGGTTATTGAACTTGTCAAGATATATAACCACAAACCAAAAATTTTAAGAACCAAAAGGGGATTATCATAAAAAATAATTGTGCTTCAGAATTTGTATAAATTTATTGGAAATTCAATGGTGATTTACGAATAGCACACTTCATTATCAAAAGCAAATTCCTAACTTCAAATTAGAGGGTTGCATGTTCTCTAACTCAAATTTCTATATCACAACTGCAAATAATAATTATATAAAACTGATACAAACCATGCACAGACAATCAATAGGCTTTGTTGCTGGTCTTAAGCACTAAGATTTGAATCGCATTGTAATCATAACTGCATAATACATAATTAAATGTCAAGGCTTTCTAGGGCTTCACATATACTTCTTTAGGATCCTCTACAACACTTGTAGCAATGCAAAAGTTAAAAATAAAAAATAAAAATAAAAAGTAGTAGAGATTGCAAACAGAGAAGAAAGAGTACCAAGTTTTTGTTGGGTTTTATGCTTCCACACCTTGGGCTGGAAGACATAGGTTGCAGTTTTGATTTTTCTCCAAAAAATAAAGATGATTCATCTGCCATATACAATATAAAATAATTATTAGAATTTCAACTCAAAAACCAAACCCATAAAAATACTATCAAAATATAGAGATTAACCCAAATACTTATCAAAATAATTATTTTTTTAATCTTAAAGTGAAGTTGAGTTTAGGGTTTTAAGATGGTAATTGCTAGGGTTTTAAGGAGAGAAGAGATTTTGGTATTTTTATACAAAAAACGTTATTTTAGGTCTAGGTGATTTATTTCCTTGTTTTTAGGCTCTTTTAATGTTTTTTTAGGTCAAATTTGGTTCCTATTATGGTTAGGTATTAATTAGGGCTTATTTTAGAATATATTTTCTTGTCCATCAAGTTTTATGGAGCCCTTAAATAGGCCTCCAAGTTTGTATACGTTTTTCAATATTATTGTTATAAGATATAAAACCTAAAATAAAAAGAATCAAAAATAAAAAGAAAAAGAAAATAGTGATGATGTGGAAAATTGTGAGAGCTTCAAAAGCTTCGGTTTTATATATAGAATATATAGATAATAATAATAATAATAATAATAATAATAATAATAAATATAGATGATGATTTTTGTGATAAGTTGATGTAGGATAGAATTTACAATTTAATTTTTGTAATTATTTAATTTTGGTATTTTTATGCAAAAAACGTTATTTTAGGTCTAGGTGATTTATTTCCTTATTTTTAGGTTCTTTTAATGTTTTTTTAGATCAAATTTGGTTTCTATTATGGTTAGGTATTAATTAGGGCTTATTTTAGAATATATTTTAGGTATTAAAAAGAATCTAAAATAAAAAGAAAAAGAAAATAGTGATGATGTGGAAAATTGTGAGAGCTTTAAAGACTTCGGTTTTATATATATAATAAATATATATAGATAATTAATAGTTGGGGTGGGATTGGAACCTTAGTTTTTTTGACAGTTGCTTCTAAATTACTGCACCATTGGGCCATGGAATTTCGAAAGTGTATCATATTTAAGAAGTGGAATAGTCTGGTAAAAAACTAAAACACCACTTATTTATATTAAAAAAAATTGAGACTCTTCACTGAGACTCATGTTTTCAACTTTTGCCCCTAGAGATGGTGAGAGAAAAAAGAATCAATTTTTAGGCTTTGGAAGTTCCACCAGAATTTGATTTTTTTTTTTTTTTTTTTTTTAACCTGGCTGAAATTTTTAAGAAATATTAGTATAGGTTTACATTGCTTTATTTGTAACTAGTATGCCTTTACGACATCATAATGTAAAGTGTGATAATATTTTGATAATAAAAATGAATAAACAAAAATTATTTCAAGTTACAGGACGAAAACACATTATTTAAGATCAAATTTATGCTAAACAAAAAATTATAAATTATTGTTACAATAAATAATGAAAGTTTTTACTCAAAAAATAATAATAATGAAAGTTAGATATTTAGTTTTAATTGGAGCAGTATTTTAACTACTCTTTCTAAAATTTATTATTTAACTTTTTTTTTTTTTTTTGTTGAGAAGATAGTATTTAACTTGAGACCAATAAAAAAAAGGGAATTATGTCAGTTTCCCAATTCTTCAATCAATGGTAGTCATTTGGGGTGTGTTTGGATACTGCTTATTTTGCTAAAAACTGAAAACACTATAGCAAAATAATTTTTAAATATGTGAATAACGCCATGGGACCCATTTTTAATGAAAGTTTTGTTGAAAAAAGAGGTTTGTGAGTTTCGTGAACAGTGAACGGAACCCAGTGAATAGTGCCTAGAGCTAGAGAAATGCGCTTCAAAAAAAAAAAAAAAATGCAGACGCTTGACGCTAAACTTGAGCTCTCACACCTTGTAAGCAAGACTGAAACCATGACTAACGGACCAAGTGCTCTTCTTGGGAGGTAATATGCAATATTATTAAATTTATATTAAATTTTCATGATTTATAGTTTCTAAACTTTTATGTCATCTTTCTCAACATATTAAATATTACTAAATTAACTTTTTATTTAAGAATAATACCTATGCAATTTATGAATTTATTTTAAAAGTCGTTTTCAGTTAATTGAAATGATTTCTCTTAAAGGATTATGTGAGGCCCCAAATATTAACCACTCTAGCCCACTCTATACCCGGCCCAAGGCCCACGCCGAGGATAATATAAAGGCCGAGGATAATGGGAAAGAGCCCAAGTCATCCAAGGGCCTCGCCAAGGATGCCCACATCCTCGGCAAACCGACTTTGATGAAGGGAAAATATCCTTCATCTATTAAATGAACGCTACCAACATTCTGGTCGCCTTAATGGTGAGGTGACCTGTAAACCCTAATGCTTCGGTCACTTCAACTATTAGAAAGTCTGCAAAGGTGGCTAGGAACTAACATAAAGCCTGCAATTGCAGATGATAGGACAAACCCCTGTACATAGAGTTCAGATAAGTGACAAATGGATGGCTAAGATTAACTAAAATGAGACTATATAACCAATAAGACTCCCTACATAAAAAGGGGGGAGATCTGGATAAGTCCTAAGAAAAAGGAGATGATTAAGATCAGTTCTAGGAAAAAAGAGATCCTCGGCCTGAGCCGAGGACAAATATGCTTCGAAAACACTTAACCAAAATCACAACTAAGGTCATCGCAAACACTTAATCAAAGTGATGATCATTCTCTACAAAAACACTTAGCCATATTTCTTTGATAAGATTCCTATGAATTTCATGTCATCTATCATTTATTATAAATTTCATATCAACCGTTATTTACTTCGATGATGCCAAGCCCTTTTACCCACACTCTACAAATTTTTATTGTTAAGGGTCCATTACAAATTGAGTCCCTACAGATTATTATAAAAATTTCTTTTTATGCTTATTTATGTTGTACTATTTTATGTATTTTGTTTCAATTTTTAAGATACTTTTAGTAAATTTGCTAATATTTACAAATTTAATATATTTAAATAATTATTAAATTAATTATGACGTCATCATGGTTTGACTCCGATTTAACCTCGATTCGACCTTAAAAGTCTTGAATATCTCCTTTTTATGATTTAATGAATGGTCCAGGTTTCAAAACCTTGATTATGATACCTCTCAACAAATCAAGTTCCTGTTTTTATCACCCAAAAAAAAAAAAGGTCTTGTTTCTGGCATAGAGGGGTTTTTCTTCTTAAAAATAATGATTTAATTAAAACTTTTTTCTGAAGTAACCTTTCAGTGAACTCATCTGTTGAAGAGATAATTCCCAACATGAAATTCATATATTCAAAAGATGAGTTGCACATTCTATATGAGGATCTGGCTACTCATAAAAAATAAAAAAAAATGAGGATCTGGCTACTCCAATGTAGACCTTTTAAATAATTTAGTTTATAACTCCCGTTTACAACTACAAATGTTAGACCCTTTTATAATTGTATTCTAGTTATGTAATGTATTATAAACCTAGTTTAAAACACTATTATTACTATTTTTGTGTATGTTCTAATATGTATTACTATTTACTCAAAAAAGAAAAAAAATCATTGCTCAAATCTCATAAATGCCTAAATGGTTGAGAGAGAGAGAGAGAGAATTTTGGGTAAAGTAACGTATGCATCTCGTCTCTTCATCATCCACAGCAATGCTCTTAAAATAGCTTTTTAGTTTTTTTATAGCTCCAAACAAACAAAATAACCTCACAACAATATTGTTAAACTTAAAATATTTTACCAACTTGCTACAGTGAGCTCTTAGTAGTAGCAGCAGCTCACTGCAGCAAGTTGCTACAAATATTAAATTATTTTCTCTTTCTTCTTTCATTATTAAATTAGTTTCTCTCTCTCTCTCTCTCTCAAGTCTATCAATGTGTAGTGTTTATTATATTTATTTTATTTGTTTGTTTATATTATTTTAATGTGTTGTTTGTTAAAATAAAACCTTTGATGTTGAGTGTATTGTAAAGTGAGTTATTAAAATAAATAAAATAAGTTTTTGAGTTGCTAAAAACTATATATTTTTAGAACCTTACTGTGAGCAAATCTAAAAAACAAACTTTTAAGTCAAATTTGATACCATTGGATTCCCAGTAATTAAATTATCCATAATCACTCCAAATTGAGTATTCGTTAAGCAATTCGAAGCCAAATATTAATTTGAAGTTAAATACTAAATAGTACAGGACAATATGGAGATCACAACCTAAGTGACTATTCTAAACATCATACTTAATTCGAAGGCAGTGCATTATAGATTGAATAGAACTAACTCCAAGGAACTTGGATCAAACTTCAATATACTTGTGTAAACAAGATTATAAATAAGCACTTATAAGCATAAACACTTATTATAATCCTATGAACTATAAGAAAATCCCCTAAGGCTGGGTTTGGATACAAACCCACGTTTCACGTTTACGTTTTTTTTTTTTTTTTTTTTCCCAGGCGTTTAAAGGAGTAGTGCGGTTACTGTGCATTACTGTGCGGCTACTGTTCAATGAACAGTAGCCGCAAATGCTGACTTTTCAGCCTTGAACAGTGCATAATGCACTATTTATGGGTCCCACAAATCTCAACTTTTAGCATTTTTTTCATTAAAAATGGGCCCCACAGTACTATTCACACATTTAAAAATTATTTTGCTACAGTGTTTTCAGTTCAGTTCAATTCAGTTCAGCAAAATAAGCTGTATCCAAACGGACCCTAAGGAACTAAATATTATAATAGAATGCTTTCTTTACATGCAAGTCTGTTAGTAGTGAGTGGTGTCATTCTCTTGAGAATGTGTCCTCTATTTATTCTTGAGGCTTGACATTTTACGATGGATGTTCTTTCCTTAGGCTTAGACAACACATTTCGTGATGTTAGGGGGCCATTTGGTCAATGAGTTTAAGCACTAGTGTTCAGTGTTTAAACATTGAACACTAGTGTTCAAAAATAAAAACACGCGTTTGGCAACATATCTGCGTTCAGTGTTGCTTGAAAATTGTTGTTGAAAATGTGGTTTTTAAATGAGACTTTTTGAAATCACCTGTGTCCGCTTTTTAAACAACAAACAACGTTTTTCAAACACTGTGGAGACCACTTGATGTGACATATCTCTTCCTCAAATCAGACTCTCTGCCCTCATCAAATAAAAAAAATTTATTTTGTATAAGTTGTCAACTTTTTTAAAAATCAAACATACACATATCAAACACATATTTATTTTTTTTGAACACTAAAATATGTTATTTAAACCATGATACCAAACACATTTTTTTTTTGTTTTATAAACACTAAAACACGTTTTTCAACAACACTTTTTAAACTATAATTTTCACATCTTTTTAAGCAACAATTTTTATACTCTATGACCAAACGGGCCCTAAATGGTGTGCTGTAACCGCTTAAAACTATTTTGATACCACTTGTGTCTTCTTTTGCGTCTATTTTACATGGGCTGGAAATTACCATGTATGTTCTCACATTACTTCTCACATCTCGTCCTTTTACAAGTGTAATTTTCTTATTTTGTCATCTATCACATTTATAACAACTGAAGGAAATTTTAATTAAAATACCAATAAATGCCAAGAAATAAGGCTAATTTTCACCTAATGCTCAATCATCACCCAAAAATTTTTAAATAGTTATAATTAACTCTCAAAATTGGGTGAATGATAGATGGATTGAATTGAATTTGAATGCCCTAATTGAGATAATGTTAATTTTTTGGGTTAATCAATGCACTGGTTTTTAGACTTGGCTAACCTTGTCAAACGAAGAGGATTTAAATATAAAGAAATCAAGATTTCTGCGCTTCAATCCTATTTTATTTTTACTCAATTTTGTACTTTAATGCATTTGGCAAACGATCAGTGTCACTGAAATTACAATCTTAGAAGTTTTGTGAATTAATGAAATAGTGACAAGTGATCAGAGTCACTGATATTTCATGTACTTAAACTTTTCTCCATAAAGAAGATAGTGAATGGACTAAAAGGATTATATTCACCACTATGTAGTAGAAGACAAGCATTGGGTCATGTTGTTAAAATTGCAGCCGTTTGTTGTATGTGTGATAGAAATAGAATCGGCTTTTCTCTAGTAAGATCTACGCACTACTTTCTTGTCACCTAGCATTAAGAGCATGTTTGGTAGAAAGTAATAGGCGTAGTAATATAATAGTTATTCCTATGGTTCAGTCATTCTTTAGTTTGTTATATTTTTATTACAAAGAATAGTCATTCCTTATGATTAGTTATTCTTCAAAATGAGGAATAATTATTCCTCTTTAAAAAGTTGTATTAGTTATTGGCTTAAAAAAAAAAGGGTTGTATTAGTTATTCCTTAGGGTACGTTTGGTACGCTGTAATAGCTCTTGTAATGGAATAGTTATTCATGTGTAATATCAATTCGGTTATTTGGTTGCATTTTTATTACAAGGATTAGTTATTACATTGGAATAACTATTCTTTAAATTGAAGAATAGTTATTCCTCTTTAAAATGGATGTAATAGCTATTATTTAGTGTATATAATAGGTTTTAAAATTAATATATTTCCAAAAATATAAAATTTCCTTATACATCATATTTTACAAGTTTTCCATATGTAACAATCAAACTTATGAATAGTAATAGTTGTTCCATTACAATATCTTATATTCCCAGTAATAAAGATTACTATTCCTAATGTAATCTACATTCAGTGTACCAAACGTACCCTTAGTAAGTGAAATAATTTCAAAACTTAATATATTTCCAAATAAAAAACTTTCCATATACATCTAACAATTATAAAAATAAAAAATCATACAAAATAACACATATCTCTCTAATAACAATTTTTAAGGAGATATAATTGTATGAGTAAGATATTTCCTAAAATAAATGTTAAGTTTCATTCTAATATTATAACTCACAAACAAACTAATGAATATCTTTAGTTATTACATTACAACACACTTTATTACTCATAATAAAGATTACAATACCAGTTGTAATCCTCATTTAGTGTACCAAACGTACTCTAAGTGTGAGCATGGTTTGAATTAATTAAATTGGTTTTTAGGAAAAATTTAAAATCTAGTCCTCATTAACTGGTTTAATATAATTGGAACTCAAACTGAACATAGAGAGTAAAAAACTTAAGCTAGCTACAAGAATACCACTAACCAATGAAGCCATATTGGCCTGAATTTGCAAAGTACAAATAAGATGGTGTGATGCATATTCATAAGAATAATCAACTTCTTAAGTATTGCTAACAAGGTTTAACATAATTATTAATTTGGTTTAAAAAAAAAAATCAAATGTAGGAACTATTCTCCAATTTTGACCACTTTTTACCATATTCACTCAATTTTAAACTCATTTTAATTAATCACACGCTTTGCCTCATAATTGCTCTAGTTATATTCCTTTATTTATTTATTGATAATTTGGTAATTACAATATCGGGGGAGAGAAAATTTGAACCCTTAATTTCAATTTTATGGACATATTAAGAGATGCCAATCAATTAAACTACAAACCTACAAGAGTCTTGGTGTTTTAATTACATTCTTTATGTCCATTAATTGTTAACGGAAGTATATCAAGTTAAATTCATTTAACTTGTAACACATTGACTTAAAAAGAATTTTACACCATTATTTATTTTTATTTTTTCGACAATTTAAAGAATCTTCCTATATTCTATGATTCTATTTTTTGAAATAAAAAATAATATTATAGATGCAAAGATAATAAAATAGCATTGATTGGTACGTTCCCCCTTAAGTCATGTATCATGTGCTCATTGATTAATAGATTAGGTCAATTAATCTAATCTATTAATAACAAGGATAAGCATTTTTATATATTGTTTTTATGCTTTGGATGGGATACGAGACTGACATGTGTAAGTTATTTATATATCGTGTCCAATACATAGGAGCACATGAGCTAGAATCTTACAATAAATTAAAATATAAAAAGAGAAATGGATGTAATCGGATAGGGTCAAACGTTAGGGGATGTGGTTTCAATTATACACCTCTAAGTTCTATTCATTTTGTCTTCAACCTTTTATTTTTGTTTTGAGATGCATGGGTCCGACGTTGGTTGCTGACGCAAAGATAAGGAACAACCGAACTTGTAAATAAGACGAAGAGTACGGTCCCTGTAGGCTGTACATCCTGCGAATCTTACTTCTTAGCAAAAATCTAGGTTCATAGTTAACTGTTCCTGTTTTGAGAGAAATTATTGGATTTTTTGGTGGACTACGTCATTTGTCCACTATTCCACTAAAAAACTTCTATTTATTTAAAATTGTTAAGTCAGTAATTAATTTCTATTTAAAATTTTTTTCTAACTAACAATTTTAAACAAATGACAGTTTTTTAGTAGAATGGTGGATAACATCACTTGTGGATTTTATAATTTCTCCTGTTTTGGGAAGAAAATATCACGAAAGTGTTACATCTACAATATTTTCACAATAAATTATAGGTTATTAGTTATTATTAGTTCAAATTTGAATTTAACATTAAAATTACTTTTTTGCCCTTAACAATAATAACTAGTAACAATCTACTACTTAAGAATTGTTATAAAAATATTGTGAAAATATTAACGGCATATCATTTTTCTATTTTTTAATGGGTTAAACGAGTGCTCTTAAGGCACTTATTAATATATAATTTTAGAAAAATTTAATATTACTTTTATTAAAAAATTAATAATTTTTTTATATGTATAAAATTTATAAAAATATTTTCTAAACCAATCATCCATTAATTTTTTTTTTTTTTTTTTTTTTTAAATTGATGAGGCGGGACAAAGCAAGCAACCATAGAAAAATTTATTGAACAACCTTAATCCACGTAATTCAGTGACACTCTTTCCAGTACCATCATGCCTAGCTTAGCAAATGGTACCGTTACCGTTAAAAATTTAAAGTTTAAAGGCTTCCAAATTATTTATCGAGATCCTTCTTAGCACTTATCTTGATTTTTTAATCAAGATTTGAAGCATCAATTAATTATTAAGTCCAGTTACTATAAAACTATAAAGTCTTTTATATTTTAATAAAAATTTAAGCTTGAACTTGCTTATATGAAGAAAAAAAAATGTATTTTAATATAATCATAAAAATTTATTATTATAGAGTGGACGCCTTAGTCCATGATGTCTTTTAATTCTAAAGTCAAGATAAAAAGTGACTTTAATTTAAGTAAATAAGTTATGGAAAATGTTTGTTTCGAACTATTAATAGGAAAGGAATTTGACATGTAACTTGTCATGTGTGACTTATTTAACTTGATTATATAAACGAGTTATGTGATAATGACTAATGTCATTTTTCTATTAGTAGTTGAAATCTAAGGCTCCAAATATGTTTAGAGCCAAACTTTGTCCATAAGTTAAAATTTCTTTCTTAAATAAATAATCTTATTGTTTTTTGAACAATCTTATTTACTTAAAGCTACTTTTGATCTCATCCTTAAGTTAATAAATTAACAAAAGATAGAAAATTATTGATTTGTTTAGAAGTTTATTTTAATTATATTTTTTTTTTAAAGAACCAGCTTGGGTTCATTACTTTTGTGTGTTTGTGTTTGTTTCTCAAAATAAAAAAACAAATATAATAAAAAAAAAAGTTAGATATTAAAAATAAATAAAAAAACTCATCCAAACTCCCAAAATTTAGAATCACTTTGTGTATTATACTTTTTTTTTTCGTACGACTATTTTATGTGTTCGCTAAACTATTTGTCACTTTCACATGGATTTACTCATACATTATTTATAGTCTTTCACTTTAGAATTGTGACGCAAAAAAATGTTTTTTTCTTTTTGAGAATGTAGTACTAGATTTTTTTTCAAACTATATAATGTACATGGATAAGGATAACAGAGGAAAGCATCAAAATATTTTTTCTTTCTCTTGCCCTCTAAGCTTCCAATATTTGTTAGAAATTTAATTGGTCAGTATAAATCTGAAGTCAAAGAATAAATAAATAAATAAATAAAAAACAGTCGCAGACTTTCGTGTACTCGTCAGTATCACCGCCTCAACCAAACTTCCTTGACTGTCTGTTTAAACTCTTAAATCTCATTTCTTTCTAACCCCCATTCTCTTCTTTTCATTACACTTTACATTCTCCTCCCACTCTCACACCTAACCATCCCAAACCATCTCTCAACTTTTCTATTTACCGCTCCTAAATTACTATTTACCATTCACCCTTTTCTTTTTATAAAAATTTTATTTTATATTATATATATGTATAATATAATAGTATAATATAATTCGCTTACAATTACCTCTCTCAGACAGAGCTTCATTCAAAAATGGCTTCCGATCCTCAGCAACACACGTTATCGTCTCTCGGCAAGGTTTTCACTATTTCATGCTCCCAAAAAAACTATATGTATTAATTTCATTCCTTTGTGGTTTATATTATTTATGCTCTGTTTGGATGCTGAGAAAAGAAAAAAAGCAAAAGCAAAAGCGTAAAGGAAATTGAGGAACTGGAAGTTGTATGAATTTGAACAAGTTGTTTCATTGTATAGAATTATGAGACGAGAAGTTAAAATTTCTGTTGAAATTAAATGTTAAATGTCAAAAAAATTTCACTTTGAGATCATTATCACAGAGGACCACTGAATATTTTGTGGTTTATTTTTGTTGAAGTTTTTCACTGCTTTATTGGAAACCTAATGTTGTTTGGTTTTGGTGTTTTGAGATTATTTGTGAAAATTTCTGAAAAAAAATGTTTGTACTTAACATATGATATGTGTGTTGTTTTGCATTCCATACTTGTTTGGATGCATAGAAAGTGCACAAGAGAAAATATTAAAAGAGAGAGATAGGAAAGAGAGAATTTTGAATGCTATACTCTGTTTTGGTGTTTAAGATTTATTTTTTCAAGTAGTTGATTATGTTGCTGTTTATTATTAGGTAGGAAAGTCTTCTGGTGAGATTGGCGGTGTAGAGGAGCCTCTTATTAATGGGGGGGTTCATGGTTCTGAAAACTATTCTGTTGTCGCTGCAATCCTACCGTGAGTATTCAAATTTCTGTTATAAATTTTACCCTTTTGACCTGATTTAACTGGAAAAATTTGTGGTGCCTTATGCTATGATAATGATGTTTGGCGAATAGTTGTGACATTAGAATGTTTAGCAGTTTTCCCAGATAGGAATGTGTTGTGAATTGTGTTTTTTTGTATCAATATGTGTATATAGCTAATTAGTTACAGCTATAAACTTACAATTTGTAGTAAAAGTATGATGCTACATATTTTTATTCGTATGTTTGTTCGGCCACTTGAGGCAAGACAAGGTTAAAAATTTTGAGAACTTCTTATACTGGTTAGGTGTCACCAGCTTGGTGTTATTCATGGCCCACTAAGACCAAGGGATCAATCTGATAATGTGATTGCGCTTAAAAATTGAAACAATAAATTTGCACCTGATTATTTGTAGCCTTACCCTTAAGGAGTGTCTTGTTATTTCCAGATTTCTCTTCCCGGCTCTTGGAGGACTACTGTATGGCTATGACATTGGTGCTACATCTTGTGCCACAATATCTATAGAGGTATGCTTTTAATGTAATTTTGAACTGTAGTGGCATTATATTCATCTGACTTAGCTTGTTTTCATTCTTTTGAATGAAAATTCTCATTTAAGAGCCAAAAAAGTATATTTGTATTTCCTTGCTTGAAGGACACACTCTAAAACTGCCGCTTAGATAAGATAATTAATTATTTTTCGACCTCATACTACTGTTAACAGCATGTAGTTTTCTTAAATAACTAAGTCAAGTTAATGACATTCTTTCTTAATAACCTTTGTCTTTTCTTGCAGTCAGCGACACTAAGTGGAATATCATGGTACGACTTATCTTCTGTGGAGATTGGTCTCATAGTGAGTTTACAACTGACTCTTTCTTGTTATTGTTATATGTTTATGGGTTGATATTTACACTGATGGGGAAAACAAATAGATGCTTTTGTTTCTAATTTTGTGGATGCTACCTATTGCAGACTAGTGGCTCATTATATGGTGCATTGATTGGCTCTGTCTTGGCCTTTAATGTTGCTGATTTCCTAGGTTAGTTTTTCTGTTACATAGAGAGCTATACATTAAATATCTGTGATATTTTCCATGTCTTGATGAAGTTTAAATGGTGAATATGAATCAAAGGAAGAAGAAGGGAGTTGCTTGCAGCTGCTCTATTGTATTTTGTTGGAGCGCTTATAACAGCATTAGCACCTGACTTCCCTATTATGGTCATTGGGCGCTTTGTGTATGGCATAGGAATTGGACTGGTAATAAACATCATGTGTTGTTCACTCTATACGTATCTACAGATATGGACATGCCCACACACACACACATATCTATGTGGTACCATGTCCATGTTAATATAATACACATATCTAGGCACTATTATCTCCATATTAACATGCATATGCATATACCTCTATTTTCCTTAATCAGTTTGTATAAAGTAAAATTAAACCACTTGGTAATATAACTAGGCAAATATATTGAAATTATAAATCCATTATATTTATGTGAGGTATTTATCTTGAAGGTCTTCATAATTTTTTATCCCTTTTCAATTCTAAGTGCACTTTTGGTTTTCTTACTTCTGGAGAGGTTAATGTGGGAATAGATTTGCAAAGGAAAGAGCAAAAAGAAATGATGCAGGAGGCAGGAAGACAAATTTATTTTAATTTAGTTCTATTTAATTTTAGGAGTCAATTATGTTGTTATTTTGTATTATTATTATTTTATATTGCTCTATTGGATTTTATTAGCTAAATAGGTTATTGGTATTTTACTTTAAGTTTTATTTAATTTCCTGGAGTCAAAGTTATTTTCATAATTTAATCCAAGTCAGTTAGGGTTAGGATCTAGTCCAAGTAGTCTATATAAGCGTGCTATTCTACTTCTATGGAGACAAGTTTAGGATGAGTACAATTTCAGTTGATATTTTTCCAATGGCTAGGTGTTGATATCTAGGTTTTCTATACCGCTTGGTGCTGACAACAAACAATTCTTGGTGCTGATTTTGAGGGTTTTTTTTTTTTTTTTTTCCCTGTTCTTGGTGATTTTCAATCCTCTTTTAGAATATGTGCTGCATTAACGTAGGCATCAGATATCATTGGTCTACATCAGGGAAAAGCAAATATTGCCTGCTTATGATATATGACTTAACTATGACTTCTTGAAGAATATAGATGTTAAAAAAAATGTAGTTTTGTCTTTTCATTTTTATGTGAGACATGATTTTATTTATTTATTTTGATAAGTATGAGACATGATTTTTAGTTTCTTCACTTTTAGGCAATGCATGCAGCTCCTATGTACATTGCTGAGACAGCTCCAAGTAAGATACGTGGTCGACTAATCTCTTTGAAAGAGTTCTTTATAGTCCTTGGGATGGTTGTAAGTGCTTCAACTTTGAACTGAGGATAATTTATTTTAGGGTATGCAGAATGAATTGCAGCTAGTAAGAGATGTCTTGGATTTAGATGTCTCTTTTCTAGCTTCCTCAACAAAATTATCATTAGTATATTTATTTAATGTATATGCATATAGTCTACAAATTGTAAGCACTTGCAATCTTGTGCAGGGAGGTTACGGAATTGGTAGCCTTTTAGTTGACACAGTTGCTGGTTGGCGCTACATGTATGGAGCTAGCATCCCTTTGGCAGTGATCATGGGGATTGGTATGTGGTGGCTACCAGCATCACCTAGATGGCTACTTTTTCGTGCCATTCAGGGAAAAGGCAACATGCAGGAATTAAGAGAAACTGCAGTAGGTTGCTTGTACCGGCTCAGGGGTCCAGCCTTTGGTGACTCAGCTCCTGAACAAGTAGATGAGATACTGACTGAGCTTGCTTATGTTGGTGATGAAAAAGAAGCTGCATTAAGTGAAATGTTCAAAGGAAAATGCTTGAAAGCTCTTACAATTGGTGCAGGATTAGTCTTGTTTCAACAGGTATTTTTGGTTGAAGCAATAGATCAGAATTAGTAATTACCAACACTGGTTGATATGCACCATTAACTTTGATGACAGATCACTGGGCAACCAAGTGTACTATACTATGCTGGATCAATCCTTCAGGTACCTTTTTGATTTAGAACTAGGGTTCTAATTGGGTATTGACAGTAACTGTACTTCTTACTGAGTCAAATAGACTTACATCCTAAGCCAATATAGTCTGGTAGAGTGCAGGATTCTCTGCAGCATCCGATGCAACACGGGTCTCAATTTTACTAGGTTTATTGAAGGTAACATTTCCTTTTTCCCTTGACTAATTGGATTTATATTAGATTCTTACTAGATGTTTATCTCATTATCCATTTATCCTCAGACACCTCATAGCATTTGAAATTGATGAATGGAAATTCTTGTGTAAATCCACAAAATATTTGGGGTATGTTGGGAATTTGGGGCTAGGAAAAGTGCATTATGTAAACAAGAAATTAAAAACATCTACACAAGATACAAAATTTAACTCAGTTCAGCCAATTCCATAGCTATATCTACGGGAAACGCTAACCAAAATTCACTTTCAACAATATGGATTACAAATTCTATTTAAAAAAAAAAACCAATATGAGTTACAACTGCACTCAACAAAACCTCACATTTCACATTCAGATTCTCACAAGCACAAAACCCAAATCACAATACACCCATAACAAACATTGAATACTAACTCCCAAATCTAAAATTCTAGTACACCCATTGATGCTCTCATAACAATACAACAAGTGAACTCTTAACTCACATGTGGATATCTTTTAACCTCAAAAGAACTACCAAACTACTTTTCAAAGAAACTCATTACTTATTCTTTTAAGAGTCTTCTCATTTTAAATATATATATATATATATATATATATATATATATATATGAGCACTGCTTAAGCCAAAGTCACCAAAGCCTTTATTTTACTACCTATATATATATATATATATATAAGGCTTCAACTCCTATTCCTTGGTAGACAAGAAATACGATAATACTTATTTGACAAGACAAGGAATATACTTTCCTTTTGCATCCAGAAAACCCAAATAGGTAACCAAGTCAAAATAGGAATTTAAGGCAATTTCCAAAAAGGTGAAAAAATTGTTAGTAATGCAGTATGTTAGTAATGCAGGTGAAAAAATTGTTAATTGCACCATTTAAAAAATGTGAAAAGCTTAAAATACCCTTGGTTTTGTTATTATAAGATTACTGAAAATCTTTTGTCCCAGATCTATACCCTCTATGTGTTCATGTTATATTTTGACTTTTCTGAAAATGAAGGATAATTCCTAATTTCTTGTCAAAAGTTTCATCTTAACCACCTCTCTTCTCCCACTCATGAATTTTATTTTTTTCTATATTGAACCTATGATGGCATTAATTGAATGTATGACATATTTATCTGTTTATGTACATGTATGCATGTGATAACATTTGTTTTATGCTTTTAATATTGACTCTGCCATGCATTTGTAAGAATGTAGGCTTTGAACGAAACAAATTGGTCCCTGCATAAAAGGGATGAATATTGTTGATTACTTCCCTGAATAATATATAAGTGTCGTGTGCATATGTCTCATCACTTGTGTACTGCAGAGTAGGTGGTTTATTTCAAAGACTTATGCAATCCCTAGTACTTATCATTTTGTGTATGGTGTTTACAATTGAAATTAATCATGTAAATGGTGACAGATGTTATTATACATTTTTCTACCATCATATAAAATCTGTAAAATTTCTCTTACACTTCTCTCCTAAATAGACAGCACGTGTGAGAGAGAAATTTGATAGTAGTTATATATATATAGGGACAAGATCAAGTTGCACATGGAGTAACTTTAAGTAATATTACACTACCTACTAATTTTTTATTGGATTAATATTTGGAAAATCCCATCATTAGATTACATGTTTTTTATGTTCTTAACGTGCATGTCAATTGTTTCATAAGAAATGTGTTGTTTTATTTTTTGTAGTTGATCATGACCGGAGTAGCTGTTCTTGTAGTTGATAAACTTGGAAGGAGACCTTTATTACTTGGAGGTGTTTCTGGGATGGTAAGTCCCACTTTTATTCATGAATGTTTGGTAGTTTGATTTTAAAATTCCAAAATGTTTACTATATATACTAAAAAAGTGAGAGGTCAATTTATCTATATTGATCCTTGTTTGAACTTGCTTGTTTTTAAACCTACAAAGGGGATTGATTGAGGCATGGGAGTTCCAATTATCTGTAAAAATGGACCTCTTAGCTACTTATTTTGTAAGATAAATAATATATACACTTTGTGTAACAGGTTATCTCCTTATTCCTTCTGGGCTCATATTACCTTTTCCTGGATGATGTACCTGTTGTGGCTGTAGTTGCACTGCTGTTGTATGTTGGGTGTTACCAGGTAATTAACAATTTCAATTTCATACTTTATTGAAGTTCTTATCCCAGAATTTGTGTCTTGATATGATGAAACATTTTTGTTCCATCGTGCAGTTTTTAAATTTATTTATGTGTGGTGTTTGTTGAAGGCGGTGTCTATTAGTTAATAGTAGAGGCCCTCATTATAGTTCACCAGTAGAAAGAACTGTTAGATTATTGAAGGAATTTCCACATACTATTATCATAGCACAAAAAGATAGATCTTTCCTAAACTTCCATGTAAGTCATGACAATTTGTTTTCTTTGTTTTAATAAATTCCTCTTACCAGGAAACAGGATCTGCATATCAGCCTTAATTAGATCTTTGTTAAACTTCCATTCTTTGACATGTTGATTCATTGTTGTTTTTGTTTTTTAATTATTATTATTTTTAAATTTGTCTTTCCAGGAAGCAGGATCTAAATATCAACTTTAGTTATCCCATTTTATGCAAATTCTTTAATGTTGTAGTTTAAAATATTAGGTAGATGATGTCAAGGCTGGCTTGATATAGTTTGAGGTTAAGGCAATAAATTTAAACATTAATTAAAAAAATTTATTTAATGCTAATCAAACCAAGGTTAATTCATATAGAAATTCAAATATGATGTTTCAAGCACAAAATTTAACAAAAATAAATGAAAATTTTATTATTATTATTATTATTTTAAATACAGAGGTTTACTTTATTTTGAGTAAGGCGATGAATGGCTAAGTAAAATTGTAATATAATTTTCAATTTGATTTTGGTGTTGTGCAAGAGATGGAGATCATTTGGTGTGTGGCCATGTGGGAGATTAGGTGGTTAGTGTTGAGAACCTACAGTGTAGTTACAAAGAATAAAATCTCTTTTTGTTAGGGGAAATTTATTGTCATTATTGATTTGGCACTTTTACAACTTTTTTTTTTTGGTCAAACAGTTTGGGGTTTCAATTGGGTGGGTTTTCATTGGTCATATTTTGGAGGCTTGTTGGAGATAGGAAAAATAGTGCACAACTTTAAAAAAAAAAAATTTTATTATTATTATCATAAAATTTTGCGAATTTTGGTAATGGGCCCTTAGGCCTAGTCCTACAGCCGGCCTTGGATGATGTGCTCTCCCACGTAATTCTAATAGATCTGCTGAGTTGGCTTTTCCATATAGACAAGCTATGAAATTTGTAAATTTGTAATTTTACTATAAATGAGGAAGCTTCACATGCATACAGTTAGATTAGGCTAGAGAATGACTTATATCTCTAATTAAAATATATATATATATATATATATATATATGTGTGTGTGTGTGTGTGTGTGTGTGGAATATGAATTTTGTAATCATTATCAATCAGACAAATTATAGTATTATAGTATGTCAATACTTTTTAGGAGACTTACACCCAAGAGAGAGGTAGAGATGGAGGACCTTTTTCCCTTTCTGGCTATCTGTCCATTGTTATGTGCTCACCTATTTCACCATATGTACTCAACTTAGTTCTCAAAATTAATGGAATAAGAATTTATTTAAGAAATGGAATAAAGACTCTCTGCTATCTTGAACACTTAAATGATCCTTGAGTGGACCTGCAACCTATGCTCTGGCTGCAGGATGTTGATGCCTTCTTCTTTTTCCTTGTCCTAGTAAATCAATGACCTGTGCCAGGTGGAGTGAAACATTAAATGCTTTTTTAGCAAAATCTATGCATTACTCAAATTGACAATATTTTAAATAATTTTTGGTAAGCAAGCAATATAGACAAATTGCAAACATTAATAATACCCCCAAGTCCAAGGTTCAAAAACATTTGTTAACTAGGAAATCCTAATTTTATAGTTAAGTGCATCAAAGAATGATCTTTAGGCCTCTAGAGTAAGTTGTCTTTTCCTATGGTCAAAATTGCATTCTTCCTCCTTGCGCATTCATGGGAATAATCAACGTTTACCAAGATAATAGCAAAAATATATCATATTTGAACAAGGATGAAGTCTGCAACATTAAAACACAGAACCAGGATTTGTATTTATGATTTTCCACTTCAACATTTATTTCAGCACAAGGGGTTATTGAAAAGTGGGTGTGACAATGAATTGAAATTAAAAAGGACTAATATAATAAATAATAAAACATAAATAGGGAGGAAAAATATGGTTTTGCTTAACGTAGTCAAAAGCATATTTGTGGGTGGACTAGTGTTCACAAGCACTTGATGCATCTTTTTCTAATATGGTAAAGCTCATCGGAAGCCTTTTGGTGAATGATTGATCCTTCCTCGAAGAGATTTGTTCCTTCAGTAAGGTACAACTTAGTACCACTTCTAAAAGTAGATGAATGATCATAAAACTTTGTTCTAATAGGGGTTATAGATGACTTTGGTAGAAGTCATTTATTTTTTACTCTTGTTAAAGTGCATTGTTCTAAATGGTTTACATTGTACTCTCTAGAGATGATTCTTGCAATGTCAACATAATAGTAGAATGTCTTGAGAATTTACCAAAATAAAAAAGAATTTTTCTTGAGAAAGTGACCACATATGTGAGGGTGAAAACACTTACTATTCGACAATGTACCAGGGATATTTTTTTCTCACATGTATGGCAGAGCAGGAATAATTTCTGTAGATTTTGTTAAACAACTTCTTCTGCCAAATTTGAATATTGTTTTTTAGCTATCTCGTAACATTCCATTTTAATTAGCTTCGGTTCTCTTGGTTTAGATGTTTTCTTGCAAATATGTTTCATTTTGTAGACATAACAATGCAATTTTTAAAATTGGTCTTGCAGTTATCCTTTGGTCCTATTGGTTGGTTGATGATTTCGGAGATTTTCCCCTTACGACATAGAGGGCGAGGACTCAGTATTGCAGTGCTTGTGAATTTTGGAGCAAATGCACTGGTGACATTTGCATTTTCCCCATTGAAGGTGCTGATCTCTTTCAATACTTCTATTTTCTCAACACTATGTCCTTTGACTTTCTGGAGTAGAGATTGATGCTATAATTAGTTAGAAAATTATCAAAATCACTGGATGACACTAAACCACATGCTATAACCATGACTTGTGAGTACTTATTCGTCAGCTTGTGTTGGTGTCTGTCTGCTGCATTACAGTGAGATGTGATCAAGTTTTTGATACCTTTAGCTGTTTTATCCACCAAGAGAATCTGTTTTTATTGTCATCTTTGCCCGTTCCATGCTCTGTTAGTGGCATTATCATAGAAAATGTTTTCCATAAATAATTAACTTTGTAAATAGAAAAAAGGCATGATTATCATAGAAACTGGATGTGCTACAGAAACACAAACACATGAATACATACAAGCACATATATATGCATAGAAGTACTGTTTCCCATGCATTATTAGTAAATTAACTTCATTATATTTGCACGATCATCTGGAAGTTCTTTTTTTTCTTTCACATTTAATTACAGGCATTGCTTGGAGCTGCGATATTGTTTTATATATTCGGGGCAATTGCTGTGGCGTCTCTTGTTTTCATATTCTTCGTGGTACCTGAGACAAAGGGGCTTACTCTTGAGGAAATAGAAGCCAAATGCCTTTAAGATTTTTTGCCTCCATTTCCTCATACTGAGTTTTAGTTTTGACTTAAGGTTGGGATATTGTTACATCATTTCAGGTTGGGAGAAACCTATGTTGTATGCAATTAAGTTGTGTCTGTAATCACACGAGTCATAAGTTGAACTGATATTTCTGTGGCCTCTTCTTATTAGAGTGTAGAGGCGCCGTAGAATCTTCATGTCTATTATATTCTCTCTATACATGTGTTAGGGACGGACCTAGGTGGGGGCTTGGGCCCCCTGGGCCCAAATTTTTTTTTTAGTAGTTTAATTTTCAGTTAAAAAAAAAAAAAAAAATTAGACTTGGCCCCCCTTACTCTGTAGCTTAGGCCCCCCTCCAAAATCATGAATTATTAACCCAGCTTATGTAAATCTTAAAAAAAAAAAAAAAAATGTAAAAAAACAGAAGTGTCTTGTGTATTAAGAAATAATAGTGTTTTGTGTCTTTTGTTTTTGTTGGTACATGATTGCATCTTAATATATTAAGAAACAATGATTTTTATGTATTTGTCTTCGTTAAAAGTTTCTTAATACTATATGGATGTGTATTTGAGTTTTTTATTATTATTGTTTTTTTGCTTATCTCCGGCCCTCCTAAATTGAAATCCTGCTGTCCCTACTGATTATTTTTTCCTCTGATTAATTAAAGAAATAAATGTAATTCCCACCCCCACCTGTGTGTTTGTATCAAATAAACTTATTCTTGTAATTCTTATTTGTCCAAGAGAATATGTATATAAAAAGAAGTTACGACTTAAGGTTATATAGTTAAAGTCATTGTTGCCAATCCACTTATATTAAGATAATGAATAATCAAAATCTTCTAAGGGAACCTATCAAAAAAAAAAAAAAAAAAAAAAAAAATCTTCTAAGGGAATATTGATTTCTGATTTTTTAACTTGGGTACAAATATTGTTTCTTAGAGCCAATAAGTAGGAATTTCGGACGAGCATTATCAGTCTCGGTAATTCATGAAAGTTTTGCTAATAATATTACCCAAAAAAAAAAAAAAAAAAAGAAGAAGAAGAAGAAGAAGAAGAAAGTTTGCTAATAAAATTTTCTAGAAATATAATTTAATAAGCATCTTAATTTGGTGAAATGCGAAAACTTCAACTCATATTTTAAGTTAGACCTCCTCAAAAAAAATATTTTAAGTTAGAAATGTTTTTATTTATTTATTTATTTTGAAAAATGGAATTGTTAATTCTACATGCGTTGCTTTACTAAAACAAATGCTAGTATAGCTTGAACAAAATAGGAAAGAAGAAATGCTAGTATAGCATTTAGACTCGACTTTCAAAAATAAATTATATCAAGATAATGCTAAAGACATTTAAACTAATGGGTTTTGTAATTTAAAGGCATTTTGGTTATTTTAAAAACATATCTATAAATGTTGAAATATTAATTCTACTTTACAAGATATAAATGAAATAGTTATGAAATTATGTTCACCCTTATTTTTTTCTTCAGAATCAAACACATACACACAAGTGAGAGAGAAATAGAGAGCACACCATAATATGAGTACAAATTCTAAATATATCCAAATAATAATAAATTCTTCTATCAAGGGTTATATTCTTATGAATTAAAATTTCCAAGAGTTAGTAGTTCTTGAGTTTTTATTTTTTAGTTAGTAGCTCTTTAGTTTTAGATTTCTTAATAACCGATAGCGAAGACAGTTTTACCATATTGCCGCTTGGAGTGTGTTCATGGGTAAGAATTTAAAATGAGATTTCACTACTGGAAAGAAAACGAGAAAGAAAGGACGAATAAATTGATTGAAAAATTATTCTCTGAGTGCCCCACATGGAAGGAGAAATGGATTGAAAAATTATTCTATGAGTAGCCAACAAGAAAGGGAAAATTGAATGAAAAATTATTCTATACGTACCCCAAAATTGTAGGTGATGAAAATTTATAACAAAATTTAGGAGTTGATGCATTGGATTGCTTTTTTTCCCACCTCGTGAGAAGTGATCTTACTCAGTACATAGATTCTAGAAATCGAAAAATATTTATTTTTATTGTCCCATGAAAAATATATATTTTTATTGCCTCATGAAATGAGATCTTTTTTATGGTTTAAGTAATAGTCTAATGGTAATTGTATTTTTGTGATGTCTCATATTTGTAGTTCGAATCTCAGATCTCCCATTATCTATTTATAAAAGGAAAAGAAATGAAATTCCATTCTTTAAAAAATAAAAATGTTTGTTCAAAATATCTGACTTGGGTTGCAGCTTTTTTTTTTTTTTTTTTTTTTTTTTAATTATTATTATTAAAAATGTCAAGATTGTGTTTACACTATAAATGTAAATGGGTGTAATGGTATTCATCAAACTGCAAAAATTGCACCAAAACCTTCCACAAAATGGCATAATTGCACCACACCACAAGTAACAATGCACCACATCGCACTCTATCTATATATTAATATATTTATTTATTTTTAATATTAAATATATTATTAATAGTTTAATAACCTTAGTTTTCCACAAAAAAAAAAAAAAAAGTTTGATAACCCTAGCAAGTGTTGACTAGGAAAATAAGTTCAAAATAAAGAAAAATTAGCTCAATTGTTTAAAACTTCGCCCAAAACAAAGGGAAAAATTAGTATTAGACTGGATAGGAAAAGCTCAAAATTTGAAAAATATACCGATTTCAAACCATTCACAAAGCGTATCTTATATACTGCATCACACGTGTAACCAAAAAAATGAGGTGCGTTGCGGTTATGATTTTGACTAAACTCTAAATCACACCGCACCTCATATGTGACCGCAAAACTAAAGTGTGTTGTAGTTATAGTTTTAGCTAAATTGCACCACAAACAAAAAATAACCCAAAACCGCATTGCACCCAAACACCCCTAAATGTGTGTACATGTTTATTTAGAACTGGTTTATTATTATTATTATTATTTTTTTGTTGACAGTTGATTAAAGTATGGTTGTAAGGAAGTAAGGTTAAAAAAAAAAAATACAAAAAAAAAAAAGAAGAAGCTAAAAGCCTAAATAGAAAAGCTGACGGCAAAAATTTATCCCAATATGTCTACACTCAATGCAACATCAATAAGTCTGGAGACGAAATTTCACAATTTTTGAAGTGGAAAATTGTTATTAGTAAGTAAAAAAGTAATGTCAATAGTTGGTATAAAAGAGAACCAGATAAATTTGTGAACTTAACTATTCTGTAAAATGTTATGAAAATTTTTGTCTGTAATATTATTTATGTAAGCTAGTGTTTGTATGTTTGACATTACTTTATAATTCTTATTGAAGGTTGAATTAAATAATGATTGTACTTAAAAAGAAAGAAAAAAAAAAAGAATATGAGCTAAAACACTATGCATAAACAAATAGGCTAAATAAGTTAAACAGAAAAGCTGCTTTTTTTTTTTTAATGAAAAAAAAAAAAAAAAACCTGAAAAGAAGAAAATAAACGAGTGGCCCAAATAGAGCCCAATCTAGAATCCAAAATAGTGGGTTGAAAGTGTAGTAAATTTTAACAAAGAAGGTCGACCCGAGTTCAACGTGTTCAGTAGCATCACACTTGACAAGGATATTGGGCTTTACTTAAAGGATGAACAAGGCCCAGTTCAGCCCACCCAATGAGCAAGAAGAGCAACCCTAGAATAACAACGAGAGAATAATAAAAAGCTAGCGCTGAGAAAGAGAGAGAGAGAGAGAGAGAGAGAGAGAGAGATTCAGATTAGGGTTTTAGGAAAAGTGGTAAAAAGAAAAGAAAGAAAAAAAAAATGGCGAAATTCAATGTGATGCAGAGGAGGAGGAGAGCTCAAATAGCAGAGAGAAAGAGAGCAATTCACGGAGACCCTACCACCGGTAAGCTCAAGAACAGGCCTCAACCTCTCTCTATCTCCGGCAAACGCAAGCGCAAGCTTCTGAAGAAATGGCGCAGAGTACATCTCTCTCTCTCTCACTGTAATTTTATGTTGAGACTTTTCTTTGCTTTCATTCTACCAAAAATTTATAATACAAAAGCTGGCCCTTATATTAAGCTTGTGCCTTGGTGTTGTGAATGGTTGTTGTACTTAATTCTCTGTTATTGTTTTTTTTTTTTTTTTTTTGAAAAAATCAGGAGCAGAAGGATGCTATAGAGAAGGGTTTAGTTAGCATGGAAGATGTTGAAATGGCAGCATCTCAAGGTACTTGCTCATATTTGCTATTTATTTATTTTTATATATAATTTTATTAGTATGTTAATTACCAACTGGTAACTGATTAGTATGGAATTTTCCGATGTCGAATAATCTGAATGGCATTTAGAAGTTATAATTAAAGAACTGCCGAGAATGAGAAATCCGCATTTGGAAAGGCTGGACATGATTATAGAGTTGGGTAATACTTTCATTGAGAATTAGCGAACGCCAAGTGGGCGTGTGCGCTTTTAAAAATACAGCACCCATATCATGATTTGCTTTGTTGCCCTTTGTAAAACAAGCATAACTGTTGGTTGGTGGAGACTATAGTAAGGTCAGGTGATTGTTTTGGTTCTCTGTTACGGTAATTTGGGCTCGTGATGGTGATAAGGGCATGGTTGGTTATTGTCTATGATATGGGATGCTTATCTTAGTTGAAAATTGCTATTTTAATACATTTAAGGATACAATGCCCACACCCGTGTCTGTTTTTTAAACTTGGTTAGAGACTTGTAAAAGAATATGGTTTCACTTGCCTAATGTTTGTTCTGCATCCAGGTTGAGCAGTCCTGTTGTAAGCTGTGACTTTATGTTTCTGAAATTGTGGAAGATGAAAATAGTAAGATGTTGGCTTATTAAGTGGAAAATTGTGGCCTTTTTATTTTATTCTATTTATAGGTAAATTACACACCCATTGAGTGGGTCTTGAACCTAAGACCTCACCCTCAATCTAGCACTTGCAAGGGGAGAAGGTGCTAGTTGAGCTAGAGCCCTTTGGCAAGTGGCAAATTGTGATCTAATTGAATAATGTGGGTAACACAATCAATTGTGCTTGAGTTGGGTCATGGGTGAAGGGTGTTGAGAAATTTCATAGAATTTATTTTAGAGGTTGATATTGTTACTAATTCATTTTGTTTTTCTGCTTACTTGAAATTATATAGTTCTAATCATGACCTATATTTTTAAATAAAAATTGGCATTGGTGTTTGGATTGCCCATGGATGTTAATGAATGAGATGCAAATATGATGGATGTGAATCAGCATGTGATTGAACTAGATTTAACTTCTAGGCACTATTTGAGATGCCTTTTAATTTTTCGGTAATTGAAGTGCTCTAGGACATATGGTTATAAATTTACATTTTTTATTTCTAAAGTTGCATTGGTGACTAGAGACCAACTCCCCGTATGTTTAGAATAATTGCTTGAGAAACATACTTAACAAAAAACAATAATAATTGCTTGAGAAACACAGGAAACTTGCTTTCGTCGTCTATGTGAATCTTAGAAAAGTGTTACAGTATGTAGGTCATTCCTATCCACATTGCATTGAATCATTGTAGTCAAAGGTGAGCCAGGCACACGGGCTAGGCAACGTGCCACTTAAGCGCCTTAAAGGCTCTGGCCTTTAGAGCTTAGGCGAGTGAGGTGACTGCCTTCAGGCTATTGTTAGATAAATTAATTTACAAAAGCTTGTTGTAAAACTTATTGTTAGATTCATTAATTTGTAAAGCCTATTGTTAGATAACTAATAGAGCCTAAACCATTTAAATCCTATTTTGAAATCATTTGATAGACCTAATTTTCTTCATGCAACATATTTGAAAAGGCTTTATTATAATATTTCAATACACTGGTTACGAATGATTCAAGTTCTATATGCATGCACTACCTCACCTCTTGCCTTTGAGCACCTTGCATTGTATGTTAAATTCATTTGTTCTAAGTTTACTTCTGGAAGTAGGCACATCTCAAGACACTGACAAAAAGCCAACCGCGTTTCACATGAAGAAGAGTTTGAAGCTTAAACAACTAAAGCGTAGAGGTAAGATCTTCTGATATAATGCTGTATCTATGCTGCTATTCCAAATTATTTGATCATTTATTTGATGTGGACCATTTTTAGGTAATTTGTTGATTAATATCAGGTGCATATGTTTCAGGTAAGAACAAAAGAAAATCTTCTATGCCAGCTACTGAAGCTTCTGTGGATGCAATGGTAGAATAAAATAATGAGAAAGCACAGCTCAAGTAACTCAATCATTGTACTATTTTTGAGAGGACATTGTGTAGAGATAATATTACTTAGATTAAAATTGCTCCCTTTAAAACTCAATATGCTTGTAACATGGTTGCGCACTTATTCTTGTCTTCTGTTTTTTTGCTCAATAATTTTACAATATCTGAAGAAAAAGAAAAGTGCAAATTGCTTAGATCCCTAAGGGTTGGGTCATTTTCAAATAGTCCTACAATCAATTTAAAATTGAAATAGTTTTACTTTACACCCTATACAAAGGACCAAAAAAAAAAAAAAAACTTTTGAACCAATTGAGAGAGTGAGGGGGAGATGCTGTTGCCTGGTGGTCAGGGGACAGCCGGCCGTATGTTGCTCTTTGCAGATTAATGCTCCTGCCACCAACCTTGCCGGCTACTATCAGCCTTCTGCCTTGATATATATTATTTTTATTTTGAAAATCATTTGATAAACTACCATAGCTGAGTTTGGAGTTGAAACCCATGTTGGGAAGCCACCAGTAATGGCCAGTTTGGATTGAGGGAGAGGGAGTGCAGAATAAAAGGATTACTGGCTAGTTTGGATCGAGGGAGAGGGAGTGGAAAATAGAAGGAAGTAAATTAAAGTAGAGTTGGCCAAAAATTTTCTCTCTCCCTTAATCTTAATCCAAACAGGCCATAAGTAAGCGAAGCTCACAAATCTTGCTGTGTTGACTTAGTTTATGGTGGAGCTACGATGAGTGTATTGTTGGGTAATTTTTGGAAGTTGCTTAGCATATTACGAAAGTATTGTAAACTAGAAAACTATCTTCCCCATTGTTCCGCTTTGTTTAGTGAATGAGTAATTTTTGGGCTTTGGTCAGTGAATGAGTGGTTAAGACTTGGATCAATTATTCCTTAAAAAAAGAGAGACTTAAATCGGGACAAGCTCCCCTCCCGTTTATAACTCTCCCGTTTTCTCCCATTTTAATTTAGATGATCGACACGTAGCACACATAAAATCCAAGGGTTAAAAAACGTCCATGACCTATTAAGTTTTCTCTCTCTCTCTCCCTCTCTCTCTCTCTTTGTTCTTTTATTTTTTTACTCTCTCTTGTCTGCCTCTTTCGCCGATCAGTGACATCGCCCTCATCCTTTGGTGGACGATGGCAGTTTGGACTGAAGCGGTGGTGATATTAATGGCTGAGAGCATTAAGACTCGGTTTGGTGGCGGTGCGAAACTAAATAGGGAGGTCCTCTAGCTGGGTAGATGGGTATGAGTTGGTTTCTTTGGCATTTGTAGATACTGATTGAATGAATATGGGTTGGGCGCTGTGTGTGATTAATGGCTTACAGGTGAACTCTTTTCTTTTTTTTTTTTCCAGCCAGTGGTTGCAGAAAATTAGATCAGAGGTGATATGGGTTTTTGGAGTGGGACTTTCGATGGGTAGCGAATTTGGTATGAGCTGGGGTTAGGCCATTGCTAATTTGCTATTTTTGTGGTGCGGTGATACAAAGAGAGAAACTGTGTTGAGATTATAAGTTAGAGTCTCATAAGTGATTTGCTCTGATCTAGACGCAGGTGTCAGTAATGATGTTGGTCGGAGAAAGCGGCATATTTGGATTTGTATGTTAACAATTTTTTACTTCATTGCAAACACTATCATAGGCTAATTGATCTTTTTTATTTTCTGGGAAAATGAGAAGTCATAACAATTGGAACTCAAGACATCGAAAATTGATGAGATAAAATATAAAATTAATGTTCTATTTTTTTGAGGAAAGGAAGTGAATCCCTCTTCAGTCCAAATTGCCACCGTCCAAAAGTCCACCAAATGTTGAGGATGATGATCTCTGAGAACTCTCTTTTTGATAATAAGAGGTTTGGAAAATGAGAGAGCGAGCAAGAGATGTTGAGGATGATGATCTTGGTCAGAGAAAGAGGCAATGAAGAGAAAAAAAAGTGTGAGAAAAAGCTAAATATGAGGTGAACGTTTTTTAACCCTTGGATTTTATGTGTGCTACGTGTCAATCATCTAAATTAAAACGGGAGAAAACGGGAGAGTTATAAACGGGAGGGGAGCCTGTCCCGACTTAAATCAATTAATAAACCGTCTTTTGAGGGCAGCAAGGGATTATAAAAGAAAAAAGAAAAATAGAAAAGAGGGCAGCAAGGAAAACTCAAATCAATTCATAAATTGCTCTCTATGGATATTTTAAAGTCCCAACCTTTCTATGGAATAATGCTGAAGGCGGGCTGTGGTTTGTCCGTGGGCGACATGCAGTCGGCAGCAGCGTCTCCCTCTCTCTCTCCGCTATTTATTTATTTTTTTATGGTAAACTACATTTTAGTCATTAACTTTTACACTATATGTTATTTTGGCCCTTAACTTTTCGATGTTGCATCAACTTAAATCTTGTTGTTAAGTGTTGGATGGAAATTACTGATATGTTTAACAGATCAAATAAACATTTATTTCCTTGCCACATACGTTGACAGTTATGCTAAGTCATATTATATGTGTATATATATATATATATATATATTATTTTTAACTGTGGGGCAGATTAAATAACTCACGTGCCCCATCTTCCCAAGGATCAAAATCCCTTTAATCTCTAGACCAGATCTTAAGGGTCTGTTTGGTACATGTATTTAAAAATTGAAAATTGTTGTTTAAAAACATTTTTGGAAATACGTGTGGGTGAAAAAGTGTGTGGAAATACGTGAAATGTTGTTTAAAAACTGAAAATGGTTGCTTGAAAACACTCACCAAACACCCCCTAAACTGCCAAAACTCGATTAACGTTCTCTCCACATAGCTCATTAGCAGTGATTTCAAGCTCTCTCAATGTACCATCTTCCCCATCCCAAGTGCGAAACTTCAAGTCCCACCATAATCTCTTTTATTCCCCAACGATGACACCATCATTTCAGTCTCCCCACGCAATACCACGACGACGTGTTGGTCTAGTTTCCAGATCTCGATCTGGATCTTGGTTGGTGGAGCTGGGTGGGTCATGAATTCCTAGATTTCTTTCAAGATTGGTGTAGTAGTTATGGTGGTGGGGTCGATGGTGGAAGTAATGGGTTTGGTGTGTTTGCGGCAGTGGCAGCGAGAGGTGATGTATAGAGAGAGCATGAAGAGAGCTAAGTGAATCAACTGAGATTCCTATGACTACCCATAGTTTCAGGCCGAAGATTAAGGTCGATTTTGAGAGTTTTGTGTCCACAAATGCCATGTTGTATACTGACATTTTCTTTGTTTCTGTTTTGTTTATGTTTGAGCGTCTTTATGTATGCATGAATGAATTTGAGAGAAGAGAAGCAAAGAATCGCATGGTATGGAAGTGATATTAGTGAACAAATTAAAGCCTAGTGAGCAAATCTGATGATCCATTTAAGCCGATACAGAGATTTAGGATTTTTTGAATCCCAAATAGACAATTTCAAGTCACCAAATCTGTTGGGATGCCTTCTAAATTCTAATATATTATCTGGATTGTAATGGCCAAAAGTTACTCACTTTCACTTCAACTCCAGGTTTAGGATATGCTTATTTTACTAAAACTAAATATTTTTTTGCTGAAAGTACTGTAGATAAAGATAAAAATTAGCTAAAATAGTACGATATGACTCATAGATAGTATCAAAAAGTGCAGTAAGGCCCTGAATAGTAGTAAAAATAAGTTGAATGGTAAAATAAGTTGACTTTATAATTTGGAGCCAAACGCACACTTTGTCTGGGAGTAGATGAAAGTTTCAGCTTATTTTAGTTTTTAGCTTCTTTTTTGTACTATTCATGGGTTTCGTTGCACTTTTTAGTATTATTTATGAGTCTCATTATATTATTCAGCTAGCTTTTAACATTTTTTTTCCCTATACTTTCAGCAAAAAACTTTCAACTTCAGCTAAATAAATTGTTTTCAAACGGACATCTCTTGTTGTTGTTGGTTTTTTTTTTTTTTTTTTTTTTTAATTTTCTTTTTAAAATTTAGAGTTAATTCCATTAACCTCCCCTGAGATTTGGGCAAATACCACTCAGGTCCAAAACATTTCAAAATTGACCAATTAGGTCTCCAAAAGACATATTAGTCCCTAACACCCTTAACACCATTACCCCTCCGTCATTTTTCTTTCCTTCACTTAGAAGTTAGAACTCTTTCTAGTCTCTTCTCTCTGGTTCCTCTCCCTCTTTCAATCCCAGCCAAAGCCATAACAAAAAAACCCAAATCTTACCACAAAACTCAAATCCAAATTTGAGTTTTGTTAACATAAAATTAAAAAATCATTCACATTGTTTTTCCCAGAACGAATTGCCAGAACAAGGAAAACATGTATGATAAACTGTGATCTGATTCAAAACAACAACAACAAAGAACAAAAGTCACAAATTCATGTCATTAACAAATTCGAACCCATAAAATCTTTTCATTTCATTTCCACCATCAACATAAACAACAACTAAAAAACCCAAAAAAAAATATGAGGGCAGATATTGTAAATACCAGGGAAAATGAGGGGCAGTGAGTGAGTAAGTGAGAATGAGAATTCAGATGGGCTTGGCAGAAGAATCGTAGGAAGCGGTAGAAGAAACAACAACAACAATAGGATCATTAGATTCAGAGGTTATGAGAGGGGTGCAAATGTTATTGTTGGAAATGGCGTCGTTTGGATCGTAGTCGAGATTGAGGGAGCGATCGATGGCTTTGCAGCCTTGTTCAAGGCAAGGCTTGCAAGCGATCTCGATGGCGATCCAACCAAGCACCACTCCTGCTATTGCTATCAACGTGCTTGTTATTACTGCCATCTAATCTCTCTCTTTCTCAAATCTAAATTTTTTAGAGTCCCTGATCTATTTAAATTGTAACGGTGTTTTTAGGTTTTTAAAATTTTCTCTGCAAAATTCGCTCAATGCTGTTTATAGATTGGTGGTGTTGTTGGTGGGTGTAAATCTATATAATTTTAAGCTGCATTTGTTTTGCCTTCACATGATTTTAGGAAATCATTTTACACTAGCCTTTGTGTTTGGAAGCTACAGAAAATTGGGTCAAACGGAATTCATTTTCTGTGTTGATTGTAAAATACCCTGCCTTACCCATAATTCATTTTCAGGTTTTATTTTACCTTCAAATGATTTCCACCCCAAGAAAATAGAAGAGAGAGAGAGAGAAACAACAAGGAGATCGCACCAGAAGCACCGGTCTCATCGCACCCCAGCACTGATGAGATCGTTGGGCCTGAACCACCTCCGAGATTGTGCCCCAGCACCTGTGAGATCGCACCCATAGTCGCCGCTGGAAGCTCATTGACGCCACCATCTAGATCGTCACCACCCAAGATCGATCCACCTAAAACCAATCTCGTCCTCGACCCACCCAAGATCGAGCTCGTTCTCGACAAACCGGTCTTGTTCTCCCTCTTGCTCAACGTCGCCGATTTGGCAGCCACCGACCACCTGCCCACTCCACTCCACCCCCAAACCCACCCGATCTGGCCGCCGCAGTCCTCCATCCACTCTGATGTCTCTCTTTCTTGATCTATCTCACTGTCCCTCAATCTGTCACTCTTTCTCCCTCCGATTTCACTCTTTCTTCCTCTCCCTTAATGTTTTTATTTTGATTTTTGGTTGTGTTAAGTGTATATTTTGAAATTTTTTGTAATAAAATTTGTTTGGATGCTGAGAAAATGACTGAGAAAATGTAAGGAACTAGTAGGAAAATAGCATTTTAAGAATGTAACTAAACACCTGAAAACATTTTCCAAAACAATTTTCATAATGCAGCCAAACACTTGAAAATATTTTCTTTTTTCGAAAATATTTTCACCTGAAAATATTGTTAGGTTTTAAAGATTTAAGAATTTATGTATTTAGAACTCTAATGTGTAATGTTGGCAAATAATGAACAAAACAATATGTTTAGTCTTGTTTAGGCTTGCTCAAAGTTGTGTAATTCATGTAAAATTGGAATTGAGAGGCTGCAGATGCATTAGTGCATTTCGGCCTGGCTCGATCGATCGAAAGTTAAACTCGATTGATTGAAAGTCGGCCAGAATGTTTTTTCTGCAGAATTTCTAACTCAGCCTTATCTCATTAAACGTTTTGGGTTTTCTGTTTTTGCCCTAGGTATATAAGGCAAAATCCTAGCCACGTTTTTGAGAGTTGCTTTGGGTGTATTGTTGCTCATACTTTACGGTTTGTGTGAATCTCTTGTGAGATCCTTGAGGAGTTTTCCTTCACATAAACTTAAGGTTTTCAAGGTAGAGATATTCTCAACACCTTGATGATCAACTCAGTTACTACCATTGAAACTTAAAGAAAAACAAGCGGGGGTGCTTGTATCTGGTAGAGAATCCAAGAAAGAAGGAGCCCGTGGATTCGGAGCTTGCACGTGGTCGTGTCAGTAAGTTCTACTAGTGGGTAGCATTAGGAAGTCAAGCAGGGAGCTTGTAAGTCCTTTTGTATGAACTTCGATTCTTTCATATAGTGGATTCAAGTTTACCTTGATGATAGCTAGGTCAAATCCTCCCCAGGTTTTTACCGTGTGGTTTCCTGGGTCATCATATCATTGTGTCATTTATTTTTTCGCTGCTTTATATTCTTGATATGATTGTGTAACCTAGATTTGCATAATTTGACTAAGTTAATCACTTGACTAATTAACTAGGCTAATCTAGTTGGGTTAAGGGGTCTAAAAACCATTCAAGTGGTATCAGAGCAAGTAGCTCTCTTCTTGTAGATCTTTTGATCTCTGAGCTGATCCTTGACCCCTGTTGTCATAGAACACGAACACTCTCTGGTTATTCCTCTTCACTTTGATGGGAATAACTATGCTTATTGGAAAGTAAGGATGAAAGCATTTCTGAAATCTATTGATGAGAGGGTTTGGAATTCCGTTGAGTATGGATGGGAGAAGCCCACTACTTCTATGAGTGAGTGGCAAACTTTTCAAAAAGAAGCAGCTGGTTTCTATAGCAAATTTATGAATGCCATCTTTAATGCTGTTTCTATGGAGGAATTTAAGAGAATCTCAAATGTTGATATTGCTCACACTGATTTGAAAGCATTAGGATGTTTGATGATGAATCTTTTGATGAATTCTATGCTAAATTGAATGATATTGTTAATTCTGCTTTTAATCTGGGTGAAATCTATGATTAACCTAAAATTGTTAGGAAAATTCTTAGATCCTTGACTGAGGACTTTAGGCCCAAAGTGACTGCCATTACTAAGAGCAAGGATGTGGACTCCATCCTTGTTGATGAACTTATAGGATCTCTTCAGTCCTATGAGTTAGACCTACCCAAAGCAAACAAATCCAAATCAATGGCTCTTAAGTCAGTTGATGATGTTGAGGTTGGTGGATTTGATGATGAGCTCTCTGCTACAAAGATTGCGTACCTCACTAAGAACTTTAGAAACTTTCTTAAGAATAACAACAGAAAGGCGAGAGGTACAAACACTGTTGAACCTAGAAAATTTAGGAAGAATGATCCCACTAAGGTTAATAACTTTGAAAAACCTAGAGAAAAAGTTGGTCAATCTTTAAACAATTCTTTGGGTCCTCAGTGTTTTGGATGTCAAAGGTATGGTTATGTTAAATCTGAATGTCTTACATTCTTGAGGTCTAAGGGTAAAACTATGGCTGTAACTCTTAGTGATAATGAGGTTTCTGATGATGAGTCTGGATGTGACGAGGATGGAAACTTTATTACTTTCACTGCTACTGCTGTAGTCAATGAAAGCGTGTCTGTTGAAGAGAATCCTTTTGATGGGGAACTCTCTGAGGATGCAGATCTTCAAGAGGCCTATAATAAACTTTGCAAAGTTGCTGCAAAGGATGCTATGAATGTTGAACTTGGCTTGAAGAAAATTGAATCTCTTGAGCTTGATAAGAAGAATTTGCTTGTTAAATTATTTGATGCTAATGATTTTTTGAACCATGTGAAATCTGAGAACATGCTCTTGCTTGATAAAGTTAAAACTTTGGAACATGATTTATCTGTTGCTAGATCTGCTAGTTCTAAACTTGATCAAATGCTGAATGTTCAAAAGGCTCCTTCTGACAAATTTGGTTTAGGTTTTGTTGAAAGCATCTTTGTGTCTACACCTAATTCCACGAACTTTGTTCCTTTATCTTCTTCTAAACCTTCTGTGAGTGAGGTTGTGAGTGAGACTGTCAAACCCCCTGTGAGTGAGGTTGTCAAACCTATAGAAGTTTCACTTCCTAGGAAGATTAGGGTTGATCTGGGAGAGTCTAAACCTAAAGAGTCTACCATTTCTAAGGACAAGATGCATGGTAAACCTGCTTGGGTTTGTCATTTTTGTGGAAAGTCTGGACACATTCGTTCTAATTACAAGCTTCAAGCTGCTAAGAGAGAAAATAAACCAAAAGTGCCTGTGCCTCAAGCACAAGATCCTATGGCACTCATTGGTGAATTGGTAAAGGCTTTAAACCTTTATTCTAATCCTGGAGTTGGAAATCACTCGAACATGAATTGGAACTCCAATGCTCGTGGTGCATTTAATAGGTTTTGGATGCAAAAGACTTGATCTAATTGAGTCTTTCTGAAATGGTCCTTGTGCTTCATTGCTCTACTTTTTAGTGACCATTGTTCTTTGTTTTTGTGTTGTTTTTGTTTCTAGGACTTGCATTGCATAACATTCATGCATTTCATTCTAGGATTTATTTTTGTTTTCTCTTTTAAATTAAAAAAAGAAAAAAAAAAAAAAAGAAAAGAAAGGGAAAAGCAAATTGTGTTTGGCATTATTTTTCTTGGTTTTTGTAAACAAGGTTGGTCAATTTATTTACACATAACATGTCTTTGTACCTTGTTTAGCTTTGATGAGCTTATTTATTGCACTTGACTAGTTGAAGTTTTGTAGTGCATGTTGTGTGGGAAAGATGTTTATGGTGTCTATCACATTGTTTTAATCTTGAAGTCACATGTTATTTGACTGTCGGACTTGATCCTTTTGAGAAAGGCATAAATAACCATCTCACCACTATTCACTAGCCAATCATGATCACCTTAGTGCATATCTTAAGATTTGTGTTCACGAAAGTGTAGCACATGCACAAAAAGAACATAAGCTAAAGTCTCGGTTTAATTACTTAATGCTTAAAATTGGTGTGTACTATTAGGATTGATGCCAAATCACATAACTAAAATCTGTGTGTACATTATGAGGCAAAATTCAAGAAACTTACATGATTGCAAGCTTATGTTCTAGGAGATGTGGGAGTTATATGATGTAACTCTTTAAATGATAGTCCCTTTTAAATTCTATGTGATGAATTTTGTAGACTTTGTGGTTAATTTCTATTCACATATTACCTCACATGTATCTCAAGCTTTTGGTAGTTGCACACACTACACAAGTTACTTTTTGCTAAACACTGTACATGTTATTGTGTTTGTTTTTGGTCTGACCAACCAAGTTTGAAAATACCTTGAGTATTATGCAAAATATTTTTTTTTTTTTGCTTAAGAATTTAAAGGAAGAATGGCTGAAACTTTTCTTTGAAAAACTAGGGTTAAAACTTGGGTTTTTGAAAAAGCATTTCATCTCATACTCATGCATTTTGATTCATCAATTTTAATGTTTTGAGGAATTGTACTCAAAATGTGGTTGTTGTTTTTCAAAACTGTGTTTTTGCTAAAAATTTTGTCAGCCTCTGTCTGTTTCGATCGATCAAAAATTGCTTAAAATCCTTTTAAAAGTCTTGGGTTGATTTGATCGATCGAATGTAATTTTCGATCAATCGAATATCACGAATCAGGTTTTAAAAATATCAAACTTTGACTTGTTCAAATCACTTTTCAAAAGCTTCAAACCTTTTTCTCTCTCTCTCTCCGACTCGGCAAGGTTAAAGCTTCTATTTTTTGTCGTTTTTCTTCGACTCTTTTGCAAGGTTTTTTTCTTCTAAAGCCGGTATGTCCATTTTACCCGTCATTTTTCTTTTATTTTCATGTCTCATGCATTTTTCATGCATTATTCATTCCAATTTTCGAACCTTATTCTTTTTGGGGTTTTTGTTGATTCAAGCTTTTTTAAGTGAAATTGATCATTGGGTTTTTGTTGGGACATGATATAAACATGATATTGATGGTTTAATTTGATCAATTTTGTGATTTATGAAAAATTGAAAAATCTAGGGCTTGTATTTGATTCGAATTAGGGATTTGTTTCAATTGGGTTCAATTGATGAAATTGGTTTGTTGATTTGATGTAATTGATCATTATTATCTGTCCTCTAACTTGTGTGATGATCAATTGGTCAATTTTTTTTTAAAATCAAACAAGTGGTTTTCAATTTTGGGGTTTTTCCTTTAGAAACTCTATGCTCGAGCCAATTTTGTGAAATTGAACTTAATTTGAACTTTGTTTACTGCATTAGAACACGCATCATGAAATTTTAATTGTTCATGCATTATATAGATTTTTGTTCTATATTTTTTTGTGCTAACTTACAGTCTGCCCTTGGTTTGTGTTTCTTTTGTGTTCTTTTGGTTCTATCTTTGTGTCTCTGTCCTTTCCTTAGCATCATGCCTAGAAAGACTAGAACTCGTAGGTCCGTTCCCCCACCTTCTTCTCCCCCACCTTCTTTTGACCGTGAGAAGTTTCAGAGTGAGAAAAACCAAGAGATTTTTGATACTCTGAACCTTAGGCGTAAGATTTGGTCTGAACGTTCTGTAGTATTAGATGAGCTTGATCCTGCCATTAAGGCAAATTTTGAGTGTTGGGGCTGGTTACCTTTGTTGGATATTTCTAATTCTTCTCCTCCAGCTACCCTGATTAGAGAGTTCTTTTTGAACATCTTTATCCACATCTATGACTCCAACACTTTGGTAAAGAGTTAGATACGAGGTGTAGAGTACACCATTACTCCTACTGTAGTGGCTGATGCTCTAAGGCTACCTTTGGTCCAACACCCTGTCTACTCTTATGATGAGTCTCCTATTTTGAGTGATGTTATGTCATACATCACTAGATCTTCTATCCAGTGGGGTTTTGATCATAGGATCACCATTGCTGAGCTATCTAAGTTGCACTATCTCTTCTTTAGGATAGCATGTCATTCTATATGGCCCATTTCTCATTTTCACACCGTTCCTCTTGAGTGGTGTGTCTTTTTGTATGCTCTAGTGACTAATGCTCCTATTAGTTTTCTTCACTTGTTCCTTCGTTCTTTGAACAAAGTTTATTGGAGTTCATCGTCCTCTCATGCTCTTGTCTATCCTATCTTTATTCATAGGATTTTGCTTTATTTTGGTCTAGATGATTTCCCTTCTTCTGAGTCCGTTCATGTTATTACTCCCATAGGTGCGTCTTTTCTTAGACAAATGGCTGCTCATCTTCGAGTTGGCTCTAAACACCCTAGGTCTGAGCCTTCTGGAAGCGCACCTCCTCCTTCTTCTTCTACAGGTCTTGCTGGTGAGGATGTTCCTGATCTTGTTGGTGATGTTGCTGCTGCTGATGTTCCTTCACCTCCTTCGGATGACTTTGATATATGTCGTACCTTGGAGACTGTCATGACCGTTCAGGCAGCTCATAGTCAGATTTTGGTGGACTTGCTTAATGAGATATGTGCTTTGCGAGCCAACTTAGCGCATCTTTGTTCACCCTCACCACCTCCTTTTGATGATGGCATGTGATTGTCCTTTGGCATTCCGTCACAAAAAGGGGGAGTAGATTTTTGACACTGTAGAGGAGTTTTTGTAGTTAGGGGGAGTTTTTCTTTTGTTTTGCGGAGCTAGTAGAGATATTAAATTATATCTAGGTGCTTCACAGTGTATATCATTTTTTTTTGGGGCTATTCATGTTAGGGGGAGATACATTGTTTTTGATATACATGATTCTTGTTCTTGTGTTCACTGCTTATTGATTTATATTTATGAGTTATTCATTGATATATGTCTTTATTATGTGTTGTGTGAAACATATCTAACTTAAGGGGAGAGTTAGTTTACATATATGTTGTTTACTGTTTTTCTGTCACACATGTGTTTATGCGTTTGTTGAGTATTTCAGGAGTATACAGGTTGATTCAATTGAGCTGCTGTCTACACTTGCAACTGATGGATAGTAGTTAGGATTGAATTTGTATTTATGAGCATTATTGTTGTAAAGGGCTTTTATTTGTAAACTTTGAGCTTTTAATTTGTGTTTTGTCACGGATTGCCAAAGGGGGAGTTTGTTAAGTTCTAAAGATTTAGGAATTTATGTATTTAGAACTCTAATATGTAATGTTGGCAAACCATGATCAAAACAATATGTTTAGTCTTGTTTAGGCTTGCTTAAAGTTGTGTAATTCATGTAAAGTTGGAATCGAAAGGCTGCAGATGCATTGGTGTATTTTGGCCTGGCTCGATCGATTGAAAGTTAGACTCGATCGATCGAAAGTCGGCCAGAATGTTTTTTTTTGCAGAATTTCCAACTCAGCTCTATTTCATTAAACGTTTTGGGTTTTCTATTTTTGCCCTAGGTATATAAGGCAAAACCCTAGCCACGTTTTGAGAGTTGCTCTGGGTGTATTGTTGTTCATACTTTGTGGTTTGTGTGAATCTCTTGTGAGATCCTTGAGGAGCTATCCTTCATATAAACTTAGGGTTTTCAAGGTAGAGATATTCTCAACACCTTGATGATCAACTCAGTTGTTGCCATTGAAGCTTAAAGAAAAACAAGCGGGGGTGCTTGTATTTGGTGGAGAATCCAAGAAAAAAGGAATCTGTGGATTCGGAGCTTGCACATGGTCGTGTCAGTAAGGTCAAATCCTCCCCAGGTTTTTACTGTGTAGTTTCCTGGGTCATCATATCATTGTGTCATTTATTTTTCCGTTGCTTTATATTCTTGATATGATTGTGTAACCTAGATTTGCATAATTTGACTAAGTTAATCATTTGGCTAATTAACTAGGTTAATCTGGTTGGGTTAAGGGGTCTAAAAACCGTTCAAATATTTTACACTCGGAAAATATTTTGCACCTAGCCAAATGCAACCTTAATGTCAAGGTAAAGTAATGGGATGGGGATGGGGTTTCTAGTGGGACCCACCGTTTGTGACCCTGGCTTGATCCGGTTGGAATTTGGATTTGGATAGTTTTGGCTTTGAGTTTTGTTGTGAGATTTGTGTTTTTTATTTATGGCTTTGGCTGGGATTGAAAGAGGGAGAGGAACTAGAGAGAAGAGACTAGAGAGAGTTTTGAGTGAGGGAAAGAAAAATGATAGAGGGGTAATGGTGTTTAGGATGTTAGGGACTAATATGTCTTTTAGAGACCTAATTGGTCAATTTTGAAATGTTTTGGACTTGAGTGGTATTTGTCCAAATCTCAGGGATGGTTAATGGAATTTACCCTAAAATTTAAGATTATGTTGAAATGTTAGACTAGCAATTGATATGGCAATAATTTTTTTTAAAATTTTTTTTAGACCGTTTGATCCGTTAGACTTTGTCATTAAAAAGATAACGGTAGGAACTAAATTGATACAACATTGAAATATTAGAGACCAAATTGACACAATTGAAATGTTAGAAACTAAATTAAAATATAATGCAAAGAATATGGACCAAATATGTTTACCCATCTATTTTTTTCATTTTATGGCTAACATCAATTGGTTGATAGTATTTTTTTTTCTCTTTTTAATTTTAATTTTTAAATTTTTATGGTTAACATCAATCACTTTACCGTATTAGTTTAATTTGTTATCATCCCTGAAGTGTAGGGTTTAAAGTGAAAAATTCTCTTTAATTTTAAATGCTCAAGGTAATATAATTGACCAAATTCTCTCTTTTGTTAAACTTTATCAATTGTGAGTGATGGGTCGGCCTTGTTGTTGGGTTGTTTAGATTGTTGTCACCTTAGACCAATTATGGTGTTAGTGTAGAGGAAGCCTTATACTCACAATTTCTTCACAAACACATTATTTTGTTTGAGCTTAATTAAGTTCAATAGTCAAGTTTAAATTTAGACTTGAGTTTGACTTGTTTGCTAAGTAAATGAGCATAAATGTTTTCTCTAGTTGAACATGAGATATAAAGTTGTTTATAAACCGATTGATTTATTTACAGGTTTACGATTAGAGATGTTCATATTATTTCTTACGACTTAATTATTGGTTAATTTCATGTTATCATGCTTTTGCCCAACAATAGCCTATAGGTTGATTTTTTCCATATTGACGGGCTCATGAAAACCTTTTCTTTTTTTCTTTAGTTTTGTTCAGAAAAAGTAGTTTATTGTTTAACTTTTAAAATTTTAAAAAAGAAAGGGGGAAAAAATTCACATGACTCAAATACTTGAGCCTTTACTTGATAATAGTATGATGTGGGAAGCAAAATGGATCGTATCTAAAGGAGTTGTTTGGAATCAAAATTAACTGGTGAAATTAGAATCTAGAATCAGCATATAGAATTATAGATTGCTTGGACTCAGCAACAAGCATGAGATGGTAATTACAACCTAAGGATCAATTCCACATATCTTAAATAATTTACGTTATTTTTTAAAATCCATTTTATCCAGAATCAGCACATAGGTTACTTGGACTCCAACTTGACCGTGCTGGGAGGGAAACCTCCATTTAGCACTTTTTACTTATTCTTCTTTTCATATGTGTTCTTAATATAAATAAAATCTCATATTGATTTTTTTTTTAATAAAAACTTTAACTTGGGTACAAATATTGTTTTTAATAGCCATTAAGTAGGAATTTTGGATGAGAATTATCAATTTCCGGAATTTGTGAAAGTTTGATCTTTCGCTTGACAAAATCTTTTTGATTTCTAATTCTAATGAGCATTTTAATTTTTGAGAAATGCGAAAATTTCACTCATATTTTAAATTAAAAGGTTGATTCTCCAGTTCTCACATGTATTGCTTTACAAAGAGCTGCTAGTATAACATATAAATTCAGCTTTAAAAAAAGAGCTACATGAAGAATTTTTTTTTTTTTGAGAAGCAAGCTACATGAAGATAATATTAAAATGCGAAAATTTCACTCATATTTTAAATTAAATGGTTGATTCTCGGTTTTCACATGTATTGCTTTACTAAAAGCTACATTCAGCTTTTAAAAAAGGAGCTACACGAAGATAATATTAAAGATATATGTTTTTATTTTATTATATATATATATATATATATATATATATATATATGATATAATTTCAACTTATAAAGCTCTATTATGATGGTTCATTATCATCAAGCCCAAGACATTAATTGATCTTTGGTGTAAGTTGAGATGAGCGGAGATCCCCTAGCTTGAACTCTTTACCCCCTAGATCCTAGGAACTTTGTGCATAAAAAATGCTAATTCAGCTACAAAGTCCTTGACAAATACAAATTCTAAGTATATCTAAATAATAATAATGTTTTCTCATAAAGATTATATTCTTATGAATTTCAAGAATTAGTAGCTCTTTGAGTTAGCTAGTCCTCTTTAGTTTTAGATTTCTCTTTAATCACAGTGAAATTTGGAGTGTGGTTGTTAGTTAGAATTTAAGATAAGATTTCAAAACTTGCGAGGAAAGGAGAAAGAAAGGAAGGAGAAATTGATTGAAAGATTATTCTATGAGTGCCGCCCAAGGAGAAATTGATTGAAAAATTATTCTATGAGTGCCCCAAAAGGAAAGGAGAAATTGAACGAAACATTATTCCATGAGTGCCCCACAATATCAGGTAATGAAAATAAATAACAAAACATGAGATATATATATATATATATATATATATATTTTTTAATAAGTTTAGGTGAGGGGAGGCTACCCCACACCAGGGCCAGAGCAAGCCACAAGCCTTAGAGAGGATTTACATTGGACTTATAGATCGTCCACCAAGGAGGACTGCTGGCAGTGGGACTCAAACCTTGGCTTTTTGGGTGAAGCGTTCAAGCGTTATCAACTGAACCAACCCCCGTTGGCACAAAACATAATAATCGAAGCATTGGATTGCCTTTTTCCCATCTCAAGGAAAGTGATCTTGAACTAGGACATAGATTCTAGAAGTTTAAAAGATATTTCTATTGCCTAACGAAATGAGATTCATTTTAGGATGTGATAGTTCAATGGTAATGACATCTATATCTATATATATCTAAAAATTAAAGCGTAGCATTTATTACTATTACACTCTTGTTGAGCCACATCATTAGTCATGCCATTATTTTCTTTTCCACAATTAAATTAATAAATTAAATTATTTTATTTCCATTCTTTTTCTATTAGTCATTAAACGATTCCACAATTTTCACTTTAGCATCCATAACACCCCTAACTCTCCCTCTCTCTCCATTCCTTTCAACTTCCCATGTAAGCTCTTTAATGCCTTAGACTCTCCCTCTCCTCCTATCTTGGCTCTTCATCTCCTCATTGAATCCAACTAGTTCATACCTGTACAGTTGCCACCACTACCCCTATAAAATCAAAGAGATGATATTTAAACCATTAGATGCCCTCTATCGCTCTTAGCTAGAAGATGAATGGTTTTAAATTTAGCTCTTGCTAAAAAAGAGCTCATTTCAAAGCAGCAATCTTATATTCTTGAGTGGAGGTACCGCTTTGTTCTTTAAAACCATATGGTATGTCAAGTCTGATTTATATATTGAAGTATTATGTGTTTTTATTTTTTATTTTTATATCTCTTTTACTATATGAATTGCTGTCAAGAAAAATAGTTTGCTCTCTATTTCGATGCTAAATGTAATCCCAAGATTTGCAATTTTATGTTTCCACATGTTTGGTAAAATGACTATAAAAATTATTAAAAAAAATGAAGATAGTCATGGTCATGGTCATGTAGAAGAACAAATGTTGAAGAATACTATTCTGTTAGTAAACTTCGTTCATAAATGGGTTTTCAACACTATGAATTGGATTTATTGTAGCAATGAAGATAGTAAAAAGAATATTAGGCAACAATAATTTTGATTCATTATCCTCTTCTCCATTAACATGTGCTAGCAGTTGTTGGTTTTTTTTCCCCCCCTTTACCACCTGGAGTTCAGAATTTGAAATAAAGAATAAAGATTTGCATAATTTATACTTCACATTGGGGTGCGTCGCACCAAAAAATGACAAGGCATATAGTGTACTTATATTACAAATAATCTTTATTTTCATTATCCACATCATCTTTGTCAAAACATAATAAACTATCTAAAAATTTTGTGATTCTAACGCAAAATAATAATAATAATAATAATAATAATAATAATAATAATAATCAAATTCTTATCTAAAATGGTTCATCGAATATAGAAGTCATCAAACACTATAAAAATGACTTTTTGTTTGCCTAGGTAATACAAATGTATGACTATATGAGTATATTCTTTATTGTTTTAATTACTTTAAATTACAATCAATTGTCTTCTCCTCCATTATATTAGAAAGAAGAATCTAGGTTTTAATTATTTTTTTTATTACTTAGTATCAATAAATCAAAATGTTAGGTTCTAAGGTCTTAGGATTTTATGTATTTAGAACTCTAATTTGTAATGTTGGCAAACCATGATCAAAACAATGTATTTAGTCATATTTAGGCTTGCTCAAAGTTGGTTTATTATTGTAAAGTTGGAATCGAGTGGCTGCAGAAGTACTTGGGACTTTTGGCCTGGCTCGATCGATCGAAGGACAGGCTCGATCGATCGAAAATCGCACAGGTTGATTTTTCTGCAAAATTTCCAATTCAGCCCTACTTCATTAAACGTTTAGGGTTTTATGTTTTTACCCTAGGTATATAAACAAAACCCTAGCCACGTTTTTGAAGGTTGTCCTTATTGCTTTGTTGCTCATACATTGCTGTTTTGTATGAATCTCTTGTGAGATCTTAGAGAAGCTTTCCTTTACACAAAATTTAGGGTTTTCAAGGTAGAAATGATATCAACATCTTGAAGATCATTATAGTTGCAACCATTGGAACTTAAAGAAAAACAAGCGGGGAGCTTGTAGCTGATTGAGGAATTCAAGAAAGAAGGAGTCCGTGGATTTGGAGCTTGCACATGGTCGTGTCAGTAAGTTTTACTGGTGGGTAGCATTAGGAAGTCGAGCGGGGAGCTTGTAGTCCTTTTGTAAGAACTTCAATTCTTTCATAGTGAATTCTGGTTTCCCTTGAGGATCGGTGGGTCAAATTCTCCGCAGGTTTTTCCCGTGTGGTTTTCTGGGTGATCATATTATTGTGTTTTTTATTATTTCCACTGCTTTATATGTTTTATATACATGATATGATTATTTGATTGTTTTAACCTAGAATTTTTTAATTTGACTAAGTAACAACTTGGCTAATTAATTTAGGCTACGCAATCTGGTTGTTTTTAAGGGGTCTAAAACTGTTCACAAAATAATCATTTAAATAATAGTTACATTTTTACTCATCTAGATATATATGAAAAAAATCAACATACCATAACATGGAGTCCACAAGTATAAAAATAATATTCAACTGCACAAAAATTTACATGAAGATTTGTCTTCTTTTCATTTTCTACTTTTTTTATTTTATTTTTTATGTTAATTTAAATTCATTGTTTTTTTTTTTTTTTGTAAAACCATGTTTACTCTACACTATTTAATTATGAAGTTTCTAGGGCATGTCATATGTGGGTGAGGAAGCCCAGCTCCATACGTTGGGCCCGAGGCCCAGTTCAAGTATGAGTCCCCGTCCGAAGATGTTAGAGGTATCAGTACTTTGCCATCCTTGTGAGCGCAAGGGGAAACGTTCCGTCCGAAGACAACCTAGTGGGGCCGAAGAGGCCACATCCCACGTAGCTGCCCAGAACTTGATTGAATAGATATGTTGAAGATTCCCCTGCAAGGGCTGAGCCCTGGGCACTTCTAACGGCGTGGCTATCATGAGGTATCTTGCCAATAAAGCTGCCACCGCCACATTTAATGCACAGCAGCAACTTTCCTGGCCGCATTTATGTGGAGAAGACACCTGAACAGTGTATTTTTACCCACCACCACTCACTGCATGTTAAAGCAGACGGCTGATGTGACTAATACTCAAGTGGGAGCCTAGATGATGGACAAGTGTACGGTGAGGATGGAAAGAGAGTGTATATATATATGTGGAGCAGGGCTCACAGGAGGGGGAGAGAAAAAATAGTATTGAGAAGTCTATGTATTCTAATCCTCTTCGGACTAAAGATTTTTGGTTGTTTAAGGAAAAAAGCCTGTTTCAACCCCTTTTTTCTTTGAGATGTTTTTATTCGCTATGATCCGTTGCTAAATCCACTACTAGCCCAGCTGTTTTATCCCATTCTCTACAAATGTATTGTTGGGAATTTGTTGGGCTCACGATATAGGAAGTCAGTATCAGGCCCAACGAATTTGAACCCTACAATTGGCGCCGTCTGTGGGAAATAGCTTGAGCGAAGGTGGAAGCAACACCTCAGAAGATGGCTGAGCGAAGGCAACGACCAGCCGAGTCCAGGTCGTCTGAGCACACCGATCCTTTTCTTCATCTGGAACGGAGGCAAGATTGTGAGGGAAGTACACACACCGCACGTGACAATCAAAACCAGTTGCATGGGGAGAGCCACATGTCACATGCAGAGAAGAACAAGGACATGCAGAAGGAGATAGACAGGCTTAAAAGGGAGTTGCGCCATGCGAAGAGGAAGCGCAGTCCCTTAGATTCAGATGAGGATTCCGGGGATGAACGAGACATTAGTTACAGACAAAAGCATCGACCACCGATCAGCGAATCCTTCACCTACGAGGAGATGCGTCACGACGAGAGGAACCCCCAGAATCCCTTACCGGGGGACGCAGGGAACGATGCTATGAGTAAAGCCCTGGATCAGATATCCAGATCCCCTTTTGCCCGTAACATTGAGAACGCTAGGCTCCCTCGACGTTTCCACCAGCCTACATTCACCATCTACAATGGCCGGACTGACCCAGTGGAACATGTGAGTCATTTCAACCAGCGAATGGCAGTTCACTCCAGGTACGAGGCCCTCATGTGCAAAGTTTTCCCATCCAGCTTGGGACCAATAGCCATGAGATGGTTCGATAGTCTGAAGTCCAACACTATCAGCTCCTTCCAAGAGCTAACACAGGTTTTTGGGTCCCGTTTCGTCACCTGCCGAAGGGTACCTCAATCCGTGGCATCTTTGCTGTCCATTATCATGAAAGGAGGAGAGACTCTGAAGTCGTACTTAGATAGGTTTTGGGAGACGTATAATGAGGTGGAAGAGGATTGTGAATCGGTGGCCATCAGCTCTTTCAAACTGGGCCTCCCCACGGAGCATCTCTTAAGAACCTCTTTGACGCGCAAGCCTGTCACTAGTATACGCCAGCTGATGGACAGGATCGATAAGTACAAGAGAGTTGAGGAAGACCAGCAGCAAAGCAAGGGCAAGGAGAAAGCTGTCCCTCAAGAAGGGAGGGATTTCAGGTCGGATAGGCAGAACCACAACAGGTCGAGGAAGGACTGGGCTGGACAAAACACAGCGGACTTTCGGGCGGTCAATGCCGTTTTTCGCGAACCGGTACATCAGGTCCTGGACAAAATAAAAAACGAATCATTCTTCAAGTGGCCGAACAAGATGGTAGGGAACCCTGAAAGACGCAACCACAATCTTTACTGTCAGTACCACCTGGACCATGGGCATACTACCGAAGATTGCAGGAGCCTGTGGGATCATTTAGATCAGTTGGTCAGCGAAGGCAGGTTAAAGCACCTCCTGCACCACTCATGCGGCTAGGGAAATCAAACGGGCACGGGGCCCAGGAGAAGCGATTTTATCAAACCCCCCTTGGGAACAATCAATGTTATTTTCGCTGCGCCAGGAAGGACAGGATCTTGCCCATCCAGGGTATTATCAGTCGCTCGGATGCCCTCGGACAAAGTTAACAAAGAGCCGAAGAGGCTTAAGATAGTTGCCCCAATTTTGGGCTTCTCGGAAGAAGACAAAATAGGGACTACGCAGCCGCACGATGATGCCCTGGTAGTGACGCTGAGAATAGGCGGATACGATGTGAGGAGAATACTGGTAGATCAAGGCAGCGCCGCAGAAATTATGTACCCGGACCTATACAAGGGGCTAAATTTGTCCCCCGAAGATTTGACTCCATACAGCTCCCCCTTAGTCAGTTTTGATGGAAAAGTGATCATTCCGAAGGGCCAGATCAGAATGCCTGTGCAAGCCGGTACTGAGGTTGTAGAGGTAGACTTCATAGTGGTCGACGCTTACTCACCATACACTGCTATAGTAGGCAGGCCTTGGCTCCATACCCTTGGGGCTGTACCCTCCACACTGCATCAGAAGATTAAATATCCGTCCGAGGGGATTGTCGAAGAGATCCGAGGGGATCAGGCCATGTCCAGGCAATGCCTAATGGCGGCAATTCGGCACGAGCGGCACGCCGAACCCTCCAACTGTCATAAGGAAGGTTTATAGCAATTAAAACCCTCGGCGCTGGATGTCGAAGTTCCGGCCGAAGAAGCAGAGTGCGAAAGCCTGACAAGGATAGTAGTTGGTGACGATCCAGAAAAGTTTTTTCAAATCGGATCCATGCTGCCTCCCCAGGAGCAGGGAGAGTTGGCAGAACTCCTCAGGGCAAACGTCGATGTTTTTGCGTGGGACCCTGCGGAGGCCCCAGGGGTAAGCCCAGATTTCATTTGCCACCATCTAAACGTGGATCCCACCATAGTCCCCAGGAAGCAACCCCTTCGGCGTCCATCGAAGGAGCACGCAGATGCAGTTAGGGAAGAAGTAACGAGGCTCAAGCATGCGGGGGCCATTAAGGAAATTTTCTACCTCGAATGGCTAGCTAATACGGTGGTGGTAAAGAAGAAAAGTGGGAAATGGCGGGTGTGCGTGGATTTCACTGATCTGAATAGAGCCTGTCCGAAGGACCCGTTTCCCATGCCAAAGATAGATCAACTAGTTGATGCTACCGTCGGGCACCCAAGGATGAGCTTCTTAGATGCATTCCAAGGTTATCACCAAATACCGCTAGCTCTCGCCGATCAGAGCAAAACGGCCTTCGTAACTCCCGTAGGAAATTACCACTACAAGGTAATGCCATTCGGCTTGAAGAATGCAGGGGCTACCTACCAGAGAATGATGACCAGGATGTTTGAGCCACAGCTGGGCAAGAGCATGGAGGTTTATATTGACGACATGGTGGTTAAAAGCAAGGTTATTGCGGAACACATTGGGGACCTTAGGGATGTTTTCGAAATTTTGAGGGGACACAGATTGCGCCTGAATGCCTCCAAGTGTTCGTTCGGAGTCGGCTCGGGTAAGTTCCTGGGGTATATGGTCACTCACAGGGGAATCAAAGTCAACCCCGATCAGATAAGGGCCATCAATAACTTGCGAGCCCCCCGTAACCCCAAGGAAATTCAGAAGCTGACAGGGATGACCGCTGCCCTTAATAGGTTCATTTCCAGATCAGCGGACAGGTGTCGGCCTTTCTTCTCGCTAATCAATAAATGGAAGGGTTTCGAATGGACAGAGGAATGTGCCGTTGCTTTCCAGCAACTTAAGGATTACCTGGCCAGACCTCCCATCATGTCCAGTCCCCAGCCAGACGAGGTCTTGTTCGCTTACATTGCCGTGGCACCTAACGCTGTGAGCTTGGTACTGATCCGAACAGACTGCGGCGTGCAGAAACCAGTTTATTATGTGAGTAAATCGCTGCAGGAAGCTGAGACTCGTTATCTGCCACTGGAAAAGGCCATTCTGGCAGTTGTGCTGGGAGCTAAGAAGCTGCCCCATTATTTTCAAGCTCACACGGTCGTGGTCCTTACCCAACTCCCACTTAGGGCGGTACTCCGAAGCGCCGATTACACAGGAAGAATTGCCAAGTGGGGGACGATGCTAGGGGCTTTTGATATCAAGTACATGCCGCGCACGTCAGTGAAGGGCCAGGTGCTTGCAGACTTGGTCGCCGAGTTCACAGAGCCCCATTTAGGGGAAGTAGCCCAAACTCTAGGCACAGAAGGGAGGCAAGTCAGCGCGATTTCGTCACAAAACCCCTCGCCTTGGGAGTTATATGTAGACGGCGCATCAAATCAGAGGGGCTCAGGCGTAGGGCTAGTGCTGATATCCCCTGAGAAAATTACCATTGAAAAAGCCTTAAGGCTAGACTTCTCAGCAACGAATAATGAGGCAGAGTATGAGGCTCTATTGATTGGGATGAAGATGGTGCGAAGGATGGGGGGAAAATCTGTCGAGATATCTTCAGACTCAAAGTTGATCGTCGGCCAAGTATTAGGAGAGTTCGAGGCAAAAGACGAGAGGATGCAGGGATATCTGAACCTGGCCAAGTCCTTACAGGCGGAGTTTGAATATTTTTCCCTTCGGCACGTCCCTAGAAGCGGCAACACGCATGCCGATTCCCTGGCGACACTCGCCACCTCCTCGGCGCAGGAGTTACCAAGGGTCATCTTGATTGAGGACGTACGAAGGCCCATGGAGTTAAGAAAAAAGGTACTCCAAGTTCACAGCGTCGGAACCAACCCATGCTGGATGGACCCCATCATTAAGTTCCTGAGGGATGATGTGTTGCCCGAAGAAAGGGTGGAAGCAGAAAAAATACGGAGAAAAGCTACTCGTTTCTGGCTGTCCGAAGACCATAAGCTGTACAAACGATCCTATTCTGGCCCATATCTGCTGTGCGTGTCCCCCGACGTGGCCGAATCAATGTTAGAAGAACTGCATGAAGGAATATGTGGGAGCCATACTGGAGGGAGATCCTTAGCCCACCGAGCCATCACCCAAGGCTATTGGTGGCCAAATATGCAAAGAGAGGCGCATGAATACACTAAAAAGTGTGATCAGTGCCAGCGTTTTGCGCCGAGCATACATCAGCCGGGTGGAACCCTTAATCCACTGTCCAGCCCATGGCCTTTTGCTCAATGGGGGCTGGACATCGTAGGCCCGTTCCCAAAGGCAGCAGGAAACAGGAAGTTCTTGCTGGTCGGAACGGACTACTTCACCAAGTGGGTAGAAGCTGAGCCTCTAGCAAATATCAGGGACGTAGACGTGAAGAAGTTTATTTGGAAAAATATCGTCACCAGATTTGGAGTCCCACACACCCTCATCTCGGACAACGGGCTTCAGTTCGATAGTAAAGCCTTTAGAAGCTATTGCAGTGAGCTGGGAATCACAAATAGATACTCCACCCCCGCCTATCCCTAGGGAAATGGGCAGGCCGAAGCCACCAATAAAGTCATAGTTAACGGGCTAAAGAAGAGGCTGGACGATGCGAAGGGTAGATGGGTGGAAGAATTACCCCACGTATTGTGGGCATATAGAACTACGCCTCGTAGGTCCACGGGAGAGACCCCCTTCTCGATGACCTATGGGGCCGAAGCCGTGATACCCCTAGAGACTGGGTTCCCAACACTCCGGTCAAGCACCTTTGATCTAGCTGGCAACGGCGGACAGCTGGAAAGGAGTTTGGACCTAATTGAAGAGCGGAGGGAAAATGCAATGGTTCGGCTGGCGCATTACCAGCAGAAACTTAGACAGGGCTACGATGCCAACGTAAGGCAGAGACCCCTGGAGCCTGGTGATCTTGTCCTGAGGAAAGTAGTAGGTAATGCAAAGAACCCTGCTTGGGGAAAATTAGGACCGAACTGGGAAGGACCATATCGCGTCACTTCAGGGGCTGGCATCGGAGCATACTTCCTAGAAGATTTGGATAATCATGTAGTGCCCCGACCATGGAATGTAAACAACCTCAAAAGGTATTACTATTGAATGAATCCCTCAGTCATGATTGCATTTTGTTAACTCCACGTTTCTCATAAGTGTTTAAACTTAAACCCAATCATGCCTGTAGTCCTCGGACCAGATGATTTGGGTTAGTTAACACCACGTTCCTCATAAGTGTTTAAACTTAAACCCAATCATGCCTGTAGTCCTCGGACCAGATGATTTGGGTTAGTTAACACCACGTTCCTCATAAGTGTTTAAACTTAAACCCAATCATGCCTGTAGTCCTCGGACCAGATGATTTGGGTTAGTTAACACCACATTCCTCATAAGTGTTTAAACTTAAACCCAATCATGCCTGTAGTCCTCGGACCAGATGATTTGGGTTAGTTAACACTCCTCCACGTTTCTCACAAGTGTTCAAACTTAAATCCAATCATGCCTGTAGCCCTCGGACCAGATGATTTGGGTTAGTTAACACTCCTTTTAAATTCAATCACGCATGTAGTCCTTAGAGCAGTTAATTTGATGGGCACGCTCGCATTATTAGACTTAAGCGAAATTACGTCAGCTGTTATTGCCATAATTCTTTATTTGTAACTACCTATAGAAGGTTACCATGTTTCGGATTTACTCTCAATTACGAAACTGTCATTACTAGCCATAATAACGTAATCTGACAAGTACTATAAAGGCAACAAGTAGCGAAAGTAAACTATTTCATTCATTGAAAGACGTTTTCGTTACAAAAATGGCAAAAATATCCAAAGGATTACACAGGCAGAATGTCCTAAGCTTTATCTTGAGATGCTGGGTTTGGCTTCGGCAGATCGCCCGCATCACCGGCCTGAAGAGGGGCGTGGCTCGTCTCACCGGGGGCTGGGGGATTCGGATTGGCCGAAGGTTCCTCCAAGGTTTCGGGGATATCACATATGTCAGGATCATAGTAGATGCTCCCAGGTTGCCTTAGAGGTGACTTTGCAGGGACTCCAGACGCGTCGAGGCATTTGCTCCACGTGATATCGCAGTAGCCCCTGCAGACCTTGGCGAACTCCTCGGTCAGCCTTGCTTGGGTCTCTTGCACCCCCAGCATGTAAGCAGCCTGTTTTTCAGCCTCAACTGCTTCCTTGGCCAACTGTGCTTTTTCCTCGGCCAAGTTAGCAGCGTCTTTGGCTTTTTCCAGCTCAGCGCGAAGTTCCACTACCAGCGCCCTCTGTGTTTCTAGATTAATCTCAGTGGTGTAGAGCTGCTGGCGTTGATCCTCGGCTTGCTTTTCAGCGGTCTTCAGGCCTGCCTCTAGATTCCTTCTTGCCTTCGCCTCCTCATTTAGCTGCTCGGATATGCGAGCGCTTTCATCCTTGGCCTTGCCCAACGCTTTCTCAACGTCCTCCCTGGACCGGATCTCAGCTTGCACATCAATATCCTTCCGCTGAACCCACTCCTCAGCCACGTAGATTTGTTGAGCAAGCTGCATGGCAACAAAAAATAATGTTACGTACAAATATAAATGAACGAGGGCCTCAAAAGAGCTGCGAAACAGCACCAGTTGTCTTACCATGCCCAAATCTCGTTTGAGGGACAGAAAGAGCTCCCTTTCACTGAAGCGCCGATAAGACTCCATATCCCTCGGAAGGAGGAGGGGCTGCTCGAGCGCTTCTGCAATATACCCGGCCTTGCCTCCGGCGTAGTTTCTGAGGGAGGCGTCAAAGGGGATGGCCGCGCCATCCAGAGTAAGCTTCGGGGACCACGTCTGGGTCCCTCGCCGCACGTCGGCAGCCACATTCTCCTCCCTACTATCAGTAGAAGAAGCCCGTTTGCTTCTAGCATCGTGGGTCTTCTTCTGCTGTTTGCGGCCCTTCGGAGGGACCACTTCCCCCTCCTCGATATCAGTTACCTCCGTCACTACCCTCTTTTTCTTCAAGTCGGGCAGCACTTTCAAACCCAGATCTTTTGGGGCTTGAGGAGGGGGAGGTGGTGGTGGGAGATTCGCCTGGGGCTGGGATGTGCCAGTGCCCTTGGCTGGAACCGTCGTCCTCCTGTTCTTCATTAGCTGATCCAAACTCAGCATGTCCTCCTCTGTAGAGTCTTCTGGCAAAGCTAAGTTCAGAACTGGGGTAGCTGATTGCCTGTCAAGAGCCTCTTCAGCTGACAAGATCTGAACCTCCTCCGAAGTGTCCTCGAACTTAAACTGGTCGATCTGGGCGTCAAGTGAGGGGGTAGAAGAGGCAACTCTTTCCTCGACTGCTGGTTCAACTGGTGTTTGCTGAACGGGCTGAACTAGTGCTGGGATGCCCTGCGGATTGGGATAGGGCACAGGGGCAAGGTCGAACGGCGCCAAAAAGTTCTTCCTTGCTACGTCAATGCGGTTTATGCGACGATCCCCGAGTGTGATTGCGTTGCCTCTCGGCTGAAGCTCAGTCTTCGGAGTGTAGCCGAGGATGAGAGGAACAGACCTAAGCTGTCCGTCCTCGCTCACAAAAATCTCCGACCGAAGAAGGTAATTTAAAGCCGCAGTGTTCGTCAGACTCAGCCGAGGAGCCACGTGCCTTCTATCTGAAAACATGACGAGAGAACTGTCAGAGTTGCAATATGACGAAAAGGAGGACCGAAAAGCTAAAAGTAAACGAAGAAGTAAGGCTCGAGGGGGAATGTCCCACCTGGCGTCCCTGGCGTGGTTGGGCAATGAATCCCATCATGCCAGGCACCCGAGGCAATGAGGTAATCATCCTTCATCCCTTTGTTAGACTTGGGGAGGCCGGACAGGAGCCTGACGACATCGGATCGGGACCTTAAATAGTATCCCGACCCCTCCTTGGTACGACACTCGTACATATGCACCACATCGTGCCAGGTTAACCCGAGACCTAAATGACGGTTCAGGTCATCAATCGCCCCTAAAATCCTAAATGTATTGGGAGCGCACTGGTCAGGACTAAGCCTATGGGCAGTGAGGTAACTTCTGGTGACCTCGCCCATGGGGAGGGTCATTCCCCCCTCCAGAAAGGCGATGATGGAGATTATCACCTCTCCCTCCTCTCGGTCCAGTAACAACCCCTCCGTGGAGCAATACCTCAAGCCCACTTCTTGGGGGATGCGATATATCTCCCTAAACCTCTCTATCTGGGATGGACTGTCCACTAGGTACTCAAATCTACCCATCGATAATAAGGTTAAAGCGAGGGAAATGCGGAACGATGACTGGAGAAAATTTGCAAATGGCCGAAGAGGCAGACTGAACAGATTTCAAAAATCTCGAAGAAAGGAACTTACGTCGGACTGAATCAGAGAATGTCTTCTGGCCTCGCCGGAAAATTGCGGCAGATTATGGAATGAGTTGAAGCGGATGACAGGAAGGGCTTTGAAAGTCTGAGCGCCTGAGTTCTCTGGGAGTTCTGAAGATTGCAAAATGGGAAGACAACTCCCCCTTAAGACCTTATATAGTGGCAGGTAAAGTGGTGAGGATCATCCCGCCCGAAATTCTAGGGAGAATCTCATCCGTTGATTTGAAATAAACCGCTAGATTTCAAGGACAAGACGCCGCCTGGAGTAATTAATGACGCCTCGGAAACGGCGCGACAGCAGCGGCAATAAAGGAGGCGCATAAATTTATGCTCGCACGAGTGGAGGCAAAATTTCAAGGCACTCATTTGTCGAAAGGTTAAAAGGTCAAAATCCCTCTTTTTTCTCTTCGGATGCAGGTTAAAAGCGGAATTTTGAGGGGCTATTGTGGGTGAGGAAGCCCAGCTCCATACGTTGGGCCCGAGGCCTAGTTCAAGTATGAGTCCCCATCAGTACTTTGCCATCCTTGTGAGCGCAAGGGGAAACGTTCCGTCCGAAGACAACCTAGTGGGGCCGAAGAGGCCACATCCCACGTAGCTGCCCAGAACTTGATTGAATAGATATGTTGAAGATTCCCCTGCAAGGGCTGAGCCCTGGGCACTTCTAACGACGTGGCTATCATGAGGTATCTTGCCAATAAAGCTGCCACCGCCACATTTAATGCACAGCAGCAACTTTCCTGGCCGCATTTATGTGGAGAAGACACCTGAACAGTGTATTTTTACCCACCACCACTCACTGCATGTTAAAGCAGACGGCTGATGTGACTAATACTCAAGTGGGAGCCTAGATGATGGACAAGTGTACGGTGAGGATGGAAAGAGAGTGTATATATATATGTGGAGCAGGGCTCACAGGAGGGGGAGAGAAAAAATAGTATTGAGAAGTCTATGTATTCTAATCCTCTTCGGACTAAAGATTTTTGGTTGTTTAAGGAAAAAAGCCTGTTTCAACCCCTTTTTTCTTTGAGATGTTTTTATTCGCTATGATCTGTTGCTAAATCCACTACTAGCCTAGCTGTTTTATCCCATTCTCTACAAATGTATTGTTGGGAATTTGTTGGGCTCACGATATAGGAAGTCAGTATCAGGCCCAACGAATTTGAACCCTACATCATATATTTGATGGCTGATTTAAATGATTTCTAGACAAATTATTTTTGAATAATTTAATAAGTTACGTTATATATCTTTGGTTATTTTTTTTAGTAATGGTAGTTTATTAACTTATTTGGTAAGAATTTTCTTTTGGTGATTCACAAAATGATCCTTAATGAATAGTTATTATAAATTTTTTACTTTAAAATAAGTTTAACCATAAAATGGTTCTTAAAAATATTCCTACGCATCGCTTGGATTTGTGGCTAGTTCTTTATAATACTCTATGTTTATTTCGAATCCTACCTCCCTTTTCCTATCATCTATCTAACTAAGAAAAAAAAAATCTTCTTTAAATAAAATAAAATTGAATTTCTTTCAAAATTCCTAACTATTTTTTTATTATATATATATATATATATATATATAAAATTATCAAAATTGTTAAGATTGTGTTTAAACCATTGTGTAAAAAAAAAAAGTGATTGAAACAAATGTAATAATAGTAATAATTTTCAAGATTGCATTTACACTAGAAATGTAAGCTAAAACCTATATAGCTAAGCAAATAAACAAAAAGACTAAACGGAAAAGAAAAAAACAAAAATTTATCCCATTGTAGTCTAGTAACAAAAAAAAAAAAAAGAAAAAAAAGAAAAAAAGAAAAAAAAAAAAAGATGTAAAACAAATAAATAAATAAAATTATTTTGTCCAATCATGAGCTATATTTTAAATAACAATATGCATTGGTGTTTGTTTTGATTGTGAACATTAATTTGAGATCTTTATGCTCTGTTTGGATTGAGGGGGAGTAGAGAGAAAGGAGCAAGAATGATTTAATTTTCCTTATTTGGATGTTTTTTAAGGGAGAAGGGGGAGAGATTTAGAGGGGCTTGGAGGGATTCTAAGAACTTCTAACCCCCTTTATTTTCAATTCCCCCAAATTGAAGAGATTTAGAGGGAAGCAAAGAAAAGCAATTGTAGAGCTAATTAAACATTTTGAATTACCTGTTTTTACCGTTCACCATTTATAGCAATTACAAAAGGAAGGGCTAATTATTTTATTCCCCTCCCCCCTTACTTAATTTTAAAAACTTCCAATCAAAATGGAAGGTAATCGTTCTCCTTTACTCTCCTCCCTACTATTTTCTTCCCCTCTACTCTTCTCTACTTTGCTCTCCCTCCAAACTTCCAAATATAGCATTAAGAAGACAATGCATACACCTGTATTTTGCACTTGTTTCAAGACTTGTAAGAGATTTTTTTTTTTTTTTGTTGGGTGGGGGGGGGGGGTTGTGGAGCGGTTGTTTAGTATTATTATGGGAGAGATTCAAATTATATTAGGATAGTCATATTATTCTGCATCCAGATGGTGTCCTATACTAAGCACTGACTTTATGTTTCTGATACTGTTGAATACAGAACATACTAAGATGTTGCCTTAGTAAGAGCATCTCCAATAGACTAGTCAAAGTCATTTTTTGGAGAGCAAACCCAAAAAATCTGTTCCAATAGCTCCAAAGTCATTCTTCAAGAGAGCTACTATAGCATCTCTAAGCTTTTCCAATTTTTTTTTTAGAGTTGCTACAGTAGCTCTCTTGAAGAAGAGAGCACTATAGCAACTCCAAACCAATTTTCTCACTTAAAATAATCCACACCTGAATAAAAAGTTTAGCATAGTAAATTAAAATTTCAGCATCTATCGCAACCTCAACGGCTACAAAGACACCAAAACACAATTAAAAAAAAAAAAAAAAAAATACAAAACACAATCAGAACAAAATACAAAATGCAATCCAATCATAGAACACAATCTTTCTCACAAAAGTAATGAAATCAGAACAAATTTAAAAAAAAAAAAAAAAACTGACCCACGATATTCGGAGATACAGGAAAGAGGACGAACACTATTTCTCTCTCCCTTGGTGTAGCACAATGGTGATTTCCCCTCTATGTGATGAGAGATGAATGGCATGTTCTAGTGTTTTTAGTCCAAGTAAAAGAGAGAGGCATTTGGAGATAGAGGTAAACCAAGTGGTAGAAAATGAAAAGCAAAAAATGAAGATAAAGAGGAGAATTGGAGATAGAGGTAGACGAAGAGGTAGAAAATGAAAAGCAAAAATGAAGATAAAGAGGAGAAGCGGGGTTATGCGTGTGGAGGAGAAAAAAGAAGAGAAAAACGAAAAGAAAAAGAAGAAACATATGGATGGAAAAAATGAAGAGAGAAGGAAAAATAAAATAAAGAAATAAGAAATTAAAATTGAGAAATGTTACTACAATATTTTCATAATTCTCTCATAATAAATCTTAAGCAGCAGGTTATTATTGACTATTATTGTTGAGAAAAAAATAATTTTAGTAGTGAGTTCAAATTTAAACCAGTAACAACTTATGACATAGAATTTGTTGTGAAAATGTTGTTAACATAACACTTCTCATTAAAATTAGATTTGTTAAAAAAATATCACCAAAAAATTTAAATATTAAAGAAAGAATGAAGAAATAATATTTAAATAGAATAGAGAAAATATAGAGAGTCTGTTGGAAAATGTATTTAAAAAAGTAAGTAGATAAAAGATAAATGTAACTATTCACTCTCCAAACTATAAAAAAATTTGGAGAGGTTGCTGGAGATGGTCTAAGTGGCAATTCGTGACTTGATTGAATAAAGTGGGGAACATAATCAATTGTGCTTGAGTTTGGTCATGGGTGAAGAGTGTTGAGAAATTTCTTAGAATTTATGTTGGAGGTTGATATTGTTACCAATCTGTTTTGATTTTCTGCTTACTTGAATTTATATTGTTTGAATCATGATCTATGTTTTAATTTAAATTTTGCATTGGTGTTTGGATTGCCCATGGATGTTAATCAGATCTTTAGTGTTGTGCATGGCAGAAGGCAGGCAAACTAGTAATCCAAGGCAGAACTGTCACTGTATTGATCACATGTATTCTATGAGGCTGCTGAGTTTGTTTAAGAAAATTTTTGAGACCCAACTTTGGTGGATGTGAACCAGCAAGTGATTGAACTAGGTTTAACTACTTGGTTTAAGTACTTGTTAGTATTTGGGATGCCTTTTGGTTTTTCATTGAAGTGTTATCAAGCATATGGTTATAAATTTCTATTTTTTCTTTCTTTTCCTTAGTTGCATTGGTGACCACAGACCAACTCCCCATATGTTTAGAATAACTGCTTGGGAAACACAGGAAACTTGTGTTCTGCATCTATGTGCATCTTAAACATTGTTGCAATATGTATGTCATTCCTATATACATTGCATTGAATTTTAGATTCAATTTGTTATGAGTTTATTTCTGGAAGCAGGCACATCCCAAGACACTGACAAAATGCCAACAACATTTCACATGAAGACCACCCTGAAACTTAAACAACTAAAGAGTAGAGGTAATTAAGATCTTCTGATATAAATGCTGTGTCCTTGCTGCCATGCCTAGTTATTTGATCATTTATCATTTGATATGGACCAGCTTTTAGTAAATTCTCAACTCGTATCAGATGCATATGTTTCAGGTAAGAACAAAAGAAAATCTTCTATGCCAACTACTGAAGCTTCTGTGGATGCAATGGTAGAATAAAATGATGAGATCAGCTCAAGTAATTCAATCCTGGTACTATTTTTGAGAGGACACGGTATAGAGATAATTTTTTGTAGATTAAAATGGTTCCCTTTCAAACTCAATATGCTTGTAACATGGTAGCGCACTTTTTATTGTCTTCTGTTTATTTGCTCAATAATTTTACAATTTCTGAAGAAAAAGACAAGTGCAAATTGCATTAGTGTAGCCCACCAAATCTGTTTGCTATGTTGACATAGTTGATGATGAAGCTACGACCTTTCTAATTGCGAGTGCATTGTTATGTAATTTTAGAAGTTGCTTAGCATATTACAAAAGCGTTGTAAACTAGAAGGCTATCTTCGCCATTGTTTGGCTTTGTTTAGTGAATGAGTAATTTTGAACTTTGGTCAGTGAATGAGTGGTTTGAGACTTGAATCAATTAATAAACTGTCATATAAGAGGGCAGCAAGGTAAACCCAAATCAATTGATAAACTGCCCATTATGGATATGGTGGCTGTTGTTCTCAAAAACAAAGAAAAAAAAAATCATTTTCTTTCACTTTTATGCCATTTTTCTCCAACCAAACAATGAAACAAAGACCTCTACCTCTTCTCAAATTACCAAAAGCTCACAATCTAAATTAAAACTATTCTTTTAATCACAAACTAGATTTTAAAGAGAGAGAGAGTGTGTAAGTGAGTGAGTGAAGAGCAAGGATAAGCTTCATGGTTAGCAAGTTATGGTGCTGGGTTGAAGTCGATGAGCTGTTTTGTTTAGAGTTGTTGATAGGTTGCTTGGTCGACATTAGTGATGGGTTATATGGGATTTGGGTTGACCTCGTTGTGTTGTTTGGATCAGAATCACCGTAGACCAATAAACTTAGCTAAAACTACTTGTAGTTTACAACACAGTATCTATACAACGATTGTCGTATAAATTAAGCTTTTCTTCAATAGTATGTTAGTTTAACTGGATCGTATCTAAAGGAGTTTGTGGTAAAAGAAACAGACACAGGGAAGTAAGGAAGGAAGGAAGGAATCAAAGCTGGCTATGGTGGGAGGGTAGCGAATCCTCCTCCTTAGCACTTTACTCCATTCTTCTTTTTAATATATTATATATAACAAACAATATAATATAATTATAAGCTCATTGTGATATTTGGTGCTTTGGGAGTAAAATGTGCTAGAGAGAAGGAAGAGGAAGAGAAACGATTTAGTGAAATGTTAGGAAATTACACTAGAGAGAAGGAAGATGAAGATAGTGACTGGATTAAATATTTTGATCACCCTCATCACTGGTTATCGCTGGCTGAGGTGGATAACAGTGAGATGGATTGCCCGGTATGCGGAAAAAAGTTGGGCTTAAGTTTTAACTACATTTTCACTTATTTACGTCCATACGGCGTGCATATATCATGTGCGAAGCTTCCGCGAGTGGTGAAAAGCCCCTTTCATCCTGAGCACCCAATTACCCTGAAGCGACCTCAATATGGCAGACAGTTTGTCTGCATGGGTTGTAATTTGCAATTCAATGGCTTCGGCTACTGCTGCAATGATTGCAATTTCCAGCTTGATCTTGAATGCGTGTGGTTGGTAAAAGACAAAGTGCAAACGCTAACACATTCTCACCACGAACATCAATTGGAACTCTTTAAGAATGTGCCCAACAAGCGTTATAACTGCGCGGTATGTCTAGAATACTGCTCAGATCCTCTTCCAACCTATGGTTGCTTGCAATGTCTCTTATTTCTCCATAAATCATGTTTTGGTGAGAGCAGCTGTCCGCTAGAGATCCAACACTACTATCATCCCCATCCTCTCACCTTCTCTATTACATCACATCGAACATTGACACCATCACCTCAAACAGCTACAACATATCCAGAATTGACCCTCCATACAACATCATCACCTCCAACTTTTACTTGCAAAGCTTGTCACAATTCGGCTAGGAAAATTCATTGGTGTTATAGCTGTAAACAATGCCAAGATTTTGGGATGGATATTGCTTGCGCCACTATCTCTAAAACTGCAAGTCAAATTCAGCATTTCCTCCACGGACATCCTTTGTCACTTCTTTACAAGTACGTCAACTATCAACAAGTTGCATCTTGCCGAGTATGTATGAATAGCTGTACAGGTCCTACCTATGTTTGTGGCAGACCTTTTTCTGAGTACTGTAAGAACATCCACTTTCACAAATCATGCCTTGAGTTTCGGCAACAGATCTGCCATCCCTTCCATCCATACCATCTTCTCACCTTGCTGGATCAGAGCAGTTCTAGAAGATGCAATGCCTGTCGCAATTCTCCTGATCCTATCAACTACATTTGTGAGAGTGACAATTGCAGTTTTCTCTTGCACGTTGAATGCAGTACTGTGATGATGCCTGCCATAACATACCAAGGGCACGATCACCTTCTAAGACTAAGATTCCGGGACAACAATAGAGAGAATATTGAACTTATGTGCAGCACTTGCAAATCCAATATTTGTGAATCATATGCCTTCACTTGTCTCTATTGTGATCTCAATCTCCATCTCACCTGTGGTCCCTTACCATATATCATTAAACACGAAGATCATAATACACATCCCCTCTTCCTTGCAAATTCACCGGTCCAAGAGGAAGTGGAAGATGAGACAGATGAATTCTATTGTCATGCTTGTGAGGAAGAAAGAGATCCACAATTACCCGTCTATTACTGTGCAAATTGCTATTTTGTTCTTGAAATCAACTGCGTCCACTCTCAGGTAACCTGATATACAATCTTTAGACCTTTTATTCCAAAATTGAAATCACTGTGAGTTATTTCCGAATCATATCACTTATACTCTTTTTATGACTTAGACAAAAAAGGAAGTCATCTCAGGTAAAGAATTCTAGATTGCATGTTTTGAAACCATATCAATGATAACGATTGCATAGCATTGAGGCTTGTTAATGTCAAGTACTTCTCAAAAAGGCTTGTTAATGTCAAGTACTACTCAAAAACTAATCTTTTAATTATTTTCCAACATGGCAACATTATAGCGGATGTGTAGATGGTTTATTAAATGTAGGTTCAAGCATAAAAGAGATTTATCTGCGAGCCCTTGCTTTAAAAATTTTATTTAACTAGTTGCAGACCCACGCGATGCGTGGGAATAGATAATTATATTTTAGTTATGATATAATATATAATTTGTTCTCTAAATTTTGTGGAAAATAATTTGTTCTCCTAAAAACTTAAACAATTTCTAAAATTATTTTTCATTTATTTATCTCAAAAAATATATCATAATTTTATTATTTGGATTTATTTGATTGATATTATTCATTTTTTAGGCAGTCCTTATTTTGATAAATTATGTTATCGTGTGTTATATTTTCCTAATTTGTTTTTTCTACAACTAAACTGTTTGAGTTTCAAATATATGATTCAAAATTTTCATTCTCTTAAAAAGATATTATTATATTAATAATTCTTCTTACCGTAGGAGTAGCTTCAAACTATTGATTAAGTTTTGTTTATTAATATAGATACATGAAATTGGAACTGCATATTTCTTAAACATTCCTAAGTGACTATACCATATTATAAATTTAATATTTAAAATAATATGTAGCAAAAAAGTAAACTTTATGTCTAAAATTGAACACTTCACCTATCGAAATGAAAGAAAATAATCAGTATAACATAAAGAGAACATGATCTAATTTTTTTTTTTTTATTGCATACACTTTTATTTATTAAATTTTATTGCCTTTAATTGGATCTTCATATCGCATTTTTGTTACTACACTTCTGTTGAGCCTTCTTATTTATCACATCATTGGCCACATCATTATTCTTTTTAGTATTTATTTTTAGCTTTTAATTTTTTGAAAATATTAAATATATAAATATATTGGCTTTACAAATTCATCTTAGCCAGTTCTAACTTTACATATTCATTTATATTAATTTTGATGTTATAACTAAATAATAAATCAATGAAAAATAAAAATAAAAATATTGTCTATACATATTCATCTTGGGCGGTTTTATTTTAATAGTTGATAGACACATTAAAATGCATAGCCAACATTGTATTTTGATATAAATTCAAAATCTCACTTCCAAAATAACTAAGTATTATTTCAAAAAAAAAAAAAAAAATCAAACAAAAGCTAAAAGAGAGAGTGAATGTTCAAATAGTGTTGAAAACACTATTAACGATTAGACCCCCAAATAAACAAATTACCAATTCAAGCTATATATCAAACAATGTATGTGTAGAAAAAGATTATAAGCTTATACCAGAATTGATAAACAATCTAAACCAATTAATATCACATACACAGCAGAAATTAAATGGCAAAGATTAAGGGAAGAGAGATGCAAACACAAGGACAACACAACGATGTGTTATCGAAGAGGAAACTGAAGCCTTCGGAGTAAAACCTCTCTGCCACCCTCAAAGTAGTCAATAATCCACTAGAAAATGAAGTTGGGATACATGAACAACAATAGAACCTCTAAGGCTAATCTACCCAAGTACCTATGCCCTTCAAGCTTCTTGCTCCAATGAGGTTACGCCAAACTTTTGTTTTTTCTAGCTTACCGAATTCCGCTATAACCCATAGCATCAACCAATAACCATTGGTCTCTTCTTAACTGCTTCCCAAAGTACCAAATAGGCTTCTCACAGATGTGGGTATGGTGAGAAAAAGATTTGGGTAAGAACCTCTCAAGGATGTAACAACGGAGAGGATGAAAGTAGAAGAATTTGAAGAGTTTCTATGTGAAGATTGTGGATGAATCAATCTTGTTTTTCTCTAGGGTTTCTCTTTCAAAATTCTCTCTGGAAGCTCTTTACATTTTGTGGGTATAAGGGGCATCTATACTTGGGTGAGAATGAAATGCGAAGAGTCAGTTTTTCCTAAACAGGGTGGTCTGGCGGCTTGGCCTTGCGACTTGATTGAGTCACGAGTTCAAGTAGCGAGATAACAGAACGGCCAGATTGGACTTTTTGTCCTGTAGTGCTCCAGTTGGCGCGACTTTTCATTTTCTCACACGCTTCACTCTAGTGTTGCATTTGGCGGCTTGCCAGTCGTGAGTCACCCATGAGTCTTTGCATTTTTGCACAATCTCGAGCATTTCTTTACACTCTCTCACTCACTACCCTTACATGATTCTCACCTAAATACAGGGTTACTAATTGCTAAATTACAAGAAAATTTGGCACGGAATAAAGTCAATACAATGGTTGATTAAATTCAACCTTACACACAGAGAGAGAGAGAGAGAGAGAGAGAGAGAGAGAGAGAAGACTTGTGACTAAAAACTTAAAAAATCAAACATGCTACCAAATCATATTAACCCAAAATAGTATTATATAAAAAATACAATGATTCATAACCTAAAGTAAAGTTGCAAAAAAGAATATATTTATATATATATATATATATATATATATATATATATATATATAGAGAGAGAGAGAGAGAGAGAGAGAGAGAGAGTAATCACCTTTTCTAGGAGAGAAATACAAAATAAAATGAGAAAAAGAAGCATCAAATAAAAAATATAGTCATAAGTCAAACACCAAATTATCCGAGCCATGATATATAATAGAGTAACATTATATTCTTGTAAACTATATTTATATGTAATAAAATAACATTTAACAATTATAGAAAAGAAAAAAAGATAATAACATAAAAACACAAAACCAAATTGCAACCCAAAGTAAAATTCTAAAGAACGCATAAATACATTAATCTAAAGTAAAACATGAGAGAGAGAAAGAGAGTAATAACATTTTTTATGTGAGAAAATATGTATAGAATGGGATAGAAAATGTCATATTCATAGTTGTCAAATCGTGAATTGTATCGTGAATCGATTTTTGATTTTTTTATATCGTGTATCGTATCGAATCATATATCGTAAGATACACAAACACCTAATAAAATTATAAAATAATTATAGATATACATATATAAAAGGTATATTCATTATAAATTCAAAATATATTCAACTAATGACCAATTTAATCATTACTTATGTAATAAAATTTAACAAAGCTAACTAAATAAATCAAATTAACTTATGTTTATTACATGTACATTCAAATTGATTATACTCAGAAGTAATACATGATATATGAACCAAAATAATAATATCTGATCTTTTCCTCATCTTGGCTAATCAACTCCATTTAAGTCATTGTTATCATCATGTTCAGCATCTTGCAAAATTATTTTTTCATAGACATTTTCTTTATTATTATCAACATTTACTTTTTTTTTGGTTTTTTAATTCTAATAATTTTTTCTTTATATTTTTTCTTGGCATTCTAGCTTTTTAGACTCAAAATAATAATAAAAAAATAAAAAATAATTATATTTTTCATTTAATACATTATTAATAGTATAGAAAATAATTTTGCACATATGAAAGTGAGTGTTTTGAGTATAGTCTAAATTTTGTAGAAGAAAGAAAAGGGAGGAAAAAAACTCATGGACTTGCTATTTCATTAGACTCAATTAAGTTTCCCAATAATTTTGTGTTAACAAAGTCTAACAACTTTTTTAAATAAAATAAAATCACAAATTTTAACAAAAAAACTCATTTTAAACCCACATGTCTATGTATCGTACGATACATAGGATTCACTGATACGATATGATTCATGTGATATGCACTTATGTATCAGACGATTCATGAGCATTTATGATATGCCCTTATGATACGAAACTTTTTGTACACGATACGATACATATCGTACGATACGTATTGTGTATCGTACGATATTGACAACTATGGTCATATTTATAGTAATAGAATAGGGACAAGAAGAATCAAAATAAAAAGAAGAAGAAGAGATAGATCAAGAGTGACATTAAAGTTAAGAGTAGTGGAGAGATAAAAAGGTAAAAGAGAAGTTATGGTTGAAAGTAGTGGGGAGAAATGAAAAATAGGTAGATGATGTGGCCGCTAATGTAGCTCAACAGGAGCGTAGCAACAATAAATGCTACGCTTCAGCTTTTAGATATATATAGATTATTCAATTACTAGAGTAAAAAACTCATTGCTAATAATAATAATAAATAAATAAAGTAAAAAGTTCATTGTTATTATTTTACTAGTTGCGAACATGTGCGATGCACAAGAATATAAAATTATTTGTAATTTGGTATAATGTGTAATTTGTTTTCAAAAATTTGTTGAACATTATATATTAGGATTAATTCTTTAGAAGAAGTACACTAAGCCAAATAGTGAACTCTATTCTCTTAGATTTTCTTCCATACAACTAAACTTTCTTAAGTTTCAAATTTATCATTTTGGGTCATTTCAAAATTTTCATCTCAGAAAGATCATCATCTCCATGTTCAAGCTTGATTATATTCAGCAAAAAAAAGTTACCGTCATATTATAATATTATCTTAATAAAAATTAAAATGAAATCAAAGGATAAAAATTTGGTAATAATCAATTAGTCAAACTATTGGTAGAAACATTCAAATACTTGGTCAAGTAGATTGCATTTTGAATCTTTTGAAATAAAATCAAATTCTCACTTCCAAAATAATTAAATATTAAAATAAATCAAAATTAAACCAAAAACTAAATGTGTAAACCCAAGATAGAGTTTCCAAAAACACAAAAACTCATCAACCCAAAGTAGAGTTGCAATAAAAAAAATTAAAAAATCCAAAAAAAAAAAAAAAAGAGATAGAGAAAGAGTAATCACATTTTGTGCGTGCATAAAATAAATTGAATGGGAGAGAGGTGCATAGGAGTAACTAATACCAAATTCATAGAAAATAGGGAGAATATAGAAGTGAAAAAAGAGAGAGGAAGGATTGGAGGAAGAATAATGATAAGGAAGGAATCATTTGATTGGAATGAAATTTTGAAGGGGTAAACTTGACTATATAAATCATTTGAAAAATAAACCTTTCAACAAAGATATATATTGAATTTCTTCGTCTTGTGATTTATATTTTTTAAAACGAGCTGTGATGTTGATATGTGGGTTGTGATGTTGATATGTTATTTCCATCCTGATTGTTATTGTTTGTTAATTGGTTGGTTTTGGACTCCTACTAAATCTTGTTAATTGAAAATGAGAATAGAGCAAAAGACAGAGAGTTGTAGAGAAGAGAGAAGGAAACATGTTGCAGAGATTTTTTTTTTCCCACCTTTCTCTCAACATCTAAGAGAGTTGTAGGGGAGACCTGAAATCCTAGGCGAAAATAGAGAAGAGAAAATGCTAAAACTACAAACTATTTTACAAATTATTGATGTGGTAAATGGTTATTGAAAAGTAAAAAAATAATGTTAGCAGTGAGCCCAAATGAGAACTAGTAAGAATTTGCTACATTAATAGATTATAAAAATATTGTAAAATAATTTGAGAGAGAGGGAGAGAGAGTTTTGGGATGTGTGTGGGTGGACCAAGTTCAGCCCAAGTTGAGCGCAAGCCAAGGCTTGATAATTCATAGGCTGGTCCAAAGTTAGGCCCAGGCTGAAGACCATTATCTCGTAGTATTGCACCATGATTACTTCCTTTGTCTAACATTTTACTTTTGGTTCGTACTTTTGACTTAATCTCTGGTTGGTTTCTAGATAATATCTTCACTAAAGGGAGAGTATGGAGACGTAGAATTGAGGAGTACTCTTGGACATTTTGGTAAGATGATTTGCAAAAACAAGGCAAGGGAGATGGTGCAAAATAAAGAACAGATCAAGACAGCTTTGACCTTGTATGACAATTTGAAATCTTGGAGTAGAAATGAGATTGAGCAATTGAATAGTGTTTTGAGGGTTGAAGAAACGGAAAACCGTGATGAAGATAGTGTATTCGAGGCTTTCCTTTATTATTATAAGAATTACACAGAATTCAAGAAGGTTATTGATGGTGTTGTAGAGATTCCTGCACCATTTATGAGCGTAAAGAATGTTCCTGAAATTGACTCAAAGTGGGCTCCTAAAGAAGAGGTAGCTAGTGTTGGGGATTACATGATTATTCAAAGGTTGGCTCCTATCCTTGAGCACTTGCTTTCCAAACACGGGGATATTAGTGCCATGTCCATGTTAAGGCCAAAGGTAAAAATGTATTTATTTAACATGTTATGTGAGAGTATATATAGCATGATAAACACCAAGATTGTGGATGTCACAGAGGATTTGCTTCTCAATTGGTGGACAAGGTTGAGGATATTACAATTCGCAGAATTTAAAATTCAATTTGCTTTTGACCATTTAAAAAGAGTTGTGCAGGCTTGCCTTCTTTTTCAAGAAGACGATGCTCTTAATGAAATCGATAGAGATATCTTGGCACTTCAAGAAAAACGCAAGAGCATAATTGCAGCAAGATCCAGCTTAACTGAGGAACGCTTGAGAGAAGCTTCAATATTGAAGAATTGGAAAGCAGGAACCTTATTCTTATATAATAAGTGAGGTTTTGACTCGAAAGGGAGATCCGAACTAGCAGATTGTGTCATCCTTTGGAGTGAGGGAAAAGTAGATATTGGACATTACCAAATTCTTCATTATATAATATTAATAAGTTATTGGCATGCTTGTATGTTTTTTCTCTTGTATTAGGCTGCCTAATTTATGTGTTATGATATTTAGTGGTACTCATTAATGTACTAGTATGTTTGACCATTTGAATTTGTAAGGAGCTTTCGAATAAGAAAGTCACTATTATGCATTTGTTACCTCAATCTTTTCTACAAATTTCCATGAACAAGACAACTAGTTACACCACAGTCGTGTTATCTATCCCGTGAACATTTTTTGGTAGAGGAAACATTATTGTTATAATATATTAAACCATTGTTAGGTGGTATGATTTTCTTTGGTCAATCTATTCTTAGAATATTGTAGCCATATATCATATATGTTGGCAAAATGGTAGAAGCAAGTTATACACAAACTTTACATAAATTGTAAACTGTCGCTTTAGTTTATAAATCAGGTCCTCCTAAAAAAAAAAGTTTATAAATCAGTTTTCAATTTTAACGAAATATATTGTACTAACTCACCAAAAAAAAAAAAAAATATTAAAAAAAAAAAAGGAGAAGAATAAGAAATTTTATAGCACACATAACATTACTCTTTATTGCATAACTGTGTTATAGACAAAAAAGGTTTTCAATTTTCCATGGTCTTAAAACCACAAAATATATTTTTTCAAATGCCATAGGTTGAAATTATTTATAAACAAAAAAAAAAAAAAAATTTAAACATACATCCAATTAATAATTGACTATTTTTTCCTCTAGGAAGATTCAATAAGATTAAGAAACCAAATCTTCTCAAAATTTAATGAAATCATTCTCCCCCAATTAATACCTATAGGGATGCATCAAGATTGACTTCAGGTTTTACCATTTTAATCATAGTTTTACAAGTTGCCATTTTATCATTTTCTTTTTCCATTTTGGCCAAAAACTATCTCAAGGTTCATTTCTCTTTCATGTTTTTCTTTTTGAATTAATTTTCCTTGCAAGAACGCAGGACATGTTTTACAATATATGGAATTTGGTGAGGTTCATGAATTATAATACATCTTGATTGCTTATGCACACGTTTTGCTTGTGCCTAACGGCTAGTGATGAAATGCTCTATGAAAGACCTATTTATCAAATGTGCAGGAGAATACATGCTAGCACAATGAAAATCTCACAACTTGGGCTAGATCTGAGACGTCCTAGTCGGGCCACCTCACACCATGAGAAATTATATAGTTTTCTGGTGGATCACGTTATTTGTCCACTATTCCACTAAAAAACTTCCGTTTGTTTAAAATTATTGAATCAGTAATTAGTTTCTATTTAAAAATATTTTCTAACTTAACAATTTTAAACAGGTGGGAGTCTTTTAGTGGAATGGTGGACTACGTCACTTGTCCACCATGAGAACCTTATAATATCTCTCACACCACCAAGGGGAGGGGGAGGGGTGGAAGAAGAGGAAAAAAGAAATGTATATATATATATATATATATGCAAATCCATAACATTTGAAAGACCAAATTAAAGAGCACATCTACCTCCTAAACATGCTCGTGTACATATATAAGACATCAAAACAAGCTAAATAGGTACCTTGAAGACAAATGAAATACATGGGTTGGCTACCTCCTAAACATAGGTACCTTGAAGCGTTTTGCTGTTTTCATTCTTGGGCTGGCTACCTCCTAAACAGGCCAGAACTTTGAAGTGTTTTGCTGTACTCTGCAATTATCGGAGAGCTCTTCACAGGTTCCCAAATCTTGGCCACATTCTTCAACCAATCACGTTCGGAAACAGTCCTTGCAAATGAAGGGCACTTTATGTATAGAACCTGTAAGAGAAAATCACTTTTAAGTACATATATTAGTTCATTAATATATAGCCCCCATATCATATCCTAGATTTTCAAGAATTGACGTATACCAGATTATATTGAGATTTTAATGTATACATGTGGGTGTGCGCGCGCACGAGAGACAGATCTGATCCCGCATTTTCCATAGTGAGTTATTGTAACTTTCATATTGACCTCTCGGGGATTCATCCTTGTTCTTCAGAGGGATTACAAACAAATTTGGCCACACAGAATCAGGATCAATACTCTGAGCACCAGAAGAAAATGGTTGATCTTTGGTCATATTGTAACCTTCTGTACGGAGCAACATATTGAACAACAAGGTTGCACAACTTCTTGAAATGATATCTAAGAAATCAAAGAAAAGAACGAACTATACATATTGCAATTTGTAATTTGCAGATGCATACTGTTAGAACATATGTGGTTCACATGTTAAGAATATATATCATGATTTTATGTAATTAGCTAATTATTTGACAAAACACACTTTACTTGTATTTGGGTAGATTTAGGATGTGTTGAAATACTTCAAGAAATCATATTTTAAGATCAAGTGTTGAAGCTTTCAAGCCTGTTCAAGAAAACAAGTTGAAAGTGCAAAGTTACTAAAACTCGATAGCTAGCTCGACAGCTAGCATGTGTCGAGGTTTAAGGAAGCTGTTCTACCCGTGGCTCGACAGCTATCTCGACAGATTCTTGACAGCTTCTATTTGTCGAGGTTTACAAAAATCAGAATTTCTAATCTGATTTCTTGAGATCTGTGTTTATATGTTTAGACCTTCTTATCTCATAACCCTAGACATATAAAATGATTGTTTTAAGGGCCGTCAAAGAGTACACAAGTTGCACAAGCATTGAGTAAAGTTTGTTCAAGCAATTTGTGACCGGAGACAAAATTTTGCCCTAGTTCATCTTTTCTAAAGAAGTTGCTGTGTATGTGCACCTTTGGGTTTTGTGACCAAGTATCTTCTTGATTTTCATCGTGAATGAATTGAAGAACTTTGCATCCAACAATTCTTTCTAGTTGGTGATTAAAGTCGCGAATTGAGATTCGCACATTGGTTAGTCACATACTTGAGAGCTGTGCATCAAAAGGGAAAATTGTTACTACAGAACAAATCCAATTGGGTATTTGAGTAAGGGTTTAACTGTAGGTTGATAAGGTACTTGAGATTTTTTTACTTGTAACCGCTTGTTGTGATAATAGTGAAATTTCAGGAGTGGTGACCTGAAACTCACCTGGTGGGGTTTTTGCTGTCAGGTTTTCCCAATTCGTAAACAAATCACCGTGTTATTTATTTTCCACTGTATAATTAGATTATTGGTGATTTGTTTGTGCTACTACGCGTTTGCATGTTAATTAACTTAATTAATTAACTTGACTAAATTAATTGGTTGATTTATCACAAGGGATCAATTCGTTTTTGGCCTATTACATGCAGAAATGAAACTCAGATGACATCACATAGACGAATCTGGACATGAGTAGAACATAAGTGATATCACAAAAGGTGGATCAAGGCATATTCAATCCTTTTGCCCTTGTCATGTTTTAATAATTTCTTCTAACTTCTAACCTTTTGTCGAACAAACCGTAATTATATCTCCATTTACGATGGTGAAAAACATGTGCGAAAATATCACTCACTGTGTATGGACAAAAACTGGAGCAACCATATACTCTTCACTTTCATGAACTTTATCTTTGTTTTCCTTTTCAGGCCCCAAATTTGAGCTCAGGGAATGAGCAGGGATTAGTGAAGATGGGTAAGGTATGCCATGTTTCAACAAGTCCACCTGCACAGAGATATCATGCAAGAGATCACATGTAAAAAGTATGGCAAAGAAAACAACATTCCCCCTTAAAAATTAAAAGAAGTTAATGCAAATCCAAAATCTACAGAGAAGTTCTCATTTACAAATACAAAGAAGACGTGATTTTAACCAAACTACTTAACAGGAACCTTAAATACTTAATACTGGGAAAAGAGAGAGAGAGAGAGAGAGTCTGGTGACATGCAATAGTTATAACTTCGGTCCAACTTTAATTTTCCATGTAATTGAATGATCAGTCTTGTTAGTTGTTACAAAGCCATAAGGTCCATAACACCAATATGTTTAAACTTTCAATGAAGAATAGGCATGTTAAAAATTATAATTATAAAATGAAATGTGCAGATTACATCAGCTGTGACAATCTGAAATGCAAGAAACACTTGGAAATGGAGTTCTAATTGAGAAAGACCACTTTGACCACCAAATTTTTGTGCACCAAAGCGCTGTATATGTTGCCCGTTAAAGGCAATTCATGGTCGCTACTGTCAGAGAATCGGAGCTATATCAACAATTGCAAATACTGAAAGGTTTAGCAGAAGCTGCAGAAAAGTATTAAAGGGGGAAAAAAGAATCAACACTCTGATTTTTAATGTCCAAACCACCATCCAAAATTATTGTCAACATTATTAAATTAGTAGGCTGGAGGGTTGATTGGGTTCGCTAATATGTCACAATTATTGAATTAGTGGGTTAGTCAGGTGATAGGGTTCGCTATTATGTCAAATTAATGGATTAGTTCCCATTAATTTACAATATCCATTCCAATCAGCTTACTAATTTGTTATTTTTAACATTAATCTCAAATTGGAGTGTATTGTAGAAATTTGTAGTTTAAGGGTGGACATCATAGATTGAATGCACAACTACCCTACAATTTTTTTAATCTGTATAATATAAGTAAATGTTTAAAATTTAGCTGCTTTACAACTGCCCTACAATCTAATATCAGATAAGCTTGAGAGCCACATCTGAATGCCAGAACCACATTCAAACATGTAAGGGAAAGTTATGAAACACGAACTCATAGTTTTGGGTAGATAGTTACAACTACGCTAAAATCTATCATCATATAAGCCCGAGAACCACAATTGAACACAAGAAGCACATTCAAACATGTAAGGAAAAGGATTATCAAAAAAAAAAAAAAAAACATGTAAGGAAAAGAATTTTGAAACAATAATTTCAATAGAAATCTTAAGCATATAACAAATAAAAAAAAAAAGAGAAAAAAAAAAAAAGGAGATGCTATGTGCTTGTACATAAGTTACTCTTGGGTTTTTTTATCAGTAAGTTGCACACACAGTAAGCGGGTCTTGAACGATGAATCCATTAGTGTAGGAGGAAAAGAATTTTTAAACATTAATTTAAATAGAAATCTTAAGCATAAGATAAATAAATAATTTTTTTAAAAAATAAATAAAAAGAAAGGAAAAAAAAAAAAAAAGGAGATACAATGTGCTTGTACATAAGTTACTCTTTAAGTTTTTTTATTGGTAAGTTGTGCACACAATAAGCGGGTCTTGAATGATGAATCCATTAGTGTAGGAGGAGATAGAGCAATTTGAGCAAGACTTTATTGGCTAAGTTACTTATATAAAACACATGACAAGCAGTAATCAAGAAGAGAATCTTACAGTCAACATCAAACGCCACATGTTGTTATCATGAACTCCATCTGATACCACAAGCAATACGTGACAAATAGATGCCAGGAGAACACCAAGCTAGAATGATTCCTTGCAGCATGGCAGACAAAGACATGTTCATAAGACCTTCAAACTTCAACAGTTGTAAATATGTGCAATTGAGAGTGTGAAAAGTGATTGAACTGATTAGGTGATGAACCTCTGCCTCTGCCTCTTGCGTTGTTGCCTCTTCCTCTTCCTCTATTATTAGACTGATTGTGATTATTATAACCACCAGTGTTGTTAAATCTTGGTGTGGTGTTCACTGCAATTGCAAAGGTGGAGTCTTTGACCCCCATACCTTCATTCAATGACTCTTCTTCTGCATTCAACAGAGTAGCTAACTCATCAAAACTTAATTTTGTGCTTCTAGTTCTGATTGCAGACTTGAATGCACTAAACTCTTTTGGAAGACCTTTGATTGCTACATGGAGTAGCTCTTCATTATCCAAGAGAACACCTACTGCCATAAGCTTGTCTCTTATCACTTTAATTTTCTGTAGATATGTATCCACAGATTCAGATCCTTTCTTCACATTATGCAACTCTCCCTTGAGATTCATCACATGTGATCTTGAAATTGAAGAAAATTTGTTTTCAAGAACCTTTCAGACTTCTTGAGCAGATGAACATCCAACAGTTATAACTAAAACTGAAGGAGTGAGAGTAGAGCTAATGAAGGTGAGAAGTGCTTTTTCCTTTGATTTCTAGATGAGATAATCTGGATTAAGCATTGAAGTAATGGTACCAGAGAGATCCTTGAGAAATTTCTCAAGAACGAGTGGAACTTCATCAAGAAGCTCAATCATAGAGTATATTTCTAATACCATGGAAATTTGATGCTTCCAAACGATGTAATTGGAAGAATCAAGTTTGACTGTCATCATATTTGACATATTTGACAATAATAGCAGAGGCTGATTAGTGAGATTGATTAAAGTGTGAAAGTTCAAATAGGGTGTAAAACACCAATGAACGTTTAGAACCCCAAATATAAAATTACCAACCCAAGCTTATAATCAAACAATATATACACGGAAAATGAAATATAAACTATATCCAAATTGGTAACACACTTTAAACCATAATTAATGACCAACACAACAGTAATTAAAAGGTAAAGAGAAAGGGAAGAAAGATGCAAACACAAACATAACATAGCGATGTGTTATCAAAAAGGAAATCAAAGTACTCGACGTAAAACCTCTCCGCTGCCCTCCAAGCGGTCAATAATCCACTAGAGAATCAAGTTGGGATACATGAATAGTAGAAGACCCTTCAAGCCTAATCTACCCAGTGCACCTAATCCTTTCAAACTTCTTGCTTCAACATGGTTACGCCAAACCTTGTCTTCTTTACCTTGCCGAATCCCACAATAGCCAATTGCATCAACCAAAATTAATTGCCAAAATGAATTGGTCCCTTCTGAATTGCTTCCCAAGCACCAAAATACCTACTCACTGATATGGGTATGGTGAGATAAGGATTTGGCTAAATGTACCTTTCAAGGATATGTCAATGGAGAGGGTAAGAGTAGAGGACTTTGGAGAATCAAAGGATGAAGATTGTAGATGAGTCAATCTTGTTTTTCTCTAGGGTTTTTCTCTCAAAATTCTCTCTGAAAACTCTCTACATTTCGTGGGTATAAGGGTATTTATAGTAGGGTGTATGAGGAATGCGAAAAGTCAGTTTTCATCAAACAGGGCATTCTAGCGACTCAACCTCGTGACTTGAACGAGTCGCGAGCTAACTGCTTGGCCAGACTGGAAGTTTTGTCCTATAGTACTCCAACTGTCGTGACCCTTTAGCTCCCTTGCATGTTTCACATATGTGCCATCTTTGGCGACTTGCCAGTCGCGAGATCCACTCGTGAGGCTCTTCTTGAGTGCATACATCTTGAGTTTTCTTCAAACTCTCTCACACACTACCCTTACATAATTCCCACCTAAATACAGAATATCTAATTGCTAAATTACAAAAAAATTTAGCATGGAATAAATCCAACACATGATTGAATAAATTCAACCTTACAAAGTGGAAGTAGAGGTTGAAGGCATGGTTGTGGAGGTTGAAGGCACAGTTGTAGAAGTTAATGCTGAAGAAGTTTCTGCCATTGTTGGATCTATATAAACTAGGATTGATTGTTGCTCTGATACCATAAAAGATTTGAGCTAAGATTGTAAAAACTATAACAATGGAGTTTACATAGAGAATACTCAGTGAGAAATAAGAGAAAGCCAGAGAGAAAGATCTAAGAAAGAGACAAAGAGAGAATGGAAAATTCTGGAAGAATACTCACTTACTTTCATTACACTTGATGCTTTATATATACAGTCTAATATGATCACTAACTGCTTAACTAACTGCCCTTAAATCTTGGGATTGATCCATAAAGATTGGAGAAAAATCCAGAATAAAATAATTGAAACAACTACCTAATTAAGCTAAGAATCTGTTTAACAAAACTAAGTAAAAAGGACAGTTTCACTTAATTACAAACTCAATAAATGTTGTTTTAGCCGTTGGATGAGAAACTAGCCGTTACTGCTCTTTGCTCTGGAACTTTGGTTGCTCTGTTCTGTGCTTTTACTCTTAACAGTGTCTACAGTTTCAAATGTCAGGAAAAAAAGAGATGAGGCATGTTAAAGCAACTGGAATATCTAAGGACATTTCCAATTTTCACAATGACAAGGCACTTCGCAAAGATAAGCGTGAACAAATTTAAAACACTTTGCAGTTCATAGAACATACAAATAATAAAGAGATTAAAAATGGCAAATACAATTTTTTCCTCTTTTAACAATTGAACTTCTGGCACTTTTTCTCTTGCATGAGGGGAGCGTTCTTCTCACTTTAGAGTGAGCATTTCTTACCTTTTTTTCTTCTTCCAAACCACACGAGGAAGGAAATTAGCTAGTTCATCATAATACGTTTCACTCCAAGACTTACATAGACTGCTACAAACACTACCATGGAATCTGAGGTCCTTGAACGTATACAGAATATGACACTCACAACGGATGAAGACGAGATCATGCCAATCCGACCCAGTGAAGAGAGAAAAAGTATTGGAAGAGTTCTCCCTAAGCCTCATAGGAAAGTTTCTCACAACGAAGGCAATTAATATACGGGCAGCCAAGAACTTACTACAATCCATGTGGAAGCTAGGGGATGACTTGAAGATAATTGAAGTGCGGGAAGGGCTACTACAGTTCAAGTTTTCAATGGAAAGCCAATTGATGTGGGTTTGGAACAACGGGCCATGGTGTTTCGACAACCATCTATTGGCGCTTCAAAGATGGGAGAAAGGAATGTCATGAGGAATGTTATGTTCACAAAACAACCATTTTGGATCCAAGTGTGGGGACTGCCCTTTGACCTTATTAATGAGTAGGCAGGGAGCGATATAGGGCGGAGTATCGGCGAGCATGTGGAGGTGGACTGCAAAGCCTTCACTTCGGAACAAACACTGTTTCTATGCATACGAGTGGAAGTTTCTTTGAACAAACCTCTCAGGCATGGTGGCCCAATAATCAGTCCGAAAGGAGAGGAAATTAAAGTGGCTTTCCGGTATGAGAGGCTAGATGGGTGGTGCTTCAATTATGGCCGAATTGATCATGAACAAGGTGACTGTCCATTACCTGTGAGTGCAGAACAGGGTGAGCGTCCATATGGCGAGTGGCTTAAGGCTGGTATCGGACAAGAAGCACGGAATCAAGTAAGGAACAGCCTTATGCACGCCGGAACCAAAGCGCGACAACTGCACCTTCTCCATCATCCGAAACTGATACGCCCATTGAACCTGATATCGAAAAATCGCTGAGACAATCCAAAACTAATGGAAGCCCGAGATTCATGGACCAAGTTCCACGCCCCATTAAGCCCATTAATGCCTCTAATCCGTTACCACAGTTGGATAGAATTAAGAGGGCAGTTTCAAGTCCACCACACCTACACTAAACGGATCCCACGTGCCTTAACACCACACTCACTCCATCACAGCTGGGTGCGCAACTGTTACTGAATTAAACATCCACTAGCCCCAGATTGAAATGAACAATCCCGAGAATCACGGAAACAATTTATTCTCAGTCCTAATAAGCTACAGTGCAAACCAAATACTTAACCAAGCCCTAGTTCCACCCTCACGTGACCAACCAAAAGACCAACAACCCTCACGTGACCAACTAAAAGACCAAAAACCAAAAATTTAAAGAAAAAAACCCACTTGACTAGCTATAACACAAAGCAATACCCCACATCCAAGCCGAGTGATATTGGGCACAAAGAGACATAACGAGAGCACTAACCATGGCAATGACTATGCTAAGAGTTTCAAGAGTATGGAGAACACAATACAAACTAAAATACCAACGGTGGAGGCTGAGGCTCAGCCCTACCAAACACAATGATCACCTTAAGTTGGAACTGTTGGGGGCTTGGGAACCACCGTGTAGTCAAAGTCCTTGCTGAACTGGTAAGGAAACAAGTTCCCACAATTTTGTTCCTCATGGAAACAAAATTGATTGCTAGAAAGATGGAACCAATCAAAGCGGAGTTGGGCTTTCCTTCCATGCTTGCAGTATCATGTGACAGTCGAAGAGGGGGTATAACACTTCTTTGGAGAACAGATGTGATTGTGGACACTCAGACTTATTCACCTAACCATATAGATGTGAGAGTACACATGCAAGCATCACCACTATGGAGATTATCGGGAACATATGGCCATTTGGAGGAAAAGCAGAAAACTGAAACGTGGAGGCATCTCATGCTCATGCATCCCTCCCTTGGGTCTGTTTGGGAGATTTTAATGAAATCCTGGCCTCTGATGAGAAGAATAGTTGCGTACATAGACCGATGGCACCAATGCTTGAGTTCCGACATACACTCCTCCATTGCGGTCTAGTAGACTTGGGGTTCAATGGTTATCGCTATACTTGGAGAAATGACAGGGGTGGGGAAGCTTTTGTTGAGGAAAGACTTGACAGGGCAGTCGCAACAATAGAATGGTGTGAGATGTTTCCGAGAGCTAAAGTAAGCCACTTCTCCGTATCTTACTCTGACCATGATCCTATTTTGATGGACATGGCCCCACCAAACTAGCCTCGACGTCGGAGACATAAAATCCAGCGGTTTGAGGAAAAATGGGTAGCACATACAGAGTTTCAAACTGTTATTAGAAGCTCATGGTAGGCAGCCCCATGTACTGCCTATTTGAAAAAATTAAAAGGTGTAGAATGGACCTCATTGCATGGAGCAAAAGGACCTTTGGGAACACTGAAAAACTGGTTGGAGGCAAAACAAGGAGAACTGCATGCTTTGATGGAGGTCGGATATGGGGGGAATGTAGAGAGAATACATGAAGTGAAGAGGGAGATAAATGAACTCCTACACCATGAAGAAGTATTTTGGAGGCAAAGATTGAGGTCTATATGACTACTGGTAGGGGATAAAAATACAAAGTTTTCCACCAAAGAGCAAGCCAAAGACGAAAGAAGAACAATATTGGTGGGTTGTATGATAGGGAAGGGGAGTGGCACACAGATGAGGATAAGATAGCCACCATAGCAGAGGAGTATTACAAACAACTCTTCACTTCTTCCAATTCACTAGATATGGGAGAGGTGATTGATTCAGTGGACTAGGTAGTGACGGAGGACATGGCCCAAGACTTGATTCGCCCTTACACAGCGAACGAGTTAAAAACCTCACTCTTCCAGATACACCTATCCAAAGCACCGGGACCTGATGGTATGTCACCCTTCCATTTCAAAAATTATGGCATATTGTAGGACATGATGTAACTACTGTTGTATTATCTATTTTACACTCAGGAATATATCTAAGAAAAATGAACTATGCACATATTGTACTCATCCCAAAAAATAAAATAAAATAAAGAGCTAGAATACATTACGGAGTTCCGACCCATTAGCTTGGGTAATGTTGTATCACAGATAATGCAAGGCATATAACAGAGTGGAGTGAGAGTTCCTCTAATGGATAATGCAAAAGATTGGCCTCCTTGATCAATGGGTCAACCTAGCCATGGAAACTGTGCGCACCGCATCATACTCGACCCTCATTAATGGCGAACCTAGAGGCTTCATCACACCGACCCGTGGAATTAAGTAAGGGGACCCTTTGTCTCCTTACCTATTCTTACTATATGCAGAAGGGCTCTCCTCTCCCATACAGTGAGCGGTAGATAGCCATCTTTTGAAAGGAGTGGTGCCATGCCATGGAGGAGTAAGGGTTTCACACTTACTATTTGCCGATGACAGCCTCCTATTTTGTGAGGCAACAACTGAAGAATGTCGAGATCTGCTAAACATAATAGCAATGTATGAGAGAGCATCGGGTCAAGCTATCAATAGACAAAAAACAACACTCTTCTTTAACCCGAACACAAAACAACCGGTGAAGCTAGCTATTGGAAACATGTTTGGTGCTCAAATCATGACAAGCTATGAGAAATACCTTGGTTTACCAATGGTGGGAGGCAAGTCCAAGGTGAGCACTTTCAGTGAAGTGTAGGAGTGAGTAACAAAAAAAGTGATGGGATGGAAGAAAAAAAATATCTCCATGGCTGGTAGGGAGGTCCTTATCAAGACAGTGGCACAAGCTATCCCAACTTACTCTATGAGCATGTCCAAAATCCCTAAAAGAATCTTTGATGACATTAACTCGGTATTAGCAAAATATTCGTGGGGCCAAACCCAAGATGAGAAAAAAGTTCACCGGATCAAATAGAGTAAATTGTGCAACCCAAAAGATAGAGGTGGGATAGGGTTTAGAGATATTCATGCCTTCAATCTTGATATGCTAGCCAAACAAGCATGGCGTTTGATCCAATGAGGCCATTCATTATTGTTAAGGACATATTTTATGTAGTTGGCTAATCCTTTGACAAAATGCACTCTACTTGTAATTGGGTAGTTCTAGGTGTTTTTAATACTTCAAGAAACAAGGTTTCAAGATCAAGTGTTGAAGTCATCAAGTCTGTCCAAGAAAAAGCAAGCTGAAGTGCATAGATTTTAAAGCTCGACACCTGCTCGATAGCTACCTCGACACCTGGCTATCTGTCGAGCTCTTCAGTTGATTCTTATCGCAATCTCGATAGCTTCTCGATAGCTGGTCGATCGATCGAGAAAGTTTCTGTCCCCTCAACACCTTTTCGACACCTCCTCGATAGCTGTATCTGTTGAGATTCATTAAACCTCGACACCTGCTCGACACCTCCTCGATAGCTGCTATCTGTCGAGGTTACGAAAATTCAACTTTTTGATTTTTGGGCCAGGCTTATGTATTTGTGTAGGGTTTCTTTTCTCACAACCTTAGACCTATATAAGGCTTATTTTAGAGGCCGTTACATAAGAGAATAAGAGAATACAAGGAGAACATATGCAAAAGATTATTCTCTCTGAAAAATAAGCTACTGCGTTTTTGCGCCTTAGGGTTTTGTAACCAAGTGCTTCTTGATCTTCATTCTTGATGAAGTGAAGAACTTTGCAGCCAACATCTTCTTCTAGTTGGTGATTGAAGTCGCGTACTGGGATTCGCGCAATTGGTTAGTCACGTATTGGGATTCGTGCATCAAAGGGTGGCGTTCATATATTGAAGAGTTCAGAGGTTCTGAAGCGGTAGAAGGTGTTTGCTGTGAGTTCATCTACGGAGATTGTAGAGTCTAGGGACAAATGTTTTGTACTAGATCTGAAACTTCTCTTTACTATAGTGAATTGCTTTTGGGAAGGTTTCTCCCCAGGTTTTTTACTGTGAAACTGGTTGGTTTCATTGGTTTTCCTGGGTCATCATATCTTGTCTTATTTATTTTTCCGCTGCATGATTTTTGACATGATATTGATATTTATTTGTTTTAACAAGTTTTATTGATAGTAAATCTAATTAACAACTTGGGTTTAAAACTTGTTAATTCTATCAACCGGGGTCATAAATTTCCCAACAAGTGGTATCAGAGCGGGTTCACTCTGATTGGATTAATTTCCTGAGTGTGATCTTTGACTCCCGTTGTCATGGATTCTCTTGATTGTTTTGATTTGCATGATCTTATGTTGAATGATGATGATGATATTCAAGATGCCTATTGCAAGTTTTATAATTTTTGTATGAAATCTCTTGAATGTTCTACAAAATTAAAAGCTAAATTTAAAAAGGTCAAGCTTGAAAAAGATGATTTGATTGCAAAATTGGATGAAGCCAATAATTTGAATGAGAATTTTAAAAATCAAATTTCATCTCAGATGGACAAAATTAAAAGTTTGGAAGAGCAACTAGTTGAATTTAAAACTGAAGTTGAACGATTAACTAGTGCCAAACTTGTTGTTGAGCCTAACTCAAAAGAAAAGGAATTTTATATTCCTCATTTTAAAAGGAAAAATCAAGAGTTGAAGGCTAATATTGCTAGGATAGACAAAGGTAAACAATCTGATGTTAATGCTGAAATTTCTAAACCTATGTCTAAAACTTCTCCTAGGTTGAATGATAAATCTGAATTTGTCCCCATTTGTCATCATTGTCATATTGTTGGTCATATTAGGCCAAATTGTCCTAAGTTGAGGTCTCTGTCAACCTCTAAGGTTAGACCTTCTTCTTGGAAGCCGAGTAGTTCTAAAACTGCTCATATTTGTCACCATTGTGGTGTTGCTGGACACATTCGTCCTAATTGCTTTAAGTTGTATCCTCATAAGCAATTGTCCAAACGGTCACAGGTTTCTTCTCAAGGACCTACACCTTTGTTTGGAGAGTTATTAAAAGTTTTGAGCTTTTTAACTCAATTTCAGGAGAATTCTAATTCTTCTATGTCCTTTAGTAGACATACTAGGACATGTGTCTTTTCATCTTCATGGCCAAAGACTCATACTGTGTGGGTGAGAAAGGAGCCTAAGACTTAATTGTCTTTTCTGTTTGTCCTCTGCTTTAATTCTTTTTATCTAAAGTAGGACTTTCTTTGTTTGATTTCTTATCTGTTTTTGAAATCATGCTTTCATGCATCTGCATTTTTCTATCATGCCTTCATGCATATGCATCTTTCTTTCATGCTTTCATGATTGTTTGTCTGTTTTTGTTTGATTGTTTAGTCTTTATTTTGTTGTTTTTCAAAATAAAAATTGAAAAATTGAAAAATACAAAAACAGTATGTGTTTTGTGTACTTTGGTACTTGTGTACCTTGGATGGCCAATGAAACAAAGTTTTCTAAACTTTGTATCTCTTGTAGCTTAGATGAGCATCTTTATGCACAACTAAGCAAGTGAGCTTTGTGGCTTGTGTTTGTGATGAGTAAGATTATGTTATTTCTTAAACTTAACACTCATATTACTCTTTTTGACGGGTAGGACTAGAAAATCCTAAGAGAAAGGCATAAATAACCATCTCACCACTGTTGCTCGTCAATCATTAATGACATCTGTATGCTTCGGCATAGCAAAAGTATGATGTCAATGACATTTGTGTGCTTAGGCATAGCAAAATTGAAATGTCAAATATTAATGGGTATTTCTTTTCTTTCTCATAAGCCCATGTATGATATGCTTAAAAAGAAAATATGCAAAGAAATAAAAAGCAAAAAGATTAAAAAAAAAATGCTTTAAAAATGGTTGCAAGCATGTATTCTAGGAGATGTGGGAATTATAGGATGTACCTCGAAGGTGATAGTCCCCATCAAACAGTTATGATTGTGTGTGAGTTAAAGTTATTTTCTCATATCTCAGATCGTCATAACATGTATACACATATACAATCTTGCGATGTTTTTCACACACAACACGCAATATTCTTTGCTACTCTTGATACATGTACAGGTACAATGTGATTTGGCCATCACAAAGGTTTTACATGTGCTAATATATGCTCACTAAACTGTCTTGACTTGTTTTTGAAATATAAAATTAGTTAGACTTGTTTAGTGTGTATGTGTGTTTTGCATCTTTCTTTTGTCATCCATAGCATTTTGTTTCATTACATTCATGCATTCATATGGATTTCTTGTGCCCCCATGATCATCCTTGATCATCTTTATGTTTCTCGGGTGAAGCTTTCTAGTTTCTTGTATCCTTTGTCAATCATGACAAAAAGGGGGAGAAATTGTGGAGACTTTGTGGTTTCTTTCTTTAAGATTCTACAAGTTAAGGGGAGAAATACATTCCTTTGTAAGGGGGAGTTGTGTTTCATCTTGTTAGGGGGAGTGTTTACTTCCTTCTTCTTGTACCTTGGGTCTTGTAACCATTTTTACGTACATTGAACTTATCTTCTTTATATGTTGATGTATGTTTCTTTCACCTATCTCTACATGTATTGTTTCTTTTCTATCTTTATACACATGTTTCTTTATTTGTATGCAATCTATTATTTCTGTTTCACACTAAGATGCCTTGATGAGTTTTGTTTAAAGTGTTTCAGAAAAACAGGTTGTCAATGTCTACTACTTGCCATAAACTCTCTTCTTGCAAAGTTTTTCAAGAGTTTATGTTAGGATAGATTTTACTGTATATAACAAGTGAGTATGAGTCGAGTGATTTATGACTTCTCCCATATGTTCATTTGTTTGTTGTGGTTTTGTCACGGATTGCCAAAGGGAGAGATTGTTAAGGACATATTTTATGTAGTTGGCTAATCCTTTGACAAAACGCACTCTACTTGTAATTGGGTAGTTCTAGGTGTTTTTAATACTTCAAGAATCAAGATTTCAAGATCAAGTGTTAAAGTCATCAAGTCTATCCAAGAAAAAGCAAGCTGAAGTGCACAGATTTTAAAGCTCGACACCTGCTCGATAGCTACCTCGACACCTGGCTATTTGTCGAGCTCTTCAGCTGATTCTTATCGCAATCTCGATAGCTTCTCGATAGCTGGTCGATCGATCGAGAAAGTTTCTGTCCCCTCGACACCTCCTCGATAGCTGTATCTGTTGAGATTCATTAAACCTCGACACCTGCTCGACACCTCCTCGATAGCTGCTATCTGTCGAGATTACGGAAATTCAACTTTTTGATTTTTGGGCCAGGCTTGTGTATTTGTGTAGGGTTTCTTTTCTCACAACCCTAGACCTATATAAGACTTATTTTAGAGGCCGTTACATAAGAGAATAAAAGAATACAAGGAGAACATATGCAAAAGATTATTCTCTCTGAAAAATAAGCTACTGCGTTTTTGCGCCTTAGGGTTTTGTAACCAAGTGCTTCTTGATCTTCATTCTTGATGAAGTGAAGAACTTTGCAGCCAACATCTTCTTCTAGTTGGTGATTGAAGTCGCGTACTGGGATTCGCGCAATTGGTTAGTCACGTATTGGGATTCGTGCATCAAAGGGTGGCGTTCATATATTGAAGAGTTCAGAGGTTCTGAAGCGGTAGAAGGTTTCTGCTGTGGTAGAAGGTTTCTGCTGTGAGTTCATCTACGGAGATTGTAGAGTCTAGGGACAAAGGTTTTGTACTAGATCTGAAACTTCTCTTTACTATAGTGAATTATTTTTTGGGAAGGTTTCCCCCCAGATTTTTTACTGTGAAACTGGTTGGTTTCATTGGTTTTCCTGGGTCATCATATCTTGTCTTATTTATTTTTCCGCTGCATGATTTTTGACATGATATTGATGTTTATTTGTTTTAACAAGTTTTATTGATAATAAATCTAATTAACAACTTGGGTTTAAAACTTGTTAATTCTATCAACTAGGGTCATAAATTTCCCAACAATTATTTTTCAGAGTGTACAAGGCTCGCTATTTTTCTACTTGCTCTTTTATGGAAGCTGGTTTGGGCTCCAACCCATCATATGTATGGCGCAGTTTGCTAGAAGCTAGGGATTTGATTAAAGTAGCTATGGTTTGGAAGGTGGGTGATGGGAAGAGTATCAAACTAGAGGACCACAGATGGCTACCCCACCCCCCTAAATTCCAACCCAATGCAAATATGAGTTGGAGGGTGAGTGACCTCTTTGACCCATGCACGAAGCAGTGGCACGCACATCTCCTCCACACGAACTTCATGCACTCTACTATGGAGGACATTCAAAGGATCTGTTAAAGATCAGAAGCTAAACAGAGAATTCAAATCAAGCAAAACATCAAAGAAAATACAAGAAACAGAGAGAAACAGAGAGAGAATTTTCTGAGTAAGAGAGAAAATTCTTATTGCTCAATTACTGTGATTACAGGAACCGAAAGAATTACAATGCACTACTTTATATTTATATTATGGATCACTACTCTTAACAAAAGGCAAAAAGACGGGAAAATAACTAATTACCTATAACAACTTTCCTAATTACACTCCTCCAATAATAATTAGCCACCTGTCTACTAACCAACAGCCAACTCTCTCATGTGCATCTCACATGCTCCACTTACCCTTTCACAATGCTTCTGTCGTTTAGACTCATTGTCTTCTTTTGCACTTTAGTCTTTCTTACACGAGCCTTGTCTTCTTTCTTCACCACAGCTTCACTTTTACTCTTCTGACCAAGCTTCTTAACAGGATCAATCTCAGGGACACACACACCAAGAATGAACTACTCTGGAAGGAAAATAAGAAAGACATTTTCTCGGTTAAAACGGCGTACAAAGTCGTGGTCCACCAACAACAACGGGAACAAGGGGATCATTCATCAACTCGGGATGATAGGAAGATGTGGAATCGTATATGGCAGCTACACATACCCCCTAAGGTACGGAATTTTGTTTGGCGGGCATGCTCTGATATACTCCCTAGTCCCTACCCGCACAAATCTCTGTCGTAGAAAGCTGCCATTGGACCCAGTCTGTGGAATATGTCAGAAACAGAATGAGACAGTGGCCCATGCACTTTGGAGTTGTCCTATGGCTAGGAATGTGTGGGCGCTGGTGGCAGGCAAACTACAGAAGCGTAGCTCAGAGGCGGAGGACATCTGCGTTCTGGTGCGAGAATTGATGGCTGTGCTCTCGACCAAAGAACTGGAAGTATGGGCTATAGTTTCCTGGTCCATATGGAATGCTAGAAACAGCTGCCTTTTTGACAAAAAACAAGTTCAACCTTGCGAGATCCTGAGAGGTGTGATGACCCTGTTACAAGACTACCAGCGACTCTGTCAATAACTGCGTACAATGGAGAAACAACGCCTACGGAAATGTCCTGGAGTTCAGATAAGTACTTTAAGCCTCAATTGTGCTTGTTGGGGTCTGCACGTGACCATGGTATGTTGTTTAGTCGGGGGACATGCAGCTGCATGCATTGGCCCACGTATCTGCCACTAGTGTACTATTGTGTCTGGTTATATATGTAATACCCATACTAATAGCTTTGAATAAAATTCTATCTTTCACGTTAAAATAAAATAAAATAAAATAAAATGGCAAATACAAACCAGTAAATGTGTCTGAGTATTTGTATTACTAAAAGATAGCCTGGGTTAAAATAACAGATCAATTTGAACATCTCTGCTCGTACACTAATCTTTTTTAATTCACTTTTCCACCTTTCATTTCAAATATTCTAAATGGACATAGAAAACTGCCATCACTTTGCTTGTCTAATTCATGGCGTGCATAAGGAATGGAAGGGGGAACAAATCAAATAAAAGAGGTGACAACTTTCCAGTATCTCACAGCATGTAAAAAAACACTATCTAAAAAAACTTCTAATAATCCCCTTTTTTTTAAAAATAAATAAAAAACACTATCTAATCTTAATTTAAAGAATTATTATTCTTATCATTAAATTCTAATTAATTTTTCTTTTAAAAACACATACCATTACTCCATTGGTATTTTTTAGCAAAAGCTTATCATTAATTTTTATTAAAAGACAATTTTATCATTTAAACTTTTAAGTCCACACCCACAAGGGTAGATCATTCAATAGTTAAATCTAAACTTGGACTTGTGTTTGAATTGTTTGCTAAATAAGCAAGTATAAACATTTTCTCTAGTTAAATCTAAGTTGTAAAGCTATTCATAAATAACTTGATTTATTTACAAATCTATAATTAGAGGAGATCATGGTATCTCTTATTACTTAACTGTTGGTTGTTTTAATGGTATCTTTGCCATGCAAGGTTGCTTCTACCCAAACATTGGCTAATATTTTTCATATTGATAGGCACATGAGAACCAAATTTCTTTTATTGTCTTTTAGAAAAAAGTAGTTTATTCACTTTTTTCAAACACACATATACACAAGAAAAATATATATGACTTCAATTAGAAAAATAGAATATAGAATCAGCATATAAATTTACTTGGACTTAGCAACAAGCATGAGATAAAAGATAACAACCTAAGAATCAATACCACATGGCTTAAATAAATTTGTTTCTTTTATCTGTTTTTTTTTTTTTTTTTTTTTTTTTTTTAATTTATAGGAGTTTCTTTTATCTGTTAAATTCACATTTTGTTTATGATAAAAGAAATAGACACAAGGAAAGAATCCAACTTGCACCATTTAGCACTCAAACTCATTATTCTTCTTTATATATGAGTTAATATTGATATTTGGTGGTTTGGGAGGAAAATAGTATACTCTAGAGAGAGATATCATCATATGGAGATTAAATATTTCGATCATCCTTATCATCTGTTATCGCTGAGTAAGACGAAGTATGATTTGATCGATTGCCCGATATGCTTAGAGAAGTTGGGCTCCAATGGTACTCAGAACTACAATTGCAGTACTGAGGGTTGTAAGTACGGAGTGCACGAATCATGTGCAAAGCTTCCGCGAGAGGTGCAAAGCCCCTATCATCCACACCCACTTACCCTTCGGCGACCTCTGATCCTCGGTCGCCTCGACTTTTATAGCTCTAAGTGCAATGGTTGTCGTAAGTATGACAAGGGCTTCGTCTACAGCTGTGACGATTGCGATTTCAAACTTGGTCTTGAATGCGCCTTTATGGGGCCGGTAAAGGTAATAGAAGGTGAAGGTGGATGCCAAGGACAACTTCGTAAACATCCTAACCACCAACAACATCCATTGCTACTCTTTGAAAAGGTCCCCAACAAGCATTATAAGTGCCCTGTATGTTTAAAATACTGCTCAGATCCTGATCCAACCTATGGTTGCTGGGAATGTTGCTTATATCTCCATGATGGATTATGTTTTGAGACGAAGTTGCCACCACAGATCCAACACTTCTATCATCCTCATCCTCTCACCCTCTCTACTACACCTCGAAATGTTAAATGCAGAGCTTGTTACGAGTGGAGTTGGAATATAATTTGGTCCTACAGCTGTAAACAATGCAAAGATTTTGGGATGGATATTCCTTGCGCTCTTTTGGTATTGGCCGCCAGTACCACTACCAAATCTGAAAGTCAGATTCAGCATTTCCTCCACGGACATACGTTGTCACTCAATGAGAACAAGCTTGATGATCAAAAAGTAGCTGATTGCTGTGTATGTGGGAAAGGCTGCACAGGTCCTACAATCTATGTTTGTGGCAGAGATGGAAATTGTAAGAATATTTACTTTCACAAATCATGCCTTGAGTTCCCGCAACAGATTTGTCATCCCTTTCATCCATACCACCCTCTCACTCTCACCCTGGTCGAGCAAAATTTTTATCATTTAAAAATATGCAATGCCTGTCGCAAGTCAATCCATACTTTCATATTACATGGCCATTGCAGCTTCGCCTACATTTGTGAGGGTCACAATTGCAATTTTCTCTTGCATGCTGAATGCAGTACTGTGATGATGCCTGTCATAACATATGAAGGTCACGCTCACCTTCTACAATTCAGAGACCACAATATAGAGAATAATAAACTTAACTGCAGCGCTTGCAAATCCAATATTTGTGAATCATGTGCCTTCACTTGTCTCGATTGTGATCTCAATCTCCATCTTCTCTGTGGTCCCTTACCACATTCCATTAAACACAAAGATCATAATGTACATTCCCTCCTCCTTACAAATTCACCTGTGCAAGAGGAACTGGAAGATGAGACAGATGAATTCTATTGTCATGCTTGTGAGGAAGAAAGAGATCCACAATTACCAGTTTATTATTGTGCAGAATGTCAATTTGTTGCTGAAATCAAATGTGTCTTCTCTGAGGTAAAGTAGTATACAATCTTAATATTTTAAGAATCTAATCCAATTATCCAATTACTAAAGTAAAAAACACGGTGGAGGTCTTGTTATCATTTTACTAGTTGCAGACACGTGTAGTGCACAAGAATATGTAGTTATTTATAATGTGGTGTAATGTATAATTTGTTTTCTGAAATTTTCCAAATATAATAGATTAGGATTAGTCATCTTTAGAGATTCTAACACTCAAAAATTTTCTCTGAGCTCCCTAAATTTTTTCCCTATTTTTTGATTGCATACAAGCATCACCCATTAATATTCATTATGTATCTCTCTCTACCAATGCAAGAACTTCTTCAAGTATTCTCTCTCTCTCTCTCTCTCTCCCCGTCTCTACAAATACATCTTTTTATTTGCTCTTTTTATCTCAAGTACTCCTTATTTGCATAATTTGAGTGAGTTTTATTAATATTATTATTCTTTTTGAGATAACTTGTGTCATAATAGATTAAGTTCTCATAAATTTTCCTCTATCCAACTAAACTTTCTCAAACTTCAAAATTATTATTTTGGTCGATTTCAAATTTCTCCTCTCAAGGAGATCACCATCTCCATGCATGTCCAAACTTGATGATAGCAAAAAAATTCATCATCAGTTTATAGGATTATCTTAATCAATATTAAAATGAAATCAAAGGCGTAATATAAAGATTTTGTAATAATCAATTAGTCAAACTATTGGTAGAAATATACAAATACATAGCCAAGTAGATTGTGTTTTGATATAAACTCAAATTTCAACGTCCAAAAACACTAAATATTAACCCAAATTAAATTAAACCAAACACTAAAAACACTAAAAGCAAAGTTGCTAAAAACACAAAAACTCATTAACTCAAAGCAGAGTTAATAAAAAATAAAATATCCACTAAAAGAATGAAGAAAATCGAAAAGAGAGAGAATGAAAAAGTAATCACATTTTTTTATGGCCAGAACATGGACTGAATGGGAGAGAGGTGTAGAGGGAGTAATAGCAAATTTATGAAAAAAAAATGGAGAGAATAGGATTAAAAGAGAGAGAGAGAGAGAGAGAGAGAGAGAGAGGTTTGGAATAAAATTTGGAATGGGTACACTTGACGATATAAACCATTTAAAAAATCAACATCTTAGTTCTACAAGATCAACTCGGAGTGGCTTGGTATGTTTATAAAATATGATCAGAGAAACTATAGATGGAGCAATTAGGCATACATTGATACTGACTCAAAATGTTTTTAAGTTCAACTCCGTTGACAATTACGAATCTTTTCTCGGATTACACCATTTATCTCAAGTTTTGGATATAATGAGGACAAAGAGTCAAAATGGAGTAGGGTTGGAGGAGAGTAATGGTATGATGGGTAATAATGGAAAGTTATAAGAGCCAAAAAAAAAAAAAAGGAAGAAGGAGAGGAATGGTTTGAAATAGGCTGATGATGATTCACAATATGAAATTAGCAAAATTAATAGTTAATCCTCCATTATTATAAATTGTATAGATTAGTCATAAACCCACACGATACCTAAGAAAATTTCAACCAATATATGAAGTTAATAAATGCAAAGAACATAAAATAGAAGGCCATTGAATTTAAATGTCTTTTAAAAAAAAAAAAAAATATATATATATATATATATATATTGGCTGACGATAACTAATCTGTTGAGAATTCATAGCCGGCCCCAAAATTTTGAGACTAAAGCTTTGTTTGTTTGTTGTTGTTTTTAACAAAATACATGAAGATTTTCTCCTTTAATCATCCCTACTCTGTTAATCTAGAGACTTCTATCATGCATCAACAAATTGATTTAGGCTTAAAACATAGGTACAAGGTAGTCGTCAGTTGGAATGTCTGGCAAAATAAAGCAGCTGCTAAACGTAAGAGCGGAGAAAAATAAAAAGAAAAAAAAATCGGAAAGAAGGCAACCCTTAGGACTTCAAATCCCAAATCCCAAATCCAACATGGCAACACAAGAGCACAGAAAAAACAGGGGTTAAAGCCTACTCTATTAGATTTTTTTTTTTTTTTTTCAAAGCACTATACAATTTGATATTGGACAACCAAAGTGGCGGTGGTGATAAGATTTTTTTTTAGGATAGCTATTAAGAAACTTAAATTATACTGATTATAATAAAATGAGAACTTGAATATATTGATGTCACAAAAAAAACACACAAATACATGAAATTTTACAAATTTTTTTTTTATAAAAGAAAGGATAAAGTGAGAATTGAGAATGTTAAGATAAGAGTAATAAGGTGAAAAAGAGTGTAAAATGATGATAGAGAAGAGAAAAATGAAGAGAGAGAGAGAGATCAATGAATGATAGTTATTGTGACAACGAGCCAAGCTACCAAGGAGGGCAGAGTTGCTACGACTACAAAACTAAGGAGAGTAGAGTTGCCGGAGCCACTAAGGAGAACTCATAATCACATGCAGTATCTCCCTTGGTATCTTTTTTGAAAAAATAAATTTAAGGATTATTTTTATGGAATGTGTTAAATGAGTTATGAATATGAATGATTAAGGGTTTTTATTTTTAAATGGGTCTTTTGTTGAATATTTTGTTCATTTATTGTTGTTTGAGCTATTTTTAATGTTATTTAGGCTTCTTCTTCTTCTTTTTCTTCATTTGTTTAAGTGGTTAAAGATTATGTTTGGGGGGCTAAGATTATTTTTATTAAACCCAATTTCTTGGGATTCCAAAGTCAAATTGTTCAATTTTTTAGGGCAAACAAAATAAGATGGTGTAAAAATAATTCTGTATATAATTTTTTTTTGGAGAAATTTCATTTTACTACCCTAAATTATATCCTTGATTATACTTTGTACCTTAAATTTTTTAAATGCACGTGCAAATTGTAATAAGGGTCATAATATATGGTGCAAAATGTGTATTTGAAAAGTTTAGGGTACAAAGTATAATTTGAAATATAGTTTAGAATAATAAAGTATAATATAATTTTCCTTTCTTTTTTTTTTTTTTTTTTTTTTTTGCGAGACAAGGTGTTCTAAGCAACGTGTAAAACCGCTGTAGAACCAAAGTATTGAATGAATAGGCACTTTTATGGTCTTAATTTGTGTTTTTGTGTGTGTACTTTTGACTTAATCTTTGGTTTGTCTCTAGTTAATATTATTGCTAAAGGGAGAGCATGGAGATGTAGATTTGAGGACTACTAGTGGACAATTTGGCAAGTTGATTTTTAAAAATATTGCAAAAGAGATGGCGCAAGAGAAAGAAGAACAAGTCAAGACACCTTTAACTCTATTTGATATTTTGAAATCTTGGAGTATAGATGAGATTGAGCAATTGAATAGTGTTTTGAGGGCTGGAGAAAGGACATTAGTTATTGCAAAAGAGGATGGCTATGATGAAGATAGTGCAGGTGAAACTCTCCTATTTTCTGATAAGACTTACACACAATTCATAAAGCTTCTTGATCGTGGTACAAAAATTCCTACACCATTTAATAATGCAGGGGAGGTTCCCAAGGTTAGTCCTGAGTTGGCTCCTAAAGAAGAGGTTGTCAGTGTTGGGGATTACATGGTAACTCTGAAGTTGGTCCCTATCCTTAAGCACTTGCTTTCCAAACACAAGGATATTAGTGCCACGTCCATCTTAAGGCCAAGGGTGAAAATGTATTTACTTAACATGTTATGTGAGTGTATATATAGCATGATAAATACTAAGGTTGTGAATATCACAGAAAATTTGCTTCTCAATTGGTGGACATGCTTGAAGATCTTACAATTCGCAGAATTTAGAATTCAATTCGCCTTTGATCATTTGAAGAGAGTTGCACATGCTTACCTTGGTCTTCATGTTAGAAAAGAAGTAGATATTACCCTTGATAAAATTGATACAGAGATTCAGGCTCTTGAAGATAAACGCAAACACGTAATAGCTGCAAAATCTACAAAATCTAACTTATTTAAGGAATGCTTGAAGGAGGCTTCGATATTGAAGTATGGAAACGCAGGCACATTTTTTCTTTATAGGTGAGCTGTGGCCTCAAGGGAAGAAGAAATCAAATCTAGTTATCACTGTTTCATCGCTTTGATTGTGCAGCATTTGGGTAAGGGGAATGTAAAATTTTAAATACCAAACTTATACATACGTTATTATAAGCTGTTAAAGAAAAGGCATGGATGTATGTTATTTCTTTTGTATTACTCTGCCTCCATCATTTATGTACTACTAGTCACGGATTCGCGCATTGTGCGTGGTAGTATTTTTAGGATGATCTCATCAAATTAATTTTTTGCAATAAAGGAAGATAAATGGACAAAATTATATGTAAAGTGAAAACCGTCTAAGAGGAATATGTATAGACAATACTTAGTTATAACATCAAAATTAAAGTCGGTGAATATGTAAAGTTAAAACCACCTAAGATGAATTTGTAAAGCCAATGTATTTATATATTTAATATTGTCAAAAAAATTAAAGGTAAAAAATAAATATGAAAAACAATAATGATGTAGCAATGACGTTGAGGATAATGTGTCTTAATAAGAGTATAACAACAATAAATACTACATTTCAACTTTTAAATATATATAGATATAGATGCTATTTTGTGGTACTCATTGTCTTCACCCACTTACGTCTAGTCCCTCATTGACTCACAGTTCTCTCTAGTTTGATTTAAGGAGGAGGCTGTAACAGTCGAAAGAATTAGGGATTTTGATCCCAAATAAAGCCTGACATGTTTGCACATGAGGCTACTTAAAGAGTTTTTTTTTTTTAATTTTATTTTACGGTTATTCTGATGTGGCATTCTAGCAGTGGTCTATGTGTTAGAAAAAATAATATTATATTTGGACTGTTGGCCACGTCAATATTTTTTATCTATCACTTAACGATAAAGACGATTTTGACACAATACCAAAATGTTAGAGACTAAATTAACACATTTGAAATGTCAAGTACTAAATTGACAAATAGAATAAAGGTTAAGTACCAAATGCATAATTTACCATAAAATTTTCTACACTAACAAATTTATGCTAACCGTAGAGTGAAAATTTTCAATCAATCACAAATTGTCACATCATAACATTAATTTCACATGGTATGATCAAAGCAGCCAATTACAAGACGCCATGTTCTACTTAGTGTCATTGAATAAAAATTACAAATAATACCTAAGAGCCAATTATACGTCGACACATGTTAATATTTTAATATAAATGACATAAGCAGTTTAATTAAATGTTGCCATGTGTTATTTTAAATTAAAACACTTTCACTAATCAAATAATGCCATGTGTCCCTTGGAGAATAAGATATAAAGTCCCTCCATTTGAATTATGATACATGTTATCAATAATAGCTAATCACGTGCCATCACACCTCTCCAAGACTCCTATAAATAGAGACTCTCATCAGTCTTGTGGAAACACATTTAGACACATTCAGAAATCTTGGAACTCTGCTAGAGTCAAGCTCCAAAGCTTCCAAGAACTTCAAGAATTTCAACCTTTGAATACGAAGAACATTTGAAGAGAAAGCATTCCAATCATCCTCCTAAATTTTAAAGTGCATTGGAATCAGGCTCAAAAACATTTAGAAACTTCAAGAGATTGCAAGTTAGTGAAGATCTACGAATTCAAGCCTCCAAAGCCCCCAAAGAACTTCCATTACAATCTTCAAAGACAAAGAAGATTTGAAGAACACAAATATTGAAGGATTCCTAACAAACACATAGTTATAGATACTTTGTAATTATGCTTTAAAGATCTCTCGATCCATTTCCCAATCAAATTGAGGAGCATCTGGTGTTTGATATAGTGACCCAAAAAGAGGGGTCTTGCATTCCATGGAATTCCACATCGCCTAGGGAAACATATGAGAATGTGTTTATAAGGAATGACCTCCCTTCAATGTGCAGAGGCCTTTTCCCTAGCGCAACCTGGGGAAGAACAAAACCGTGAGGGGTATGAGACCCAAAGCGGACAATATCTACACAGTTGGGGCGGAGTCGTTACAGATGGTATCAGAGCCATACCCTAGCTTGAAGTGTGGGTCCCACATGCGAGGACGCGTGTGCTCGTAAGGGGGGTGGATTGTAGTGACCCAAAAAGAGGGGTCTTGCATTCCATGGAATCCCACATCGCCTAGGGAAGCATATGAGAATGTGTTTATAAGGAATGACCTCCCTTCAATGTGCAGAGGCCTTTTCCCTAGCGCAACCTGGGGAAGAACAAAACTGTGAGGAGTATGAGACCCAAAGCGGACAATATCTACACAATTGGGGCGGGGTCGTTACAGGCCTAGGGAAGCATATGAGAATGTGTTTATAAGGAATGACCTCCCTTCATTGTGCAGAGGCCTTTTCCCTAGCGCAACCTGGGGAAGAACAAAACCGTGAGGGGTATAAGATCCAAAGCGGACAATATCTACACAGTTGGGGCGGGGTCGTTACATTTGAATCAAGATTATACTTGAATCAAAGATTTTTCAAGGAGATTGAACCAAAGGAGTATTCTGTTGTAATATGATTTAATTGCAAAGAATTGTACCTACTCATTCCTTAATATAAATTTTCATTTGTGAAACTATTTCGATTGTTTGATTTTCAAACTTGAAATTTAGTGTTTACACTAACAAATAAGAACTAAATTATATTTGTCATTATTTTATTTTAAGTTAGTTAGAATGATTTTTGTTTATGAGTTTATAAAAATTAAATTTATCAATGTTGCATTGCCAAAAGCTATATATAATTTTTAGCATGAAATAATGTATCTATATTATCCATAAATTACAAATAATAATTTAATGTTTTATTTATAAGCATATATAATACTATATCAAGTCTATATATATATAAGTATTTTTTATACATGTAAACATATAAATATATAATTTTATATATACTCAAATCAAGTCTTATACTCATAAGTTTCTTCAAGAACACATTATTTTTTTTGAGCTTTGCTCATTCATTAGTTAAAGCTAAACTTGGACTCGAGTTTGAGTTATTTGCTAAATAAGTGAGCATAAACATTTTCTCTAGCTAGTTGAATCTAAGATGTAAAGTTTGTTTATAAATAACTTGATTTATTTAAAGCTCTATGATTAAAGACGTTCATAGAATCTCTTCTTGCTTAACAGTTGGTTAATTTCATGTAAACTTGGCCATGCAAGGTTGCTTTTACGGGAGAATAGGGCAAGGTTGCTTATACGGGTCTACCAAAATATCGACTATTATTTTTTATGTTGAACAGGCACATGAAAGCGTACATTCTTTTGTTTTCTTTTAGGAAAAGTAGCTTATTGTGTAAGTTTTAAAATTTTAAAGAAGAATGCAAATATATACAATATATGCTAAACTCATCACACACGCTTTGCGCATGCAATAATACTTTTTTTTATTTATTTGTTTTTTATTTGTTTAGTGTTATAATACTTAAAAGTGATATATAAATAATCTTGAGTATTTTTTTTAAAGAATAATGTAAGGTAACATGGAAATATGTTTAAAAATGAGATAAAGAACCGTAAGATGTTAAAACTCAATAGAACATTTGAATTTATTGATTGGGATAAGAATTGTGATAAGAAAAAAAAAATTTAAGATTTGAACAAAAAAAAGATGATATACACTAGTGTGGATAGATGAGGATTTGTGATACTTGTATAGAATTTGGATAACAAAAATTTTGGAATGTTTTAAAAAATTTTAAAAAAAAACCATAAAAATTTCGGGATAAAAATAAATAGTTTTTACGTGAGGTAATAGATTATTTATATATTTTTTTTTTGGAAGAAGTAATTTTGTATTTTTTTTATAAAGATAATTTTGTATTTGAATTCAAATAGATAACAAATACAAAGAGTAATTAGACATTTGAATACAAATCGGTGCTGAGAATAACAGTGTTTTTTTTTTTTTTTTTTTTTTTTTTTTTTTTTTTTTTTTTTTTTTGTACGTGAGAAGTATTACTGTTTTAACATTTTTTGATTTTTTGTAGGAAAAAATTAAACTAAAGGGAATCATCTTATTAATCTAAAGGGAATCATCTTATTAATACTATATATATATATATATATATATATATGACTTCAATATTTGGGCCTTTAATTTATAATATCTTAATGTGAGACTGGGGACATTAAACTCTACAATGGGGGACTTGAGTTTCGGAAATAAAAAGATGAATAAAGCAAAATGGACCATATCTAAGGATAGTTGTTTGGATATAATCGGTTTGGTTAAACCTTATTTGCGTGAGATAAAATGGATTTTAAGCAATTGGCCAGCTTACTTGCGACCAGTTTTCACTTAGGTGTCAGACCAAAATGTAGCAAAATGTTATTTTTCTATTAGTGGTTTGAGCATTTTGTTCTTAACCAAAAAAAAAAAAAAAAAGAGGTAACTTGTTTAAGTCGTGGTATTGATTCTTAGGTTGTTATCATTATCTCACACAGTCACGCTTGTTGCTCAACAAAAAAATAGAATCTAGAATCAACATATTAGTTGCTTGGAGTCTTAGACTCAGCAACAAGTGTGACTGCGTGAGATAATGATAACAACCTAAGAATTAATACCACGACTTAAACAAGTTACCTTTTTTTTTTCTTTTTTTGGATAAGAATAAAATACTCCAACCATCAATAGAAAGATAACATTTTGCTACATTTTGGTCTAATGCCTAAGTGAAAACCGGTCGCAAGTAAGCTAGTCAGTTGCTTAAAATCCATTTTATCTCACGCAAATAAGGTTTAACCAAACCGATTATATATATATATATATATATATATATATATATATATATATATTAATGAGAAGCAAACATACACATATAAAAAAAGAGGAAATGAAGTTTTAATGTAAAGGCATATCATAAACTCTACTCAAAATACTTTAAAGAAAAAAAAAATTAATTAATTACAGACAAAGGAAGAGGAATCCAACCAGACTGTGATGGGAGGGAACCCTCCTCTTTACTCATTCTTCTTTTCTAAATAATATTTTAAAAGTAATGTAATTAAAACTTAAAAGCTCATATTGTTATTTGGGAGGAAAATACGATAGAGAGGAGGAGGAAGAGGGAGAGATTCTATATATATGGAGATTAAATATTTCGATCACCCTCATCATCTGTTATCGTTGAGTAAGCCCAAGTATGGTTCGAAAGATTGCCCGGTATGCTTCAAAAGATTGGGCTCAATTGGTACTCAGACCTACAATTGCAGTGCTGATGGTTGTAGATACGGTGTGCACGAATCATGTGCCAAGCTCCCGCAAGAGGTGCAAAGCCCCTTTCACCCACCACACCCACTTACCCTACAGCGACACCGCCTCTATGTCGACAACTATAGTTTCTTTCGTTGCGGTGGTTGTAATAAGAATTTCCTGGGCTTCGCCTACCGCTGCGACGATTGCAATTTCCAACTTGATCGTGAATGCGCTTTTATGAGGCAAGGGAAAGAGCAACTTGATAAAAAACATCCTAACCACAACCATCCATTGGCACTATTTGAGAAGGTGCCCACGGAGCGTTATAAGTGCGTCGTATGTGGAAAAGCCTGCAGCTCGGATCCTGATCCAACCTATGGTTGCTGGGAATGTCGCTTGTTTATCCATGGATCATGTTTTGAGAGGAAGTTGCCACCAGAGATGCATCACTTCTATCATCCCCATCCTCTCACCCTCTTAGCTACACCATCACATCTACATATTACTTGCGAAGCTTGTTATCAAGAGTTCGCCTGGGTCTGGTACTATAGCTGTAAACATTGCCAAGATTTTGGGATGGATATTAGTTGCACTCTATTGGTTTTGCCCACCAGTACCAGTATCAAATCTGAAACTCAGATTCAGCATTTCCTCCACGGACATCCTTTGTCACTCAGTAACATTCAAGAAGTCCGCCCATGCCGTCTATGTGAGAAAGGCTGCACAGGTCCTACCTATGTTTGTGACTATGGTAGAGATAACAACTACCGTACTTGTAAGTACATTTACTTTCACAAATCATGCCTTGAGCTCCCACAACAGATCTGCCATCCCTTCCATCCATACCACCTTCTCACCCTGCTGGATCTGAGTCATTATTCTTCAAGAAGATACAGAAAATGCAATGCTTGTCGAAAGCATGCCTTTTTCATTGCCTACATTTGTGAGAGTCACAATTGCGATTTTATCTTGCACGTTGAATGCAGTACTGTGATGATGCCTCCCATAACATATCAAGGTCACAGTCACCTTCTACAATTCGGGGACCTTCAAAAATTCTGGGACGTCGACAAAATAGTAATAGAGATTAATTTACTTAAGTGCAGCGCTTGCAAATCCAATATTTCTGAATCATATGCCTTCACTTGTCTCTATTGTGATTTCAATCTCCATCTTCACTGTGGTCCCTTACCATATACCATTAAACACAAAGATCATATTATACATCCCCTCTTCCTTACAAATTCACCTCTTCAAGAGGAAGTGGAAGATGAGACAGACGAATTTTATTGTCATGCTTGTGAGGAAGAAAGAGATCCACTGTTACCCGTTTATTATTGTGCAGAATGTCAGTTTGTTGTTGAATTCAAATGCGTCTTCTCTCAGGTAAGGTGATATACAATCATATTATTTTTGAAGATCTGAAAGTTTAAATCATAAATTATTAATTAGTTACTACCTAGCTAAGACCATTTTATTCCAGAATTGAAATCACCGTGAGCTGTTTCTAAATTCATATCGCTTTATAGTCTTTACTCTCTATGACTAAAACAAAAACATAATGGAAGTCATCCCAGGAAAGAATTCTAGATAGCATGTTTTGTAACCATATTAATGATGAAGATTGCATAGCATTGAATAAACCAGGCTTGTTAATGTCAAGTGCTTTCAAAAATTAATCTTTTGACCATTTTCAACATTAGAGCGGATGTGTAGATGGTGGAAATCAGTCATTTATAAACTATAAGACACTGTGTAGAACGGGTTACGAAGGTAGAACTGCAGAGACTACTTAATTCTCAACATTAGAGCGGGTGTCTAGATGGTTTTTTTATTTTTTAATGGGAAGCTTCAGAATTTTATTAAAGAAAATCAAACTGATACATCATAAACAAGAACACTCCCTAAACCAGGAGGAGTCTCTTTCTAGCCACACTTACGTGCCATCTGTGCCAAAGCATGAGAAGCTTTATTGGCAGGGCGTGGCACCTAGTTGACACTGCAAGAATCAAAAGCTCAGAGGGTCTGCTTCAGCTCTACCAATATATGGCCCAAGGCCGAGAGGTCTTCTGAACGTTCCTTTACCTGAAATAATATTTTTGGAGTCTCCCTCCAAACAAACCTTAGTCAAGCACACCTTGCAAAGACGAGAGCTCTTTGGGCAGCTAGCAGTTATGCTTCACCAGCACTGCCCACCCTTCTCCATTTCCCGCTTGGAGCAGCAATGGGAAGACCTTCAAAATCCCTCACTAAAACACCGGAAAAAAAATTGGCTTTTGCCCTTTTTAAAAAACCAATCCAGCATTTTACCATTTTTCTCAAACTAATTAGGAAAATGTCTTTCTTTTGAAAATCAATTTTCTCAAAATCGAATTAAGCCCTATAGTGGCGTTTTTAAGGAGCCTATAGTGACATTTTATGGACCTATAGTGGCGTTTTATAACTCGGTGTCAAGTTACGTGCAATTTTTTTTTCTTTTTTACATATAACTCGAGTTACAAAACGTCACTATAAGTCTTTAAAACGTCACTATAGACTCTTTAAAACGCCACTATAGGGCTCCAAAATTTTTTTTTTTATAACTCGATTTTGAGAAAATCGAGTTTCAAAAGAAAGGTATTTCCCTAATTAATTTGAAAAATTGAGCAAAATGCTGAATTTTTTTTTTTGAAGGGGGCACTTGCCCATTTTCTCCCTAAAACACCTATCCCTGATGCATTAATACCTACAAAGATTGCACCATCAAAGTTGACTTTGTCCAAACGATAGCTCCAATTAGCAATCTGAGGCTGTCCTCGGTTCTGTGGGGTTGGTTTGTGAGCTTTATATTCATCGCATAGCTGCTTAGCTGCTGGGAACACCGTAGTAGGATCAATGAACACTCCCTCTACCCATAATCGGTTTCTATAGAATCAGATATACCAAATACAAGAATAATCCACTTCCTCCCTCGGCAGTGTCTGTAACATCCAGTAAGCCCACCAATTGTGAGAAATCTAACCCCCTTTATGAAGCCTTGCTTAACCCTGTCAGGCGTGCCCAACGGCCTCAGGTTCCCTGCCACACAGATAAATGGGTTCGGGACAACTTTCTTTGCTGTTAAAGCTAGTTTGGTGGGTAGAATGTCTTTGCAAAATTGCAACCACGCCATACTAAGACCTTCACTTTGCTTAGAACCCCTGAATTTCAGATGGACTTCCATAAACACTGCCTGTTGCGGGCGTTAGAGCTTTCAGCCGGGTATGACCGAATGTTCTGACTAAAAGCTAGATGATATGCGGACTTGACTGTGAAACACATTATTACGGGTCTGAGTCCATATATGTCTCTCCCCTCTAAGTACAGAACTCGAGGCATTTGGCAAATCATGGCAGCCTCTTCTTCTCCAAAGATCTCATGCACTAGTGCAGTATTCTGCCACTTGGTATCCTGATCAATAAGCTCACTACCTGTATCATTTGAATCCAAAATTCTGGAAGAGATGTTCTTTTGAATTGGGCTTGTTTCCTGTCTCCCCAAATCCACGCACTTTCTCCCCTACCAATCCTCCATATCAAACCCAATTTTCTAACAACTCAAATCCCTTGCGGATTATCTTCCAAGCATAAGACTCCCTCGCTTTATGTGATAATTGGGTAATACTTAGCTTTGACCTGACTAATAAGAGAGTGTGAGCTCTCCATTAATCTCCACCCCTGCTTAGCTAGTAAAGCAAGATTGAAAGCAATTGACTGTTTCAATAGCCATCAGTTTGCTTCTGTGTTCTTTACTTCTTTGTTCAAGCAATTGACTGTTCCAATAGCCATTAGATCTATTTGATTGTGTAGTTATCTAGTGGCGGAGCTATAAATTTTTCTTAGGAGGGCCAAGTTATTTATAATTAAATTTTTTTTTAGTCAAAATAATAAAGTTCTTTTTATTTTGTAAATTAAATTCTTCTCAACAAAGTTGTGCCAAAAGCTACAGGTCAAGCAATTAGGCATAAATAGATTCAACTCTATTGACAAAATTACATATGAATCTTTTCTCGGATTGAACCCATCATCTCAAGTTTTGCATATAATGAGGAGAGAGAGTCAAAAGGAGGGCAGGGTTGAAGGAGATTAATTGTATGAAGAATAATAAAGGAAAGAATAAGAGCCCAAAAAAGGTAAGGAATGGTTTGAAATAGGTGGGTGACCTTGCACAACAAGATTAGCAAAATCAATTATTAATCCTCCATTATTATTGTTGGAAATTTAGACCCCTTAAACCACAATTAGATTGCGTAGCCTAGATTAATTAGCCAAGTTGTTACTTAGTCAAATTAAACAATTCTAGGTTAAAACAATCAAATAATCATATCAAGCATATAAAACAAATAAAGCAGCGGAAAATAAATAACACATGATATGATCATCCAGGAAAACCAAACCGGTAAAAAACCTGGGGAGGATTTTACCCACCGATCCTCAAGGTAAAACGGAATCCACTAAGAAAGAATTGAAGTTCTTACAAAAGGACTTACAAGCTCCCCGCTTGACTTCCTAATGCTACCCACCAGTAGTAACTTCCTGACATGACCACGCGCAGGCTCCAAGTCCACGGACTACTTCTTTCTTTGTATTCCTCCAATCAGCTACAAGCTCCTCACTTGTTTTTCTTTTAAGTTCCAATGGTTGCAACCTTGTTGATCATCAAGATGTAGATAATCTCTATCTTGAAAACCCTAAGTTTATGTGAAGGAAAACTCCTCAAAGATCTCACAAGAGATTCACATAAACAGCAAATATGAGCAACAAAGACTTAGAGAGGTTTGGGTACAAAATCCTAATAAAAGGAGGCACAAGAGGCACTCTAATCTCTCTCTACCAAAGTCCCAAAAACGTTTTAGGGTTTTCCTTATATATATAAGAGTTTTACTTGAACCCCAAGACGTTTAAATAGAGTTTGGGCTGAACTGGAACTCTGCAGAAAAATAAATCTGTACGTGGTTCGATCGATCGAGTCTAATTTTTGATCGATCGAGACTTACAGATTTAGTCCAATAAATTCTGCAATCACTCGATTCCAATTTTACAAATAAACATACTTTGAGCAAGCCTAAACCTAGACTAAATGTTTTGATCATGGTTTGCCAACAAAATACAAATTGAAGTTCTAATACATTAATTCCTAATTTCTTAGAACCCAACAATTATATATTGTATAGATTAGTCATAGACCCACATGATGCCCAGAAAAATTTCAACCAATTTATACAGTTAATATATGCAAAGAACATAAAAAAGAAGGCCATTGATTTTAAAATACTTTTTTACAAAATACTTGAAGATTTTATCCTTTAATCATCCCTACTCTGTTAATCTAGAGACTTCTACCATGCAGCAAATAACTGAGTACCTGTATCTTTAACTAGAACTATCTTTTTTTTTTTTTTTTTTTTTTTTTATGGATTTAAATAGAACTATCTTGAAAACAAAAAAAGTACTAAAAATTCTACTAATCAATATGATTTAGCCTTCATAACAAGGCTCAAAAAGTAGGTGCAAGGTAGTTGTCAGTTGGAGTGTCTAGCAAAATAAAGCAGCTGCTAAATGTAAGAGAAGAAAAACAAAAGAAAAAAAAAAATGGAAGGGCAGCCCTCATTAGAGAACTCCAAATCAGATATACAACATGGGAACACGAGAACAGCAAAAACAGGGTTTAAATCCTACTCTATTAGATTTCTTTAAAAGCAGTATACAATTTGATGTTGGGCAACCAAAGTAGTTATTGAATGAATACGGCATTTTTAAGGTGTTGATTTGTGTGTGAATGAATATGGCATTTTTATGGTATTCATTTCTGTTTTTGTGTTTGTGTGCGTGCGAGCGCATGTGTTTTGTGGGGGAGTTTGTTCAATAGTTTTGTACCACGGCTTCCTCAACATTTTTTACCATTGGTTTGCACTTCTGACTCAATCTTTGGTTTATTTCTAGTTAATATTATTGCTAAAGGGAGAGTACGAAGATGTAGAATTGAGGACTACTGCTGGACATTCTGGTCAGTTGATTTTGAAAAACACGGCAAAAGATATGGTCCAAGTGAAAGAACAAGCCAAGACAGCTTTGACTCTGTATGATATTTTGAAATCTTGGAGTACAGATGAGATTGAGCAATTGAATAGTGTTTTGAGGGCAGGAGAAAGGACAATGGTTATTGCTAAAGAAGATGGCTATGATGAAGATTGGGCACGCGAAACTTTTCTATTTTTTGACAAGACTTATACACGATTCATGAAGGTTCTTGATCGGGGTACAAAAGTTCCTACACCATTTAAGAGTGTAGGGGAGTTTCCTGAGGTTAGCTCTGAGTGGGCTCCTAAAGAAGAGGTTGTCAGTGTTGGGGATTACATAGTAACTCTGAAGTTGGCCCCTATCCTTGAGCACTTGCTTTCCAAACACAAGGATATTAGTGCCACGTCCGTGTTAAGGCCAAGGGTGAAAATGTATTTATTTAACATGTTATGTGAGTGTATGTATAGCATGATAAACACCAAGGTTGTAGATATCACAGAAAGTTTGCTTCTCAATTGGTGGACATGCTTGAAGATCTTACAATTGGCGGAATTTAAAATTCAATTTGCCTTTGACCATTTGAAGAGAGTTGTACATGCTTACCTCGGTCTTCATTTTGGAAAAGAAGACATTACTCTTGAGAAAATTGATAGAGACATTCAAGCACTTAAAGATAAACGCAACTGCATAATAGCTGCAGAATCTACAAAATCTAGCTTAATTAAGGAATGCTTGAGGGAGGCTTCGATATTGAAGAATGTGAGCGCAGGCACCTTTTTTCTTTATAGGTGAGTTTATGGCCTTAGTGAAGAAGAAATCAAACCTACTTATCATTGTTTCATCACTTTGATTGTGCAACGTTTGGGTATGAAGAATGTAAATACTAAACTAATAAATACGTCATTACAAGATTTTAAGGAATAAGCATGGATGTATGTCTTTTCTTTTGTATTAGTCTGCCTCATTTATGCATCATGATATCTAGTGGGCACTCATTTTACTATTATGTTTGACAATATGAATTTGTGAGCTTTTGAAGAAGTGCCATTTTGCATTTGTTACCTCAATCTTACCTATGACTTTCCAGCTATGTTGCACGGACACGGACACGGACACGGAGATACGTCAATTTTTGAAAAATAAGGACACGACACGGCGGGGACACGGCGGTTAAATAATTAATTAAATTTTATATTTAGGCATATTTTTTTAATATTTTTAGACATAAAATACGTTTATGTCTAGAATTTAAATTATATAAGAATTACAAATAAATAAATTAACACCCAAATTAATACAATAATATACATAAAATGTTTATAATATAGACCAAAAGTTTAAATAAGTTACGTTCAAAAACTAATAATAATACTAAAAATAATAATATAAATTTTTTTTTTAGACTAATGGCATATTAATGACATCATGGCATTGATATGTGGTGCTCAAAAGTTTAAATTTGAAATGGGTAGTTTGACTTTCACGTGGGTTGGCAGAAGACACACAAAAGAGGTAATATATAAAAATGTATTATAAAAGTTTAAATGAACAAAAGAAGACAGAAGGCAACGTTCTGCGAAGAAAAAGAAAAAGAAAAAGAAGCAGAAGAAGAAGAAGAAGAAGGAGAGAGGAGGAGCTCGCCGATCGGAAGGGACAGGGCATGCCGGCACAGCGTCGACGTCTATGGAGTTCTCCGATCAGCCCGATCTAGCTCCGGCGAGGGACAGAGGGCAGTGGCAGCGGGCAGAGGTCAGAGGGAGGGTGGAATTTGTGATTTTTTTTTTTTTTTTCACTGCTGGCGAGTCGAACGCGTCGGATCCGCGTCGGCGCCGTGTCGGAGCCGCATCGGTGCCGTGTCGGAGCCATGTCGGAGAAGCGAATAAAAAAAAAAAAAAAAAAAAAAAAAAAAAAAGAAAGAGACACCGCCGGACACCGAAATCTGGCGCGTCGTGGCCGTTCCGGTGTCCGATACATGTCGGACACCGACACGACGCCAAAAATGGCGTGTCCGTGCAACCTAGCTTTCCAGGAACAACTATCTTGCTATCCCTTGGACTTTTTTTTGGAAAGGAAATGTTATTGTTACAGGATGGTGTTGGTTACACAGATACTGTTATACACCTATTTTTTGAATTGAAATTGTGAGTTAAAGACATGATTTTTTAGTTTTGAAATCATGTCTTCAACTCATGATTTCAGTTCAAGAAATGTGTAATAATGTGTGTAACAATTTTTATCCTGCTATATATATCTAGCCCTAGTAGCTTTTCTAACCCTATATCCTAAATTAGAGCTAAAAAGTTGCAGGTGGTATAAATTTTCTTTGGTCAATAAGCCCACACCATGGACACCCTTGCTCTTTCCATTCTAAAAGCCAGAATATTATGACTACCAGTTTTGATGCACGTGCAAGGCACGTGAAAAACACTAAAACACTATCAAAGAATGTTCATAGAAATTCTATCATGGGTTACTTTAATTAAAAGTAAAAATTTATTAGCAACAAAATTATTTTAATGAGCATTCTATTATGCAATGTTAAAAGCAAAATCTAGTCTATAATTTGTTTTTTTAGATGAGAGCTATCCATTATATCTCTACCAGCACAAATTGTTTAGCCACTGCATTTCAAAGAAATATAATTATAGTCCAATGTAATTTTGAGCAAAAGAAGTGTGGCCGCATGAGTTGAGAGCCCATATAAACCTTATCTCGAGAGCTCTTCATCTGTAAACAAAATATAGTCCCTCTTTCACTCTATATCTCTATCTTCACCCGCAAATCATGCTTTTAGCTCTGATTGAAATCAAAATCAAGCAAAACAAACTCACTCATTCACAACATATCCACAAACACAAAACAGATCTAACCGAAACAAACCAAAAAAAAAAAACTAAACAAAATTAACATAAGCAAGAAATTATATATGGCCCTCTTATACAAAACAACTCACATATTCTGCTGCACGAACAATTACAAATAACAAAAAAGCTTATTTGAACATTTATACAAACACTTTATAGACACTCGTTATCGTACCTTGAATTTTCAAATCACAGGCAAAAGGAGTTGGTCTTAATTTTTTTACCTTCTTCATTAACTTTTTCCTTTATCTTCAATCTAAAAATCAGAAGATTCATAATTTCCAAATACTCATATTTTTACAAAATCCATAAAACTCTGAACTGTAGAGGGCAGTCAAATTATAATTTTTAAGAGAGGGTTCAGTAAATAAATTGAGAAGAAGGTGCTCAGCTCAAAAATCAAAATGAATGTAAGATAATCAAAGCCCAAAATCCATCAGCACTCTACAGTTTAAAGTTTAGTTCTTTTAACTGCAAAACCAGAAGGAAACAACATGCAAGCTTAAGAGAACATCACGAACAAAGAAAAAATTAAATTAAATTAAAAAATAAAAATTCATTCAAAATATTTTCACAAACAATACATATACAGTCATTGAGAAGAAATATAAATTTAACATAATCGAAATTCAAAATTGTAGGTTTGTAATGAATTAATTAAATTAGAGATTCATGGAGAGATATTACCTGCCCCTCTGTTGAGCCGAAATATCGAAATAAAAAAAATAAAATAAAAAAAAATAAAAATCCCCCTTTTATCATCTAAACCTCGAACAAACCGACTCACAACCTTTCTCTCCAACCTTCTTCTTTCATTCTTCCTTCTCTTTCTCTCTCTTGTGATGGGAGAAGATTGCACAGTGTCCTACGTTTGTGCCTATCAGCCGAGACAAGATAGAGCCAAAATGAATAGGCCGAAAAGGCCAAAGTAATTTTAGGTCTATAAAGAGAGGCTACCGTTTAAGCCTTTCCTATGTCGTTTTGCCAAACACATGCAACCACCTTTTTATATAGGGTATAGATATATGTTGCCAAAATGGTACTTGCAGGTTGCAGCAAAGGAGACAAAGAGGCTTGATGACTAGAACATACTAAGGATTTCAAACTAGGGGGCCGGAGTACAAGAAAAAAAAAATCTAAATAAGCATCTATATATAGTATTAGCAAATATCATTCAAGACAAATACATAAAATTATTGTTTTTTAATACATTTAAATACAATCAGCTACCAATAAAATAAAAAAACACAAAATACTATTGTTTTTTTTATACATTATAGTGCAATTATCTATGCAATCTCAATTTGTATATTTATCTACTTTTTAAAATATTAGTTATAGTATCATGAGTTAGTAATATGGGCTAGTGGGCTGATAATCTTGGAGGGGAGAGGGCTAAACTATAAAAATGAAAAGAACCTAGTTAAAAAAATAATAACTTTCTTTGAGTCAGGGGGCCCAAATCCATCCCTGATAGGCGATAATTTCTTTTTATAATCACTGTATGCCCTAGTAGGACATATGCTATATATATATATATATATATATATATATATATATATATATATATATATATATATATATATAATTAATTAAATTAAATTGTGCCGCATCTCCTAACTTCTTATATAGAGTTAGGATTCACCACCGCACACTCTTGGTGCGATGGTCATTCCATAAGTATAAGAATTTGTGGGGTGTGAAGGGAAATGGTCAGGGTTCAAGTCTCTAGTAGGGAGTTTTACACACATATACACATAAATTAGGTTAGAGTAGAAATTTTATCTTGTATAAAATATATATATATATATATATATATATATAGTTAGGATTCGGTGTGGTCCAAGCCACACTATTGCTGTGCCCCTCATCTAGAAAAGTACCAAAGTGGCATGCCAACTTAAAAAATTAAAGGACCCTCAAAAAAAAAAAAAAAAACTTAAAAAATTAAAAATTATGGAGCAGAGACCCATCCTTCATGTGGATGGTCTGCCTACTTGCCTATTTTACACAAGGGTGTGCAAAAAATTGAGAAATCGAAAAAACCACTTCAAATTGACCAAACCAATTTTTGTTTTATTATATTAAAAACTGAATTTTTGGTTCTGTTTTCAGTGGCAGACTTTCATGCACCGAACCAACCGAAACCGAACCAAATATATTATTATATTATATTTTATATTAAATATATAATATAATGTTTGTAGATATTTGGAGCTTTGGGCCTCTGTTAGTTAATATATTCTTTGCTTTGGGCCTCCATCATTTTATTTTAAAACATTTGGGCCTTAACTTTACATTTTATCTGATTAGAATCATCAAATCCAAATGGCCTTAGCTTTTCATTTCAATGATTTTATCTTTTTAAACTAATACTTATCAGAAAACTAGAAATAAACTTATCAAAAAAAAAAAAAAAAACTAATAAACTTAAATGAATTAGAAACCCTACCTCACATTCACGCCTCCATCTCTCTCACACTCACGCCTCCATCTCTCCCTCTCACACACAGGGGCCTCCATCAGTCCACATTTGCTGCCGGCCTCCACACTCCGACCTCCATGACCACTCCTCACGCCGGCCTCTGCTCTCGGGGTATGATTCTTCTCTTTTATTTCTATCCCTTCGTTTTCTTTGTCTGTCTCAGATATATATATATATCATGAGAGTACCATCTGGCCTGCTGGGGCTTCTTCTTCTACAATATTTTGCTTAAATTTCTTTGTTTCACATTACATATTCCAACACCTCAAATGGGTACACTTCACTTTTCTAAGTTTTCTTGCTTCCTTTTCAAATCGACCGAAACTACAATAAAACCGAAACCGATTGATTCCCAATTATTTCTGTCGGTTTCGGTTGAGGATTTCACAAACCGAAATTTTTGGTTTCAGATAGCCAAACACAAGAAAACCGACCAAACCGAACCGATTACACCTCTAAATTTATTTTTACCTTTAAAAAAATCGCAAGAAAGCACGAGTGAGGTTCAAGATTCAAGCAATGTTTAAATTTTGAGACTTACCCACTCTTCACACTTAAAACTGTGTAAGTGAACAAGTCTTGAGGAGATATTTGTAAAGTGCAATTTCCAACCAATTGGTAATTGCAATGTCACACAATCAAGCCTGTGGAATGTTTGAAATGGTCAATTACAATGTATTACGTGTTATTTAATGGGTTCTACTATTTCTATCCAGAGACTAATGTAAATTTGCCAAGCGTCATTAGATGGAAAATACAAAGAATATTCAATGGCCAATCACAAATTGACATGTGTTGAGGTTTTAATTTAAAGTGACATAAGTAATCTAATTAAATATTTCTATGTGTTACTTTAAATTAAGACATTTTGGTAAACAAAATGATGTTGTGTGTCTCATGGAGAACAATACCTAACCATTCAAATTATGACACATGTTGCCAATTAAATCCGATTGTGTGCTATTAAACCTCCTCAAGACTCTTACAAATAGAGGCTCTCATCAGTCTCATAGGAGGACATTCAAAAGTCTCAAAGTTTTGCTCAAATCAAGCTTCAAAGTCCCCAAGAACTTCAACCTTCGAAGTTTCATCATACGCAGACCTTCATAGATGACGAAAATTCAAAGAATAATCATTCCTCCAAATCTCATAATTATACTAGAATCAAGCTTAAAAGGTCTGTAAAAACTTTAAAAGACTCCAAATCAATGAAGTTCTATGAATTCAAGTCTCTGAAGTGGAGAAGAAATTTCTCTACAAATCTTTGAAAACAAAGAACACAAGAAGAACATGAAGAATGCAAAAAATGAAGAATTTCTTATAAGTATAGAGTCAGAGATTCATTGTAATTTTATTTTAAAGATCTCTTAATCTTCCTTGCAATCAAAGTGGACATCTAGTGTTTGAATCAAAAGTATTGATGGGGAACTTTTCAGTGAACTCTGTATTTAGTCTTCCCAGTTGAGCTAGTCTTCTCAAATGAGCTAGTCTATCGCAAATACCTACCTATCAAAAATGGAAGCTAGATGCAACTAGAGCAAGATATCACTACTCCCCCAATCTGCACGTCATGCACAAAAGCTAACGAGTAAGTATTTGCAAGCTTGACCTCTACACCCGTTCGCTATCCATAGGGACAGACGAGTAAGAACGCGCACCACATCATCTAAGACTTTCCTACATTTACACGACTGCCGGCTAAGGAATAGCTCCCATCTGCTACAAATCAATTAAGGGATAACTCCCACCTCCTACAAATCGACTATGGGATGGATCCCAACTCCTAAAAATTAGCTAAGGGATAACACCAAGTCACCCCAATTTCGAGGTACACAAAAATACTATTCGGAAACTCCTACTTCAAAGCTCATTGCGGGTTTTTGACTTAACATTTGGAAGGTCTTAGGCTGACACCACATCAATGCTCTCTGAAGGTATCTCTATTTTTTGCAGGTTCACTACTTATAACCTTTTGCAGAAGACCGCGGGTTTAAGCGATAAACCTACTGACGATTTTCAACATCATCAAGTATAGTTTGTTTACTGGCTGTTAGTTTGTTTAAAAAATAAAACAAATATGTTATTGTGATTTGTGAGTATCTTAGCAATTTCTTTGCATTCAAAACATTTGTAACTTTTTTTTCTATTCTTTTTAGGTTTACTAATTCACAATTTTGTTGGATTGCATAACAACCGAATTGGTTGACTACATGACTTCATGGAAGATTTGAAGTGATTATTATTTATGTATTAAAAATTAACTATGTAAAACAAAGACCCTGCATATGTCTATAGCTATCTATCAACATGTCTAATATTTATATTCTCCTTAAGAAAAAATTTCTACATAATATGTTCCCTATTAATTGTTAAATAAATATTGTAAGTGATTTTTTTTCGGAAAAATATCAATGTTATATATGAGGAGATTATTTCCATAGCTAAGTCAAGAGATGTGATAGGATTTTGCAATGCTTTGATTAACGAATTTGTATGGAATACAAGATTTTATCAATGAAATATTGAAATTTGTCTAGCACAACTATGCAAGGTAAAAATTGGTAACTAATAAAAAAAAATGGTAATGATTTATATTAAGCTTTCATGGTTAAAGTAACATATTAATTTAGTAATGCATTAAAAAAGTTCATTGATTCAAGTTAATTACAAAAACTAGCCTATAAGCACGTGTTCACGTGCGTGCTCAGAGGCTTTTCTATTTTTTGCATAAAAGCTAATAATTTGCATCCATTATAATTTAAGATTACTAAATTTTTCAATTACAAAAAAAAAAAAAACAAACAAACAAAAAAAAAAAAAAAAACAAAACAAAACAAAAACAAAAACAAAACAAAAAACAAAAAACAAAAAATAAAAAACAAAAAACAAAAAACAAAAACAAACAAACAAACAAACTAAGGGCGTGATGAGTATTATGTGTTTGTGGGTGGAATGATTTTTTCATCACACCCCTAGATTTTTTGCAATTCAAAAATATAGTAATCTCAAATTATAATAGAGGCAAATTATTAAAATTTACCCAAAAAATAGAAGAGCCTATTTATTTAATGTGTTGAATACTAAAATAAAATCTTTAATATTGGATGTATTATAAAGTGAGGTGTTAAAATAGATTAACCCTAACCAGAGTAAATGGATCACACAGCAAAGATTAACCCTAATCAGAGTGTGTCCGCTCTGATACCACTTGATAGGCCAAGAATGTATTGGCCCCTTGTGATGAATTAACCAATTAATTTAGCCAAGTTAATTAATTAATCCAATTAACATGTAATACGCGTGGTAGCACAAACAAATCACCAACTAAGTTAATATGCAGTGGAAAATAAAGTTGACATGGTGATTTGTTTACGAATAGGGAAAACTTCCAAAGCAAAAACCCCACCGGGTAATTTTAAGGTCACCACTCCCGAGAATCCACTATTATCACAACAAGCGGTTACAAGTAAAGGAATCCCAGTACCTTATACTAATCTCTCCTTTTAATGTACAGCTCCTAGTACGTGACTAACCAATTCGATACACGGATTCAAGTACGTGACTAATCACCAACTTAAAAAGGATGTTGGCTGCAAAGTTCTTCAATTCATCACACGATGAAGATCACAAAACTCCTTGGCTACAAAACCCTACGGCATACAAATGCAACAGCTTCTTGAATAGGAAGATAAACTAGGGCATATGTCTCTGGTCACAATATGCTTGTAAAAAACTTTTTGCAGTAAAGTGCATTAGCTATGACGGCCCTTAAAATAATTCTTATATATATTTAGGATTGTGAGAAAAAAAAAAGTCCAAACAATTATACACAAATTGGAGTGAAATCAGATATAAAAAACTGATTTTCATAAATCTCGATAGATAGGTTATTTGTCAAGAGCTGTCGAGCATTGGGCTTACACAGCCTTTTAAACCTCGATAGATGCTAGCTGTCGCGTTTTTAAAATCCAGCACTTCTTCACTTAATTCTTGGACAGATTTGCATGGCTTTAACACTTAGACTTAAAACCTTGTTCGTTGAAGTATTAAACACATCCTAGATCTACCCAATTACAAGTAAAGTACGTTTTGTCAAAGGATTAGCCAATTCTAAATTGACATATATTCCTAACATGATTCACATATATCCTAACATGAAGTTTCATGTACATTTTCAATAACCAAACAAAGAACTATCCTCTCCTCAAAGTACCAAAAGCTCAAGATCTAAATTTAAACTATTTTTTTAATCACAAACTAGATTTTAGAGAGAGAGTGCAGAGCACGGATAAGCTCCATGGTTAACAAGTCTTGATGCTAGGTTAAAGTTATTGATGAGCTGTTTGGTTCGATGTTGTTGATAGGATGCTTGGACATCAGCAATTAGTTATTTGGGATTTGGGTCAGCCTTGTTGCTGGGTTGTTTGGATCACGTACCATCACATTAGACCAAGCATGGTGTTAGTGTGGGGGAAGCCTTTTACTCACAAGTTTATTCACAAACACATTTTTTTTTTTAGCTTAGTTAGTTCAATAGTCAAGTATAAATTTGAACTTGAGTTTGATATGTTTACTAAGTAAATTAGCATAAACATTTTCTCTAGTTGAACATGAGATGTAAAGTTGTTCATAAATCGATTGGTTTATTTACTAATCTATGATTAGAGACATTCATAGTATCTCTTACCACTTAATTATTGGTTAATTTCATGTTATATTGCTTTTGCCCAAATATCGGTTTATATTTTTCATATTGATGGCCTTATGAAAACCATTTTTTTTTCTTTAGTTTTGTTTAGAAAAAGTAGTTTATTGTTTAACTTTTAAAATTTTGAAAAAGAAGGGGGGAAAAAATCAAATGACTCAAATATTTGAGCCTTCAATTGATAATAGTATGATGTGGGGACAATAAACTCTACAAAGGGGTGTATTTGTGTTTCGGAAATAAAAAGATGAAGAAAGCAAAATGGATCGTATCTAAGGAGTTGTCTGGTATTAAAATTAACTGGTGAAATTAGAATCTAGAATCAGCACATAGAATTATAGATTGCTTGGACTCAGCAACAAGCATGAGATGGTAATAACTAATACCATCCTAAGAATCAATACCACATATCTTAAATAATTTACGTTATTTGTTAAATTCACATTTTGTCTGACACCTAGTGGAAAGCTGGCTAAATGCTTAAAAAATCCATTTTATCCGGAATCAGCATATAGGTTATTTGGACTCAAAGAGAAGCATGAGATAATGAAACGAACCAAAGAATCATAAAAGGCGATCTTGTTAGTAAAAAAACCATAAGATAAGAGAAACAGACACAAGGAAGGAAGGAAGGAATACAACTTGACCGTGTTGGGAGGGAACCCTTAACTTAGCACTTTACTTATTCTTCTTTTCATATGTATTTTTAATATAAATAAAACCTCGTAATCGTATTGATGTTTTTTTTAATAAAAATTTTAACTTTTTTTTTTTTTTGAGAAAGAATAAAAATTTTAACTTGGGTACAAATATTGTTTTTAATAGCCATTAAGTAGGAATTTTGGATGAGAATTATCAATCTTGGGAATGTGTGAAAGTTGGACAAAATTGGCCTTTGCCCTTTTCTATCAAAGTATCCAACATTTTACCCATCTTTTGAAACTAATTAGAGAAATGCCTCTTTTTGGAAACTTGATTTTCTCAAAATCGAGTTAAGCCCTATAGTAGCGTTTTAAAAGAGCTTATAATGACGTTTTAAGGACCTATGGTGGCGTTTTGTAACTCAAACTCCATGAAATCGAGTTATAGGTAAAAAAAAAAAAAAAAAATGCCTATAACTCGAGGTCATGGAGCTCAAGTTACAAAATGTCACTTTAAGTCCTTAAAACGTCACTATAAGTCCTTAAAACGTCACTATAAGCTCCTTAAAATGCCACTATAGGGCTCCAGGATTTTTTTTTTTTAACTCGAGTTTAAGAAAATTGAGTTTCAAAAGAGGGAAATTTCCCTAATTAGTTTCAAAAAATGGGCAAAATGTTGGATATTTTGATAGAAAGGGACAAAAGCCAATTTTGTCTGTGAAAGTTTGATCTTTCACTTAACAAAATATTTTTGATTTCTAATTCTAATTAATGAGCATCTTTATTTTTGTGAAATACAAAAATCTCACTGATATTTTAATTTAAAAGGTTTTTTTTTTTTTTTTTTGAGAAACTTAATTTAAAAAGGTTGATTCTTAGTTCTCACATGTATTGCTTTACTAAAAGCAGCAAGTATAACATTTACATTTAGCTTTTTTAAAAAAGCTACATGAAGATAATATTAAAGATATATGCTTATTTGGTTTCAAAAAAAGATATATATTTATTTTATTTTATATATATCTATATTATATATAAGAGGATTCCCTTCTTTGAACTGAACTTTTTTGTAGTTCAGAAATACCCTTAAACTTTACGCTTAACAGGAAAAAAACTTGTGAATATCCCAGTAAAAATATATTTTCAACTCCAATTAAAATGCCTACAAAATAGAAAACTCTTCAACTAATCCATGTCTTCAAAATAAACTTATCCTTTTTTTTAAAGGAAAATTATAACACTAGACCAAAAAAGGTCTCATTGCATGTGCAAAGCGCGTGTGATGAGACTGGTATGTATGTGTGTGTGTGTGTGTAAATAGAATTCTCCTCTTTGGACTAGATTTTTTTGTGGTTTAGAAATACCCCTAAACCCTTCGTTTCATAGGGACAAAACTAGAGGACAACCTGATGAAAATATATCTCCAACTCCACTTAAAATGCCTATAAAATAGGACATCTCCTACTAATCCACGTCTTAAAAAAATTTTAAAAAATTTATCAAGACTCACTGGTTTCTTTAATATAATTTTTGGTTTTTCATAATCTAAAAATTGAGATGAATGGAAAAATATGACACTAGACCTAAAAGGAAAAAAAAAAAAAAAAAAAAAAAACTCATCACATACACTTATATATATTGCTTGTTTCCTTTTCAGAGTGTCTTGTCTTGTTCATAGACTTGATTTGGACAAATTCTACTAAAAAAGAGCTAGGTCTAACTCCCTTACCCTCAACAAATAGCCTCGGTCCAAAGGCGTAAAAGGCACCTACATACAACACCGTGTCTATACAACAATTGTCATATAACGCTTTTCTTCAATAGTTTTTTTTTTTTTTTTTTTTTTTTAAATGACAAAACTTATGTATAGTATTTTAGGTGTTGTTCCTTGAGTTCCCATTTTAAGATTCTACCATGTGGCTACTTAACTTAAAAATACACTTCCACCCCATGATAAAGAAAGCAACATAGCTGAATTTTAAGAAGAGAACCTAAAAAACAGCATCTAAGTACTGTACCTAAGTCATGTCTTTTTTTTTTTATAGAATTTCAATCGATCTTTAGTGTCTGCTCCTAATGATTGTGCACTTTATCATTAGACAATAATATGTTACTTTGATTAGTTGTGTTGTGGTGATAAAGAATGAGAATGAGGAAAAAGCGTCACATTATTTTGTAAACAACACAACTTACTTGATCAACTTATACTTTCATCTATAGTAAATGTCACAACTAAAACTCGGACAAAATGGGCTTTTGCCCTTTTCAACCAAATTAATTAGCCTTATGCCCTCCTTCCCAAACTAAATAGGGAAATGCCCCTCTTTTAAAACTCGATTTTCTCAAAATCGAGTTATAAAAAAAAAAAAAAAAACTAGAGCCCTATAGCGGCGTTTTTAAGGACCTATAGTGACGTTTTCAAGACCTATAGTGACGTTTTTTAACTCGACTTTCATTAAATCGAGTTATAGGCAATTTTTTTAATTTTTTTTACCTATAACTCGATTTCATATAAATCGAGTTACAAAACGCCACTATAGGTCTTGAAAACGTCACTATAGGTCCTTAAAAACGCCGCTATAGGATCTAACTCGATTTATCAAAAATCGAGTTTTAAAAGAGGGGCATTTCCCTAATTAGTTTGGGAAGGAGGGCATAAGGCTAATTAATTTGGTTGAAAAGGGCAAAAACCCATTTTGTCCCTAAAACTTTCTACCCTTCAAAACTTTATGCTAACAATTATTTTAAGAAGAAAAGAATATATATATATATATATATATATTTATGAGATAGGTTCAAGTTACACCTGGTGTAACTTGACAAGAGTTACACCATTTGTAGACCGTAGATTTGTAATTGATCTAATGGTTAAAAAAATAGCATTAAATGCTAATTGACTTACACTTCATTCACTTAATTGATAGCAATTTTGTTTCTCTCTCCTTATTTATTATTTAAAACCTTTTACATATATTCCATTTTTTACCAATGACTTTACAAATATATTTGCAATACTTAGCCATTCCATGTATATATGTATATATATAGTTTTGAGTTATCCAAAAAGTAAGCATCATGTTTTTTTTTTTTTTTTTGGGTGTGTTGTGGGGGGGGGGGGGGGGGGGGGGGAATCATCACATCAATTGTTAAGCCTGAACCTATGATTTGAATTTTTCTTCCTCATATTGAATGAATTTAAAATAAAAATAAAAAAACACATATACATAGGATTTGAATTATCCAAAGATCATATGACAATAAATCGATTATTACTATTTTTAATTGTTAACGTTGTCAACTGATCAGATTTTCCTCTAAAAAAAAAAAACTGATCATATTTGAATATATATATATATATATATATATATGACTAGGTCCAACTGTTAATTCAATTATAAATTTACACCGAATCAATTTATTCAAGCATTTGACTTCTATAATCAAACAATAAACTTGGGATCCAAAAACCAAAAAACAGAAAATGACATGAGTATTACAGACTCAGGCACACCCAAAAGAGAAGAAGGGAGAATTGCAAATATAATTGTAAAGTCATTCAACAAAAAAAAAAAAAAAAAAAAAGTATATGTGTTAATTATTATTTGAGAAATTTATTACTTAAAACCTCATTAAACAACACTTAGCCATTTTTTTATTTTTAAGGAGACAGGATATATATTCACAATTGATAAGACTATAAGAGTATGATCGGCTTAAAAAAAGAAGAAGAAAAAAGAAAAGAAAAAAGTAGTACAAACTCAACCAAAAAAAAAAAAGTATTGCAAATATATTTGTAAAGTCATTGGCAAAAAAAAAAAAGAATATATGTAAAAGGTTTTAAATAATAAATAAGGAGAGAGAAACAAAATTGCTATTAATTAAGTGAATGAGGTGTAAATCAATTAGCATTTAATGCTATTTTTTTAACCATTAGATTAATTACAAATCTACGGTCTACAAATGGTGTAACTCTTGTCAAGTTACACCAGGTGTAACTTGAACCCATTTCTATTTTTATATATGTTAGAGATATATATTAGTTATATTAGCCCAATGTAATAGGCCCAAGCCTAATTCTACTTTGTGTGCAAGCTAAGTCTCTTACTTGTACTAGAAGTCTATTAGTCTAGGGTTTAGTTGCCTATATATACTCATGTTAGGGTTCATTGTAACACATGTTATTGTACTACACTCTTATACATAATAAAGATGTAACCTTTAAGGGATTCCTCGGTGGATGTAGGCCAACAAGGCTGAACCACGTAACCCTCGTGTTCTCAGTGTTCCTATTCTATGCTTTCCTCTTCCACATTCACTCTAGCATACACAACATAGTATAACACATCGCGTTAATAATAATTTATTTAACAGGTATCAGAGCTAATGTTATTTAACATGGTATCAGAGCCAAGTTTCGTTCTTGGCATCAAACAAACATCTCTACACAGCAAAGAAGCTTCACACATGCATAGCACAGATCCACGACGGTGCCCATGCTTGCTTTCAGATCAGGACCCACTGCATCACACAGCTCCCACGAAATCATCGTTGTTGTGTAACTACTGTGTCCAAAGATCCACAAACTCAAGTAAACCCGTGGCTTCAATCTCAGATCTGTACAAATCGAGGCTTTACCTGATGAAACCAACCATACAAACGTGCTCCACGGCCTCTCGCGACAAAAACCCAGAAACACGGCCACCAACGGCAGCCTCACGCGCCACCACGCGCTTCCGTTGTAGCTCACGCGCCGCCTCGGATTCCTCAGGAGCAGATCCTCCTCCGGCAACACGCGCCACCATGACGACCTCGTAGCTTGCCGATCTGCCAAACCCCCGAAGTCCGAGCATCAATCTCCCTCGCACGCGCTCGCACGCACCTTTCGGAGTTCCAGCACGCGCCAGTGGAATACATGCACGCGCCACATGCGCCGGAAGACTGTTGCTGACGTCATCTGATGACGTCATCTTGCCACGTCAGCACCAGCAAGCCTTTGCCACGTCAGCCCTAATCCAGGTCATCACCACGTCGCTAGCCACATCAGTAGTGTCGCCTCGTCAGCACCACGTCACCTAGCTGATCATTGACAGGACCGACCCGACCTGGACCACCCGGATCTGACCCGTGAAGCACTGACCGCTGACTTTTTCCTGGACCAGTTGACTTTGACTTTTTGCGTTGACCTTTGACCAAAAGTCAAAATTTCCAAAAGGGCCTGTCTTGCTCAGTTTTTCGCGTAGATTCCAATTTTGGACTCCGTTTCTTCATTTGAAGCTCCGAAATTGGTCAACTGTCATATTCTTCATCATGGTTTCTTCAAAGGCATTCTTCAAGGCATCTCCAAGTGATCTTCTCATGCTTATCCAATCTCAAACCTTCATCGAGCTTCCACCTTGAGTTTGAGGGAGGGTGTTAGAGATATATATTAGTTATATTAGCCCAATGTAATAGGCCCAAGCCTAATTCTACTTTGTGTGCAAGCTAAGTCTCTTACTTGTACTAGAAGTCTATTAGTCTAGGGTTTAGTCGCCTATATATACTCATGTTAGGGTTCATTGTAACACATGTTATTGTACTACACTCTTATACATAATAAAGATGTAACCTTTAAGGGATTCCTCGGTGGATGTAGGCCGACAAGGCTGAACCACGTAACCCTCGTGTTCTCAGTGTTCCTATTCTATACTTTCCTCTTCCACATTCACTCTAGCATATACAACATAGTATAACACATCGCGTTAATAATAATTTATTTAACAGGTATCAGAGCTAATGTCATTTAACAATATATATATATATATATATATATATATGACTTCAATATTTGGGTCTTTAAGTTATAATATCATAATAGTATGATGTGGGACAATAATAATTTATTGTTTCATCATTGCTGCCCTTGGCCAAAAAGTAAAGTTCAGTGCGACAAAGGGGAATTGTTCAAATGATCTCTGCTTCAAAACCACAGATTTTCATGCACCAAACCAACCGAAACGGAACCAAATATATTATTATATTATATTTTATATTAAATATATAATATAATGTTTGTAGATATTTGGAGCTTTGGGCCTCTGTTAGTTAATATATTCTTTGCTTTGGGCCTTCATCATTTTATTTTAAAACATTTGGGACTTAACTTTTCATTTTATCTGATTAGAATCATCAAATCCAAATGGCCTTAGCTTTTCATTTCAATGATTTTATCTTTTTAAACTAATACTTATCAAAAAACTAGAAATAAACTTATCAAAAAAAAAAAAAACTAATAAACTTAAATGAATTAGAAACCCTACCTCACATTCACGCCTCCATCTCTCTCACACTCACGCCTCCATCTCTCCCTCTCACACACAGGGGCCTCCATCAGTCCACATTTGCCGTCGGCCTCCACACTCTGACCTCCATGACCACTCCTCACGTCGGCCTCTGCCCTCAGGGTATGATTCTTCTCTTTTATTTCTATCCCTTCGTTTTCTTTGTCTGTCTCAGATATATATCATGAGAGTACCATCTGGCCTGCTGGGGCTTCTTCTTCTACAATATTTTGCTTAAATTTCTTTGTTTCACATTACATATTCCAACACCTCAAATGGGTACACTTCACTTTTCTAAGTTTTCTTGCTTCCTTTTCAAATCGACCGAAACTACAATAAAACCGAAACCGATTGATTCCCAATTATTTTTGTCGGTTTCGGTTGAGGATTTCACAAACCGAAATTTTTGGTTTCAGATAGCCAAACACAAGAAAACCGACCAAACCAAACCGATTACACCTCTAAATTTATTTTTACCTTTAAAAAAATCGCAAGAAAGCACGAGTGAGGTTCAAGATTCAAGCAATGTTTAAATTTTGAGACTTTCCCACTCTTCACACTTAAAACTGTGTAAGTGAAGAAGTCTTGAGGAGATATTTGTAAAGTGCAATTTCCAACCAATTGGTAATTGCAATGTCACACAATCAAGCCTGTGGAATGTTTGAAATGGTCAATTACAATGTATTACGTGTTATTTAATGGGTTCTACTATTTCTATCCAGAGACTAATGTAAATTTGCCAAGCGTCATTAGATGGAAAATACAAAGAATATTCAATGGCCAATCACAAATTGACATGTGTTGAGGTTTTAATTTAAAGTGACACAAGTAATCTAATTAAATATTTCTATGTGTTACTTTAAATTAAGACATTTTGGTAAACAAAATGATGTTGTGTGTCTCATGGAGAACAATACCTAACCATTCAAATTATGACACATGTTGCCAATTAAATCCGATTGTGTGCTATAAAACCTCCTCAAGACTCCTACAAATAGAGGCTCTCATTAGTCTCACAGGAGGACATTCAAAAGTCTCGAAGTTTTGCTCAAATCAAGCTTCAAAGTCCCCAAGAACTTCAACCTTTGAAGTTTCATCATACGCAGACCTTCATATATGACGAAAATTCAAAGAATAATCATTCATCTAAATCTCATAGTTATACTAGAATCAAGCTTAAAAGGTCTGTAAAAACTTTAAAAGACTCCAAATCAATGAAGTTCTATGAATTCAAGTCTATGAAGTGGAGAAGAAATTTCTCTACAAATCTTTGAAAACAAAGAACACAAGAAGAACATGAAGAATGCAAAAAATGAAGAATTTCTTATAAGTATAGAGTCAGAGATTCATTGCAATTTTATTTTAAAGATCTCTTAATCTTCCTTCCAATCAAAGTGGACATCTAGTGTTTGAATCAAAAGTATTGATGGGGAACTTTTCAGTGAACTCTATATTTAGTCTTCCCAGTTGAGCTAGTCTTCCCAAATGAGCTAGTCTTTCACAAATACCTACCTATCAAAAATGGAAGCTAGATGCAACTAGAGCAAGATATCACTACTCCCCCAATCTGCACGTCATGCACAAAAGCTAACGAGTAAGTATTTGCAAGCTTGACCTCCACACCCGTTCGCTATCCACAGGGACAGACGAGTAAGAACGCGCACCACGTCATCTAAGACTTTCCTACATTTACACGACTACCGGCTAAGGAATAGCTCCCATTTGCTACAAATCAATTAAGGGATAACTCCCACCTCCTACAAATCGACTATGGGATGGATCCCAACTCCTAAAAATTAGCTAAGGGATAACACCAAGTCCCTACAATTCAGCTAAGGTGGTCATTCATAGAATCCTATATAAACACCAAGACACCCCAATTTCGAGGTACACAAAAATACTATTCGGAAACTCCTACTTCAAAGCTCATTGCGGGTTTTTGACTTAACATTTGGAAGGTCTTAGGCTGACACCACATCAATGCTCTCTGAAGGTATCTCTATTTTTTGCAGGTTCACTACTTATCACCTTTTGCAGAAGACCGCGGGTTTAAGCGATAAACCTACTGACGATTTTCAACATCATCAAGTATAGTTTGTTTACTGGCTGTTAGTTTGTTTAAAAAATAAAACAAATATGTTATTGTGATTTGTGAGTATCTTAGCAATTTCTTTGCATTCAAAACATTTGTAACTTTTTTTTCTATTCTTTTTAGGTTTACTAATTCACAATTTTGTTGGATTGCATAACAACCGAATTGGTTGACTACATGACTTCATGGAAGATTTGAAGTGATTATTATTTATGTATTAAAAATTAACTATGTAAAACAAAGACCCTGCATATGTCTATATCTATCTATCAACATGTCTAATATTTATATTCTCCTTAAGAAAAAATTTCTACATAATATGTTCCCTATTAATTGTTAAATAAATATAGTAAGTGATTTTTTTTCAGAAAAATATCAATGTTATATATGAGGAGATTCTTTCCATAGCTAAGTCAAGAGATGTGATAGGATTTTGCAATGCTTTGATTAACGAATTTGTATGGAATACAAGATTTTATCAATGAAATATTGAAATTTGTCTAGCACAACTATGCAAGGTAAAAATTGGTAACTAATAAAAAAAAATGGTAATGATTTATATTAAGCTTTCATGGTTAAAGTAACATGTTAATTTAGTAATGCATTAAAAAAGTTCATTGATTCAAGTTAATTACAAAAACTAGCCTATAAGCACGTGTTCACGTGCGTGCTCAGAGGCTTTTCTATTTTTTGCGTAAAAGTTAATAATTTGCATCCATTATAATTTAAGATTACTAAATTTTTCAATCACAAAAAAAAAAAAAAACCAAAAAAAACAAAAAACAAAAAACAAAAAACAAAAACAAAAAACAAAAACAAAAACAAAAACAAAAACAAAAAAAAAAAAAAAAACAAACAAACAAACAAAAAACAAAAACAAACAAACAAACAAACTAAGGGCGTGATGAGTATTATGTGTTTGTGGGTGGAATGATTTTTTCATCACACCCCTAGATTTTTTGCAATTCAAAAATATAGTAATCTCAAATTATAATAGAGGCAAATTATTAAAATTTGCCCAAAAAATAGAAGAGCCTATTTATTTAATGTGTTGAATGTTAAAATAAAATCTTTAATATTGGATGTATTATAAAGTGAGGTGTTAAAATAGATTAACCCTAACCAGAGTAAATGAATCACATAGCAAAGATTAACCCTAATCAGAGTGTGTCCGCTCTAATACCACTTGATAGGCCAAGAATGTATTGGCCCCTTGTGATGAATTAACCAATTAATTTAGTCAAGTTAATTAATTAATCCAATTAACATGTAATACGCGTGGTAGCACAAACAAATCACCAACTAAGTAAATATGCAGTGGAAAATAAAGTTGACATGGTGATTTGTTTATGAATATGGAAAATTTCCAAAGCAAAAACCCCACCGGGTGATTTTAAGGTCACCACTCCCGAGAATCCACTATTATCACAACAAGCGGTTACAAGTAAAGGAATCCCAGTACCTTATACTAATCTCTCCTTTTAATGTACAGCTCCTAGTACGTGACTAACCAATTCGATACACGGATTCAAGTACGTGACTAATCACCAACTTAAAAAGGATGTCGGGTTCTTCAATTCATCACACGATGAAGATCACAAAACTCCTTGGCTACAAAACCTTACGGCGTACAAATGCAACAGCTTCTTGAATAGGAAGATAAACTAGGGCATATGTCTCTGGTCACAATATGCTTGTAAAAAACTTTTTGCAGTAAAGTGCATTTGCTATGACGGCCCTTAAAATAATTCTTATATATATTTAGGATTGTAAGAAAAAAAAAAGTCCAAACAATTATACACAGATTGGAGTGAAATCAGATATGAAAAACTGATTTTCATAAATCTCGATAGATAGGTTATTTGTCAAGAGCTATCGAGCATTGGGCTTACACAGCTTTTTAAACCTCGATAGATGCTATCTGTCGAGTTTTAAAATCCAGCACTTCTTCACTTGATTCTTGGACAGATTTGCATAGTTTTAACACTTAGACTTAAAACCTTGTTCGTTGAAGTATTAAACACATCCTAGATCTACCCAATTACAAGTGAAGTGCGTTTTGTCAAAGGATTAGCCAATTCTAAATTGACATATATTCCTAACATGATTCACATATATCCTAACTTGAAGTTTCATGTACATTTTCAATAACCAAACAAAGAACTACCCTCTCCTCAAAGTACCAAAAGCTCAAGATCTAAATTTAAACTATTTTTTTAATCACAAACTAGATTTTAGAGAGAGAGTGCAGAGCACGGATAAGCTCCATGGTTAACAAGTCTTGATGCTAGGTTAAAGTTATTGATGAGCTGTTTGGTTCGATGTTGTTGATAGGATGCTTGGACATCAGCAATTAGTTATTTGGGAATTGGGTCAGCTTTGTTGCTGGGTTGTTTGGATCACGTACCATCACATTAGACCAAGCATGGTGTTAGTGTGGGGGAAGCCTTTTACTCACAAGTTTATTCACAAACACATTTTCTTTTAGCTTAGTTAGTTCAATAGTCAAGTATAAATTTGAACTTGAGTTTGATATGTTTACTAAGTAAATTAGCATAAACATTTTCTCTAGTTGAACATGAGATGTAAAGTTGTTCATAAATCGATTGGTTTATTTACTAATCTATGATTAGAGACATTCATAGTATCTCTTACCACTTAATTATTGGTTAATTTCATGTTATATTGCTTTTGCCCAAATATCGGTTTATATTTTTCATATTGATGGCCTTATGAAAACCATTTTTTTTTCTTTAGTTTTGTTTAGAAAAAGTAGTTTATTGTTTAACTTTTAAAATTTTGAAAAAGAAGGGGGGAAAAAATCAAATGACTCAAATATTTGAGCCTTCAATTGATAATAGTATGATGTGGGGACAATAAACTCTACAAAGGGGTGTATTTGTGTTTCGGAAATAAAAAGATGAAGAAAGCAAAATGGATCGTATCTAAGGAGTTGTCTGGTATTAAAATTAACTGGTGAAATTAGAATCTAGAATCAGCACATAGAATTATAGATTGCTTGGACTCAGCAACAAGCATGAGATGGTAATAACTAATACCATCCTAAGAATCAATACCACATATCTTAAATAATTTACGTTATTTGTTAAATTCACATTTTGTCTGACACCTAGTGGAAAGCTGGCTAAATGCTTAAAAAATCCATTTTATCCGGAATCAGCATATAGGTTATTTGGAATCAAAGAGAAGCATGAGATAATGAAACGAACCAAAGAATCATAAAAGGCGATCTTGTCAGTAAAAAAACCATAAGATAAAAGAAACAGACACAAGGAAGGAAGGAAGGAATACAACTTGACCGTGTTGGGAGGGAACCCTTAACTTAGCACTTTACTTATTCTTCTTTTCATATGTATTTTTAATCTAAATAAAACCTCGTAATCGTATTGATGTTTTTTTAATAAAAATTTTAACTTTTTTTTTTTTGAGAAAGAAAAAAAATTTTAACTTGGGTACAAATATTGTTTTTAATAGCCTTTAAGTAGGAATTTTGGATGAGAATTATCAATCTTGGGAATGTGTGAAAGTTGGACAAAATTGGCCTTTGCCCTTTTCTATCAAAGTATCCAACATTTTACCCATCTTTTGAAACTAATTAGGGAAATGCCCCTTTTGGAAACTTGATTTTCTCAAAATCAAGTTAAGCCCTATAATAGCGTTTTAAAGGAGCTTATAATGACGTTTTAAGGACTTATAGTGGCGTTTTGTAACTCAAACTCCATGAAATCGAGTTATAGGTAAAAAAAAAAAATGCCTATACAACAATTGTCATATAACGCTTTTCTTCAATAGTTCTTTTTTTTTTTTTTTTTAAATGACAAAACTTATGTATAGTATCTTAGGTGTTGTTCCTTGAGTTCCCAATTTAAGATTCTGCCATGTGGCTACTTAACTTAAAAATACACTTCCACTCCATGATAAAGAAAGCCACATAGCTGAATTTTAAGAAGAGAACCTAAAAAACAGCATCTAAGTACTGTACCTAAGTCATGTCTTTTTTTTTTATAGAGTTTCAATCAATCTTTAGTGTCTGCTCCTAATGATTGTGCACTTTATCATTAGACAATAATATGTTACTTTGATTAGTTGTGTTGTGGTGGGAAAGAATGAGAATGAGGAAAAAGCGTCACATTATTTTGTAAACAACACAACTTACTTGATCAGCTTATACTTTCATCTATAGTAAATGTCACAACTAAAACTTTCTACCCTTCAAAACTTTATGCTAACAATTATTTTAAGAAGAAAAGAATATATATATATATATATATGACTTCAATATTTGGGTCTTTAAGTTATAATATCATAATAGTATGATGTGGGACAATAATAATTTATTGTTTCATCATTGCTACCCTTGGCCAAAAAGTAAAGTTCCACATTCTTGCGGAATTTGGGGAAGCGTTGGCAGCCAATCGAGCCATCTTTCTTGCAAAGGAATTGAGTATCTTCCAGGTGGATTTGAGGAAGACTGTCAAGGAATAATCACTGCTATCAACAACCATGAGGTTTCACGAACTATATTTGGCCATGCCATTTAGGAAATTCGGTACGTAAAAGTCTCTAAGGAGCTCAAGTTTTAACCATGTATGAAGGGACAAAATTGGCCTTTGCTCATTTTTATCAAAATATCCAGCATTTTGCCCCTCTTTCGAAACTAATTAGGGAAATGCTCATCTTTTAAAATTCGATTTTCTCAAAATCGAATTAAGTCCTATAGTGAAGTTTTAAGGAGCCTATAGTGACGTTTTAAAGACCTATAGTAGCATTTTGTAACTCGAGCTCCATGAAATCGAGTTATAGGTTAAAAAAAAATTACCTATAACTTGTGTTCATAGAGCTCGAGTTACAAAATGCCATTATATGTCCTTAAAGCATCACTACAGGCTCTTTAAAACGTCACTATATAACTTCATAAATTTTATTTTTTTTAACTCGATTTTGAGAAAATTGAGTTTCAAAAGAGGAGTTTTTCCCTAATTAGTTTTAAAAGAGGGGCACAATGCTGGATATTTTGATAGAAAGGGGCAAATGTCAATTTTGTCCATGTAAGAAGGGAGGGTGACAAACTTGCCCACTCCCTAGAATAGCAGTTTTATACGCTTATAATGTTGTTTTGGTAGAAGAACTACTAGCTTAATAAATCTTTCTTTTCTATAAAAAAAGAAAAAAAAAAAGGGGCTTGTGTTTAGGAAATAAAAAGATGAATAAAGCAAAATGGATCGTATTAAGGATGGTTGCTTGGAATCAAAATTAAATGGTGAAATTAGAAGAATAGAATCTACTATAGCATATAGGTTGCTTGGACTTTTTTTTTTTTTTGTTGATAAGTTATAGGTTGCTTGGACATGGCAACAAGTATAAGATAATTATATATTAAATTCTCTTTTTGTCTGACACTTAACGCGAAAGCTGGGCAATTGATTAAATTTTTTAAAACTAACTTTACTCCAATTACAAGTAAGGTATTAAAAAACAAAAACAAAGAAGGTAGGAATGAATCAAGGAGGAACCCTCAACTTAGCACTTTACTTATTCTTCTTTTCATATGTATTTTAATATAAATAAAATCTCATATTGATTTTTTTTTAATAATTTTTTTTTTTTTTTGGGAAAGAATAAAAATTTAACTTGGGTACAAATATTGTTTTTAATAGCCATTAAGTAGGAATTTTGGATGAGGATTATCAATCTTGGGAATTTGTGAAAGTTTGAGCTTTCGCTTGACAAAATCTTTTTGATTTCTAATTCTAATTAATGAGCATCTTTTATTTTGTGAAATACGAAAATCTCACTGATATATATATATATATATATATATATTTTTTTTTTTTTTTATGAGAACAGATATTTTAATTTAAAAGGTTGATTCTCAGTTCTCACATGTATTGCTTTACTAAAAACAGCAGGTATAACATTTACATTTTGCTTTAAAAAAAAAAAAAGCTACATGAAGATAATATTAAAGATATATATTTATTTTATTTTATATATATCTATACTATGTATAAGAGGATTCTCTTCTTTAAACTAAACTTTTTTGTAGTTTAAAAATACCCCTAAACTTTACATTTAACACGAAAGAAAAACTTGAGAACAACCCGGTAAAATATATTTTCAACTCCAACTAAAATGCCTACAAAATAGAAACTCTCATACTAAACCAAAAAAAGCCTCATTGCATGTACAAAGCGCATGTGATGGAATTCTCTTCTTTGGACTAGACTTTTTTATAGTTTAGAAAAAACCCTTAAACTCTACATTTCATAAGAACAAAACTAGAGGACAACCTGGTAAAAATATATCTCAAACTCCACTTAAAATGCCTACAAATTACAAAAAATAACATTCTCTTACTAATCCATGTCTTCAAAATAAACTTTAAAAACTTTATCAAGACTCACTGGTTTCTTTTATTTAATTTTTTGGTTGTGTCATAATCTAAAAATTGAGATGAATGGAAAAATATGACACTAGACCAAAACAAAACAAAAAAAAAAAAAAAAAAAAAAAGCCTCATTACACACACTTATATATATTGCTTGTTTCCTTTTTAGAGTGTCTTGTCTTGTACACAAACTAGTTTTGGACAAATTCTGGTGAAAAAGAGCCAAATCCAACTCCCTTACCCTCCACAAATGGCCTCAGTCCAAAGGTGTAAGGCCCCTACATAGTTTACAACACCGTATATATACAACAATTGTTGTATAAAGCTTTTCTTCAATAGTTTTTTTTTTTTTTTAATAGAGTTTCAATCTATAATATCCACTTCTGATGATTGTGATCTTTATCATCAGACAATAATATGTTAGTTTGATTGGGTGTGATTTGGTAAGAAAGAAAGAGAAAGAATTGTCACATTATTTTGTAAACAACACAACTTACTATTTTCTCTTTTTTCTTTTTAAGAAACAAACACACACACACACAAGGGAGAGAGAAAGAGGTTCTAACACAAAAGCACACCACAACTCTACTCAAAAGTCATGATAAAACAACACAACTTACTTAATCAACTTATTCTTTCATCTATAGTAAATGTCACAGCAAAAGCTTTCTACCCTTCAAAAATTTATGCTAACACTTATTAATTAAATTATATTTGAGATTGTAATATTTTAGTTAGTTAGCATGATTTTTTTTTTATGAATTTATAAAAATTTGATTAATCAATGTTGCACTGCTACAAGTCACATATAATTTTTAGCATGAAATTGAGTATCTAAATTACAAATAATAATTTGATTTCTTATAAACTTATTTATAAACATATATAATACAATTGCAAGTTTATATAAGTATATTTGTTTTACCTATATATGTATAGACATATAATATTATATATATTAAAATCAAGCATCATATTCATGAGTTTCATCATGAACACATTAATTTTTTTAGCTTATCTCGTACAATAGTCAAACCTAACATTCAACTTGAGTTTGACTTGTTTGCTAAATACCCAAGTGTAAAAATTTTCTCTAATTTAACCTATGTGTGGTTTATTTACAGTTATATTATTATAGATGTTAATAGTATGCTTCTTGCTTAACAGTTGGTTAATTTCATGTTGTCATGCAAGGTTGCTATAGGGGCAGTTTGATGCATTTGGGAGCTTAAAGCGAAAACTAATATTAAAGCCTTATATATATATATATATATATATATATATATATATATATATAACTTTAAAAAATTAAATATTACTTAAACTCTATTATCTTGTTTTATATGCAAAATTATTACTAACTAACATGAACCACGTAATTTTTTTTTTTTTTTTACAAAGTCTATAGACACAAAAAATTTGAGAAAACTTTTCACATCTATTGATGTAGTAGATGTAATAGTGGTAAGTAAAAGAATAATATTAGTGGTGGACTTTAGTGAAAACTAGTGAAAGTTTGCCAACTCAACTATTGTAAAAAATTTTGTGAACTTTTTTTTTGTGTATTGCTCTTTTTTTTTTTTTTTTGAGAAGTGCTTCATTCATAATATATATTTTTCACAACAAATCCTAGGTGTTAAATATATTGTTACTGATTCTAACTAGTAAGTTACCCATGCGATGCACGGATAATGTTATAATATTTTATATAAGATGATTTAAAGAATGTTGTATATGTATTATAGCATAATTGTTATAAACCCTTATTAGTAATGAGTTCATCATAAAAAGCAACAATTATAAATTTTACATACATATTCATTATAATTATTCAATTGAATTAATGAGAAAAAAAATTTTGGAGGAATATTATAGAATAAAATTTGATATAGAATGTGTTTTTTTCTTTCTCCTTAATTCTAAAACAAAATACATATTTCAAACACCCACAATCAATCACATCTGCATCATTTACAAAGCCCACAAATCTCCAACTTCCGACCTTAATATCAAAATCATAATTGCTGTTCTCACTCGATATAAAATGCAAGCCCCCCTTCCTTGGTTGTAGCCAACTCATACAGGTTAGGACTAGATGAAACAACAATGTTAGAGCTTGGTAGGTGTCGTCGAAAAATTGAAGGTAAATGACATCATTTTTTGTCTGTGTGTATTTGACATGATATGGTATGAAGGGCTATGGATAGGAATATATAATGGGGTAGAAGTGTAAGAGGTGAAAATGGTGCATATATTAATATGCAAAGAGTTTTGTGTGTATGTGCGAGAGATGAAAAGTATTGAAACATTGAACCAAATGATACAAAAAATATTTATTTTTTAATTAGAAAATTCTTGAAACAATGAACCAAAATGAAATAAAAAGTTCATATTTAATTTGTTCTTATTTCTAATGTGACACTTGAGAATATTTCAATTCTCTTTGCATAGAATACGCCATTTGGCAAAACCTCATGCTCTCCCACGTGAGGTCTCTACTTTTATATATATATTAATTGATTGATGATTTGAACCTACTACTAGAATTATTTTTTTGCCATCAATAACGGCCTGTAAGTTACAAGCTGTAACAACTTACTACTTAAGATTTTTTGTAAAAATGTTGTGAAAAATATTGTGAATGTAGCATTTTTCTTTCTTTTTTTTCTTGCCTTTCATTTGATAAAAAAATTTATTTTATTTGTTAACTAATTTTTTGGCTTAATTAATTAAAAATAATAATCCTATAGGTTAAAATTTTTTTTCTACTTGGGGCCTTAGGCAACTGCATCAACTGCATCTACTATAGGGCCGGCACTAGGTTGCTACTACGGTTCAACCAAACATTGACTGATATTTTTTATGTTGTTGAGCATATGAAAACCAAATTTATTTTGTTTCTTTTAGGAAAACTAGTTTTGACATTAGTTGTTTTTATAAAATGAGTTATTTTTTAAATAGTATTTTCTATAAATCTATCTTATTTTTCTATTTTTGGTAGCAACCTTAAATGAGTTGAAAAAAGATCTACTAACTTCTCTTATTTAATTTGTCGTAAGATAGACTTGTTTTCCAACAAAATTTAGAGGAAAAATATCTCTAAAAAATAAATCATATTTTTTCTGTTGATCAAAGATATTTTTCTTTTGATTCATTTTTTTTGATACTACTAAACACTAAAATACGCCCCCCCCCCCCCCCCCCCCCAAAAAAAAAAAACTATCTTAATATAAGTTTTTTCATCAAAACAAACAAACGTAGTATTTTAAGAAGAAAGGAATATATATATATATATATATATATATGACTTCAATATTTGGGTTTTTAAGTTGCAATAGTCACTCCACAAGTATAAGTGTTTGTGGGGTGTGAGAGGTAAGGGTTGAGATTCAAGTTTCCAAGAAGGAGTTTTACATACATATACATTTAAATTAACCTACAGTAGAAATTTTATCTTATATAAAAAAATAATAATAATAATAATAATAAAAGCTTATAATATCATAATAGTATGATGTAGGACAATAACAATTTATTGTTTCATCATTGCTGCACTTGGCCAAAAAGTAAAGTCCCACATTCTTGCGGAATTTGGGGAAGCGTTGGCAGCCAATCGAGCCATCTTTCTTTCAAAGGAATTGAGTATCTTCCAGGTGGATTTGAGGAAGACTGTCAAGGAATAATCACTGCTATCAACAACCATGAGGTTTCATGAACAGTTATGAAAAATTATTGTTTACTTTCGGAATACCATAAGTGTATATTTTATCTTCTCACATGAATGGTAGGTCCCACTAATTAAATTCATGGTGGGATCAACTATTTATGTGAAAGAAAAAATGGCGCATTTATGATACTCTGGAAGTACCTAATAATTTTTCTCTAGTTTTAACCATGTATGAAGGGAAGGTGACTAACTTGCCCACTCCCTAAAATAGCAGTTTTATACGCTGATAATGTTGTTTTGGTAGAACAACTACCAGCTTAATAAATCTTTCTTTTCTATAAATTTTTTTTTTAAAATAAATAAATAAATAAAAGGGCTTGTGTTTAGGAAATAAAAAGATGAATAAAGCAAAATGGATCGTATTAAGGATAGTTGCTTGGAATCAAAATTAAATGGTGAAATTAGAAGAATAGAATCTACAATAGCATATAGGTTGCTTGGACTTGGCTACAAGTACAAGATAATTATATATTAAATTCACTTTTTGTCTGACACTTAACGCGAAAGCTGGGCACAAGTAAGTTGGCCAATTTGCTCACACAAATAAGGTAAACCATGGTTTGCCCTTACAAATAAGGTAAATCATAGTTTTTTAGTAGAGTTTGTAGTATGTTTCGTGTTAGAGGCTCGTTCCTTCTTTCTTATGTGAGTGTGAATGTTATAAAAATAAAAATAAAAAGTAATTGTCTTACATTGCTTAAGAAAACCCCCTTAAAAGTTACGAGTTTATAGCGTGATTTTCTCTCTTTTGTTTGTGTGCGCATGCATAAAAACGAAATTGATTAAATTTTTTAAAACTAACTTTACTCCAATTACAAGCGAGATATTAAAAAACAAACACGGAAGGAATGAATCAAAGTTGATTAGTGATTATGGTGGGAGGGAAGGGAGCCCTCCAATTAGTACTTTTCTCCATTCTTCTTTTTATATATGTAGAATATAATACAATATAATATAATATAATTAAAAGCTCTTAGTGATATTCGGTGATTTGGGAGTAAAATATATTAAAGAGAAGGAAGAGAGAGATCTGGAGGAGATTAAGTACTTGAATCAACTTCATCATCTATTTGGTGATTCGGGAGGAAAAATACGCTAGAGGAGGAGAGAGATATGGAGCAGACTAATAATCCTGCAGCTGCTCCCGCATATAATCCTGTAGCTGCTCTTGTATATAATTATGGTCCAGCATATAATCCTGCAACTACTCCTGCATATAATTATGCAACTGCTCGTGCGTATAATCCTGCAGTTGCTCCTGAAGATAATCCTGCAGCTGCTCCTGCATATAGTTATGCAGCTACTCCTGCATATAATTATGCAGCCGCTCCTCAATATAATCCTGCAGCTGCTCCAGTATATAATCCTGTAACTGCTTTTGCAAATAATTATGCAACTTCTCCTGAGGGTTTATTTAGATACCGCTTATTTTATTAAAAACTGAAAATTTATTGTTGAAAATGTTGTAGCAAAATACTTTTTAAAATGTAAAACACTGTTCATGCATTTTTTAGATGTTTGGATACCGCTTATTTTGCTGAAAACTAAAAATTTTTTGCTGAAAACACTATAGCAAATATTTTTTAAAAGGTAAAATACTGTTCACCGCATTTTTCAGGTATGTAAAACACTGTTTACGCATTTTTCAGGCGTTTGGATACTGCTTATTTTGCTGAAAATTGAAAATTTTTTACTGAAAACACTATAGCAAAATATTTTTTAAAAGGTAAAACACTGTTCACACGTTTTTCAGGTGTTGGCTGGTCCATGATCAGTACCTTAGGACCAGCCAAAAAAAAACGCAAAAGCAGAAACATTAGTACGCAAACGCACGCTAAGTACCCGTTTGGGTACAACTGAAACAGACCCAGCGTCTGCGTTTTGGCGTTTCCTTTTTTTTCTTTTCCAGCGGGTCCCATGCATTGTTCACGGAACCCGCAAACCTATTTTTTTCAACAAAATTTTCATTAAAAATGGGTTTCACAGCACTATTCGCATATTTAAAAATTATTTTGCTACAATATTTTTAGTTTTCAATTTTCGGTTTTTAGTGGTATCCAAAAGGACCCTAAATATAATCCTAGATGAAAATTGCTATGTTTAGACACTTAAGGAGGCAATGCCCATGCCTGTGTCTGTATTTTGCAATTGTTTCGAGACTAGTAAGAGTTTTTTTTTTTTTTTTTTTTTTGGGGGGGGGGGGGGGGGGGGGGGAGTGGGGGGGGGTGTGGGGGGTGGGGTGTGGGGGTGTGTGGAGCGGTTGTTTAGTATTACTGTGGGAGAGATTGAAAATATATTATTATAGTCATTATATTCTGCATCCAAATGGTGTAGTCCTATACTCTTATACTAAGCAGTGACTTTACGTTTCTGATGCTGTTGAATAAAGAATATGCAAAGATGTTGCCTTAGTAAGTGGCAATTGGTGACTTGATTGAATAAAGTGGGGAACATAATCAATTGTGCTTGTGTTGGGTCATGGCTGAAGGGTGTTGAGAAATTTCTTAGAATTTATGTTGGAGGTTGATATTGTTACCAATCTGTTTTGATTTTCTGCTTACTTGAAATTATATTGTTCTAATCATGAGCTATATTTTAATTTTAATTTTGCATTGTTGTTTGGATTGCCCCTGGACGTTAATCAGATCTTTAGTATTGTGCATAGCATAAGGCAGGCAAACTAGTATTCCGAGGAAGAAATGTCACTATATTGATCCCATGTATTCTATTTGGCTGCTGAGTTTGTTTGAGGAAATTTATGAGACCCAACTTTGGTGGATGAACCAGCAAGTAATCAAACTAGCTTTAACTACTTGGTTTAAGTACTTGTTAGTATTTGAGATGTCTTCTGATTTTTCATTGAAGTGTTATCAAGCATATAATTATATCCCATCAAAAAAAAAAAAAAAAAAAAAGCATATAATTATAAATTTCTATTTTTTCTTTCTTTTCCTCAGTTGCTTTGGTGACCACAGACGGACTCCCCATATGTTTAGATAACTGCTTGGGAAATACAGGAAACTTGTGTTCTGCATCTATGTGCATCTTAGAACATTGTTGCAATATGTATGTCATTCCTATATACATAGCATCGAATTTTAGATTCAATTTGTTATGAGTTTATTTCTGGAAGCAGGCACATCCCAAGACACTGACAAAATGCCAACAACATTTCACATGAAGAAGACTCTGAAACTTAAACAACTAAAGAGTAGAGGTAAGATCTTCTGATATAAATGCTGTGTCCTTTCTGCGATGCCTAGTTATTTGATCATTTATCATTTGATATGGACCAGTTTTTACTTTTTAGTAAATTCTCAACTCATATCAGATGCATATGTTTCAGGTAAGAACAAAAGAAAATCTTCTATGCCAGCTACTGAAGCTTCTGTGGATGCAATGGTAGAATAAAATGATGAGATAGCACAGCTCAAGTAATTCAATCCTGGTACTATTTTTAAGAGGACACGGTATAGAGATAGTTTTTCGTAGATTAAAATGGTTCCCTTTCAAACTCAATATGCTTGTAACATGGTAGCGCAATTTTTATTTTCTTCTGTTTATTTGCTCAATAATTTTACAATTTCTGAAGAAAAAGAAAAGTGCAAATTGCAATAGTGTAGCCCACCAAATCTGTTTGCGATGGTGACATAGTTGACGATGAAGCTACGACCTTTTTAATTGCGAGTGCATTGTTATGTAATTTTAGAAGTTGCTTAGCATTTTACGAAAGCGTTGTAAACTAGAAGGCTATCTTCGCCATTTGTTCGGCTTTGTTTAGTGAATGAGTAATTTTGAGCTTTGGTCAGTCAATGAGTGGTTTGAGACTTGAATCAATTAATAAACTGTCATATATAGAGGGCAGCAAGGTAAACCCAAATCAATTGATAAACTGCCCTCTATGGATATGGTGGCTGTGGTTCTCAAAAACAAAGAAAACAAAAATTCATTTTCTTTCACTTATTATGCCATTTTTCACCAACCAAACAATGAAACAAAGACCTCTACCTCTTCTCAAATTACCAAAAGCTCACAATCTAAATTAGAACTATTCTTTTAATCACAAACTAGATTTGAAAGAGAGAGAGAGAGAGTGTGTGTGAGTGAGTGAGTGAAGAGCATGGATAAGCTACATGGTTAGCAAGTCATGGTGCTGGGTTGAAGTCGATGAGCTGTGTTTGTTCGGAGTTGTTGATAGGTTGCTTGGTCGACATTAGTGATGGGTTAAATGGGATTTGGGTTGGCCTCGTTGGGTTGTTTGGATCAGAATCACCGTAGACCAATAAACTTAGCTAAAACTACTTGTAGTTTACAACACAGTATCTATACAACGATTGTCGTATAAATTAAGCTTTTCTTCAATAGTATGTTAGTTTAACTGGATCGTATCTAAAGGAGTTTGTGGTAAAAGAAACAGACACAAGGAAGGAAGGAAGGAAGGAATCAAAGCTGACTATGGTGGGAGGGTAGCGAATCCTCCTTCTTAGCACTTTACTCCATTCTTCTTTTTAACATATTATATATAATAAACAATATAATATAATTAAAAGCTCATAGCGATATTTGGTTATTTGGGAGTAAAGTTTGCTAGAGAGAAGGAAGAGAGACATATATATCTTTGCGGATGTAGCAAAACAGATGTGATGTGTGTTTGGTTAGAGAATAAAAATTAAAATTATTTAACTATCCAGCTCATTTTTGCTACTATTTAATTATGACTCTCCTGCGACTTAGGAAGGAAGAGTCAATTAATTATTTTGATCACCCTCATCCCCTGTTATTGCTGAGTAAGAACAGGGAGATCGATTGCCCGGTATGCGGAAATAAGTCGGACTCAAGTGTTGGCTACATTTGCAGACATGGATGTACATACGGCGTGCACGAATCATGTGCGAAGCTTCCGCAAATGGTGAAAAGCCCCTTTCATCCTCAACACCCAATTACCCTGAAGCGACCTCAATATGGCTTTGGCTGTATGGGTTGTAATTTCCTAATCAATGGCTTCGGCTACTGCTGCAATCGTTGCAATTTCCAGCTTGATCTTGAATGCGGGCTGTTGGTAACAAAAAAAATGCAAACGCTAACACATCCTCACCACAAACATCAATTGGAACTCTTTGAGAACGTGCCCAACAAGCGTTATAACTGCGCGGTATGTCTAGAATACTGCTCAGATCCTCTTCCAACCTATGGCTGCTTGCAATGTCTCTTATTTCTCCATGAATCATGTTTTGATAAGAGCAAGTTTCCCCTAGAGATCCGACACTACTATCATCCCCATCCTCTCACCTTTTCTGTTACATCACATCGAAAATTGATACCATCACCTCAAACAGCTACAACATCACATCCAAAATTCTACCTCCCTGCAACATCTCATCCAAAATGGAACCTCCCTACAACATCATCACGTCCAAGAACTACAACATCACCTCCAAAATCCACTACACCATCACCTCCAACTTTTACTTGCAAAGCTTGTCACAAATCGGCTAGGGAAATTCATTGGTGTTATAGCTGTAAAAAATGCCCAGATTTTGGGATGGATGTTGCTTGCACCACTATCAAATCTGAAACTGAAAGTCAAATTCAGCATTTCCTCCACGGACATCCTTTGTCACTTCGTTACAAGGACGTCAACGATCAACAAGTTGCATCTTGCCGAGTATGTAAGAAAAGCTGTACAGGTCCTACCTATGTTTGTGGCAGACCTTCTTCTGACTACTGTGAGAACATCCACTTTCACAAATCATGCCTTGAGTTTCAGCAACAGATCTGCCATCCCTTCCATCCATACCATCTTCTCACCCTGCTGGATCAGAGCAATTCTTATAGAAGATGCAATGCCTGTCGCAATTCTCCTGATCCCAATTCCCAACTCTTCAACTACATTTGTGAGAGTCACAATTGCAGTTTTCTCTTGCACGCTGAATGTAGTACTGTGATGCTGCCTGCCATAACATACCAAGGGCACGATCACCTTCTAAGATTCCGGGACAACAATGTAGAGAATATTGAACTTATGTGCAGCGCTTGCAAATCCAATATTTGTGAATCATATGCCTTCACTTGTCTCTATTGTGATCTCAATCTCCATCTCACCTGTGGTCCCTTACCATATATCATTAAACACGAAGATCATAATACACATCCCCTCGTCCTTGCAAATTCACCGGTCCAAGAGGAAGTGGAAGATGAGACAGATGAATTCTATTGTCATGCTTGTGAGGAAGAAAGAGATCCACAATTACCCGTCTATTACTGTGCAAAATGCTATTTTATTGTTGAAATCAAATGCGTCTTCTCTAAGGTAACCTGATATACAATCTTTAGACTGTTTTATTCCAGAATTGATATCACTGTGAATTATTTCTGAATCATATCACTTATACTCTTTTTATGACTTAGACAAAAAATAAATAAATAAAGGAAGTCATCTCAGGGAAAGAATTCTAGATTGCATGTTTTGTAACCATATCAATGATAAGGATTGCATAGCATTGGGGCTTGTTAATGTCAAGTACTTTTCTTTTCTTTTTCTTTTTTTTCTTTTTTTTTGAGAAAGAAACTGATGGATTTTATTAATAAAATTCAACTACATCCAATTGTAAAATCAAACCAATATGAGATGGGACATCTTCCATCCATACTTGAAAATCTTGTATGCATAATGCATTTTTAGCCAAATTATGAGCAACCTCATTGTCGTTTCTCTTAATGTGAGAATACAACAATCCTTCTCTACGAACATTTGAAAACCTAATACAATGAAATAACCTTGCAAAACATTTAACATCATGACTAAATAAACCAAAGGATTCCAAAGACTGCGAATCTGCATTCAAAGCGTTCATTGCAATCTCTAAAACTCTCTCTGGAATGACATCTTCCAAACTCAAATCAGCATCCAACTGTAAAGCCTTCGATATAGTCAAAGTTTCAAGTTCTATGACAGTTAAGGGGAGAGGGATGATTCCGACCATGTGTGCCAAGCCTTTTCCTTGGCATTCTAGGATGATCACTCCAATCACTGCCTTATCTTCTACTTGAAACATTGTATCGATATAATTTTTGGCTATGTTTGTAAGCTGATTTGGATTGCACCAAGGTTGGTTTATTCTGACTAGAATCCAATGTGTACATATTGACCAAACCATGACCAAGAACCACTCTATATTCTGTTTCGTTCTGATCATCCACGACAGCCCCTCTTTGAAGTCCATGAATGCTGCTTCCACAGTAGAACAGTGAGGAGAGAGACTACACATTGAAGCATTTATTTTTCCTGCCACTTCATGAGGGAAGTTATGACTTTTCTCACGTTCCCCTTTGCTGCTAGTAGTGCTCGTATGTCCTGCCTCCTTAGTACCCGTTATATCAAACTTCCTTATTTCCTTTTCAAAAACTAAGAGTTGTGAAAAGAATAAATCACCTTGGCATTTATTTTTGGAACGTGATTGAGGGAATAAATGATCATGGCAATTAATTTCGGAAATTGATTGAGAGAATAACGGATTTGGCTTCTATTGGTTTAGCACGTTTCCTGCCTCAGATTCCCTTTCCTTATCAGTTACGGATTTTGAATTTGTAACGAATTTGGAATTAATGTCATCCCCTGAATTTTTGATTTCCATAATTGCTTCGCCTTCTCTAGTCCGATCAACCACTGTGCTTGAAAATTCGCCTTCCTGTTGCTGAACTGGCGGAGGTCTCATAGGACACTTGAAAATTCTCCTACCTATTGTTTCACAAATACTTTCTGCCACAGCCTTGTTCATGAATTTGTAGGGGACATCATGCACCCTATGGCTGCCACAAAGCTTGATTTTGAGACCATTTGTAGAACGCCAGATTCTTTTGTAGAGCACCATCTTGAGGAATCTGCTTGTGAGAAATTTGCTGCTAAGATAAATTCGCCGGACCAAGCACATCGGTTTGTCTAGCACTTTGTTCACTGGACCAGGCACACCAGTTTGTCTAGCACTCTGTTCGTGAAGACTTATTCTCCCCCCCCCCCTAACCAGTACCTTAATCCCTCAAACTGGACTGCTTTATCGTTTGATTAGAGGTCAAATTCTCCAGACGATTTGAAAAAAACTGAGAGAAAAAACTTAAAGAGGATACTGCAAAAAGAAACACTGAAGTGTTTCCCCACCCCACAAAGGAAAAAACCCAACAAACCTTAAAATAACCTTGTTATTTTAAGGAGTACAAACTCACCTTCTAAGAGAAGGGACAACTATTCTACTGTTCTAGGAAAAGCACGGAGCTTTCTAGATACAATGTCAAGTACTTTTCAAAAACTAATCTTTTAATCATTTTCCAACCTGGCAACATTAGAGCGGATGTGTAGATGGTTTATTGAATGTAGGTTCAAGCGTAAAAGAGATTTCACTGCAAGCCCTTGCTTTAAAAATTTTATTCAATTATCCAATTACTAGAGTAAAAAACTCATTGCTAATAATAATAATAATAAATAATTAAAAAAGTAAAAACTTCATTGTTCTTATTTTACTAGTTGCAAACATGTGCGATGCACAAGAATATAAAATTATTTGTAATTTGTTTTTTGAAATTTGTTGAACATTATATATTAGGATTAGTTCTTTAGAAGAAGTACACTTAGCCAAATAGTGAACTATGTTCTCTTAGATTTTCTTCCATACAACTAAACTTTCTTAAGTTTCAAATTTATTATTTTGGGCCATTTCAAATTTTTCATCTCACAAAGATCATCATCTCCATGTTCAAGATTGATTATATTTAGCAAAAAAAAGTGTGGGGGCGAGCCCAATGCTGCGAATTGGGCCCAGGGCCCAATTTGTATACCATTGTTTGTCTTAAGAAGTGAAAGGCATCAGGGCTGGGCCCGTTTGGTGTAAGTACGCTAGGAGAGGAATGCTGGGATACGTTCGAAGACTATCCTGCTTGATCGAAGAGGTCCTAGCGTCGGATCATCATGAGGCTCAATCAATCAAATATGCTGGGGGCAAAAGCGACCTTCCCAACTAATTCCACGGAGGAGAGCAAATCATGGGCGTGCCTGGGGATGAGGAGAGCATAGAAATATCTTAAAAGAAAAGCTGCTACCACCGCATTTAATGCACTGCAGCAACTTTCTTGGCCGCATTTATGTGGAGAAGACACCTGAACAGTTCAGCCTCAGCTACCACCACTCACGGCATATTAAAGCAGACGTCTGATGTGACATATACTTAAGTGGACACTTGGATGAAGAACAAATGTACGGTGAAGATGAAGAAGGAGAGGGATATATAAAGGGCAGAAACCTCTGAAGTGAGGGGGGGGGGGAAATTGTATTCACTAAGTTGATAAATACTAAACATCTTCGGACCAAAGAGAACTTTTATTAAATATTAGTCTGAACGCCTTTTTTACCCTTATTCGCTTGTCCGAACCGTTACTAAATCCATAATCAGCTCAGTTGTTTAACCCATTCTCTACAAATTTATTGTTGGGGATTCGTTGGGCTCACGCTACGCAAAGTCGGTGTCTAGCCCATCAAATTTCAACCCTACAAAAAGTTACCATCATATTATAATATTATCATAATAAAAATTAAAATGAAATCAAAGGATAAAAATTTGGTAATAATCAATTAGTGAAACTATTGCTAGAAACATTCAAATACTTAGCCAGGTAGATTGCATTTTGAATCTTTTGAAATAAATTCAAATTCTCACTTTCAAAACAATTAAATATTACACTAAATCAAAATTAAACCAAAATCTAGACGCGTAAACCCAAAGTAGAGTTTCCAAAAATACAAAGACTCATCAACCCAAAGTAGAGTTACAATAAAAAAAATAATAAAAAATCCACCAAAAAAAAGGAGAGAGATAGAGAAAGAGTAATCACATTATGTGTGCGCATAAAATAAATTGAATGGGAGAGGGTTGCATAGGAGTAAGTAATACCAAATTCATAGAAAATAGGGAGAATATAGGAGGGAAAAAAGAGAGAGGAAGGATTGGAGGAAGAATAATGGTAAGGCAGGAATCATTTGATTGGAATGAAATTTTGAATGGGTACACTTGACTATATAAATCATTTAAAAAATAAACCTTTCAACAAAGATATATACTGAATTTCTTCATCTTTTGATTTATATTTTTAAAACGGGCTGTGATGTCAATATGTGGGCTGTGATGTAAATATGTTATTTCCATCCAAATTGTTATTGTTGTTAATTGGTTGGTTTTGGACTCCTGCTAAATCTTATTAATTGAAAAGACAGAGAGTTGTAGAGAAGAGAAGGAAACATGTTGCAGAGATTTTTTTGGGGAGACCTGAAGTCCTAGGGAGAAAATAGAGAAGGGAAAATGCTAAAACCACGAACTATTTTACAAACTATTGATGTGGTGAGTGGTTATTGATAAGTAAAAAAGTAAGGTTAGCGATTGGCCCAAATGAGAACCAATAAAAATTTGCCACATTAACAGATTATAAAAATATTGTAAAATAATTTGAAAGAGAGAGAGAGAGAGAGAGAGAGTTTTGGAAATACAAAAAAGATTTGGCTTTATTTATGACAAATATAAAGTGATTTTACACTGTTAGATCTAATAGTAATGAATCATTGAAAAAAGGTGCAACTCTAACAAAGTTACACAAAGTGTAACTTAAACCCCCCCCCCCCCCCCCAATACACACACACACACACACACACACACACATTGTGGGTGGATCAAGTTCGGCCCAAGTTGAGCCTAAGCCAAGGCCCGATAATTCATAGTTCGATCCAAAGTTAGGCCTAAGCTGAAGACCATTATCTCGTAGTTCAGCCCAGATGTGACAAGTACTGAGCAAGGACACACATAAGTCATCACACCCTCGGCAATGGCATCTAAGCAAACCTCACCCTACCTCCCAAGGAAGAGAAGTGGTGCCTTGGGGAAGTCCACCAGTCGAGCACAAAATTCAATGTCATGTTCAACTTACTAGGGAATCATTCCAACAACAAAGCGACGAGTCCCACTCTCTGACACAAGATTAGATGTGATTGAATAGTGGCCTAGACCTAGGAGGCCATTTGGACACCATGAGTGGAAGGGCCCACATATTGATGGAATATTCCTTCATCATTATGGGTCCACTACCAAGAGGGTATAAAAAGAGGAAAGGGATCAGATTTATGGGTTGGAACATTTCAAGAGGGGAGAGAAAACACGAGAGAAAGAAAGGACTTATCAATCACTACTTGGGAAAGGTTATTCAGCTTGGGATGCCTTGGAGACACCTCAGCTATCTGAGATCATCCTCGAGCAACAATATTTTTAAATAATAAACCACCTTATGACCAATTATCAACACCATCCATAATAAGGAAAATTATTAGGTACTCCTGGAGTACCATAAATGCATAGTCTCTCCTCTCACATGAATGGTAGGTCTCACCATGAATTTAATTAGTGGGACCCACCATTCATGTGAGAGGAGGGAGTACGCATTTATGGTACTCCGGGAGTACACAATAATTTCTCCCATAATAATAATAATAATAATAATAATAACAACCTTCTCTTGGGATCTCCCATTATGAACTATACCCAACACAGTATACAAATTAATTGGGGGAGTCCAAGCCCACGAATCCTTATCTTGTTGTGGGCCACACACATGCACGCGCGCGCGCGCGCGCGCACACATATATATATAAAGAGAGAGAGAGAGAGAGAAGTGTATGTGTGTTCGCGCAAGTACCGCGTGCATGAATTTTTAAAACTTAAACCCATAACCTTAATTTCATGTTAAATGATTTAACCATAACTTATTTTTTTACTTCTCCCATGACTTTTTCATCTCCACACATCTTTATGTTCCTCTTATCTCTTATCTGATGGGTAGAAGTGTCATAGAAGTTAGTTCTTATCTTAAAACATTAATTGCAATTTGCAAAGTTTAATGCAATTATGAAGTTCCATTAAAGGGTTTATATGAACAGAATTTATTATAAAAATCTCATTAGGTGAGTAGCGTAGACTTTACAAAATATATGACATGGTGTAGAAAGTGTCATAAGGCAAAACTTTATAAACATGCCAAGTATCCAAGGGGTTAAAGCCCCACTAATTAGATCACCTTATTGGATTATTGTTTTTTTAAAAGCGTCATACAATTTGTTGAAAAATACTAGGCAACCAAAGTAGCTATTGAATATAAACATGGCATTTTTTTTTTTTTTATGGTCTTAATTTTTCATTCTTTTCTACCTTTTTTTTTTTTTTTGGTGTTTCGCTTGTGGGGAGTTTGTTTCAATAGTATTACCCCATGATGGCTTCCTTTGTCTAACATTTTAATTTTGGTTCGTACTCTTGACTTAATCTCTGGTTGGTTTCTAGATAATATCATCACTAAAGGGAGAGTATGGAGACGTAGAATTGAGGAGTACTCTTGGCCATTTTGGTAAGTTGATTTGCAAAAACAAGGCAAAGGAGATGGTGCAAAAGAAAGAACAGGTCAAGAAAACTTTGACCTTGTATGACAATTTGAAATCTTGGAGTAGAGATGAGATTGAGCAATTGAATAGTGTTTTGAGGGTTATAGAAACGACAAAATTTATTGCTAAAGAGGATGACCGTGATGAAGATAGTGAATTCGAAGCTTTCCTTCGTTCTTGTAAGAATTACACACAATTCACGAAGGCTATTGATTGTGTTGTAAAGATTCCTGCACCATTTATGATTGTAAAGAATGTTCCTAAGATTGACTCACAGTGGGCTCCTAAAGAAGAGGTAGCTAGCGTTGGGGATTACATGATTATCCGAAGGTTGGCTCCTATCCTTGAGCACTTGCTTTCCACACATGGGGATATTAGTGCCATGTCCATGTTAAGGCCAAAGGTAAAAATGTATTTATTTAACATGTTATGTGAGAGTATATATAGCATGATAAACACCAAGATTGTGGAAGTCACAGAGGATTTGCTTCTCAATTGGTGGACAAGGTTGAGGATATTACAATTCGCAGAATTTAAAATTCAATTTGCTTTTGACCATTTAAAAATAGTTGTGCTGGCTTACCTTGACGATGCTCTTGATAAAATCGATAGAGATATCTTGGCACTTCAAGAAAGACGCAAGTGCATAATTGCAGCAAGATCCAGCTTAACTGAGAAACCCTTGGGAGAGACTTCAATATTGAAGAATTGGAAAGCGGGAACCTTATTCTTATATAATAAGTGAGGTTTTGACTCGAAAGGGAGATCCGAACTAGCAGATTGTGTCATCCTTTGGAGTGAGGGAAAAGTAGATATTGGACACTACCAAATACTTCATTATATGATATTAATAAATGATTGGCATGCTTGTATGTTTTTTCTTTTGTATTAGGCTGCCTAATTTATGTGTTATGATATTTAGTGGTACTCATTATTGTACTAGTATGTTTGACCATTTGAATTTGTAAGGAGCTTTCGAATGAGAAAGTCATTATTATGCATTTGTTACCTCAATCTAATCTACAAATTTCCATGAACAAGACAACTAGTTACACCTCAGTCGTGTTATCTATCCCATGAACATTTTTTGGTAGAGGAAACATTATTGTTATAATATATTAAACCATTGTTAGGTGGTATGATTTTCTTTGGTCAATCTATTCTTAGAATATTGTAGCCATATATCATATATGTTGGCAAAATGGTAGAAGCAAGTTATACACAAACTTTACATAAATTGTAAACTGTCGCTTTAGTTTATAAATCAGGTCCTCCTCCAAAAAAAAAAAAAAAAAAAAAAAAAGTGTTTTATAAATCAGTTTGAAATTTTAACGAAATTATATAGTACTAACTCACCCAAAAAAAAAAAAAAAAAAAGAAGTAGAAGAAGAAGAAATTTTATAGCTCACATAACATTACTCTTTATTGCATAGCTGTGTTATAGACCAAAAAAGGTTTTCAATTTTCCATGGTCCTAAAGAATAAAACCACAAAATATATTTTTTTAGACGTCATAGCTTGAAACTATCTCAAAAAAAAAATTAAACATACATCTAATTAATAATTGACTGTTTTTTCCTCTAGTAAGATTCAATAAGATTAAGAGACCAAAATCTTCTCAAAATTTAATGAAATCATTCTCCCCCAATTAATACCAATAGGGATGCATCAAGATTGACTTCAGGATTTACCACTTTAATCATAGTTTTACAAGTTGCCATTTTATCATTTTCTTTTTCCATTTTGGCCAAAAACTCTCTCAAGGTTCATTTCTCTTTCATGTTTTTCTTTTTGAATTAATGTTCCTTGCAAGAACGCAAGCCATGTTTTACAATATAAGATATTCTCATAGGGAATTTGGTGAGGTTCATGAATTATAATCCAGCTTGATTGCTTATGCACACGTTTTGCTTGTGCCTAACGGCTAGTGAGGAAATGCTCTGCGAAAGACCTATTTATCAAATGTGCAGGAGAATACATGCTAGCACAATGAAAACCTCACAACTTGGGCTAGACCTGAGACGTCCTAGTCAGGCAACCCCACACCACCAAGAGAAGGGGGAGGGGTGGAAGAAGAGGAAAAAAGAAATGCATATGCACATCCATATCATTTGAAAGACCAAATTAAAGAGCACATCTACATCCATTTTCTGTTGGCAGAGGCATATCTTGAACGGTCAATTGCTTAGTCGAACCACCCTTCATATTTGCTTAAGAAAATAAGAAATTAACTAAGCCACTACTCCTTAGCTTAGGAGTTCCATTTCTTCCCATCAAAAAATAAATAAATAAAAAGGAAAAAGGGGATTTCATTTGTCATCAGCCCATCATCTTAACCAGCCAAGCATTTGACCCAACAAGGAAACCAAGCACATGCTCGCGTACATATATAAGACATCAAAACAAGCAAAATAGGGAAAATAATCAATAAACCGCCCATTGTATGATTTTGCAAAGACACATGAAATACATGGGCTGGCTACCTCCTAAACATGCCAGAACTTTGAAGTGTTTTGCTGTACTCTGCAATTATCGGGGAGCTCTTCACAAGTTCCCAAATCTTGGCCACATTCTTCAACCAATCACGTTCGGAAACAGTCCTTGCAAATGAAGGGCACTTCATGGATAGAACCTGTAAGAGAAAATCACTTTAAGTACATATATTAGTTCATTAATATATAGCCCCCATATCATATCCTAGATTTTCAAGAATTGATGGATACTGGATTATATCAAGATTTTAATGTATACGTGTGTGTGCGCACGCACAAGAGAGAGACCTGATCCCGCATTTTCCATAGTGAGCTATTGTAACTTTCATATTGACCTCTCGGAGATTCATCCTTGTTCTTCAGAGGGATTACAAACAAATTTGGCCACACAGAATCAGGATCAATACTCTGAGCACCAGAAGCCACAGAAGAAAATGGTTGATCTTTGGTCATATTTCCAGATTTGTCTCTCATGAAGGAAGACATGCCAAAATAATGTAAAATGGCCTTCCTCAGTTGGACAATATTATGTGGAGTGAGATCTTGGTCATGCAGTCTGCAAGCAGTAAAAGAACAAAAAAGATATTAGTTGCTTTTGTTGCTTCTGTACAGAACAACATATTGAACAACAAGGTTGCACAACTTCTTGAAATGATATCTAAGAAATCAAAGAAAAGAACGAACTATACATATTGCAATTTGTAATTTGCAGATGTATACAGAAATGAAACACAGATGACATAACGTAGAAACAAATGAATCTGGACATGAATAGAACATCAGTGATATCACAAAAGGTAGATCAAGGCATATTCAATCCTTTTGCCCTTGTCATGTTTTAATCATTTCTTCTAACTTCTAACCTTTTGTCAAACAAACCGTAATTATATCTCCATTTATGACGGTGAAAAAACATGTGCGAAAACTTCACTCACTTTGTGTGGACAAAAACTGGAGCAACCATGTACTCTTCACTTTCATGAACTTTATCTTTGTTTTCCTTTTCAGGCCCCAAATTTGAGCTCAGGGAATGAGCAGGGATTAATGAAGATGGGTCAGGTATGCCATGTTTCAACAAGTCCACCTGCACAGAGATATCATGCAAGAGATCACATGTAAAAAGTATGGCAAAGAAAACAACATTCCCCCATAAAAATTAAAAGAAGTTAATGCAAACCCAAAATATACAGAGAAGTTCTCATTTACAAATACAAAGAAGATGTGATTTTAACCAAACTACTTAACAGGAACCTTAAATACTTAATATTGGGGAGAGAGAGAGAGAGAGAGAGAGAGTCTGGTGATATGCAATAGTTATAACTTCAGTCCAACTTTAATTTTCCATGTAATTGAATGATCAGTCTTGTTAGTTGTTACAAAACCATAAGGTCCATAACACCAATATGTTTAAACTTTCAATGGAGAATAGGCATGTTAAAAATTAAAATTATAAAATGAAATGTGCAGATTACATCAGCTGTGACAATCTGAAATGCGAGAAACACTTGGAAATGGAGTTCTAATTTAGAAAGACCACTTTGACCACCAAATTTCTGTGCACCAAAGCACTGCATGTGTTGCCCGTTTAAGGCAATTCATGGTCACTGCTGTCAGAGAATAGGAGCTATATCAACAATTGCAAATACAGAAAGGTTTAGCAGAAGCTGCAGAAAAATATTAAAGGGGAAAAAAAGAATCAACACTCTGATTTTCAATGTCCACTCCACCATCCAAAATTATCATCAACATTATTAAATTAGTAGGCTGGAGGGTTGATTGGGTTCGCTAATATGTCACAATTATTGAATTAGCGGGTTAGTCAGGTGATAGGGTTCACTATTATGTCAAATTAATGGATTAGTTCCCATTAATTTACAATATCCATTCCAATCAGCTTACTAATTTGTTATTTTTAACATTAATCTCAAATTGGAGTGTATTGTAGAAATTTGTAGTTTAAGGTGGATATCATAGATTGAATGCACAACTACCCTACAATTTTTTTTTTAATTAGTATAATATATGTAAATGTTTAAAATTTAGCTGCTTTACAACTGCCCTACAATCTAATATCAGATAAGCTTGAGAGCCACATCTGAATGCCAGAACCACATTCAAACATGTAAGGGAAAGTTATGAAACACGACCTCATAGTTTTGGGTAGATAGTTACAACTACCCTAAAATCTATCATCATATAAGCCCGAGAACCACAATTGAACACAAGAAGAACATTCAAACATGTAAGGAAAAGAATTTTGAAACATTAATTTCAATAGAAATCTTAAGCATATAACAAATAAAATAAATAAAATAAAATAAAAAGAAGGACATACGATGTGCTTGTACATAAGTTACTCTTAGGTTTTTTTATTGGTGAGTTGCACACACAATAAGCGGGTCTTGAACAATGAATCCATTAGTGTAGGAGGAAAAGAATTTTTAAGCATTAATTTCAATAGAAATCTTAAGCATAAAATAAATAAATTAAATAAATAAATAAAGGAGATACGATGTGCTTGTACATAAGTTACTTTAGTTTTTTTATTGGTAAGTTGCGCACACAATAAGCGGGTCTTGAATGATGAATCCATTAGAGTAGGAGGAGAAAAGGTAATATATGAAAAGCAGTAATCAAGAAGAGAATCTTACAGTCAACATCAAACGCCACATGTTGTTATCATGAACTCCATCTGATACCACAAGCAATACGTGACAAATAGATGCCAGGAGAACACCAAGCTAGAAGGATTCCTTGCAGCATGGCAGAAAAAGACAAATTCATAAGAACTTCAAACTTTAACAGTTGTAAATATGTGCTCAATTGCACAACACTAAAGATAATTGATAAATCAATGATAAAAGCGAAAATCAGGAAACATGAAATGTATTTAGAAGACTGTCTTTTATCTTAAGAAAACAAATAAATTAATAAACACGCTTAGTCTTAAAGTTTACCTGAATATTCATAAGTTCATGAGCCAATTCAGCAGATAGAGACTCACCACTTAGAACTGATATTGTGGATGACCCATCAGGTCTCATAATCTCAGCTAAAACAGAAGGACTAAATACAGGCTGCAATTCAAGAAGAATATATTATAAATGACTAAAGATACCTCAAGATATAGAGAATGCCTGAAAACATTGAAACCACAAACAAAGAAAAAGGGGAATAACTTTCAAATCCTCATGTAATGTATCAGACATGCTACTGATACTATGAGTGTTGACTTGTTTTCCACTGAGAGAGTGAAAAGCAGAAAGATATTTATGATGATACCCGTGCCTCTTCATAAAAGAAAGCAAGCTGTAAAAGCTAACTTGTCAAGAAGAAAACACTAACCAGAACTCTTGCCAACCAAACTCCCCACCCTCCACAAAGGATACAGATATAAATAATTAAGTTACCCTCAAGTAAGTACACCAGTTTCTTATATTTACTTACAAATGTCTTTCTATAGTATTTATTAAAGACAAATCGCTTGGGAATATTAAATTCATGAATAAAGATTATTTGTATGGCATGACAGATGTTAAATATATAACACAGTCACCATGGTTAATAGAAAGGCACATGAAAAATTATGAAGTGAAACATGTACACACAAAGTGCCTTACTGTCCCATTAGCCATTTAGCCACATAAAGCATCCTTTTTTCTTTGACAAGTAATTAGTCACATAAAGATTTCTTTCATTCTTCCCAACTCCCAGTTTTTGCTTCCCAAACTTGCTTCAACTCTAGAAGATCTCTATGATTCTCAACTCGTGACTTAATGTGTGAAATTCAATAGCACAGAGGAATACATCATACAGACATATTCTTGATGAAATTAATTAACATTTTGACCATTAATGTTGGAGTAGACAAAGAAAACTTACAAAAGAACACGTTAGTCTCTCTCTCTCTGGACATATAAGAAGAGGCTGTGACGATGTTTTTTTTTTTTTTCTTCTTCTTCTTATATTAAGAGTGTGGAAGTTTCAGCCTTTCAGGTATAGTTAAAAGGGTCCATTTTCTTGGGCGGGGCGACCCAGATGGCCTCTTAGTGAATTATCACCCTCTCTCTTTTCTTTTCTTTCTTTTTTATTTTATTTTATTTTTGTTCTTTCCTGTTTGAGTACTGAGAAAATGAGGGAAGAGCTAGTAAGAAAAATAGAATACTTTCACATTGCATTCAAGAAAATGATGGAGCACTTTGACTGAAGTGGAAATTACATTATGTTTGTGTCTATGTGTCTATAGCTTCTACATTTTCAATTTTTCTTTACTATTTTTTTTTTTTAGTGGTTTTTTGCATTTGAATTTTTAATTGAAACAAAGAATATGTACTTCAAACAAAAGAGCAACAAAATCATAAATAAAACCTTTACCTGGGTATCGAGAAGTATAATGCGTTCGGAAGAAATCCTAGGTTCAATGCCTATACTACAATGTCTTGCCATTGCTCTACTTTCTTCTGTCTCTATCGCAAATGGCGGTAGCATTCCTTGCATTGCAAGTAAACAAAAAAAAAAAACCCTATCTTATTCTTATCCCAGCAACCACAAATTTCAACTAAAAAAAACAAAAACGAAAGAATTGGAAGCATTAGTATATACTAACCAGGTGAAGAAGCATCAAAACCATAAAGCTCGTTCATAATGGTGGACTTGCCAACCCCAGGTGGACCAATCACTCCCACCACAGTAAAATCTGTATTCTCTGTTAGAAACTGCATTTTATTAAACCCTAAACACCATTAGTAGCTAGGTACCTTTACTTTTGGGGCTTTGTTTTGTTTGGTTGCAGAGAAAGAGAGAGAGAGAGAGAGTACCGGGAGAAAGCGATCGATGTGGAAGTCCCATGAATCGGAGAGGAGGTTGAGCGATCCAATTGGAGGGAGGCGGGACCGATGCGACGCCGTATCGTCATCGCCACGGCCGAACTTACCGGTGACTGGGCCGCCCGTGACGAGTCCTGGCTTTGCTAGCAGGATTTTAGGAGGGAGTGGAGCCGGAGATGCATTGGAGGAACCGGTTGAGGCAGCCATTGATGGAAGGAGTTTGTAACTCTAATTTGTTTTCCTTTTACCCAAAATCACAAAAAGATTTATTGCCGGACTAAAGGCAAGGATAACAAAGTTTAATATTATCCAAAACAAATAGTAAATATTTTTATCTATCCAACAAAAATTCATAACTTTATTTTTAAAACATTTAAGATGGCTGAATGTGATTAGTACAACGTGATTGTAATAACTTTATTTTACAACTTTCTCAAAAAAAAAAAAACTTTATTTTACAACATTTAAGAAGATTAGATGTAATTAGTACAACATCATTGTAATACGGAAAATAGCACGTACATAATATGTTCACAACAAATCATAAGTGGTAAGTTATTATTGGTTTTAATTTAAATCCACCACTAAAATTATCAATTAAAATTTGTTATGGAAATATTGTGGATATAACATTTTTGTTATAATATAAAACCACTACTAACATAATAAATTTCACTTTTTTTTTATGCAACAATTACAATTAACTGCTAAAAAATATTTATTTTCTTGGCCAATGACTGCTAAGAAACACTTATATCAATGTAAGGAACATGAGTCTTTTCAAATTGTATGATTCATTTGAATTGAGAGAGAGTATAATAAAACATAGTAAATTTGACTCAAAATTAACTTATTTTCTACCAACTTTACTCTGTTTGACCCAAAAGTAGGCTTTTCCATTGCCACTGCAAGAAGTGGAACTTCATAGGTTTTAAAGCAAGAAACACCTATAATAATGTAAGGAACAGGAGTCTTCAAATTGTAGGGTTAGGCTTTTCCATTGCCATTGCAAGAAGTAAAACTTCTAAGGTTTTAAAGTAAGAGTTGAAATGATCAGTTTCTATTACTCGTCTTCTCTTTTTAGCTTCCTTGTTGAAATTCTCTTTTTAGCCTCATTGTTGAAATTGTGATTTATTGTTGTACATCTTTGTTTTGACCACAATTTGTTCCACAACTTTTATCATGCCTTGTTGAGATAACAAATTGTGAGTAGTAAACAATCATTTTCCTGAGAACCCATCACTAACATCACTTTAAGTTTACATCATTTACAACCTACCACTTCAGTAAATTACGGAACAAGTTGTATCCCTAGAAACTTTCTCATGGTAGCGGGGCAAATTGGCAATAACATAATTGAACAAGTGGAGACAGAAAATGCAATATACAATACAAGTCCAATTGTAGAACTGATTTTATAATTTATCCTATGGAGCTGGACAATCCTCTAGAGTCATTTCTACTACATTTGGAGGCCAAAAAGCAGCAAAAGAATATGACAAGTGATTACAATAGTGAATAATGGACATGCAACTTGCCAGAAGCACAACCCCAAGAAGTTTCTAAAGACGGCAATCTAATGAGGTAAGGATGATCATTAGGGGCCTAACCAACGTCTGGCAAATTACTTTACAAAAATATACAGACATGCTGAGAGTATTGTTCATGGAGAGATGTTCAAACTTCTTCTTGTTGATCAATGCTCATGCTTGACACGTGCTTTTAGTATTCCAGGAAGAGGCGGTGAGGTGGGAGGCCTAATTGTTGTGTTTGACATTGGAGGAAGAGGTATCTGCGTTTGATACATATTTGACATGCTAGAACCTTCACCTCCATCTGCAGTAAAATTATGGGCCATATCATCAACCTGTGGTCTTTCACAAAATTTCATTGCCTTCAGAACATAGTTGTCATCATGGAGCTCAAACGGGGTGCTGCAAATAGGAACAAATAAAATGATAGTTAGTGACCCTTAAGTACAATAAATCATATACTTGGAAAAAAAAAATCAAAGTCTAGAAGATGCTTGGTTGGTTCCCTCTGCTTTTCTTCTAGCAATTTTAAGAGTCACTAAAGCAGGGGACAACATGGTATTTCTGACTATATCAATACCATGCTGCTAGTGGGGATTGTCTTTAGCATTCAACATCCCCGCTACAAAATGGTGTATAGATGTTTGAAGAAGATCAGTCGATTAATGGGAGCTGAAATTTGAGAAATATAGCACGCTCAAAGGCCTGTTTACCTGTTGAAGTCAAAATGCACCAGCTGCATATCTTCTGATATTTCCACCTCAACAGTTGCATGCGGCCGTGTCTACAGTTTCAAATGTGAAAAAAGAGATGAGGCATGTGAAAGCAACTGGAATATCTAAAAACATTTAAAATTTTCACAATGAAAAGGCACTTCACAAAGATAAGTGTGAACAAATTTAGACATACAAATAACAAAAAGATTAAAAATGGCAAATACAAACCAGTTAACATTTCTGAGTATTTGTATTACTAAAAGATAGCCAGGTTAAAATAACAGATCAATTTGAACATCTCTGCTCACACTAATCTTTTTTAACTCACTTTTCCACCTTTCATTTCAAATCTATATGGACATAGAAAACTGCCATCACTTTGCTTGTCTAATTCATGGCGTGCATAAGGAATGGAAGGGGGAACAAATCAAATAAAAGAGGTGACAACTTTCCAGTATCTCGCAGCATGTAAATAGATTGGAATTCAAGGGGAAAAATATTATTTGGCTCAAAAACAATGCAGGTTTGATAGGAGCAATGTAAAATGTAGGATGCCTTCAAATCTAGCTTGACATAATGTACAAAAGACCAGCTTCTTGATGATCCAGACAGTCCTAATAACATTAGCAACACCCAGCGTCTTCGATCTGTATCATCTCAAACTTTCTAATTAATTAACCTTTGGTTATTTTTATAAACAAGGATTATCTCCACAGACCCTCACTCCCTCCTCACTCCATGCTAGGAGGGCTAACTCTTTACACTGATGAAACATCATTTTCAACCTCTTCAAAAAAGAACTATATTACAAAGGCAAAAGCCGGTCAATAACAGGCTGCAATCCCATATGGACAAAAAAAAAAAATGAAGGTGAGAATCATATGCAGGTGACCCATGATCCTACTATCACAATCTCGCTTGATATTGCCAAAGTTGTAACGTAAATATCCAAAATTTTATTTTTTAGGACAGAATATGACTATGCAAACTATTCAACATTAGAACTAAATTTATAGTGTGATCATCAATTAGACAATTTCAACTAGACTTGAGCACTAGACATATCTTGGGGTGAACATTCCATTTATTTCAGATTAGCCATACATACCCAAAACTTGATTAAGCCAAAACCCAAACTCAGTCCTATTAATTTAATGTTATTAGTTCCAAATGAAATCAATTTGAATCAATTGACCAAAATATAATTATGTTACAGAAATTAAATTTATACATATTTTTCCCTTTGTACATGTTACGATGAGCCATGTACAGTTGAACTAAAAATAATTTAATAGGATTGAGTGACCCAAGTACAAGGTTAGGATGTTAAGAAGCAACATATTCATAAAGTGAGTAGCTGAAATGAGAATGCTAAAATGGATAAGTGGAAATACACGAAAAGCTAGGATTCAAAATGAGGAAATTCGACAAAAGATAGGAGTAGCCCCTATTGATGAAAAGATGAAGGAAAGTTACTTAAGATGGTTTGGTCATATATGCAAAGGAGAGTGACTAATGCACCAGTAAAAATGAGAGAGTTTATCCAAGTTGAGGGACGAAAAAAGATAGAGGAAGAATAAAAACCATATTAGTTAAAAGTAATAAAAAGGGTCATGTCAATTAAGGGAGTAACAAAGAACATGACTTTAGATAGGGTAGAAAGGAGGCAAAGAATACATATGGTCAACCCTAACTAATATGTTAAGGATCCATATCCGACCCCAAAATTTTGGGACTAAGGTTTTGTTTGTTGTTTCCATGTTTTATGACATTTTAAGTCTAGTTAAGTTAATAGGAACCAACTATATGATTTAATTGGTCCAATGACGTTCATATGTTATATACTTTTGTTGTAATATATATATATTTTTTTTAATGACATGAAGCCTCACCAATGCGGGACCCTTTGGACCCACCCCTAGGGAATAATCTAGAGATACACGACCTCAATCGCCAAAACCATGTATCAAGTAATTCAGGGGAACTCCTATTGGGGATCGAACCCGTGTTTCAAGTAGAGAGAAGGAACATGTTTAAATAAGTTCTTAGACAGGATGATGAACGAAACTTTTCTTTTATTGGTGTTTCACCTTATGGGTCTTAAAACCACGACCTAACCCTCCACCTGTCATTTGAGCTAGAGTTGATTGGTGAGGACTATGAAAGAAACTAAGAGATTTGTATGCAACTTACCCCCACCCACCCCTTCCACAAAAAAAAAAAAAAAAATCATGACCCAGCAATAAATTACCCCCAAAAAAATATCAACAAAATTCTGCATCAAATGTATGAATAAGGAGACTTCATATTATTGTGATCAAAATATATTAAATTAGCTGTGAATAGACAACAGGTATATTACTCAACATTAATCCTTGGTCATTCCTCACCAATTGTACCACAAGTGAACAGACTAGTTAGACAATCTAAGAACCCATTTTCCAGATTCTCCTCATATGCCATTAAGGACCATTGGAGGTGATGGACAACACAAACTTTCATGCTTTTTCCATGTTAAAGATAATGATATTTCAAAACCAATCCTTAAACGTCCCCTGTATGCTTTTTCCATGTTAAATATAATGACGTTTCAAAACCAACCAATCCTTAGACATCCCCTATACATCAAGCTGATGACACATGATAAGCAAACCCTTGGGAATACTAAGGATTTAACTTTTTCTATGATATCACTAGAGTCGGTGTCCACATGCGATTAGTCCAGCCACATGTTTAGCACTAAGGGGGATTGGATTGCAGTTTCTCATGCATGAAAAAACATGTGGCAGGTACAAGTACCACAGAAGGTGGCTAGTTTTGGTCAATGGTAAGTGCCTTCTACCAAAAGCGATAGGTTGCAGGTTGGAGTCTGGGAATCAACCTCTCTAAAAAAATTAGGAGTAAGGTTGCTTTCCATGACCTCTCCTAGACTCTGCAAAAATGGGATCCTTGTACACTAGGAATGACCTTTTTTTGAGATATTAATGGTTGATAACACAATCTAGCAAAAGAAGTTTATTAGACTAGTGTTGCATGTGTAAAGCTAGTGGTGACCATCTCTCCCTCTTTTTTCTCTTTCTTTCTTTCTTTCTCTCTTGCTATTTATTTGGGGATCCTTAAAGCTAAGGAACTTCGTTCTCTTGTCCTTACTCTTTTTGGAATAATGTGGGCCATGCCCAAAACGGCTGTGGAAATGCTAACTTGTTGGGGAAGGCACTTTGGTAAACATCAGGACAGTCCCATCTAAAACTCGGGCCCTTTGTCTCATGCGGTAGGTATGAAGAGAACAATATGCAGAAAATTTTTAACAAATCAAACTATCAGCGGTTGAGTTGAGGAGGCTGCTTCCGATATCACTTTTCAATAGGATAAATCCTTGTTTCTAAAAATGACTAGATGTGGTAATGCAGACAACAATCTTCCTTACAATGTCTTTGTTCTTGCACTTCCGCAATTTACATGTATCTGCACTATATATTTCTAGAGAAAGACAGGATGATTGGTTCAACAACCCTTTAAAAATGTATAAGAGGGAATTTTGCTAATCATTGAGCTTCCCTCATGATAACAACAGCATATTCTGTCATCGATTTATTTTGCGATTAACAAATTACCACAAAGAAAGAGTGAAAAGTTTATATCATAACCACATAATTTTAAATCTCTTAAAGCACCAATGAGAAAATTATTAAGAAAAAAAAATACACAAAGAGTTGAAACCAGAAAAGCATCAAACAAAACATTTATGACTCTAAGCAACCACTGACTGCCACAGGACGGGCACCAACCAAATTACACCTAAACCTTTTTTTTCTGATTGGGAAGTCACACATACACCTACTGGTCATGACATCACCCACACCCCGTTCTTATGGGGGGAGGAAGTGCCTTTGAGCAAGATCCTATTGACCAAATTTCACCTAACATTAGGTAGGATTGGCCAAATTACACTTAAACCTTAAGTAGGATTTATTCTATGAATTTTAAAACATAGCACCTTTCTAATTTATTCACAGAATGGATGAAGCTTTGATAGAAAGGGAAATAGCGAGAAGAAATCTACCTGAACCAGAATGAAAGGTAAAGCCACACCTCCGCTGGGAGCATTTCCAGAGCTGTACAATTGCTCATTTCGTTGTATCAGGTTTTGGAGACCTACGAACTTGACATAAGGAGATAGGAAGTTAGAGTGGACAGACATGACAGAGTAGCTAGTATCAGGTTCTGAGTTTCTTTATTATTCTTCTTATTTTAAGGTAGATCATTGAAAAAAAAAAATTCTCAACCTAAGCATAGCAAAGAACAAATTCAAGCCCAAGTAATCATATAGGTAACAAATAGAAAGCCATACTTGTTCCTCCAGTTCTTGCAAATACGCAGCTTTCTTTTCAATTCTATTTCTGAGTCCAAGGCGCTCTGTCTGCATTCATTAAATTTAAGGAGTTGTTTAAGCTCTAATTAAATCTAGGATTCTGATTACAGAAAAATACATCCAACAACTGCAAGACATAAAAAACAAAAGTTGCATTCCAACCTTTAGTTCTTCAATATCGTTCAGGCTAGTTCGAGGCAAACCTTTCCATTGTATCTCCTTTTTATCCTTAGAAATAATATCCATCGCCATGAGAACATTCAGGGCATCATACACCCTCCGCCGGATGTTTTTCTCATCATATTGTTGCTGTCAAATAGAAGTTCAAGGGAGGGGGGAGGAGTTATATCAGTAAGTTCCACGCTACCCATGAGATTGCAGATATAATTGCACGGATGCATAACATATCTATCTCCGAGGTTAAAAAATAGCAAACCTGATCTGGAGACGTTACACTATTGCTTGGATCAGCAAACTCCGCAACAAGTTCATCCGCTACCTGGATATTACTTTAAATTCTCAGAATTATATATGGATTACAAGATCATTGGCCAATACATAGAAAATGGAAACAACAGCCATTGCAAAGACCAGGGAGTAATAATGAAAATTGTCTAAATGTTGTCCGGAGAAATGGATTTCTAGATGCGGAGCTTCAAAAAATTAGAATAAATGCTCTTCATGAATATTTGAGGAAGATTCCCAATGACTATAAGCTATGATCATTCACAATTTTGCATGGCTGCTGAATACAGCTTGCAGAGAGATAAAATAAAAATGCCACAGTACACATTAATTTGCTCAATCCCAAGTCAAAGAAATTTGGAGATTAATAACTCATCCAAACAATTGATTTGTAAATTCACATGTTCCCAGTTCTAATCAAATTGATGGATCTATATGAACCTAAGTGAAGACTTGCAGAAAACCACTGATTACTCCATTAGAATCCTTCTTAAACCACTGCCACTGTCCTTTTGAAGACCAAATGTAGAAAATGTTTTGTGAAGGAACTTCATTAAGCAGGGCATTCCAAAATTTGAGTGTCCATAAACTCATTATCTAACTGCGATCCTTCTGGCAGAAAGTTTAAGTGTCAATCATAATCCATTGATGTAACAGAAGGTAGAAAAATCCAACACCTCAGCTCCTGATTGTGCAGTAGAACTTAAATTTATACACATAACTAATGCATTTCCCATAAATAGTTCAATGTTGTAAGTGTCAAAATTCTGAAATGCATCAAAAGAATTATTTCATCAACTCAAACAAAGTAGAGACATCTTGAAGGCAGAGAAGTATTAGCATGCATGAGATAGAGAACACAACTAACTATATCTTGAATCATAAATTCAACAAAATTTACTTTTTTTTAAAAATAATTCGTTAGTTCTAATGGAGGAGAGGAGATTTGAACCTAGACGTATTCATTGAAAGCACCAAAAAGTGTCAGTTGAGCTACAAGGCTCTTGACTATATATAACAAAATTTACATTGATAAAATGTATAATTATATGCTCTAGCAAAGGTTTGTCAGCTTAATAGAACCACGTTATTCACTCAAAATTGTTATACGGGTACAATCAGAATTTCTATCCATTGTGAAGTTCAATTGATGCAATAGAAGTTAAAATGGAAGAAAACTGAAAGTCAAAATATGCTACTCCTCAAGGAAAGGAGATGAAGGAAGATACAAATGAAGTAACATTGAAAAGAAAGAATTCCAACAACAGAAAAGTTCATTACATGCGTGAGTGATTAATGGGAAGACAGTCATGATAACCCACTAGAAGAGTAATTATATTGGGCCATAAGTCCATATGCTTTATACTTATAGCTGACAAGAAAATTTTAATAAAGAATTGAGGGGTTTGACATTCAACTTTTAAAAGAGCCCATCACTTCAATGGGAACAATGAGAATGTTTCAATCACTCAAACATGCAAATATATGATCTATTACAAGTAGTCATGTCCATCAAATCATGGTGAATTCTGTTGACCCAAAATAAACATTCACTAATTTTTCTACCATACTTCAATAAAAACAAAGCCTTAGTCCCAAAATTTCAGGATCGGCATTAGCTATAGATCCTCAATAGACTAATCAAGGTTGGCCATAAGTATTCTTTTCTAATGTTGTATACTCTATTATTTCCCCCTTTTTTTTTTGATAGGTAATAGATATTTTCATTAAAAAAGGTACATGTTCACAATGATGAACAGAGTACTAGGACCAAATACAAACAAATCAAACAAAAACAAAAACAAAAACAAAAACAAAAACAGAAATACATTGTGTAAAACCCCAAATACAAGACTACCCCAAACAAAGTCCCAACTAGCAAAAACTTCAAAAAAATCAGCAGATTTCTCAACATCCTCAAAAATGCGGGTATTACATTCCTTCCAAATCAACCAAATCAAAAAGGCTAGCACCATATTCCAGACCAAAGAATAGTGTAACCCCAGAAAATTCTCCCATGCAAAAAGAAGAGAAACAACCGTCCTTGGCATGTCCCTTTTTACCATTTATATTAATGTGATATTTGGTCTTCCTATACCTTTTTTCATTCCCTCCACTTGATCTCAACTCACTCTTTCTCATTAGTACATTAATAGCTCTGCTTTAAACATGACCAAACCATCTCAAGTAACTCTCCCTCATCTTTTTATCAATAACGGTCACCCGAATTTCCTCATTTCAATCGCATCTTTCCTTTTATTCCCACCTACCCATCCTACACTCTCATTTGAGCTACATTCATTTTATAAATATCTTGCTTCTTAACAACCAAAAATTTTAGCCCAACATTCAGAACCATAGAATAGGGTTGGTCTTATAATGTAATTTTTGGTCTTCCTCTACCATTTTTTTATTCCCTCAACTTGAATTAACACTCTTATCATTGGTGCATTAATTGCTCTCTACTAAACATGACCAAACCATCTCAAGTGACTCTCCCTCATCTTTTCATCAATAGGGGTCACTCATATCTTTAAGCAAATTTTCTCATTTCTAATCCTATTTTTCATTTTTTTTCGACTTATCCATCTTAACATTCTCATTTCAACTACACTCATTTTATCAATATGTTACTTCTTAAAAACTTCTCAATAGCCCAACATTCAGTACCATACAGCACTGTTGGTCTTCTAGCAATCTTATAAAATGAGATTGTGCTTCTATACTTCATCCACCTTGTTCTCATCCTATGATTTACATCCACTTCAATCTTTCCATCTATGTCGTACTTTAACAAGAAGGATATTGGCAACGCCCAAATAACTCCATCCTTAGTACATAGATATCAATAAACACACTCAAATAATAGAACTATAAATTTTTTTTTTTTGATAGGTAATAAAGATTATATTCAAAAACACTACCTTATGCAGAAAAACATAAGGCAGAGAGAAACATACAAAGGAAAAGAAATAGTGTAAAGAAAAAGAAAAGGAAAGATACTAAGTACAAAGGAGGGAGCTAAGGAACATAGGGAGAGAATCACTAGAGGTGAGTCCCCACGCCCTAGACCAATCAAACAAAGTGCCACTGAAGGAGGCCAAAAGCTGGTCATCCGAACTATCCATGTCCTCAAACGTCCTCCTATTTCGCTCCCTCCAAAGACACCACATCAAGCATAAAGGAACTAAATTCCAAATGCTAGACGAACTATAAATAAAAGCACTAACATAACATCTTGATCAAAAATGAAGGTCATTTAATAATAGGGACAAGCACTCAAAAAATTGAACATTATAATTTCACCAAATGCAACAAACAAAATTAACGAATGACTTCAACAAATCACCTAACCTCATTGTAAGTAGTTCTCCCCTTGCTTTCCACTTTCTCGCACACTAAAAAATTCCAACAAAATTTATACATAAGATCAGTCAAAATTTTGTCTTCATCAACTCTATTTTTTTCATCAAGAAGGAAACAAATAAAATAAAAAAATCCATTAACTCAGCTGCAAAAATGGCCATGCTGAGAATTAAATTGGTAGTTTTGGAGGGAAAGGACAGGATATGGGGAAAGGATCAATCATGTCCTCCCTCTCTGGAAGAAATGAGTGTGCATTTGGATTCAACTTTTTGTTGAAAGCATATTTGTTTTCTTATTTGCTAAAAGTTGGCAAAAATATAGTTGTACACTTGTAGTTGGAAAAAATGAAGTTTGAAAAAGTTGTACATAACCAAATAAGCTAACAGAGAAAAGCTAAACCAAGCACACATTGAAAATCTCCTACTTGAGGTTTTGTATAAATGCAACAAATAAGCACATGTCCTCTCACACTGTTACTCCTCTAAGGGAGGGAGTGTCAGTCATCTACAAACCTCAAGAGGTGAGTGCCATTGTGTCCATAGTTTGGTATGAAAAAAATTTTAAGATGAAATATTCTGTTAGGAAAGCCACAAAGTGAAAGTGCATGAACTTATTTGTAACATTTATACAAACCTCTTGGGAGAATGTCATTTTGTGAAGCCTCAATGGAGGATAACAAAAGCTAACCCATTTTTTATCCGTAAATTATAAATACACCTAGTGGGTTTTCAACCTTGACCTCATCCTCCATCTATTCTCATAAGAGAAGGAAGTGCTATTTGATATGTTATTCAAAAAGGGAAACTGTATTTCACCTTAGGAACCCGTTTAACTATATTGTTCTTTGCACAGAATCAGACAAATTTATTAAAAAAGGAAAAAGTGCCAGCATTATTTTTCCAGAATCGCTAAAATACCCACAGCACAATAATAGGAAAATTTAAAAGAAAGGGTGCAATTTTAAAAGAAAAGTAGACAGTTTCCTTCATTTTTCATTGTCTAAAAACAAACATAAAAACAAACAGACGAGCCTAGGAGAAGTCCGTATCTTTTCCTCCACCTAAGAAAATATCCTACCCACTCCACCTTTTCCCTCTAAGATCCCAAACATCTGATGGAATTCAGCCTCTCAACATTTGGTACGTGCAAAGCAATCTTTGCTTAACTACAATTCACAACTTGCAAGGATTTTACCACTTAATCAGGGAAGAAAAAAGCAATGAAAAAGTACATAGAGAGATGAAGATGAATCTAACACCTTTCATGCTGAATTGGCGGAGTCCTCTTCCACTCTTATCACCTCCAACAGCCCGTTGCCCTCTCTTTTTCTTCTTGCTACTGTTCAGAAACAGATACATAGTAAGAAAGTATTCAAAGAAATTAAAGCTAAAGTTTCTTTATCCTTTTTCATAAGTAATATTAGTTTTCACTGAACAACAAGCAACTAATCATCTATTAGAACTACAGAACGAAATAGTTCACATCCAACATTGTGCATTCACACGAGAATTATAAACACCAATATAGAATTACTGTAAGAATTTCAAAAGTCAGACATAAGTCTATCTTTCTACAACATAAATCTACAATTCCACAATTTCAACTTTCTCCAGCTCACTCAAAGTATAAGCTGTATCAAATACATGACACATTTCGACAATGTACCCATCTACAATAACTGAAATTACCTTTATAACAATTTCGTGGACCCTCTGAATAACAATGTTAAACAAGTGAAATATTCAAACAACAACCTAAGTTTCAATCCCAAACAACATTTCACATAAAAACCTTAAACCCTCACCCAACACACAAGCTCAAAATAACTAATAATAACAAATGGACTCACGCAACAGCGCCTTGCGATCCGGCATCGTCCCCTTGAATGTCAAGATGGTTTAGTCTAAGAAAAGTGCTGTCACTGGCGGGTGTTGCCATGGTCTGCTCGCTCCGGCTCGACGGCGACCCTACACTCCGGCTTGTCGACACTGATTGGCCCGAAATTGTGGTGGCACCTCGACCTGGTGGATCCTCCTCCTCTTCCTCTCGACTCAATTGCTGACTCCTTGTCCCCATGGCTGTTCCCTCCAGTTATAGTTCCTGCTATACCCACCAAAAAAAAAAAAAGACAATAATTAAGCAGTAAATTTTCAAAATTTATTGGTTTGGAGGAAAACCCAGATGAGAACTGACCTTAAAAAGATGTGGGTGTTTGTTACTTTCTAGTATAACTATACCACTATATTGAAGCAAAAATTAATAAATTAAAAAAAAATAAAAGAAAAAAAATTCAAAATATGGTGAAATTGTGAAGTGTGAGTGGGTTTTGGAGAGAGACCCAGAAGAGAACTGACCTTGAAATGAAGTGGGTATTGATTATTGAACAAGTATGAGCGATGAGCAGAAGTGAAAGAAAGAGAGGTTGTGTGTTTTTTTGGTTGTGGGCAAAAAGAGTGGGGTTTGTGAAGTGGGTTTTGGGTCTTGAGGATTTAGCGAAAAAAGTGTGGTAGGTATATGGGGTTGTTAAAATGGCGATCTATAAAGAATGGAGGTCAAAGGAAGAAGCTAACTGTGGGAAGAAGAGGTTAAGAACAATACCAGGGTTCAAGCGCACGGGAAAGAGGGAAAATATCAGGGTTTGGTTTTCAATTTGATGATACAAATACTTTGCAGTACAATTTAGGATAAGTCAGTCATTACTTCTTCAATTGTGTGTGTGAGTTTTTCTCTATAACAAATAAAAATTTAAAATTAAAAAAAAAAAAAAAAATCTCTCAAAAAATGGTCAAAGGACTCAAAACCATAGAGCATATTAATTGAAAAAATTATTAATTTAAGTGATAATTTAGAAATAATAACATTTTTTGGTGCTATTACATAATTTTGGTTCAAACCTCACTTTCTCTCAAATTTAGTAAAGTGAGCTTGTAACCAAGTGAGGCATAAATATAATTGAAAAAATGGTGAAATTGGCTTGATTGGGAACTTGGGATTGTATGGTCTCCAAGTCTAAAGTCAACCTTAGGTTAATAGGTGCCGCCAAATTGTTCCAATACGTTCTCTCAAAAAAGATTTTATTAGAAAAAAAAAATTTATGTCACTATACATTGATACTACTAAATAATCACTTGCATTAGCTCGTCCTAAAAATATATATATATTGTATTAATATGAATTTCAAAAATATTTATTTTACTAATGTATATTTGGTTGGCAAATTTTTTTTTTTTTGAGGAAATATGTGGTTGGTAAATTAATTTTAATTACAAAAAATTAATAATTTTTTGTGGAATAATATTAAAATATTATTATTTTTTAATTGATTTAATTTCTTAAGTAATATGGTATTTTTTTTATTTTTTATAATTCGATAATTACAATAGGAGAAGGGATAATTACAATGGGAGATGGGGAAAATGTAATGATAGCATTATTTTTTAAAGATCTTCTCCCAACATGAGGAAATTCCAATATCTTTTGTTCAAAAGAGGTAAGCTCATGAGAGTCTGAATCTAATACCTCAAACAAAGTAAATTCATTGAATAGATTGTCAAGCTTTGCAATCAAAGTGTTTACAAAAATGGATAATGGTTTCCAAAAAAGTCTAGAAAATTTAAGAAAAGGAAAATGAATAGTAGATGAAGGCATATAAGATTATAAGAATACATTTGATGCATTTTTTTTATTGTAGGTTTTACGCCTAAATCTCAACTTTCACAGTAAAGCATAGCTAGGTTAGTGAAAGTAGAAGAAACTATGCTTGGGTTCTTAACCTCTCTCTCTCCATCTTTCTCTTAAGCCCAATGTCACCAAACACTAAATTAATGAGAATTTTGATTCGATTTCTATTAAGGGCCCATTTGGTAATGTTGTTCTAATAACATTATTTAAATGTTGTGAAAATATATGTGAGTGAAAAAATATTATGAAAATACGTGTTGCGTTGTTTAAACAACAAAAACTGTTGTTTAAACAACACTAATAAATAGGCCCTAAAACACTAATTTCTGACTCAAGTTTTATTAAACTGTGAAATTTTCACTTCTTCTCAATTTTTTTAGCCAACTATATATATATATATATATATTATCGTCTTTCTTTGTGGTGTATATGTAGGCTACATGCACCTAATGATATGATAGGACAAACTATTTATGAAAAATTCTTATCTTATCTTGTTTTTGCATGAGTTCATGACATTGTGTGATGCACCAAGACCGAATAGAATACAATATCCAGCCCAATCCGGCTACGTTAAACATATGTGAAGACATCAAAGACACAAAGCATGTGAATGCATAGATAAGAACAAGAACAAGGAGCAAGACAAGCCCAAGTATGTTTTGTTTAGATTGTACAAGTTGTACTACAATTAGTAAGTTGGTTAAAAGACAAACTTGAAATTTCATTGATAGTTACTTTTTAAGATCAGTAGTATAAATACAAGAGCTATGTAGCAATTCTCATTAGTGGAACATTGATGCTAATTTTTGTAATTTCTCTCTTAATAGGCTCTCTTCCCAATCCCACTTTCTTCTTATTTTGGAGGATGATTATTGATTGCCTTGCTCTCTAACTAAATCAAATCCTTTATTTTCAATACACTTTCCCATCCCAATCAATAATTTCATATTCCAAACATCTATACCACAATTAGGTTCATTACGCATTATGGTTGAACATAAAAGGAATTAAGGATCTACACTCAGTGGCACATATTGTTGCTAAATGTTCTTGTGATGTTTGTGGTTTTATTAGTTGTAATAATTCTTCTTTCTCTATTTATATTTGGGATGCTTGGAAGAGTGACCTTGTTTTTTGTTGTCATTGTTGTTTGAACTAAACTATTTATATAAAATTGCATTTGTAAATATCATATCTTAATGCATAAAGCTAAGCCCTACCAAACATTTTTAAGAGTCAAAAGTGGTTTGTAAATCTATTGCTTTTTTTTTCCTCCCTTGAAATTACGCCAAATGAACAATTTTGATAGTGGAGAAATACAGATGTGACTCTACCAGTCTCACTTCCGCCAAAATGTATGAAAACCAGTGGCCAGGTTCACAAATGAGTGTCATCATCAGCCCAAAGAGAGAGAGAGGACAAAAATAAAAAGCTTTCATGAGTTGAAACTTGAAAGTAAAAGTAAATTAGATAATATTAAAAAATAGAGAAGGAGATAAGAAGTAAGAACTCTTTCCTCTTTTTCTTACCTTTCTGGTAGAGTTAGATGCCCATATACCTGCTTTTTTTTTCCTTTTTCTTTTTGAAAGCTTTTCCCATATAGTAATTATAAAGATAAAATGGTTTTTCGGGACAACAATAAATTACATATTATATTGACCTTTATGTTTGGTCTGACCATCTCTGACTACCTGTTTTCATCTCAAAATTCTGGTTTTATTTTGCCTGTTAGGTTAAAATTTCCAAAATATATAAGTTTTGTATCTGATTTTAAAACATTTTTATTGTGTGACCACTTTTAGAGCTCAAGTCCTTGGACAAAATTATGAGATGCTATTTTTCTTTTTAAGTTTCTAGTGGAACTCGAGCTCTTCATATTGGAACTTGATTTTTAGAGGTTCAAGCTTCAAAAGCAATCACATAACATAAATGTTTCAAAATCAGCCACAGTATTAATATGTTTGGAAAATTAGCCTAACGGGTAAAAAAAGCCTAAGATTCTTTCTTTTTGTGTTATTCAAAAGAAAAGCACAAAAACCCCACCAGAAAAACATGAGAGAGAAGCACAAAAAGACTGGCTAATGGACTATTCATTATGCAATTTGTTACAATGCCCATTTTGCAGTTGAGGTACAGCTATATTTGGTCCAAATGCATGAAAGATAGTAAAATTCAGATGAGGAAGAGACCCCCTTTAATTTCAAGGAAGCGTCGGCATCACGTAAAGACCAGAGAAAAAAGAAAGGACTATGATTCCAAAAGCTTGGTACTTGACTACTTTAGCCAAAGGACTAACCATATATTGAAAGTGAGACATGACTATGACAGTGTTTTCCATAGGAAATCAAGAACTTCACTACCTTTTAGCACATGTATAAAAGAGGTGGGGTCCATGATCTTTCACCGACGATCAATTACTACTAATAAGTGTGCAGACCAAATTTGCATGAAGGTGCTAAAAATGATATGACATGATGATTCCTATACAAATGTTGTCTTGTAAACTGGATTTTCAATTATTAGATCTTTATTTTTGTGAAAGACCATTGAATTCTGAAGAAATTGACATAATGATAATGGTCCCAGCTTCCAACGGGTACTGAATACTTTAACCTAAAAACTTCAACCTCGATGGGATTTTCATAAAGAAAAGCATTGGCAATCGGCAACCAGGAAAACCACAATCCATAATGACTACATTGAATGTTGACTCAATGTTCTTTACCGACTCTTTTCGAGGTCAGAGAATGGTAATACTCTATAAGATGGGCTTGAATTTCTTGGGCCTCAACTGGCATAGGATTGTACTTCAAACATATTATGGGCCTCTCACTTTTTGTCCAAGCCCTTTATGTGCCTAACTTTTTGAGAAATGATATGTTCATAACATTTTTACAATATTTTCACAATAAATTTTATATGGCAAGTTGTTACAGGTTGTTATTGGTGGGGTAGAAAAATAATTTCAATAGTAAGTTTAAATTAAAACCAATAACAACTAACCACCTATGATTTGTTGTGAAAATGTTGTGGATGTAGCATTTCTCAAAATTTTTTAACCCCTTTCATTTATTAGTTAAACATTTTAGGGTAACTTATATTTTTCCTATGATTTGATAGTGGTCTCAAATTGAATTTTAAAATTTAAAATTTTTTAATTAAAATTTAATTTGTGATTTAATTTGAAACCATCCCAAATTATGTATAAGATTATGTAATTTACCAAAAAATTTTAAAATATATATATTAATTAGTCAACATAAAAATATGTCCATTATTATCAAGGATTTAACTTAAAATTTATTAATTTAAAATTTGATATAATTATTATGTTTTGATGAGCAAAAATGATTTTACATGATATGTTTTCATCACATAACTGAAATTAATTTTTGTTTTAAATTTTTTTTTATAAGTAAATAATGGGGGAAAGAGAGTTGGGGTGTTCAAAGTTTGAACCACATATATGGGACAATGCAAAGGATATCAATACCACTAGTCCTCCACACTATCACTTAAACTCCTCTCTCTCTCTCTCTCTCTCTCTCTCTCTCTCTCTCTCTCTCTCTCTCTCTCTCTCTCTATATATATATATATATATTATTGTCTAATGTCTATTCTAATTATATTATTAAAATATATTATTTGATTTATGTATGTTTATCATTGAAAGCTCAATTAATGTGAAAATACTAATGCTTGTTTAGACCCCTAATTTTAAATTACGGCTTGTGGTGGAACTTTTTGTATTCTGGGTTGGGTTGTTCCTGCCATACTGTGGCCCAATAGTTCTGGGTTAGGTGAGTTGGGACTGGCTTAACTGAAACTCACCTTAAACCAGCTTGTGCACAAGCTAGGACCCCTTTACTGAGATCTTGATCACGTGTCCACTGCAGGGGATGCTGTCATAGAAAAGTTATAGTAGGAGAGACATAATATAACATGATAATAAAAAGAGGCATTCTAACTAAAGTGCTTACTACCAACCAAAGATAATATTTAAACAACTTTGCAATAGGAAAACGTGATAATATGAGTATGGCAAAAATAAGTTAGCAACAATGAAAAGAATAATGTTAATGCTTAAACAATCATGATAAAAGAGGGGAAGGGGATTAGTTTGCTGAACTTGGCTTCTTAACAGATTTAAGTCCAAGAAGGGAACCAATTTCCAATGTGAGCAATCTCATAGGGAAATCCTATTATAGAAATTGCCTACTTAAAAGAATGGACCTAAGTGGCTTAATCTCAAATCTTTTAACTTGCTAGAGAGTAGGCTATTGAGAGGAAGAGAAGGGAGTAACCTATCAGTGCATGTCCTATCACACTTTTTTTGTTTTCTCTCTTCACTTCCTACTCTTTTCTTTCTTTTTGCTTATCCTCTCTATTTTTCTCTACTTTCTATTTCTCTCTTGTTTCTATGTTTCCTGCTGTTTTTTCCTTGTTCTCCTCCTTGTTCTCTTTTACTAACTCCTATAGCATGCACCAAGTGATTCCAGTTTATCTTTCCCTCTTTTGGGTGGTATGTCATCCCAGCAAGACATTTCCCCCAAAAGAGCTTGAGTGTGAATCCTAGAATAGACTTCCCCTTTCTCCCTACTGTCAGACCATACATTTTCTTACCTTTGACCCATGGCCCACCGCGTCTGTATTGGCTAGGTACAAGTGGGTGGTGCCTGAGCCTTGTGCTGCTCCACTCTCATGTGAGTCCATGGCTTGTTTATTGTTCATGCGTTTGTCGTTGCCTGCAGATTTGTCTAGTTTTGCTACGCATTCTGCTACTCATTTTTAACCTTTTATGGCGTGGATGAGCCACTGGGCCTTCATTTTTTGCATCTCGTTTCTTCCCTTGGGCTGGGTTTTGCTTGGATATAGGCCCTTTCTTCTTTAATACAGCCCCTGTTTCCTTTCGCTTCTGGTTCGTGGGTCGATTGATACTTCCGCTGCACCACTGTATTGTTTCTACCATGTATTGCTTAACTGTGCTTACAGGGCCTCCGTTGGTTCTGCCATGTATTTTTTCCTTTACTTAGTTCACGTTGCCCAGTATTTCTGCTGGGTTAATTCTCATATCATCTTAGACTTCCCTGGCCCATTTTATTCCTTTGGGCATCCTCAGCCCGCTTCATTCCTTTGGGCATCCTTGGCCCATTCCATTTTTACATTCTCATGGGCTTTTGCTAAATCTTTCGGGTTTCCTTGACCCAATTACCATATCCCTTACTTTTGGGGTTTATTAGCTTTTGCACCAACATCATTTACTAATTTCTTTCTTTGGGCTCCTTCAGCCAATTTTTGTTTGCTTTCTACTTTTTATGATTTCCATGGGCTTGCTACTTCATTCCCTGGGCTCCCTTAGACCTATTTGCTTTCTTTAGGGCATTTTTTACTATTTTATAGGCCTATGGACTATTATTCCAGCCATTTGGGGTTTAATGGTTTTTTCTTACTTTGCTAATTTTTCTTCCTTCACCCCTTCTATATTATTGGACTTCTTCTTGTTATTGGGCCTTTTTGCCAAAGTAGGCATCAACACTGCTTAATTGCTTTTACTCTAACTTATTTAAGTACGGAATAAGAGTAAATGAAGCGTAATAAACCGGAACTACTCCAATGAATAAACATGAATATTAAACAATAAATGTAAAACACAAAGAGTAAGGAAAGAGAGATGCAAATACAAGATAACACTAAAATGTGTTATCGAAGAGGAAACCGAAGAATTTGGCGAAAAACTTCTCCGCGACCCTCCAAGTCAAAATCGATTCACTAGTGAATAAGTTGGAGTACACGAATATCAAAAAGACTCTCAAAGCCTAATCTACCCAATATACTTGAACCCTCCAAGCTCTTGGTACCAACGGACTTCTTGGAGTCTTGTCTTCACTAGTTATTTGGATCCCGCAATATCGTCTGATTGCATCTGCCAAGCCTCACCGGCTTCTTTTGACAAATCCCTAAAACTTCCTAAGTTCCAAAACACTCTTTACACTCTAAATAGGTGTGAGTTGTGTTTGAGTATAAATTTCCTCTCAAGGTATAACAATAGAAGAGAGAAAGAAGAAGTGACTACTAAGGAATTCTCACTCAAGGACGAGTAGCTCTCTCTAACAAAGGTGGGTGTGTTGTAGAAACCTTTCTAGGGTTTTTTTTTTTTTTGCATAGCCTCCTTTTCACTTTTGTGGGTAATGATAGTATATATAGTATGAGTGAAGGGTAAAAAAGTCACACTTAAAATCCTCTAGGCAGAGAGTTTTGCAGGTACCTTGCGAGACGGCATTTCTTGCGAAGTACTCGCAAAATGTAGCCTGACACTTGACTCTTTAGCTTCCAACATGTGCTTTTCACGTGGCATTTTCGCGAGTACCTTTACTCGCGAGCTTCTCGCGGTCTAATCTTGAAACTGCACTGATCTTCATTGCATGCTTGATTCTTCACAAACTTAATACAAAATCCAATACAATAAAATCTCACAAAATACAAGGAAATAATTTATTGCAATTACGATACTTTTTGTCATAGAATAAAACTAACATAAAATATAGTTGTAAATCACAACTTTATAATCATTAACACAAGCATCATGTGGACGTAATATTTACTGTCACATAAAGGCTTAAACTTGAGAAATTTGAACTAGTTATCAAATAAAGACTCTTGAAAATGTAATAACATTTTTCATCCTAAGTAGCCATGCTTGTCTTTAAAAAAAGAAAAGAGTAAAGGTGCCCATGCAGGGGAAAACACTAATTATCATTACCAAAAATCTTGTAACTCAACTAATTAGCATATTTTAATGTTTCCAGTTGAAGATATATATGGTTCAATTCCTCATTTTTAAATGTAGCTATCAAATTATCAAAAACAAAAGAACAAAAAAAAAAAAACTATTGAAAAAAATATTAGTTTTTTTTAAAAGAAAAAAAAGAGTTTAAATTTATTATTATAAAATATAAATTAATATCTTTTGTTTTGGATAATTTTTTTACTATTCATATTTTAGTTCTTTGAATTAAAAAAAGAAGAAAATTTGATTTCAAACAACTATTTTTTCCAACTCAATTACTTAACAATATATAAAACTATCAATACATATTATTTAAACATATCACATTATTCATAAAAAAAAAAGTCAAATTTCCTATATATAAAAAAAATAAAACCTGACCACAGTCACAAAAATAAAGTGAAGTTATCTCTCTGTGGATAAATATAAAAAAAGTTTAAAAATCTTGAAGTAGGAAATTTCAAATTGAGACAGTTTGAAGCAGAGTCCAGAGCCAGACAAATAGTGTTAACAGTACATTATCCCCTCCATAGATACATCTTGTTGCTACTCAAAAACACTGAAAAACAGTGTAAAAGCAAAATGGACTCCCTAAACCTCAACTTCAAGTCCACCTTCCTCACCAACATCCCACTCCCAATCCCACGCTTCCCTTCTCACAAATCACCTTCATCAGCAAAACCCAAAACCACAATCCACTCCTCTTCTTCTTCTTCAGTGACACCAGACCCATGGTCTCTCAGCGATGGCAACGACCCAACCAAGCCAAAACCCAGGTCCAAAAACTCCAAAAACCCACTCTCCGACGACAACGCAAGGCGCATAATCAAGGCCAAGGCTCAGTACCTTAGCCAGCTGCGGAAGAACCAGGGCTCGCGAGCGCAGACACCCAAGTGGATTAAGAGGACGCCGGAGCAAATGGTGAAGTATCTTCAGGATGATCGGAATGGCCACCTGTACGGTCGGCACGTGGTGGCGGCGATAAAGCAGGTGAGGGCTTTGGCTGTGAGAGGTGAAGGTGGGTACGATATGAGAGAGGTGATGGCTTCGTTTGTGGGGAAGCTGAGTTTTAGAGAGATGTGTGTGGTTTTGAAGGAGCAGAAAGGTTGGAGGCAAGCTAGGGACTTCTTTGCTTGGATGAAACTTCAGGTTTGTTTCTTGCTTGGCCATTTTTGGAATTATTTTTGGGAAAGTTTGAGTTGTTGTGGTTGAACTTGGTATTTTTCATCTGGGTTTTTGTGATTTTTTGGATATTGAATTTGGTGAATTTCATCGTACTAAAACTACACATGGATGGAGCAAGATAGCTGTAAACATGTTTAACGCCAAACTTTTTCCTAGCAACATCTGGGTTTTGTTGTTTTTATTTTTAATTCATTTTCTGGAGGTGGGTTTATGAGGGGTTTATTGTTATGGACAAAATTTAGTTTAGTTTCTTAGGTGTAGTGCATTAGTTCCTAATTCAATTCAATTATATAACTGGATTGGGAAAGATAATACTGTTTGTGACTTTGTGCTGTATTGGTCAATGCAGAAATGTGTTTGAATTGAATTGGGTAATCTATGTACTGCAAACTGTACCTAAATTTTGTTCTTTTGTTATTGGGTCTTTGAAATTGTAGTTAGTTTTGGTAATGACATTTGGATTCTTCTTCTTCTTCTTTGGAAATTTGAGGTCTATTTATTTATTTATTTATTTTTGGGTGGGGTGGGTGGTGGTGGTGGTTTTTGACACAGATTAATTAAATGGATGGTAGTATTTCTTTTATAGTGATTTGGTAATCCTCACATCAGGGTTGTTAAAATTGATATTGAACAACTATTGGAGTTTTTTTTATTTTATTTTTATTTTTTTATAATTTTTAAAATTATAATTTTTTATTTTTAGTTTGATGCAGCATCGATCAGAGCACTTTCTAAATTTACAATTTATCTTTTGATTTTTTTCCTTAACAACTTTGTGCTCTACCTGGATTTCTTTATGAATTTTCTAGAATTGAATTTAGTAGGGAGCAAATTTGTTATGGCTTTGTGCTCATTTTCTTTGTATTAAATTCATATCTAGGTTTTATTTGTGTTATTTTGTGGTTTTATTTGCGAATCCTTAAGTTAGATTTGGATTGGTTTTCTAGCAATAGCTGTGATAACCTTAATTAGTGGTTTACTGTCAATGAATGTCTGAAACTTGATGTTTCATAATGCTGTTTACTTCCAAAGCATGAAGATTAATTTAGTGTATTGATAGATTTGCGCTCGCACAGTTAAGCTATCGCCCTAGTGTTATTGTCTACACAATTGTCCTGCGCATATATGGGCAAGTTGGAAAGATTAAGATGTCTGAAGAGACCTTCTTGGAGATGCTTGAAGCAGGATGTGAACCGGATGAAGTTGCTTGTGGTACCATGATCTGTGCATATGCCAAATGGGGACGTCATAAGGCTATGTTGTCATTTTTTTCTGCTGTACAAGAAAGGGGAATTATACTCACTGCTGCAGTTTTCAATTTTATGATGTCATCCTTGCAAAAGAAATCACTCCATGGAAAGGTCATAGAAATTTGGAGGCAGATGGTTGATAAAGGGGTTGCACCCAATCATTTCACTTATACAGTTGTCATCAGCTCACTCGTTAAAGAAGGTCTTCTTGAGGAAGCTTTTGGGACTTTTTCTGAGATGAAAAATTTTGGATTTGTTCCGGAGGAGGTTACGTATAGCCTACTTATTAATTTAAGTAACAAAAATGGTAATCGAGAGGAAGCTCTAAGATTGTATGAGGACATGAGATCCCAGAAAATAGTTCCAAGTAACTATACCTGTGCTTCGCTTCTAGCTTTGTATTACAAAAATGAAGATTACTCTAAAGCCCTTTCTCTCTTTTCAGAAATGGAAAGAAAAAAAATTGCAGTCGATGAAGTAATCTATGGTTTGCTCATAAGAATATATGGAAAACTTGGTCTTTATGAGGATGCTCAAAAAACATTTGAAGAGACTGAGCAGCTGGGCCTACTTAGTGACGAGAAAACTTATTTGGCAATGGCACAAGTCCATCTCAATTCAGGGAATGTTGAGAAAGCTGTAAAAATTATTGAGCTAATGAAGTCTAGAAACATTTGGTTCTCAAGGTTTGCTTATATTGTCTTATTGCAATGTTATGTTATGAAAGAAGATTTGAACTCTGCAGAAGTCACATTTGAGGCTCTATCCAAGACTGGACTTCCTGATTCTGGTTCCTGTAATGATTTGCTCAATTTGTATATTAGACTGGGCTTGATGGAAAAGGCCAAGGATTTTATTGCTCAAATAAGGAAAGATAAAGTAGATTTTGATGAGGAGCTTTACAAGACAGTTTTGAGAGTATATTGCAAAGAAGGAATGCTAAGAGACACTGAGCAGCTATTAGAAGAGATGGGTACTGATCAATCATTCAAGTATAATCGATTCATCTTAACATGTTTTAGGGCTATGCATAACCAGATTGAAGATGACCAACTTGATAAAAAAGTTTTGGCATTTGATCATCCTGACACTATGGCTATTGAGCTCATGCTCAATTTGTATTTGGCAGATGAAAATCTCATGAAAACAGAAGAAATACTAAAATTGCTGCTTCAAACTGCTGGTGGCTTGTCAATTGTGGGTCAGGTCATTAACAAGTTCATTAGAGAAGGTAAAAAACTTACTAATGTTTTGTTTTAATGATAATTTGTAATTGTTTTATATGAGTTCCAATGAGTAAAAGTTTTATGCTTTTAATCTATATATATGGCAAAAGTGAAGCAAGGTTGAGATTGATTTCTTTGCAGGTGATGCACTTAAAGCAGAAACTCTTACTGGTCTGTTGATCAAGCTAGGCTGCAGACTTCAGGGTGCTACAGTTGCTTCTTTGATTAGTTTATTTGCAAAGCAACGCAAGCTGAAAAAAGCCCAGGAAGTCTTTTCAGCAGTTGCAGATTCTTCTACATGTGAAAAGTCAATATATAACTCAATGATTGATGCATATGCCAAGTGTGGCAGACCAGAGGAGGCATACTTGCTTTACAAACAAGTATCTGAGAAAGGGCATGATATGAATGCTGTTGGCATCAGCATAGTTGTGAATGCTTTGACGAATATTGGTATGAGTGGAAAATGTAGCAGACTAACACAGTTTGTTCCTCTCTCTTTATACTTTGGGTAATCAAATAATAAGAGCCCTCAATAACATGCAAAGCTCTTATAAGTTTAATGAATGATGCACACTCACAAACTACTTTGTGTGTTATGCATTTCTGTTCAAAATAATAAATAACTTTTATTTTGATATTCTGGAAAGTTTATCTCAAACAAACCTGGTCTTACCAAACAAGTGGTGAGCTGTAATATAGAAACTATGAAGATACAAAAAATAGACTTCCTGCAAAGCTAAGCTTATATCTGGCTCTTTGTAATTGCATTTTGTTGACTTGAAGGGCCAAGTCTTCAGGTAAAAAAACTCAGAACTTTAATTATATCTACAACTCTTCATAAACAAATGCTCTCCTGGAATTATTGGAAGTGAGTGTCTGAATAGGAAATCATACTTTTCTGTTTTTCAAACAGCCCATTTTATTTGGAATCACATTCCAAGCATCCTGCCAAAAGATGTACACTGACAATAAATAATGTAGGAAGTATGATGGGTAGCATTTGATGCTTGGTTGGTTTGCAGTTATTCTTGTGCCAATTTCAATTAGTAATAACAGTAGCCCATCTGCAGGGAAACATCGGGAGGCAGAGAATATTATCTGTGAAAGTCTTGAAGGCAGCTCGGAGCTAGATACTGTGGCATACAATACCTTTATCAAGGCCATGCTAGGAGCAGGTTGATATAAACCATCTCAATTTTTTGAAGCTACATATGCAGAGAAAACATGGAATGACCATTAAACTTCATTTTGCAGGCAAATTGCATTTTGCATCCAGCATCTATGATCGCATGCTTTCCTCGGGGATTTCTCCATCAATTCAGACATACAACACCATGATCAGGTAAGAGTCTAATGTGTGTGTGTGTGTGTGTGTGTGTGTAGGGTGGGTTCATTCGGAAGGGTAAGTCAAGAAGTTATAAATACATCTTACTGGTGACATGTTGTGGTTCATACTGGTTAATTATGTCTGCAGTGTGTATGGACGGGGTCGAAAGTTGGATAGGGCTGTGGAGATGTTCAACACAGCTCGCAGCTTGGGTTTGTGTCTGGATGAGAAGGCGTACATGAATCTGATAAGCTATTATGGGAAAGCTGGTATGGTTCTACTTTTACCTTCATTTTGTGGAGAAGTAAAAAAAAGAAAAAAAAAGAAAAAAAAAAAGAAAAAAAAAAGAAAAAAGAAAAAGAAAAAAAAGAAGAAAAATTGTAGACATTCTTAGTGAAATGTGCCAAAAGACACCATTGATCTTGAATCGCAATAGTTATCTTGGCTTAGTTGACATCAATAGAAAAATGCTTATTTTTCTTTTGTGCTTTTCATAGTTTGTGAGATACACAGATACTCAAAATGTAGATAAATATGATCATTTGAAATTCTGACTGCTGGAAGAAGTGCTGAATATGGCTTGAATTGAAATTTTATACTGATAGTTCCTGGTTGGCAGATTTACCTTTGGTCGTTGTTGTTGTTGTTTTTTATTTTTATTTTTAAATTTTAAATAAAATTTATTTCTTCTCCTTTTTCTATATCCAGTAGAATTAAAGGTTGTGATATTCTCCTCACAAATTTATTCTATTTTGTAGGTAAGAGGCATGAAGCTTCCCAGTTATTCACCAAGATGCTGGAAGAAGGGATAAAACCTGGAATGGTATGCACATGTTATATTGCCCAAACATATGAGATTATGATTAAAAGATATCTAAATAGTATGTCCAAGGTACTTAGAGAAGAAAACAAAGAAGGGACATATTGGTAATAAATAACTTGAGAGGGTGACTTATGTCATAATGTTCCTTAATGCCATGACTTCAACTCACTTTTGTAATAATATGTTTATCTTTTTTACTTATAAAACTAGAACATTTAAACTAAAGTACTTATTCATTTTCTTTGCTGGGGAAATGCAGGTCAGCTACAATATCATGATAAATGTATATGCTACTGCAGGACTTTATCATGAAGTAAATGAACTTTTTCAAGCCATGCAGAGAGATGGTTGCTTGCCCGACTCCTTTACCTACCTTTCCCTTGTTCGGGCTTACACCGAGAGTTTGAAATACTCAGAAGCCGAGGAAACCATTGATTCTATGCAGAAAAGAGGCATCCCCACTTCTTGTGCACATTTTAACCTCTTACTCTCTGCTTTTGCAAAAGCAGGTCAGATGGGGGATGCTGAAAGGGTTTATAAGAAGCTGCTCACTACTGGTTTATATCCTGACCTTGCATGCAATCGTGCTATACTGAGAGGTTACATGGACTACGGACATGTAGAAGAAGGTATCAACTTTTTTGAACGAATTTCTGAGTCTGTGGAGTCAGACAGGTTTATTATGAGTGCAGCTGTACTTTTGTACAAGTCTGCAGGAATGGAACTCAAAGCTGAAGGTTTGTTAGATTCCATGAACAGTTTGGGCATCCCATTCCTTAAGGACCTTGAAGTTGGATTAAAGCTCAAAACTTCCTAACAAATGCTAATAACTCATTATTATTAAGGAGATGAGCAAAGGGATAGAGAAGGATTCCAAGTGTTTGTTAATGGAATGGGATTTGTTACAAATAAATGTCACAGTTGTACATCAGTGCTGAACAAATTTTGAGGAAGATGCTGTATTATATAATTTAGTGACCGTGGTGAACACACATAACACAGTTGCTTGTTAGCAGTTTGTGATGATGGTGTAGGACTGTGTAATGCTAATTCTCAATGGATCATGTGCCATGGAGCTCGTCTGTCATATAAAAACTTGAAATTGGTGGCTTGAAGTCATCTTTGACAATGAAATGTTATGGGCAATTAGTAGAACTTGCGAATCTTGCTGGGTGTCCATCATCACATGAGGATTATCGTGTTGGTATCGATTGCTTATAATGAATAAGAAGTTCAATATCAGATCCTCATTACTTAAATGTTCAGCATGTGATATGGTGACAACATGTGGCATGCTTGCATACCAGCAGTTAAGTGACAGTGGATTTGGACTTGTCTTGCTAATCCTCCTTGGATTATTAAGTGGCATAGATATTAGTTGTTGTGCGGACCCTAAATTGGTGGCATGAAGCTGAAAGGATATACAAGGAACTATTCTCCACCAGTTTAAGTCCTGATCTTGCGTATTGTTGAATCATTCTGAGAGATCACATGGACTACTTCCATTTGGAAGAAGGCCATCCCCTGGTTCAAAGAAAGTATTGTGTATGCAGAAGCAGACAAGTTTATCATGAGTACAGCTGAGCAAAAATTTTCAGGAAAGGACATTGAAGGTGGTGTTTTGAATTCTACACAGTTTGGAATGCCATTCCTGGAAAACCTTGGAGTTGGATTGAAGCTCAAAATCCCACAAAATATTTATGAACTAATTCTGTGACAGGTTTATCTATACCATGACCAAATGCCGCATAGAGTGAATTCCTGACACTGGAAAAAGACTACTGCTGAACAAGTTCCGTTTAGTTGTTATAAACAATGCTGAGACGACATTTGGTTCAGACCATCATGTTGCTAAGCTTCCTTTGATCAAATTGCATGGAGCACTGGCATTTCTAGACCAAAATTTGAGAGATGTAAAATACATGACAATTTAATCTGTTGTTTGGCAGAAGTGGCATGACCGTTGCTTGAAGACTGTTGTATTGCTAATCTTTTCATGCTAGGGCGGCAAAGAGCTCATCTATGTACAAGGACTTGAAATTTTGGCTGTATGACGACATATATCTAGATATGATCTTGTTTAATTATCTCTGGGACATGGCGTGACATCTTATGTTGAATCTTGTGCCCGATGCGTGAAAACTGACAAGCAAGAGCATTCTACGCATTGTTGGCACGGTGAAGATTTTGGCAACATGAGGTATCTTTATTGATGCTGAGGGTGCAGTTGCATGAGTGAAAGCAGATTCATATAGTAGCTGCTGATCTGAAAGCTTGTTGTGATTGAGAGACATTTTACTTATGATTATAACATGTTCATTAAATTACAGCAGCCGGAACATAAATGGCTGAGGTAAATACATTAGTCAAATGCAGAGTTGGGAAAATAATATAATTAGATTTGGTGCTGAAAACTTAGGGCCCGATTGTACAAAACTGATACACGTTTTCCTGCAATGGATAAGTTTCTCTCCTTTCAGGGATCTTTGTGAAGTAATAATGTGTTCTAAGATTATTAAACTAGTCTCTTTGTTCAAATTTTCTAATATTTATTAATAGTTTTCATCGTATTGTGAAACTTTTGGGATTCTATTTGGAAAATTAATACGATCGTTTTGCAAAAATTCAAAATGGTGGTGGAAGTGTCTCCCTAACTCATAAGCACTATGTTTTCTTGCCAGGACTTGCAACATTATATATATATATATTTGCTAATACCAATTCAAAAAATTGTTATATCTCCAAATAACTGTAAAACTGTACCTATTAAAATTTTTACTCTGTTGTCTCAAGTTGGTACTCATATATGTATTTGATAATTTAATGGTGACAGTGGGGGATGGGAGACACTTGAATCTTGATTCTTCTTATAAATGAGAGCAAATAAGACTACTAAATTATAAAATTCTAACGTTTAATTTGGTCAATTTTTAAATCTCAGAGTTAACTGAAATTGGTAATACAAATCCTCTCAAAAAAGGAAAAAAGAAAAGAAAAAGAAATTGATAATACAAAGGATTAGTTTGAAATTAACCCAAATATCAGGGTGTACATACAATTTTTAATTGGGCCTGTTTTTAATATTTAATGGGCCTTGGCGTGAATCCAAGCCCATACAACTCTTAGCTACATTTCCTTGTAGTAGTGCTGTTCCTTTCTCTCTCATCTCTCTCTCTGTGCGTGGAGGAGCAATGGCGTCGAGTCTGTTCAAAACACTAATCCGATCGTCAAATTCACCATCAACGGTCAGGAGCTTCAGCCTCATCAGCAGCCAAATCAGCGAACACACCGCCAAATGGATGCAGGTACCTAGAAATTCTAAAAACTTTTAGAATTTCTGTACCCAAATTATAATTCTCGTATTACCACTTTTACTTCAGATCTATTTTTTTTTATATCCTTTTATGTTCTTTATCACTCAAACTTTTGTGTATTATGTCCATTTTTAATTTCACGAACTTAATTTTTTAAAGGAATTTATTTTAATTGTTCCAAGTATTTGTGTGGATCAAAGAGAGGGGTGATCGTTTTTGATGAAAAAATGAGTCGCTAGAGATGGTTTGTTGACTTTGTTCATGTTCCGGGGAGAGCGATTAATGCACTGGCAAGAAAGAGTGAGTTGATTCAAGTTGAGGGAATGAAAGACAAGGTAGAGGAAGATAAAAAATAACATTAGTAGAAGTAGTAAAAAAGCGAGTATATTATTGGGTAGATTAGAATGGTGGAAAAGAATACATGTGGTTGACCCTTACTAAATGCGTAGGACGAAAAAATTTGGGACTAAGGCTTGGTGGTGGTTGTGCATTTATGATTTATCATTCATATGAGTAATGTGTGAGAATGTGCAGAGATAACTCGTTTTGTGTGTAATTGATCTTTTGTTTTTTACCAAAGAAATATCAATGTTGGGGTGTAGCTTTCTTTTCTAATTGAGCTGTTCTTGGTGAGGAATGTATTTGTACCATTTGGGGTAGTAGATACTTTAATTAGTGTTCTCAATGATCAATATTTTAGTTTCTAAACACAATTAAACTTTCTTGATTTATTTGATTGTTAAAGTTATTATTATTTATTTATTTTTGAAAAAAAAAAAAAACTATTTAAATCCCTATGTGATCTACAAAGTGGAACTAATGGATTTATTAATTCATCACACAATTAATTATTTAATCCACAAGGTAAAGCAGTTAAAACATAGATACAATATCTATCACAGTAATAATAAAGCAATAAAGAAAATAACTTTGAGATTTGGTAATGAAGTGAAAAATAGAAAAAGAGCCTCTCCAATGGCAAAACCATTCTGGGTACCTAGTCCCATAGAAAATTCACGATGGAAAAACCTTTGTATAACTAGATTCTTTATTGTAATATCTGCAAACACCCTGCTTGCCTTCCTACCATGGTAGTCCTGGAATCTCTGGAATCTTCCTAGGCAGATCCTTCACAAACTCCGCATGAACTAAAACCTTGGCACTTTAAGGAACCTCCTTGAAGATTTTGCTTCATTGTTACCTCTAGGAACAAGGATTTTGTGGTTTCATTATCTCAAAGTTTTTATCAAATGGGAAATTTGCAGGAAGGTCTTAAAAACATCTTCTGTGTAGGAGTATATGAATATCATTTTTTTTTTCACGATAAAAAAAAAGTATATCATGTTTTGCTTTTATTTGTAGGATACAAGTAAGAAGTCCCCAATGGAATTGATCAATGAAGTTCCGCCCATCAAGGTTGAAGGCAGGATTGTTGCTTGTGAAGGAGGTTATTTTGTACTCTGAATATTTTACTTCTTTCTTTTTCATAATCCCCTCTAAATATTTGTGGACTCTCAATTCCATGATCAAGTCAGTTCAACACTTCACATTGGATGTGAGTTTACTAGGGATTTACTTGTTTCTGGTTGCAGACAGCAATCCTGCACTTGGCCATCCAATTGAGTTCATATGCCTTGACCTGAATGAGCCAGCTATCTGCAAGTATTGTGGTCTACGCTATGTTCAGGAGCACCACCACTAGGAGTTTGATGGTGATTATTCTGAACTACAATCTGCATTGTTGAAACCCTAGGGTATAATTATGACATGGCAAGGTTCATGTTTGTTTAGAATATTGTTTTTTCTTGGACTGAATCATGCTGTATTGATAAGATTTTCATGTATTCAATATTTAGCAAAATAAAGATTTGACATGCCGCTTGATTTTCCTCCCAAGTCTAATCTACATGAATATCTGAAGTTAATTTATCCATGTATAATTTTCTCCCAAACCGATTTGGAGGAATCTCCTTCAACACAATATGTGGCAACTCAGCGACAGACATTGATTTTAATTATATGACTCATAAGGTCATCTAAATAAGTCACATGACTATTGTATATGTCTTCTTGTTAAAAGCATAGAGATTATCATTTGAATTGCCACATATTGGATTGGGGGAATTTTTCTCTAAATTGGTTTGGTTTATCAATTTGTCTACTTATTGCTTTATGAAGTGCTGTTATGAGTTTCAGCTTTGTAAAACTACTTCTGTAATTAATTTGAGATGTTGTGGTTGATTTCGACTCATTAAGTGCATTTATCTTGTTTATTTGGGGGTTGATTGTGAATCTTGTGATAGGTCGTCACAAAATTTGCATCCACAGGATTATTTATATACTTGTTTTGGGGTTGTTTGTGAATCTTGTGATAGACACGTCACAAAAGTTGCATCCACTAGTTTAATTATATACTTGTTTAGGGGTCAGATGTCTACTTAAAAAATCCATAGTTTTGCCATCAGACCTGCTAGCTCAATTCATGTAACCACTGTGACATAACTCGTATTGTTAATGAACATCCTAAATTATTCCCTACCCAATTTTAACATTACTTCGATTTAATATTCCATTGTGGTTCAGTTTAGTCACCCAAGTATGGTATCCTGATTATTGTTTGGGTTTCAATATCATATGCTAGGGTGTTCAACGTGGTGGTTGGAATTATAGAAAGTTTGGTAGCCTATGAAATACTTAGGGCAGGATGAGATAAACTTTTACATTATGTGTACTTCGATGAAGAAGATGGCCACCAAGTCCAGTTTTTGTATAACACTTAGTGTAGTGATCATCTTCTGAAGGTGTTGTTTCTAAACTTGTATGCATGCTCCATGGCTGAAGACCCATCAGCTTATTCTGTGGTGGTTAGACATACAGATGACGAGATACGGAGCTAGAATGTTATATTTCATAAAGACTTTAATAATTGGGAGTTAGAATTGGTAAACTACTTTCTAAATCTTCTTTACTCAATTATCCTTAGGAGAGAGGGTTGTGATAGAATGATCGGTGACTTCGGTGTTCCCTCTTTTTATAATGGTACATGTGCAGTGTGTTTCACTTGGAAGAGTATTTGATGTGTTACAGTTCCAAGGAGTCTCCTTCATATGTACAATAGCTTCGGTGTTCCCTCTTGCTTATGATTTGTTGGGTTTTATTTTCAAATTTGGGGTATTCAATGGGTATTATCGATTAATCTTTTTCTTGGTTGGAAGAATTGGGTTGGCAAACATTCGTCATGTATTTGGAATTTAGTGTTTTTATGTTTGATGTGGACATTGTGGAGGGAACAAAACTGTGGTACTTTTGAGTTTTGAGGATGCAAGAGTTTTGTGAGTATATTTGTTTGATTGGTCTCTTGCAGGGGATTTTTCCAATAATAGTTCTATTGCTGAATTTAAAGAGTCGCTACACTTATGTACCTAATACATTTTGGTTGTAATTCTCTAGGCTTCTTTGGGTTCATTATATAGCTTTTATCAATAAAATATCAAAAATCTTGAGCTGTGGTCTTGAAGATATGTTGAGCTGAAGTTTCTATTTTTTGAGGAGTGGGGGTGCTCCCTTGGGTTTTGCCTGATTTTCTGTTCATTCGACTTGCTGATTTGTGCTTTATGCAAAACTTGAAACTCATGTCTCATTGCACTTTACAGTTTACACACACAAACGTGTATCTCGTAATTTTATTAATATCTTACTACAGAGAGCCATAATATAATATAAATATACAATGTTTAAATTAGCTATATTGGCATATCATTGCAGTTGTACTTTTTTCGTATATTTTTTGTTTGTTTGTTTGTTTTTTCTGGAAACTACAATGTTATGCTACAAAAGAAGCTTTGTTTCTATTCCAGATTGACCCATATGTCATGAGCAATTTCACCGGCACCACATTACTTTTTTTTGAAAATATTTTTTTATTAAAAATCTGCTTCACAAGTTAAAATGACACTGTTTCTCACAGAAAACATTTGTTCATCAAGCATTTTTCGAACATATATACGCCTACAGTGATTTTGAGAAGAGAAATCGGGTATAACTAAAACTGTTTCAATTAAAAAAAAAAGTTACTTCTTCACATATGCGTAGGTACATTGACCAACAGAATCGAGCATACAGTAAATGTTTTAAATAATTATCTTGAGTGTAGAAGAAAGTAATTAAATAATTAATTCGTACATTTATTCTTTGTGCATTCGATGGAAAATGAGCACATTTTCTTTGTGCTACATAGTTCTGCAACGGAGAGCTTTGGTTTTTGTTTGAAATTTGAAATTACTCTATAGCATTGACATGTGAATGATATTATGCATATTATTGAATTTCTTTAAAAAACAATTATAACGACGTATTTTTTTTTACATAACTTTTTTTAGCATTGAGTATTTTTCCAACATATATATATGCCCACTATAATTTTAGGAATAAGAAGAGGAAGTGAAATAAACACGCTTCAATAAAGATGTGATTTGGAGGGTATGTGTCGGTTCCTTTCGGACCTTTTGTATGAGCCCAGCACATGCGTGCTATTGAGTGGGCAAGAGACATTGGTAGCACCTTAGGCTCATGGAGGAGGTCTTGTACCCGAAATTTTCACCCAAAAACAGCTTTTTTTCTTTGGCTGACTGTAGCCCAAAGTTTCTGCCCTAATCCATTTTTGCTTTTAAAACATAGTTGGCTCTCATTGCCAACTCTAGCTGTTAGCCCTCACTTAGGTGAGCATTCCAATAATCTGAAATGGCTGACAAAAGGCAGCTAATTTGAGTAAACTCATTTATTTCCAAAATTATGCAAAAAAATAGCCAACTCATTTCCTAAGCATAAAGCAAACTACACAAAATCTTGGAAATAGCACTTAGGAGGTCCAAAGCCTCTCTCTTTGCCTAAAAACCAGTCATTAGCAACACCCTAAATTTAATATAAAACTCTCCCTTCAGCTTAAAACAAAGGGGATTAGGTTTCACTCGGAGAGGAACACCCCCAGCTCAATACAAGAGTCTTTATTTAGATAAAAAAAAACCAAAGAGCTATGTTTTCCCCCACAGAGCTAAAACTTGAGACCAAAACCCCATACAGCTAGCTAACACTCTCACAATTCTGAAGCTTAGGGGTGAAAATATGGGTACAAGGGAACCTTCCCTCTCTTTCTAACCTCTCTTAATTTCCTTTTCTCGCTAACTGTGGGTCAAAGTTTCAAACCTGTGTACTTTTTCTGCATTTTCTTGTATTTTAGATATGACATTTTGATTTCTCTTTTGTTAAAGCACCATTAGCCTTTTTTGGGCTTAACTCTCTAAAAATAAACATTTCTAAAGAACCCAATGGGAGATTTAGGCTGATCTTACATTTTTGTTCCTTGTTGCAAAAACTTCCTTGATAATTTGGCGACTCCATTAGGGACTCAAGCAGCTGAAACAAGAGAAGTCATGTATCCGAAGATGCGAAACTAGGAAAAAAATGGTGTTTCTCACACCAACTTGTCATTCTAAGAGAAACCGTATGATGCTTTGCCGCGCAAGACGAGAATGGTGAAGTTGAGCTGAAAAAATTTCTATCCTTAGCTAAATGAGTTGCTGGAGATGCTCCAAATCATGTGACGAAATCGTTCTAACCTCCGAAAGCCATCCAAGAAGTGAAGGTGGAGGGAGAATCAACTTTCTTATTCAAGGGAAAAGTTTTCTTCCACTCATCTATATTATTTCTTTTAGCTATCATTCTTATGGATGAATAATCCCACATTTCCTGCTTTATATAATATTTGTGAATACTTTTGTTGTAACTTGAAAATGCAAAAATGGTGAGCCGTAAATTCAACTGTGAAAGCAATGAGCTCCGGCCAATAATCAATAAAGCAAAGCTCTAAACATCAATTTCAACCCAATAACCCCCAATGACAATGCTAAGAGCTCATTGTCAACATCACCTTAGCATATGTCTAATTTATGTTGTCCGGGTTAGCGCCGCGCATATGGGGGCTGTTGCGGGTGATTGACTTGTTTTGGGACGAGTATAGTTGAAGCTATTTGCAACCCTTCACAACTGAATATTTTCTGCGTAACCACTAAATAAAGTCTTCGTCTAATTTCTAAAGGCCATATCTAAGCCCACCACAAGTTGCTAGATATTCCACACACCAAGTCTTCAAGTAACAACATTTCATAAACCAAGTCTTGAAGTCATACGAGTGATATACTATTGTCAAAGCATACTTAAGCTAAGACTCTCAAGTTTTCTCTTTGCTAATTCATCTTTTTATATATCGTTTAAACCATTTCAATCCTTCAAATTTTTAATCAAAATATTTTCTATAAGTCATTTGTGCTAATGCTTAGACATGACTATTGTTTACTAATATAAATGATAATTACACTAGGGGACAAAATGAAAACCTTCTTGGAGCATTTGACAAAGAAGGAAAGTTAGACTCAATTCCCTCTCACTGAAGCCGTGACACGCTCATGCACGCTAAGCCATTACAAGCTCACGCATCCAAAATCATGGTTGATCCACGCACGCCAAGCCATGGCATGTTCATATATCTCAAGTTGTGACATACGCATGCATTTCAAGCCATGCCAATGCCTTGATCATTCTTGAATTCAAGATTATGCTTGAAGAGGGAAGCGTCAATGTCGCCATCCTTAAGAAAATTGCTCTTGGCATAGAAAATTGCTCTTGGCATGCACCTTTGAAGAGTACTTTGCTGAAGCTCGCTCTAAATATTGATGTCAAACAGCCAAAAAATCACACGCTAGTTGATGGAAATCCATTCCAAATATTTTCGAGTGGAAGCTTGGAATAAGCGACATAGAGGCTAACGATAGAAATTATTGTGCTAGGGATGCAAAAACCCTATACTAATGTCTCAAATGCTTAGCCCATCATTGTCCCAAAGTTAGAAGCCAGGAAAGCAAAGTATGGAGCCGCTATCTGCGGTCCAATGTATCTTTGACAAAGAGGCTAATCGAAGCGTGGAAGAAAAACTGTTGTGCTGGGAATGAAACAACCTTATATCGACATCTCCAATGCTTAGCCTATTATCATCCCAAAATTAGAAGCCAAGTTAGCAAAGTATGGAGTCACTATCTATGGCATAACATATCTTCAACAATGTTCTATCTATGGCATAATGTTCTACCCTCTATATAGCAAAGAGGATGACCCTCATTTTCAAGAATTATCTTTGAGGAATATGGAGAGTACTAAGGGAGGAAGAAATTCCACCAACAACTCTTGGTGATGGGATACCATTAGTTTGACACAACCAAATTCGCTAAAAGTTGTTGCATTTCCAAGCGCACTCCAACCTCATACTCACATATCCTATAAGCCTTCAAGACATGAGTGTCCTAAAACGTTCCACACTTAGGGGCTTGATCTCATTAGACCTATTCATCCACCCTTAAATGGGTACATTCGGGTCTTAGCCACCCCTAAGTAATTCACTAAGTAGGTGGAAGCAATTCCTTTCAAGAAAAACAATGGGAATGGTTGTAGCCAAAATCATCAAGAAGCATCTTATTTGTCACTTTGACATCTCACTCATAAGCGACAATAATACATATCCCTCGTACCAATTTTTGAAGGCAAGCTCTATGAAACATTAGGAATTCGACAAACTATCATATTATCCAAGCATGGTGAGACCCTAACATTTGAAGGTGCAATGCCTTCAATAAGGTAGAGAAATCCAATGCTTTCTCGCAATGGTAAAACTTGCGAAGCGGCGAGAAAGCTTATAAATTACTCTTATGGAAAAACCTTTATATGTGAGGGTGAAAATACTATTAATAAGGTAGAGAAAGCCAAGCACATACTCTCTCAATGATAAGCACTATCAAATGGCTAGGAAGCCAATGAGACGTTTTATTATGGCGATACCCCTACTTGCGAGGGCACAACTAACCCTCAATAAGGTAGGAAAGCCAATGCGTCCTCAAAGGTAAGTCCTACCGAATGATTAAGAAGCCGGTGAGATGTCATATTATTCACACGTAGCAAGACCCCTACTTGCGAGGATGCAACGCCTTCAACAAGGTAGGAAAAGTCAACATTTTCTTAACGGCAAGCCTTACAAAGTGGTAGGGAAGCCAATATAATATCTTAAATTCAAGCACGGTGATCCACTACATGCGGGGACATAGCTAGCCCTTAAAAGGATAAGAAAGCCGATGCATAAACCTTGTAACGTAGCAAGGAAGCCAATGAACTACTACCCTATTGCCATATGGTAATTCACTATATGCAAGGATAAAACTCCTCAAGAAAATAGCAAACTTGTCATTCTGTAAGTCATTGTATGCAAGAATGTGATATTCTCAAAAGATGACAACAACACAAGCTTTATTTAAGCCGCTGTCTGCAAGAATGCAGTCAACCTCAATGAAATGGTGACAAACAAGTGCACCATGTCCTACAATGTGTGTAAACATAACCTAATACATGTTGAGTATAAGTCAACTACCAATCGGCAAGCTAAGTTTCAAAATATATGGGCTATTGCCTATGAAACCAAATTTGCTTGTCAAAAGAGCATTGAAAAATTGGTGCACAGACAGCAAAACATGCACTTAGCCAAAACCTGTCCATGAATGCATGGCAACTAAGCAACATGTCTACTAACTTGCCCAAGCAAAGGCAAAGCCCTATTCACAAGCTATCCAATCAAGCACAAGTCATTCTCAAGATACTACTACTTATAATCTATCAAAATTATGCTACTAAATCATAAGGTGCACATGACCTTTCCAAGCAAGCTCTCCTCAATATACTTAAATGCTCCTAGCCATACACGAGTCGTTTTCACAACAAAAACATGCTCATAGCTTATCGAAGAAAGGTACAAACTCATTCTCAAGGTACAAAATACAAACTATTCATATCCTTGAGGTACAAATTAATAGGCCAAAAATGTATTGACCTCTTTGGAAAATTAATTAATTAATTACCAAAGAGAATTAATTAAGTCAATTTAACATGCAATAGCATGGTAGCACAAACAAATCACCAAATAACTAAATGTAACAGAAATTAAATTTGACATAGGTGATTTGTTTATGAATAGGGAAAACCACCGAGGCAAAACCCCACCGGGTGAATTTAAGGTAACTGAGAATCCACTATTATCAAAACAAGCGGTTACAAGTAAAAGGAATCCTAGTACCTAATACCAATCTATAGTTGAACCTTTATCCAATACCCAATTAGACTTGTATTGTAGCAACAATCTCTCCGTTCAATGTACGACTCCCAGTACGTGACTAACCAATGATGCATAGATTCTAGTATGTGGCTAACACACTAACTTGAGAAAAATTGTTGGCTACAAAGTTCTTCAGTTTATTAACGATGAAGATCAGGAAGCTCCTTGGTCACAAAACCCTTGGCGTAAAGATGCAGTAACTTCTACAGAGAGAAAGATGAAATAGGGCAATTTTTGTTTCCGATCACACAATATGCACGTAACAACAATTACAACAACCTTGCATCCAGTGTGACGGCCTTTAAAATAATCCTTATATATGTCTAGGGTTGTGAGAAAAGAAACCATATACAAATACTTAAGGATATGCGTGTAATCAGATTTGGAATTTCTGATTTTTTAATTCTCGACAGATACAACTTGTGTTGAGCTTGTGTCAAGCTTTAGCAATAATTCTCGATAGAAATGATTCTGTTGAGACTTCTGTCGAGCTTTAATTAGCAGCACATTCTTCATTTATTTCTTGGTCAGATTTGCATGGCTTTAATACTAAACGTGAACACTTGTTTCTTGAAGTACTAAACCCATCCTAGATCTACCTAATTACAAGTAATGTGTGCGTTTTATCAAAGGATTAGCCAATTACATCAAATATGTTCCCAACAATTTCCCCTTTTGGCAATCTGTGACAAAACCACAACAAACAAATGAATCATGAGAGAAGTCTTAAATTACTAAACTCATAATCACTTGTTGAATTACAAAAAAAAAAAAAAAAAAAAAAAAAAAAAAAAATCTAACCTTAACACAAACTCTTAAAAAAATTTGCAAGAAGAGAGTTCATGGCAAGGTAGACTTTCACAACCTGTCTTTTTGAACACTTAGACAAAACTCATCAAGGCATCATGTGTGAAACAGAATTAAAGGATTGCATACATAAATAAACATGTGTATAAAGATAGAAAAGATACAACACATGGAAAGATAGGTGAAGAAAAACATACATTATATATATATAAATAAAGTACAATGTATGTCAATAAATGGTCACAAGACCGGTACACCTCACTACATCCCTCAGAAAGTATAAACATTCTCCCTAACAAAAAAAATGTCTTATACTAACTCTCCGCCTAAGAACAAGACTACTCTCATCCCAAAACTACTTCCCATTTTTGTCATGAATGACAAAAGGTAAGTCACCGAGAGGTCGTCATCTCATCATCACTGGAAAAGCCATCATCCTCATCACCATCATCACCATCTTCATCTACCAAAGCCTCTAGAGAAGGAGATGGAAAGGGAGCAAAACCACCAAGATGAGCCTGTTGTCGTGCTATACGATTGACATGGGTGTTTACTTGACACATCTCATCAGTAAGAGAGTCAAGGTGAGCATCCATGCACTGAAGCTGCGCTATGATGGCCTCCAAGGTCACACTAGCTGCCAAAGAAGACGGAGCAGAGGTGGAAGGAGTAGAAGAAGAAGGAGTTGCAGGATCTGCATGGTCGGGGAGTAGACTTTGTGTGCCAAATGATCCATTAATTAACACCCCATATGGAAGGTGTCTCACCAGAGTAAATGTCATCACCATGTTAAGGAACCTCGGACCTTTTACAAAGCCTGAGCATGAATTATTTTGTTTACCACCCCATATGGAAGGTGTCTCACAAAAATGAGATAGAAGCTCGTCTTTGGACACAATCCTAAGATGCTTACATTCGGGGTAGTCAGGATGCGCTACTCGCGGACGTGTAGTACCTCGGATGTAAGATCTGGGATAACTATGATATGTGTACCTTGAAATGTCGTGGCAAACTGAGGTATAGAAGTATCGATACCGTGTATATTGGAGAAAAACTCCTGTATAACACGATGGGACACCTCAAGTGTAACATCCTGTTAGTTTTAAAAAAAAAAAAAAAAATGTAAGGTCAGATTTTTTTATGGTTCACTCGTGCCATACCTAACCCCACTACCCACCACTCATTTTTCACTCATCTTTTCATTCCTTTGGCCGGCTCACTTCCTCACTTCTCTTATCTTTCTTTTTCTTCTTTTTCATTTTCGGTAGAACACTCTCTTCACTCCTTCAAACTCTCCACCGGCACTTCCACACCATCACCATCACCATTTCCACCATCATTTTTCCGGCAAGATCGCTGGAAAATTCTTGGGAACCTATAAACACCTTCACATCCTTTTTTTGAGGTAAAAATTTCTCATCTTTTTAGTGAGTTTTGCACTTTTGCTTGAGGTTATTTTTATCTAAGCTTTAATAATGATACCCATGTGATTTATGAGCATTGGAAGTGATATTTATGTGTTTTTATTTATGGGTTTTGTATTGGTGGAATTATTTGATGAGTGGGTATATATTTTGTGCTATTGATGACTACTTAAGGTTTATGTATGGTGAAAAAATTTAGGGATTTTAAGTTATAACATGTGATGGTTGGTGAATTTAATTTTTCCATTGCCATTGGGTTTATTTGGAGTTAGTTGAAATTCTAAATTTCTTGTCTTGGAGGATATTTTGATTTTGCTTTCATGGGTCTTCTAATGATGTAGTGTAAATTTTATGGAAGCTAGTCATAATGTTGGAGATGATATTAAATGGGTTAACTCTATAAATTGGAGTTTATGCCTTGTGAATCAATTTATTGAGAAACTATGGAAATGGAATATATTATTATTGATGAGGTTAAATACTAGGCTTGCCTAATTAAGTGATTATTTGGAAATTTCTAAATTGTGGCTAGATGCAATTTCAAGCTCTATACTTATTGTGATAGGTTTACTTGATATTGTTTAGGTTCTAGCTAATCTCCTTGGAGCTTGGAGAATTAGGATTTTGCGATTGCGAGGTGCTTTTTAATGGGATTTTTGAAAAATAAACATGTTGCATAAATGATGTTTTTGGGTTAGACACACTTTTGGAAACTACCTATGTATTTTCCTAAGACTATTGTGTCATAACCTTAATATATGTATGATTATATATGAAATGCATCATATTTAGTATTGGATTTGGGGAAATGCATGAATTGTTGGTATGGAAAAATGAGCATATTTTATTTAATCTTTGATAAGAAAATCATTGATTTTAGGGTATATTTAAAAATTTAAAGATGCTTGTCTTGTATTATTTGGGAAATTGATAGAAAATCTCTTGATAAGAATGAAGTTGAAAACCTTAGAAACTTTGTAGAAGTTAGATTATTTAAGGTTTACTATAACTACCTGGATATGAACTATGTGTTTCAAAGTAATGTAAACTGTAAGCCTATGTGGTTTTAGCACCATGCCATGTGTGATTTCCCAGTGATCACCAGATTTGGTTTCCGTAGTCTTTGTGACAATGGAATCAAATCTAGGTTAGTACCCTTTCACTTTGGATGACGAGTTCTTTCCTACTACCCATGGGGGGAAGAGGTTCCTTGATTGTGTGTGGGTGAGGCTGCTGCCCATAGGGCCAAGAGACTACATGCAAGAGAGGTCCTATTTGACGCGCTCTCTCTGTTGCCCATGGGGGGAGAGAAAAACCTTGAGGGTATGGGTGAGGTTGCTATCCATGGGGCCAAGAGTCTGCATACCAGAGAGGACAATATCATGCCAGTTGTGAATGGCTGGATCCCCTGACCGGTCTATATGGTAGTGTAGTATATTTGAGATAAATTACCGTATGTTAAATTTTATGGCTATGAAAATTATATTGTTAGAGCTCACAGATCATAGTATATAGTTTCAAGGTATTTACTTTGGGAAACTTGTATTTCATTATTAAATCATTCTTGTCATATTATTATTATTGAGGATGAAACTTGCATTTCCCCCACCCCTATTAATTATGCTACTTACTGGGCTTTGTCTCATTCCATTATTTATAAACTTTTCAGAGTAGGCAACAATCTTTTGAGATACCTCTTTTTGGTGGCTAACAGTAGTTAGACTAACTACTAATGGAGGCTGAACTTTTGTAATGGAGATATTAGATGATGTGCATTTTCGAATAGACTTACTCATTTTTTTGTATGTTATAGTGGTTGTGATGTTATTTCCACTGATGGGACAAGTTGATATATGTAATTAATTATTCAGACCTTTATTCTTTTGTGGCCAATGGTCTTTGTAGTTATTACTTAGAACTCTGACTTACTTTGAGAGTATATTCAATGGAATTATTACGATATTTCTTGATGTTGGTACTTGATATGGTTTTTGTGGATTGAATTGTCAAAAAGGAAAAAAAAATTTACAGGTACTTTGAGATGTCTTTCATGCTTTGGACCTTTTGGGGTTTGGGGTGTGACATCAAGGGTCTCTTACATAGAGATTCCCAGCCCTGAGTTCGAATGACGGTGGGGAAAGGAGTGTCAGAAAAGTTCGATAGAATAATAGGGCGCTTCGGATGAACACCATGTTTTCGAAAGTTCTCCTGGAAGTCCTCTTGGGCCTTCCCATCACGGAATCGAACGTGAAGAGGGGGGATAGGATTAGAAGAAGATGACTCGGAACCAAGAGGATTTTGAGCCAGAGTGGATTTATGCACTTTGGGTGCCATAGTGCAGTCTATCTGAGAGAGAGAGAGAGAGAGAGAGAGAGAGAGAGAACACAATCACAACCAAAAACAAAGATATAGAAAAGAAACGAAAGACGTATGCATGAAAAATGCATGAACATGTGATGTGCAAAATTTAAAAAGCATCATGAGTAAAACCCAATCCAAACCTACTAGCATACATTCCAATAATCAAACACACATAAAAAATGCATGAAACATTGTTAAAATGCAATGAGAATGCAATGCATGTACATATAATATCAAATTAAAAACACCCAACCCAATAATTTCACAAAAAACTTAAAAACCCCAAAAATTTTCAAAAACCGCAAAACCTAGGTCTAAAAGTGCATGAAAGCATGAAAATGAAAGGATTTAGGAAGCTTACCAAGTGATATGAACTTGATAAAGGTTGAAAATGTAGTGGGTAGTGAGATTTGAGTGAAAGAAATGTGTTTGGGGCGAGAGAGAGAGACGTTTCTGTTGAGAGAGAAAAGTAAGAAATGATATCTGATACGCGCTCAACCTAGAGACGGACCTACAGCAAGGCAGAGGGGGGCCATGCGCCCCCCTCCCCCCCTAACCCCAAAAAAAACTAGTATATACATATAAGCTAAAAATTTAAATTTCGGCCCTAATAGCCCCCCAATTAAAAAAAAAATGGTATACAAACAATTAAGATTTACCCTTAAATATATATATATATATATATATATATATATATTGGCTCTCCTCCTCTAAAATATTTAGTTATTGACCTATAATAAATAAATAAAAAAAATTCATGCCCCAACTACAGAATAAAAAAATAAATATGGACTAAACAAAAATCACGCACAAAACAATAAATTTAAGAAAACCTAAATTACAAGTCCCAAAGTTCTACCTCATTCTTCCTCCACTCAACCTCAACGCCTCCAATTCTCAAAAAAAAAAAAAAAAAAAAAAAAAAAAAAAAAAACCCTCAATGCCTCCATCACTGCCATCTGCTGTTGCTGTTGTGTTGTTCTTCATATCAGATCCGATCTACAGTTGTTGGCTTGTTGCTGTTGGCTGCTGCTATTCCTCAGATCCTTGATCTTCATCTGCTGGTGTAGACTGTCACACATGAGTTGAATCGGCTAAGGTATGGTGAATCTGAAAAATTTCTCTCCTCTCTCAAGTTCATATTTGTATTTTTTTTTCTCTGCTATATTGCTCTACCTCTTTTTTAGGGACTGGTGTGAGTTGTGACCATGGTTTGTGTTGTGTTTGACTGTTTATGACTTTTTTTGTTTGTTTGTTTGTTTGTTTTGGTTTTATACTTTTATTACTTTATCTGCAAAGGCATCATGTTGTCTGAGCTTGTAAGTACTGTAAAACTTTGTTTGAGTTGGTTAGTAATAAAGGCATAACTTTTTTACTTTATGTGAGTACCGTGTCTGAGCTTCAGAGCAAAGTCTTTGGTACTGAGTTATTAAACTTTGTCTTTGACTCTGTCACTTTGTGTAGTGTGAGCCGTGTGGCCAATATGTGATATATATGAACTTGTATTTGTCTCTTGTGATTTAATTTAATTCTTTGTGTGGTTGTGGTTTTAGTCTTTGTGTGGCCAATAGTCAATAATTAGATTGCATTAAATAACTATTTTTTTTGCTAGGTCATTAAATAACTATTTAAATTATGGCTTTAGCAAATTTTAGAGATTTAAAAGAGCATTCCATTTTGATAAATGTGCAAATCCTTTAATAAAAGAGCTGCACTGGGTACACTAAAAAAGGAGTGGGGTTTGGAAGATGAAGTGTAGGTCGTTGAGGTGGGGTCAAATTTGTTTCAATTCAAGTTTAGATCCGAATTCGAGTTGGACAGAGTTTATACTGGAGGCCTTTGGTGTTTTGATAATCAAGCCTTGTTGCTAACCAGATGGAAATCGGGGATGACGGTAGCGAATGTCAAGTTTGATTCAGTTCCTTTATGGGTGCAAATCTGGGGGGCGCCTTTTGATATGAGATCTTCTCGGGTAGCAGAAGAGGTGGGGAATCGGTTGGGCAAGGTTTTGGAAGTAGAGAAGTGGCGCACCAAAGACAGCCAAGATCTCTTCATAAGGGTTAAGATTGCTATTCCGTTGGAAAAAGAAATATGGCGAGGAGCTTTTTTGGCAGGTTTAGATGGAGAGAAACATTGGGTGCAATTTAATTATGAACGGTTGCCGGTTTTTTGCCATTACTATGGACTTTTAAGGCATGACTTACGCTACTGTGTGAAGTACTTCAGTAAAACAAAAGTTGGGATTGATGTGGATTATGGCTATGGGGATTGGTTAAAGGTAGGCGGCAGGGCTCGTTCACTAAGGGTGTGCATGGGGCGGGTTAAGGAGATTTTTTGACCTAACCCACAATGGTGGGTAAAAAAAAATTCAATCCAACTCAACCCATCACATAAATCCAACCCACATAGGTTGGGTTGGGTCAGGTTGAACCCATGGGTTTGACAAATTATTATTATTATTATTATTATTAAATTGAGTAGAAAAAAAATATAAATATTAGTATATTAAAAAAACCTAAAGATTTGTAAATGTAACTCTTTAAAGGCAAACAACACTAATGACTAAACAACAATAGTAATTTATTAGGGTTTGTGTGAACTAATTGGCTTTTATATAGGATAGGAAGAACTAGTTATTTAAAAAAAATTATTAATTATATAATATATTTTAAATTAGTATTAGTAGGAAGAACTGAGGAAGTGCTGCTCTACAGCTGGTTTTTTTTTTTTTTTTTTTTAAATTATTATATATATATAAGTGCCCTACAGCTAATTTTAGAAAACATTTATTAAATATAGAATATATTTTAAATATATATTAAATATGGGTAGGTCGGGTCGGGTTTAGCGGGTTTGTAATTTTATGACCCAAATCCAACCCAACCCGTTATAAAATTTTTTTTTGTAACCCAACCCAACCTACCAAGCCTTAAAAACCGACCCAACTCGGTGGGTTAGGTTAGGTTGGGTTGGGTTTGGCAGGTCGGTGGGTTTTCTGCACACCCCTATCGTTCACCACTGAAACGGGGAATTGTGAAGGAGGGTAGTAGTGATGGTGATAATGGGGTGATGAAGGGCTTGCGTGGTTCACAAAACACGCTGGAGGTGATTGAAAACGGCGGCGGCAAGGATGGTTTCCCTAACAAAACAGTTCTGGAAAGTGCTGAAGGTGCAACTGGATTGGTGGGAGCAAATTTCACTGATCATGGGGATTGGGCCGAGAATCATGGGCTTGGGGAAGTGGATATGGAAAACAGAGCATCAGGTGCCGTGGATTTAGGTGTTCAAAATTCAAGCATAAGGGTGGGGTTTGATTTGGAGCCAGCTCTTCATAAAGAGCACGTGGTTTGTACTAAAGATGGGGATGGGCTGAACAGTAATAAAAAGAAAAATACTTGGACTAGGCTGGCACGTATGGATGTTGGGCCTATGGGAATATTTAAGGAAGGAGCTAAGTCCATTTTGGGGAAAAGAAATAAGTTGGAAGTGTTTTCTTTTGGGGACACAGAGGATGAAAAGTGTAAAGGAAAAAGGGGGAAGGTCAGTGATGACTCAAACATGAATGAAGCGGCAGGAGTGTTGAACCACCCTTGCCGAGAGCAATGAGGCTTTTAAGTTGGAACTGCCAAGGGCTTGGGAACCTTTGGACAGTTCAAAGCCTTCACAAGTTAGTGAAGGAACAAGTTCCCGATGTATACTTCTTGATGGAAACAAGGTTGGATAGAGACGGGTTTGAGAAGCATTGTGGTGATTTACCTTTTAAAAATAAATTGATTGTTAAAAAGCCAAATTCAGGTGGCGGGCTGGCTTTACTTTGGAGGGAGGAGATGACTTTAGATGTTATTAATTTCACTGATAACCATATTTTAGCAAAGTAGTAGAAGATGATGGTTTTGTGTGGTATCTCACAGGTTTCTATGGGTGGCCAGAGGCAAATGAAAAGTGGAAGTCTTGGGCTCTTTTATCTCACTTACGGTCTTTCATTGAGGGTCCTTGGTGTTGTATAGGGGATTTCAATGCCATTTTTCATGCATCTGAGAAGCAAAGTGTCCATGCACTTTATTATAATCAGATGGAGGACTTTCGGGCTGCCTTGGAGGTTTGCGGGTTGACTGACTTAGGGTTCATTGGGTATAAATTTACATGGACTAATAGGAGGCTAGGTTCGGCTCACACAAAACAAAGGTTGGATAGAGCTACTGCTAATAGGGTGTGGATTGACAAATTTCTTGCAAGTTCGGTCTCCCATTTGTTCAGTCATGCTTTTGACCATATTCCTATTCTTTTGAAAACCATGAAGGATAGGCGGGTTAGGGGAAGGGGGGCTGGTGGTTTTAGGTTTAAAGAGAATTGGTTGCTATGGGCAGATTGTGAGGAAGCCGTGACTGAAGCTTGGACAAAGGGAGGTCGAGGTAACTCAGGTTTGAGTGGTGTACGGGATCAAATCCAAGTTTGTGGGGCTGAACTACATGCATGGGGTTCTTCTAAGACCAAACCCAAAACAGAAGAGATTAAAAGGCTTCAAAAAAAAAAAAATGGAGGTAATGAATGAATGCGAGTTGACCGAAGAGAGCAGAAGTGAGTTTCTGTGTGTGAGTAAGCAACTTGATGACCTACTGCTAAAGCAAGAGATATTCTGGCGTCAGAGATCTCGAGTGTCATGGCTAAGACATGGAGATAGAAATACTAAATTTTTTCATTCCAAAGCGTCCCAAAGAAGGCAGCGGAATTATATTGAAGGAATTAAAGATGCTAATGGGGTTTGGGTGGAGGAAGTTGAGGATGTGGCTGTGGTGGCGTCAGATTATTTTATGAATATTTTTAATGCAGCCACTTGTGATAGAATGGAGGAATGTCTTAGCACAGTAAATCATAAAATTACAGATGATATGCTGGAGATGCTATCTAGGCCGTTTAGGAGTGATGAAGTTAAAGCAGCATTGTTTCAGATGGGACCAACAAAGGCTCCTAGACCCTATGGTATGAATGTACTTTTCTATCAAAATTTTTGGCATATTGTGGGTAATGAGGTGACTGATGCTATGTTAGATTTTTTACAGTTTGGTAATATGGAGCCTGATATTAATTATACTTATATAGTACTGATCCCTAAAGTAAAGAAACCGGAAAAAATGGCTGATTTCAGACCGATTAGTCTCTATAATGTGATATATAAAATTATTTCAAAAGTTTTGACGAACAGATTGAAGTTGATCTTGCCACAAATTATTTCTTCTTCTCAAAGTGCTTTTGTACCTGGCCGCCTTATTACTGATAATGTACTAGTAGCTTATGAGACTTTGCATGCCATGCATATTAGAAAAAAGGGCAAAAAGGGGGCTTTAGCTCTTAAATTGGATGTGAGTAAGGCCTATGACAGGGTGGAATAGGGCTTCCTTAAGGGTATGATGATTAAATTAGGCTTTCCGGAGGTTTGGGTGGATAGGGTTATGAAATGTGTTTCTACACCTTCCTTTTCAGTTCGGATTAATGGAAAAGCATATGGGAATATTAGGCCTTCTAGAGGTATTCGACAAGGAGATCTGCTATCCCCTTATTTGTTTTTGATTTGTGTAGAAGGTTTCACATCGCTCCTTGCTAAAGCAGAATTAGATGAGAGGTTGCATGGAGTGGCAGTCTGCAGGAATGCTCCTCGTATAACTAATCTGCTTTTTGCTAATGATTCTTTGATTTTTTGTCACGCTAATAATGATGAAGTGCAGGTTGTATCAGATACTCTACAGCTTTATGCTGATGCCTCTGGTCAATGCATAAATCTTGAGAAGTCTTCAGCCTATTTCAGTAGCAATGTGCAAGTGGAGCAGAAAGCATGGATTGTTGACCAACTGAAGGTGAAGGAGGTGGCAAAGTTTGATTCTTATTTGGGGTGGCCTACTTTGATTCGAAAAAGGAAATATGACACTTTTTCTTTCATTAAGGAAAGGGTTTGGAAAATGATTCAAGGCTGGAAGGGGAAGTTGCTTTCAAGGGCTGGAAATGAGGTTTTGATAAAAGCTGTGGCTCAATCTATTCCCACTTATACGATGGGGGTTTTTCAATTGCCAGGAAAATTATGTGATGACTTGGATGCTACGTGTGCTAGATTTTGGTGGGACCAAATTGGTGAGGAAAGAAAAATTCAGTGGAAGAGTTGGAGTTTTCTGACACAATCGAAAAAGGAGGGAGGGATGGGATTCAGAGATATTCGAGCTTTTAATCTAGCTATGCTAGCTAAACAAGGATGGCGATTGTTGCAGGACAAAAACTCTCTTTTTTATAGATGTTTTAAGGCAAAGTACTTTCCACGGTGTGAGTTCCTTGAGGCGAAGGATTGTCAAAACAGCTTCTATGTTTGGAAGAGTTTATTAGCTACTCAACTGGTATTGAGGAAAGGGTGTTATTGGAGAGTGGGGAATGGTGCTTCTATCCATGTTTTGAAGGATTGTTGGTATCAGCCAACAAAGGGAGTTCTTTTCCAACCTGAGGAGGAAATTTGGGAGTGGAGAGTTTCAGATTTGATTGATTGGCAGAACCACCAGTGGGATAGTGATCGAATCCGTGTTTTGTTCCACCCGTATGATGCTGATGCTATCCTTCAAATTCCCTTGAGTAGGCGGGTGGTGCAGGATGTCTTAGCATGGTCTTTTACAAAGAATGGTAGGTACAATGTGAAGTTCGGGTACCATATGGCCAAGCACCTAAGGTTGGCAGAGAATAATAGTGGAGAGGCTTCGGTGCAATCATTATATTTTCCTTTGTGGTCACAGATATGGAAGGCTAGGGTGCCACATAAGATCAGAATTTTTTCATGGAGAGCATGTCATAATATACTGCCTACGAAAGACAATTTGGTGAAAATGAGGGTGTTGGAGGATGCTCGGTGCTGTTTTTGTCATAAAGCTGATTAATCAGTGCTGCATATACTTTGGGAGTGTGGGGCAGCACAGGATGTTTGGGCTGGCAGTGCAATCAGGTTTCAAAAATTTGGTACGGTGCAAGTGGATTTTGGATAGTTGGTTGCTAGTCTCATACCGAGGTTGTCACATGAGGAGTTGGATTTATTTTGGGTGATCTGTTGGCAAATCTGGCTTCAGCGGAACTCGGTCTTGCATGGGGGTGCTTTTCAACATCCACCACGGTTATACCAGCGGGCTTTGGATTATTTGAGAGAGTTTCATGAGGCACAGGAGCATCTGAATGTACCTGTGACAGTCCCAATTTCAGCAAGGCAAGCATGGCAGCCACCATAGGGAGATTTCTTCAAGCTGAACTTTGATGGAGCATGTTTTAATAATGGGGCTGAGTCGGGTTTTGGGGCTGTGGTTTGCAATGGGAATGGTGAAGTGATGGCTGTTATTTCCACTAAGGGTGGGGCTGTGAGGGATAGTGAAGAGGTGGAGGTGCTGGCTTGCCGTAAAGCTCTTGAATTTGCTATAGATGCTGGGTTTATGGAGGTGATTTTGGAAGGTGACAACGCAAGGGTGTAGAAGACAGTGGCACAGGCTCAACCAAATCTAGCTCGGGTTGGGATTATTTATGAAGATATTTGGTGCTTGATTGCATGTTTTAGATCTTTTTCAGTCAATTGTGTTAGGCGTACTGCCAATGGTGTTGCTCATGCGTTGGCTAGATTTGCTAGATTATCTGATTTTGAAACTGTATGGTTAGAGGAGGATCCTCCACCAGCAGTTGATGCTCTGTATTTGGATTCTAGTATTCTTCATTAATGATATTCATTTGGTTCTGGTTTCAAAAAAAAAAAAAAAAAAGAAAAAAAGAAAAAAGAAAAAGAAACATGATCGGGTGTGATCAAATAATCTGGGGCATAGACGAGATACTATGAGTGATGTGTACTATATTAGTTTAGATGGTGACTTAATATAGAACTCCTACCCTACACCTTCTTGTCAGGTCACACACTCCATTTTTCTGTATAAAGAGAGGATTGGACAAAGGATTGAGAGGAGATAATTCTGACTATAGTACCCAGTGTGGATGAGTGGGAGATGTTAGAAATTGGGTTGGTTTTGACCCAACCCATAAAACATGGCCCATGGATCGTCCACATGGGTTATCTGATAAGTAAGTTTAAATTTAAACTAGCTGATATTGGTATGAGTTATCAATATCAATAGTGGAGTAATTTAAACTTAACAAATATTGATATGGGTTATCAATATCAGTAGTGGAGTAATTTAAACTTAACAGATGAGATCTTTTAGGGATCACATATATCTAATAGTAAGTGAATCTCTACTAGTATTTAAAATACTCCTACATCAATTAGATAAAGATGAGATACAGTGAGTGAACATACTTATAGTTTTTGAGTGCTCTCTCAAAATAAGCCATCTCTTAGGGACACCATCTATTGTTCCAATTTGGAGCGTGGAAATTAGGAGAGACTTTAGTAGCCTCTCCTACGACTTGGAGGTATTCCACAAATGAGATCGTGAGGAGTTCATAAAGCAAGCAAAGAACAAGATCCGGCAATTTGGTGATCTATTTCACCAAAGGTATGTGTCTATATGACCTCTTGTAAAGTATATAACTATTCAACACTACTCCATAGTATAATCAAACAAATCACACCCTGTCATGAAATAATAAATAAATAAAATGCACATCTCTACTTGAGAAAGTCTAGAGTCACAACAAAATCTCACATTATTTTAACAACACTCTTGTTATTAGTTGGGATGGATCCAAGAATAAATATATTTTATTTTATTTTGACCAATGATGTACTAACATCTCAATTCATTGTAAAAATATTATGAAATTTTGTGGTGTTACTCAAACAACTCCTCCTACTTTAAACAATGAGTCTAACATGAAATAAATGCCACTAAATCTGTTTAACAGATTTTGTATGACAATTATTATTGTTCATAATTTTATTATTAATATCGACTAATAATTTTAGGTTCTTTATTATTATTATTTTTTAATCTTGCCCTCCTAAATTGAAATCTTGGCTCCACCACCGCTTGTATCTCAACTGATACTTCCTGATATTTTCAATGAAGATATTCAAAGTTTAAATTTTCCCACCCAATTGAGTTTGTAACTATTGAATTATTTATAATAATAAAAAAAGATTTTTCTGGAGATTGAAATACTCCTATCAAGGTGGGTTTGTGTTACAATCTAAGTGTCTCACTAGTGCAAGCTTAACAATGCTCATATAAGTTCTTGAGAACTTTTCTTCGCTTGCAAGCATGTGTGAGTTCTACCAATGGATTTGCGTATTTGTAGTTGGGTTTGCTTATTTTGTTATTTACTTTTTGTCTCAACTTTTTTTTTAAATTTTTAATAAATAAATTAGTTTTTATTTATTTGTCACACACACACACACACAAGCTTAAGTGTAGCATTTATTACTATTACGCTCATGTTGAGTTACTTCATTCGCCATGTCAATGACCATATTCTTATTCTTTTTTTATTAGTTATTTTTTACCTTTCATTTTTTTACAATATAAAATATATAAACCTATTGGCTTTACAAATTTATCTTAGATGGTTTTAACTTTACATATTCATTTACTTTAATTTTAATTTTATAACTATATAATATATCAAAGAAAAATAAAAAATAAAATGTTGTTTATACATATTCATTTTGGGCGGTTTTAACTTTACATATAATTTTGCCTTTATGTATTTATATCTAAAAAACGAAATCAACCAAGAATAAAATAAAAAAAATGTCTATAAAAATATATTCATAGGTCTTGCTTAATCTTTGATGATAGAAAAGATACAACTTAACAATTGCCACATAGGAGGAGTCTGAATCAAGCATGTGTTATAGATCTCCTACTAGAAGTTTGTATTCTTATTATCCTATTATTGACCAATTCATATGTGTTCTTTGATGCAAATATATATATATATATATATATTATCATTTTGCTTACAATGCTAAATGAATAATATTTGTTGTTGACCCGATTTAGGGGAAATTATATTATAATATGTCATATTTTGTGTTGTTGTCAAATTTTAATTTATTTGGGAAACAACATGATGGTCTGGACAATATGATAAAGAACAGTTTGTATAATTGAAGGAGATGGTTTTTGAGAAGTTTCCTTTGATTATTTGTAAATATTTTGTTTAATTAATTAGCAGTAAATTATTATTTCTTTGTTATAAATATTATGATGTTTCTAGATACTTGAGTAATTGTTTTAAGTGTTTACGAATTAGCTCTCCATCTTCCTTATTTCATTTGTGTATTCTTTGAGATTTTCAAGAAAACAAATTCAATTTTGTGTTTAAAATTATATACTTATTTGTTCATTATTCGCATGTTGCATTAGATTATGACAGTATTTACACATGCAATACTTCCTTTTATTTTTTTCAAAAATTTTTGTCTACTTTTTTTCCCTTTGGAATTGTAATTTTTTAAAAAATAATATTATTTTAAGGAAAAAGAATTACAATCAACATTATATAAAGCTACACCTAACACTTTTCCTTGGGATCAGCCACCTATTTCTATTGTGTGACTTCAAAATCTTATTAAAATTTTTGAATTTGATTATGCATTAGATATTTGTCCTGATCACATTACATTTGATATGTTTTACATATTTGGGAGATGAAGTTTGACTTTGATGTGAGTTTTATTTTTCCTTTTTAATTTTTTTTTTCGAATTGTAGTTTTGTTGAGTTTTATTAATTTTGTAGATTTGTTTTTGGGTGTTTTGGATTGTAAAGTAGCAAAAATTGGGTTTGAGAAAGTTTATTTAAAACTAAAAAATTAATTTCTAAATTTTATATACTTTTTAATGATATAAAAAATGTTATAAATAACTTTTATTAAAAAATAAATATTTTTGCTAACTTACCTTTTGAATTCCTAAGAAAAATTGTATTGTTTTCATTTTGGTTCGATAAAAACTATATAAAATACATTTATGATTGTTCTTATAATAAAATAAAAATATGATTATAAAATACATTACTCTTTATTAAATTAGGCCAAATTGCTAAAAATAAATTTAATGAGACCACACTAAAACATTATTACATATAACGCGTGAGTCAGCGATTAGTTTAACATAAAAATTATTAAAAGTTATATCTTTTAATAAATACTATGCAAGTAAGCTACGGGAAATACCATAAATAATCTATTCTTTTTATTTTGGATAAATATGATAAAAATTCAATTTATGACGTCAATTCTATGATAATTGCTCGTATTACCAAGTTAAAACATTAATTAATTTTTTTATTTAAATAGGGTTAGAATCATAGATTTCTTGTTTGACAATAAAAAACGTTACTAGTTGTATTAATTTGAACTCACAAAATAAATTGTGGACATTCTAGATTATGCCAATATTTTATAGTTTATTAGCCTCCAGCTTTCCACCAACTACACACATTCTTTCCGAAATAGGGAGTAGTTAAAAAAAAACTGGTTGTTTTTTTTTTTTTTTTTTGAGAATGAAAAAAAAAAACTGGTTGTTGAAAATAAAATTTTCAAAGCATCAACCATACGTGACAAGCTAATCTTGTTTTATTTAATGCAGTACAGTGTCATTGACTGAATTCGCTTTTAAAAACTAAAAAATTGAAAGGCCCTAGCTTCCAAATATAAACAATTAAGATTTTATCTGTTTATATGTACATACCTGAGTGAGGACGCATTTGAATTCACCAACAAAAGTAGATTCTGCAGAATAATAAACTGGTAATCGTGGATCTCTTTCTTCCTCACACACATGACAATAGAATTCATCTGTCTCATCTTCCAATTCCTCTTGAACAGGTGAATTTGTATGGAAGAGGGGATGTGTATTATGATCTTTGTGTTGAATGGTATATTGTAAGGGACCGCAGAGAAGATGGAGACTGAGATCACAATAGAGACAAATGAAGGCATATAATTCACAAATCTGGGAATTGCAAGCGCAGCAATGAAGTTTATTATTCTCTATATCCCTGAATTGTAGAAGGTGATCGTGACCTTCATATGTTACGACAGGGATCATTACTCCGCATTCAGTGTGCAAGAAAAATTTGCAATAAGCCTCACAACTGTAGATGATGGTGTTATAGGTCGATGGTTTGAAAGAAAATTCATATGGCCACTCTTGACAGGCCTTGCACTTTCCTAAAGATTCACGCTTGAACTTCAGGTTGGCGAGCGTTAGAAGGTGGTATGGATGGAGGGGATGGAAAATATGTTGCGGGAACTCAAGACATGATTTGTGAAAGTAAATGTTGTTACGGTAGGCCGAGGAAACTCTACAAACATAGGTCGTATGACCCGCGCAGCCTTTCCCACATAACAAGCAGCATTTGTTAGGGTATTTGTCATTATGTGGTGACAATGACAAAGACAATGACAATGGACGTCCATGGAAGAAATGCTGAATCTGTTCTTCACTTTCAGATTTGATATCATGCAATAGAGTACTGCAATCAATGTCCATAGAAGCTATAGTACTGCAAAATTGCACTGTTTACAGCTATAGTACCAGACCCTGGAGGATTCTCTGTAACAATCTTCGCATTGAATTTTTACAGTCAGCATAGAAGCAGAGAGGGTGAGGTGATGGGGAGGGATATTTTGATCTAGTTGTAGTGTAGAAGTAGGAGAGAGGGTGAGTGGACGGGGATGATAGAAGTGTGGGATCTTTTGTGGCAACTTCCTCTCAAAACATGATCTGTGGAGATACAACTGACATTCACAGCAACAATAGGTTGGACGATTCCCGCAATTTTCTCCACATATGGGGCAATTAAAATTTCTCCCTTTGGGCATCATCTTGAAGAGTAGCAATGGATGTTGGTGGATAGGACTTAGGATGTGTATGAAGTTCACTCCCTTTCCACACATCCAAATAAAGAGGAATTTGTGGCGCCTCTTCTTTACCACGTCCACGTTGATGAGTTTCTTCATCTATTTCTTTCCCCGGCATCATCAAAGCGCATTCCGGGTCAACTAGGAAATCGCAGTGCTCTTTGCATATGCTACTCGTATTTTCTCCACAAGCACAGCAGAGAAGTTGTTCATCTTTTCCGGTAAATATTAGTTGTCGGGTAAGTCGGTGAGGTGTATGAAAGGGGCTGCGCACCTCTTTCGGAAGCTTTCCACATGATTCGTGCAGTAAGTATCTACATCGTTCCACGCAAATGTAGTGCTGAAAACGATACTCGCAGGGTTTTAAGCAGGCCATGCAACGGAAGGGCCTATGTGACTCATCTAATGTCCCCAGCCGTAACAAATGACCGTGATCAAAATGTTTGATCTCCTCCCAATACCTAGATCTCATCATTTCCTCCCCAAAAATCACCAAATATGAGCTTTATTTTATTTTATTTTTAAACTATATTGAAAAATATAAAAAGAAGAATGAGAGTAAACTGCTACTGTTAATTTTATGTGGATATGTATATGGTTCCCTTCGCACCGCTGTCAGTTTTGATTCCTTTCTTGTGAGACCTGTTGCTTCTTTTTTGATTTTTAAAACCATCCCTTTCTCTTTCAATGGACAAAGTATCTCTTGATATCTGAAAAACTATATCCGCATCTAACATGGGTGGAGTAGTGTTGACGCCATATATGTTGCCTTTTCAGTTGCCAATACGAGTCTTTCCAAATACAAATCACATGTACTACTTTTTGTATATCATTTTATATTTTTGTCAATCACAATTTATAATTTATTTGTTTGACTTTCCTTGGAAAATAATCAAATTTCAAAAAGAAAAAAAAAAAAAAAAAACTCAAACATATGACATACCATGATAAGTAAAACATAAAGTGGTACACAAAAAATAAGACATAATAAAATATGCTAAATTTGTTGAAGTTTGGTTGTTATTAGTGATCTTACGGTTTTCTCTTGAATTGTGCATGACCCTGTTAATGGTTAGTACTTAGAAAAAAGAACAACAAAAAAAATCATTGATTACGTTTTGTCTCTGCTGATTGACAATTGAATTAGATATTTAGAGCAGTGGTTTGCAAATAAATGAAAATTAGGTTGAACGTTCATTCAACTAGCAATATGTAACTTGAAGATTCTATCCAAAAAAAGAAAAAAAATGTAACTTGAAGAGTAATGATGTTTGTTTATATATGTGTGATGTGTCTATATATAAAAGAAAAAATAAAAAGATAGGTTTGGGGATAAATATCTATAATTTTCACCCACTTATCTCCTTTATTTACTTAACAAACAAATTTAAAAGAAAAAAATATTGATATTAAGTAGTTTATGAAGTTCTCCCAAAAAAAAGTTTTACCTGTACTTCTTTGATTAAGCCAAACATTTTATAGTTTATTTAGTTTCCTTCATATTTATAATAGCTTGGAGAAAGATCCTTACATGTGGCAATCTCATCAAGAGAGATTACACATTAGTAGGATGGTGCTCAGGTGCTGTATGTATCGGACTGCACTCTTGCTATGATGTATGGAGTTTTGTTTTTGAATTTTGGGAATTCAATGGGTGTTATCGAAAAAGGTCGTTAATCTTTTTCTTGTTCGGAAGAATTAGGTTGGCAAACATTCGTTACATATTTGGAATTTAGTCTTCTTTATGTTTGATGTGGACATAGTGGAGGGAACAAAACTGTCATACTTTTGAGTTTTGAGGATACAGAGAGTTTGGTGAGTCAATTGACAACATTGCTTATTAGGTTTTTATTTTTATTTTCCTGATTGGTCTCTTGCATGGGATTTTTCCAATAATTGTTCCATTGATGAATATAAAGAGTTGCTACTCTTCTTTACATATTACATGTTCTTTTAAGTCTTTACACTTCTTTTTGTTCGTTAAAATATTGTTACCAATTAAAAAAAAAAAATTGACTGTGGTCTTGAAGATATCTTGAGCTGAAGTTTCTATTTTTTGAGCAGTGAAGGTGCTCCCTTGGGTTTTGCCTGAATTGTTTTTCTTTATGCAAAACTTGAAGCTCATAAGTCATGGCACTTTACACAGAGAAACTTATTATTCGTAGTTTATTAATATCTTACCACAAAGCCATAATATGAATTTACATGTTCGAGTTTGTTATATTGGCAAACCATTGCAGGTGTCCTATTTTCACTTGTTTTTTGTTTGGGTGTGTTTTTTCCCCTCCTTCCTCAGTGTACTATCCCAAATGAACACAAGCTTTACTGGATACTACGATGTTATGCTACAAAAGAAGCTTTGTTTCTGTTCAAGATTGACCCATATGTCATGAGCAATTTTACCTATACTGCTTTTTTTAATTTTTTTTTAAAACCTGCTTCCCAAATTAAAGTGACAGTTCATGTGGAGTTTGTGTTAAACTTTTCTACATCAAGCATTTTTCTAACATATGTATGTCTACAACGATTTTGAGAAAAGAGAATTGGGTGTAACCAAAATTGTTTCAGTAAAGAGAGCTATTTCCTCGCACATGCGTAGGTTTATTGACCAAGAGAATCACAAATCATATGGTCATAACTAATTATCTGAGCGTACAGAGATGGAGCTATTCATGGACCATAGGGGGCTGTTGGGCCCCCCGGATTATTATTTTTTTTTTTACCTACCATGTATGTTTACATGAGATTGTAGCACTTGTCCCAAGAAAATTCTTTTTGGCCCCCCAGTATTTCAACCAACAATTAGGGATGTCAATTTCTACCCGATCCGCGGGTACCCGACCCGGTCCGACCCTAATGGACCGGGTTTTAATTGGTCCGATAAGGAATAGGGTTAGGTTTGGGTTTCAAAAAAAAAACTCGAACCGGGTTTGGGTTTTTGTAAAAATCCGGCCCGAACCTAGACCCGACCCGACCCGGTTATATATATAATTTATAATTCCTAAAATACCCTCCTATATATATATATATATATATATATATATATATAGTTATAAACCCTAAAATTTCTATTCCTCATCCTCATTTCATTTCAACCCACACAGCCCGCCTCTCTCATCTCTATTTCTCTGAGCCGCCACCCTCCCTCTCTCAAATCTCCAGCCCTCAACTCCTCAAGCCGCTGTAACCATCGAAGCTCTGCCATTAGACCCAAATTGTCAGGTATCTGAAGCTCTGCCAAACTAATCTTGGCATTAGTGACCTCAACACACTCATCAGTGATCAAGTCAGTTGCATTCCCTTTGGTGTTGGACGTAGAGGTCTCCAATTCGAGGACAGAAGCTGGAGATGTATGCGACAACACACCTTCAGAATCCTCAGAAGACACAGGTTGTTGGTTATTCTGTGATGGAGATACCACAGCAGAAGACGCCGACGCATTATTGCTCTTTATAGAGGAAGCAGAAGCAGTAACAGCAGGAGTCGCACTAGACATGGCCATAGCAGCTGCAAACTTGAGTCTGATCTAGGTTAATGACCATGATCTTGGCGGCTTGGGTTTTTTTTTTTTTTTTTTTTTTTTTTTTTTTTTTTTTTTTGTGTTTCTAATCTAGATTGATAAACTTGAGGTTTTTTTTTTTGGGATTTCTGATCTAGGTTTGTGGAGGTTTAGGGCTTCAGAATTTTTTTTTTTTTTTGATTGGGCCACGGATTGGGCCTTGAAGTGGCATGGGCTGGGTGGGGCCCGCGGGGCCCGACAGGGCGGGTCTGGGGCTTAGAAAAAAACCCGTTTATTAAATGGGGCGGGTCTGGGTTTTTGGGATAGACTTGCAATTCGGGTTCAGGCATGAAGAAACTTGGCCCGAACCCGACCCGTTGCCATTCCTACCAACAACGAAGTTAAACCCAACATTTCTCTCAAAGTCCTTGTGTCTCTCTCTCTCTCTCTCCTCTCCCTATTTTCACTCTATTAATTTTCTTTGATCACTCTCTCACTTTAATGTAATGATATGCCTTCAATAGTTTTGGACATTTTAGTAAAGTCAGTGTTTTGTCTTTTAATTGTTGTTGGTTTGCTAAATTAAGGCATAGTGGGTCATTGCCACTGGCTATGGGGTTGCCTTGCTTGCTTATTTATTTATTTTGGAGAACATGGGGTCACCTTGCAATTTATAAGGTTGATACTTATTGGCGTAATGCTAACTAGATTTAAAATTGTTCAAAACTGACTAACTTAATTCTTAAACCTAATTAAGTTCCTAAACTAAGAAGTGTAAACTATATTTTACCCAAGGTTGTAATATGTGTTCATATGCATTAAATATTATGGCATTCATAGGCTTACTATATAGCCTTCTTCGTATGTTTTTTTTGTTTTGTTTTGTTTTTGTTTTTGTTTTGTTTTTTTTTTTTTTTTTTAAATCTTTGGATTTTCTTTTCTTATCTTCTTATTTACTTAACAAAAAATAATTAGTCTTTTTATTAGAAGACTATACGACATATAATGAGATAATAAACATAGATAATTTTGTTGCTACGTAATAAGAAACAATTATTTTGTTAATACTAAATGAATGCTAATTTGGATTCACCCAACTTTTTATTTTTTATTTTGTACTTCAACCCCCTCAATTGGAACCCTGACTCCATCCCTGTGAGTGTAGAAGTTAAATTATTAATTTATATGTATCTTTAATTAGTTAAACTAGCAAAATGTATAGATTTTTTTTTTGCCTTTCTATTTTGGTTTTAATCTTCGGGCGTACCGTGGAAAGTGAACACATTTTGTGTGTGCAACAGAGTTATGCAACACATAGCTTTAATTTTAGTTTGAAATTTGAAATTAACCTATAGCATGGACATATGAGTGTAATATTATGCGCACTATTGAATTTCTTTAAAAGACAACCTAATATAACTAAAGCTGCGACGTATGGTGTAGTTTTTACTGAGATTTTTTTTGCATATGGTATTTTTCCAATATAATTGCCCAGTGTAATTTCAGAAATGAGAAGAGAAGTCATGACTAAACACTTCAATAAAGATGTTTTAACGTCCAAAATATCACAATATTGTATCAAAGTTCAAAACAATACAAAGTTGAAATTTAAGAACCATTTGGGCTTTCGAGGAAGGGGTAAGGCCCAAAATCGCCAATTAAGGACTACTTAATATAAGTGGGAAGGGGCCTAAATCCATGAATAGGTAAGCTTTGGGCCTTGTGAAAAAAAAAAAAAAAATGAAGCTCAGCCTAGTCCTTAAAAGAGAAAATTACTAGGGAACTCAGAGAGAAAGCTGAACTAACCTGGGATCCTCGGGATACGTAGTAGGAGACTAGTTGGGATTGCAATAGCTTAAGGGGGCATGCCCATCGACACAAAGAACGAGAGTGGATATGTCCCATCAGTCACCCAATGATGCAGAAAAAGGCAGATGACTTAGGAATCAGCACTTCATCAAAGGAAGTCTGGTACCTCGGGGAACGTAGGGAGATGGACCATGAAGGAAGATGGCTGGGGATTTTTTAGCCTGATAGAGATGAATCTGTCCATTTAAAGAAAATGACAAAAGGTAAGACAGCCAAAGAGTGGGTTTGAAAAGTGGTATCTAGAAGTCTTGGGAAAAGAAGAATTGAAAGTTAGCCCTTAGAACCCCTCAAAAGAGGAAGGTTAGCTAGGGACTTTTTGGGGGGGGGGGGGGGGGTGGAGATCTTCAAAAGGGGAAAATAGTAAGAAAATAAGGAAGAGACCATTCACCAATGTTGCTGATACAACATTGGTTTTGGTACCCAGGGCAACAAATGTAGGGAATCAGTGGTACACCAAAAACCCTAGAAAGATATTATAAAAAGGGGTGAAGTCATCAGCAAAAACCATTCAGTAATAGTGAATTAAAGAGAAAAGGTCCTTTAAAAAACTCCTCCAGAATTCAAAAGGGGAGAAAAGAGGGAAAACACAGTCCGGAGTCCTGAGACAGACACTAGAGGATACATTTGGATTCAAAGAGATTCAAACTTTACAAGTCTTAGAAGCCTAAAAGAGTTGTTTAAGTCTATGATTTTTGAACTTATTTAGACCTTGTAACATATCCCAGTGCAAAAGGGACATAATGTAATAGAAGCTCAAGAAATAATGAAGGATTATTTATTATTCTGAGGACCACTAATGTTTTATTCACTTTTTCTTTTGCTTATATCATTCTTTATTGTTTCCTATTATGCAATACGTATATATTTTGTATGTATAATTGTGTCTGTGTTGTAGGATCCATATTTTGTGTGCAACTTGGTTCGTAATCAGCCTAATATAGCTGCGGTGAACCAAGTACATTTCACCAAACAACAAATATAAGGTCCAAGATCCTTGTTTCTACTTAGACTTGGGTATTGTAAAAAAAAAAGAACCCACAAGATGTAATTTCTTCACATCTGCATGGATTTATTGACCAGAAAATTAATAGGCAACTCCGGTTTGATAAATTATGACAATAACAGTTCTTTATACCTAAAGCACAATGAGTTCACTGAACTCATATAGCTGACCCAATATAGAATAATACAAAAGAAATAAATATACATACAAACACACTAATAAATGTTTAGCACCCTATTAAATCCTTATTAGTCCAGTACTTGCTATTGCATGCTTCAATATCGTAGCCTCTCTCATGCATTCCTCAATCAAGTTGGATTTCGCAGATTCTGCAGATCTTATGCCCTCACGTTCCTTTTCAAGTGCCTCAATTTTATTTTGCAGATTTTGTACCTCTTTATGTAGCTCGGAAAGATCTTTATCAAAATGTTTCACTCGCTTTTTAATATAAAGACCAAAGTAAGCATGAGCAACTCTCTTCAAATGATTGAAGGCAAACTGAATTTCGAATCTTGCCGTTTGCAACATTTTGAGGCTTGTCCACCAGTAGAGAAGCAATTCTTTTGTGATATCCACAACCCTGGTGTTTGTCATGCTATACATACACTCGCATAAAACGATAAAGAGATAAAGTTTTGCCTTTGGGCTTAACGTGGACTTGGCACTAACATCTCCATGTCTAGAAAGCAATTGCACAAGCATATTGGCCAACCTCAGAGGAAACATGTATTCTCCAACTTTTACAAACTCTTCTTTAACATTAGCAAACTTTTCTGGATCCTTCAATGTATCAAGAATCCCTTTGCCACTATCAAGAAACTTCATAAATTGTGCGTAAGCCTCATCAGAAAACAAAAAAATTTCTGAGTATTCACTGTCTTTATAAATGTCATCCTTTTCAGTAGCAGCTGTTCTCATTGCCCTGGAAACCTTGCTCAATTCCTCTTTCACATTCACATATTTCCTCCAAGATCCTAAAATATGATAATAGCTTGATGTTTGCCTGACTTTTTCGAATTTATGTTGACACATCTCTTTTGCCGTGTTTGCGCTAATCAACTTACCAAGCAGTCCAAGTATACTCCTTAACTCCGTATCTCCATACTTTCCCTTTAGTGATAATATTATCTAGATAACAACCAAAGATTGAGTTAAGAGAATGAACAAGTTGTAAAATGCTTTTTTAGAGGAAGTCATGGTCAGGGCCGGCCCAACAAAATTTGGGGCCTAAGGCAAAAATTTTATATGGGGCCTTTTTATATGTAAACATTAATTAAATAAAATTATATAATACTAATTAAATTAAGACTAATTTGATGTAAATATAGAATTTGATGAATAATGCTAGCTAAACTAAGGTTAATTTCAAATAGAAGATTGAATATTATAGTTGAATAAAAAGGAACTTACTTTAACTTGGATATATGATTATGTATAGTTAAGTACAGTTGTAATTTAAATTTAAATTTTATATATTCTTTTTAAGAGAAAGAGATAGATAGATATTATTTGGTGTGTGGCTTAGTAGGAGATTAGTCATCATTGGTGATTTATCACATTTGCAGCATTTTATTTGAAACATCTTAGGGTTTCAATTGGGTCAAATTTTTATTGGTCTCCTATTTTAAAAACCTTGTTAGAAATGAAAAAGAAAAATACTACAAATACTACAAAATGTTCACAATAAATGTGATTATGACTGTAACTGATGAATTTCAACCACTTAATTTATTTGTGTTTGAATTACCTTTTTATGTGATTGGTGATATGTCAGTTAAATTTATAATAAAATTTGTGGTATTTTTAGCATCACTTTTTTAAAAAAAAGTACCAATTATTTAAAAAATGTTAAAAAAAAGTATCAATTATTTAAAAAATTATATATTTTTATAAAATTTTGGGCCTTTTACTAAGGGAGATGGGGCCTTTTTGTAGTAGGGAAATTTTTTATTTGTTGTGGGGCCTTAGGCCTAGGCCCAAGTTGCCTAGGCCTTGAGCCGGCACTGGTCATGGTGCAAAATCATCGAACCAACTACAGGCACCAATCAAGCCTAGATAAACTTGGATGGTAGTAATTATCGAAATTTATGAAAAAGAAAATTAATGTGCTATTCATATAAATGAATCAATACCATCATTTCATATAAGTACGTAGTATTCATCAAAAAAAAAAAAAGAAAAAAAAGAACCTAGTCCAACCTTGCCCCACCTAAAGCTTTAAAAAAAAATAATAATAATAAAATAAACACAAAAAATGCACATTTATTCAATAACTTATTTTTTTTTACCAAATATTTTTAACAAATTGTAAGTAATTCTTAGGTACTTTCAGAGTACGGAGAATAGTGCTCCAATTTTTCATATTCATGGTGGAGTTCACTCATTAAATTCATGATGGAGTTCATCATGAATGTAAGAGGAGAAAGTACTATTTTTCCGTACTTTAGGAGTATCTAAGAATTTCCATAAATTGATGATGATGTAGAAGAGTAATACTAAGGGACCAAAAAAAAAAAAGAAAAAAGAAATAGATTTGGACAATTGAATTAGATTTTAAAGCAATGGTTTGCAAATAAATAAATATTAGGATGAACCTTCATTATAGACATGTAACCTTTTAAAAAAAATTATTTGTTGAATATCATGGACACACTAAGAAATGTCAACTAATTAAGTTATAAGGCTCTTAGTTACGATATACATATGTAACTTTAAGAGTAATAATGTTTGTTTTAGTAGTGTTTAAGTTAAGTTGGAGGTTAAAATAATCCTTTTAAGGTGGGTTTGGTTTGGAATTTTGGATGAATATTAATAAGCTTCACCCACATTTTTCTTTAGTTTACATATGTCTATAATGAAGGTTTAACCAATTGAGTTACAAGACTCTTAGTGACGATATATGTAACTTCAAGAGTAATAATGTTTGTTTATAGTAGTGTTTAAGTTAAGTTGGAAGTTAAAATATTCAACAGAAAGAATTAAAAAAGAAAAAGAAAAAGAAAAAGAAAAAAGACAACGAAGTCATTTCCACCATCAATCTACACTCTTTCCGAAATTAGGAGCAGATGAATTTGAAAAGACAAGTTATTGCGGAAAATTATTATGTTGTCTGGGAGTATATTTCCTCCCTCACATAGAGATGAGCTCTATGGTAGATGAGACTCACCTCTATATTAGAGGGAGAGAGTATACTCCCAAAATACCAAAAACAATCATGTTACTGCGTGTAACAAGTTGCTCTGTTTTAACCACTGCACTCTTTGGTGGGTGTCTTGGATTTGAGCTATTAGGATATCATAATAATGTAAACAGTATTTTTAACCATCTAAAAAAAGAAAAAGAAAAAGTTAGCCTTTTTTTATTTAATGCAGTACAATATCATTAATTGATATAGCTTTCTATTTTTTATTTTTATTTTTTGCTAAATAATTGATATGGCTTTTAAAAACCAATATTACATACTTCAGGATTGGCTCACGTTCTTCAAGATTAAAATGCTTTACTAGCTTTCAAATTTAAACGGTTAGAGATATATTAGCCCATTAGTATAAATCTAAACCTAATTTTATTTTGTGTGTAAGGCAAGTCCCCTACTTGTATTAGATGTCTATTAGTCTAGAGTTTAGTCTACTATATATACACATGTTATGGTTCATTGTAATATAAGATTTGTATTACACTTTAATATATTATTGATGTAACCCTTTAGAGTTTCCTCCGTAGATATATTCCGTTAGGCTGAACCACATTACCCATAAACAACATGGTGTATCAATGCTAATATTTAACATAAACAATTAAGATTTTATATCAGTTTATATGAACCTTCCAATCAAAAAAAAAAAAAAAAGTTTATATGAACCTACCTGAGAGAAGACGCATTTGAATTCAGCAACAAAACGACATTTTGCACAATGATAAACGGGTAATATTAGATCTCTTTCTTCCTCACAAACATCACAATAGAATTCGTCTGTCTCATCTTCCAATTCCTCTTCAACAGGTGAATTTGTAAGGAAGAGGGGATGTATATGATCTTTGTGTTTAATTTCATATGGTATGGGACCACAAAGAATATGGAGATTGAGATCACAATAGAGACAAGTGAAGGCATATGATTCACTAATATCGGATTTGCAAGCGCCGCACTCAAGTTTACTATTCTCCATTTTGTCATCCCTGAAATGTAGAAGGTGACTGTGACCTTCGAATGCCAACGAAGGCATCATTACACTGCATTCAACGTGCAAGAGAAAATCGCAATTGTGACGCTCACAAATGTAGGCGATGATTTTATTGTTATGGCTATGTGTGGTTGGGTTGTGAGTGAATTCATAGGGTGGCTTGCGACAGGCATTGCAATTTCCATGAGCTCTATATCCATGGCTGAGTTTCAAGGTTAGAGGGTGGTATGGATGGAAGGGATGTAAGATCTGTTGCGGGAACTCAAGGCATGATTTGTGAAAGTAAATATTGTTCTTACAGTAGGACGACGAGAAATCTCTGACACAAACATAGGTGGTAGTGGTTGGACCCGTGCAGCCTTTCCCACATACACAGCAATTAACTACTTTTCCATCATCGACCTGCAGCTTGCTCTGTAATGGATGATCATGGAGAAAGTGGTTAATCTTCTTTTTTTCAAAATTGATTTTGTTGGGCAATGCTGATAGAGCGCATGCAATATGCATCTTAAAATCATTGCATTGTTTACAGTTATAATACCAGACCATAGTAGACTCGTAATAACAAGCCTCGCAAGTAAGATTTGATTCTTTAGTGCAAAGGGTGAGAGGATGGGGATGATAGAAATGTTTGATCTCTGGAAGCAACTTCATCTTAAAACATGATCGATGCATAAATAAGAGACATGGGAAGCAACCATAGAGTGGATCGTTATACATGAATAATTCTCCACATATGGAGCACCCAAAATTACGGTTGGGAACATTCTTCAAGCGTAGCAATGGATGGTGGTGGTTCAAATGTGTACGAAGTTTCCCGCCCCCTTCTTCTATTGCCCTTAAAGGCTTCTTAAAAGTGCAGTCAAGATCAAGGTAGAATTTGCACTTGTCGTCGTTGCAGCGGAAGATGAAGCCGCTGCTTTTATTGCCACAACCATTGCAGTTGCCACTGGTGAAAATGTTACTTCGCTGTAGGAGAAGCGGGTGGTCTGTGTGATAGGGGCTTTGGATCATTTTCGGAAGCTTTGCACATGATTCGTGCAGGGCGTAGTTACAAAATAACCTGCCACAAACGTAGGCCCGACAATCGCACAAGCTTGAGCATGCCTTGCATCTGATCAAATCATATCTCGTCATGTACATCCTCCATAACAGATGCTTGTGATCGAAATGTTCAATCTCCATATCTGTATCTTCCTCCTCTCCCTTTCCTGTATTTTTCTCCCAGATATAAATACGAACAATAATTATATTATAAAGAGTAATACTTGTTGTACATAAACTATTTTACACGGCCTAATAAAAATATAAAAAACAAGAATGAGTAAAGTGCTACTGCTAAGTGGAGAATAAGTGGAGGGTTCCCACCATGGTCAGTTTTGGTGCCTTCCTTGAGTCTGTTTCCTTGCAAGAGAGACAGGACATTCCTTGTGGAATGCAAGGAACAAATTTTATTGACCTTTTTCTTGTAATTTTTTAGTTATGTTTCAGCAATAAAATTTATATAATTTTGCCAAAAAAAAAAAAAAAAAGAAGCACTGAGTGAATTACTTACAAGTTATTATGTAACTTTGCGTGCTTCCGTAAATGGGGGTTTAGATCATTATCGATCCCGTGCTTCAATTTGTTGTTATAATTGTTTTTAGATACAAATTACACACCCTAATTTTGCTTAAAAATCACTTCAGTACCATAACTTCATATTCATTCAATTCAATTCAATCCTCTAACTCTCAACTCTAAACTTTATTCAATTCAATCCTCAAACTCTTAACTCTTAAGTTTGTATTTTTCTTTCTAGTTCTCTTTTTTGCCTATTATTTGTTTCGGAGGTTTTTGTAAAATTCATATACCACCATCAGTCTTGTGTGGGAACGTTATCTAAAAATCATTTCTTACATCAAATTGGTTATAGCAACAAGCATGGGATCGATAATGATCCCAATCTAAGAATTGATACCACATGGCTTAAATGTAACTTATATTTATTAAAACCTTTTGTCTTACTTAAGGCGAATAAGCTGGGCAATCACATAAATCACTTTTTTCGTAACGCATATAAGAAGGGAGCCAGGAACCCTCCACTTTAGCATAACTTTACTCATTCTTTTCTCAGCCAAAAATAAAAACTTTACTCATTCTTCTTTTCATATTTTCAATACAATTAAGCTCATATTTGGTGGTTTGTTGCACATATCAGTACATAGTCTTGAAAACACAATTTCAATTATAATTTTGAAATGGTGCAAACATGATTTTAACTAATATTAAGAGATGCAAACGAACTAAGCGGTTTATAAACAGCTCGAGCTTGGCTTAATAAATAGCTTATTTAGTAAATAAATCATGCCAAAAAAAAAAAAAAAAGTTCATGAACAATAGGACTCGATACAAAAAAGCTGAGTTTAGGCTCATTTATGAGCTTGATAATAAGTTTGACTAACTCTATTTCCATCTACTTTGTGAAGTCCTAATAGGCCCTCCTTAGGGACGGAGCTACTCTTAGTCAATGGGGGTAATGCACCCCCCCGCCCCAATTTTTTTTTTTTTTTTTTAAACTATTAGTATATATATATATATATATATATATATATATATATATATATAAAAGAATTAATTTCAGCAATCTTGGTCTATAAAATTATATTTTACTCCCCTTAACAACATCTTTAATTCTTTTGAGAGTAATGTTATAGCCACAATTTTTTCTACAACATTTTTACAAATTGTTAGGGTAGCAAATTTTTATTGGTTCATATTTGAGCCCACCACTTATATCATTTTTTTACATAACACTAACCACTGACCATATTGGCAATTTATAAAAATGTTTGTACCTCTAGCATTTTCCTACTTTTAAAAGCTATAAAAAAATTTATAGATTGAAAATATAATACAAAATATAAAAGTGCATAATAATTAGCTTATCACCAAAAATTACCAATAGCCAAAATATAAAATATAAAAAATTAAGATTAATTAACCAATTTTACCTAAAATAAACAACTCAATCCTTTAAAAATTTTAAACAAAATAATTTTATCTTTACCCTAGCCATAGTATGCATCAAAGACACTTTATAAAAAAAAACCCTAGGTGGCTAAACAGTAAAGCCGGAGATTGGAGCTGCCTCATGCAGCTAGCAGCAAAATCGTCTCCTAATTTCAAGTCCTAACTCTATCACTGACCCTCCCATTAGTAAGCAGTTACTTTACCTTTCTATAACTTAGCCAATCCCCACATTCCTTTCTAGTCAAATTTCCATCTAATTTGTCTGTTTTAGTTCATTCCAGACCTCCCCACATTCCTTTCTAGCGTACTGCTTCCTTAGGAAGCCTTCCTGACACTTCTATTACGTTCATTTTTTGCTCTATCAAATTTTCTCAAAAAACTCAGAAGCACCATGCGTCTCTTTGTCTTTGTCTTTCTCTTGCAGTGGCTCTAGATCCGGTGTCGTTTTCAGCATCAGTACCATCTTCGATTTTTCTACCTCCAAGCCATTCACGTTTTCAGTCACCACTGCAGGCAACAAAAGATAATTAATTATCTTGAAATTTCTAATTTTGGTTTTAATATCTTGAACTTTCTATATTACTCAGAAACATCTTGTTGGTTGAATTTGATTGATAGCTTCTTAGCTTTGTAAGTAGTGAATTGTTTTTTAGAAGTTACAGTTCATGTGTAGCTATTGTTAAACTTTTTGTACATCAAGCATTTTTCTAACATATATACGCCTACAATGATTTTGAGAAGAGAATCAGGTATAACTGAAACTGTTTCAATAAAAAAAGAGCTATTTCCTCACATATGCGTAGGTATATTGACCAAGAAAATCACATACTGTTATTGTCTTTTCTGTTTTGGTTTTAATCTTTGGGCATACCATGGCAAATGAACACGCCTTTCTGTGTGCAATGTAGTTATGCAACAGAGAGCTTTAGTTTTAGTTCGAAATTTGACATTAACCAATAGCATTGACATGTGAATAATATTAATAATTATGCTTACTATCAAATTTCTTTAAAAGAAAAATTTTCAAAATATACGCCTACTGTAATTTCAGGAATGAAAAGAGGAAGTGATCTCTTCTCTTCAATAAAGAGGTAATTTCTTCACATCTGCATGGCTTTATTGACCAGAAAATAGGTAACTCTGGGTTGATAAATTATGACAATAACAGTTCCTTTACCTACAGCATAATGAGTACACATAGCTGAACCGCGATAGAATAATACTAGAATAAATAGACATACATGCATACAATAGACATTTAACTTGGTCGTTGATAAATTATTGGTTGGGTTTCAATATCATATGCTAGGGTGTTCAACTTGGTCGTTGGAATTATGGAAAGTTTGTATTCCATCTCAGTAGAGTTTTCTATTTCTACGAAACACGGTGAGGAATGGGGTCAGTGGACATTGAACGTGTTCAAGAGACTCATAGAGTCATAGTTGTAGCCTGTGAAAAGCTTTAGGGCAGGATGAGATAAACTTTTACATTATGTGGACTTCGATGAAGAAGATGGTCACCGAGTCCAGTTTTGGCATTACACTTGGTGTGGGAATCATCCTCTGAAGGCGTTGTTTCTAAACTTGTATGCATGCTCCATGGCTGAAGATGCATCAGCTTATTCTCTGGTCCTTAACACGTGACAATCTCACTAAGAGAGGTTACACGTTAGTAAGATAGTGCTCAAGTGCTGTATGTGTCGCAGTATCAGAGTGCTGCACTCTTGCTTATGATTTGTTGAGTTTTGTTTTCAAATTTTGGGGATTCAATGGGTCTTATCGATTAATCTTTTTCTTGGTTGGAAGAATTGGGTTGGCAAACATTCATCATATATTTTGGAATTTATTGTTTTTATGTTTTTTGGTAAACAATGTTTTTATGTTTGATGTGGACATGGTGGAGGGAACAAAACTGTTGTACTTTCAAGTTTTGAGAATGCCGAAAGTTTTGTTAGTCAATTGACAACATTGTTTATTAGATATTTGTTTGATTGGTCTCGTAGCAAATACATTTTCTTTGTAATTCTTTAAGTTTTTTGGGATCATTATAAAACTTTAGATAAAACTTAAGTATAATATTTAAGTGCTATTTTTCTTAGGTTTTTCTCATAAAATTTAGTCAACTTGTTTTTTTTCTTATGAGATAAAATTATATTTTAGTTAAGTACTATTACATGATTGAATTTTAAAAGGAGAATCTAAAGAACGGTACCTAAGTACTGTATTTAAATTTTGCTCTAAAAATTTTATTAATAAAATATAAAAAATCAATAAAAAAAAAATATAAAAAATAAAATCTTGAGCTAGTCTTGAAGATATTTTGAGCTGAAGTTTCTATTTTTTGAGGAGTGGAGGTGCTCCCTTGGGTTTTGTCTTTTGCCTGAATTTTTGTTTATTCGACTTGCTGATACTTGTGCTTTATGCAAAACTTGAAACTCACGAGTCATGGCACTTTACACAGAGAAACGTATCCCGTGATATTATTATTAATATATCTTACTACAGAAAGCCATAATATAATTTACAATGTTTGAATTAATCTTTTTTTTTTTTTTTTTTTGGTCAATTGGATACAAAAGAAGAAAGCCCTACGGAACAACAAAACTTCCAGGACATTGCCTGGCAAGACTAACCCCTCTGAGATCAGCCTCCACAACCTCACATAAATCCACAGGCGGATTTTCATACAAAATAAGGTTCAAAATCTGGTTGACGCCCTTCCTTGCAAGCTTATCCGCACACCTGTTGGCCTCACGATAACAATGCTTAATTCTAACTTGAGGAATCTGGGAAATGAGGAACCTGCAGTCCTCAATCAGGGGAGCAAGAGCGATATTTGAGTATTGGGAATTAGTTAACATTTCAACAACTGCCTTGGCATCCAACTCCACTTCAACCAAAGCCATATTTCGATCAATACAGAGCATCAACCCATCCCGAATTGCCCACAGCTCCGCCAATAAGCTCGTCGCAAAGCCAATCTTCCTAGAGAAACCAACAATCCAATTTCCAGACCAGTCCCGAATTAAACCACCTCCCCCCGCGGCTCCTGGGTTTCCCAACGACGACCCATCTGTATTTAACTTCACCCACCCAATCTCCGGTCTGCCCCATTTAACCAAACTTGTAACCCGATTCCGAATACCCTTAGAAGGCCCAACACAGAAGAAGAATTCCAGAGCATGATCAGTGATGAGATTTACTAACCTTGGATTCTGGGATCGCCCCCTAAAAACGAAATGGTTCCTATTCTTCCAAATCATCCACACAGCAAAGGAGAACAAAATTTTCCAAGGAGGAGAGTACTGATTTTGGGCAGAGTCCGAAGTCCCATTGAGCGCCATCCAATCTTCTAAGTTTGAGGAGAAAAAATCTCTGTCGAAGCCCACTGCACCCAGCTCGTTCCAAACAGCCTTGACCTTCTCGCAGTTCCGAAGAGCATGGATTATAGATTCAGGCTCCTTACGGCATATAGGACAGAGCGGATCAGTGTTCACTCCCCTAGCGGCAAGACACTCATTGACTCCAATACTATTATGGATACATTTCCACAGGAAGAATTGAATCTTCGGGAGAACATGGAGCTTCCAAATCCACCCTCCACTAAAATCTGGTAACTGCTCCACTCCAACTGCCATATTGTAAGCACTTCTCAGATTAAAATCACCCCTTGGAGTGCCCTTCCACATTAATCTATCTTCACTGCTAGCAGCTAGAACATAAGGAATGGCTTGAATCTCCATCTTTATGTCCTGAGGAACATCAAAAGGAATACTCTCCCAATTCCATCCCTCATGAGAGGCAATGTCCTTTACTTTCCACTCAGCCACCCCCAAAGGGAGAGGGCCTTGAATCAGCTGCCTTAGAGGGCCTCTGTGAGTCCAGTTATCCTCCCAAAAACTCAAATTGCTATCTCTTCCAATAACCCACCTAGATCCTTGCTTAAATAAGTCAGATCCTTTTGTTAAACCTTTCCAAGTTGGAGAGCAAGGGAGATTTCTCGGATTTCTGGAGTTAACTCTACGAGTAGAGCAATATTTCGCCTTGATCACACGAGCCCAAAGGCTTTCATTTTCTGTGTGAAACCTCCAGTTCAGCTTAGCAAGCAATGCAGTATTTCTGCCTTTCACACTTTGCAACCCAAGACCACCAACTTTCTTTGGTTTAGTCACCTTGTTCCACCCCACCCAATGCATTTTCCTTGCTGTTTCAGACGATCCCCAAAGAAAATTCCGATTAACCCGGTCGATGCCCTCTAGAATTTTGTTAGGAAGAAGAGCACACTGCATGACATAGGCAGGAATTGTTGAAGACGAAGCTTGGATAAGAACAGTGCGGCCAGCTGGAGATAACAGGTTTGATTTCCATCCTGCCAATTTTTGTTTAACTCTATCCAGAATAAAATTAACATCCAACGGAGCTCCTGAGTGCTTGATGGGAATCCCAAGATATTTACCCAAATTTGGGGTTGACATGAAACCCAGAACATCACAAAGAGACTCCCTACTATCTCTATCCACATTTGGAGAAAAGAAAACTCGGGATTTTGCTTCACTGATAGTTTGACCAGTAATACTACAAAAAGTATCAAGAGTATCCCTGATGGCCACACAGTTGCCAAGATCAGCTTTAGCAAATAACACCACATCGTCTGCAAACATGAGATGAGAAAAAGGTAATCCTCCCTGCGAAGTTTTCACTGGACTCCAAAGCTTCTGGATGCACTTCCCCTCAATAAGCTGGCCAAGATATTCCATGCATAAGATGAAGAGGTAAGGAGACAGGGGGTCCCCTTGTCTTATTCCTCGCGAAGGAAAGAAAGGATCGAGACTACCACCATTAAAGATCACAGAGGACGAAACCGAGCACACACAGCTCATGATAAGATCAACTAACTCATGGGGCAGATTTATTTCCATAAGCCTCTCCCGAATAAAACTCCATTCTAACTTATCATAGGCTTTTTCAAAATCTATCTTAATTGCCATGTAGCCTGTGGCGCCCTTTTTCCTACTGATCGAGTGGATTAATTCTTGGACAATGATAGCATTATCCACCCCTTTCCTTCCAGGGACAAAAGCCGATTGGAGAGGGGAAACAAGCTTCTCCAAATGAGGACGAAGGCGAGCTACAATAATCTTAGTAACTATTTTATAAACTGTGTTGCAGAGACTGATAGGCCTATAATTCCCAAGAGTTTCAGGCCCTTGAATTTTAGGAATGAGCACAATGTGAGTTTGATTCAAATACTCTGGCATTTTTTTTGAGGCAAAGATGTGCTTCACTTCCCGAATCACCGATTCTCCCACAGTTGGCCAAAAGAATTGGAAAAAACCCGCATGAAGCCCATCCGGGCCAGGGGCTTTATTCGCTTTCATCGACCATAATCCTGCCTTAATTTCTTCATCAGTTACCCTGGACCACAAACCATCCCTTTCCTCATCATTCAAACTGACCTGCCCTATATGAGCTCGACTGTTCTGCCGATTAGAAAAAATAAGGGAAGAAGAATAAATATCACAAAACCCCTTACGAATAAACTCCATCACCTCCGCCTCAGTATTGATCCACTCCCCCATACTATTTTTAATAGCAGTAATCCGGTTTCTATTTCTCCTCACTAAAGTGGACACATGATAAAACGCCGTGTTACGATCCCCCTGAACCATCCAATTCACTCGAGATTTGAGAGCCCATAACTCTTGCTCTTGAAAAAGAATCACTTCCAACTCGTGAATAAGAATTTTTTCAAGCTCTAACAGATAGCTTGAAGGCCTAATAGCAATAGTCCTTTGAATCCCATTCAAGCGAGCTCTAATCCGATTTTTCTTAGAAAAAATATTACCAAAATGCTCCCTATTCCAGACAGTAGCATCAGTAGCAAAATTTTTAATAGCTTCATGAAGATGAGTGGGCTGTCTCCACGCCTGAGACACAACATGAGGAAAAGATAAATCCGAAAGCCAATATCTCTGAAATTTGAAGGGCCGATTTAGCTGGACCTTGTTTTGAGGCATTGATTCCATGAGCACAGGACAATGATCGGAGTGGCATCTTGTAAGATGTGTTACTCTAGCTTCCGGGTAGAGAAGATACCAGTCCGGATTTACAAAAAATCTGTCAATCCTCTCTTGAATGAGGTCCTGAATTTCCCTGCCATTGGTCCACGTAAACCTCGGACCAGAGAAACCGAGGTCCACCATGTTGCATTTATCCAGACAATCTTTGAATAACAGAGACCGATTAACACTAACTACTCTGCCACCAAACTTATCCGCACCCAAAAGGGGTTCATTGAAATCTCCCGCAATAACCCACGGCATATTATGAAGATCAGCTACGTTAGATAGATTATTCCACAAAACACGCCTCTCAGCACTTCTAGGACTAGCATACACAGCAGAAAACATCCAACTAGAGTTAGAGGAGCGTACCTTTACTGTAGAATGAATTTCTTGCTCCGAGCTAGCCAACAAAGAGACCTCAACTCTATCCGAGAACCATAAGAGCCATAATCCTCCAGCTCGACCAATAGTCTCAGTATGAATAGCACCATCAAACGGTAACCTATCAGTGATATCCCGAGCTCTATCTCCACCAATTTGAGTTTCCGTAACCACGAAAATGGCTGGATCATGATGACGAACAAGATCCTGAACATAATCTTGAAAATTGGGCTTCAAGGCGCCCCTACAATTCCACACAATAATATTCATATCTGACAGAGGGAGGAGAAAAACACACACTTCTTCAAAAGGAGGGAGGACCCACGCCTTTGTCTTCTTCAAAATCCATCTGTTCTTCCACACCATGGCCTAAAGCCGGCCTCTCCTTGGCACCACTCACACACTGATCCCTTGCACTAGGCTCGTACTGAACACCTTCCACTCTTTCCACAAGATCAGAGAGAGTTTGAGCTTCCATGGCCGCAATATCTTCTGTCTGGTTCTCTTCTTGAAGAATATGGCTTTGATGGCCTTTAGAGCTATGACTTGCCGATTGCCCATAGGACTTGGCATTGAAGTTAAAACTTGCATACCCATTATCACTTTGCATATCTAGAACTGAACTCCTCACAGCTATGTCCACACCTTTGACTTCGGAGTTAGCCACCGCTTTTATAGTCCCAGAAGAAGAAGCCCTATTCCTTGCAATCCCCTTCTTACCCCTGATAGAGAGGCTTGACTCAGTTCTCTGCCTATAAAAATTCACGTGAGGCTGACCAGAGTTTTGGCTTGAAATATTCGGCCTATTGGAGATTGACTGGACCGTATTTGCCATTTGGGCCTCAAATGGGCTAGAATCCAAAACCACCTTCCTCTTACCTTCCCTGTGACCAATTACATTAGGCCCAATCTTTCCTAATCCTTTCAACCTTGTAGTACTCTGATCAGTGGGGACCCCATGTTTTGTCACCTTGCTCCCATTCCGTTTGCGTGAGACCATAATCCACGGACCATACATGTCCTTGTCACAGTCCACCAACTTGTCCTCTCCCACCACCCCTTCGTACGAGCCATTGTCCTTGGACGTGCCTGCTGTGGTACCTGAGTTGGCAGAGACATGCACAACGTCCTCTTTTCTCACCGCCTCAATTTCATTTTCCTCTGAAGCCTTCGCCTGAGAAACATCTTTCCGGACAACATAAGGGCAATTTTCACGACGGTGGCCCATCCTTCCGCAAGAAAAACATAACCTCTGAACTCCTTCATAACATACAGGCTGTTCCTTTCCCCCAATGAGAAGAGCTGTGGTAAGCGGTTTACCAACATCCACCTGAATGCATAGCCGAGCAAACCGCCCCCTGGATTCAGTCGCTGTATGTGTATCAATTCTTAACACCTTGCCAATAGCATTTCCAATGATTTGGAGAGCTTCAACGTGATAATATTCAATGGGAAGTTCGTTCAACCTCACCCAAATAGCCACCGACGAAATGTTTGCCTCAGCTGGCTTAAAATTAGGTTCCCATGGCCTAATGGATAAGAAGTTTTCTCCTATAAACCAAGGACCATTCCTAAGAACCGCCTCACAGTCCTCTTTAACAGTAAAACGAATAAGGAAAAACTCCTGCCCGAGGTCGACGCAGTCAACCTTTCCTACTGGCTTCCACAGAGACAATAGTCGGCCATGAAGGAAAGAAAACCCAACAGCTCTACCATAAACTTTAACGATAAGGCTTTTACTCCATGGTGACCGAATGCGAGCCTTCAGCTCTTTCGAGAAGGGGACAGCAACAAGACCCTCCCTAAGATCAGACCGCTCCTTATCAGCTTCCTCCTCTGCCTCCATAAGTTCAGAAAAGTTGAAAGCTTGAACATAAGCACCGGGTATCTCTCCCACTAACTTATCCTTGAACGACAGCGGGTGTCTAGCATTCCCAGGACTCGGAGGAAAAGGAGTCCGGTCTTCCCTCATATGGCCATCGAACTCAGCGTGACTAACATCCTTTACTTTTTTGTTACTGCGTGCTAACTCTGCTTCTTCCTCTCTAGAGAGAATAGGAGCACTCATCGTGACAGTATTCTCTTATATTGTTTGAATTAATCATGACAACAATAATAGTTCCTTTACCTACAGCATAACAAGTATGTACTACATATATATATATATACACACACACATACATAATAGACATTTAACAACCATATAAATTTATAAAATCCTTAGTAGTCCACTACTCGCTTTCCCATACTGCAATGCCGAAGCCTCTCTCAAGCATTCCTCAATTGATTTGGATTTCACAGATTCTAAATCACGTTTGTTTTTAAGTGTCTTAATTTTATTCAGCAGATTTTGCAACTCTATAGATAGTTTTGCAATATCTCCATCAATATTTTTAAGACGCCTTTCAACATAAAGACCAAAGTAAGCATCCGCAACTCTCTTCAAATGATTCAAGGCAAACTGAATTTCAAATCTTGTGGATTCCAAAATTTTGAAGCTCGTCCACCAATTGAGAAGCAAATCCTTTGTGATATCCACAACCCTGGTGTTTGTCATGCTATACAGACACTCACATAAAACGATATGGAGATATTGTTTGGCCATTGGGCTTACCGTGGACTTGGCACTAACATCTCCGTGTTTGGATAGTAAGTGCTTAATGATAGGGGCCAATCTTATGGGAACCACGTAGTCTCCAACTTTGACAACCTCTTCTGGAGTCTTCCATGGTTCAACAATCTCTCTACCACAATCAAGAAACTTTATGAATTGTGTGTAAGCCTCGTCAGAAAGCAACATATCTTCCCAGTATTCACTATCATTATCTTTGGCAGTAATTGTTTTCATAGCCACGTAAGCATTGCTCAATTCCTCTACCACATCTTTCCTCGAAGATCCTAAAATATCAGACGAGGTTGATGTTTGGTAGACTTGTTCAAATTTGTTTGGCCACATCTCTTTTGCCGAGTATGCTGTAATCAACTTACCTTGAAGTCCAAGAGTAGTCCTTAACTCAATATCTCCGTATTCTCCTTTTAGTGATAATAATATCTAGAAACCAACCATAGATTGAGTTAAGATTAATCAGTTGTAAAATGATTTTTTTTTTCTTAAAAGCAAGTCATGGTGCAAAATCATCCAACTACAGGCACCAACTGATCCTTGCAAGATGAACTTGGATAGTGCTAAAAACTGTATTTATGATAAAGAAAAGCTATTCATATAAATGAATCAATACCATTATTTTATATAAGTACCTAGTCCAATCTTGCCCCACCCAAAACTTACCAAAACAAAAAACAAAAACCCACAAAAAATGCACATTTATTCAAAAATTGTTTTGTTTTTGATGCGGCAGTAAAAAAAGTAATACTAACCAAAAAGAACCACAGAAACATCATTGATTACGTTGTCTTTACTAATTGGCAAATTGAATTATAATTTTAAAGAAATGGTTTACAAATAAATAAATTACAGGATAAACCTTCATTCAATTATTATTTAAAAAAAAAAAGGTTAAAAAGACTAGTTTTTGAAAGCATTTTTTGCAAGTGATAAAAACCATGTTTTATTTCATGCAGTACAATATCATTCATTTATTGGCTTTAAAAACTTCAGTTAATTTTTGTTTTCTTGTTTTCTTGTTTTTTGTTTTTTGTTTTTTTTCTGTTAGTCAAAAAGAGTAAAGAAATTATAAATTAAGGATAAAAAGCCATAGCATTCAAGTATATATAATAAAAAAAATTATGATTTTATCAGTTTATAATATATGTACCTACCTGAGAGTGGACGCATTTGAATTCTGCAACAAACTGAGATTCTGCATTGTAATAGACGGGTAACAATGGATCTCTTTCTTCTTCACAAACATGACAATAGAATTCGTTAGTCTCATCTTTCACTTCCTCTTCAACAGGTGAATTTGTAAGGATGAGGGGATTTATATAATCTTTGTGTTTAATGATATATGGTAATGGGCCGCAAAGAAGATGGAGATTGAGATCACAATAGAGACAAGTGAAGGCATATGATTCACAAATATTTGATTTGCAACCGTTGCACTTCAGTTTATCATTCTCCATATTATCTTCCCTGAATCGTAGAAGGTGATCAGTGTGACCTTCGTATGTCATGGCAGGCATCATGTCACTGCATTCAGCGTGCAAGAGAAAACCGCAATTATTGTGACTCTCACAAATGTAGGCGATGCTATGGGTATAGGTTCTGGAAGTGAAAGCATGGGTTGACTTGCGACAAGCATTGCATGTATTACCTTCTTGCTTGAGCAGGGTGAGAGTGAGAGTGAGAGGGTGGTATGGATGGAAGGGATGGCAGATCTGTTGTGGCAACTCAAGACATGATTTGTGAAAGAAACTTCTCTTACAGAATGGCGAGGAACCTCTTTTACAAAAATAGGTAGTACCTATGCAGCCTTTCCCACAAACACAGCAATCTTCAACTACATTTTCATCACCCTGGAGCTTGTTCTTACGGCGTGACAATGGATGTCCATGGAGAAAATGATGGATTTGACTTTGAGATTTGATATCAATATCAGTTGTTTTCGGCGACAGAGTGCAATCAATATCCATCACAAAATCATCGCATTGTTTACAGCTATAATACCAATCCTGCACGTTTAACAGTTTGTAACAAGCTTTGCAAGTAATATCCGGATCTAGATCTGGTTCTGATTGTGTAGTGCAAAGGGTAAGAGGATGGGGATGATAGAAGTGTTGGATCTCTTGTGGCAACTTCATCTCAAAACATGGTCCATGGAGAAAGAAGCCACAGGGGATGCAACAATAAATTGGATCTGGGTCCGAGCAGAATTCTTTACATACAGGGCACCGAAAACGATTGTAGGGCATCTTCTCAAAGAGTAGCAAAGGATGGCGGTGGTGAGGATATTTACGAAGTTGCGGTTTTCCTTGCCCTTCCCCCTCTTTTTTTACTTTTACTAGCCTCATTGAAGCGCATTCAAGATCAAGTTCGAAATTGCACTTGTCGCAGCAGAAGATGAAGCCCGTGAAGCAATGGTGTGTACAAACATCACAGAAGCAGGTGATATCACAGGAGCCAAGTCGCTGTAAGGTAAGTGGCTATTAACAGGAATTATATTTCTAGTTGTATTCGGTCATACTTGACCGACATACAAATAGTGGGCTTTAGGGCTTCAGTGGCAATTCAAGCCACCCACGTAAACAAATTAACTCTCTCTCACCCACAAGACAAGAAAACTCTGTTCTTTTTCTTATATTTATTCAATGTGGAACTTCACTCACATGTGTAATCCAACAATCTCCCCCTCGCAAGTGAGTCTTTGCCTCTCTTGTAGGCTTCAAGACCTCTCTGTGGGCCATGAACAAGTCCTACTCACTCCCCCTTACCTAATATGCTTTTCACTTCATCAACGCATTATCCATGGGTCTCTTGTACGCCATCCATGGCAACCACATGTCAACCCCGCATGCACATCCATGAGAACCTTGCACCACACCATTATTTAGCACCATTAGTAATATTCCTTTGTTAGGCTTTTCTCTTCTTCTTTTTTCTCTATGATCTTTGTGTGTGGGTCATTTAGGCTTTCTCTGTCCCCGCTGGGTAAGGACCATGAATGTCTCACCACCTTCACTGCACACCACCATGGGCTTTGATACCACTTGTTGTGCAAATAACACCTCAAGACTTAAATCAATTACAGTAAATAAGCGGAAATTAAATAACAAGCACACACAAAGAACACAAGAATTTACGTGGTTCAGCAAACTACCTACTTCTCCGACGATGACAGAGAAATTTCACTATAAAAAAATAAGGAGATACAATAGTACACAAGAACACTCTCAAGAAACCCAAATCTCAATTACACCCTAGCACTCTCTCACAAAAACAATACAAATAGAAGCTGACTGCTTCTCTTTTCTCTATTTTCTCTTATGTGGTTGTTGCTCACTAGGTTTTAGGAATTCTCTAATTCTCTCTATATATTGCCATTCATCTCAAACCTAATATGTATATATGTTATATTAATTACTCAAGGAAGCTCCCCAAGGTGTTATCCCCCCAACAAGTGGTATCAGAGCCAGGTTAGGATTCAATCCTTTGAACACATTAAAGATGTCAAGCACAAAGTATGATGTAGAGAAATTTTGTGGTAAGGGAAATTTTTCTCTTTGACAAAGGCGGATGAAGGATCTCCTAATTCAACAAGGAGTTCATAAGGTCTTGCTTGGGAAGGAGAAGAAACCAGAAATGATGAAGGATGTAGAATAGGTAGAGATGGATGATAAAGCAGCTAGCACTATTCGTCTCAACCTAGGTGATGAGGTCATTCACAACATCCTAGAAGCAAAGACCGCAAAGGAGGTTTAGGAAAAACTAGAAGATCTTTATATGAGAAAGAATCTAACAAACAAGTTGTACGTGAAGAAGCAACTGTATAGTTTGCTCATGAAGGAGAGTTCAGATCTGTTAGGGCATCTCAACACATTTAACATGTTGAATACCCAATTGTCAAGTTTTGGGGTGAATTATGAGAACGAAGACAAAGCGTTACTCTTATTAGCATCGCTTCCTACTTCTTTTGATCATCTAGCGACTACGTTGATGTACGGGAAAGAGACTACAGTACTCAAGGAGGTGACTAGTGCTTTCTTGTCACACATAAAGATGAAGTAAGATGGTGATGATTCTCAGGTTGATGGACTTATTGTAAAATTTGAGTCAAGCAATAGAGGTAGAAGCAGGTCAAGAGGACGGAACTCTAACAGGAATAGATCATGGTCTAAATTGCGTGCAAAGAAAGATATAAAGTGCTTTTATTGTCACAAGAAAGGGCACTACAAGAATCAATGTAAAGAGTTGAAAGAGCATTTAGAGGAGAAGAAGAATGGAAAAAAGCCCCTAGAATCAGCTAGTGTTGCTAAAGAAACATCAGATGATAGTGAAGTTGGTGCAGATTTACTTTCAATTTCATCAGGTAACAATGTTCTATTGGAATCTTGGGTTTTAGATTCAGCATGCTCATATCATATAACTCCAAAGAAAGATTGGTTTGACACGTGTAAGCCTTACAACGGTGGTATGGTCCAAATGGGTAATGATGCTACATGCCCGATCATTGGGATTGGTACCGTGAAGATCAATATGTTTGATGGAATTGTGAGAGTTCTTAGTAATGTCAGACATGTTCCAGGTTTTAGAAAGAATTTAATTTCTTTAGGAGTATTGGATGATTTGGGCTATTCATACTCATCAAAAGGTGGAATCATGAAGATTACCAAAGGTGCTTTGATGGTGATGAAGGGACAGAAAATAAGCACACTTTACAGATTGATTGGGAACATAGTTGTAAGAAAAGTTGCAATCACCACTCCGATGGAGTCTAGCACTGATGACACAAAATTATGGCATATGCGACTTGGCCATATTGGTGAACGTGGTATGTTAGAGTTGCATAAAAGAAATTTATTGGAGGGGGTGAAGACATGCAGGCTAAACTTCTGCAAGTATTGTGTGTATGGAAAGCAGCAAAGAGTCAGTTTCAAGACAGACTCTCATACAAGTACGGGTGTTCTTGACTACATTCATTTAGATGTTTGGGGTCCAGTATCAGTTTCTTCTCATAGTGGTGCTCAGTATTTCGTTAGTTTCATTGATGACTACTCTAGAAAGGTATGGATTTATTTTATGAAGTATAAGTCTGATGTGTTTGGCGTATTTAAAAAGTGGAAAGCATAGGTAGAGAATCAGACTGGCAAGAAAATAAAATACCTTAGAATAGATAATGGATAAGAGAATAGAGATAAAGAATTCATAAGATTTTGTGAATTAGAAGGCATTACTCGTCACTTCACAGTTAAAGGAACTCCACAACAAAATGGGATTGTAGAGAGAATGAACAAAACCTTAGCAGAAAGAGCCAGATGCATAAGATTGAATGCAGTATTGCCTAAGGTGTTCTGGGCAGAGACAATTAACACAGCAACCTTCATTATTAATAGATCTCCATCATCAGCCATAGATTTCAAGATTCTAGAAAAGGTTTGGTCAGGTAGACCAGTTGATTATTCAAGTCTAAAAATCTTTGGTTGTCCAGCTTATGTGCATGTGTAGAGTGGAGAGCATTCTAAATTGGATTCAAAGTCAAGAAAATGTGTATTTCTTGGTTTTGAAAAAGGTGTTAAAGCCTATAGGCTTTGGGATCCAATCTTAAAGAAAACGGTGACCAGCAGAGATGTCATATTTGATGAAGTCTTTATGTTGAAACAGAATGAAGCAAAGACATGTGATGATAGTCCACAGGAAAAATTAACTGTTGAGGTGGAGTTTGACGAGAATAGTTCACCTAGTGATAAGGGTGATGCTGAGATTGATCCACTGCAGCAACAAGAAGAGTCTTATTCAATTGCTAAAGGTAGAGAGAAGCAGGCTCACAAAGCACCATAGAGATATGGCTTTGAAGACATGGTTAGTTTTGCTCTCATAACCAGCGGTGGAGATCCATTCACTTTCAAGGAGGCTACAAATAGGAAAGACAATGATAATGGCTTGTAGCAATGTTAGAAAAGATGGAGTCACTACAGAAGAATAAGACTTGGGAATTAGTGAAATTGCCCAAGGGAAAGAAGGCTGTTGGTTGCAAGTGGATATTCAGCAAGAAAGAAGCATTGTAAGAAAAGGAAGGTGAAAAAATTCAAGGCAATGTTAGTGGCAAAGGGTTACTCACAGAGAGAAGGAATTGATTATAATGAGATTTTTTTTTACCAGTTGTGAAGCACACCTCAATTCGAGTAATCCTAGGATTTGTGACAATGCATGACATGGAGTTAGAACAGCTAGATGTGAAAACCGCATTCCTCCATAGAGATTTAGAAGAAGAGATTTACATGCAACAGCCTGAAGACTTCAAAGAACTTGGCAAGGAAGATTATGTTTGTTTATTGAAGAGATCATTATATGGCTTAAAGTAGTCTCCCAGGCAATGGTACAAACGGTTTGATTCATTCATGGTCACACATGGGCACATGCACTGTGAGTATGACTATTGTTTTTATTTTAGAGTACTTACTGATGGCTCTTATATATTTCTTGCTCTATATGTTGATGACATGTTAGTAGTTGCAAAGAGTAAGCAAGAAATTGTGAAATTGAAGTCTTTGTTGAGTAGTGAATTTGACGTGAAGGATCTTGGAGCTGCCAAGAAGATCCTTGGGATAGAAATTCACCGAGATAAAGGAGCTGGTAAATTATGGTTATCTCAAAAGGGATATCTTAAAAAGGTGTTAGAGAGGTTTAGTATGCTTGATGCAAAACCTGTTAGTACACTACTTTCTACCCATTTTAAATTGTCCTCACAATTGTGTCCAAGTTCAGATAAGGAGTCAAAGTATATGTCTAAAGTGCCATATGCGAATACAGTTAGGTGTCTCATGTATTTGATGGTGTGCACTAGGCCTGATATTTCTCATACAGTCAATGTGGTTAGTAGGTATATGGCAAATCCAAGCAAAGAGCATTGGAATGTAGTAAAGTGGATCTTTAGATATCTTACAAGCGCTCGTGATTTCGGTATCCTATTTTATCAAAGAGCTAGTACAGAAGCTGTGGATTATATGGATTTCGACTATGCAGGGGACCTTGATTCTAGAAAGTCCATGACAGGCTACGAGTTTAGGTTTGTTGGTGGCCTAATTTGTTGGAAGTCTACATTACAAGATGTAGTTGCTTTATCCACTACAGAAGCAGAATATATGGCAATGACAGAGGCAGGAAAAGAAGCTGTTTGGCTTAGTGGACTGGTTAATGAGCTTGGTTTCAAGGAGGATAGCATGGTGCTACATTGCAATAGTCAAAGTGCAATTAATTTGGCAAAGAATCAGGTATATCGTGCAAGAACAAAGCATATTGCTGTGCGGTATCATAAGATCAGAGAACGGGTTTTGTCTGGTGATATTTCTTTGTCGAAGATTCTCACTAGTGAGAATGCCTCTGATATGTTAACAAAGCCAGTTCCAACAGACAATTTCAAGCACTGCTTGGACTTAATTGATGTTTGGTGTTTGCAGCTTGTGAGCCCTTAAGGGCTAAGGTGGAGGCGATGAAGGAGTTTGCTCGTGTAGCTTGATCAATTCAAGCCAAGGTGGAGATTTGTTGACGTGGGTGGCTTGAATTGCCACTGAAGCCCATAAGCCCACTATTTGTATGTCGGTCAAGTATGACTGAATACAACTAGGAATATAATTCCTATTAAACTTCTCTACATCATACTTTGTGCTTGACATCTTTATTGTGTTCAAAGGATTGAATCCTAACCTGACTCTGATACCACTTGTTGGAGAAATAAACACCTTGAGGAGATTTCTTGAGTAATTAATATAACATATAGAAACACACTTTAACTCAAAGGGCTTAGGCCTTTTGGGTTAAAGTGTGTCTCTATCTGTTATATTAATTACTCAAGGAAGCTCCTCAAGGTGTTTATCCCCCCAACACGCTTTAATATGATATCTTCATAACAAGCATCTATCAAAAAAAAAAAAAAAATTCATTGCTAAATAATGCTTATTAAAACAGTGAGCACACACACACGCGCGCGCGATGAAGGAATTTGCTCGTGTAGCTTGATCAATTCAAGCCAAGGTGGAGATTTGTTGACGTAGATGGCTTGAATTGCCACTGAAGCCCATAAGCCCACTATTTGTATGTCGGTCAAGTATGACCGAATACAACTAGGAATATAATTCCTATTAAACTTCTCTACATCATACTTTGTGCTTGACATCTTTACTGTGTTCAAAGGATTGAATCCTAACCTGACTCTGATACCACTTGTTGGGGGGATAAACACCTTGGGGAGTTTTCTTGAGTAATTACTATAACATATAGAAACACACTTTAACTCAAAGGGTTTAGGCCATTTGGGTTAAAGTGTGTCTCTATATGTTATATTAATTACTCAAGGAAGCTCCTCAAGGTGTTTATCCCCCAACATGCTTTAATATGATATCTTCATAATCAGAAAAAACTCATTGCTAAATAATGCTTATTAAAAAAGCAGGCACACAAACACGCGCTTTAAGACCCAAAAAAAAAAAAAAAAAAAACCTACAATATATTAATCAATAATATACACAACTTACTTTATCACCCCCACCACACCCCCCCACCCCAAAAAAAAAAAAAAAAAAAAACACTTTAAGACCCATAGAAACGTAATAGATTAATCAAATGCCACATACACAATTATTTTCTTTAATAAATACCTTAATACCCAAGGAAACAACAACAGATTAGTAAAAAAACACACTTTAAGACCCAAAGAATCAACAGATTCGTCGAATCCCATACACAATCATTTTTTCAAAAAAAAAAAAAAAAAAAAAAAAAAAAAAAAAAAAAAAAAAAAAGATACACATAAACAGAGAGAGTGGCACTGACAATGGCATTGGTTGAACAGTCGACAAACCACTAGGTGATGTCCCCCTTTGAATAAGGGGATGGCCCAATGTAGACAACAGGAGGCAAACCACACCGTCACCTCCATAAACTTTAGCAACACTAACAACTTCCATAATGGTGGTGAAGGTAAAGAAGCAAGTTTTAGAAAGGTTCGAACGAGGATTGGGACATTGTGCCCACCGACCTGGACACACCATTTTCTTTTATAATGTTGGGAACAGGTATAAAGGAGCATAACTGTAATTGAGGTTTCTGTCACCATTATTCTCTTCAAATTTGATGGATGAAATTTTGCAAGCCCAAGTGGAAAACACCTAGCCATGCCCTTTCCTCTCTCGTCATCTCAACCAAAACGTCGAATATTTTTTCTTTTTATATGTAAAAATTAAGATAATGAACTTGGAACATCGTCCCCACAGCTGAAATTTTATTTCTTCCCCCCCCCCCCCCCGCCCACACCAACCCTTGTTTACGTTTCTTTATAAAACAAGTCAAGTTCAAGCCTTAAGATTAGGCTCGATTATTAAACATGTCAACCTCAAACAGAATGATGTATTTGTCAAAAAATATCATGAACTTGAAGGCTTGATTTAACTAGGTTCATGTCTAAAAATATATTTATTTAGACTTGAATTTGGATTGTATAAGTTTGTTAATAGGTTCATGTGATATTAATTATTATTTTTAGTTTATTGATGGTATAAATAGACTATTCGTAGTTAAAAATCATAATATTGTAAAGAAAGAAAATATTTTAGTCATGGTTTCACAATATATAGGAAAATAATAAGTTAATCAAGTAACTCTTAAACAAGCTCAAGCTTTCTCGACAAGATAATGAGCTAAGCTTGAACATAAAATCTTTTTTGGTGTCAAGCTCGAGCTTGGCTCATGTTTGAAAAAAAACATTATAAGAACAAGCCAAAATTTTTAATTCTTGACTCGGCTCGTCTCATTTACAGGCCTACTTTATCTCTCTATCCTGTCCAAAATCCATCCAAAATAACTCATTGAAACTAAACTAATAATGGAAAGACAGAAAGATGACGGTTAGGCTCTTAGCAAGAAATGTATGCCACTTGAGGCAGAATAAACATTCAAGACATTCAGCCTGTGCTCAATTCTATTCATTGGGCTCAGCTCAATTTCTATCATTAGCAAGCGGTTTTTGTATTCTTGAAATTGTAAAAAGAAAAGAATCTCCAGCCCTAGATAATACAAAAGAGAGGTGAACTCAAAAGACCTTTTAGAATTTCTTCTAGAAATACAAAATTTTGTGTTTGTTTTTTTTTTTTTATTAGAAATAATTTTATTTTGAAATATGAATATTCTTTTTTTTTTTTTTTTTTTTGATAACGCAGTGAACCTCACTAAAGAAAGCCCTTTGAACTTGCCTCTAGTCAGTACAACTAACACCATCTAACAGAACCAACCATTTGAGTAATCTTGACGCATTCACCCTTGACGCTTTAAGCAAAAGAAGAAATATAGAAGATATATATACAAAATTCTTTTTCCTATTTTATAGGACATAAGAAGAAATGAAATCTTTGAACCTTGGATCACACATGCCCCACAATAAATTTCAACATTTCTTTTTCAAATTCATTTAATAGGAGAATATAACTCATGGACCATAGAGGACCAAACTGGTGATCTCAACCTCCACCCCCTTTTCATCTGGAGAGGAGACACAATTTGGTCTACTTTCAGAAACATATTACATAGATTAATACATGAGTAGCTATATATCTTTCATTGATCATATAGGTTACATGAAAGTGCCAAACTCTACAGTTTGGTGCAATCAGTCGGCTTGAAGGAGACCATCCTTGTTTCCAAGTCAAACCCAATCAAAAAATTAGCTTGAACATAGTTGCCATATAATCCTTGGTCACCCAAATCTGCCAATTCAGTTTTTGCATGATTTATAATTGCAAAGCAGTAAATATCATATCCTCTAACCGGTTGATTGAAAGTTTGTATAGGCTTTAACTCCACATCTGCACCTTCAAAATGGACAGTCAATATTGGTCCATTATCATTAGTAATTTCAGTTCTATAGCAAAGCCGGTTCCCCAAAAGAGTGTTATTTTTAATAGGTTCAATTGAAATCCGCTTCTTCACTTCCACCTCTAACCGATTATAAAAATCTGGTGGCAAAGCGAATAGTGTTGATCCTGAATCGATTAAAATGTTGCCCTTAGAAACCTTACCTGAAGAGTTAAAGGGCACATATGTGTCTCCAACACTAATACCTTCTAGTGTCACATTATATTGTTCTCCAGCTACAAACATTGGTGTTGAAACCACACCATCACCCACAACTTCACTGCCGTTGCCAAAACTTATCTTGCTTGTAATATTAGGATAAGTATATTCAATAGCATATGGCAACAAGCAATAAGAAAACCTCTTGCTACCAATTTGTGAAGGAAAGGACAAAGGCCCTGCTCCTAATGCAATAAGTCCCGTTGTGTGGTTACTGTGACTGAAAGTAATGTTGTTTGCACATCCAAAAGCAATATCAAAGGAAACTGCTTGCCCGGAGGTAGAAGTGATGGTGACTTTTTCTTTGGCCAGAACACCATTGGATAAACCACTTGTATATCCACTGACGTAATTGCAACTATTTTGAGGAGAACAATGGACATTGTACCATTCGTGACATTTTTCTGAATGACAAGAAATTTCACTGTATGTGCAGGACTTTTTAGGATCAAACCCGGGGTGAATCTGATTGAAGCAGACATCACAAGGTACACATTGTGCCCACACAATGTTACTAGCTGTATCGATCATGCCGTAGATGTCTACTGGTGGAGTGCCAATTGAGGCCTTCATGAGATGCTGACCGAAGTATGGTATTAATTGTGCTTGGGGGACATTATGAGCTGTAACCAAAACGCATATAAGGTAATATGAGAGAAGGAAGCATGGATGAAACTTGACACCGCTTGCCATTGAATTTGGAGAGATGAAACAATGCTGGCTATACTAAAGACTTTTATATACACAATGAAACCGAACTTTCCATGTCTAGCCTAATGATTACTTGATTGCACCATTAATTTGACCTAACAGAAGGAAAAGAAAAAAAAAAATGAAAAGAAGAGAATTCTCCGTCCATGCAATAATACCAATATATCATAACAAATCTCTTGTTTCGCTGAAGAATAGGTCATCAATCCTTATTTAATTTTTCCAAACAAAAAACCTTATTTAAGAATAAATTTGGTTAGCTAGGCCCCTTGGTTATGCATGGCAAATGTACCTCTCTTTTTTTTTTCTTCTTTTTTGCCCAAACAAAAAAAATAGGAATTATTTTTTTATTTGGCTTTGCAATTTATAAGGAACTAGCCAATACCCCACACAATGCGCAGTGCATTTTGATTAATTTTGTAAGAAATTATTTATGAACCATTGATTTCATGAATACTATTATTATTAGTCACACTTAATCTATGAGGTTTCCCACTAAAACTAACTTCAAACTAACCTGTTGGTTCCTAGATGTCTTTCTTGTATTATTTATGTTTTATATATCAATTAGCTATAAAAACTTCTAGAATTTCATGATACAACAATAGAAAAAATAATTGCATAGTGATGTAATAATATCACAATTTAACCTCCAAATTTAATTGAATTAAAAGTAGCCAAAAATATATCCTTACCAAGTATACGCATTATACAAAAAAACAAAATAAAAATTGGCACATAATATGAAAAAATAAGCCTAAATAAATTACAACGCTACATAAGTAAAAACGAATACATAAAATCTAAACAAAATATTTAAGACGTACGTAATATTTTGAAAATTAACATACCTCTCAGGAAGAAAAACAAATATTTTGTGAGAAAATTATGGAAGTTTAATTTTTAAGTCCAATGGAGATGGGGATTTATATTGGACAAATGTGGAAACAAATAATATTTACTCAATTCATTGAATCCGACTCTTGCAATTTTGCATTGAAGTTAGTCTTATGCAGAAAATTTAAAAGTTTTTTTAATTCCTATATTTCCATGATTTTTTAAATTCATCCGTATCAATTCAAAGCATGTAAAGTTATAAATGTATATAAATTCTTTGAATTTTATTAATACATTGAAATAAATGCATTTTCCATTTGTTAATAGTTTGACATAAATGCTAAATTTAGATGAGGTAGAAGCCTAAATGAAACGAATGTCATACAATGTGCCACTTGGTAGAACCTCATGCTTTCCCATATAAAGCCTTTGTTTATATATATATATATATATATATATATTGATTGATTGATTAATTACATTTCTTTTTAAGACGAAAACAAGATTTTTTAAATAGTAGGATACAACTTAGCCTAAAATCATTCCCAAGCATGATATGTATTTAAACTTTCACTAAAGCTTCCGTTTCAAAAAAAAAAAAAAAAAAACTTTCACTAAAGCTTCTGTGACCGCGTTCTTTAATGCTCATCCAATCACTCTACCATAGAGAGGAAACATAAATAAGAGTTCTCTGGTGCTAAACAAGAATAAATGAATGGTAAAATTACATAAAAGGCTTAATGAGTTGTATTTGTTGCTCAACTTCACTTAAATCTAAAAAGTTGATTTTTTAATCACATTATATAGGAGGGAGAAATTAATACTGTGTCTCTCTACTCATATCTAGTGGCTGGAGCTTAGAGTTAGGGACAAAGCTATTCTTTGGCCTTAGAGGGCTTTCCTTGCCTCTCCCCACACCCCCAAAAAAATGAAAAAAATAAATAAATACTAGTATATATATAAATATATATAAAGGTAATTAATTTTAGCAAGTTTGTCTAATAAAATTACACCTGGCCCCTTAACAACATCATTAACCATCTTTTTTTTTTATTAAAAATAAAAAAATAAAAAAAAAAATAAAAAAAGCAAAATGCCTTTAAAAAACAAATGACAATCCCAAAAAAGATTGACCCAACCATAAAATCACCAAGAGAAAAGCTCAAGAAAATTTAGCCCAATCATTCAACCAATTAGACTAGGCCCTTTAAAAATTTAACCAAAACCAGATTGATCTTACACAGTAAATTCCCAAAATCATTCCATCAAAATTAATTAATTAATTAAAAAAAAAAAACTGAGCAAAGGCACATGCTACTTGTGAAGAGAGCTGACCAACTATGGTAGTAAGGCATGACTCGTGAGGCAAAGCAATGAGACCTAGTAGAGGCAGGCAACACACCAACACCTCAAGCTCTAGCCACCAAATCTGAGCAAAGCAACATGGTGTCTCTCTCTCTCTCTCTCTCTCTCTGGAAAAAGTATCTGTTGTTATGGAAAAACTATCTCATCATCTCAACTTACGAATAGAAATCTTGTGCCCCACTCTTTGTGCATTGTTCTTGTTCATGATATTTTCATTCGAATTATTCCTTGATTTTGTGATCCCAATTCAATTCTAACGAGAGAGGATAAAGAGAGAATGATCCTTGCATGCAAGATACATGTTATTACAAAGATGTTGTCATTTAATTTGGTATAACTTTTTAATTAGAACTTTATTTATTCTTCTTGTTTTAAGTAAAATAAAATCATAAAATTGAAACAATGAAACTTTTCCTTTGGTTTAACTTTTTTTTATATAAGATAATCATCTATCTTCACTAGAAACATGCGAAAGGGTATCAATAATTGAATCCGTAAAACTCAACAAGTGACATTTTCTTGAAATATTTCTCTAAATTATTAGTATTTTGTAGGAATGTTTTTTCCTCTATCTTCTATTCTAACAAGTTAATAATATTTAGTTTATTCTAGAAACATTAAGGGGATTATTGTTTTGTGGGGAATAGAACCCAAAGCCCAAATATACCTAATATTTCTTTATATAAAAACAAACAAACACTCGAACAACTTTAAAGAGATCAAGTTTATGTTTTTCAAAGAGTCTTCTGTTCTCTATGTGGGAGAGCCATTCGACAAAAAAATCAAACCATTTACAACAATATATATTCAAATGACTCCAATTGTATTACTTGATAAACAATAAATACCCTATTGCTTCCAATAAGAAACTGTTTTTTTAAGATTAAAAAAATATATTTTTCTTCCTGTGGTGGGCCTTTTTGTGTTGCTGGCTTTGGTCTCTCCTGCTACACTGCGGCCCGTGAGTCTGAGGTAAAAGAGTTGGGGCTAGCCTAAATGAAACACAGTTTAGGCCAATTTGTGCACAAGTCTAGCCATCCCAACATAGACGCGTTCTGGCGGAGGTATTGAGTGTACGACATGCCCACAATAAGAACAACTGTTACAAATCTTATAACAAGAATACAATATGGCAGAATAACTGTAATACTAAACAAATGGTGTTAACACCCAAATAAAGGAAAGTAGCTTAATAAGGTTATGGCAGAATAATACAACAAATAAAGATAACACTACAGCAGACAATTCAATACTGAACGGTAAACTAATCACCCAACCACAAAAGAAAAACTTGTCTACCAAAAAAGTAGGGTTAGCTTCTCAGTAGATGCAAGTCTAAGAAGGGAACCAATCCCCAGTGTGAGTAACCTCAAGGAAGGCTTCTGCCATAGAAGTTACACACTTTGGAAAAATGGCCCAAATGGTTTAAGCTTCAATCCTTAATTTCTTAGAGAGTTGGTCTGTCAAAGGGAAAGAAAAAGGTAATCTATTGATGCATGCCTCTACCCCTACCGGTTATGCCTCTCTGATTTTTGTGTATTCTTTTCTTTTCTTTCTTATTGATATGCTAAAAATGTATTGACCCTTTGTGATGAAATTAATTTATTAATTAGCCAAATTTATTAATTAATCAAATTAACATGCAAATACGTGGTAGCACAAACAAATCACCAATTAAACTAAGTGTGCACTGGAAAATAAATTGACACGGTAATTTATTTACGAATGGAGAAAACCTACACGGCAAAAAGCCCACCGGGTGATTTTAAGGTCTCCACTCTCGAGAATCCACTCTTATCACAACAAGTGGTTACAAGTAAAGGAATCTCAGTACCTTATACCAACCTACAGTTGAACCCTTAACCCAATACCCAATTGGACTTGTTCTGTAGTGACAATCTCTCCTTGTAATGCACGACTCCCAATAAGTGACTAACCAATTGTGCGGGTCCCAGTACGTGACTTCAATCACCAACTAGAGAAGGTTGTTGGCTGCAAAATTCTTCAGTTCATCCAAACAATGAAGATCGAGAAGATGCTTGGTCACAAAATCCTACGGTGTACAAACACAGCAGCTTCTTCACAAGAAAGATGAACTAGGGCAAATTCTGTCTCCAGTCACAATTTGCTTGACCAAACTAACTTTGCTCAACACTTGTGCAACTTGTGTACACTTTGACAGTCCTTAAAATAATCCTTTTATATGTCTAGGGTTGTAAGAAAAGAAAACTCAAACATACAATCACGGATTGAATGAAAAACAATCCTAAAAAACTAAACTTCATAAACCTCGACAGATACCCTATCTGTCGAGCTGTTGTCGAGCCACGGGCTTCAACAGCTCTACAGGTCTCGATAGATAGCTAGCTGTCGAGCTAGCTGTTGAGCTTTAATGAACAACACTTCTCACACTTGAATCTTGGACAGACTTGCATGCCTTCAACATTTGAACTTGAAAAAGGTTTCTTGAAGTATTAAACACATCCTAGATCTACCCAATTACAAGTAAAGTGCGTTTTGTTAAAGGATTAGCCAATTACATAAAATAGTGACATATGTTTCTAACAAGTGAATCACATATGTCCTAACACTTATTCTACCTCTTCCCTATTTTACTGTTCACAACTACCACTTTTATACTATCTGCCATAATAAGATTTACCATTTTTACCCCTCAACTGCTTTTGGCTCCTTATAGGTGTCCTTCCAAAATTGCCCACTGGCCTGCTAGCTGCTCAGCCATTACCATTACTCTGAATGTGTTGGTTGCACCACTCTCCATTCCTAGACAAAATTTCTTGTCATGTTTCTTACCTTTCTTTGTTTTTCATTACACTCATCTGGATAAGGATTAAGCCTCTCCATCACCTACCTCTATGACATGCATTAAGTGGTCCCAGCCCACACTTACTTCTTTTAAGTAAGATACCATCCCAGCAGGACATTTCTCTCCTCCTTCTCCCCACCGCCAGACCACACCCTTTGAATACCTTGACCCGTGGCCCACCTCCCATCTATTGGTTGGGAACAAGTAGGTAGTGCCCTGGCCATTTGTGCATGCTCCACTCCGTCTGAATTTTTTTCTTTTTTGCCTTCACACCATTTTTACTACCTCCGTATTTGTTTGATTCTGCTGTACGTTCTGGTTGGTGTTTATCTTTTGTGGCTTGAAGGACGTGTGGACTTTTGGGGTCATGTTCCCTGCCTTTTATCCCTTCCTGGGTTGGCGTTTCTTGGGCAAAGGCCCTTATCTTCCTACTAAGCCCATGTTTTTCTTCCTTGCATCCGTGGGCCTCTTGGCTATTGATCCTGCCATATCACTTCATCTTACCTACTATAGCTTTACCATCCCTTTTACTTCGTGTTACCTTGTGAACTTGTGGGCTGACGTTCATGTCATGCCAGCCCACTTCTTCATCAAACTTTTGCTCAGGGCTTCCTTGGCCCACTTTCCACATCTTTACCTCTTTTGGGCTTTACTGGCCAACATTCTTGCTGTGCTTGCCCATTTTATTACTTCATTCCTTAGGCTTCCTAGGCCCATTTACTTCTAATTTACCTTTTTTACTTCCATAGGCCTTTGCTAGATTCTTTGGGCTTCCTTGGCCCAATTACCACATCTTTACCTCTTATTACTTTTCAGGTTTATTGGCCTTTAAGCCAACCTAATGAGTTTACAAATTCATTTCTTGGGCTTCCCTAGCTCATTTACTTCTTCTTTACCTCTTTTTATTCCCATGGGCTTACTAATTCATTCTTTAGGCTTCCTCGGCCCACTTACTTCTTCTTTACCTCTTTTTTACTGTTGTGGGCTTGCCAACCATCAATCTTGCCATTTTAGCTTGTTGGGCTTGTTTCCTTATTCCTTTACTATTTTCCCTTTCTCACCTTCTCTATATTGTTGGGCTTGTTCTGCTATTGGACCATTTGTCAAAAGTGGGCATCAACACTTCCACACCAAGAAAAATCATTTCCTTCCACAAAGAAGAAGAAGGGGAAAAAACCAATTGGATTTGGAATTTTGAGGTAATTTATAACATATGTATAACTTTTGTGATTCTAAAATATGTAACAAAAATTTTAATATTATGAAATTAATACCAAAGAAATCATCACATAAAACCACTTCTTTGCATATATGCCCATTGTGATTTTGAGATTTGAATTGGGTGTAACCAAAATTGCTTCAATAATATGTGGCAGGTATATTGAGAGAATCATACATCCTTTGCTCAAAAAAGAGAGAGAGAGAGAGAGAGAGAGAGAGAGAGAGAGAGAGAATCATACATCCTGTTATGGACTTATAGTCGTAACTGAAATTTATATATTCAACGCGCGCACAAACACCAAAATTATATTGTCCAGAAGAAAAATGAAATATGGAACTTTTATTTAAATTGCTACTAACAATGTTGTTGCCTTTTTTTTATTTGCTAAAAAGGGGAAGACTACTTTGGTTCAACTTGGTGCCTTGACATTGTATATTTACACATTAGGTTTTATTTCAATACAAAATGTTCTATCTCCTAAGAAGTAGGTTCTATCACATTCATGCTGTCGACATACAAGCACCTTGGTACCACTGAACAAACTTTAGGATAAATACATATGCTGACATATTTATAGATACAAAGAATCAAAGATGAATGTGCATGTCAATTTGGAGAGGCTCTCAATGTTCAAGTTTACAGTAGTCTTGCACCTGATGTTCTTCACTTTTTGGATAGAAGCACCGTAGACTCAATTAAGCTGAAAGTTGCTGATTTTGCGGTTCTTATGTGCCTGATTTTTACCTTAAGCACTTGAATATATATGTTAAGTTTAGCAACGGTATTTCTCTGCAAATTATCAAAAGCAAATTGAATTATAAACCCAACAAATTGCACATTTTTGAAGATATCCATAACAGTGTTGTTCCACATGCTAGATATGCACCTAAATAGTAAGCCTGTTATTAGCCACAAGATGGGTATGCTGAGATAGATATGTTGTTGTGTGGTGAGTCTTGTTGCTCCTACATGGAGTGTTTATTAGGTGGATTTTGGGTTTATAAGAGATTACAAAGAACCCTAATTAGCAATCATGCCATTAATTTGTTTGAGGTATAGTGCAAAAGTGGTAAATACAACCTTCCACGCAACTGTAAACCTAGGATCTTGAAGCAATCAATATACATTATAATAATATTAGTAAACAGTAAGTTATTGAATAATTGGGTACTTGGTGGTGATAATGCCTTAAAGCGTATACTTGTTATATATTTATGTGGGCATTATCTCTTTATTACTATGCTTAATTTGTATAATTAAGCCATGATTTACATTAGTCCCTATTATTTATTTTTACAAAATTTCTTAAATAAGATGTCATTTATTGTGTATAATTTTCTACTTTCAGGAAATCATGTGAGAAAGATAAGTGATCAGTGCAAAACTGCAAGTGCACAGTATCGTAGTTTTATAGTAAAGTGATGAGAAAAGTATCGTCCTCAGGGATTGGTCACTTATTTTTGACAAATACCAAAATTATGCTAATCTTGATTTTATCTAGAGAAGTCACTAAAGTTTTTTTTTTTTTGTGTAATTGGAATTTAAAATGAAATCAATTTAAAGAAAATGCGCAAAGGAAAAGAAAGATGTTGTTCAAAGATCAAATTAATGGGAAGAAAACTTCTAGGAAATCGATTTCACCTAATCCCTCACTACGCTTTACTTATCTACCTAATTGAATTTAATTCTCTCTATTTGTTAGCAATCTCCAAAAAACATCCAAAAGCCTCTTTCAATAGTCAATTGGAAACATTCTTGTTCATCAATTTACACAAGAGTATGCAATTTAATAAAGCAAGAAAGCATTAAGACCAATGATTTTAATACTACATAAGTTCATACAAGTCTTTCGATCTCTATATTTACCTATGCTAAAATATTCAAGATCTATCCTATAATTCCCTCTTTCGACAGCAAATCACAGGATCAAAATCATCTAATTAATGGCCGGTTAATTAGAAGCAATAAGCTCAGAATAAATCAGACAAACATGAAAAGAATTAATTCAAATTAACATAGAAAAGCAAGCATAGTTCGGAACTAGATTACATCGTTTTCCTAGAATAAAGAAAATTTAGTTCATGCTAAAAATTAAACTCAACAGAAAAGAATTCACCATAATGTTTCTGAGAAGATTTGAAGGAAAAAATGAACACAAAAATCTGCTTCAGCCTCCCCTTTCTTTCTGCGTCAGCTTCAGCCTCTTTTCTGCTTCAACCTCTCTTTTTTTCTATTTCAGCTTTTTTTCTTTTCTATTACGGCGCTCTTTTTCTTCTACTTCAGCGCCCCCTATTTTCAGTTCAATTCAGCGCCTCTTCCTTTCTTTTCTTAAACGTGTTGCCCTTTTTCTCTTCAGCCTAAAAACGTTACTCTTTGTTTCAACCTAAAACAATGCTCTTTTCAGTCCAAAACGTTTTTGTACGTGTCTCCCCTTTTTCTTTCAGTTTAGCGCCTCATTTATTTCTTCAGTTCAGCCCCCTTGTTCTCAGACGTGTTGCCCTTTTTCTTCTTTAGACGTGGTGCTCTTTTCAGCCCACAAACGAATTTCTTTTCAGCCCACTACGTTTTTCTTTTCAGCCCACTCACTTAATTTTTCTTTGTTTGTGCTTACAATCAAGAAAAACTAAGTGAGTTCTAAGTCTCCAGGCTAGCCCATGACTCAACTTCTGTGAGTGAAATTTGTATTGGGCCATTGCCAGCTCTAGTGTTTACTGTCAAGCACCTTCTTGGGGCATATATAATTTACCTGTGCAGTAGTAGTAAAACATCAAAATATGCTACCATAATGAGGTCTAAAATCTACTAAAAATAAATAAAATTAGACTAAAGTTTAAAGTTGAGAAGTGATAAATTATGCCAAATTATGCAAGTCATCAAAAGTTTACAAGAATTTTTGAGAGAATGGAGACCAAACTAGAATTAAAGTGGAGCTAAAGAATCATGCTTAAATATCTAAGAAGGTGTGGCTAGAGTGCTTGAATCATCTACTATGTTTCGAAGCTTCAAATAAGGAAAGAAATCAAAGAGGTAGAATCTGAAAAGGAAAAATCAGATTTGAGCACTGATCAGTATTTTGGGCGTATCTCTCTCGTCAAAACTCCAATTGACACAAGGTCAATGGATTGGAACCGTAACTTAAATATCTACAACTTTCCAGTTTTGAGTTTTTCTAAATTCTCAATTTTTGAAGGCCGAAATTAACTCACAATTTACTAGTGTAAACCTGGACGAAAATCAAAATAGTAGAAGTTTTATTTTCTTTGGACACTCTGACGTTAGATTTTTGAAGGGAGGCAGTGCAGAACAAATTTGGCAAATAAAAACTTGTATTTTCCTTTCTCTAATGGCAGCCTAAATTCTTTGCTAGGGCTAGGGGTTATGTTTCTTCTGTACGGTATGAATATTCAATGTGATTCTAGGATTTTATCAACAACATATTTGATTGTTCAATTAGATTTCTTTTGACGTATTACTTCTTCCATGCTTTCAATAAGTTCAATCATGTTTTTCTTATTGTTTAGATGAATTTCTAATAGTTTCAAATAGAAATCAGGTTTTAAAGTGAATGAGTTTTTCTGAAAACTTTTCTAACTGCATTATTAATCTAGGTTATCATGCGTTCTTGAATTGTCTCAATTCAACCGAATCATAAGTATTTAATTGTATAAGAATAATCAATTATGAAATATATAATTTCTTAGATCACAATGAATTTCATATCGAAATAGGGAAACACCCCGATGCCCTAGTATTTACATTATTGACTTAAATCAGTTATCACTGTTATTCTTGTTTACAATTACCAAGTAAAAGTACTTTTCTTTTTCACCCAAATTTTTTTTTAATTATATTGTCTTTGAATTTATCCTGCTCCTTGTGATTCGATCTTGGCACTTTGAGAATTATATTGCTACGATCTCCTACACTTGAGAGTGAGCAAGCAGGTGGTCCTTTGCCAAATGTTCTAGTTACAAAACTGTGCCCAAAATGTGACTGGCATGGAACTTCATTACACTTTCTTTGCGTTGGGCTAAGCATATAAGTCTTTCAATTACCCCTATCAAAATGGTTTCAAGAGAATCTCAAATCCAGAGTCCAACCAAAAAACACAACGTGCCCCATGGCCATGGGGTGCATTGGTAGCCTATACTATTTTGGCGATCATGGTTATCTAGGAACGGATTTATGTTCTATAAGAAAATCTCCTCTCCTTCAAGATGCATCCATATCTATAAAATTATAAACTTAGCTAGGAATGCTTTTTTTTTTTTTTTACTATGTGTAAGGTTGAATTTATTCAATCATGTGTTGGCTTTATTCCGTGCCAAATCTGTTTGTAATTTAGCAATTTGATACCCTGTATTTAGGTGGGAATTATGTAATGGTAGTGTGTGAGAGAGTCTGAAGAAAGCTCAAGAAGTGTGCACTCAAGAAGGGCCTTGTGACTAGATCTTGTGACTGGCTTGCGACTAGCGAGTCGACAAAGGTGGCACACGTGTGAAGCATGCAGAGGAGCTAAAGGGTCACACCAATTGTAGCACTACAGGACAAAACTTCCAATCTGGCCAAGCAGATAGCTCACGACTCAAACTCATGACTTGTTCTAGTCGCAAGGCCGAGTTACCAGAATGCCCTATTGGTTGAAACATGACTTTTCGCATTCCTCATACACCCTACTATAAATACCCTTATACCCACGAAATGTAAAGAGCTTACAGAAAAAATTTTGAGAGAGAAACCCTAGAGAAATCAAGATTGACTCATCTACAATCTTCATCCTTTGATTCTCCAAATTCCTCTACTCTTACCCTCTCCATTGACATATCCTTGAGAGGTATATTTAGCCAAATCCTTATCTCACTATACCCATATCAATGAGGAGGTATTTTGGTGCTTGGGAAGCAGTTCAGAAGGGACCAATTCATTTTGATTGATGCAATGGGCGATTGCGGGATCCAATAAGCTAGAGAAGACAAGGTTCAGCGTAACCCTGTTGGAGCAAGAAGCTTAGAGGGCTTAGGCACTTGGTAGATTAGGCTTGGAGGGTCTTCTGCTATTCATGTATCCCAACTATATTCTCTAGTGGATTATTGACCGCTTAGAGGGCAGCGAAGAGGTTTTTCACCAAGTACTTCGGTTTCTTCTTCGATAACACATCGTCGTGTTATCTTTGTATTTGCATCTTTCTTCCCTTTCTCTTTACCTTTTAATTACTGCTGTGTTGGTTATTAATTATGGTTTAGAGTGTGTTACCAATTTGGTCATAGCTTATATTTCATTTTCCGCACATATATTGTTTGATTATAAGCTTGTGTTGGTATTTTTAATTTAAGGGTCTAAACGTTCATATGTGTTTTACACACTATTTGAACTTTCAATTTGTATCAGAGCGGGTGCACTTGCTATGGTTTAATTACCTAAGTGCGATCCTTGACCTCTATTGAGATGGATCAATCTCAATCTCTTAATGATCCTCCATATTTTGATGAAAGCAACTATGCATTTTGGAAATTCCACATGAGGACATTCCTATGTTCAATTAATGAGAGTGTTTAGGATGCTGTAGATATAGGGTGGACTAGGTCAGAGGCTGCCAAATCCACATGGGATAAGGCAACCCTTACGGCAGCTAATGCAAATAGTAAGGCACTAAATGCTATTTTTTGTAGTGTTTCTCCAAATGAGTTTCACAAGATTTCTTATGTAACAATTGCCAAGGAAGCATGGCAAATATTGGGGACGACCTATAATGGCACCAAGAAAGTGAAAGACACCAAGTTGCAAATGGTTACCACATGCTTCGAAGAGCTGAAAATGAGTGAAGATGAGTCATTTGACTCATTTTATGGGAAGTTGAATGAGGTGGTAATTGGGAAGTTAACTTAAGGGAAAAGACCAATGACTCCAAGATTGTAAGAAAAATTTTACGATCACTACCGAAGAGCTTCTATGCAAAGGCCATTGTCATTGAAGAGACCAAGGACCTTGATGACATCAAAGTTCAAGAACTTATTGCCTTACTTCAGACCTATGAGCTTTCTCTACCATCACAAAGGAAGAGCAAGTCACTTGCTCTAAAGACAATCAATGAAAGAATAAAAGCTCATGAATCATCAGATGAGGATGAGGTTGAAAAAGATGTGGTATATCTTGTGAAGAACTTTCAAAAGTTCTTGAAGTTTAAAAAGAATGGAAAATTTGTTAAGAAGGGAAAATTTCCAAATTCCTGGAAGGAGAAAAAGGATTTCAAGAAGAAAGATGGGAAGGATTCTCAATCTTCTAAAGGAATCATGTGCTATAAATACAACGGTCATGGACATCTCAAGAAATGAGTGTCCGAATTATTTGAGAGGGAAGGGTAAAGTGTATGCCACTACTCTTAGTGACACCGACTCCTCTTATTCAAATTTAGAAGAAAGCTGTGATGGAGAGGGAAACTTCTCTGCATTCATGACCATTGCTCCCGTGGAATCGTCAGATGATTTGAGTGTCTTAGTGGAAGAGCTTGGTGAGCACACTGAATTGGAGTCAATGGGGATAGTAGAGGAATCCGATGATGAGGAAGATGAAAGAACAATGGGACTGCAAGAGACCTACAATTCCTTCCTTGAGAAGACCGGTGAATATGCAAAAGTGGCGAAAGCAGCCATTAAGAAAATGAAGAGAACAGAGCAAGACTACAAGAGTCTTTTAGTCCGATAAAAGGAGACTAAGTGTGAAGTCGAGATGCTGAATGGAAAGCTGACTGAAGCCTACTCAAAGATAAAATTTCTTGAGCTTGAGGTGATTCAAGCTAATGCTAAAGTAGAGCGGGTTTCCTCCAAGAAGCTTGATGAATTGCTTGCTCATCAAAAACCTCTCTCCGACAAAAGTGGATTGGGATACACCAAAGAAAGCAGTTCAAGTGTCAAAGTGTCCAAGGATATGAAGTTTGTAAAAGCTAAAGAACCAGTGGTAGAAACTTCAACTGTTGAGAAAGTGAAGCCAGAGAATAAGCGAAATGTGACTAAACAACAGTTTTTGACTAAGCCTCCTAACCAACCAGTGGTCAAACCAAAGGGTAAAGGGAAATCACTCCCAAAATCACAAAAAGGTCCAAGAACTCAACATTTCTGCCATCACTGTAGAATTTAAGGACACACCAAACCGAATTGTCGTAAGCTTTGGGCATTAAAGAATGGCAACTATCAAAGGCCAAGTGGACAAAGAAAGGATAAAGGGAACTACAAGCAATCGAAAGGGGAAGAAGCTGTGTCTAACATTGGAGATGTAATGAAGATGATTGATGCATTCACTACCTGTTTGACAAGCTTCAAAAAAAGGTTTGAAAGCCAAAACAATTGAACCCGATTCTCTAGGGATATCACCCCAAACGCACGTGCCCTGTGGGTGAAGAGGGGTACTCATGCATAAGCATTACAACGTATCTATGCATTAATACTTCCTATGCTTTGTGACTATGATTGGTTTGTGACATTTGTTTTCATTCTAGCATGTGTTGAAAACTTCCTTTTGCTTGTTTTTGCTTTGAATGTTTTTGCGTTTTTTTTTTTTTTTTTTTTTTTTGTCAATCTTTTCTTACTTTTGTGTCAAAAATACAAAAACACATAAAAAGTAGAAAATCCAAAAAGTTTAATCAACATTATTGTGTATTGTCACAAACATGTTTTGCCTTGTACCTTTGTACTAATGGCTTTGTGCATTTACGAGTGTAGCTTGTTCTTTATGCACTTATATCATTGTGGGAAAAATCTTGACATCTATGTGACTGTTGTAAATAGATCTTCAAACTTGTCATGAATGATTAGTCAATGGTTTTGTTGATCTTGAAACTTGCATAGACTTGTGTATATATATATTCCCACTCTTTTATTTATTTATTTATTTATTTTGCTTAAAGAGTTCAACAAATGTAAATCTCAAAATGAAAAGAGATAATGAGCTGCAAAAATCATCGCACATACTAGTATTTGACTAGGAAAAAGAGAAAGTAGTTTTTATAAAAATGTATGATGCCCAAAAAGCCAAAGGCTTGTTCATCAAATTGAAATATCAAAAATTTGGCATCAATCTCAAAATGAGATGTATTGATTTAAAAAGATCAAATGATATGATGCGTACGAAGCCAAATAAAAAGCTTCAAAATTATGTTATCAAGTTTTGTGGAATGTCATATATGCATATTTCTATAATTGAGATAGGTCACTTTTCCTCGTGCTAATTGTGTATGTCTTGGTTGAATTGATCATTGAAACTTCACATTAGACTAAGGATAATCTCATCTTTGATACCCATAAACATCACACATGTCTATGTTCAATGAATGCCTTATTCATTTGTATGATTGTACTTGATTAAATATGTTGCACATGCTCAATTATATGTTGATCAAACACAAAAAGATTTTTGAGTATTTTAGTTGTTTTTGGAAAGTGTTTTTATTTTGAAAATTTCAAAAATTTCAAAAACTGTGTAACCCTATTTTGGCGACTCTTCCTCATGGGTCAAGCAAGTCACATGCCCCAGTCGTGAGCTTACTCAGAAGCTCCTGGCGACTCTATGGCGGGTCAAAGCCCTAGTCATGAAAAACACTTAGAAAAATTTCAAAAATCTGGGTTTTTGAGATTTTCATGACTCATGTTAGCGACTAGTTTGCGAGTGGAAGCTACAGTTGCGAGTTTTACTCAAAAAGTTTGGCGACTCCTCCCGTCGCGACTTACTCGCAAGTGGACCTTCTAGTCACGAAAAACATTTAGACAAATTTTTCAAATTTTGTCATACTGGTTTTTGGCGACTTGCATTGGTGACTTGTTCGCGACTCACTCCAATCGCGAAAATCGCGTGCAGTGCACAATGAGGGTTATTTTCAAGGCAGATTCAAAAACTTTTCATTTTTCCCTCGCATCTTATGTCTATTCATTGTCTTGTTCGTCCCTCCCTCTTCCTAAATCACCATTTTCACACACAAAACCTTCAGTTTCATCATCATTTCTTAACCAATCTTCAAGAAAAGGTATAGGTTCTACTTCTTTCTCAATGTATTTCATGTTTCTTGCTTTAAACCTCTTGGATTGTGTATCTTTGTTGAGATTTGAAAATATGATGTTTGAATCTGGTTTAGTAATGAGTTAATTGAACTTAATGTATGGGTTTTGTTGATTATGTGGTGTTATATTGGGCCCTAGGTTGTACTTGGAGACATTTGTTGCACACACACACATTCTCTTTGACATGATTGAGATCTTAATGTCATGATTTTAGGGTTTCATTCAAAATTTCTGATTTGGGACTAACTAAATGCCAATGAAATTAGTTGCCTTGTGTGGTCTCCCTTACTCTTTGATATTACATGATACAGATTGATATGTCTCCGTTAAAGAAATTAGCTATAAAAGGAGGTAGTAGCGAAAGAAAAGAACCGGTGATTGATCTTGACAACTTCATTCCTAAGTCCAAAAGGTCTTGCTCATCACCAGGATTCTATGATGCTAGCAAGTTCAGATCATATTCAGCATCACAAGCTTATGAGAACTACTTCATGGATGCTCCCATGTTAGTTAAAAGGGTACTTGATCAGGGTTCTCTCCTAGATACGAAACTCCCGAAATGGTTTGCTACCAAGTATTGGAACTTCCTCCTCTCTAACTTAGAAGAACCATATGAAAATATGGTGAAGGATTCTATGCAAACGCCATTTCAAAAGGGGATGAACTGAAATGTTGGGTTAGAGGATAGCACTTCACAATAACACCCTACTATCTTGCTAACATTCTACACATCAACCGACCAATGTTTCCAAACCCACTGGTATATGATGACTTAAATCCGGATGAGGAATTACTTTCGAAGACTCTTGGAGAAAACTTGGAATTCTCTCCCAATGGGAAATCAATTAGTGTTTCTTCACTTTCACCGAAATTGAAGGTGCTTATAGCAGTCATGTTTCACAATCTCTATCCATTATCAAGCACCGAGTACATGAATCTCGGAAGAGCTTTGTTCCTTCATGATCTAATTACTGAAGAAGAGATTGATATTTGCGCTCATATCTTTCATATTTTGTGCAAAACTGCTATGAGAATTGTTTCAAGGAGCTGCATTCCCTTTGGCTACCTCATTTCGAGGATATTGAAACTCAAAGGCATTCATACATCGGACAATGAGTCTCCCTACCCGAAGCCAAGTCCAATCAACATGTGTACGCTCAATGCTAGCATTGGTCATAGTCGGAAGGGAATCAAGACAGAGAGTCCAACTTCTCATGGTGGCTCACGCTCTAGATCGTACTCCTATGAAGAGAAGTTAGACAACATTATGGCATCCGTCCACAACATAAGCACTAAGATGTCCGGACTTGCCTCTCTCCTACACCATCACAACATCCATTGTGATACAAAGTTCACTTCTCTCTAAACTCAATTGGCCAAAATTCAAAGAAAGCTAGAAGAAAATGAGAACTAGCTATTCCATGACAAAAAGGGGGAGATGGTGATGATAGGGGGAGTATAATGATAGGGGGAGAAAGAGATTGATCAAAGGGGGAGTATTGAAGTTGAAGAGCAAGAGAAAGAAAAGGCCTACGCTTAATATTTTGCTTAATATTATCTTATATTAGGATCTATGTTGTGTACTTAAACTATGTTTTTTTTGTACCTTTGCTTTGTAGCTCAATACTTTTAATTAATGTTATACATTTTGTTTAGTACTTCACTCTTGTGCCCTTGTTGATTTTATATCATTGATACAATTACCTTGAGTTTTTGTATTGGTTGAATGCTGGACATATGATAATACTTTGCATTGAGCTTATTAGCTTGCATGTCCAGATGTTCATTCTTTGTGTGAATGTTCATTGTGACCACTATTTATAGTGATTATTCCTATTTGGTCAAGTCATGCTTTATTACTTTAATCTTTGCTACTTGATTGCATTGTGTTTGCTCCATATGCATTTCAAGATTTCTGCTTACAATGATCGTCTTGTGTTGTTGTTTTCAAGAAATACTTGTTCGTGTGGTTCAAGAGCTTCTCAATTTCTAGAATTAGGATGTGAGTGAGTTTTGGCAACTATTCCTAACTCACATGTTAAGTCTAGAGTCTGTTTTAGGGTTTTGTTACGAAATAGCTAAATGGGGAGATTGTAAGGTTGAATTTATTCAATCATGTGTTGGCTTTATTCCGTGCCAAATTTGTTTATAATTTAGCAATTAGATACCCTGTACTTAGGTGTGAATTATGTAAAGATAGTGTGTGAGAGAGTGTGAAGAAAGTTCAAAAAGTGTGCACTCAAAAAGGGTCATGTGACTGGATCTTGCCACTGGCGAGTCGCCAAAGGTGGCACATGTGTGAAATATGTAGAAGAGCTGAAGGGTCACACCAGCTGTAGCACTAAAGGACAAAACTTCCAGTCTAACCAGGCAGTTAGCTCGTGACTCGTTCCAGTCGCGAGGTCAAGTCACTAGAATGCCAAAATGACTTTTCGCATTCCTCACTCACCCTACTATATATACCCTTATACCCACGAAATGTAGAGAGCTTCTAAAGAGAATTTTGAAAGAGAAACCTTAGAGAAAAACAAGATTAACTCATCCACAATCTTCATCATTTGATTCTCCAAATTCATCTACTCTCAGCCTCTCCATTGACATATCCTTGAGTGGTACATTTAGCCAAATCCTTATCTCATCATACCCATATCAATGAGAAGGTATTTTAGTGCTTAGGAAGCAATTTTGAAGGAACCAATTCATTTTGGTTGATGCAATGGGCGATTGCGGGATCCGGTAAGTTAGAGAAGATAAGGTTTGGCGTAACCTTGTTGGAGCAAGAAGATTGGAGGGCTTAGGTGCGCTGGGTAGATTAGGCTTGGAGAGTCTTCTGCTATTCATGTATCCCAACTATATTATCTAGTGGATTATTGACCGCTCGAAGGGTGGCAGAGAGGTTTTTCGCCGAGTATTTCGGTTTCCTCTTCGACAATACATCGCCGTGTTATTTTTGTATTTGCATCTTTCTTCCCTTTCTCTTTACCTTTTAACTACTGCTGTGTTGGTTATTAATTATGGTTTAGAGTGTGTTACCAATTTGGTCATAACTTATATTTCATTTTCCGCACATATATTGTTTGATTATAAGCTTGTATTGATATTTTTAATTTGGGGGTCTAAACGTTCATAGGTGTTTTACACGCTATTTGAACTTTAACTATAATTTATCAAAGAAGCCAAATTTTATCACCAAAAAGATAGCATCCACATTCAAATGCTACAATTTTTTTTTTTTTTTTTTTTTTTTTTGATAGGGACATTCAAATGCTGAGCTATTCCAAGGCATATTTATTTATTCAGTCAAGGAGAGGAGCCAAGGGCCTGATTCATCACATTATGCCAAAAAGCACTTCATTTTCCATATGATGTTTAATAACAGACATCTAAGCAAGCAATTGGCAAGTAGACCCTATGCCTTGTTTCATGTACAGGTGGTTTGGGACGGGTCTTAGGTATGCTAAATATTGCCTGATTAGGGGAAATTTTTGGCTACTTACTCGAACAAAAATGCATCGGCCTAATCAATGAAAAGCAATAAACCTTTCCGTGACCTCTTGGCCCATTCAAACGACTGGTGTATCTTGGTGACAGCCTATGGTCCCAGCGGAGCGACATCTCCTCCAGTCATCAAATGCATAATCTAACCCCTAAAAGCATGAGAATTAATCATCAGAGAAAGATGCTAATAACGAGGAAGAAGAAGGGGAATGCTGAGGATGAGGATGAAGCAGCAGGGCACATCTTTTTTCCTAAACATATCACTCTGACATGAAAACATATCGTATAACCAATAAGCAAGGATATTGTTCCATATATTCACTGACAATCCATTTATTTCAAAATTGCCCAAAATTTTTGTAACATATGATGTCTATTGAACTTCCGGACAGAAAAACTATGAATCAATTTCAGTGCCCATGGTCAGTATATTTCTGGGGCCTAATTTTCCCTTCCAGAATGCCTAACAGTTCCATTGACATGAAAAGTTTGAAATGCATATGACAAAACAATATTTTTATCAACCTTTTAAAACAAATCCACAGACATCATATTTCAATTTCAATTCCAAAGTTTATCAAATTTAATTCAAGTTTAAAGATCATCCAAGATGTGCATCACTCTTTTAATTACTTACAAGCTTGCACGCATGCATATATTTTTTGATGAACTGCAAATCTTTATTAAGAGAGAAGTATTATACATCATGCATGTATTTAAGTTAACAAATGGAAAAACATTTATATATACATACATAACTTATGAAATTAAACCAACAAGGACATGACATAATATAGTGGTAAGATCTCATACAGATTTACGAGCCAGCTCTCTAGCAGCCATTGTTTTTCCTGTTCCTGGAGGACCATAGAAAAGCATGTTCCGGAATGGGCCTGATGGGATTTTGTACTGGCAGTTGCTCCAGCCAGCTGTTCAATCCTTTTTTGAAGAGATGGGTGTAAGACTACATCGCCAAACGCATTTCCATTCTTCGAAGCAGATCCTTTATCCGCACCACGAGAGAGAGTGCTCATGGCACAAGAAAACGAGCCTGACCAAGGTTATTTTTCTCTGGATGACTCTCTAATTTGTGATGGTTGTCCTAATATTCTATCTACATGGCTCCATATCACCCTTGCTCCTTCTCTGCAATGGAGAAAAGTGACCTGCATAAGCTATAACTTTGCAGAAAGAAAATCACAAACAATGTAACACAACTAACATGTCCAATCAACAAAGTTCATTCAAATACAACACCTCAAGTAGATAAACAGCCTAATTACTAGGACATTAAAGTTAAAGAGCTTTGACAGATAAAAAAAAATAATCCAATGAAGATTAAGTAACATTGGTCACCGTGCCTGAAGAAATTGGTTTATTTACAAAAAAGTAACCAATTTTAGAAAATGAATATATACATCTTTTCATAGTAAAAAAAAAAAAAAACCCAACGAAGATTAGGTGACATTGATCACCACGCCTGAAGAAATTGGCACATTTAGAGAACAATAACCAATTTTAGAAAATGAATATATACATCTTTTCATAGCATGCTTGATACTACAAATAACAATTATTCCAGCTTTAAACCAATCTCCAATGAGAGCAACAAAATAATTTAAGCAAGAATGACGTAGAATTCATCTTTAGTGGACAGAGTATCCCAAGACTTACTGACTTCTGCCAGCAGATTAACCCAAACAAAAGACAACACAAGCAGAGGCATGACTGACTAAAATTTTTTCACTCCTAGGTAAAATTCACGCCCAAAGGAATTATCAACACCCTTAGACAGATTTCACTAAAAGATGAGTAGAAGCAATTCCAGACACGGCCATCTAAACATGCAAATATCAACAACAAAAATAAGTAATAGCCAAGAACAATACATACAACTCAGAAGAAAAATGTCATGTCCATGCAGATCACCAAGTAAATATCTTAGCTTTCAAAGGCAAAAATGCACATACAAATACCAAAAGGACAGTACATACACATCCTTTAGTATGATTTTAACAACTACCTTGTTGTGTAAACCCCTGCTGCTAGAGCCGTCACTCCACCAACAAACACAACCAACTAATTTTGGTCGGTTAGAATGGCTCTAAAACCCTCTGGAAAAGATAGACAAGTCCACGTTAGGTCACACCTTTTCAAGAAATAAAAATAATAATACAACAACAAACTCTCACTTCCATAACTATTATCAAGAAGTAAAAAATATATTTAGAAAAATTGCCACAGAACAATGATAGCATTTCAATTGCAGCCCTGTAAGTCCTCACTCAGCTGAACTTTTGGTCTGCAAAATGAATTAAGGAATATAGCATGCAATAAGAGAAGCTTCGTTTTTTTAAAGACAGGTCTTGCTCCTCAAGAAACTACTCAACTCCAAACCTTATTCACAAACTTGAATGCATGGCATGAGGACAATCAAACAAGATAGTCCACTACTTTACGCACAATATCTGAAATTTGGGGATTCCATAATGGCATTTGATTATATGATGAATATTTAACACACAAACATTTCAATGTAAAATGGTATTGTTACCAACAGAGTTTATATGCAGTTGACTCTTTTAGTCTTTTTCTTTTTTTATCTTTCTTTTTCTTTTCTTTTCTTTTCTTTTTTTTTCTTTTTTTAAAACAACAAAAATGAGTAATATTGTTCGATTTGAGTAAATACAAGCAGAATACCATATATATTATTGCCTGAGATGAGATAATGTAAAAACGGCATGTTTGTCTATGTCTTGATTAATTATCTAAAATGACATATCGAAAAACATGTACCCAACCAGATAGTGAGAATAGGTCTTTCTTGAATCAAATTAGACAATATAATCAATTATATACCTCCAATATGGTCAAAAGTAGTATTTATTGATAGTTTTTGCGGAAGCAATATGAAATAAAATTTATATTTTCATTTAAAGATCGTTCTACCACACAACCATGAATTCTAAATAGAACAAAATTGCGTATCTTTCTTAGCAACCCAAGCATGTTGCCTCTCAAGGTATTCAAGTCTCTCTCTATCTGTTTCTTTTTTTGGGTTTTCAAATGACTACAGTATCACTCAGTAGTAGGATTAATCATTAACTTTTTGAATGATATTATTTTTGAAACTCTTTCAAAATTAATCCTTAATTTTCTCAACCATATCAAGAAAATATTTGAACTTCTACAGATTGCAATAATGTCCATCAACACATTGCAATTGACCCCTGAAAATTAGAGAATTACAAATGAGGTCTCATTACTTACAATTTTATATTTATGTCCTTTTACCACACTATATTCCCACAAGCCCCTAGGACTGAATTAATATCACTGTCATGTCCCTAGCATATGTAATCCTTAATTTCTTGATTTCATAATTTCTATTGGACTCCAAAATATCATTGAAAAACTCTAAATATATATATACACAATATTATATATATGAAAAACATTTTTGAAAAATGTCACTGGCCAGTTTTGTTTTGAGTCCAACTTCAATATGAAAATTTACTGAATATACTATCTTCTTTAGAGACTAGTGGATTCATTCTTGAGCATTTACATATTTTACTCATTACACGCATAACTCACCGTGTCTGTATATAACCTTTAAAAATAGCATCACCAATTGACATTGTCAAAATTATGTGCATAATAAATAAATATACACAAACCTCTCATGTTTGAGGACAACAGAAAAATTGTAATAGAACAACATTTTAACTAATAGTGATCACTTCATAAGGTGTTCTTGATCGAATCCGATTCAGTGTATATACTTATTACATTACACTCACTAGTCTACCTAAAGTCACTACCACAATGATGGAGTAAATCATCATATCATATAGTAGCACAACTAGTATAGGATTCAGAAGAGATATTTAATTAATATCCACGACCTAGAACAATTTAATCATCTATGAAAAATCATTACTCCCTGTCTTTGGTTACTTTACCACTAACATAATTTTTCTACAGAGGTGACATCACATACCACATTTAAACAATGAAATATACCCATAATAATTATGTATGTAAAACTATAATTTATTATCAAATAAAAAACGCATAGTATTGTTTTTGAGGACACATAATTTTAACATTTATGTAGCTACCCATTTTTCTCTTTCTTTATTTGCAAGATCTACTAACTTCTGCCGGTTGACTTCTTCACCTAACTTCGCTTCATGGGCTCTCCCTTCTGCTTCTGCCATAGCCATCACTCTGAACATTTCTCGTTCTTTCTCAGCCTTCTCCCTCTTTGTCTATCGCTGTTGTGCTTGAATCTGTTCTTCAGTCGCTCTTCGAGCTTGCTCCTGCCTAACGGATGATTCTTCTTGCAATTTTACAAGCTACTGATTCCTGGCTCTATGCAACTGATTTTCTGCCTGCCATAAACATATTAATCAATATTATACACAGCTTACTTTCTCACCCGACATGGTAACGTGCAAGCGACGCGGCTGCCTGCGCGTCGGTGCCGCGTCTAGTTTTTTTTCTTTTTTTTTTCTTTTTTTTGTTTCTCGACTCGGGCCGATTCCCGCTGAATCGGGCTAATTCACGCCGACTCACTCCGTATAAGTCCATATTGGTCGAAATTGCTGATTCAAGCCGAAATCCCAAAAAAAAAAAAAAAAAAAAAAAGTGCGAAATGCACCGTCTCACGTCTCACTCTCTCCGATTCATTCTCGTCTCACAGCTCAGCTCAGCTCCTCTTACTCTCGTCTCTCTGTGCACCTCCAGCTCCACGCCTCCACCGTTTGATAACTGATAAGTTTTTCTTTTAACAAAACTTAGTTATGTTTCTTAATGCCTTTGTTCTGTTTCTTAAAAGGAATTATTTTGTTTTTTTGTGCCTGACCAAACACGTGAGCCATTGACACTGAGCCACATCTTCCTTCTTTGTTTTTTTTTTTTTTTTTAATTTTTTTTATATATATGGAAAGCTACACCTATTTTAATACCTGCCATATATATCATTTATTTTGTTTTTGGGCTGCACATCTTTCTTTTTTTTTTTTTTTTATGGAAAGCCTCATTTATTTTAATACATTTGTCAATAATCCAAGTGTCAAAAACTTTTATGAACTTATTATTATTATTATATGAGTTTTCTATTATTATTATATAAAAAAGCATGCTTAGCAATATATAAAATATATAAATAAAAATATTTTTAATAATTTTTTAATTTCCGCAGTCTGAAAACACACCCGTGCTTTATAGATAGAAACATAAGAGATTAATCAAATACCACATACACAATTATTTTCTTTAATAAATACCTTAATACCCAAGGAAAGAACAACAGTTTAGTCAAAAAACACACTTTAAGACCCAAAGAATAAACAGATTAGTCGAATCCCACACACAATCATTTTCTCAAAAAAGAAAAGAAAAAAAATATACACATAAACAGAGAGAGGGGCACTGACAATGGCATCGGTTGAACAGTCGACAAACCACTAGTTGATGTCCCCCTTTGAATCAGGGAATGGCTCAATGGAGACAATAGGAAGCAACCCACACCGTCACCTCCGTAAACTTTAGCAACAGTAACAACTTCCATAATGGTGGTGAAGGTAAAGAAGCAAGTTTTAGAAAGGTTCAAATGAGGATGGTTACATTGTGCCCACCGACCTGGACACGGCATTTTCTCTCACCATTTTCTTCTATAATGTTGGGAACAGGTATAAAGAAGCGTAACTGTAATTGAGGTTTCTGTCACCATTTTTCTCTTCAAATTTGATGGATGAAATTTTGCAAGCCCAAGTGGAAAACACCTAGCCATGCCACTTTGTTTCCTCCCTCTTGTCATCTCAGCCAAACCGTTAAGTATTTTTTCTTTTTATATGTAAATATTAGGATAATGAACTTGGAACATTGTCCCCACAGCTGAAATGTTAATTCTCCCCTTCAGCTCCTCCCCCACCCCCCCCCCCCCCCCCCCTCCCAAAAAACCAACCCCTCGGCTCGATAAATAACTTATTTATGTTTGTTTGTTTAAAAAACAAGTCAAGTTCAAGCCTTAAGATTAGGCTCGATTATTAAACATGCCAACCTCAAACATAATGATGTATTTGTTAAAAAAATCATAAACACGAAGGCTCGATTTAACTATATATAATATTATATTTTTATATGTATACATGTCTAAAAATATATTCATATAGACTTGAAATTGTATTGTGTAAGTTTGTTAATAGGTTCATGTGATATTAATTATTATTTTTAGTGTATTGATGGTATAAACAAAATATTTGTAGTAAAAAATCATAATATTGTAAAGAAAGAAAATATTTTAGTTATTGTTTCACAATGTATAGGAAAATAATAAGTTAATAAAGTAACTCTTAAACAAGTTCAAGCTTTCTCGACAAGATAATGAGCTAAGCTTGAACATAAAATCTTTTTTGGTGTCGAGCTCGAGCTTGGCTCGTGTTTGAAAAAAAAATAATAATAAGAACAAGTCAAAACTTTTAATTCTCGACTCGGCTCATCTCATTTACAGCCCTACTTTCTCTCTCTATCCTGTCCAAAATCCATCCAAAAAACTCATTGAAACTAAACTAATAATGGAAAGACAGAAAGATGACGGTTAGGCACTTAGCAAGAAATGTATGCCACTTGAGGCAGAATAAACAACAGGGGATAGCTTGTGATCTGTTTAAGTACACGTGTAAACATTCAAGACATTCAGCCTGTGCTCAATTCCATTCATTGGGCTCAGCTCAATTTCTATCATTAGCAAGCGGTTTTTGTATTCTTGAAATTGTAAAAAGAAAAGAATCTCCAGCCCTAGATAATACAAAAGAGAGGTGAACTCAAAAGACCTTTTACAATTTCTTTGAACCTTGGATCACACATGCCCCACGATAAATTTCAACATTTCTTTTTCAAATTCATTTAATAGGAAATATAACTCATGGACCATAGAGGACCAAACTGGTGATCTCAACCTCCACCCCCTTTTCATCTGGAGAGGAGACACAATTTGGTCTACTTTCAGAAACATATTACATAGATTAATACATGAGTAGCTATATATCTTTCATTGATCATATAGGTTACATGAAAGTGCCAAACTCTACAGTTTGGTGCAATCAGTCGGCTTGAAGGAGACCATCCTTGTTTCCAAGTCAAACCCAATCAAAAAATTAGCTTGAACATAGTTGCCATATAATCCTTGGTCACCCAAATCTGCCAATTCAGTTTTTGCATGATTTATAATTGCAAAGCAGTAAATATCATATCCTCTAACCGGTTGATTGAAAGTTTGTATAGGCTTTAACTCCACATCTGCACCTTCAAAATGGACAGTCAATATTGGTCCATTATCATTAGTAATTTCAGTTCTATAGCAAAGCCGGTTCCCCAAAAGAGTGTTATTTTTAATAGGTTCAATTGAAATCCGCTTCTTCACTTCCACCTCTAACCGATTATAAAAATCTGGTGGCAAAGCGAATAGTGTTGATCCTGAATCGATTAAAATGTTGCCCTTAGAAACCTTACCTGAAGAGTTAAAGGGCACATATGTGTCTCCAACACTAATACCTTCTAGTGTCACATTATATTGTTCTCCAGCTACAAACATTGGTGTTGAAACCACACCATCACCCACAACTTCACTGCCGTTGCCAAAACTTATCTTGCTTGTAATATTAGGATAAGTATATTCAATAGCATATGGCAACAAGCAATAAGAAAACCTCTTGCTACCAATTTGTGAAGGAAAGGACAAAGGCCCTGCTCCTAATGCAATGAGTCCCGTTGTGTGGTTACTGTCATTGAAAGTAATGTTGTGTGCACATCCAAAAGCAATATCAAAGGAAACCGCTTGCCCAGAGGTAGAAGTGATGGTGACTTTTTCTTTGGCCATAACACCATTGGATAAACCACTTGTATATCCATAGACGTAATTGCAACTATTTTGAGGAGAACAATGGACTTCGTCCAACAATTGACATTTTTCTGAATGACAAGAAATTTCACTGTATGTGCAGGACCTTTTAGGATCGAACTTGGGATGAATCTGATTAAAGCAGACATCACAAGGTACACATTGTGTCCACACAAGGTCACTAGCTGTATCGATAATGCCATAGATGTCTACTGGTGGAGTGCCAATTGAGGCCTTCATGAGATGCTGACCGTAGTATGGTATTAATTGTGCTTGGGGGACATTATGAGCTGTAACCAAAACGCCTATAAGAAAATATGAGAGAAGGAAGCACGGACGAAATTTGACACCGCTTGCCATTGAATTTGGAGAGATGAAAAAGTACTGGCTACACTAAGACTTTTATATACATAATTAAACGGAACTTTCCATGTCCGGCCTAACGATTACTTGATTGCACCATTAATTTGACCTAACAAAATGAAAAAAAAAATTATAAAGAAGAGAATTCTCCATCCGTGAATGGCATCGAATGTACTACTATAAACTGCAAATTTTAATAACCATCAAAATTTGCTTCTTTTAACAATATTTAAAACAGAGATCGTAATGAATGTAATAATACCAATATATCATAACAAATCTCTTGTTTTGCTAAAGAATAGGTCATCAATCCTTATTTAATTTTTCCAAACAAAAAACCTTATTTAAGAATAAACTTGGTTAGTTAGGCCTCTTGGTTATGCATGGCAAATGTACCTCTCTCTTTTTCTTCTTTTTTTCCCAAACAAAAAAATAGGAATTATTTTTTTATTTGGCTTTGCGATTTATAAGGAATTACATTTCTTTTTAAGACGAAAACAAGATTTTTTAAATAGTAGGATACAACTTAGCCTAAAATCATTCCCAAACATGATATGAATTTAAACTTTCACTAAAGCTTTGTGACTACATTCTTTAATGCTCATCCAATTACTCTACCATAGAGAGGAAAAATAAATAAGAGTTCTCTGGTGCTAAGCAAGAATAAATGAATAGGAAAATTACATAAAAGGCTTTATGAGTTGTATTTGTTGCTCAACTTCACTTAAATCTAAAAAGTTGATTTCTTAATCACATTATATAGGAGAGAGAAATTAACACCGTGTCTCTCTACTCAGATCTAGTGGCTGGAGTTTAGAGTTAGGGACAAAGCTATTCTTTCGCCTTAGAGGGCTTTCCTTGCCTCTCCCCAGCCCCCAAAAAATGAAAAAAAATAAATAAATAAATAAATATTAGTATATATATATGAGTTGGGTTCAAGTTACACCTGGTGTAACTCTAAATAATGTTACACCACTCAATAACTTATTATTGAATTCATATTTTGAAAATCCAACCATTGAATTATATGTTTTATATGTTCTTCACATGCATGCAAAATTTCATGTCAATCAAATGTAATTTACCATTCGATCCACAAACTAAACTTTTATGCATTATTTTAAACTACAAAAACTTGAATTTAAATAATTGATTGATGACATGGCTATTGATCTTTGATCACCTTGAAATTTTGCAAGCATGGAAAATATACAAAGACAATGTAATTCAACAGTGGATTTGTTAAAATTTGCATCCAATTAAAAACTATTGGTTGGTGTAACATTGTTTAGAATTACACTAGGTGTAACTTGAACCTAACCCTATATATATATATATATATATATAAAGGTAATTAATTTTAGCAAGTTTGTCCAATAAAATTACACCTAGCCCCCTAACAACATCATCGACCTTCTTAGAAAAAAAAAAGCCTTTAAAAAACAAATGACAATCCCAAAAAAGATTGACCCAACCATAAAATCACCAAGAGAAAAGCTCAAGAAAATTTAGCCCAATCATTCAACCAATTAGACCATGCCCTTTAAAAATTTAACCAAAACCAAATTGATCTTACACAGTAAATTCCCAAAACCATTCCATCAAATATAATTAATTAATTAATTATAAAAAAAATGACTAAGCAAAGGCACTTGTTATTTGTGAGGAGAGCTGACCAACTAAGGTAGTAAGGCATGACTAGTAAGGCAAAGCAATGAGACCCAGTAGAGGCTGGCAACACGCGAACAACTCAGGCTCTAGCCACCAAATCTGATCAAAGCAACATGGTCTCTCTCTCTCTCTCTCTCTCTCTCTCTCTGGACAAAGTATCTGCTGTTATGAAAAAACTATCTCAGCATCTCAACTTACGAATAGAAATCTTGTGCCCCACTTTTTGTGCATTGTTCTTGTTCGCGATATTTTCATTCGAATTATTCCTTGATTTTGTGATCCCAATTCTATTCTAATGTTTTGTATGTTAAAATAAAATAAATGAGAGAAGATAAAGAGAGAATGATTCTTGCATGCAAGATACATGTTATTACAAAGATGTTGTCATTTAATTTGGTATAACATTTTAATTAGAACCTTATTTATTCTTCTTGTTTTAAGTAAAATAAGATCATAAAATTGAAACAATGAAACGTTTCTTTTGGTTTAACTTTTTTTTTTTTGTATAAGATATTCGTCTACCTTCATTAGAAACATGCGAAAGGGTATCAATAATTGAATCTGTGAAACTCAACAAGTTACATTTTCTTGAAATATTTCTCTAAATTATTAGTATTTTATAGGAAATTTTTTTCCTCCTTCTTCTATTCTTACAAGTTAATAATTTTTAGTTTTTTCTAGCAACATTAAGGGACCTATTGTTTTGTGGGGGATAGAACCCAAAGCCCCCATATACCTAATAATTCTCTTATATAAAAACAAACAAACACTCGAACAACTTTAAAGAAATCAAGTTTATGTTTTTCAAAGAGTCTTCTCTTCTCTATGTGGGAGGGCCATTCAACAAAAAAATCAAACCATTTATAAGAATATATATTCAAATGGCTCCAATTGTATTACTTGATGAACAATAAATACCCTATTGCTTCCAATAAGAAACTTCTTTTTTCGTATTAAAAAAAATTATTTTTCTTCCACACCAAGAAAAATCATTTCCTCCCACAAAGAAGAAGAAGGGAAAAAAAAAACCATTTCTTTGCATATATGCCTATTGTGATTTTGAGATTTGAATTAGGTGTAACCAAAATTGCTTCAATAATATGTGGTAGTTATATTGAGAGAATCATACATCCTTTCTCAATCCAAAAAAAAAAAAAAAAAAGAAAAGGAAGAAGAGAGAATCATACATTCTGTTATGGACTTATGGTCCAAACTGAAATTTATATATTCAGCGCGCGCACACACACACAAAAATTATATTGGCCAGAATAAAAATGAAATATGGAAGTCTTGTTTAATAAATTGCTACTAACAATGTCGTTGCCTTTTTTTTATTTGCTAAAAAGGGGAAGACTACTTTTGTTCAACTAGGTGCCTTGACATTGTAAATTTACACGTTAGGTTTTATTTCAATACAAAATGTTCTTTCTCCTAAGAAGAAGGTTCTATCACATTCATGTTGTCGACATACAAGCACCTTAGTACCAATGAACAAACTTTAGGATAAATACATATTCTGACATATTTATAGATACAAAGATGAATATGCATGTCAATTTGGAAAGGCTCTCAATGTTCAAGTTTACAGTGGTCCTGCACCTGTTGTTCTTCACTTTTTGGACAGAAGCATTGATGCAAGCCGAGGCCTGCTAGATTGGCTAAATCAAAGATTTAACCTAATGATAGGATGAATAGTTTAGGGATGCCACTAAACCGGAGGTAGCAGATGTCACTCAATGCGACCAAGTCACACACTTAATTGTTAGGAGGAATCACTCAACTCCAAAGCAAGGACACTTGCAAATGATTTTTTGAATAGAAACTTTCTGCCTTCTTCTAATTTCTTATTGATAATTATAGGTGAATACATTGCATGTGAAATAAATGTTTTCAACTAAATGTTTGACACTTCTAATATAGATGACAACTCCCTAGACTAACTTCACATCACCCTATGATTAGATTTATTAGGTTGGAACAACTACCAAAAAGACTCATGAGTAACTTTGACTGAATAATAAAAATAAATAAAAGACAACTAGACTAATAAAAAATGACACATGTTGCCTATGTAGCTGCCACATAAGTTATCACTATGCTCCTGCATCAAGCACTGCTGACTCAATTAAGCTGAAAGTTGCTGATTTTGCAGTTCTTATGTGCCCGATTTTTACCTTAAGCACCTGAATATATATGTTGAGTTTAGCAAGGGTGTTGTCTACTTGATTAGTAATAAGAAGACCAAAGTGAGCATGCTCAACTCTCTGCAAATTATCAAAAGCAAATTGATTTACAAACCCACCAAATTGCACATTTTTGAAGATATTCATAACAGTGTTGTTCCGCATGCTAGATATGCACCTAAATAGCAAGCCTGTTATTAGCCACAAGATGGGCATTCTGAGATAGATATGTTGTTGTGTAGTGAGTCTTGTTGCTTCTACATGGAGTGTTTATTAGGCGGATTTTAGGTTTATAAGAAATTACAAATAACCCTAATTAGCAATCATGTCATTAATTCGTTTGAAGTATAGCACAAATGTGGCAAATACAACCTTCCACGCAATTGTAAACCTAGGATCTTGAAGCAAGCAGTATAGATTAAAATAATATTAGTGAACAGTAAGTTACTGAATAATTGGGTACCTGGTGGTCCTTTGCCCAATGTCTAGTTACAAAAATGTGCACAAAATGTGACCGGCATTGAACTTCATTACACTTTCTTTGCGAAGGGCTAAGCATATAAGTCTGTCAGTTACCCTTATCAGAATGGTTTCAAGAGAATCTCAAATCCAGAGTCCAACCAAAAAGCACAACGTGCCCCAGGCCCATAGGGTGCATTGGTAGCCTATACTATTTTGGCAGTCATGGTTATCTAGGAACGAATTTATGTTCTATAAGAAAATCTCCTCCCCTTCAAGATGCATCCATAAAATTATAAACTTAGCTTGGAACATTTTTTTTTTTTTTTGGTCAAAAAAATCTCTTTCACAATAAATTATAAGTGGTAAATTGTTATTGGTTCTAATTTGAATCTATAACTTAAATTTCTTTTTTGACACACTCGTAACAACCAACAACAACCTTCCCCTTTTTCTGAAATTATAAACCTAGCTAATGAATTCCATTTTTTATGTTCTAAAAATAAGTTGAACACCAGTGTATGTGTGAACCGCTATATATTTTGGACAGCCCCTGGATCCCCATGCATTAATTAAACTCAAAATAGATGGAAGTGTAATTGGTAATTAGGACATGGCCTCATCAGGGATTGGGAAGAGAATTGGTTAAGAAGTTACTCTTTACACCTATGCAACACCAATAATAGCACATCTGAACCTTTGTCAATTCATTATGGTCTGGACATGGTGTTAAATTTAGGAGTCCAAATCTTCTGTCTCATCAATTGTGCTCCACTTCATGCTCCACCAATAAAACTTAGACAGCTAGCCTCTCTCATTAAATGAGATAACTCTAACTTTAATGAGAGATGCTAGTTGTCCAAATTTTACTGGTGGAGTATGAAGTAGAGCACAATTGATGAGACAGGAGAGTTGGACTCGGAATTTAGCTACTATGATGTCATTCTAGAACCAGATTTAGATATAGCCTGGTCTCTTTACTTGCGTATTCAGATTCTACATCTCTGGTGTGTCTACTCTTATGTACCATCTTCAACATGTAACCTTGATTATCTGAAAATTAAAGAGAAAATTTTCGAATTGGATTTGTTTAAAAACAATAAAGAAAATGTTTTTCATGAGTAATAGGTGCTACCTTAAAGGAAAATGTCAAAAAAATGCATTTTTATGTTGTGTTTCATTGATAATGTTACATTTGAAGTGCAAATGAATGAATTAAATGCTAACGAGTGCCCTTAGGGTATTGTTTAATAATCCATTTAAAGAAAATTTTTATGGAAAAAGAGAAAAAAGCAATTAATGTTTTGACAGCTTTTTTCATTTTCCATAAAAGTAATGTCAAAACTTTCCTAAAATGGATTATTAACCAGTGCCCTAAAAGCACTCGTTAGCATAAGCCTTTTTTTAATATATAGTTTGGAACTGATATACATCAATAAAGGTAAGAATATTGGTTTCTTTGGAACTTGTATTAAGTTAATTAGGGCCTGTTTGGCCAGCTTTTTTTGCTCACTCAATTTCCATCACTCAATTTCCATCACTCATCACTCATCACTCATCACTCATCACCCATCACTCATCACCCATCACTCTAAATTAATACCCGTTTGGCTCACTCATTTATTTCCCATCACTCAATATTTTTCACACTATTTGTGGGCCCCATTTCTGTCACCACTGCAGTTTTTTTTTTTTTTTTTTTTTCAGAGTACCCAGAAGCCCGAACCCAAAAAAAAAAAAAAAAAAGAAGAACAGGAAGACGTGAACCCAGAAAAAAAAAAAAAAAGAAGAAGAAGAACAGGAAGACGTGAACCCAGAAAAAAAAAAAAAAAAAAAAAAAAAAAAAAAAAAAGAAGAAGAAGAAGAAGAACAGGAAGACGTGAACCCAGGAAAAAAAAAAAAAAAAGAAGAAGAAGAACAGGAAGACGTGAACCCAGAAAAAAAAAAAAAAAAAAAAAAAAAAAAAAAAGGAAGACGTGAACCCAACCCAGGTGAAGAACGAAAAAAAAAAAAAAAAGAAAAGAAAAGGAAGGAACATGAACCCAGGTGAAGAAGAAGAAAAAAAAAAAAATGGGGAGACGGTGAACCCAGTAAAGAAAGAAGAAAAAAAAAAAAAAGTGGTCAAAAGTTGTGGCTAAAAGTATGGCAGTGTATCCCTCATATAGTGTTATTTACAAAAATGCCATTGAGAACAGAAAATTGGAAATTGAAAACAGCCAAAAGTTGTTTTCAGTTTCCACAACTCATAACTCAAAAAGGTGAGAATTGAGAATTGAAAACAGAGTTATGAAAACAAAAAATAATGTAGCCAAACCAACTTTTTGTATGGGTCCCACCATTTTTGAGAATTGAGTTATGGAAACAGAGAATTGAGTTATGGAAACAAGCTAACCAAACAGCCTCTTAACTTGTCAAAACTCGCGAACAACTCAATTTTTTTGCAGAATTAACGAGACCAAGCTTGAACACAAAAATGGATGTCTAGCTTGTGTTTGGCAGTTCGCTTGAGCTCGTAACAAATTAGACAAACTAAGCCTAAACTCCTTCATACTCGACTTAACTCGTTTACATCCCAACTACAAGAAAACAAATGTAACAAATACATAAACTATGAATAATTCAGTTGTCACCGGCATTAAATTTTATTAAAGCAATCCAAATGCGAAATGGGAGAAAGAGAATTCCCAACTATATGGATAGAAATAACCTATTTTAACAGATACCCCTGTGAATATAATTGACAATTATTATCAGCATTAACATCTGGTAAAACCTAAAATGCTCAATACCAAAATCCCCAAATCAGGAGGGGGCAAATAATCATAAGACAATGGTGCCCTGAACAAAAAGCACGGGCCATTCCTAGCAGCTAAGCAGATAGAAACCTGACAATGTATGGCCACCCGACACAAAAACTGAGAGTTAAACGTTAATATTCATACACTACCTTTATCAGCTGCCAATTTCTTTCTCTGTTGATGCTCTGCAACTTTATAATCTACCACCTCCCGAAACAGGTTTGGATCAAGCACACAATTCTCACTCCCATAAACAGCAGCTTGGACACCTGCCATCAACTTTGCTATCTCTCTTCCAGAAAACCCCTCAGTTTTAGCTGCTGCTTCCTTTAAAATATCATCAGTCAAACCCTTGATCTCTATCTTCTGCTGTTCCCTTTTGAACAAATTTTTGAACCAGCTAGATTTCTTTGATCCAGCCTGAGCTATATACTTGTCCAGATAGAGTTTTAACAACTTGTAGCGTTCCTGTTCCCCAGGCAATGGAAATTCCAGAGCTTCATCAATACGGTCTGCCACAGCTGAATCAAGATCACCAGGGCGATTTGTTGCAAGAGCAAGTACTATGTCCTTGGACTGATCACCTGTGCGGAAAAGGAGGGCATTGAGTGCACTTCTCTGAGCTTCACTCATGTAGGTCTTATTCCGCCTGCAACATTTGGTCAACACATACAACAAGTTCTCAGCTACGTTTCCAATAAACTAATGGATTTGTCTCATCTATATTTGAATTACATCATATATACATTACTGGAAATAAACTAATGCAGATGTAAGATTAAATAAAGCACTTTAATAAGATATGGGAGTGTAAAGAGGAATCAATTAATGGTGCTTTACAATAAAATCATTCACTCTTCCATTTGCATTATAACAATTTATTGAGGCTTCTGATGGAAAAAAAATAAAAATAAAAATAAAAATTTATCCATAAAAAGAGACTAACAAATTTGGGGTCATTCCATATCTCATCGTCATTGCAGGGACTAATTTGACTTCCAAACATTCAATGGTAACAAAATAGATCAGAATGGCTTCAATTGTGTTATGAACAAAAATGTAAATCATTGTATATTCTCTAATGCACAGATGCCCAAACAGTGATTGTACTTTGACAGTAAACAAATACTAGTTATTGTCCAAACTTCCATTAGTATTGAAAACCTAGAGTCAATCTATTACTATGATTTATCAAAGAAGCCAAATTTTATCACCAAAAGGATAGCATCCACATTCAAATGCTGCAACTTTTTTTTTTTCTTTAATAGGGACATTCAAATGCTACAGCTATTCGAAGGCATATTTGTTTATTCAGTCAAGGAGAGGAGCCAAGGGCCTGATTCATCACATTATGCCAAAAAGCACTTTCATTTTCCATATGATGTTTAATAATAGACATCTAAGCAAGCAATTGGCAAGTATACCCTATGCCTTGTTTCATATATGGGTGGTTTGGGACAGGTCTTAGGTATGCTAAATATTGCCAGATTAGGGGAAATTTGTGGCTACTTACTCGCACAAAAATGCATCAGCCTCATCAATAAAAAGCAATAAACCTTTCCGTGACTTCTTGGCCCAATCAAACAACTGGTGTATCTTGGTGACAGCCTGTGGTCCCAGCGGAGCAACATCTCCTCCAGTCATCAATGCATAATCTAACCCCTAAAAGCATGAGAATTAATCATCAGAGAAAGATGCTAATAATGAGGAAGAAGAAGAGGAATGCTGAGGATGAGGACGAAGAAGCAGAGCACTTTGTTTTTTCATAAACATATCACTATGACATGAAAACATATCGAACAACCAATAAGCATGGATATTGTTTCATATATTCACTGACAATCCATTTATTTCAAAATTGCCCAAAATTTTTGTAACATATGTTGTCTATTGAACTGCTGGAAAGAAACGATGAATCAATTTCAGTTCCCATGGGTCAGTATATTACTGGGGCTTCATTTTCCCTTCCAGAATGCCTAAAAGTTCCATTGACATCAAAAGTTTGAAATGCATATGACAAAACAATATTTTTATCAACCTTTTAAAACACATCAACAGACATCATATTTCAATTTCAATTCCAAAGTTTATCAAATTTAATTCAAGCTTAAAGATCATCCAAGATGTGCATCACTCTTTTAATTACTTACAAGCATGCATGCATGCATATATTTTTTGATGAACTGCAAATCTTTATTAAGAGAGAAGTATTATACATCATGCATGTATTTATGCTAACAGATGGGAAAACATTTATATATACATACATAACTTATGAAATTAAACCAACAAGGACATGACATAATATAGTGGTAAGATCTCATACAGATTTACGAGCCAGCTCTCTAGCAGCCATTGTTTTTCCTGTCCCTGGAGGACCATAGAAAAGCATGTTCCGGAATGGTGCCTGATGGGATTTTGTATTGGCAGTTGCGCCAGCCAGCTGTTCAATCCTTTTCTGAAGAGATGGGTGTAAGACTACATCACCAAACGCATTTCCATTCTTCAAAGCAGATCCTTTATCCACACCACGAGAGAGAGTGCTCATGGCACGAGAAAACGAGCCTGACCAAGGGTATTTCCCTCTGGATGACTCTCTAATAAGTGATGGCTGTCCTAATATTCTATCTACATAGCTCCATATCACCCTTGCTCCTTCTCTGCAATGGAAAAAAGCGACCTGCATAAGCTATAACTTTGCAGATGGAAAATCACAAACGATGTAATACAACTAACTACTAACATGCCCAATCAACAAAGTTCATTCAAATACAACACCTCAAGTAGATAAACAGCCTAATTACTAGGAAATTAAAGTTAAAGAGCTTTGACAGATAAAAAAATAATCCAATGAGGATTAAGTGACATTGGTCACCGTGCCTGAAGAAATTGGTGCATTTACAGACAAGTAACCAAATTTAGAAAATGAATATATACGTCTTTTCATAGTATTAAAAAAAATAACCCAACGAAGATTAAGTGACATTGATCACCATGCCTGAGAAAATTGGCACATTTAGAGAACAATAACCAATTTTTTAAAATGAATATGTACATCTATTCATAGCATGCTTGATACTACACATAACAATTATTCCTGCTTTAAACCAATCCCCAATGAGAGCAACAAAATAATGTAAACAAGAATGACATAGGATTCATCTTTAGTGGACGAAGTATCCCAAGACTCACTAACTTCAGCCAGCAGATTAACCCAAACAAAAGACAATACAAGCAGAGGCTTGACTGACTAAAAAAAATTTTCACTCCTAGTAAAATTCACGCCCAAAGGAATTATCAACACCCTAAGACAGATTTCACTAAAAGACGAGTAGAAGCAATAACAGACACAGCCATCTAAACATGGAAATATCAACAACAAAAATCAGTAATAGCCAAGAACAATACATACAACTCAGAAAAAAAATGTCAAGTCCATGCAGATCACCAAGTAAACATTTAAGCTTTCAAAGGCAAAAATGCACATACAAATACCAAAAGGACAGTACATACACATTCTTTAGTATGATTTTAACAACTACCTTGTTGTGTAAACCCCTGCTGCTAGAGCCGTCACTCCACCAACAAACACAACCAACTTATTTTGGTCTGTTAGAATGGCTCTAAAACCCCCTGGAAAAGATAGACGAGTCCACGTCAGGTCACACCTTTTCAAGAAATAAAAAAATAATACAAAAACAACAAACTCAGTTCCAAAACTATTATCAAGAAATAAAAAATACATTTAGAAAAATTGCCACAGAAAAATGATAGCATTTCAATTGCAGCCCTGTAAGTCCTCACTCAGCTGAACTTTTGGCCTGCAATATGAATTAAGGAATATAGCATGCAATAAGAGAAGCTCGACATGAGGAAAATCAAACAAGATAGTCCACTACTTTATGCGCAATATCTGAAATTTGGGAATTCCATATGGCATTTGATTATATGATGAATATTTAACACAGAAACATTACAATGTAAAATGGTATTGTTACCAAGAGAGTGTATATGCAATTGACGCTTTCAGTCTTTTTTTTATCATTCTTTTTATGTTTATTTTTCAAAACAACAAAAATGAGTAATATTGTTCAATTTGTGTAAATACAAGCAGAATACCATATATATTATTGCCTGAGATGAGATAATGTAAAAATGGCATCTTTGTCTATGTCTCGATTAATTATACAAAATGGCATAACAAAAAACATGTACCCAACCAGATAGTGAGAATAGGTCTCTCTTGAATCAAATTAGACAATATAATTAATTATATACCTCCAATATGTTCAAAAGTAGTATTTATGGCAGCTACCCATTTTTCTCTCTCTGCATTTGCACGATCTACTAACATCCGCCGGTTGACTTCTTCACCTAACTTCGCTTCATGGGCTCTCCCTTCTGCTTCTGCCATAGCCCTCACTCTGATCGTTTCTCGTTCTATCTCAGCCTTCTCCCTCTCTGTTTGTCGCCGTTGTGCTTGAATCTGTTCTTCAGTTGCTCTTCGAGCTTGCTCCTGCCTAACGGATGATTCTTCTTGCAATTTTACAAGCTCTTGATTCCTGGCTCTATGTAACTCATTTTCTGCCTGCCATAGCAATATGGCAAATTAAATTCTCCACCAAAAATAATTTTGTAAGAACCCAGATTAGGGTACTTGCCTGCATCCTCTTCCTTGCCAGGTCATCCTCATACTGAGCAAGTTGGGATTTTGTTTGTGCTTGCTGTTGAGCTAGCTTCTTCTGTTCATCATATATTACCCTTTGTCTCTCCTATCAAGCACAAAATAGAGAAGTTACAAACCAATCAGTATACCAGCATACGCTTTATAACAAGCATCTATCTGAAAAACTCATTGCTAAATGCTTATTAAAAAAGCGCACACACACACACATGCTTTAAGACCCAAAAAAACTATAACATATTAATCAATATTATACACAACTTACTTTCTCACCCAAAAAATAAAAAATAAAAAAAAATAAATAAAACTTTTAAGACCCATAGAAACATAAGAGATTAATCAAATACCACACAATTATTCTCTTTAATAAATACATTAATATCCAAGGAAACAAGAGATTAGTCAAAAAAACACACTTTAAGACCCAAAGAATCAACAGATTAGTCGAATCCCATACACAATCATTTTCTCAAAAAAAAAAAAAAAAAAAAAAAAAAAAAAAAAAAAAAAAAAAAGGAGAGAAAAAAAAAGATACAGATAAACAGAGAGAGGGGCACTGACAATGGCATCAGTTGAACAGTGACAAACCACTAGGTGATGTCCCCCTTTGAATAAGGGGATGGCTCAATGGAGACAACAGGAAGCAAACCACACCGTCACCTCCATATACTTTAGCAACACTAACAACTTCCATAGTGGTGGTGAAGGTAAAGAAGCAAGTTTTAGAAAGGTTCAAATGAGGATGGGTACATTTTGCCCACCAACCTGGACACCATTTTCTCTCACCGTTTTCTTCTAGAATGTTGGGAACAGGTATAAAGGAGTATAACTGTAATTGGGGTTTCTGTCACCATTTTTCTCTTCAAATTTGATGGATGAAATTTCACAAGCCCAAGTGGAAAACACCTAGCCATGCCACTTTCTTTCCTCTCCCTTGTCTTCTCAGCCAAACCACTGAATTTTTTTTTTATAAGTAAAAATTAAGATAATGAACTTGGAACATTGGTCCCCACAGCTGAAATTTTAATTCTCCGCTTCAGCTTCCCCCCCCCCCCCCCCCCCCCAAACCCCTTTGTTAGAGTTGTAAATGAACCAAGCTATTCACCAAGCTAGGCTTGAGAAAAAACTTGTTTATGTTCGTTTGTTTAGAAAACAAGTCAAGTTCAAGCCTTAAGATTAGGCTCAATTATTAAACGAGTCAACCTCAAACATAATGATGTATTTGTGAACAAAATCATGAACATGAGGGCTCGATTTAACTATATATAATAGTATATTTTCATATGTATACTTGTATATATTTATATAGACTTGAAATTGGATTGTATAAGTTTGTTAATAGGTTCATGTGATATTAATTATCATTTTTAATTTATTGATGATATAAACAGTTTATTCGTAGTAAAAATTCATAATATTGTGAGGAAATAAAACATTTTAGTCATGGTTTCACAATATATAGGAAAAGAATAAGTTAATCAAGTAACTCTTAAACAAGCTCAAGCTTTCTCAACAAGAAAATGAGCTAAGCTTGAACATAAAATCTTCTTTGGTGTTGAGCTCAAGCTTGGTTCGTGTTCAAAAAACAATTAAAAGAACAAGCTTGAACTTTTAACACTCAGCTCGGCTCGGCTGATTTACAGCCCTACTTTTCTCTCTCTATCCTGTCCAAAATCCATCCAAAATAACTCATTGAAACTATACTAATAAGAGAAAGACAGAAGGATGACTGTTAGGCTCTTAGCAAGAACTGTATGCCAATTGAGGCAGAATAAACAACAGGGGATAGCTTGGGATCTGTTTAAGTACACATGTAAACATTCAATACATTCAGCCTGTGCTCAATTCTATTCATTGGGCTCAGCTCAATTTCTAGCATTAGCAAGCGGTTTTTTTATTCTTGAAATAGTAAAAAGAAAAGGATCTCCAGCCCTAGATAATATAAAAAGAGAGGTTAACTCAAAAGACCTTTTACAATTTCCTCTAGAAATACAAAATTTTGTGTTTGTTTTTTTATATTAAAAATAATTTTATTTTGAAATATAAAAGTTCTTTTTTTTGGATAACATAGGGAACCTTTCTATAGAAGAACCCTTTGAACTCACCTCTAGCCAGCACAACTAACACCATCTAACAAAACCAACCAGTTGAGTAGTCTACACGCATTCACCCCTAACGCTCTAAGTAAAAGAAGAAATATAGAAGATATATATACAAACTTCTCTTTCCTATTTATAGGACATAAGAAGAAATGAAATCTTTGAACCTTGGATCACACATGCCCCACAATAAATGTCAACATTTCTTTTTCAAATTCATTTAATAGGAAAATATAACTCATGGACCATAGAGGACCAAACTAGTGATCTCACCCTCCACCCCCTGTTTTTCTGGAGAGGAGATACCATCCACTTTCATAAACCTATTACATAGATCAATACATGAGTACATCTTGAGAACTTTATTCCTTTTAACTCTATGTGTGTGTGTGTATTTTTAGGTTCAAGTTACACCACTCAACATTTTTTTATTGAATGCAAATTTCAACAAAATTTACCATTGTATTAGATTCCCCCCTTATACTCTACATGCTTGCAAAATTTCAAAATATCCAAGATTAATAACCATGTCATCAATCAAATGTTTAATTTCAATTTTTTGTATTTGAATTTGAGAATAAAAGATGGTTTTTTAGATCGAATAGAATATAGCATCCAATTGGCACCTTAACTTGCTATGTGTGTTAAGAACATAATAAACATATAATCCAACAATGATTTTTCAAGTAATAATCCAATAAAAAGTTATTAGGTAGTGTAACATTACTTAGAAACTTGAACCCAACCCTATAAATATATATATATATATATATATATATAGAGAGAGAGAGAGAGAGAGAGAGAGAGAGATCTTTAACAAGAAATCCCAAAAATAGCAGCTCATCACAAACCCCAAACTCGAGACCAATCAAACAAAGTCCGGAAGATTTATAGTTCTCATAACATCCTCAAACAGGCGGTTGTTTTGTTCCCTCCAAACCAACCACACAAATATGCCAGTATCATATTCCAAACATCTAAGAAATATTTCCCCAACCAGTTCCTCCAACCAAACAACAAAGATGCAACTTTTTCCAGCACCACCCATTGAATCCCAAACATCAAGAAAACTTCACTCAACAAGGTATGAGCATACTTACAATCAAGCAAAAGATGATCCACTATTATTTCGCCACAACATCGGCACATGCAACCCTAATTAACTAGGAAATCCTCCTCTTTGAAAGGTTATCGATTGTAAGAATCCAACCCCAGGCCATTGTCCATAAAAAGAATAAAAAGAACTACGCCCTTTAAGGGACCTTCACGAGCCAAATGCTCTTCTAGGAGAAAGAAAGAGTGAGGAAGCACTAATAGAATTATAATAGGATCGAACATCAAAAGTACCCCTCCTAGTCAATCTCCAAATCATCTTACCATCTCCCTTCCCCCTAGGCAACTTGAAATAAAGAAACTCAAAGAAAGAAAACACTATCTCCAGCTACCAATTGTGAAAAGGTCTATGTAATTGTAAATTCCAACTCATATTACCCCAATCTAGAGGAGAAATCACATCACAAATCAACGGTTCCTTAGAAGCTAAGCACACAAACAAATCAGGGTAGGATTCTTTAGAGGAAGATGCCCACTCCAAGGATTGTACCGAAACATAATGCGGTTACTCTGTCCACATAAGTGAAGAAACTCTCCCCACCCACTCTAACACAACCATAAGCCCCTTTATCAACTCTAGCATTCCAACCCATCTATCTTCACCAAATTTGGTTGCAATTACTTCATGCCAAAAATGGTTGACTTCACGTCCGAAGCGCCATAACCACTTCTGGGTAAAGCTTGGTTAAAATTCCCAATCCTCCAAATCCCCAAACAACCTATCTCAATAGGGGAGCAAACATTACCCCAAGCCACTAGCAGGTATTTGAATTCTTCCTCTGTCAGCTCCAATAAGAAATTCTTCTAAATTTTTTCTAATCTATCAGCCACAGATTTAGGAACAATGAACAAAGATAGATAATAGGTCGTAAGGCTAGATAAAGTGATTTTTAACAAAGTGAGTCTACCACCCTTACACAAATATAAATGTTTCCAAAGGGATAGTTTCCTCTCCATCTTCTCTATAATAGGATCCCATATCGAAATAGCCTGGAAAGGAGCCACAAAAGGCATAACAAGGTAGGTCATTGGCAAACTACCAATTTTGCAAAATAAAATATTTGTTAGAGCATTTAAATTGCCCGCCTTGACTACTGGGACAATCTCACTCATGGCAACATCTACAATTTTATTTAAAGTTTTGGTAACTAAAAGTGACATTGAAAAGTACATTTTCAAGGTTTAGTTGAGTTGACAAATAAAGAACTCAAAAAGAAGCACCAAAAAATATTGGGAAGTTTCAGTTTTAAAAAAAAAAAAGTTACAAGTACTTTATTCAACACAATAACTGACAGACATAAAGGAAACATTGATTACACATTCAAAAAAAATTCAGATACTGGAAGTGATTTGACTTCAGTCAATCAAGTAGTATCCTTTATCATATGCAAATTTGAAACATGGTTTCGGATCATCATTAAACCAAGCAGATGCTTTTATATATAAAGTTCTTGCCAAGACAAAAAAAATGTCACACCGGAAGGCTGAAGATCTACTTAACATTCACAAGTAACTTCACTTAATTTGCTATGATGATTAAAAGCTAATAAAATTTACATAGAAGAAGAAAATGCTAGATAAGTGAGCACATGCGCCTTTATATGGTGGATTTGCAGTTACAGAATGAAAAAAATATTTAAAGAGTATTGATCTCCAAAATGCATATCTAGCAACCAAATAATTTTACACACACACGCATATATATATATATATATATATATATATATATATATATATATGAATGCATAAATACACATAGGATAAACATGCAGGTTAGTCAGGGCTCTCACTTAGCTTAAAGTATGGTAATGAGGAAGGGACAAAGAAAACAGTGTCTTACAGTCTCAGCTTGAGCTTGCATTGCCTTGAACTCCACAACCTTTGTCTCCATCTCCGCCTGCCTTGTCTCTTCCTGCTTTTTTATAAGTTCAAATACCTATAACCACAAAAAAAAAACACCCATTTTATTCCCTCAAGTCATCAATTCTGCGCAAGCCAACAGTTTTTTTTTTTTTTTGATAAGTACGAAAGTTAAAGGTTAAAAACATATTCAATGGACATTCTTAAACATGTATTCTACTTTTGGGGTCTGAACAACTAAACTGGCCAAAGAAAAGCATCTGGTGGGTGAGAACTTCAAAACTCTCATCTCCCTTATGAGGAGAACCAAGGTTTTAATCCCCCCCCCCCCCCTCTCTGCCACTTGTTGTAACAACTAAATCATTAAAAAATTTCTTATTAAACACCAAAAATATATATATATATTATTTCTGTCCTCCATTTTCCTCAGCATTCAAATAGAGTGCATATGCTCCTAAAAAGGCTCTAAACCAAATACACTATATTCCAATCCATTCTATTATTTTATTATCTGCCTATTCCATCCCTTACTTTTAGAAACTACCACGCATAATGTAATAAGTCAATTCATCACTATAACATTCTTGAACAAGCTTTTTATAATATTTGCTACCTGCACCCCTCATACAAGATTGGTTTCTATGGCCTTATAATTTTTTAATGACAACACATCCCTACAAGATGGAACTCATGAACCCTCCACCTCCTGTTTATTAGGGGAAGGAATGTCATTTGATCCAATGATAATTGGCCTTAATTATAGAGAAACATAGAAAAAGAATGAATTTATTACATTGAATCTAGACCTTCATTTCTGAAATTCCCCAAAAACAAATCCCACCAGGTCAATTGAGACTGAAACAACAATTTTACTTAACTAACATAAATCTTCTTTTCTGAAAGACCAAAGATACTAAGAATGTACAAAAGTTCAACATTGTTGTTTCTTTTCTTTTGTTATCCTCAGTTAAACAGTAATGACCTACTTGGCTTGACCGACATCACTGATTCATTTTATCAAAAAGCCAAATTGTATTGACATCTCCTGTGTTTCCTTACTCAGCAGACAGGGCTTAGGAGTTAACATAAACTATCAATTAAACTCAAAAGGCCAGTATTTTTCCAAAATAAAGTAATGCATGGAACAACTTATCAAAGCAAAACCCCAAAGCCTATTAAAAGTTTAAAACCCATAAAAATTAAACAAAACCCATTTGTAGAAACTAAACAAAAACAACATATCCAATCAACAATACTTCATAAAAATGACAAAACCATGAACAACTACCATAATGAATAAAAACTTTTTAAAAGCGAAATTCCAAACCTTCTTGGCATTATTGGAACTGCTGATCTCCCTCAACGCCTTGGCCCCCCTCTCCAGCGCCTCTGGATCAAACCCCGCCGACGTGGTCCTCGGGTTATCATTCCGGACCTTAGGCGAAGCCGGAGGCTCAGACTCATTACTAGCCGGAGCTGCCGGTGGCGGATTGGACGGCTGAGAATGCCCAGAAGGAGAAGAAGAAAATGGAGAAAATTTGAAAGGGCCATCAGCATAAGCCACATGGGATTGGGATGACAAGGAAGCTGTGGCAGAAGCTGCAAGGGCTGAGATGAGCCCTATTGCATAGGCTTTACCCATTTTCTCTCTTTCTTATTTTTGGGGTTTTTGATAAACCCTGAGAGATGGAGTTTTTTTGTTGGTAATATGGGTGTGAAAGTAAATGTGAGTTTGGGTTTTGGAAAAGGTTTTAATAGGGGAAAGAATTAGCTTGCAGAGCAAGAATGTGGAAATCCTCAAATGCTCTCTCTCTTACCATAGAAGATGGTAGAGAGACAAGGTGTGAGTGTGTGTGTGTTAGAGACTTTGAGCGGGTTCAGGGTTTTGGTAGGGTTTGTGTTGCTTTTTCTTTTTGGGTGTTGTGGTGGCTGTGGCGGTTTTAGGATTTTGGACCCCCAACGTTTTAACCCGGTTCATTTTTGTAGGCTTGGGCCATTTGTCTACCCTCTAGCTTCTTAGTTCTAAAATGGGTTGTACCAAATTGGGTTTTTTTTTTTTATCATCTTTTTTTTTGGGGAGAGGGGGTGTGTTTAGGTTTTGAATTTTAGTGCCTTTGAAGGAATATATAATACAAAGAGATTGACCTTTGAAGATATTTACAATAAAATGAGATTTTATGTGTGTGTATATATATATATATATATTGGGTTAAATTATTTCACTCTTTATTTATGAGATACCTTGAAAATCTTATGGACTGATAAAGTAAAGAATCGAATTTGAAACTTCAGAGTTTCAACACGACTTTCAAATCAATTAAGCCCACTACCTAAGTGTCCTTGGAGGAACATATAGTAGAAGAGTAAATTGTCTTGTTTTAATAACATAAGGATTTAAAGAGTTTGTTTTTGTTTACCACAAACTTGTCTATTAAATTTTAACAAGTCTAATATACCGTGTTTAAGGTTTATTGGAGAAAATATTTTATAGGAAATATATATGGTTTGACAAAACTCTTTGTGACACCAAATGATAATTTTTTTTTTATTTAACTAATATTTTGGAAATCCCATTGATGGGTTACACCTTTTTTTTCTTAGTACGCACTATAAATTTCTTGCTAACAAGATGTTATTGAATATTTGATCTTTGACCCTTATGATATTTTTCAAGCATGTAGACTATAAAAAACAATGTAATGTAATGATAGAATTTCCAAAAATAAAATCTAATAGAAAGTTATTATGTGGTATAATGTATTTTTTTAGGAGTGGTATAGTATAAAATTGATAAAGGTTGCAACATTTATAACTTTAACCAAATGATATTTATAGGTGTTATTTAGGTCACACACATGTGTTTGCCCATAACTATTCATATTACCATTTCAAGATGGTAAAATTATTTAGTGCATTTGGTGCATTACACATTTCTCTCACATAAAGGTGAATTTTATGAGTCTTACACTAGAGACTCACAATTATGTAAAAAGAAAATGTAGCATACTAGGTGTATCCAATGATTTCTCCTTCAAATGGCTTATCTTATTCTCTTCACATTCGACTTACAAAACATGCATGCACCTTAAGAGCATATTTGGATTGAGGGTTAGGAGAGAGAAGCAAAGGAAAGAGGATGGAGAGGCTTTAATGAACCTTATTTGGACATTTTTTTAGAGGGGAAGGGGGAAGCATTTGAGCCCTCCAAAACCTCTCATTTTTTAATTCCCCCAGAATTTGGAGGGGTGGGGGAGGTGGGGGTTTTACTTATATTAAAAACTTTAAATGATTTATTTGTTCTTATAATGTCAACTTATATCAATTTCTTTAAAGCTAGCAAAAAATGATCATAGATAATTGTCAATTTATATAGGTAATCTCCTCCCCTACTTCATTGATTCAGTTTCTCAAAAAAAAAAAAAAAAGTTTCAAATCTAAAAGTTCCTCACTTGAAATTAATCTCATGAATTTTCGCCCTTTGGAAATTAGTATATGCCCATGATTAGCTCAATTTTAACATCAGTTTTGGAACTTATATTCCAGGCAGAGGGTCTGACCCTAATAAAAGTAGCAATTGGTTGGTCGAACAGGAACTCACATTTATACCAGTAATTTGAGTTTTAAGAGTAATTCTCTGGCATCAATATTTGAAGCCTTGTAATGGTTGGCTGTAACTTTTGCTTTTAGTTACTTCTAACAAGAAAGAACTTCAAATACACAAGTTATAGCTTGTTTTTGTTTATATTGACAAATGTTGCATACTCTTAAACTTACCTTTTGTAAACGAATCTCTATAAAACTGTCTAAAGTAAAGGTTAATTTCCATATTTTGTAATATGTAATAAAGAAGATTCATCAATCATCTAACAATGTGATACGTAATGTATGAGATTAATGAAAATAGTAACCAAAAGAATTTTCTAGATCACTCTTATTATAAAAAACAATGTAGTGACTACACATCAAAATTACAAAGTTGAAGGAGAGGAGATCGCTTGAGAAGACTGATGACTTTGTGCAATGGTTTCTTTGATCTGCTCTGTACCATGAAAGCTAAGATAGATGACTTATAATGGCTGAGGAAAGATAAAATCAGAATTTAGAGAATTCTAAGGCATAGGGGAAGCTGTAGCCAACTTAGCTCTGAGATCTTTTCTTAAAATCTTTCCAGTGGGAGACTTTGGAATTGCATGAACAAAGAACACCTTGTGTAACCTCTTGTAAAATACCACCTGTTTGGTAAAGAACACGACCATCGTGTTAGTTATAACTTATAACTTATAACCCTCAATTAAGGCAGGATTAATTGGTTTTAGCTTTTTTTTTTTTTGGTCATCCATTCATTTATACATAAGCAGAATAAATTGCATATGACCATGGATGAAAATTAAAATTTTCCATTGCCTGTTGCACTTTCTATTCATTCAAAACCCAATTGATATGAATTTTTCAAAAACTGCAATGATTTCATATTAAATACACAGGTTCTCAAAATGCACAAAAACTAATTTTGCTTTAACTCATTTGTTGTCTTTAACTCCAACTTCTCCTATGACCACTCCATTCCAGAAAGAAATACTTTTGAGTCTTTAATGCTAATGCTATGGAAAACAAAATCATGCCACACCCAAGGAATGTCCAAATGTCCACTCTAGTCATTTTCAATACTTTGTATGATTGGAAGTAGAAAATTTTTATAAGGTTTAAATATAAATTTGTGATGACTTTTTTAGCACAACCTTAAAGGTTTAGATGTGTGTGTGTGTGTGTGTGTTTTTTTTTTTTCTTGTTATAATGATAGAGGGTGGCAAAAATTCCTTTGTACCTGTTTTGCTATGAATTCTTTCACAGCCTCTTCAGTAAGCTCATAGCCATTTGATCTCACCACGAATGCAACAGGAACTTCACCAGCAACATCATCTTTTTGCCTGTTAACATAAGGAATTTTAGACACTTTTTTTCATTACACTAGGAAAAATTTTCACCTTGTGGTTTCTTAATAAAGAGTAGTCTAATTGGAGCTTACGGGACAACAGCTGCATCAGCAATTGATTGGTGGCTTACAAGAAGAGCCTCTAGCTCAGCTGGCGGCACCTGAACAAAGTAATAGAAGGTTTTATTAAACATGGAATGCTTTACTTTAAGGATGTTAATATGCATCCTAATTCTTATCAAGGAAATAAAAAATAGCATAGCACATTAGTACTAGAACTAGAAGTCAAGTGACAGCTCAAAGGTATCAATAGCTTGATTTCTTCTAGGACCATCATTTTTATTCCACAACTTTTGCCATAATTCTGATTAAGGCCAGCCCAAGATAGTTTGAGGCCTAAGGCAAAACTTTTAAACGGGCCTTTTTATATCTCCCTTAAATAATATTTAGTTTTTTTTATTATATACTTTTTATTTCAATCTATTATTAATTCTTACTTATTGTTTGAGCAGGAATTCTTACTTATTAATATGACTAATTCAACCAAAGTGAGCTAATGATATTTAATATATAGGTTTTACAAAATGGCATATCACCAAAAAAAAAAAAGTTTTTCAAACATTCATTTATTATATTGTTTAAGTGGCATTGATCATATTCATGTCACATCAGTTTGTAAGTTTTTTATCGTACAATTTGTATTAGCTTTAGTATTTTTCATTCACTTAATAGTGATTAGGTTGTATTTCTATTAATTTTTAATCAAACTTGTAATATACTAATATAACTCTAATATTTTAGGTTTCTTAAGAGTGGGAAAAAAATGTACACCTAACTCACATTTTTTCCTTATTTACAAAAAAAAAAAAAAAAAAAAAAAAAAAAAAAAAATTCTTACCGCCCTCATATTTGGGGGTCTTCTATGTTAGGGGGCCTTAGGTCATGGCCTAGGCCTAGGACCGGCCCTAATTCTGATATGGTAGAGTTGTAATTGGGTTGTTTATTACTTCACATATTTTTTCTGCACCAATCACGGCTAGTCACATATATCGTGATTGTAGCAAAAATTGTATCCCTATAATATCTCTAATAGCTTTCATGTTTCATTACAGAAAAAATTTAAGGCCATTTGAAAAAAAAAATGGTGTCCTGACTTATTTGTCAAGTATTATATTTAAACAATGATTTCATGAAGATAACATCTTTAACGTAACAAAAATGTATTTCCTTTCTAATTTCTATAGGCCTCAATAAAGGAAAATAATCAAAAGATAGGGAGAAATAATGGGTAGAAAAATTCTATATATAATAGGGAGAACATGCCTGGAAGCCTTTGAATTTGATGAGCTCCTTCACTCTGTCAACAATGTAAACCTCATCATCATCATCTACATAACCTATGTCACCAGTGTGAAGCCAACCCTCCACATCTATGGTGGTGGCTGTGGCCTGGGCATCATTCAAATATCCTGTAATTTGTTTGTGGGATATTTGGTCATTGTTAAATGAAAAAGTTATGCTAGTATTGAAACAATAAAATATCATAACCATGAGCTGTAAAAATAAAATAAAATTGATTATAATATCAATTGACCTCTTGGGATAAGAACAAATTTATTGGAAGTATTGGATGTTTGGTAAAGTACAAAATTGGTTCACTTCTAGTGTTAGCTAAACTATATAAATTATATATATAATAAAATCAAGTTTAAAGTTTAAGTGGTTTTATTTTATATCTAATTTATCTAAAATAAGTGGGTTTCAGTTAACTCATCTAATAATATCTATAGAAATTAAAATCTATAGAATTTGTTCAATGATTATTGTTTTCTATCATCATGCCAAGATACAAATGATTTTTTTTTTTTTTTTTTTTTTTTTTTTTTTTTTTTTTTGGTGGAGTGGAATTCAAATTTAAATCTTTTATTCAGCAAGTGACTTTAGGAACCTACTAAATAACCAAAGTTAAAACTAACTTCTTCTTCTTCTTTTTTAATGGGAGAATAAGTAATATATGATCCAATTTTGAACAGAAAAGGGGGGGGGGGGGGGGGGGGGGAGATTTACAAATAATAAAAATTTAACGCCAATTGTATTGTTATTAACTAACCTGATTTCATTATATTATATGCTAAACAACCCTTCAACTATAAATAAACTAAAATAATAGGCAAAGTTAACTAAAACTATTGGACCAGTTCGCTTAAAAAAATGAAATAGTTACAGCCTTGATCATGCTGAATAGCTTAAAATTATCCAAATGATGTAGTAGATAATAACTAAACCTTTCATAATCTGAAATCCACGAATGCAAATCTCGCCAGGTTGATTGTACCCAAGTGAGCAACCAGTTTCTGGGTCAATGACTTTGAGCTCTGCATTCCTAACCACTGTACCACATGAGCCTGACTTGGTTGGAAATGGCTGCTTTGCAAATGCTAGGCACATTGATAACACTGGCCCAGCCTCTGTCATACCATAACCCTGTAGAGAAGAGATAACATTTTATTCAATAATATTGTACCAAATGTTACATTATGATTCAGAAATTAGAGGAAAAAAAAAACTGAAGAATTAGAAAAAGATATAGGTGTTAAGTATATGATAAAATCTTTTAATATCATGTCAAATATTTAGAATCAACTTCTATCAATATCTGGATGTTGGACTTGTATGTGGGTTTTGGCAGTGTTAGAAAATGTTTTCAAATACAGACTATAGGATGTTCTATGAAAGTTACGCAAAGCAACCATGTGGAATATTCTCTTATACAAAAATAGAAAATACCACTTGAAATGTTCAAGTCCAACAATGGACACATACTTTAAAAAAAAAAACAAAACAAAACAAAACAAAATAAAAGTCCAACGAGAGAGACCTCCCAACAGTACCAATATTTGAGTTCTTCTACGACACACGTTTTGCCCGTACTTCGACACAAACGGCACATTTGAGTTATGAATACACATTTTATAATCAGCTTAAAACATTAATTAGTTTTTGACATAGACGAGAGTTGAATCTTAGATTTATTATTTAACTACAAAAAAATTTACTAATTGAATTAACTAGAACTCATATATTTTTACAAATTATTATTGTGACAAATTTTTACTAATTCTCATTTAACCCACCACAAACATTATTTTTTTTATATAACAAAAACCTTTAAAGTTTTGTAAGATAACTTGTGCCTTTGGTATATTCCAATTAAGTGGGGGAACAAAAAAATTCTCAAAAGGGCTAAGCCAAATAGACAACTGTATTCTGATAACTTTAACTTTTTATTTATGCATATGACTTTATTTTGGGAAAACATCAAAAATCTTTTTGCTAAACTTTTTGGAAATATTTAATGTTTGTCATTAATGCCACAATATTAGTTCATTCTCGTGTCAGTACCACAAGGACCACATGACTGGCCACTAGAATTAGCGTCATGGTTTTCCTTTTCACTACGGAACCTTCAGCCTCCACATGAAGAAATTTCTCTCCAAAAATTTTTAAAAAAAAATTCATGAAGAAGTGGTGCCCATTAATTAATTATTACATCAGAGGACCGCCAATTTTACACTGATTAATAATTATTAATTACTCTAAAAGCTACCCAATGTTTTAGTATCTTCAAACCTTTATGAATTCCCCAAAATTTTTGCTAACATTTAAGTAAAATAAAATTTCCCTACTTTGTAGTTTGTAACTTTGTAAACGCATATTCATTGATCTGTCAAAAATTTTAGCTAAATTTTAATTAAAATTAAACTTTTTTACGTTTTATTTAACCATCTTCTTCAATACTCTTTAAGTCTCTACCTAAGATTTTATTTTCTAACAAGTTAAGTGACACACTCAATTTCACACTTAAATTTCTTGAGCTGGATTTCACATCTAACGATCAAAGGCGGAGGGAGGGAGGCATGGCCCCCCTAGAGTAAAAAATAATTCCTCCTCTTTCTTATATTTTTGGTAAAAAAAATAATAATTTTAAATATAAATTAAATAGTGGCCCCCTAAATTTTTACTAAAAACATATAATAGATTTATAAAAATGATTAATATATTATTTTTGTTTTCTCTAATTACTCTTATAGTATAAGAAACTCTATAAGTCAAAACATATTTATTGTATTTCATAAAATAGAAGTTAGAGTAGATGTCTATCTTGTATAAATAAAATAAAATAAAAATAAAAATATTAATACACTATTTTTTTCCTCTTATTACACTGACCAAACTAAGATACCAATTAATTTTTGATATATGTAGGGATTGAATCTAAAATCTCTTATTCAACCATCAAATATTTTTCTAATTGAGTTAACTGGAATCTAATATTTAGGATATATGTTAAAAACTTTGTTATGTGTAAGAAAATAGCATATATTAAATCATGCTAAAAACATATTTAATGTATAAAGCAATATATATACACACACACACATCAATATTCATGTCAATCAGTTGTTATTTACCATTCGATCTATAAACTCATATTTTATTCATTATTTTAAACTACATAAATTTGAATTTAAACAATTAATTGATGACATAATTATTGATATTTAATCATCTTAAAAATCTTACAAGCAATCTTGCAAGCATGGAGGATGCATAAAGATAATATAACATAATGGTGGATTTGTTAAAATTCACATTAAATTAAAAAACATTGAGTAGTGTAACATTATTTAAAATTACACCAAATGTAACTTGAACCATACTCATATATATAAGAATAATGCTAAGATACAAATTATTTCACAAAAAATTTTACAAACTGCTGATATGGTGAGTAATTATTGGTAAATAAAAAAGTGATATTAACGGTGTGCCTAAATGAAAACCAATAAAAGGTTAACACATCAATATTTTGTAAAAATATTTTAAAATAGTTTGTGACGGTAGCATTACTCACTATAAAGAGAGAGAGAGAGAGAGAGAGAGAGGCGAGAGCTGAAATTATTTTTTTAGTTCTGCCACTGTTTAACATGCCAACTAAAGCAAAAGTGATGTTATTCTTTTTATAATTAATTCACCTGGATATAAAAGTATCACTATTTTTTTTTTCTTTAATTTTTTTTTTTAATTTTATTTAGGGTTAGGATCCCCAAATCCCATGGGCAAGACCAGGCTTAGAAAGTTGAAACTCATTCCAAGTTGCGAAACGGTGAAACCCATACCATATTCAAGATCAACCACCAATCTCTCACAAGTCACAATACAAGATTGGTCACTGCAACCCAAGATCCTGATCGACCACCACAACAATCCTCCTATATATTGTCATTGCCTTCCTCGTTTAATCACTCCCAGACCCAAAATTGCTAAACCATGGACCACTAAGCCGCAACCCATGTTGGAACTCGGAAGATAAGTCCTAAGTCCTCCTAGTTCATCAAACCATATAAAGTACCATTTGAACGCAGCCCACAAAGTACAAAAGTCTTTCCAATTTTTCAGTTTCAGTTGGTTAAACCGAGAAAGTGTTATAATACTTTCACAACAAATTTTAAATGATAAGTTGTTATTAGCAAAAAGAAAATTTTAAGAAAATTTTAGTAAAGTATTTAAATTATAACTAATAACAATTTACTATTTAGAATTTGTTGTAAAAGTATTATGAAGATATTATGATACTAACACTTCTCACTAGAAAATATATTTTCAGTTAACTAATGCTTGTTAAGGTTATGTATTTGAGTAATGCTATAATCACAAACTATTTTAAAATATTTTTACAAAATGTTATTATGACCAACTTCTTACTAGTTTTTATCCAGACTCATAATTAACGTCACTTTTTTAACTTACCAATAACCACTTACTACTTTAAAAATTTATATAAAAAATTTATAAAAAACTTCGTAACTCTTACTCAAAGTTTTTTTATTCTATCCATCAATTAACTTGTTTTGAAAGTCACCTAACATTCAATAAAGAAAATATTTGTTTTTTAAATTTGGCAATTCTTACATAATCTTTGGAGTACTCAAGCTCTCACTAAAGGTCTACACTTTTAGTGGGCCCACACCTTTAGTGAGAGCCTGAAACAATGCTCCGAGTCTAACTAAATATTTTTGCACTCCTGAGTTTATCCAAATTTTTTGCCTTTCGCATGGCGTGAAATCCGCCCAATCTTTCTCAACAAGTAAGTTGTGTCGTGTAGTGAAAAAAAATGACAAACCTGGCCTAAAATCGCCTGAGGAATCCTACTCTGGAGAGCCTCTACGAGCTCCTTTCCGAGCGGCGCCGCCCCAGAAAGCACCACCCTAATGGAGCTGAGGTCGAACTTCACCACCATCGGATTCTTTGCCAACGCCAGCACTAGCGGCGGCACCAGTGCTGCTATTGACACCTTATGCCTCTGTATCAGCTCCAACAAAGTCCCTATCTCGAACTTCTGCATTAGCAACACCGCTGACCCAGCTCTGAGCGAGCACAGAAGCACACTGTTCAGTGAGAATATATGAAACAGTGGAAGTACACATAACACCACGTCTTCGGGTTTCAAATACAGGTTTGGATTGTCTCCATCAACTTGCTGAGCCACACTTGTTATCAAGCTTTTGTGAGTCAAAACTACTCCTTTTGGAAGCCCTGTGGTTCCAGAAGAGAAAGGTAGAGCCACTGGGTCATCTGGGTCGATTTCAACTTTTGGAATTTCGTTCTCGTTTGCCTCAGAAATCACAGAGAAATGCAAACAATTCTCCGGTGGATCATCCACTGTGATCACCACAAAATCATCCCCGAGTTTTGGATAATTCTGATCACCGTGGTCTCGAAGCTTGTCTACGTATTGTGACTGGGTTATGATCAGTTTAGCACGTGAAGCAGTGATTTGCTTGAAAACTTCAGCGGAGGTATAGAACGGGTTCGCGGTGGTAGAGACTGCACCGAGCATGGAAGCTCCAATGAAGGAGAAGACGAATTCAGCGCAGTTTTGGAGAAGAATCATGATGCAGTCTCCTTTCTTGATGCCAAGATTGGATAACCCAGCTGCGACTTTGAGTGAAAAGAGATGAGTTTCGGCGAAAGAGTAGGTTTTTCCGGTGGAACCAATGATGAGACATGGTCTATCAGAGAATTGTGAGAGGTGCTCGAAACAGTAGGTGTGGAGTGGTAGGTGATTGGAGATAGGTATGTCTGGTAATTTTGATTTGAACACACAAGGTGGTGTTGTAGTTTTATCCAAAGGTTGATTTGGTGTGGAAGAGATTTTAGGAGAGAGTGTTTCTTGGGTTTGGGGCTCAATAGATGAAGCAACAGAAATCATGGTGTTTGAATGAGTGTTTTCGTTTGTGTTTGTTGCTTTTCAATTTCTGTAGCTAGGGGTTGGTTTTTTGTGTGTGTGTGTGAGATATGTATTCAAGAGAAAGAGAGGGGGGGTTAGAGAGTGAGAGAAAGTTGAGATGTGAAAGTAATAAATACCACAAGAAATGAAGTTGGAAAAGAAGAGGTTGGTAGGAACCAATAGGGATTAGGGAGTGTGTGTGTGGGAGTTGGGGGAGTTGGGGTTAGCTATAGCATATGAGAATGGAGTTTGGTTTGGAAGGAAATGAGAGGAAGAAGCATGCCTTACCTCACATTCAATGGCCAAATTGTTTCTTTATCCATCAAAGCTCTTACCTACCAACCCTCTCACTTTCGTAGTAATGGCCTAATGGGGTCTTCCACCTCTATAACTCTTAACGTACGGTTCATGGGGGTACACACTACCTGTGACGCTTCATTTGAAAATAACATTTTTCTTCCTTGAAACATTTTTAATTAATTTCCCCTCCTCTATTTCTTTCATTTTGTCCTTTTCCTTTCTAATTAAGTAATTAAATAATAATAAAAATTTTCATTGGATTTATAGGGATTTTTTTTTTTTTTTTAAATCTCACAACAGTTCTCAAAGAAAATGTTCCCTTCCATTTTGTTTTTCATTTTGTGTTTTATGTTGAAGTGTTTTATTAGATCTCTGTTTACTCTTCACAATGACTCAAAATCAGTGGAGAATAGTGATGGGCCCAAAAGATGAGTAAGATCGTCCATCTTTGAGGAAGGACGATGTACAAGGACGATCCCATTACTATCAGCAGTATGAAGAGTATGCCCAAACAACTCAACGAAAGCCAGCCGTTACAACTAGCAGCACTAAATACCATCACCGTTGAAGGTGCGCCGGTAAACTTAACACCTGGCACAAGCGTTACAAACTCCAGCAATAATGCTCCAATAATGACGGAGCCAACGGCTAGAAGGACATTGAAATCACCTATATATATACATGAACAAGACAAGGCGGAGGTATGAATAAAAAAACCAGATAACTTTATTCTCATTCTAGCTTTTGTGCTTTAACCTTGCTTATTAAGCTTTTTCTGACTTAATCATCGGAGGCGTCGTGGGCAGCCCCCCACCGGTGATTCTTTCTTTTTCCTGTGATATCCCAAGGTTGATAGAGGCAGCGAACGATCTTTAGCTAGACGAACATCTCAACTGACGATCTCAACATCATCAGTTTGGCGCCGTCTGTGGGGACCTCGACGATATTCATTGTTCTTGAGCATCTAGCTTAGGATATTTTCCCATTCTAACGAAATGGAATCCAGCTCTAACCCGGACCCTGCCGCATTAGCCCTGCAGATTCAAGCACTTGCGGCCACAGTGGAAGAACTCACTAAACAGAACCAAGAGATGAAGCAACAACTTCAACAGGGAAATCACCATGCAGACGTCAACAGAGACGAGGACGGAGATAGCCATGGGAAGAGGGCCAGCACTCCAGAAGAAGTAAACTCGAGTTTCCTTAAAGAGATGAGGAAAGAGATGGACGAGTTGAGAAACGCTATTAAGGGAAAAACAGACCAAGGACTGGAGAGAATCGTCAGGAAAACTGACTCACCCTTCACTACGGCAGTCCAAGAATGCCCGGTACCCTCCAAATTCCGCTTGCTGCAGCTTGAACCCTTTGACGGATTGAAAGATCCGCTAGACCACTTGAATACATTCAAAACTACGTTGGGTCTTCAACAGCCCCCAGACGAGATCCTATGTAGGTCCTTCCCAACTACCCTAAAAGGGGCCGCCCAAGAGTGGTTCACCAAACTGCCAACGTCGTCCATCGACAACTTCGAGCAGTTAAGCAGCTCTTTTGTTCGTCACTTCGTAGGTGGGCAACGACCAAAAAGGACAGTTGATCACTTGCTCACAATCAAACAAGGGGAAAAAGAAACTTTACGGTCCTATGTGACGCGTTTTACATGAGGAATGCTAGAGGTGGACGAATCAGATGACAAGGTACAACTCACGACCTTCAAAGCCGGATGAAAGTCTAGAGACTTTGTGGTTTCTTTGGCGAAGAACCCTCCCAAATCAATGGCAGAAGTGTTATTGAAAGCACAGAAATACATGAACGCTGAAGATGCTCTAGCAGCCATAGACGGGACAGAAAAGACAAAGGATAAGAAGAAAGAGAAAGAGGACGACAGAAGGGGACAAAAAAGAGATCGAACAGATCGGCGTAATGACGATGGGAGTAGGCGGAGGGACGATAAAAATCCTCGACAAACGAAGTTTACACCTCTGGTAATGCCAGTTGACCAGATTTTGGCGGAAATTAAGGACGAACGGAGCCTTAAATGGCCCAGGCCGCTTCAATCGCCACCTAGTGTACGCGATAAGAGAAAGTATTGCCGTTTTCACAAAGATCACGGGCATTACACGGAAGATTGTCGTGACTTGAAAGAACAGATAAAAGAACTTATTCAGAAGGGAAAACTTCAAAAATATGTGAAAAGGGGAAAAGCCAGCAAATATGGCAAGAAAGAACAACAGGGGGATTTCCAGAGAAGCGAAGGTCAACCACCTTATCCGCAGAGTGCAAGAGGAGAAATAAAGACTATTGCGGGAGGACCGTCCATAGAAGGGTCGTTCAAGTCCCTCAAAAAGTCATACCAAAGACAGGTAAACAGCGTTCACAGTTTACCCCCCTCCAAGCAGCGACGGACGAATCAAGATATGAACTTTTCAGAAGAAGATGCCAGGGGGATAAAGCAGCCTCATGACGATCCGCTGGTTATCATGATCATGATTGAAGGCTTCAACACAAGAAGAGTCTTGATAGACAATGGGAGTTCAGCGGATATCATTTACCTGTCTGCCTTTCAACAACTGAAGGTAGACCCAAACAGACTTCGACCCTTCGAATCACCCCTCGTCAGCTTCAGCGGAGATAAGGTGTACCCCCGGGGTATTGTGACGCTGACTGTGACCGCAGGTACGTATCCCTTCCAGGTAACCAATAGACACAATTTTTTGGTCGTGGACTCCCCCTCGTCTTACAACGTCATCATTGGACGACCAACCCTCAACCGCTGGAAAGCTGCTACTTTCACATACTGCCTGAAGGTAAAATTTCCAACAGAACAGGGGGTTGGAGAAATAAGAGGGGACCAAGTCTTGGCAAGAGAATGTTATCAAGCAGTGTTGGCATCCAGAGAAAATCATACATGGATGATTGAAGATAAGTCACCTGAAATCATGGAGAAACTAGAAACAGTGAAGCTGGTCGAAGAAGATCCATCAAAGACGACTCAAGTAGGGACGGACCTAAGCCCAAAGATGAAGGAATCAATCCTACGTTTCTTAAAAGACAACCTCGATGTATTTGCATGGAGCCATGAAGATATGCCAGGGATCCCTGCAAACATCATCCAGCATCGCCTAAACGTAGATCCAGAAAAGAAGCCCGTCCAGCAGAAGCGAAGGGTTTTTGCTCCAGAACGAAACAAAGCAGTGACGGATGAAGTGAACAAATTACTTGCTGCCAACTTCATTCGAGAAGTTCATTACTCGGAATGGTTGGCCAATGTCATCATGGTAAAGAAAACAAACGGAAAATGGAGGATGTGTGTTGATTTCACCGATCTAAACCAAGCCTATCCAAAAGATAGCTTTCCCTTGCCTAGAATTGATCAGCTCGTTGACTCCACTGCCGGGCACAAACTCCTGACGTTCATGGACGCGTTTTCGGGCTACAACCAGATACAAATGGCCAAAGAAAATCAAGAAAAAACTGCCTTTGTCACCAGCCAAGGGCTTTATTGCTACAAAGTCATGCCTTTTGGCTTGAAGAATGCAGGAGCCACGTATCAAAGGTTAGTAAATCAAATGTTCAGAGAGCAAATTGGGAGAAACGTAGAAGTATACGTTGACGATATGCTCGTGAAGAGCAAAGAGGAGGACGATCACTTAGATGACCTAAGGGAAACATTCAACACGCTCAGACAATACTGCATGAAGTTGAATCCCTCCAAATGCGCCTTCGGAGTTTCCTCAGGAAAGTTCCTTGGGTTCATGGTCTCGCGAAGAGGAATTGAAGCGAATCCAGAAAAAGTGAAGGCCATTCTTGAGATGTCTTCGCCAAGGATGATTAAAGAAGTCCAATCCCTCACAGGCCAAGTAGCAGCCCTCAATAGGTTCGTCTCGAGAGCAACGGATAAATGCCTCCCTTTCTTCAAAACCCTAAAGAAAGCATTTGTTTGGACGGAAGAATGCGAAGCGACATTCCAAGACCTTAAGCAATACTTGAGTAATCCCCCACTGTTAAGTCCGTCCAAAGAGGGTGAAGATCTGTTCTTATACCTGGCAGTGTCCAATACAGCCGTAAGTGCAGCCTTAATCAGGGAAAAAGATAAGAAGCAACTCCCTGTGTACTATGTCAGTCAGGCCTTCCAGGGAGCTGAGGCTCATTATCCACGGATAGAAAAGATCACCTTCGCCCTAATAGTAGCCTCGAGAAAGCTCCGTCCCTATTTCCAGGCCAATCCTATCAAGGTAATGACGGACCAACCCATCAAGAAAGCCATGAACAAGCCCGAGGTAGCTGGACGAACGATGCAGTGGGCAATTGAGCTTAGCCAATTCGATATCGAATATCGTCCTCGTACAGCCATAAAAGGCCAAGTACTAGCAGACTTTATAGCAGAATTCACCACCAGCGAACAAGAAGAAGATCGGGGAGACATTTGGACGATCAATACAGATGGGTCGTCCACACAAAAAGGTGGAGGGGCAGGAGTCGTCATTGTTTCCCCCCAAGAAGATGTTCTCAAGTATGGGGTTCAGCTGAAATTCCCCATAACCAATAACGAAGCCGAATATGAGGCCTTGCTAACAGGGCTCAGATTAGCCCAGGCACTAGGAGCTAAAAATGTTGTGATCAAGAGTGATTCGCAGCTCGTCATTGGATAAGCTAAGGGAGATTACGAAGCAAAGGAAACAAGGATGCGAAAATATCTCCAATTGGCAAACCAACTGATTGGCAACTTCAGTCATGTAGAGTTTGTACAGATCCCCCGCGAGCAGAATGTAGAAGCTAACGAAGTGGCACGAAGCGCCTCAACGGATACCCCGGACACGACGAGCAGGTGGAAATTAGAAGAGCAAAGCCTCCCCAGCATCGAAACACTACAAAACTTATCTGTACACACTTATCAAGGATGGACAAGCCCAATTCTGTCCTTCCTCAAAGATGGACGATTACCATCAAACACTGCAGAAGCCAGAAAGGTCCGCAAACGAGCGGCTAGATTTACCATATTGAACGATCAACTTTACAGAAGAGGTTTCTCTCAACCCTACCTGAAATGCTTAGAGGAAGATGATGCCAGATACATCCTCGAGGAGGTGCACAGAGGAATTTGTGGAGACCACATGGGGTCAAGATCCCTCGTCAGAAAGATAATGCAAGCAGGCTACTTCTGGCCGACGATGCAGCAGGACGCATCAGACTTTGTGAAGAAATATGACAGTTGCCAAAGATATGGGAACATTCAGAGAGTTCCAGGGGAAAGATTGACGACTATTTCCTCACTCTAGCCATTCGCACAATGGGGAATCGATATCATGAGCCCCCTACCTCAAGGAAAGAGACAAGTAAAATTCCTGCTAATAGCAATTGATTACTTTACGAAGTGGGTCGAGGCGGAAGCGCTTGCAACAATCACAAAAGCTCAGGTACGAAATTTTGTTTGGAAAAATATTATTTGCAGGTTCGGGATCCCAAGGATGATCATATCAGACAACGGTCGTCAGTTCGATTGCCAAGAGTTCAGATCATTTTGCTCAGGCCTAGGCATCAAGAACAAATACTCTTCACCGGGACATCCTTAGGCCAACGGACAGACGGAAGTAACTAACCGAACCTTGCCCAAGATCATCAAGTCCCGGCTAGTGGGGGCAAAGGGAGCATGGCCGGAGGAACTTCCAGGCGTCTTATGGGCTTACAGGACGACTACGAGAACACCAACAGGAGAAACCCCCTTCAATCTGACATACGGCACGGAGGCAGTCATTCCAGTTGAAGTGGGCCTCCCTAGCACCAGAAGGGAGTTTTTTTACGAAAGAAGCAACGAAGACCAGCTAAAGTTGAGTCTGGACTGTCTAGACGAGGTCAGAGACCAGGCCTCTCGAAGAATGGCCAAATACCAACAAAAAATGTCAGAATACTATAATCAGAGAGTGAAGTTGAAAAGATTCAACATCGGTGACCTCGTCCTTCGGAAAGTAACAGCAGCAACGAAGAACCCTGCACAAGGAAAACTGGGCCCGACCTGGGAAGGGCCTTATCACGTCGTCCACTATTAACGACAAGGAAGCTACCATCTAGAAGATTTGAACGGAAACAAGCTACCTCGTCCGTGGAATGTCGAGCACTTGAAAAGGTATTACAAGAAAGAATCCGTAGCCTCATTGTAAGAAACTACCACAGTTTAAAGCAAGTTACCTATATGCATTTTACTACAAGTTATAAATTTTGCAAGTTATAAATTTATAAAAAAAAAGTGTGTAAGTTATTATTCAGGATTCCATCAGTAATCATTCAGCGTCTCCATATTCTTGCTTAAAAGAAATCGTCGTGTTCTGATTACCTTTCCCAGAAGCTAAGTAATTATTCGTCCAGATCAAAAAGACGATGGTATCCTCCAAAAGGGATGCACATCGTCCAGATCAAAAAGACGAATTCAGCAGAAGCTCATATCAATTAACAGATGAAATGACCGTCCAGATCAAAAAAACGATGGTATCATCCGGAAGGATGTACATCGTCCAGATCAAAAAGACGAGATCAGCGTAAAACCTTGAATCCTTCACGAAAGGGATACAATCCCTCCAAGGAAAGTACACATCGTCCAGATCGAAAAGACAATGAAACCCACACCGGGAACAAAACATTGTCCAGATCTCAAAGACGATGGAATTCATTCAAAGGGCCCACATCGCCCTAATAATAATGGAGAATGGTGGAATTCTCCTAGCAGACCATCATCGTCCGGATAATCTGCCACAAAAATCACCCAAGTCCACAGAAGGACGAAGGAAATTTTTCAAGGGACGAAGAGATAATTCCAAGTCAAATTTTTCTAAGTCTAAAGAAAAGAAATTTTGCAATGAATATAGAAGAAAACCACAACACATATATATATACGCATGATAAGTAGCAGATTGTTCAAAAAAAAAAAAGAAAGAGAAAACCCCAAAAACACACGGGGACCTAGAAGAAATGTTTTCATCAGAACAGCCCAAAACACACAGGGCACACACAAAAAAAAATACATTAGATAAAAATAAGTCATTTTTCAAGAGCATTGTTTCCACCTTCGTCAGTCGCCGGAGGGTCTTCGCCTGAAGCCATGGAAGCTTGCGCAGTCGAAGTAGCCTCGTCCGCTTCTATTTCTCTATCAACGGCTTCAAAATCAAGATCGTCCAGGTCGACCCCCTGCCCGTGCTTAACTAAGTATCTCCTCAGCAACTCAAAACCTTTAAAGTACCATTGAAATAAAATGGTGTTATATTCGTTGGTCGTCTGGCAGGCAAGGACGGCCTTGGCCACAGCTGCTTTCATCTTCTGGGTCGCAGCAGCAAGCAGCTCGTCCTTTTGCTTCACTTGAGACTTCTCAGCCTCAAGCTGCCCAGTCAGGACTTTGACCTGCTCCACGGAGGTATTATGGGCATCCATCGCAGTGATCAAATCCTTGCGCAGAACTGAAGCCTCAGCCTCCAGAGCCTCGACCTTTGAAGCTGCCATAACGGCCTTCTCTTCACTTGCCAAGAATTGGGAAGTAAGGTGTACAGTCTCCCTGTAAACACCCCATTTTACAACTTGCATTTAACCAACCGGTAGATCTTCAAATTTGTCATACAAAACAAATCTTGATGCTCTAACGATCATAATGGTATGTCATGGGTTTTGATTGGACCACCTGATCAAAAGTTATCATACAAACAATTTTCAATGATCATGGCTCACCTACACGATGGGTCCGGTCACGTCCTATCTTAAACACTTAATTTTGATTGGTTCTCACAAGAATTAATTTAAAATTAATTAAGTGTAATTTTTGATTGGATTTCATTTTTATTTCATTTTTAAAATAAAAAAATGTTTTCCTTTAGGACATCTTATCTGCTCTTTTGAAAATATTTGGAGATAGAAAAAATTCAAAAAATGCTCAGGAACGTCATTATCTTCAGCAGCAAATTGAATCGTATTTTTGGCCTGAAAAACATCGAAATTTGGTTTTCTCTATTTCTATAAAAGTTGTAGAGAATTAAATTTCCTTTCAAAAAACATCAATCCCGAATCAATTGGAATCTTGAACAGAAAGTTATGGCCAAATTATGAAACGGGTGCAGAAGATAACACAAAATCAGCATTATCTTCACTCATCTTTCAAAATTTCAAATGGGGATCAAACTCAAATTTGTTCAAGCTTGTCTAATAGACTGATCCCTTCCTTTAGCTTCAGAAGAAAAGTTTTTTTTTTTAAAATAAATAAATAAATAAATAGGATAAGAAACAGATACATCCTGGGAAAATTTTCAAAAATGCTCAAAAAACGTGATTATTTTCAGCAGCAATTTGAAACACATTTTCGGCCTAGATAACGTTGGAATTTGGCTTTCTCTATTTCTGATAAAGTTGTAGATAATTGAATTTCCTTTCAAAAACACCCATCTTGAATCAATTGGAATTTTGAGCGGAAAATTAGAGCCAAAATACGAAGCAGGTGCAGCATCATTTCAAAATTCAAATGGAGATCCAAAACCCAATCCGTTTCAGCTCATTTCTCCCCTTAGCTTCAGAAGAAAGCTAACAACTTAGCTTTAAAGCTAAGCCATCCCTCCTCCTATAAATAGAGAAGACCTCTTCCATTTTCTGGACCCCGAATTCCCTCTGGAGAGCTAGTGAGAAAGCAGAAAAGAAACGCTGTTGTGCAACCATTGTTCCTACTTTGGTTGTAGTTTAGTACTTCCTTGCTTTCTCTCTAGCCCTTTAAGTGATCACTTCCCCCTTTTTTTAATTTATGTTCTATGCTGGTAAGTAATTAATCATGTTCTTATCTTTCTACACATGCTTGAATAAATGTTTAACATGTCATTATTTGTTTTTTTTTGGATGAACATGCCTATATTTCTTATTATCATTTCTTTTACATGCTTAGATGAACACTTCTAGGCTAATACACAATTTTTCTCTTGAATACTTAGATGAGCACTTCTAGGCTAAAACACAACTTTCTCTTCAATACTTAGATGAACATGTTTAGGTAATTGTTTTACTTTTTTTAATAAAAAATGCTTGAACGAACATGTCTAAGTATTTTGAGTTTCTCTAGATAAACATGTTTAGGGATTTTCTTTTACTTCTTTTCATAATTGTTTGGATGATTAAATATGCTCAAAGGTCTTATTTTTATTTGGTTCTCTCTACAATTATGTTGATTACAAATAACATGACAACATTGTTTTCTTTTTCTCACATGCTTAGATAAACATGTCTAGGCTAGGGATTCTTTGCCTACTTTGATTTCTTGGATGAACATGCCATTGCTTTAATGTTTTCTTTACATTAAAATTGTTATCTAACAAGTTTCATTTTTTTTGTGTCTTTTTTATATTTGATTCTCTTAACACATATTTGTTTTCAATTCTTACAAATTACCATGTTTATATGACATATTGTTTGTATTTGTTTGACATGACATGACATTGGCCACCTTAACCTAGGAGACCGGTTTTACCGGGCGAGATGGGTGCTTAATCCCTTCCCATCTCGTAAATTAGCCTCCGAACCAAGATCAAGGGTTATAGACTATGCTTTTGCACATGTAATTTTACATTTTTTCTTAGAATGTAACTAGGAAATAAAGCAATGTAATTTACTTTTCTTAGATTGTATCTAGGACAAAAAGCATTGTAAATCTTTGTTACAAAATTTGATGTAAATTGCAATATACATTAATACAACAGAAGTATTTTTTATTAAAGGTTTTCTTATTTTCCCTTTTAAATTAAATAAGTGGCGACTCCATTGTAAAACCCTCGATCTAGGGGGGAGTACATTTCACACTCCCCTAGCACCTGTGGACAAAAGCTTAAGTTTAAAAAAAAAAAGGAGGAACTTCGAGGTTGACGAGGACAGCTCAAAAGTTATCTGAACAAGCTTGTGCACGTGTTGGTCTACCAGCTGATGTGAGGGCACAAGTGAAATCTCTTTTTTTTCTTCAGAGGTAAAAAGTTCATTTGCCCGAGCAACAGCAACGTCAGCATCTTCCCAGACCGAGGAACCTACCTTCTCTTTACCCTTCTTCCCAGTCTTCTGTCTCTTGGGGGCAGGGACCTCCTCAAGAGAAATTGCTGGAGAAGCTGTCCTTGCTTCGTCCAGGGTAGGGGTGGACGATCCCCTCTCCATCATCTCTTTTTCTTTCTCTCTCTCCTTCTCTCTATCTTTGTCAGTAAACCTCAAGGTCTTCTGACCAATGCTCGAGAGGGGTTCGTTCTTCTTCGCCTTTATTTTGGCGTACATGTCCTTATTAAATTTACTCGTCATCTCTACACCAAGAAATTAGAAAAGAGTTAGAACAATAAAGGAACTAAGAACGACCCTGGGCATCAGAGTAACTTACGTTTTCGCTCCTCTCGATCAATCACTTGAAGGACGAAGAGTGAAGGCTCAGGACCCAAACAATGACGGGCTAAAGTGCGCGGATCAACGAGCTCGTCGAAGTCGTCGATCGTCTTTACGTATTTTATTGCCTCTTGAACTCTCTCCCTAAATTGGCTCTCCAATTCGGGACGCTCTTTCACTGCATAAGAAGGAAACAATTCGAAGTTGTAAGGACGAACCAAGAAAAATATCTATGAGGACAGAAGAAGAAAAGCATAAGAGACGAACGCACCAAGACGAGGGGTCTCCCACCGTCGCAGCAACCTAGGAATATTCCCCCAAAAATCATCCGACATGGTCTCCCAACCATCTCCCGACACGAAGAAGTATCTTGACTTCTAATAACGGAAGGATGAAGGAAGGTCGACCACTAGACGAGACCTTCTATCCCAGGGAACTAGTTCGTAATACCCAAACTCCCTAGACTCTTTCAAACGATAAAGATGGGTAAACTCGTTCACAGTTATCATCTCTCCTTCTGCTATAATCGTCCATATCACCATACAGCTTACAACGATTCTCCAAGAATTAGGCATGAGTTGCCCAGGAGCGATTGTAGATGGTCTAGGAGCTCCATGATAAAGGGATGGACAGGGAATCTTAGGCCACACAAGAAGGCCGCCTCGTAAAAGCAGACCTCACCATGGGCAAAGGTGCAAGCCTTTTCACCCTTCCTGGGGAGACGAACCCTAGTCTCTACGAGGAATTGAAACCTATCCCTAAATTTATTGAAGACATCTACCTTCAAGTTGCACTTTTCCTTAAGGGCATGGAAGGAACGAGGGACGACAACGGAAGTAGAGGGCGTTGACGAAGGAGGAGGCACGGAGGTAGATGTATCCATCACAGCCCCGTCCGCGACCGCGCCAGAAGACGAACCCTCCTCAAGACCACTAGATCTTACAACGGAACCCATTTTTTCCCTCCTAAAAACCCCACGAGTAGATTTGAACCAAGAAAGCGATTGCTGTAACAAGGGGTACAAATCTCTCAAAGCTAAGTCTAAGCCACTTCCCTCCACCACAAAATCACCGAATCGTGGGAACCGGTCACCGAAAAGTTCTAAAAATCCCCCCAAACGAGCAAAGAAAAAGGTAACAGAGGGAGATATACGCTCAAAATCAGTATAATCTACCATTAAGAAGGGACATGTACATTTCGAAAAAGGAAAGTACACGAAAAGATTGCAAAAGGAAAGAAGCAAAGAAGAAGGGATACGCACCTTAAAAGGAAAGGGAAGAAAATCTGAAATCGGAAAAGCGAAGCAGCAGCAGCAGAAAACTCAAACGCAGAAGAGGTAAAGGCTAGAAAAAGACAAATAGAGGTAAAAGGTGGAGAAGTTAGGAAAAATAGAGATTAAAATCTGCCTTGGAAGTCGCGGGAAACCAAAAAGACTCTCTCGCCGGAAACAATGCCTCCCCACCGGTCAGAACTTGACACGTGGCCACGAAGCATGCCACGCCGCCACAAGGCAATTAATGCGGAAAACACATTCCCAAGCAACAAAAAAAAAAAAAAAAGAGGCGATTTGTATTCCCAAGACCGTCCCAGATTACGGACGACCCTGGAATAGGGGGGCAGCTGATGGGCCAAAAAGATGAGTAAGATCGTCCATCTTTGAGGAAGGACGATGTACAAGGACGATCCCATTACCATCAGCAGTATGAAGTGTATGCCCAAACAACTCAACGAAAGCCAGCCGTTACAACTAGCAGCACTAAATACCATCACCGTTGAAGGTGCGCCGGTAAACTTAACACCTGGCACAAGCGTTACAAACTCCAGCAATAATGCTCCAATAATGATGGAGCCAACGGCTAGAAGGACATTGAAATCACCTATATATATACATGAACAAGACAAGGCGGAGGTATGAATAAAAAAACCAGATAACTTTATTCTCATTCTAGCTTTTGTGCTTTAACCTTGCTTATTAAGCTTTTTCTGACTTAATCATCGGAGGCGTCGTGGGCAGCCCCCCACCGGTGATTCTTTCTTTTTCCTGTGATATCCCAGGGTTGATAGAGGCAGCGGACGATCTTTAGCTGGACGAACATCTCAACTGACGATCTCAACATCATCAAATAATGAAACACCAAAGGGTAGGCAATAAGTCTAAAGATTTTTTTTTTTTTAAGTAATTACACTCTCCTTCTTTAAGATTTGAGAAAATAAAACTTCACCCCAACTTGAAGGAAAAAAAGCATTCCCTCTATTGACATTTGTTTTACCAAAATTTGTTAAATTGATATTAAAACTAGTGCATTAACAAGCCTTCTGCTTAATGACAGGTTTCCAAAATAATTGTCCCTTTTGGAATTAAAATTCATTGTTTTGAATTTTTAATTAAAGAGTAGTTTAAAATATTTAGAATGACTTTTGCTTTTTTCTTTTTCTTTTTTTGTTTTTTCAACGGCCTAAGGAAATATTTGTAGTTGCAAGTCTTCTGGTGTTTGATAAACTTTATATTTTAATTATAAATTTATCGGTTATGTTTTTAGTTTACTAATCATAGTTAAATTTTGTCAAAGAAAATCTTATAAAAATTTAGAATATTCTATTACTAATTTAAGTAGGAGGAGGGGAGTTTGGGTGTGGGGTGGAGTTTCATTTTCACAAACTTCAAGGGTGAAAAGTGTAATTACCCTTAATTGTGTTGGGAAAAGTTAATAGATGTTCTAAGGGCGTTGATTTGTGAAATATTTTTAGAAAATATATTTGAGAAAAAAGTAACTGGTATTTTTTACAGCTTTTTATATTTCCCATAAGTAGTATCAAAATTTTATCTTAAATGGTCCATTAACAAATTACCTAATGGCACCCGTTAATTGAATCCAATTTTTTCATGATTGTTGACATTGACTATTGTAATTATTGCACAATTAAAGTAGTGTTATTGGCAAACCCATATGAAAGTAATGTAAATTTAATCACAACATATCATGCTACCATCTTCTCAATAAAATTATATATATATATATATATATATATGTGGGTGAAAATGTCCGACGCCATATGTTGGGCCTGAGGCCCAGTTCAAATACGACTCTCTGTCCGAAGAGGTTAAAAGCATCAGTGCTTTGCCATCCTGGTGGGAGTGCAACCCACAAGGGACAAGTGCTCCATCCGAAGGCAATCTGGTCGGGCCAAAGAGACCATATCCAACGGATCTGCCCAAAACTTGATCGAGTAGATATGCCGAAGATTTCCCTGCAAGGATCGAGCTTTGGGCATGTCTAACTGCGTGGCTATCATGAAACGTCTTACCAATAAAGCTGCCACCGCCACATTTAATGCACTGCAGCAACTTTCCTGGCCGCATTTATGTGGAGAAGACACCTGAACAGTGCATCTTCACCCACCTCCACTCACTGCAGGATAAAGCAAACGGCTGATGTGACTGGTACTCAAGTGCGCGCCTAGATGGAGGACAAGTGTGCGGTGAAGATGGGAAAATGGTGTATATATAAGGGAAGCAAGTCTCACACAGGGGGGGGGGAGAAAAAATTGTATTGACTAAGTCTTTAAATAGTAAACCTCTTCGGACCTAAGGGATTTTTTCTTGTTGAATGCCTGACTCAATCCTTTTTTCTTTCATTATCGATTTTGTTCATCTGGACCGTTGCTAAATCCACCACTAGCCCAGTTGTTTAACCCATTCTCTACAAATTTATTGTTGGGAATTTGTTGGGCTCATCATACAGAGAGTTGGTGCCTGGCCCAACAAATTTGGACCCTACAATTGGCGCCGTCTGTGGGAACAGCTTGAGCAAAGGTGGAAGCAACACCTCAAAAGATGGCTGAACCAAGGCAACGACCAGCTGAGTCCAGGTCATCTAAGCACACCGATCCCTTTCTTCATCTGGAACGGAGGCAAGATCGTGAGGGAAGTGTACACACCGCACGTGACGATCAAAACCAGTCACATGGGGAGAGCCACATGTCTCATGCAGAGAAGAACAAAGACATGCAGAAGGAAATAGACAGGCTCAAAAGGGAGTTGCGCCGTGCAAAGAGGAAGCGCAGTCCCTCGTATTCTGACGAAGATTTTGAGGACGAACAGGATGTTGGCTATAAACAGAAACATCGAACGCCGGTCAGCGAATCCTTTACCTATGAGGAAATGCGTCATGACGAGAGGAACCCTCAGAATCCCTTACCGAGGGGCGCAGGGAACGATGCTATGAGCAAAGCTCTGGATCAGATCTCCAGGTCTCCTTTTACACGTAATATCGAGGGTGCCAGACTTCCCAGGCGTTTCCACCAACCTACATTCACCATCTACAATGGCCGGACCGATCCAGTGGAACACGTGAGTCATTTTAACCAGCGGATGGCAGTCCACTCCAGGGACGAAGCCCTGATGTGCAAAGTTTTTCCCTCCAGTTTGGGACCAATAGCCATGAGATGGTTCGATGGTCTGAAAGCAAACACTATTAGCTCTTTCCAAGAGCTAACCCAGGCTTTTGGGTCTCATTTCGTCACTTGCCGAAGGGTTCCTCAGTCCGTGGCCTCGCTGTTGTTCGTCAGCATGAAAAGGAACGAAACTCTGAAGTCGTACTCGGATAGATTTTGGGAAACATACAATAAGGTAGAGGAAGACTGTGAATCGATGGCTGTTAGCTCTTTTAAACTGGGCCTCCCCACTGAACATCCCTTGAGAACGTCTTTGACGCGCAACCCTGCCACCAGTATACGCCAGTTGATGGACAGGATCGATAAGTACAAAAGAGCGGAAGAAGATCAGCAGCAGAGTAAGGGGAAGGAGAAGGTTATCCCTCAGGAGGGGAGGGATTTCAGGTCGGACAGGCAAAATCACAACAGGCCGAGGAAGGACTGGGCCGGACAGAGCACAGCAAACTTCCAGGCGGTCAATGCGGTTTTTCGCGAACCAGTACACCAAGTCCTGGATAAGATAAAAAACGAACCATTCTTCAAGAGGCTGAACAAGATGGTAGGAAACCCTGAAAGGCGCAACCACAATCTTTACTGTCAGTATCACCTTGATCATGGGCATACTACCGAGGATTGCAGGAGCCTGTGGGATCATTTGGATCAGCTGGTCAGCGAAGGCAGACTAAAGCACCTCCTACACCACTCATACGGACAGGGAAATTAGACAAGCACGGGGCCTAGGAGAGGCAACTCAGTGAAACCTCCCTTGGGGACAATCAATGTCATTTTTGCTGCACCTGGGAGGACGGGGTCCTACCCATCCAGGATATTGTCAGTTGCCCGAGTGCCCTCGGAAAGTGTTAACAGAGAGCCGAAGAGACACAGGGTGGATATTCCAGTTCTGGCCTTTTCGGAGGAGGACAAAATAGGGACTATCCAGCCGCATGATGATGCCCTAGTAGTTACTCTAAGAATAGGCGGATACGATGTCAGGAGGGTAATGGTAGATCAGGGTAGCGCAGCAGAGATTATGTACCCAGACCTATACAAGGGGCTGAACTTGTCCCCCGAGGACTTGACTCCGTACAGTTCTCCTTTGGTCAGCTTTGAGGGCAAAGTGATCATTCCGAAGGGGCAGATCAGATTGCCTGTGCAAACCGGTCCCGAAACGGTGGAAGTGGATTTCATAGTGGTGGACGCCTACTCACCCTACACCGCTATAGTAGGCAGACCTTGGCTTCATACCCTTGGGGCCGTATCCTCCACACTACACCAGAAGATTAAGTATCCGTCCGAAGGAGCAGTCGAAGAAATCCGTGGAGACCAATCTACGTCCAGGCAATGTCTAGTGGCGGCCATCCAGTACCATCCTCAGGCTGAGACCTCGGGCTGTAACGAAGGGAAATTGTAGCAATTAAAGTCGTCGGTGCTGGACACCGAAGCTTCGGCCGAAGAGGCAGAGTGCGAAAGCTTGGTAAGGGTAGTTATCGATAACGACCCAGAGAAGTTCTTTCAAGTTGGATCCATGCTTCCCCCTCAGGAGAAGGAGGGGTTGATAGAGTTCCTCAAAGCCAACGTTAACGTATTTGCCTGGGACCCCGCGAAAGCCCCAGGAGTAAGTCCAGAATTCATCTGCCACCACCTAAACGTTAATCCCACCATTATCCCTAAGAAACAACCACTCCAACGACCATCAAGGGAACACGCTGACGCGGTCAGGGATGAAGTGATGAAACTCAAGCAGGCAGGAGCCATTAAGGAGATCTTCTACCCCGAATGGCTGGCTAACACGGTGGTGGTGAAAAAGAAAAGTGGGAAATGGCGGGTGTGTGTGGACTTCACCGATCTTAATAGAGCTTGTCCGAAGGATCCGTTTCCAATGCCGAAGATAGACCAATTAGTTGACGCTACTGTTGGACATCCTCGGATGAGTTTCTTAGATGCCTTTCAAGGTTATCATCAGATACCCCTGGCTCTCGCCGACCAAGAGAAAACATCTTTCGTAACCCCGGTGGGAAATTATCACTACAAGGTGATGCCGTTTGGCTTAAAAAACGCAGGGGCTACCTATCAGAGGATGATAACGAGGATGTTTGAGCCGCAATTGGGTAAAAGCATGGAAGTTTATATTGATGACATGGTGGTGAAAAGCAAAGTCGTGGCCGAGCACGTTGAGGATCTTAGGGCTGTTTTCGAAATCCTGAGGGCGCACAGGTTACGTTTGAATGCATCCAAGTGTTCATTTGGTGTTGGATCAGGCAAGTTCCTAGGGTATATGGTCACTCATAGGGGAATCGAAGTTAACCCTGATCAGATAAAGGCTATCCACAACCTGCAAGCTCCTCGGAACCCCAAAGAAATTCAAAAGCTTACTGGGATGGCCGCTGCCCTTAATAGGTTCATCTCCCGATTAGCAGATAGATGCAGGCCCTTCTTCTCACTAATCAACAAGTGGAAGGGTTTCGAATGGACGGAAGAATGTGCTGCTGCTTTTCAGCAACTTAAGGACTACCTGGCTAGACCTCCAATCATGTCCAGTCCCCAGCCAGATGAAGTTTTGTTTGCCTACATCGCTGTGGCACCTAACGCCGTAAGCTTAGTGCTGATCCGAACAGACTGTGGAGTGCAAAAACCAGTCTATTATGTGAGCAAATCGCTACAGGAAGCTGAGACTCGTTATTTGCCCCTAGAGAAGGCCATCCTAGCTGCGGTACTCGGTACGAAGAAGTTACCTCACTATTTTCAAGCCCACACCGTCATAGTCCTCACACAACTCCCACTCAAAGCAATACTCCGAAGCGCAAACTACACTGGAAGGATTGCCAAATGGGGGACGATGCTGGGGGCTTTTGATATCAAGTACATGCCCCGCACGTCGGTGAAGGGCCAGGTCCTTGCCGACTTGGTCGCAGAATTCACAGAGCCCTCCTTAGAGGAAGTAACACCAACATTGGGCGCTGAGAGAAGGGCCGTTGGTATGGTCTCCTTGCGGGTCCCCTCGCCCTGGGAGGTGTACGTCGATGGCGCATCAAATCAAAGGGGCTCTGGGGTGGGGCTTGTGCTGATAACCCCAGAAAGAATCACCATCGAAAAGGCTTTGAGGCTGAATTTCTCAGCAACGAATAATGAGGCAGAATATGAGGCTCTACTGATGGGGATGAAGATGGTACGAGGGATGGGGGGAAAGTCGATTGAAGCATTCTCAGACTCTAGATTAATTGTCGGCCAAGTACAGGGAGAATTTGAGGCGAAGGACGAAAGGATGCAGGGGTACTTGAGCTTAGTTAAGTCCCTGCAATCAGAGTTTGAATATTTTAGCCTGCAGCACATCCCCAGAAGCAGCAACACACATGCAGACTCTCTAGCCACCCTCGCCACATCTTCGGCACAGGCATTGCCGAGGGTCATCCTCATTGAGGACTTGCAGGAGCCTACGGAAGTAAGAAAAAAATCACTCCAAGTTCATTGCGTCAGAACCGACCCGTGCTGGATGGATCCCATCATCATGTTCCTGAGGGACGATGTCTTGCCCGAAGAGAAAGGGGAGGCAGACAAGATACGGAGGAAAGCTACGAGGTTCTGGTTGTCCGAGGACCACAAACTGTACAAACGTTCCTATTCAGGTCCGTACTTACTGTGCATGCGCCCTGAAGCGGCTGAGTCACTGCTAGAGGAATTGCATGAAGGGATTTGTGGGAGCCATACGGGGGGTAGGTCCCTAGCCCACCGGGCCATTACTCAAGGCTATTGGTGGCCAAGTATGCAAAGAGAGGCACATGAGTATGCTAAAAAGTGCGACCAGTGCCAACGTTTTGCGCCGAGCATACATCAGCCTGGAGGTGCCCTTAATCCACTATCCAGCCCATGGCCTTTTGCTCAGTGGGGGTTGGATATCGTAGGCCCATTCCCTAAAGTAGCAGGGAACAGGAAGTATTTGCTGGTCGGAACGGACTACTTCACCAAGTGGGTAGAAGCTGAACCTCTGGCAAATATCAGGGACGTAGACGTAAAGAAGTTCATTTGGAAAAGCATCGTCACCAGATTTGGAGTCCCCCATACCCTCATCTCGGACAACGGGCTTCAGTTCGATAGCAAAGCTTTTAGGAGTTATTGCAGTGAGCTGGGAATCAGAAATAGATACTCCACCCTCGCCTACCCCCAGGGAAATGGGCAGGCCGAAGCTGTTAATAAAGTCATAGTTAACGGGCTAAAGAAGAGGCTGGATGATGCGAAAGGTAGATGGGTGGAAGAGCTACCCCATGTGTTGTGGGCATATAGAACTACGCCTCGCAGGTCCACTAGGGAGACCCCCTTCTCAGTGACCTATGAGGCTGAAGCTGTTATACCTCTCGAGACTGGATTCCCAACCTACAGGACCAGCTCTTTTGACCCAACCGACAACGATGGGCAACTGGAAAAGAGTTTGGATCTGATTGATGAACGGAGGGAAAACGCAATGGTTCAACTGGCGCATTACCAGCAGAAACTCAAGCAGGGCTATGACGCCAATGTGAGACTTAGACCCCTCGAGCCTGGTGATCTGGTCCTAAGGAAGGTGGTAGGCAGTGCAAAAAATCCAGCATGGGGAAAACTGGGACCGAACTGGGAGGGTCCGTATCGCATTACTTCAAGGGCTGGCATTGGAGCATACTTCCTGGAAGACCTGGATAATCATGTAGTGCCTCGACCGTGGAATGTAAATAACCTCAAAAGGTACTACTATTAAAAGAATTCTTCTTTTAGTCATGATGCCATCTTGTTATGCTAAGATTCTCATAAGTGTTTAAACTTAAATCCAATCATGCCTGTAGTCCTCGGACCAGATGATTTGGGTTAGTTAACACTCCTTATTGTTTCTCATAAGTGTTTAAACTTAAATCCAATCATGCCTGTAGTCCTCGGACCAGATGATTTGGGTTAGTTAACACTCCCTTACGATTCTCATAAGTGTTTAAACTTAAATCCAATCATGCCTGTAGTCCTCGGACCAGATGATTTGGGTTAGTTAACACTCCCTTACGATTCTCATAAGTGTTTAAACTTAAATCCAATCATGCCTGTAGTCCTCGGACCAGATGATTTGGGTTAGTTAACACTCCCTTACGATTCTCATAAGTGTTTAAACTTAAACCCAATCATGCCTGCAGTCCTCGGACCAGATGATTTGGGCTAGTTAACACTCCCTTACGATTCTCATAAGTGTTTAAACTTAAACCCAATCATGCCTGCAGTCCTCGGACCAGATGATTTGGGCTAGTTAACACTCCCTTACGATTCTCATAAGTGTTTAAACTTAAACCCAATCATGCCTGCAGTCCTCAGACCAGATGATTTGGGTTAGTTAACACCTTTGCGTTGTTAGACTTAGAATTCATGTTTAAACTTAGAATTCAACCATGCTCACAATCCTCGGAACAGGTAATCTCACTAAATACACATTCACGTTATTAGCCAAATCTAATGCTTGGCGGAATATGCAGACTCTAGCTAAATTACGTCAACTGTTATTACTATAAGGCACTGTTTAGTCATGCATAGAAGAACGCCATGGTTTTGATTTATCCTTAATTATCACACTATCAGTGTTAGCCGAAATGACAACTTAACAAACACCAGAAAAGAAACAAGGAGTAAAAAGAAAAGTATTTCATTCATTAAAAGGATGATCTCGTTACAAAATAGGGAATGAAGAATCCTAGCTATTACACAAACAGAACGTCCTAAGCCTTATCTTGAGGCGCTGGGTTAGGCTTTGGCAGATCCCCCGCATCTTTGGTCTGAAGAGGTGCCTGGCTCGTCTCAGCTGGGGCTGGAAGATTCTGATCGGCGGAAGAGGCTTCCAGGGTCTCTGGGAAATCGCATATATCAGGATGATAGAAAATGCTCCCAGGCTGCCTTAAGGAAGACTCGGCAGGGACTCCAGCTGCATTAAGGCATTCACCCCTGTGATGTCGCAATAGTCCCTACAGACTTTGGCAAACTCCTCGGTCAATCTTATTTGGGTCTCTTGCACCCCCAGCAGGTAGGCAGCCTGCTTCTCAGCCTCGACCGCTTCCTTGGCCAACTGAGTGTCCTCCTTGGCCGATTTAGCAGCGTCCCTGGCTTTTTCCAGCTCAGCACGAAGTTCCTTTACCAACTCCCTCTGTGTCTCCAGATTAATTTCTGTGGTGTAGAGCTGCTGGCGTTAGTCTTCGGCTTGCTTTTCAGCGTTTTTCAGGCCAGCCTCCACATTCATCCTGGCCTTCGCCTCCTCCTTCAGCTGTTCAGAGATGCGGGTGCACTCATCTCTTGACCGACCCAGGGCCTTCTCGACGTCCTCCCTAGATCGGGCCTCAGCCTGCACTTGGGTATCTTTCTTTTTCGCCCACTCCTCGGCCACGTAAATCTGTTGGGCGATCTGCATGGCAACCAAAGAACTTAACGTGAGTTTGTGAACACAGATAAAGACTATATAATGACACAACTTATCTCACCATGCCTAAATCCCTCTTGAGGGACAAAAAGAGCTCCTGTTCGCTGAAGCGCGGATAGGAGTCCATGTCCCTCGGAAGAAGAAGAGTCTTCTCCAGCGCATCTGCTATATGCCCCGCTTTCCCTCCGGCATAGTTCCGTAGGGAGGCGTCATAAGGGATGGCTGCGCCATCCAGTGTTAGCGCAGGGGACCATGTCTGAGTCCCTCGCCGCACGTCTGCGGTCAGGTTCTCTTCCCTTCTCTCAGTAGAAGATGCCAGTTTGCCCCTCGTATCGTGGGCCTTCTTCTGCTGCTTGGGGCCCTTCGAAGGGACCACTTCACCCTCCTCGATGTCTGTCACGTCTGTCACTACCCTTTTCTTCTTCAGATCGGGCAGCGGTTTCAGACCAGGATCTGTTGGGGCTGGAGGAGGGGGAGGGAGATTGGCTCTGGGCTGGGACGTACCAGTACCCTTGTCCGCGGCCTTTGACCTCCTGTTCTTCATCAGCTGATTTAGACTCTGCATGTCTTCCTCTTCAGAGTCGTCTGGCAAAGCCAAATTCAGAAGTGGGGCAGCTGACTGTCTGTCAAGCGCCTCTTCGGCAGATAAGATTTGGACCTCCTCCGAGGTTCCCTCTTCGAACTTGAACTGGTCAATCTGCGCGTCAAGCGAAGGGGTAGAAGAGGCAACTCTTTCCTCCTCTGCGGCCGGTTCGTAGGGCACTTGCTGGAAGGGCTGAATGAGCGCTGGGATACCCTGCGGATTAGGATGGGGCATTGGGGCGAGGTCGAAAGGGGCTAAAAAGCTCTTCCGTGCCACATCAATGCGGTTTATGCGGCGGTCCCCTAGTGTTATTGCGTTGCCTCTCGGCTGGAGTTCAGTCTTCGGAGTGTAGCCGAGGATGAGTGGAACAAACCTAAGCTGTCCGTCTTCACTCGCGAAAATCTCCGACCGAAGAAGGTAGTTCAAGGCTGCAGTATTCGTGAGACTCAGCCGAGGAGTCACGTGCCTTCTATCTGTAAACATGGCGATAGAACTGTCAGAGGATTGCAATACGGCGAAAGGAAGTCCGAATAACTAGAAGCAAAAAAGTTAGAAAATCTCAAGGGGGAATGTCCCACCTGGCGCTCCTGGCTGGGTTGGGTAATGAATCCCATCATGCCAGGCACCCGAGACGATCAGATAATCGTCCTTCATCCCTTTGTTGGACTTGGGGAGACCGGAGAGAAGTCTGACGACATCGGATCGGGACCTTAGGTAGTATCCCGCCCCTTCTTTGGTACGACATTTGTACATGTGTACCACATCGTGCCAAGTTAATCCCAAGCCTAAGTGGCGGTTTAGGTCGTCAACTGCACCTAAAACTCTAAATGTGTTGGGTGCGCACTGGTCAGGACTAAGCCGATGGGCGATAAGGAAATTTCTGGTGACCGGACCCATGGGAATGGTCATTCCTCCCTCCAGGAAGGCGATAATGGGGATTATCACCTCACCCACCTCTCGGTCCAGTAATAACCCCTCCGCGGAGCAATACCTCAAACCCACTTCCCGAGGGATACAATACGTCTCCCTAAACTTCTCTATCTGGGAAGGACTGTCCACTAGGTATTCAAATCTGCCCATTGTTAATAAGGCTAAAGCGAAGGGAACGCGGAACGGCGACTGAAGAAAATCTACCGATGGCCGAAGAGGCAATCTGAATAGATTTCAAAAAATCTCGAAGAAAGGAACTTACGCAGGATTGAATCGGAGAATGTTTTTCTTGGCATCGCGGGGAGATCGTGGCTGATTCTGGAACGAGTAGAAGCGGATGACAGGAAGGGCTTTGAGAGTCTGAACGCTTGAGTTCGCTGGGGGTTCTGAAATTCGCAAAATGAGAAAACAATGCCCTCTGGGACTTTATATAGTGGCAGGTGAAGTGGTGGGACTTATCCCGCCCGAAATTTTGAGGAGAATCTCGTCCGTTGATTTGAAACGAGCCGCCAGATTTCAGGGACAAGACGCCGCCTGGTGCAATTAATGACGCCTCGGAAACGGCGCGACAGCAGCAGTTATAAAGAAGGCGCCTAAATTCATGCACACACACGTGTGGAGTCAAAATTCAGTGCCCTCATTTGTCAAAAGATCAAAACCCCACTTTTTCTCTTCGGATGCGAGGTAAAAAGTGAAATTTTGAGGGGCTATTGTGGGTGAAAATGTCCGACGCCATATGTTGGGCCTGAGGCCCAGTTCAAATACGACTCTCTGTCCGAAGAGGTTAAAAGCATCAGCGCTTTGCCATCCTGGTGGGAGTGCAACTCACAAGGGACAAGTGCTCCATCCGAAGGCAATCTGGTCGGGCCGAAGAGACCATATCCAACGGATCTGCCCAAAACTTGATCGAGTAGATATGCCGAAGATTTCCCTGCAAGGATCGAGCTTTGGGCATGTCTAACTGCGTGGCTATCATGAAACGTCTTACCAATAAAGCTGCCACCGCCACATTTAATGCACTGCAGCAACTTTCCTGGCCGCATTTATGTGGAGAAGACACCTGAACAGTGCATCTTCACCCACCTCCACTCACTGCAGGATAAAGCAAACGGCTGATGTGACTGGTACTCAAGTGTGCGCCTAGATGGAGGACAAGTGTGCGGTGAAGATGGGAAAAGGGTGTATATATAAGGGAAGCAAGTCTCACACAGGGGGGGGGGAGAAAAAATTGTATTGACTAAGTCTTTAAATAGTAAACCTCTTCGGACCTAAGGGATTTTTTCTTGTTGAATGCCTGACTCAATCCTTTTTTCTTTCATTATCGATTTTGTTCATCTGGACCGTTGCTAAATCCACCACTAGTCCAGTTGTTTAACCCATTCTCTACAAATTTATTGTTGGGAATTTGTTGGGCTCATCATACAGAGAGTTGGTGCCTGGCCCAACAAATTTGGACCCTACAATATATATATAAAATTTAAAAAAAAAAGAAAAAAAAAAAAAAAAAAAAAAACTTAGCTTGCTACCGTACATCATTCGCATAATGATCATTCTACAAATAGAAATATTTGTGGGGTTGGAGAGCAAGAATTGAAGTTTAAGTCTGAGGAGAGGTGTCCCTAAAAAAAGGTTTTAAGGAGGGAGGTTCACACACATACACTTAAATTAAGATAAAAATAGGATTTTCAATAGACTAAATAAAATTAAAAATAAGTCTAAAGTTACGAATTTGTTCATTGAAAAATAAAATCACACACCCCCTATGCCTCTAGCAGTGTAATAGCATGAACTTTGTATTACAACTCACCTTTTTAATTATTTTACTTATTTTACATAAAACAATAATGCAAAGGCGAGTTAGATAACACGAGCTCGCCAACGGGGGCTTGGCTCAGCTGGGTATGGTTCGTTCGCTCTGCCTAACACGCTCAGGTTCGATTCCCGCTACCAGCAGGAGTCCGTTGGTGGGCATCACATCGCTAAGTCTGTGTGCTCTGCCCGGGGGCGTAATATAACCATAAAATCCCCCTTTTATTTTCTCAAAAAAAAAAAAAAAAAGATAACACGAGCTCAATTTTTTAATGTAATAATCTATCATTCTTCAATATCAATTGCCTGAATAAAATAATAAGTCTAGAGTTACGTATTTGTTCATTGAAAGATAAAATCACCCACCCCTTATGCCTTTAGCAATGTAATAATTAACATGAACTCTGTATCACAACTCTTTAGTTATTTTATTTATTTTATATAAAACAATAATGGAAAGGCGGGTTAGATAACATGAGCTCAATTTTTTAATATAATAATCTATCATTCTTCATAAAAATTGGCCACTTTATAGTAAAATTTGAAAATAATTATATAAACTTTAGAGCTTGATAGTATTTTCAAGTTAAACTATAAAGTTTTTAAGAGTTTTGTAAATTAACTGGCACTTTGTAGTGTTTTCAATGAAAAAATCTAAGGTTCAATTCCCTTATCAAATTTTCCATTTGATCATTAAGTTTAACAAAAACTAATGTAATGTTGTTACAAAAAATTAATTCCATGAGAACTGTGATATTCTGAAAAAAAAAAAAAATGAATATGGCATATAAAATGTAGGGGAAAAAAATATTTTTCCTCTCTATGTTTAGGATAATTCATAATTCTCTCATTTATTTTTGAAACCAACTAGTTTCCCTTTCTATATTTGGAAAATGAGTAAATACTCCAAATTCGTTACTTTACAATTAAATCCAGCAGAATCACAATAATTACAGATGCAATCTAAGAAAACAACAATGCAATCCTCAATTTTTTATATTCATTGTGGTGTACGGCTAATAATTTTTTCAAAAGATTTTGCTAAATTTAACTGATAAAGTAACAATTAGAGGATATTTGCTCATATTGAGCTCATCAAGCACAAGTGCACAACTGCGTCATTGAATCCACACGACCAATCTAGCCACTAGCAAACTGTTTTCTCAATTTCTAGCCCATGATGACCAAAGACCTAGAGATCCGTGCATTAAGATTCCAGAACATGTAGAAACTCATATCAAGTTGTCGGGCAAGGCTTGTGTCCAGTGAAATTTTTCACTGGACACGGCAAGATTTGGACACATGTCCAAGAGTGGACACGTGTCCAAGAGTGGACACGTGTCCAAGATCTAACGTGTCCAATGAAAAATTTCACTGGATACAAGCCGGACCCCAAGTTGTCATAAATACAAGGGGAACACTCTTTCAAAAGGAGCTCTTTGGTCATCATGGGCTAAAAATTGAGAAAACAGTTTGCTAAAAAAAAAAAAAAAAAAAAAGAAAGGAGGTCTTGCCAAGACATTTGTACGCCAACAATTTGTACCAAGCATCGTCTCCAAATCCAAAGTGAAGATCAATAAGTGTTTTAAGTGAAGTTCTTGCACAAGGCTACTACAAATCAAGTTATTGTTGTGGTGAGTTAGATATGGATTGGATATTTATGAATCAGGAAGAGATTCACAAGATAGAATGGTTCAAATGAGTTGGAGTTACGTGTAGTCATGTAAGTAAATTCTACTATAGATATCAATACTAGAATTGGGATATTATGTCTTGTAAACTCCAATTTTATCTAATTAGTTAATTCTTCGTATTGGCGGTAAGCTACAAACTAGTGGTAGGTTTTTCCAATCAAGGTTTTTACTTCCTCTAAGCCCATTTTCACATTTAAAATAAATAAATAAAACACAAACTTTTACTTCAAATATATCATATACATATATAATTTAGGCAAAAGATAAAATACTTAAATAAAAAAATAAAAAATAAAAAACCTTAATCTTGGAGAGTCACTTGCTTAAAATGTCACAAGATTAATAAGAGTATTTACATCTAATGTGCTAAAATAGTTAAAATACTATTTTAGTACTGAAAACATATTTTACCCACTACATCAAAGGTGCCAAATAAAAGTCAATTTTTTTAACACCTAGTTACAGTAAACATAAAAATATTATTTAAACAAAAGTCAAATAGAGAGAGAGTTTCTTTTTTATTTTTTTTTTTTTTTGGAAGAAACAGTAATAGATTATTTAATGTTAGGTTGAGTGTATTATATAATAAGTTATTAAAATAAATAAACTAACTATTTGAGTTAGTAAAAACTAAAATTTTTAAAGTGAATGCTTGTGAAAGCAAACATGGATATAAATTGATTTGAAGATATATTGGAATTCCCAATAATATTCCAATTCCCCTGAAGAAACGGCTGGTCTTCGAAAATGGCACATGCCCAACATGTACCGAACCTTGCAATAATGAACGTAGATGGGTCCGCCATTGAAATGGGCAAATGGTCCATGCTCATAAATATAAAAATATTTCTCTTCTATTTATTTAATTTAAAAGAGAGCTCCAAAACTATTCTCATATTATTTGTGGTGGCAGAGGAAACATTAGCTTGGAGTTTTGGTTAACCGTGAAAAAACAAGGTAGGTACCCTCAAAGGGTTAGATGGCATGAGTCATCAACTTAGAAAAATGCATGTTATCAGACAAGTAGTTCGGATCTTACCATTTCTTTTGGCTCTACCAAAACAAACCCCCCACCCCCCCCCCCCCCCCCCCCCCGAGCAAAAAAAAAGAACCCTACGAATATGCCTCTGTATCCAATAATTAAGAATATTGTAAAATAAAAAAGGGGAGAATAAATTAGACCATTGAGGTTTATCAAATTACACTACCCTCAAATAAGTGACAAGTGTAAAAAATTTTCTTCAAGGGGGCCAAGCTAAATTTCTTCGAGGGACCAATCTATTCTTCGGTGGATTAATAAGAAAATTCATTAGACATCGGCTAGAGCAAGGAAGAAGATTTTTTTTTTTTTTTTTTCGATTTATCTACGACTACAAGCATACATACTTGCATAGTTTCTAGGAGTTCCAACGCAGGAAGAGTTCATCCTCTTGGCCAAATATGTAGTCATTGAGGTGAAAATCAAAGTGTTTCAAGATTTTTATTGTCTTTTCTATTTGGATTTTTTGGCAGCATGTGATTTTTTTATCTAGATTTCATGTAAAATTGTGACTCGTGAAACACTCGAAGTAGATCTTGGTTTTTATACATGATTTGTATGAGATGCGCATATCTATCCGACATAACGAGAAATGTTGATTATGGGTCTGATATCATGTAAAACAAGAACTAAGAATATGCATTCTATTGTATACAGCAACTGAAGTGTATTGAGAGAGGTCTACATATTATATATGGAGGCATGAAGTCCTAGGACTACAAGGACTGCTAACATTGTCCAAAGGGACTAGTAAAACAAGTAAAATATTACAATGGGTCTAAGCCCACATATGGATTTTGGCTAATATATCTTAACAAATACAATTGGAACACATTGCTAAAAAATTAAGCTAGAGGACACAGGAGAACAATCTAGATGAAAAGTGAAAACCCAAAGTAGGAGCAACTCCTAAAACAGAGGATAACCTAGCTAGACAATACAAAACTTAAAAGCTCCATAATTAGTAGCGGAGCTAGAAAACTTTTTTTAGGAGGGCCAAACTAAATATAACAAATTTTTTTTATAAATTAACTTCAACTTGTGTCATACACTCTTTTTATGATACTAATATTATTTACAGTTAAACTTAATATAAAGTAAGTTTTCTAGCAATCTCTCTTTTTGCATGCACATTAAAAAATAACTGAAAATGCATTTTCAATCTTGGTAAGAATCTTTGTTTTGATAAGTGTTGAGGACTCTTTTTTTGCTCCACATGGCACTACTTCATTGGCAACCCATGCCACATCAACATATAATTGATTTTTTTGGTAAATCTCTTTAAAGCCCAAAATAAGCTTATATCTCATTGGGCTCACATGGCCCACAAGATCCTTACTTCAAGAGACAGGTTCATAGTCCACATTTCCTCACCATCAATTGGGATCATAATCCCATGACATCAATAACATCAATATATGGATCGGCTCAAGCAATAAATCGAAGCTTGCGACACATATTACCTCTCTCATGCTCATGGAAAGCGGCTTCTCCAACAAAAGCCCACATTTACACAAAATCACAACAAAACCCAAGGTATGTCATCTCATCTTTGGCTTATGATCTAAGCTCATGAGTCTTTTTGGGGAAATTTTGGGAGTCGTGGTTTGGAGGGCCAAGAGGAATGTTCAGTAAAGTTCCAGCGGTTTAATGTTGATAAAAGAAACATATTGCTTGGCATGTCTTCTCCGACTCCCTAAACTCTGACAAGTCTGCGTGTAGCGGGTAAGCCTCTCTTATCACATAGCATTTAACGTGATTAAACTCCCTATTGCCCTTTTCTTAAAACTTAATATTCATCATATGACAAATACTCAATATCTCCAGCCATCTAAATGCTGAGAAAATAGCTATTCATTCAACCTCCAGTTGTTCCCATACAAATTTAGAAACTTCATTATATTATTCTACATAAATCTTATTACTACTTTCAGTTAAAATCCAACTCAAACACATAGCCTAATCTAATTGACTATCTTTAATCTTCAAATATATAGAATAATCATGATATCTCTAATACCCAGCTGCCATCTGCCACAATCAGACCAAATATTCCTCTGCTAGTTGCTAGAGCAAAGTATTAAATGCTCTTCTTGCTCACCAAGATTAAGTCACAACACAATGAGATCTTAACTAGATCTCCAAAGCTTCATTAGCTATCAACCAATCGTTCTATTACTTACTAAAAATGTGTTTTAATAGAATCTTGGACCGAAAACACAAACCCCCAAAAGATGAAACATTTCCTGCAAAACACCAGCAATGTGTTCAGCACTTGACACCGGGCTGAAAGTGATATCACCAGCCATTTAATGCTCAAATCCCAGTAACCTGACATCTGACCTCATCTGCTTTTGCCCCAAGCAACAGTTGTCTTATGACAGCTATGACAGCTGACCCAGCAGCCTTAACATTACAAAATTTTCCTTATTTGGCTAAAAACCAAAACCAACTAAAGAAACTATCTTTTTCTCGCTAAAATACTTTCCTTTTCTGCTACTCTTTCCTCTAGCAACTATTACCCAAAACAGCAAGAATACCTTAAAGCTAAACATACCATTTAAACTCAGTTATAAATGGAACCCCTCATCAACATACTAAAGGACACCAATGGAGAAGAACAACTCTCTCATAAACTTCTCTATTCTCTCCCTCTAATTTTCTTCTTAAGCTCTTAATAAAGTTTTAAGCTTCTGAGTTTTTAGTTTCCAAATTAGAAACTAAACTGTTCAGCCCTTACCTCATAACTACCCTTCATAAGCCCTTATCCATCTTCCAGCAGAAAATCCTAGCAACTTTGCTAAACATACTATAACACCATTACTCTCTTATACTCATTCTCTCACTCTCCATATTCAAAAAATATATCTATCTTGTTGTCCATATCTCTAAACATCTCTTTCTCAATTTCTCTTACACAATCTCATACATACTTACTACACCATTATATATAACACCCTACAACTCTTCTAATCTCCACTCTCATACTCTCTCACTCTAAAATTCAACTGTTTTACTGCCCATAAACACATCTCAATACTCTTCTACACCCCTCTTATAAAAACCCTTCTCATGGAAGGCATAAACTTCTACTACTAAAGCCCTTCTCATAAATGGCACCAAAATCTCACATCAAAACCCTTCTCCTAGAAGGCATAAATCTATCTTACATAAAACCCTTTTCTTAGAAGGCACAAATACTTCTTACAAAAGTCCTTCCCATGGAAGGCAATGCTATTAATAGCTTCATAACAACTAAAAGAGCATTGTCAAGGGAAACTCATTTAAGTGCAAGAGAAAATGGATAAGCTTAACCAACCTCTACACACAACTGAGCATACTCTCTCTCCCTCTAGTTGCATCTATTTTTCCCCTTCAATCTTAAAGTTATCATGGCAAACTGCCTCTCTACTGCTAGAGTCATTTTGCTAGAATGCTATCAATGCACTAATGCTGTACAGCTAAAGCTACAAACCATACAAAGATAAGTGACTATGCTTCCATATCTTTAAATTTACATCATTGAGTACATGATTACTTCACTTTTAAATACGTATTACTTTATTTCAACCACTATTACAACTATTAATCAAAGCTATTATATCAAACACATATTCCATATTTATTCAACCATTATCATGATTCTTAGACTTTGGTTTTAATGGTTTTGTAGGCTTAAAAGTACGCCAATAGCCATTGAACCACGTAGCCCAATGTTGAGTTCCAAATGCAACTCCCCAAACACAACTCGGGCCTAGCAAGGTCACCCTTCCAATGGACAACACGTGGCCGAGCAAGCAAAAAAAGGTCTCCGAACAAAAAGTTTCATGTTGAAAATACACATTTCATAGTTGTTAAAACAAGAAGATTAAGTACAAGTCTAATTAATCTATCAATGAGTACATAAATTGTTAATTTTTTAGTTCTCACCAACCCTAATCATAATTCAAAAAATATTAATGACATATGAATGTTTAGATTTTCTATATAAATAATTTAAAAAAATGGTAGATAGTGAAGTGTAAATAATTAATTAGGAGCTATCTAAAATCCAAACAATTGCATAGTGTATAAAACTTTTGTGCAGTTCCTTAAAGAAAAAATATAGAGCATCAATGTGTAGCAAACAACATTAATCTAAAGTATATTATTCAACAACAAAAAAACCTATAGTATTTTATTTTTTTGGTATTTACCATTTGGAATATTTAATGGGGCCACAGGCTGATTGCTGAAAATGGGCTTAATGGGTATTTTTCTTTACTAATTCAAAACTTTGAACAGTAATTATAAATTTGAAGGCCTTTTTTTTGGGTTTTTCTACACTAATCCAAAAGGTTTGAGTTAAAAGACCTAAATTGTAAAATATGAGGTGCCAATAACTACATTTTTTATAATATGTACTTTTTTTGTATTTGTAATGGAAAATTGAAAAAACTAGGAGGGCTATGGCACACCCTAACTTCGCCTCTGCCCATAATAGACCTAAAACAACTCTTTCTTAAGTGGTTTGGGCATCCAAAATAGATAGAGAAATCTCACATCTTCTTAAAATGGCTCTATTAGTCTATTGATGATAGAATTCGATTATCTTCTTTGGCCTTAAAAAAAAGGAAAAAAACTTAGATATTTTGCTTCAGAGAGAAAGAAGAGGGGGGGGGGGGGGGGGGGGTTTGGCACAATTCCTTAGATTTTCCAATTAAATTCAACCATGCAATTGTATTAAACAATGAACCAAATGATTGAATTTAGTTGTAATTGGAAAAGATAACAATATTTTTGTTGCATTGGTCAAAACCACCATGTACCTAAAATTAATTTAAGAACTTAAGGAACTGTACATAAGTTTTTCCCTAATTAGTGAGACCAATTATTATATAAGAGGAATGATCATTATTCTCAGGATACTAAATATTTACTCATATTATATATATATATATATATATATATATAACCTAGACATTACAAACACTTTATTTAGGTTGTCGTACTCGTACCCGTGTCAAACACAAGACACACTTGGGGACTCTTTTGCACTCATGCCCCAGTCATGTCCTTTATTTTCTTTGAAAATTTGTGAGACACAAGAGGGACACTTATCTTTTATTTCTTTTTTAGTTTTAATCTTAAACACTTATCTAGTAGTCTTTTATTTACCCTTTTAGATCTTATTCTTTGTCTATAGTCTAATTTCTAAACATCATATATTAGTCATGAATTCACTTTATTAGTCTATTTTTTCAAAAATTGTCATGTCACCGTGTCACACGCGTATTCGTGCCAGTGCTACATAGTACCAGTAACACAAGTCTATAAAGTGACTTACAAAGACATCATCATCATGATAACTTAAAATGGAGATATTAAACTAATAACAAAACAGAAGAACCCAACAGCCTAAGACAGATAACAGGCCCTAAAAACCGAGCGCAAAGCCATGAGGTACTCCAAATACATCAGTGCCATAATCAGCAGAGGGCCAGAGATCTCAGAATGGAATTCCAGGGTAAAAACAGTTCAATCTTGGAATGAATTGGTTTTTGTTTTGCTATTGCTAAATTCAAAATAGTAGCCGATACATATTATAAGACTAGTGCATAACTGCATATTGGTCTTTTCCAACAGTGACTTGATCGTACAGGCCAAAGAAAAAAGTCAAAAAACAAGGACTTCATTGTGAAAATTGTATAACTAGTTGGCCCATGTGCAAACTTTCAACATCCCTGATTTAGTTGGTACTGCAAAGATTTCAAAATTATAGTACACTAGATAGACCCCACTATTAGCACCATCACACAGGTCACAAAGAATTTCAATATTCCTCCATGAGACAACCATGGAGAAGACGCTGATTTGTGTGGCCTGGCATTTGGTTGAGTTGGAGTTGGGGCAGTTGCTGGAGTAGGATTAAGTTCACCAATTGGTGTTGTCGGCAATGGTAACGATGGAGCCGGTGCTTTAGCCTCTACAACAGGAGGACTTGAGCTGTTAGAGCAAGAAGGTGAGGGGGGAGAAGTGTTATTATTCTTTGGCATCACTGTTAGTGACAAAACTCCATCAATGCCATGGCACCTAATGGAAGACCCTGCTGAACAAATATTTGGGCTAATGATTTTCACATTGTTCAGAGAGAAATTTCTCCTACCATTGTTTGAGATTTTGAGCATGTAGTCAGGCAATGAACTAGGTATGATAGAACCTGTAGGGATATGCAGTAGATAATCGAAAAGCAGAGGTGATGGGATTGAATGGCGGAGTAAGAAGTCAAAAACAGTGCCTTGTGGCATCGAAGTCCTTGATAACATCCGGTCATTGGGCATCAAGAAAGTGACATTGGTTTGGATTCTTTGGTCAAGAGAGACCATGTTGATTAGAGTGACAAAGGTGAAGTAGTTGGCTCTTTGCATCTCTGCAATGGCATCAAGAAGTTCATGGTTTTGGTTCCTTACAGGATAAGTAATGGGGGTGGCTGCTGAGACTAGTGCTCCTAGAAGAATTGCTAATCTGATTAAGGCTGCCATGTTGGTCATTCTCTGCTTGATGGGTGATGAAATCTCTCTTAATATGAAGGGGGTGTGAATGAGTTTGTGACAGATATTGGGGAGGTTAGCTAATCTCTCAGGAAAAAAAGAAAGAGTTTAGCTTGGACATGCGACTGTGCTTTCTTAACAACTGGGTTTCACACTTCCTGCATGCATGTATAGGAGTAGGACTAATTTAAGGGTAGGACTTACATAATAGGCTTTCTTGTTGAAGTTTGTTACCACTTGCCACTACAATTTGGGCTATACAATATAAGGTTTGAAGAATTCCTTTCCAATTTGTGTGAGGTTGAATAGCAGGGTAGAATCAGTGTGATTGACTTTCAATGAATTTCTGCCAACTGATCTCGCCAGCCTGACTCCAAAATTTAACGTAATAAGATAGTCACACGCTACTTCTCAACTCCAACTTTATTCAGTTCCAAGTTCCACTTTTTAATATTTTTCAAGCTTGTTACTCCAAGTTGGTTTGAAAACTGGTTTTTTTTTTTTAGATTGGTAAATATATAATAAGAGAATGAGAGACAAGGTTCAAATCACAGGCATGAGACACCCTCAACTTTCATTTAGCTTTTTAACTTATTTATTTAGTGGGTTATAATTAGCTCAACTGGTAAAGTTTCTGATGGTTGTATAAGAAATTTAGGATTCAGTCCCTGCCTACACTAAAAACTGATTGGTATCTTGGTCTGATGATAAAGAACTATCATCAGGAGCAGACGCCATAGGTTGAAACTCTCTCAAAAAAGAATTTTATTTATTTATGTAAAAACCTCATTATATACTTATCCAACTAAGCAAATAAGTTTTCAACAAAAAATTACATTCAACTCACTAGTTTTCTATGCGGATAGGAAATACATTGCATCCAGGGAAAGAGAATTCTTCTTTATTGCAACTTTTGAATTATAAAACAAAAACAACTTAATACCCAAAATTTTTACTATAAATCAAGTCTTTTTTGCGCATAGGAAACATTTTCTTGTTTCCAGGGAAAGAGTATTCTGGAACTGTATATGATATACCTATCGCAGTGCATTGTTCAAATACCCTAAAACCATTATAGATGAACCTTTTTTTTTTTCCCGCTTCGGCTAGATAACAGTTCGATGGCACTTTTGCAATGTGATAACTAACAATAGAAAATGGTAATATGGTTAGAGGCAAAGGACCAGTCTAGGAACAACAAAATAAATAATCACGAAGTTAATAAAGCCTAGAGTGTTTATTAATTTCGTTTTTTTTTGGAATTATTAAGTAGGTAATAATTTTCTTCTTTAGCCCAACTATTCCACTAGAATTACAAGAATATATTCAGTAGGTCACACTAAAGAGGAGGTTCACTAACACTAAGGCCTACCTCAGGCACAATGATATAATTTTGTGTGGTCAGATTACAAACTGCAATCCAAGCTGACTTCCAGGCTACATCCAAATTTTCTCTAGAATTTCCGGATCAGATGAAAACAAAAATGCCACCACCAATTTGAAACTTAAAATTATAAATAAGTAACAAAAGAAGATGAACTTCGAATTATACAGAAGAATGAATTAAATTATCCTAATCCTTGAGGTGAAAATGAGACGTTTAACTTAAGAATCCATATAAGACATCATACAACAATCACAAAACCTGGGAAAACCACAGCTTTTCCCATTCTCTTGCTCCCATCCATCATTAGTCAGATTGCTAAAAGCTCCAAACATTCAAATGGGCTCAAGAAAAAGAACATACCTAGTCCATTCAGATTTCCTTTTTGAGAGAAAAAATTTAATGAAGGAATATTGCTGAACACATTCGAGTTGACAGGAAAAAATGACCTATCAGGGGAACTGGAATGAGCCTCCAATTTGATCAGTGCTAGAAGGGGGACTGATTGCCACCCAAAGGAGGGATATAGTGATTGCAATGAGTCCTGACCATACAAAAACAATGGTCGGTGTCCTCCCTCTTCGTCCCATCAGCCCTTTGGCGAAAGGGTAGAGATGAGCCAGGACCCAAAAACTGAAGAAAACACCACCTATTAACTTGCTCCACTGTGGTATAGTACTGTATATCGTTCGGCTAAATCCAACAGCAATAGCAATTAAGTTGACCATCATGATTGTGATTGGTGGTATCATCAAGGATGTCCATTTGACTACATAGAGATCAGCAAACTCATCATCCACATCATCACCTCCTGATTTTGATGTCAAAGTGAAAGAAATTTCAATCCCAGCAAGGATTTTTAGAAGTCCCTGAAGCACAGCAGCAAGGTGAGCACTAGTCCCTCCAATCAACCAAAACTGCTCATTCCTCCACCATTCCTCTAGCTCAATGCCAGACCATTTAATCTCAAGGATAGCAAGCATACATAGAGTCAAAGTGATAACAAGGAGGTAGACAAGGAAAGTGACATTGAGGGTCTGGACAATGAACTGGCCAGAGAAAAGCGAGAGTGCTGGGAGAAAGCAGTATACAATCAGGAAGATGGAAGTAAAGGGGTAGATGCCAACATTAAGGTATGCTATTCTCTGCAGAAGCTTCATTCTTGGACTGGCAAGAAGGGCATTGTTGCGGGAGAAGAAAATCTCAACTGAACCAGTAGCCCACCGGAGGACCTGATGGAGCCTATCAGTAAGATTGATAGGAGCTGTTCCTCGGAAAGCATCACGCTTGGTCACACAATACACTGATTTCCACCCCCTATTGTGCATCCTATACCCTGTGACCACATCTTCAGTAACTGACCCATAAATCCAACCAACACGTTGTCCCCACTCCGTCTTGTCTTCATACCAACATGAGATAACACTGATTGCCTCCGCAACTGTTGATGCATCAAGAAGCTCACGGGGAATAGTGAGAGCACCAGGTGGGCGTCCATTTTTCACAGCTGGGTGATCTGCAAGAGGACGGCCTTGGAACTCTGCCACTGGGATGGAATCAATGAGGAAAGTTGAGTTCCCAAACCTTTTAGGGAGCAAAGAGAGGTTCATCTCTTCATCATCAGAATCACCCATTCTCAGATGTCGGTTCTCTTCTGGGGTGTTTGCAACTGAGGAATGCTTTTTGGCACGGCCAAAGCAGCAACTGCAGCAGCCGGGGTGGTGCTCTTTAGATCTAGGTGGATCAAAACCATAAAGGGCTATCCTTCGAAAGAGGCATCCAGTTCCAACATAGACAGGGCCCATAATCCCATCAAGGGCTCTCATGTTGACATCAAAGAAAACAGTGTTGTGATTGGCATATCGATCAGATGGATCAATGCCCTCAAACCTCTGGGGGAACTGGACATAACAAAGGCGATCACCTCCTCTATCCATCATGAAGCACATGCCCTCCCTCATAGCTTGGGAGTTGTAGATATAGTGGTCACAGTCAAGGTTGAGAATGAAAGGGCCATTGGACATAATGGCTGAAGCTCGAACCAGGGCATTCATGGCCCCAGCCTTCTTGTTGTGATCATAGCCTGGACGCTTCTCACGAGACACATAAACAAGAAGCGGGAGACGAATATCAATGTCAGTGACATCAATAAGCTTGGTATCATCAGCAATTCCAAGTAGTGGTTCATCACTGGGAGGTTTCAACATCACCTGTATCATTTTAAGGGGAAAAGAACTCAGCCTTATTCTGTCTACTTTGTCCTCTTTTCATTTATTTTCTTATTCTAAGTTATCTAGTCAATAAATAGAGAAAGGGCCAACTAAAAACTGATAGGCCAACTATCAATACAAACTAAAGAGATCATAGAAATACCTGTATTATACCAGCATGGTCTCCTTTGGAGTGCTCAGATGAAGATTGCAACCAAGTCCCTGGCCAATGAGTTCCATCAGCCATCCATGTTGCTTTTGGGATCTTCACACCCTCTACTGGTTCATCGCCCCTGTTCTGTCTCTGAACCTTCATGGCCTTAATTTCCTCCCGAGCATGATAGGCATCTGAACGGCGGCGAATAGAGTCAGGCAAGCCATTGATCCGGACCTTGAACTCATCATACTCACGCTTCACTCGTCTACGATCTTTGACAAAATCTGACTTTACTTTGTTCTTGTAAGGATCCCTCTTCAAACTGAAATAAGATTCTGGATTCCTGGGCTCAATATCATGTTTACGACAGAATGGAACCCATATATTAGCAAAGCTTGCAGCTTCGGCCATGGCCTCAAAGGTTAGAAGTGCACCTCCATCGTCAGAAACATAGCAAGCAAGCTTTTCAACTGGATAATCAGCTGCAAGAATAGATAAGATAGTGTTTGCAGTGACCAGTGGTGGTTCTTTCTCTGGATCTGCAGTAGAGACAAAGATATCTACGCCTGGGAGATCAGATTTTCCAGTGGAGTTGCTGGGACTAGGTGTTTCAAATTTGTCTTTTAAAACATTAAGATCTGTAGCACGATTGATTGGGCAGAGTTTGGGAAGTTGATCAAGCAGCCAAGAAAAAGCAAACCATATCTCACAAACTACAGACATTCCCCATAGCCAGATTGCATCATTATTGGGGTGGTTGATCCTCCACATCAAAAACAATGCAAGAACAGCCATACGAATGACGATCAGAAGCCTGAATACAGATGCAAAATAAAGCAAAAGGCATTGATCAGTATGAGGATGAAGGAAATGACAAAAGGAACTTATCAGATAAATTCTACAGAAAACTCAGAAAGATGTCTTTTTTTAAGGCCCTTAATTATGGCCTACATTTAACATTACATATTACAAGAACTAGGCTGTTGGTTCAAGAATATTTAAGTGATAAAGCACGTTATAAATAGATCCATTTTAAGAGGGGATCTAAACAGTTCATAGACATAAGATGTAGTTCTTTTTTTTTTTAAGGTAAGACTAGTTATTTAGACTTAACTAGCAATAGACCAAATTAAAGTTGATTTCAATAGGGCACCAATGCAAATAAAAATAGAAAAAATAAAAGGATAAGATACTCAGGCAACTTTAACTTGTATATACTTCCTTCAACCATATATTTTTTTATCATGAATACTTTCACCAACTATTATCCTCAAAATATGATAGTACGAGACTATCATGGCTTGACTAGGATAGTTGGACATGATCTTCTAGACACAAGGATAGCATGAGAGAAATAATTTATACATGCGCACGCACGCATGCACACACACACACACACACAAATGCTTGATCTAGGAATCACAAAGCTGATAGTTTTAGTAGTTTAACATCATATTATACTTCAAATTGGGGACGTGTGTGCGCACGCGCAAGGCATGTGTGCATGCGTGTCCTTGTATGCCTTCTCGTTAACATTCACTACTTATACATGATTGGACGATATGAAAATGTTGCAGGATGTCAGTTGAAAATTTGACAAACATCCTTTTATATAGAAAAATTCCCATTATAAGAAATAAGATCTAAAGGAGAATAACAACAGCATCAAAAATCAAGAAACAGAGACCATACCGATATGGGCTGATAATTGCAGCAGGTATCTTCAATTTCCGTGTAAGTGGCCTCCACGGTTTGTTCATCAACTCCGTTGGCTCAGTAGTTTCATCATCTTTCCCATTTTCAAAACCCCCATCCTTTGGCCATATGGCATTCCCATATCCATAAGTCCCCCTTGTTTCAAACAGCCACCGATTGTGATCAAAGTCCCCAGTTTGACTCCTCATCAACACCGACTTTGTTGACTTCATCAACGACAACCTCCTCTCCATTTTTGACATCCCATTTGGCGGAGGAAGGGGAAGTGGCCGCCCACTACTATCCACAGCTCCTTCATCCAAATCAGTGTTCTTATAAGGCTCCTTACACCCTGGACAAATCCCACCCCCAGTTTTCACTGCATCAATATAACAGTCCCGACATATTTTGAAATCACACTCACAAGGGAGAATGTCCGAGCCACGCTCATCACTCATCACATTTGCATCACACCCAGGAATTGCACATGAAGAGCCTTTTGCACCAGCCATCTGGGGATGGCTTGTATCAGACTCAATCACCTTGTCCATGAGATGAGCTCTAGTAACACTATTAAACCCACCTGTAAAGAGTGAATTCGACACATATTGTTCTTCAACCTTTTGTGATATCATTGGATCCATAGGCTGGTTATCAGGGGTTGGCGGTATATGTACTGTATAGTTCATGAATTCACCACTCCCAAGCTCACTATCAAGATCATCCCTGGAGTAGCTGATGTAACGACCGGAGGAAGTTCTCCGGCCAAAGGTCACAGTTGGAGGCAGTGGAGGCTTGTTAAGAGATTCAGAAACTGCATCAGAAGACGTCGATAGATTTGATCTACTCATGTGGAAGGACTTGGACGCCATGGTCAAACACTAACAGCTACTATCCCAAGTTCCTGTTGTTTCAGAAATACAACAAATTCATCAGCATAGTTTCAATTCACCACAACAAAACCCATGACCAGATCTTAAATATGCCTTAATTGAAACAAAAATTCAGAGCTAGATTTTTTCATACATGTACATATTAGGCTCTAAGTGAAAAAAAAAAAAATTTGTTGTTCTACATTTTTATTCCCACAACCAAACAGACCATTATAGCGGTACAAACCTTTGACAAAGTTTATACTACGTCAAAATCTTAAGACAAAAATCCAAAAAATGTGGTAAAGCAACAGATCATCTTCTAATCTCTTAAATCTCTGTTTGGTTCCAAAATATTTCAAAAAAAAAAAAAAAAAAACGACTATGCAGTACTACTACATGAGATCCAATTTTCTTTTCTTATTTTTCCTCCTAAAAAACTGAAATAAAAAAGATCCAAATACTCAGCAACCAAACAAAGCATAAGATAAGATCACCAGTCCAAAATCCTCAAACTAAGTCAAAAAAAACACTAGAAATCTAAGATCCAAAAGAATTCTCATCTCATTTTCTGAGAAACCAAACAGACCATAACAACACTATCTTAGTACTACTACTACAATTCTTTTTTTTTTAAGCTGAAAAAAGAAAGAGAAACTAGATCATAGAGCATTGAAAGGAAAAGAGAAAAGGGGGTGTACCTTGTAGTTTGTAAAACTCCTTTGTGAGAATAATAATAGGCAAAATGAAAGAATGCAGTGGGTTTTTATGAAAACGAAGAGACTATAATGATTTAAAACTTTGAAGCAATCGTAGGTAGTAGTATAGAAGAGAATTGTTCAAACAGGGTGACTTGCTCTACAACAAGGAAAAGAGGCCGCTAATACCATTATATTACTAAAGACTTCGTATTTGTCACTGACAAACGCATAAAAACACTACACAGATAGAGACTTGGTATATAGTTTTGATAGAGAGAGATAGAAAGAGAGAGAGAGAGAGAAGAAAAATGAGCGTTTGGGGACTTGGTATTTTAGTCGTGGGAAAAACTATGAGCACTAATAGGCCATGATTGAAGGGGGCTTGTTTTCTTTTTTATTTTTTATTCGTTTTATTATATATTATATTTGATTTGATATTCTTACTATATATGTATTTTATTTGTAGAAAGAGAAGGTTCTGAGATTTGAGGTAATAAAAGAAATGTTGTGTTTGTGTTTGTGTTTGTGTTTGTGTTTGTGTTTGGCCGGCTTCTTATTGGACCGCTGGTTCATACGTGTTTTTTGTGTGTTTTTTAAGGTTAAGACTTAAGAGGAGAGTGTTACAGTTTTGGACAAGATTGGAGTTAAAATAGGCTTTGTTTTTTTTTTTTTTTTTTAATCACCGGAAAGCGAAGTAACTTAATTTTAAAGTCACGAAAAAGGCTTTTACATTTTGGATAATGTAATTGTTACATTTACAATATTTTTACAATATCTTCACAATAAATTATAGATGGTAAATTCTTATTTGGTATAATTTTAATTTACTACTAAAATTACTTTTTTGTCTATAAAAAAAATTGTAACAACCTGTCATTTAAAATTTGTTGTGAAATTTTGTGAATGTATCGTTTCTCTTTGGATAATGGCCTCCGCTTATGGAACAATTAGTCTAGATTCTTTTTCTTTTATCACAAAATTTTCACCATTGTTGAGGTGGCAAGTTTTAAATGACGAATAAAAATAATAAAACGATGTCAATAGTAAGCTTAAATGAGAATTAATAGTGACTTAACAACTCTACAACTGTGAAATCTATTATGAAAATATTGTGTACACGGCATTGCTTCTTATGGAAAGGATCTTGAATTTTTTTTCTTTCTTTCTTTCTTTCTTTCTTATATTGGGGAATTTTTTGGGTTAAAAAAGTGAAGTGAAGTTTTTGGATATTTTTGAACAAATTGAGTCACAAATTAGGGAGATTTGATAATAATATATTTTCAGGCCTTCAACTTTGGAAAGAATGGCCATGGCTAATTTTCTTTCCAATTTAGAGTTTAATTATTTAATAATTGATTCATTTATCCTTTCATTAGTACATAGGTTTTTTTTTTTTAATTAGTACACTATGATTTTTTTTTTTTTTTTATAAAAGTAGACTATGATTTATTGCTTTGTAAATTGGGTATTATGAGAATGAGTCTCCTTTTTTTTTAATATCAGAATGAGTCTTCTAAGTATAAATCTTCGTTGGGATGATTATCCAAAATAATAGTCCAAGAGAGGACAATCAGACACGACCATTTCTAATATTGATGTCGTAGTAGTAAGTAGCATATAAACATTAGAGCAAGGGTTTGAATTATCCAACTTAAAATTGACATTTTCATTTATAATTAAAGGACTTGTTACAATTTTTTTTTTTTTTAAGGCATGGACTTGTTACAATTCAGACTAATGTAACAAAGCGAGTAAACTTAGCTGTTGCCTATATTGTTGTTGTGTGTGAAATGTGAATACGCGTTGACGTGTCAAAACGCTAGTTGTTATATACAGCCTGTATACCATGCCTTTTTGGCTTTTTCACATTAGGCGAGTTCGTTCAGACTAAATTACCATAAATATGTTTTTTTTTTTTCCTTCTTTCCACTTTAAGAAAAAAATATTAGCTATGTATACATAAACAAAAAAAAAATAGATCAATTCTATAAGTTGTATTATAATTAATTTGTCCTCGGTTGTCCACACGTTTCTTTGAGATTACAAAAGTGCCAATCACTCCTAGGTGTCCACTTTCTATTGGCTCATGTATAAACCACATTTTTTCTTTTTCTTGTTTCTCAAATATATATAATCTACTAATGGGATCCATATATTTGTAAATGTCCCAGAAATCATTGGAGGCCACCACCATCAGAGCTCTTCAAAATAAACTCTGATGGTGCCGTCTTCCCACATGATAAAAAAAAACAGGCATTGGAGTTGTTATTAGAGATCACAAAGGCTTAGTGATTGCATCATGCTCGAAGCTGGTACACCAGGAATTGTGCAGTGTTGATATTGAGGCGATAGCTGCGGGTTGAGCTCTTTCTTTTGCACCGGATGTGGGAGTGAAACGGGCTGTCTTGGAGGGAGACTCATTGACTGTCATTAAAGGGTTAATGGAGGAAGAAAGACTGTTGGTACAAAGAGGGAATGTAACACTTTAGCTCATGATCTGGCTAGATATGTCGCTAGCATTCCAGATTTTTTAGTTTGGATGAAGGATGTTCCTCTACAGTTTCACGATATACTTCAAGCCCATTTATTAGGCTTATCTGAATAAAAGCAGCTTCCATGTTTTCCCCCTCAAAAAAAAAAAAAAAAAAAAAAAATTGTATTATGTTTTAATTGAGGAATCTGATGTACGGAAACTAAAGAAACTAGACTTTAGTTTTATTTATGTTTTTTCTATGACAATCTTTCTCATATGATAAAGTTAATTTTGAAGGATTTTTTTTTTCAATCCATTAATTGGTTATTCATGTTATTTTTTATATATAACATACTTTATATGTACGTAAGTAAGAATTATAACACAATGGTATAACATGCTTTTTTTTATTAGGAAAATCATGATATTGTATTTTGTAACTGAGTTATCAAAACAAATAAAAATAGTAAGTGAATTGAAGGTGCATTACTGTCCACAATAAATATGTTTTCTTTTTTTTAAGAAAAATGTTACATGTACTTTGTATATATACAAATAAATAGATCAATTTTAATGCAAAATTAAAATAAACAGATCAATAAAAATAATCTCATGATTTGTATATTATATATTTGCTCAGTTGTCCACACGTTTCTTTGAGATTACAAAAAATGCCAATCACTCCTAGGTATCTTCTTTCTATTGGCTCAGATATATACCTTTTTTTTTTTAATATTAAAACTGAAGTACAAATTACTCCTAGGTGTCCTTTTTCTCTATTGATTCAGTTATAAACCACATTTTTCTTTTTCTTTTTGTTTTTTCTTAAATAAATATAAACTTTCATAGTGCAGTGCAGGGAGCCTAATTCCTGCAATTTATTGGGATTTTTTTAATTAAAATGTCAAAATCCAAGGATAACCTTCTGGGAGATATTTGGAATCCTCAAATGCACCTAATATATACATGCTTTCTTGTGTGGGTTCCATATAACTATAAGATTTATATATTGTGAGAAGGAGAATGCATATATCTGATATATAAAATAATTATTGCTCATATCCACTATAGTCCAATATTAATTTGGAGGACTTTTTTTGTGTGCAAAATGTAGCTATGGTTCCTCAGTTGTCGATATTAAATTCAATAATCGATGAAGTACAAAGAGATTTATCTTTATAAAGATAATTAAATTCTTTTTTTTTTTTTTTGAGAATCAAGATAATTAAATTCAATATAATTATATATTTGAATTTAATTGAGAAATCTAATATACTGCAACTAAAGAAATTAGACCTAAGTTTTATCCCCTTTTATTTCCTATCACAATCTTTCTCATATTATAAATTTAACTTTGAAAGATTTTATTTTTCCAATCCATTAATTGGTCATGGTTCATGTTATCTTTTACATTTACTTATAATTAAAATTTAAAAGTAAGTGAATTAGCCAAAATCTCAATGGTATAACATGTTTTCCTTTATTAGAAAAAACCAAGGTTCAAAACTTCAAATCCCTCCTCCCCCATTATTACAACTATCGAGGTTTTTTAAAAGTACACTACTATCAACAATTACTTTTAAATACATCATATAATTATAAACATCATGGGTAATCATTCAACTGTTATCAACAATTACTTTTAAATACATCATATATTTATAAACATCATGGGTAATCATTCAGGTGTCAATAGTGACATACATGGGTGATATTTGATTGTCATGTATTGTATTAAAAGAATGACAAATTTTAGATATAGTTCCGTAAGTGCAATATATTACTATATTAAACTCCACCAATAGAACAAGGAATAATCCATATTAAACATTTATTCTCATATGATTTGGATTAACATCTTGAGTTTGAATCCTCAAGAATACGTAAGTTTGTTTTCAATATATCCACCAGATCATACGATTAAAACCCCAAATATAGTTGAGGTTAAGGTATGATTGAACCCACTTGAGAAAGCATTTGCAATCCTCCATTCCTCACCTTGAACCCTCAAACATTAATTTATCATCTAAACTAATCTACACCCAAGCAAAAGTCTTATAGGAAATAATCGTCCCTACCCTTTTGTCATTAGAAAAAACACAAGCTCTAGCAGCGTTCAAACTGTAAATCATTACCTTGTATTCATAGGAGATTGAAATGTGATTTAACATAAAAGCCATTGAGCTAGACATCGCAATTCCAAATGCGGAAATAACGGAACAATTGTTGTGTTTGTCTCTCTCTCTCTCTCATGCGTGATATGTGACTTTTGGACCGTCTGAGACTGAGGCTGAGATTGGTAGGAGCGTGAAAATCACAGTCCAATCATGGGTTTCTTTGATGGTGCCCACACATCCATGTTAGTGCGATCAATCTCCATTTCCTTGCACTGATATTAATAATTGGATAGTGACACTCAATAAGTATAAGTACTGGTAGGGTGTAAAGGACAAAGGTCAGGATTCAAATTTTCAGAGGGAGTTTCACATACATATATACTTAGATTATACTAAAATTGAATTTTTATCTTATAAAAAAATAAATAAATAATTGAATAATGACAACGGAAAGAGTGTGATTTTGTGGCAATAAGCTCTCATGAGTCATGATGCTATCAAACTTGGAAGTTTGGAAATTGTTAGATTGAGTAGTAGCAAGTTTCACTAGTTTTCAAACGATCTCGTGTGACAAGAATTAAGAGTCTGTTTGGATATCGCTTATTTTGCTGAAAACTGAAAACACTATAGCAAAATAATTTTTAAATGTGAGAATAATGCCATGGGACCTATTTTTAATGAAAAAATTGCTAAAAAAAAGGTTTGTAGGTCATGTGAACAGTGCACGGACCCCACTGATGTGACATAAAGCCACGCTTCTCTCAAAAAAAAAAAAGTTACAACGCAGACGTAAAACACAAGACGTAGACGCAATCCAAACGCGTAGAAAGTGAATTCCGGCAGACATGCACCAACTCCAGTTTTTATTAAAAAAAATAATAATAATAAAAAATAAAATAAAATAAGATAAAATAAAAGAAAGAGGAAGAAAAGAAGCAAGCGCACTCGCATTGGTTGCACTTGCACTGGCACATGAGCACACGGTCCCATCCTCCCAGGCACACATACATCGAGTCGCAACGTAAACTTTTTGTATTTAAAGACGTGAACGAATGTTGGTTCTAAATGTCATTTTTACTTTTGATATAAATATCTTTTGATGGGTTAAAATATAAGTCAGACTTATTTTCTACACAACTCAGTTTCAGATTTCAAAATTCGAGTTATTTTGCATACCTTATTCTTATTTTACTAATACTAAACTAATGAAGCTATTTATCATACTTTATTTTATTTTATTTTAAGTAAATTAAGTATAATATATTGTTTCTTAACCATCATCAACTTTTTTTTTCCTAACTGTATGCTTGAATCTAACCTCACATATATAATCAATTTTATAATGACAATTTAGATTTTTTTTTTCCCTTATAATAAGTGAAAAGGGAGTATTTGAACCCAAATTTTTTACATAGAAGAGACCACACCACATACTACCTTTGAGTCACAGTTTTTTAACAACATTTTAATTTAAACAATATTTATTGCACTTTATTATGGTGAAATTGATAGTATCTCACACATTTTTATTCTAACAATTTAATGTTCACAATAAAAAAGAAACAGATATTGCATAATTACAACCATCTCAACTGATCTTGACACATAGAGATATATATTACCCTTTATAGTAAAATAAAATTGGTAGTTGATGCATTCTAAATATTTTGAATACTAAATACATTAGTATCTCTATCTGTACGTCGCCGTAGATTTTGCATTCCATAAAGACATTAAACATTCTCACCATGAAACAGAGAATAGTTTATGCACCCATTAAAGGGCCTTTTACTTTTCAGTTTTCACCTAAAGTCAAGACTATAATTTAATTATAATTATGCCGTAAAGTCACCACTAACCAGCATGATGACATTAATTAATTAAGACTTGTTCAAAATTCTATCATGCTACTTTGTCTGTCCAAAAGTCTCTGTGTGTGTATATATATATATATATATATGTTTTGCGATTTACACTCGTGTTGGTCTCAATTATTATTCAATCCCCTTCTAACAAATACAGTAGATTACACAATGAGATTAATCCTCCCCTTTTTATAAATGTGGAATTTGATCCTAGATGCACATTACTAAAGACAAGGCCAAGAGATTTGCTTCATTTTTAACTTAAATCTCATTTTAAAACACAAATCTTATTTACGATGCATATGGGTGAATATTGCATGCAACCTTGGCTTTGTTTAAATGTGTTGCATGAAAGGTTGAAAGAGAATTTCAAAGTACAAAGTTTGGTTACAAAATTATTTGTAGAATAAACCTATAACTCTTACTAATGGCTACATATTTTAAAAATCTAACTATTGAATTGCATGTTATTTATGTTCTTAAAACACATATCAAATATAGAATCTAATTTACTATTCAATCCTTAAAATTATTTTTTATGTATAATTTTATACTACAAAATTTGAAATTTAAACATTTGATTGATGAGTAATGGCATAGCTATTGATTTTTAATCTTCTTGAAACTTTGCAAACATTGAGGATATAAAGGGAAAAAAATGTAATTCAATGATAGATTTGTCAAAATTCACATCTAATAAAAAAAAAATATTTAGTGGAACTATAGTCTTAGTCTATAATCAAATTTGTTGCCAAATTTTGTCCAATTTTAAATTCTCTTGATAGTCTACTTTTTATTAATTAATAAAGGCTTTTTTTTTCCTTCTCTTTTCTCTTTTTTATTTACATGATTGTTTTGTGGCAATACAGATACTATATAGAATCTCTTTCTACTATGATGGTCCTCAAATAAAAATAAATAAATAAATAAGAATAAAAATAGAGCTATCTATTTCCATATGTGTACAGAGTACTTAACCACAAGGTCCAAAACTGCCACCTCGAACTCGATTCATCAAGGTTTGGTATTTGGTGGTGAAAGAAACAAAGGGTCAACGTGTTAAGTGGGGTAGGTGTAAAACTTTGAAGTTCATTTTCATTCAAGTCCAAAATTATCTTGGCCGTTCCCATGTGGCCGTGTCCACATGAGCGATCATTAAGGGGTTTTTTTTTTTTTTTTTTTTTTTTTTTTTTTTTTAAATGGGGATCATTAAGTATTTTGATAATTCTTCGAATAGTCTCAAATAAGCTGTTACTAATTGACCAATAATTATACGAAATTTATTAACGAATCATTTTAAAAAAATTTTGATACTATTTTTTATAAGAAATATAAAAATTTGCCAAAAAAATTAGTTTTATTTTTTATTTTTAAGGTGTTACCCATTTACTCTTGCCTTTTCTTTTTTTCTTTTTTCTCAAGCCCAAAAAAGTGAGATAACTGGATATTGAATAATACTACAAATAAAATATGTTTTACAACATTTTTTAAAACAGTTGAGTAGACAAATTTTTATTGATTCTCATAAAAACGTACCATTAACTTTACTTTTTTTTTTTTTTATTTACAATAACAATCGGCCACTCTCACCTAATGTGAAAAATTTTGTGACATAGACTTATTGATAGAGATACTATTTAAAACCAAATGACAGTGTCTCCTATAGAATCTAAGATGCGTCCTCCACATAATAGACACAAATATGAATAGAAAAATATTATTATCTAAGCAAATATAATTATAATTGGATATTTTATGAGCCGATATACTATGGGCCATGGCTAAGGAAGGCCTCTTTGCTTGCAAAAGAACAAAGCGAATCTGGTCTCCTTGGAGGGCGATAGCCTAGATTAGACAGTTGGACTTTTGTGTTTATTTCACATGTTTGTAAGACTCCATAATCTAGCCCAGTGGGACCACCATCCATATGTCAGTCCATTCTCCATGGGCCATGGCCTCCTTTCTAATTGGCTGAGAGATAAAATCATAGAAAAAGTTGCAACATTCCCTCCTCCTTGTTTTGATTAATAAAATTGTCTTTATAAAAAAAATTTGGATGTTTTATGAGAGAATCCTGATGTGCCCTTGTTTTGCTTTCAAAAAGAAAATAAAAGAGTTCTATGATTCTATCATTTAATAATAACATTTTTATAAATGACTCATTTTTTTTGCACTAATACTATATGCGAGGGTGGAGAGTTGAACCTACAAACCCTAATTAATACAAACTATCCAAGGGTAATGATTGAACACAATGGGTAAAAATAGTGGCCAAACAACGCCAATTATTGCACTGAATTTTATCGGATTCGTTCCATTTGTTTGTATCTTGAGACTACCATTCTGACACACATCTTCCCAAGTAAACTGAGAGGACAACTAGCTAGCAGGTCTACTATTAGATCTTAGATCGATTTTCTACTTAAACCCTCTCCCTCATGCTCTATAAATAACCCTTCATTCAGCATAACAAAGTATGTTTTTCAAGCTCTATGCACTGTAACTCTTTCATTTTTTTCACTTCTTTATTGATTTTCTAACTTAATCATCAAAGCCTCCCTGACCACCCCCTTTTTCTGGGTGATCTTGGTTGGTTTAAGACCTTCTTTAATAGGTTATTGGTTCAATCAAGAAGATCCATCACAATTCAGTTGAATTGTTTATTGCAGTCTCATCGTATCCACCAAATTTCACCCACCCACACTATTTGTACAAGCAAGTCTAACATTACTAAGACTAATGAGCTAAGTTATATAATGTTCAAGTTCGACACCAAAGAACACAAATGACGAAGTTGGAAGTTTTTTTGTCCAAACTCTGCAGGCTTAAAATCTGCCCAAGCTTGAACCAACTTCCAAATAAGTAGAATAGGAGCCAAACTTGAGCAGCTCAGATAATTTTACTAGCTGAACCTGTCATTGTAAAGATAAAGAATTTGACTGTACTAGTTGGACTTCTGGGCGTGTAAATCAAATGAGAAACCTAATGAAAAATGTTGTAAAAACGAGACACCAAGGGTTTCAACTTTCCATTGTCAAAGAATGACCATAAGCCAACAACATGAAAAGGAGCAACTGTCCAAATGATGTTTTGCCCTATGATGATCCCAAACCATTAGGTTGGCTGCCAATAATGCTACAAAGTACAGACTACTTTTCTCATAACAAAATTCATAATTTCTGACCTGGTCGGCTGTGAATGGTGGATGCAATTGTGAATTTTTGTTGTGGAAAAAAGTTGAGTTTATAGTATTTCTGGGTCTGCTACTGAAGTCTACCGAGCTACATCAATTGCTTATCACCATCTTATTCTTATCCACGAGAAATAGAAAGGAAAAACACTATATTTGCCGCCCTTCAATTCTTTCTCTCAAGACTGGCTGTCAAATTCTAGGGAGTTATTTCAAAATAATGAATACTTGGGTCTCAAATTCTTGGAAGTTATTTCAAAAACACCATATTTGCCGCTTTTCAATTCTTCCTCTCAAGAGTACGCCTTAAACGTCGGTCAAAATAAAAATATCATTTTCATGCCATATAGATTGCCACATATACGGACTAAAAAAAATATCCACGTAAAAGTGAGAAATGCTAGTGCCACAAAATATTTCACAACTTTTACCACAAACCGCCACGTAACGAGTTACCACAACCCGTCACGTAGCGAGTTGTGAGTGGCAGAGAAAATGAGAAATGCCTAGTGCCACAAAAAGAGAAATGCTCGTGCCACAAAATGTTTCACAACTTTTACTATAACTTTTTCTCTATCACTCACAACTCGCCACGTAGCGGATTGTGGTAAAAGCTGTGAAACATTTTGTCGCACTAACATATCTCGATAAAAATTCCTAATCAAAAGCATGAGAGAGAGCTTCTAAAACCACTAATCAACGTCTTCATCTTCAACTTCATCTTCGTCAACTACAGCTTCTGAAAGCGAATAGAGGTAAGAATTAGTGCATAAATGAATTAAATGTGAGTTCAAAGTGAGTAAAAAAGAAGGGAAAAATAGAAAATATAAAAATTAAAAAGAAAGAGAAGGAAAGCAGAGAATAAAGGAAGAGGGCCGAACAGGTACGTACCTCAACCAACCCATGAAGCAAGATTCGGGTCATGGGTTTGTACTCTGTAGTTTCCAATCTGAGCAGAAGCCCACAATTCCAATCTGACAAGCGACTTGAAAAAAAACCCGGCGAATGGTTTGTTTGGTTTCCACGAATTTTGTTTGATTATTTTTTGTTAAATATTGGGGTTTTTTTTTTTTTTTTTTAACTGGTAGAAAAAATAATATCAACTAAATTTATAGTTAGGAGTCAATGGAAATAACACACAAAAGAATCAACATCTACGAAGGATTTGTTAATCTAAAATCTCTATTGAGATTGGGCAAAAATTTGCAACATATGTGGCCGTACACATGAAATAAAAATAATATTTTATTTTAACCATTAGTCACATCAACATTTTTCATTTATTATTTAATGACATAGACCATTTTGATACGATATCAAAAAGTTAGGGCTAAATTAACATATTTTTAAAATGTTAAAGACTAATTTGATACAGTATAAAGGTTTAGGATCAAATTTGTAATTTACCTTGCATTAATTTGTTGGCTTCCTAAATTCTAAATCAAGTCACTCAATTTGTAATTATTTTTTTAAAAGATCCAAAATTCCAACTGGTTAACTCTTTATTTAAAATTTTTGATAGCTTTTATTTTATTTAAAAAATAAAAATTTTTATAGCTTTGTTTAAGAGTAATTTTGGAACATTCTATCTTTAAGTGATGTTCCATTAAAAATTTGAGTTTTCTAAACATGACCTACAATTAGAGACGGATGGAGAAAAAAATTTAAGCTAAGTGCAAATTGCACTAGCTAAGTTTAACTTACATTTAATCCAGTTTTCTAACTTTACTTGTGTTTAATTGAGTTTTCTAAGTTTCAAATTTATTCAATTCAAGGTTTTTGTTCAATTTTACTTAAAATTTGCCATTAAAAAAGTTTTTTTTTTTTTTTTTCACATGAAAAAAATCTATAAAATTAATAAAAAGAAATTATGTGAGGATTTTTTTTTTCAAAAAAAAAAAAAGAAAATTCATTTAGTTAAATGCATACTTAACAAAAGCTTTTTTAAAAAGAAAATGGACAAAAAACCTAAATTAAATAAATTTAAAACTTAAAGAGCTCAATTGAATTTCAGTTAAATTTAAAATGTGTAAATTGTAGTTTAGCCTATATTATAGATTAAGGGTCCATTTGAGAAAAACGTATTTAACTGAAACTAAAATTTTTTTTTGCTGAAAGTATAGAAAAATAAATAAATAAAAATAAAAAAGTTAAAAGCTAATTGAATAGTACAATGAGTCCTATAAATATTATCAAAAAATACAATGAGACTCATAAATAATATCAAAAAGAAACTAAAAACTCAAATAAATTGAACTTTTTATCACATCCCAAACAAACTCTAAATATTGATATGTAACTTTCATTTTCATTTATTTAATTACTTGCTTTTTAGTTTTAACTTGCCTTTTAGTTTTAACTTTAGCATTGTTAAAAGAATAAATATATATATATATATATATATATTGTAAACAGAGCCTTTTCAATTTATTTATTTATTACGAATTTTTAAGTTTTATGCTAGGACTTTCAGATAAATCAAGGAGATGCGACAAAAATAATAATGACTAATGACAAATATATATAAAAGCATGCGAAGACAAAGGTTTGGCAGTCGTAGTTAAAAAACTAAGAGCTATGCTAGTGCCACATAAAGTGGCATAACTGACAAGTTGTGAATGATAAAAAAGTGTCTCCACATGGACCCACCATCACCCTTTTACCATTCACAACTCGCCACATGAGCAAATTATGGCACATGTTGTGCCACTTTATGTGGCACAAGCATAACTCAAAAAATAAACCATTATTTCCTCTCATAATTAGCTGGCCTGGCCCTCCATGATTGCACTGATTTGAAGTCACTTGAAAAAATAAACAAAAAAAGACAAATAAGCAAACGTGGGATATATGGTTGGCCTGCATGCATAAAATTGGGGAGCTTTTTTTGGCATTCATTCTGAAAAATGAAAATTACAAAAGTTTCTCCCTAGTCTAGTGGTCTAGGACTACACCTGACTAATTAATTAATTAAAACCAAATGGCCGACCGACTAAAATCCCATTGTCCTCAACGTATCAGACCATCTCCACCTCCACTTTTAATTTTTTCCATAGAAATTCAACTTCTTCTTAAACCAACAACTTCAATAGTAATTAAGCCATGTTGAAGCCGGAGAGGAACCCATTTCCTTTAGTTTTGAAATTCTACCTATCCTTACTTCTTGTTCCTTACTGTTTCTCTGCAGCAGCACCCAAAGGCCACATCACTTCTTGTTTGACTCATCATAACATTAAAAATTTCACCACACTCCCTGGCACTGGCCATGGTGGCGTAGAAAATGATCAGTCATCAACAGCTTACTATGAGCTCCTCAACTTTTCCCTTCAAAATCTGAGGTTTGCGGAGTCCACGATTCCTAAACCAATAGCCATTATACTGCCAGAGACTGTCGACCAGTTACTGCACACTTTGATTTGCAGTAGAGAAGGGTCGTTGGAAATTAGAGTAAGGAGTGGTGGACACAGTTATGAAGGGACTTCGTACGTTGCTACTGATGGAGCTCCATTTGTCATTATCGACTTGATGAATTTGAATCGAGTTTTGGTGGATTGGGAAACTGAAACAGCCTGGGTAGAGGGGGGAGCCACACTAGGTGAGACTTACCATGCAATTGCTGAGTCAAGCAAAGGTAGTCATGGATTCTCAGCTGGGTCATGCCCCACCGTAGGGGTTGGTGGGCATGTTGGAGGTGGTGGATTTGGCTTTTTGTCCAGGAAATATGGACTTGCAGCTGATAATGTGGTGGATGCACTTCTTATTGATGCTAATGGAAGGTTGTTATCCCGGGAAGATATGGGAGAGGATGTGTTTTGGGCAATTAGAGGAGGTGGTGGTGGAGTTTGGGGGATTGTGTATTCTTGGAAAATCAAATTGTTGAAAGTGCCACCAACTGTGACTGCTTTCATAGTCTCTAGACCAGGCACCAAAAGCCATGTAGCAGAGTTAGTACACAAGTGGCAATACGTTGCACCCTACTTAGAAGATAACTTCTATTTGTCATGCTTCGTCGGTGCTGATCTGCCAGAAGCTGGAAGTCTAGGAATATCAGCTACGTTTAATGGGTTTTATCTGGGTCGTAGGAGCAAAGCCATATCCATTCTAAACCAGGTGTTTCCTGAGTTGGGCATTGCAAAAGAAGATTGCAAGGAAATGACTTGGATTGAATCAATTGTATTCTTCTCTGGCCTAATCAATGACAGCTCAGTCTCAGACGTGAAAAATAGGTATCTGGAAGACAAGGGATATTTCAAGGTCAAATCTGACTATGTAAGAACTCCAATTTCTATTATGGGCTTAAGGGCTGCCCTGGACACACTTGACAAGGAGCCCAAGGGTCATGTCATCTTAGACCCTTATGGTGGGATTATGCAAAATATAAGCAGTGAATACATCCCTTTTCCACATAGAAAAAGCAATCTTTTTTCAATTCAGTATAAGGTGACTTGGAAAGAAGAAGATAATAACAGAAGCAGCAAGTACATAGATTGGATAAGAGGATTTTATGATTCAATGGCACCATTTGTTTCCAAGGGTCCCAGGGCTGCTTATGTTAATTACATGGACTTTGACCTTGGAGTGATGAAATTGGTTAATACTTGTGTTCAAACAGAGGGTGCTGCAGAGATTGCCAGGCTATGGGGTGAAAAGTACTTCTTGAAAAATTACGATAGACTAGTTAGAGCCAAGACACTTATTGATCCAAATAATGTCTTCCGTAATCAACAAGGTATTCCTCCAAATCCCCAACCAATTTCAAAGAAAATATATAAAGAATGAGATCCTGAGATGTAAACTGGTAAGTTAAGAACAAAAATCTGTATTCTAGTGTGTAAGCATGTTAGAATCACAGAAGCAAACTAAATTTGCTGGTGTGTGTGTGTGTGTGTGTGTGTGTGTGTGTGTGAAAGTTGTTCCTATTTCTATGTTCATCTCTGCATAACTAAAAAGTTCTACGACCACACAAATGCTAAGCTGTAGAACACAAGGATCACGAGTGCGACCTAATCAATTCAATTTCAATCATTTCCTATGATTACATATTACGTATTCAGCTCAGTATCTCTATACACCACTACCTTTATTACTTCCCTTCCATACATATAAGTAAAATATGACATTGTGCACGCATATGTAACATGTCCTTATCTCTATTATATGATATTACCAATCAAATCTTATCATGTCACTTGTAAAATAAGCATATGTAACATCCTATTATGCAATCTTATGATGTCACAAATAAATCTTACAAGTTACAACAACGTATGCTTAAATTCGATTCTCAAATATACAGATAAGTCATAGAGAACCCAAAATTACACCATATAGAAAAAGAAGAGAGAACTTGACAGAAATTTTTATTGACCAAAATAAGAGTGCCTAGCTAGGAGCCTAGGACTACAACCGTTATAAAAAATTTATAACAAATAAGTCTGGCTAGAAAACCTTAACTGCCAAATACAGTGGTCAAAACTATCCAAGGGTAATGGCTGTATACAATGGTTAAACATAGTGGCCAAACAAGCCAATTATTGCACTGAATGTTTATTGGACTCGTCCCATTCGTTTACATCTTTAGACTAGCGTCTTGACAGACATCCCCTCAAGTAAGCTGAAAGGATGACCAGCTGGCCGGTCTACTGCTAGGACTTAGAGGCCAATTTCCTGTCAAACACCTCTCCCTCTCTTGCTCTATAAATAGCCCTTCACTCAACATAACAAGGTATGTCTTGCAAACTCTATGCACTGTCACTCCTTCATTTTTCACTTCTCCATTGGTTTTTTAACTTAACCATAAAAGCCTCCCTAGCCACCCCCTCTCTCTGGGTGGTCTTGGTTGGTCTGAGACCTTTAACAGGTGATCAGTTTGATCAGGAAGGTCCAACACAATTCAGTTGAAGTTGAAGTGCTCATTGAGGTCCCATTGTGTCCACCAAATTTCACCCACCCACACTATTTGTACAAGCGAGTCTAACATTGCTGAGACTAATGAGCTAAGTTATACAATGTTCAGGTCTGGCACCAAAAAACACATAACGAAGTTGGAAGTTTTGACCAAACTCCGCTGGGTTAAAATCTGCCCGAGCTTGAATCAACTTCTAAATAAGTTTAATACTAGCCAAACTTGAGCAGCTCAGATAGTTTTACAGGCTTATCCTGTCATTCTAAAGACAGAGAATTTAATTGTACTTGTTGGATTTCTGGATGTGTAAATCAAATGAGAAACCTAATAAACATTCCCCTGCCTTCTTGGCTTGCAAACTCTACAAAAATGAGAGACTGAGGGTTTCAGTTTTCCATTGTCATGAACATAGCCAGCAACATAAAAAGAGAAATTTTCCAAATGATATCTTGCCTTCAATGATCCCAAACCATCAGGTCGGCTGCCAACAATACTACAGACAACTTTTCTCACAACAAAATTTACAATTGCTGAGCTGGTCAGCTGTGAGTGACGGGTGCAACTGTGAAATGGTCTGCTGCAGATGCATGTTGAGCTACATCCATTGCTTATCACCGTCTTATCCACGAGAAATGGAAAGGAAAAACATCACATTTACTGCTCTTCAATTCTTCCTCTCAAGAGTGGGTCTCAAATTCAACGGAGTTATTTCAACTACTAAATAGATGGAAATTTCCAGCACTACGGAATACAATTAGCTGATTTTCTGAATATTTTTTTCTCCAGTTTCATTCTCGTTGGGTAATAAAGAACCCATTTTGGGCCTGGGTATGTCAAGCCCATTTAGTTTTGAGGCTGGAGAGAGTTCCTTTAGAGGACCAAGGCCTCGGGAGACTTCTTACCAGACTGGGTCTTCTAAACCAAGCTCAGGTGGGAGTGAGAACACTGCCACGAAGGAAGTTGCGAGCTCAGGGAGCATACCCACCACATCGGAGCACCTTGCGACGTTGCCGAAGGTGCCGCCGGACACGTTTTCTGCCTTAGCTGCGTCGGAAGTGGTGGGTCAGGCCGGAGAGGACAGCACGACGGCACTAGCTCAGCCACCCACTGCGTCGACAGGACCAGCGGTGGTGGCCCAACCCTCCCATGTTCAGATATCGCCGATAAGTGATCTGAATGGGCCGAGGTTGGTGCCGGTGGTCTCATCGGCCACCATATCGGAACCGGTTTTGACTCTTGCTGACCAGAAAGTTTCGGCGATGGTGTCCTTGTCTTCTTCAGTGGAATCGGAGGATGGGGATGAGGATTTTGTGGGTTCGGAAGGATCAGGTACTTCTGTTTTTGAGGGAGCTCAAGTACCTGGCCTAACTATAAAGGATTTGGTCGGTGATTTGGATAAGTCTTGGGGTAATTCTAAAGACTGGATATTACAATTGCGTGATGGCAGGCAATTAGTGCTCCCATTGTCACTGTATCGTTCTCCAGATAATATGTCAGTTTGCTCAAGTTTGGAGGGTGAGTATGTACCAGGTAATGAATCTTGTAATATTGAAGGGCAGAGGGTTAGTTGGGCAGACGAGGGTGAGGGGTTAGTAGATTCTTTGTCTGTGGTTCTTGGCTCAGAGAGTGAGCTGTGGGATTTTGGTGGAAGGTTGAGGTCTTGTGAGGGTGGTGATGAGCCTTTAGTCGTGGTACCTTTGGCCACTGAAGGTCCGTCGGAGATGGTGACGAGTCCTGTGAAGGAGATTGGGAGTAAGGAGAGTGTGGATAATTGTCAACTATCACAATGGGTAACCAATAGGATAAAGGCCTTCAAGAAATCTGTGGGCACTTCGCTGGAAGGTTTTGAGGAGCAGATTACAGGATTGTTACTAGCCATTGAGGCCAGAAAAAAAGATAAACAAAAACTTGGGGTGGGTGATCAGATGAAGTTGGTCAAGTCAGGCCAAAAAGGTCAACGGGAGTTGAAGAATTTGTTGTCATCGTTGAATGTGGAGTATGATTCAAAAAAAGCAAGGAGTGTAAGTTCTGAGCGGGCTGTTGTGCCTTATCAATGAATGTGAAGATTATTTCCTAGAACGTTAAAGGGTTGAATGAGCAGGATAAAAGACTTAGGGTAAGGAATTTGATTAGGAGATGGAGGCCGGATGTGGTTTGTCTTCAAGAAACCAAAATGGGGCTGATTAATAGAGCAGTGATTCGTAGCTTGTGGGGTGGCCAACATGTTGACTGGTCTTACTTAGGTTCTTGTGGAGCTTCTGGTGGGGTGTTGGTGATGTGGGACACTCGGGTAGTGAATAAAATGGAGGAGGCAGTGGGGAGATTTTCGGTTTCTTGTAAGTTTACAAGTGTGTCAAATCAGTTTGTTTGGGCGTTTACTGGTGTTTATGGTCCTAATTTACACCGAGATAGGAGGTATTTATGGGAGGAGCTTTGTGGCTTGAATAGTTGGTGGAGTGTCCCTTGGTGTGTGGGTGGTGATTTTAATGTGGTTAGGTTCCCTTCTGAACGATTGGGGTCTAATTCTTTCACTACGGCTATGAGGGAATTCTCCAATTTTATCTCGGAACAGGGTCTCATTGACCTGCCATTGCAAGGGGGTTCTTTTACTTGGTCAAATTCTAGAGAAGTTGTTTCAAAGGCTAGGTTGGACAGATTCTTGTTTTCTGCAGATTGAGAGGATAAGTTTCCAACAGTTTCTCAAAAACGGATGTCTAAGTTGTGCTCGGATCATTTTCCAATTGTCCTTGAGGGTGGGTCTTTTCAGAGAGGGAGTATGCCGTTTAGATTTGAGAATATGTGGCTTAAAGATGAAGGTTTTGTGGATAGGGTCAAGTCTTGGTGGGATTCCTATCAGATTAATGGTGCTCCAAGTTTCATTCTGGCCAATAAATTAAAGCTCTTAAAAAATGATCTGAAAAGATGGAATGTGGAGGTGTTTGGTCACGTTGAAGTGCGGATTAAAAAATTGTGGAAGGACCTAAGTGCTCTAGAGAATTTGGAGGAGAGTCGGGGTTTATCATCGGAGGAAAAGGTAGAAATGAGAAGAATACATGATGACTTAGAGCGAGTTACTCTGTTGGAAGAAATAAGTTGGAGGCAAAAATCTAGAGTTCTTTGTGTTAGGGAAGGAGACAGGAATACGAAATTTTTTCACCGCATGGCTAACTCTCATAGGAGGGTTAATTCTATTGATAGGCTTATGGTGGATGGGGTGTTGTCTTCAGACTCGGCTGCTATAGCAGATTGTATCTCTCAGTTTTATAGGCGGCTTTATTTGGAGGATGTGACTCATAGACCTGTCCTAAATGATGTGGATTTTTCTAGTATTTCTATGGAAGATGCGAGTTGGTTAGATAGGCCTTTTGAGGAAGAAGAGGTGTTTGGGGTGATCACTGACTTTAATGGTGACAAGGCACCTGGCCCGGATGGCTTTTCAATGGCATTTTTCCAATCTTGTTAGGGTGTTTTGAAAACAGAAATTATGGCTGTATTCCACAATTTCCATACTCAGGCGGTGTTTGAGAAGAGTCTTAATGCTACGTTCCTTGCTCTTATTCCCAAGAAAGTGGAGGCTGTGGAGGTCAAGGACTTTCGGCCTATCAGCTTAGTTGGTGGGATTTATAAGATTATTTCTAAGGTGTTGGCTAATCGGCTTCGTAGGGTGGCACATGAGATTGTTTCGGATTCACAAAATGCTTTTGTGAAGGGTAGACAGATTTTGGATTCCGTCTTGATTGCTTCTGAATGTATTGATAGTAGATTGAAGTCAGGAGTTCCAGGTGTGTTGTGTAAGTTGGATGTGGAGAAGGCATATGATCATGTGAGTTGAGATTTTTTAATGTATATGCTTCAGCGTTGTGGTTTCTCAGAGAAATGGAGAAAATGGATAAGGTTTTGCATTTCAACTATAAAGTTCTCCGTCCTGATCAATGGTAGCCCATCAGATTTCTTTGGAAGTTCTAGGGGGCTTCGGCAAGGGGATCCTTTATCTCCTTTGTTGTTTGACATTGTGATGGAGGCATTAAGTCGTATGTTGGATGTGGCTGCCTCCGTTGGGCAATTATCAGGCTTTTCTGTGGGTAGTACGGCTGGTCCATCAGTGATGGTGTCTCACCTTTTATTTGCAGATGACACTCTGATTTTTTGTGATGCTGAACCTTCTCAGATTACTAATTTGAGAGCGATTCTTGCTAGATTTGAGGAGGTGTCAAGGCTTCATATTAATTTGGGGAAATCTGAACTAGTTCCTGTTGGTGCGGTACACAATTTGGAGGATTTGGTGGGTCTATTGGGGTGTGGGCAATCTTCTTTGCCTTTGAAATACTTGGGCCTTCCATTAGGCGCAAAGTTTAAGGATCTTTCTGTTTGGAACCCTATTCTAGAGAGAATGGAGAGGAGATTAGCAGGTTGGAAAAGAATGTATCTATCTAAAGGAGGTAAGGTGACACTCATTAAAAGCTCACTCTCATCTTTACCTACATACTTTCTTTCCCTTTTTCCTTTACCCGGTAAGGTGGCAAAGCGTATGGAGAAATTGCAGAGAGATTTTCTTTGGAATGGGATTGGTGGTGAACCTAAAATACATTTAGTTAATTGGGCCAAGGTTTGTCGGCCTTTGCAGGTTGGGGGGTTGGGTATAAGACGGTTGGAGAATTTTAACTCTGCTTTGCTAGGTAAATGGTTGTGGAGGTACGGCATGGAGACTGAGGCTTTATGGAGGAGGGTTATAGAGGCAAAATATGGGAACATTTGGGGTGGTTAGTGTACGAAAAAGGTGACAAGTCCTTATGGGGTCAGCTTGTGGAGATATATTAGAAGCGGCTGGTTGAACTTTTCTAAATTTCTGGTTTATGAGGTGAGGGATGGTACTAGAGTGAAATTTTGGAAGCATGTGTGGTGTGGAGAGTGTACTTTCCAAGAAGCCTTTCCGGAGCTTTATTGTCTTAGTAGGTCAAAGGATTCCTCGGTGGCTGAAGTTATGGGTTGGTCTGCTGGGAGGTTTCACTGGAATGTGCAATTTCGTCGGCCACCACAAGATTGGGAAGAAGAAGCTTTTGACCGGTTTATGGGATTGGTCTATTCTTCGACAGTGCGAGGGTTTGGTCCAGACAAGGTTTGTTGGAAACCTGCAAGGAATAGAGGTTTTGAGGTTAGAGGTTATTATAGTTCATTCTACCCTCCTATTTTTGTTTCCTTTCCTTGGCGAATGATTTGGCAATCGAAGGTTCCTCCAAGGGTAGCTTTCTTTTCTTGGTCTGCTTCCTTAGGAAAGATCTTAACAACAGATAACCTTCGTAAAAGAAGAGTGATAGTGCTTGACTGGTGTTATATGTGTAAGAGGTGTGGGGAGTCGGTGGATCATCTTCTTCTGCATTGCTCCATAGCTTGGGAGTTGTGGTCATTAGTTTTCTGCTTGTTTGGTATTCAATGGGTTATGCCTCGCACTGTTCTTGAGTTGTTTGAGGCTTGGCAAGGAAAGTTTGCGCATCATCGTCACATTGATGTTTGGAGATTAGTGCCTCATTGCTTGATTTGGTGCATTTGGCGTGAAAGGAATGCTAGAAGCTTTGAGGGTTGTGAACGACCTTTGCTGGAGATTAAGTCTTTTTTCTTACACACTCTCTTTGAATGGAGTGTGGTTTTTTCTCATTTTTCTTGTTCTTCTTTTTCTCTTTTTCTTGACTGTTGTTCTTTTGTTTTCTGAATTGTGCCTCCATAGTACATCCCCAATGTACTCGGTTTGGCAATCTTTTTATTATTAATAATATTCTTACGTTATTTATCAAAAATATATATATATATATATTTTTTCAATTTTTATATCACCTCTCTCTCATTGTATTATATATTTTTTTTCTTCTAAATTTACTTGTGATTTAAGAATTAAGCTTATTTAAGTTGTATTATTTTCTATTAACCTAATATTATCATGAAAAATTATTTCAAAGTTTGTTTCTATTTTTTAGAGATATTTTTAGTCAATTTTACTAATATTTACAAATTTAATATCTTTATTATTATTTTAATTAATTATTAAAATAATTATGACATCATTACAATTCGACCTAAAAACCTTGAACATCTCCCTTTTTAGTTCTTTGAACAGTTTGGTTTTTAAAATATTGTGGGTGTCAAAACACCAAAACTTAAATTTTTTAGTTTGAAGGAAATGCATTTTAGTATTTGAAAGAACCAAAGCTAAAACCACTTTTTATATGGAAATACATGATACATCTAATCCCTTTTGAACCAGTTTTTCAAACCAAAAAGTTATAAAACTGAAACAACTAAACTAACTAGTTCTTGACTGGCCTGGTTTTTTAGTTTGCCAAACAACCCTAAAACTTAAGAAAGTATCATGATACCTCCTGTGATGGAACCTACAAAGTGGTTGCCATACACTGAAGAAGAGAGAGAGAGAGATTGGGGGAGGAGGTTGTGCTTTTGGAGAGAGAGAGAGAGTAATGCCTAAAACTTTGAGGCTGTGAGAAGTCAACCAGGTATTTGAAACTACACTTTCTGATGATGTTGTTTGATTGGTCATTCACTTCAGTGAAGTTCTCTTTTTCAAACTTATTCAAGTTTCTTGATTATTGTACTCTTTGGTGCAAGGTTGTCAAAATCAGGATTCTATGTAGGATCGTGAGAGGTAAGTAAGATCGTTAATCGTAGGATCGGATCGTGGTTCGTAAGATCCTACCTATTTTCAGATTTTAAGCAAAAAACCTATTAATAACTAGTTCTTGACTGGCCTGGTTTTTTAGTTTGCCAAACAACCCTAAAACTTAAGAAAGTATCATGATACCTCCTGTGATGGAACCTACAAAGTGGTTGCCATACACTGAAGAAGAGAGAGAGAGAGAGATTGGGGGAGGAGGTTGTGCTTTTGGAGAGAGAGAGAGAGAGTAATGCCTAAACTTTGAGGCTGTGAGAAGTCAACCAGGTATTTGAAACTACACTTTCTGATGATGTTGTTCAATTGGTCATTCGCTTCACTGAAGTTCTCTTTTTCAAACTTATTCAAGTTTCTTGATTATTGTACTCTTTGGTGCAAGGTTGTCAAAATCAGGATTCTACGTAGGATCGTGAGATGTAGGTAAGATCGTGAATCGTAGGATCGGATCGTGGATCATAAGATCCTACCTATTTTCAGATTTTAAGCAAAAAACCTATTAATAATGACTTTGTATGTTATATAATCACTTAAAATATGAATCCATCTATTAAAAAAAAAAATTGCATCATAAAATGTAATTTGCATACACTACATTGTTCTTATGTCATTCTAACGAAACAAAATATAAATATATTTAGCTTTTGACATAATGTATCTAAAAAGTTCAGTACATGTTTAATTAGCAACTAAGTACCAAAATATTATCTACACATATAGAAAATGTTTTCCAAATTCTAAATTCCAAATCTAAAATAAGTTAGGCTAATTAGCATATAAAAACTAGCTAACTACAGTTACAATATGTAATCCAAAAGAGAATTCTCAATCTAAGGTAAACTAGCTAATTACAAATATGAAATCCAAAAGAGAATTCCCATTCTAAAGTTCTTCTAATCTAATCACTGTCATTGTCATATCTCATTTCATCATCTAAATATTTTAGGTTTTGTTTTTGAAAATATTAAACTTAAATACTATAGGTTTTTTTGAGATTTTATGTTGACATAGGGGTAAATTTGGGACTTCAATTCATTATTGGGCTTTTGATAACCCATTAGGCTTGTGGGTTTAGCTGGATTATCTTACCCAAATGAATCCCACTTAAAAAAAAAAAAAAATCAAGCTAAATGGCAGGATCGGTAAAATCCCATACGATCCTACGATTCTATGCGATCCTACACGATCTTACATACGATCCTACCATTTTTGCGATCCTGCTACGATTTTAAACTTTTTGGTGAGGTGGGATCGTAAAATCGTGCAATTTTACGATCCGGATCGCGATTTTGACAACCATGCTTTAATGTCTAGATGTCATCTACACCTTGTATACTCCCTGCATACTTATCTTTGATTCCAATAAAACTTATTACTTATCAAAAAAAAAAAAAATCACAAGTAATATATATATATATATATATATGGAAACAAATTTGCATTCACAATCCAGCTAAATGACAGAGATTACTGCCAACAAATTAAGAGATAACAGACCAAAATTTGACAGACAGTGGATAACTGAATATTACATTTGACCTAGCAGCATTACACCCATGCATGAAAGAATATTTTAGTCTGAGGAGAGAGAGAGAGAGTAGCAATTCATTAAGATAAGAGACCTGGGCTTGTAATGTTGGCAGGTCTGCAATCACAAGTGCACAGGCTTCTAGACTCTTTCACCATGCGCTGAGATCTCCGTGTGTGAAGCTTGATATTTACCAACTTACCAGCCATCTGTTAAAAAAATTAAGGTAAAGAGTACTTTCAAACTTGGGAGTTCATAAAAAAAATAATAAATAAATAAAAATCATTATTATGTTATATGGCTTCTACTATCAGCATAACAGGAACAGATTTCACAGACAGGAAGAAACACAGGCATAGAAATCTCTAAGAAATGCAACTAAATGGCACCATTCACATGATAGCATCCTCAAAATAAAGATTGTGATTTGTCAAAAACGTGGGAGAGATTCACATAAACAATGTGACTTAATGGTAGTATATGCAATTCTACAGCAATTGGATTTCTACCATAAACTAAGACTGGTTTAGTCTAATTAAACTAAACCATAAATTTTTTTTGCAGAAAATATCAATAATAGTTACATTAGTGTCTATGTATCTAGAGCTGCATAAATACAAATTTATTTAAACAAGAAGAACTAGGCTCAACACCATCATTTGTTTAAAGTAAAATAATGCCCGCATAGGCCCTCCAAGTTGTTATACAGTAAAGAACCAGTTAAGTGAGAATTTAAATGGAATTAGGTGTCTTGACTAAACTTCAGGTGCTAAGCCTAATAGAGGGTATCAATGTCAAATAAAGACCGAACTTTTGTCAGCTTGAAATCAAGTATCAAAATATTTGCTGTTATTTTAGAAAACCTAACATGGCTCATCATCAGTTTCTATATTTCTTCTCTAAATTGTCACCCATAACCTTTGGGAGATCCATTATTGGTTTAAAAAAGCACATCAGTATGCCATTTCCATGCTAGATCAGGAATCTTGATGTCAAACTAAATCATATTACACAAAAGACTGTCTCCTAGAACACCCATAATCTACAATACCTCAAATTTTTCCACAATGTAAAACAAAAATTATATATATATATATATATATATATAAAACCTCAGAAAAGGAAATTTACAATAAAAAAATTCAGCAATCACACGAGGGGGCAGATTTACCATCAGCATAGCTTTTCTTGAACAGTACTTCCTCAAATTTATTCATAAACAAAAATTACAAACACAAGCTAACTTCTGAGTTGAGGAAGAAAAAAACACAAACCATTCTCCAAACCAAGTCTTCCGGACCCAAAGGTTGAGCTGGACTGGAATATAGAAAATGCCTAGAGTACTGCACAAGATTAACATAATAAAGTGATTCCCCTCAAAGAAATATTTGATTTACCAACCTAATTTAAATAATTAATGTTTAACACAAAATATCTATCAACTGTGTAAAGGATTTGTGTTAGTACTTAGCAAACTAATTAGATTAGGTATTACATGTGTATAACCATTTTCAATTCAGTGCATAAATATAAGCTGAAGAGTAAAGGAAAAAAGAAATGATATGCAACAGAATCACAATGTTGGTTGGGGGGGGGGGGGGGGGGGGGGGGGGGCCACAATCTTGGAATATTCACTTTGAACTGGCTTTAAGTGATTGGGAATAGGAATCTGTGGACTTATTGTTTGATACATTGTATGCCAATATCCCAGGAGAAGAGGGACCTGATCGTTTTAAATTGACAGAAAATGGTTAATTTGAATGTTTATTCTTATTATGAGATTTAGGTTCCACTAGACAGTTGCCAAGAGCCTAGTAGCTCAACTGGTACCTCTTGGTGTTTCCTACGAAGATGTTCAGGGTTTAAATCCCCTCCCCCATTGTAAATATTGACTTATCAATAAATAAATAAATGGTTCTGCTGGTGATTTTTTTTACTTGGAAGAGTGTGAGGTGCAATAAAGATACTAGAATGGTGGCTCCTTTTATATGTACAGCTTTGTGGGATAAAATTTTGACCTGTGACAATCTGATGAAAAAAGGCATAACATTGGTGGATTGATGTTGTATGCATGGATGTAATGGCAAAAATGTGGATCATTTGTTAGTGCATTGTGATGTAGCTCAGAAGCTGTGGTCACTACTCTCTTCTATGTTTGGGGATGCCTATGACCATTGTGGAGCTCTTCTTTGGCTGGAAGAATTGGATTGGAAAACATGGCAGCTATTTGGCGTGGAATATGGCCCCCTTATGTCTAATATGGACACTTTGGAGGGAGAGGAATGATTGTTTTTGATGGGGTGGAAATTTCAATGATCAATGATCAAGCTGAAATATTCTTTTGTGATCTCTCAGTTTGAGTGGTCTCAGTGCACAGAAGGAAATGATAGGCATTTGTTAGTAGACTTCATAGACCCTCTTTCTTTTTTTCCTTTCTTTTTTTTTTTTTTTTTGGATAGGTAATCAAAGATTTATTGCATAAAAAGGACATAATGTTCATAGACCCTTTTTCTTTAAGAATTAAGACTATAATTCTGTTTTCTATAGCATTCTTTTAAAAGAGTTTTGTGTATTTGCCTTGTGTACGTAAAATCTCCTTTAAATCAATAAAGGTATTATTTATCAAAAAAAAAAAGAATCTCCAAGCATGTGGATCTTGAAAAGAGTAAGATAAAGGAAAGGAAAAATCATCAAATTTTTTCTTTCTGCAGCATAAATGGAACCATAATAATTAGAGCACAGAACCTAGATATGCATGCATCTAATCCAAGTAATTAAAATGATATGCAAATAGCAGTAAATTATTAAATTTGTAGTCACAAACCTTGGCAAGGTTCCGTTGCATTTCTTTGATCTGAGCAGGGCCAACACTTTTTAGAAATGTTAAAAGCCACCCTGGCTGGATTGCATCACTGGACGAAACAAATAAAGCTATCTACATGGGAGGATAAACAAATCAAAGCCTCAGCAAACGCTGGTCATACTCAAATAAGGCAATCCACACAACTTATAAATGGACTAGGCACAAGGAAACAAAAAATTTGTCAGCCTAATTCAATATATATATTTTCTTTAGCAGGATTTTTTTTGAAAAAAAAAAAAAATCATTCTCATATAATTTGAAATACTTGCTTTGCTCCCTACCACAATCACTAAATTATCTCTATATTTATTAAACATTATTGCAACGTTGGTGTTATCCTTAATTTACATTCCCACATCTAATCAATAAACTTTCTTTATGCTTTCAAGAGAAGCATCAAGGGAAGGAAATAACAGAGCAGGCTTTAAGAATACATGCATACCTTCCTGTAATCAAGTATTCCTTCAAAAGGAAGCTCCAATTCATCACTAACTATAACAGGAATACATCCACTAACAATAGCATCAAACAATCTAGCAGATGATGGAGTGTCACCAGCTGGACTTAAACAAAAGATAGACCTGGTGACAGGAAACAACATAACTGCTTACAGAGTGCAACAAAAAAGTTACATTACAAAACATTGTAAGCAAATAACTATATTACTTGCGCATGCCATTCTGAGCAGCTGCTTTGCCTCCCTCTCCAGCTGTTCCCTCCTCTATAACTACATCCTTAGCACCACTTAGTTCTGCTACAAGTTTAGGACGTATTTTTCCTCCCTGAAAGTAGCATATAATAAAATAAGCAGCATGAACTTGGAACATAAAATATGCACAGACAGACAAAGGGATTCACACAAGTGATCATCCAGGACAGAGAAAATGGAAAAAGTTGAAAACTTGTTCACACACATGATCATGTAGAGACATCATAGGCCAGGAGTGAAAAGGAAGAGATGACAAAACCATCTAATTTATGGTCAGATATCTTACCAAAAATATATATATATATATATATATATATATATGGCCAGATATCATGTTCTCAGACATGACCAACACCCCAAAGCAGCATCAGATCAATCAGTTTGATAATACAATTGATTTAAATCTTTTTGGGGTCTCAAAAAAATTATAGAGATGAATGTCACAGCACTCAAAATAATAAATCCTTGCCCATAATCTTTACTGGGGTGGAACAAGAATTAGACGACACTTCTAAACAAGATCACACACAAACTCGTGCACCATATCATAAAAAAAATACTTGGAACAAGATAAATTAACCTGAACAGTTGCATATTCTTTGTTTTACAGTTGGTAAGTTGCACATGCACCCGATGGGTATTGAACCCATGAGCACACCCTCACCTAATACTTATAAGGAGAAAGGTGCCAGTTAAGCTAGAGCTCATTGGCCCAAACAGTAAAATATTCTACAATCTTGATTTGTCATTTAGGGATAAACTCAACATCTTTGGAGCAACCCGGGTGCAGAAATTCAAATTATGCATCTTAAGAAGAATTCAGTCTCATCAAATTGCAAGTGGAAACAGGAAGACATTATAATCAAACTTCATAGAGAATTCAGTCAGTCTTCTCGGTTTTGCTCCAAGAAAACACAAACATCATTAAGTTATTAAGAATTTTCTATTAATAACCATTTTTTTTTTTTTTTGATAAGTAAAAAATAGCCAAATATTAAAACTGCAGGTAACCAAAGATATTCCAACCAACCCCATACCAAAAATATAAATAATCATTTGTGCCATATTTTAGAATAGTTGCATAATCCGTCTGTGTTTCAAAGATGATTCAAAAGATGTAACTTAATATGAATTGAGGCAGTGATCAAATCTCACAAAGTCGTTACCTTGTGCCATGCAAGTTACAAAAGGTCAAAAACCAGGTGGACAGCCAAAGACTCACATAAACAACTTAAGACTGGTGGAGAAGAAGTTTTATTTTTACTTCCAAAAGTTTTAGTATAAATGGATGAAAATAATCCGAAAATTAGTCATTGATTAATCAAAATTCTTACAGCATTTCTTTTAAGACGCCCACGGAAAAACAGTAGTGTGCTTCTCTTTGATTCTGTTTCTGATAAGCATTTGGCATCACATAATTCAACGTTGGGAACATAAGGAAGAATTAGGTCTTTTTCCAGAAACACCTGCCCCGGCTTGTACCTGAAATATTTTTTTAAAGAAAAAGATATTTTCTTAAAAGAATGTATTTGCAACCATAATGAGTGATAAAATTCTAAAATATAGATTTATTTGCAACTTCTCTAATCACCAGTTCCCTGTGGAGTCCATATCTGGTAGTAGCCAAATTGCAGTCTTCATGGATTTGCGTACAGATTTGAAAGACCAGGGATGATGAACTGGAAGTATGTGATCCCTTCCTCCAGATCGCTTCCAGGCAGGCTGATCTGTCACCCACTTTAGAGCTTCCTACATCCACGGTTATGAGTATTTCAGAGCTTTAAGAACAGATATGCAAATTGTAAAATTTACAAAGATTTCTAAAATCTTATGAACTTCTACACATCTCTCAAAATTTGATAAGCCAACAATATACCAAAAGGCACAAAAACTAATAGAAAGAAGAGTCAACACATGACAGTCACCTCCAGAATTCAGCCCACAGACTACTCTTTTTTTCCATTCCAAACTCCACCCCTTGTTTATGATAGGAGATGCCATAGGGTCCAAGAACCGTTGGTATAATTCAGGCCAGAGACATTATTACATATACCACAGTCCATCTATTAATACAAATGTAGCGTCCCAAATTCCAACTTTGTTTTCCATTTCCCAAATCTTTAAAAAACCAAATGATTTGTGTGAATAGAAAAAAAATTTAGAAAAAAATTTCAAGCAGCACAGTGAGATATATGAATCAGAAAGACAATTATAGTGAATACACTCATTTGGACTCTCAAAAGCTTAAAGACAATCATAATAACGAGTCAGAACCCCAATTAGTAAGTACTAACTTTCACAATAATGAAGTACCCTATTATTAGGTCAGAAATTAAGTTAATCAATCTAAAAAATGTGAGATAATGACTATATTGCTTCAACTAACAACTAACTCTTCCACACTACATGAACAACATCTGAAAAAATTCCATCCAAGTATCCACATTTAAGCTAGACACCAATAAATCTAACCATTCATTTCAACAACAACAAAACTTTAGTCCCAATATTTGGGGTTGGCTATGGATCCTCGACAGATTAGACTGGAGGCGGCCACATGAATTCTTTTCTTCCATCCTATTCTATCTAAAGTCATGCTCTCCCTTACTTTCCAAATTGACATGTCCTTTTTTATTACTTCTACTAATGCTATTTTCGACCTTCCTCTACCCTTTTTCATTCCCTCAACTTGAATCAACTCACTCTTTCTTAATGGTTCATTAGTCGCTCTCCTATGAACATGACCAAACCATCTACCCCTAGCTTTAAGCAAATTTCCTCATTTTGAATCCTATCTTTCCGTGTATTCCCGCTAATCTATCTTAACATTCTCATTTCCGCTATACTCAATCAAAGAAAAATCTTCAATAAATTGAAGAATGATGAACACAATAATTTCAATCTTAAGTAGCTTAAGGATGAAGCTTTAACCACATTTGTAGGTTAAGCTTACTTAACAATTGTTCAAAACAAATACTTTGAAAGCACAATCATTCAATAATCTTAACCTACACACCTAGCATCAAATCCTCTATACACACACAAAAATAAATAAATAAAAATCTTAAATTTTTTAACAAATTAGGAACAATGCAGAGCAATAAATAAAGTAAAACCTTGAAGGAGCACTCACACCCTGTAAAGCGCTTTGCACTGTTGTTTCTCGAGCAAGAAGAAGCTTATCGTAGTGAAGAAAGGTATGTAGAAAAGATCAGCCTCTTCCTGCCTATTAACTCTCACCACATTCTTCAACAACCTCTCCGATTCGGGCGCAATCAGATCCGCCCACAGCCAGTAATCCACCGAATGCTGCATTCAAAATTTTCATTTTCTCAGCAACCAAACAGATTCAAAATACGATTTTTCAAAAAAGCAAAAATTGAGGAACCTGTTCGATCAAGCGGTGGACGGGGCTGCCATTGGAGGTGAGATTAGAGGTGTCCTTGTAAGTGTTACGAAACAGCCAAAGTAGATCGTAGGTGAACTTGAACGGCATTTCGTACACGTAAACCCTAATCAGCGTGGAGAAAGGGTAGTACGAATCTCCGTGCACCAATCTCTCAGTCTCTAACGTATACATCGAGTCGTCCAGTGCTTTAACGACGTCGTCGGTGTTGTCGGTTGCGGAAACGGTGTCGTCGGAGCGGGGTTTCGGGGCGCGGTGAGCGAGGAAGTCTTCTAAGGAAGCGACGAAGGAAATCTCGGGTGTTCGGGTCGGGTGAGGGTTGTTGTAGTCGGGTCGGGTATTGGGGGAGAGAGAGAAGAGGAAGAAGAGGACGGAGATAGCGAGGAGAGAGAGAAAAATGAGGAGGATTGGGGACTTGGATCTTGGGTTTAGACTGTACCTTCCTGCTCCTCCTCCTCCTGCCATTTCTTTGCCAATATTTGAGAGACTCTTGTCGGTCTTTTTGACTGAACTGATCAAGATTTTTTTGAGTTTCGAATGTGACCAGGTGGTGTTAGTTATTTGGTTTATGGTTCCCGGGCTGGACCAAAACAGCACCGTCTAATACTTTTTAGGATAAATTGCAAATTACACTTCTGAAGTTTGAGATTGGCTTGATTTTACACTTCAAAATTTTAAAAACTTGATTTTACACTTTAAAGATTGGTTCCGTTAACAATTCACCTCTCACGGTTAAGTTTTGTTGTTAAGTGACATATCATCATGCTGATGTGTTCTATTTTTGCCAAATAAGCATCAAAACTATGTGTTCAGCTATGATCAAGAGAAGAGTTGGCAGTGGCACAAATCAAAACTATACGTCGTTTCAGTCGAAAGTTAAAACAGAACCATGAACCCAACTCTTCTGCTCTGCAACTTCTACCGTGAGTCAATTCGTCGAAGGCTTCTCTTTAGCTCAGTAAGCCTACACGGCCAAGCCTCCCCTAACCACGAACCCAACTCCTCCACTCGTGAGCCCATCAACCCAACTAGATGAGGTCAAATGCAGCTGCCACGGCGACGGCCAAAGCAATGGTTATTAGTTATCTTCGACTGGAAGGATTTTTATTTTTATTTTTGAAGCCATATTTGTGAATTGATTGTTAAATTAGTTGCATTATATTAGTTTATTATTTATGTATGTTGATTGGACGAATTTTATCAAATTTCCACCATAAACACATAATTTCAATAGAGAAGCAAGTTGCACAGTGAATTTAAATCATACACATATAGACAGTTCCAGCAAAAAATCAATCACCCAATTTTTTTTGCAAAAACCCCACCAATTCCAATCAACAAAAACCCCAAAAATCTAAGACTTACAAAGGCCAAATCCAAAAAGAGGCACACGAGAAGAGCAGCTCACAGAGTTGGGGAAGTCTAGACATCACCACCGAGGCCACCTGAAGCCGTCACCATGGCCGCTGAGGCTGCCTGGAGCTACCGCCATTGCCTGGGTTCACAAGAGCCGATGGGTTCTTGGGGATTGGGTTCAATCTGTCTGGGTTCACAGGTGCAATCGGAGCTAGGGGAGGTCTGGCCGCATAGGGCTCACCGAGCTGAAGAGAAGCCTTCAACGGATTGACTTACGGTAGAAGTTGCAGAGCTGAAGAGCTAGGTTCCTGGGTTCTGTTTTGGATTTTAAAGTTAGGTCTTCACGGTGCCATTTAAGTTAGATGCTAGTGTTTTAACTTTAGGCTGAAACAACGTAGTTTTGATGCTTATTTGGCAAAATTAGAACACATCATGATGATGATGTGTCACTTAACAGCAAAATTTAACTGTGGGGGTGAATTGCTAACGGAACTAAATTTCAAGGTGTAAAATCAAGTTTTTGAAACTTTGGGGTGTAAAATCCAATCAACCCCAAACTTCAAGGGTGTAATTTGAAATTTGCCCTACTATTTATGTGACCGACCCTTTATTTAAAAAAATTATTTTACTTGGACTACATTTTTGCGTGGTACTAAAATATATCTTCAACTTTGTGTAAAATATGTATAGAAAAATGATATGTCTACAACATTTTTATAACAAATCCTAAGTGGCAGGTTGTAATTAGTTGTTATTGTTAGGGCAAAAAAGTAATCTTAGTGTTAGTTTCAAATTTGAACCAATAACAACTAACCACCTGTGATTTGTTGTAAAAATGTTATAAACATAGCATCTCTCAATGTGTCTAAAATAAGACATTTTTTTACTTATTCATGCCTTCAAAATAAGATTATCTAAAAAAATTTAAAAAAAAAAACTTCTAAATTCACTTTAATATTTTATACAAAATAGAATTCTACTATAACCTAATCTAAGTGTATATGTGTGTGAAGCTCCTTCTTGGAAACTTAAACTCCGGCCCTTACCCCCCACACCCCACAAGTATTTATACTTGTGGAGTGACCATCGCACCAAGGGTGTGCGGTGGTCACTTTGATATTTTCTTCAAAACTGTACACTGACCAAAACAAATAGTGCCCCATTAAATGCACTTTAAGATGGAATTCATCAACTATTCTAAAATTTTCAATTCCTAATAAATTTAGCACCCAAAAAATGTGTTATGAACCCTGTAGGAGCATTGGGCCCAGGAGCTTACTATCTATGCATATTTTAGGCCTAAGGTTCAAGCCGAGGCCTAGAAGTCATCCAAGGATGAGTAAACATTGTCAAGGGAGTCTATGTTAGTAGATGAAGAAGTTAGTTTTGGCCGTAATGGCCCGGGAGGGTGGGCCAAGGATGAATGCCTTCTCGGCTAACCAAAGCCGAGGTCCGGATAGGTGGCCTGCCATTTAGGAGAACTTTCCAGGAAGTTCTGTTAGTGTGGATAAGCATTACAGAAACATATGGCAGGGGAGAGTCCTAAAATATCAAAGGAGAAAGCCGCTACCATCGCATTAAATGCTCTGCAGCTAACTCTCTGACCACATTAATGTGGAAATGATACCTGAATAGTGGTTTTTAACCTTATAGCTATTATACAAAGGCTTCAAGAAGGGGCTGATGGGACAAGTATCAACACCAACCATCTGGTCCGCACATGGAAGGTAGAGATGAAAGGGAAAGATAGTATAAAGGAAGAAAAGGGCAGTGAGAGAGAGAGATTGAAAAATCAAGAAAGAAACACTATAGCAATCTGTTGACACCCCATTTTGCAACTCGCATTTAACCTCACATAGAGGGTAAAAGTGTAATTTTACCTTGAAAATATGCATCTTGATTCTGGTCACTAAATCCTTAATCTCATTTTACCAAAATGATCTTAATATTGTAACAATCAAATCGACTAGTTATAAACCCTAATCAGACCATCAGATTGAAAGTTATCATCAAATCAAGTTTTAATGGTTGAGATACACTATCACAAATTGAGTCCGACTATATGTGATTATGAACAATTGATTCCAATTGGTTATAATTATAATCAATTTGGGATTAATGATATGTCATAATTTGATTGGTTAGAACTATATTTTATGGTAAAGTTGCATACACCTAATTAATTAGATAGTTAAATATTAATTATTCAATAAGTAATTTGTGCAATTATCTTTTAATTAGAAAAAATTTGGAACTAATTAAGTCTAAAATGGGAGTGATTGGAGTCTATTAATGTTAATTAGGAGCTAATTTGGGACATATTAATGTTAATTGTGCTGAAATTGTTTTCTAACAAATGACCTCTGCTCACCATTTTATTGATATCTCTCAGAATATTTTGAATCTGTAAATGAGGTTAATTTTCCTAGAAACTAGACATCCGGGGCTTCAATTTGAGTACAAGAACAAGACAATTCCGATCAGAATTAAGCAAGATATATATATATATATATTTTTTTTAAGTTGGCTCTACAAACTGTTACAGTAGTTACGGGAAAACCGAATTTTGCTTACTTCTCACTCCCATCAAACTCTATATTTAATGTACCAGATTTTTCCCAAGACTAAAATGAGATCTAGGTTCATGGTTCTTTGTCAACCCTTATTAAATGGTCTTCTATTCATATTTCCTCAACCACTACTATATAGACCCCCCCTCTCCTTCATTCCAAGACACACAAAAAACTCTCTCTCTTCTCACTCCCATCAAACTCTATATTTAATGTACCAGATTTTCCCCAAGACTAAAATGAGATCTAGGTTCATGGTTCTTTGTCAACCCTTATTAAATGGTCTTCTATTCATATTTCCTCAACCACTACTATATAGACCCCCCCTCTCCTTCATTCCAAGACACACAAAAAACTCTCTCTCTTCTCCTCTCTTAAGTTCTAGGAAGTTGAGTAGTCTTGTTATATCTTGGTCTTGTTGAGACTCAAGATATTGAGTGAGACTCACTCTTCCTCTCCTAACTCTTCTTTTCCTCCACCCTTAGGACCTCCCTCAAAAGTCTCCTCCTCCACCATATGGATCTTGCATGAAGGTATAATCATTTTCCTTAATTATTTTTTGTGTTGCCATGATGAGAGTTTAAGATTAAAGCATAATAATAATCATTTAAATTCCTTTGAATATGTTTGAATGTTCTTAATTGTTCTTATATGTTCTTCACATGTTCTTAGTTATTCATCACATGTTCATGCATAACACTAATTTCAATCTTAAATCCACATCAAAAACATGAAAAATATGTTTGTTTAATAATTCTTTTAAATTCTTGAATCTAGTATATTACCATCCACACACATTCATTAGAATTTGTTTTTTTAATCCAAATGAAATATTTAATAAATTGTATTAGGGTTTATCACATGCACACACTTTAAATTCAACATGCAAATTAATTGATAATATATTGGATGATGTGATATGAATGTTGGCCGCCATTGTCTAGAATACCAGTTTCACAGGGTAAGGTGGGTGTCTAACACCTTCTCACCTTGTAACATAACCTTCGAATTTAGATCAAGAGTTGATAGACCAATGTTTATTCTTGTAATTTTCAATTTTAGATTGTAACTAAAAAATAAAGCTATGTACTTTATCTTAGATTGTATCTAGGACCAAAGTCATGTAATTTTCCTATGATCAATGTAAATTTAATTGAAAATTATTAAAATGAGGAATTTTTCAATTTTGATTTTCTTATTTATCCAAATTATTAAATAAGTAGCGACTCTATTGTAAAACTTTTAATCTAAAGGGGAAAATATAATCAATCAAATCTCCATTTTGAGAGATAATAACACGACTCCACCCATTCATATGGGTTTAAACCAACACTCCCATAAAAAAGGGCCGGGGGCCCGGTCTCTCACACAATCAAGAACCAAACTTATAGTCAAACTTAAAAACAATATATAAGAACTGATCTCCTCGGACCTTACCAAGGACAATTTTCTGAAATTAAAACTTGTCCATTTTCTATTTCTTGTCATTCGAATCCACCTTATTTGTTGTCCAACTCATTCTAGCCCAATTTTCCAATCCACTCTCTACAAATGTATTGTTTTGGGCCTTTTGGATCTAAGTCCATCCACCTTTTGGGCTATGGACTCCAACTCTGGTCCTTACAATTGGCGTCGTCTGTGGGAAATTACTGGTGCAATAGTGAGTCTAACGTTCAAAGATGGTAGGTTCGGGTCCAAACCAGGCGGAATCTTTGGGGTCTCAATGTCAAGATCACTTCTATGACCTTGAATAGAGAAGAGACCAGGAGGGAAATGTGCATACTACCCATACTAATAGGAGCCATTCTTGGGGTGGTAGCCATCTCTCTTATAAGAAAAATACCAGAGCCATGCAGTTGAAAATTGATCACTTGAAGAGAAGCTTACGCCACGAACGGTGAAAGCGAGCTCCTTCCAATTCCGATTTCTCTTTCGACAATGAAAAGGATGATAGCTATATGCGCAGATCAAGGACTTCTCTTAGTGAGTCTTTCTCGTATGATGAAGACTACCATCACGAGCGCAGAAATATAAATTCATCTTTGAGAGGCCTGGGAAATGATGCTATGAGTAGAGCGCTCAACCAAATTTCCAAATCACCTTTCATGTGCAGGATTGAGGGAGGGAGACTTCCTTAAGGTTCACTCAGCCCGCGTTCACCATGTACAATGGTCAAACAGACCCTGTGGAACACGTTAGCCACTTCAATCAGAGAATGGCTGTGCACTCCAAGAATGAGACCTTAATGTGCAAGGTGTTCCCATCTAGCCTAGGGCCTGTGGTGATGAGGTGGTTTGATGGTCTAGGTGCAGGTTCCATTAATTCCTTTAAGAAACTCACCCAAGCGTTTGGATCCCGCTTTATTACATACAGCAGGGTTCCTCGGCCTTTAGATTCCTTATTGTCTCTGTCCATGAGAGAAGGAGAAACCCTAAAAACATATTAGGACAGATGTTGAGAAATGTTCAACGAGATAGATGGTTATTTTGACGATGTAGCCATCAGCACTTTCAAGGACGGCCTACCTGCCGAGCATAGCTTAAAGAAGTCTTTGACTGGGAAACTTGTTACCAATGTACGCCAGTCAGCTCATGGATCGGATTGATAAGTATAAAAGGGTTAAGGAGGACCAACAACAATGCAAGGAAAAGGGTAAGGTTATCCCCTAAGAGATGAGGAATTTCAGTTCAAACCGCTACAACAATAACAGACTCCGAAGGGATTTTGCTGGACAATCTAGGTCTACAGCTCCTCAAGTGGTAAACACTGTGTTCCGAGAACTGATGCATCAAGTTTTGGAGAAAATTAAGAACGAGCCATACTTCAAATGGCCAACCAAGAGAGTGGAGACCCCTTGAAGCGCAATTAGAGCCTTCATTGCCAATACCATCAGGAGCAGGGGCATTCCACAGAGGACTGCAGAACTTTGTGGAATCATCTGGAACAACTGGTTAAAGAGGGAAGGTTGCAACAATTTTTGTATCGGCCCAATAGGCAGGGAGACCAATTAAGGTCAGAGGCTCAGAGGAATGCTTCTTCAAGGCCCCTGTTAGGTACAATCAATGTCATCTTTGCTGCACTTGGGAGAACTGTCTCTCATCCTTCCAAGGTGATGTCTGTAGCTTAGCTATCAGCTGAAGGCTCTAATTCTATGCTGAAGAGGGCTAAAATGGAGATCCGACCGATGCTGAGTTTTTCGGATGAAGATAAGATTTGAACCATCCAGCCATATGATGATGCTTTGGTGGTAACCCTCAGAATATGAGGGTATGATGTGAAGAGGGTAATGGTAGACTAGGGCAGCAGTGCAGAGATTATGTATCCTGACTTGTACAGAGAGCTGAACTTAAAGCCTGAAAATCTGATAGCCTATGATTCACCTTTAGTGCGTTTTGATGGTAAAGTTATCATTCCAAAGAGCTAGTTAGGTTGCCCGTGTAAGCAGGCTCAGAGGTGGTTGAAGTGGACTTCATTGTAGTAAACGCATACTCTTTATACATAGCCATTGTGGCCAGACCCTAGCTTCATGCCCTAGGGGCTGTTTCTTTAACTTTGCATCAGAAAGTGAAATATTCGTCAGGGGATCGGATTGAGGAACTAGTAGGGAGTCAGTCCATTGCTAGGCAGTGCCTCGTGTCTACAATTATGCATTAGCCTGCAACTGAGTCCTCGGCCTCTACTGAAGGGGGCTTATAGCAGTCAAAGTCCCCAGTGCTAGCTGAGGACGCGAATTGTGAGGATTTGGAGAAGTTTGCTGTAAGTGATGACCCGGAAAAGTTTTTTTAGGTTGGGGCTCAACTACCGCCTCAGGAGAATGAGGAGCTGGTAGACTTTCTTAAGAGGAACGTTGATGTGTTCGATTGGAATGCCTACGAAACTCCGAGGGTGGATCCGAGTTTCATCTGCCATCATTTGAACGTCAATCCATCTGTCATCCCCAAAAAGCAACCACCTCGGCGCTCATCCAAGAATCACTCCGACACTGTCAAAGACGAGGTGATGAAGCTTAAGTAGGTTGGAGCTATTAAAGAAGTGTTCTACCCTGAATGGTTGGCCAATATTGTGGTTGTGAATAAGAAAAATGGAAAGTGGTGGGTATGTGTGGACTTTACAGATCTGAACAAGGCCTGTCCGAAAGACCCTTTCCCCATGCCTCTGATAGACCAGCTAGTGGATGCTACCGTAGGTTATCCTCGGATGAGCTTTTTGGACACTTTTCAAGACTACCACCAAATACCTTTGGATTCAGATGATCTAGAGAGAACAACCTTCGTTACTCCTATCGGGAATTACCATTACAAGGTGATGTCCTTTGGTATGAAGAATGCAGGGGCTACCTACCAGAGGATGATGACGAGGATGTTTGAGCCGTAATTAGGGAAAAACATTGAGGACTATATAGATGACATAGTGGTCAAGAGCAAGTTGGAATCTGAGCACGTTAACAACCTTGGGAATATCTTTGAGATCTTGAGGGGACACAAGTTGCGACTTAATGCTTCCAAGTGTTCTTTTGGTGTCGGATCGGGAAAATTCTTGGGCTACATGATCACACACCGCGGAATTGAAGTTAACCCTAATTAGATTAAGGCAATCAATAATTTATAGCCACCTCGAAATCCAAAGAGGTCCAGAAGCTAACAGGGATGATCGCTGCTCTAAACTGATTCATCTCTCTGTCAGCAGATAGGTGTAGGCATTTCTTTCAATTATTGAACAAGTGGAATGAATTTGAATAGACTGAGAAGTGTGCCTTGGCCTTCTAACAGTTGAAAGAGTATCTTTCTCGGCTACCCATCATGTCCAGATCCAAGGTGGATGAGGTCTTGTTTGCCTACATTGCAGTGGCCTCCCACGTGGTAAGCTTAGTGCTGATACGGGTTGATAATGGTGTACAGAGGCTAGTTTATTATGTGAGCAAGTCACTATATGAGGTCGAGATCCGTTACTTACCACTGGAGTAGGCCATTCTGGCAGTGGTGCATGCTACACTTAAGCTCCTCCACTATTTTCAATCATACACAATTGTTGTCCTAACCCAGCTCCCACTCAGATCTCTACTTCGGAGTGCTGATTATACAGGGAGAATTGCAAAGTGGGGTACAATTCTATGCGCTTTTGACATCAAGTACCTGCCTCGCACCTCTGTTAAGGGTCAGATCCTTGCCGACCTGGTGGCTGAGTTTGTTGAAACCTCATTTGAAGAGAGGGTAAAGGAGCAGAACATCGATGGAAAATCGGTTGGTGTAATCTCCATACAAGAAATTTTGTCCTGGAAGATCTACGTTGATGGTGCAGCGAACCACAAGGGATCTGGAGTGGGGCTAGTCTTGATATCTCCAGAGAGGATTATGATTGAGAAATCATTAAGATTGGACTTCTTGGCCACAAACAATGAGGTTGAGTATGAAACTCTGTTAGTAGAAATGACCATAGTTCGAAAGATGGGTGGAAAAATAGTAGAAATCTTTTCTGATTCAAGACTGGTGGTAGGCCAAGTCTAGGGAGAATTGGAAGCCAGAGATTCCAAAATGCAGGAATATTAAGCCAGGTTAGACATTTATAGTCTGGATTTTAGTCTTTTAATTTATCACAAGTCCCTAGAAGTAGAAATACACATGCAAACTCTCTTGCCACACTGGCAACCTCCTCGGCATAAAGTTTACCTCGGGTTGTGGAGAATTTATGTAAATCTACTGAGGTAAGAGGAAATATGGTTCATGTTCATCAAATAAGGGTGGGGCCTAGCTGTATGGACTCTATTGTGCTATTCTTTAAGGAAGATGTTTTGCCTGAAAGTAAATCTGAGGTGATAAGGTACGGAGAAAAACTCCTCGGTTTTGGCTGTCCGAGGACCAAAAGTTGTATAAGAGATCATTTTCTGGCCCATATGTGCTATGCATACACCTTGAAGTAGTTGAGATACTCTTAGAAGAATTACATGAGGGGATTTGTGGAAACCACACGGGGGGCAGATCTTTGTCTCACAGGGCCCTCACACAAGGTTATTAGTGGCTAAATATGCAGAAAGAAGCACAGAAATATGTGAAGAAGTATGACCAATGCCAAAGATTTGCTCCAAACATTCATCAACCTAGAGGAGTCCTTAATCCACTATCCAGTCATTGGCCTTTTGCTTAATAGGGATTGGACATTGTAGGTCATTTCCTAAAGACAACCGGGAATAAAAGATATTTGTTGGTCGGCACAGATTACTTCACCAAGTGGATCGAAGCTGAACCATTGACAAATATTAGGGATGCGGATGCCAAGAAATTTGTTTGGAAGAATATTGTCACTCGGTTTGGAATCCCTCGTACCCTCATCTCAAACAACGGATTGCAGTTTGATAGCAAGGCCTTCAAGAGGTATTGCTGTGACCTGGGCATAACAAATAGAAATTCCATCCTAGCATATCCATAGGGGAACGGACAGGCTGAAACTGTCAACAAGGTCATAGTGGAAGGGCTTAAAAAGAGGCTGAACGACGCAAAGGGTAAATAGGTAGAAGAATTACCACACGTCCTTTGGGCATACCGAACTACGTCTTGTAGGTCCACTGGGGAGACGCCCTTTTCAATGACCTATAGGGTCAAGGCTGTTATTCCTCTAGAGACTGGATTCCCCACGCTGGGAACAAGTTCCTTCACTCTGAGCAGTAATAATGGGCTACTGGAGAAAAGTTTAGACTTAATTGAAGAACGAAGAGAAAATGCCATAGTCTAATTGGCCTATTACCAACATAAGCTCAAGCAAGGGTATGATGCCAACGTGAAGCTGAGACCACTGGCACCTAGCGACTTGGTGTTAAGAAAGGTTTTGGGTACTGCAAAGAACCCAGCCTAGGGAAAGTTAAGGCCCAACTGGGAAGGACCATATTGTATCACATTAGCAGCAGGAATAGGTGCATATTATCTTGAAGATCTAGAGGAAAAGGCTGTACCACGCCCATGGAATGTAAATAACCTGAGAAGGTATTGCTATTAATGAAAACTTTCTTCACCATATTTGGGTTTGTTATATTGTGTGTCATGCGTTCTACTATCTATCTAAGTATTAAATAGAACCTTGGTCATGCCTGATTTCTCGGACCACATACCTTGGGTAAATTGATATCTTTTAATCATTGTTCTAAGTATTAAACAGAACCTTAGCTATGTCTGGCTCTTCGGACCATATACTTTGGGAAAATTAATACTCCCTAACATCTAAGTATCAAACAAAATCTTGATCATGTCTGGCTCCTCGAACCACATACCTTGGATAAATTGATATTTTTTAATCATTGTTCTAAGTATTAAACAGAACATTAGCTATGCTTGGCTCATCGGACCACATGCTTTAGGAAAATTAATACTCCTTGACATCTATCTAAGTATCAAACAAAACCTTAGTCATTTCTGACTCCTTGGATCACATACCTTAGGTAAATTGATATCTTTTAATCATTATTCTAAATATTAAACAAAACCTTAGTTATGTGTGGTTCCTCGGACCACATGCTTTAGAAAAATTAATACTTTCTGACATCTATCTAAGTATCAAACAGAACCTTGGTCATGCCTGGCTCCTCGGACCATATACCTTAGGTAAATTGATATCTTTTAATTATTATTCTAAATATTAAACAGAAACTTAACTATGCCTAGCTCCTCGACCACATGCTTTGGGAAAATTAATACTCCCTGACATCTATCTAAGTATCTAACAGAACTTTGGTCATACCTGGCTCCTCGGACCGCATGCTTGGGTAAATTAATGCTTTCTATCATTTTACCAAGTGTCAGGGCAAAGCCTTAGTTATTTTGGACTCCACAGACCACATACTTAAGGCTCAAATGGATGCTCATGAGCATTACTTAAAGCATTTACAGGCATACCTGTATTTTGTTTGAGAACTGGTTATCCCTCTGGTCCTATTAACTTGCTAATGAGTAAGACACAGAGTAAGTTTGAACCTATATGTATGCTCCATTATTGTGTGTTTTCTTGAAATTAGAACTAAACTTTGCCGAGGTGATGGACTTAGTAGATTTAACCTGTTTTGCTGTTGACCATATGAGATGGGATAAATTTTCTACTACTCACGCAGATTAATGAGGAGAGTTTTATATCATTACTACTTTCACTAAGTGTTAAGGAAAGATAGAAATTATATCAATACCAGTATGAGAATCATAGGAAAAAAGAAAATATGCATAACTTTCATTAATTAAAGTCTCAAAGCTAGGCAGATTGAGTACAAAAGGGGAAAATTTAGTTACAAACCATGCAAACCAAAACAGAAGTCCTAAGTAAAAAAAAAAAGAAAAAGAAAAGGGAAATATACTGGAAATTATTTCTTTTTTATTACAATCTTTCCTTAAAAAGGGGCCTTATTAAGCTGAGTGGACGCTGCTTCTGAGGCCTCGGGGCCCTTACTTGCAGAATCGATCTTAGCAGGCAGAGAGAGAGTAGCCAGGACAATCTCCATCTTTTTAGGAGCTTCCTTCTCAGCAGAAGGGTCCTAGGTGCTAGCTGGGGGCTCCGTGGCATCAGGGGCCACTCCCTAGTTGGCGTTTTTTTCCTTTTCAGTAGTCCTGAGCTGCTCAACCACCTCGGAGGGTTTGTCAGAAGAGGTTAGGACTTCAGCTAGACCGTCCTTGCCTGCTTTTGCCACTTCGGGAACAGTAATAGTGCTCAAGTAGGATGGAACAGATGTTCTGATGGCAAGGGAGTAGTATACACTTTTTGGCTTCCTAAGTACAGAAGAAGCCTTAACCCGGCTTGGTTGAAAGCTTCATGCCATACTTGGGAGCAGTAATTTCTACACACCCCCGAGACCTCTGCCCTAAGGGACTCATCGATCTCTGCCACTCCTATATCGTACCCTTGCTGCTCAGCCTCATCCCTGGCTTTCTCTGCCTCCTCATTGGCCTTGTCTGCCTGGTCCTTAGCCTTCTGGACCTCCTCCAACTTTTTCTTCAAAGCAACAATCTGCTCTTTGGAGGTGGCCAATTGATCCTCAGCGTTGCAAAGAAGTATCCGCTGGCCTTTGACTTGCCTTTCGACATTATCCAAAGCGGCAGCGGCATTTTTTCTCTCTCTCTCTCTCTGCCTCGATCAGCTTGGCCTTCATATCTTGATTGCTCTTCTCAGCCACATGGAAGGCGTCCACAACAGCAATTCGCCTCCCTTCCTCTTCCTTCATTTTTCGATGGGAGTAATTCACCATCTCTTCGACCCTAAATATTGCCTGAATGGCCTGGAAGAGAAAAGAGATACAGTTAAAAAATAATAATAATAAAATAATAATAGAGTAAAAGAGAGAAGGCATACCATAGCCAGGTCCCTCTTCAAGCCGAGGAAGACCTCATACTGCGTCAATGATCTGAAGTCAGCCATGTCCTTGGGAAGCAACAAGGACTATTCCACCGTGTTTGCAACGTACCCAGCTATGCCCCGCCAGAAATCTCGAATGAAGGCATCACTAAGAAAGGGAGCTCCATCCAGCTCCATACGTGAGGCCCAGGTGGGGGTTGTAGCTCAGAGGTCACCCTTTTTTTCTCCCTTATTGGCTGACCTCGTCTGTGTCACCTTAGGCTGCTTGGCCCCCATTCGGGGCTTAGTCTCTTAGGAAGGTTGGGTCTTCCTAACTTCTACCACTTCCTTCCCTTTTTCTTCCCTTTTCCTTTTGGACTCGGCTGGATTAGCTCAGAGGGATTGGGTGGGCAGAGGAGTGAAAAGTCTGGTCTGAGGTGCCTTCCCAGGTGCATCTCTCCTAAGTTGAGACTCTAACAACTCCTGGAGAGTTGACCTCTGCCTGCATTGGATGCCCATGTCAATGGATGTATCAACAAGTTCTTGGCGAGGATTGGATTATACTGAGGAAGGAGAGTTAAGGTAACTAAGAAAGGCTTCTGGGGACAAAATTTCGTTGAAGACGTCGAACTCGTCATCAGAATCGAACACTTCTACTACTTTTTCTTCTTCTTCTTCTTTTCCTTTATAAGGGCTGGATGAGAAGAAGTTCCTTCCTCGGCTGTATGTTGTGGTGGCGGGGCAACCTTTGGGATGCCCTTTGGAATTGGGGTGGTAGTAAAGGTGCCTTATGGTACTTGGCCGGTGATCAGAAAGCCTAGAGCTGCAACACTGATTCGTTGCAGCCGAAGATCTCTAGCTTTAATGACACATTTGGGCACCAAAAAACTCTTGGAGATCGGGATGTAGTCCAGAATCAGATGAGTCACCCTGAGTTGGCTGTCTGTATGGACAAACACCTCGGCTTTTAATACCTTGTCCAAACTTTACTGGTTCACAAGGCTGAAATTAGGTATGGCGGCGTTCTTGTCTGCAAAACCATGGGATTTCCCTTCTCTCGTCGGGTAGGGAAGGCCATCGTGCCATTCCCTTTATATAATCAAGAAGTCTTTGTTTAAGCCTTTGTTGGAATCGGGGAAGCACTGGATAAGCTTAACCTCAGGGTATCTAGACTTAAGGTAATACCCCTGCCCTTTGAGGTGGTGGAGGTTGTAGATCTAGTTGATATCGTGGTGGGTTAACCCTAAGCCCATCCTTTCATTGAGGGCATCTACACTCCCTAATATTCTGAACATGTTTGGGGCACATTGGGTGGGAGCTAACCTATGACCTTTAAAGTAGTCCCTAGTGACGGTACTCATGGGATTTCTTATCCCACCCTCAATAAAGGCAATCATTGGGATCACTACTTCTCCCTCTTGCCTTTTTTTGTGTCACTCTCCTTCCTTACAGTACCTAATACCTATGCCTAGAGGAATCCTATACTGTGCCCTAAAGTTCTCTATTCCCTCCTCAGAGTTTACCAGACTCTTGAATCCACCCATTTCTAGAAAGGTTTGGGAGAACAAAAAAAGATTGAGAAAAAAGAGTGGAGCTGAGGAGGAGAAAAGCACAAAGAAAAGAAAAATATATGGAAAAACAAAATGTAAAGGTTTGTGAAGACTTACAGAAAGAAGGGAAGTATCATCGAACTGGTATTTTGTATTTGTGAGGGCACGAGTGAGTTAGGTAAATTGGTAGGTTCAGTGTATGCACGCTAGAACGAAATGAATGCTAAGATAAGACAAGTGATTGATTTGAGGAGTATTTATACTAAAGAAAGAGTTGGAAGTGAGAAAATTCCTGCTTGATTCCCAGCAAAATCCTTACCCATTGAATTCGCATCACACCGTAGAACGTAGGGGACAGGGAGCCGTAAAAATTTAATGAAGACGCGTCTCGAATGCCAAAGCACTAGGAGCATGCCTTGGGCAGTTAAAAAGGTGTCTTCACAAGCAGAGGTGGGATGTGATGGGCTCGAAGCAACTACAATGATATCGAAATCCTCCTTTCTTTCGGATGAGCCAGAAAGAAGAATCTCAAAGGGCTATTGTAGGAGAATTGGGCCCAGGAGCTCACTATCTATGTATATTTTTGGCCTAAGGCCCAAGCCGAGGACTAGAAGTTGTCCGAGGATGAGTAAACATTGTCAAGGGAGTCCATGTTAGTAGATGAAGAAGTTAGTTTTGGTCGTAATGGCCTAGGAGGGTGGGCCGAGGATGATTGCCTCCTCTGCTAACCAAAGCCGAGGTCCGGATAGGTAATCTGCCATTCAGGGGAACATTCTAGGAAGTTCTGTTGGTGCGAATAAGCATTGCAGAAACATATGGCAGGGGAGAGTCCTAAAATATCAAAGGAGAAAGCTGCTATCATCGCATTAAATGCTCTACAGCTAACTCTCTGGCTGCATTAATGTGGAAGTGATACCTAAACAGTGGTTTTCAGTCTTACAGCTACTACACAAAGACTTCAAGAAGGGGCTGATGGGACAAGTATCAACACCAACCATCTGGTCCGTATGTGGAGGGTAGAGATGAAAGGGAAAGGTAGTATAAAGGAAGAAAAGGGTAGTGAGAGAGAGTGATCGAAAAATTAAGAAAGAAACACTGTAGCAATTAAGAACCAAACTTGTAATTAAATTTAAGAGTAATATATAAGAACTGATCTCCTCGGACCTTGCCGAAGACGATTTTCTGTAGTTAAAACTTGTCCATTTTCTATTTCTTGTCATTCGAATCCACCTTATTTGTTGTCCAACTCATTCTAGCCTAGTTTTCCAACCCATTCTTTACAAATTTATTGTTTTGGGTTTTTTAGGCCTAAGTCCATTCACTTTTTGGGCTAGGGACGCCAAATCTGGTCCTTACAAACCCAATTGGATTGTTGGTTGCTTCGAGGGAATCAAGACATACTTCGAGACAATCTAAACATCTCAAGTGAATATTCAATAATTATAATTTTTCAGCTTACTTTATTAATCAACATTATTAATAGACGGCTTTACAAGATAAAAACTAATATTTAAATTCAAAAGAAATATGCCAAAGGCCTTGTAATTGAATTGGCACCTCCCCATGCACAAAGTGCTGGGAGGTTTAGGGGGGAAAGGGTTCGAACTGCAGGATTAGTAGCATGTTGTAATTATCTCTAAAAAAAAATTCAAAAGAAATATAATCTTTATCTTTTATTCAAACTAGCTTTTTACCCGCGCAATGCGCGGAATCATTTTATGTATTAATAAACTTTACATTCAATATAATCTTAGTTCCTATGCTTCCATTGCATGCATTTAAGTATATATGTTGCATTTATAATTTGTTATGCTATTAAATTTCTGTGGCCAACAATGCTTAGCTTCATTTAAAGTCACAGTTATGCTATTAAATTTCTGTTGCCAACAATGCTTAGCTTCATTTAAAGTCACACATAATCAAGTATATATGTTGAAGGAATATCTTTTAAGGACCTTTCCCAACAAACAGATTGAGCATATCTTCCGTAAAACCAATTGCTTTGTGGACATTTGCAAGATTTCGATAGTTTAAGACTTATTAACCCTTGATAAGGAGGGTATAATACTGTCATAATTTATTAACCCTTGGATTTTTTTTTTTTTTTTTTTTTTTGAGAAGAAGTTTGGATGACATTTAAAGATTAAAAATTACACCATAGTGTTCCGTTAAGCAACTGAGCATGCATTCAACTACTCAAAAGAATTTCTCAAAAAAAAAAAAAAAAATACTCAATAGAAGATGAGAAGAAAACAATAGCCTATATAATATGACATGCAATACCGAACAACTTGTATAAGATTATCAAACTTCTATATCAAGATTGTGCTTTCCTGCTTTAAAAATTTACCTTGAAAATATGAAAAAACTGGTGAACCATATTTGACATCACTACATTATAGTCATGATACAAATTTTTATGCAAAATTCAATAGACATTATAAGGAAAATTTTGATGCATTCAAGCAGATATATAACTGATCCAAACAGCCACAATACAATTAAATACACTATATTGACTTAGTCAAAAAATTAAAATAACTAAAAACATAGTAATCAAAGATGAAATAAATCCATCCACTTTCAAGGTACAAATTCTCTCTCAAACTTTGACTTTGACAGTAAATACTGAGTTTGGCATCAAGATGAAGCTGCAAACAAAGAAAAAAAGAAGTTCATTATTGTTTACTCAAGGAAGAAGAAAAAAAAGAAGCCTGAAACTGGGAAAACAACTCCAAATGATAGATTAAACAGTCTACATAATTCTTTGAAGTATTCCATTATTAAATCCTAATTTATGGTTAAGTGCAAATTTCTTCTTAGCATTCTCTGTACTTTAAAAATACTTTTGAGAGAGGGCTTGGTTTTTTATTCTTTTGAGTCAAAGTAGTATAAATCTCATTCACAACTCTAATGTGAGTCTGATTGACAACAATAATCAAACAAGTTCAAGGCAATTCATCAAATGACAAAACACCAAACTCACATTTGCACCAAATCTAAGCAGCCTAACTCACTGGCTTGAAGAAAGAAAGTCCAAAACCTCAGCCAAAATTTTTTTACTACAAAGTGGCAAGTACTTTAGCTGGAAAAAAAAAAAGAAAAGAAAAGAAAAGAAAATGCAAATCTAAAACTCTTCCCTAACCTATATAAAAAAGAGAAGAAAAAAAAATGAAAGAAACGTTCATCAAAGTATCCTTGACAGTAAGAAAGTCCAAAACCTCAGCAGAAATTTTTTTTACTACACAGAGGCAAGTACTTTCAGCTGCAAAAAAAAAAAAAAAAAAAAAAAAAAGCAAGTCCAAAACTCTTCACTAACCTGTATAAAAAAGATTTAAAAAAAAAAAAAAAAAAGAATGAAAGAAACGTTCATCAAAGTATCCTTCACAGTAAAATATATTTTACTGCCCAAAACACACACACACACACACACAAAAAGCTTCATGTGATGATTATGCTTAATTATTCTGTAAAAATTAAGGTGATCACTATTTGGTCACTTAAGGTACAAAGCACTGTGCACATAGACTTGATGAGCCTATATTCTACCGCAAAAGTTCTTATGTGATTATTTAATATTAAAACTAAAACTAACTTGGATTTGGTTAATAACCCAAAACAAAATGAATTCTAACCCAAATACCTTAATGTAAGTATTTACATAAGGAATATTTCAGAAACCAAACACAGCCAGCCCAACATGAATGATATGTAAGTAAGTATTTACATAAGGAATCCAGGCTAGCTGGGGAAAAAAAAAAAAAAAAAAAAACACAAATCAGATTTTTTTTTAGGGAGAAAAACAGTGCTTTTGGTAAAAAATTGCAATAATAAGATGAAAAAACTCTTGATGAGGGAACATTGTTGCCACCACCATCATCATTATCGTCATACCCAACTACAGACACGTCTTCTTTACATTGAAACTCCATTCAAAATTAACACCCATTTATAACAAAAATTACTTCCTACTTGAATAATTAAAAATTTTCCTTCACCACCTTGGCAAACTTTATAAACATGCAAGAAACATCTAGAAATCCTACTAAAAAAGAGCTAATCTTCACCACCTGTTTTACAATGCATGTTAAACCTCACTTGAACCCTTTGACAAATCAATTTAGAATCTCAGATTGGTAGATTGGTAAGACTAAAACAAATTATATTGAAAAGATTACAACATGAGTTATCTAATGATCTATATTGTTGGTTTTGCGCCTACTGGCTGGGCAAATGATAGCGCCTAATGCTAACCCAAAATGACATCAATTATGCCAAATTCGACATTAACATTAACAATATTAAAAATATTCTATTCTTTTACCATCTTGAACTTCCAACCAACCAAGGAGAAAGAAAAAAAGGTACCTGAAATTTGAGAAGGACTAAATCTAGCCAAATGAAGTGTAAATTGCATAAATGATTGACTCATGAATAACCTTAAAAACCCCAAAAGCCCAATCTTCTCCTTTGCTTTTTTCACAATTTGCCATTAACCAAACAAAAAAAAAAATAGTAGGGTAACATACTATCTAAAAAAGCGCCTGATATTTGGGGAATCTATGTGACTCCAATCTACCAAACCATGTAATCCTCAATTAAACAAAACAAAAGAAAATATCATATCATTTTATAAATAGCCATAAAATCATCAAATGATTATAGGAATATTACTTTGTAAGCCCAAAAAAAAAAAAAAAAAAAAAAAAAAAAAAAAACTAGCCAGATAGTTTAGTTTGAACTTAACTTTCATCCAATGAAATCAAGACATTTCCCAATTTTCATACACTATTAGATTGACAACCCTGCTTTTACGCTTGAACTCAACATGGTTTCATTTGATTTAAGTGTTGCATAGGATTAAATGCATTTTTTTTCCTAGTGTTGAGGCTTCTATATAACTGTGTTGTTTTCATATTGTTAATACAAAATGGTATACAATATATGAGGAAGACATATGATTAATTGAAAAAAAAAAAGCCAAAAAAGAACTATAATCAAATTATTTCAGCAAAACAAAATTATTGACTCACCTAAAACCAAATCAAAAACCTTTTCATGTTTTGCTGGTTTACTCTGCAACAACAAACATTTCTTTATAAATTTTTTTGACTACTTAAATATTGAGAATTTGATTTTAGAGAGAGAGAGAGAGAGATTGTAAATAAAACTCCACATAGGCAACATGCATAGCAAGTCAATGACCATCCATCATTTCAGAAGCAAGCAGCACAACATATTAAATCAAAGGCTTCTTCATCCTCTACAATTGAGAGAATACAATTCATGATGTACAAATTATTCAAGATAGAATATTATTTTGTCCAAATGGTTGTGTTATGCAAGCCTAGATTGATAGTTAAACCAATCTTATGCAGCAGTGGCAACCACTATTGTTGTCTGGTATAAATTTTTTTTGTTTGGACAGAACCTAAGACCAAACTCTAAAATTCAAACCCATAGCTTAGTTTCCCCTAAAATTTCAAATACACAATCTCAATGTCCATTGTGATTCCATCTTGGTTCAAATTAAAACCTATAAATCCCAAATAGAATCCAATAAGAATTGGAATTTAAAATTCCTTACGAATTTTGAAATTGTAAATTATATCCAGAATTTAAAAGCACACGAATCAATGCCTACGGAGAAACTACACTAAAATCAAGTTTCTAAGTGGTAGCCAGATGAACCAAGATAAGAATTCACAAAATTAAATCAAAAAAAGAAGAAAAAACATAACAAAAGTAGGACTGAATATAAAATATTACTTAGAAAGAGAGTAGAAAGATTGGACACACATGATCTTAAGAGCATCTCAACTGCATAAAGTGGGCCTAGAGTTTGAAGCATTGGTAAAAGTGCCTGTTTCCTAATGCTTGCATTTATTAATGTTCCCTACGAACATTTCAAATAAATTAGCCCTTGATCAAAACCATATATGTGCTTAAGATAGAGATCAGTGATTAAATTACCTCTTAAATGAATAGGAGCAGTACATAACTACTTGCAAAAGAGACCAAAAGATTGATTATAAAGCAATAACATTTGATACTTTCTAAAAATTTAACAAAAATCTACCAAACAGGGAAAAAAAATTCTAACCAAAAAACAATAATCAACAAAAGAAAACCCAAGAAACTAAAATTAAGAACAGAAACAGGAACTAAACCTAACAAAAATCTACCAAACAGGGGAAAAAATTCTAACCAAAAAACAATAGTCAACAAAACAAAACCCAAGAAATTAAAATGAAGAACAGAAATTCCAATGATTTGCCTTTCCACCTACAAACCCAAAAAAAGAAAAGCTAAAGAAAAACTCATTAATTTTTTATTACATAGATTGGAATTGAAATCAATCAATAATAAATGAAATCTACAACTGAATCCAAGAGAGAGTTAAAAATAAAAGCCTAAATACTCATTCGAGAAGTGTAAAGAAATTAAAGAGACCAAAAATAGTCTCTGCTTTCTACCTTGATTGAAAAATTAACGAAAACCAAACGAACAACACAAATACCCCAACCATAAACCAAATTTAATAACCTTAATCAAAATCAAATGCAACCCAAAAGCCTAAATTGAACCTATACTACCAAACACCCAAACATAAATCATAGTTATCGCATAATTTTAAAAATAAAATAAAGAAAACCTTTACCTGTAACGGTTTCGGCCGCGTGACGGTGGTGGCTGCGGAGGTTTTTTTTTTTTCGTCTGTTTGATAGGTTGGAACACGCTAGTCCGATCTGTGTATAGGGAGGTGTAGTAAAGAATCGGAAGTTTGAGTGAGTCCGAAACTCATATATCTTTGAAAACCCTAGAAACGGAAATTGATTGGAAAACAAATAAAGGGAGAAAAATGCCTACCTTCTGAATTGTCAATTGTTGAAAAGCAGAGATGGGATTGCAGAGCACGAACACGCTAGTCCGATCTGTGTTTGCCAGTCCGATCTGTGTGTATGTTTTGATAAGTAAAAACGAAATGGTTAAAATTAGGTTCCACCGAATCCGATCTGTGTGTGTATGAAGGAGCAGCGAAGAAACGCAAGTTTGAGTGAGTCCGAATTTTGATCGGCAAATATGATTTGGGTTTTAGGGTGTGTTTAGATGGAGGAGTGGAAAAGTGGAAGGATAGAAAATGGTGGGAGGATAGAAAAGTGGGAGGATATAAAAGATTTTATTTTCCCCCTTTTTGTTTGGTTGGGAGTGAAAAAGTGGAGGGATGGAAAAAGTAAGTTTATATAAATTTACTTATATACCCTTGTTAAAAAATGATGCACAATTAAAATAAAAAATGACAAGCAATTAAAAAAAAAAATCACCCAAATTTATTAAACAATAAAAATTATATTCAAGAAAAAAAAAATCATGTCTTATGTAAAGAAAAAAAAAAGACAATAGGACGAAATTAGTGCAAGGGCAATTTTGTCATTTATATGTAAAACACCTCCCACACCATTTTCTCTCCATTTTGGAGAGACAAGTTTTTGGTGGGCCCGGGTGGAAAATGCCTGGGCCCCACCAAAAATTTTCCTCTCCCTCCCTCCTTACCAAACAACCCTCTTTCTCATTTTCTCTCCTATTTTCTCTCCAAAATTTTCCATCCTCCCTAAAATCCACCCATCCAAACACAGTGTAAGGGTTTGCGTTTTGTTTTTGTTTTTTTGTTTCGTGGATAAGCGGCTGTTGTTTTGGGTTTACGTTTGGGTTTACCTTTGTGTCTGAAAGTGAGCATCTCTAACGCACCGAGCGAAATTTTAAAGAATTAAATCTACACGTGTCAGAATTTTAAGGGGGCTTTTTTGGCTTACGTGTCAGCACCTGGTAAAAGCTTCTACTTTTATATATAGTATTAGATGCTAAGCTAACCATTAATTACCCATTAATTAACCAACTCCTAATAACAAAAATAAAATCTTAAATAATAAAATTAAAGAAAAATTAGACACGTAACAAAATGGTAAGACATCTATTTCTTTTATGTAACAAAACCATTAATTACCCAACTCCTAATAACAAAAATAAAATATTAAATTTCTTTTATTCAAATGCTAAGCTAACCATTAATTACCCAACTCTTAATAACAAAAATAAAATCTTAAATAATAAAATTAAAGAAAAATTAGACACGTAACAAAATGGTAAGACATCTGTTTCTTTTACGCAACAAAACCATTAATTACCCAATTCCTAATAACAAAAATAAAATATTAAATAATAAAATTAAAGAAAAATTAGATACGTAACAAAATGGTAAGACATCTGTTTCTTTTACGTAACAAAATGGTAAGACACCTGTTTCTTTTATTTTTTTACTTTTTATTTTTTATTTTTTAATGATAAGAACCATGCTCACTTATTAATTAATGTTCTCAATTAAACGTTTTGCTCCTTTAGCAACTTGTCCACATCCTGTGGGAGCTACTCATTTCTTAAGCAACTTAAACCAAAACTTTGATTTATGTATAAGCATAGATTCAAGTCATAAAAGAGGTAACATAGGGTTAAAATAGATAAGCTCACATCTTGTAAAGAGAATAAAATTATATGTTTGAGAGTTTAAGGTTAAGAGATTTTAAAGAAAGAATACAAAGAGGAGATGGAATGAAATGAGAACATGTGTCAATAATTTCTAGCTCAAATATGTTTCCTCCTTCCATAATAAGGGAATGTAGGTTGAGATCGTGGGCTCTAGACCTACTATGCGATTTGTGCCAAACCAATAAAATATCTTTTGTTAAATGAGGTAGTTTTTGATGAATAGTAAGAGTCTTTTAACTCAATTGGCACTTGTGGAAGCATTGAGGTTCAAATCCCCACTTTCCCAACAGTCAAAAATAAAATTTGAAAAGAAAAAAAAAAAAAGAAAAGAACAATACATGAGAGTAAGACTTGAAAAAAAAAACCACTACATTTTCTCTCTTTTACAACTTTCCAGTTCCCACTTCAGATTCTGTTCCTTTTCATTTTGTTATCTCTATCCAAGCAGAGGCTGCAATTAAATATTTTCAATCCAGTGGCAAATTTATTTGTCTAACCTAAAATCCAAGCAACACTAATCGACTTTGTCCAATGAAAAGAAAATTTCACACGGTTTACTTTCACCACTGAGGGGTCATAAAAGATTTGCCCTTTCATCTCAACAAAAAATTAGTATTAAGTTTTAATGCTTATAATTTACTAACAAAATAATCGTATTGTTGTGACATCTCTCCCCTTTAGTTTTCATTTCTCTCTTTTCACTCCATTTCCGTCCGTTCAACGGCCAGTTCAGCATGTAAATTATGACTGATAAATGAAATAAGAAACAGACAGTCATGTATATAAACTGTTATCCTGAAGCTGCAGCCTGCAGCCATCACCAATGTATATGAAACCAAACAGACGGCACACACATGATACCCTTTTCTGCATCCATAGCCAGCAGAAAAAATGAATTACCAGTCACTTGCTCTCTCAAGCTGTTATGTATCAAAATATAAACATGAATTACTTACATATAATGTGCAGAAATAATTGAAGAAGTTCCCAAGAGAAAAAATCCACAACCTTGTTTATGAAGATCATAAGTTTTTTTAAACATCAAACATAAATTGTCTTCACCAACTAAAAAATCCAGTATCAACAACATCCAGCCATGCTCTGTCCCAAAACCACATAATAATCGGCTATGTGAAGCAGCTCAAAGGCTGATGAGATCACCCTTTGGTGGTTGCTTCTTGGAATCATGCCCACTTTCAGACGAACCCCCACCTTTCTTACCAAATATCATTTCATCAAGATCATCCATCATTTCATCGGTACTTCCCCCTTGGCCTCCACCTCGAGAACCAGCTGGTTTTCTAATCAGGGCATCTTCTTTTGCATGACGGGGTGACTCATCAGGCTCAACAGCAACAGGTATCATAGCTGGTTCTGGCTCAGGTGGAACTGAAGGCTTCTTCAGCTCTTCAAACTTGGAGAGAACTTTCTGGATCTCATCATTCACATTCAAGGCTTCAAAAAGCAGGGCCTCATTATCTCCAGCTGTCTCAATAATTCTCTGGACAGTAAATTGTGCCTGACGACACTGTTGGACCAGTGTGGTTGTCAAGTCATCCTGACAATGGGAAGAAAACATTCCATTCATGTTACTTTGTGCTCACCAACAATGACTACCTAATATATAAACTGAAATAGTAGTTGCAAAAATCAGGAAAATATGTAACAAAACTAAACTTGACAATATAATTCCTCACACGGCTGAAACCATTCATTAAAGAAGGCACAAAACAGCAAAGTCTCTTTTTTGATAAGTAATAAGATTGTGTTGAGAAAGAGAAGATAATTTATGAAAACACAGGGTATTTAGTACTCTTAAAAAATACAAAACATAAATCATTACATGCAAAGAAAGAGCGAATCAATAAAATCTAAAAAAAATTTAAATGATTAGTGATTTTGAACCGCTTGAACACAGAACAATCAAGTCTTGATCTCATCATCATTACAAAAGTGTAAAACAAAAATGTCATTACATGCAGATGACATAAAACAGCATCTGCACTGTACTAGGTGGTAGTCATTACGCTACACTTTCTTTCTTTTCATTTTTTTGAATTCAACTTGTAAGAGGGAATAATATAACACTTAAGTGAACTGTCCCCATGGCCGGACCTGCTAGGTCGATCGACTGCAAAGAATTAGGACATCCAATACCAGTCATTGTTGTGCATGTGAGGCATTTCCTCTTTTAAAAAAAACTATTTTCACTAATCCACCAAAAAAAAAAAAAAAAGTCATTGTTATTAAGGATAACAACCCAATATTTAACCCACCAAATGGATCTCGATCAGACACTTGATCTTACATGACAGAAAATTATTTGGTGTTCGTTCAACTATAATAAAATAAGCAAATTTAACACGTTCATTGCTATTAAACATTATGGGTTCATGAGAAAACTGCAACGCATCATGCAATAGAGATTCACCAGAATGTCACAGTATTAAGCTAAAGGTGTAAGTTATCTTTCTGAATGATTTTTCATGGACATTTAAATTATATGGACAATATGCACATACCATTGGAAATAATACTATATCCAAACTCAACTGCTTCATCAGATGATCAGGTAGACAGTTCTATACTTTTTTTCTTTTTAAGTGAGACACTGCATAACTTAAGAAGCTATCACTGAGGTGAGTTTCATATTACCATGTTCTTATTTCACACACCATTTTTGAATGGTTACATTCAATTCAATCAAATGCATGCTATAAATCAAATTGATGAATTTTAAACAAACACACAAACAAGAGGACAATGGTTGCCATGGAAAAAAGGTTTAGGTTTTAAAAAAATTAAGCTTTCACCACAAAAGTTTGCAAGATCTGAGAATTTTAAAGGGGCAGGAAATTCTGGATGGTAGCAACATTGGTGATTGTTTTCATTCCACCAAGTATCCATGAAGTGAATTTTTATTTACTTTGGGGAAATTTTGCTTCCCTTTTGCCTTAATTACACCAAACAAGAGAGAGAGAAAGAGAGATTGGGTTAATAAAGGACCAAATTGGTCAAGTTTCTTTCATAAGAAAAAGATTGGGTTGGAAAACATAATTAGGTTCAGAGAAGAAGGGATGGATTGACACAATAACCACAAATAGAAAATGCTCCAAGATTTCTAAAATAAGATGGCCAACACATCCATGAACACCCACATGCATTCAATATTTCAATTACACAAGACCAAAGGATTCATTTGAAGGAAATTTCTAGTACTCTCACATGTGGTTAAAAGGTCACTCTCTAGTACAAGGATCCAAATATACCATCAATAATAGCTAATTTTTTGCTACCATTGTTCAATTGTTAGCAATCCCTAACAATATTCTAATTAGCAGAGTGGGCTCCATATACCAAGATAAGAATTAGATAGGTAACTGCCAGGCAAACATTTTCTAATTCCTATCAATGTTCTTAGGTGTATATGACGTGAAAAGTGTGCGAATCATGATTAGCCTCCAAATTACCAACGAACCATGATCAGGCTACAAATTGCAGGTGGACCATTATGGACACCAAATTGCATCTAAACCAAGATCTAGGTGTGTGTTGGTGAGAGGCTCAACCTTAACTTACGTTGCAATATAGCATTGGCCAACTCCTTTCAACCCACAACCTACGAATTTGTCTTACATCAAAGTTATAATTAGAAAATACATTTTGATATGTTTCTTTCTCTTCAGAAAAATATTTTATAATTTTTAATAATAAAGATGCAAAAAGAAGATAAAAGAAAATATAATAGTAATTATCAGTCAAAAGACCCAAAATTCAAAAGTGAGTAGAAAATAAAATTGAAACCAAGATGAGCTTTTGGGCAGCAGACAGACACACAAACACACAGAGAAAGATCACTGATGAGCTTTGAGCAGTGGCCAATCTAAGTGTTGATCTGAGGCAGGAGAGCTCCGAATGATCAATTGAGCAGCAAATATAGCAGATTGAGAGAGAGTCTAATCTGGGGTCAATTGACAAAGCTAATCGTGCCCAGTAATCAATATTCTTTTTTCTTTTCTAAAAGAAATAGTTGTCCTTGCGTTGCAACTGTGTATGAAATAGAAAATTAATTTTTTTTGTTGGACATTGCACAAACATGAATGCAGCCATGTCCCAAACATGTCTGTGTCCAACACCGTGGTTTTTGCTGTATCAGTGCTTCTTTTCAATGACCCACAACCAGTCATCATTGAGAGGATATAATGGATATTCCTCTATAATTTAACCTAGTGAAACCCTAGCCTAAAAAGTAAATCACACCAAGTAGCCCTAGAAATTTCCCTTGGAATTTGTGGTGTTGATGCATTTGGATGTTTGGATGCTTGCATAACTCACTAATCCTCTTTACCTAGGATTCTTGACGTCACTTTAAACATGGCTCCAATCCATTCTAAATGTTCTAATTCTTTCACTAAATCCATTAGGGAATTACCTAATATTTTCATCATTCTCCTCTCTCAGAATTTTTTCAACCCTCTGCTGCTTTGGAAATACACAGGAAAAGGGATTAATGGTAGAAAATTTAAAATCAGGACCATTAGATGGAAGGTAGATGTAAATGACCATTCCAGAAAATATAATTATGATAACTAGAAACAACCGAACAAGAAGTCGCTTCATTGGAATTCAAAGTTTTTGACAGCTTATTCAACTTTTTATTTATGACAACCAAAGACAAAAAGAACCAAAATTTGTTAACTGTTAAGAATGCAAAGTTTTGACAGAATGTTCAATTGAAAATAAAGGTGGATTTTCAAAAAGATTTATTGGAAATCAGAAAATTTCTAATGCTGCATTTGTTTGAGCAAAAAAAACATTTCTGTATGGTTGCATAAGAAAATGTGGGTCAAAGGAAAACTCAAGTTGGTCAATGGAAAAGCCATATAATAATTACCCATGTTTTCTTCGGCTTGTTTTCCACTATTATTTTCCGGAAACAAGCTCTCTCCAGACATGTAAGGGTAAGGTCTCTCTTTCTTCTCTTCCCTCTACAATAAGCTTTCTCTTCTCTCTCACTCTCTCTACCAATTGAGCAAGAGAGAGAGAGAGAGACCAATCAGCCCCAATTTTTTTTGAGAGGCTGATTCTCGGACTCGAAAATGGGGAGGAGTTTAGTGATAGAACTTGGAAGGAAAAGAAGATGGGGTTTCATTGAGGTTATGAGCTGAGAAGGGTTGGAAGGTTGAGAAATGGTGGCTCTGAAGAGAGTATATATATATATTTTTTATAGGCAATCAAAAAACAATTATTAATGAAAAAATTAGGAAGAGTACAAGTTGTTCATGATGATGAACAACGGGAAAAAAAGAACAAAACAACACAGCAAAAGAAGCAATCAGGAAACTAAGCTAAGGGAAGACATAAACTCAGAGAGAGAAGAATAATCAGTAAAACCCCAACAATGAGACCACTCCAAAAGACTACGTTGGCATAAAACCTTTAACGCATCCAACGTCTTCTCATTATCCTCAAAGGAACGGCGATTTCGTTCCAACCACACACTCCACATTAAGCACCCTGGAACCAAATTCCAAATGTTCGAATTATGTTTCCCAAGCCACTGATGCCAACAAGATAACAAACCCGCCACTGATCCTAGCATAACCCAATGAATACCAAAAGCCTAAAGCATAGAGGTCCATAGGGTATGAGTAACAGGACAATGAAGAAGAAGGTGGTCTACTGACTCCCCATCACAACAACACATACAGCACCAAGCAGCCAACGGGCGACCCCTAAGCATTAGATTATCCAAAGTGAGGATCCGACCATAAGCAGCAGTCCACAAAAAAATCACCACTCGCCTAGGAATCTTTGGTTTCCAAACACCCTTCCAAGGAAACAAAGAATTTGAGGTGCCCCCAAATCGCATGGTAGTAAGACCGGGTGTCAAACTTACCATCGCCTTTTAACAGCCAACAAAGAGTATCACTCCTATCACCCCGAGGAATACGAGGTTGGATAAACTGAAGTAGAGAATAAGAGGTGGCTAGTTCCCAATCTTCAAAAGCTCTAAAAAAACCTTAAATCCCACACTCTAACAGTACCGCCTTCCGGAAGCCACAAAACTTAAGGTTTTGACAGAATGTTCAATTGAAAATAAAGGTGGATTTTTGAAAAGATATATTGGAAATCAGAAAATTTCTAATGCTGCATTTGTTTGAGTGAAAAACCATTTCTATATGATTGCATAAGAAAATGTGGGTCAAAGGAAAACTCAAGTTGGTCAATGGAAAAGCCATGTAATAATTACCCTTGTTTTCTTGGGCTTGTTTTCCACTATTATTTTCCAGAAGAAAACAAGCTCTCTCCAGACCAAGGCTCTCTCATTCAAACATGTAAGGGTAAGGTCTCTCTTTCTTCTCTTCCCTCTGCAATAAGATTTCTCTTCTCTCTCACTCTCCCTAGTCTCTACCAACACACACACACACAAAGAGAGAGAGAGAGAGAGACCAATCAGCCCCAATTTTTTTTGAGAGGCTGATTCTCGGACTCGAAAATGAGGAGTAGTTTGGTGATAGAACTTGGAAGGAAAAGAAGATGGGGTTCATTGAGGTTATGAGCTTAAAAGGGTTGGAAGGTTTAGTTATGGTGGGTCTGAAGAGAGTATATGAGACTTGTTTGATATAAATAAAATGCATGAAAGCAGTAATGAAATTGGTCTTATGAAGAAAGAGAAGGTGAGGGTTGTGAGCTCATTTTCAATGTCTCTACCAAACACACGAAAATGAGTCAGTATACCATAAAATGTCTTCTTAAAAACAAGTCATTTTCCAAAAAGAAAAGTTTTCATTGAAATGAATGGAGCATGAGTCTTCCTTAACTTTTTGCATTCCCTCAATAGTAATGATTTCTTAGAAAATTCTATCACTACCAAACACAATAAAATGAGTAAGTTTTCCAGAAAATGCATTCTAGAAAATCCCCCCCCCCCCAAAAAAAAAAAAAAAAAGAAAAAAAAGAAAAGCTTTTCGTTGAAACAAACGGATCATGAGTTTTCCTTAACTTTTGCATTCCATCAATTATAATTTATAGTTATTTCTAAGAATTTTTTTTTCAATAATTAATAAAAAAAATTAATACCAGGAAGGAAAGGGAAAAAAGAAGAAGTTGAAAGCCGATAAGAGAGAGGTCAATTGTCTAAATAGATTATATTGGAACTTTGCATGTTTGCAAAATGCAAATGACTCATCATCCATTCCAACAAAAACTACTAGATCTACTTGGATATAAATCATTTCACAACTAATCAAATTAAATGGCTACCCAACAAATTGACAATGTCACCTGACAACTTAACTCAGAGAGAAAGTTAGGAGAGAGAAGATGGCAAAGGAAAATGACCTGATACCAAGGGGGAAAAAAGGAAGTATGAATGAAACAGCTTACTTTGACAAAGAAGACAAGAGAGAGAATTTCACTGAAGGAGAATATTGAATGAATGCAGGAGATGTTTTAAGTCTATAAGAAGTACAGAAATGCACTCTATTCTAAGTCAGTCCTATTGCTTAAATATAAGACACAACATTCTGTAAGAGAGTAAAAATTCCACTGCAACCAAAATTTTTTGGGGTAAAAAATACCAAGAATTCATTTGTAGGGGATCGCTTGTGGATAATTTCCATATCCAAAACTTTAGCCAGTCTAATGGAAATTGCATATGTCACCACAAACAATTAGGGAACAACTAGAGCATACTGCTTCTGGGGTAATGCAATAAGCCATTTGTGAACCATGGGATCAATGATAATAAGCAAGGTTGATATGGCACAGAAGTCAATACTATAACTTGTAGGAATTTAAAATCATTTAACATTAAGAAATCTAGAGTAAGAGGGGGGGGGGGGGGGGGGTTGCTTAATGACAACCAGCTGAATAAGATAAAAATACCTGCAAAGCATCTTGCTGGGGTGAAGAGGATAAAACTGTTGTAAGAAGCTCAATACTGTTTCTTGCAACATCAAATGCTTCCTTTGTTTGTTCAGCCGTAAAGCTTTGCACTGGAAGATCACGCTCAATCTGCTGAGGAAGACCCTCATTCAATTCTGACTCTGATACTGAACGAGCAGGAGTGAATATAGGTGCCAAACTTTCATTGTCACGACCGGGGAACCGAATGCCCCTTGATCTTAAACTCTGAAATAGAAAGACAAGAACAGAAAATTTTATACATATATATATTTAAAACTTGCATGGAAATATTTAAAAATCTATTTTTCATACTAAAAATACATAATGGATTTGCTTCCCACACTTTTTTTTTTTTTTTTGTAATTTAATTCAAACATAATCTCTCTTTGAACCAAATTGTTGGCTCACAAAAAATAATTCAGTTGTGGGACATGGATAAGAAAAAAAACAAAAACTTCTTACCTATTTGGAAATATTATTACAAGAACAAGATCCTTCTTTAATCTTCTTCATTAAATAAAAAATAAAATAAAAAATGTACTGGTAAGTTACACAGGTACTCCAATTTATTTATTTGTATGAGATTCCTCTGTATTTTCTTACATCTTTTTTCAATAAAGTTTATCACTTATCAAAAAAAAAAAAAAAAGTTACACGTGTACTCCATAATCTAGAAGACTAGAACCCACAACCTTACCCTCCATCCCATTATTAAGGGGGAAGGAAGGGCAATCTGAGCCTGAGCTCATTGACATCCTATCAGCCACTGCTGCTAACTTTTCAGACGCCAGTCGGAAACAATACTAGATAGAGAAAAATTAAAATATTTACACTGTAGTTGACATAACTTTACATTTATGAGAGAACCACCCACCAGGGGGAAAGGGGGGGGGGGGGGGGGGGGGGTTGGCAACGGAACAAAGGCCAGTATTAAAATATAAAAGCAACAAGAACTTTACCTTGTATGTTTCTTCATAAACAGGCAAATAGCGAAGCTCATTGGTCGATTCTCCCCATGATTCAATTAGCATCAAAGCCTTGTTACGGTTATTAACTACAGTCTGAGGATCTTCAATCAACTTCACCATCTCATCAAGAACTCTCTCCGCTGCTACCTCCGAGAAAGCCTTCTCACAATTCTTAACACATGTTTCAAGCAACACCAAAGCCAAGTACTGAATCCTAGGACTCTTCAACATGATCCTCCTTTTAATTCCGCGGATCAATTCAACACTGTTAATCTTTTCAGTATTGATCATGTCACAAATATTAAGATTCATGGCCCAGTCAGGCTCATCAAGGTTCTCCGAGGTGGCATCATCAACGATCTTATCAGTCTGGTTTGGGCCTTGGAAAAGCTCCTTCATCTTGAAGCTCATTGAACTCATGCCTGCAGTCATCTTTCGGCCCACCTCGGCACCTCCAATCTTGAGGCGTTCACCAAAGGCACTAACTTTCTCCATCAAATTGTCACTCATAATTGCAACCCTTCAAGACCCTAAAACCAAATCTTCAAAAAACTAACCTGCAAAACCCACAAACCTCCAATATGTCAGAATAAAGAACACTCCCACCCTATGGTGCTAAAATTAAATAATTCTTTCGAGGTAAGTTTTTCATATAAGAAGAAATTTTATATTTCTGCAACAACAAAACAACACTAAATACAAAATTTCCCCAGGAACCAAACAAAAGCATTCAAGAACCACATATAAACCATATTATAATTCCTTTGCCCAATTTAAAAATAGCATAGTATTGAACACTAATTCTCACACATTCAACACTTTTCAAAACCCAAAATTTCCCCAAAATTAGCGAAATTATTAATAAAATCCCTCAAAATCATTATAAAAAAAACCTGTTAGGAACCCTAATTTGACATTAATTAGCGAGTCCAGGCCATGAAGAAGAATTTAACAAAGTTTAACATCTATAAAACCACAGTCAACTGAACATAAGTAAATTTTGCAGATATCAGAAACCAAAACAGAAAACAATTAATTAAACCCTTAAATCACGAAAATTCAATATCTTTATTTTCTCTCTCTCGCAACTTTCTCAGCTACCAACCAAACAAACGATTAACGAAGACAAAAAAATTTCCACAACAAAACCCTAACGGTCAAAGAGGAGATGCAGCACCTAACTACTATACGAAATTCTTATTTGAAATTGAAAGCTTGCTTTTCCTTCAAGTTTTCCTCTTAACTTTCTCAGAAACCAAACGGAGTCAACTCAATCGATCGGATCACAAATATAACCATAACATAAAACCATAAATTCAGTACCTTTTGAAAAATGAGAAATGGATTGGTTGAGAGATTGAGAAAAACAACGCGCAAGCGTAACGACTCTTTTTTTTTCTCTCTCTCTCTCTCTCACGCACACGGTAAAGTTTTGATTTCTTTTTCTTTTTCTTTTTTTGGTCTGTTGGAGTTTGTTTGTTTCAGTTTCACATTCTCTTTTTTCTTCTGTGAGTCTCTTGTATCTTTCTTTACACGTTACATAGAAGATTGGAATATTCAATTCTAAGCTTTGTCTTTGGTTTTTTATATATAATTTTTATTTGCGTGGATTTTTATGATGGACCCGCTGGAAGTCGCTGGGTTTTTTAGGCTTTTAGCCCCAATTAAGGTATACAAATACAATTGAGATTATTATGATTATTATTTAGTAGTATAAAAGTTTTTACTCGTATATTTCTGCAACACTTTCGTAATAAATTATAAGTGATAAGTTATTATTAATTTTAATTTGAATTTATTATTAAAATTACTTTTTTACTCGCTAATAACAACCTGTAATAACTTGTTACTTATAATTTGTTATGAATAGACCATTTCTCATAATATTTCGATCAATTCTTGTTAGGAAAATTTTTAGGGGAAAAAATGTCTGATTTCTTGGCGGACTTGGTAAGTAATATGTCGAAAGAGTGATTCTTGGTATCTTATAATAAGTCTACACTAATTTTTTCAATATCTTTTTAGATTTTATAACTAATCAATGGTTAGCTAATATTATATATATATATATATATATGTATGTATGTATGTATGTATGTATAGAGAGAGAGAGAGAGAGAGAGTCATTTTTCAAAAAGTATTTTTTATAAAGATATCTTATTTTTCTTATGTTTTGTAGCAACTTTAAATGAATTGAAAAACAATATTCAAAGTCTAAATTTTCCTTATTTTAGCTTACCATGATATGAAATTTTGTTCTAAAAAAAATTTAGTAGAAAAATAATCTCTAGAAAATAAGTCATATTTTTTTTGTTCACTAAAGATAGTATTCATTTAACCAATTTTTTATGATACTACTAAGAACTAAAAAAATATGAAAAACTATCTTCATACAATGTTTTTCATAGAAACAAATAGAGAGAATCAGGATTTAAATCATACCATCATTTATTTCAAGCACTTACAATTTTTTATTTCATTTTATTTTTGTGTAACCACATGAATTATAGTGTTTTCTTGAAAAGATCATATGAATTATTGTCGTGTGTGTTGCACATGGTTTTAATCAATGGTTCGATATTATCCAATTTTCTCGATTAAGAGTATCTAGATTTAAATCCTACCCTCATTTATTTCAAGCACTTTTTTTATTTGTGTAACTGCATGAATTATAGTGTTTTTTTTTTTTTTTTTTAAGGAGTTCATGCTGTCTTATTTGAATACGAATTATTGTTGCAGGTGTTGTGCGTGGTTCAAATATCATTATTTCTAAAGATGTTATCATCAAATAGGCTATAGTTGAAATTTATCTATTAAACCACTTACTTGTAATTATATAATTTTTTTGCAATAAAAAGTACTTTTTTTTATTTGCCTAGAGACTAGCCAATCTTAAACAAACAAAATGTCTCCATGATAATATGAATATCAATAATTTTATAGATAGATTTTAAAAGTACAAGTTATACCTCAAACAAAACAATATGGGAATCGAATTTGATTTGGAGCGACCTACTTGCAATAAAAGGTGTATTTTGCCAAAACTTATCTATTATTGCTATTGAAGTAAACCAAATGATCTGGATATAATGAGCCAGATTAGCAAACACAATATGTGGCTTTGTAAATTACATTCTCATTTAAAAGTTGTGTATTTTGATTTTTGAGTCTTGTAATGACTGTATTAAAAGTTATGAGTGACCTATATAAAATATATTAGTCTCATCACATGCGCTCCGCATGTTACGATGAAGCTCTTTTTTTATTTTGAGTGTAATGTAATTTTTCATTTTTCATTTATCTATTGTTAGTGAGGTTACACATGATGAAGTTTTTAAGAAACTAAAAATTAGGATTTGAAATGGAGTAAATTGTTGGGTTTATTGTATGCTAGTTTTTAAGAAAAAAAAAATGTATAAAACGTGCGTGAGATATATTTAAATAGAGTGTGCGCTAATTTTTAGGAAAAAATTTTATCTAGTAGTTTTTTTTGTTTTTGAATTTTGTCGAATTGCAATTTTAACCCTATTTTTTATTTTTTAAGAATCAAGATCATTTAATTAGATTATGAGTATTTTTGACATTTTTTGAAGTCATAACTAACTTTCTAAGTCCTCTTAATACATAGAGAAGATAAGAGTTATGACATTTGTTCCATGTTATATAGAGATTAGCCTAATTTATTCAATATAGCTTTAGGCCTTGATTTTATAAAAAAAGAGAAGGATGATCAAGAGGATACATTTAAATCCATTAATCACAAATTCAGTAATGTGTCAATCTTCTCTATAATGGGGACAGTGACAAATATTGTCAACAAGGAAAACATGATCGTCAATGTCAACTATTTCATTATCACCATGTTAAAGATGCATTTAGTTTGTGGGAATTATGACATTTAAATTTTTTTTTTGGAGGAATTTGCATTTTTCAAGGGTGTTGGATTATTGATGGACGGACTTTAATGTTAGCAACGCACCGCAGACTTTCTCTTTCTTGTACAATTGGACACTTGTCAAAGTCAGAGTTGTTGGGCGATGACTTGGTCTCCGTTGGATACGATTTTCTTGCCCCATTGACACGCATTCGTATGCACCAAAGGGACCGTGAGTGATAACTATTGTATATTCATTTTTGCTAACCACTATTGTATATTCATTATATTGTTACTTGTGAGTAATGTCATATAAACAACTTTAAAAAATAAACCCATAAAAAAAAACCTTTAAAAAATAATAGTATATATATGACAAATTTGATAATTACGATGAGAGGGAGATTTAAATTTGGAATGTGTAGGGACTCAAATTGTCTTGGACCCTGGACAATAAAATTTGTAGAGTGCAGGCGTAAGAACTAGACCCAGTGAATAGAGAAAGACGTAGTTCTGGCGCAGCAGAAGGAATTCCCAAGGTAGTAAGGGACGGATGATCTCTTTCTTTTCCTTTGCGCAGTCTTTAGTGCTCCTCCTTTCTTTTTTTCAAAAGTCCTTTTAGAGTATTTCGATTTTCTCTTATATACTACTTTTCCGGTTCATTTTCACCGTACACGTGTAAGTTCCCTTTTGGGACCATCTTTCTGTCCCATCCAGCACGTCCCGGATCCTCCGTTTGGTGGTTGTAAGGCTGCTTGACTATTGTTCAGGTATCACCTCCACATTAATGCGGCCAGAGAGTTAGGTGGGATGCATTTAATGTGGAGGTAGCAGCTTTTTAGGAGATATTTGTTACCTTTTCCGGTTCCTCCTTTGATCAATATTTATTTAGTTTAGTTTGCATGTGACTATGCAAAACTTCCTGTCAACTAAGATAGTTACGCCCACGTCTAAAGCTGGTTTGAGGGATGGATCTTGATGATGTATGAAATCAGTTGGTTGAACACTTCGGCTTCGGTCGGCTACAGCGGTAGCGAAGGCGGTAGCGAAGGCGGTAGCGAAGGCCTGAAAAGAAGAAACACTGAAGGAAGTGACCGGGGTGGACCGGTCAAATACTCTCCGATGATAAAGTTAGTTTTCTTAACAAGGAAATGTAATTCCAACTTTTCGGGAGTAAAGTATCAGAGTTTTCATCATACCTTTGCCTGTTTCAGACCGGTCCTTTATATAGGGGATCTTGGGACGGTTACTTGGTTTAGTAACCTCCCCAAGGTTTGTGGAATAACTGGCTTCACGGAGGTAACTTCCCCAACGGCTATAGAAGCAGTAACCGCTGATGGAAGTTACATACTTAAGAGAAATTGCTGGCGATGAACACGGGTTAGTTATCCGCTCCAGAATTTGTTAAGTGTTGTAGGGTCGTCCATGTGCAATGTCTATGGACGACCCCATGGACGACCCTTTGTCATGCCATTGTTTGGTCGTCCATCTGCTTCGCATATGGACGACTCTTTCACTTTGATTACGAGGTTTATTCAATTGGGTCAGCTTCTCATGGACGAGATCTCTGGACGAATAAGAGATTTGGCTAACCATTGGTGATGGACGACCCCTCTGGACGAGCCATAGATGTAATTTTTTGGTTATCCCATCAGTTGCCCCCTTGTCCAGGGTGTCGTCCAGGGACATTATAGGGATTTTATCCTGTTCATACAGCCACGTGTCGTGGTTTAATATGTTGAGCAGTTAAATCGATTTGCATTTCCCTATGCAATTGCCACGTGTCATTTTCTCAGTGGAGGATGTCGCTTCGCTGACCCTACTGCTGGGCCCTATATATAAGCACATTCTCTTTCTTGCCCTTCACCTCATCATAAACTTCCTTTTGCTCTCTCGTCCAAGACCCTCGTCTAGCATTCGTCCTAGTTCTCAGGTACTTATTCTTCTCTTTAGGTTTTCGTTTTCATCTTTCCTTTAGTTATGTCTTCGTCTAGTAGTATAGAGAGAGAAATAGACGAGTATCAGGACGTCTCATCTGGGAGTTATGAGAGTGATGAGGGTAGTACTAGTTTTAGTAGTAGTTCCTCGGACGAGCAGTACTCGTCTGGAGTTCCTGGCATTTCTTTAGAAGAATTTCAAGAAATGCAACGTAGGACGGCCTCTGGTGCAGGAGCTAGTTCGTCTAGAGCGCCACCCAGCCCTTCTCTGGACGAGGAGGAGGAAGAAGAAAATGTAATATATAGCTGTGCGCCTGAGGTTGCATCCACCTTAGACGCTTCTAAGTTAAAAACTTTAGTAGATAGATACCAAATTCCTGCTGAGCTTGAACCTCGTCTACCCAGGGAAGGAGAGTGGTGTTGTTCACCTTCCTCTGGTTTAGGAGTTTATTCATCTTATCTCTTAGCTGGTCTTAGGTTTCCCTTAAATTCATTTTGTAGAGGCCTTCTTCATAAGTTAGGTATTGGTCCTAACCAACTTAATCCCAATGGTTGGAGGACGATAGTTGCCATGCAAGTGTTATGGCGTGAGGCATTAGAAGGGAACTGTCCTTTAACAGTGGACGAGTTCCTTTATTGTTATAAGCCCTCAGAGATTAAAAAATCTGCTGGTTTTTACCAGTTCTCGTCCAGAGGCTCTCATTACAGTTTAATAACGGGCCGTAGCTCGTCTGATAGGCTCTGGAAACAAGAGTTTTTTATTATTTCTGGAAGCTGGGCTGGGGACCCAACTGAAGTTAGTAATGCCCCCTTCCCTCCTTTTACCAGCCCCATAGGTCGCCTTCGTCCTGAGGGTATGTTTTCTTCCTGTGTCATTTCTTTTATTCCTTGCACTTTTTCTATCTTTCAGTCGTCTAACCACCTTTCTTTTATTGGTGCAGTTGTTACCCGTCCACGCTTGGACAAGTTTTACTTGGACCAAATAGAAAAAGTTCGTGCCTTCCCTAGAAGGTCTTTTCACGAACTAGTGACCTTCAGCAGTTTAGCTACTTGGGGACTTGGTCCAGAACCCACTGCTGAGAACCTAAGCCACGAGGAAACCACTAGACGAAGTAAGTGTCGTCCATCCTTCTACTTCTTTCTGTTCATTCTTTTTTCTTTCCCCCTTTTTTTTAACTGATTTTCCTCGTCTATAGGAATAATTACAATGAGGGAGAATAAAGACAAAACAGTGCTTAGTGGGGACGAGGGAGCTTTTGTGCCTCCTGTCGTCCAGAAAGGAGCCGTCCAGGCTGGGAAGAGGAAGTCAAAGAAGATTTCAAGTGGTGTGGACCTGGGCGACCTTCCTAGTCGTCGAGGTCCTAAGAAACCAAAAACCACTCAGACTTCCCTTCCCAAGGTCCCTAAGTTCACTCCGACGGTGAACCTGGACGACCCTCCTGTCATTGTGGAGCCCGTCCAAGTAATTCATCCAGCTACAACTGATCCCACTCCTTCTCTAGCCAAGACTCCTCGCAAGCCTCATTCGTCTGAAGCGTCTGATCGTCCTTCGAACCTTGTGCTGGACGAGGGATATGCATGGAGGACGTTCAAAAGTATCGTCACTGACAATGAAGTTAACAAATGTTACAACATGTCAGTGAAGGAGTTTGAACGTTCTGGTATCCATGATCTCTTCAAGGTATGAGTTCCCTTCGTCCTTGAGTGTTTTTATTGAATCTTTAAAAAAGTAGAATTTTCTTAACTTTCTTTCGTCCATGATCAGGCTATGTCAAAGTTTTATACAGCGACGTGCCAGGCCAAGGAACTTGCTGAGGAGGCCAAGACAGCGAAGGAGAAGACAGAGGAGCTGAATAAGGAAATCCTGCTGAAGAAGGGGGAAGGGATCAGGTTGATGGACGAGGTCAACCGTTTGCTGGGGGTTGAGACGAAGCTGAAAGATGAAGTTGAGGAACTCAAGACGGATGCCATTGAAAAAGATACCCGCGTCACATATCTGGAAGGACAAGTCTCAAGGCTCACCTCGTCTTTGGAGAAGGCACAGGAAGAAGCCATATCAGCTTTCAAGAAGTCTGACGAGTACAAGAATCGTCTAGACAGCCATTATGCTGCTGGATATGAGGACTTCCGTGCTGATGCCAAGGAAGCCTTCCCTGATCTTAACTTCGATTCTTTCAAACTTCCCCTTGCAACGGAGAGCTCAATGTTAGGGACGAGTTCTGAGGACGTCAATGTGGTGGACGACGCCAATAACGAAGTGACACAAGACGATCCAAAGAATGCTCCCAGTGATCAATGATAACTTTTTCTGAAAAGTTTTGTATTTTTGCTTGAGTGCCCTAATGTTTTGGGCTTTTACTTTCTTTTTTATTTAAATTTATTTGAGTACAATTTCCTCGTCCAAGTTTATGGACGAGTTTTATGAACAAGCAATATACTCAAGGGTTTTTGGACGATGGTCGTCTACCCTTTAAATTTTATGAATGTATGAATGCCTTTCCTTTTCACTATTCATTGTGTTTGAATATTTTGTGAACAAGCTTCCTTCATATCGTCCATACCATTTTTATGGTTATGGGATTTTCCCTTTTGCTAAGGCTTTTACCTCGTCTTTAACATACGGATGAGCTCCTTTATGCAATAACACCTTTTGTAATGTTCGTCCATGAATGTCGTCCTTTATCAAGATTCATTTGAACAAATTTTGGACGACTGTTTACTCGTCTTTAATAAAAATTCCCCAACAAATGCTCGTCCATGGGCTGGATTGTTGAGTTGGTTAAATTTGTTATTGGGGCTGAGGTGTTTTTACATACACATTGTTCGTCCAAGGCGTGGACGATTATAATTCAAGATTGTCTCGTCTTGAGCTTAGACGGACATACCTTGTTCATTTTCCTTGCTTTATCCTTATTTAAAGGAAAGCTTTTGGACGATACTTCCTTGCGTCCAAGGATTTTATTCGTCCTTGGCTTTTATTTTTCTTTGCTTTATCCTTATTTAAAGGAAAGCTTTTGGACGATACCTCCTTGCATCCAAGGATTTTACTCGTCCTTAACTTTTATTTTTCTTGCTTTATCCTTTTTTTTTTTTTAAAGGAAAGCTTTTGGACGATACTTCCTTGCGTGCAAGGATTTTACTCGTCCTTAACTTTTATTTTTCTTGCTTTATCCTTTTTTTAAAGGAAAGCTTTTGGACGATACTTCCTTGCGTGCAAGGATTTTACTCGTCCTTGGCTTTTTCGCCTTCCGTGGATCATTTTGAATCATAGAAAATGAAGGATTCCCATACATATTTAAAACACATCATATGTATATTTAGAAATCCATACTATGTAATCATTCGTCCACAATCATGACACATGCTTAAGAGCTTGTGTTTAAAAATACATAAAACATAACTTCGTCCATGAGTAGCATAGCATACACACTTAAAACACTAGTAATAAGCAAGTACTGGAAAATAATAATATTAAGCATTACTTCAAACGTCCAAGGTTCTCGTCCATGTCAAAGCTCGTCCATGACCACCCTTCATTGATAGTATCTCCTTAGATGTTCAACATTCCACGGGTGCTCTAACTTTCGTCCATCCAGGGCTTCCAAATAGTAGGATCCTTGTCTCTTGGAGTTGATAACTCTGTAAGGTCCTTCCCAATTTGGTCCCAGCTTCCCATAGGCCGGGTTTTTAGTTGCCAAGGAGACCCTTTTAAGGACGAGATCTCCAATGCTGAAGCGCCTGGGTTTTACCATAGCATCGTGTTGTCTTGCCATGAGATTTTTGTACCTTGCTGTTCTTTGCTCCGCGTCCATCCTTACCTCGTCTATAAGATCAAGGTTAAGACGAAGCTGCTCATTGTTTTCCTCATCTTGGTACTTCATTACCCTATGGCTAGCCATATGTACCTCTGCTGGTATGACCGCTTCACTCCCATAAGCCAGTTTGAAGGGGGTCTCTCCTGTGGGAGTCCTTGCTGTTGTTCTGTAAGCCCACAAAACACCTGGTAATTCATCTGGCCATATTCCCTTTGCCCCTTCAAGCCGAGTCTTGATGATTTTCAACAAGGATCGGTTTGCTACTTCTGCTTGTCCATTAGCTTGTGGGTGGGAGGGTGAGGAATAGTGATTCTTGATTCCAAGCTGATCACAAAATTCTCTGAAGGGGGTGTTGTCAAACTGCCTTCCATTGTCAGATACTAGTACTCTTGGTACGCCAAATCTGCATACAACGTCCTTCCAGACGAAGTTTTTGACATTTTGTTGTGTAATTTTCACTAAGGGTTCAGCTTCCACCCATTTAGTGAAATAGTCTATGCCAACTACCAAGAACTTCATCTGTCTCGTTCCAGTTGGAAAGGGGCCCAAAATATCCAAACCCCATTGTGCAAAAGGCCAGGGGGCCATCATTGGGGTGAGGTATTCTGAAGGCTGTCTAGGAATGTTACTGAAACGTTGACATTGGTCACATACCTTAACATATGCCTTAGCATCAGCTTGGACGGTCGGCCAGTAATACCCTGCACGAATGACCTTGTGGACGAGTGATCTAGCTCCTGAATGGTTTCCACATGCTCCTTCATGAACTTCTCTCAGCATGTAATTCGCTTCGTCTGGAGCTAAACACCTCAGGTATGGTTGTGAAAAACCTCTTTTGTACAACACTTCGTCCATAAGGATGTATCTGGTTGATTTGACTCTTAGCTTCCTAGCTTCGTCCTTCCCTTCTGGAAGCCTTCCGTGCTTGAGGTATGAGACTATCGGGGTCATCCAATTTTCCTCTCCTTCTATCTGCAACATTTCTGGAAGGTCTATGCTGGGCATGTATCGTATTTCATCTAACTCGTTCATGGCTTCATTAGCGGAGGCTTCCTTCGCTAGAGTGTCTGCTTCCGTGTTCTCTTCCCTCGGGATTTGAACGAAATTAGCTTCCCTGAATTTCTTCACAAGGCGTAACACCTTCCTCAAATATTTCTTCATTCTATCTTCCTTTGCTTCACATGTTCCATTTACTTGGCCTATGACCAACTGTGAGTCTCCCAGGACGAGTACTGAGCTTGCTTCTACAGATCTAGCCAACTCTAAACCTTTAAGAAGGGCTTCATACTCCACTTCATTGTTAGTTGTCTGATACTGTAGGCGAGCTTTGTACTTCAATTTATCTCCTTCTGGTGATTGCAAAACAACTCCTATACCTCCTGTATGCAGTGTAGATGATCCATCTACATGGACGACCCATTTTTTACTGTCTTCTTTCTCATCTAAGTCCTCATAGCTTGGAGTGAATTCTGCAATGAAATCTGCTAGGGCCTGAGCTTTTATTGCATTCCTCGGTTGATACCGAATATCAAATTCACTGAGCTCAACCGCCCATTGGATTAGTCGTCCTGCAGCTTCAAGTTTGTTCATTGCCTTCTTGAGCGGATGATCAGTCATGACTATGACGACGTGACCTTGGAAGTAGTGTCTTAACTTCCTGGAAGCTGTTATTAGCGCAAAGGCTAACTTCTCTATTAATGGGTACCTTCCTTCCGCTCCTCTCAATGCCCGGCTGGTATAATACACAGGCTTCTGCACCTTTTCTTCCTCCCGGATCAACGCTGAGCTCACGGCATGTGGGGACACTGCTAAGTACAGATATAATTCTTCTCCTAGCACGGACGGACTTAGCAATGGAGCCGTAGTGAGATAGTGCTTTAGGTCCTGGAAGGCCCTTTGGCACTCGTCCGTCCACTCAAACGCCTTCCTGAGAATCTTAAAAAAGGGTAAACACTTATTAGTGGCTTTTGAGACAAACCTGTTCAGTGCTGCCACTCGTCCAGTTAGTGACTGGACTTCCTTGATGTTCTTCGGTGGTTCCATGTTCAGTATGGCTTGGATCTTGTCTGGATTTGCCTCAATTCCTCTCTCTGATACCATGAATCCTAGAAACTTTCCTGACGATACTCCGAATGCGCATTTACTTGGGTTTAGCTTCATCTTGTATCGCCTAAGTGTTTCAAAAGTTTCTTGAAGATCATCTAAGTGGCTTCCCTCATCTAAGCTCTTCACAAGCATGTCATCCACATATACCTCTACATTCCGTCCTATCTGTGGATGAAACATATGATTCACCAACCTTTGGTAAGTTGCCCCTGCATTCTTCAAACCGAAGGGCATCACCTTGTAGCAAAACAAACCTTGACTTGTAATAAAAGATGTCTTTTCCTGATCTGCCTCGTCCATCTTTATCTGATTATATCCAGAGAAGGCGTCCATGAAGCTCAACAGTTGATGGCCAGCCGTAGAATCAACCAGTTGGTCAATACGAGGCAAAGGATAACTATCCTTAGGGCAAGCTTTGTTCAAGTCGGTGAAGTCGACGCACATCCTCCACTTGCCATTTGCCTTCTTTACCATTACTACATTTGCCAACCAATCCGGGTAATAGACTTCCCGGATAAACTGTGCCGTGGTTAGTTTCTGAACCTCTTCCTTGATAGCCTTCTCTCGCTCAGGGGCGAACACCCTCTTCTTTTGACGAATAGGCTTAGAAGAGGGGGACACATTCAGTCGATGAGTGATTACGCTTGGATCAATGCCAGGCATGTCGTCATGACTCCATGCAAAAACATCGGCATTCTTTTTGAGAAACTGAACGAGGTCTTCTTTCGCCTTTTCCTTCATACTTGTTCCAATTCTAGTGAATTTCTCAGGATCATCTTCTTGCAACAAAACATTCTCTAATACTTCGGTAGGTTCCGCAACAACTTTTCTTTCCTCTATGCTCATTGTCTGCATCTGCTCGTCCATAGCCAACATGGCTAGATAACACTCTCTGGCTGCCAATTGGTCTCCTTGTGCTTGCCCAATCCCACACTCCGTAGGGAATTTAACTGATAGATGGTAGGTGGACGTTACCGCCTTCCAGCTGTTCAATGTTGGTCTTCCAATGATGGCATTGTATGAGGATGAACAATCCACCACAAGGAAATTTACTTCCTTGGCTATCTGCTGTGGGTATGACCCTACCACTACAGGCAAGGTAATGGTACCTACAGGCTGCACTTTCATTCCTCCGAATCCGATCAGTGGCGAACAAGCTGGACGAAGCTTATCTCGTCCAAGCCTCATCTGCTGGAAGGCTGGATAATACAGTATATCTGCTGAGCTTCCATTGTCCACCAACACCCTCCTGGTTCTGTAATCTGCTATGAGTAGGGTAATGACGATTGCATCGTCGTGTGGATGATGGATCCTCTCAGCTTCCTCGTCTGTGAAAGAAATGGTTGGCTCGTCCGTCCCCCTCGTCCTTGGGGATCGTCCAGAGAGTTGGACATTTTGCACTGCTTTGAGATACGTCTTCTTTGCCTTGGAAGATTGTCCTGTCGATGTCCCACCAATGATAACCCTTATTTCTCCAAGTGGGGGTCGTGACGATTCTTCCATCTTTGCTTTCATCTTTTCATCTTTATGATCCCTTCCAACGAAATGCCTCAACTTTCCTTGTCTTATGAGATTCTCAATCTGGTGCTTCAAGTCGTAGCACTCGTCCGTGTCATGCCCATGATCCCTATGGAAGCGACAATATTTATTCTTATTGCGCTTGTTAGGATCTCCCTTCATCTTCTCTGGCCACTTCAAGGAAGGATCATCCTTGATCTGCATGAGCACTTGGTCGAGTGGGGCATTCAAGGGTGTATAACTCTGACTTCTTGCTGATGGGCCTGCCTTCCTGTTATCCCTGTCTCGGTCCTTCCTATCTTCCGTTCGTCCCTTCTTTGGACGAGGCCCTTGATCAGAGTGACGCGGAGGATTGACTTCCATTCTTTCAGCTCTCTTCCTCTTCTTAGCTATGATGGCGTCTTCCGCGTTCATAAAGTTTTGGGCTGAATGGACGAGTTCAGCCATGGATTGGGGCTCTTTCTCATACAACTTGTGAATGAACAAGTCTGAATTAACCCCATTGTGGAAGGCAGCCAATAGTAGCTTGTCGTCCACCTCGTCTACTGTCAGGGCTTCCTTGTTGAAGCGTGTGATGAAGGAACGCAAGCTTTCACTCTCTCCTTGCTCTATGGTCAGCAAACTGGACGAAGAACGTTTGTGCCTCTGTCCTCCAATGAAATTATTGACAAATAATTTGCTTAACTCCTCAAAAGAACTTACGGAATTCGGAGGTATTTTGCTGAACCATACTCGCGCTGGTCCCTTGAGGGTGGTAGGGAAGGCTCTGCACATAATCTCGTCTGGAACTCCTTGGAGATGCATTGTTGTCTTGAAAGTAGCAATATGATCGAAAGGATCACGTGCTCCGTCATATGAATCCAGGGAAGGCATTTTGAACTTCGGAGGCAAGGGATGCCCATTGATGGAAGCCGTGAAAGGGGAATCTGTTCGGTGAACCAAATCCTCGATGGGATTTGCCCTTCTCATGTTTTCCTTCATCTCGTCCATGACCTTCCTCATCTGGTCCATTTCTTTCTCCAAATGTGGCACCCTTCGCGAAGTGGTGCCTCTTGACTGAGCCTCGGGCTCAGCATTTCCTCCTCTGTCTTCCTGACTTTGGGATTGTCTCTCAGCATGTCCTTCACGGCGTTGCCTCTCCATCTCCCTAGTCAATTCTTGATTCTGGCGAGTTAACTCCGCCATTGCGGCTGCCATGGATTGCATGTGTTGGATGGAAGGCAACGGCATGACAGGCGCTGATTGGCGATCGCGGAGGGGGTTACTTGAAGCGTCTCTGCTTCCCTGATGGCCTGGGCTTGTAGCCCTCGACCTAGTTCGAACCATTCAACCTTTTTTGTTGCAGAAAGCCAAATCGTAGAACAACTTACGCTTCCCACAGACGGCGCCAACTGATGATGTATGAAATCAGTTGGTTGAACACTTCGGCTTCGGTCGGCTACAGCGGTAGCGAAGGCGGTAGCGAAGGCGGTAGCGAAGGCCTGAAAAGAAGAAACACTGAAGGAAGTGACCGGGGTGGACCGGTCAAATACTCTCCGATGATAAAGTTAGTTTTCTTAACAAGGAAATGTAATTCCAACTTTTCGGGAGTAAAGTATCAGAGTTTTCATCATACCTTTGCCTGTTTCAGACCGGTCCTTTATATAGGGGATCTTGGGACGGTTACTTGGTTTAGTAACCTCCCCAAGGTTTGTGGAATAACTGGCTTCACGGAGGTAACTTCCCCAACGGCTATAGAAGCAGTAACCGCTGATGGAAGTTACATACTTAAGAGAAATTGCTGGCGATGAACACGGGTTAGTTATCCGCTCCAGAATTTGTTAAGTGTTGTAGGGTCGTCCATGTGCAATGTCTATGGACGACCCCATGGACGACCCTTTGTCATGCCATTGTTTGGTCGTCCATCTGCTTCGCATATGGACGACTCTTTCACTTTGATTACGAGGTTTATTCAATTGGGTCAGCTTCTCATGGACGAGATCTCTGGACGAATAAGAGATTTGGCTAACCATTGGTGATGGACGACCCCTCTGGACGAGCCATAGATGTAATTTTTTGGTTATCCCATCAGATCTCATCCTCGGACAGGAGAGTATCCTCGGACGGAGGATTATCCTCGGACAAAGGAGTATCCTCGGACGGATGAATGTCTTCGGTTTGGACCGTTGGGCCACAAGCCCATTTTTTATGTACTCTGTTAGTCTTTCGGGCAACTGGCCCCACTGAATGTACTGTATATGCTTATAAATATAAAAGTGACATTTGTTATTTAATTATTTGAAATTAATTGATTTGTTTTCATTTTTTATTATTTTTTTAAATTGTTGTTAAACTATGTGCAGCATTTTACAATTTAATAAAAAAAAAATTTTTTAAAGAAATTAATTATGAGAAATATAATTTGAAGGATAATAACACATAACTTAATGAAAGAAAATATTTGTCTTCAAATTAATGATACTAAGAATAATACACATTTTATTATATATACCTTACAAACAAATATGTCACCATAAAAATATCAATATCGATGTCGATGAAGTGGCATAAATCACATTTACTATTATGTCAGTGTATAAGTATTTTGTAATAAAATAAATAATAACTTTACCATTTCTCATCTTGACTTATAGAGAACCAACTTGATTAAATCTATTTATACAAGAGAAAATAGGATATATTAAAAAAATGTTATAAACATGCTTTAAGTACAAACTACAATTTCTTACAAAATAAAATACAAAAAATACAACATGCATGTGTTATCTTGTGAATTAAAAAGGGAAATTTATAATTTACCTCATTGATTTGGCTTTATCATAATTTGGTTAAAAAAACTTTTGTGGGGCTCCAAATATTTAGCAACTCCGACCCACTCCACATCGGGCTTAAGGTCCACGCCGAGGAGAGGCAGAACCCGAGGATAAGCGGACGAGGCCCAAGTCATCAAGGGACCTCGCCAAGGATACCCACATCCTCGGCAAGCCGACATTGATTAATGGAAGCTGTCACTCGCTCATTAAATGCATGCCACCAACACTCTGGCCGCATTAATGGTGAATTGACCAGTTAACAGTGCAGTCTTAGTTACTCCAACTAACAGAAAGCCTGCAGAGGTGACTAATGGGACAAGCCCTCAGACATAAGTTCAGATGTCCGACAAGTGGACGGCAGAGATCAATTAAACAAGATTATATAATAAATAGAACCCTCAACGTAGCAGGGGACCTCTTGAATAGAAACGTAAAAGTAGTTTTCAGGGAGTCCGAGGACAACCCTTGTATTTGTCAGTTCCAAAAGAAAGAGATCCTCGGACAGAGCCGAGAACGAACTTTCTTCACAAACACTTAGCAAAAATCATTGTTATTATCCTCCCCAAACACTTAGTCAAATTCCTTCATTATTATTCCTATGAATCTCACTTCGACCATAGTTCGCTTTGCTGGTACTTAGCCCTTCTACCATTGCTCTACAAATTTTATTGTTTGGGTCCAAAACAATTTGAGTCCTTACAACTTTCAATTGTTACATTTATTCTCCTAATCTGAAATGGTTAGGGTTATGATTTTATTTTATTTCAAGTTTTAAAGATTAAAATTTAACAATTGTAAATATTTATAGAACTATATTGTCATTGCCTCAAATCATAGGGAATGAGGGGGGTAATTTGTTTGTTTTAAAAATGGAAAACCAATTCATTTGGATAAGACCCTAACAATTTAACTCTCCCCAATAAAAACTCAAACTCATAACTTTTGAGTGGAGATTGTAATGTGTTTTTGTGTTAGAGCTCCGTCTATTCCTCATTACATATATTTGTTTCTTATAAAAGAAAAAAGAAAAAAAAATGAATGTTGTAAGGACCAGATTTGAATTCCTAGTCCAAAATATGAATGGACTTAGGCCCAAAAAGCCTAAAACAATGAATTTGTAGATAAATGGTTTAGAAAACTGGGTTTTAGTTAATCGAACAACAAGTTATGTAGGTTGATGACGAAAGAGTGTAGATAGACAAGTTTAGACAGAAGAAAAACTGTCCTTGGTAATGTTCGAGGAGACTGGTCCTTATATAATGCTCTTTAATGTGATTACAAGTCTGGTTCTAGATTGCTACAGTGTATCTTCTCTGATTTTCCTATCTTTCTTCATGGAGGGTCTTTCATGTTATATAGTTTTCCTTAAACAATCTTGGTCCTCCACTTATTGGTCATCTAAGTCATTACTTAAGTGCTTGTCCTATTGGACACCCCCTCAAGTTCTCTGTGAGTTGATATAGCCAAGACAGCACTGTTCAGGGATTTTCTCAACATTAATGCAACTAGAAAGTTAGCTGCAGAGCATTTAATGCGGTGGTAGCAGCTTTCCCTTAGATATTTCTGAGCTTCCAGCCTTATGGTACACTCGAGATACATGTCCTTATCACTAGAGTTTCCTAGAAGGTTTACCTGAACCTTAGGATACACATTTGAGCCGTGCTTATTCTGTCCGAGGGGACATTCCTCCTCGGACCACCCTTCCATTCGTATCTTGCTCGTTTGATTCTAAGCTTGACCCATTCAATACTATTCATTTGTTTTCGGATTACTATGCTCTCGGTCAAGGCCCAAGGCCCAATATACCATTTAAGCCCTTAACCCTACAAATGTAATTGTGTTTGACAAATGACACATGTTATCTTTGCGTGCATGCTACACTCCTAAGTCCTAAGGATCCAATTTTTATAATTAGATAATTAGATATTGAAAATAATAACACCAACATCCAAAAGATAGATTATGAAAGTAGAAGAAAATAATTTACCTTTTTAATTTAAAATTTTTTTTTTTTGCAAAAATACAATTGCACCCATAATTTTAACCAAAATTTATTTAAATTCTTTAATTTTACTTTCGTTCAATCAAGTCCTATAAGTTTCAATTTCATTCAAGTAAAACTTTTATATCAGATTTCATTAATTTTTACAGTTAAGTATCCCAAATTTTATATTTTTTCTTTAAATTTTTTAAATTAAAAAAATCCAATTAATTATGAAAAAATATTTTCTTGATATACATATTCTTAAAATTTTAACCGAAGTTGACAGAAAGACATTAAATTGAAAAAATTTGAAGATTCAATTGAATGAACCCCTCCCTCTCCCTTATCAGAACTCCTTCCCTCGATCTTGTGCGTGCGTGTTTATATTTTTTTTTTATAAAAAAATTGTATGAAAGCAAAATTAAAAAGTAGAAATTAGAAATTAATTTTGGTCAGATTTAGACATTGCATTTTGTATTTTAACCTTTTTATTTTTATCCAAAAGAATTTGGCCACTCAAAATATTTGAACGGTTAAGATTGAAAGGAATCAGCACTTTGAGCGGTCAAGATTGGAAGCTTTCTTTACAGAACCCGCCCGGATTCTCAGGTGAACCCTCTCTCTCTCTCCTTTTTTTTCCTTCTTCCTCTAAAAAAAAGTCTCCACTACAGAACCAGTGCTCCTAACTAGGGTTTTTCACACTCCGATCAATGCTGTTCCAGTAGCATCAAACTACAGGTACCTTTTTTTTACCCAAAATGCCCTCCTGTTTTCCCGATATTCACTTCCTTCACCCATTTCTTTTATTCTGTTTGTCTTATTTTCTGTTTGTTTTGACTGAAAAACTTCTTCTAAGATCATTGGAATCTAAATTTCAGTTTTTTTTTTTCTTGATCCAAGTTTAAGCTTCTAGAAGATTTCAATTTGTTTTGATAAATACATTTGCATTTTTATTGTTTATACTTTGAAAATTGGCATAGCCGGAGAAGACATCATTTCAATTCGATGTTTAGATTTTTTGCTGATTATGTTCCACAAGGTTGTTTCAAATTTCACAAGTTTAGTATCTATGTCTGTCTTGTATGTGACATATTTCTAGTTGGTTGAAAATGAACCTTGTCTGAAAATGACCAAATGGTAGTTCTAATTCGCATGTGCACTGTCTGATATATATATATATATATATATTTTTAATAAATAATGGAGTTGTTTTAATCAAAAGTCCAGGTACGCCGGGGGTGTACATGGAAAACAGTACATCAAACACATAAATTACAAAGATCAAGCATTTCTAAAAAATTAGAACAAGGGAAAAGATTAAAGGAAGAACTCCACTCTAGCAAGGTGTGAAGAAGAAGAGATTTAAATTCTGAAATAGACCGTTCCTTCCCTTCGAAACATCTCGAGGTCCGTTGTCACCAAATACACCATAGGACACAATGTGGGACAGCCCTCCATAAATCAATGCTCCGATGCCCACCGAAGGAACCATGCCAACTTGAAAATAAATCAGAGACACCATGCGGCATAATCCATTGAAGACCAAATAGAGCCCACACCATAGATCATAATTCATAAGCAATAGGACAATGAAGAAGAAGATGATTCACTGTTTCCCCACTCTTTTTACACATATAGCACCAATCTACAACTTCGACACCCTTATACCATAAATTCTCAATAGTCAAAATCTTACCTAATGCAGCAGTCCACGAGAAGAAAGCAACCCTTTGAATTTGATGATACTATGTGTAAATTACCAGAAATGATCGAAATTCAGAGCAGTTGAAGCTCATGGTGTGGTATTATGTGTTTTGAAGTGATTGAATTTTGTTAAATTGGATTTAAATCTTGATTCACTGAAATGAAACCCGTATAGGAGTGTTGTAAAGTTATTTTGCATGAGTTTTGGAGAATGGGCATTTTTTGTTTTGTTTTTAAAGATCAAATATTTGATATTCTGGGTGCATGTTTGTTGTTCATCTATTGACAAGGAGTGGTTTTTAGTTGATCTGCCTTTGTCTAGGTAGAGTTGGACGGTTTGCTATCAAGATTTTCTTTGTGTTTCCCAGCTTCGGTCTGGCTGGGACTAGAGGGAAGTTTGAGGGGCCATTATTTGGGCATAACATAGGATGGACCTGACGTTTCTGAGTGCCATTCTAGTTGGGGCAGGTTGCCTTGCTCTGGGATACTACATTGGTGCGCGATATCCTGGTCATATCTTTATCTCAGCCAGATTAAATAAAGATAGTGAAGTTGTTGGTAGTGGGAAGAAGAAGGATAAGCAAAAAGAGCCCCTTGAGATTGAAAGTCTGGCTAACATTCTTGAAGACTTCAAAATGGTATGCTCTCTCTCCCTCTCAAACACAATAAAAGAGAATTCCAGGGGAAAAAGAACTGAAATTCTTCTGTGCCCTCCACCTGCCCCCCCTTGCAGGTTTTGGTTGTGAGGAATGATCTAAAGATGGGTAAAGGCAAAATTGCTGCCCAGTGCAGGTAGCCTCAAATTTTATATAAAATGTATATTTTGTTATGTACATGTATAACTCTAGTATAACTAGTAGACTTTAAAAGTAGTATTCATTGCTCTTCTTTCAGATATCTTCTTATAGATGCAAATCAACCTTAGTTGAGACACACTATAGAATATGTTGATTGATTGATTAATTAATTATCTGTTGATGAATTCTTTTCCAGGCGATGATATGTTTCATTTTGAAACCAATTAACAATTCTGTCTTAGCAAAATAAAAGAGGCAGCCAAGTAGAATTCTGAATATAATGGATGCATATAAGACATATTAGTATTTTTGGGTAATGTTTTTTGGTGGCTTAGTGATGCTGTAACATTTGATTAAAATCATAAATAAAAAATTTTGTCTACTCACACAAAGCCTATAAAGAATGGAGTTATGGGCCAATGAACTCTATTTGACCCTCTTCCCTTTGTAAGAGTAAAGTGGGATAATGTAATGGGTCAAGACCCACCGGGTCTATGTAATTACCATTGAAAAAATGGTGTTATGGAGACTTAAAACAGTCATCGGCCAGAATTTTGGGGTGATTCTTCATATTTGGGTTAGAAATTTATAAACACAGAGGGTGGGTTAGCATTTTGGCTCCTTTTCCTTTTTGAATTCATTGAATGTCCCTTTTAGGTTCATACTCTTGCTTCTGCTACTTACATATGCCAGAAGCCTCTTGAGTCTTGAACTTTGATTCTTTAAGGATCATAGTATGTTTCATCAAGTAAAGTTAATATGGAGATGTAGCATTTATGAATTTGAATTTGTGCACCGAAGATCAGTGGCTGATTTAACAAGGATTTAATGATACTAGTTGAGGGCATTACAAAGTTGAGGAATACAAAAAAAATAGGGTAGAGGCGGTCAGGATAGATCTGGCAATAAGAGTGATAACTTCTGAGAAGGAGTTCTTCCAATACCTTGTAGTTGGGCATTGAGACTTCGTTGAGTTGGGTTGGATATCTTTTCTTTTTGATAAGTGGATCTTCTACTCTTCTTAGAAAGTTTGGTTTCATTAGAGGAATTTGTCCTAAATTTTAACATTTATTTTGTATGGTATATGAAATGTGTCTATTTTACAGTCTATATTTTTAGAAGAAGAAGCTTATTACTGCTTATATCTACTTAAATTAAAAAAAAAAAAAATCTTTTTATACTTTATTTCGTTTTGGCTTTAAGGAAATGATGCTGTTTTCATCTAGATCTTTGACATTAAGCTCTTATATAAATTGTGGAGGCTAGATATCTATTTCCAGATACCATGAATGTAAAAGTAAAGGACATTCTTGGACTTAACTCTTTGAACGACTGTTGTTAAACCTTAGTCTTGAATAGACAATTTTATCTATTTTGTTATTTTTAATTTTAAGTAAACCACTTATGTATTCATGTTATGTGTATGGTATACTTATAACAATTGTGGATTACTCATTGATTTAGTATATATATAATTGTGAAGTGCTTGAGAGTTGGGTTGACATGGTTTATGTTGTAACTTCTTTACGTTTTCCCCCTACAATGGTTGGCCCACTTACTCAGCAAAACATTGACATTGATGATCCATTGCCGTGGTTAGTTGTTGCATGCTTGCTATATTTTTTCCAGAATTAAAATACATTTTCATCTAATTCATGATCCAAATCTTTGCCTTGTTTGATTAGTCATGCAACTTTGGGTCTTTATAAGAAGCTTCTTCATCGGGCACCAAAAGCTTTAAACAGGTAAGGTCACACATAAATTTGCCAGTATATTGCTTAATCTTTCTACGTCTTGTGACTAAGTTTGTTTGTATGCAGGTGGGAGATGTGTGCGCAGCCTAAGGTGGTTGTAAAAATAGAAAGTGAGGAAGATATGCTAGTTTTGCAAGTAAGTGTTTTTTTTGTGTGTGTGTGGTTGTTTTTGGTTTTTTGAGGCTATGTGGTGTAACATAGACCTATTCTTTGTTGCTTACTCTTGTTATTAACATTATAGCATCTAAATTGAGTCTGCTTAATTCATATTTATGATTGATTAGTTGCAGAAGTAGCTATAGTTCTCCCTGTACTTTTGGACTGCTTTGTGCTCTATTTGCATGAAGTAGCTTTTTCAGTATACATCTTTCTTACTTATCAAAAAAAGAAAAGAAAAAAAGAAGTAGCTATAGTTGAAATGAAGATTTTAGACTCAGGTTAGTTAAAAGGAACCCTTTCTTACTTTAACTAGTTTTCAAGGTTTGCTACTTCTGTTAGCTTCTTGTTAGTAGATAGTTGAGGCCGAATTTGATTGATTGACACTCCTATCTAGATTATTTCTGTATTTTTTCCCCCAAAAAGTGAGTGAATAAACCGTACTTAGGACGCCAGTGTAGGTGCATGATGTTTCATTTTTGTAACAGAATATGGCAGCCAATGATGAAGGGATGCAAATAATTTTTTTTAATCTTGCATTATCATTTATCAGCTCTTTGTTTTTCTTCTGAGCTAATACTTTTTACTAAAAGAAATTTTGGATTCCTTCCCCTCCCTTCGGTTTCTGATGTCTACCGGTGTTCTTTTTTCCTTCTTCTGGTTTATAATAAGCTTTTATTTATTTTTATTTTTTTTAACTTAAAAATTTTGCATGAACTTAAATTGGGAAGTTTGTGAGCTGATTGGATGAAGCCTCATTTATTTATTCCTAGCTTTTTTTGATCCATCGGCAAAACTTTCACTGTGACCATTTTTTATTTTATTTTATTTAAAAAAATTTATAATTCTTCTCAGTTTTTATACTTCATTGGCTGGTATAATTTCAATTCTCTGATGTTTTTAGTTTTTACTCCTCCTTTCTCCTTTCTCCTTTTTTTTCTTGACGAAAGAAAAAGTGAAATTATGTTTCTGATTTGTCCTTACCTATAAAAAAAGTTTCTAATTTGTCCTCTTTTCATACTATATTCTCCTGTTCAACTGGTTTTTATATTTTATGTAGTGCATGTTTGTTTTATGGGCTTGACTATTTTTTTTCTCTAAACCTTATTTACTTTGGCAGGAGCGAGCAAAATCACTAAAATTACCAACCCACATTACAATTGATGCAGGGAGAACGCAGATTGCACCAAGTGAGTTGCAAACAATTCTTTCTCGTAGATTGATCTTGGTTTTGGTTGTTCATACGGTTGATTGATTTTTCTACTGATATCTGGGGCATATATATTCTCAGTGGATGGGAAAATAAAAAACATGTCTAGTCTTTCATGTGTAATGTTAGATTAATAGTTAAGTGATTAACTTCGCTATTTCCAATTAGCGTAAGCTTTTGGTACAATTGGTAATTTATCATGCTATTTCCGATTGTCGTAAAGTTTGAACCTTATCTCACCTCTACTATGCATTTAAAAAATTAAAATCCCACACACGATGAGTAATTTTAGAATAGTGGTTAAATGATTAAAGTCACTATTTTCTATTAGCTTAAGTTTTTGAGACAATTGATAATTTATCACGTAGTGTGTGTTGTTTTCATCAAATAAAGCCATCCACTAATAATGCACTGAATGCAGAAAGATCGGAATAGAGATGATTGGGTCTGGTAGGTACAGAGAGATAGGGACTGGGGAGAGGCAGGTTTGGCTGGCTACTTGAAGAAGCCGTTTAGATCAGTAATTTGTGCTTTTTGTATAATTGAGCTTGGATTCCAAGTTAAGAAAAGGTGAAAGACAGAGTGTTTTGCACTGTAGCAAACAGAGAGGAGCAGGCTTTGGTCCCTTGGATACTGTACTACAAGGGTATATGAAGTTAAGTTGAACCTCTGATGAGTCTTGTGTAAACAATGCAATCCCAATGTGCTGCAAGCCAGTAAATTATAATTAAGTACCATCTTTGAGACATCATACATGGAGGCATGAAGAAATAAGACAGCTTGAATGAAGTATTTATCAAAAAGAAAAAAGAAAAAGAAAGCTTAAATGAAGTAAAATAGCATGTGTTTTCTCTTCAAAATGCTGTTCCAAAGTCTGTGGTTCCCACTGCCTATAGTCCTTCCAGTAATTGTGGTTTGGATTTATATTACTTTTTTTTTTGGTTAACACTGTTCCAAACAGTTGAATTGGTTCTATAGATCTTATCTAGTTCACATTTGTGTCATAAACTTTCATGCTTCAGAGGCTGCTTAAGCAGTTTATATTATGAAATAACTTATTAATTCTTTGATCTTTCAGATTCAAGGACGGTGATGGCTCTTCTTGGTAAGTTCTCTTCCCAATACCTATATATTTTGCATTTTTTTTCTCTTTCTTATTAAGGACCCAAGAAATAGTAGTAAGTTTTAACCAGTTGGTATGATGGTGTCCTTGGAGCTTCCCAACTTGACTGCAGATTACTAGATTCTTTTGATGCTAAAAGATAGAATGCTTACATATGTATACTCTCTTCCATACCAACAAAGCATTTGGTTTTTGCTTATGACATCTCTCTCTCTCCTCCCTCTATTTATATGTGTGTGTGTAATTTATATTATATTCTAAGTTATCATTCTTTTGATTTATTCGAAAAAATACAGGACCTATTGAAGTGGTTGATGATGTAACTGGTGGACTAAAACTATTATAGTTGTTTCTTCATTCATGTGGATCTTCATCCTATGCCCCACACAATGGTGGAGCAGTTAGAGGATACCAGTCATTGATCAGATGTCTTGGACGGCAAGTGAGTCCAATTACATTTTTTGAAGATCCATGTCATGCAGGGCCTTAACCAGATGTTCACATTTAACCTTTCTTTATTACCAATTGCGATGATGATGAAAAATGACGACCAAATCTTTGTAATAGACTCATTAGGCTATGGAGTTAATATTGGTCGCATTACAGCAGTTCAACTTTTATTAGATATGGAAACTAATGCCAAATTGCCCATGAGCTCTATCTCGAATTACACCTCTCACAAAAATGCTTGGAACGGGAGATTGTGGGTTAAATATACTGGGTGCCTGCATAACCAACCAGTAAAAAAATGAGTGGAAAAACAGTTAGGTGGATTCAAGCCTCAATAATTCTCAATTGATGCTTAGACATTTGTCCACAGAACAACATCTCCAACAGGTGCTTTAAACCAATTTTAAAATTTTGGAGAGTGAACCTATAAAGTTGGGTTCCAACACTCCCTATTGAATAAAAAGTAGAACACAAAAAATAGTATAGAGGATTTGTATTCCAACACTCTTGCCCTTCACATAGATGAGGGGTATGCTATCTTCACTCTATAGGGTGGAGTTGATTTTGGGGAGAAAATAATAACAAATCTGAGAGAGGAAAAGAATGGTTTAATGAAATAGAGAAAGAGTAGTGAGGTTCTTGGAGGTATGTTTGCAAAAGTGGTTAGTTAGAATTCTGTGTCATATATATATATATATATATATATAATTTTTTCCCTTCTAATTTGGGCGAAATTTTAAAGAAATTATTGTAGATATAACATACCTCTAATCCCTTGATGTATTAGATTATAATTGACTAACTTGTATCTCATATATTGATTCTAATGATTAAATTCTTTTGAAAGTTGATATACAAAGTATAGCTACATCTAAATGTTCTAAACCTTTTCCAAACTTGATGGCGTATACAATGTCACCAGGGACAAAGCCAGGAGGGCGAGGGGGGAGCATGAACCGTGAGTTTTTACAAAATCCTAATTAACATCTCCTTAGCAAATGAAAAAGCACGAAGTAATTGTTTTTATTTTTTAAATTAAATTGCAATGCAGTTATCTATCTCGAAAATTATCTATGATTGATTTTGTAATAAATCTCATGGTAATTTTCCTTTTAATTTATAAAATCAAAGAAAAATATTAGCGAATGAAAAAGCACAAAGTAATTGTTTTTTTTAAAAAAAAAAAAAAATTTTAAATTGCAATGCAATTATCTATCTCGAAAATCATTTATGATTGATTTTGTAATAAATCTTATGGTAATTTTCCTTTTAATTTATAAAATCAAAGAATTCCTTAAAAAATATAATCTATAAAACAAATAAAAGTTACGCATGATAAAAATTTATCTTATGAATAATTTTAGGTGTTCCTTTTGAAAAAGTCAAATATTGTAGTTGACTTATCCATAATCTACAAATCAAATAGAAGTTATGTTAATAATCTCATTATATGTCCAATAACATTTTAACAAAAAAGTAATTATTATTGCTAAAAGAAAAAAGAAAGCAAGAAAAAAAAAAAAAAAACACAAAGCCAAAATAAAATAAAATAAAAACCATATGAGAAAGATTATTTAAGCGTTTTGAAAACTAGATTGAACATAGAACCAAAAGGAGAGCTTATGGTTTTCAGGTTAGAGTCGTCATTAATTGATATATATATATATATATATATATTAAATTAGCAAAAATAGAAAAGTTGGCATAAACATACGTTTTCTTTTTTACCAATAAATTTATTGTCAATGTAGTCCAATATAGTCATCGATATTGATGGCTTTTTACAAAAATTCTACTCATCATATTGAAAAGCATGATTCAACCAATAAGCTACAGCATAAAGATCTCTACAATTGCTTTTTATAATTGTCTTATATACCTTGTACAAGTTCTTCTTTATTCAAAAGATCTTAATTCCCAATCATGCTCTCTCTATATATACCCTTATAGATATATCCCATTACAGGCCTTTCATTGAATCAACAATCTGTAACAAACAAATTAGCAGTGACACAATCTTCAAAATAACATTACTATCATTCCAAAACCCATTATCCAACATGATAGATACTACTTTTCTTGCCAATTTAGAGTCCACAAAATACTTGCAAGTCACTAATGCCTACAAGTCATGCTTATGATGTCGAATGCTTTCCACTGCAATGAAAGTGATAGCAAACCTGGCCAAAATGGTAAAATACTCCTTTCGCTCAAAAGTTCTAGCAAAATGCTCCTGTTCTGAAACTATTTAATAATATGCTCTTGTTTTGAAACTCGATTTTCTAAAAATCGAGTTCCATTTTTATTATTTTTTAAAATTTGATTGCCTATAACTCGATTTTCTACAAATCGAGTTTTACATTAAAACTCAATTTTTAGAAAATTGAGTTTTAAGATAGGGGCATATTCCTAAATAGTTTCAGAACAGAGGCATTTTGCTGGAACTTTGGGCAAAATGAGTATTTTGGCATTTTTGCCTAACAAACCTCATTAGTCCAAGGCGTACAATTTCTGTCCATCCAAGTCTCTTCCTCAACAAAGAAAGCAAAAGCACATGGGTATAAACGAACATTGTAATCTTGGATGCACATTATGCAAGTTCAACCATAGGAGACATTTTTTTATATTTAAATAGAGTTTCTTAGATACATTATATTTTATATTTAATAAATCAAGTTCATATATGAAATGTTGATATTGTAGAAATAGTGCATTGATAAATCGTGAATGAAACGCGATAAAAAAAGTTCTAGGTTTTTCCGTAAGCTCAATTGATAAAGCTTTTGTTTTTGTTGTTGTTGTTGTCAAGTAACAGATGAATTTAAATCCCGCACACAAAAAAAAATCAATTACTATCTTGGTTTGATGATAAATAAAAATTATTATAAAATGAATATCATATATTTAATTTTTATAAAAAAAGATTTGTATATAACATTACTTATTATTCACCATAAGTTTGGGTGAGTAATAAAAACATAAACTTCATCATGGGCAACCATGAAGAATAATTTTAGTATCACACATTTTTATATAAACTTTATCACAACCATCCTATGTAATAGCTAGACTGTGATTAATCGTCTATCACTTTCATATAGACTTATCATTTTTTCTCCATTATCTACCGTTAGTGAGGACTATGGTAAAGAGTGTTTGTAAGTACATGTTTCCAACCATGAATTAGAATTGTGGTAATCGTGTGCTCTTGTGAGCCAAGTGACGAGGCTATAACAATTATTAAAGGGTTACTTCATGTATAGACTTATTATTTTTTCTTCATCATCTACCGTTAGCGATAATTATGGTAAAGAGTGTCGGCAAGTACGTGTTCCTAACCTTGAATTAGAATTGTGGTAATCTTCTTGTGCTTTTGTGAGCCAAGTAACGAGGCTATGACAATTATTAAAGGGTTTCTCCACGTGAATTATAACTGTCGGCCAGTTGTATTCGTGTTTTATAATATTGATTGGCAGATACGAATGACTTCTAAACTTCAATATGCACATGACTCCAGTCCGCAGTCCGCACCTAATAAAACATATATTGCCTATTCTTCCGTCTCTCCCCACTCTTCACCGCACAGTTCTTGCACACTTCCAACTTTCCAGGGGAGAGAATATCCACGACCAACAATGTGGGCTGTTGATTTGCAAGTAATGTTAGTGGTGGGTTTATTGGTTATGTTACAGGTTCAACAGTCTTCGCAACTGAGATCTAGTCATCCAATGCATGGGGTTGTGGACAAGATCAATGAGAACGCAGGACCTTATATTGGGCTAGTGATGACTTTTCCTACTGAAGAACTTGCACTTATAGACTCTGCTTTCTTTGTTCCCAACTCGGAGATCCCATGGGTTGACTTGGCTGGTACCCTCTCTCTCTCTCTCATTGTCTTTCTTTTCTTTCTTCTTTTGGACTTGTCGGTGTTGATTATTGACTAGAATAGCTTTCGTTGAATAATGAAAATGTTTTGTATAAATGGTCTTAATTTGGGGGAGATGGCCCAAGTTATGACCATTTAGCCCAAAAGTTATGTCACTTCACTATTAGGAAAGATATTTATAAATGTTTTATATTTAAATATATTTTGGTAAATAAAAAGTCAAATGAATTAAAAATATACAAAAATAAATTAGGATTTATTTAAGAAAAGGACCATATATAGTATAATCAGAATTTGTTTAATTTTAGGCTGTTTTTACTCTAATTGCCAAGAGTCATCAATAGTTTAAATTCCCTTTTTGATCCTTCCCCAATTATCAAATTATCAAAAAAGAAAAATGTTATTTTATTCTAATCAAACAATGAATTCTAGTTGGTTTTAATTTACATGTAAATATGTAATAAATACCAAATTAAAAAAAAAATTATGATTATATAAGCTTTTAAACAGTTGAAGTGACAACATAAGAAAGAGTCAATCTCCCTATCAAAAGAAAAAAAAAGAAAAAAAGAAAAAAAAAAAAAAGAAAAAGAAAAGAAAGAGTCAATCTAAAAATCAAGGACTTTCATTTTTGTATGTGTCAAATAAAAAAATAAAAAAACTTTCATTTTTATATGCATGCCTTTTTATTGTGGCAAAGGCATTAGTTGCACTGTCAGTTTTGTTGTATTCTTCCATGGAGTTTAGATTTACTGAGAAAATCGTGTAGACAATCAATAAGCAAATGCCTACAGGGAATATGAAAAAAAGTTATCAGACATACTCATTGTCATGCCTGCACATAACGAACAACTTCTTGCCAATGTGTCTATTTTGTTGATTGCCTAGGAAGGAGGTTCAACATTGGGACTATTAAAGGTGAAGATGTAATTTATGTGATGACTGGAGAGCAAACGGTAAGATTTCATTTATCTTTCATTGTTTTTTTCAATACCACAACAATTAATACATACTGCATATACTTGATGTGAAACATTTTTCATGAGTGGTAGACTTGACCTTTTTGTGGCACTCTTAGGTGAATGCAGGTATAACTGTTCAAATCCTACTTGATACATTTGATATCATAGGAATTGGTCATTATGGGATTGCTGGAAGTTCTAATGATTCATTGTACATTGGTGATGTTAGTGTCCCAAATTATGTCGCCTATACAGGATCTTGGACATGGAAGGTACAAATTTAAATTTGTATTAAATTGATGAAAGAATAAAGCATTTTTTTTTTCACTACAATCCTTGCTTTTAAAATGAAGAAGAAGAAGAAGAAGAAAAAAAACTAATCTTTTCTTTGTTTGATTTTACTGCTACAGTATGATGTTTGACTTTATTGAATAAATGTATTTAACAGAAAGAATATGCACTCTACTTATATTTTGGTTCAGAAATGGTCTTATGTTTGAAGCACCTGGTTAAGTATTGGCACTATGTTTAATTCATCTTTCATCCTCTTATTTGCATTGTAAAGGAATTCAGGTCAGCAGAGGAGAATATAACAGAACTGAAGTTTGGTAATTTCAACTTCCCTGAGAAGGGAGAGAATTTGTTGGCAATGATAGACTTCACTCCACAGCAATTGTACTCTGTTGGAAAACCAATGGAAGAGGTTTTTTGGCTTCCAATTGATCCAAAATTATTCAATATTGCTTCTGAACTTCAGGTTCGTATTATAATCATCCCCCGATCTCTTTTTATAGCTTATGTGTGTTGATTAATATGTTCTGATGAAAATATCATTCAAGGTTTATTTTTTGGTTCATTATGACGTAAATTTTTAATTGATTACAGGATGTGAAACTACAAAAATGTGTCAATGAGACATATTGTCTACCTGAAACACCAAAGGTTGTATATGGATTGAGAGGTTCTACTGCAGATATATACCTTGACAATGCAGCTTATAGAGAATTTCTCTTCAAAGCATTTAATGTCTCAACTGTTGATGAAGAGAGCGCTGCAATTGTAATGGTTAGTAAAATAAAAAATAGATTCACTTGATGATAATTCAAATGTGTTTGTAAAGAATGTCTGTTTACATGTTTTGTGTTGTTGCTCTCTATGCAGACATCTCTATCAAATGGAGTGCCTTGTATTGTGTTTCGTGGTGTATCAGATTTTGCAGGCGGAGAGGGATTACTGTCATCAACGAGCCTTACTTATTTGGCTGCTGTGAATGCTCTCAGTGTTGCTGTTGAGTTTATTGGATTATTTGGCAAGGAAGCTGCTATCCATGACAACTGAAAGTGGACACCATTTGAGGCTAGAGAAATATTGCTAAATATGTAAACAAATTATTTAATTTTGATAAAGTAATGTCCTAAAATATTTAGCAATGCCTCATGTTGTACAGTTCGCACTGATTTCTAGAAGGTCTTGCCCTGCCTACGAGGTGTGAGAGTTCTTAAGTGTGAGCTATGAATGTTACCATATCCGCCATGCGAATGACTCTCTTGGCCCTTGGGAGCTGTCTGGTGTGGACACGTCTAGTTGTCCTACACATGGATCAGTGAATACACCACTGAATCTAGAGCTAAGGTGAGGAATGGAAGTCCCCACTTCCTTTAGGTCCAAGAAACACTCTTGGCCCTTACTTAGAGGTCCAACTTAACTAGACTTGAGTCTGGACTCTGGAGTTAGGGTACGGGTTTGCCAATTTGTTAGGCAGGCACCCAGAATTGCTTGACCGAATGGATCAGCCTCCACTAATATTTCTAGGCCATTTTTGATAAGAATCAAGAAAGTCAAAGAACTTCTGTGTTATTGCTTATCTCTTTTTGTGAGTATACTCGGGTATATATATACAAGCCTTGTCACCATACTCAACTAATCAATGATTACAACCAATGATTTAGTAACTACCAACTAACTAATCAATGATTAACAGTGCAGTAACTAACTAATCAGCAATACTAACTGACTCAACTCAACAGCCTTAGCACAAGCAGCCTTGTATCAATTTTCAATCAAAGGTTTGACTAACTTGGTTCCCATCTATTATATACAACTAGTTGCTAACCTGTGCGATGCACGGGAAAATTCAGAAAAATGTTCAAGAAATTCATTTTTTTTAAAATTCATCTTCCTCTAGATTGATGAAAGCAATAAGATTAATTCCAATTACTCATGTACTTAAACAGCAAGTTTAAATGGTTAAATGTTGCAAGTTTGATGAATGCATAATCATAACCTTTAAAAATACTTCATTCCAGACTTACAAAAGTAAATTTGTGAATCTTTACTCCTCCTTTAGCAAGCACAATGATTTTTTAATTAAATCTCCTTTCAAATATTGTTTCTCAGTATTGGTACATTTTGAAGTTGGAAAAGAGATATGCAAGTCTAATGTTTAGTTTATATTGCAAAGTTACATGCTACTTATAATTTGTCTCTAAATATTTGAAGATTGATCTATTTAACGAGGCATGTTATATAAACTAATTCATTAAAAAAAAAATGTCAAATGTTTCTTGAAAATTCAATTGGTTGAAAACACAATCGGTGCTATCTAACAAAATTCCTCTTTGAATTCATTAAATTTTATTAAAATGCAAAACCTCATTAAGACTAACAGGTATTTGCTAAACTATCTAGCCATGCAACTATATAAGTTGATAGTGTATATATTGTGTGCGGGAATGTGGATATGCATACTCAAAAACACACAAAATTAAAATACAAATTCTGTGTTCCTACTTCTCTATAAAATCTAAAAGGGAATAAAAACCAACATCAAAGTTGAATAAAAATTGTATCTGAAAGCATAATGTAAAAGACATTTCTTATTAACTTATATCCCAAAATTTTAAGGAACATCTCAAGTAGTTTAGTAGCTAAACATAACTCTTAGTAACTATAGCATTCAGCAAGAACTTTCAATATCTAGCCTAATTTACAATTTTTTTTTTTCAATAAGTAACCTAATTTACATACATGATAGCTTAGCAACTGAGAGAAGACTTCCACTAAAACTTCTATGGCACCATCAAACCCCAAACTTGTCAACATGTACTAATCCAAAATGGTTCCTCTTTCCTTTAGATTCAATTTTTCCACCATGTTTTATAATAAGTTACATACAATCATCATAGAACTCCTAATCATAACTTGAGGCAAGTTTTCAAGAACTCCAGCTTATGGTTTCTCCACTCTATCTATGTGTGGGAGTGTACCATTAGGTACACAATTCAATGTAAACATTCGTCTCTAGTCTAGAAACAAAAGGTAAATAATCATTAGTTAAATTATTTCCATTTAAAACAGATTTTGGATGCATGTTTGATTCAGTAACTCAGTAAAAAAAATAATTAATAGGAGTTTCTTTGAATATATTATGTTGAACCTATGACTATAAATAGAATTTATATAATATTTCAAAGAAATTATTACGCATTTACAGCTTAATATAAAGGAAAAACAAAAACCTTGAGATAGAAGACAGGTAGCTCATTATCTTCATCTAAGTCCCCCCACATCACCTTTCACATCCAGCAAATCAATACGAACTACAAAACACAAACATAGAAAACTCATCAAATTTTCCCCACAAGTAAAACAATAGTACAAATACAAAATAAGTTTGTCACTGAATCCTTAACATTGAAACAGTAAGCAATGGAAATTAATAAATCAGAGAGAGCTTTAAAAAAGAGCATCAAGAACTCCCATTTCCACCTTCATGTTTGTGTGTTGAATTGATGTTAGTTGCATTGAAAACTATATATAAAATAAAAACCCATAAACAATTTCATCTAGAATAAGAAAATTGTGTTATTTCAATTTCAACTAACAAATCAAATAGCAAAGCTATATTAGGGGAAGGAAAAGAATTGAAACAAAAACATGCCAACAAACTACCTGGATGTTCATGGCCTTCATGCTGGACTTAAGTTGTTCATGGCATTCTTGTTAGACTCAAGTTGGCTTCCTAGGCAGTAAAAGTTTATAAAATTTTCACACTATTACATTCCCCAAAATTCACCAAATTTGAAACAATATTTTAACTACAAAATTTATGAACTAAAACCCCAATAACATGCTCAAAATTTAAAAATGAACAAAATCAAAATTTTTTCATTAAATTTTTTTTTTTTTTGGGTAAACTCTATAAAATAAGAAAATTTAAGAGGAAGAAAGAGAGATTTATCGTGCACAAAATCCCTAAGAAACTCGAGCCTTGCGGAACATACAGCTAAAAATTATAAAAATTGAAACAAAAAAAAAAAAAAAAAGTAAAAATCTCATTTAACCAAGCATAACATAATATTTAACTTCTCCAACTAACATACTACATACGTAGTAGTACATTCTTTTGGAGCAAACAAAAAAAAAAGAAAAACATAAGAAAGAACAAAGGAGAAAAAAAAATTAAAATGCAGTAATTAAATTAAGCTTACTACCAAAAAAAAAAAGGAAAAAAAAAAAAACAATTAATAAAGAATCATATGTAATCCTTGCTTAATGTTGTATAGCTACAAACATGAAAAATAAAAAAATGCAAGCATCTGCAATGAAAGAAGAAGTTATTAAGGTGTTCATCTCTTGTTTGAATAACTCTTGGCCTTTTCTGTTAGTTTATCTACTCTATTATCAATTTATCATAGCTGAATGTGGCAATACCTAATTACGTGACAATTAAATCAATTAGACATTTAAATACATCCAATCAATGCACAATCATCTATATAAAACAGGAAATTAGTATTATTGATTAAGGTATGGATAAAGGCTTCGGTACAATCCATAATGACCCTCCCACACAACTCAGCAAGTAGCAAAACTACCAAATTGACACAGAAGATATACGTACATATAACAAAGTCATGTGTATTATGGCTACAATCTAAGGTTCAGATCATAAACTATCTACTATAGCATGACGAGAATAATGTAAACCACATATGGAGATTGAATTGCAGGCTACAGCTATTCAACAACAATGAATCTATGTTCCTTCTTCACAATGCCTGCCAGCTTGCACAAGGAAGGTGGAAACATTCTTCCTTTGATCTCCCTGAAGTTGTATAACCTCAACTTCATATAAGCCTAACAAAAATAATCACAGTTTTACCCTAATTTCCGAGCTTTCCTTTACAGCCAATGGTAACAACTAAATATACAAAAAATTGTAGTCCATAAACTCAATAGCCAAACAGGAAGACATAGAAGAATTAACCCTAAAAATTTTAAATATACATAGAAAATAAAATTTAAGTATACCTTGACGGCTCGTACAGAGGAGGTAGCTAACAACTCCTTGCCATTAAAGTTGACGGTGGCCTTGAACTTGGTCAGACCAATTTGCCTCTCATAAAAGGATACAGATAGGAAACAGAGTGTTGATTGAATTACTAAAATACAAAAGAGAAAGCAATGCGTCCAATAATTGAAATTAGCAAAACCCACTACAGGGCTCTAAACCCATCACAGGGCTCTAAACCCATCAATCTAAGTAAATCATTTAGAAGAAACACTCCTAAACGAAACATGAACAGAGGTGAAATACCCGAAGTGAATCATCCACATTCTGTTAGAATTTTTGAGCTCTTCTTCAAATATGCTGTTTTCTGATTCAATTAAATGAGGAGTGTTGAAACCATGAAAGATAGGAAGAGCAAAAGGAATGATTCACTTAAATAAGGAGAGGAAGAGATGAAGGAGGAAAGAGAGAGGTTGGAGTTAGAAAGTCGAAGGTCTGAAGTATCTATTGAATCTGTCTTTGGAAGAGAGAGAGGTTGGCGTTAGTCATACTGAAGGTCTGAAGAAGAAGAAGAAAGGGTTGGGTTTTAGAGCATCAGCACTGGGGATTGCAAATGCCAAATGTAAGGAGAATATGCCATTTCAAGCCCCAAAGTGCTCAGCATCTGGGATTGCAAAACCCAAGTATTACAAATTTTTTTGCAATACTGCTACAATGCAATTCTAAAGGTAGAATTGCACAGTAACATTATTGTAAAAAAAAAAAATATATATATATATATATAGATATATATATTTTAAGCTGCTTTTCCCCAAAATTTCTCTCTCCTCTCTCTCATTATTTGTGTTCTCTTCTCTCTCTTCATTCTCTCTTTCTCATCTACTCTCTCCTCTCTTTAGACCCAAACACCATCCTCCTCCCAACATCAACATCAACATCACACATCACAGTGGAGGAAACGTTGATCTTTTTTTTTTTTTTTTTTTTTTTTTTTTTTTTTTTTTTTTTCCTGTTGTGATGCTGTGATTCTCGCCGATGATGGGTTAATCTGGGTTGATCAATGATGAAGGAAATGTTGATCTAGCAGCGGCAGTGGCGGCGGTGTTTGGGTTTTGATCGGGGTTAATCTGGGTTTTTTTTTTTCTTGTTGTGATCGGGGTTGATAAATGGTGTTTGGGTTTTTGTTCCGGTGGGATTTTGGTGGGCAGTGGTGGCCTGGTGGGCATGGTGGAGGTGCGATGGGATTTCAGTTGTTTTGTGAAGATTTGATCGTCGAACCAATAATAATCAAAGAGCTTCATGAGTTCCTCTGTTTTCATCAATGGCTGCGGGCCTGCTGAAATATGTTTGGGTTTTCTAATTGTGTAATGTGTATGATGAGAGGCTGAAGCAGTTAGGCTGAAGCATTCTGGTGGTGGTGTGGGTTTGGGTTTGTCGTGGGTCTGGGTCTAGGTTGGCCTCCATGGGTTGCTGTTTTGTTTTGTTTTGTTTTTTTTTTTTTTTTTTTTGTGGTGTTGATGGTCGGAGAGGGTGGTGTTGATGGTCAGAGAGGGTGGTGTTGTGGTTGTTGTTGAACAGAAAGAATGAGAGAGAAAGAATAAATAATGTGTTGTATTGTAAATGATGGTGATTGGGAGATATATTATTTTATTGTGTAAAAATATTATTTTAATGAGTAGAATAGGAAAATAAAAGTTGAGATGTTGGGAGTGATGTAAAATGGTATGGTATAAATGATAAAGTAGGTTTTGAGATAGTAAAATAGAATAGTTTGAAGAAACCTAATGCGAATGCTCTTAAAAGAATAAGGGATTGGGTTTGGGCTTAATGGTGCAAAGCAACGTAATATTCATTTTTTTGGGCTTTATGGTCTATAAAGATTGGGCTTTATGGTGGAGATATGGATGGAAATCATTTTTTTTAATAGTATTTTAAAATTAGGGAAAAATTTAGTAAAAATATTTTAAAATTATAAGAAAAAAAAAGAAAAGGAAATGACATGGCGGTTGATGTGGCTTAATGGGAGCGTAACAACATTAAATGCTACGCTTCAGCTTTTAGTAATATATAGATATAGATATAGGCTAGTATGTAACCCATGCTTACACACAAGAATGGTGAATTGTAGTGTTGCTATTGATATTAGCTTAGATTATTAAACATATAGGACATAGTTTGACCAGTACATTTGGAGGTATTAATATATTTTTTTCTTGCAATTTTCATGATATTCGTTATGCTATGTTTTTCATTACATTGCTATTACGCATATAATTTTGAAAATTACTATTAAATCTACATATACAATATCAATTAACAATTATTGTCTATGAAATTCTACTAAATACAATACAAAATAAAATAATAAATTGGTCAAATAATATCTCTTAAATTGAATGGGGATAGGTATATGAGATCGTTCAGCTCAATTACGGTTTGTTACGTACAATATCTTCGCATACAAATATCTGAATAGAAACTGTATAAAAGAATACTCATTAGTTCAGAGAAAAAATAATAACAAAAATCTAAACAATTTAATTTGTATGGAAAGCTAACAAAAGCAAAATCCAATTTTGATTCTAATTGAATTTTCTCTAAACTATGGTTTAATATATATATATATATATATAACACCTAGTTAGTAATGGATTGTAGATAGTCATGATATATTACATAAAGGACAAAATTTAGGTACAATATCTTAGGTGCTATTTCTTAGGTTCCCTTCTTAATATTTACTTATGTGACTACTTAACTAAAAAATACATTTCCATCTTATGAGGAAAAATCCACATGACAAAATCTTAAAAGGGAAATCTAGGAAACAACACCTAAGTACTGTATCTAAGTCTTGTCCTTACATAAATGACTTATAAATTTAAATTGTTTTTAGTTATATGATTAGGTTTTTTATGGTTTATTTATATTGGACTCCTCATTTTCTACACTAAATTAACTCATTAGAAACAAAAATTATAAAATTTGTATTAGATGGGACACGTGGCGCAAGAATAAACTCCGATTAAAATCCAATTTTTACACTAAATTAACTCACTTGGTACAAAAATTTAAAACATAGCTTAGATGGGACACATGACACAAAATCAGACTTTAATTGAATTCCAACTTAAATTCCAATTGAATTTTCTTTCAGTTTTACCTATTAATATATATATATATATGTGTGTGTGTGTGTGTGTGTGTAGAGAGAGAGAGAGAGAGACTAGTTTTGTAACCCCATGCATATGTATGAATACACTTAAAGATATAAAAAAAGATAGATAGTATATTTCCTATATATATATATATATAATTTAAATACTATTGATAGTCATTCTTATATTTTGTTAAGTCTTTAAAAAATCTTGTAAGAATCTTATATTTTGTTAACTCTTTAAAATTCTTGTAAGAATATTATAAAGTATAAAATGTAAATTATCCATATTTATTTATTTATTACTTCTTAATTTTTGTTATTGTGAAGCACTTTTTTCTTTTACGATTTATTTGTTATAGACTCTTTGATTTTTGTACTCAATAACTCACTTGAATAAATTTTATGATGTGGTTTCACATTTGATTTAAAAATTAGGAAATAAAACTCTATCTAAAAATAAATAATTTAGGACATATGACATAAAATTGGACTTTAATTTGAAATTCTAATTGGACTTTCTCTAAGCTTTACTTATTAATATATACTAGTGTGTACCCCAAAATTTTAGAGGATGTTTAAATTATACATGTTGTTAGGACATATGTAGAACATGTTAAGAATATATGTCATTTAGAATTGGCTAATCCTTTGACAAAATGCATTTTACTTGTAATTGGGTAGATCTAGGATGAGTTTAATACTTCAAGGAACTAGAGTTCAAGTCCAAGTATTGAAGCCATGCAAATCTGTCAAAGAATCAAGTGAAGAAGTGATGTTCATTAAAGCTCGACAGATGTATCTATTGAGATTTAAAATCTGAAGCTCGATAGACTGCTCGACAGTTGTATCTATCAAGAATTACGAAATTCAGATTTTCAGATATGTTTTTCACGCATATCCAAGCTATGTGTCTAGGTTTTCTTTTCTCACAACCTAAGACATATATAAAGATTATTTTAAGGGCCGTCATAAGGTTGTTGCACTTGTTGTTGCATGCATATTGTGACCGGAGACAATTTGCCCTAGTTCATCTTTTTCTTGAAGAAGCTGCTGCGTTTGTACGCAATAGGTTTTTGTAACCAAGGAGCTTCTTGATCTTCATCTTGTGAATGAATTGAAGAACTTTGCAGCCAACATCCTTCTCAATACCTGTATCTATCAAGAATTACAAAATTTAGATTTCCAGATTTGTTTTTCATGCATATCCAAGCTATGTGTTTAAGTTTTTTTTTCTCACAACCCTAGACATATATAAGGATTATTTTAAGGGCTGTCATAAGGTTGTTGCACTTGTTGTTGCATGCATATTGTGACCGGAGACAATTTGCCCTAGTTCATCTTTCTCTTGAAGAAGTTGCTGCGTTTGTATGCTGTAGGGTTTTGTAACTAAGGAGCTTCTTGATCTTCATCTTGTGGATGAATTGAAGAACTTTGCAACCAACATCCTTCTCAAGTTGGTGTGTTAGTCACATACTAGGATCCGTACATCGATTGGTTAGTCACGTACTTGGAGTCGTACATTGAAAGGAGAGATTGTCACTACATTACAAATCGAATTGTGTATTGGGGTAAGAGTTCAACTTTAGGTTGTATAAGGTATTGGGATTCCTTTACTTGTAACTGCTTGTTTTGATAATTGTGGATTCTCGGGAGTTGTGACCTTAAATTCACCCAGTGGGGTTTTGCCTTGGAGGTTTTCTCCATTCGTAAACAAATCACCGTGTCAAATTTATTTTCCGCTGCATTTAGTTATTTGATGATTTGTTTGTGTTAACACGCATATTGCATTTAATTGACTTAATTAATTAACTTGGCTAATTAATTGGTTAATTTACCCAATGGGTCAATACATTCTTGGCCTATCAAGTGGTATTAGAGCAGACACACTCTGATTAGGGTTAATCTTTGCTGTGTGATCCATTGACCCCTGTTGTCATGGCTGCAATCGGCAAGAAAAGATCTTTTGCTTCAAATACATCTTGTTTTTCTAATCTTTATTTGATTGAGTGTCTCAAAAAATGCAAGTCTAAAAGTTATTTGAAAGCTATCATGATGATTATTGAAAAAGATCTTATTGTGACAAAGAAGAAACTAGACTATCTCAAAATGAAAATGTGCAGAGGAGTTCATCTAAGAAGAGTGAAGGTTAAAGGCTTTGTTCATAAATGGCAGATGAGAGAAAACACCATTCCTACAAGTTTGTCATCTAAGGATTAGGTGTGTTTTATAATGAAATTTGCATTCAAGGTAATGAAATGGTTTCTCATTATATATATATGTGTGTGTGTGTGATTTAAAATTTAATTAGTTTTAAACTCTTCGGTTTTTACACCGAATAATTCACTTGCCAAAAAAAAAAAAAAAAAAAAAAACTTAGATGGAATACATTTGAACTCATCGATTTATACACTCAATAATTCATGTGACACAAAATTAAAAATTAAATAGGACCCGTGGCTCAGAATTGAGAATCCAATTAAAAGCTAATTAGATTTTTTATCAGGTTTGTCTATTAGTATATATATATATATATATAGATATAGATATAGATATATAGATAGAGTGGAATTTAAACTAAAAAGAATTCAAGAAAATAGGGTACAAAGATTATACACAGTGTGTGCTTAGCCTAAAGTAGGTTTCAAATTGTTATTTTTGCAGACAGGCATACACATGACCTGTTGTTCCACAAACATACATTGAACATACATACGCAGCTGTGAGGCATGTGTACGCATCCTGACAAAATGAAACTCTAATTCTACATCTTCTTCATTCTAAGTGATCAAACAAAATCCTAACCTAATTCTACAAACAAAAACAAGCATAAACTTTAAAACAAGAGAGATTTTGGAATTTAAAAAGAAAGGGGGCTTAACTTTTTCGAAGGATATTTGAATTTTGACCAGTCCCCTCAGGATATTGGATCCAAGCCAAAACACTAGAAGGCTCCATTTATATAAATAACTGTCATTTAATATAAATTTGAATTTTCTCTATAGAACAGTGTCATTAAAAGAATTTTAAATTCATTTTGGCTTATTTTTTGAATGGTTTGGAATGGGTCATTTAAATGTAACCCAATACAAGTTTATCAAACATTTGAAATGAGTAGTGTTTGTGTATATTAAGGGAGCTATGTGGGTCATGTTGAGTCACTTGCTTAATAAATGGGTTTTGTTAGGGTAGGAGGGTTTTGAAATGATTATTAAATGAGTTAGGTTGGGATTGGCCTATGTAGCTGGATACCATGTCTCAAACACCATTTGTCATCACTGCATGCTTGAACAAAATTGTTAAATCATGGTTTTTTTTTTTTTTTTTCACCTTTATATATATATATATATAATTTAAAGATTCTCCTTCCCTTTTTTTTTTAAAAAAAATTTAATAATTTAATAGTTGGGGAGGAGTGAATTTAATAATTCAATCCCTTAATTTATTAACCAATCCCATAATTTTCTCTTGAAACCAATGTCTTTTTTTTTTTTTTTTGAAATGTTGAAACCAATGTCTTGACTTGGTCCTCAATGGCAGGAAAAATGAATTATACTTTCTTAACTAATGTCCGAATTATACATGTCATGCATATCTTGACTATTTCTGGCAAATACAATACAAGATAGAAGCTCACACATAGTCATGTTTATGTGGCAAAATACAATCATCTGCTCTTGGTGAGCAGAGTTCTTAGGTTCCAATCCTATCAATGGAGAAAAAAAAAAAAAAAACTAAAGTTTCTTGATGGTTTTGGGCTATTCATTCACAAATATCTTAGCTCGGTTGTTGATTTTATTTTTTTTAAACCCTATCCTCATAACAGGACAAAAACATGGAGTTGGCCATGACTGGGTTGTCTTGTCATCCATATCTTAGGCTAGTTTTTTGCATTACGAAAAATAGGATGTGATCATCGTCAAAGCTGACTCAATGCGTTATCACATTTGTTTTTCCCCTTTTCTTTGAAAATGACAACGATGCATGTTTTTGGCAACAAAACAACCAAAGCATTAGGAATTTGGTTAATGGCTAAAATGAAGATAATGATTGACCATTCAATACTCTTACAGAAACAAGTTATTTTAAGGTAAAGTTTGTTTGGATAAATTAGCTCTAGGATAATGACAATTTGCAGTTGAGGAGTCCAAGACTGGTCTATTTTCTGTTGGGGACTTATTATTTACCTATAAATCTGACCGGGGCCTTTCAAAGGTATTTGTCTTTGCTTTGTTTGCCTTGTTCTGAGTTTTTAAGTGGGAACAAGATGATTGCCGTTGAGAACCAGGCAGTTGGTACTGCTTTGATTATTGTTTCCTACTTCCTTTTGTCCATGAATGTCAATGATTTTTATTTTATTTTAAGTCTATAAGCTTAGTTCAATTGGAGTCTAACTTTTGTGTTCTCTTGTTAAGTGTCAGAGAATGCAATACCAAAAGATGCATCAGATGAATTTGCTGTGCCAGCATCCAATATCTTTGGCCAATCATTCAGGTTTTGACATTTTCTTCCACAATCTTTGTTTATAAGATCAGGTGTTTTTCATAAATGGTGTAGTTTCTCATTCAATGAATTGTGTCAAAATGTGTGGTAGGGATTATGAATCAAGCGTGAGGCTAAGCGTTGTGGAGAATTGCTATCGGTTGCATCATATTAACCAAACATATGATTTTGTGAGTACACTTTCAATAAGTTAATGTTTAAATATTAAACTTTAGGACTTCATAGATTCAATTTGATATATGAAACTTTCAATGCAAATGCAGGTAAAGAGGACAAGGGAAGAGTATGCAAAATTGAACAAAGCAGAGATGTCCATATGGGAAGCCGTTGAACTCCTTGACAATTTTGTGGATGACAGTGACCCTGACCTGGATGAACCTCAGATTCAGCATATGCTGCAGACGGCTGAAGCTCTAAGAAAAGATTATCCTAATGAAGATTGGCTGCACTTGACTGGCCTTCTTCATGGTAAATACCCCATGCACACTCCTAGTTTCCGTTCTAAGGCTAACATGCAAAATATAAGTTCTTTGAATGTGTAATTGTATATGTTTAACTTAGTGGCTCTATGCTCTTATTCATAATATCAGATAATCACTACACACACTAGGCCCTATATATTCAAGTTTACACAAAACAACTTGATAATTGATTCTTGCATGGATTTCAGATCTTGGAAAGGTTCTTTACCATCCTAAATTTGGAGCGCTTCCCCAGTGGGCTGTTGTAGGTAAGATATGTTCTTTGACCAAATAAATGTTAATATATTTCTCTTGTTTCGAGTCATTTCAATCTGATGATGAATTCTGATGTTGCAGGGGATACGCTAATTGTTGGTTGTGCTTTTGACGAAGCGACTATTTATTACAAGGTCTTCTCAAAAACATTAGCTAATTTTGTTTGACATGATTATATGTAGTCAGTCAACTGAAAGAAATTTCTTCGAATCTTTTGCATTGCAGTATCTTAAGGAAAATCCAGATTACAACAATCCTGCCTACAACACTAAACTTGGAGTCTACTCTGAAGGATGTGGACTTGAAAATGTGCTGTTGTCATGGGGGCATGACGATTACATGTACATGGTATATCCTCTGAACCTTCAATGAATTTTTAATGAAAAATCTTTAATAAGATTTTCATATTGAAATTTCCACAATATGTTATTCCAAAATAACAATCATAATACTAATAATGTTGTTTCCAAATCCTTAGGTGCTCAAGGCAAGTGGAACTACTCTACCTCCAGCTGCATTATTTATTATCCGATATCACTCATTACACCGTAAGTATTATTCTTTATCTTTTCCTGTAAATTTGAAAATAGTTAATATTCTTGAATCGTTTTTATACAATAAAATGAGTTTTATCTGTTCATCTTGCAGTAATGCATCTGAATGGAAAATATCAATACCTAATGAATGACGAGGACAGAGAGAATCTGAAGTGGAGTCAAATATTCTGGTAAGCTTCCATTTTGCTGTTTAATTTGTACATTTTTTTTCTTTCTTTCCAGTGTTCTTCCCCAACAATTATTCATTTCTCATTGAGCTGATTGTGAGCATCAGTGTTTTTCCCCACCAATTATTCAATTTTTGTTCAGCTGATTGTGGCAACTAAACTGATTTTATTGTATTGTACAAAATAACAGCAAATATGATCTCTACAGTAAGAGCAAAGTTCATGTTGATGTTGAAAAGGTTAAACCATACTATGAATCGCTCATAAAAAAGGTGTGTACCAGTGCAAAATTCTGTGCTTTGGTAATTTTAAACACTTTTTTTTCTTTACTAAAATTGGATTTTTTTTTCTTTCTTTTTGTAGTACTTCCCAGAAAAGATCAGATGGTAATCCTTGAGTATCCGGCTTTAGGCTGCCTGCCATACTTTTAGTTGTGCTCGCTTTCAATTGGCAAAGTTAATTTTATTTATATATGCACTATAAATTTCTGTAATCACTACTAAGAAGTTTGTAAAATATTAATAAATAATCATAGAGATGTGGCGTGTTCATTATTATTTGGCTTGGTTCTTATATATTGATGGCCAGGAGGCCATGTGTGGGATGTCTTTAAGGCCTTGGGGCCTAATCAAATAATGCTAATGTTGCGGCTTCAACAAGAACCAAAAAAAAAAAAAAAAAACCCTTAGAAATCAACACCTAGGGTTATCTGGAATCAGCACCAAGCTATTGAAGGAAAAACTCCAACAATCAATTTCATTACTGAAGCAAACTGTATATATACAATACTGAATTCCAGGTTCTTTAAATAGAGTTCCAAACTTATTATCCTAACAAGAAAAGGAAACAGTTCTAACCAATGAAAATTCTACTAATGAAGTAAGAAGATGAATTAAATCCCAAAAACAAGTAGGAAAATAAAATAAGATTTAAAAAATGGATAAAGTTTAGTTACAAAATTAGTTGAAGGCTAAGGTTACAATTTTACTCAATATTTTTTTTATTGGAGGTGAATTTTGACAAATCCATCATCGGATTATATCTTTTTCTTATATCCTTCATGCTTGCAAAATTTATAGAAAATTAAAGATCAATAGTTATGTCATCAATAAATTGTTTAAATTGCAAGTTTTTGTAGTTTAAATTATGCATAAAATATAAGCTTAGAGATCATATAGTAAATAATATTTGATTGATACAAAATTTGACATGTATATTAAGAGCGTAAAGAGCATATAATTCAATGGTTAGATTTTTAAAATATGTAATAATATTTATTTAATTGAGTAAGGTTATAGCCTTAGGCTGCAACTAATTTTGTTGCTAAATTTTGTCATTTCATAAAGTAAATCGAATAAATTAAGAACATTAATAGATTTGGCCCTAAACCCAATTGTTAGTAGTCTTTATTCCTAAGGCAAGTGGTTGGGCCATCTTCTTCTTGTGTGTTGTCCATACTCCAGAGTATGTGTAATTGGGGGCATATATCTTGTGTTGGCACCAGCTAAACTAGGTAGGCGCTGGTTGGGATCTTATGCATACTTAGAATATGGCTAGTGATTGGGCTAAGGCTAGTTCTGATATCATGCTTCATTTGATTTCATTAAATATTCTTGCCTAAGGCTTTCCCAGTAGTCTTTTTGGTTGTTAAATATGAGCTTATTGGACTAGCCATCATCTACCGCACGTTAGCGAGAATTATGGTAAAGAGTGTCTGCAAGTATATGTTCATATAAACTCTATTGCAACAATCCTATGTAATAGTTAGATTGTGATTGATCGTCTATCATTTTCATATAAACTTATCATTTTTTCTCCATCATCTACTGTTAGCAAGAATTACGGTAAAGAGTGTCTGCAAGTACATGTTTCCAACCATGAATTAGAATTGTGGTAATCGAGTACTCTTGTGAGCCAAGTAACGAGGCTATGACAATTATTAAAGGGTTACTCTATGCATAGACTTATTGTTTTTTCTCCATCATCTACTGTTAGCGATAATTACGGTATATAGTGCCTGTAAGTACATGTTTCTAAGCATGAATTAGAATTGTGATAATCGTGTGCTTTTGTGAGCTAAGTACTAAGGCTATGAAAATTATTAAAGGGTTTCTCCACGTGAATTATAACTCTTGGCCAGTTGTATTCCTGTTTTATAATATTGATTGGCAGATACGAATGACATCTAAACTTCAATATACACATGACTGCACACCCAATAAAACATATATTGCCCATATTCTTTTGTCTCTCCTCACTCTTTACTACACAGATCTTGCACACGTCCAACTTTCCAGGGGAGAGAATATCCACGACCAACAATGTGGGCTGTTAATTTGCAAGTAATGTTAGTGGTGGGTTTATTGGTTATGTTACAGGTTCAACAGCCTTTGCAATTGAGATCTAGTCATCCAATGCATGGGGTTATGGATAAGATCTGTAAAGCTGTCTTTTACAACTATATTTTATATTGGCTTTATTCCATGACAAAAAGTGTTGTAATTGCATTAATTTTGTTCCTTGTATTTTGTGGGATTTTATTGTATTGGGTTTAGTATTAAGTTGGTGAAGAATCAAGCATGAAATGAAGAATCAGTGCAATTTCGCTAGTTTCTCGCGAGAAGCTTACCTGCGGAAAAGACACGTGAGAAGCACATGCTGGAAGCTGAAGAGTCATGACAGGTTGTCAATTTCGCTAGTGTCTCGTGAGAAGGGCCTACTCGTGAGATACCTGCGAAACATTCTGCTTGGAGGTTTTTAAGTGTGACTTTCTCACCCTTCACCCATACTATATATACCCTCATTACCCATAAATGAATGAGAGGCTATTCAGAAAGAAAAGCCCTAGATAGGTTTTCCACAACACAACACATCCATCTTTTAGAGAGAGAGCTACTCATCCTTAGTGAGAAATCACTCTAGCCTCTTCTCCTTCCCTTCCCATTGTCATACATTGAGAGGAGATTTGTACCCAAACAGAACCCACACATTTTTAGAGTGTAGAGAGTGTTTTAGAGCTTGGGAAGCTTTGAGATTTTCCAAAAGAAGCCGGTGAGGCTTGGGGATGCAATCGGGCATATTGCGGGATCCGGAAAGCTAGAGAAGACATGACTCCAAGAAGTCCGTTGGTAGCAGGAGCTTGGAGGGCTCAAGTACATTGAGTAGACTAGGCTTGGAGGGTCTTTTGTTATTTGTGTACTCTAACTTATTCTCTAGTGGATTGATTTCGACTTGTAGGGTCGTGGAGAGGTTTTTCATCGAGTTCTTCGGTTTCCTCTTCGATAACATGTCTTGGTGTTATCTTGTATTTGCATCTCTCTTGTCTTTAAGCTTATCTTTTATTGTTGATATTGGTTGATTATGGCTTAGAGTAGTTTTATCGGTTGTTTGCCCTCATTTACTCTTATTCTGTACTTACTTTAAGTTAGAGTAAAAGCAATCTACCCGTAACCTTTTTTTGGGGGTCTAAACAAGCTCTTGTGTTTCACACAAATCCGAACTTTCAAGATCAATGAGAATGCAAGACCTTATATTGGGCTAGTCATGACCTTTCCTATCGAAGAACTTGCACTTATAGACTTTACTTTCTTTGTTCCCAACTTGGAGATCCCATGGGTTGACTTGGTTGGTACTTTCTCTCTCTATCTCTCTCATTGTCTTTGGGGATATTTGGGGACTAGCATAGTAAAGGGATAGAATATAGTAAGTTAACAGATGTTTGAAAAGTTTTAGCAAACTAGCATCTCGAGTTTTAGAAACTCGAGTTCTATATAAAACTCGAGGCTTAAAGACTCACTTCGTACTTGATGAGTTGGACATTATTATGCCACATAGATCTCGAGTCTTAAAGACTCGAGTTCTACAAAGCCAAACCAAGTCTTTAAGACTCGATTTTCTTTGGGAAATATGGTTATGCCACATAGATCTCGAGTCTATAAGACTCGAAATTTAATTAAAATATACTTGGATCTCGAGTCTTATAGACTCGATTTTTGTTGGGCAAAATTCTATAATACACAGATACGCATCAATAAGTCACTCACACATAACACTTAGCCTTTAACACTCAGTCTCACACTCCTCAGTAACTCACTGCCTCACTCACCCATAACACTCACACTTCTCACACCACATTGTCTCTGATCTCACACCACATTGCCTCTCTCTATCATTGCTCCTCCCTCTCAACAAATTTACATCTCAGGTAAGGGTTTTGATTTAATTGTCATTGTAGTTGGGTATTATTTGTTATTGGGTTTGAGTTAAAGAGTATGACTATTTATTTGGTATATAGTTAACATAACTTACTTAAGATACCAATATTGTGAATTATAGAACTTTGTTTTGTTAGTGTATTTTTTGAGTATTTATTTGTTATCAAAATTTATTCATCATTTCTAGGCTCTTATCTTTATCATGATCTTACAAGGATTTTGACTTTATTCATCATTGTATTGGGTACGAAATGGGTAGTGAACTTCATGCCCTTTGAATGAATTGTAATGAAATGGGTATGTAATTCATGCCCTTTGAATGTGTAATGAAATGACTTTTTTTGTATTGGGTATGTAAATGTTATGGGTATGTAATTAGATAAAATGTTGTATACTTTTACAAGGATTTTGACTTTTTTTTTTTTTGGGTATGAAATGGGTAGTCTTAGCATGACCGAAAAAGGATTTGGGTATGAAATGTGTAATGAAATCTTGCCGTTTGAATGAATTGGAATTTGTATTTTGTGTAGTTTCACTAGATAAAATGTTTTTTAAACTAACATGGTAACTTGACTCTAACAGGTTCACAATGACTGTAATTGATATAATCCTATACCATGGTAGTCCGCAAAAGAATGCCAATGCGAACAAGGGATTGCTATTTGAAGGGCCGGGTATAAAGTGCTATTATACCCAAATTGATCGTAGGTTAAAGACCCTTGATGAATTGAAGATGATACTTATGGAAGAATTTTGTGTGTATCTTGTTGTGCATAACATACATATTACTTATCGTATGCCACATGAAGTCCTGAAACATTGGATTAATTACAAGTATATGGCGATAGAAGCAGACAAACATGTAAAGATCTTGTTTGACAAGTTGGAGAGAATACCTGAAGTAAGTGGTATTGAGTTGTACATACAGTTGGAGCCACGTGTAGAAGTTGGTATCGAGGAAATCCAACAAACAACCACAAGTTTACAGGTTACAGTTTCAGATGCTCAATATGAGTATTCTACACATATAGAGGATGATGATGATGACGACTATGTTGATGAGATTGCCATTAATGGTGAAGATTTTGTCGATAGAGATGAATATGAAGAAAGGATTGAACGAGGGAACTTTGAGAGGGACATTGAGAGAGACATTGATGACGATGAGACATTTGACCGTAGTGAACCTGACGTAAACAATGTTATTAGTGTCCAAAACATTACGAACACAACCCCCGCCTATGCACCTCCTGCCTTGTCATTTTTTGCAAATACTTGGGCAAATATGGTTGATCCTTCAAATGTTGAGATACCATTTGTGTCTACTTGGAGAGAGGGGATGAATTTGTGTAAAGGGTTGACTTTTGCCAATAAAGTGGAGGTGAAGCGCGCATTAACCATTTGTGCCCTCAAGGAAAATAAACATTTTATAATCAGTAGGTCAATGAAGGTTAAACTTTGTGCGAAATACGTGGATTAGTCTTGCAAGTGCTATGTCGCGGCAGTTATAAAGCCAAATCTCCACGAATTATGGATGGTCACCATGTATGTGGGTCCTCACACGTGTATACCGATTGGGTTGCGAAATGATGGTAGAATGATGAGTTGTAATTTTATTACATCAGACATCCTTAAGAAGTTATGTGAGGATCACATTACCCCAATTAAGCATCTCAGATCTATGATAGAGTCGAAATATGATGGCCATAAGCCTTCTTACTATAAGGTATGAGATGCGAAACAAAAGACGATTGGGAAGATATTTGGGAATTGGGAAGAGTCTTACCAAAAGTTGCAAAAGTTGCTAATGGCATATATTGTTCAGGATTCGAATACCTAGGTGTCCTATCATACCACACCCACCAGTGTAGATGCCACCGTATTTTTGCATTATGTGTTTTGGTCATTTGGTCCATGCATTGATGGATTCAAATATTGCATGCTGGTTATTAGTATTAATGGGACCCATCTGTATGGTAAATATCAAGGAAAGTTATTGGTCGCAATGGCAACCGACGCTAATGTTAGGATATATGTGGAACTTGTTAGAACATATGTTATGTAGAATTGGCTAATCTTTTGACAAAACACTTGTAATTGGGTAGTTCTAGGATGGTTTAAGTCTTCAAGCAACATATTGTTCAAGTCAAGAGTTAAAACCATGTAAATTTGTTCAAGAAACAAGTGAAGAAGTGCTGTATTTTAAAGCTTGACAGATAGCTCGACAGATAGCTCAACAGATTGCATCTATCGAGGTTTAAAAGGGAACTTTAGCCCAATGCTCGACAGCAGCTCGACAAATAACCTATCTATCGAGAATTACAAAATTCAGATTTCTAGATCTAGTTTTCACGGATATCCCAGTTATTTGTGTAGGGTTTCTTTTCTTACAACCCTAGACATATATAAGGATTATTTTAAGGGCTGTCTAAGGTGATGCAACTTGATGCAAAGTGATTATTCACTCAAATTGTGACCGGAGACAATTTGTCTTAGTTCATATTTCTCTTAAAGAAGTTGTTGTATTTTGTATGCCAAGGGTTTTGTAATCAAGGAACTTCTTGATCTTCATCGTGTGGATGAACTGAAAAATTTTACAGCCAACATCTTTCTCAAGTTAGTGTGTTAGTCACGTACTAGGATTCGTGCATCAATTGGTTAGTCACGTATTTGGAGCTGTGCATTGAAAATGAAAGATTGTCACTACATTACAAGTCCAATTGGGTATTGGGGTAAGGTTTTAACTGTAGGTTGGTACAAGGACTGGGATTCCTTTACTTGTAACCGCTTTTTTTGATAATAGTGGATTTTCGGGAGTGGTGACCTTAAATTCACCCGGTGGGGTTTTGCCTAAGTGATTTTCCTCATTCGTAAACAAATTACCTATGTCAAATTTATTTTCCACTGAATTTACTTTAGTTGGTGATTTATTAGTGCTAACACTTATTACATGTAATTGAATTTACTTAATTCACTTGGTTAATTAATTGATTATTTTTACCAAAAGGGTCAATACATTTTTGGCCTATCAAGTGGTATCAAAGCGGGCACACTCTGATTAGGGATAATCTTTGCTGTGTGATCCATTGACTCCTGTTTGTCGTGGATAGAGGATAATATCTTATTATACCTTATTTATTTGATGGCATTAACTATGCACACTGGAAAGTACGCATGAGAGCTTTCTTGCAGTCCTTAGATGAGAAGGTGTGGCAAGTTGTGAAAATTGGCTAGACCAAGCCAAAGGAAGCGCCGACAGACTGGGATGACGCCAAGATCAAAGTGGCGAACTTCAACAGCAGAGCATTCGCGTTATTCAGTGCGGTCACAAATGAGAAATTCAAAAAGATATCCTCTACTGAAACTACTAAGGAAGCATGGACTATCCTCCAAACAACTTATGAAGGGACTAAAGCTGTCAATGATTCAAACCTTCAAAAGCTTACCACGAGCTTTGAAGAAATTAAGATGGAGGAGGGTGAGTCATTTGATGAATTCTATGTTAAGCTGAAGGACATAGTGAACTCTGCATTTAATCTTGGGGAAACTATTCCAGAACTCAAGATTGTAAGAAAGGTGCTCAGATCTCTTTTGAAGAGATTTCATACGAAGATCATCGCCAATGAGGAGTCAAAGGACATTGACAAAATTCCTTTGACAAATTTGGTTGGCAACTTGCAGACCTATGAGTTGGGTTTGACTAGGGTCGGAAAATCGAGCAAGAGCAAGAGCATGGCATTGAAGGCCAAAAGTAGTGATACTGATGAATCTTCTGATGATGAAGATTCTAAGATGAAATCCTACATTACAAGGCATTTCAAAAAGTTCATGAAGAAGGCTAATGCAAAAAGATTTGATAAAGACCGTAAGCAGTTCAGTTCGTCTTAGTTCAAGAGCTAAGATAAAGGAAAGAAGGATGCTAAAGACGGTGGTCAGTACACTATTCCCTCCGGACCAAAATGCTTTAGATGTCAAGGGTTTGGACACATGAAACAAGAATGTCCAACTTATCTCAAGATTGTTGGGAAAAGCAAGGCCCTTGTTGTTACCTTGAGTGACCCCGAACCTGACACTGAGTCAGATAATAGTGATAATGAGGGAATCTTGAATGCCTTCACTACCACAGTGAATCCTACTGAGGGGATTGTTGAAGAGGTAGATGAAGAAGAGGACTTGGTGGAGTACAAATTTGAGAAAATGGATGAACAGGATGACATCCATACTGTTAGGACAAATGTGATTCAATGTATGTCACTGTTTTATGTAATTGGCTAATCCTTTGACAAAATGCACTTTACTTGTAATTGGGTAGATTTAGGATGTGTTTAATGCTTCAAGAAACAAGGTTTCAAGTTCAAGTGTTAAAGTCATGCAAGTCTATCCAAGAATCAAGTGAGAAAGTACTGTTCATTAAAGCTTGATAGCTAGCTCAATAGTTAGCATCAATCGAGGCTTAAAGAGTTGTTCTAGCCCGTGGCTCGACAGCAGCTTGACAGATAGGATATCTGTTGAGGTTTATAAAGTTCAGTTTTTCAAGCTAATTTTCATCCAATCCGTGAGTGTATTTTTGGGCTTTCTTTTCTCACGAGCCTAAACATATATAAGGATTATTTTAAGGGCCGTCAAGGGTGACACAAGTTGCACAAGTGTTAAGCAAAGTTTTGTTCGTGCAAATTGTGACTGGAGACAGAATTTGCCCTAGTTCATCTATCTCTTGAAGAAGCTGCTGTGTTTGTACACTGTAGGGGATTTGTGACCAAGGAACTTCTTGATTTTCATCATGTGATGAACTGAAGAACTTTGCAGCTAACATCTTTCTCAAGTTGGTGATTAAGTCGCGTACTGGGATCCACACAATTGGTTAGCCACGTATTGGGAGCTGTGCATTGAAAATGAGAGATTGTCACTGCAGAACAAGTCCAATTGGGTATTGGGGTAAGGTTTCAACTGTAGGTTGGTATAAGGTACTGGGATTCCTTTACTTGTAACCGCTTGCTATGATAAAGTGAATTCTCAGGAGTGGTGATCTTAAAATTACCCAGTGGGGTTTTGCCGTGTTGGTTTTCCCTATTCGAAAATAAATTACCTTGTCAAATTTAATTTCTGTTGCATTTAGTTATTTGGTGATTTGTTTGTGCTACCACGCCATTGCATGTTAAATTGACTTGATTAATTCATTCGGCTAATTAATTGGTTTATTTATCACAATGGGTCAATACATTCTTGGCCTATCACATACAGCCTATGTAAAGTTGTACAAGGTCTCTGAAAAGTATGAGAATTTGTATAGGCTGGCCACCAAGAAGCTAAGTGAAGTGGAACTTGATCGAGAAGAGCTCTCCACAAAATTTGATGAAGCTAATCAGACCATTGGAGCTTTGCGGTTCGAGAACAATTTCTTGGCTGAAAAGACCAAGAAGCTTGAAGTAGAGTTGTTTCAAGTTAGAGCTCAATTGGAGATGACTTCTAGTGCAAAGCTTGATGAGATGCTTAGCCTTTAGAAATCTGCTTATGATAGAACCAGTTTGGGGTATGATTTCTTTTCTCCTAATATTGCTTCTTCTAGTACTACTGTATTTGTCTCACCTGCTGATAATGTTAATTCTGAGAACAATGATATTAAAACTGTTTTAGCTAGTGAGAACATAGACAAGGGAAAAACTATTTTAGGAGTACCCCCTAAACTAGATAAGAAAGAGACTAGAAACCCTAGGACTAAGAAGGGAAATAACCAAAAGTCTAAACAAAAGAAGTAGCATCTCTGTCACCACTGTGGAGCTACAGGGCATACTCATCCTAATTGCTACAAGTGGTTAGTCACTCAACAGAGCAATAACATGTTCTCGTCTGGAAACCAGAATCAGTTTCCATCCTCTTTTGCTCCTTTTGGAGATCTTCTTAAGGCCCTCATGTTCCTTTCGAACTTGAACGATTTCAATTCTTCCTCCTTACCATCGGATCAAGAGTTTGTCAAATGGAAAGGTTCTTCCAAGGTGTGGAAAGAAAAAGGCTCAATGTGATTTAGTCAGTTTTTCTCTCTCTCTCTCTCTCCCTCTTTTTGTTTATGCATTACTTGTGTGTTTTGCTTTCTTGTTCCTTGAGTCAGTCTAGTTTTATGCTATGCTTGTTTAACATGTTTTTGTTTGCTTGTTTTCAGCTTTTGCTTTATTATGTTATTCATTAAAAAAAAAAATGAAAAATCGAAAAAATACAAAAACAGCTTGTGTTTTGTGTACATTGGTACTTGTGTACCTTGGATGGCCATTGAAACAAAGTTTTCTAAACTTTGTATCCTTTGTAGCTTAGATAAGCATCTTAATGCACAACTAAGCAAGTGAGCTTTGTGGCTCGTGTTTGTGATGCGTAAGATTAAGTAATCCCTTGTACTTAACACTCATATCATTCTTTTTGATGGGAAAGACTAAAAAATCCTAAGAGAAAGGCAGAAATAACCATTGCACCACTAAAGTCTGCCAATCATGAAAAACATCTGTATGCTTCGGCATAGCAAAATTGTGATGTTTAAAGTTTAACATAATTGAGTATTTCTTCTCTCTCTTGTATGCCATGCATGATATGCTCAAAAGAAAAATAAATATGCAAAAAAAATTAAAAGCAAAAAGAATCAAAATGCTTTTGAATATGGTTGTAAGCGTGTTTCTAGGAGATGTGGGAGTTATAGGATGTACCTCAAAGGTGATAGTCCCCATTAAGCAGTTATGATTGTGTGTGAGTTAAATTGATTTTCTCATATCTCAAATCGTCATAACATGAGACATTTATGCAATCTTGTGATGTTTTCACACACAACATGCAAATTCTTTGCTACTTTTGATACATGTGTAGGTACCATGTGATTTGGCCATCACAAGGAATACATGTGTTAATGTATACTCACTAAACTGTCATGACTTGTTTAGTGTGTGTGAGTATTGGACCATAAATGCTTTACATTTTTTTGTTGAGAGATGTATTTGAAGCTTAATATGCTGTTTGGATCTATGTTGAGTAGCTTGCTTGGTTGCATTCATCTTTTTGTGTTTTTCCTCTCTTTGAAAAACTGCTTTTTATCAAGCTCGACAGCTTTTTGACAGATCCTCGACAGATAGCTATCTATCGAGACCCTTGGACTTCTTTTCTCGATAGATTCTATCACAATTTCGATCCATTAAGCTATTTAGAATTTGTCTCGATAGCTTCTTGACAGATTCTCGATCCATCGAGAAAGTTTCTGTCTGACTGATAGCTTGTCGACAGTTGTTCAATCCATCAAGGTATTTTTGCCGTCGACAGATTCTCAACAGCACCTCGACAGATTTATCTGTCAAGAATTAGTGCTTGACGAAATCTCGATAGATCCTCGATCCATCGAGATGCATTTTCCTTAAATAGCTTCAGCGTGAAAACATATCTCATTTCTCTCATTCTCTCTCGACAGAAACTGTCTTTTCACCTCCCAAACACCCTCTTCACACTCAAAACCTCCTACCCTTTTGGATTTCGGCCTTGTTTGAGCATTTCTCCTCTAGTATGCTCCCTTAGTCCTTCATTCTTCATGCATTTCACGCATTTAGACCTAGGTTTTGGGTTTTTAAAAATTTTTGGGGTTTTTGAAAATTGTTGAGTATTTTGTGAAATTTTTGGGTTGGGTTTTGCTTATATGATGTTATATGCTCATGCATTGCATTACATTTGCATTTTCACATTTTTTCATGCATTATAGATGTGTGTTTATATGTTGCAACTTGTGTGCTATTAGGATTGGGTTGGGTTGAACCCATGATGCAATTTTCTTTGCACGTCACATGCTCATGCACATTTCATGCATACGTACCTTTTTCATTTCCTTCTTTTGGTACTCTCTGTGATGGTGTTTTTCTATTTCTCTCTCTCTCTCTCTCTCTCATAGTCTGCACATGGTACCCAAGTGCAAATCCACTCTGTCCTGGAACCCTCTTTGTTTTGGGGCATCATCTTCTGATCCTACTCCTCTTTATGTGTAACACCCCATAATTTTGATACCAATTTAATTCTTATATGTAAATTAAAAAGGAGGCCTACAATTGAATGGATTTAATTGATTTGGGCTTAAGTAAATATATGGGCCTTGATAAGTTTTTAAAAACCCTAGCCTTTTACCTCTTAAGTTACACGTGTATATACATAAGAGGTTCCTTTTGTTTCAACCGCAACACACTATTAAGGTTTTCTTTTCTTCGATGCGGCTGTGCATGGAAACTTGTAGGTATGATTTTCTCATGCTCTAAATTTAAGAAGTTTGAATATTCAATAGCTAGCAATTGTCATGAACCTAGACTATCATTATATTAATAGAAAAAGGGCTCCTATAATTGTTATTATATTAGATTAGGAATTGTCAATATGGTTTTATGTCAGGAAAGGGTACTCCACAGGCTTTGAAATTGTACCTAATAGAGTAATAGGCTTGGTCCTCATCAATTCAAGTTTGTCACCATGTGAAAGGGAAAAGGTTGCTTTATGTTTGATATTTATCTTCTTATCATCCTTCTAGTGACGTGTATTCAGCTCTAAATTATTGTAGAAGGCAGCAATGATTTTCAAGCCTAGAATATCTTGTTAGCCCCTATAACGTAGGGATAAGAAATTATATATTGTTTAAGTTAACCAATTTGCCATCCACACACTGCCATTGTTCAGAAAAGTGACTAGCAATATCTTATATAGGCAGACACTATAATTAGAATAGTTGTGAAAATTTTGGAAACTTGATTGACAAGTTCTTGCATCAAACGGGGCATTTCAATGCTCCCATTTATCAATTTAATAATTGCAATCCCAAGTAGTGATGGCCACGAATTCAATAGCCAAGCCCACTGACAAAGTTGAAATGTATTTCAAAGAAACTAGACACCTTCGTAGGCCTTAATGATGATAGGTTAAACTATTTAAGTATGAAAACCGATTTTAAGTGGGAAATTGTGTATTGATGGACCTATCTTTGGTTTTGCTAGGTTCTAATTCTATTGATTTGTTGTGATTCAAGGGAGGTTGGTTTCATATTTTTGCAAATAAAAGGTAAGTGGTGCTCACTAATTTTGGGAGTTTTCCCAAAACAGTGTTGATTATTAAACTATTTTGTATCAAAGAAATATGTTGATATTCTATATATAAATTGATATTTTTATAAATGTTTGAAGTACACATTGACTATTCGTTTTATGAAAAACTTGTGGGATAACTTGAATTTATTTAAACTTGTATGCGTGAATATATCTTTATGTTTTTGAGAATTATGAATGGATTATTTTTGTGAGCATATTGAATTTGTTTTGAAAACCTATGATAAGTCGTGATTAAAAGCTCAGTATTTTATTTAGTCCTTAGTAAGGGACAATCATACTACATCTAATCCTTAGCAAGGGATGGTTCCAGAAAAGGGGACAATACACATTTGATAGCTCCTTAGCAAGGGAGTATACTATTGAGGATCCAAAAAGGAAGCTCTTTAGCAAGGAAGTGTACCTTTAGGTTCCAAAGGAGCCTTCCTTAAGAAAAGGGATGAAAATGAGGTTCTAGTCCTAAAAGGGGACAACACAACCCTGTCAACGGGGCGTAATCGTTGATCACAAGAAAATAGTTACAAATTATTTTGTGGAACTAAGGATTTTATTATTATTTTTATGGTATTAAACATTGTACTAGAGAATTATTTTGAGGATGTTTTATCTTTGGCAGATTAGAGCTCTGACATTTGTGATGAGATGTTAGGTTGCTAATTGCTTTTATTTAATATTTTTATGGATTATTTAGATTGAATAGACTTTTATTGCTTATGATTTTGGGGCGTTACATTATTTTCGGTTCCGTGATGAGAAGGCCCGTCAGGACTTCTCGGAGAACTTCTCCAAACGTGGCATTCATTCGGAATGCCACGTGATTCTATCGGATTTTTCAGATACTACTTTACCGATTGTCATTCACAAGCGGGGTTAAGAATCTCTATGTGAGATACCCATGAGTTGTCCCTCTGTGAACATACAGGAATTCTACTCCAAAATGCACAGTTTTGATTCTTCTGTACCTCAGTTTGTTATTTATGTATGAGGTACACGTATAGTAGTTACTCCAGAGCTTATCTCCGAGGTGCTACATGTTTCGAGGGTATCGCATCCTAATTACCCCGGATGTCCACGTTTGAGGATTGTGTCCATAGACGAACTTCTGTCTCTCTTTTGTGAGACACCTTCTTCATGGGGTGATCGTTAAAACACCTCATGCTCGGGCTTTGCAAAGGGTCTGAGGTTCCTTAATATGGTAATGACATTTGTTCTCCATCCCTTGTCTCAATATAACTCCATTACCGAGCCTCGTGCTCACCTTTTGCTTTCCCTCATTGAGGACCTTACTTTAAACTTTCCCTTCCATTTCATTCTCTCCCTTATAGATGTCTATAAGGATATGGTGACCGGTGATAAACTTATCTTTCCTTTTGCTATCACGAGGATCATTCGCCATTCCTTTGTCTCCTATCCCAAGTCTGTTCACTTCTCCATCATGGGTGCCTTGAGCGCTGCGTTTGTTCGACGGAGCGGGGCCCAACTTCGACCGAAGTAGCCACGGACCGAGATGGCGACTCCTCCAGCCTCCTTCATTCCATCCACCTCTGCTCCCTCTTCTTCGAGTGGTGGTGTGACTCTTGTGGCTATCATGGCTCAGCTTGAGCACATGGATGCTCGTCTTGACACTCTCAGCGATGAGTTATGTCAAGTGAACATTCGTGTTGGCCGTATTTCTAGACGACAGGCTTAGATGGGTGGCTTCGTACCTTCTCCTTCTCTTTCACCCGAGGCTTTCGGCGAGGATGACACTGATGATGAGGATTAGGATGCTAGCTCTTCCAGCGATGACGAGATGACTACACTTTGTCATTCGTGACAAAAAGGAGTTGTAGTTTTGGGTTGAGAGTAGTCATGTACTTAGGGGGAGAGTTAGTATAGTACAAGACTTTTTTTGTTAGGAGGAGTGTTTATATCTTCTAAGGGATGTAGTGAGGATTTATGTATCTTTTCTTTTCTTTTATTTTTGGATATATAATCTTTTTGTACATCAGTCTTGTGACCACTTAGTGATAGCAAACATTGTACTTATCTTTGAAATATATATATATATATATATATGATGATGTTGTTATCATTTTTTTTGTCACCTATCTCTCCATGTGTTGCTTCTTTTATCTCTTTATACACATGTTTCTTACGTATGCAATCTTTTATTTCTGTTTCACATTAAGATACCTTGATGAGTTTTGTTTAAAGTGTTTCAGAAATACAAGTTGTCAAAATCTATCATGCCATGAACTCTCTTCTTATAAAGTTTTTCAAGAGTTTGTGTTAGGATTAGATTTTATTGTATCCAACAAGTGATTATGAGTTTAGTGATTTATGACTTCTCTTAAACTTCATTTGTTTGTTGTGGTTTTGTCACAGATTGCCAAAGGGGGAGATTGTTAGGACATATGTGGAACTTGTTAGAACATATGTCATGTAGAATTGGCTAATCCTTTGACAAAACACACTTTACTTGTAATTGGGTAGATCTAGGATGATTTAAGTCTTTAAGCAACATATTGTTCAAGTCAAGAGTTAAAACCATGAAAATCTGTTCAAGAAACAATTGAAGAAGTGCTGTATTTTAAAACTCGAAAGATATCTGGAAAGATTGCATCTATCAAGGTTTAAAAGGGAACTTTAACCTGATGCTCGACAGCAGCTCGACAGATAACCTATCTATCGAGAATTACGAAATTCAAATTTCTAGATCTGTTTTTATGCATATCCAAGTTATTTGTGTAAGGTTTCTTTTCTCACAACCCTAGTGAGTGTTTGGGTCTGCGTTTTGCAGCGCGTTTTGTGTCTGTAGTTTTTTTTTTTTTTAATTTTTTACTAGAAGCACGTGAACACTGACTAGCCAGTGGGTCCCGAGCATTGTGCACGGGACCCACTACCACTTTCAACGTCCACACATTTCACTGAAATGGCACTGTTAGTGGGTCCCGTGAACATGGGACCCACAAACATCTTTTTTCACCAAAACTTTAATTAAAAATAGGTCCCACGGTACTATTCACTCACATTGTGATCGGAGATAATTTGCCCTAGTACATCTTTCACTTGAAGAAGTTGCTGCGTTTTGTACGCCAAGGGTTTTGTAACCAATGAGCTTCTTGATCTTCATCGTGTGGATGAACTGAAAAATTTTACAGCCAACATCTTTCTTAAGTTTGTGTGTCAGTCACGTACTGAAATCTGTGCATCAATTAGTTAGTCATGTACTTGGAGCCGTGCATTGAAAATGAGAGATTGTCACTACATTACAAGTCCAATTAAGTATTGGGGTAAGGGTTCAACTGTTGGTTGGTATAAGGTACTGGGATTCCTTTACTTGTAACCGCTTGTTTTGATAATAGTGGATTCTCGGGAGTGGTGACCTTAAATTCACCCGATGGGGTTTTGCCTCGGTGGTTTTCCCCATTCGAAACAAATTACCTGTGTCAAATTTATTTTCCACTGTATTTACTTTAGTTGGTGATTTGTTTGTACTACCACACTTATTGCATGTAATTGAATCTAATTAATTCACTTGGTTAATTAATTGATTATTTTTACCAAAGGAGTCAATACATTTTTGGTCTATCAGCTAACAACAAGGTATGCCCTCTCGCCTTTGCTGTTGTGAATTGTGAGTTAGGGTCTAGTTGGAGGTGGTTTTTACAATGCCTCAGAGATACAATTGGCGATGTGATATCTGACAAAGGCATTTGCATAATTTTTAACCAACATCTTAGTATCAAAAATGCCATTGTAGCCTAGCCTAGAGATAGAGATGGAAGAATACGGGTTTTTCATAGATATTTCCTTCGACATGTTGCTAGCAACTTCAACACACATTTTCAGAACTTGACTCTAAAGTCAATGGCGTTGAAAGCAAGATATGCTACTCAGGTAATTAAATTTGATACCATAATGGAGTCCATTAAGCAGGTGGAAATTGAAGCCATTAGGAAGAACAAGAAGGTGACGAGGAAGGATGGCAGGGAAAAAGATTATCTTCCATACACATACGTAAAGAGCGAGTTTGTGGATATGTGGACCCAGTCACATGATAGTGGGAGACGTTTTGGGGCAGTGGCAACCAATATATTAGAGTGCTTTAATGGGGTACTGAAAGGTGCACGGGGCCTTCCTATTGCCGCAATGGTTGAGTTCACTTGGTCCAAACTTGTTGCATATTTCCACGACTGACATAAAGAAATTACTCATGATTTGTTGGAGGGTAAGAGATGGAGTACATATGCCATGTCCACATGGTTGGAAAATAGGCATAAATCTGAGAAACACTATGTCAGGGCATTTAGCAATGAACATGCAATATATCAAGTAGTTACTTCACGCAACAAGTGTAGCACTAGAGGGGGAAAACCATAGTTATGAAGTTTGGTTACTGGAAAGAACATGCAGTTGTGGGAAATGGCAAAACATTAAGATCATGTGTTCACATGCAATTAGAGTATGTGATGTGCTAAACATTGATTCGACCAAATATATTCACCCATGTTATAGTTTGGAGTATGCCCTTAACACTTATTCACATGCATTTGCGGTTCCTAAGTCAGAGTCATTGTGGAGGGATCCCATAGGGCCAAAGTGGTTGCCTAATCCAGCATTGTTGTGGGCCAAAGGTCAACCAGTGAAGTTAAGAATAAGGAATAAGATGGATGGAATGAGGAATAAGGATTGAGAACATGTGGACTGTGTCATGCTTCCAAGCATAATTGCAAAAAATGTTCGCAATCTCGTGACACTTCAACAAGCAGTCATGTTCCAAACTAGGTAGGTGAAAGATGGCAAAAAGTTCTAGATCGGTTAAATAATTGTTGTTCATTCTATGTTTGCCTAATGTTTACTATTATGTCTCCTAACGTGATTAGTCTACGTTTTTTAGGCATGCTTCCATGGACGACGTTTTTGTTGTGCTGACCACTAATCTTAGGAAAATTGACTATGTTATATTGGCACAATTAACTTTTTGGTTTTTGCTTAATGTACTTGTAATTCTTTATCCAATGTACCTGTTTGAAGTTTGTGATTTGAGTAGTTTGATTAGAATTGCAAATTAAGCATGGTTGGACACGTTTAGAATGTTGATATATTGAGAATGCCTTTTGCTGTAATTTAAGTGCATTTACATTGTAAAGTTATGTTTATGTAGAGAGCGCAATAGTTTCTATAGTTTAGTGTCTATTGAGAATGCCTTTTGATGTAATTTTAGTGCATTTCCATTCTCAGCTTCTCTACCTCTCATTGAGTGTTTGTGGTTTACATTTCTGTTTTTGGTTTGCCTGTGTGTGGGGGAGAAAAATTTTTCCAGTGGATATATAGGGAAATGCCTTTTGGAAAGTTATCATGCTTAGTTGTGAATATCAGGGAGCTATTCATTGTTTTTGCAGGGGGAACAAAAAATTTCCAGTGGAAATCGAGTGTTAAAGATTTGAGTTCCATTTGAGTGGAATTCCCCATATATAATTAGTTTTGAACTCTTTGAGCGTACTTGCCGCTATAGAACTCGAGTACAATATTTGGAACTCGAGTTTCATATACTCGAGTTCCATTGTTTTTTTTTTTTTTTTATTTGAAGGCAAGCTAAGCTCCCATAAAATTCAGTCATAATGGAACTCGAGTTTAATATACTCGAGTTCCACTGGGAATTTTTTAGTTATTTTTTTCATACACTTATTTTATATGAGCTTTTTTTCTTAGCTTATGCTTTTTTTTTGTTGTTGCTTAGTGCTATTTATAGTGGGGTATATGTTTTCGAAAATAAAAATAAAACACTGGAGAAGACAACTGTACATAGAAAAGAAGGTAGCACATTAAGTAAAATTTTTTTGAGAAAATTTGTAAAACAAAATAGATTTTATAAGTTGAATGTCATTAGTTGACACATGATATAAAAAATAGGAATCAACTTTCTAATTTACCCTATTTTTTATTAAAATGATTGAAATTTTATAGCGAAAAAGAAAAACATCACAAAATTTGATATTAGACATGTAGGTACTTATGTCTAATATCAAACAGGAACATTGGATAGAGAAGTGTACGTAATTTAGACCCCTTAAAACCCAAATGGATTAACCTAGTTAATTAGCCAAGTGATTAACTTAGTCAAATTATGCAAATCTAGGTTATCACAATCAAACAATCATATCATGTACATAGCAGCGGAAATATAAATAACAAAAAGTTGTGATGACTTAGGAAACCACACCGGTAAAAACCTGGGGATGATTTAACCTAGCTATCCTCAAGGTAAACCTGAATCCGCTATGAAAGAATCGAAGTTTTACAATAGCGACTCAGACCACTAACATCCTATTGCTACCCACCAGTAGAAACTTACTGACACGATCACGTGCAAGCTCCGAGACCACAGACTCCTTCTTTCTTGGATTCTTCAGCAAGTACAAGTACCCCCGCTTGTGTATCTTTAAGCTCTTATGGCAGCAACTGAATGATCATCAAGTTCTTGAAGCAATCTCCTTCTTGATAATCCTAAGCTTGTGTAAAGGAAAGCTCTTCACAGATCTCACAAGAGATTTACACAAACCGCAATATGAGCAACCAGAGCTACTCTAAAAATGTGGCTAGGGTTTTCTTTATATTCTAGGAGAATTAGATCTGAAACCCTAATCCTTAATGGGCTTGGACTGAGTTGGAATATTCTGCAGAAAAACGATCTGCCCGAGTTTCGATCGATCGAGTCTAATTCTCGATCGATCGAGCCAGGCCGATTTACACAGTAAATCCTACAGAACACTCGATTCCAATTTTACGTAAAAACATACTTTGAGCAAGTCTAAAACAAGACTAAAACGTTTTGATCACGGTTTGCCAACAATACAAATTAGAGTTCTAATACATTAGTTCTTAAGTACTTAGAACCTAACAAACTCCCCCTTTGGCAATCTGTGACAAAACACAAACTAAAAAGCTCAAAGTTACAAGTAAAAGCCCTTTACAAAAATAATGCCCATTACACAATAATTCAACCTAACTACTACCCATTAGTTGCAAGTGTAGACAGCAGCTTAATTGAATCAACCTGTATTTCCTGAAATACTCAACAAAATGCATAAACGCATGTTTGACAGAAAAACAGTAAATCAACAAATATGCAAACTAACTCTCCCCCTAAGTTAGATACATCAAAAACAATGTTAACTCCCCCTAAACAGAACATTGTTGTATTTTCCACACATATTCCCAAAAAGGATTTCATCTAAATCTCCCCATTTTTGTCACGAATTGACAAAGACAACTCAAACAAAGAGTAACAAAGGTCAAGAGAAAATAGACAATCAAGGGAACACAAAACAATTCAACTCTATAGAAAATAGAGACAACTTCATCTAAGAAGAGCAATAACTCCCCCTATGAACAACAAAGGGTAAAAAACAAGCTTCTCCCCCTATAAAAATAGGAAAAACAAAACAAGTTTTGGGAAAAACAATTTAGGAGGTGGGGATATATAAAAAAAACACACAAACCTAATTTAAAAAAAATTAAGTTGAGGATACACATGAAGAAAAATATTCTCTCTTTCAATAAATGCAAACATGACACTATGTGACCCATAAACAGTTGCATGAGTAAAGAAAATATTTATACATTGATGATCCATCATATCTCTTAAGAAAAATATTTTTCACATAGAAAAATAGCATATGCTAAAATGTACAAAGGATTAGAAAATTAATCAATCAATTTTTAAATTAAGTTGAATACCCAATTTAGCAAAGTGTATGCATGCTATGTGTGAAAACAATGAGAGATATGTCTGCAAAACTGTAAGATGGATATAGAAATCAATGCAATGCATGTGAATACTAAAAACAAATGATGCATGAAAAAAAAATTTGGCTAAAAACTTAAAAACTGAACACATTTTGCATCAAAATCAAGGAACTTTTTATCTTGGATGGCCATAACAAGATAACACAATACAATGTACCAAGTTTAGCAAGAGTAACTTGTGTAGTGTGTGCAACTAGCAAAAACTTGAGATACATGTGAGGTGATATGTAAATAGAAATCAAGCACAAAGTCTACAAAATTCATCACATAGAATTTGAAGGAGACTATCACCTAAAGAGTTACATCATATAACTCACACATCTCCTAGAATAAAAGTTTGCAATCATGCAAGTTTCTTGATTTGCCTCATATTGTACACACCAATTTTAATTGATCAGAAACTTATTAAAGATAGCCGGGATAATGTACACACCAATTTTAGACGTTTGTTTTAGCTTTAAGTCAAATAACGTACACACTAATTTTAAGCCATTAAACCGAGGCTACACCTTATGTTCTTTTTGTGCATGTGCTACACTTTCTCGAGAACAAAATCTTACGATATGCACTAAGGTATTTATGATTGGCTAGTGAACAGTGGTGAGATGGTTATTTATGCCTTTCTCAAAAGAATTTAGTCCGACAATCAAAGACATGTGATTTCAAGATCAAGACAAAGTGATAAAAAACTATAAACATCTTCCTACACAACATGCACTACAAAGCTCAAACTAGTAAAGTGCAATAAGTAAGCTCATCCAAGCTAAACAAGGTACATAAACATGTTATGTGAAAATAATATGGCCAATCCTTAATTATAAATCCAAGATGTGAAATACAAAACAAAAAAATCTTTTTGGTTTAGAAAAAATTTATGACCAAAAATAAAAAGCACACATTATGCTAAATGAACAATGCAAATGCAATGCATGATAGTGCTTAACTAAGCTATAGAGGGTACACAAACAAGAAATATCAATTTCTTAATTAACTAATGAGTACATGTACAAAGTAGTACATACTCACACAAAATCAGAAATAGTTTAGCACTTATGCAACATAAACTATTCAAGTTTCTCCACAATGTCAAGCATGTTCTAAATCTCGAGAGAGATATCATAACTCATGTAATCCTCAAAACAAATAAAAACAAGACCAAAATAAAATATTTTTGTCTTTTTGAAAATTTTCAATGTTTTTGAATTTTTTTTTTTGAATAATCAAAACAACCTAAGAAAAAAAAATAAAACAACCAAAAACAGAAGCAAACATGTCCACAAATAATTGAAAGAATTAAATCAGGGACAAGTCAGCAACACTCACCTTAAAGGATCTTTTTTCACCCATATAGCATAATTCTTTGGCTTTGTAGATGAAAATCCATGTGAAGCAGAGTGTATTTGAGGGATTACACAAATCTTCTGAGAAAGACTAAAATCCTGCAAATTCCTTTCACAAGCCAATAAGCTTAAATTTTTCAAAAGCATATGAAACAATTTATATGGACTTATGACAAGAGAAATATCATCACATATCCTAGATTGACATATAGAATGCTCAAATGTCAATTTATGACAATTAGGATGAATGTGACCGGAGACACCACAAAAGTGACAAATAGGAACAAATTTAGAAACATTAGTATTCCTAACAACAAATCTAGTCTCAGATTTTGGTTTTTGCCTCAACAAAGAACAATTTGGCCTAATATGACCAATAACACCACAAAGGTGACAGGTAGGCACAGAAACAGATTTCTTTTGCACACTAGTAGTAGGTTTAGACATAGGTTTAGAAACTTCAGCGTCTACATTAGAACTTTTACCTTTATCTAACCTAGCAAAATAAGCCTTTTCTTTATTATTCCTCTTAAAAGGAGGGATATAAACTTTCTCAGTTTTAGGCTTAAGAGAAACAAAAACACTTCTATTATCAATAGCAGGCTTGGTACTAGTCAAATTTTCAATTTTAGTTTTAGATTCAACTAACTCTTGTTCCAAGCTTTTCATCTTCTCATCTTGGAAGGAAATTTGATTTCTCAAAAATTCATTCTTTTTATTAGATTCATCCAATCTCACAATCAATTCCTCTTTTTCAAGATTAGCCAATTTTAACTCTTCCTTGAATTTCTTAGCAATTTTCATAGATTTCAATAATTCCTTACGAAGAGTTTCACAGGCATCAATAAAATCAACAGAAGCACGAGTAGAAACATGATAAGAAAGACACTTCAAATTATCCATGACAACAGGGGTCAAGGATTAGCTCTTAGATCAAAAGATCTAAAACAGAAGAGCTACCTGCTCTGATACCACTTGATAGAAATTTAAACCCCTTAAAATCCAAATGGATTAACATAGTTAATTAGTCAAGTGATTAACTTAGTCAAATTATGCAAATCTAGGTTATCACAATCAAACAATCATATTATGTATATAGTAGCGGAAATATAAATAACACAAAGATATGATGACCCAGGAAACCACATCGGTAAAAACCTGGGGAGGATTTAACCTAGCTATCCTCAAGGTAAACCTGAATCCGCTGTGAAAGAATCGAAGTTTTACAATAGCGACTTAGACCACTAACATCCTATTGCTACCCACCAGTAGAAATTTCCTGACACGACCACGTGCAAGCTCCGAGACCACGGACTCTTTCTTTCTTGGATTCTCTAGCAAGTACAAGCACCCTTGCTTGTGTATCTTTAAGCTCTTATGGCAGCAACTGAATAATCATCAAGTTCTTGAAGCAATCTCCTTCTTGATAATCCTAAGTTTGTGTAAAGGAAAGCTCTTCACAGATCTCATAAGAGATTTACACAAACCGCAATATGAGCAACCAGAGCTACTCTAAAAAAGTGGCTAGGGTTTTCTTTATGTACTAGGAGAATTAGATCTGAAACCCTAATCCTTAATGGGCTTGGAATGAGTTGGAAAATTCTGCAGAAAAACGATCTGCCTGAGTTTCGATCGATCGAGTCTAATTCTCGATCGATTGAGCCAAGCAGATTTACACAGTAAATCCTGCAGAACACTCGATTCCAACTTTACATAAAAACTTACTTTGAGCAAGTCTAAAACAAGACTAAAATGTTTTGATCACGGTTTGCCAATAATACAAATTAGAGTTCTAATACATTAGTTCCTAAATACTTAGCGCCTAATAAGAAGTTCGAGCTAGTTTATAACTGCCCCCATTGTCAACATTTACCACAACTATTTAACTATGAAATAACAACTATGGTTTCGTAAGTCATGCATTAAATGGTGAAGAATGCAAAAGAAAGAATCAAGCACGATTTGTAACCTCATAAAAGTTGCTTGGAACTCCAATACAATGCATCAAAACGAACAAAGTTGGATTCGACAATGACAGACTTTTTATATTACCAATCCAACAATAGGAATATTGTAAAATCTCTAATTTAATCAACAAAATTGTTAAACAGTTTCATCAAAATTTTTAAATTTTTGAACCAAGTTAGTTAGTTTAGTGTAAAATTTGGATTTCAATTAGAGTTTAATTTTACTGCACATGTTCCATTTAATCGAAGTTTTTTAATTTTTGTGCTAAATGAGTTAATTTAAAGTAGAAAACAAGGATTCTGTTAGGTTCTAAGGTCTTAGGATTTTATGTATTTAGAACTCTAATTTGTAATGTTGGCAAACCATGATCAAAACAATGTATTTAGTCTTGTTTAGGCTTGCTCAAAGTTGTTTAATTATTGTAAAGTTGGAATTGAGTGGCTGCAGAAGTCTTTGTGACTTTCGGCCTGGCTCGATCGATCGAAGGACAGGCTCGATCGATCGAAAATCGCACAAGTTGAATTTTCTGCAGAATTTCCAACTCAGCCCTACTTCATTAAACGTTTAGGGTTTTATGTTTTTACCCTAGGTATTTAAACAAAACCCTAGCCACATTTTTAGAGGTTGTCCATATTGTATTGTTGCTCTTACTTTTGCTGTTTTGTGTGAATCTCTTGTGAGATCTTTGAGGAGCTTTCCTTTTCACAAAACTTAGGGTTTTCAAGGTAGAGATGATTTCAACATCTTGAAGATCAACACAGTTGCAACCATTGGAACTTAAAGAAAAACAAGCAGGGAGCTTGTACTTGATTGAAGAGTCTAAGAAAGAAGGAGTCCGTGAATTCGGAGCTTGCACGTGGTCGTGTCAGTAAGTTCTACTGGTAGGTAGCATTTGGAAGTCGAGCGGGGAGCTTGTAAGTCCTTTTGTATGAACTTTGATTCTTTCATAGTGGATTCAAGTTTGCCTTGAGGATCGGTGGGTCAAATCCTCCCCAGGTTTTTACCGTGTGGTTTCCTGGGTCATCATATCATGTGTTATTTATTTTTCTGCTGCTTTATATGCTTGATATGATTATTTGATTGTTTTAACCTAGAATTGCTTAATTTGACTAAGTAACAACTTGGCTAACTAACTAGGCTATGCAATCTGGTTGTTTTTAAGGGGTCTAAAACCCAACAGATTCCAATATAAATAAATTATAAAAAACATAATCATATATCTTTTAAGTATATCCATACATATGCATGAAGTGACAAGCTAATTTCTATAAATTAAAAAATAAAAATTTTAAAGTACTCCACAAAACAATGACTGCAGAGTGTACTAAATGTATAGGAATGTTAATCGTCATGTAATGCATTTTCACCACCACTACTATCACAAGGTAATATTATGTGTAATGGTTGTATGTGAAATCCCTCTACTGTTGCAGTGAGTGAAAAATGCATATTGTGGCTGCAACCATAACGACTATCACAACCACCACCTACAAACCATGTCGCAAAGAGGCTTCAATTTTCTTCCATTTTTAACATCAATAAAAGGTATAAGTTAAATTACAATGTACACTTTCTAAGTTCGATCAAATTCTCTTTTAAGAATTACCATCTTGATTATCTTAGGAGATTCCTATAGTAATCATAGAGATAATCAGAGACCACATATGAGATGACTCTAGAACAATGGTTATTGATGGGTTAGATAAAGATCAACCATATATGAATTCCCAAATGGATGACCTTTGGATCAGATATGAAAAGCAATGACTTTAGAAACTCCCTCCCATCGCTATAATCCTGAGCTAAGGCACTAGAATGAGGGAGGATCTCCCTATATAACTCCTAAGATTTGCTCACTGGCAATAGTTCAATAACTAAAAATGATTTAGTCATCCTTGCTCAACTCAATATATATACCGAACTCCTCCAACCATGGCTGATATGAGTGAAATACACACACAAAGTACAGTGTTACCCCATTGGTGAAAATGAATTAAGCATGGGAGAAACGAAACTTAGGCTGACATTACACCAGTGTCACCTTACCTTTTGATCCATTACTTTGAGTGTGCAGGCATCATATCAAAGACAGTCCAAGATCTAGGCTCAAACAAAATCTACACTAAAACTCAAAATATTTGAGGAGATAGAACAAAATTACAAAAATTCCACCTCAAAAACTTTGCACCCACCTACAGTTACCAGCGAATAACATAAGATAAGATAATACCACTTAGTTACTAAGAAGAGTAAATTGTATAACACACTGAATATCATGAAAATACTTACTTAAATGCAAGTGGAGCTTCGGGCCATGGGCCATAATCACATCCAGGTGGGGGCTCTATCTTCGAGCACAAGAATGGCAACCTCGCCCATGCCCAATACTGGACCAATTGCAATGCCCCACCAATCTGTGCATGACCTTTATGGCTTGCACGACACAACTCTCTGTACAACCATGCCAGGCAATCACTACCCCAACTATACTATGGTAGATCACAAAGGTTCCACAGGAACTCCCAGAACATCAGATGCACCTTATCTCCCGACTTGTCCATGAAAATCTTATCCCCTAGTAGCACTAAAATATAGCACTGGGCATACTGATGTATCTGAATCTCTGTTGCATCATGAGGCAGTGGCTCTGCAATGCACTCAACAAGGCGGCTGATGAGAATTCTTTGCCCTACCAAAGTTTTTGTCATTCGTCGGAACTGTAAAACCAAGCAACTCCTTGCACAGAGTGCTCCAATCCCCCCCACTAGTCAGCCCAACCAAGACCTCACTGTCTATAGTAAAAGCTCAAAAATGTGTTGAAAACACAAGAGCTGTTTAGACCCCCAAATTAAAGTTAAGCTCAATAGATTTTACACTAACTTAATACTAAGTGCAGAATAGTGTAAATACGAGCGGATGAATAAACAAGCTACTCTAATCCATAAACTAAGCAACATAGCAGTATAATGGAATATAAAAGAGTAGGGAAGAAGGATGCAAACACAAGATAACACGCCGATGTGTTATCGAAGAGGAAATCGAAGAACTCGACGAAAAACCTCTCCGCCCCCCTCCAAGCGAAAATCGATCCACTAGACAATCAGTTGGGATACATGGGTTAGCAAGAGACCCTCCAAGCCTAATCTACCCGATGTACCTAAGCCCTCCAAGCTCCTACTCCAACAAGACTTCTCGGAACCCTGTCTTGTCTAGCTCTCTGGATCCCGCAACAAGCTCCATGTTGCATTAGCCATCCTTGGCTTCTTCCAACCCTTCCCAGCAGCTCCAAAAACACTCTCTACACTCTAAATAGATGTGGGTTGTGTTTGGGTACAAATCTCCTCTCAAAGTATCACAATGGGAGAGAGATGGAGAAGAGACTACAATAATTTCTCACTAAGGATGAGTAGCTCTCTCTCAAAAAATGGGTGAGTGCGTTGTAGAAAATCTATCTTGGGTTTTTCTCTCTGAATAGCCTCACCAACATATGTGGGTAATGAGGGTATATATAGAGTGGGCAAGGATAGAGTGTATCAAAAATGACAGTTCAGCAAAGCAGAGAGTTTCGCGGGTATCTTGCGGGAAGGCCTTACTGGCGAGATACTCGCGAAACACAGCTGTCTCCGTCTATCCTGACTCTTCGCATTCCAGTCATGTGCAGGGTACATGCACCATTTCGCGGGATGCTTAGTAGCGAGATACCCGCGAAAACTCTTCAGTCTTCAATTGCTTGAGTCTTCACACTCTCTTTCTCTCACACACAACCCTTACAACTAAATCCCACAATAAATATAGAGTATAAATGATTGAAAACAATTACAATCAAATTTGGCATGAAATAAAAGCCAACAAAAACATAGTTGTCAATAATAACTTTACAATCTCCCCCTTTGGCTATTCTGTGACAAAACCCCTAAAACAGACTCTAGACTTAAACGTGAGTTTGGGAACAAAGGCAAAACTCACTCACACCTAATCTAGAAGCTGTGAGGCACTTGCATGAGTATATACCTGTAACCTTCAAAATGATGAGAAGCTGTGATGCACTTGGAACATATATACTTGTAACCTGAAACACTTGCACAAAACACATTAGACCCTTACGGTAAAGTAAGTAATAAAAGGACAAGTATAGTGTAACAAGTAAAATGCGATCAAGTAAACATGTTGTGAAACATATGAGCAACTTGATCATACACAAAGCAGTCATATGGAAATGACTATAATGATCATATAGCAAAGCAAATGATCATCCGAACATGCAACCAATAAAGCACAATAGCAAAAGGATAAAAGCATGTCCAACACATAAACACGATGCAATGAGAGCAACAAAGCATATCAAAGCATCATAAAGCAACGAGAAAACAAGCATAAAGTAAATCAAGGTTTTCTCAAAAAGAATGTCTTCTCCCTCTTGATATATGCATCTCCCCTATGGCTTTCTCTCCTTACGAATGTGCACAAGGTAGAATTTCTCCCTCTAAGAGTGTGCACATGAGTCATATAGAAATGACGATACTCTCCCCCTTTTTGTCATGAATAGACAAATTAATCAAGAGAAGGGAGGGAAAGAAAAGAAGATATGAAGATGATGCATGAGCAGTGCAAGTTGAATGAGAAAATGAAGCTCAAACATAATACAAACATTAAAAAAAATGCTACAAAGCATAAAGAATATGACATGCTAAGGATGATGGAACATGATATGGACCTAGGCATGCCATGGACACAAGAACATGTTATATGTGCTAAAAGGTCTAAAAAGACTTAACTAGCATGAGTGAATGCAAAAACATGTCAAGTGTTAGAGTGTGTGCAACAAATTGCATCTAGTGTGCATCTAGTGTGCATGTGTGATGCATGACTAATGCATGAGCAAGGCATTCAAGGGGCAAAGTGTACAAAACACACCACCAATGATCAAAACATGATAAACATGAATAATTATGGTGATCCCCAAAGTTTGGTACTCATTGGAGTCCAAAACAACGAAAAAATGTCATTTGGGCATTTTATCAAACACTTAGAGTGCACACACTACACATGTATGATGAACAATGCAAGAACATATGAAAATCTTATCTAAATACATTTTATTTTTGCCATAAGGGGCCAACAACCAAAGCAAATGATCATTTTAAACAAAGCCCAATCAAAAAGATTGACAAAAATTAAGTTTTCCAACTCCCATTTGAGAAAATCCCAATTATGAACATAAAACCCCAAAAAACGTAATCTAAGGATCAAAATCAATGAAAAGAGTTAAAGAATACCTTAGAGATGTTTATGGAATGTAAAACACTTGAAATTAGTTGGGTTTTGATGTAGAAACATTAAAACAGGGGTTTGGGAGAAGATGGGAGGCGTTCAAAAACAAAAGACCCACGAAATGCCCTTTAAAAGTTGATCTGGAAATTTTCGCTAGTATCTCGTTGGTTAGAATCCCGCGAAAATTTCGTTGGTATCTCACTAGTATTTCGTTGGTAAGCCTTACTAGCGAAACAGCCGCAAAACAGCTGCGAAACAGTCGCGAAACTCTCAGTCTAAAGTTGAAAAACTTGAGAATTGGACCCTTTCACTCATGACTGAACTTAAACATAAAATAAGTCATGAAAACACCCAGAAAACATGTTTTTCACACAAAAAAAAATTTGAAAACTTTGAAAAACAAGGGTGATACAAATCACTTCCAAAAGCAAACAAAAAGAACAAAAATCTTTTTGGTTTGATCCACATATGGTTGAGCACACACACATCACATTTGAGCATGTACAATCACACAAATGAGATAGTCATTAATTGAATCAAAGTCTTGTGTGATGTGTGTAAGTATCAAATGTGGAATAGTCCTTAAACCAGAGTGAAGCTTCAATAATCAATTCAATCAAGTCATACACAACTGATATGAAATCAAGTGGACTATCTCCATTATAGAAATGAGTATATATGACCTCCCACAAGAGAATGATTACATAACTTAGAAGCTTTTCATTTGGCTTCTGCATAAAGCATAACATTTGATCCATTTTTGGACAATACATCTCTTTTTGAGATCGGTGCTTGAAATTTGTGATATTTCAACATTGAGGATTAGCCTTTGGCTTTTTGAGCACCATAAAATTTACATTAAAAGAGTCGCTTTCCCTTTTTCCTAGTCAAATACTAGTATGTGCGACAGGCTTTTGCAGCTCAATATCTCTTTTCATTTTGAGATTTACATTTAGTGAGCTCTTTTTGCAAAAACATAAAAATAAAGTGGGAAGAGATATAGACATAAGTCTATGCAAGTATCAAGACCAGCAAGACTATTGACCAATCATTCATGACAAGTTTGAAGATCTATTTACAACAGTCACACATAGTTTTCAAGATTTCTTCCACATAGAAATAGGTGCATACATAACAAGCTAAGCTCGTAAATGCATTACGCCATTAGTACGAAGGTATTAGGTCAAACTCACATGAGATATGTGCTCAAACATATACAATCAAACTTTTTGAAATTTTCACTTTTTATGTGGTTTTGGATTTTTTACACACACAAAACAAAGACATAAAAGTAAGATCAAAACAAAAGAAATGCATATAAATAAATGCAAAATGCACAAATGCATGAAGATATGACATTTAATGCATGAAGGGTCCTACAAAGATCGAAAGAATTAGATCAAGGACCAAAAGAGTAAAAGCTCAACCATAGGAACCCTTCCTCATCCAAACGGAACAATTGTTTGGAATGAGTGTCTCATGAGAAGCGAGACGAGGGTTGGAAGAATGAGAACCGGAGATGCACATAGTCAAGGAGTTAAGAGCATTAAACACTTTCTTTAACAACATGCTATTTTCAATCAAATCCGGTTTATCATTTTTAGCACAACTTCTAAGAAGCTCAAGTTTCTCTTTTCTTTTGATTCTTTTAAAAGCTTGAAACTGAGAGCAATGAGGTCTAAGATGACCAAGGGCACCACAATGGTGACAAACAATATGTTTAGGTCCACTAGGCCTTTTAGGAAGGGATCTAGCAACATGAGTTTGTTCTCTCTTTAACTTGGGGCATTGAGGTCTTATGTGACCGATCACACCACAATGGTGGCAATTAGGAACAAACTTAGATCCACTCAAATCCTTAGGATGGGACCTAAACAGAGGCTTAGGCTTAAGAGCCTTTCTCTCCACTTTTTGGTTTCTTTTGTGTGGAGGAATGTACACCGATTTGTCTTTAGAGGTAGAACTCACAATAGGGACAAAATCAGGTACCACAACATGATTGCAACATATATTATCTTCCTTTTTAACAACAGGTTCAGCAATCAAACACTTGGCAGACATCTTAAGAGATTCATTTTCACATTTAAGATCATCAACAAGTTTGTTAGACAAAACAAGTTTAGTATCCAAGTCCATATTTAAACATTCAAACTCTTTCATCTTTTTAAGAGAATTTTCAGCAAGCTTCTTATATTTTTCAACCAATTTATTGGATTCATTGAGCTTAGCAATCAAATCATCATTTTCACAAATGAACTTGCTCAAATTCTTTTGAAACTTCCTAGCTTCTTTCTTCAAGAGTTTGTCAACAACACCCATGCATTCGGTTAACATGTCATCACAATTATGAGGATTAACACTCATAGAGGCATTTTCACAAACACATGGCATGTTACACTCACAAACATCCATAGAAGCATACAAAACACTATCCATGGCAAAACACACAAGGGGTCAAGGATCACACTTAGGTAATGAAACCAAATCAAGTGTACCCGCTCTGATACCAATTGAAAGCTCGAAAATGTGTTGAAAACACAAGAGCTGTTTAGACCCCCAAATTAAAATTACGGCTTGATAGATTTTACTCTAACTTAATACTAAGTGCGGAATAGTGTAAACGCGAGCGGATGAATGAACAAGCTACTCTAATCCATAAACTAAGCAACACAGCATTATAATGGAATGTAAAAGAGTACGGAAGAAGGATGCAAATACAAGATAACACGCCGATGTGTTATCGAAGAGAAAACCAAAGAACTCGGCGAAAAACCTCTCCGCTGCCCTCCAAGCGGAAATCGATCTACTAGACAATCAGTTGGGATACATGGGTTAGCAAGAGACCATCTAAGCCTAATCTACCCGATGTACCTAAGCCCTCCAAGCTCCTACTCCAACAAGGCTTCTCAGAACTCTGTCTTGTCTAGCTCTTCGGATCCCGCAACAAGCTCCATGTTGCATTTGCCATCTTTGGCTTCTTCCAATGCTTCCCAGCAGCTCCAAAACACTCTCTATACTCTAAATAGATGTGGGTTGTGTTTGGGTACAAATCTCCTCTCAAAGTATCACAATGGGAGAGGGATGGAGAAGAGGCTACAATAATTTCTCACTAAGGATGAGTAGCTCTCTCTCAAAAAATGGGTGAGTGTGTTGTAGAAAACCTATCTAGGGTTTTTCTCTCTGAATAGTCTTACCAACATATGTGGGTAATGAGGGTATATATAGAGTGGGCAAGGATAGAGTGTATAAAAAATGACAGTTCAGCAAAGCAGAGAGTTTCGTGGGTATCTCGTGGGAAGGCCTTACCGGTGAGATACTCGTGAAACACAGCTGTTTCCATCTGTCCTGACTCTTCACATTCCAGTCATGTGCAGGGCACATGCACCATTTCGCGGGATGCTTAGTAGCGAGATACCCATGAAAACTCTTCAGTCTTCAATTGCTTGAGTCTTCACACTCTCTCTCTCTCTCTCACACAACCCTTACAATTAAATCCCACAATAAATACAGGGTATAAACGATTGAAAACAATTACAATCAAATTTGGCATGGAATAAAAGCCAACAAAAACATAGTTGTCGATAATAACTTTACATATAGGAAGTCCCAAAATGACCTCCACATCTTGTAGGGTGATTGACATCTCACTATGTGGAAGATGGAATGTATGAGTCTCTGGCCACTATCGCTTAACTAGGGCTGATATTAGGCCATGATCTATCTCTTTGGACGAGGCCCTAAAAAATCCTTCTGGCCCCACCAACTTATTAATGTCTATCACCCGATTGTCTTGCATTGATATCTTTGCCATCTCCTTAGAGCAACCACAGCATTTAAGTGGGCCTGGGTCTTGCAAAATCGATAAAAATTATAGCGGTTGTTAGAACTTTGAAAGAACTTGCTAAAATTCAAAGAGAACGTAAAAATTAAAGCGGTTGTTAGAACTAGATATTTCACCTTGCCATTCCAAATGTCGGTTGATCGATGACTTGGTTGTTTCGTCAGCATTGAATCATCAATGGGACTAGGGCGTATGATCTCTGTCTCCTCACCGATCCAAGGGTCCATACTGCAAAGAGTGCTACTGTGAGATCATTTAAACCCATCGTAACATTTATGATCTATGATTTTACAAAGGAAGGAGAATGTCTGAAAAACAAATTTAATACGAGTATGTAGCTAGTATATAATAAAAGCAAATTTAATTATATCATATGAAAAAAAAAAAAAAAAAAACTCATACAAGAATGAACAAACTAAGTAAATTCAATCATAATTTGACCCCAATGTTACTAGATACAGTCCAAATAACGCATGTGAGAACCAGCATCATGCCCAAAAAAAAAAAAAAAAAAAAAAAAAAAAATATTCAATACAAAACATAGATCCCAACTAAACTAACTAAAAGCATGAACCATACTCACACCTGTCTTGTTGTCTGAACACTCCCACATAATGTCTTTGAATCCAAAAGCTACCATTACACAAAGGCAAATAATCCTCATAAATTTTTACATGGGGCACCATGAATCTATGAAAATTATTAGTAAAATGTTTGATTAAAAAAAAAAAATAATAATAATAATCCATAGGAAATGGAATTACTAATAGCATTTTATTGTTTATTCTTCCTTATCACCTTGCTAATCTTGGATTATATGCTACAAGGACATTGGCATTATTACTAGCTACTACTATTATTATAAATTATCTGCATAATTATCATTCTTTGAGCAATTTTATCATTTCCTTATTAAGGGCATGTACTAGGAGAGGCAGCTAGCATTGCCTTTAGGATTCTCCAATCACATAAGAAAAGAATATGTTTCACGTACGCATGATTCTTCTATATATAAACCCCATTTTCTTTATTGCAGTAATCCATGCCATAATCTTAGTTGCTGATTTTTTTTTTCTTTTCTCATTTTTATAGGGAGCCTTTTGCTCGTTTTTGTTCTTTGTCTTAGGCATGCTTCCACGGTGGCACAGCACATAGGCAGTGTCTCCTTCCAACTTGCTAGATGACAAAGTTTACATTCCAATAGATCTATCATAAAAGGTCAAGGTACATTAAAAATGTATCACTACTTCGGTTTGTGGTCCTCTTACCTCTATATATATATATAATTTTTTTTTTCATAAAAAAATGGAAGTTAGGATTAATTTTTATTTTACAATATCACACCATTTAATGAAAATTGATTGTATTGGTATTTTTTTTTTTTTGAAACCTATTATCATAATATGGTATGTTTGTTCATCATACTTGTCAAATATCAAAATAATTGGATAATAAAAAATTTCATATAAAAATGCTAAAAAATATATATAACTTTCTTACATTTCAAAAATTTACTAAATATATCAATTTCAAATTAGACAATAAGTGAATAAATGACATTTAATTGACATGATTTTAACATACATGTTAAGTGTGGGGAAGACATTTACAAAGAATTATAAGATGTAATTTAAACCTAATCCATATTTCTCTTGTAAAAGCATTGAATAAAGTGCAAAAAAGTTTTGAATCCTTAATCTGTCTAAGTGGATGTCTGTACGTGTCTTTCTTCATACTATTAATTGACTAGTTAATTTAGTGGTAAACTAGGTTATTTTCAACCATATGATTTCACTCTGTTTCTTTAATTTACAGAGCATGTTCTTGTTACATGAAAGGTCCTTAATGTTGACCCTAAGGTACAAGCGGAAGTTTAGTTGTGACACATATGGACAAATATTATTGAGCTCCAAGGCTCATATTGAGGAGAAATTATAAGATCCACATGGTGGATAAGTGATGTGGTCCACTATTCCACTAAAAGACTTCCACCTGTTTAAAATTGTTAGTTAGAAAATTTTTTTAAACAGAAATTAATTACTGACTTAGTAATTTTAAATAAGTGGAAGTTTTTTAGTGAAATGGTGGAGAAATGACGTGGTTCACCAGAGGACTCTATAATTTCTCCATATTGAAAGTTTAATCTAACAAATAGACTTGAGAATACCTTGACAAAAGTTTGATAATTGAGAGCCATCTCGTAGAAAACTGTTGTCTAAATGTCCAAATGTGCTAGCTTATGGTATTATCCTAGGAAGCATATAATAAATGGGTTTTAGTTATACTTAGCAGGACCCATATATATATATAAATATTCTCAGTTATTGAAGCTCAAATTCCTAGTAAATGGTTAAGAACTATATATGTCTATGGTAGAGGTAGAGTCATCTAAACGAAAAACCAGCTCAAATTAATCTGGAATGTCCCCAAATTTTTCACTAATGCCAAAGCAATTGAGCTGGCTAATGTCTGCCCCTAGATTAATGCAACTCTGTCGGTCTGTCCTACAACAAAATTCTGAATTCAGAATTGGCAAAGCTTTGGCTCTCTCTCTCTCTCATCTGTTTTGCATGATTAGCCCAATTATGCTTCCATGAGCATAGAGTATTGAACATGTCATTTCTCTATTACTATCAGTCCACGTATCCATATCTTAGTGTTTTAGTGAGCACAGAAATCTTACTCCACATGATTGATTTCTTGGAGATTACTAAGAATGAAAGACTTAGTTGAATTTGGCAGTTTGCCAGATGTAATTATGTTAGTTTTCAGAGGAAAAAGGGCACTATGAGTATGAGGGTAATCTCATTCAATTTACATTGAGCACCTTCTCCAGTCCTGCAGGCATTGCTGAATGAAACAGTCTATGATGTACAAATATACAAGCAGATCCCAAGATCTGCTCCCATGTCTTATCCACATTGTGAAAGAGATTTGTCATTGGGGTCGGGCATCAATCAAGCCCTGTTAAATAAATAAACATTACAATATTTTCAATAAGGCTGTGGACCTGTGGCATATGGGGGTACTTTTACTGTTTTACACACCCTCAAAATAATGCTGTGCCTTGTCATATTTCTGTAAATGAAAGATTAGGGACTGTGACACCCCATTAAAATACTATAATTACATAGAGGTGCCACCACACAACTAATGATTTGTGTTGGAAATTTAGACCCCTTAAACTAACCAGATTGCGTAGCCTAGATTAATTAGCCAAGTTGTTACTTAGTCAAATTAAACAATTCTAGGTTAAAACAATCAAATAATCATATCAAGCATATAAAACATATAAAGCAGCGGAAAATAAATAACACATGATATGATCACCCAGGAAACCACACCGGAAAAACCTGGGGAGGATTTTACCCACCGATCCTCAAGGCAAAACGGAATCCACTAAGAAAGAATTGAAGTTCTTACAAAAGGACTTACAAGCTCCCCGCTTGACTTCCTAATGCTACACACCAGTAGTAACTTCCTGACACGACCACGCGCAGGCTCCGAGACCACGGACTACTTCTTTCTTTGTATTCCTTCAATCAGCTACAAGCTCCTCACTTGTTTTTCTTTAAGCTTCAATGGTTGCAACTTTGTTGATCATCAAGATGTAGAAATAATCTCTACCTTGAAACCCTAAGTTTATGTGAAGGAAGACTCCTCAAGGATCTCACAAGAGATTCACATAAACAGCAAATATGAGCAACAAAGACTTAGAGAGGTTTGGGTACAAAACCCTAAAAATAAAAGGAGGCACAAGAGGCACTCTAAACTCTCTCTCTCTAGTCCCAAAAACGTTCTAGGGTTTCCCTTATATATATAAGAGTTTTACTTGAACCCCAAGACGTTTAAATAGAGTTTGGGCTGAACTGGAACTCTGCAGAAAAATAAATCTGTACGTGGTTCGATCGATCGAGTCTAATTTTCGATCGATCGAGACTTACAGATTTAGTCCAATAAATTCTGCAATCACTCGATTCCAATTTTACAAATAAACATACTTTGAGCAAGCCTAAACCTAGACTAAATGTTTTGATCATGGTTTGCCAACAAAATACAAATTGAAGTTCTAATACATTAATTCCTAATTTCTTAGAACCCAACAATCTCCCCCTTTGGCAATCCGTGACAAAACACATCACAAACATGAAATGCTCAAAGTTACAAATAAACAGCCCTTTACAAAAAGTAATGCTCATAAACCAAATTCAATCCTAACTACTATCCATCAGTTGCAAGTGTAGACAGCAGCAAAATTGAATCAACCTGTATAATCCTGAAACACTTAACAAACGCATAAACGCATGTGTGACAGAAAAACAGTAAATCACCAAATAAATTCTTGACTTCACAAAACACAAAACAAAGACATATATCATGAAGAACTCATAAATATAAATCAATGAGCAGTGAACAAGAAACAGAAATAAAAACATAAGTAAACTAACTCTCCCCCTAAGTTAGATACAACAAAAAGTTTTTATTTTCTTCCCTTTCAAAAATAATTTCAACTCCCCCTAAACAAGACAAACATGATTCTCATAAATCAGTAATTTCTCCCCCTTTTTGTCACGTATTGACAAAGACAACTCATACAAAGAGTAAACAGTCAACATACGCAATAAAGGATAAGAGAAAACAGAGAATCAAGGGGATACAGAACAATCCAACTCTATAGAAAATAGAGACAGCTCCCTCTATGAACAACACAGGTTAAAAAAAACTTTTCTCCCCCTATAAAAATAGGAAAAACAAAACATGTTTTGGGAAAACAGATTTAGGGGAACATAAAGGGGTTGGGGAATAGCAGCAGCAGCACCTACAGGATCAGGAACAGCCTCACCAACAGGACCAAAGTTAAAAACACACAAATCAAAGTTAAAAACTAAGGTGAGGATACACATGAAGAAAAAAATATTCTCTCTTTCAATAAAATGCAAACATGGCATTATATGACCCATAAACAGTTGCATGAGTAGAGAAAATATTTGCACATTGATTATCCATCATATCTCTTAAGAAAAATATTTTCTACAGTTCACACATAAAAAAGACATATACTAGAAAGTACATAGCTCAAAAATTAATCAATCAATTTTTCGATCAAGTTGAGTACCCAATGTAGCAAAGTGTATGCATGCTATGTGTGAAAACAATGAGAGATATGATTGCAAAACTGCAAGATGGATACATAAATCAATGCAATGCATGTGAATCCTAAACATAAAAGGTGCAAGACAAAATATGTCATGATGCATGCTCTAATGCAGTAGAATTAAGTTCAATTGAGATCAAATTGACAAAATTGGCTCGAGCAGGGAATTTCTACCAAAAACCCCAAAAATTGAAAACCACTTGTTGAAATTTTGAAAATAAATTGATGAATTGAGCATTACAAAAACACAACTCACAGAGTATAATGCTTAATTACATCCAAACAACAAGCCAATTTCATCAAATTCAACTCAATTTTACAAAAGCCCCAATTCGGATCAAGAACAAACCCTTTTAAAAAAAACTTCTCCATGATCTTCGATCAATCGAAAATTACATTCGATCGATCGAATGACACAGTCATTTTGAGACAATTGGGAGCACTTTTTCGATCAATCGAAAATCAGGTTGGATCGATCGAAATGGGCAGAGGCTCACTAAATTTTGAGAAAAACACAGGTTTTGAAAAACAACAAGCACATTTTGAAAACACTCCTCAAAGCATTGAAATAGAAGAAACAAATGCATGAGTATGAGATGGAATGAAATGTTTTTTCAAAAACCCAAATTTTAAACCCAATTTTCTCAAAAACAAACTTCATCATCTTCCAAATTAATTTTCTCAAGCATCAACAATGTTGTGCACAAATCTCAAGATATTTTTCAAACTTGGTTGGTCAGACCAAGAACACACACACTAGCATGTACAGTGTTTAACAAAGAGTAACTTGTGTAGTGTGTGCAACTAGCAAAAGCTTGAGATACATGTGAGGTGTTATGTGAGTAGTAATCAAACACAAAGTCTACACAATTCATCACATAGAATTTAAAAGAGACTATCACCTAAAGAGTTACATCCTATAACTCCCACATCTCCTAGATCAAAAGCTTGCAATCATGTAAGTTTCTTTCATTTTTGCCTCTTATTTATATATGAAATGGCATTCTGCCTAATAGTACACACCGGTTTGAATTAAGTGAATTGGCATCAAGCCTAATAGTACACACCAGTTTTAATTTTAATTTGAGGCTACACCTTATGTTCTTTTTGTGCATGTGCTACACTTTCCCGAGCACTAAATCTTATGATATGCACTAAGGTGTTCATGATTGGCTAGTGAACAGTGGTGAGATGGTTATTTATGCCTTTCTCAAAAGGATCAAGTCCGACAGTCAAATAACATATGACTTCAAGATCAAGACAAAGTGATTAATAACCACAAACATCTTTCCCACACAACATGCACTACACAACTCAAACTAGTAAAGTGCAATAAAATAAGCTCATCCAAGCTAAACAAGGTACATAAACATGTTATGTAAGATAATATGGCCAATCCTTGATTATAAATCCAAGATCTATAATACAAAACACAAAAATCTTTTTGGTTTTAACAAACGTTATAACCACTTGTTGAGATTTTGAAAAAAAATTTATGACCAAAAACAAAAAAACACATTGTGCTAAATGATCAATGCAAATGCAATGCATGACAGTGCTTAACTAAGCTATAGAGGGTACACAAACAAGAAATATCAATTTCTTAATTAACCCATGAGTACATGTATAAACTAGTACATCCTCACACAAAATCAAAAATAGCTTAGCACAAACTATTCAAGTTTCTCCACAATGTCAAGCATGTTCTAAATCAAGAGAGAGATATCATAACTCATGTAATCCTCAAGAAAAATAAAACAAGACACAAAATAAAATATTTTTGTCTTTTTGAAATTTTTCAATGTTTTTGGATTTTTTTTTTAATAAAAAAACAACCTAAAAAACAAAACAACCAAAAACAGAAACAAGACATGTCCACAAACAATTGAAAGAATTAAATCAGGGACAAGTCAGCAACACTCACCTTAAAGGATCTTTTCTCACCCATATAGCACGAGTCTTCGGCTTTGTAGGTGAAAATCCATGAGAAGCAGAGTGTATTTGAGAGATTACACCAATCTTCTGAGACAGACTATAATCCTGCAAATTCCTTTCACAAGCCAACAAGCTCAAATTTTTCAAAAGCATATGAAACAATTTATATGGACTTATGGCAGGAGAAACATCATCACATATCCTAGATTGACATACAGAATGCTTAAATTTCAATTTATGACAATTAGGACGAATGTGACCGGAGACACCACAAAAGTGACAAACAGGAACAAATTTAGGAACATCAGTATTCCTAACAGCAAGTCCAGTCTCAGATTTCAGTTTTTGCCTCAACAAAGAACAATTTGGTCTAATATGACCAACAACACCACAATGGTGACAAGTAGGCACAAAAACAGATTTATTATGCTCTCTAACAGTAGGATTAGACTTAGGTTTAGAAACTTCAGCGTCTACATCAGAACTTTTACCTTTGTCTAACCTAGCACAATAAGCCGTTTCTTTAATATTCCTCTTAAAAGGAGGGATATAAACTTTTTCAGTTTTAGGCTTAAGAGAAACAGAAACAATTCTGTTATCATCAACAGGCTTGGTACTAATCAAATTTTCAAGTTTAGCTTTAGACTCAACTAACTCTTGTTCCAAGCTTTTCATCTTCTCATCTTGAGAGGAAATTTGAATTCTCAAAAATTCATTCTTTTTATTAGATTCAACTAATCTAACAAGCAATTCCTCTTTTTCAAGATTAGCCAATTTTAACTCTTCTTTAAATTTCTTAGCAATTTTCAAAGATTTAGATAATTCCTTACGAAGAGTTTCAAAAGCATCAAAAAAATCAGCAGAAACAATAGTGTCCTTTTTATTCAAAACATCACAGGCATCAACAAAATCAGCAGAAGCATGAGCAGAAACATGATCAGAAAGACACTTCAAATTATCCATGACAACAGGGGTCAAGGATCAGCTCTTAGATCAAAAGATCTAAAACAAGAAGAGCTACCCGCTCTGATACCACTTGTTGGAAATTTAGACCCCTTAAACTAACCAGATTGCGTAGCCTAGATTAATTAGCCAAGTTGTTACTTAGTCAAATTAAACAATTCTAGGTTAAAACAATCAAATAATCATATCAAGCATATAAAACATATAAAGCAGCGGAAAATAAATAACACATGATATGATCACCCAGGAAACCACACCGGAAAAACCTGGGGAGGATTTTACCCACCGATCCTCAAGGCAAAACGGAATCCACTAAGAAAGAATTGAAGTTCTTACAAAAGGACTTACAAGCTCCCCGCTTGACTTCCTAATGCTACACACCAGTAGTAACTTCCTGACACGACCACGCGCAGGCTCCGAGACCACGGACTACTTCTTTCTTTGTATTCCTTCAATCAGCTACAAGCTCCTCACTTGTTTTTCTTTAAGCTTCAATGGTTGCAACTTTGTTGATCATCAAGATGTAGAAATAATCTCTACCTTGAAAACCCTAAGTTTATGTGAAGGAAGACTCCTCAAGGATCTCACAAGAGATTCACATAAACAGCAAATATGAGCAACAAAGACTTAGAGAGGTTTGGGTACAAAACCCTAAAAATAAAAGGAGGCACAATAGGCACTCTAAACTCTCTCTCTCTAGTCCCAAAAACGTTCTAGGGTTTCCCTTATATATATAAGAGTTTTACTTGAACCCCAAGACGTTTAAATAGAGTTTGGGCTGAACTGGAACTCTGCAGAAAAATAAATCTGTACGTGGTTCGATCGATCGAGTCTAATTTTCGATCGATCGAGACTTACAGATTTAGTCCAATAAATTCTGCAATCACTCGATTCCAATTTTACAAATAAACATACTTTGAGCAAGCCTAAACCTAGACTAAATGTTTTGATCATGGTTTGCCAACAAAATACAAATTGAAGTTCTAATACATTAATTCCTAATTTCTTAGAACCCAACAATTTGTAACAAATTTGTGTCAAATTTGTATTAATGTGTTCACTCTGGGGTAAATGAGACACAAATTGTGCATAATGATGAAATTATCCTCATTAAATGCAATGAAAAACCATAGTCGACAAGGTGAAATTCAAAAAAGAGCAAGGGGCACGATAAAGCCTAAAAAGAAAGTTGGCTAAGAATAAGATGATTTGGATGATAGACGTGGCCCCATCATGAGTTAAGAAGGATCCAAATCTTCGTCCTAATATCCATCCTCTCATCACTACCCTTAGTAATTTTTAGTAGTTCAGTAAAAAGTACTGACCTAAAATTTTGAGAAATCTTTCATCATTACTCTAATGTTCAGTGGTATAAAATACTATACGACAATTTTGAGACTTGTGTTCGAATTGCATGATTTGAGAATACCTTGTTTGGATAATTTTTAATATTCAACAAATAATACTACATTTAGATTGCATAATTTGGGAATCCTTTGTTTGGATAGTTTATATGAGCATTAGTATTGAGTGTGCTAAAACCCCTTAAATTGCTAAAATGGCATATACTAGGTAAAACACACCTCCACCCCATGTGCTATTTTAGCAAAAATTATGCGACATGCTGCACTAAATTGCTAAAAATAGCTCTTTATAAGAACTAAAAGAACACTAAGGCTCCGTCTGGGAGTTCATAAGAGAATGAAATGGAATGGAATAGAATGATCATAAGGGAATGGAAAGGAATGGAATGGAATGAAATGTATTTTAGTAAGGGAAAGGAATGGAAAAGAATGAAATGGAATGGAATTAAATAACCTTGATTGAATGTTTTAAAATAAAGGAATGGAAAGGAATGAAAATGAATGAAATGTAAGTAATCTTGTTTGGGAGCAACACGGAGGGAATGAAATGAAATCATTTTATGACAATATTACTATTAGACCCCTATTTTAAAATAAAGAGTTGAATATATAGGGGTATTTTGGGAGATTTAGTAAAAAAATCATTAAATCTAATTCAGTTCCCTCCCATTCCTCCCAATTTCGGGGGGAATGAAAATTTGAGGTTTTAAAGGAATAGAGAGGAATAAATGTTCCCTCCTATCCATTCCATTCTCTCTCACTTAAACTCCCAAACAAGATAATGGGTTTTCCATGCCCTCCATTAAAACTTCCAAACAATTGAATGAAAGAATATTCTAAAATGATTCTTTTCATTCATTTCCATTCCATACCATTCCCTCCTCCCAAATGAGGCCTAAAAGAACACTATGAACAAACATAAATAGAAAATGTGATTTTGCTCTTTACCATCAGTTTGGTCAATGAGCCCAACACAAAATGTGACATTGAAATCAACACCAACCCAACACAGACCACCACACATAAACCCTTGTTCATGCAACCTATTGCCTCAGCATAACCCACTTAAAAAATCCCAGCTTTCTTTTTGAGCAGAGAATACATAACACTTCATACATAGCACTCCCTAAGAACCTAATATCTGAATAATTTTCTTTTTGTTTCCTACAATATTTCATCAACCAGAACCTTAATTTAATTAAAAAATATAAAGAATATGAAAATTAAAAAGCTAACTCAATACTATACCCTTAAAAACTCTAATACCCAACTCAAAATCATTTCTTTCCAGCATTGTTTTCATCAATCACACACACCAATTAACAACAACCAAACAAAAAATGGGTACTGAATGTTCAATATGGGTATGAAACACCCTTAAACGTTTAGACCCCAATTAACAATTTATCAATTCAAGCTTATTATCAAACAATTGATGTACGGAACATGAACATAAGCAAAATACAAAATTGATAACTAATCTAAGCCAAATATAAACACATCCATAGCAGTAAATATAAGGCAGAGATAAAGGAAGGAAGATGAAAACACACGGACAACACACGATGTGTTATCGAAGAGGAAACCGAAGCCCTCGGCGTAAAACCTCTCCGCCGCCCTCCAAGCGGTCAAATAATCCACTAAAAAATGTAGTTGGGATACATGAACAGCAGAAGACCCTCCAAGCCTAATCTACCCAAGTACCTAAGCCCTCCAAGCTTCTTGCTCCAACGAGGTTACGCCGAACCTATTTCTTCTTTAGCTTACCGGATTCCGCTACTAGACCATAACATCAACCAATGAAGATTGGACCATTCATAACAGCTTCCCAAAGTACCAAATAAACCTTCTCACAGATGTGGGTGTGGTGAGATAAGGATTTGGTCAAAAACCACTCAAGGGTATGACAATGGAGAGGAAGAGAGTAGAGGAATATGAAGAGTCTCTAAGGTAAAGATTGTGGATAAATTAATCTTGTTTTTTTCTAGGGTTTCTCTCACAAAATTCTATCTGGAAGCTCTCTCAATTTAGTGGGTATAAGGGTCTATATATAGTGGGGTGAGAAAGGAATGCGAAGAGTCAGTTTTTTCCAAACAGGGCTGATTAGCGGCTTGGCCTCGCAACTGGTTTGAGTCGCGAGTTCAAACTGCGAGACAACAGCCTGGCCAGCCTGGGACTTTTGTCCTGTAGTGCGATAGCTGGCGCGACCCTTCAGCTCCCTTGTGTGCATCTCACGTGCCTACAGTTGGCGACTTGCCAGTCACGAGTCAGCCGCGAATCCTAGCCGTGAAATTCTGCTTTCTTGCATATACTTGAGCTTTTCTTCACATCTTCTCACACATTACCCTTACAATAATCCCACCTAAATACAGAGTTACTAAGTGCTTAAATTACAAGCAAATTAGTACGGAATAAAGCTAACAAGATGGTTGATTAAATTCAACCTTACAGGTACAAACCAAATAAAATCCATCAGAAGAACAAATAAATCAGGCCCAACTATAAAAAAACATAGAAAGGAAAAAAAATACCTCAAGAGGGTTTCAGTGAGCGTCTTCGGTGTTTGACTGTCTGAATATGTGGCCACCAGTGAGGGTTTCAGTGCTGAAGGATGAGAGTGTTTCAGTCTGAGAGTGTTTCACTGTGAGAGTGAGTGATTTGGGTGGTTTTCAGTGTTTGAAGGAGGAGAGTGTTTGAGAGTGAGAGTGAGAGTGTTTGAGTGACTGATTTGGGTGTGAGACTGAGTGATTTTGAAAGTTTCAAAGTGAGTGATTTTGAGAGTGACGAGTGAGTTTGAAAGTTTGATAGTGAGCGAGAGTGTTTGACCGAGAGTGTTTCAATGTGTTTGAACTTTGAGAGTGTGTTTGAGTGAGGCGTTTGAAAGTGGCCTCGTTTTTGGTTTAGAGTGTGCAGATTTCGAGTCTTATAAACTCTAATTTTACGTGGCTAAATTTGGTCCACGTGGAAAATTTGTCCTCATAAGGGTATGACAAACACTAGAAATCGAGTTTTAAAAGCTCGAGTTCTAAACTGATCTCGAGGTTTAAAAACTCGAGATGCTAGTTTTCCATATTGTTTTGAAATGTGACAACTAACGAAAATGTTAGATATTTAAGGCTAAATGGAAAAAAAATTCCATTGTCTTTGTTTTCTTTCTTCTTTTGGACTTGTCGGTGTTGATTATTGACTGGAATAGCTTTCGTTGAAAAATGAAAATGTTTTGTATAATGGGGTAATTTCAAAGGTCTTAATTTAGGGGAGATGGCCCAAGTTATGCCCATTTAGCCCAAAAGTTATGTCCCTTCACTATTAGTTGTTGGAAAGATATTTATAAATGGTTTATATTTAAATATATTTTGGTAAATAAAAAGTCAAATGAATTAAAAATATTCAAAAATAAATTAGGATTTATTTAAGAAAAGGACCATATATAGTATAATCAGAATTTGTTTAATTTTTGGCTGTTTTTATTCTAATGCCAAGAGTCTTCAATGGTTTAAATTCCCTTTCTGATCCCCCCAATTATCAAATTATCAAAAAAGAAAAATGTTATTTTATTCCAATCAAACATTGAATTCTAGTTGGTTTTAATTTACATGTAAATATGTAATAAATACCAAATTTAAAAATAAAAAATTATGATTATATAAGCTTTTAAACAGTTGAAGTGACAACATAAGAAAGAGTCAATCTAAAAAGTCAAGTACTTTCATTTTTGTATGTGTCAAATAAAAAATTAAAAAACTTTCATTTTTATATGCGTGCCTTTTTGTTGTAGCAAAGGCATTAGTTGCACTGTCAACTTTGCTGTATTCTTCTATGGAGTTTAGATTTACTTAGAAAATCGTGTAGTTACACACAATCAATAAGCTAATGCCTACAGGGAATATGAAAAAAAGTTATCAGGCATACACATTGTCATGCCTGCACATAACGAACAACTTCTTGCCATTGTGTCTATTTTGTTGATTGCCTAGGAAGGAGGTTCAACATTGGGACTATTAAAGGTGAAGATGTAATTTATGTGATGACTGGAGAGCAAACAGTAAGATTTCATTTATCTTTCATTGTTTTTTTCAATACCACAACAATTAATACATACTACATATACTTGATGTGAAACACTTTTCATGAGTGGTAGACTTGACCTTTTTGTGGCACTCTTAGGTGAATGCAGGTATAACTGTTCAAATCCTACTTGATACATTTGATATCATAGGAATTGTTCATTATGGGATTGCTGGAAGTTCTAATGATTCATTGTACATTGGTGATGTTAGTGTCCCAAATTATGTTGCCTATACAGGATCTTGGACATGGAAGGTACAAGTTTAAATTTATATTAAATTGATGAAAGAATAAAGCATTTTTTTTTTCACTACAATCCTTGCTTTTAAAATGAAGAAGAAGAAGAAGAAAAAAAAACTAATCTTCTCTTTGTTTGATTTTACTGCTACATTATGATGTTTGACTTTATTGAATAAATGTATTTAACAGAAAGAATATGCAGTCTACTTATATTTTGGTTCAGAAAATGGTCTTATGTTTGAAGCACCTGGTTAAGTATTGGCACTATGTTTAATTCATCTTTCATCCTCTTATTTGCGTTGTAAAGGAATTCAGGTCAGCAGAGGAGAATATAACAGAATTGAAGTTTGGTAATTTCAACTTCCCCGAGAAGGGAGAGAATTTGTTGGCAATGATAGACTTCACTCCACAGCAATTGTACTCTGTTGGAAAACCTATGGAAGAGGTTTTTTGGCTTCCAATTGATCCAAAATTATTCAATATTGCTTCTGAACTTCAGGTTCGTATTATAATCATCCCCCGATCTCTTTTTATAGCTTATGTGTGTTGATTAATATGTTCTGATGAAAATATCATTCAAGGTTTATTTTTTAGTTCATTATGATGTAAATTTTTAAGTGGTTACAGGATGTAAAGCTAAAACAATGTGTCAATGAGACATATTGTCTACCTGAAACACCAAAGGTTGTATATGGATTGAGAGGTTTATGGATTGAGAGGTTCTACTGCAGATATATACCTTGACAATGCAGCTTATAGAGAATTTCTCTTCAAAGCATTTAATGTCTCAACTGTTGATGAAGAGAGCGCTGCAATTGTAATGGTTAGTAAAATAAAAAATAGATTCACTTAATGATAATTCAAATGTGTTTGCAAAGAATGTCTGTTTACGTGTTTTGTGTTGTTGCTCTCTATGCAGACATCTCTATCAAATGGAGTGCCTTGTATTGTGTTTCGTGGTGTATCAGATTATGCAGTCGGAGAGGGATTACTGTCATCAACGAGCCTTACTTATTTGGCTGCTATGAATGCTCTCAGTGTTGCTGTTGAGTTTATTGGATTATTTGGCGAGGAAGCTCCACGACCACTGAAAGTGAAACCATTTGAGGCTAGAGGAATATTGCTAAATATGTAAACAAATTATTTAATTTTGATAAAGTAATGTCCTAAAATATTTAGCAATGCCTCATGTTGTACAGTTCGTACTGATTTCTAGAAGGTCTTGCCCTGCCTATGAGGTGTGAGAGTTCTTAAGTGTGACCTGTGAATGTTACCATATCCGTCATGTGAATGACTCTCTTGGGAGCTGTCTGGTGTGGACACGTCTAGTTGTCCTACGCATGGATCAGTGAATACACCACTGAATCTAGAGCTAAGGTGAAGAATGGAAGTCCCCACTTCCTTTAGGTCCAAGAAACACTCTTGGCCCTTACTTAGAGGTCCAACTTAACTAGACTTGAATCTGGAGTTAGGGTACGGGTTTGCCAATTTGTTAGGCAGGCACCCAAACTTGCTTGACCGAATGGATCAGCCTCCACTAATATTTCTAGGCCATTTTTGATAAGATCCAAGAAAGTCAAAGAACTTGTGTTATTGCTGATCTCTTTTTGTGAGTATACTCGGGGATATATATACAAGCCTTATCACTATACTCAACTAATCAATGATTTAGTAACTACCAACTAACTAATCCATGATGGATTCTCAAAAAAAAAAAAAAAAAAAAAAAACTAATCCATGATTAACAGTGCAGTAACTAACTAATAAGCAGACTCAACTCAACAGCCTTGGCACAACTCAGCAGCCTTGTATCAATTTTCAATCAAAGGTTTGACTAAGTTGGTTCCCATCTATTATATACAACTAGTATGTAACCCATACTTACGCACAGGAATAGTGAATTGTAGTGTTGCTATTGATATTAGTTTAGGTTATTAAACATATAGGACATAGTTTGACCAATACATTTAGAGATATTAAGATAGTTTTTTCTTGCAATTTTCATGATATTGGTTATGCTAAGTTTTTCATTACATTGCTATTACGCATATAATTTTGAAAATTACTATTAAATCTACATATACAACATCAATTTACAATTATTTTCTGTGAAATTCTACTAAATACAACACAAAATAAAATAATAATTTGGTCAAATAATATCTCTTAAATTGAGTGCAGATAGGTGTATGAGATCGTTTAGCTCAATTACAGTTTGTTACGTACAATATCTTCGCATACAAATATATGAATAGAAACTGTATAAAAAATATACTTATTAGTTTAGAGAAAAAATAATAACAAAAATCTAAACAATTTAGTGAGTGTTTGGATTCGACTTATTTGTGCGTCTAAGTTTTACATCACGTTTCGTTCTTTTTTTTTAAGCCACAACTTTTGACTTTTCTCATGTGAACAGTGCACTCGTGCACTATTCGCAGGTCCCACAAACTTCACTTTTTAGCAACTTTTTCATTAAAAATGGGTTTCATGACACTATTCACATATTTAAAAATTATTTTGCTACAGTGTTTTTAGCTTTCAACAAAAATAAGTTGTATCCAAACGAACACTTAATTTGCATGGAAAGCTAACAAAAGCAAGATCTAATTTTGATTATAATTGAATTTTCTCTAAACTATGGTTTAATATATATATATATATATATCCTAGTTAGTAATGGATTGTAGATAGTCATGATATATTACATAATGTACAAAATTTAGGTATAGTATCTTAGGTGCTGTTTCTTAGGTCCCATTCTTAAGATTTAGTTATATGGTTATTTAACTAAAAAATACACTTCCATCCTATGAGGAAAAATTCACATGGTAGAAATGACTTATAAATTTAAATTGTTTTAGTTATATGATTATTTTTTTTTAATTTTTTTTATGGTTTATTTATATTAGACTCCTCATTTTCTACACTAAATTAACTCATTTGATACAAAAATTATAAAATTTAGATTAGATGGGACACGTGGCAGAAGAATAAGCTCTTATTAAAATCTAATTTTTACACTAAACTAGCTTGTAACCCCATGCATATGCATGGATACACTTAAAAATATACAATAAAATGTATAATATAATTCATATATATATAATTTAAATACTATTGAAGTCATTTTTATATTTTGTTAACTCTTTAAAAATTTTTGTAAGGATATTATTAGGTATAAAATGTAAATTGTCCATATTTTTTTCATTTATTTATTATTGTGAAACATTTTTTTTTTACAATTCATTTATTGTAAACTCTTTGGTTTTTGTACTTAATAACTCACTTGGATAAATATTTATGATGTGGTCTCACATTTGATTATAAAATTAAGAAATAAAACTCTTTAAAAATAAATAATTTAGAATATATGGCGCAAAATTAATATTCTAATTTGAGTTTCTCTCAGTTTCACTTATTATTATATGTATAAATTAACTCACTTGGTACAAAAATTTAAAACATAGATTAGATAGGACACATGACGCAAAATTAAATACTAATTGAATTCCAACTTAAATTTCAATTGAATTTTTTCTCAGTTTTATCTATTAATATATATATATATATATAGAGAGAGAGAGAGAGAGAGAGAGAGAGAGAGAGAGAGAGAGAGAGAGAGAGAGAAGCTTTGTAAATCCATGCATATGCATGAATACACTTAAAAAAGATATATAAAAGGATAGATAGTATAATTCCTATATATATATATATATATATAATTTAAATACTCTTTGTCCCCATTCCCTGTGTGTGTGTTGTAAAAATTATATTCCTTCTCAAAAAAAAAAAAAGTCATTATTATATTTTGTTAACTCTTTAAAAAATCTGGTAAGAATCTTATATTTTGTTAACTCTTTAAAATTCTTGTTAGAATATTATAAAGTATAAAATGTAAATTGTTCATATTTATTTATTTATTACTTCTTAATTTTTTTTTTATTGTGGATTACTTTTTTCTTTTACGATTTATCTATTATAGACTCTTTGGTTTTTGTATTCAATAACTCACTTGGATAAATATTTATGATATAGTCTCACATTTGATTTTAAAATTAGGAAACAAAACTTTCTCTAAAAATAAATAATTTAGGACATATGACATAAAATTAGATTCTAATTTGAAATTCTAATTGGATTTTCTATAAGTTTTACCAATTAATATATACAAGGATCCGTTTAGTAATGTTTTAGTAATATTGTTTATATTTTTTTAGAAATATGTGTGAGTGAAAAAGTATGTAAAAATATATGTAATGTTATTTAACAACTAAAAATATATGTTTAAATATATGTACTAAATGAACCCTAAATCTCCTAAATTGGGGAGAAAATAAGAGTAACCTTTTAGTTTACTATTTTACCTTTAATTGGATCGTCATCTCTCTTTTTTCATTTTTGTGTCCTTTTCGTCTTTTTATTTCTTTCCTACCGCTTTGTTTTCTTTTCGTTTTTTTAGTTTTCTCCTACTACCAAAGTACCAAAACCGGTGGTTTCTCAAATAAAAAAAGAAAAAAAGAAAAAAAAAAAAATACCAACACCGGTGCTGTCTGCTATGTTCTTTGATGTTCTTTGTTTTTTTTTTTTTTTTTTTTTTTTTTTTTTCTTTTTTTGTCATTGACGTCATGGTTTCTCTTCCCCAGATATCTATCCATGGATCCTTTTCCCGAGATATCTATCCATTACCGTAGTGATAAAGGTAATGAGGTACCCAACACATGTTGAAGATATCTCTGGCGGTAGGAATTGTCTGTACGTGGTATTATATAATAAAATATATAATATAATATATATATATATATATATATAAAATTTAAATATTATTGATAGTTATTTTTATATTTTATTAATTATTTAAAAAATTTTGTAAAAATATTATTAGGTATAAAATATAAATTGTCTATATTTATTTTTTAATTATTGTGAAGCACTTTTTATTTTTTTTATTTTTTATGATTTATTTATTTTAAATTCTTTAGTTTTTATATTTAATAACTTATTTAGATGAATATTTATGATGTGATTTCACATTTGAAGCACTTTTTTTTTGTTTTTTTTTTTTGTCATTGACGTCATGGTTTCTCTTCCCGAGATATCTATCCATGGATCCTTTTTCCGAGATATCTATCCATTACAGTAGTGATAAAGGTAATGAGGTACCCAACACATGTTGAAGATATCTCTGGCGGTAGGAATTGTCTGTACGTGGTATTATATAATAAAATATATAATATAATTTATATATATATATAATTTAAATATTATTGATAGTTATTTTTATATTTTATTAATTATTTAAAAAATTTTATAAAAATATTATTAGGTATAAAATATAAATTGTCTATATTTATTTTTTAATTATTGTGAAGCATTTTTTATTTTTTATTTATTTTTTACGATTCATTCATTTTAAATTCTTTAGTTTTTGTATTTAATAACTTATTTAGATGAATATTTATGATGTGGTTCCACATTTGATTTTAAAATTAATAAATAAAACTCTTTAAGAATAAATAATTTAAGACACATGGCGCAAAATTGGAACTTTAATTTGAAATTTTAATTTGAGTTTCTCTCAATTTTACATATTATTATATATTATTGTGGGGCCCGAAGATTTAGCAATCTCGGCTCACTTCATATCGGGCCCAAGGCCCATGTCGAGGACAATGCAATATCCGAGGATGAGCGGGGAAGACCTAAATTGTCAAGGAGCATCGCCGAGGATGACCATGTCCTCGGCTGGCCGATATTGAAGAAGGGAAGGTCGGCGCCCCACCAAAAACACCCTCCCAGGGCATGCCAAAGAAAAAGACAAGTACCTAGGGTCGGTCGGGGGAATATGGCGAAGGAGTAATTCGTAGGGAAGCTGTCATCCCCACATTAAAAGCACGCAACTAACACTCTGGCCGCATTAATGAAGAATTGACCGTTGAACAGTGATGTTTTGGTTACTTCAACTAATAGGAGGTCTGGAAAGGCGGCTGATGGCACAAGCCCTTAGACACAGGCTCAGATGACCAACAAGTGGACGACAGAGATCAGCTGAACAGGACTATATAATAGAATGAACCCCCAGAGAAGGGGGGGTTCGAGGGGGATTCGGTAACAACTCCTATTTTCATTAGCAATCAGGGAAGAGTTCCTCGGACTGGGTTGAGGACGAACTTCCCCTTAGAAAACTTAGCTAAATCACATTTGATGATCTTGTAAACCCATATCAACCGTTGTATCATTCATTAATGCCTAGTCTTTCTATCCACTCTCTACAAATTTATTATATAGGGTTAACCGGACTTGGGTCCACTCATTCTCAGGAGGGAAGTACCCGAATCCGATCCCTACAATTATATATATATAGACTAGTGTGTACCCCAAAATTTTAGAGGATGTTTAAATTACATATGGTATTATTTTACACTTTTTTAAACTATACATTTCTAAAATATGGAACGGTTTCTCATTACATATGTGTGTGTGTGTGTGTGTGTGAGAGAGAGAGAGAGAGAGATTTAAAATTTAATTAGTTTTAAACTCTTCGGTTCTTACATCTAATAATTCACTTGTCACAAAAATGAAAAACTTAGATGGATTAGATTTGAACTCTTCGTTTATACACTCAATAATTCACGTGACACAAAATTAAAAATTAAATAGGACATGTGGCACAAAATTGAAAATCCAATTAAAATCTAACTAGTGGATGTCCCGCGCGATGCGCGTGTTCTCTATTAGTTATTTTATAATACTCTTATGCATTATAATGTTTGAAAAATTAATTTTGATTACGTATTATACATCACTAAAATAATGATTGAAAAAAAAAATTGTAACACTATATCCATAAGTAACCATAATTAATTAGACCTTAAAACTGCCACTATATGCTCTTTTTTGTTTGATCAGGTGTACATGTATATTTAGTTCTAACGTTTGACGTTTCCAATATAAATTTTTTTATTATTTCCCTTTTTTTTTAGAAGTATTTATTTTAAAAAAAAGAAAGTACATGAACTTTTGAAGGCTAAACATCTAAGATTTAAGGTTTATAATTTCTAATTCGTAAAACTAAATATACATGCCAAGAGATTAAAAATAAAACAATAGTTGAATAGAGAAATGTAAACTTATATTATTTCATATCTCACGTTTAATTTTACTTACACCTGAGTACCTTAATCAGTTACAAAGATTAAACACTTTCCAAAAATATAAATAAAGAAAAAAAACACATAACTTTTAGAAACCCCATATGTTGTTAAAGTATTGTATCAAGTTTTGATAGTGTTGTTAAGAAGTTTAGATCATATGCACCTGAAACCAATACCAATTTCATACTCTGTTTACACTAATTTTCTCATTCTTTGTCTCTCTATCTCTCCAGTCCTACTTTACTTTTGGCTTTTGATATTTTGTGAAACTGGAATATATAAAAGAACATGAAAACTAACATTCAATGGAGAAAACCTTTCATTTTTTAAATTAATGAAATTAAAAGTGGAAGAGTTCAAGAAGGGAAAAGGGAGTAGAACCAAATCTTTTAATTTTCTACATTTATGGCTTAAACTAATCATTGATAAGAAGATGAGAGGTGAAGCCGTGAAAGGCTAAACGAAAAAATACTCATATAAAGTGCCACACGGCAGAACCAAATGCACTTCCGCATGAGGTCTCTGCTTTGATATACATATTGATTGATTGATTAGATTTTCTATTAGCTTTGTCTATTAGTGTGTGTGTATATATATATATATATATATAGATAGATAGATAGATAGATAGATATAGATATCTATATTTAATTAGATTTTCTATCAGCTTTGTCTATTAGTGGAATTTAAATTTAAAAGAATTCAAGAAAATAGGGTACAAAGATTATACACAGTGTGTGCTTAGCCTAAAGTAGGTTTCAAATTGTTATTTTTGTAGACAGGCATACACATGACCTGTTGTTCCATAAACATACATTGAACATACATACGCTGATACGCAGTTGTGAGGCATGTGTACGCATCTTGACAAAATGAAACTCTAATTCTACATCGTCTTCATTCTAAGTGATCAAACAAAATCCTAACCTAATTCTACAAACAAAAACAAGCATAAACTTTAAAACAAGAGAGATTTTGGAATTTAAAAAGAAAAGGGGCTTAACTTTTTCGAAGGATATTTGAATTTTGACCAGTCCCCTCAGGATATTGGATCCAAGCCAAAACACTAGAAGGGTTAGTAAACTGTAGCTTTGTAAGAATGGAACTGCAAGAGAGTTTTTGAAAAGAGAGAATGCTTGTAGCGAATCCTTTTTGACATAATTATTAAGTCAATTTAGTGTTAATTTGCTTAACCTAAAATCAACCCAAAATGGCTCCATTCATATAAATAAATGTCATTTTTATTTAATATAAATTTGAATTTTCTCTATAGAACAGTGTAATTAAAAGAATTTTAAATTCATTTTGGCTTATTTTTTGAATGGTTTGGAATGGGTCATTTAAATGTTAACCCAATACAAGTTTATCAAACATTTGAAATGAGTAGTGTTTGTGTATATTAAGTGAGCTATGTGGGTCATGTTGTGTCACTCACTTAATAAATGGGTTTTATTAAGGTAGAAGGGTTTTGAAATGATTATTAAATGAGTTAGGTTAGGATTGGCTTATGTTGTTGGATACCAATGTCTCGAGTATGATTTGTCATCGCTGCATGCTTGAACGAAATTGTTAAATCATGGTATTTTTTTTCCACCTTGTTAGGTTCTAAGTACTTAGGAACTAATGTATTAGAACTCTAATTTGTATTGTTGGCAAACCGTGATCAAAACGTTTTAGTCTTGTTTAGACTTGCTCAAAGTATGTTTATTTGTAAAATTGGAATCGAGTGATTGCAGAATTTATTGGACAAAATTTGTAAGGCTCGATCGATCGAAAATTAGACTCGATCGATCGAACCACGTACAGATTTGTTTTTCTGCAGAGTTCCAGTTCAGTCCAAACTCTATTTAAACGTCTTGGGGTTCAAGTAAAACACTCTTATATATAAGGAAAACCCTAGAACTTTTTTGAGAGCTTTTTAGAGAGATTAGAGTTCCTCTTGTGCCTCTTTTTATTTTTAGGGTTTTGTACCCAAAGGCTCTCTAAAGGTTATTACTCATATTGTTGTTTTGTGTAAATCTCTTGTGAGATCTAGATGAGCTTTCCTTTACACAAAGCTTAGGGTTTTCAAGGTAGAGATTACTTCAACATCTTGATGATCAATTTAGTTGCTGCTATTGGAGCTTAAAGAAAACACAAGCGGGGAGCTTGTATCTTGTGGAGAATCTAAGAAAGAAGGAGTCCGTAGATTCAGAGTTTGCACATGGTCGTGTCAGTAAGTTCTACTGAAGTCAAGCGGGGAGCTTGTAAGTCCTTTTGTATGAACTTCGATTCTTTCATAGTGGATTCAGGTTTACCTTGAGGATAGCTACGTCAAATCCTCCCCAGGTTTTACCGTGTGGTTTCCTGGGTCATCATATCATTGTGTTATTTATATTTCCGTTGCTATATGTTTTATATACATGATATGATTGTTTGATTGTGTTTAACCTAGATTTGCATAATTTGACCAAGTTAATCACTTGGCTAATAAACTAGGTTAATCCAATTGTTGTTTTAAGGGGTCTAAAAAACCTTTTAAGTGGTATCAGAGCGGGTAGCTCTTCTGTTGTAGATCTTTTGATCTCTAAGCTGATCCTTGACCCCTGTTGTCATGGACAATTTGAAGTGTCTTTTTGCTCATGTTTGTGATGTTTTGAATAAAAAGGACACTATTGTTTTTGTTGATTTTTTTGATGCTTTTGAAACTCTTCGTAAGGAATTATCTAAATCTTTAAAAATTGCTAAGAAATTAAAAGAAGAGTTAAAATTGGCTAATCTTGAAAAAGAGGAATTACTTGTTAGATTAGATGAATCTAATAAAAAGAATGAATTTTTGATAAATCAAATTTCCTCTCAAGATGAGAAGATGAAAAGCTTGGAACAAGAGTTAGTTGAATCTAAAGCTAAAATTGAAAATTTGACTAATACCAAGCCTGCTGTTGATAACAGAAGTGTTTCTGTTTCTCTTAAGCCTAAAGCTGAAAAAGTTTATATCCCTCCTTTCAAGAGGAATAATAAAGAAAAAGCTTATTGTGCTAGGTTAGACAAAGTTAAAAGTTCTGATGTAAACGTTGAAGTTTCTAAACCTATGTCTAAACCTACTGTTAGAGAGCATAATAAATCACTTTTTGTGCCTACCTGTCACCTTTGTGGTGTTGTTGGTCATATTAGACCAAATTGTTCTTTGTTGAGGCAAAAACCAAAATCTGAGACTAGATTTATTATTAGGAATATTAATGTTCCAAAATTTGTTCATGTTTGTCACTTTTGTGGTGTCCGTGGTCACATTCGTCCTAATTGTCATAAATTGAAACTCAAGCATTCTATATGTCAATCTAGGATATGTGATGATATTTCTCCTACCATAAGTCCATATAAATTGTTTCATATGCTTTTGAAAAATTTAAGCTTGTTGGCTTGTGAAAAAAATTTGCAGGATTTTAGTATTTCTCAGAAGATTGGTGTAATCCCTCAAATACACTTTGCTTCTTATGGATTTTCACCTATAAAGCCGAAGACTCGTGCTATATGGGTGAGAAAAGATCCTTCAAGGTGAGTGTTGCTGACTTGTCCCTGATTTAATTCTTCCAATTGTTTGTGGACATGTCTTGTTTCTGTTTTTGGTTGTTTTATTTTTTAGGTTGTTTTTTTATTAAAAAAAAAAAAATCCAAAAACATTGAAAATTTTCAAAAAGACAAAAATATTTTATTTTGAGTCTTGTTTTATTTTTCTTGAGGATTACATGGATTATGATATCTCTCTCTTAATTTAGAAACATGCTTGACATTGTGGTGAAACTTGAATAGCATGTGTTATATAAGTGCTAAGCTTTTTTTGATTTTGTGTGAGTATGTACTAATTTGTACATGTACTCAGAGGTTAATTAAGAAATTGATATTTCTTGTTTGTGTACCCTCTATAGCTTAGTTTAACACTATCATGCATTGCATTTGCATTGTTCATTTAGCATAATATGTGCTATTTTGTTTTTGGTCATATAGTTTTTTTTTTAAAAAAAACAACCAAAAAGATTTTTGTGTTTTGTATTTCACATCTTGGATTTATAATCAAGGATTTGCCATATTATCTTTAGATAACATGTTTATGTACCTTGTTTAGCTTGGATGGGCTTACTTTATTGCACTTTACTAGTTTGAGTTTTGTAGTGCATGTTGTGTTGGGAAGATATTTATAGTTTTTGATCATTTTGTTTTAATCTTGAAGTCACATGTTATTTGACTGCCGGACTTGATCCTTTGGAGAAAGGCATAAATAACCATCTCACCACTGTTTACTAGCCAATCATGAACACCTTAGTGCATATCATAAGATTTTGTGCTTGAGAAAGTGTAGCACATGCACAAAAAGAACATAAGGTGTAGCCTCGGTTTAATTACTTAATGCTTAAAATTGGTGTGTACTATTAGGCTTGATGCCAAATCACATAATTAAAATTAGTGTGTATATTATGAGGCAAAATCAAGAAACTTGCATGATTGCAAGCTTTTGATATAGGAGATGTGGGAGTTATATGATGTAACTCTTTAGGTGATAGTCTCTTTCAAATTCTATGTGATGAATTTTGTCGACTTTGTGATTGATTGCTATTCACATATCACCTCACATGTATCTCAAGCTTTTGCTAGTTGCACACACTATACAAGTTACTCTTTACTAAACTTGGTATATTATATTGTGTGTGATTTTGTTGTGGCCATCCAAGATTAAAAGTTCCTTGATCTTAATGAAAAATGTGTTTAAAGTTTGAGAAATTGGAAATTCTAGAGCTTGAATGTACCCGAATTAGGGATTTTGTTCAAATTGGGTTTAATTGATGAAATTGGCTAGTTGATTTGATGTAATTGATCATTATTATTTGTCCTCTAACTTGTGTGATGATCAATTGGTCAATTTTTCCTAAAAACTTAACAAGTGGTTTTTCAATTTTGGGGTTTTTGTTAGAAATTCTATACTCAAGCCAATTTTGTGAAATTGAACTTAAATTGAACTAAGTTTTACTGCATTAGAGCATGCATCATGACATATTTTTTCATGTATCATTTGTGTTTAGGATTCACATGCATTGCATTGATTTTTGCATCCATCTTGCAGTTTTGCAATTATATCTCTCATTGTTTTCACACATAACATGCATACACTTTGCTAAATTGGGTACTCAACTTGATTATTGATTGATTAATTTTTGAGTCCTTTGTACTTTCTAGTATATGCTATTTTTATGTGTGAACTGTAGAAAATTATTTTCTTAAGAGATATGATGGATAATCAATGTGCAAATGTTTTCTCTAACTCATGCAACTGTTTTTGGGTCACATAGTGCCATGTTTGCATTTTATTGAAAGAGAGAATATTTTTTCTTCATGTGTATCCTCAACTTAGTTTTTTTTAAAAACTTGGTTTGTGTTTTTTTATTTATACCCACCCCCTTTATGTTTCCCCAAAACTGTTTTCCCAAAACATATTTTGTTTTTCCTAAATTATTGCTCTTCATAGGGGGAGTTGTCTCTATTTTTTATAGAGTTGAATTATTTTGTGTTCCCTTGATTCTCTATTTTCTCTTATCCTTTATTGCGTATGTTGACTGTTTACTCTTTGTATGAGTTGTCTTTGTCAATACGTGACAAAAAGGGGGAGATTTAGATGAAATGCGGGAATATGTGGGAGCCTGTTTGTTTTATTTAGGGGGAGAAACTAAATTTTTTGATGTATCTAACTTAGGGGGAGAGTTAGTTTACATATCTGTTGATTTACTGTTTTTCTGTCACACATGCGTTTATGCATTTTGTTTAGTGTTTCAGGAAATATACAGGTTGATTCAATTGAGCTGCTGTCTACACTTGCAACTAATGGATAGTAGTTAGGATTGAATTTGTTGTTATGAGCATTATTTTTGTAATGGGCTTTTATTTGTAAACTTTGAGCTTTTAGTCTTGTGTTTTGTCACGGATTGCCAAAGGGGGAGTTTGTTAGGTTCTAAGTACTTAGGAACTAATGTATTAGAACTCTAATTTGTATTGTTGGCAAACCGTAATCAAAACGTTTTAGTCTTGTTTAGACTTGCTCAAAGTATGTTTGTTTGTAAAATTGGAATAGAGTGATTGCAGAATTTATTGGACTAAATCTGTAAGGCTCGATCGATCGAAAATTAGACTCGATTGATCGAACCACGTACAGATTTGTTTTTCTACAGAGTTCCAGTTCAGCCCAAACTCTATTTAAATGTTTTGGGGTTCAAGTAAAACACTCCTATATATAAAGGAAACCCTAGAAAGTTTTTGAGAGCTTTTTAGAGAGATTAGAGTGCCTCTTGTGCCTCTTTTTATTTTTAGGGTTTTGTACCCAAAGGCTTTCTAAAGGTTGTTACTCATATTGCTGTTTTGTGTAAATCTCTTGTGAGATCTAGAGGAGCTTTCCTTTACACAAAGTTTAGGGTTTTCAAGGTAGAGATTACTTCAACATCTTGATGATCAATTCAGTTGCTGCTATTGGAGCTTAAAGAAAACACAAGCGGGGAGCTTGTATCTTGTGGAGAATCCAAGAAAGAAGGAGTCCGTGGATTCGGAGCTTGCACGTGGTCGTGTCAGTAAGTTCTACTGGTGGGTAGCATTAGGAAGTCAAGTGGGGAGCTTGTAAGTCCTTTTGTATGAACTTTGATTCTTTCATAGTGGATTTAGGTTTACCTTGAGGATAGCTAGGTCAAATCCTCCCTAGGTTTTTACTGTGTGGTTTTCTGGGTCATCATATCATTGTGTTATTTATATTTCCGCTGCTATATGTTTTATATACATGATATGATTGTTTGATTGTGTTTAACCTAGATTTGCATAATTTGACTAAGTTAATCACTTGGCTAATAAACTAGGTTAATCCAATTGTTGTTTTAAGGGGTCTAAAAACCTTTCACACTTTTATCTCTCTCTCTCTCTCTCTCTCTCTCTCTCTCTCTCTCTCTCTCTCTCTCTCTCTCTCTCTCTCTCTCTATATATATATATATATATATAAAGAGTCTCCTTCATTTTTTTTAATTTTTTTTTAAATTTAATAATTTAATAGTTGGGAAGGAGTGGATTTGAATTTGGACACATCATTCGGAACTACCTTAGAAGCTTATTGAGCTATAACTTAAAAGACTCCTCCACATTTTACATTATGATGAATTTCATATTTATAATGAGATACAAAAGTCCATGAAATTTGAATAAAAATTACATATTGATTGCCTCAATTCCATGATTTCTTTAGCAATCAATCCCTTGATTTATTAACCAATCCCATAATTTTCTCTTGAAACCAATATCTTGACTTGGTCCCCAATGGCAAAAAAAATGAATTATACTTTCTAAACTAATATATCCTGATTATACATCTGATACATATCTTGGCTATTTTTGCTAAATACAATACAAGGGACATTCTAGCTTTTTGCCCCTGTTGGGCAAAATATTTGGCATTAAGCCCCTGTTTCGAAACTATATAGGTGCGTGCCCCTCTTTTGATACTCGATGACCCTAAAATCGAGTTACTTAAATTACTCGATTATCACAAAGTCGAGTTCTAGGCAGGTTCTTGCCACATTGGTCATCCAGCGTGGCTTTTGGGCAATAAAATATTCCCACGTTACTGTTTATAACTCGACAATGTGGAAACTGAGTTATGTGCAGAATAAGAACCAGTTTTGAATGTAACGTCTCTAAAACAGTTTGTCTTCCTTCCTCAACAGTTTCTCTCCCTTCCTCAGTCCAATCAGTAGCCACCCTCAGTCCGTTCAGTAGAGCCTTCCCAAGTTCAACGAATCTTCAAGTTCTCTTATTTCAACCCGTACCCAAACCAAACCGTTTAGTAGACCCTTTTCGAAGCTCAATCCAAACCCACACCCAAACCCACACCTTTTCACTGTCACCATAGCCGAAGCTCAACCCAATCCATCTTCAGAGTTAAAGGAGTAGAAACGTATTAAGGTAATTTCTAAATGCTGAGTTCAAATTTTCTTTTTTTTCCCTTTACATGTAATCTGAGTTAAGTGTTGCTTGTGCATATACTCTGATTTGAGTGTGGCTTTTTAAGTTTTTCTCTGTTAGATTTTTCTCTATCTCTATCCATTATTATTGTTGCTGTTTTAGCTTTGTTGGGTTTGGTTTTGAACTGGGTTTTGATGCACATCTAGGGCAAAAATTCGTGTAAAATATAGTTAGCATGACAATGGTGTTCATTGTTAGGGAAAATTGCTTTTTAATTCATATAGTTTGATATCAAATCAAACTCTATAATTTCAACAAATTATGTCATAAGTTATGTCATGATTTTGAATTAGGGAAAATTGCTTTTTAATTCAATGCTGAATGATCTTGAATTGAGAAGCTATTGGTTTTACAAGCTTCCACTCTGTTAAGTTATTAATATAATAGATATAATGTGTGTATAATGGATATGCACGCATATATCTACACACAAACCATAAAATGCACATCATGGAAATCCACTATCACTGAACTAAATTGAACTCATAAATGCCCTATATATCTACTATTTTGGGTTCCTAAAACCTTTGCTGCCATTTACTTTACTTAGGGCTCTAACTGTGCCATATTGTTTTTATTCAACATCTTAGTTTTTTTTTTTTTTTTCTTTGTTTTGTTGGTTTCATGTCATTATCCTTGTAATATCATATGGGAACATATAAACTTACCACATCAGTTGAAAGTCTGTTACATTTTGTGTACAGATGCATAATTGATTGTCTTAAGAGACTAGAATTGTCTTAGAAGTTCTTAAAGTACCTTTTTTTTTTTTTTTTTTTTTTTTTTTTTTGTTATTAGAATTCCTAGTCTTTCTAAGAAAGGATTTAAAAATAGCCTATATAATGGCTTTATTGTAGTCGATAATATTGATAGATTTCAATAACATTCCAACTTTTTTCACGCGTGATTGCTATCTCCTACCTAAGTGTGACTGTAAAGCCTAGGTGTGATTGCCTAGTGTTTTATCTTTCTTTATTTGATGTTCTTTTTATTGTTTTAATACCAAACAGCCATCAACACATTCAATATCTCATCAAGAATCTAGTTTAGTGCTGAAATTCCTAAAAATCCTACATCAAATTTGGTATTGAAGCCCGTTCATGCCTCTATCTTGTGTCAGATTAGTAGTCATTTGTGGGTTATGTTTGTTGACTAAGTACATCAATTTATTATTATTATCATCTACTACATGTGGGGTTGAAAAGGGAACTTAGTGGCCTTTTAGGGTCACCAATCCTTTCCTAATAGGTTGGGTTAGGTTAGGGGGAGCATTAAGATTTGTGGTGGCTTTGGGAATGGAAATAGTAAATCCTCTGAAAAGCCAACTATTTTCAGGTGTCGGTGCATCTAGGGTGCTTTTAACGGATCTAAGGCTTTGTTTATTTATTTTGGCCTCCTATACTTATTTCCCAAGGGTATTGGTGGAGTTATTGATTTCTCTGTGTCGAAAATAATTTTGTTGGGTATAAAGGTTTAGGCTTTTGAATGGGAATTGATATATAATGTAATTAATGGAAAAGAATGGAATATGAATTGCTGTTCTTATTTTGTGTGAATGATGTAGAACGAGCTTTGATACTAAAATTTAACGCAGATGGAAAATTGCAATAAAGAAACAAAGACGAAAAATGATAAAAAATTAAAAACCTAGGAGTCAGTGATGGGAACATAACTGGCAGTTTCCTTTAAAGAGTTCTATAATTTGGGATGTTTCAGATGGCGAAGAGTTCTATTGGGACCTTCCTTAGTCTAAAGTTAAATTTTTGATTGCAGTTTCCTTTAAAGACTTTTTAATTTGGGAATTTCAGATGATGAAGAGTTTTCTTGGGACCTTCCTTGGTCAATCTAAAGTTGAATTGACTCTTATTTGATTGTTTTTTTTGTTTTTTTTTGTTTTTTTTGTTTTTCCCTGTTGGATTGCTTTTAATTAAGTTCTCCCAGAATAAAGACAATTTGGTAAATTCTAGGTCTTCTGGAATGGGCTGACCTTGGCTGCATCAAAGGCCTTGTTACCTCACACCTTAGGGAATTGGGCGATATAAGGCCTTGGCACCTTAAGGTTGCCTTTCACCTTTAACTACCTCGACCCTATTTCTAGTTGACTTAGGAAAGCCAACTATTGATTTACAAAAATGTGCTTGATTCAAAGAAAAGAAATGAATTACTAAAAACCTAATTTACGACCAAGACTTGACCAATAAAAATATAATTGACTTCTAATATTAACAAAATATTTAATTTGTAGGTTTCATAAATTTTATGTACATAATCAACTTTGCAGTTGTAGGGTAAAAGAATATTTGACTTCTTTTTGTAAGGCTTGTGGCTTTTATAGAAAAATGCTAGATAATCTATTTTTTTCTTCTTGCAAAAAATTTTAGAATTCTTTTTCCATTTCTGTCTCGTTTGTATCCATAATCTCAAAATTGTTTACTCTTGGATTGTGGGGTTCATAAAAACAAATTAAGAAAAAAAACCCAAAAGAAAAGAAAGGAAAGCTCTTGGACTATTATGGTCACCAATTTTGCGTTCATTTGACACATAACTATGCACACACCATCATTTGATGGTATAGGTCTCACTGTTGTTTAATTCATTTAATTAAGCTCAATATTAATTTGATTATTATTAGTTGCCTCCAAAGCTATGCTTGTGAGTGAGATGTCCATTGCACTAGAGTCTCTAATGGCACCTTTACCTACTTCCATGTTTGTCTCCCCCTTTTTTGTTGAAAACACACCTCACTAGCCACTAAGTTACAATGAACCCTTTTCACTCCTTGCTTTATGAAATAAAGTTTCTTTTAGAGTGTGATGTCAAGTACGGAAAAACTTAAAGATTAAGGGAACAAGTAAAAGGAAAGAACTTTACACTTTGTTTAAAGAAGGGACGTTCTAGGGAGGGCTTGTTTAGGGGTAATTGGGTACCTTTTACAACTATGTTTTAGTATTTTCCAATGGTTTTTTTTTTTTTGTGGTGCTTAATTGATTCATTGGTTTGCATTTTGCTGTGTTCATTTGTTGGTTTACTTTGTTTGATTTAGACATTGATTCGCACATTGGTTGGTTGGTTAGGTTGCTTATACATTCTGCAACTATGTGTCCTTTTTGTTTATGCTTTGCAACCATGAACATTAGGATTAAGTTAGGCATATATGCTTAGGCTAGCTGTTTTATATTTTAGTGTTTTACTTTATCTCTTCCTTGATATGATTAAATGGATTGAAAATCAGTGTATATGTAGATGCATGATGTATAATTCAGTTGAGTAATTATATGTTTTTTATTTTTTGTCAAATCTCTCTCTCACTCTGTTTCTCTCTCTCTCTCTCTCTCTCTCTCTCTCTCTCTCTCTCTCTATTTGTTTCTGTTAGTTTGTTCTAGAACATTCAATTACTTGCTTGTGTTTACTTGCAAAACCAAGCTTTTCTTCACTATTAAACATAGACCTATGTGTCTAACATGATTGCATGCGTGTTAGATATGCAGCAATTGCGAAATGTGGATCCTGGACCCACGGTAAATACATAGTTGACACAGCAGCTGGGTCATCGATCCACGGCGCTGTGGGAGACGCCTGCCGGTCAGGTACGTAGTTGTACTGAACTTTGAACATGTCAAAATCATTTCTTTTTATTTCTGTAGGGTTCTTTGATTATCTGTAAATAGATGTTGGACATGGTAGCATTTCTTTTTTGGTTTAGGCAGAATTTTATTTAATCCAAAGAGAAAATGGTATGAAGCAGAAATAATTGTGAATTTAAAAACACTCTTTCATTAACAGCATAAAGAAAATGGTATGGAGGAGAAATATTCAAAGTCAGTAGAACTCATTTAGAAGCTATAGTAATAAATTAAAATGAATCCGCTGCCATTATTTTTCCAAATGTGCACACATAATTGTGTACAAGCGTTGCTACATCTAAGACAATTGACTTTGATTCCTAATTCCGTACTCCATTTGACATAGTGAGGCACTTTGTTCATTCATTTCAAAACATAATGCCCATCACCTTAGTGCTAATTTAAAAAAATGTCATTGATCTTGAATTGATCCTATCTGCTATTGAGCTAGAGTGAATAACCAATTAACATCATAATTAACATATTGCAAAATGTTCGTAACTAACTAGTTAGCCTACTGTTTCTTGCATATTATTATTATGTAGCATTCTTATAGTTATTTCATGTACACTATCTTAAGACAGTGCTCTTTCGCGTGCAGGTAGTGCCAGGCGTGCTAAAGTGCAGACGCTGATCTTGCAAGTTACCCCGACATGGGCTAGACCCACAAATTGCTCGCTACATAACTGAGGTGGGTTTTGAAGGGTTATTCAAGGTTCCAAACTTGGAAGTGGATCACGCATTGATCACAGCACTGGTTGAGCGTTGGCGTCCGGAGACACACACATTCCACCTACCGCATGGAGAGATAGGCATCACCTTACAAGTTATTGAGGTCATGCTAGGGGTTCTTGTTGATGGGTTGCTAGTGACTGGGAGTGTCAAGCTTGGGTGGCCAGCATTGTGTCTTGAGTTACTGGGTCATCGTCATCTAGAGCCGATACCACATCCCCATGAAAACAAGTCTATCCTTGCTGGGGCGAGGCTAAGAGTCACCTGGCTGGAGGCACAATTTAGAGGTCCCCTAGCTGCAGATGCTACTGATGAGGTAGTGCAGCAACATGCGCGCTATCACATACTTCTCAGATTGGGGACCATTCTATTTATGGACAAGTCGGTAGACTAGGTGTCGGTGATGCCTCTACAGTTGCTGAACCCAATTAGCAACGTGAAGAGGTACAGTTGGGGTAGTGGAGCATTAGCCTGGCTGTACAGGCACTTATGCAAGGCATCGGAGACGAAGGCGATACGGATGGGAGGAGCATTGATATTGGTGCAGCTTTGGGTGTATTCGAGGTTCCCAGTGATATGCCCTGTTTCAAGGCCGCTGCAATCGCCGGTGGAGGCAGGTCCCCTTGCTAGTCAGTATGTTATTTGATTAGTTTGATACAATTGTCATGCCATTTGTTATTCACCGTGCACGTGTCTATAGTTGGTCAAAATCCCTGCATGTATGCCACTTGTAATACATTCACTAAGGACACTACTGTCAAGAGGTAACCCTTGTTTCAAACCAAAAGTGTAATTGACATTAATTTAATGGATTACTTAACAAGATAGCATGCCAATATACACTGTTATGAGTGCAGAAGAAAATTACAAATACAAAATACTTTGTTTTAATAGATAATGCTAAGCCAGTACGCTTAGATGCATCTATTAGTGCAATAGGAATCATAGTCACACGCGTCATTCAGTACTTAATATGTACTCGGCCACAATTTATAAAAATAGGTTGTACAAAATATTTGTAAATAGTATACAATCTGATCATATTTAAGTTTACTATTAAAGATGTTTGTTTTGAGTTTTGGCTAACTCATGAAAAAGTCTCTGTAATAATTTCATTTGGTAGAGTATGTAAATTGGTCATTTTTTTTTCAACAAGGAAAAAATGGGTTGTTTGTTAACCAATTTATATACTTTGTTCTGAATTTATATCTAAATTTGTATTATTATGAAACAATGAATTTGTTTGTGTTTATTATATTTTCCAAAGGCATATTTGTATGCTCAGAAATTCACAATCTAGCCTTTGTTTTTAGTTCTTTTTTTAATAGTAACAAGTGGGGATGAAACCAATGAAATCACCTTCGGAGAAAACATCTAAACTACAATGCACTTAATGCCCTTTGTGTGCGTTTGACTCACATGTAGTGCAGTAGACCATGGTACACCAAACTAGATAGCTCCAAAATCAGTTTCATGTTTATGACAACATCGTAATTCACTTTTTTCCCCCTATCATATGGGAATTAATATATTTTCAGTTCTAAAGGCATGAAATTGGCCAAACTAGAAACGCATTGTTTGCAACACTTCATCAATTGTAACTTCATTAATTCTAATAAGTATTTTCCACCAAAAATGCGAAAGCTAATTAATGGCTTCATTTTTGCTATGCATTTATTTTCGTGGCAGCATTTTGTTTGATATTAACTAATGAGCATTGTCTGAAATTGTATGCTTACTAGATGGAAGGGGCCAAAGAGCACGACAGAGCATGCCACACATGTGCTAGCTACGTATCGGGCGTCACTACCGAGTATACGGGCACACCAAGTATTTTACCACTTCATGTCACAAGGATATAATTCTCCATATTTTTGTTTTTCACTTGGTAGGGTTGTCAACTACTGCATGTGTATAGTTAATAATGTAACTTTGGTCGATTAGACCATAGATATACAAGGAATTAGTTACGAACATTTCAAAAAGGTGGGCAGTCAATATAGAGTACCTTCATTAGTAATTTTACACCGATGTTTGTCGTTTTGATTCCACACATATTTAGCTATGTACCCTTAAAATTTTTCCCTCGGTTTTAGCTAGTGCAACTAGTAGTATCCGGGTGCATCTTACCATATCAAATCCAATAAGAGAGGGAAATAGGTCAAGAATGTCTTAGGATTTTTAGTGAAGTGGTTCTTCAATGGTCTTCTACATATTTGCTCACATTGAGGATTGACAAAAATAAGTACGTATTTGATTTGTTTTTTTGTTGACTATTTATGCAGGTTGTTTGGGAGCCATACAGGGATGTCCTAGACTCGTTGCCCCTATATTGCACTGCCGGCCAACATATATGGAGGGCCATTGTGCCGTTGATCTATTTTTGGATAGTAGAGGATCATCATCCCGAATGTGTCTTTCGTCAGTTCGGGATGAAGCAAGTGCCACCGAATATTGTGGATACATCGGTTGATCTCCACAGAATCTCCCTCCAAGGTAAAGTAGAGAGGGATTGGGTGCGAGAGCATGCTGTCTACATTGAATGATGGGCCCATAGAGAGGAACATCTTGCTGACGCACTGACATTGGATGGGGACATGACATACCTTGCTACTTACATGGAGTCGTACCGAAGGACGACCAGACGGTACATTATGCGTGAGTCGGCGTATTGGGAAATCCTGGTAAGGCAACAATTCGATGCTTCTTTGATGGATTGACAATATATGTGTGTTGTTGCATGCATTCTGAAAATTAAAGTGCGACCACAAGCCATTGAATCAATATTTTGACATTCATTTTAGAGAACATTTCATTTCTTGCCACTAGATATGCATTTGTCACAAGCAATATGTATTGGTGTGCCATTTCAATGTTCATATATATATGAATAAGCTCAACATGCATAATTTGTTTCCAAATCATTCATGCACAACACAAAAGTAACCAAAAAAGTTTCAACAGGACTCTTTTATTTTGCAGGTTCAGTCCAATGTGGAATTACTAATGCAATGTGAACCAGACTCCCAAGTGTACAACCACCTGAAGAGTACGTTGGATCTTGTTGGAGAGTTGAGTCGAGTGGCATTGGAGAATGTGCATGCTACGGCGACTGAGGCGAGCACACAGGCCACAGGCCGTGGTGGGGGAGGTCGTGGGTCTGGAGGACGTGGATGTAGTGGAGGTCCTGGAGGTGGTCATGAGGATGAGGATGACTTGGGTAACTTCCAACTCTAATACCTCCAATTCTTACTGACTTCCACTTCTACTACTTTGAGTTGTAATTTATTTAGAGGATGTATTATAGTAGCGAAGTGTATATATATATATATATATATATATTTTTGGTTTCCCACAGTGTTTCCTCAAGACTTTCAACCAGAGACTAATCACTGTTTGCGTTGGGTGGGCCCATGAAGGGGTATCGCTAGCCCAGGAAATTCTTTTCAAAGTGCAGGTAACAGGACTCAAACTAGGGAGCACACCCAGTCGAGCCCAATACAGGCACCTTGAGACCAAGAGCCCAACCAACTCGGCCAACCCTTTGGGTTATAGAAGCGAAGTATATATTGTTTGGTAAGTAGTTTTTAGGGTTAATATGCACTTCCTTCTCTTAATTATGGTATAATTAGTTACAATGTTCTCCCAAAATTTAAATATTAAAACTAAGCACTTTAAATATCAACCAATAGGTATAGCTTTTTAAGTTCTTCCAACCAAAATATATATGTATTGAAATGTAAGACATGCAAACCTATTTCATTCATTCCTTATAAACTACAATCACAATACTGTTATCCACTTTTAACATATACACATCAATGCTAATATATTTAACACATAGATGAAAAAATAGCAAGTCTATTCATTTTTCCATTGAGTATAAAGCACAATAATATGTTTGCTAATGTAATTCCTTTTAAAAATATTTCTACGCGACCATGGAAATAAACTTAGAAGTATATGAGGAAAATTCAAAGTTGTGATCACATTATGAAGTTCATAAATTAGAGTTTAAAAAATTACTAGTAATAACAATGATAGATTACATATAGGTAAACAAAGCTGGACTTTGTAATTCAATGGTTTTTTAAATTTTTTTTTAGTTAATTAAATATGCCAATAATGAATTAAAAACAAATTTTTATTAGATTTTATCAACAAAACAAGGTTTATATAGGGTAGTCTAGGTGTCCTAAGCATTAGTTTTATTGGGTAGGGTTTACACTTTACAATAGTTTTTGGATTCTATGAACAACATGCACTAGGCAAGGGCCTATTTGGATTGCTTACACATTTGGTCCTTGTCATGTGGGGTTTACACTTTACAATAGTTATTGGATTCTATGATCCCACTTAAATTGAGTTTCTACAAACTTACTTACTAATGAACCTCTCCTTTATACTGTCTAGTTTCTAGGGTAATTATACATGTTTGAATCTTGTGTTGAAAACAATGTTTTATTGTTATTGTATCAGCTTTGTAGTTGCTCTGTGTTTTCAGCTCTGTTCTAGCTTTGTTTTTGGACTTTGTTGTCTTACATTTTCAGTTGAATGAATGCAGACTGTTCCAATTAAATTTTTTTTTTTTTTTGGATTTTTATGAGTAATGCATTAACTGATAGTGTAAGTAATCTTTCTCCACTCCCGGTCAGAAAATTTTCTCCATCCTAAAACATCAAATTTTATCACACACCTTTAAGAATTTTCTTAAATTTTATTGTTAAAGTTGAAATAATTATTCAATAAAAAAAAAATTACAGCAAATAGTAGACATTTTTTTTAGGGGCAAAATATGATACTTTCATTGCAAATGGAAAAATATGCAATCAGAATAAAAAGTAATAACACCGAAAAATAAAGCAACCATGAGGCTGCAACTGGGACGACATTTTGTGCATGTGAGTTTGTAAATGAGAGGTTTCATTCCCCAAATTAAATCCCTTGTAAAGGGTCAAATGCCATTGATTCATATCTAGGCTGCAGATAGTAAGACATTTTCTGACTCAATCCCTTTTGTCATCTTAATAAATACATCTATTTTTGTACAGATGATGAGGCATTGGAGGGTGACTGGGGCATGTACAGGGATGGCACCGGGTCATCGTGTTGCATGTCTGACACTGTTGCCCAACCATCCCACCTCGCTGGCCATGACAATAGTGCAGAACACACATCCTGTGCTTAAGCTGACCCTTGGTCCCCACCACCCACTCAGCTGTCTCCCCTATTTTTCAGCGGCTTTGCCCATAACGGTGGCTGTATATTTGTACCCACACTTGGCCAACCGACCCCACCTGTAGTTCAGGCTGAGCCCACCCAGGACCCTTCACTTCCTAACCCTAACGAAGCGGCTGCACAGATCGAACAGATACAGAGTGAGAATATTGAGTCGATACATGGGTTGCAAAGATCACTCTGCACTAACATACATCCCCCTGGTTGTGGGACTAGTGACAGTAAATACCATGATTTATGGAAACATTTATGAAATCCACAGACTGTGCATAATTATAAAAGATATATAAAACTCGTAAAGGAATTATTCCTATGTCTACCTCTACTATTATATGTCCTAGTCTTCTATGTTTAGAATGATAAAGTAATTATTTGCATAGCTAGGACGACATCTTTCTTAACTGCTATCTGTTAATTAGAATGTTCAGATTAACAATCCTGTGCTCAGTTTGCATTAGATTTTCTTATTGAGCTAGTGCACCTCTATGCTATGTAAACCGTTTATCATTTACCTTAATAGAATGTCACAGGACTTGCATATGATGTTGATTGCTTTAAGTGATGACCATACTCATATCAAACACTTTCTGATAATTAAATTAAGCAGAGGGTTTGTCAACTATTACTCACTTCACTTGGTAGATATTTCAAAGGCTTCATCATCAAATGCATAATCCAAGAGTCTTAAGTATATCCTCTATAGTATTGAACTACTATTGCCATTGTTGCAATGTAGTTAATCATGTATTCACCATCATTATTTGTGATTGTAGAATTTGTAGTAGTCATGTGACATTGGGGGTGTACCCAATTCATCACCCAACTTATTAGTGTTGTCAAGGGTGATCAATCATTGCTATAGAATTTTTCTCCTTAGTTTTTCTTCTTTCATTTCACAAAATCCTCATAGAATTTGCCCAATGATGTAGCCTATTGAGTGTTGACCCCTTGTAGCGGATGAGTAAAAGAGAAGCTATATAGCTCCTTTCCACATCATTGTGGCCTTAGGGAATGTGCAATCCCTCTCTTTAAACTCTATTTTGGCTGTTAGGGAATGTGTGCATTCAAGTAATGTGCTCTGCTTTGAATTTCAGGTAAGACGAGACCGGCAAAAAGAGCGTTGAGCTGTTGATGATGTGGAGCATATAGGGGTAAAACCTTGCCCAATATTTGGACTTCTTAATTTATTTTAGTTTTTGATGTTCATTTTTTGATAATTACAATTCACAACAAAAAAAAAAGAGAAAATAAGAAACAATATTAGATAGTTGGGATTTTTCTTGGCTATAAAAGGAAGTGGTTACTTTGAAGCAACTGAATTTCTCTCTTCTCTCTCTAGATATACATAAGTCCAGCATGGCATAGAAATTGAATTTGCTTAGTTCTGTTTATATATTTCCTTCCTTGCTTTAAGATTTGTTTGATTTGCAAGACAGTGTTGGAAAAAAGGTGCCCTGCATCACAAATTATTATTATTATTATTAAAATCGGCCCTGCACATCAACTTAGATCTATGAAATTTGGACATAGACACAACACAAGTGCTATGTTTCAGCTTGGACATAGCATGTTCAAGCTAGCAACTTGTTAAATTTCAGACCATACATATATCACAGGACCAGCATACTTGGTACAAAGAGAAGGCATTTCTTTTTGTTGATTGGTAAGTGAAAATTAGAAAAGGCATTTGTTCTACATTAGTTAAAAAACCCTTCTAGTCGTGGTACAAAGAAAAAGGCATTGCTGGGTCAATTTCTTTTGGTCTTGTCTGTGGTTTTAGATTCATGAGGGGAACCTCATTTTAATGATTTTAGGGGACAAGATCATGTTGAGTGAGGATGAGATGCATGCAGGTGAACCATTTTGTGTACAGAACTTGTTCTGGAGTCAGAGCATAAATAACTTCCTTGCTTTAGGATTCAATAATGACCAGGGTTTTAATAGGGAAGAGAAAAAGACTTGATGTAGGACTGTGTAAGAGTAAGAAGAAACATAAGCTGAATCTGCCCACAATCTACCTGAACACTAAACCCTCAATGAATTGAACCAAAACCCACACGGATGAACACCCGTAAACTAAATAAAACTTATTAATAAAATACCATGATTGGCCAACAGCTATGGCCCCATACCCAATAATTCTAGAATAGATAGGGAATTCCTCCATACCCAAGGAAATAGTGTAGGAATCTTCTGATTGTGGATTTTTGGTTGGACAAGATCACATTGGGATTATGGCTTAAGTTAGGTGTGGGTAGACGTTATGAATTTTTCTATAACTTAAACTTATATTTTCCTTTAGTTTTTTGTTTTTTGTTTTTTGTTTTTCATTTACTGATTCATATTTGGTGGCATATTTTGCTGGCTTCAGTAGATCCTAATATTGATAAACTTTGAAAACCACCATTTTGGTTGATGTCCTTGTTTTTTGCACAGTAGTTAGACAATGTCTTATTGTTGATGTAACAGCTAGTGGACACAACTTTGACAAGATTTTTTGGACAAAGAAGACTTTGACAGATTTTTGGAGAGCATATGTGACAATTTGGACAAATTTTTCGGATAGCTGATTTGAGCTTGTTGAATCTTTTTAAACATATTTTGTAACTAATGAAGCTACTTAAGCATCTTAGGTCCTATATGTGCATGTTTGAGTAAGCTTCGAGTTAGGTACCAATTATAACTGCAAAGGGTGGATATTTTCATGTGAAATGGAAAACTTCATTTCTATATTTTTGTATCTATGTATCTGCATATTTGAACAAAGGCAGCTTTAGTCAAATGCAATATAGTGATGATGGATGGAAATTTGAATTCAAGAAGTTTAATTTTAGCAATAGATTTTTTTATGTCCATTCCTTTTATGTGGCTCTCTTTTATAAGAAAAATACTCTAGTGCAAATTTAGCTATAGATTTGTTCAGGATGAATGAAATAGAGTGTTCTGGAAATAAAACTGATGAATGCAATATAATTTTGTGGATGGAAATTAAATTCTGGAATTTTAAATTTATTGTATTTTTTCTTCACTGCATTATATATATATATATATATATATAAGCAAGGCACATAATGCAATTTGGATAATAGGAATTTTTATACTCAGTTACATGGCGTGACCGTGTTAAATAATACATGAGGATGGTTCTTTTAATAGCCACATAGTGGGTTGCATAAAAACACCTACAACCTAGTTTGTTTAAAAACTTATATATATATATATATATATAATCCTTGTTCCATATTATGCTTTCGTATTGACCAAGTAACTATCCAGGTGAATTTTTGAGAAACACCCAACTAAATTGCATCTTAAATTAATAAAATTAGTAGTAAGATGTTGTATGGGTCTATTTAAGATTGTTGAAATACTGCAGGCAGTTTTTTCTTTGCAACTCACCACCAACACGTGTGTATACGGTAAATTGGTGTGAATAAAATATTTGAAATTGCATCATTTGAATAATTATAAAACTTGATACTAGAGTAGTCGAGTATCGATGACGAATTTCTCTTCCTTTGTCTCAGTCGAACTGGGGTTCGACCTATCGAGGAAAATGCATGTGTCCAGCCAAACTTCCCTATAAAAAATGATTGGTATGCGATTGGTGTTAGATCGGTCATCTTTTGCCAAACTCAGCTTTAAAAGTAGTGAGTACTATGCCTTGTTATTGCCACGACTAGATACAACTCGCCACCAATGTAGTCGAGTATTGATGTAGAATTATGGATCAGTTGAAACTTGGGTTCGACCCATCGAGGAACGTGCATGAGTCCAGCTAGAATTCTTAGTAAAAAACGATTGATACGCGATCGGTGCTGGATCGGTCAGCCATACCAAACTCAGCTTTACAGGTAGCGAGTATTTTTGTACTTGGCTACTGAATCATTGAGTACTATTCCTTTATTACCACGACTAGACTGCAGTACTCGGTCTCGTAGGAAACGAGTTATAAGTACAACTCACCACCAACGTAGTCAAGTACTGATGCAAAATTATGGATCAGTCGAACCCGGGGTTCAACCCATCGAGGAACATGCATGAGTCTAGCCAAACTTCTCTATAAAAAATGATTGATATGTGATCGATGCTTGATCGGTCAGCCATATCAAACTCGGCTTTACAGGTAGCGAGTATTTTTGTACTCAACTTTGTAATCATCGAGTACTATGCAATTATAAAACTCGACAGCTATGTAGTTGAGTATTAGAACTGATAATTACTGTCAAACATAAAACTATTTGGTCTTCCCCTCAGAATTATTAACCTCATGGCTCTCTCAAATCTGAATCTCTATGTCCTTTTGTTTTCGTCATCAACCTTTACTTTGTCTGTGACTCTTCTTCTTCTTCTCAAAACCCCAATCGCCCCTCTTTCATCTACACTAAACTACAGATTGATTCTCCACTATAAAATCAAAACCCTAGCCTAAACATGTCTCTCAACCTTCTACTCCGTCTTCCCCTCAAATCCCTAGCCAACCCCTCTAATTTAGCTTCTCTGAAAAACCGTGGCTGCCCTTTGTTCTTTGTATTCAGCTTTCAACCACCGAATCCACTAGCAAGGTATATTTGTTATATATTTTTGTTTTGTTTACTTACTAATGAAATTTTCAAAAAATTGTAGATTTTGATTACTGTGTTAATCATTATCATGTCGATTGTTTAGTACTAATAGTAGACTTGTTTGTTTATTTTTTATGTTGATTTTAAAAAATCCTTTAATTATCTTGCTCTATGATTTCTTTTCAAGTTTCTTTGTATCTGTCATCTTAAAACAAAATAATTGTAGATCCGTTCTTTTATGTTGTTAATCGCTATGATGTTGATTTTTTTTTTTTGAGATAAAAGATGGAAGTTTTATTAGATGGAATTTTGTCACTTTTTTTTTGAAAGGGGAATTTTTGTCACTTGGAAAAATTTAAATAAATTATCATATCACCTACACGGTTACTAAAATAACAAATGACTTATTAATTAGAGTGCTCATTTTGGAGTGAGCTTGGGGCTTACACTTATAAGACTTTTAACTACTCATATCCTTCACTTTAATTATTTAGCCAGAAAAGGACTTCTTAGTTGGTACTATAGGTAGGAATTTATTACCTCAGTTTCAAAAATAATTTTATAATTTGACATCAACTAAAATTCTATTACAAATAATTTCAAGAAAATAAAATTTTATAATCTATTTTAAATTATTTTAATAATCTATCATATGTGCATTTAATATAATAAAAGTTAATCTTATATATTTTGTTGTGTCATTGTCAAGTAATTAACATACGCGTTATACGTTGTAAATTAATATACTTTTGCCATGTGACTTATTAATTATTAAGATGATTACTTTATTATATATGTGAAATTCTATTAAAGTTTTAATTTTCAAGTGGCATGCTAATGATCAAGATAATATAACTTTGATTATATTACTAATATAATTTGTTGATTCACATATAAGTTTTATTAAATTGTGTAGCGTATGAACATAACGCTGTGATCTATATAAAAATAGAAATAGAATTCATCAATATCATCATAATTGAATAAATAAAGTATTAAAAAACATTATGTTAGATGATTAAAATAAATACTGAAACTTCATATAATTAGTTCTTTAGTAGCATTATGTTAATTAATGTAGGAAAATATGGTTTTGTATCTCGTACAAAGCACACAGCGGAAGCAACAAACACGGATCTACTTCAATAATGAAAAATAACTTGTAACCTTGAATTTTAGAACAAAGAATAGAAAGCGTACCTTGGTGCAATGAATTTCAAAACCAAAGATCAGAAGTTCTCGGGAACACTTTCAATCTTCACTCCAATTCCACTAACGCCCAAGATGTGCGGTCTCCCAATCAGTTTCCAAGGGAGAGTAAGAGAGTGGCTTTCACTCACACATACAAACCATTTCATAAAGATTTCTCTTTATGTTGTTAGCTACCAAATTTTGTATGTTTCTCTCTTTATATCTAACTGATTATCTAATTGGGCTAGCCTTTTGGGCCTTTCCAATTGGGCTTAAATGTGTGGCTTGGAGTGGGACCATAAGGGACCAATAAGACACTAGCTCCAATGGGCCTTGGGCTTTTTTGTCAACTCTTGACAAGTCCAAAGTTACCATTAACTATATTTAATACCACTATATAAATATAATTGCACTCTAGGCCTTATCTATAAATTATATCCCAAGACTTTTTTTTTTTGAGGGGGATATCCCAAGACTTTATTATACATACAACCCCTTCATTAAAATATTCGTAGTAATACAAAGTCATGAATGTTGATTGCCACTTTAAAGATTACTACATCTTAATCCTTGAGTACCCGGTTTAATCCTTTAAGTTATTCATCATATATCTATGAAATCCAATTCCATAAATATATACTTTAGTAACTCCTTACTAAAGTGGTTGGGCCCAACTCTCTGAATAACCAAACCCATTAAACTTATCTCAAAGGAATATTTTATATTTTTGTTAAGAGATTATGAATTCCATCTTGAGAATATATGTTCCATCAACACTAAATGCGGCTGCCCAACATACTGAGGTTTTGACCATAACTTATAGATCTCACTCCTGATATATCAAAACAACCTACACCTCATGATCAGGTCCATTATTCTCTCAGGATTTAGAGTTGATGTAAATAGAAGTTGTGAGATTTATTATTCATTTGATAGTCGTTAGAAGAATAATAAATCTCACAGCGGTCCAGTTCAACATGTCTTAACTCTTAAAACATATTGTAAAGTTGTAATTTACAACTATGTTTTGTTGACTTTTATTCCGTGCCAAATTTGATTGTAATTATGTTCAATCGTTTAAAACCCTGTATTTGTTGTGGGACTTGATGTAAGGGTTGTGTGGTAAAAAGAGTGTTGAAGACTCAAGCATTTGAAGAAGTAAAGGATTCTCGCGGGTATCTCGCGGGTATCTCGCGACCAAGCTTCCCGCGAAGTGAACCATGTGCCAGGCACATGCTGGAATGCGAAGAGTCATGCCAGGTGGAGACAACTGTGTCTCGCGAGTATCTCGCGGGTAAGGCCTTCCCGCGAGACACCCGCGAGACTAGCTGTTTTGCCAGCCTGTACTTTTTGAGTCACACCTTTTGCACCTCTCCTATATATACCATCATTACCCACAATTGTTGAGAGATGCTTCAGAGAGAAAACCCTAGCCAAACACATTGGTAATTAGAGATTGTCTTACCCACCTTTCTCTATACAATTGCTTGTGGTATCTCCTCAACCATTCCCTCTCCATTATCTATATCTTTGAGAGGTTGATAGCCAAAACACTTACTACGCCTTTGAGAGTGCTGAGTGACGTTTTGGTGCTGCTGGGAAGCATTGGAAGAAGCCTTGAATGGCAGATGCAACATGGAGCGTGTTGCGGGATCCGGATAACTAAGACAAGACACGGTTCCGAGAAGCCTTGTTGGAGTAGGAGCTTGGAGGGCTTAGGTACATCGGGTAGACTAGGCTTGGAGGGTCTTTTGCTAATCCATGTATCCCAACTGATTGTCTAGTGGATCGATTTCCGCTTGGAGGGCGGCGGAGAGGTTTTTCGCCGAGTTCTTCGGTTTTCTCTTTGATAACACGTCTCGGTGTTATTTGTGTTTGCATCCTTCTTCCCTACTCTTGTTCATTTCATGTTTACTGCTGGGTTGCTTTAAAATTATGGATTAGAGTAGTTGTTTTGTTTATACGCGTGTGTTTACACTATTCCGCACTTGTCATTAAGTTAGTGTAAAATCAACCAAGCCGTAATTTGAAATTGGGGGTCTAAACCGCTCGTGTGTTTTCAACACATTTTCGAGCTTTCAATTGGTATCAGAGCGGGTACACTTGCTGAGGTTTAATTACCTAAGTGTGATCCTTGACCCTTCTTGAGATGGACCGGTCTCAATCGCTCAATGTTCCACCATTTTTTGATGGAAACAATTATGCATTCTGGAAAGTTAGAATGAGAGCATTCTTATGCTCTATCGATGATACCGTTTGGGATGCGGTTGAGATAGGTTGGACCAAGCCGGAGGCCCCTAAGTCCACTTGGGATAAGGCAGCCCTTGCGGCAGCAAATGCTAACAGTAAAGCTTTAAATGCAATCTTTTGTGGTGTGTCCCCTGATGAATTCCACAGGATATCCCATATGACAGTAGCCAAGAAAGCTTGGGAGATTTTGGAGACTACCTATGAGGGTACAAAGAAAGTCAAGGATACAAAGCTTCAGATGCTCACCACCAAATTTGAAGAACTCAAGATGAGTGATGATGAACCATTTGATTCATTCTATGGGAAGCTCAATGAAATTGTCATTGCCAAACTCAATCTTGGGGAGAAGATTGAAGATACTAAGGTGGTGAGAAAAATATTGAGGTCCTTGCCTGAAAGTTTTAGAGCAAAGGTTACAGCCATAGAAGAAAGCAAAGACTTGGATGAGATTAAGATTCAAGAGCTGATCGGGTCTCTCCAAACGTATGAGCTGGGACTGCCTTCCCATAAGACGAGCAAATCGCTTGCACTTAAAACCATCACCGAAAGAATAAATGATTCCTCCGAAGAAGATGGAGTGGAGAAAGAAGTAGCATATCTTGCAAAGAACTTCCGCAAGTTTCTGAAAATGAAGAACAGTGGAAAACCGTTCAATAGAGAAAAGTTCTCTCCTTCAAGAGGTGATAAGAAAGAGTTTAAGAGAAAAGAAGGAAAGGATTATCAACCTTCACCAGACATTGTGTGCTATGAGTGCAATGGCCATGGACATCTAAAGAAGGAGTGTCCAAATTTTCTGAGGGGAAAAGGAAAAGCATATGCTACAACGCTCAGTGACTCTGAATCCTCTGATTCTGACTCGGAAGAGAGCTGTGACGGCGAGGGAAACTACTCTGCTTTCATGACCATTGCTCATGAAGATTCCTCGGACGACTTGGGTGCACTTGAGAAGGAACTTGGTGAACACTCTTATTCAGAATCTGCTGGAGTTGTGGAAGAATCAGACGCTGAAGAGGAAGAAAATACAGCTAATCTTCAAGAGAATTACTCCTCACTTCTTGAGAAGTCAGGGGAATATGCAAGAATAGCCAAGGCAGCTGTGAGAAAAATGAAGAAAGCAGAGGAAGACTACCGAAGTCTTATGATCAGACATAAGGAGGCCAAATGCGAGATAGAAGGACTGAATGGTGAGCTGTCAGAAGCATACTTGAAGATCAGATTTCTTGAACAAGAGGTGGTGCAAGCGCAAGCCAAGATAGAAAGGGTCTCCTCCAGAAAGTTGGATGATGTTATCTCATCCCAAAAACATTCCTCAGACAAGTCCGGATTGGGATATACCGGAGGGAGTAGCTCATCAGTCAAAGCTACCAAAGAAGTGAAATTTGTGAAGGCCGAAGAGTCAAGCGTAGGGGAGGCCATTCCTGAGAATGTTAAGGTTGAGAAGAAGAATGTAGCTGAGCAACGGATGATGAATAAGTCCCGAAATCAAGCAGTAGGCAGACACGAAACCAGAGCAAGATCTCTCTCAAGACCACAACGGGGTCCTAGAACGGATTATGTGTGTCACTATTGCGGAATGCAAGGACATACCCGACCCAACTGTCAAAAATTGAGAGCAGACAATAATGCAAGCATTCCTCGATCTCGTGGAAGAAGGAATGACAATAGAGCTTGGGGTGGTAAGAACTCAAGAAGCCAAACTCGTGATGCCGGAGTGATAGACGTGATGAAGATGATCGGTGCCTTCACCACTTGCTTGGAGAGTTTCACCAGGAGGTTTGAAAGTCCCAACTCTCGTACCCAATCCGTCAAGGATATCACCCCAAACGCACGTGACGTGTGGGTGAAGAGGGGTACTCATGCATAAGCACTATAATATGTCCATGCATTAATTCTTTCCATTTTTAGGGACATTTGTTGGTGCATTGTATCATGCATTACTTTCATGGTTTGCTCCTGGTTTTTGCTGATCGTTCTTTTCTTGTTCTGTTTTGGGTGTGTTTAAAAAAAAAAAAAAAAAATTCAAAAACCCATATAAATTATAACATCTAAAAAGTTTGATCTCTTTGTTGAGTTTTGTCTCAAAACAAGTTTTGCCTTGTATCTTTGTACTCATGGCTTTGTGCATTTAACGAACTTAGCTTGTCCCTCATGCACTCATATCATTGTGGAAGAAATTCTGAAATCTATCTGACTGTTGTAAATAGATCTTCAAACTTGTCATGAATGATTAGTGAATGGTTGTGTTGATCTTGAGACATGCATAGACTCATGCCTATATATCTTCCCACTTTTATTTTTTTTGCTTAAAAGAGCTCTCTAAATGTAAATCTCCAAATGAAAAGAGATATAGAGCTGCAAAAGCCTGTCGCACAAACTAGTATTCGACTAGGAAAAAGGGAAAGCGACCAAAATAAAAATGTATGATGCCCAAAAAGCCAAAGGCTAACTCATCAATTGAAATATCAAAAATTTCAGGCATCTTTCTCTAAATGAGATTCTCTTTGCTCAAAAGTTGCAAGTGATATGTTAAATACGGAGCCAAATGAAAAGCTTCAATGAAATGTTGTCAACTTCGTGTGGGAGGTCATATATGCATGTTTTTATAATTGAGATAGGTCACATAATCTAGTGCTAGTTGTGTATGCCTTGATTGAATTGATCATTGAAGCTTCACATTAGACTAAGGACTATCTCATTCTTGATATCCACACACAACACACAAGTCTAGGCTCTATGAATGTCATAATCATTTGTGTGATCGTACTTGATTAAATGAGTTTCACATGCTCAATCTTTGTTGATCAAATCCCAAAAGATTTTTGTGAGTTTTATTTGTTTTTGAAAGTGATTTTAGACTTTCTTGTGTTTCTTTTTAGTCAAAATGCATTTTGTGTGTTTTTCATCAGAAAACTGGTTCAAGGGTTGTTTCGCGGGAAGCTCGCGACTAAGAAGCTTCCCGCAAAAAGGTTTGAGGGAAATATTTTTTATTTCTTGTCACTCAGAGAATTTCACGACTGTCTCGCGACTATATCGCGACTTAGAGCTTCTCGCGAAATGCTGTTTAGCAAAAACTGAAATTTTCTTAAAATCAGACAGAGAATCTCGCGACTGTCTCGCGACTGTCTCGCGACTTAGAGCTTCTCGCGAAGATTTTATGCTTCAGTGGCTCCTTTCGCGGTTGTCTCGCGACTGTATCGCGGCTCCCTATCCCGCGAAAAACGCGTGTTTTCAGTTTTATAGGGCTGATGTGACAGTTTTTCAAAACATAACAAACTTCCCTCCCTTAACTTCTTCGAACCTCTCTCAACCCAAAAACACTATTCCATCAAATCCCTCTCCAAATCAAGACTTTTTCTGCATTTTCTTCTTCAAGGTATGTTCATTACCCATTCTTTTTAAAGTTTTTACTTAAATTTTGCAGAATTTTTAGTTAGGTTTTGATAATTGGGGATTTTTGAAATTTTGGGTTGTTTTTCAAAATTTGGTGTTGTTCTTGCCAAATCCTTGATTGGGTTTTGTTTCTTGTGTTATTGCTGCATCTGTGTTGGCCCCTTGTGGCGTTTTAAAGTGTATTTAGGCATGGTTTCATCATGTTCTTGCATTTTTTATGTCATATTTGAATTTGTGCATGTTTAGTGTTCGATAAAATGTCCGAGTGACATTTCTGTGCCTTTTTGAAATCAAGTGATTTCAATCTGTGGATTCTCACTTCTTTGACCAATTTTCACTCCATTTGGTCATTGAGAATATATTTTTTACACTTTACTCATTTTGAATGCCCAATTACTTCGCTTTATGCGCTGTGTGTATGGTTATTCTCATACACGGCACTTCCTTTGGTTTAAACTAACTTGAATCTAATCAAGCTCTTTGCTGTGTTATGTGTGATGTGCATGTGTTTTCCTGTTTCTTTTGGGTATTCTTTTGAACAGATGTCTCCGTTCAAGACTTCAGCTGTGAAAGGTGGCAGCAACAAAGGGAAAGAACCAATCATCGATGTTGATGAAGATTCCCCTAGACCAAAGAGAGCTCGTGCTTCAACTGGAATCTTTGATCCTAGTTTGTTTCGCTCTCATGCTGCTTTTGAATCCTATAAAAATCTCTTCCGAGATGCTCCTTTGTTGGTTGAAAGAGCTGTTGATCAGTCATCTCTCTTGGACACACAAATTCCCACTTGGTTCGCCACAAAAGACTGGAATTTTCTTCTCTCAGATCTTGACGATGCATATGAGAACATGGTGAAAGAGTTCTATGCAAATGCTGTTGTTGAAGGAGAAATGATCAAGTGCTGGGTTAGAGGAAAGCGGTTCTCAATTACTCCGGTTTATCTTTCCGAAATTCTTCACATCAACTGACCTATACTTCCGATCCCACCTGTATATGATGAGTTGGTTCCATCTGAGGACACGCTTCGAAGAGCATTAGGAGATAATTTGGAATTCTCTTCCAGCAGATCATCAATCAATGTGGCCTCACTTTCTCCAGAATTAAGGCTTCTGTCAATGATCATGTGCAACAATCTTTATCCGCTGTCAAGCACAGGTTATATTAACCTTGGACGAGCATTATTTCTTCATGATCTGGTATCTGATGAGGAAATTGATGTATGCTCCCACATCTTCCACATCTTGGCTAAAACGGTGAACCGCACTTCCTCAAGGAACTGCATTCCCTTTGGTTGTCTTATTTCTCGGATTTTAAAACTCAAAGGTGTGCGTCCCTCTGCTGATGAGCGCCCGTTTCCTAGGCCAAGTCCAATTAATGGTCGTACTCTTCAAGCAAGTATGAGCCATACCAAGAAGAATGTCAAGCAAGAACATCATGCTCCCGCAGGAAGCTCGAGTTCTACTTCTCATTCCTATGATGAAAAGTTTGACACCATCATGGTTGCCCTTCAAGATCTTAGCACCAAACTTTCAGGACTTACTCAGATCATGTACTGCCAACACTCCCGTCTTGATAAAAAATTAACCTCTCTCGAAACTCAGATGGATGAAATTCAGAGGGAGCTAGAAGAGAATGACAACTAGCTATTCCATGACAAAAAGGGGGAGATGATGTTAGCGACAGGGGGAGTAGTGATAAGGGGAGAAGCTTAGCGACAGGGGGAGTAGTGATAGGGGGAGAAGCAGCAGCAGTCTTCATGTCTTCTCTATGTTTATATTTATTTACTGCTTTTCATCTGGTCTTTTGGTTTCAAGCTTTGATACTATGTGTTTAAATCAAATTATACTTAGTAGTATTTTCAGAAGTCTGTGTTTTTATTTCTATGCTTTGTGGCATATGTGCTTTGTGGCTTTTTATTAGTACCCATGTTGCTTTTGTAAGCTTTTAGGGGTTGTTGCATGCATAGTTTGTAGGTCTTTGTGGTTTGTGCCATGCATTTGCTATACCATGCTTATGCAACCTTAATGCATGTTTACTTGTAGTTCATTGTAATGCATTGTTACTTCAAGTGATGAACACTCTTGTGCCCTAGTAGGACTGTTCCTAGATGCAAATACTTCGTGTATTTCGCATTGGTTGAGTGTTGGAGTTGCAAATGATTATCTTCAAATGAGCTTATCATTTGCATATCCGGATGTTCATTTCATGTGTGAATGAACATAGTAATTGCTTGTGTATAGTGATTACTTGTTTGATCTTGCCATGATCTAGTGTCTCTATTTCATTTAGCTTGATCTTGTTATTATTGCACCATATGCATTTCAAGTTTTCTACATGCAATGATATTATTGTGTTGTTGTATTTCAGGAGATACTTGTTCATATGTTCAAGAGCGTATCAGAATCTAGAATTAGGTGTGAGTGAGTTTTTGCCTTTGTTCCCAAACTCACGTTTAAGTCTAGAGTCTGTTTTAGGGTTTTGTCACGGAATAGCCAAAGGGGGAGATTGTAAAGTTGTAATTTACAACTATGTTTTGTTGGCTTTTATTCCGTGCCAAATTTGATTGTAATTATGTTCAATCGTTTAAAACCCTGTATTTGTTGTGGGACTTGATGTAAGGGTTGTGTGGTAAAAAGAGTGTTGAAGACTCAAGCATTTGAAGAAGTGAAGGATTCTCGCGGGTATCTCGCGGGTATCTCGCGACCAAGCTTCCCGCGAAGTGAACCATGTGCCAGGCACATGCTGGAATGCGAAGAGTCATGCCAGGTGGAGACAACTGTGTCTCGCGAGTATCTCGCGGGTAAGGCCTTCCCGCGAGACACCCGCGAGACTAGCTGTTCTGCCAGCCTGTACTTTTTGAGTCACACCTTTTGCACCTCTCCTATATATACCATCATTACCCACAATTGTTGAGAGATGCTTCAGAGAGAAAACCCTAGCCAAACACATTGATAATTAGAGATTGTCTTCCCCACCTTTCTCTATACAATTGCTTGTGGTATCTCCTCAACCATTCCCTCTCCATTATCCATATCTTTGAGAGGTTGATAGCCAAAACACTTACCACACCTTTTAGAGTGCTGAGTGACGTTTTGGTGCTGCTGGGAAGCATTGGAAGAAGCCTTGAATGGCAGATGCAACATGGAGCTTGTTGCGGGATCCGGATAACTAAGACAAGACACGGTTCCGAGAAGCCTTGTTGGAGTAGAAGCTTGGAGGGCTTAGGTACATCGGGTAGAATAGGCTTGGAGGGTCTTTTGCTAATCCATGTATCCCAACTGATTGTCTAGTGGATCGATTTCCGCTTGGAGGGCGGCGGAGAGGTTTTTCGCCGAGTTCTTCGGTTTCCTCTTCGATAACACGTCTCGGTGTTATTTGTGTTTGCATCCTTCTTCCCTACTCTTGTTCATTTCATGTTTACTGCTGAGTTGCTTTAAAATTATGGATTAGAGTAGTTGTTTTGTTTATACGCGTGTGTTTACACTATTCCGCACTTGTCATTAAGTTAGTGTAAAATCAACCAAGCCGTAATTTGAATTTGGGGGTCTAAACCGCTCGTGTGTTTTCAACACATTTTCGAGCTTTCACATATCAACATATCAATTAGAAGTCTCCACTTCCATGATCAAGACAAATCATCTTAGTTGATATGTTATAGTCTTCGCAAATGAAATGCCCAATTTCATCACCGACTACGAACTAAAATTTTGAGTTTACAAAGAACTTGTGATTTATATCTTCTGTGACTAAATCACATAAATCACTTACTATGCATCTCATGGACTAATGTCTCATTAGTTCATTTATAAATAGTCTCATATAATTAAACAATTTAATTATTTATTACATGCCAATAAATTGGATTTTAGGGCACAAACCCTAACAATTAAAGTAGTAATATAACTAACAAACTAGTTAGAACTTTGGTAATGGAGTCTAATTTATAGTAGAATTAAAAATTTTAATGTACTTTATGGTGAGTTGAGATATTCTTTTGGGATAAAAAGTCTTATTAGTTGTATAAAATGGGTAAAGATTGTCCGCATTGTTTTATTTTTACATTGATTAACTACAGAGAATGCTTTACGTTTTGGACATTTCTGTTGTTCCCTTCTTTGTATATAGAATAGAGCTTGTGGCAGTTTCAAAGAGCCCTCACTTGTTGCACTCTCTGCCCTAGTTTTTCCAGTCTTTAGTTTGGAAAAATAACACTGCGTAGAAAACTCCACTGTGCAGAAAACAGATACTGTGCAGAAAATCCATTTGTTTTGTGTTTATCACTATACTAGTGATTTTTAGTACTAATAGGAGATCTTGATATAAAAAATAAAATTAGATCTGTTTATTTGTTGTTGATTTTAAAATAATTTGTCTTGCTCTACGATTTCTTCTCAAGTTTTTCCAGTTTCTGCACACCTTAAAATAAAATAATTGAAGATCCATAATCACTATAATGTTGGCTGTTTAGTACTAATAGTAGATTTGTTTGTTTGTTTTGTTGATTTTAAATTCATTTGTCATTCTTTAATTGTTCGTAGAATTACTAAATTCCTTATCAATAATTTTTCTTGAAATTGGTCTAGATGGAAAGTGATGAGATGATTCCTATTGACATTAAGTGTGAAGGAAAAGACAATGACTTAGATGCCCAACTTGATGAAGTGGCTGAACTTCCTCTACCAAAGAAGACTAAGACTGAGCTCAAAGTCTACAAAAGGAGGAGGACTTCAACTATTTGGCATTACTTTTAGATGCTTCCAACAAAAGATGAAGGAAAGCCTACATGCAAATGCAAGAAGTGTGGAAAGGAATATATTGCTGCCGGAGCAGATGTTACTGAAAATTTGAAGCGCCATTTGGATTGGGCTTGTCCAAGGAAATTTGATGTGCCATTGAGCATTCTTGTTTCTACAGTGGCAGATATAGGTAATGTATTTTTGATTTATATGTTGACTGCGAGTTCTAAGTTTTATGATGATTTTTTAAAAAGAAAATAACATATATATGTCAAAAAGGTTATGGATTTCCCATAAAATGTCAATATTTATTTTAAATATTAATCATGAAAAGGTGTAGATAAAAATTTAAATGGAAGAAAAGCGGCTCTATGGACAAAGGATTTGAGTTATCAAAATAGAACATATAGAATATGCACAATATTTTTGAGATTTTAAATGGAATAAATTGAGTTGAATGATGCATGATGGTATGGTTGACCAATGTAAAACAAGTTATATTCATGCATATTCAAAATATAATAGTTTATAGATTTTGTTGGCAGACTTGGTAGACAGTAGACACTACAATTTTATTGCCAATAATTTTTGTTCTTACTACTATGCAAATGACTTATTTATTTAAAAATATATTTGCTTCAATTGCTTGATACCCACGGTTTTTAAATTTCTTATTTATAATGCATAGATAAGTTTTTAATGAGGTGAGAAACAATTTATTTGATGTAGAACTTGCACAATCACAATTGGAAGAGCTCACTGAAGATAAAATGAGCATGAATATCAATAACAATGAGCAAGGAAGGTGCCGGGTCTTCAATGGAACCCTTAATCTCTTCTAATCTAGTCTCTTAATCAGTGATGTCTTTTACTTTTTGATATGGCACTTGGATGGTTGGACTTGGATTTTGCCGTCAAGGATATTTTGATATGCCATGTATTCACTTTGGTTTTTTATTCTCTTAATCTGTAATATCTTTTAGTTTTTGATATGGAACTTGGATGCCATGTAATAATCTTCGGGGTATGAATTATGGAACTTTGACATATTATTGAATTTGATAGTATGGAGGGTGGAACCTTTTGGACTAGTAACTTGACTCTTTATGGTTGAATCAAATAATTATTTGATTTTGTTATTATTTGAATTTTTATTACTTGATTTATGGTTGAATTATGAATTTATATATATGGGAGTTGATAACAGGTTATTCGAGTTAAGTTTAATGTTTAATTAAACAAGTTGTTCGGGTCATAATCAAACAGGTTGTTAATAGGTTATTTTTAGTCACATTTGAAAATTATATTTTTGTCAATGTCATGACCACAATATATAAGGATCTCATAAAGTAAACAATGTCTGAATAATAAAAATGTTTTCTAATTTTCATCCATAAACCATATATATATATATATATATATGATAGTGTATGACAAAGAAGATTATGATTCAACATCTTTTATTAACCCTTCCAAATGTACTCCTCAACAACATTTCACTATCTCCATACTAAAATGTTTGGATAATCAAATTTAATGGTTACTAAAATATACTTAAAATTATCTATATCCTAACTTGCACTATCAAATGACAAAAAATTAAAAATAAAAAAGGGAATATTATAAAAAATAAAAAATCAAGCATATAATGCAACATAAAAAATGAAAAGAATTCTAAAATGAAAGAAAGAAAATAATGAAAGAAAACGGTATATGCCATTCAGTTAGTAAAATGTAAACAAAATGATCGAGTGGCACAACCATACATTGAGTTCTATTGATTTTCTTTTGAAATCAAATAATTAATTGGATTTTGAGAAATGCTCTGCATATTGAGGATATAACATGAAACTTAAATAAAATAAAATAAAAACTGGATAAGCAGAAGAAGTTAAAGAGAAGTTACTATTTTTACCGCATTGGAAATTAAAGCAGTTTCTTAGGAGTAAAACATGGGAGAGTGGAATTCAAGCAACTTATTAGGAGTAAAATGTGGGAGTGGAATTCAAATGTGTTAAGGGTTTTTTATTTTTATTTTTGTTTTTTGAATTTGAAAAAAAAAAGAGCGGCCGGGGTAGGTTTTTTTTTTTTTTTTTTTTTTTTTTTTTTTTTTTTTTTAACAAACGTAGGAGTTTTGTTTTTTCAAAATAGAACCGTGGTAGATAATTTTTTTGACACAATGTGGCTTTTTTCCTAAGGTTTTTTTTGTTTTCAATTAATATCAATTTAAGATTTTAAACCATTTCTTTTGATTTAGAGATAAAGATAAGTTTATTAAATTAAGGGTATTTCATTAGTTGTTTTTTTTTTTTTTTTTTTTTTTTGCCCAACGTGAGGTTTTTTCTAAGAATAAAATATTAGCAATTTTACTATTTAGTTGTGTTTTTCTCTTTTTTTACTCAACGTGAGGTTTTTTTTTTTAAGAATATAATATTAGAAACGTGTGTTAGAATACGTGGGTTAACCTACTATTTAAGCTTTACAAAATGGTAAATTTGAGGATATTTTGGGCATCAAAATTGAGGAATCCAAATAGGAGAAGCTCCTTAAATAATAGTATAGATATGCATAGTTAACCCATTTTTTTTGTTTTTTTTTTTTAAATTCATGAATCATAATTTCATTGTTTATAAATGTCTAAATTATTATTTTTATTTGAAAAACAAAAATCTAAATTAAAATAGTACTTCATATTTAAAAGTAAAATTATATGAAAAGTTAAAACTACCCAAGATGAACGTTTAACCACTTGTAGATGTGTGTTTTTGGAAGACTAAAAGTATACACGATTGCTTTAGTTGCAACTATATAACTATGCAAATATTGTTGCAAGTGGTCCATCAAATTGCCCAAAGCCAAGTACAATTACGAAAACAACCTAGCCAAAAGCAGACAACAAAACAAGCAATTACAAGCCAACTGGCCAAGACAAATTCCAAATTCAAGTTCAAAAGGGAAACGAAAATGCTATTCAACAACATGGAAAACTTCATCTGTAGTGCAAACTTGAGGCATAGGGGGCATAAAAACACATATCATTAGTATTACTATATTCATAAATGCCACAAGCAGGAGCCATAGTTTCGCCATCATTTTGTGCTTCCTTGTTGTGTCGAATCATGAACTTCATCATCCCCCATAACATGGGTTACCACTTCACTGAGCATGTTAGTACTCAAGGTTGCAATCCTCCTTGCGTGGTCACGCTCCTCAATGGCAACGTCTAATTGATACCTCAACAATCTGTTCCTAATGTCTCCATCACAATTGCTGGTTCCTTCGCTTTGAGACGTCCCCCCCTGGGCTTGATGTTGACATGGTAGGAGATGTCCACGATGGGGAAGCACTATACTGCATGTTCCTACCATTACGTTGCAAGAACTCCATGTATGCACATTCTGCTTCCCGTCAATCTTTGTATGACTTGTATTCGGTGTTTGCAAATTTATAAACTTGCCTACTTGCTTCTACCCAATTGTCATATATGCCAGGAGCACGACCAATGAAAACAACATAGTATCTGCCACCCTAAAAGAGGAACATACAACAACATTGTATGTGAAAATTGCATAAGGTGTTGCTGGGGTTAGAACTTACCAAGTATTGAATCTGAGCTATTAGATAAACATGTAACACGTCGCTTTACCAACAGGTGCTGGTGGACTACAACAGCCTTGACGTTGCTTGTTCCAAGATCTGACAAACAGTTGCATAATCTATAATTGTACGGTGGTAAATTGTTTAATCACAACTATCAAACATGTTGGCATGTTACCTTTATAAGCAAAGGAGGCTTCTCTTCTCCATCTTTGATTGTTTTCTTCTGCTCAGAGCCCCCAACCAGAATGACAGGAAGCTGTCCTTAGATATAAAGGGTAAAATACTCGATTATGAGTGTATCGAGTACAGTACGCATAAAACTCACCTTTCACACAACCGAGTATGTATAACTACTGCCCAACTGAAATTAGGTGAAGTAAATAATTCTCGATTTCCACACGGCCGAGTTATATTACACTTGATTTCATTATAACCGAGTTCTACTACTAATTGTATCGAGTTTTAATAATACTCAGTCTCTGTATAATCGAGTTATAAGTACTCGATTTACTTAAATTTGAGTATTGTGCAATTATGTCAAGCACTCCATGACCTTTTAGGACCAATAACCATTTGCCATGCACGAGCTGAGCTGTGTGGGTCCCCTTTTAAACGCGGACCGGTCTGAGAGTTCTACCGTTGTGTCAAACCATCATATTGCTAGTTCAAAGTTCAATTGACCAGCTTCACCACGTGCATTGTTTGTTGTCCACATCTTCTCCGTTCTGTCAACATCTCACCTGATAGGTAACAACTGATAATAATTTATAACAACACAAATTCTGTGAATGTTGTGGGTCTTCAATGAGGGTATCTGAACATAATAATGTGATCCTGGGAATGATAACACTCTTGTGCTTTGAATGTTGTGGGTCTTCAATGGAGGGTATCTAAAAGTAATAATGTAGTACAAACTCCTGTTAGCACAAATTCTTTGAATGAACTGGGTCTTCAATGGGAGGTATCTGAACATAATAATGTGGTACAATTTATGATAACACAAAATTCTTTGAATGTTGTGGGTCTTCAATGGAGGATATCTAAACGTAATAATGTAGTACAAACTCCTGTCAGCACAAATTCTTTGAAAGAACTGGGTCTTCAATGGGGGGGGGGGGTATCTAAACAATGCATGAGTCCAATTTATGGTAACACAAATTCTTTGACTGAATTGGGTCTTCAATGGGGGGTATCTAAACATAATTATGTGGTACATTTAACTGATAACACAAATTCTTTGAATGTTGTGGGTCTTCAATGAGGGGTATCTGAATATAATAATGTGGTACATGTTGCATGGTAGGAATTATTTCCCTTATTTGTAATACTTCAGAATTTCATTTGTTTAACAATATCCTACATGAGATTCAATACTCGATTGTGCGAACATTTTTGTTTTCGAATTTAGGTGTCTAATGGACTAGATGATACAATCATTCAATAGTATTTTTTAGCATCAAGACTTTATGGCTCGCCTAAAATTTATGACAAAAAAGATGGGTTTTTTTTAGCACAATTTGCTTTGGTTTGTTTAGCTGCATGAACACCTAAACATAGGTCATATATAGTTAGCCTATGGTTTCACAATATTACATAGCATGATACAACTATTACTATTTGTGGTTCGGGTCCGTTATGAGTCCGCATTACTTCTACGTTTACTACGACGGGGAGGCATATATTAATGATTTGCATGGGCTATCTTATTGAGGTTCGAATCAAAAGCAGAAGCTTATTGAAGTGAAACGTGGGATACATATGAGAAAACTGAAACGAAAGATAATGTCAACTCTGGGGTTAAACAAGGATTCCCACGACATCTCCATTGTATTTCGCGCTCCTCAGTAACTGGTGGGTACCCAAGTTTTCTACAATTCAATTTCGTTACAGTGCGACGATGATGTGGACATAAGGTGGGGAGTGATAAAGCAGGCACTGCAATTCATAGGTTTTGACTTGTATGTCATTGTTGACATTGTTGGGTTTAATGTTGATGAGGGTTCACAGTATGCCAGTAGAGCTAGACAGCAAGAATCAGTTCCTGTAACCATCATGTACCAGAGTATTACAGCCGAGACATCTTTGCCTTACAACGTTGGACCATGCAATGTAGTTGCTATGGGCAATATTGAAGATGCCGAAGTGTTAGGGTCTATCCATACTCGTGAGGGTCAAGGGTATACTCATGGAAATAAAGATATCCAAACCAACTTGGACGAGGCAATCGAAATGGATGACACTCAAGACATGTATGAGGAGTTCATTGATAATGATGGACCGGAGGACAATCTGAAATTTTTAGATGAACTACAAGTTGAAAACAATGTGGATGCTTGCCCCAATCCGAACCCTAACCCCAACTGGTTCACGTCAAACACATGGGATAACATTCATGACCCATTACCTTCCTTGGAATAGGCTTGATGAGTTGGCGCCCGGGGGAAGAACCGAGCAAGGGGATGCTACTCTTGAATAAAGCTGCGGTTCAGCACGCGTTAACCATGTTTTCTGTGGGGCTCAATAAGAAATTTAAGTACATGAAGTCAGACCCCGGGAGACTGGTTGTAACATGTGTACACGATGCATGTCCGTGGTCAGTTCAAGCTATCAGCAGCAAAAGGCAAAAGACGTGGGAGATCACAACATGTAAGGGTCCCTACACTTGCTTGTCACTCCAGGTGGATCATGATGGAAGGATAATGAATTTGAAGTTCATTGCCATCACACTTGAGTCATACGTACGGGAAGACATTTCAAGAACAATAGCAACCCAGCGTAGTCTTTTGCATGCGAAGCACGACCATTGGACGTCTCACTATAAGGTTTGGGATGCAAAATAGAAGGCGGTTGCGGCCATCTACGGGGATTTCGATGAGTCATATGCAGAATTGCCTTGGTTTCTAGCAGTGTTCAAAGATGCAGATCCAACCACAGTGACATAGTTGAAGTGCGACAACCGTAACGTGTTGGGAACTTGCACATTTAACTGTTCCTTTTGGGCTTTTGGTCCGTGTATTGAAGGGTTCAAGCATTGTAGGCCAGTGATAAGCATCGATGCAATGCACCTTTATGGCAAGTACAAGGGGAAGTTGTTGATAGCAATGGCTACAGATGCTAACAACGAGGTTTATCCGCTCGCGTTTGTCGTTGTCGAGAGTGAGAGCAAGGAGACATAGGGATAGTTCTTGGCATGGTTGACCAATATTACGGACCGGGTTAATCTTTGTATCATCTCTGACCGACATTTGGGGATAAAAGCTTGCTTTGATGACACAAGTATGACTTGGTTGCAGCCTCCCAAGGTCCATCACTGGTACTGCCTCCACCATGTAGCTAGCAATGTGAACACAAAATGGAAAATTCCGGAGTTGAAGAACTTGGTATGGAGGGCAGTAAGTACGAATCAAGTTAGAAAGTTTGAAGCCACATTGGAATTAATTCACAATGTCAAACCGGCTGCACATAGGTACCTCGAAGCTGAAAACAAACAAAAGTGGACACTTGCACACGACGGAGGGCGTCGATACGGAGCAATGACAACCAACCTATCAGAGTGCTTTAATGGAGTACTGAAAGGTGCACACAGCTTGCTAATAACGGCAATGGTGAGGTTCACCTTTTTCAAAGTGAACTCATACTTTGACGCTTGTCATAATCTCACTCTAGATCAGTTGGAAGCTGGTCAAGAATGGTGCAAGTATGCCATGGACAAGTTCAAAAAAAATCAACCAAAGGCAAAGGACCATATGGTGACACGGATGTGTGCACAAGCGCGGTTATATCAGGTTGACACACCGGGTAATCCTCTAAGCACTAGGGGTGGACAACATATGCATAGGGTTGATTTTCGGGGTATGACATGCACGAGCGGGAAATGGGAAGCATTCAAGATCTTGTGTTCACACGTAATAGCAATTTGTGCTAAGAATAAGCACGATGTGTAGTAGTTGATTGATCCTTGCTATAGCGTGACTCATAGGTACCACAGTTACGAGTCGGTATTCCAACTGTTGAAAGACAGATTAGCATGGCTGGATCCGGAAGAAACTAGACTAGTGATGCCCAACCCACGATTGATTCGGAACAAAGGTTGTCCAAAGTCCACATGAATCCGCAATGAGATGGACGAGGATGATAATGATAAGGAGTTGCCGAGCTCCTTATTGATCGAGAATGGACAAAAATCAAGATATGGGTTGTGTCGCCAAGAGGGGCATAACTGTAGAACATGTCCTACTCGAAATGCGGAGTCAACAAGTGGTGGAGCTGCATCATAGGTAAAGCTTCCATTTCTTAACAACTTTTTTCATATAAATCGTTACATGACTATTAACAACTGAGTAGTAGTAAATTGTTCTCTATTGCCATAGTAAGTATTTAGACTAGTTATGAAACAAACGTTGGTGTTCATGCATCGATAGGCAAATGAGTCCAATTGGTATTTAAATATGATGTTCATTGGAGAATCGTGAAATGAGTTTGTTCAATAGTTTTGTTACATTATTCGTTGTAAGTCATGAATCTGAGCGTTGTTGTGGCTATGTTGCTTGTTAATAACTTATATAGGTCCAGTGTATATAATATATTTGAACTGTTTATAGCAGGTACAGCAGCCAAGGTGGATGGGTGGATGTGTGTTGCGCAGCCAGGATGATCCCTACCGCCTGAGGAAGCACTTGAACGTCACCAGTAACTCGGTTTCATGACGAGAAGACGGTGTTAGATTGGTCATTTTTTTCTTGGAAGTTAATACTAAGTTTTGTACTTTTGTTATGTACTTATATGGTCATGAACTTTGTTAATGGCATTAATGTTATGCACTAAGCTAGTCAAGTGAACAATTCAGTTACATGTAAATTGTAGTATATACAAGCAGTGCCTTATGTTTAGTATGATTTTCAGCTTCTACAACTTGGTGGCAAAATTGTTTATAGCAGGAGCAATCTCAAAAGCAACAAGTTATTGCAATGCACAGGTGCTTCATGAAAATTCTAATAAACTTTCATAGCAGGTGTATTGAAACTGAGCTGTAGATGACAACAAAAGAAACATGCATAGAGAGCGTGTATCGAGTAAAGTGTATGCTACAGTTTTCCACATAACTCGATGTTAAGGATATCAAGTAGTGTTAAGTAACTCGATACCATCAATATTGAGTAATGTGTAGTCTTTTTCTCAATACTGTGATCACCACGACCATACTGTACTTGGTCTCAGAGGAAGCGAGTTATATTATTAAACTCGACACTAGAGTAGTCGAGAATTCTCAAAGAAAATGATCAGTCGAAGCTGGATTTTGACCCATCGAAAAAATGAGCAAATCCAGTAAACTACTCTGTACACACTGATTGCTATTTGATTGGTGTTGGATCGGTCAGATTCATTAAACTCGATAATGGTAAAATTGAGAATGTGACCAGACAGTACTCGGCTTTGGAGCATCAAGTTATATTTATATAACTCGATGCTTGTGTAGTTGAGTATTGCTGATGAATTTCCCTCCCTTTGGATCAGTCGAACTGGGCTTCGACCCATCGATAAAATACATGAGTCCAGCCAAACTTCTCTGTACAAATAGATTGCTACTCGATTGGTGTTGGATTGGTCATATATTTACAAAACTCAATTTTGGAGGTAATGAGTACTATAGTACTCGATCATGCTAATATCGAGTTATGTGCATACTACATACTATAGAAGACAGTGTTATTTATGGTGTTGGATTGCTGCACTCGACTCCCCACAGAAGCAGCAGTTTGATTGCTCTCGATTCCTCAGGCTCAAAAGCGACTTCCCGGGCTCCAAACATCGATCCTCAACTATAGTAAGACTTTTTTACCCTTGCTTCCCATTCAAATTAATTGAAAATCCTGCATTAATCTCCCTCTAAAAGCTGAAATTTCGAACTATGCAAGTTTGGGGATTTTCATGATTTTGGGTGTTATGGTCTCATATGGTTCATGGGTTTTAACATATGCATGTTGTTCATACGATTTGTACCCTTTAATTACATAAACATAGTTGATTTGTAAAGGAACGCATGAATTTAGGGTTTATGTTTTCATATGGAATTTAGGGATTTTCATGGGTGTGGGTGTTTTGACGTGAAATATGTAATGGGTTTTTTCGTATGGATGTTGTACACACATTTTCTACCCTTTAATTGCAAAGAACTCATGATTTGTGAAAAATGGGAAATTAGGGTTCATGTCGTCATATTGGGAATTTGGGGATTTTGATGAATAGGAGTAGTTTTGATCTGAACTAGTTCATGGGTTGTTGTGTATGCATGTTGGTGACACGTTCTCTATTGTTTATATTCAAAATTTTCACATCTGGGTATGCATGTTGGTTCATTCGTCAATCTTGTTCTAATAGCTCAGATTGGGGTTTTGTTGAATTGGGTATAATTGCCATCACATTGACCACCATCTAAAGTTTGATGGATTGGTAGTCACTAGAGGGTTCGCATGTTTTGTTGAATTGGGTATAATTGCTTGAAATTACACTCGCTGCATAATGTGCAGTGTGGGTTCGCATGTTTTTCAAATAAATTGTCTGCATGGGTCAATGTTCATATATTTCCAGAAAATTGATCATTTCAATGCATTCATTCATGCATATGATGTTGTATCCATGCATCATGTAGTCTATTCCTCATGCATATGTACAGTGCGTTTATGTGTCTCTAATGCAGTTTTGAATATTGGTTTTTTGTTGTGCTTTCATTCCGTCTTTGTAGATCCTAGTTATGGCTCCTAAGAAGTATAAAACCATTAAAACCAAATGCCAAAAGAGTGTCTGCCTCCTCATCTAAGCCTGCAATTGCGTTTGATCAAATAAGGTTTGAAACAGTTACAAACGAGCAAAGGTTTGAAAATGTAATTCAGCGTAGGAATATTTGGCTAGAACGACAAATCAATCTAGATGAATTACCTCTATCTGTCCATAGGAATCTACAGTGTAGGAACTGGTTGTCTTTGTGTAAAGATTTAGAACCCCCTTCAGCTGCGCTGATTAGAGAGTTCTATTCCAATTTCCATATTCGTTCTGATGATGATTTGGGTACTTGGATTCGAGGTAAAAGTTTTGTCATAACTCAGGCTGATGTATCCAAGGCTCTTGATGTACCTCGTGTTTGTACCTACTTATCCATACTTGAAGTATCCTCATATATCTGATGTCATGACTGTTCTTTGTGGAAGATCAGTGATATGGGGATTTGACCCAAGAATTAACTAGAGTGAGTTAATCAAGCTTAATTATATCTTCTTTAGAATAGCTCGTCACAACATCTTCCACATCTCCCATGTCCATACTATTCCTATAGAGAGATGTTTCTTTTTGTACGCCCTCGTCACTGATGCCTCTATTTGTTTTCCTTCCCTTTTCATTCAAACGCTTGCTAAGACGCATAGGAGCAAGGGTAAGAAGCATGGTCTATTCTTTCTAGTTTTCATCTATAGGGTTCTATACTATTTACACTTAGAAAACTTTCCTTCCCTAGAGTTAATCCACATCACAGCCCCTATAGGAGCCACCTTTCTCAAACAGCGGAGTGCACAAAAAGACCACGAGTACAGTCCACCACTGCAGATGTTCATGCTGAGGAGAGTCTTGTTGATCCTACAGCTACTGTTGTTGACGATGGTGACGATGAGGTACATGTTGATAGCGTTGCTGTGGAGCCTACCGTTCCTCCTCCTCTCTCTCTTCGTGCTATGATGGAGACCTTTATGACAACTCAAGCAGCTCATGGATAGCTTTTATATGGGCTTATTGCTGAGGTAGTTGCTTTGAGAGCAAATTTTTCAGAGTATAGGAGTGCTTTTCCACCTCCTCCACATTCTGACTCTTGATGTTTGCCTTTGGCAATACATAACAGACAAGGGAAGTAGAGATTGTAGCGTAGGGGGAAGAGTAATTTTTGTAGATTCTGTAGATTATATGAAAGTTATTTAATGTGATTTACTAGTATTATTATATGTACTCTTCAAGGTCCACAAACATGGTTTTAATTTTATGATAATATGACCATATTCACAACGTGTGATGACTTTTATATTGAATGATCCTTTTCTTTGTTTTTTTTCCTTCAACTGGAATATGGATAAGGTAACCTAACTGATAACATATGCATATTTGAAGAAAACCTACAGTCATTGAAATGATAACAGAAACGAACCTACCTCATCATTGCATTATCGATTAGTTTTGCAATGGCTATACCAAAAAAATAAAAAGAGATTATAAAAGTAGATTAAATAGATACTAGCCTCTGAGCATGTGCGTGCTCAAAGGCTAGTTTATAGTTAAAATTAGATTAAATTTGCCGTACTCATGCATGTTTATACATTTGGATGAACGTTATATAGATTTATTTTATTAATTAATACCTATGTTTCCTGTTTCCTGTTTCCTGTCACTGATTATCCAAACATATATATGTTTCCACTTCTCCATCCATATCCTTATATTTAGGCACTAACATATATGATTGTCCAAGAAAATAAAAGGCTAAATTTTAGGGAAATTTAAAAGATTAAGGTGGGGAATTAGTGTGACCCTATCCTTATTTAAAAGTTAATCAAAAAAAGAAAAACTACACGTTTTACTAAATCCCACTTACTACACATCCATAGCAAAAGTGAAAAAGAGTTGAAATTTCAAATATAAGTATTTTATGGTGAAAGGATCAAACTAGGGTTAGCCACTTACTACACATCCATAACAAAAGGTAAAAAGAGATTAAATTTCAAAGATATCAATTACCCTTAAAACTGAGAAAATGTATGTAACATTGTTTATGGAGTAGTAAAGTAATAATTATTAAAAAAAAATTGCAAATTGAATTTCACATACTTTCATTACAAATGATAAATATAATTTATGTTACAAAAGAAATCTGTTTACAACAATTTCTTAGATAACAATCACGTCATGTGAGGGTTAAATTGGGTAACATTATCCAGTAGCTCAAAAATATAATATAACAATAACCTCTTAAAAAAAGTGGCATAAATTACATTTATAAAAATACCGTAAATTACATGGAAAAACTTGTTTACATAATACCCTCTAAAAAAGAGTAGCGTAAATTACATTAGGAAAACAGTAGCATAAGTTACCACTTCAAGCAGCCTAATTCCCTTAAAACCCAACACCAAATTGGCCAATCATGCACACATTCGCTCCATCCTACAATGCCTCCATAAATTCCTTGGTCCCATTTGAAGCAATTGCACCCAAATTGTTCACCAAATCTATAACCCAAAAACCATGAAAAGTGTTAGCAATCTAAAATTACATTAAATATTAAGTTATTGGACCAAAGTAGGGAAGAAGAATATATAAGTACCTGCATGCATAAATAGAGAAAGTCTTGTTGAAAACGAATCTTATCCAATACCGACACACGTAAATGCAAAACCAATCAGTCTTAATTCATATCCAACTAGCTTAATTCTCTTAATAAAACTAGTATGTAACCCGTGCTACCGCAAAGGAATGGATATAATTAAATAAAACAATGAAAAAAAAAATATTGCATTTTATTATTTAGGTGTTATTTATTTATTAATCATGAGTTTATTCATCTTTAAAAGGCTTAGTTGTTTCTCAAAAAAAGAAAAAGGCTCAGTTAAGTCTAAATTCATATTATTAACCAAAAATTTTCATTAACAAAAATTAGCATTACGTAATTTTTTTACAATTTCAGTCGAGCAGACCAGCAAACCTTATATGATATGGCTTATCAACTGGGGCTTTACTTGTAATTGCTTATAAATAATTGGCATAAGAGTGGTTTGTGTGCATTGGTGAATTGTACGTTGGGTGTATAGGTCATGCACTTTGTTTGGATTATCTATCTGCTAGCTTAGATTAGTATAGTTTGAATGAATGTGTATAATTGATTTCTGGGAGCTATGTGATGTGTGACCTGTGGGGTTTACTTTTATTTTATTAATGTGTGCTTCCACATGAGTCAGATGTATTGTCATCACAGTGACATAAAATATGCTTTGGACAAGAAAGATTGTGCATTATTATTTAGTAGGTATTGTTTGGTAGATTAGATGTATAAATGCGGAGATTTTTAGTTACAAATGATGGTTCTAATTTAGCAAAATTATTAGAAAATGCAGATGATTCAAATTTTATGGGACAAAAATGAGAGTTTAGTTGAAATCTTAAAAAGGAATTTAGTTTCGTTTTTATATTCAATGAGACATAAGTACAAATTTTTTATAATCACAAGGATAACAATTCATTACACTTTGAATTTTCTACAATTGATAATCATTCATTTTGGTAAACCATTAAGGAAATCATAATTGTAAAACTTTTGCAAAGCTTAACAAACAATTAATAAAAAAACAGAAGATTGCATCTTATTACTTAAGTGATGCTACAATGAGGGAAAAAAAAAGAAAAAAAAGAATTAAAGAAGCCTATTCACCAACATAAACATTTCAAGGTCGATTGAGCATCTTTTGCACGTAACCAAAAATTCTGCATAACTGTAAGGATAAGGTTCATCTCGGTTCCAATGTCCCATTCCAATTATGTGGCATGCTCGAAAGTTTGGAATTTGATACAGGGCGGTTCCCGCAGCTACGTGTCGAAGCATATTTTGGCAATTTCGAAGCCAATGTGTCCCATGTTCATCATTTAAAATTTCCAAAAGGTTATCAATGCCTCCACGATTTGACTCACAAAGTAGCATGATTCCATGTATATAAGTTGCAATAAAATTGCCACATGGAAGAGCTTTTTCAATTAAATTTTTTTCTTCAACAACTTCTTCATTCAAAAAGTATTCCCAGCTTCCCACTATCAATAGCACATCGGGATTTTCTGCTTCATAGCACTGAAAAATTAGGGTTTTTTCTTTGTCGTGTAGTAGAGCTGGGTGATTGAAAACTGGGGTTAGTTGAATTTGTTGGACGACTAGTTTGCTTTCTGTTAACTTGTTGAAGCGTTTGTAACTAATTAAGAAAAAGGAAAAAATTAAATTAATAGACTGAATAATTTATATAGAGGGAAATAAATAAGTAGATACAAATTGAGAAAATAGTTTTTTATACCTTAACTTAATGTTTCCAAGGAGTGTTGCCGAATCTTTGCCTACTTTCGAAAAGATTTTGACCAATATATTAGTATGAAGATTTTCTAAAGTATTCATTTTTTGGTTTTTTGGTTTTTTGTTTTTGTTTGAAATAGTGTTATAACATTTCAGTTACTATTTATAATAAAATGATTTGTTAAGGTTCATAGTATCATATTAAATAACAATACATAATAATAATGTGTTTACGAATTTTGAAATGATTATACACGAATTTGATGGTGAAATGGTTATACACGAAAATGAAGAGGAGAGCTGTATGTTAAGGTGCCTGAATTGGTGTGGTAACTGGGAACATGCATTGTTAGCTGAGTAGGAGAGGAACGATTTTGGGTTTTGATTACTGTAGAAGGGGAGGTGAACTTGAAAATATGTGGGTGTGGGAAAGGAAAAAAAAAAGGAGCACAGCTAACTTTCACCTAACTTCTATATGAAAGTGAGCGTAATTACAACTGATCCTAGTTAAATTTAGACATATGGAGGAAAATTTATTATATTTCATATTTAAATTGGTGTGGTCCCCACATGAATCTAGACACATGACATTGGGAACATTTAAAATCTTGTTCATATAGTGTTTTTCCAGCCTGTATTGACATGACAAGCCCTAAGAACTGAAATTGTAATGCTTGTACCATGAAATGAGGTTACAAATGGACCACAGTAATGATCTTCTTTCTACCCCACTAACTTCATAGATTGACTAAGCTATGAGTCGCAATGCCTTAACGTCAAATTGTAAAATGCGAAACAAGTTTGGATCTACTTCAACATGTGGATCATCACAAGTTCCAGCAGATCAACAACTACAGACATACACAGACCACTATGGAGGGAAATGGGTTGGAAAGAAGAGATATTTCGTTAATATGCCAATATATATGTATGAGAGTCTTGGAAGCATCGGGCACATCATGGTCGGCAAACCTACAAAACTAAGTACAAATACCACGACAATAGAGTTCACTGTATCAGAACCATCATGGTCAACCTTATACGAGAATAGGTGTGAGTTGGAGGTGTATTGTCGATGGCACGGGTTACGAGTTCCTAAGGCATGCTCAACCGAGTTACCAAGAGATGAACCTGCCAACATACTTGCTCATCTTGAACAAGAGAACAATCAAATGCAAAGATGACTAGACCGTTTTCACGCAATCCAAAAAGTTAGGAAGCATTTAAAGGGGAAGGCACAAGAGCGAGCCATGAAGTCTATTAATGAAATTTTTGTGTTAGATGATGAAAGAGATATTTCAGACTTCTTAGATTCAAGCAATGATGATTTCAAAAAATTTCTACCTTTGAACATTAGACGTTGTTGTTAATGTCTACACATTTTGTGCAAGACAAAATGTTGTTGTTAATGTCTAACAAATGAAAATTATGTACGTTCAACTTTTGCAAATCTAAAGATTAACTGTTCATTAGTTTTGGCTAAGTTTATATGAAATCAATTTCTCATTTTTTCCTTGTTGTTCTTTGTTGCTATATTTGAAAATTTAATATGAATATTTACGCATAGATTCAATACATACAGACTCAGCCAAACCATATAGACCAACCACTTTTTCACAGAAAAACCATATGGCTCCTAAAGTAAGGACTCGTTGGAGTATAGTGGGGCCCAACTGGGACCATCACCGTCGAGGTGTAGACACTCACATTTGTTCAAAATAATTCTCCCTTCCACCATGCGTGACATGAAACTGGTAATGTATTACATTGCTATGTTAGTATGTTGCAGTGTTTTCAATGGATTGGCTAAGGTTATATGAAATCACTTGCTCATTTTTTCCCTGCTGTTCTTTGTAGTTGCATATGATTCTTGTGCTTTGGTTGGACAATGTCCTCTACTTTGTAGTGTAGGAAAAACCTATGATATGTTGATGTTTCCAATATTCTGTCTGTGTAATTTGAAATGTTACCCACATAACACTTATCACCCAACTTAGATTTATTGCACATTACTTGTAGGAAAATTTAATAGATTCAGTACATACAGACTCATCCAAACCACACAGACCAACCACATATATGATTCAATAATACGAACAATTCATATATATGACACCGTAAGTCGCTGTATCATATACCTGTATCCATGTATCTTAGTTCTGCTAGTGTACTACTTTATATAGATACATTACATATAGACTCATCCAAACCAGACTAACTACTCATTCTCTCTTCGTCTTTATGTACAAGAAATTTTTTCGTAACGAACTTTCCTCCGACTTCATGTTTTGTGGGAAAATCATCTGAGGGATATGTTTCTATCATCTTCATCTAGTTCTATTATTTCTACCTAATGATCTTCCAATTTATAGTTCTTGCTGGGTGGATATTGAATCTCAGTGGCAGTCTTATCAAATATAAGAACATGGAAGCTTGAATTTCCTTCATATTTGAACACTAAAAAATAACCATAACAGATATAATGGTATTCAATGAAATCCTGCCAACCATTACAAAACCAAATGTTGTTATCAGCTTTCTTCAATCCCACTTGCCAAATACCACCATAGGAATCAGTGAGTGCAGCTATGGTGGATTGCTCAGCATTGTTGAACCTTGACCACAAGTACCTATCCACATTGATATGAAAACACAAAGCATCCTTCAAAATTTTATGCATCAATTTTGGGGGTGAGCTGTCCACCATTGCTACACTGATGTTTGTAGTGCTACATGTGCTGCTCAACAGCTTCACATTGTTGAACCCTGTCCAGTCATATCACCCATACGCATGTTAATACACAGATATGCATCCTTTTGCAATGCACCGTTTTCAAGGATGCAGAGTATCCCTGAAAAGTTTATGATACATTTAACACAGCTCAACACTGTCTTGTCAAGTCATATCAGATGAAGCACAGGAATGCTGAATAGTCTTCATGTGAACCCTGTCCAGTCATATCACCTAAACGCACGTCAATACACAGATATGTATCCTTTTGCAATGCACCATTTTCAAGGATGCAAAGCATCCCTAAAAAGTTTATGATACATTTAACACAGCTTGGCACTGTCTCGTCAAGTCATGTCAGATGAAGTATAGGAATGCTAAATAGTCTTCACGTGAACCCTGTTCAGTCATATCACCTACATGCACATCAATACACAGATATGCATCCTTTTGCAATGCACCGTTTTCAAGGATGCAGAGCATCCCTGAAAAGTTTATGATACATTTAACATAGCTTGACACTGTCTCGTCAAGTCATGTTAGATGAAGCATAGGAATGCTTAATAGTCTTTACGTGAATAAATACACAACCTCCTTTGCAGTACACATTACCAGCCCGCTGTTGTAGCATAAGCTATAGCCATATCAAATAGCTGCCTCAGCGAACCACATGCACCAACAGGTGCCACTGTATAGCCAAGTCATGTTCGCAGTTTTACATGTGCTCCTCAACACCTCATTGAACAATACACTGTCAAGTAATATCATCTTTATTCACATGAATACTTATTCTTACATATAGTCACATCCACGTGAATACTTGCCCTTGCAAAACTCCTATATAAAGTCCCATTTACATCTACCATTGCAAAACATCTACACATACCGAAGTCCCATTTACATCTACCCTTGCAAAACATCTACACATACCGATCAGAAGTCACATTTTCCAATGTCAATGCTCAATTGGATGCTACCTCATTTTCCAGATAACTATAGGAGGGAGAGAGATTCCGACGAGAGGGAATACTATGCTGGACTGCGGCGGGAGTGGGACTTTCGCGTGAACGAGTCCAACGCTCTACATGATGATCTTGTGCAACTCGGAGCGCCTCTTGTCGAACGTATCTCGCTTACACCGCCATGGTGAAACATGCACCAATATGAGCGTGCAGTGACAAAAATAGAAAAAGAGAACAATCTAATGATACTCCATAGGTCCAGGTATCACATGCTGCAACTGGTGGAAGAGCTGGCCGCCGCAACAGATAGGCAACTCACTCCGGCGGAACGTAACAATGTCCTCAACTACGAGGACTACCTGTCAGAGTGAATGCCTATGTGGTATGTATGTTATGTCTAGGGTTAAGTTAATAATGTTAGTAGCGTTAGTATTCAATATGCAATGCATGCATATTGGTGACATCGTGTAAATTATTTTAAGTTTTCTGTGTTATGTTCTAGGTGCTTATTGAAAAACATCATGTGTGGGAATATTTAACTTTTATGCGTTATGTGGAAATAATCTAGTTTACGAATAACGTGCATGCCCATCGCAATCAATAATAAGGTTTACATAGTACAAATGCAACAACAGTGACACATATACATTTAAAACATAGTTAAGTAAAATAGTTCTCCAACAAAGTCTAATTACACCACGACATGATTACTCTTCCTCTGACATCTCTGCGTCTGATTGATAAATGGGATCAGCAAGAAGTGATTGCATGAATTGTGCGTGCTCGTACCACCCTCCCTCCACTGACTCTTGAAGCTCGACTTGGGTCCGATATCGATTAAGACGTATCTTTATTCGATTATTTTTTCTCTTATGCAGTTCAATGCTTTACGAAGTTCGTTGATTGTGTCTCTGGGCATCTGCGATGTGAGTCGCTGAGGCACTAGCAACTTAAAACCAACCAACTCATTATAAAACATTTGCTATTCAAGAAATAATCAAGCCCACTCCTGTCTCATGGTATTGTGAACGTAAGCACTATTTTGCAGATTCAGATTGATTGGATAACTGAACTCATCTTCCAATACCCAGCAACGACCCATAACAATGAACACATCGTGAGGCCCATAGAGTTGTGGGTTGCCAGAACCAGACATTGATGCTGAATACAATAACATCAAATGATCAAGTTAACAGTGTGCATCAATTGTTGGTAAATAATGTAATGTTGCATAAGATGGTACACGACAAAGACATTCATAAATTTTTGTTCTATTACATGCTAAAAATGAAATACTAACACTCAAATTTGACCATAAACATTAGACGTTGTTGTTAATGTCTACATGTTGTGTGCAATACAAAATGTTGTTGTTAATGTCACGACCAATGATGAGTATGTACATTCAACTTTTGCAAATCTAAAAATTAACTGTTCATTAGTTTTAGCAAATCTAAAGAATTTTATTTTTTGTCAATGAAATTTACATTAGCAAAGATCCAATATAACCCAATGTACACACATAACACTCATCACCGTTTCTATAGATTATTGTACATTTCTTGTAGCACCAAACAACACCAAACAACTAATATAACCCTAATCTATTCACATAACACTCATTCAAGAAAATACCAAAGCACAAGTAACAGAACCTATTAAATGAAAATTCTTCTCTAACAAAAACATACATTATGGTTGATAAACTTTTATAATATCTACAACTACTTTTACCTACTCGATAAAATTCTATATGTATTTCAAAGCAAAAAATGAGTTTCTCACTTGAGATGATAGAGAGATAACACCAACTTCTGACAGAAAATTCTAAAAATGAGGAGAAGCTGATCTGAAAATGATGAGGAGAATTGCATGAGAAGCTAATTTGTGGAGGGGAGGAGTAAATAGTAGAACAACTCGATTATATCAGGGCCGAGTAACATTAATAACTCGATTTCCAATTCATCGGGTTTAGCTTCACATGCAAACAGGTGATTTGAAATTGGGTCAGAACGTAGCAGAGCAACTCGATTATACCAGAGCCGAGTAACATTAATAACTCGATTTTCCACTCATTGGGTTCAGCTTCACATGCTAATAAGTGATCCCGTCAGTAACTCGGTTTCCCCATTGTCGAGTTCTAAACAGTTACACATGAATATTTTAATGCCCAAGCCTAGAACTCAGCCTTGTGATAATCGAGTAATTTAAGTAACTCGACTTTATGCATATCGAGTATCAAAACAGGGGCACACCTCTATATAGTTTCGAAATAGGGGCATAATGCCAAATATTTTGCCCAAAAAGGGCAAAAGGCTAGAATCTCCACAATACAAGATTGAAACTCACACAGTCATGTTTATGTGGAAAAATACAATCATCTTCTCTTGGTGAGCATAGTTCTTAGGTTCCAATCCTATCAATGGAGGAAAAAAAAAAAAACCCGAACTTTCTGGGTGGTTCTTGGCTATTCATACACAAATATAGGGGTGTGCGCAGTTCGGTCGGCTCTGTTTTTTCTCAAAATTGTTACCGAACCGATAGGGATCGGTTTTCTCATAATTAAAACCGATTCATACCGATTAGGGTCAGTTTTCCGACCTATAGCGGTGTGGTTTAGTTGGCTCGGTTTGGTCGGTTTGAAACATTAAAAATTCTATTTGTTTTTATTTTTAAATAAAAAAAATCCTTTCAACCTATTCAGTATTCAATGGGACTAAAGTAATAATGTAACACTAAAGTAATAATGTATCACTACAAAGTCCAAACAAGTGCTGAAAAATTGATTAAAAATAAAGCATTTTACTAAAAAAAAATGATAAATATTATTAAGTTTATAGTTTATAGTTTCTATTTTTACTAGTTTATAGCTTCTATTGTTAAAATATTATAAACGTAGTATTAATAATGATTCATCTATTTTTTAAAGTATAAATAAATACTCATATATATTATAGACCATTATACCTACACAGTGGAGGAAAAATAGAGGAATATCTGATACTTGAATTTTTCTTTTAAACTTTTCTTTTGTCATTTCCAAAGCTAGACACGTGTGGGGTCATAAAAGACAAATATCTTAGCTCATAAACTGAACTTTATTTTTTTTTAGCCTTATCCTCATAACAGAGAGCAAAACATGGAGTTGGCCATTACTGGATTGTCTTGTCATCCATATCTTAGGCTAGTTTTTTGCATTACGAAAAATAGGATGTGATTATCCACAAAGCTGACTCAATGCGTTATCACATTTATTTTTCCCCTTTTCTTTGTGAATGACAAAGATGCATGTTTTTGACAACAAAACAACCAAAGCATTAGGAATTTGGTTACATGGCTAAAATGAAGATAATGATTAACCATTGCAATACTCTTACAGAAACAAGTTATTTTAAAATAAAGTTTGTTTGAATAAATCAGCTCTAGGATGATGAAAATTTGCAGTTGAGTAGTCCAAGACTGGTCTATTTTCTGTTGAGGACTTATGATTTACCTATAAATCTGACCGGGGCCTTTCGAAGGTATTTGTCTTTGCTTTGTTTGCCTTGTTCTGAGTTTTTAAGTGGGAACAAGATGATTGCCGTTGAGAACCAGGCAGTTGGTACTGCTTTGATTATTGTTTCCTACTTCCTTTTGTCCATGAATGTCAATGATTTTTATTTTATTTTAAGTCTATAAGCTTAGTTCAATTGGAGTCTAACTTTTGTGTTCTCTTGTTAAGTGTCAGAGAATGCAATACCAAAAGATGCATCAGATGAATTTGCTGTGCCAGCATCCAATATCTTTGGCCAATCATTCAGGTTTTGACATTTTCTTCCACAATCTTTGTTTATAAGATCAGGTGTTTTTCATAAATGGTGTAGTTTCTCATTCAATGAATTGTGTCAAAATGTGTGGTAGGGATTATGAATCAAGTGTGAGGCTAAGCGTTGTGGAGAATTGCTATCGGTTGCATCATATTAACCAAACATATGATTTTGTAAGTACACTTTCAATAAGTTAATGTTTATATATTAAACTTTAGGACTTCATAGATTCAATTTGATATATGAAACTTTCAATGCAAATGCAGGTAAAGAGGACAAGGGAAGAGTATGCAAAATTGAACAAAGCAGAGATGTCCATATGGGAAGCCGTTGAACTCCTTGACAATTTTGTGGATGACAGTGACCCTGACCTGGCTGAACCTCAGATTCAGCATATGCTGCAGACGGCTGAAGCTCTAAGAAAAGATTATCCTAATGAAGATTGGCTGCACTTGACTGGCCTTCTTCATGGTAAATACCCCATGCACACTCCTAGTTTCCGTTCTAAGGCTAACATGCAAAATATAAGTTCTTTGAATGTGTAATTGTATATGTTTAACTTAGTGGCTCTATGCTCTTATTCATAATATCAGATAATCACTACACACACTAGGCCCTACATATTCAAGTTTACATAAAACAACTTGATAATTGATTCTTGCATGGATTTCAGATCTTGGAAAGGTTCTTTACCATCCTAAATTTGGAGCGCTTCCCCAGTGGGCTGTTGTAGGTAAGAAATGTTCTTTGACCAAATAAATATTAATATATTTCTCTTGTTTCGAGTCATTTCAATCTGATGATGAATTCTGATGTTGCAGGAGATACGCTAATTGTTGGTTGTGCTTTTGACGAAGCGACTGTTTATTACAAGGTCTTCTCAAAAACATTAGTTAATTTTGTTTGACATGATTATATGTAGTCAGTCAACTGAAAGAAATTTCTTCGAATCTTTTGCATTGCAGTATCTCAAGGAAAATCCAGATTACAACAATCCTGCCTACAACACTAAACTTGGAGTCTACTCTGAAGGATGTGGACTTGAAAATGTGCTGTTGTCATGGGGGCATGACGATTACATGTACATGGTATATCCTCTGAGCCTTCAATGAATTTTTAATGAAAAATCTTTAATAAGATTTTCATATTGAAATTTCCACAATATGTTATTCCAAAATAACAATCATAATACTAATAATGTTGTTTCCAAATCCTTAGGTGCTCAAGGCAAGTGGAACTACTCTACCTCCAGCTGCATTATTTATTATCCGATATCACTCATTACACCGTAAGTATTATTCTTTATCTTTTCCAGTAAATTTGAAAATAGTTAATATTCTTGAATCGTTTTTATACAATAAAATGAGTTTTATCTGTTCATCTTGCAGTAATGCATCTGAATGGAAAATATCAATACCTAATGAATGACGAGGACAGAGAGAATCTGAAGTGGAGTCAAATATTCTGGTAAGCTTCCATTTTGCTGTTTAATTTGTACATTTTTTTCTTTCTTACCAGTGTTCTTCCCCAACAACTATTCATTTCTCATTGAGCTGATTGTGAGCATCAGTGTTTTTCCCCACCAATTATTCAATTTTTGTTCAGCTGATTGTGACAACTAAACTGATTTTATTGTATTGTACAAAATAACAGCAAATATGATCTCTACAGTAAGAGCAAAGTTCATGTTGATGTTGAAAAAGTTAAACCATACTATGAATCCCTCATAAAAAAGGTGTGTACCAGTGCAAAATTCTGTGCTTTGGTAATTTTAAACACTTTTTTTTCTTTACTAAAATTGGATTTTTTTTTCTTTCTTTTTGTAGTACTTCCCAGAAAAGATCAGATGGTAATCCTTGAGTATCCGGCTTTAGGCTGCCTGCCATACTTTTAGTTGTGCTCGCTTTCAATTGGCAAAGTTAATTTTATTTATATATGCACTATAAATTTCTGTAATCACTACTAAGAAGTTTGTAAAATATTAATAAATAATCATAGAGATGTGGCGTGTTCATTATTATTTGGCTTGGTTCTTATATATTGATGGCCAGGAGGCCATGTGTGGGATGTCTTTAAGGCCTTGGGGCCTAATCAAATAATACTAATGTTGCGGCTTCAACAAGAACCAAAAAAAAAAAAAAAAAAAAAACCCTTAGAAATCAACACCTAGGGTTATCTGGAATCAGCACCAAGCTATTGAAGGAAAAACTCCAACAATCAATTTCATTACTGAAGCAAACTGTATATATACAATACTGAATTCCAGGTTCTTTAAATAGAGTTCCAAACTTATTATCCTAACAAGAAAAGGAAACAGTTCTAACCAATGAAAATTCTACTAATGAAGTAAGAAGATGAATTAAATCCCAAAAACAAGTAGGAAAATAAAATAAGATTTAAAAAATGGATAAAGTTTAGTTACAAAATTAGTTGAAGGCTAAGGTTACAATTTTACTCAATATTTTTTTTATTGGAGGTGAATTTTGACAAATCCATCATCGGATTATATCTTTTTCTTATATCCTTCATGCTTGCAAAATTTATAGAAAATTAAAGATCAATAGTTATGTCATCAATAAATTGTTTAAATTGCAAGTTTTTGTTGTTTAAATTATGCATAAAATATAAGCTTAGAGATCATATAGTAAATAATATTTGATTGATACAAAATTTGACATGTATATTAAGAGTGTAAAGAGCATACAATTCAACGGTTAGATTTTCAAAATATGTAATAATATTTATTTAATTGAGTAAAGTTATAGCCTTAGGCTGTAACTAATTTTGTTGCTAAATTTTGTCATTTCATAAAGTAAATCGAATAAATTAAGAACATTAATAGATTTGGCCTTAAACCCGATTGTTAGTAGTCTTTATTCCTAAGGCAAGTGGTTGGGCCATCTTCTTCTTGTGTGTTGTCCATACTCCAGAGTATGTGTAATCGGGGGCATATATCTTGTGTTGGCACCAGCTAAACTAGGTAGGAGCTGGTTGGGATCTTATGCATACTTAGAATATGGCTAGTGATTGGGCTAAGGCTAGTTCTGATATCATGCTTCATTTGATTTCATTAAATATTCTTGCCTAAGGCTTTCCCAGTAGTCTTTTTGGTTGTTAAATATGAGCTTATTGGACTAGCCATCATCTACCGCACGTTAGCGAGAATTATGGTAAAGAGTGTCTGCAAGTATATGTTCATATAAACTCTATTGCAACTATCCTATGTAATAGTTAGACTGTGATTGATTGTCTATCATTTTCATATAAACTTATCATTTTTTCTCCATCATCTACTGTTAGCGAGAATTACGGTAAAGAGTGTCTGCAAGTACATGTTTCCAACCATGAATTAGAATTGTGGTAATCGAGTACTCTTGTGAGCCAAGTAACGAGGCTATGACAATTATTAAAGGGTTACTCTATGTATAGACTTATTGTTTTTTCTCCATCATCTACTGTTAGCGATAATTACGGTAAATAGTGCCTGTAAGTACATGTTTCTAACCATGAATTAGAATTGTGATAATCGTGTGCTTTTGTGAGCTAAGTACTAAGGCTATGAAAATTATTAAAGGGTTTCTCCACGTGAATTATAACTCTTGGCCAGTTGTATTCCTGTTTTATAATATTGATTGGCAGATACGAATGACATCTAAACTTCAATATGCACATGACTCCACACCCAATAAAACATATATTGCCCATATTCTTTTGTCTCTCCTCACTCTTCACTACACAGATCTTGCACACGTCCAACTTTCCAGGGGAGAGAATATCCACGACCAACAATGTGGGCTGTTAATTTGCAAGTAATGTTAGTGGTGGGTTTATTGGTTATGTTACAGGTTCAACAGCCTTTGCAATTGAGATCTAGTCATCCAATGCATGGGGTTATGGATAAGATCTGTAAAGTTGTCTTTTACAACTATATTTTATATTGGCTTTATTCCATGACAAAAAGTGTTGTAATTGCATTAATTTTGTTCCTTGTATTTTGTGGGATTTTATTGTATTGGGTTTAGTATTAAGTTGGTGAAGAATCAAGCATGAAATGAAGAATTAGTGCAATTTCGCTAGTGTCTCGCGAGAAGCTTACCTGCGAAAAAGACACGTGAGAAGCACATGCTGGAAGCTGAAGAGTCATGACAGGTTGTCAGTTTCGCTAGTGTCTCGCGAGAAGGGCCTACTCGCGAGATACCTGCGAAACATTCTGCTTGGAGGTTTTTAAGTGTGACTTTCTCACCCTTCACCTATACTATATATACCCTCATTACCCATAAATGAATGAGAGGCTATTCAGAAAGAAAAGCCCTAGATAGGTTTTCCACAACACAATACATCCATCTTTTAGAGAGAGAGCTACTCATCCTTAGTGAGAAATCACTCTAGCCTCTTCTCCTTCCCTTCCCATTGTCATACATTGAGAGGAGATTTGTACCCAAACAGAACCCACACATTTTTAGAGTGTAGAGAGTGTTTTAGAGCTTGGGAAGCTTTGAGATTTTCCAAAAGAAGCCGGTGAGGCTTGGCGGATGCAATCGGGCATATTGCGGGATCCAGAAAGCTAGAGAAGACATGACTCCAAGAAGTCCGTTGGTAGCAGGAGCTTGGAGAGCTCAAGTACATTGAGTAGACTAGGCTTGGAGGGTCTTTTGTTATTCGTGTACTCTAACTTATTCTCTAGTGGATTGATTTCGACTTGTAGGGTCGTGGAGAGGTTTTTCGTCGAGTTCTTCGGTTTCCTCTTCGATAACATGTCTTGGTGTTATCTTGTATTTGCATCTTTCTTGTCTTTAAGCTTATCTTTTATTGTTGATATTGGTTGATTATGGCTTAGAGTAGTTTTATCGGTTGTTTGCCCTCATTTACTCTTATTCTGTACTTACTTTAAGTTAGAGTAAAAGCAATCTACTCGTAACCTTTTTTTGGGGGTCTAAACAAGCTCTTGTGTTTCACACAAATCCGAACTTTCAAGATCAATGAGAATGCAAGACCTTATATTGGGCTAGTCATGACCTTTCCTATCGAAGAACTTGCACTTATAGACTTTACTTTCTTTGTTCCCAACTCGGAGATCCCATGGGTTGACTTGGTTGGTACTTTCTCTCTCTATCTCTCTCATTGTCTTTGGGGATATTTGGGGACTAGCATAGTAAAGGGATAGAATATAGTAAGTTAACACATGTTTGAAAAGTTTTAGTGTAACGACCCCGCCCCAACTTTGTAGATATTGTCCGCTTTGGGTCCCATACCCCTCACGGTTTTGTTCTTCTCCAGGTTGCGCTGGGGAAAAGGCCTCTACACATTGAAGGGAAGTCATTCCTTATAAACACATTCTCATGTGCTTCCCTAGGCGATGTGGGATTCCATGGAATGCAAGACCCCCCTTTTTGGGTCACTACAATCCACCCCCCTTACGAGCACACGCGTCCTCGCGTGTGGGACCCACACTTCCGGCTAGGGCATGGCTCTGATACCATCTGTAACGACCCCGCCCCAACTGTGTAGATATTGTCCGTTTTGGGTCCCATACCCCTCACGGTTTTGTTCTTGCATTCCATGGAATCCCACATCGCCTAGGGAAGCACATGAGAATGTGTTTATAAGGAATGACTTCCCTTCAATGTGTAGAGGCCTTTTCCCCAGCGCAACCTGGGGAAGAACAAAACCGTGAGGGGTATGGGACCCAAAGCGGACAATATCTACACAGTTGGGGCGGGGTCGTTACAGATGGTATCAGAGCCATACCCTAGCCAGAAGTGTGGGTCCCACACGCGAGGACGCGTGTGCTCGTAAGGGGGGTGGATTGTAATGACCCAAAAAGAGGGGTCTTGCATTCCATGGAATCCCACATCGCCTAGGGAAGCACATGAGAATGTGTTTATAAGGAATGACTTCCCTTCAATGTGTAGAGGCCTTTTCCCCAGCGCAACCTGGGGAAGAACAAAACCGTGAGGGGTATGGGACCCAAAGCGGACAATATCTACATAGTTGGGGCGGCGTCGTTACAAATGATATCAGAGCCATGCCCTAGCCGGAAGTGTGGGTCCCACACGCGAGGACGCGTGTGCTCGTAAGGGGGTGGATTGTAGTGACCCAAAAAGGGGGGTCTTGCATTCCATGGAATCCCACATCGCCTAGGGAAGCACATGAGAATGTGTTTATAAGGAATGACTTCCCTTCAATGTGTAGAGGCCTTTTCCCCAGCGCAACCTGGAGAAGAACAAAACCGTGAGGGGTATGGGACCCAAAGCGGACAATATCTACACAGTTGGGGTGGGGTTGTTACAGATGGTATCAGAGCCATACCCTAGCCAGAAGTGTGGGTCCCACACGCGAGGACGCGTGTGCTCGTAAGGGGGGTGGATTGTAATGACCCAAAAAGAGGGGTCTTGCATTCCATGGAATCCCACATTGCCTAGGGAAGCACATGAGAATGTGTTTATAAGGAATGACTTCCCTTCAATGTGTAGAGGCCTTTTCCCTAGCGTAACTTGGGGAAGAACAAAACCGTGAGGGGTGTGGGACCCAAAGCGGACAATATCTACACAGTTGGGGCGGGGTCGTTACAGATGGTATCAGAGCCATGCCCTAGCCGGAAGTGTGGGTCCCACACGCGAGGACGCGTGTGCTCGTAATAGGGGTGGATTGTAGTGACCCAAAAAGGGGGGTCTTGCATTCCATGGAATCCCACATCGCCTAGGGAAGCACATGAGAATGTGTTTATAAGGAATGACTTCCTTTCAATGTGTAGAGGCCTTTTCCCCAGCGCAACCTGGAGAAGAACAAAACCATGAGGGGTATGGGACCCAAAGCAGACAATATCTACACAGTTGGGGCGGGGTCGTTACAGATGGTATCAGAGCCATGCCCTAGCCGGAAGTGTGGGTCCCACACGCGAGGACGAGTGTGCCCGTAAGGGGGGTGGATTGTAGTGATCCAAAAAGAGGGGTCTTGCATTTCATGGAATCCCACATCGCCTAGGGAAGCACATGAGAATGTGTTTATAAGGAATGACCTCCCTTCAATGTGTAGAGGCCTTTTCCCCAGCGCAACCTGGGGAAGAACAAAACCGTGAGGGGTATGGGACCCAAAGCGGACAATATCTACACAGTTGGGGCGGGGTCGTTACATTTAGCAAACTAGCATCTCGAGTTTTAGAAACTCGAGTTCTATATAAAACTCGAGGCTTAAAGACTCACTTCGTACTTGATGAGTTGGACACTATTATGCCACATAGATCTCGAGTCTTAAAGACTCGAGTTCTACAAAGCCAAACCAAGTCTTTAAGACTCGATTTTCTTTGGGAAATATGGTTATGCCACATAGATCTCGAGTCTATAAGACTCGAAATTTAATTAAAATATACTTGGATCTCGAGTCTTATAGACTCGATTTTTGTTGGGCAAAATTCTATAATACACAGATACGCATCAATAAGTCACTCACACATAACACTTAGCCTTTAACACTCAGTCTCACACTCCTCAGTAACTCACTGCCTCACTCACCCATAACACTCACACTTCTCACACCACATTGTCTCTGATCTCACACCACATTGCCTCTCTCTATCATTGCTCCTCCCTCTCAACAAATTTACATCTCAGGTAAGAGTTTTGATTTAATTGTCATTGTAGTTGGGTATTATTTGTTATTGGGTTTGGGTTAAAGAGTTTGACTATTTATTTGGTATATAGTTAACATAACTTACTTAAGATACCAATATTGTGAATTATAGAACTTTGTTTTGTTAGTGTATTTTTTGAGTATTTATTTGTTATCAAAATTTATTCATCATTTCTAGGCTCTTATCTTTATCATGATCTTACAAGGATTTTGACTTTATTCATCATTGTATTGGGTATGAAATGGGTAGTGAACTTCATGCCCTTTGAATGAATTGTAATGAAATGGGTATGTAATTCATGCCCTTTGAATGTGTAATGAAATGACTTTTTTTGTATTGGGTATGTAAATGTTATGGGTATGTAATTAGATAAAATGTTGTATACTTTTACAAGGATTTTGACTTTTTTTTTTTTTTTTTTTTTGGGTATGAAATGGGTAGTCTTAGCATGACCAAAAAAGGATTTGGGTATGAAATGTGTAATGAAATCATGTCGTTTGAATGAATTGGAATTTGTACTTTGTGTAGTTTCACTAGATAAAATATTTTTTAAACTAACATGGTAACTTGATTCTAACAGGTTCACAATGACTGTAATTGATATAATCCTATACCATGGTAGTCCGCAAAAGAATGCCAATGCGAACAAGGGATTGCCATTTGAAGGGCCGGGTATAAAGTGCTATTATACCCAAATTGATCGTAGGTTAAAGACCCTTGATGAATTGAAGATGATACTTATGGAAGAATTTTGTGTGAATCTTGTTGTGCATAACATACATATTACTTATCGTATGCCACATGAAGTCCTGAAACATTGGATTAATTACAAGTATATGGCGATAGAAGCAGACAAACATGTAAAGATCATGTTTGACAAGTTGGAGAGAATACCTGAAGTAAGTGGTATTGAGTTGTACATACAGTTGGAGCCACGTGTAGAAGTTGGTATCGAGGAAATCCAACAAACAACCACAAGTTTATAGGTTACAGTTCTAGATGCTCAATATGAGTATTCTACACATATAGAGGATGATGATGATGATGATGATGATGATGACTATGTTGATGAGATTGCCATTAATGGTGAAGATTTTGTCGATAGAGATGAATATGAAGAAAGGATTGAACGAGGGGACTTTGAGAGGGACATTGAGAGAGACATTGATGACGATGAGACATTTGACCGTAGTGAACCTGACGTAAACAATGTTATTAGTGTCCAAAACATTACGAACACAATCCCTGCCTATGCACCTCCTGCCTTGTCATTTTCTGCAAATACTTGGGCAAATATGGTTGATCCTTCAAATGTTGAGATACCATTTGTGTCTACTTGGAGAGAGGGGATGAATTTGTGTAAAGGGTTGACTTTTGCCAATAAAGTGGAGGTGAAGCGCGCATTAACCATTTGTGCCCTCAAGGAAAATAAACATTTTATAATCAGTAGGTCAACGAAGGTTAAACTTTGTGCGAAATACGTGGATTAGTCTTGCAAGTGCTATGTCGCGGCAGTTATAAAGCCAAATCTCCACGAATTATGGATGGTCACCATGTATGTGGGTCCTCACACGTGTATACCAATTGGGTTGCGAAATGATGGTAGAATGATGAGTTGTAATTTTATTACATCAGACATCCTTAAGAAGTTATGTGAGGATCACATTACCCCAATTAAGCATCTCAGATCTATGATAAAGTCGAAATATGATGGCCATAAGCCTTCTTACTATAAGGTATGAGATGCGAAACAAAAGACGATTGGGAAGATATTTGGGAATTGGGAAGAGTAGATATTTGGGAATTGGGAAGAGTCTTACCAAAAGTTGCAAAAGTTGCTAATGGCATATATTGTTCAGGATTCGAATACCTAGGTGTCCTATCATACCACACCCACCAGTGTAGATGCCACCGTATTTTTGCATTATGTGTTTTGGTCATTTGGTCCATGCATTGATGGATTCAAATATTGCATGCTGGTTATTAGTATTAATGGGACCCATCTGTATGGTAAATATCAAGGAAAGTTATTGGTCGCAATGGCAACCGACTCTAATGTTAGGACATATGTGGAACTTGTTAGAACATATGTCATGTAGAATTGGCTAATCTTTTGACAAAACACACTTTACTTGTAATTGGGTAGTTCTAGGATGGTTTAAGTCTTCAAGCAACATATTGTTCAAGTCAAGAGTTAAAACCATGTAAATTTGTTCAAGAAACAAGTGAAGAAGTGCTGTATTTTAAAGCTTGACAGATAGCTCGACAGATAGCTCAACAGATTGCATCTATCGAGGTTTAAAAGGGAACTTTAGCCCAATGCTCAACAGCAGCTCGACAAATAACCTATCTATCAAGAATTACAAAATTCAGATTTCTAGATCTAGTTTTCACGGATATTCCAGTTATTTGTGTAGGGTTTCTTTTCTTACAACCCTAGACATATATAAGGATTGTTTTAAGGGCTGTCTAAGGTGATGCAACTTGATGCAAAGTGATTATTCACTCAAATTGTGACCGGAGACAATTTGCCCTAGTTCATATTTCTCTTAAAGAAGCTGTTGTATTTTGTATGCCAAGGATTTTGTAACCAAGGAACTTCTTGATCTTCATCATGTGGATGAACTGAAAAATTTTGCAGCCAACATCTTTTTCAAGTTAGTGTGTTAATCACGTACTAGGATTCGTGCATCAATTGGTTAGTTACGTATTTGGAGCCGTGCATTGAAAATGAAAGATTGTCACTACATTACAAGTCCAATTGGGTATTGGGGTAAGGTTTCAACTGTAGGTTGGTACAAGGTACTGGGATTCCTTTACTTGTAACCGCTTTTTTTGATAATAGTGGATTTTCGGGAGTGGTGACCTTAAATTCACCCGGTGGGGTTTTGCCTAGGTGATTTTCCTCATTCGTAAACAAATTACCTATGTCAAATTTATTTTCCGCTGAATTTACTTTAGTTGGTGATTTATTAGTGCTACCACACTTATTACATGTAATTGAATTTACTTAATTCACTTGGTTAATTAATTGATTATTTTTACCAAAGGGGTCAATACATTTTTGGCCTATCAAGTGGTATCAGAGCGAGCACACTCTGATTAGGGATAATCTTTGCTGTGTGATCCATTGACTCCTGTTTGTCATGGATAGAGGATAATATCTTATTATACCTTATTTATTTGATGGCATTAACTATGCACACTGGAAAGTACGCATGAGAGTTTTCTTGCAGTCCTTAGATGAGAAGGTGTGGCAAGTTGTGAAAATTGGCTAGACCAAGCCAAAGGAAGCGCCGACAGATTGGGATGACGCCAAGATCAACGCGGCGAACTTCAACAGCAGAGCATTCGCGTTATTCAGTGCGGTCACAAATGAGAAATTCAAAAAGATATCCTCTACTGAAACTACTAAGGAAGCATGGACTATCCTCCAAACAACTTATAAAGGGACTAAAGCTGTCAATGATTCAAACCTTCAAAAGCTTACCACGAGCTTTGAAGAAATTAAGATGGAGGAGGGTGAGTCATTTGATGAGTTCTATGTTAAGCTGAAGGACATAGTGAACTCTGCATTTAATCTTGGGGAAACTATTCTAGAACTCAAGATTGTAAGAAAGGTGCTCAGATCTCTTTTGAAGAGATTTCATACGAAGATCATCGCCAATGAGGAGTCAAAGGACATTGACAAAATTCCTTTGACAAAGTTGGTTGGCAACTTGCAGACCTATGAGTTGGGTTTGACTAGGGTTGGAAAATCGAGCAAGAGCAAGAGCATGGCATTGAAGGCCAAAAGTAGTGATACTGATGAATCTTCTGATGATGAAGATTCTAAGATGAAATCCTACATTACAAGGCATTTCAAAAAGTTCATTAAGAAGGCTAATGCAAAAAAGATTTGATAAAGACCGTAAGCAGTTCAGTTTGTCTTAGTTTAAGAGCTAAGATAAAGGAAAGAAGGATGCTAAAGACGGTGGTCAGTACACTATTCCCTCCGGACCAAAATGCTTTAGATGTCAAGGGTTTGGACACATGAAACAAGAATATCCAACTTATCTCAAGATTGTTGGGAAAAGCAAGGCCCTTGTTGCTACCTTGAGTGACCTCGAACCTGACACTGAGTCAGATAATAGTGATAATGAGGGAATCTTGAATGCCTTCACTACCATAGTGAATCCTACTGAGGGGATTGTTGAAGAGGTAGATGAAGAAGAGGACTTGGTGGAGTACAAATTTGAGAAAATGGATGAACAGGATGACATCCATACTGTTAGGACAAATGTGACTCAATGTATGTCACTGTTTTATGTAATTGGCTAATCCTTTGACAAAACACACTTTACTTGTAATTGGGTAGATCTAGGATGTGTTTAATGCTTCAAGAAACAAGGTTTCAAGTTCAAGTGTTAAAGTCATGCAAGTCTATCCAAGAATCAAGTGAGAAAGTACTGTTCATTAAAGCTCGATAGCTAGCTCAGTAGTTAGCATCTATCGAGGCTTAAAGAGCTGTTCTAGCCCGTGGCTCGACAGCAGCTCGACAGATAGGATATCTGTTGAGGTTTATAAAGTTCAGTTTTTCAAGCTAATTTTCATCCAATCCGTGAGTGTATTTTTGGGCTTCTTTTCTCACGAGCCTAAACATATATAAGGATTATTTTAAGGGCCGTCAAGGGTGACACAAGTTGCACAAGTGTTGAGCAAATTTTTGTTCATGCAAATTGTGACTGGAGACATAATTTGCCCTAGTTCATCTATCTCTTGAAGAAGCTGCTGTGTTTGTACACTGTAGGGGTTTTGTGACCAAGGAACTTCTTGATTTTCATCATGTGATGAACTGAAGAACTTTGCAGCTAACATCTTTCTCAAGTTGGTGATTAAGTCGCGTACTGGGATCCACGCAATTGGTTAGTCATGTATTGGGAGCCGTGCATTGAAAAGGAGAGATTGTCACTACAGAACAAGTCCAATTGGGTATTGGGGTAAGGTTTCAATTGTAGGTTGGTATAAGGTACTGGGATTCCTTTACTTGTAACCGCTTGCTATGATAATAGTGAATTCTCAGGAGTGGTGATCTTAAAATTACCCAGTGGGGTTTTGCCGTGTTGGTTTTCCCTATTCGAAAATAAATTACCTTGTCAAATTTAATTTCTGTTGCATTTAGTTATTTAGTGATTTGTTTGTGCTATCATGCCATTGCATGTTAAATTGACTTAATTAATTCATTCGGCTAATTAATTGGTTTATTTATCACAATGGGTCAATACATTCTTGGCCTATCACATACAGCCTATGTAAAGTTGTACAAAGTCTCTGAAAAGTATGAGAAATTGTATAGGCTGGCCACCAAGAAGCTAAATGAAGTGGAACTTGATCGAGAAGAGCTCTCCACAAAATTTGATGAAGCTAATCAGACCATTGGAGCTTTGCGGTTTGAGAACAATTTCTTGGCTGAAAAGACCAAGAAGCTTGAAGTAGAGTTGTTTCAAGTTAGAGCTCAATTGGAGATGACTTCTAGTGCAAAGCTTGATGAGATGCTTAGCCTTCAGAAATCTGCTTATGATAGAACCGGTTTGGGGTATGATTTCTTTTCTCCTAATATTGCTTCTTCTAGTACTACTGTATTTGTCTCACCTGCTGATAATGTTAATTCTAAGAACAATGATATTAAAACTGTTTTAGCTAGTGAGAACATAGACAAGGGAAAAACTATTTTAGGAGTACCTCATAACTACATAAGAAAGAGACTAGAAACCCTAGGACTAAGAAGGGAAATAACCAAAAGTCTAAACAAAAGAAGTAGCATCTCTGTCACCACTGTGGAGCTACAGGGCATACTCATCCTAATTGCTACAAGTGGTTAGTCACTCAACAGAGCAATAACATGTTCTCGTCTGGAAACCAGAATCAGTTTCCATCCTCTTTTGCTCCTCTTGGAGATCTTTTTAAGGCCCTCATGTTCCTTTCGAACTTGAACGATTTCAATTCTTCCCCCTCACCATCGGATCAAGAGTTTGTCAAATGGAAAGGTTCTTCCAAGGTGTGGAAAGAAAAAGGCTCAATGTGATTTAGTCAGTTTTTCTCTCTCTCTCTCTCCCTCTTTTTGTTTATGCATTACTTGTGTGTTTTGCTTTCTTGTTCCTTGAGTCAGTCTAGTTTTATGCTATGCTTGTTTAACATGTTTTTGTTTGCTTGTTTTCAGCTTTTGCTTTATTTTGTTATTCATTAAAAAAAAAAAAATGAAAAATCGAAAAAATACAAACACAGCTTGTGTTTTGTGTACATTGGTACTTGTGTACCTTGGATGGCCATTGAAACAAAGTTTTCTAAACTTTGTATCCTTTGTAGCTTAGATAAGCATCTTAATGCACAACTAAGCAAGTGAGCTTTGTGGCTCGTGTTTGTGATGCGTAAGATTAAGTAATCCCTTGTACTTAACACTCATATCATTCTTTTTGATGGGAAAGACTAAAAAATCCTAAGAGAAAGGCAGAAATAACCATTGCACCACTAAAGTCTGCCAATCTTGAAAAACATCTGTATGCTTCGGCATAGCAAAATTGTGATGTTTAAAGCTTAAAGCTTAACATAATTGAGTATTTCTTCTCTCTCTTGTATGCCATGCATGATATGCTCAAAAGAAAAATAAATATGCAAAAAAAATTAAAAGCAAAAAGAATCAAAATGCTTTTGAATATGGTTGTAAGCGTGTTTCTAGGAGATGCGGGAGTTATAGGATGTACCTCAAAGGTGATAGTCCCCATTAAGCAGTTATGATTGTGTGTGAGTTAAATTGATTTTCTCATATCTCAAATCGTCATAACATGAGACATTTATGCAATCTTGTGATGTTTTCACACACAACATGCAAATTCTTTGCTACTTTTGATACATGTGTAGGTACCATGTGATTTGGCCATCACAAGGAATACATGTGTTAATGTATACTCACTAAACTGTCATGACTTGTTTTTGAAATATAAAATTGGTTAGACTTGTTTAGTGTGTGTGAGTATTGGACCATAAATGCTTTACATTTTTTTGTTGAGAGATGTATTTGAAGCTTAATATGCTGTTTGGATCTATGTTGAGTAGCTTGCTTGGTTGCATTCATCTCTTTGTGTTTTTCCTCTCTTTGAAAAACTGATTTTTATCAAGCTCGACAGCTTTTTGACAGATCCTCGACAGATAGCTATCTATCGAGACCCTTGGACTTCTTTTCTCGATAGATTTCGATCCATCAAGCTATTTAGAATTTGTCTCGATAGCTTCTTGACAGATTCTCGATCCATCGAGAAAGTTTCTGTCTGACCGATAGCATGTCGACGGTTGTTCAATCCATCAAGGTACTTTTGCCGTCGACAGATTCTCAACAGTACCTCGACAGATTTATCTGTCAAGAATTAGTGCTTGACGAAATCTCGATAGATCCTCGATCCATCGAGACGCATTTTCCTTAAATAGCTTCAGCGCGAAAACATATCTCATTTCTCTCATTCTCTCTCGACAGAAACTGTCTTTTCACCTCCCAAACACCCTCTTCACACTCAAAACCTCCTACCCTCTTGGATTTCGGCCTTGTTTGAGCATTTCTCCTCTAGTATGCTCCCTTAATCCTTCATTCTTCATGCATTTCACGCATTTAGACCTAGGTTTTGGGTTTTTTAAAATTTTTGGGGTTTTTGAAAATTGTTGAGTATTTTGTGAAATTTTTGGGTTGGGTTTTGCTTATATGATGTTATATGCTCATGCATTGCATTACATTTGCATTTTCACATTTTTTCATGCATTATAGATGTGTGTTTATATGTTGAAACTTGTGTGCTATTAGGATTGGGTTGGGTTGAACCCATGATGCAATTTTCTTTGCACGTCACATGCTCATGCACATTTCATGCATACGTACCTTTTTCATTTCCTTCTTTTGGTACTCTCTGTGATGGTGTTTCTCTCTCTCTTTCTCTCTCTCTCTCTCGAATAGTCTGCGCATGGTACCCAAGCGCAAATCCACTCTGTCCTGGAACCCTCTTTGTTTTGGGGCATCATCTTCTGATCCTACTCCTCTTTATGTGTAACACTCCATAATTTTGATACCAATTTAATTCTTATATGTAAATTAAAAAGGAGGCCTACAATTAAATGGATTTAATTGATTTGGGCTTAAGTAAATATATGGGCCTTGATAAGTTTTTAAAAACCCTAGCCTTTTACCTCTTAAGTTACACGTGTATATACATAAGACGGTTCCTTTTGTTTCAACCGCAACACACTATTAAGGTTTTCTTTTCTTCTATGCGGCTGTGCATGGAAACTTGTAGGTATGATTTTCTCATGCTCTAAATTTAAGAAGTTTGAATATTCAATAGCTAGCAATTGTCATGAACCTAGACTATCATTATATTAATAGAAAAAGGGCTCTTATAATTGTTATTATATTAGATTAGGAATTGTCAATATGGTTTTACGTCAGGAAAGGGTACTCCACAGGCTTTGAAATTGTAGCTAATAGAGTAATAGGCTTGGTCCTCATCAATTCAAGTTTGTCACCATGTGAAAGGGAAAAGGTTGCTTTATGGTTGATATTTATCTTCTTATCATCCTTCTAGTGACGTGTATTCAGCTCTAAATTATTGTAGAAGGCAGCAATGATTTTCAAGCCTAGAATATCTTGTTAGCCCCTATAACGTAGGAATAAGAAGTTATATATTGTTTAAGTTAACCAATTTGCCATCCACGCACTGCCATTGTTCAGAAAAGTGACTAGCAATATCTTATATAGGCGGACACTATAATTAGAATAGTTGTGAAAATTTTGGAAACTTGATTGACAAGTTCTTGCATCAAACGGGGCATTTCAATGCTCCCATTTATCAATTTAATAATTGCAATCCCAAGTAGTGATGGCCATGAATTCAATAGCCAAGCCCACTGACAAAGTTGAAATGTATTTCAAAGAAACTAGACACCTTCGTAGGCCTTAATGATGATAGGTTAAACTATTTAAGTATGAAAACCGATTTTAAGTGGGAAATTGTGTATTGATGGACCTATCTTTGGTTTTGCTAGGTTCTAATTTTATTGATTTGTTGTGATTCAAGGGAGGTTGGTTTCATATTTTTGCAAATAAAAGGTAAGTGGTGCTCACAAATTTTGGGAGTTTTCCCAAAACAGTGTTGATTATTAAACTATTTTATATCAAAGAAATATGTTGATATTCTATATATAAATTGATATTTTTATAAATGTTTGAAGTACACATTGACTATTCGTTTTATGAAAAACTTGTGGGACAACTTGAATTTATTTAAACTTGTATGCGTGAATATATCTTTATGTTTTTGAGAATTATGAATGGATTATTTTTGTGAGCATATTGAATTTGTTTTGAAAACCTATGGTAAGTCGTGATTAAAATCTCAGTATTTTATTTAGTCCTTAGCAAGGGACAATCATACTACATCTAATCCTTAGCAAGGGATGGTCCCAGAAAAGGGGACAATACACATTTGATAGCTCCTTAGCAAGGGAGTATACTATTAAGGATCCAAAAAGGAAGCTCTTTAGCAAGGAAGTGCATCTTTAGGTTCCAAAGGAGCTTTCCTTAAGAAAAAGGATGAAAATGAGGTTCTAGTCCTAAAAGGGGACAACACAACCCTGTCAACGGGGTGTAATCGTTGACCACAAGAAAAATCTAGGAAATTGTTTATATGATGGTATTGATATATATACATACATATATATATATATATATATATTTTGATGGCTCACAATATAAAGATATTTTTTTATATGAAATATTTGATGATAAAATATTGATGAGTTACAAGTTATGAAATTGTCATAAGAATTATTTATTTGAAAGGTTTGTTCCCACGCCTCAATGTTAGTGAATTCCACTTATTGAGTTATCTCACCCCCCATTTTATTCCCCTGTACAGATACATTAGAGGGATCATTGGAGTAGAGATTCTTGGAAGACAATAGTTACAAATTATTTTGTGGAACTAAGGATTTTATTATTATTTTTATGGTATTAAACATTGTACTAGAGAATTATTTTGAGGATGTTTTATCTTTGGCAGATTAGAGCTCTGACATTTGTGATGAGATTTTAGGTTGCTAATTGCTTTTATTTAATATTTTTATGGATTATTTAGATTGAATAGACTTTTATTGCTTATGATTTTGGGGCATTACATTATTTCCGGTTCCGTGATGAGAAGGCCCGTTAGGACTTCTCGGAGAACTTCTCCAAACGTGGCATTCATTCGGAACGCCACGTGATTCTATCGGATTTTTCAGATACTACTTTACCGATTGTCATTCACAAGCGGGGTTAAGAATCTCTATGTGAGATACCCATGAGTTGTCCCTCTGTGAACATACAGGAATTCTACTCCAATATGCACGGTTTTGATTCTTTTGTACCTCAGTTTGTTACTTATGTATGAGGTACACGTATAGTAGTTACTCCAGAGCTTATCTCTGAGGTGCTACATGTTTCGAGGGTATCGCATCCTAATTACCCCGGATGTCCACGTCTGAGGACTATGTCCATAGACGAACTTCTGTCTCTCTTTTGTGAGACACCTTCTTCATGGGGTGATCGTTAAAACACCTCATGCTCGGGCTTTGCAAAGGGTCTGAGGTTCCTTAATATGGTAATGACATTTGTTCTCCATCCCTTGTCTCAATATAACTCCATTACCGAGCCTCGTGCTCACCTTTTGCTTTCCCTCATTGAGGACCTTACTTTAAACTTTCCCTTCCACTTCATTCTCTCCCTTATAGATGTCTATAAGGATATGGTGACCCGTGATAAGCTTATCTTTTTTTCTGCTATCATGAGGATCATTCGCCATTCCTTTGTCTCCTATCCCAAGTCTGTTCACTTCTCCATCATGGGTGCCTTGAGCGCTGCGTCTGTTCGACGGAGCGGGGCCCAACTTCGATCGAAGTAGCCACGGATCGAGATGGGGACTCCTCCAGCCTCCTTCATTCCATCCACCTCCGCTCCCTCTTCTTCGAGTGGTGGTGTGACTCTTGCGGCTATCATGGCTCAACTTGAGCACATGGATGCTCGTCTTGACGCTCTCAGCGATGAGTTATGTCAAGTGAACATTCGTGTTGGCCGTATTTCTAGACGACAGGCTTAGATGGGTGGCTTCGTACCTTCTCCTTCTCTTTCACCCGAGGCTTTCAGCGAGGATGACACTGATGATGAGGATTAGGATGCTAGCTCTTCCAGTGATGACGAGATGACTACACTTTGTCATTCGTGACAAAAAGGGGTTGTAGTTTTGGGTTGAGAGTAGTCATGTACTTAGGGGGAGAGTTAGTATAGTACAAGACTTTTTTTGTTAGGAGGAGTGTTTATATCTTCTAAGGGATGTAGTGAGGATTTATGTATCTTTTCTTTTCTTTTATTTTTGGATACATAATCTTTTTGTACATCAGTCTTGTGACCACCTAGTGATAGCAAACATTGTACTTATCTTTGATATATATATATATATATATGATGATGCTGTTATCATTTTTTTTGTCACCTATCTCTCCATATGTTGCTTCTTTTCTCTCTTTATACACATGTTTCTTATGTATGCAATCTTTTATTTCTGTTTCACATTAAGATACCTTGATGAGTTTTGTTTAAAGTGTTTCAGAAATACAAGTTGTCAAAATCTATCATGCCTTGAACTCTCTTCTTATAAAGTTTTTCAAGAGTTTGTGTTAGGATTAGATTTTATTGTATCCAACAAGTGATTATGAGTTTAGTGATTTATGACTTCTCTTAAACTTCATTTGTTTGTTGTGGTTTTGTCACAGATTGCCAAAGGGGGAGATTGTTAGGACATATGTGGAACTTGTTAGAACATATGTCATGTAGAATTGGCTAATCCTTTGACAAAACACACTTTACTTGTAATTGGGTAGATCTAGGATGGTTTAAGTCTTTAAGCAACATATTGTTCAAGTCAAGAGTTAAAACCATGAAAATTTGTTCAAGAAACAATTGAAGAAGTGCTGTATTTTAAAACTCGATAGATAGCTCGAAAGATTGCATCTATCAAGGTTTAAAAGGTAACTTTAACCCGATGCTCGACAACAGCTCGACAGATAACCTATCTATCGAGAATTACGAAATTCAAATTTCTAGATCTATTTTTATGCATATCCAAGTTATTTGTGTAAGGTTTCTTTTCTCACAACCCTAGCGAGTGTTTGGGTCTACGTTTTGCAGCGCGTTTTGTGTCTGCAGTTTTTTTTTTTTAATTTTTTACTAGAAGCACGTGAACACTGACTAGCCAGTGGGTCCCATGCATTGTGCACGGGACCCACTACCACTTTCAACGTCCACACATTTCACTGAAATGGCACTGTTAGTGGGTCCCGTGAACACGGGACCCACAAACATCTTTTTTCACCAAAACTTTAATTAAAAATAGGTCCCACGGTACTATTCACGCACATTGTGATCGAAGATAATTTGCCCTAGTACATCTTTCACTTGAAGAAGTTGCTGTGTTTTGTACGCCAAGGGTTTTGTAACCAATGAGCTTCTTGATCTTCATCGTGTGGATGAACTGAAAAATTTTGCAGCCAACATCTTTCTTAAGTTGGTGTGTCAGTCACGTACTGAAATCTGTGCATTAATTAGTTAGTCATGTACTTGGAGCCATGCATTGAAAATGAGAGATTGTCACTACATTACAAGTCCAATTAAGTATTGGGGTAAGGGTTCAACTGTTGGTTGGTATAAGGTACTGGGATTCCTTTACTTGTAACCGCTTGTTTTGATAATAGTGGATTCTCGGGAGTGGTGATCTTAAATTCACCCGATGGAGTTTTGCCTCAGTGGTTTTCCCCATTCAAAACAAATTACCTGTGTCAAATTTATTTTCCACTGTATTTACTTTAGTTGGTGATTTGTTTGTATTACCACACTTATTGCATTTAATTGAATCTAATTAATTCACTTGGTTAATTAATTGATTATTTTTACCAAATGAGTCAATACATTTTTGGTCTATCAGCTAACAACAAGGTATGCCCTCTCGCCTTTGCTGTTGTGAATTGTGAGTTAGGGTCTAGTTGGAGGTGGTTTTTACAATGCCTCAGAGATACAATTGGCGATGTGATATCTGACAAAGGCATTTGCATAATTTTTAACCAACATCTTAGTATCAAAAATGCCATTGCAGCCTAGCCTAGAGATAGAGATGGAAGAATACGGGTTTTTCATAGATATTTCCTTCGACATGTTGCTAGCAACTTCAACACACATTTTCAGAACTTGATTCTAAAGTCAATGGCGTTGAAAGCAAGATATGCTACTCAGGTAATTAAATTTGATACCATAATGGAGTCCATTAAGCAGGTGGAAATTGAAGCCATTAGGAAGAACAAGAAGGTGACGGGGAAGGATGGCAGGGAAAAAGATTATCTTCCATACACATACCTAATGAGCGAGTTTGTGGATATGTGGACCCAGTCACATGATAGTGGGAGACGTTTTGGGGCAATGGTAACCAATATATAAGAGTGCTTTAATGGGGTACTGAAAGGTGCACGGGGCCTTCCTATTGCCGCAATGGTTGAGTTCACTTGGTCCAAACTTGTTGCATATTTCCACGACCGACATAAAGAAATTACTCATGATTTGTTGGAGGGTAAGAGATGGAGTACATATGCCATGTCCACATGGTTGGAAAATAGGAATAAATCTGAGAAACACTATGTCAGGGCATTTAGCAATGAACATGCAATATATCAAGTAGTTACTTCACGCAACAAGTGTAGCACTGGAGGGGGAAAACCATAGTTATGAAGTTCGGTTACTGGAAAGAACATGCAGTTGTGGGAAATGGCAAAACATTAAGATCACGTGTTCACATGCAATTAGAGTATGTGATGTGCTAAACATTGATTCGACCAAATATATTCACCCATGTTATAGTTTGGAGTATGCCCTTAACACTTATTCACATGCATTTGCGGTTCCTAAGTCAGAGTCATTGTGGAGGGATCCCATAGGGCCAAAGTGGTTGCCTAATCCAGCATTGTTGTGGGCCAAAGGTCAACCAGTGAAGTTAAGAATAAGGAATGAGATGGATAGAATGAGGAATAAGGATTGAGAACATGTGGATTGTGTCATGCTTCCAAGCATAACTGCAAAAAATGTTCGCAATCTTGTGACACTTCAACAAGCGGTCATGTTCCAAACTAGGTAGGTGAAAGATGGAAAAAAGTTCTAGATCGGTTAAATAATTGTTGTTCATTCTATGTTTGCCTAATGTTTACTATCATGTCTCCTAACGTGATTAGTCTACGTTTTTTAGGCATGCTTCCATGGACGACGTTTTTGTTGTGCTGACCGCTAATCTTAGGAAAATTGACTATGTTATATTGGCACAATTAACTTTTTGGTTTTTGCTTAATGTACTTGTAATTCTTTATCCAATGTACCTGTTTGAAGTTTGTGATTTGAGTAGTTTGATTAGAATTGCAAATTAAGCATTGTTGGACACGTTTAGAATGTTGATATATTGAGAATGCCTTTTGCTGTAATTTAAGTGCATTTACATTGTAAAGTTATGTTTATGTAGAGAGCGCAATAGTTTCTATAGTTTAGTGTCTATTGAGAATGCCTTTTGATGTAATTTTAGTGCATTTCCATTCTCAGCTTCTCCACCTCTCATTGAGTGTTTGTGGTTTACATTTCTGTTTTTGGTTTGCCTGCGTGTGGGGGAGAAAAATTTTTCCAGTGGATATATAGGGAAATGCCTTTTGGAAAGTTATCATGCTTAGTTGTGAATATCAGGGAGCTATTCATTGTTTTTGCAGGGGAACAAAAAATTTCCAGTGGAAATCGAGTGTTAAAGATTCGAGTTCCATTTGAATGGAATTCCCCATATATAATTAGTTTTGAACTCTTTGAGCGTACTTGCCGCTATAGAACTCGAGTACAATATTTGGAACTCGAGTTTCATATACTCGAGTTCCATTGTTTTTTTTTTTTTTTTTTGAAGGCAAGCTAAGCTCCCATAAAATTCAGTCATAATGGAACTCGAGTTTAATATACTCGAGTTCCACTGGGAATTTTTTAGTTATTTTTTCCATACACTTATTTTATATGAGCTTTTTTTCTTAGCTTATGCTTTTTTTTTTGTTGTTGCTTAGTGCTATTTATAGTGGGGTATATGTTTTCGAAAATAAAAATAAAACACTGGAGAAGACAACTGTACATAGAAAAGAAGGTAGCACATTAAGTAAAATTTTTTTGAGAAAATTTGTAAAACAAAATAGATTTTATAAGTTGAATGTCATTAGTTGACACATGATATAAAAAATAGGAATCAACTTTCTAATTTACCCTATTTTTTATTAAAATGATTGAAATTTTATAGCGAAAAAGAAAAACATCACAAAATTTGATATTAGACATGTAGGTACTTATGTCTAATATCAAACAGGAACATTGGATAGAGAAGTGTACGTAATTTAGACCCCTTAAAGCCCAAATGGATTAACCTAGTTAATTAGCCAAGTGATTAACTTAGTCAAATTATGCAAATCTAGGTTATCACAATCAAACAATCATATCATGTATATAGCAGCGGAAATATAAATAACACAAAGTTGTGATGACCCAGGAAACCACACCGGTAAAAACCTGGGGATGATTTAACTTAGCTATCCTCAAGGTAAACCTGAATCCGCTATAAAAGAATCGAAGTTTTACAATAGCGACTTAGACCACTAACATCTTATTGCTACCCACCAGTAGAAACTTACTGACACGACCACGTGCAAGCTCCGAGACCACGGACTCCTTCTTTCTTGGATTCTTCAGCAAGTACAAGCACCCCCGCTTGTGTATCTTTAAGCTCTTATGGCAGCAACTGAATGATCATCAAGTTCTTGAAGCAATCTCCTTCTTGATAATCCTAAGCTTGTGTAAAGGAAAGCTCTTCACAGATCTCACAAGAGATTTACACAAACTGCAATATGAGCAACCAGAGCTACTCTAAAAACGTGGCTAGGGTTTTCTTTATATACTAGGAGAATTAGATCTGAAACCCTAATCCTTAATGGGCTTGGACTGAGTTGGAATATTCTGCAGAAAAACGATCTGCCTGAGTTTCGATCGATCGAGTTTAATTCTCGATCGATCGAGCCAGGCAGATTTACACAGTAAATCCTACAGAACACTCGATTCCAATTTTACATAAAAACATACTTTGAGCAAGTCTAAAACAAGACTAAAACGTTTTGATCACGGTTTGCCAACAATACAAATTAGAGTTCAAATACATTAGTTCTTAAGTACTTAGAACCTAACAAACTCCCCCTTTGGCAATCCGTGACAAAACACAAACTAAAAAGCTCAAAGTTACAAGTAAAAGCCCTTTACAAAAATAATGCCCATTACACAATAATTCAACCTAACTACTACCCATTAGTTGCAAGTGTAGACAGCAGCTTAATTGAATCAACCTGTATTTCCTGAAATACTCAACAAAACACATAAACGCATGTGTGACAGAAAAACAGTAAATCAACAAATATGCAAACTAACTCTCACCCTAAGTTAGATACATCAAAAACAATGTTAACTCCCCCTAACAGAACATTGTTGTATTTTCCACACATATTCCCAAAAAGGATTTCATCTAAATCTCCCCATTTTTGTCACGAATTGACAAAGATAACTCAAACAAAGAGTAACAAAGGTCAAGAGAAAATAGACAATTAAGGGAACACAAAACAATTCAACTCTATAGAAAATAGAGACAACTTCACCTAAGAAGAGCAACAACTCCCCCTATGAACAACAAAGGGTAAAAAACAAGCTTCTCCCCCTATAAAAATAGGAAAAACAAAACAAGTTTTGGGAAAAACAATTTAGGAGGTGGGGATATATAAAAAAAACACACAAACCTAATTTTAAAAAAATTAAGTTGAGGATACACATGAAGAAAAATATTCTCTCTTTCAATAAATGCAAACATGACACTATGTGACCCATAAACAGTTGCATGAGTAAAGAAAATATTTGTACATTGATGATCCATCATATCTCTTAAGAAAAATATTTTTTACATAGAAAAATAGTATATGCTAAAATGTACAAAGGACTAAAAAATTAATCAATAAATTTTTAAATTAAGTTGAATACCCAATTTAGCAAAGTGTATGCATGCTATGTGTGAAAACAATTAGAGATATGTCTGCAAAACTGTAAGATGGATATAGAAATCAATGCAATGCATGTGAATACTAAACACAAATGATGCATGAAAAAAAAATTTGGCCAAAAACTTAAAAACTGAACACATTTTGCATCAAAATCAAGGAACTCTTTATCTTGGATGGCCATAACAAGATAACACAATACAATGTACCAAGTTTAGGAAAGAGTAACTTGTGTAGTGTGTGCAACTAGCAAAAACTTGAGATACATGTGAGGTGATATGTAAATAGAAATCAAGCACAAAGTCTACAAAATTCATCACATAGAATTTGAAAGAGACTATCACCTAAAGAGTTACATCATATAACTCACACATCTCCTAGAATAAAAGTTTGCAATCATGTAAGTTTCTTGATTTGCCTCATATTGTACACACCAATTTTAATTGATCAGAAACTTATTAAAGATAGCCGGGATAATGTACACACCAATTTTAGACGTTTGTTTTAGCTTTAAGTCAAATAACGTACACACCAATTTTAAGCAATTAAACCGAGGCTACATCTTATGTTCTTTTTGTGCATGTGCTACACTTTCTCGAGAACAAAATCTTACGATATGCACTAAGGTATTTATGATTGGCTAGTGAACAGTGGTGAGATGGTTATTTATGCCTTTTTCAAAAGAATTTAGTCCGACAATCAAAGACATATGATTTCAAGACCAAGACAAAGTGATCAAAAACTATAAACATCTTCCTACACAACATGCACTACAAAGCTCAAACTAGTAAAGTGCAATAAGTAAGCTCATCCAAGCTAAACAAGGTATATAAACATGTTATGTGAAAATAATATGGCAAATCCTTGATTATAAATCCAAGATGTGAAATACAAAATAAAAAAATCTTTTTGGTTTAGAAAAAATTTATGACCAAAAATAAAAAGCACACATTATGCTAAATGAACAATGCAAATGCAATGCATGATAGTGCTTAACTAAGCTATAGAGGGTACACAAACAAGAAATATCAATTTCTTAATTAACCAATGAGTACATGTACAAAGTAGTACATACTCACACAAAATCAGAAATAGTTTAGCACTTATGCAACATAAACTATTCAAGTTTCTCCACAATGTCAAGCATGTTCTAAATCAAGAGAGAGATATCATAACTCATGTAATCCTCAAAACAAATAAAAACAAGACCAAAATAAAATATTTTTGTCTTTTTGAAAATTTTCAATGTTTTTGAATTTTTTTTTTGAATAATCAAAACAACCTAAGAAAAAAAAAAATAAAACAACCAAAAACAGAAGCAAACATGTCCACAAATAATTGAAAGAATTAAATCAGGGACAAGTCAGCAACACTCACCTTAAAGGATCTTTTTTCACCCATATAGCATGATTCTTTGGCTTTGTAGATGAAAATCCATGTGAAGCAGAGTGTATTTGAGGGATTACACCAATCTTTTGAGAAAGACTAAAATCCTGCAAATTCCTTTCACAAGCCAATAAGCTTAAATTTTTCAAAAGCATATGAAACAATTTATATGGACTTATGGCAAGAGAAATATCATCACATATCCTAGATTGACATATAGAATGCTCAAATTTCAATTTATGACAATTAGGATGAATGTGACCGGAGACACCACAAAAGTGACAAATAGGAACAAATTTAGAAACATTAGTATTCCTAACAACAAATCTAGTCTCAGATTTTGGTTTTTGCCTCAACAAAGAACAATTTGGCCTAATATGACCAATAACACCACAAAGGTGACAGGTAGGCAGAGAAACAGATTTCTTTTGCACACTAGCAGTAGGTTTAGACATAGGTTTAGAAATTTCAGCGTCTACATCAGAACTTTTACCTTTATCTAACCTAGCAAAATAAGCCTTTTCTTTATTATTCCTCTTAAAAGGAGGGATATAAACTTTCTCAGTTTTAGACTTAAGAGAAACAAAAACACTTCTATTATCAATAGCAGGCTTGGTACTAGTCAAATTTTCAATTTTAGTTTTAGATTCAACTAACTCTTGTTCCAAGCTTTTCATCTTCTCATCTTGAGAGGAAATTTGATTTCTCAAAAATTCATTCTTTTTATTAGATTCATCCAATCTCACAATCAATTCCTCTTTTTCAAGATTAGCCAATTTTAACTCTTCCTTGAATTTCTTAGTAATTTTCATAGATTTCAATAATTCCTTACGAAGAGTTTCACAGGCATCAATAAAATCAACAGAAGCATGAGTAGAAACATGATAAGAAAGACACTTCAAATTATCCATGACAATAGGGGTCAAGGATTAGCTCTTAGATCAAAAGATCTAAAACAGAAGAGCTACCTGCTCTGATACCACTTGATAGAAATTTAAACCCCTTAAAATCCAAATGGATTAACATAGTTAATTAGCCAAGTGATTAACTTAGTCAAATTATGCAAATCTAGGTTATCACAATCAAACAATCATATCATGTATATAGTAGTGGAAATATAAATAACACAAAAATATGATGACCCAGGAAACCACATCGGTAAAAACCTGGGGAGGATTTAACCTAGCTATCCTCAAGGTAAACCTGAATCCGCTGTGAAAGAATCGAAGTTTTACAATAACGACCTAGACCACTAACATCCTATTGCTACCCACCAGTAGAAATTTCCTGACACGACCACGTGCAAGCTCCGAGACCACGGACTCCTTCTTTCTTGGATTCTCTAGCAAGTACAAGCACCCTTGCTTGTGTATCTTTAAGCTCTTATGGCAGCAACTGAATAATCATCAAGTTCTTGAAGCAATCTCCTTCTTGATAATCCTAAGCTTGTGTAAAGGAAAGCTCTTCACAGATCTCACAAGAGATTTACACAAATCGCAATATGTGCAACCAGAGCTACTCTAAAAATGTGGCTAGGGTTTTCTTTATATACTAGGAGAATTAGATCTGAAACCCTAATCCTTAATGGGCTTGGACTGAGTTAGAAAATTCTGCAGAAAAACGATCTGCCTAAGTTTTGATCGATCGAGTCTAATTCTTGATCGATTAAGCCAGGCAGATTTACACAGTAAATCCTGCAGAACACTCAATTCCAACTTTACATAAAAACTTACTTTGAGCAAGTCTAAAACAAGACTAAAATGTTTTGATCACGGTTTGCCAATAATATAAATTAGAGTTCTAATACATTAGTTCCTAAATACTTAGCACCTAACAAGAAGGTTGAGCTAGTTTATAACTGCCTCCATTGTCAACATTTACCACAACTATTTAACTATGAAATAACAACTATGGTTTCGTAAGTCATGCATTAAATGGTGAAGAATGCAAAAGAAAGAATCAAGCACGATTTGTAACCTTATAAAAGTTGCTTGGAACTCCAATACAATGCATCAAAATGAACAAAGCTGGATTTGACAATGACAGACTTTCTATATTACCAATCCAACAATAGGAATATTGTAAAATCTCTAATTTAAACAACAAAATTGTTAAACAGTTTCATCAAAATTTTTAAAATTTTGAACCAAGTTAGTTAGTTTAGTGTAAAATTTGGATTTCAATTAGAGTTTAATTTTACTGCACATGTTCCATTTAATCTAAGTTTTTTAATTTTTGTGCTAAATGAGTTAATTTAAAGTAGAAAACAAGGATTCTGTTAGGTTCTAAGGTCTTAGGATTTTATGTATTTAGAACTCTAATTTGTAATGTTGGCAAACCATGATCAAAACAATGTATTTAGTCTTGTTTAGGCTTGCTCAAAGTTGTTTAATTATTGTAAAGTTGGAATCGAGTGGCTGCAAAAGTCTTTGTGACTTTCGGCCTGGCTCGATCGATCGAGCCTGTCCTTCGATCAATCGAAAATCGCACAAGTTGAATTTTCTGCAGAATTTCCAACTCAGCCCTACTTCATTAAACGTTTAGGGTTTTATGTTTTTACCCTAGGTATTTAAACAAAACCCTAGCCACGTTTTTAGAGGTTGTCCATATTATATTATTGCTCTTACTTTTGCTGTTTTGTGTGAATCTCTTGTGAGATCTTTGAGGAGCTTTCCTTTTCACAAAACTTAGGGTTTTCAAGGTAGAGATGATTTCAACATCTTGAAGATCAACACAGTTGCAACCATTGGAACTTAAAGAAAAACAAGCGGGGAGCTTGTACTTGATTAAAGAGTCCAAGAAAGAAGGAGTCCGTGGATTCAGAGCTTGCACGTGGTCGTGTCAGTAAGTTCTACTGGTAGGTAGCATTAGGAAGTCGAGCGGGGAGCTTGTAAGTCCTTTTGTATGAACTTCGATTCTTTCATAGTGGATTCAAGTTTGCCTTGAGGATCGGTGGGTCAAATCCTCCCCAGGTTTTTACCGTTTGGTTTCCTGGGTCATCATATCATGTGTTATTTATTTTTCTGCTACTTTATATGCTTGATATGATTATTTGATTGTTTTAACCTAGAATTGCTTAATTTGACTAAGTAACAACTTGGTTAATTAATTAGGCTATGCAATCTGGTTGTTTTTAAGGGGTCTAAAACCCAACAAGTGTTATCAGAGCAGGTAGCTCTTCTGTTTTTGATCTTTTGATCTTTGAGTTGATCCTTGACCCTTGTTGTCATGGAACATGGACACTCTCTTGTTGTTCCTCCTTACCTATTGGAAAGTAGGGATGAAAGCATTCCTGAAATCCATTGATGAGAGAGTTTGGAACTCCGTTGAGTACGGATGGGAGAAGCCCACTACTCCTGTGAGTGAGTGGCAAACTTCTAAAAAAGAAGCAGCTGCATTTAATAGCAAAGCTATGAATGCCATCTTTAATGCTGTTTCTATGGAGGAATTTAAGAGAATCTCAAATGTTGAGGTTGCTCATACTGCTTGGAAAATCCTCCAAACTGTGCATGAAGGCACAAAGGCAGTTAAGATCAATAAACTGCAGCAATTGACTTCTAGATTTGAAAGCATTAGAATGTCTGATGATGAATCTTTTGATGAATTCTATGCTAAATTGAATGACATTGTTAATTCTGCTTTTAATTTGGGTGAAGTCTATGATCAACCTAAAATTGTTAGGAAGATACTTAGATCTTTAACTGAAGACTTTAGACCCAAAGTGACTGCCATTACTGAGAGTAAGGATGTGGACTCCATCCCTGTGGATGAGCTTGTAGGATCTCTTCAGTCCTATGAGTTTGACCTACCCAAAACTACCAAATCCAAATCAATGGCTCTTAAGTCTGTTGATGATATTGAGGCTGGTGGATTTGATGATGAGCTCTCTGCTACAGAGATAGCTTACCTTGCCAAGAATTTTAGAAACTTTCTAAAAAATTCAAATAGAAGGGCAAGAGGTACAAACACTGTTGAACCTAGAACTTTAGGAAGAATGATCCCACTAAGGTAAATAACTTTGAAAAACCTAGAGAAAAAGTAGGTCAATCTTCAAACAATTCTTTGGGTGCTCAGTGTTTTGGTTGTCAAGGGTATGGTCATGTTAAATCTGAATGTCCTACATTCTTGAGAAATAAGGGTAAAGCTATGGCTGTAACCCTTAGTGATAATGAGGTTTCTGATGATGAGTCCGGTGGTGACGAGGATGGAAACTTCATTGCTTTCATTGCTACTGCTGTAGTCAATAAAAGCATATCTGCTGAGGAGAACCCTTCTGATGGGGAACTCTCTGAAGATGCAGATCTTCAAGAGGCCTATAACAAACTTTGCAAAGTTGCTGCAAAGGATGCTATGAATGTTGAACTTGGCCTAAAGAAAATTGAATCTCTTGAGCTTGAAAAGAAGAATTTGCTTGTTAAATTGTTTGATGCTAATGGTCTTTTGAACAATGTGAAATCTGAGAATATGCTCTTGCTTGATAAAGTTAAAACTTTGGAACATGATTTATCTATTGCTAGATCTGCTAGTTCTAAATTTGATCAAATGCTGAGTGTTCAAAAGTATCCTTCTGACAAATCTAGTTTAGGTTTTGTTGAGAGCATCTCTGTGTCTGCACCTCATTCCACTATCTTTGTTCCGTCATCTTCTTTTGAACCTTCTGTGAGTGAGGTTGTGAGTAAAACTGTTAAACCCCTTGTGAGTGAGGTTGTTAAACCTGTAGAAATTTCACCACCTAAGAAGATTAGGGTAGATTTGAGAGAATCTAAACCTAAGGAGCCTACCAAATCTAAGGACAAGATGCATGGTAAACTTGTTTGGGTTTGTCATTACTGTGGAAAGTCTGGACACATTCGTCCTAATTGTTACAAGCTTCAAGTTGATAAGAGAGCAAACAAACCAAAAGTGCCTGTGCCTCAAGCACAAGATCCTATGGCACTAATTGGTGAATTGGTAAAGGCGTTAAACCTTTATTCCAATCCTGGAGTTGGGAATCACTCGAATGTGAATAAGAACTCCAATGCTCGTGGCGCATCTAAAAAGTTTTGGATGCAAAAGACTCGAACTAACTGAGTCTTTCTGACATGGTCCTTGTGTTTCATTGCTCTATTCTTTTGTGACAATTGTTCTTTGGTTTTTGTGTTTTTTGTTCTAGGACTTGCATTGCATTACATTCATGCATTTCATTCTAGGATTTATTTGTTTTTTCTTATAATAATAACAAAAAAAAAAAAAAGGGAAAGCAAGACTATGTTTGACACTATTTTTCTTGATTTTTGAAAACAAGGTTGGTCAATCTTTTTACACATGTCATGTCTTGTGTACCTTGTTTAACTTTGATGAGCTTATTCTTTGCACTTGACTAGTTGAAACTTTGTAGTGCATGTTGTGTGGGAAAGATGTGTGTGGTTTTTAATCACTTTGTCTTAATCTTGAAGTCACATGTTCTTTGACTGTCGGACTTGATCCTTTTGAAAAAGGCATAAATAACCATCTCACCACTGTTCACTAGCCAATCATGAACACCTTAGTGCATATCATAAGATTTTGTGCTCGAGAAAGTGTAGCACATGCATAAAAAGAACATAAGGTGTAGCCTCAATTAAATTAAAACTGGTGTGTACTATTAGGCTTGATGCCAATTCACATATATAAGAGGCAAAAATTCAAGAAACTTACATGATTGCAAGCTTTTGTTCTAGGAGATGTGAGAGTTATAGGATGTAACTCTTTAGGTGATAGTCTCTTTTAAATTCTATGTGATGAATTGTGTAGACTTTGTGTTTGATTGCTATTCACATATCACCTCACATGTATCTCAAGTTTTGCTAGTATCACAAACTACACAAGTTACTCTTTGTTAAACACTGTACATGCTAGTGTGTGTGTTTTTGGTTTGACCAACCAAGTTTGAAAATATCTTGAGATTTGTGCACAACATATTTGTTGCTTAAGAAAATTCAATGGGAGAATGATTGAAACTTGTTTTTTTTGAGAAAATTGGGTTTAAAATTTGGGTTTTTGAAAAAGCATTCCATCTCATATTCATGCATTTTGTTTTCGTTGTTTAATGCTTTGAGGAGTTGTTTTCAAAATTAGGTTTGTGTTTTTCAAAACTGTGATTTTTCTCAAAAATTTCGTGAGCCTCTGCCCAGTTCGATCGATCCATTCTGATTTTCGATTGATCGAAAAAGTGCTTTAATTTGTTTAAAAATGACTGTTTCATTCGATTGATCGAATGTAATTTTCGATCGATCGAAGATCGTGAAAATGCTTTTTAAAAAATCAGATCTGACTTTTTCAAAGTCACTGTTCATACTTTTTCATACTTTTTCTTCTCTCTCTCCGACGAGGCAAGGCTCCACAGTCAAATTTTTGTCGTTTTCCTCCGAAATTTTTGCAAGGTTTCTCTTTCCTCAAGTCAGTAAGACACTTTTACCCTTCCTTTTGAATTTATTTTCATGATTTCATGCATAAATCCCTGCATTTGAGGGTGATTTTCGGACATTGCATAATTGGAATTTTCCGTTGATTCAAGCCCTATTTTGTGCAATTTATCATTGGGTTTTTGTGGGGACACGTTATAAACATGATCCTTGATTGTTAATTTGATCAATTTTGAGTTTGGTGAAAAATTGAAAAATCTAGGGTTTGTTCTTGATCCGAATTGGGGCTTTTGTTAAATTGGATTGAATTTGATGAAATTAGCTTGTTGTTTTGATGAAATTTGGCATTATAATCTATGTGCTGTGTTTTGTAATGCCCAATTCATCAATTTGTTTAAAAATTTCAACAAGTGGTTTTCAATTTTTGGGGTTTTTGATAGAAATTCCTTGCTCAAGCCAATTTTGTTGAATTAATCTCAATTGAACTTAATTGTTTACTGCATTACTACATGCATTATGGCATTGTATTTGTTCATGCATCATATATATTTTTATTCTATTTTTTTTGTGCTAACTTGCAGTCTGCCATTGGTTTTGTTTTATTCTTTTTGGTTTTTCCTTGTGTCTCTGTCCTTTCCTTAGCATCATGCCTAGGAAGACTAGAGCCCGTAGGTCTATTCCCTCTCCTTCTCCTCCCCCACCTTCCTTTGATAGTGAGAGGTTTCCGAGTGAGAAAAACCAAGAGATTTTCGAGAAGCTAAACCTTAAGAGAAAAGTTTGGGCTGAGCGTTCTGTCACCTTAGATGAGGTTGATCCTGCCATTAGGGCAAACTTTGAGCTTCGGGGTTGGTTACCTTTGCTGGATGTTTCTGATCCTCCTCTTCTAGCTACCCTGATTAGAGAGTTCTTTTCGAACATCTCTATCTGCGTCTATGATTCCAACACTTTGGTTAAGAGTTGGATACGAGGTGTAGAGTTCACCATTGACCCTGATGTCGTGGCTGATGCTCTAGGGGTACCTTTGGTACAGCACCCTGTCTACCCTTATGATGAGTCACCTGAGTTGAATGATGTCATGTGTTACATCACTGGGTCTTCTATCCAGTGGGGTTCTGATCCTCGGATCACCACTGCTGAGCTTCCTAAGACTGTCTATCTTTTCTTTAGGATAGCGTGTCACTCTCTTTGGCCCATTTCTCATCTGTACACCATTCCTCTCGAGAGGTGTGTATTTTTGTACGCTCTTGTCACTGATGCTCCTATCAGTTTTCCTCATCTGTTTCTTCGTTCTTTGAACGAAGTTTATAGGAGTTCATCTACAGCTCATGCTCTTGTTCATCATATTTTTATTCATAGGATTTTGCTTCATCTTGGTTTAGATGATTTCCCTTCTTCTGAGCCCGTCCATGTGATTGCTCCCATAGGTGCCTCTTTCCTTAGACAGAGGGCTGCTCATCTTCGAGCTGGCTCTAAACACGCTAGGTCTGAGCCTTCTGGTACCACACCCCCTTCTTCTTCTACAGGTCCTGCTCGTGAGGCTGTTCCTGATTCTGTTGGTGCTGCTGCTGCTGTTCCTCCACCTCCTTCGAATGACTTTGTTGTACGTCGTACCTTGGAGACTGTCATGACCGTTCAGGCGGCTCATGGTCAGCTTTTGGTGGACTTGTTCGATGAGATTCGTGCTCTGAGAGTAGATTTGGCGCATCTTCATTCATCTTCACCACCTCCTTTTGATGATGGCCTGTGATGTCCTTTGGCATTCCGTCACAAAAAGGGGGAGTAGAGTTTGGAACTTGTAGAGGAGTTTTTGTAGTTAGGGTGAGTTTTTGTTACTTTTTGCGGAGTTAGTGGAGTTTTTGAGATTAGATTGTATCTAGGTGCTTCACCATGTATACCTTTTTTTGGGCTATTCTTGTAGGGAAATACATTTTTTATATATATGATTCTTGATTCTATGTGTTCACTGTTTATTGATTTATATTTATGAGTTATTCATTGATATATGTCTTTATTATGTGTTGTGTGAACTTTCAAGAATGTGTTTATTTTTGGTGTATCTAACCTAGGGGGAGAGTTAGATTACATATCTGTTGATTTATTGTTTTTCTGTCACACATGCGTTTATGCGTTTGTTGAGTGTTTCAGGAATATACAGGTGGATTCGATTTGGCTGCTGTCTACACTTGCAACTGATGGATAGTAGTTAGGATTGAATTTGTTTTATGAGCATTACCTTTTGTAAAGGGCTTTTTATTGTAAACTTTGAGCTTTTAGTTTGTGTTTTGTCACGGATTGCCAAAGGGGGAGTTTGTTAGGTTCTAAGGTCTTAGGATTTTATGTATTTAGAACTCTAATTTGTAATGTTGGCAAACCATGATCAAAACAATGTATTTAGTCTTGTTTAGACTTGCTCAAAGTTGTTTAATTATTGTAAAGTTGGAATCGAGTGGCTGCAGAAGTCTTTGTGACTTTCGACCTGGCTCGATCGATCGAAGGATAGGCTCGATCGATCGAAAATCGAACAGGTTGAATTTTCTGCAGAATTTCCAACTCAGCCCTACTTCATTAAACGTTTAGGGTTTTATGTTTTTACCCTAGGTATTTAAACAAAACCCTAGCCACGTTTTTAGAGGTTGTCTATATTGTATTGTTGCTCTTACTTTTGCTGTTTTGTGTGAATCTCTTGTGAGATCTTTGAGGAGCTTTCCTTTTCACAAAACTTAGGGTTTTCAAGGTAGAGATGATTTCAACATCTTGAAGATCAACACAGTTGCAACCATTGGAACTTAAAGAAAAACAAGCGGGGAGCTTGTACTTGATTGAAGAGTCCAAGAAAGAAGGAGTCCGTGGATTCGGAGCTTGCACGTGGTCGTGTCAGTAAGTTCTACTGGTAGGTAGCATTAGGAAGTCGAGCGGGGAGCTTGTAAGTCCTTTTGTATGAACTTCGATTCTTTCATAGTGGATTCAAGTTTGCCTTGAGGATCGGTGGGTCAAATCCTTCCCAGGTTTTTACCGTGTGGTTTCCTGGGTCATCATATCATGTGTTATTTATTTTTCCGCTGCTTTATATGCTTGATATGATTATTTGATTGTTTTAACCTAGAATTGTTTAATTTGACTAAGTAACAACTTGGCTAATTAACTAGGCTACGCAATCTGGTTGTTTTTAAGGGGTCTAAAACCCAACAGATTCCAATATAAATAAATTATAAAAAACATAATCATATATCTTTTAAGTATATCCATACATATGCATGAAGTGACAAGCTAATTTCTATAAATTAAAAAATAAAAATTTTAAAGTACTCCACAAAACAATGACTGCAGAGTGTACTAAATGTAGAGGAATGTTAACCGTCATGTAATGCATTTTCACCACCACTACTATCACAAGGTAATATTATGTGTAATGGTTGTATGTGAAATCCCTCTACTGTTGCAGTGAGTGAAAAATGCATATTGTGGCTGCAACCATAACGACTATCACAACCACCACCTACAAACCATGTCGCAAAGAGGCTTCAATTTTCTTCCATTTTTAACATCAATAAAAGGTATAAGTTAAATTACAATGTACCCTTTCTAAGTTCGATCAAATTCTCTTTTAAGAATTACCATCTTGATTATCTTAGGAGATTCCTATAGTAATCATAGAGATAATCAGAGACCACATATGAGATGACTCTAGAACAATGGTTATTGATGGGTTAGATAAAGATCAACCATATATGAATTCCCAAATGGATGACCTTTGGATCAGATATGAAAAGCAATGACTTTAGAAACTCCCTCCCATCGCTATAATCCTGAGCTAAGGCACTAGAATGAGGGAGGATCTCCCTATATAACTCCTAAGATTTGCTCATTGGCAATAGTTCAATAACTAAAAATGATTTAGTCATCCTTGCTCAACTCAATATATATACCGAACTCCTCCAACCATGGCTGATATGAGTGAAATACACACACAAAGTACAGTGTTACCCCATTGGTGAAAATGAATTAAGCATGGGAGAAGCGAAACTTAGGCTGACATTACACCAGTGTCACCTTACCTTTTGATCCATTACTTTGAGTGTGCAGGCATCATATCAAAGACAGTCCAAGATCTAGGCTCAAACAAAATCTACACTAAAACTCAAAATATTTGAGGAGATAGAACAAAATTACAAAAATTCCACCTCAAAAACTCTGCACCCACCTACAGTTACCAGCGAATAACATAAGATAAGATAATACCACTTAGTTACTAAGAAAAGTACATTGTATAACACACTGAATATCATGAAAATACTTACTTAAATGCAAGTGGAGCTTCGGGCCATGGGCCATAATCACATCCAGGTGGGGACTCTATCTTCGGGCACAAGAATGGCAACCTCGTCCATGCCCAATACTGGACCAATTGCAATGCCCCACCAATCTGTGCATGACCTTTATGGCTTGCACGACACAACTCTCTGTACAACCATGCTAGGCAATCACTACCCCAACTATATTATGGCAGATCACAAAGGTTCCACAGGAACTCCCAGAACATCAGATGCACCTTATCTCCCGACTTGTCCATGAAAATCTTATCCCCTAGTAGCACTAAAATATAGCACTGGGCATACTGATGTATCTGAATCTCCGTTGCATCATGAGGCAGTGGCTCTGCAATGCACTCAACAAGGCGGCTGATGAGAATTCTTTGCCCTACCAAAGTTTTTGTCATTCGCCGGAACTGTAAAACCAAGCAACTCCTCGCACAGAGTGCTCCAATCCCCCCCACCAGTCAGCCCAACCAAGACCTCACTGTCTATAGTAAAAGCTCGAAAATGTGTTGAAAACATAAGAGCTGTTTAGACTCCCAAATTAAAATTAAGCTCAATAGATTTTACACTAACTTAATACTAAGTGCGGAATAGTGTAAATACGAGCGGATGAATAAACAAGCTACTCTAATCCATAAACTAAACAACATAGCAGTATAATGAAATATAAAAGAGTAGGGAAGAAGGATGCAAACACAAGATAACACGCCGATGTGTTATCGAAGAGGAAACCGAAGAACTCGACGAAAAACCTCTCCGCCCCCCTCCAAGCGGAAATCGATCCACTAGACAATCAGTTGGGATACATGGGTTAGCAAGAGACCCTCCAAGCCTAATCTACCCGATGTACCTAAGCCCTCCAAGCTCCTACTCCAACAAGACTTCTTGGAACCCTGTCTTGTCTAGCTTTTCGGATCCCGCAACAAGCTCCATGTTGCATTTGCCATCCTTGGCTTCTTCCAACGCTTCTCAGCAGTTCCAAAACACTCTCTACACTCTAAATAGATGTGGGTTGTGTTTGGGTACAAATCTCCTCTCAAAGTATCACAATGGGAGAGAGATGGAGAAGAGGCTACAATAATTTCTCACTAAGGATGAGTAGCTCTCTCTCAAAAAATGGGTGAGTGTGTTGTAAAAAATCTATTTTGGGTTTTTCTCTCTGAATAGCCTCACCAATATATGTGGGTAATGAGGGTATATATAGAGTGGGCAAAGACAGAGTGTATAAAAAATGACAGTTCAGCAAAGCAGAGAGTTTCGCGGGTATCTTGCGGGAAGGCCTTACCGGCGAGATACTCGCGAAACACAGCTGTCTCCATCTATCCTGACTCTTCGCATTCCAGTCATGTGCAGGGTACATGCATCATTTCGCGGGATGCTTAGTAGCGAGATACCCGCAAAAACTCTTCAGTCTTCAATTGCTTGAGTCTTCACACTCTCTTTCTCTCACACACAACCCTTACAACTAAATCCCACAATAAATATAGGGTATAAACAATTAAAAACAATTACAATCAAATTTGGCATGAAATAAAAACCAACAAAAACATAGTTGTCAATAATAACTTTACAATCTCCCCCTTTGGCTATTCCGTGACAAAACCCCTAAAACAGACTCTAGACTTAAACGTGAGTTTGGGAACAAAGGCAAAACTCACTCACACCTAATCTAGAAGCTGTGAAGCACTTGCATGAGTATATACTTGTAACCTTCAAAATGATGAGAAGCTGTGATGCACTTGGAACATATATACTTGTAACCTGAGAAACTTGCACAAAACACATTAGACCCTTACGGTAAAGTAAGTAATAAAAGGACAAGTATAGTGTAACAAGTAAAATGCGATCAAGTAAACATGTTGTGAAACATATGAGCAACTTGATCATACACAAAGCAGTCATATGGAAATGACTATAATGATCATATAGCAAAGCAAATGATCATCCGAACATGCAACCAATAAAGCACAATAGCAAAAGGATAAAAGCATGTCTAACACATAAACACGATGCAATGAGAGCAACAAAGCATATCAAAGCATCATAAAGCAACGAGAAAACAAGCATAAAGTAAATCAAGGTTTTCTCAAAAAGAATGTCTTCTCCCTCTTGATATATGCATCTCCCCTATGGCTTTCTCTCCTTATGAATGTGCACAAGGTAGAATTTCTCCCCCTAAGAGTGTGCACATGAGTCATATAGAAATGACGATACTCTCCCCCTTTTTGTCACGAATAGACAAATTAATCAAGAGGAGGGAGGGAAAGAAAAGAAGATATGAAGATGATGCATGAGGAGTGCAAGTTGAATGAGAAAATGAAGCTCAAACATAATACAAACATTAAAAAAAATGCTACAAAGCATAAAGAACATGACATGCTAAGGATGATGGAACATGATATGGACCTAGGCATGACATGGACACAAGAACATGTTATATGTGGCTAAAGGTCTAAAAAGACTTAACTAGCATGAGTGAATACAAAAACATGTCAAGTGTTAGAGTGTGTGCAACAAATTGCATCTAGTGTGCATCTAGTGTGCATGTGTGATGCATGACTAATGCATGAGTAAGGCACTCAAGGGGCAAAGTGTACAAAACACACCACCAATGATCAAAACATGATAAACATGAATAATTATGGTGATCCCCAAAGTTTGGTACTCATTGGAGTCCAAAACAAAGAAAATGCCATTTGGGCATTTTATCAAACACTTAGAGTGCACACACTACACATGTATGATGAACAATGCAAGAACATATGAAAATCTTGCCTAAATACATTTTATTTTTGCCATAAGGGGCCAACAACCAAAGCAAATGATCATTTTAAACAAAGCCCAATCAAAAAGATTGACAAAAATTAAGTTTTCTAACTCCCATTTGAGAAAATCCCAATTATGAACATAAAGCCCCAAAAAACGTAATCTAAGGATCAAAATCAATGAAAAGAGTTAAAGAATACCTTAGAGATGTTTATGGAATGTAAAACACTTGAAATTAGTTGGGTTTTGATGTAGAAACATTAAAACAGGGGTTTGGGAGAAGATGGGAGGCGTTCAAAAACAAAAGACCCACGAAATGCCCTTTAAAAGTTGATCTGGAAATTTTCGCTAGTATCTCGTTGGTTAGAATCCCGCGAAAATTTCGTTGGTATCTCGCTAGTATTTTGCTGGTAAGCCTTACTAGCAAAACAGCCGCAAAACAGCTGCGAAACAGTCACGAAACTCTCAGTCTAAAGTTGAAAAACTTGAGAATTGGACCCTTTCACTCATGACTGAACTTAAACATGAAATAAGTCATGAAAACACCCAGAAAACATGTTTTTCACACAAAAAAAATTTGAAAACTTTGAAAAACATGGGTGATCAAATCACTTCCAAAAGCAAACAAAAAGAACAAAAATCTTTTTGGTTTGATCCACATATGGTTGAGCACACACACATCACATTTGAGCATGTACAATCACACAAATGAGATAGTCATTAATTGAATCAAAGTCTTGTGTGATGTGTGTAAGTATCAAATGTGGAATAGTCCTTAGACCAGAGTGAAGCTTCAATAATCAATTCAATCAAGTCATACACAACTGATACGAAATCAAGTGGACTATCTCCATTATAGAAATGAGTATATATGACCTCCCACAAGAGAATGATTACATAACTTAGAAGCTTTTCATTTGGCTTCTGCATAAAGCATAACATTTGATCCATTTTTGGACAATACATCTCTTTTTGAGATCGGTGCTTGAAATTTGTGATATTTCAACATTGAGGATTAGCCTTTGGCTTTTTGAGCACCATAAAATTTACATTAGAAGAGTCGCTTTCCCTTTTTTCTAGTCAAATACTAGTATGTGCGACAGGCTTTTGCAGCTCAATATCTCTTTTCATTTTGAGATTTACATTTAGTGAGCTCTTTTTGCAAAAACATAAAAATAAAGTGGGAAGAGATATAGACACAAGTCTATGCAAGTATCAAGACCAGCAAGACTATTGACCAATCATTCATGACAAGTTTGAAGATCTATTTACAACAGTCACACATAGTTTTCAAGATTTCTTCCACATAGAAATAGGTGCATACATAACAAGCTAAGCTCGTAAATGCATTACGCCATTAATACGAAGGTACAAGGCCAAACTCACATGAGATATGTGCTCAAACATATACAATCAAACTTTTTGAAATTTTCACTTTTTATGTGGTTTTGGATTTTTTACACACACAAAACAAAGACATAAAAGTAAGATCAAAACAAAAGCAATGCATATAAATAAATGCAAAATGCACAAATGCATGAAGATATGACATTTAATGCACGAAGGGTCCTACAAAGATCGAAAGAATTAGATCAAGGACCAAAAGAGCAAAAACTCAACCATAGGAACCCTTCCTCATCCAAACGGAACAATTGTTTGGAATGAGTGTCTCATGAGAAGCGAGACGAGGGTTGGAAGAATGAGAACCGGAGATGCACATAGTCAAGGAGTTAAGAGCATTAAACACTTTCTTTAACAACATGCTATTTTCAATCAAATCTGGTTTATCATTTTTAGCACAACTTCTAAGAAGCTCAAGTTTCTCTTTTCTTTTGATTCTTTTAAAAGCTTGAAACTGAGAGCAATGAGGTCTAAGATGACCAAGGGCACCACAATGGTGACAAACAATATGTTTAGGTCCACTAGGCCTTTTAGGAAGGGATCTAGCAACATGAGTTTGTTCTCTCTTTAACTTGGGGCATTGAGGTCTTATGTGACCGATCACACCACAATGGTGGCAATTAGGAACAAACTTAGATCCACTCAAATCCTAAGGATGGGACCTAAACAGAGGCTTAGGCTTAAGAGCCTTTCTCTCCACTTTTTGGTTTCTTTTGTGTGGAGGAATGTATACCGATTTGTCTTTAGAGGTAGAACTCACAATAGGGACAAAATCAGGTACCACAACATGATTGCAACATATATTATCTTCCTTTTTAACAACAGGTTTAGCAATCAAACACTTGGCAGGCATCTTAAGAGATTCATTTTCACATTTAAGATCATCAACAAGTTTGTTAGACAAAACAAGTTTAGTATCCAAGTCCATATTTAAACATTCAAACTCTTTCATCTTTTCAAGAGAATTTTCAGCAAGCTTCTTATATTTTTCAACCAATTTATTGGATTCATTGAGCTTAGCAATCAAATCATCCTTTTCACAAATGAACTTGCTCAAATTCTTTTGAAACTTCCTAGCTTCTTTCTTCAAGAGTTTGTCAACAACACCTATGCATTCGGTTAACATGTCATCACAATTATGAGGATTAACACTCATAGAGGCATTTTCACAAACACACGGCATGTTACACTCACAAACATCCATAGAAGCATACAAAACACTATCCATGGCAAAACACATAAGGGGTCAAGGATCACACTTAGGTAATGAAACCAAATCAAGTGTACCCGCTCTGATACCAATTGAAAGCTCGAAAATGTGTTGAAAACACAACAGCTGTTTAGACCCCCAAATTAAAATTACGGCTCGATAGATTTTACTCTAACTTAATACTAAGTGCGGAATAGTGTAAATGCAAGCGGATGAATGAACAAGCTACTCTAATCCATAAACTAAGCAACACAGCAATATAATGGAATGTAAAAGAGTAGGGAAGAAGGATGCAAATACAAGATAACACGCCGATGTGTTATCGAAGAGGAAACCGAAGAACTCGGCGAAAAACCTCTCCGCTGCCCTCCAAGCGGAAATCGATCTACTAGACAATCAGTTGGGATACATGGGTTAGCAAGAGACCATCTAAGCCTAATCTACCCGATGTACCTAAGCCCTCCAAGCTCCTACTCCAACAAGGCTTCTTGGAACTCTGTCTTGTCTAGCTCTCCGGATCCCGCAACAAGCTCCATGTTGCATTTACCATCCTTGACTTCTTCCAATACTTCCTAACAGCTCCAAAACACTCTCTATACTCTAAATAGATGTGGGTTGTGTTTGGGTACAAATCTCCTCTCAAAGTATCACAATGGGAGAGGGATGAAGAAGAGGCTACAATAATTTCTCACTAAGGATGAGTAGCTCTCTCTCAAAAAATGGGTGAGTGTGTTGTAGAAAACCTATCTAGGGTTTTTCTCTCTGAATAATCTTACCAACATATGTGGGTAATGAGGGTATATATAGAGTGGGCAATGATAGAGTGTATCAAAAATGACAGTTCAGCAAAGCAGAGAGTTTCGTGGGTATCTCGCGGGAAGGCCTTACCGGTGAGATACTCGCGAAACACAGCTGTCTCCATTTGTCCTGGCTCTTCACATTCCAGTCATGTGTAGGGCACATGCACCATTTCGCGGGATGCTTAGTAGCGAGATACCCATGAAAACTCTTCAGTCTTCAATTGCTTGAGTCTTCATACTCTCTCTCTCACACACACAACCCTTACAATTAAATCCCACAATAAATACAGGGTATAAACGATTGAAAACAATTACAATCAAATTTGGCATGGAATAAAAGCCAACAAAAACATAGTTGTTGATAATAACTTTACATATAGGAAGTCCCAAAATGACCTCCACATCTTGTAGGGTGATTGACATCTCACCATGTGGAAGATGGAACGTATGAGTCTCTGGCCACTATCGCTTAACTAGGGCCGATATTAGGCCATGATCTATCTCTCTGGACGAGGCCCTAAAAAATCCTTCTAGCCCCACCAACTTATTAATGTCTATCACCCGATTGTCTTGCATTGATATCTTTGCCATCTCCTTAGAGCAACCACAGCATTTAAGTGGGCCTGGGTCTTACAAAATCGATAAAAATTATAGCGGTTGTTAGAACTTTGAAAGAACTTGCTAAAATTCAAAGAGAACGTAAAAATTAAAGCGGTTGTTAGAACTAGATATTTCACCTTGCCATTCCAAATGTCGGTTGATCGATGACTTGGTTGTTTCGTCCGCATTGAATCATCAATGGGACTAGGGCGCATGATCTCTGTCTCCTCACCGATCCAAGGGTCCATCCTGCAAAGAGTGCTACTGTGAGATCATTTAAACCCATCGTAAGATTTATGATCTATGATTTTACAAAGGAGGGAGAATGTCTGAAAAACAAATTTAATACGAGTATGTAGCTAGTATATAATAAAAGCAGATTTAATTATATCATATGAAAAAAAAAAAAAAAAAAACTCATACAAGAATGAACAAACTAAGTAAATTCAATCATAATTTGACCCCAATGTTACTAGATAGAGTCCAAATAACGCATGTGAGAACCAGCATCATGCCCAAAAAAAAAAAAAAAAAAAAAAAAAAAAAAATTCAATACAAAACATAGATCCCAACTAAACTAACTAAAAGCATGAACCATACTCACACCTGTCTTGTTGTCTGAACACTCCCACATAATGTCTTTGAATCCAAAAGCTACCATTACACAAAGGCAAATAATCCTCATAAATTTTTACATGGGGCACCGTGAATCTATGAAAATTATTAGTAAAATGTTTGATTAAAAAAAAAATATAATAATAATAATCCATAGGAAATGGAATTACTAATAGCATTTTATTGTTTATTCTTCCTTATCACCTTGCTAATCTTGGATTATATGCTACAAGGACATTGGCATTATTACTAGCTACTACTATTATTATAAATTATCTGCATAATTATCATTCTTTGAGCAATTTTATCATTTCCTTATTAAGGGCATGTACTAGGAGAGGCAGCTAGCATTGCCTTTAGGATTCTCCAATCACATAAGAAAAGAATATGTTTCACGTACGCATGATTCTTCTATATATAAACCCCATTTTCTTTATTGCAGTAATCCATGCCATAATCTTAGTTGCTGATTTTTTTTTTCTTTTCTCATTTTTATAGGGAGCCTTTTGCTTGTTTTTGTTCTTTGTCTTAGGCATGCTTCCACGGTGGCACAGCACATAGGCAGTGTCTCCTTCCAACTTGCTAGATGACAAAGTTTACATTCCAATAGATCTATCTTAAAAGGTCAAGGTACATTAAAAATGTATCACTACTTCGGTTTGTGGTCCTCTTACCTCTATATATATATAATTTTTTTTTTCATAAAAAAATGGAAGTTAGGATTAATTTTTATTTTACAATATCACACCATTTAATGAAAATTGATTGTATTGGTATTTTTTTTTTGGAAACCTATTATCATTATATAGTATGTTTGTTCATCATACTTGTCAAATATCAAAATAATTGGATAATAAAAAATTTCATATAAAAATGCTAAAAAATATATATAACTTGCTTACATTTCAAAAATTTACTAAATATATCAATTTCAAATTAGACAATAAGTGAATAAATGACATTTAATTGACATGATTTTAACATACATGTTAAGTGTGGGGAAGACATTTACAAAGAATTATAAGATGTAATTTAAACCTAATCCATATTTCTCTTGCAAAAGCATTGAATAAAGTGCAAAAAAGTTTTGAATCCTTAATCTGTCTAAGTGGATGTCTGTACGTGTCTTTCTTCATACTATTAATTGACTAGTTAATTTAGTGGTAAACTAGGTTATTTTCAACCATATGATTTCACTCTGTTTCTTTAATTTACAGAGCATGTTCTTGTTACATGAAAGGTCCTTAATGTTGACCCTAAGGTACAAGCGGAAGTTTAGTTGTGACACATATGGACAAATATTATTGAGCTCCAAAGGCTCATATTGAGGAGAAATTATAAGATCCACATGGTGGATAAGTGATGTGGTCCACCATTCCACCAAAAGACTTCCACCTGTTTAAAATTGTTAGTTAGAAAATTTTTTTAAACAGAAATTAATTACTGACTTAGTAATTTCAAATAAGTGGAAGTTTTTTAGTGAAATGGTGGACAAATGACGTGGTTCACCACAGGACTCTATAATTTCTCCATATTGAAAGTTTAATCTAACAAATAGACTTGAGAATACCTTGACAAAAGTTTCATAATTGAGAGCCATCTGGTAGAAAACTGTTGTCTAAATGTCCAAATGTGCTAGCTTATGGTATTATCCTAGGAAGTATATAATAAATGGGTTTAGTTATACTTAGCAGGACCCATATATATATATATATATAAATATTCTCAGTTATTGAAGCTCAAATTCCTAGTAAATGGTTAAGAACTATATATGTCTATGGTAGAGGTAGAGTCATCTAAACGAAAAACCAGCTCAAATTAATCTGGAATGTCCCCAAATTTTTCACTAATGCCAAAGCAATTGAGCTGGCTAATGTCTGCCCCTTGATTAATGCAACTCTGTCGGTCTGTCCTACAACAAAATTCTGAATTCAGAATTGGCAAAGCTTTGGCTCTCTCTCTCTCTCATCTGTTTTGCATGATTAGCCCAATTATGCTTCCATGAGCATAGAGTATTGAACATGTCATTTCTCTATTACTATCAGTCCACGTATCCATATCTTAGTGTTTTAGTGAGCACAGAAATCTTACTCCACATGATTGATTTCTTGGAGATTACTAAGAATGAAAGACTTAGTTGAATTTGGCAGTTTGCCAGATGTAATTATGTTAGTTTTCAGAGGAAAAAGGGCACTATGAGTATGAGGGTGCTCTAATTCAATTTACATTGAGCACCTTCTCCAGTCCTGCAGGCATTGCTGAATGAAACAGTCTATGATTTACAAATATACAAGCAGATCCCAAGATCTGCTCCCATGTCTTATCCACATTGTGAAAGAGATTTATCATTGGGGTCGGGCATCAATCAAGCCCTGTTAAATAAATAAACATTACAATATTTTCAATAAGGCTGTGGACCTGTGGCATATGGGGGTACTTTTACTGTTTTACACACCCTCAAAATAATGCTTTGCCTTGTCATATTTCTGTAAATGAAAGATTAGGGACTGTGACACCCCATTAAAATACTATAATTACATAGAGGTGCCACCACACAACTAATGATTTGTAACAAATTTGTCTCAAATTTGTATTAATGTGTTCCCTCTGGGGTAAATGAGACACAAATTGTGCATAATGATGAAATTATCCTCATTAAATGCAATGAAAAACCATAGTCGACAAGGTGAAATTCAAAAAAGAGCAAGGGGCACGATAAAGCCTAAAAAGAAAGTTGGCTAAGAATAAGATGATTTGGATGATAGACGTGGCCCCATCATGAGTTAAGAAGGATCCAAATCTTCGTCCTAATATCCATCCTCTCATCACTACTCTTAGTAATTTTTAGTAGTTCAGTAAAAAGTACTGACCTAAAATTTTGAGAAATCTTTCATCATTACTCTAATGTTCAGTGGTATAAAATACTATACGACAATTTTGAGACTTGTGTTCGAATTGCATGATTTGAGAATACCTTGTTTGGATAATTTTTAATATTCAACAAATAATACTACATTTAGATTGCATAATTTGGGAATCCTTTGTTTGGATAGTTTATATGAGCATTAGTATTGAGTGTGCTAAAACCCCTTAAATTGCTAAAATGGCATATACTAGGTAAAACACACCTCCACCCCATGTGCTATTTTAGCAAAAATTATGCGACATGCTACACTAAATTGCTAAAAATAGCTCTTTATAAGAACTTAAAGAACACTAAGGCTCCGTCTGGGAGTTCATAAGAGAATGAAATGGAATGGAATAGAATGATCATAAGGGAATGGAATGGAATGAAATGTATTTTAGTAAGGGAAAGGAATGGAAAAGAATGAAATGGAATGGAATTAAGTAACCTTGATTGAATGTTTTAAAATAAAGGAATGGAAAGGAATGAAAATGAATGAAATGTAAGTAATCTTGTTTGGGAGCAACACGGAGGGAATGAAATGAAATCATTTTATGAAAATATTACTATTAGACTCCTATTTTAAAATAAAGAGTTGAATATATAGGGGTATTTTGGGAGATTTAGTAAAAAAATCATTAAATCTAATTCAGTTCCCTCCCATTCCTCCCAATTTCGGGGGGAATGAAAATTTGAGGTTTTAAAGGAATAGAGAGGAATGAGTGTTCCCTCCTACCCATTCCATTCCCTCTCACTTAAACTCCCAAACAAGATAATGGGTTTTCCATTCCCTCCATTAAAACTCCCAAACAAGTGAATGAAAGAATATTCTAAAATGATTCTTTTCATTCATTTCCATTCCATACCATTCCCTCCTTCCAAACGAGGCCTAAAAGAACACTATGAACAAACATAAATAGAAAATGTGATTTTGTTCTTTACCATCAATTGGGTCAATGAGCCCAACACAAAATGTGACATTGAAATCAACACCAACCCAACACAGACCACCACACATAAACCCTTGTTCATGCAACCTATTGCCTCAGCATAACCCACTTAAAAAATCCCAGCTTTCTTTTTGAGCAGAGAATACATAACACTTCATACATAGCACTCCCTAAGAACCTAATATCTGAATAATTTTCTTTTTGTTTCCTACAATATTTCATCAACCAGAACCTTAATTTAATTAAAAAATATAAAGAATATGAAAATTAAAAAGCTAACTCAATACTATACCCTTAAAAACTCTAATACCCAACTCAAAATCATTTCTTTCCAGCATTGTTTTTATCAATCACACACACCAATTAACAACAACCAAACAAAAAATGGGTACTGAATGTTCAATATGTGTATGAAACACCCTTAAATGTTTAGACCCCAATTAACAATTTATCAATTCAAGCTTATTATCAAACAATTGATGTACGGAACATGAACATAAGCCAAATACAAAATTGATAACTAATCTAAGCCAAATATAAACACATCCACAGCAGTAAATATAAGGCAGAGATAAAGGAAGGAAGATGCAAACACACGGACAACACACGATGTGTTATCGAAGAGGAAACCAAAGCTCTCGGCGTAAAACCTCTCCGCCGCCCTCCAAGCGGTCAAATAATCCACTAAAAAATGTAGTTGGGATACATGAACAGCTGAAGACCCTCCAAGCCTAATCTACCCAAGTACCTAAGCCCTCCAAGCTTCTTGCTCCAACGAGGTTACACCGAACCTATTTCTTCTTTAGCTTATCGAATTCCGCTACTAGACCATAGCATCAACCAATGTAGATTGGTCCCTTCATAACAGCTTCCCAAAGTACCAAATAAACCTTCTCACAGATGTGGGTATGGTGAGATAAGGATTTGGTCAAAAACCACTCAAGGGTATGACAATGGAGAGGAAGAGAGTAGAGGAATGTGAAGAGTCTCTAAGGTAAAGATTGTGGATAAATTAATCTTGTTTTTCTCTAGAGTTTCTCTCACAAAATTCTATCTGGAAGCTCTCTCAATTTAGTGGGTATAAGGGTCTATATATAGTAGGGTGAGAAAGGAATACGAAGAGTCAGTTTTTTCCAAACAGGGCTGATTAGCGGCTTGGCCTCGCAACTGGTTTGAGTCGCGAGTTCAAACTGCGAGATAACAGCCTGGCCAGCCTAGGACTTTTGTCCTGTAGTGCGACAGCTGGCGCGACCCTTCAGCTCCCCTGTGTGCATCTCACATGCCTACAGTTGGCGGCTTGCCAGTCACGAGTCAGCCGCGAATCCTAGCCGTGAAACTCTGCTTTCTTGCACATACTTGAGCTTTTCTTCACATCTTCTCACACATTACCCTTACAATAATCCCACGTAAATTTAGAGTTACTAAGTGCTTAAATTACAAGCAAATTAGCACGGAATAAAGCTAACAAGATGGTTGATTAGATTCAACCTTACAGGTACAAACCAAATAAAATCCATCAGAAGAACAAATAAATCGGGTCCAACTATAAAAAAACATAGAAAGGAAAAAAACATACCTTAAGAGGGTTTCAATGAGCGTTTTCGGTGTTTGACTGTCTGAATATGTGGCCGCCAGTGAGGGTTTCAGTGCTGAAGGATGAGAGTGTTTCAGTCTGAGAGTGTTTCACTGTGAGAGTGAGTGATTTGGGTGGTTTTCAGTGTTTGAAGGAGGAGAGTGTTTGAGAGTGAGAGTGAGAGTGTTTGAGTGACTGATTTGGGTGTGAGATTGAGTGATTTTGAAAGTTTCAAAGTGAGTGATTTTGAGAGTGACGAGTGAGTTTGAAAGTTTGATAGTGAGCGAGAGTGTTTGACCGAGAGTGTTTCAATGTGTTTGAACTTTGAGAGTGTGTTTGAGTGAGGCGTTTGAAAGTGGCCTCGTTTTTGGTTTAGAGTGTGCAGATTTCGAGTCTTATAAACTCTAATTTTACGTGGCTAAATTTGGTCCACGTGGAAAATTTGTCCTCATAAGGGTATGACAAACACTAGAAATCGAGTTTTAAAAGCTCGAGTTCTAAACTGATCTCGAGGTTTAAAAACTCGAGATGCTAGTTTTCCATATTGTTTTGAAATGTGACAACTAACGAAAATGTTAGATATTTAAGGCTAAATGGAAAAAAAATTCCATTGTCTTTGTTTTCTTTCTTCTTTTGGACTTGTCGGTGTTGATTATTGACTGGAATAGCTTTCGTTGAAAAATGAAAATGTTTTGTATAATGGGGTAATTTCAAAGGTCTTAATTTAGGGGAGATGGCCTAAGTTATGCCCATTTAGCCCAAAAGTTATGTCCCTTCACTATTAGTTGTTGGAAAGATATTTATAAATGGTTTATATTTAAATATATTTTGGTAAATAAAAAGTCAAATGAATTAAAAATATTCAAAAATAAATTAGGATTTATTTAAGAAAAGGACCATATATAGTATAATCAGAATTTGTTTAATTTTTGGCTGTTTTTATTCTAATGCCAAGAGTCTTCAATGGTTTAAATTCCCTTTCTGATCCCCCCAATTATCAAATTATCAAAAAAGAAAAATGTTATTTTATTCCAATCAAACATTGAATTCTAGTTGGTTTTAATTTACATGTAAATATGTAATAAATACCAAATTTAAAAATAAAAAATTATGATTATATAAGCTTTTAAACAGTTGAAGTGACAACATAAGAAAGAGTCAATCTAAAAAGTCAAGTACTTTCATTTTTGTATGTGTCAAATAAAAAATTAAAAAACTTTCATTTTTATATGCGTGCCTTTTTGTTGTAGCAAAGGCATTAGTTGCACTGTCAACTTTGCTGTATTCTTCTATGGAGTTTAGATTTACTTAGAAAATCGTGTAGTTACACACAATCAATAAGCTAATGCCTACAGGGAATATGAAAAAAAGTTATCAGGCATACACATTGTCATGCCTGCACATAACGAACAACTTCTTGCCATTGTGTCTATTTTGTTGATTGCCTAGGAAGGAGGTTCAACATTGGGACTATTAAAGGTGAAGATGTAATTTATGTGATGACTGGAGAGCAAACAGTAAGATTTCATTTATCTTTCATTGTTTTATTCAATACCACAACAATTAATACATACTAAATATACTTGATGTGAAACATTTTTCATGAGTGGTAGACTTGACCTTTTTGTGGCACTCTTAGCTGAATGCAGGTATAACTGTTCAAATCCTACTTGATACATTTGATATCATAGGAATTGTTCATTATGGGATTGCTGGAAGTTCTAATGATTCATTGTACATTGGTGATGTTAGTGTCCCAAATTATGTTGCCTATACAGGATCTTGGACATGGAAGGTACAAGTTTAAATTTGTATTAAATTGATGAAAGAATAAAGCATTTTTTTTTTTCACTACAATCCTTGCTTTTAAAATGAAGAAGAAGAAGAAGAAAAAAAAACTAATCTTCTCTTTGTTTGATTTTACTGCTACATTATGATGTTTGACTTTATTGAATAAATGTATTTAACAGAAAGAATATGCAGTCTAATATTTTGGTTCAAAAAATGGTCTTATGTTTGAAGCACCTGGTTAAGTATTGGCACTATGTTTAATTCATCTTTCATCCTCTTATTTGCGTTGTAAAGGAATTCAGGTCAGCAGAGGAGAATATAACAGAATTGAAGTTTGGTAATTTCAACTTCCCTGAGAAGGGAGAGAATTTGTTGGCAATGATAGACTTCACTCCACAGCAATTGTACTCTGTTGGAAAACCTATGGAAGAGGTTTTTTGGCTTCCAATTGATCCAAAATTATTCAATATTGCTTCTGAACTTCAGGTTCGTATTATAATCATCCCCCGATCTCTTTTTATAGCTTATGTGTGTTGATTAATATGTTCTGATGAAAATATCATTCAAGGTTTATTTTTTAGTTCATTATGATGTAAATTTTTAAGTGGTTACAGGATGTAAAGCTAAAACAATGTGTCAATGAGACATATTGTCTACCTGAAACACCAAAGGTTGTATATGGATTGAGAGGTTTATGGATTGAGAGGTTCTACTGCAGATATATACCTTGACAATGAAGCTTATAGACAATTTCTTTTCAAAGCATTTAATGTCTCAACTGTTGATGAAGAGAGCGCTGCAATTGTAATGGTTAGTAAAATAAAAAATAGATTCACTTGATGATAATTTAAATGTGTTTGTAAAGAATGTCTGTTTACATGTTTTGTGTTGTTGCTCTCTATGCAGACATCTCTATCAAATGGAGTGCCTTGTATTGTGTTTCGTGGTGTATCAGATTTTGCAGGCGGAGAGAGATTACTGTCATCAACGAGCCTTACTTATTTGGCTGCTGTGAATGCTCTCAGTGTTGCTGTTGAGTTTATTGGATTATTTGGCAAGGAAGCTGCTATCCATGACAACTGAAAGTGGACACCATTTGAGGCTAGAGAAATATTGCTAAATATGTAAACAAATTATTTAATTTTGATAAAGTAATGTCCTAAAATATTTTGCAATGCCTCATGTTGTACAGTTCGTACTGATTTCTAGAAGGTCTTGCCCTGCCTACGAGGTGTGAGAGTTCTTAAGTGTGAGCTATGAATGTTACCATATCCGCTATGCGAATGACTCTCTTGGCCCTTGGGAGCTGTCTGATGTGGACACGTCTAGTTGTCCTACACATGGATCAGTGAATACACCACTGAATCTAGAGCTAAGGTGAGGAATGGAAGTCCCCACTTCCTTTAGGTCCAAGAAACACTCTTGGCCCCTACTTAGAGGTCCAACTTAACTAGACTTGAGTCTGGAGTTAGGGTACGGGTTTGCCAATTTGTTAGGCAGGCACCCAGAATTGCTTGACCGAATGGATCAGCCTCCACTAATATTTCTAGGCCATTTTTGATAAGAATCAAGAAAGTCAAAGAACTTCTGTGTTATTGCTTATCTCTTTTTGTGAGTATACTCGGGTATATATATACAAGCCTTATCACCATACTCAAGTAATCAATGATTACAAACAATGATTTAGTAACTACCAACTAACTAATCAATGATTAACAGTGCAGTAACTAACTAATCAGCAATACTAACTGACTCAACTCAACAGCCTTGGCACAAGCAGCCTTGTATCAATTTTCAATCAAAGGTTTGACTAACTTGGTTCCCATCTATTATATAAAACTAGTCGCTAACCTGTGTGATGTACGAGAAAATTCAGAAAAATGTTCAAGAAATTCATTTTTTTTAATTCATCTTCCTCTAGATTGATGAAAGCAATAAGATTAATTCCTATTACTTATGTACTTAAACAGTAAGTTTAAATGGTTAAATGTTGCAAGTTTGATGAATGCATAATCATAACCTTTAAAAATACTTCATTCCAGACTTACAAAAGTAAATTTGTGAATCTTTACTCCTCCTTTAGCAAGCACAATTATTTTCTAATTAAATCTCCTTTCAAATACTGTTTCTCATTATTGGTACATTTTGTAGTTGGAAAAGAGATATGCAAGTCTAATGTTTAGTTCATATTGCAAAGTTACATGCTACTTATAATTTGTCTCTAAATATTTGAAGATTGATCTATTTAACGAGGTATGTTATATAAACTAATTCATTAAAAAAAAATGTCAAATGTTTCTTGAAAATTCAATTGGTTGAAAACGCAATCGGTGCTATCTAACAAAATTCCACTTTGAATTCATTAAATTTTATTAAAATGCAAAACCTCATTAAGACTAACAGGTATTTGCTAAACTATCTAGCCATGCAACTATATACGTTGATAGTGTATATATTGTGTGCGGGAATGTGGATATGCATACTTAAAAACACACAAAATTAAAATACAAATTCTGTGTTCCTACTTCTCTATAAAATCTAAAAGGGAATAAAAACCTACATCAAAGTTGAATAAAAATTGTATCTGAAAGCATAATGTAAAAGACATTTCTTATTAACTTATATCCCAAAATTTTAAGGAATATCTCAAGTAGTTTAGTAGCTAAACATGGCTCTTAGTAACTATAAGGTCCAAAATTTGGTGGCCCAAAAGACTTGGATTACGAGCCCAACGAACCTAGAACAATGAATTTGTAGAGAGTGGGTGAAAAAGTTAGGCAGGTTGTGAATCTAGCAACAATGAATTGACATAAGGATACGCTTGAAAGTAAAATAATCACAAGTCCGAAGAGGATTGTTCATGATTAAAAGATGAATACAATTTTTTTTCCGTGTCCCCCCATTCTAGGGACCTATTACGTTTATATATTCTTCTTTTCCTCCATCTTCACCGTCCATCTGTACTTCATCTAAGCCTCCACTTGAGTACATATCACGTCAGATATCTACTTTACTTCTCCGTGAGTGGTGGTAGCTGAGATTGCACTGTTCATGGGTCTTCTCCACATAAATGCGGCTAGGAAAGTTGCTACTGTGCATTAAATGTGATGGTAGCAGCTTTTCCCTTTAGATATTTTTCTGTTCTTATCATCCCTAGGCATGCCCAAAGCTTGTCCTTGTCATGGAAGTAGTTGGGAAGATCACTGATACCTTCAGCATATTTGTTTGATAGAGTCCCCTTGGAATCCGAGGAGAACGATCTCTTCGGACCAACAGGGTTATTCACGGACTGCCCCTCTCGCTCATCTCCAGATACATCTCCTCCCTCAGGACTCCTTTCTACCCCCGTTCCCCTCTTCGGACACACAGTGATATTCGAATTGAGCCCTAGGCCCAACATATGACGTTTGGCTTTCACACCCATAGTAACTATAGCATTCAACAAGAACTTTCAATATCTGGCCTAATTTACAATTTTTTTTTTCAATAAGTAACCTAATTTGCAAACATGATAGCTTAGCAACTGAGAGAAGACTTCCACTAAAACTTCTATGGCACCATCAAACCCCAAACTTGTCAACATACACTAATCCAAAATGGTTCCTCTTTCTTTTAGATTCAATTTTTCCACCATATTCTATAATAAGTTACATACAATCATCAAAGAACTCCTAATAATAACTTGAGGCAAGTTTTCAAGAACTCCAGTTTATTGTTTCTCCACTCTATCTATGTGTGGGAGTGTACCATTAGGTACACAATTCAATGTAAACATTTGTCTCTAGTCTAGAAACAAAAGGTATATAATCATCAGTTGAATTATTTCCATTTAAAACAGATTTTGGATGCATGTTTGATTCAATAACTCAGTAAAAAAAATAATTAATAGGAGTTTCTTTGAATATATTATGTTGAACCTATGACTATAAATAGAATTTATATAATATTTCAAAGAAATTATTACGCATTTACAGCTTAATATAAAGGAAAAACAAAAACCTTGAGATAGAAGACAAGTAGCTCATTATCTTCATCTAAGTCCCCCCACATCACCTTTCACATCCAGCAAATCAATACGAACTACAAAACACAAACATAGAAAACTCATCAAATTTTCCCCACAAGTAAAACAATAGTACAAATACAAAATAAGTTTGTCATTGAATCCTTAACATTGAAACAGTAAGCAATGGAAATTAATAAATCAAAGAGCTTTAAAAAAGAGCATCAAGAACTCTCATTTCCACCTTCATGTTTGTGTGTTGAATTGATGTTAGTTGCATTGAAAACTATTTATAAAATAAAAACCCATAAACAATTTCATCTAGAATAAGAAAATTGTGTTATTTCAATTTCAACTAACAAATCAAACAGCAAAGCTATATTAGGGGAAGGCAAAGAGTTGAAACAAAAACATGCCAACAAACTACCTGGATGTTCATGGCCTTCATCCTGGACTTAAGTTGTTCATGACATTCTTGTTAGACTCAAGTTGGATTCCTAGGCAGTAAAAGTTTATAAAATTTTCACACTATTACATTCCCCAAAATTCACCAAATTTGAAACAATATTCTAACTACAAAATTTATGAACTAAAACCCCAATAACATGCTCAAAATTTAAATTAACAAAATCAAAATTCTTTCATTAAATATATATATATTTTTTGGGTAAACTCTATAAAATAAGCAAATTTAAGAGAAGAAAGAGAGATTTATCGTGCACAAAATCCCTAAGAAACTCGAGCCCTGCGGAACATACAACTAAAAATTATAAAAATTGAAACCCAAAAAAAAAAAAAAAAAAGAAATAAAAATCTCATTTAACCAAGCATAACGTAATATTTAACTTCTCCAACTAACATACTACACATATAGTAGTACACTCTTTCGGAGCAAACAAAAAAAAAAAAAAAAACATAAGAAAGAACAAAGGAGAAAAAAAAAATTAAAATGCAGTAATTAAATTAAGCTTACTACCAAAAAAAAAAAAGGAAAAAAAAAAAACAATTAATAAAGAATCATATGTAACCCCTACTTAATGTTATACAGCTACAAACATGAAAAATAAAAAAATGCAAGCATCTGCAATGAAAGAAGAAGTTATTAAGGTGTTCATCTCTTGTTTGAATAACTCTTGGCCTTTTCTGTTAGTTTATCTACTCTATTATCAATTTATCATAGCTGAATGTGGCAATACCTAATTACGTGACAATTAAATCAATTAGACATTTAAATACATCCAATCAATGCACAATCATTTATATAAAATAGGAAATTAGTATTATTGATTAAGGTATGGATAAAGGCTTCGGTACAATCCATAATGACCCTCCCACACAACTCAACAAGTAGCAAAACTACCAAATTGACACAGAAGATATACGTACATATAACAAAGTCACGTGTATTATGGCTACAATCTAAGGTTCAGATCATAAACTATCTACTATAGCATGACGAGAATAATGTAAACCACATATGGAGATTGAACTGCAGGCTACAGCTATTCAACAACAATGAATCTATGTTCCTTCTTCACAATGCCTGCCAGCTTGCACAAAGAAGGTGGAAACATTCTTCCTCTGATCTCCCTGAAGTTGTATAACCTCAACTTCGTATAAGCCTAACAAAAATAATCACAGATTGGGGTAATTTTCCTTACCCTAATTTCCGAGCTTTCCTTTACAGCCAATGGCAATAACTAAATATACAAAAAATTGTAGACCATAAACTCAATACTCAAACAGGAAAACACAGAAGAATTAACCCTAAAATTTTTAAATATACATAGAAAATAAAATTTGAGTATACCTTGATTGCTCGTACAGAGGAGGCAGCTAACAACTCCTTGCCATTAAAGTTGACGGTGGCCTTGAACTTGGTCAGACCAATTTGCCTCTCACAAAAGGATACAGATAGGAAACAGAGTGTTGATTGAATTACTAAAATACAAAAGAGAAAGCAATGCGTCCAATAATTGAAATTAGCAAAACCCACTACAGGGCTCTAAACCCATCAATCTAAGTAAATCATTTAGAAGAAACACTCCCAAATGAAACATGAACAAATTAAGGTGAAATACTTGAAGTGAATCATCCGCATTTTGTTAGAATTTTTGAGTTTTTCTTCAAATATGCTGTTTTCTGATTCAATTAAATGAGGAGTTTTGAAACCGTGAAAGATAGGAAGAGCAAAAGGAGTGATTCACTTAAATAAGGAGAGGAAGAGATGAAGGAGGGAAGAGAGAGGTTGGAGTTAGAAAGCCGAAGGTCTGAAGTATCTATTGAATCTGTCTTTGGAAGAGAGAGAGAGGTTGGCGTTAGTCATACTGAAGGTCTAAAGAAGAAGAAGAAAGGGTTGGCTTTTAGAGCATCAGCACTGGGGATTGCAAATGCCAAATGTAAGGAGAATATGGCATTTCAAGCCCTAAAGTGCTTAGCATTTGGGATTGCAAAACCTAAGTATTACAAATTTTTTTGCAATACTACTACAGTGCAATTCTAAAGGTAGAATTGCACTGTAGCAGTATTGTAAAAAAAAAAAATATATATATATATACATATATATATATTTTAAGCTGCTTTTCCTCGAAATTTCTCTCTCCTGTCTCTCTTTATTTGTGTTCTCTTCTCTCTCTTCCTTCTCTCTTTCTAATCTGCTCTCTCCTCTCTTCAGATCCAAACACCATCCTCCTCCCAACATCAACATCACACATCACAGTGGAGGAAATGTTGATCTGGTTTTTTTTTTTTTTTTTTTTTCCCCTGTTGTGATGCTGTGATTCTTACCGATGATGGGTTAATTTGGGTTGATCAATGATGGAGGAAACATTGATCTAGCGATGGCAGTGGCGGCGGTGTTTGGGTTTTGATTGGGGTTAATTTGGGTTTTTTTTTTTCCTGTTGTGATCGGGGTTGATCGGCAGTGTCTGGGTTTTTGTTCCATTGGGATTTTGGTGGCTAGTGGTGGCGTGGTGGGCATGGTGGAGGCGCGATGGGATTTCAGTTGTTTTGTGAAGATTTGATCGTCGAACCAACAATAATCAAAGAGCTTTATGAGTTCCTCTGTTTTCATCAATGGTTGCGGGCCTGCTGAAATATGTTTGGGTTTTCTAATTGTGTAATGTGCATGATGAGAGGTTGAAGCAGTTAGGCTGAAGCATTCTGGTGGTGGTGTGGGTTTGGGTTTGGGTATTCCGTGGGTCTGGGTCTGGGTCTGGGTCTAGGTTTGCCTCCGTGGGTTGCTGTTTTTTTTTTTTTTTGTGCGGTGTTGATGGTCGGAGAGGGTGGTGTTGATGGTCAGAGAGGGTGGTGTTGTGGTTGTTGTTGAGCAGAAAGAATGAGAGAGAAAGAATAAATAATGTGTTGTATTGTAAATGATGGTGATTGGGAGATATATTATTTTATTGTGTACAAATATTATTTTAATGAGTAGAATAGGAAAATAAAAGTTGGGATTGGGAGTGATGTAAAATGGTATGGTATAAATGATAAAGTAGGTTTTGAGATGGTAAAATAGAATAATTTGAAGAAACCTGATGCGAATGCTCTTAAAAGAATAAGGGGTTGAGTTTGGGCTTAATGGTGCAAAGCAACGTAATATTCATTTTTTTTGGGCTTTATGGTCTATAAAGATTGGGCTTTATGGTAGAGATATGGATGGAAATCATTTTTTTAATAGTATTTTAAAATTAGGGAAAAATTTAGTAAAAATATTTTAAAATTATAGGAAAAATTCTAAAAAAAAATAAAATGGAAATGACATGGCTGCTGATATGGCTTAACAGGAGCATAACAATATTAAATGCTACGCTTCAGCTTTTAGTAATAACTAGTCGCTAACCCGTGCGATGCACGGATAAATTAAAAAAAAAAAAAGATCATCAGGCACTGTCATTTCCACCTTCATGTATGTATTCTGAATTGATATTAGTTGCATTGAAAACTACAAATAAAATATAAAATAAAATACTAATTCTACAATTAAAAACCCATAAACCTTTTTCTTTTCTTTCTAAACTAAAAATAGTACCAACCCAAAATAAGGGAATCGTTGATTCTATAACATCCAAATTGTGAGCAGCACAGAAACGTTGAATCAAAGAACACTAAGAAAAGAGTCAAGTGGACTTTGCATTAAAATCACAATTACTTGTAGTTACTTGAATAAACAATTACTTTGAATCATTATCCGAAAGAGGAGAGACATAAAAACTTGATAAGTCTCAAAGATGAAGTTCCTCGGATATATTTTAGCATCAATGTCCAAGTTCAGCCCTTTGTATAGCAAGCATTAGCAAAGTATCCACGGCCTTCCTCCTTCAGAATTCACAAAGCTACTCCAAAGAAAAATTGTTAAACAAAGGTATACCACCCAACACACATATTTACTTTCTTTAAAATAAAAAAAAAAAAGAGGAGAAGAGGCATAAGACAACAAAAAGAAATAAAATCTAACTTATATAATTGAATAGTTAAGTCAATAAATTTGTTTGAATCATTAAAATTCACCTTCATATTTACCCTAGAAGACCACATGCGAAGGATCTAACAATATCAAAGATAATTATTCACCAAAAAGAAAAATAACTCAAGGAACTATAGATTGGAGAGGGGAAAAAGTAGGAGACTATTATGCTGCAATGAATATGAACAAAAATCATGTACTAAAAACATGCAATTATATGGAACACAACCTCCATCGCATGCTTAAATATTGCAAGAGGCACATAACCCCATTTTTGTATCCTATCATCTAACAAATGTAAATGTAACCAAGCCTAAACCAACAAATTCTAGCCCAATATTAATGATAGGCTATGAACTGAAAAACGCAAGATGAAGATAGGGTGTTTTACATTTTCAAACAGGAGAACATGTATGCACAAAATTCAATGATGCTATTAGTTAAGAATTATGACAATTCAAATTAAAAATGAAAAAAAAAAAAAAAAATCAACCAAAGTAAAAGCCTAGATTCCCAAAAGGTGCTCATCAAAATTGTAGAAACCACTGGCAACTTAGGGCCCTACATCATTCAAATTAAAATACCCAAAATTGTCCCCACATAAAAAGACTAAACACGGTCACAAAATACAAACTCAAACAATTTCATCTAGAATAACGAAATTTTTTTTTTCAATTTCAACTGAAAAATTAAAAAACAAAACTATATTAGAGGAAAGAAAAGAATTGAAACAAAAACATGCAAAGAGACTACCTAGATGTTCATGGCCTTATTGCTAGACTCAAGTTGGCTTCCTGCACAGAGAAGTTTCTAAAATTTTCACACTATTCCATTACCGTAAATTTGCCAAATTCAACACACTATTCTAACTTCAAAATTTATGTATTAAACCCTCAATAACTTGCTCACAATATATCAAAATTCTTCATTAAACCAAATTATACCTTTTGATAAAGTACATACACAGCTATACATTCTTTTGGTGCTAATTAAAAACAACATATAAAATAAAAATTAATAAAAACAAAGGAGAAAAAAAATTCAAATATAGCAATTAAATTAAGCTTATTACAAAAAAAATAATAATAATAATAAAGCAAAAAATAGTATGTAACCCTATCTTCATCATGTACAACCACAAACATAAAAAAATAAATACAGCAAGTACATGCAATGAATAGATAGATGGCCTCTATATTTTATTTTTTTGTCTAATACATTTATTGCTTTTATGGTAATTCAATTTTTATATAAAATAAAATGACATTCAAGATGATCAATGTTAGATTGCTAAAACATAAACACAATTTAACATCTACCTCTCAAAACACACATATACACATAACCAAAAAAAAAAACAAAAACAAAAAACTAATAGATCCTTTACTCAAGAACCTCAAAATGTACAATTTTCCAAAAGCAAAGGCACATAGACATGCATAAGTACATGTCTACATAAATATCACAATCAACGTGTATATATTTCATAAAGAACAAAGAGCATATTTGTTAATGTTCTAATTGTCAAGCCAAACATTCCCAAGTTTACTACCAAAATATGTGTCATAGGAATAGGAGGAGATTGACATTTTAGAACAAATTCATTGAAATTGTAGCCTCTCTCACTTGCAAGCAATTGGTTGCCTACATCTAATAAATTATTTTGTAAATTGTTTGGATGCCTATGCCAAATTGTAACTTTAATATATATATCTATGCCTTCATCCTAAAAAAAATTAAATTCCCAAAAAAAGAAGAAAGGAAGAAACTTGTTTATCTTAGATTACCTCTATACAGCTTTGCAGTGGCTTTGGTGAGAGATGATGATGAGTTCACCTTGGGCCTACGATTAAATGGCAAATCACAAAATGCATTGAACATAACCAAATAAGTAGCAATAGTTTATAATTTTAATAAACACAAAGTTGTATTCTTTAATAGATAAACAAAAAGAATATTTTCAAATCTCATCAACAATAACAAAATACATAGATGAAACACACATTAATAAGAAACCCCAAAAATGATGGAGAGAGATTGCTATGGAGAGGCAGAGGCTGCATCCGAACTCACCAAAAGAGAAAGATTCTTTTTAGTGTCTCAACTCCTTCAAATAATAAGACTCTAATAGATTGGAGAAGATTAAATTTGAATAGCGAAAACTTATTCAAAAAATATATTAAAGAAATATGTAAATTTCTAGCATATGAAAATAAAATTTAAAAAGTGATAGGAACATAATTGTAAACGTAAAGGATGAGGAAAGCAAATTGATTGAAATAATAGAGGGGCTAACCATGTGGGTTTTTTGGCATGGGCTGAGGGAGAACAATAAAAACTGTCTACGTTTCATTCTTTGGTGTTTCAGAGCCCTCCAATGGTGCCCTTCTCTTTCTCATCTCTCTAACTCTCTCCAATCAATTCTAAATTTAAAACCTTAATCAAAACCAAATCTAGCCCTGCTATGTAAATCAAAACTAAGTAGTCCAAAACAATCAAACCTAAATCATAATAATTGCAAAAATTTGTGTATATAAGAAAATACCTTTATCGATGTGGTGCCGGCGGTGTTACGGTGGTGGGATGCCGTTGAAGGTAGGTGCTAGCCTAACAACATTCTAGCTTTGGGGCTTTGCTTGCAAATAACTTGTATGGAAAAATTGTCGTAGGAAATAGAGTGAAGAGAGCAAAGGAGAGAGGGAGAATAACTTATAGAGAGAAGAAAGAAGTGGTTTAACAGAAACGTGGGGAAGGGGAAGGGGAAGGAATCTGAAACTGTGCAGTAAATGTGAAACCTTAGAACAGAAACGTGGGGAGGAAAAAAAACATGGAGAAAGAAAACGTGGGGAAGGGGAAGGAAAGGGTTTTGCGTGAAAAATTTTGTAACCATGTTTTAGAGGAACAAAATGTGGAGAAAGAAAATGTGGGAAGGGGGAAGGGAAAGGGTTTTGTGTGAAAAATTTTGTAACCGTGTTTCACAAAGTTTTCACAAAGAGTCTAAGTTGAAAAGGCTTTGAGTTTGGGCTTTATGGTGGAATTAAATGCATAAGAAGTGGGCTTTTATGGTGGAAATGGGGCTTTATGGTGGAGATTATTAGTATTTTAAAATGTATCAAAACAATTTTAAATTTATGGTGGAGATTATTAGTATTTTAAAAGGTGTAAAAACTTTTTTAATTTGTAGGAAAAATACAAAAAAGAGGATGGAAATGACATGGCTGCTGACATGGCTCAACGTAAACGTAACAACATTAAATGCTACGCTTCAGCTTTTAGAAATATATAGATATACATATATATACAGGCTAGTATGTAACCGATGCTTACACACAAGAATGGTAAATTGTAGTGTTGCTATTGATATTAGCTTAGATTATTAAACATATAGGACATAGTTTGACCAGTACATTTGGAGGTATTAATATATTTTTTTCTTGCAATTTTCATGATATTGGTTATGATAAGTTTTACATTACATTGCTATTACGCATATAATTTTGAAAATTACTATTAAATCTACATATACAATATCAATTAACAATTATTGTCTATGAAATTCTACTAAATACAACACAAAATAAAATAATAAATTGGTCAAATAATATCTTTTAAATTGAATGGAGATAGGTATATGAGATCGTTCAGCTCAATTACAGTTTGTTACGTACAATATCTTCACATTCAAATATCTGAATAGAAACTGTATAAAAAATATACTCATTAGTTCAGAGAAAAAATAATAACAAAAATCTAAACAATTTAATTTGCATGGAAAGCTAACAAAAGCAAAATCCAATTTTGATTCTAATTGAATTTTCTCTAAACTACGGTTTAATATATATATATATATATATATACATATAACATAGTTAGTAATGGATTGTAGATAGTCATGATATATTACATAAAGGACAAAACTTAGGTATAATATCTTAGGTGCTGTTTCTTAGGTTCTCCTCTTAATATTTAGTTATGTGACTACTTAACTAAAAAATACATTTTCATCTTATGAGGAAAAATCCACATGGCAGAATCTTAAAAGGGAAATTTAGGAAACAACACGTAAGTACTGTATCTAAGTCTTGTTCTTACATAAATGACTTATAAATTTAAATTGTTTTTAGTTATATGATTAGATTTTTTATGGTTTATTTATATTGGACTTCTCATTTTCTACACTAAATTAACTCATTTGACACAAAAATTATAAAATTTGTATTAGATGGGACACGTGGCGCAAGAATAAACTCCGATTAAAATCCAATTTTTACACTAAATTAACTCGGTACAAAAATTTAAAACATAGCTTAGATAGGACACATAACGCAAAATTAGACTTTAATTGAATTCCAACTTAAATTCTAATTGAATTTTCTCTCAGATTTACCTATTAATATATATATATATATATATGTGTGTGTGTGTGTGTGTGTGCGCGCGCGCGCAAAGAGAGAGAGAGAGACTAGCTTTGTAACCCCATGAATATGCATGAATACACTTAAAGATATAAAAAAAGATAGATAGTATAATTCCTATATATATATATATATATAATTTAAATACTATTAATAGTCATTCTTATATTTTGTTAACTCTTTAAAATTCTTGTAAGAATATTATAAAGTATAAAATGTAAATTGTCCATATTTATTTATTTATTACTTCTTAATTTTTGTTATTGTGAAACACTTTTTTCTTTTACGATTTATTTGTTATAGACTCTTTGGTTTTTGTACTCAATAACTCACTTGAATAAATATTTATGATGTGGTTTCATATTTGATTTTAAAATTAGGAAATAAAACTCTATCTAAAAATAAATAATTTAGGACATATGACATAAAATTGGACTCTAATTTGAAATTCTAATTGGACTTTCTCTAAGCTTTACTTATTAATATATACTAGTGTGTACACCAAAATTTTAGAGGATGTTTAAATTATACATGGTGTTAGGACATATGTGGAACATATTAAGAATATATATCATTTAGAATTGGCTAATCCTTTGACAAAATGCATTTTACTTGTAATTAGGTAGATCTAGAATTAGTTTAATACTTCAAGGAACTAGAGCTCAAGTCCAAGTATTGAAGCCATGCAAATCTGTCCAAAAATCAAGTGAAGAAATGCTGTTCATTAAAGCTCGACAGATGTATCTATTGAGATTTAAAATCTGCAGCTCGATAGACTGCTTGATAGTTGTATCTATCAAGAATTATGAAATTCAGATTTTCAGATATGTTTTTCACGCATATCTTAGCTATGTGTCTAGGTTTTCTTTTCTCACAACCTAAGACATATATAAAGATTATTTTAAGGGCTGTCATAAGGTTGTTGCACTTGTTGTTGCATGCATATTGTGACTGGAGACAATTTGCCCTAGTTCATCTTTCTCTTGAAGAGGCTACTGCGTTTGTACGCAATAGGTTTTTGTAACCAAGGAGCTTCTTGATCTTCGTCTTGTGGATGAACTGAAGAACTTTGCAACCAACATCTTTCTCAATAGCTGTATCTATCAAGAATTACAAAATTTAGATTTTCAGATCTGTTTTTCACGCATATCTAAGTTATGTGTTTAAGTTTTCTTTTCTCACAACCCTAGACATATATAAGGATTATTTTAAGGGCTATCATAAGGTTGTTGCACTTGTTGTTGCATGCATATTGTGACCGGAGACAATATGCCCTAGTTCATCTTTCTCTTGAAGAAGCTGCTGCGTTTGTACACTGTAGGATTTTGTAACCAACTAGCTTCTTGATCTTCATCTTGTGGATGAATTGAAGAATTTTGCAGCCAACATCCTTCTCAAGTTAGTGTGTTAGTCATATACTAGGATCCGTACATCGATTGGTTAGTCACGTACTTGGAGCCGTGCATTGAAAGAAGAGATTGTCACTACATTACAAATCCAATTGTGTATTGGGGTAAGAGTTCAATTGTAGGTTGGTATAAGGTACTGGGATTCCTTTACTTGTAACCGGTTGTTTTGATAATAGTAGATTCTCGGGAGTTGTGACCTTAAATTCGCCCAGTGGAGTTTTGCCTTGGAGGTTTTCTCTATTCGTAAACAAATCACCGTGTCAAATTTATTTTCCGTTGCATTTAGTTATTTGATGATTTGTTTGTACTACCACGCATATTGCATGTTAATTGACTTAATTAATTAACTTGGCTAATTAATTGGTTAATTTACCCAAGGAGTCAATACATTTTTGGCCTATCAAGTGGTATTAGAGTAGACAGACTCTGATTAGGGTTAATATTTGTTGTGTGATCCATTGACCCCTGTTGTCATGGCTGCAATCGGCAAGAAAAGATCTTTTGCTTCAAATACATCTTGTTTTTCTAATCTCTATTTGATTGAGTGTCTCAGAAAATGCAAGTCTAAAAGTTATTTGAAAGTTATCATGATGATTATTGAAAAAGATCTCATTGTGACAAAGAAGAAATTAGACTATCTCAAAATGAAAATGTGCAGAGGAGTTCATCTAAGAAGAGTGAAGGTTAAAGGGTTTGTTCATAAATGGCAGATGAGGGAAAACATTATTCCTACAAATTTGTCATTTAAGCATGAGGTGTGTTTTATAATGAAATCTGCATTCAAGGTAATGAAATGGTTTCTCATTTTATATGTGTGTGTGTGTGTGTGTGAGATTTAAAATTTAATTAGTTTTAAACTCTTCGGTTTTTACACCCAATAATTCTCTTGCCACCAAAAAAAAAAAAAAAAAACACTTAGATGGATTAGATTTGAACTCTTCGATTTATACACTCAATAATTCACGTGACACAAAATTAAAAATTAAATAGGACCCGTGGCTCAAAATCGAGAATCCAATTAAAAGCTAATTAGATTTTCTATTAGCTTCGTCTATTAGTATATATATATATAGAGAGAGAGAGAGAGAGAGAGAGAGAGAGAGAGAGAGAGATAGATATAGATATATATAGATAGAGTGGAATTTAAACTAAAAAGAATTCAAGAAAATAGGGTACAAAGATTTTACACAGTGTGTGCTTAGCCTAAAGTAGGTTTCAAATTGTTATTTTTGTAGACAGGCATACACATGACGTGTTGTTCCATAAACATACATTGAACATGCATACGCAGTTGTGAGGCATGTGTACGCATCCTGACAAAATGAAACTCTAATTCTACATCTTCTTCATTCTAAGTGATCAAACAAAATCCTAACCTAATTCTACAAACAAAAACAAGCATAAACTTTAAAACAAGAGAGATTTTGGAATTTAAAAAGAAAAGGGGCTTAACTTTTTCGTAGGATATTTGAATTTTGACCAGTCCCCTCAGGATATTGGATCCAAGCCAAAACACTAGAAGGCTCCATTTATATAAATAATTGTCATTTAATATAAATTTGAATTTTCTCTATAGAACAGTGTCATTAAAAGAATTTTAAATTCATTTTGGCTTATTTTTTGAATGGTTTGGAATGGGTCATTTAAATGTAACCCAATACAAGTTTATCAAACATTTGAAATGAGTAGTGTTTGTGCATATTAAGTGAGCTATGTGGGTCATGTTGAGTCACTTGCTTAATAAATGAGTTTTGTTAGGGTAGAAGGGTTTTGAAATGATTATTAAATGAGTTATGTTAGGATTGGCCTATGTAGCTGGATACCATGTCTCAAACACCATTTGTCATCACTGCATGCTTGAACGAAATTGTTAAATCATGGTTTTTTTTTTTTTTTTTTGAATTTAATAATTTAATAGTTGGAGAGGAGTGACCCTTAATTTAATAATTTAATATAGCAATCAATCCCTTAATTTATTAACCAATCCCATAATTTTCTCTTGAAACCAATGTCTTGACTTGGTCCTCAATGGCAGAAAAAATGAATTATACTTTCTTAACTAATGTCCTAATTATACATGTCACGCATATCTTGGCTATTTCTGGTAAATACAATACAAGATAGAAGCTCACACATAGTCATGTTTATGTGGCAAAATACAATCATCTGCTCTTGGTGAGCAGAGTTCTTAGGTTCCAATCCTATCAATGGAGAAAAAAAAAAAAAAACTAAAGTTTCTTGATGGTTTTTGGCTACTCATTCACAAATATCTTAGCTCGGTTGTTGATTTTATTTTTTTTAAACCCTATCCTCATAACAGGACAAAAACATGGAGTTGGCCATGACTGGGTTGTCTTGTCATCCATATCTTAGGCTAGTTTTTTGCATTACGAAAAATAGGATGTGATCATCGTCAAAGCTGACTCAATGCGTTATCACATTTGTTTTTCCCCTTTTCTTTGAAAATGACAACGATGCATGTTTTTGGCAACAAAACAACCAAAGCATTAGGAATTTGGTTAATGGCTAAAATGAAGATAATGATTGACCATTCCATACTCTTACAGAAACAAGTTATTTTAAGGTAAAGTTTGTTTGGATAAATTAGCTCTAGGATAATGAAAATTTGCAGTTGAGGAGTCCAAGCCTGGTCTATTTTCAGTTGAGGACTTATTATTTACCTATAAATCTGACCGGGGCCTTTCAAAGGTATTTGTCTTTGCTTTGTTTGCCTTCTTCTGAGTTTTTAAGTGGGAACAAGATGATTGCCGTTGAGAACCAAGCACCTGGTACTGCTTTGATTATTGTTTCCTTCTTCCTTTTGTCCATGAATGTCAATAATTTTTATTTTATTATAAGTCTATAAGCTTAGTTCAATTGGAGTCTAATTTTTGTGTTCTTTTGTTTGAAAATGTAAGTTTCAGAGAATGCAATACCAAAAGATGCATCAGATGGATTTGTTGTGCCAGAATCCAATGCCTTTGGCCAAGCATTCAGGTTTTGACATTTTCTTCCACAATCTATGTTTATAAGATCAGGTGTTTTTCATAAATGGTGTAGTTTCTCATTCAATGAATTGTGTCGAAATGTGTGGTAGGGATTATGAATCAACTGTGAGGCTAAGCATTGTGGAGAATACCTATCGGTTGAATCATATTAACCAAACATATGATTTCGTAAGTACACTTTCAATAAGTTAATGTTTAAATATTAAACTTGAGGACTTCATAGCTTCAATTTGATATATGAAACTTTCAATGCAAATGCAGGTAAAGAGGACAAGGGAAGAGTATGCAAAATTGGACAAAGCAGAGATGTCCATATGGGAAGCCGTTGAACTCCTTGACAATTTTGTGGATGCAAGTGACCCTGACCTGGAAGAACCTCAGATTCAGCATTTGCTGCAGTCGGCTGAAGCCATAAGAAAAGATTATCCTAATGAAGAATGGCTGCACTTGACTGCGCTTGTTCATGGTAAATACCCCATGCACACTCCTAGTTTCTGTTCTAAGGCTAACATGCAAAATATTAGTTCTTTGAATGTGTAATTGTATATGTTTAACTTAGTGGCTCTATGCTCTTATTCATAATATCAGATAATCACTACACACACTAGGCCCTATATATTCAAGTTTACATAAAAACAACTTGATAATTGATTCTTGCATGGATTTCAGATCTTGGAAAGGTTCTTTACCATCCTAAATTTGGATCGCTTCCCCAGTGGGCTGTTGTAGGTAAGAAATGTTCTTTGACCAAATAAATGTTAATATATTTCTCCTGTTTTGAATCTGATGATGAATTCTGATGTCGCAGGAGATACGCATCCTGTTGGTTGTGCTTTTGACGAATCGATTGTTTATCACAAGGTCTTCTCAAAAACATTAGTTAATTATGTTTGACATGATTATATATAGTCAGTCAATTGAAAGAAATTTCTTCAAATCTTTTGCATTGCAGTATTTCAAGGAAAATCCAGATTACTACAATCCTGCCTACAACACTAAACTTGGAGTCTACTCTGAAGGGTGTGGACTTGAAAATGTGCTGTTGTCATGGGGGCATGACGATTACATGTACATGGTATATCCTCTGAACCTTCAATGAATTTTTAATGAAAAATCTTTAATAAGATTTTCATATTGAAATTTCCACAATATGTTATTCCAAAATAACAATCATAATACTAATAACGTTGTTTCCAAATCCTTAGGTGGCCAAGGCAAATGGATCTACTCTACCATCAGCTGCATTATTTACTATCCGATATCACTCACTTTACCGTAAGTATTATTCTTTATCTTTTCCTGTAAATTTGAAAAATAGTTAATATTCTCGAATTGTTTTTATACAATAAAATGAGTTTTATCTGTCCATCTCGCAGCATTGCATAACGAAGGAGCATATCAATACCTAATGAATGATGAGGACAGAGAGAATCTGAAGTGGGTTCAAACATTCAAGTAAGCTTCCATTTTGCTGTTTAATTTGTACATTTTTTTCTTTCTTAGTTGTGTTCTTCCCCAACAACTATTCATTTCTCATTGAGCTGATTGTGAGCATCAGTGTTTTTCCCCACCAATTATTCAATTTTTGTTCAGCTGATTGTGACAACTAAACTGATTTTATTGTATTGTCCAAAATAACAGCAAATATGATCTCTACAGTAAGAGCAGCGTTCATATTGATGTTGAAAAAGTTAAACCATACTATGAATCCCTCATAAAAAAGGTGTGTACCAGTGCAAAATTCTGTGCTTTGGCAATTTTAAACACTTTTTTTTTTCTTTACTAAAATTGAACTTTTTTTCTTTCTTTTTGCAGTACTTCCCAGAAAAGCTCAGGTGGTAATCCTTGAGGTTGGAAGGCATACTGCACTAAGGGAAAGGATCCGGCTTTAGGCTGTCTGCCATACTTTTGGTTGTGCTTGCTTTCAATTGGCAAAGTTAATTTAATCTATATATGCACTAAAGATTTCTGTAATCAGTACTAAGAAGTTTGTAAAATATTAATAAATAAAACACATCATAATGATGTGGCGTGCTCTTTATTATTCGGCTTGGTTCTCACTTCTTATATATTGATGGCCAGGAGGCCATGTATGGGATGTCTTTAAGGCCTTGGGGCCTAATCAAATAAGGCTAATGTTGCGGCTTCAACAAGAACCCAAAAAAAAATAAAAAACCCTACGAATTGTACCTAGGCTTGCTTTGTATCAGCATCAAGCAACAACAACGAAAAAAACCCCCTTAGAAATCAATACCTAGGGTTATCTGGAATCAACACGAAGCTATTGAAGGAAAAACTCCAACAATCAATTTGATTACTGAAGCAAACTGTATACAATACTGAACTCCAGGTTCTTTAAATAGAGTTCTAAACTTATTATCCTAACAAGAAAAGGAAACAATTCTAACCGATGAAAATTCTACTAATCTAGTAAGAAGATGAATTAAATCCCTAAAACAAGTAGGAAATAAAATAAGAGTTAAAAAAATAAAACAAGTGGTGGGTTTATTGGTTATGTTACAGGTTCAACAGTCTTTGCAACTGAGATCTAGTCATCCAATGCATGGGATTGTGGACGAGATCAATGAAAATGCAAGACCTTAACGCGTTCGTTTGGATAGAATTTAACAAAACTAAAAACTAAAAATTGAAAATACCGTAGCAAAATAATTTTTAAATGTGTGAATAGTACTTTAAGATTTATTTTTAATAAAAAAAATTACTGAAAAAGGATATTTGTAGTTTCGTGAACGTGCATGAATGCACTGTTTACGAAAGACTTGGTAAACAACTGCAGCTTAGGACTGAAAAAATAAAAATAAAAAAATAAAAAAGTTGAAAACATGCTACAGTGTAAGACGTGGACGTGGGTTTGGAAACGTGTTATCCAAACCCACACATATTGGGCTAGTGATGACTTTTCCTACTGAAGAACTTGCACTTATAGACTCTACTTTCTTTGTTCCCAACACGGAGATCCCATGGGTTGACTTGGCTGGGACTCTCTCTCTCATTGTCTTTGTTTTCTTTCTTCTTTTGGACTTGTCGGTGTTGATTATTGACTAGATTAGCTTTCGTTGAAATATGAAAATGGGGTAATTTCAAAGGTCTTAATTTTTGGGGGAGATGGCCCAAGTTATGCCCATTTAGCCCAAAAGTTATGTCACTTCACTGTTAGTTGTTGGGCTAGGTCGAGTTAAGAAAGAATATTTGTATGTGTATACACACACATTAAGTAGTGTGTAATATACAGAAAAGTTTATGGAAAGATATTTATAAATGGTTTATATTTAAATATATTTTTTTAAATAAAAACTCAAATGAGTTAAAAATATACAAGTTAAATAAATTAGGATTTATTTAGAAAAGGACCAAATATGGAATAATTAGAATTTGTTAAAATTTAGGTTTTTTCTATTCTAATTGCCAAGAGTCATTCATAGTTTAAATTCCCCTTCCAACCCTTCCCCAACTATCAAATTATCAAAAAAGAAAAATGTTGTTTTATTCTAATCAAACAATGAATTCTAGTTGGTTTTAATTTACATGTAAATGTGTAATAAATACAAAATTTAAAAATATATAATATAATATAATGATATAATGATGATCTTAAAAATTATGATTATATAAGCTTTTAAAAAGTTGAAGTGACAACATAAGAAAGAGTCAATCTAAAAAGTCAAGTACTTTTATTTTTGTATGTGTCAAATAAAAAAATAAAAAACTTTCATTTTTATATGCGTGCCTTTTTGTTGTGGCAAAGGCATCAGTTGCACTATCAGCTTTGTTGTATTCTTCTATGGAGTTTAGATTTACTGAGAAAATCGTGTAGTTACGCACAATCAATAAGCAAATGCCTTCAGGGAATATGAAAAAAAGTTTTTAGACATACTAGACTATTTGTCATGCCTGCACATAATGAACAACTTCTTGCCAATGTGTCTATTTTGTTGATTGCCTACTGCCTAGGAAGGAGGTTCAACATTGGGACTATTAAAGGTGTAGATGTAATTTATGTGATGACTGGAGAGCAAACAGTAAGATTTCATCTATCTTTCATTGTTTTTTTTCAATACCATAACAATTAATACATACTACATATACTTGATGTGAAACATTTTTAATGAGTGGTAGACTTGGCCTTTTTGTGGCACTCTTTAGGTGAATGCAGGTATAACTGTTCAAATCCTACTTGATACATTTGATATCATAGGAATTGTTCATTATGGGATCGCTGGAAGTTCTAATGATTCATTGTACATTGGTGATGTTAGTGTCCCAAATTATGTTGCCTATACAGGATCTTGGACATGGAAGGTACAAATTTAAATTTGTATTAAATTGATGAAAGAATAAAGCATTTTTTTTTTCACTACAATCCTTGCTTTTAAAATGAAGAAGAAGAAAAAAAAAACTAATCTTTTCTTTGTTTGATTTTACTGCTACATTATGATGTTTGCCTTTATTGAATAAAAGTATTTAACAGAAAGAATTTGCACTCTACTTATATTTTAGTTCAGAAAAAATGGTCTTATGTTTAATTCATCTTTCATCCTCTTATTTGCGTTGTAAAGGAATTCAGGTCAGCAGAGGAGAATTTGACAGAATTGAAGTTCGGTAATTTCAACTTCCCTGAGAAGGGAGAGAATTTGTTGGCAATGATAGACTTCACTCCACAGCAATTGTACTCTGTTGGGAAACCAATGGAAGAGGTTTTTGGCCTTCCAATTGATCCAAAATTATTCAATATTGCTTTTAAACTTCGGGTTCATTGTATAATCATCCCCGATCTCTTTTAATAGCTTATGTGTGTTGATTAATATGTTCTGATGAAAATATCATTCAATGTTTATTTTTTGGTTCATTATGACGTACTAAATTTTTAATTGATTACAGGATGTGAAACTACAAAAATGTGTCAATGAGACATATTGTCTACCTGAAACACCAAAGGTTGTATATGGATTGAGAGGTTCTACTGCAGATATATACCTTGACAATGCAGCTTATAGAGAATTTCTTTTCAAAGCATTTAATGTCTCAACTGTTGATGAAGAGAGCGCTACAATTGTAATGGTTAGTAAAATAAAAAATAGATTCACTTAATGATAATTCAAATGTATTTGTAAAGAATGTCTATTTACATATTTACATGTTTTTTAGTTAGTTTTTTTTTTTTTTTTTTAAATAATTTTTATATAGAATCATTCTTACCCTAAGTTATCTTTGCAAATGGACCTTACTTTTATTGTTACCTTGTTGTTGGTGAGGGCAAAATTTTATAGATTTCTAGCTACATATGACTTGATCGTCCCTTTTACTACTCATAAATGCTTAGGTACTTTTTATTTATTTATTTTCCATTTTCCTTGATTTCTTTGTCAAAGATCATACCTTCTAATTGTAATTTAACGATTTGGTTTGGGTTTAAAATTTTATAAAACCTTTGGTCAGGAAGCTTAGAAACAATGAATTTAACCTTTGGTTTTGTTTTTTAAGCTTCAACTATTGTCCATTCCTAAATCAATCACGTATGGAAACAAATAAATTAAGAATCAGAATTTAAAATGCTTCATTGAATTCAATCTGGGCCTGCACAGGGATGAGAAGTTGTTACTATTGTGGTTTGGGTTTGGCAATTGGCAGTAGGTCATTGTTATGTTTTATTTTAAAGTTGATTTTTGAAAATGCACAGAAGATGTTTGTGAAAATATGTGTTAGAAAAATTGAAATGATGTTAAGCTATTTCTAACTATGCATGTTGTGCAGTCTTGAGGAAGATTCATCAAATTGAGAAATACATCAGGCTACTCTCCAAATTGGCTGATTTCCTTCACTTCCTACTTACAGAAGAAAATGAAGCTGATATTGGGGAACAAAGTGCAGAAGCTCTCCCAAGTTTATCCCGCCATCAAGGAGGTCCTTGGAATGACAAGTCAGAGAGGTCTTTCAAAGGATTTTGCGCCACTGAACTTGTCCCGTCCATGGCGTCGATCTTTTTTTCTCTAGTTGTTGCTATTGTATGATTGAATTGTTGACCCAGTTGTTGAATTTTTCATGTTGCAGCTGATTTTGTGTTCATGAGTAATGAGTATATGTAATGTATACAGACACATTTATACAACTCATGGTACAGACTATTTTGTTGTATTTTTACTTTACATCGGAAAGTCATTTTACATGATTAGTTGTATTTCTCTTATTATTAGGGATTGCTTCTTCTATGGCATCTCATTACAGTTTCCACTCACGTTCACCTCTTATTTATTTTGGCTAACTCATGTTCTCTTATTGAATGCTTCACACTAGTCTTTTGTTGCTCATTCTTCTGTAAGATTTCAAATGCGTCCTACTGGAGAAAAGGAAACTCTGCATGCAATTTCTTAAGTTTTATCTACATGGTCCAGCTTCTGCTTGTCCTAAATGAAGTTTGCATGATGCCTATTTCTATTCTTTTTCTGTTTATCAAAAAATTCTTTTTCTAGGCTTTATATGTTCTAATCCTTGGTAAATTTAAGATAAAATACTTTGAAATTTATATTCAAGCTATATAATACTTTGAAATTTATATTCAAGCTCCGACTAGCAATAAAGGAGGTTTGATTCTAACCTGGTCGTTTGTGAAGTTTGAAAAGATAATTGTATTGTATTTGAAACCTTGATAATAGTTCTTGCAACATAAAATTGCTATTAGTGCTTTACTTCTTGGTCAGTTTACAACTTCTTGACCAAGTTCAATATACGCCCCTGAGAACTTGAAAAAAAGGATTACATATCAAATATCACGAGTCTTCCAAGAATGCTTGGCCTGTTTTACAATCAATTGATGCAAGAGAGAAGTAGACAAGAAAATAATTTAATTCAAAATAAACAAAATTTTATTAAAATGTACACTTTAATCTTAATAACAAGAGTTCCATTGAGATATTCTCTTTGATTACAAGGTCATAATAACATCATTACATGATAGTTAAAATAAATAATTTTCCACCATCATAATTCATAATTCTCACATAATAAGGAGAGAAAAAGTCTTGCATGCTTCAAGTCTCCAACCTCAGTTGCAATTTCTAATACAAATCGTGCAATTTTTGCTATGAATTTTGACTTGGTCATTTATAACACTTTCTTTTGCTCTTCATTGCTAAGATCCAATGCTTTTGCTACCAACCAAGAGCACTTAAAATCTTCAATGTATGATCCTATCTAAAAGCATAAAGAACAAAAGTAAAGACACGCTTATTAGATATTTGCTAAAACAATAGCAAAGAGCAACCAGCATATCACTTTCAGCAGTTCACAAGTAAATGTTCTTTCATTTTTGTGCTATTCTAGATACTAAATCATAGCTTTTGACAATAATCAAGGTGTTACAAAAACTACCCAAAAAGCAGTTACAAGCATCAGTATCAACAAAATTGTTTCAAACCAAATGGAGAGCAAAATCCAAATGTGGCACAAAAATCAGTCCAAGAAAATCCCATATTCTTTAATAAACTAAGCAAAAAGATGTCCTCGTGTAAATAATTATTCAGCTTGAATACACAACCAAAAGCATCTTCCCACATCATTTTTTTTTTTACAACAAATGAAAGAAATTATCAAATTAAACATAAACTAACTACTAAAAATGGTATTGCATCAACAAAATTATCTTTATTTAACAATATGCAACTGTAAAGAACAAAACATAATAACTAGACAAAGAAGAAATGAAAGAGCAGAATCCCACCTCAATTAAAGCAAAGCAAACCAAACCCAAATAGCAAAATTTAGAATCTTAATCCCACAAGAATCTAGAGACTTAGTAATATAAACAATAAAAAGAATAATCAACAAACACACAATAAGATAGAGGCAAGAAATTAGAGTTTGAATCGAGTCTTTAGGGGGGGTCCACAAAACCAAAACAACCTGTTAAATTGTCAGCACTTCTCATTCAATCAATGCACATTAGGCCATGCCAAAAACCCCCAATTTTCAAACCCAAGCAAAATTATCAAGCTTTAAACTCAACAAGAAAACTCAGCCATCAAACTAACAAAATTGAAACAAAATGAGACCCAAATTCGGTCATCTCTAAAAAGAATATAAAAAGAGAAACAAAAAAACATATATAAGAGAAAAGACAATAGAGGGAAAGAAAGGGGGCCAGCGATGATAGCACCACCAACAGCGGTGGTGTGGGTGCAATGAGAAGCTCCATCATGACTGGGCTTTAGAGAACAAGAAAACAGAGAGAGAAAGTGCTAGAGAGTGAGATGAGAGAATCTTAAGAGAGGAGAGGGTCACATCTTAAGGATGGTGGACAAATGATGTGGTCTACCATCCTACTAAAAAACTTTTACTTGTTTAAAATTGCTGAGTCAGTAATTAATTTATGTTTAAAAAAATTTTCTAACTAACAAGTAGAAGTTTTTTAATAGAATGGTGGACCACATCATTTATCCATCATGTGGATCTTATAATTTCTTGTATTGCACGGGATCTCAATCTACTATCATCAACAAGCCTGACTTACTTGGCTTCTGTGAATGCTCTCAGTGTTGCTGTTGAGTTTATTGGATTATTTGGCGAGGAAGCTGCTATCCATGACCACTGAAAATGGACACCCTATGAGGCTAGAGAAATGTTGCTAAATATGTAAACAAATTATTTAATTTTGATAAAATAATGTCCTAAAATATGGATTTGCCTCATGTTGTACGGTTCGTACTGATTTCTAGAAGGTCATGCCCTGCCCTAAGAAGTGTGGGAGTTCTAAAGTGTGACCTGTGAATGTTACCATGTCCGTCATGTGAATGACTCTCTTGGGAGTTGTCTGGTGTAGACACGTCTAGTTGTCCTACACATGGATCCGGGAATACACCACTAAATAAGGCTAAGGTGAAGAATTGAAGTTCTCACTTCCTTTAGGTCCAAGAAATGCTCTTGGCCCTTAGAGGTTCAACTTAACTAGACTTGAGTTTGGAGTTAGGGTATAAGTTTGCCAATTTTTTAGGCACCTAGACTTGCTTGACTGAATGGATCAACCTCCACTAATATTTCTAGGCCATTTTCAATCAAAGGTTCGACTAAGTAGGTTCCCATCTGTCATGTATAACTAGCTTGTAATCCCATGTATATATATGGATACACATAAAGATATACAAAAAGATGGATAGTACAATTCCTATATATAAAATTTAAATACTATTAATAGTCATTCTTATATTTTGTTAACTCTTTAAAAAGTCTTGTAAGAATCTTATATTTTGTTGTCTCTTTAAAAAGTATTGTAAGAATATTATAAAGTATAAAATGTAAACCGTTCATGTTTATTTATTTATTACTTCTTAATTTTTGTTATTGTGAAACACTTTTTTATTTTACAATTCATTTATTCTAGACTCTTTGGTTTTTGTGCTCAACAATTTATTTGGATGAATATTTATGATGTGGTCCCATATTTGATTCTAAAATTAGGAAATAAAATTCTCTCTAAAAATAAATAATATAGGACATATGACACAAAATTGTACTCTAATTTGAAATTCTAACTGGACTTTCTCTAAGGTTTATCCTTTAATATATACTAGTGTGTACTCCAAAATTTTAGAAGATGCTTAAATTATACATGGTATTATTTTACACTTTTCTTAAATCATACATTTCTAAAATATGGAATGGTTTCTCATTTTATATATGGAAAATGTTATAAAAATGTTGTGGATATATCATTTCTCAGCCTATGTGTGTGTGTGTGTGTAATTTAAAATTTAATTGGTTTTATACTTTTTGGTTTTTGTGCTTAATAATTCACTTGCCACAAAAATAAATAAAAAAACTTAGATGGATTAGATTTGAACTCTTTGATTTTTACACTTAATAATTCACGTGGCACAAAATTAAAAATTAAATAGGACACGTGACACAAAATTGAGAATCCAATTAAAATATAATTGGATTTTCTCTCAGCTTTGTCTATTAATATATATATATATATATATATATATGTGCGTACCCAAAAATGTAAGGCTAATGGGCTTGACCTCTAAATGGGCTCACAATCTATTTGTTTTGTGGGCTTTTGTGTTTCCTACTGTGGGTGGTCCTATGCTTGGCAGGCCCAAATACAATTCTATTTCCTTAAGCCTTTCTCTTTCCCTCATAGGATCGCTCCTTTGCTCCCTCTGAGTGTTTGCTCTCTTCTCCTAGTATTCTTTTCAGAATTGCCAACCCCCTTTCCTCATCCTCATCTCTTATTTATAGTTCAAGATTAGTGGAAGAGTTATGATTACTTTCGTGGTGAGTGGGAAAGGAGGTCCAATGTTATTATCCTTAAATGAGTGCTTAGTTGGGAGTGAGAGACAGTAAGAGTGGCATTGGAACTGGTTCCCACATTAGAAGATCTACCCAGCAGCGATATTCCCCAGGTAATACCGAGCATCTTAGGACTCACCTTCCTGGGAAATTGCATTCCCCGACCGGGCAAGGTCTCACTTTCGTTGTTCATGTCATAATGGCTTTATTATGGTTTCTGGGCCTTGTATGGACGTCAAGGCTTACCTGGGCCAAGTTCGTAGGCCCAATAGTACACATAATCACGTACGATGTCCCAAGGCCCGAGGCCCAACAAGTCCAAGGCCTTGTACACGTGGTATCATTGTGATGGATTTTATGAACAATGGGCTTGAGGGGAAGTAGCACCCCGTAGAATATATATAACTATATAACTATATATATAGATATATAGATAGAGTAGAATTTAAACTAAAAAGAATTCAAGAAAATAGGGTACAAAGATTATACAGAGTGGGTGCTTAACCTAAAGTAGGTTTTAAATTGTTATGATTGCAGAGAGGCATACACATGACCTGTTGTTCCATAAACATACATTGAACATACATACGCAGTTGTGTGGCATGTGTACGCATCCTGACAAAATGAAACTCTAATTCTACATCTTCTTCATTCAAAGTGATCAAACAAAATCCTAACCTAATTCTACAAACAAAACAAGCATAAACTTTAAAACAAGACAGATTTTGAAATTTAAAAAGAAAAGGGGCTTAACTTTTTCGAAGGATATTTGAATTTTGACCAGTCCCCTCAGGATATTGGATCCAAGCCAAAACACTAGAAGGGTTAGTAAACTGTAGCTTTATAAGAATGGAACTGCAAGAGAGTTTTTGAAAAGAGAGAATGCTTTTAGCGAATCCTTTTTGACATAATTAATAAGTAAGTCAATTTCGTGTTAATTTGCTTAACCTAAAATCAACCCAAAATGGCTCCATTCATATAAATAAATGTCATTTTTATTTAATATAAATTAGAATTTTCTCTATAGAACAGTGTAATTAAAAGAATTTTAAATTCATTTTGGTTTATTTTTTGAATGGTTTGGAATGGGTCATTTAAATGTTAACCCAATACAAGTTTATCGAACATTTGAAATGAGTAGTGTTTGTGTATATTAAGCGAGCTATGTGGATCATGTTGTGTCACTCGCTTAATAAATGGGTTTTGTTAGAGTAGAAGGGTTTTGAAATGATTATTAAATGAGTTAGGTTAGGATTGGCCCATGTAGCTGGATACCAATGTCTCGAACACGATTTGTCATCATTGCTTGCTTGAACAAAATTGTTAAATCATGGTTTATATATATATATATATAAAGATTCTCCTTCATTTTTTTTTTTAATTTAATAATTTAATAGTTGGGGAGGAGTGGATTTGAATCTGGACACATCGTTCAGAACTACCTTAGAAGCTTATTGAGCTACAACATAAAAGGCTCGTGCACATTTTACATTACAATGAATTTCATATTTATAATGGGATACAAAAGTCCATGACATTTGAATAAAAATTACATATTGATTGCTTCAATTCCATGATCTTCTTTAGCAATCAATCCCTTGATTTATTAACCAATCCCATAATTTTATCTTGAAACCAATGTCTTGACTTGGTCCTCAATGGCAGAAAAAATGAATTATACTTTCTAAACTAATATATCCTAATTCAGAGTTGGAACTAGTAAGGGGCAGAGAGGGGGGGGGGGGGGGGGAGGGGGCAATCCTTCCCAATTTTTTTTTTTTTTTTTTAAATAGTAATAGTATACACATTTAATGAATAGTTTAACAATTGAGCCCAAAATAATTATTTTTGGCCCCCCTCCTCCCAATAAGTTACAAATTTGCCCATGAAAATGATAAAACCCAACTGGCAAACAACTATACTACAACATCTGTGTTACTGTATTGGCTGTTTCTTACTTTTTCTTCTTAGATCCAAGCTATTTTTTTTTTTATGAGTGTTAAGATTGACTATTTGAATTTTTGTGAAAAAGATATAACTATTTTTGCTGAAAAGAAAAAAAGAAGAAAGATAGATGAATACAAATTACAAACCAAGTTAATGTACTTGTAGTGAGTGAGAATGGGGTGCGTGGGTGGCCATTAATCAGTGTGTGGGGTGGGATGGCAGGTGTGTTTGGCTATTAATTTTTAACTTAAAATATTTATTTATTTATTTTTAACTTACTACTTACTAGTTGGTTGTTTATTGGTAAATTAGTTTAATTTCATGTGGGGTATTATAGAATTGAATAGTTGTGTTAATAAATTGGTGCTAATGTGTAGTGTACAGTCATTAGTATTACAAATTTTATTATATAAATTTTATAAATTCATGTACCATTAATTAAAAGAAAATTAGGATTGAAAGGGAGATTGTTGCACAGTTTAAATCAACGGACAAAAGGGGTTTCTGCCCTTTTCAGGAAAATTAAATAGGAAAATGCCCCCCTTTTCAAACTAATTAAGGAAATATCCATCTTTTGAAAATCGAGTTTCTCAAAATCGATTTAGGCCCTATAACGGTGTTTTTAAGGAGCCTATAGTGACATTTTAAAGACTTATAGTGACGTTTTTTAACTCGATTTCAATAAAATCGAGTTATAGGCAATGAAATCAACCTATAGTGGCCTTTTTTTTTTACCTGAAACTTGATTTCTTTAAAGTTGAGTTAAAAAACGTCACTATAGGTCCAAAAAACGTCACTATAGGCTCCTTAAAAATGCCGCTATAGGGCCTAAATCGATTTTGAGAAATTCGATTTTCAAAAGAGGGGCATTTTCTTATTTAATTTGCCCAAAAAGGGCAGAAGCCCCTTTTGTCCCAAGATCAACTATAGATGATTTTTGTTATTTAAAAGAATGTTGAATTCTATTTTTAAATTATTAATTTAAAATGTATTAATAAACAGTTATTTTGTTTCTCATCTCTTTTGTTGATATTTTCTTAACATTAAATATATGCTAATTTGTATTTTAAAGAATTTTTTTTATTGAGGTTTTGACCCCCCTAAATTTTGATTCTAGTTCCGTCCCTGTCCTAATTATACATCCCATACATATCTTGGCTATTTCAGGTAAATACAATACAAAGATAGAAACTCACACATAGTCATGTTTATGTGGCAAAATACAACCATCTGCTCTTGGTGAGCATAGTTCTTAGGTTCCAATCCTATCAATCGAGGAAAAAAAAAAAACTGAAGTTGTTGATTTTATTTTTTTTAAGCCTTATCCTCGTAACAGAACGCAAAACATCAGCAGGGAGTTGGCCATGACTGGATGTCTTGTCATCCATATCTTAGGCGAGTTTTTTGCATTAGTCAAAATAGGATGTGATTATCCACAAAGCTGACTCAATGCGTTGTCACAATATCTACAACGATGCACGTTTTTGGCAACGAAACAACCAAAGCATTAGGAATTTGGTTACATGGCTAAAATGAAGATAATGATTGACCATTCAATACTCTTACAGAAACAAGTTATTTTAGGTAAAGTTTGTTTGAATAAATTGGCTCTAGGATAATGAAAATTTGCAGTTGAGGAGTCCAAGCCTGGTCTATTTTCAGTTGAGGACTTATTATTTACCTATAAATCGGACCGGGGCCTTTCAAAGGTATTTGTCTTTGCCTTGTTTGCCTTCTGAGTTTTTAAGTGGGAACAAGATGATTGCCGTTGAGAACCAGGCACCTGGTACTGCTTTGATTATTGTTTCCTTCTTCCTTTTGTTCATGAATGTCAATAATTTTTATTTTATTATAAGTCTATAAGCTTAGTTCAATTGGAGTCTAATTTTTGTGTTCTTTTGTTTGAAAATGTAAGTGTCAGAGAATGCAATACCAAAAGATGCATCAGATGGATTTGTTGTGCCAGAATCCAATGCCTTTGGCCAATCATTCAGGTTTTGACATTTTCTTCCACAATCTTTGTTTATAAGATCAGGTGTTTTTCATAAATGGTGTAGTTTCTCATTCAATGAATTGTGTCGAAATGTGTGGTAGGGATTATGAATCAACTGTGAGGCTAAGCATTGTGGAGAATTGCTATCGGTTGAATCATATTAACCAAACATATGATTTTGTAAGTACACTTTCAATAAGTTAATGTTTAAATATTAAACTACTGTGTCAGTTTGGGAACAACTTATTTAGTTGAAACTGAAAACTTTTTACTGAAAATACTATATATGAAGGTAAAAGTTAGCTAAATAGTATATTGGGACCCATGAATAGTACTAAAAAGTATAATAAGACCCAAAAATAATGACAAAAATAAGCTGAAATTGCAAATAAGCTGAAATTTTCAACTTGTCCCAAACACACATATAGGACTTCATAGATTCAATTTGATTTATGAAACTTTCAATGCAAATGCAGGTAAAGAAGACAAGGGAAGAGTATGCAAAATTGAACAAAGCAGAGATGTCCATATGGGAAGCCATTGAACTGCTCGACAGTTTTGTGGATGAAAGTGACCCTGACATTGCTGAACCTCAGATTCAGCATTTGCTGCAGTCGGCTGAAGCCATAAGAAAAGATTATCCTAATGAAGACTGGCTGCACTTGACTGCTCTTATTCATGGTAAATACCCCATGCACACTCCTAGTTTCTGTTCTAAGGCTAACATGCAAAATATAAGTTCTTTGAACGTGTAATTGTATATGTTTATTTAACTTAATGGCTCTATGCTCTTATTCATAATATCAGATAATCACTACACACAATAGGCCCTATATATTCAAGTTTACATAAAACAATATATTAAACAACTTGATAATTGATTCTTGCATGGATTTCAGATCTTGGAAAGGTTCTTTTCCATTCTAAATTTGGATCGCTTCCCCAGTGGGCTGTTACAGGTAAGAAATGTTCTTTGACCAAATAAATGTTAATATATTTCTCCTGTTTTGAGTCATTTCAATCTGATGATGAATTCTGATGTCGCAGGAGATACGCATCCTGTTGGTTGTGCTTTTGACGAATCGATTGTTTATCACAAGGTCTTCTCAAAAACATTAGTTAATAATGTTTGACATGATTATATATAGTCAGTCAATTGAAAGAAATTTCTTCAAATCTTTTGCGTTGCAGTATTTCAAGGAAAATCCAGATTACAACAATCCTGCCTACAACACTAAACTTGGAATCTACTCTGAAGGATGTGGACTGGAGAATGTGCTGATGTCATGGGGGCATGACGATTACATGTACATGGTATATCCTCTGAAACTTCAATGAATTTTTAATGAAAAATCTTTAATAAGATTTTCATATTGAAATTTCCCAAATATGTTATTCCAAAATAACAATCATAATACTAATAATGTTGTTTCCAAATCCTTAGGTGGCCAAGGAAAATGGAACTACTCTACCATCAGCTGCATTATTTACTATCCGATATCACTCATTTTACCGTAAGCATTATTCTTTAATCTTTTCCTGTAAATTTGAAAAAAAAGTTAATATTCTCGAATTGTTTTTATACAATAAAATGAGTTTTATCTGTCCATCTCGCAGCATTGCATAACGAAGGAGCATATCAATACCTAATGAATGATGAGGACAAAGAGAATCTGAAGTGGGTTCAAACATTCAAGTAAGCTTCCATTTTGCTGTTTAATTAGTACATTTTTTTTCTTTCTTACTCGTGTTCTTCCCCAACAACTATTCATTTCTCATTGAGCTGATTGTGAGCATCAGTGTTTTTCCCCCACCAATTATTTTCAATTTTTGTTCAGCTGATTGTGACAACTAAACTTATTTTATTGTATTGTACAAAATAACAGCAAATATGATCTCTACAGTAAGAGCAGCGTTCATATTGACGTTGAAAAAGTTAAACCATACTATGAATCCCTCATAAAAAAGGTATGTACCAGTGCAAAATTCTGTGCTTTGGTAATTTTAAACACTTTTTTTTTTTCTTTACTAAAATTGGATTTTTTTTTCTTTCTTTTTGCAGTACTTCCCAGAAAAGCTCAGGTGGTAATCCTTGAGGTTGGAAGTCATACTGCACTAAGGGAAAGGATCCGGCTTTAGGCTGCCTGCCATACTTTTAGTTGTACTTGCTTTCAATTGGCAGAGTTAATTTAATCTATATATGCACTAAAGATTTCTGTAATCAGTACTAAGAAGTTTGTAAAATAATAATTAATATTAGTAAATAAAACACATCATAATGATGTGGCGTGTTCGTTATTATCTGGCTTGGTTCTTACTTCTTATATATTGATGGCCAGGAGGCCATGTGTGGGATGTCTTTAAGGCCCTGGGGCCTAATCAAGTAAGGCTAATGTTGCGGCTTCAAAAAAAAAAAAAAAAAAAAAACCCTTAGAAATCAACACCTAGGGTTATCTGGTATCAACACCAAGCTATTGAAGGAAAAACTCCAACAATCAATTTGATTGCTGAAGCAAACTGTATACAATACTGAACTCCAGGTTCTTTAAATAGAGTTCCAAACTTATTATCCTAACAAGAAAAGGAAACAATTCTAACTAATGAAAATTCTACTAATTAAGTAAGAAGGTGAATTAAATCCCTAAAACAAGTAGGAAATAAAATAAGATTTTAAAAATGAACAAATTTAGCTAAAAAATTAGTTGAAAGCTAAGGTTACAATCTTACTCAATATCTTTTTATTAGAGGTGAATTTTGACAAATCTACCATTAGATTTTATCTTCTTCTTATATCCTCCATGCTTGCAAAATTTATAAAAAATTAAAGATCAATAGCTATATTATCAATAAATTGTTTAAATTGTAAGTTTTTGTAGTTTAAAATATGCATAAAAATTTAAACTTATAGATTATATAGTAAATAATATTCGATTGATATAAAATTTGACATGTGTGTTAAAAGTGTAAATAACATACAATTTAACAGTTAGATTTTCAAAATATGTAATTATCTTTATTTTATTGAGTAAGATTATAGCCTTAGGCTACAACCAATTTTATAACTAAACTTTTTCATTTCATAAAACAAATCAAATAAATTAAGAACATTAATTAATAGATTAGGCCTTAAATCCAACTGTTATTAGGATCTATTCTGTAGGCCAGTGGCTGGGCCATTTTCTTCTTGTGTTGTCCTTAAGTATGTGTAATTGGGGGCATATATCTTGTGTTGGCACTAACCAAACTAGGTAGGAGCTGATTGGGATCTTATGCAGAGTTAGAAAATGACAAAATTTAACTACAAAATTGGTTGTAATCTAAGGCTATAATCTACAACTTTACTTAATAAAAGAAACATTATTATATATTTTGAAAATCTAACTATTAAATTACATGTTCTTTACACTCTTAATATACATATCAAATTATGTGCTAATCAGATATTACTTACTATATGATCCATAAGTTTACATTTTACGCATAGTTTTATATTGCAAAATCTTGCAAGCATTATGTGTCGATGTAGCGGGGAGACGGTGAATCATCTGCTACTCTATTGTGTCAAAGCTCATCAGTTGTGGAGCTTGGTTTTCAGATCTTTTGGGATCTCTTGGGTTATGCCAAGATCAGTTGCAGATACGCTTTTTGGCTGGTGGAATTGGTTGGGAAAGCACTCCTTTAGCATTTGGAATTTAGCTCCTCTTTGTCTAATGTGGTGTATCTGGAGGGAGCGAAACTGGCGAACTTTTGAAGACAAGGATAAAACCGATGACCAGTTGCTAGCTTTCTTTAGTGGCTCTCTATTTGATTGGTCTAGGGCTTGGGGACTCACCTCTAGTGACTCTCTCCCTTTGTTCCTCAGTTCTCTTCTTTGTTCTTAGTTTTTTGTTGGCTGTTGTTTGTTTTGTTGTTTTTACTGTTTGTTTCCTCCCCTGTATCCTTTGCCTGCCTTATGTTGTTTTCATGAGGTAGTTTCTTGAATATACTTCTTTCTTACTTATCAAAAAAAAAAAAAATTTATTGATAACATACCTACTAATCTTCAATTTCCTAGAAATCTTGTAAGTATAGAGTACATAAGAAGAAAATGTAATCTAATGGTGAATTTTTCAAAATTCACTTCCAATAAAAAAATATTGAGTTAGATAGTAACCTTGAGCTGCAACTAATTTTGTAACTAAATTTTATCCGTTAGAAAATAGCTAGTGATTGGGCTAAGGCTAGTTTTGATATCATGCTTCATTTGATTTCATTAAATATTCTTGCCGAAGGCTTTCCTAGTAGTCTTTTCGGTTGTTAAATATGAGCTTATTGGAAAGGGGACTAAGTGCTAAAAGATCTGAAAAGAGTACAAGCCAGAAAAATCAAACGGAGGTAAGCTAGCTAAATAGCTAAATACCCCATTTCACCAAGGCATCTGTGCAAATTGCTAAATAGCCTATTGAAGAGTGGTTTCAAACAATCCTTGGCCTAAAGTGGCATTCTATGGTCATATGGATAGAACTCATAACCCTGAGCCCTATCCCATCTTTTTATTTTATTTTATTTTTTTTATTTACAAAAGAAGAGGTGCTTGTGATTCTCAACCTACTAGAAAATGGGACAAGTTAAGGAATTAAGTAACTTCATACAGAAAAATCTCTTAAACTTACGCAGTGAAAAAGCAGATGCAGTAGTTAGTACTTTCACTGCACTCACCAGAAAATGAGAGAAGTTAAAGAATCAAGCAACATTGTTGATATTTGATACCTTCAATATGTTCTGAAACTGGTTACTCATATCAAGACATCAGAATTTATTAGAAAACTAATTTCTACTATGTTGGTGATCAAGTGCAGAGGAGAATCCGTATCAGATAATTTCTTACTATACATATTTTTGATGTGATGTTCTGCAGAATTGGTAAGATAAACTACATTTTAAGATGCATTTCAACCTAAAATATTTATAACAAATGCTCTTGGAAGGTTGAATCACAACCTTAAGAATATGTGTGATCAAGGAAACCATGCCAATGTAGCAAAAATGTTATTGCATTAATATTCTGAAAGGTACAACTGGTATAAAGATTTGTGTCTATCATCATCTTGCTGCACACATAGGTCAGGAGCATATCAACCCTACTGACTGAGGAGGATAGAAAGAATTTGAACTGGCTTAATCCTTAAAAGTTAATATAACAAGTCGCTAACTCGTGCGATGCACGGGAAAGATATTAAAAAACAGATTTAATTTTTCTTTTATTCTATTATATGTCATGTATATATAAGTGTGTTTAGGTCTATTGATAGAGAGCAATCATTGTGTAGCGTACTCCATAAATTAACATTATACTGAAATTAAAAAATAAAGATAATAAAAATAAAAAAAAGAAAAGAGATATAACATCATTTTCAGTTGTAAATCTATAGTTTTATAATATTTTAAACTTTTTTTAATGATATAATGTGTTTGGGACCAAGTGTGTGTGTAAAACATCATATACCTATAATCATAAAAGCAAGCATTTCTCATAGCAGAATGTGAAAAATAACCAACAATTTTTTTGGGGGGGGCAAAAACCTATTGGGGAATGAGTTGTGGACAACCACGTAATCATTGTGGATTTGAAAAACCTTTTCACTTCTTGGCTTGTGTTTGCTCCACTGCCTTTCTCTTCTTATCTAATAAACCTTCTTCTCTAATAACCCAGATAGCAAGCCAAAAACAAAAAAAAAAAAAAAAAGAATCTGAAACTCATAAAAGAAAAGGAACAAAACCTAGAAACTGAAAATTCCTAATAAAAATTCAGGAAGAATTTGAACTTCTAGGTTTTTTCCCTAATTTCAACAAAGTCCCTTAATTTACAGCAAACCTAATTCAATTTCATATTGCTACTACGCCAAACACCTTTTTTGATGTGTACTTAGAAGTGTAACATCCCATAAAAGGCTCTTGCCCAGTTGACATTTGGCCACAAAAGCAAACAGCCCCAAAAAAATCAGCAACTAGTTCAAACTCTTAGCTTTAGTATTCTTGGAACCAAATGCTTGCTAATCATCAAATCTTGTATAGCAAATTGTTGCACACCCCGAATACTTTTATTCATCTTATTACAATTTCCACAATTACTACAATAGGCCATTATAAAGAAAAAAAAAATTATATAGCAATAGTAACTACAAAAGCTAACATAGTGATGTTTAAGGGACCATTTCAATAAGCAGAATGCAAATCAAACTAAACTCTTTATAATCACTGCTATAACAATGCATATCCTCCCATTCCTTCTTGCAAGCCAATAGTAGTTGCAAGAGTTACCAAGATTGCTCAATGCCATAACAGCATTCCATTGATGGTCATAACTCAAGCATCCTTCTTCTATATTCAATCTCATGTGTGTCAAAAATTTTTAAGAATGAAATTTTTCAGTTGGTGGTTTCAAGTAAAAGTCACATTTTGCGCAAAATCTAAGCAGCCTAACTCACTAACTTGAAGAAAGAAAAATCAAAACCTCAGCTGAAATTTTTTTACTGCAAAGAGGCAATTACTTTTAGCTAAAAGAAGAAAAAAAAGAAAAAAGAAAGTGCAAGCCTAAAACTCTTCCCAAACCTATAAAAAAAAAGAATTTTTTTTAGAAAAGAATGAAAGAAAATGCATATCAAAGTATCATTCAAGGTAAAATATATATTAGTGTGCAAAAGAACTACAAACATCCAAGACAATTAAAAATTAACAATATCCACACAAAAAAAATAAATAAATAAAAAAAAGCTTCATGTGAGGAATATGCTTAATTATGCAAGTTGAACATATGAAAAGTAATGAATTTAATTTTATGTATTGAACCCTATTATGCTACTAAAATCTCATACTAAACTAAGAATATCTACAAAATCTATATAACATTATAGCTATATTGGTTAGGTTCAAACACCGTCTTCTTGAATTAATTATTCCCAATGAGAAAAATAAACACACAGCCTTGCATGCTTATATACATATAGGGCAGGACAATAGCTAATCATAGCCTCACTCTCAAGCCATTTTTGAATTCAAACTTGTTCCAATTTTCTCTAACAAAATTAGAAATATTTTGCTAAAATCCACATCATAAAACACAAATAAGTCATTCTATCCACTACAGTGACAATTTGTGAATGCAGTATTATACAAAATATGAATGGTTTTGATTCATGGGCAACTAAACAGGCATAAGAGATGTGCCTAACAAGGGAAACATGCAAAGAAGAATCCATTATCAGGTCTAATGTTATTTGCCTTAGTCAAATAGTTCGATAGTCAATAGATTCATAATTTCTCTACAACTAAAAGTAATGGCTTATAGGTATTTATCATGACCAACTCTAGAACATGACAGAGACTAATTTTACAACGAAAGGCATGCATTTCTTCTCAGCGTCAAAACAAAGGTTATTGTTTCAAATTTGTTGTTAATTAATATAACACCATGGTATCATCCAAACTCACTCAAGCCCCTAACAGGTGGATTTCACACAAGTTAGGAGAACTGTTCAGTTGGTGAATGGTTCATATGTAGGCTCTATAAAGTTAGAGAAAGCACTAAACATCATATACCTGTATTCATAAAAAGCAAGGACTTCACATAGCGTGAAAATACCAGAATTGTTTTTTTCAAGAGAAATACTTGTTGGGGAATGAGTCGTGGGCAACTCATTCCCTTCGTGGCCTAAACAAAACCTGAAAACTCCTGAATAACAATAAAAAATTAAGCTATAATCAAATTAAGTAATACAGCTTTGACTAAAACAATCAAATCAGGGAGGAGTAAAATAAACAATCAAAAGCACATTAAATTATCAAGTAGATTATAAAGTTAGCCTAAAAAAAACACAAAACCCCTTAGTAACAATCGGAAATTAAATTAAGCGAAAATTGAAATTAGTAAATATATATTTGACTAAAAAAATCAAAACAGGAAGGAGGAAAACAGAAATCAGATAGTAAGTCATAGATATAAAACCCAAATTGCCCAACAAAAACAACAAAATTTCCCATTTTTTAATCAAAAGAAAGCAAACCCAGATTACAAAATCAATCAGGATTGCCCAAATTTTGATCGCATAAACACAATAAACCTAAAAACCCTAGAATATGAAACTAAGATCAGTTGAAAATTACTGAGAAAGAATATCAAGGCTGGGTCGGGCTTTGAAAAAGATAGCATCCATCCCTCGCACCATCCTCAAGTTTTCAAGAAAATAAAACTTACCGACAACTGTGTGGAACCGGAAGATGGAGGGAGATCGTTCTAACAGTAGTGAAGACGCCTCCTCAGGTTTCTCTCTCCAACACTCTCTGCATCTGATTTCTATCTCTGTGTTTTACGGCCACAACTCACAAATGCTCTCTATTCTTTATATATCTCTCTCTAGTCGTTTTTTTTTTTTAACGTAATATGGAGAAACAGAGCATCCGTTTTGGGGTTTAGAAAAGTTTTATTATTATTATTTTTTGATATATTTTTTTAATATTATGCTGACGTTAAAAATGGTAGAATTTCAAAAGTTTTGATTTTACATATATATTTTAATATATATAAAAAGCGGCTATGTTGCAACAGTGCTTTGGTATTGTGCACTCAGTGTGTTTATACTGTACAAGCGTTGTAGTGGCAACGGTCAAAATATTGGTGAGGCACTTTTTTTTTTTTTTTTACTTTTGAACAGCAGCTTCTTTTTCTTTTTTTACTTTTGAATGGTAGTTACAGTACCAATAAGCACTGTAGTTACAGTAGCTATAATTTTTTTTTTCTCATATTGATACAACAAATTTCACAATATTTTCATAATTAGTGAGATATCAATTTCTTATAAATCAAAATAAAATAATAAAATATGAAATTATGACCAATCACAACTTAAATTTATATAAAAAGCGGCTATGCCGCTATAGTGCTTCAACACTGTGCACTTAGTGTGTTTGCACTATGCAAGCACTATAGCAGCAACAATAAAATTTTGGTGAGGCACTTTTTTTTTCCTTTTTTTTTTTTTTTTGGAACAGTAGCTACAGTACCAATCGGCACTGTAATTACAGTAGCTACAGTTTTTCCCCCCTTATATATTGTTATATTGACACAACAAATTTTACAATATTTTCATAATTATTGAGATGTCAATTTCTTATAAATCAAAATAAAATAATAAAATATGAAACTATGACCAACTACAACTAAAAATAAATGTTTTGTGAAAAGCGGCAATGCCGTTACAGTGTTTTAGCACCATTCATTCATTGTTTTTGCAATGTTCACCTATAGTGTCATTTTGGTGAGCCACTTTGTCCTTTTTTTTTTTTTTTTCTTTTTTTTCTTTTTTTTTTTTTTTTTAAACAGCAGCTACAGTTCCAAGCGACACTATAGCTATGGTTTTTTTTTTTTTTTTTTCACTCTTCCGTTTGTACTTTTTTTTTTTTTCCTTTTATATATATTGTTATACTAACACGAAAAATTTCACAATATTTTCACAATTATTAAGATGTCAATTTCATTGTCGCTTTAGTATTTTAGCACTGTTCATTTAGTGTTTTTGCATTGTTCATCTACAATGCCATTTTGGTGAGCCACTTTGTCCCCTTTTTTTAAAGTTTTGAACAGTAGCTACAGTACTAAGCGGGCACTGTAGCTACAGGTTTTTTTTTTTTTTGTTTTCAGTCTTCCGTTTGTACTTTTTTTTTTCCTTTTATATATATTGTTATACTGACAAAACAAATTTTACAATATTTTCACAATTATTGAGGTGTTAATTTTTTATAAGTCAAAATAAAATAATAAAATATGAAATTGTGATCAACCACAACTGAAAATAAATCTATATATATAAAAGTGTGTATGCGCTAAATCACTGTAGCTACAGTGCTTTGATTTCATGAGCTACTTTTTTTGTCCCCAATTTTTGAACAGTAACTACAGTGCCAAGTGGCACTGTAGCTACAATAGCTACAATTTTTTTTTTTAATTGGTTTGTGTTTTTTTTTTTTTTCATTTTAAATATTTATGTAAACTTGTATATATATTGTTATACTGACACAACAAATTTCACAATTATTGACATGTCAATTTCTTACAAGTTAAAATAAAATAATAAAATATGAGACTCTGACCAATTACAACTAAAAATAAATGTTTTGAGAAAATGTTACAACACTTTTTGTGCAGTGCTTGTGGTTTATTCAACTGGCACAGTAGTTATAGTGCCTAAATTTTTTTTTTTTCCAGTAATCGATTTGTGTTTTTTTTTTCTTTTAAATATTTATGTATACTGGTATATATATTGTTATACTGACACAACAAATTTCACAATATTTTCACAATTATTAACGTGCCAATTTATTACGAGACGAAATAAAATAATAAAATATGATACTGTGACCAGCCACAACTAAAAATAAATGTTTTGAGAAAATGTTACAACACTTATTGTGCAGTGCTTTTGGTTTATTCAACTGGCATGATAGCTAAAGTGCCTACAGTTTTTTTTTTTTTTCTTTTAAATATTTATGTAAGTTGGTATATATATTGTTATACTGACAC